>CM060900.1:137204285-140020119 GCA_030762935.1 Hymenopus coronatus
GGCGTGCGACTTGATAAAATGAAATTACCTGCTCTATTTCCGCGACTGGCGTGATGCGCTGAACAGCATTCCATTGAAGATCCGTTGTTCAAAACATACTTAACATGGATTAAACCAACAAATGACTGCAGTTGAAGATTGTTAACTGAGGTTAACTGCTAAGTTGTGTAATACATCACTCACATCCATTGTCTTTATGCCCCTGTAGGTAATGTAGGTAGCCGTTCTTTTGTATACTGACTTCAAAGGCTGACTTCATGTCATCCAAGAGAAGGGGAGACCACATCAGCAAAACCTTCCATTAGAGAAACATGAGAATGTCCGGTTCAGTATTTTTCTTGTTTCGGGCAGTCGCCATGATAACGTGACGTCATTATTTCTTGTTCGGCTAAGGAACTGGAGTATTTCTGTCTCGTCTCTTTGTGCCCTCAGGTAGAAGTTTGTATGTAGGCTGTAACGTAAGGACTTCAGAAGACGAGTCGGTCAGTGAGTGAGCGTGAGCATGTGAATCCTGAATACCTGTCTTGTTTCCTTTGAAGCGCGCGCTCTCTCTCTCACTCTCTCTCTCTCTCCCCCTCTCCCTCTCACAGGTTTCAGGCAAAATTAAATATAATGCCACGCACCTACGAGAAGTCAGTAACATCAACGTGTGAATGTTGAATACAAATAAACTTTTTCTTGTTTCCCTTTTCTTTCTTGCTTATTTTTATGTTTTCAACAAATAATGGTTCATTGTGTTACACCTTATAATTACTGACTGTGGAATAATGACAACAAACACCATTTAATTACTGGGTGGCCAATTAATACATTGCAAATTTACATAAAGAAATTAAATGCTCCGGGAAATGGTGAAATATAAAAATTAAGAATTTGGGTTTTCTGAACTGTATTGGTTATACGCTAAAGTGTATAGTTCCAAACAAGGTAGTCATTTAGGGAGGACATTGTGAGACTACTAATTACTTTGGCTCCACTAAAATAAAAAGCATGACAAGCATGCTTTAACACAAAATATTCATATTTAAGAAAACGTTTCTTTTAGACTGAATTCCGATGAAATTCGGGAAGGTAATTCAATTAATGGAATCTTGCCCTTTCCGCCAAGCAGATATAACAATGGCGCACCAGGCTTCAAGTAATAGATAATCTTACTTGACTAAAGGGAGGAGGCTTGACTTAATTTGTAGACGGTAGGGCGAGTAATACTAATAAGATAGAATTTTTAGTACGCACTACTTTTTTTTCTTTTGCATATATTGTTACCTGTTTTCTACACCAGAGTGGTTCCGAAACAAAAGGCGTTTCTATCGAATTGTGTTAGATACCAATTAACTACTAAGATCCCGTTCACATTCAAGGTTATAAACCTAAAAGTTTCTCATTTCAAATTATCCTACTGTTAGCTTTATAATGTGATTGTAATGGTGTTTGCAAAGTTAAGGAACTGTTTGGTTTTCTATGTTAATTCTACAATAACTGTCAAAATTGTTGCAACAATTATTAGCAAACCTGTGACAATATGTAGATATATTTCATTACAGAAATATGAATACTAATTTAAGAGACACAAAAAGGGGAATTTTTCTACACGAAACTACAATAGGTATATTAACCTGTGTAAAGGTTTGATAATACTTACCAAGCGGGAGACCTGGGTTCGATCCCCAGTACCGGCGTGGGGATTTTTCCCCCGCTGGGAGACCTGGCCCGGGGTGCACTCAGCCTCGTAAGGTCCCTGGGGGCCAATTGAGGAGCTACTTGATGGAGAAGTAGCGGCTCCAGGTCATGAGGACCGCATTAACCGGCCGGGGGGATTCGAGGCGCTGACCACGTCTCAGCCTCCAATACTGCACCGCATCCATGACGTCTGTAGTGGACCGAGATGGGGGACGCAGCGGCCGGGCGGTAGGCCAAGGTTCCCCGTGAGCTGTCGTGCCATGGAGTAAAGTAAAGGTTTGATAAACGCAAATGATATTCGTAAGGAAAATTTGGTTGCAAACCTGTGTGCTTAAATAAAGGAAGAGAGCGCTTTTTAACTAAAGCAATAGTGATTATAGATAGTACAACAAAACCTAAGGTATCAGTATTAAGGGCAATACAATTGCAAACACATTCCATCACTACGGTAGTCAAGTTAATTAGCATATGAAAGGTGAACTATGTGTTTCGAACGAAAAGGTTGCAGACCGCCACCGCACTAAAGGAATTATCTGTTCCTGCTTTCCGAGTAAATGGTCTCGCAGTGCACAGTAGGTGATTCGCAGGGGTATCGAGCGGAGTTGCTTTCTCTACTTTACTAAATGAGCAACCAGTTGGTGATACCTGTTCTACTCATTTTGGGTCTACTAGGGCCAGGGTTGAATGGATAACTAAACAAGATAACTACCTAAAATGCTTCTGGTCGGAAGTACTGATATATAGTCGAGTGCGCGGTAATGTGCCGATGCTTCTAGCTTGATAGTGTTTTTCTTTACTTAAGGCTATTAGAACATAAAATGAGAATAAATATAAGAAGAGATTATTGATGCTATCGATGAAACAACTTCTTATGTGTTTCACCCTTACCCTGGTTGAGCTGATGGCTTATTGGTTTGAATTCACGTTCATATTAGCCCAAGAACAATGGTCAAGCCCAAGTAGGCGGCGAAAGGGAAGGAAATATTTCAACTTTGTGTCTGGAGGGCATACATTCTTCGCAATGACGGTCCACCTTAACCCCAGGACGTGCCCGTCTCGTATTGTTTTAATGTCAAAAGTCTGGTACCTACTAGGGTATTAACCTATGAGCACAGTCGGTTTCAGGCTCAGTAACGAAGACAAACGGTGGAGGGATGGAGTGGAGTAAGTGTGTGTATGTGTGATGCCGAAGGCGATTCTGTGATAAGAGCAATATCAACGGGTAGCCGAAACCGGACGATGGGAGAAGAGCCTCCGTGGAGGGTGCCTAACTCATTCCAAGCATTTCTTAATCTCGACGCGGGGAGCGCTAGGAGTCCGTGCCGAACTCCCTGGGTCTACAGACGATCTCCAACACCATCCAGCAGACGAGAGCTGTATTTCCAGAGCGCGGTCACCTCCGCAATCCTCGCCAACATTTATAACCCTGAAAGGGACCGGTTGAATGAAGGAGATGAAATGAACGGACAGGAACTCCGGGGGAATGAAATTTCCCAGCTTTTGCCTAGTGACCTGGGAAAGCCCCCCTTAAAAATCAATGGGTCGCGGGAATTGATCCCACGATCTTCCGATTGCCAGTCTCAGATGAAACGCCTGAGCAAGACAAATAGAGCGCCAGAGCCAGGTAAAGATTGGGGCTGGGAGTGGTAGAAGCGGTTTAGTACTTCCTTACCAATATAAACAATTGCGCACATGCACAAGGTTCCCTGCACTCGACTGTACCTTGAGGTGAGCGACTCGAAAGTTTTCTGTGTAATAGAAGGTCACACTACGCATATACGAGCCAGTTAATTCATAAAGAAACGATATGTGTTTTATTTCTTCTTATAAATACTATTAATAATGCCTATGCTGATAGAGCATCTAAACATGATTGGTCAAAGAAATGTGCAAATGTGTCTATATATAGTGCAATAGATTATGTAACAAATACTTCTGAAACACAAAGTATATTGGTCCACTGTTTGTGGTGTTTGTCTCAAGAGCGCCGGTCCCCATGGCCGCGCTCGCCAAAGCGTTTCACTTTGGTGTTTCGCAGGGGATCGTGGGTTCGAGTCCCACTTTGGGCATGGGTGTTATATGTTTGTGTAAAAAGTAAAACAGAAATTCAGTAATCAAAGTAAACAAATTAGGTAAATAAAAAGTAGGGTATACAGCGCCGGAGTCCCGATCAGACTCCGGAACTGTATTTAAAAAAAAAAAAAAAAAAAGAGCGGGAGATCTCTGGTTCACATTGCAATACCTCCACGTCTTTTGCATGTAAGAGTAATACACTTAGCATTGAAAACAATCTTCATGTTGACTTACATTCTATAAATCTGTGACAGTAAAGATAATTCCGCTCTAGTAATTCATATACATAAATTCCACTTGAATTAATATATAAACATGCTGTTAGTCAGCGAATTCCAATTAAAGTTCATATAAATATTTATCATGAAGGTCGAAAGTAGACACAATGGAAATATAGATACATTTTGGGTGTTGTTATGTAAAGCTACAGGGAAAAAAATCGATCTAAAAGTATAGATTGTTATAGTCCTGTGTATGTTAAATTATGAATGATGATGCTGCTGCTGCTAATAATAATAATAATAATAATAATAATAATAATATGGTGGTATTGGTGTTAGTATTCCTAACTTAGGAAGCGAAACCCGGATGTGCTGTTCTGCAGATATATGCGGCAAACAACTCAAACCATTTAGCTTAAGATATGTCCGTTGTTCTATACACAAAGTAGATATTCTACCCTCCTGCATGTTTAAACTTTTTTTTTCAGCAAATAATTGAACTTTACGGTGGTATGTTCATTTAAATATAGCAGTTGGTGAGGTTTCAGTTCCTCTTCAACATAGTTAAGAAGGAATCTATGGACAAGCGAACACGTTTCTTTATCATGTGAACACGCGGAATGCGATGAGACACACTGTTACAGTGCTACAACCTTAACACTGCCAGTAAGCAAAGGTGTTGCAAGCTGTATCCTAATATAGGGCATTCGTGCTCCGCACACTGTCTATTACTGCATCAGGGGTTTCTCCGTTTTAAAACTCTGCGTTACTTATGTACAGCCCGGATTTTTAGGTGGCATAAATCTTCATTTTAGGTTTCTTGCATGCTTAAAATAGGTTCTTCCAAGTTTTGATTCCTGGATCAGTACAGCTACCAATAACTTTCTGTGTTTCTTAGTTATTTGATATTTATGAAATTGTTCCACAAAGTTTACATTGTCAAAGACATGCATCAAAATAACACAGATAATTATTTTACTCTTTCCTTTTTAGGCTACCTTTTAGTATTGCAGTAGATAATTATAGTTACATACACACCCAACATTTTTAGCGTAAAGGTTTTCCTATTATTAGCAACACACTCTTGTACGAAGAAAACGTTTTCAAGGTATAATGGGGTCTTTGCAGCGTAGGCATATATGCTAATGTAGCTGCTTCTAGGGGTAATTTTCCTTATCCTTTCCCCCTTATAATATTAAATTGATAGATGGCCTTAATGTCTTCAAAGCCACGATTGCGTTGAAGAACCTTCTGCAGCTTTAACGAATATGCAACTGCAATTGGTACACACCTATATTTATTTTCAGGAAATATGGCCAATGATATTCAGAGCATCAATGAGTAACAGGGTTGCAATTTCCAACGTGTGAATAGCTTCTGGTTCGTATAAAACAAGAAGGTGTCTTAGTGTGTACAAGGGAAGTGACAAAAGTAGGACACTCGAGAGATTTCTTGGCTTTGGCAATGCAAAAAACTTCGGTCCCATTCAAAACGTGGACGAGATGCAATGAAATATAACATTTTTTATTTGCAGAAGGCAAAATACTATTTTCGTTAATTTAGATGTCTATGTGATATTTATGTTTTAAGGTGGTATGAAATTCACATTTTCACATAGCGAGGAAAAAATACTGGTTAAATCCTAAAACTGTGGGCCCTACTTATGAGTGATAGTAACATGCACTATAATCAGATGCAAGGATTGTTATTTTCAACGACAAATGACAAAGTTGTTGAATTACAAAAACAAAATGTTTCGTATTGACATAATGTTGAAATGATATAAACGCTTATATTTTTCGCGAATGTTTGAGACGTTTTCATATTTTGGAGAATATTATATTTTAGCGAGAAATGAGGGATATATTTTTTATTTTCGATAAAAGTTACAAGAATAAAACTTAAATTTAACATTTTCGACTTCATAACCTGCAGCTAGAAACTGCGATACAATGACTAGAATTTCAACAAAAAGAAGCTAACCACATTATTTACAAGATACTAAAATAAAGTATCAAACAAGAACCTTTTTTGTTCCTGAAAATTTAAGCTTGGCAGCAGATCCAATATTACAACTTTTATCCAAGGAAAACATGTTTTATTGTTGATTAACTCGCCGAGAGCCAAATGTGAAATATGAGAAAGTGAGTTTATTTTGGAGGCAGACTAAATGCACTTGCAGAAGGTATGAATGACAATGTTAGAGCTCCAAGAGAAGACGATTTATAAGTTTACTGCCGTATAATTTTGTATCTATTGGACTCCATTATGGCACAGGAAACTGATGATGTAATAAAAATAATAATTTGCTTTAGTCTATACCTTATAAGACTACTATAAATCAAATATGGGCGATTTAAATATTGTAATGGCAACATTTAATCAATTAATTGCATTTAAATCTAATTGTATCAATTTTGATTTGCTTCTTTGTAACAAAGAACTTTGTGCCATTCATGAAGAGTTAAGCCATGGTATTGAGGTTAGCACCCGCGGCATTGAAAGCAAAACGTGTCTTACCATGATTTCTGTGAAAATTCCATTCGATGTCTTTGGCTACCGATATCAGCGACAACTCACTTGTAAGAGACAGAAAGACAACTATGAAAAACAAAAAGTGTTATATGGTTATTTGGTGATTTCTGATATTTTATATGATGAATAGGGTCAAACATTCATTTGAAACAAAAAGTCTTGGATTTGAAGGATTTTAACATGACTGCTACTTAAGTACCTGTCACATTAGTCATTAACACTGGAATAACATTTAGCATTCACTTCAAGCGTATTTACGTGTATTACTTAACACAAACACCACTTATTAAAATGATTAATCCGAAATTATAAACTATTTTCGACACGAAGTCTTTCATCAGACACTAATGCGCTTTGTTATAAGTTACAGTGGCGTTATTTGGTTTGAGATATTCCTTGCAATCCCCGTTGTCACGAAGTTGCAAAGTCATGAATCGCCACTCTATATGGGCTTTCAGTTTTAAAAGATGAGCAGCTCTATGAACTAAGGATTTTTAAACTCCCTTATCCTGTGTAACACGTCTTAGACATTTCTTTGGAGACAGTTCCACTGACGACCAATTTCGTACATTTTTTATTTTCTCTACACTATTATGCATATAGCAGCCAGAGAAGGTATTGTATTCCATCCAAAAATTCTATTTAGAAATTTTACTGGAAATATGTTTGGAGGTCCCCAGGATAAAAATATTTTTATAAAAAGGTCCGTGTGTATGGACAGCATAGCTCAAAAACAAAAAGACCGTTAAATACCAAATTTGGTATTTAAGTTTCATAACTTCCAAGGCTGCAAAATGAAGATTTTGAAGAAAATTTCCCCAGCATTTTTAATAATTTTGTTTTTCTCAAAAATGGCTAACGATTTTGATTAAAATACCTTATGTTGAAGATATTTACATGGCAAATAAAATGTATATCTTCACTTTTCTGGGAATTACCTCTCAAGACCTCTTCATTTTGTATGAATTTTGCATAAACCGCAAGAAATAGACAAAATTTAATATATAAAAATGTAAATCTCGTTAAAACGCATAACTTATGTTATATACATATTTTTGTAGAGTTAACCATTTCCGAGATATTCATTGTTACTGATTTCAGTTTGATTATTGTGTCCCTGTACCTCTGTACATTAACGGGATCTTCAGAGAATATAGGCCCTATAATTCGGTACGTATTCACAGCACACCAGCACCAATATTCTGGTCATGCAATCGCATTTCGTGTAAAATTTCGGGGTTTTCTGCACTATCTGTGTGTTGTGTCGATACATGGCCATTTAAATAAAACAATACTTTGTCTGTGAAAAAAATTAACTTTGGGTCCACAGAACCATCATTAACTTTACCAGACACCCAATTACAGAAATTTACCCTACTCACAGTATAACGCGGTTGCAGTTCCTAAACTACTGTTATCTTATAAGGTTTTAATTTTAAAAGTTTAGTGATTTTCCAAGCCGGAAATTGTGAAACTCCCGTTTCCGTAATAACCTACTCAGAGATTTTCTTGGGATATGTTCTAACTTTTGTCGTATCTCGTCGAGTTTTTCCTCTGTAAGCACGCTGACGCGGAGAAAAGTAGGGGCTAAGACCGGTTAGAAGCATCGTGTGCACGCAGGTACCTCCCGCCGATCGGACGGCCACGAGTCAAAAATAAGGTACTGTAGAGTAAACTTTTGCAACAATGGTTTGTAGAGAAAGTTATGTGAATGTAACACACCAGATGTTTTCCCCTCCATTAGAACCTGTCTTTTTCGCGTATTAGGTCCAGCATTTAGCGATCTTTTTGTCCTAAACTATTAACCAAACGTTAACAAATTCTCTACCTGTAACTGGGATACCAGAAATCTTCTCCTGAAATTGTCTACAAACCTGTCTATATGACTCGGGTGTCAAGCATGCTTCTTACATAAACCCTGTTCAGCGCGTGAATTTTTCTGTAGACATTTCACAGGACTAATAAGAATAATCAACACACAACACAAATGCTTTTATTTCAACTTGAGATGCACAATGAGCAAACAAGTACTCGTATTTATAGCTGGAACTGAAGGCACAGTATAAGCTGGTCAACATAGCCTAAAGCCTCTTGTAAATGATCAAATCCGTTTTCTAATTCAAGAGTTTACAAGATAAATTGGCAAATGTTGAAAAATATTGACATTGGACAAGGTTTAGCAGTACCTGGCAAGACTTGAAAATATTATAAATGTGGTACTTACATGTCTGTTTTTTCAAAATGAACCTCTTCAGAACATACCGATAATAGGATAGGTAGAGTCAGACTAAAAAATTCAATGTATCAGCCGGAATTTGAACGACGGATCTCCCGGTCTCTAGCCAGTTGCTCTTCCACTGAGCTGCCATGGCAAAATGCCGGCATAGCATTGAATTTGTCAATTGACTCGCATGTTTCCCGGAAAACCAAAAGGTGATCACAAATTATTTTGAGATGACAACCCCAATGACGACTTACAATGTTGTAAGTACTATTGACCATAATAATTGGCTATACTATGAATACTGGGACTTAGAGTACTCCAGCTCCAGCTGGGAATGTCATAGCCACATAGGTTTCTTTTTTTACGCCAAATAAAATTCAAGGGAATACTAAACCCGTGTTTTATGGCGGAATCTGTAACTTTTATATATATTCAGTGCATTGCGTTTTAAAGCGCTTTACAAACAGCTATATAAAATTGCTTATAGTTAAACAGCAAGAGAGAAAAATTCACGCCAGCTTAAAAAAAAAAAAAAATACACATGTTGTGAACCTAGGGCTAAAATATGAGTCCAGAAATAAGTAGTAATTGAGTCAAGAACCTTTTAAGTGATGATAAAAAGCTAAAATTCTACCAAAGTTAAACGCATCACATTAGGAGTGCTATCTATGTGCACTATAAGCAACCTTGTTAACCGATTTAAGCCATCTGACATTGTTGATATAGAATTTCAAACTTTTATTTCTGAATATGTTGATTATAATTATCTTGTTTACTGATTATGTTTTCAAAATGTACTCATAATCTCTTATCAAGATTTATGCTGTCATAAAACGATTTACCGAACATTAAAACATTATTATTTTTTTTTCTGTTCCGCTTTCTATCTGCTTACGTGCTTCTCAGGATAAGGGAAAACCCCGAAAAAAACCTTAACCGAGCAACACACCCTAAGCGAGATTCGAACTCACGACCTTTTGAATGTAAAGCAGAAACGCTACCATTACACTACCCAGGCGGGCTGCACTGCCTTTATATATCCTTAATGATTTGAAGTGGCGAAAAGAAAATAAAGAAAACAGAATTTACTAATTGAGGATCACTTTAAAATACTGAATAATCCATAGTTTCGTAATCTTACTCTCCATAGACTAATCGCCTATAGGAATTACAGAATTTGCACTCTGTTTAAACTTCATAATATATTACCATTATTTAGGGTAATGTAACGTATGTATAAGTTTCAAAATTCACAGAAAATCTTATTGTATTACCAGACACAAACTTCAGTAACGTTTTTATGTTTATGACTGCGTGTGTGCTTTGGGAGGGAGGAGTCTTTAAAATTTCAGGTACCATTATTATTTAAAAACTACCTTTTTATTGTGTGAATTCATTGATCTAATGCAATGCTCTTACAAAGCATTTTTCAAAATATACAGAAACAAAAGTAAGGTTTTACATTCAATAAATTGACAAAATATCTGCTATGTTCTGACTTTTTATATAACCCTTATTTATGAAAAATAAAATTTATATTTCGGACAGTTCTTGTTTGTTTGTTTTATTCCACATTTAGATTTCTATTTTCTCGGAATTGGAGGAGTGCTCTAAAATATGTATGGTCATATTTTTAATGTGCCTCTGAGATCCTGTGCAATCTTTTAAACAAATAGGTGAAAAAGTATAACGTGGAGCATTTTCAATATGAGAAAATGGTGGAAAAAGGTTTGTAAGAAAAGTTTTCAATTTGGAGGTACCTATTAATAAAAATTCGTCTATCTATTTGACACCTTATTGGACGTTTAAAATCACAAACAAAAAACATTGTATGTTGTTAAAGTTTAAATTTATATTATGAAAATACGCTAACTTTTTAATCTTTGTCTATTTTCTGGTTCGAGTTTCAGAAATACACCAAACTATTTAGAACCGGCTTTCTTCATTTTTGCAAGAGATGCTACATATTAGTCACTGCAGTTTGCAATATTTGACACATTTTCCTTCGTTCTCTTTGTTTTATTTTCACTGTTAAGTCAGTCATATAATTTCTCTCTACGGTGCCCACATGCAGTGAGCGCGACCAACAGCAGCCATCCATTTTAACAATGGTCAGCTTGAACGATTTGCGTTGTCGCCTATATGCTAAAGTTGCAAATTTGAATCAATTCCCCATTTTCCGATTCACCTGCCATAAATGATGTGTTGAGCAATAGGTACAATATGCCGATATGAATTCTTAAAATTTCAGATGTGCTACTTATTTCCCTCTTATAAACTGAAAAATAAATCTGGCTTCGCTTATTCACATAAAATGTTAGTGAATAGTGTAATGAATTTCAGATTCAAGTATAAAGTAGCTATATGATTTCTTTCCTTAAATACTATGAATAAATTTGCCTATATTAAACCCGAGGATTTATTCCCAAAACTAAATAAAAAGACGAAGTATTTTCCAAGCCAGAATCAGAGTTGCCCTCAGTAGATTACAGTTACCATTACCTCTTGCGATTCCTTCCGTCCTACCTTCCTGTTCGATCCTTAACCACAGACAAATCTAAGACAATTCAACAGCAAATTAGTGGTCATTTTAAACACTAAAACGATTTTCAGAAGGTGAAAGCTAAAACTGAGGTAGCAGTATCGCATGCTTTATCTACTGCACTCTATATCATTTTAATGCCCTCCTATGCCACGAAGTGGCATGAAAGAATCATAAATCGAACAGATTTTCAAAATTAGTCATAAAACCTGAGTAGGGTTGCATAGAGGTATCCTACTTTTGAAATCTCGTTTAAAAAGGAAATAAAGATGGAAACTGGATTTGTTATGCCGGCAAATACAGCGATAGTCGTGTCCTTGAACGTTGGCGAATAGGATTAAATAATTAATGATAATGAATGTGTACATTCTTGCTTCCTAGACTCGGTGTTAATTATTTCTCAGGAGTTTCCGCTCCCACTCGTGATTATATGTGGTCACCTTCTTAGTAGCGTACGAGGGCCGTTTTTTTTTCAACCTTTGATAGGCTATAATTAAAAACAAGTTCACAGAAAACAATTATTTTATTACTAAAAGTATTGTACACTTATGGTTACTTTTCAGCATAATCACCGAAAAGATTGAGACATTTATCGTACCTGTGCACAAGCTTTGCAATACCGGCTTCAAAAAATGTTGCTGCCAATATTTTCAAAAGGGCATTGACGTTGTTTTGAAGATCTTCGTACTTTACGAAGTTTGCGGAGAGCCATTCAAAACAAACGAAGAGGAATGTTGACTTCAGGAATTGTGTTGATCCATGACAACGCTCGTCTACACACTGCTGGAACAACTCACCGGCCCCTTGAACAATTTCAATAGGACATTTTCGATCATCTGCTGTACAGTCCTGACCTGGCACCCAGCGGCTTTCACCTTTTCCCTGAACGGAATACGTGGCTAGGAGGGCAGCACTTTCAAACCAACAAAGATCTTCAAAACAACGTCAATGCTCATTTGAAATCATTGGCGGCAACATTTTTTGAAGCAGGTATTGCAAAGCATGCGCACGGGTACGATAAGTGTCTCAATCTTTTCGGTGATTATGTTGAAAAGTAACCATAAGAGTACAAAACGTTTAGTAATAAAATAATTGTTTTCTATGAACTTGTCTTTTATATATAGACTATTGGAGGTTGAAAACAAGGCCCTCGTACTAATATCATACTAAAGCGTGTCTCATGCTTAAAATAGAGCACATTATTCTCACGTGTACTATATAGTATACACATCGACCTTTCGCGTATATTCAATGTAATCTTCTGAACTATAGAGTAACAAAGTCAAATATATACACTGCTATGGCTGCACTTTCTCTCTCCTCTTTATACTTTTAGTACTTCAAAATACGGTTTTACAGGCATAAAACATATAAACTATGTAGACATACAATGATAACATCTTTAATTTTGTCAGGCATCCGCCCTGGTTACGCTCAAAAATACATTCAGATAAATGTAATGATTTAGAATAGCAAAGAATTAACGATGGGATGCACTACGTTTTGAGCTATTCTATTGCATTGCGTTAACATAGTGTGTATTTGTTTCTCACTTTTTTCTTTATATTTTAATTCCTTACAGGCTCTTTTATTCGCTTCTTTTATATCCTATGGGTAAATTGCTGATGCTGAACACCCAGAAACCTTAACCGTTTCACGTATTCCCTTATTAACATCCATTTTACTTGAATTATCTAACGGATTTATTATTATTATTATTATTATTATTATTATTATTATTATTATTATTATTATTATTATTATTATTATTATTATTATTATTTTGCGTTGCTTCTTAGTTTACCAACATTTCGTCTTTTCCAAGCTTCTTCCATAACTTTAAATATTTATGAAAAATACAGAATATTTAACCTATATGCAGCATGGTTGACGGTTCGTACATTACATGACGTTTTTAATGGGAATTCCTGTAACCAATGATTAGACTATTCTTTTTATGCGAGTTTTAAAGACATATCGCCTTGTGATGCAACCTCGGCATGCAGATAGCAACCAAATACTGCGCGTTCTCCAATCCTAGAAATGCTTTTACAAATAGCACTCTTCATATACACAACAGTTTAACCCGTGGATTAGCCGAGGCTCTTTATGCAGAGATAATAGAAGAGCTGAATAGAGGCATGACTGACGATGAATAAGCAAAGAGCTCATGGCAGTACATACTGTCATCATATGATGCAGTAAACACACCCATAAATGTGCATCCGAAAATGGCATGTTTTTCTGCTAATGGACAGTTCATCTTATTCATTACACTAAGTAACATTACGCGCAGATGACGCCTGGGAATGATTCGCACAACCTTGACAAATTATCTAATATATTAATAAATTATCATTTATTCAAGATTAAATACTGGACTTACCTGGCTGACAAAATAAATTTATACAATTAAAAACCATATTTAATAAACAATAATAAACAATTTCATATGTGAGAAAAAGAAGCTTAAAGCTCAGTTACATGGGTATCAACATTTTTGTTGTTGTTTTGTTATTGGTGCACTTTTGTGCGGTAGATTGCTATAATATGTTGATTTTTACCAGATAAGGCCCATGATGTGCTGTGATGCATCCTAGCTATAAAATGGATTCAATGAAACTACCATTAAGTCATTAGAATTTATGTTGGTTTTCTTTCTTTCAAACTGGGCGCTATTTAGACACCGCATTTCTTTGCACTGACGCATACATGCCCACAACCAAAAGTCGACGAATCGACTCTCGAAGGGTCCTCTAATATTCCAGCTGAAGATTGGAAGAGCTCGATAAACCAATGAATCTATGTGTATTTTACATTTTGAAACCTTGTCTATTCATGTCTATTGTGTGGTAGTGTGTTTTATAAATCTAGGAGACTCCACAGTCTTTTACTTATTTTTAACGGTGGCACCGCGTTCATCCTAAAATATATCTGTCCGGAAACTCCTGGAATATTTGGGTTCATATCATGTCAATGTCAGCAACGTTGAAAACGTAATAATTATAGCCTTCTACAAAATTACAAATACATGAGAATACGATTAACAATTTAAGGTATAAAAAGCGAAAGGGGGGGTTGATGTCATACATTCACTGGAGCTTTTGTACCTGTCATACATTAATGTGTAGAAAATTAGGCCTTAAGAAAGCTTATTTTTATAGACTTCATTTTAATCGGAAAAAACCTTCGCAGAAATAGCTACATGCACGTTTCATTATAAATGCAAAGGGAATAGCGATAGGAAAATGGTTTAAGAACTGCACCCTATTAAGCTACATAATGAGCTTAAAATTCCATAAGCTTTCCATGCAATCGCGAGATACAACTGAATGTCGATGAATTTTAAAAGAATGAGAAACGATTGGACAATTCAAACAATTAATAAGCCATTTCTCGGAAATTGCTTATGCCAGAACATTGTTTTTAAATAACGCTATATTCTTTGTGTAGCGCGTTTTCGTCTACCGATTCACATCGATCAGTTATGTAAGATTATACAAAATTTCTTCCGAAATAGGAATTCACAGACTATTTGTGGAACATTCAAGGCGCATATACATATATACATACACACACACACCTACATCTAATTTGTCATTTAATGTCTTTAATGTAGAGCATTTCAATCACAATGGTTAGAACCATTTTTATAAAATCAACATTTTCGTAAAGATTATCATATAAAGGTTAGTTGGGAGATTTTGAAAATGTTCGTGTCGTATCATTAGAAAATACGCATCTTAAATACCAAGGTTGGCATTTATCAGACTTTTCGTTTTGGATTATGCTTGCTCTCTCTCTCTCTCTTTCTGTCTCTCTCATTTGCTCTCCCTCTCTTTCTGTCTCTCACACTATACATGTATACATGCACGCGTATATAAAGGCTGTCCCAGAATTCAACATCATAAATTGGCATAATTGTAGAAAGTTCCTAGACAAACAATTTGAGATAGGGAACCTATTTTTCCTTTTGCCAAATCTCAAAGTTATAAAATGTTTTCTGGATCTCACATCAGTGGCCGTAAATTAAGAGAACGTGGACGTTCTCACAAGCTGAGTCCTAAAGCTACGAACTTTTGAGCCCATGTGCTCCTTGGTAACACGTTGTACCATTGAGCACGCGTAGTTACTAATAGTATCAATCCGAGCGATTGAGGGCCGATTTAACTGCTTTGTATATCACTGCTCTGAACCATGGCGAACGTACAAACGTATTTTTGTTTGTTGAGCTCGCCGAGATAAATTTGGTTTACGGGGGAGCAAGATGGATCTGTGGCTGAAATTGAGTTGTGCAGCAAAATATGAACGGCCCATATAAAATGCAAACAAAGGAGAAAACTAAAATTAAGGGTATCTAAGAAGGCTTGAATCTTTAACTTCCACATCTTAACCCGAAGCCCACACTCTAACCATAGCTCTAAATAATACCAATACATCTATTCTCATCGAAATCCGGGTGATTAGGTTACGGTCCTCTGCAGCTTGACCAATGACATGCTAACCCTTAATACATATTATGCTGCAACAAAGAATTTAGAACCCATTGCCCATAAGTCCCCTATGTGACTCCTCTACGATCCTTCCAATTTGTGCGTTGGAATTCTGGGATAGTTTGTATATTGATTCAGGAGACTCATAACATATATTAGCGGTATATAATGGTGTCAATTTTTGGGTGGTAGATATATAATACTTTCTATATGCAGAATGGAAAGCAAAAAACTTCACTGTGTATGCTGCGAGACCGACCCACGAACATTCAGGCGATAAAAACCAAGTGTACTGCCACACTATAGGGGGCCGAAATTCTTAAGACTCGACCCGGTCGAGTCAGAACCGGTTCACGAAACGCTGTGCCTGCATGGTGAATGCAGTAGGATTAGAATTCCAGTACCGGCATGGGATTTGTTGATTTTACTACACTAAGCATGCTACAAAAGTTGGCCGTCAGGCGCGCAGTCCGTCTCCCAGTCAGTCACTCTACACTTGGCTGGCAGTCGCATGGCACGTCACCCAGTCACACTTGCGTGGACGACAAATAAAATCCCAAATCACCTTAACACTTATCAGAATAAAATAAACCCATACTTTATCACAGGAGATGTTGGAAATGTCGTCTTTCTGCATCAATACATCTACGGAATTTTCTGAGGAAATTCTCATTCACACGCATTAATTCAGCTTCCGAAATAGCGTTAGTTTCTGTCCTGATATTTTGTTTTAATTTTTCTAATGTGTGGGGATTAGTTTTTTATACTTTGATTTTCAAGCTGCCCTATAAATAAAAATCGCATGCCGTAAGATCAGGAGAACGAGAAGGCCACAAACCCTTATTAATAAATCCTCAAACATTTCCGCAATAAACTGTAATGGTTCATCAGCTGTATGCGTGGTGGCAGAATCCTGCTGGAAATATTCAGACCGACATTCAATGTCCGTCAGCTGTTAGGAACATGGTACCCGTATATTATTTCTGTATCTTCTACATTCATGGTACACTCATAAAAATGGGTCCTATTATTCTGAATCCATTTATTGCGCACCATACCCCAATATTTTGATCATGCAAGAAAGTTCATGAACGAAATTAGGGTTGTGTGTAACATAATATCGCTTGTGTTGTGATGACACATGAGCATGTATATGAAATCATGTTTCGTCACTGAACAATATTAATCATGGATTGATTGTTCTGTCATTAGCATTCCTCAAAATCCAGTTACAGAAATTTACCCGAATCTGGCGATTACGTGGTAACAATTCTTGGACAGCAGTAATCTTGTATGTTTTTAGTTTTAAAAGTTTTGCTGCTTTCCATGCTGAAGCTTTCGAAATATCAGATTTTTATGAAAGTCGCCTAAGATTTTCGAGGTGACCGTTCGACCCTTTCTCCGACTTTGTCTAAATTCTGCTTCGTAAGCTCACGCAAGTTCGTTTACCTTTCTTTTCCAATCAAACATTTATCCCGTCTCCCTGAATTTATTTACAAGCAAACGAACGGTCTCTCTACTCTGAACACACACGCCATGAAATTTAGTTTCAAATTGCCTTATGATTTTCCATAAGATGATGTAAGCACATACGTTTCATACATAAACACTCTTTGTGGTCCTGGATTTTTTGATAGTGTTTAACGCCCGCTCTTACTGCAAATGGCACCGCAGTCGATGATACTGTTAATACATGGAATGAAGATGTAGCTCTGGTGGAATGCGATGGCGGAGGTAACCGGAGAACCCGGAGAAACCCGCCCCATCGCAGCTTTGTCCACCACAAATCTCAGATGCGCTTTTTGTGGTACTGCATACCGCATTTTGAAAGCACTTCAAGCAAACCTTAACATTTGTAAACATTTCTAATGTTATTCCCGTATGAACTGGACTAGAACTGAAGTAAAACTGACGCACGTATAACGACAGAACGGATGTAGGACGCGCGCGCTGAGAAATGCAGTGCAGGTCACGTGCTACTCGCGGCCAAGTTTTGTTACAAATGCACTGAAGACTTAGAATACCCGGTAAAGGTTGCAATCAGAAAGTCACTTTATAGAAGCAGTTGCAGCTCAGACCGCGGTATTCGGATGTAGTGAGCGGAATGTTGGAGACATGATGTCTAATTGACCACATACCGCTATTAGTGCTGTCTATGCCGAATGTCCTGGGTGTGGGAGGTTGGAAGAAGGCGGGGCTTGTAGCTGCAGTGTTGTTTTACAGTTATCTGCAATTGCCTGAAGCGAATAGTTGATTATTACTACTATGAATGCGTGCATGCTGCGATTGTGCTATTCCGCCTTTTCCAAGCCCAAGCCCGGCTGACCCCGACAAACATTTTTCAAATTAAGCCCTAACCCGGCCCTAAGTTTGGCCGGGCATAGACCCGAGACATGGCCCAACCCCGGTAGACTTCTACTACATTAACGGCATGCAAGTTAGGTTTTTTATAGTGTTTAACGCCCGCTTTAACTAGTTGACAGTAGTCGATGACACTGATGATACATGGAATGAAGCTGGAGCACTGGAGGAATGCGTTGGCGGGGCAAACCGGAGAAAACCCGCCCCTTCGCCGCTTTGTCCACCATAAGTCTCACATGCGGTCGCTTGGGATCGAACCCGGACCGTCTAGGTGAGAGGAGAGTGGTCTGGAAGTTATGTGCCATAGCAACAACGAAGGATAGTGCTGTGGTTCTCCTGGCAGACAAAACCTTGGCTGTTATTTTGATTCCTTCTGTCTATTATGTAACACCATAGAAGATCGAAGTGATGAATTTCTCACACCCCCTTTGTTCTAATGCTTCTAACGAATGCCATTTGTCATTAAGTTATTTAGTTACCTTCATATATTTTCCTACAAACCGTTCTGAATTGCTTAGTGAAGAAACATTGGAGGTAGCCATCTCCTCCACTATTTAACAAAATATATAAATATCTTCATTCGTGAATATAAGCAGCCCCTGCATTAAATAGTGGAAAATAAAGTAGGATCCCTTCCACACAAAACAAACATTCTCTCTCTCTCTCTCTCTCTCTCTCTCTCTCTCTGCGTGTCTCTCGCGATTAGTATTTCGAATATAACAATAAATAATTACAAAAACAAATAATAACAATAACAAATAACGATAACATTAATGATACTCACAGTAATATGATGCATTATTGTCATTTTGATAACGTAATCTGCTTAGATTCATTCTATATTTGTTTACTTTAATTTATTTGATCGCAATGGACTTGCCGGTTTTACTAACAAATAATTGAAGTTTTAAAAATTTGTTCGGTTTGAATGATGTATATTTTGATATCTTATTTCTCGCCTTCTTTATCTGAAGTTGCCCACTTTCTACCATTTGTGTATTTTCATCATTTCTACAGTTCTTTTGGTGTCGCGACATATGATACAACGTTATTCGTGTGTTCCTGTGACAATTGAGGCGATCTGTCCCGAATTCATATTTCCCGGGATCACATTATCCCATGGTGTAAGATACTTGCACGTCCCTACCTTGTAGTCTGGGTGCAAAAGGAGGCTTTCTTGGGCGTTTTGGAAATTTTAGGGGCCTGTCATTTATATTGCCGAGAATTACAACCGGCTGCAACGCCCCCGTGCAGCTTCTGCCATCATATCTCCCGCACAAAGAGAAATACTTAACAAATGCTCATGGCAGAGGCGAGGAAATCCTCCTTGGTATAACTTTTCCTTTTATATATATTCCACATATGCTAAAATGTAAACATCAATTAATTGGGTCGATGTTGTTGGTAGATACACTTCAGTCCCGTTAAATATTTTATACAGATATTTAATTTAAAGTGGTTCAGATCAAATAGTTTCTTTCTGTGCATAAACCTGGAATCTGACAACTCTGAAATTTCCATTAAAATAAAACAAGACCAAAAAACGGAATCAATAATCTCTGTCACATTAAAAGTAGTTGTACTCTGCCTCCACTTCATTTGAAACGAAGAAATACTCCTCGATTTATGTTTTTTTTTTTTTTTTTTAGTCGCATATGTTTAGAATATGCTTAGGTTTTAAGTTAAGTAGTCTTTTGTTCAAAAGAAGAAAACAGACAGTAAGTTCCTGCTTGGCTGCGTTCTAAAAAGCAACGTAGTACTTATAGTTTACAGGAGTCTGCATGCAACATGAAATACAGCTCGGCACTGAGGGCGGCTATTGTTTTGTATAATGACGTTAATACCTTCCATTTCGTTTTGGCATACAAGAAACTACGGCAGTTCGTCCTTTCGGTAACAGAAATTGTTCTTCCCACGAAATAATCAATGGACCTCCTCGACTTGATATAGGAAGCGCAACTACTTGTGCTCTGTAATTTTCGCCCACTAATGTATTTCCTTTCCAGCCGATCTCCGAGCAGTTGCTGCATATTCTCTAGTACTTTCACCGAGCAGAGTTGGGATAGGCTGCTCTAAAGGATGATATTCAAAGCTTTGCAACTATAATATGCTTATTTTAGAATAACAAGGACATTATTTATTTATTCATTTATTTATTTCTGCTCATAATTATATGCAAAAAAATAATTTGAGTCGAATGCACATGAACATTCCTTCCCACTCTTAGCGGCGAGTTGTTTTTAATTACACTTTCTAACCAAAGACATTAAGATAAAAAAAAAAAATTATAAGGTTCAATTCATGCTCTGAGACCAAGAATAAATATAAATTCCATAATGAAACGTCAACACCAACGAAATGAATAACAGATCTTATCTTGCTGCATCTGAATAATGAGTTATAAATGTATTTAAAATAATAAAGGAAGAACTTTAAGAAAAGGAATACATCGTACGTTTAATACACGAGCTTATTTATCTTAGAATATTGATGTCTAATACAACTTAGTGATGTATACATAAATATAAGGAAAACATGTATCAAAATGGGAATTAATCTAATTCATCACGGTAACATTTCCATTTTGTTCCGACTAATTTGCCTGTAACTTAACCGCTTTCAAGTTTAGGAACTATTGCTCTAGGCGAACCTTTCTCACATATATCAGCCTGAAACGAATGCTACATAAAAGAAAACGTAAGCTACCAAGTCCTGAAAGATAAAAAGCAGATGGCGTTTTTAGTCGCATGTAAACTGGCTAAAGCGACCGTGAAGTGCATAAAACGGCTATAAATAGTTGACCCTTGCCTTAAAGCATCTACAAAAATGCAAACAAAGTGATGAAACAGATAAGCATGGAAATATTCAATGTTAAGAACGATGAACGCAAACTGGGACGTTTAGTGAATGTTAAAGTCTCGCTGAAGATAGTAGAACACACAGAGAAGTGCTCTTTTATTCGAATATGAGTGCCATGAAACCTGTTAAAGGTTCATAAGTTGCCGATCCTGGAGCTGGAAGTGCCAGGTGAAGGGGTATATATATGTGTTGCTTACCGGAGTGCACTTTTAATTCATATTGCAGCATTCAGCTGCACTTTTTTTCAACGAAACAACGCTCACAAAGCTTTTTAGTCTGATATCTACTGCATTACGCTTAGTACCATTTGCTCTCTCGTAATGCAGTGAACATATCATACAACTCCAAGAGTGTTTTTTAAAAACTAAAACACAGCAATAGTTTTTCATCTCCTTACTGTAATTTCCTGTTAGTTTACTTCTACCTTCTAAATACTAGAGTTTAAATCAAACATGGAGTACCAAGATGATTTACACGTTTATAGTCTTCCAAATTAAAATGCACCCCTCTTCAGTAATTGGAATGATACAGTATAAGCTAAATTGAATTTTGAGATGTTAAAAATAACCTTTAAGCGCTGCATGTTTACTTTGGTGTTAATAAATGGTTGGTTGTTTTATCAAATAATTGCCGATAAATATTAATCAAAGGATGGCGTAGTTAATAAAACAGTGTCATGTTCCTTAAGAACACTGGGTAGTCGTTAAGTTACTCTAGCATCTCTTCGCACAACTGTCCAGCTGCGGAAGTCCTTCGCGATGATCCCGGTGCGGTTGACAGGGCTTTTGTTAACACTTAGCTTTACGCCCAGGATCTAGTTTGTTTTATTTATCGCCGTGATACGATTTTAGTTTTATTACTTCTATCTCTTTTTATGCTCCATTGTTCCCAATAGTCTTATAGATTTGGTTATATTTTTGGCACTAGATAGTGTTTACTCTGCATTTTATGTCTAACTTTAGGTCACATTTTATCCCATGATAAGATTTTAGTCTTGGTCTTTTGCCACGTTTAGTTTTGAAGGGTGCTAACAATTAAATAGTTGAGCGCCATTAAACCCAATCATCATCACCTAGTCGGTTATTCAAGTACTTTTCTCGAAAAACTGTTTAACTTAAAAAATAAAAGTTTGACAATGAATATAGCAATCGTTTTAAACATAATTCATGTAAAATTACAGGTCCTTGCTAACATTAATTATGCATACATCTCATAAATTATATGATTTGTTTTTTAAGCTATTAATGGTAAGAATATATTTAAGTGCATCTTAGGCTAAAACTGTATGTTAGTTTTCAAAGAACTTTGGTACGTTCTAATACATGCTCTTCTTGACGATTTCAAGCGAAATCTGTTCTTATATCTGAAGGTAATCTCCCCTCCCCCCAATTTTTATATTATGAACAGATTTCATGGTACATTTCACACACACACACACACACACACACAGAGCTGCAATAGCTGCCTAGGTTCAGAATCGACGAGTGTTATCCCTGTAGGTTAACGACTTGTACAGAAAAGTGAATCTGTACAGCCCAACCAGTAATAATGCTAATAGTACCATAAATACATATAATTTATAGGTATGAGACAAATTTTAGCATACATCGGTAATTTTATAAGGAGATATAAAGAAAAGACTCCGGAATTCAGTGTCAAAGTTTCATTTCGTTAATTTAAATGGTTTTTGAGAAATTAAAATCAAAGCCCGCACTCAAAAACCAGTGAAAACTTTACTTACAACTACCCAGTGTTCTTAATAAATGTATTTCATAAAGTAGATCGATATACTCAGAAGCCACAAATGCACACCCTCTGAAAGTTTCGTCTGATATGCCAAACAATCTGAGATGATTCGTGAATTTAGCACTTTTAACACTGACGAGTTAGGGTTTTTAATCTTATTACACTTAATGATGTAGGTTTGCGGTGGGGAAATAAGAACACAAATGCTCTATATTTATGCAACTTTCGTAATGAAAGTACATTGTTGATTTGAAAGATATATTACACCTCGTAACGAAAACGATTGAACGCAAGAAAACACACGTTTTGCCAAGGATGTCTATGTCTGTTACATGATGCGCGAAAGCAATACGGACGGTCAGTATATCAGGGATAAACAACAGGCTCCGACGAGGAAATAAATATCTAGTCATTGCCGGTTAACACGAGTTTGGTCCACTTGTGGCTGGTGAAAGAACCTAATATTATAAGCGAAACTGCAGAGGCTCTGAAAGGGAACGAAAAAGTGTCTATATCCTACTTGCATGCATAAACACAACACGTGTTTTCTTAGTCCTAAAACAAAAACAGCAACTTGTTGAGAACTTGTCAAGTGAAATAAAAAAGCTTGAGTTTCAAAATCATCCAAAAATGTTACGTTAGAAGAGAAATGTTAATTCATAGTCTTCTAACTGAAAATTGTACCTTCTTCTGGAAACTCGGGGTGGGCACACCGATAATCACGATAACCTCGCTATACCATTTTCGGAGTACAAAACAAGTCAATGTAAGGCCACCCCTTAAGATAACGGTTTGAATAAACGAAGGTGGGAGGAGAATCCAGGAGAAAGCTTCCCGCACAATGTGGTGAACTGTTAGCGTAATAAATATCCTTTTTATTTCTTTTTTTAGTTTAGTTTAACGTCCTTTAATCTGGTTGGTCATATCGGGCGATGAATGAAATTAGTGAAATGGTGCTCAAATGATCTCGGAGTCCTTGGAGCTTAAAGTTACTCGACATTAGTCTTCTCAGGATAAGGGAAAACCCCGAAAAAAACCTTATCCGGGTAACTCACCCTAACTGAGATTCGAACTCACGACCTATTGAATGTGAGGCAGACACGCTACTATCCACTACACAGGCGCACGCAATACAATTGTTTAATTTCTCTGAACTGGACCAATCTCCTTGTTTCAGTAAGTGGAAAATTTGCCTGAAACAAATTCCTCAAATAGCTCAAATAAACATTTGTAAAAATGTAACTATAAAACTTGGAAACTGAAAAACTTAGTAGCTTAAAGAAAATTGAAGTAATGACGTGCAGTAATGTTTTTCTTTTCCATTCTACTAAGTGTTCTATAAACTAAAGCTTGGATATAAAATAGATAAAAAATTAGGATTTTTTTTTTATTTTTACGATCCGAATCACAATCTGCTGAAAAATAACGTGGGCTGCGACTTAAAAGCACAAGATGATGTTAAAATCGTTGGTAATTTCCAGCGTATGGTGCAACTTTAGAACAAGAGCTCATTCGTATTTTATAGCAGGAGTAGCTTTCCTTGAATACACACATATTCTAAACAGTATATCCTGAGCTATGAGAAGCAGAATAAGTATACTCACTCGACCGATACGAGTACATGGAATCGTGCCGATATGATGCGCAGTGAACATCACCGCCGCTTATCTGTTGCTAGCAATCCACTTAATGCTTTATTCCCCCTTTCCTTCGCTTCTGAGCCAGAAACCAGTAATTCCGATAATCTTCTCTGCTTTTATGAGTAAAATTGTTAAATGTGTCCTTTAGTTATGACTGAAAAGGAAAGATAAAAACAGGTCACGTAAACTAATTAATAACAGAAAGTTACTATGTAATTGGATTAAAGCAAATGATATAGAGTAAGTTTATGAAATTTTAATTATAAATCTTGTTAAATATTTCTATTTTCAATCATAATAGCATTTGATTTACGTTGACAACTACTGCTACAAAAATAGATGCCACTTTGTTAATTTGTTATTTCACACAAGCCATGTGTAGGACAGGAGTTCGACAGGTGGGGTCAGACTGAAGAATTCAATGTAATAGCTGGATTTAAGCCACGCATCTTCCGGTCTGTAGCCGGTTGCTCTAACCATTGAACCACTACAGAAACATGCCCACACGGCATCAAATTCCCCAAATAACTCGCATTTTTCCTAGTAAACCACAAGATGATCTCTAACTTTGAGATGACATATCCTCATGGCGATTTACAATATCGTAAATACTTCATAGTTTCACAGTTTAGCCAACTATTAGGTCAGTTAGTGCTAATTTAATTGTTATTTTTTCTTCACACAAGCCATGTGTAGGACAAATGTTGGATGGAATACCTATCCAAAAGATGCTGCCTGTTGATCTTTTCGTTCAAAATCATAAGGCCGTGAGTGGATATATGTTGGGTGTCGTCAACTGATATCTGTATTTTTCCGAAACGTTTTTATATACTTACTCATTTGAGATGTGGCTAACGCTCCAGTAATACGTATAACTGAAGTCTGTTGAGTCGGCATCATTAATATTTCACTTGTTTGAACATATTTAGGAGAACGTTTGTCTCCAGCATGTAAATGAGTAGTTCAACCTTCACGTTGTTGATACAGACCAATTAAAGTGAGGCATCTTGAGGTGGTAAGAGCAATTTCCAGAGAGCGTTTGTCAGTGGAAAACGAAAATTATCTTTTCAGTTTCGTAGATGAATATTTTCTCACATATAGTTGGGATTCTCATGGAGGTGCTTTTAAACATATTATTTTCGAGTAATTTCATTACTGGTATGATTGAAAGGTTGAAGGTTGTATTTTATACAGGAGTTCATTCACGTGGTTTGTGGACGGTTGTGAATCTGTCTTTATCGCACTCGTGCAATTTTTGTTTTCTGATATATAATCTTTCAAGTTTTTGCAAATAAATGTATTTATACTGTGGGCTAAGGTAGCGTTCTGTTTCGTGAATATCTTTAACTTGTAGTTTGTTATTGGGTGATAAGCAAAATGTGTTTGCACTTTTTTAACTTGTTACTTTTAATTTCTTCTCGTACTTGCATTTTGGAGGGCTGGGGATATATGTGGTTTCGTGTACATACGCTGAACGTAGAAATCGTACATTTCCCGGCTATAGTTAAAGAGGTCAACTTAGAGAAATAGACTGGCGACTGCCACCCAGCGTATAGGCGCCTATCTGTCCGGCCTGGCAGCTATTATCCCAGTTGCCGGACAAACAAAGGCCATGATGTCACTTCTACGAGTCGAGTAAAACACTTCTCTCGTGTCCCGAAGAGTCGACTTCTAGAAGTTTCGCTCTGGCACGGGAGGTATAAAGTGGTTGCGTAAAACAGTCTTAATGTCAGTCAGGTGAGTGAAAAATGTTAAACAATTATTCAATTGTTTGTGTACCAAGTGTGTGACGTTAAAGTTACAAGCGTAAAGTGTTGTCTTACGTTTAGTATCTTAGTCACAAAAAAAAAAAACGAGTTTAGCAGAAGCTGGTGTTGGCATTGTTACAACACTTATTTGCGTAAACGCGAGGCCATTTCTCTGTAGAACTCTTAAGTTCAAATTTATGGTAGTTAGCCTGAAAAAATATGCTTCCAAAAGTATTAGGAGAAAAATAGCAAAGATAATGCCATTCCTCTAGTTAAAGTAGTTTCTGAGAAAAACATGTATTGAGCGTTTTGAAATTTTGTTACAGATTAAAACATTGTTTCTTCCTACTAAATTGCAGTGTTGACAGTATTTCAGTTTCTCCCTCTCTTTCTGATGAATCAATATTTTAATTTAAGGACATAATGTTCAGTAGGTTAGAATTGCATTTGCTCGCAAATGTATATTCTAGTTCAGTAGCTTGGACATGTCCGTATACGCATGGAAAGTTTCAGATATGCATAATATAAGTCATTTCTTTAGGTTTTTGAGAAAGGGGTGTGTGTATTTAGGAAAAGTCATTAAAATTTACTTTACATAAAAGAATGATGGGTTTTTGTGAATTTCTCACATTATTTATTAGCAGCGGCCTATCCACCATTAGGTGACAAAGTTTGAGATTAAGTATATTAAATTTAGCGGCATAATACCTTAAATTACATAATAAATACAAAGAATTCCAATAAGACGATGGGGAACACAAAATTTAAATGGATTCATATTCGATTTAAATAACGCTTTTTAAAAAATATCAATAGTATGGGACTGCATTATACGAGAACTTTTTGCCCCCCCCCAGAATCGAGGGTCACAAAGTATTTTTATCAAAAGTAGAAAGCGACGAGTTTCACTTTCTCCATTTCCTAGTTCTTTTCATTGGTTTATTATCGACCTGTTTACTCAGCCGCTGCTGGCTTCAGAAACGGTGTGACCGTATTCCTTCTCGTACTATACTGACAGGAAGTTTGCCAGTCTGGAAGTGACTCCTGTATATTGAATGCTTATGAACTGTGGCATCGTAGTTATCTTTGGTTTTCTGTACATATAAGAGCAAAATAGCAGCTCCACCTAGTTTGAGCTAAACTAGATGGCTGGATGTGCACCAGAAGCTAGTGTAGACGGCAGTTTAAGATTCGTTGTGAATCCTAAACTTAAAATAAAAATTTTGTTTTATATATTGTTCTTCCGTAAGCTGGAAAAGTAGCATCAGAATGTAAGGATATACAGGTCGACACAGCGTATATTATCTTGGGATCCATGTTGAGAGAGCCTTGCATTTTACCTGTAGTATTCTGGTTATAAGAAATCTCCCAATCTGCCAGCATCGATTTCGTAGCTCAGATGGAAGGCCAGCGTCCTGGGAAACCGAATGTTGGTGATTTGGATTCCGTCTACGACAGTGACTTTTTATTTATATTCTGTGTTCCCAAAATTACTTCGAACTATAGTAAATATTATCGGAGTTTTGCAAGAAAATGGGTATAAAGGAGGTCGGCAACCTTCTCAGGTCATACGAAATTGCGACGTTTATAAAATATTCTTCGTTTTATGTGGATCATTTGTCTATAACTCGTTTTCTTACCCTACTTTTCAACCTTTGTTTGTACCAAAAATTTACAGCAACGCCCTTCCTGGTGTTTCTTCCGCCAGTTTGGCCACCTTCCTGGAAATACTGCATATAGTCCACGGCTCGGTAAGGGAATAATTTGCTAGTGGTTGTACATGTCTTTTGTTCGTTTCAAATTACTACGTAATAAAGAGAGAAATGTTTACTTCATATATACAACCCCCAGTGGCCACCATTGTGTGCAATTAGAAGACGGGGCTGCTATCCAAACTTTCTACACGAATATTAAGGGACATTTGTACAATCTGCCACTAATGTAAATGAAGCCTGGGCTAATTTCAAACCATTTACCTCGGAAACAATTACGAAACGTTTAGCTTTTAAAGTTTTGAAAAATAACGGCGAACTAGAATTTTATACAATACGTATTAACTCCTTGGCACGACAGCTCACGGGGAACCTTGGCCTACCGCCCGGCCGCTGCGTCCCCCATCTCGGTCCACTACAGACGTCATGGATTGGGTGCAGTATTGGAGGGTGAGACGTGGTCAGCGCCTAGAGTCCCTCCCGGCCAGTTAATGCGGTCCTCATGACCTGGAGCCGCTACTTCTCCATCAAGGAGCTCCTCAATTGGCCCCCCAGGGACCTTACGGGGCTGAGTGCACCCCGGGCCAGGTCTCCCAGCGGGGGAAAAATCCCCACGCCGGTACTGGGGATCGAACCCAGGTCTCCCGCTTGGTAAGCAGCTGCGCTACCACCGCGCTAAGGAGACGACCAACAATACGTATTAGGTCACTTGAAAGGAAGATTGGGCACGCGTATCATAAAAGGAGGGAATCAAATTGGTATTTTAATAAATTTAAAGAACTAACCAAGCAATTAAAAGACGAAAAGTTGCAAGGACAGGAACGGTTTTTAGAACAAATCCTTCACGGGTAAAATAATGGTTGTAAAGCGTTTTACAATTACATGAGAAGACGCAGGGGTAACAAAGAGGGCATACCAGACTTTAAAGTTAATGGAATTGCTGTAGTAAATAAGGACAAAGCCAACATATTAAATTCACTTTTAGTATCGGTTTCTCATAAATTGGACAATAGTTCCGAACAGGAGATTGAGGATGGTGGAGAATAGCTTTTTCAAGTAAGGCATTCAAATTACGCAAAAGGATCAAGGTGCTACAGAATGGAAAATCGAGAGAACCGGATAACATACCTACAGATATTTTAAAACCAGAGGGAGAAGCCATTATTCCGTATATCTTGTTTAGCATGTAAATTAACAATTGTGCTATATCGGAAGACTGGAAAACCGCTATTATAGTTCTGATAAATAAAGGGGTAATAAAACAGAAATAAATGGTTATCGACCTGTTAGCCTAACTTCAGTCGTCTGTAAAGTAATGCAGCATTTAATTGCAGAATACATATGGGAGGAGCTAGACAACAAGTGTTGGTTCAAAGAAGTGCAACATGGATTTACATCTGGGTATTCGTGTGAAAGTCGAATAACCACATTATTTCAGGATTTGGCAATTGAGGTGGATGCAGGGCGAAGAACTGTTGAAGTGGTGATAGACTTTTCTAAAGCTTTTGACGTAGTGCCACATAATTTACGCGTCCAGATGCTAGAAAAAACAGAAATCAATAAACACGTGGTATCATGGATAGAACATTTTTTGAATGGGAGGACACAAAGAGTAAGAATAGGTAAGGAACTGTCTGAAAGGGGTGTTGTAAGTTTGGACGTGCCCCAAGGCATGGTACTAGGTCTGTTACTTTTTCTTATCTTTGTTAATGATATAACTGTAAATATTAAATGCCAGATAGCACTCTTCGCAGACGATTACATTACTTACAATAAGATTCGAAATGCCATGCACGAGACCGCTCTTCAGGATGACCTAAATGAAATAAGTAGGTGGGACGCCGCAAATAAAATGGCAAGTAATGCTGGTAAAAGAAGCTCCATTGTATTTATTACAACTAAGGGGAAAGTTCTTAGCTATCATATGGTTGGGGAACATTTTTTCTATCTACTTCATTTGATTGTGATAAATCTTTGCACAGATAGCTACATTACATATTTCGTAACAGATACAAGGAGAAAGCTCATAGCAAAATGTTTAAGAACTGGATTCTATATGGTAGCCTCAAAATTGCATACTCTTTCCACAAAGTCGCGAGAAACAACTGATTGTCGACTTTAAAAGAATAAAAAGGTATTGCTCAATTTCAAATACTAACAATGCTATCTCGTAAATGGTTCATGCCACAGGAATGTTTGTTTGAAATAAATTGTGTTTTAAAGTACTACGTATTTTTTATGTAGTGCGTTTTCTCTATCGCTAAACATATACCAGTTTTGAAAGTTTGTGCGGAATTCCTTCCAAATGAAGAGAACTTCCTCAGGCTATTCCCGGAAATTTTCAGATATTCATTTTATTTGTGAAATACGTGAATGTCTACGAGGGCAGATCGAAAAGTAACTCAGATTTTTTTTTTTTTTGACTTGGTATTGTAGCCGGAATGTTGCAATTTTACACAAATATATAATTTGAAGTTTTCACTAAAGATGGTATTTTTTGTTTCATGTGCAGCTCTAGCAAGAGAAGTGTGAACTACGAATCAAAAATTGGCGCGCATGCTACTGTCGTCCACGCGTGAAGAGCAGAGAAATGTGGTTCGATATTTATGAGCCAAATGGCATAAACCAAGTGAAATTCATAGGGACATGGGTGGCGTATATGGGATGATTATATGGACCGTAGCAATGTCTTCAGGTGTTCGTATATTCTTCCAAGAGGGCCGTGTGAACCTTAGTGATTCGTCACGCTCCGGGAGGCCGGTAAAAGCTGCAACCCCGCAGACTGTCTGAAGCATTGAAGCGGAAATTTTGAACGACCGCCGTGTGGAATTGCAAACCTTATCGCAACAGTTCAACATTTTCTATGGTGCAGCTGTTCATGACACGCTAACATTTCGTAAAGTTAGTCCTCGCTAGGTGCCCCAAAACCTGACAGACAAATACAAGGGCCAGCGAATGATGAGAAGCTTGGATCGCTTAACGCACTATACCACAGGACGGCATGACTTTCTGAAAGGAATCGTCACTCGTAATGAGTCGTGGGTATACCACTACACGACAATACAAAGCAGGCAAGTATGAAGTGGAAATATGCTGGTTCCCCAATAAAGAAAAAATCCAAAGTGACTCAATCTGCTAAGAAAATGCGTGTGACAAGTGTTCCGGAATATGCATAGTGTTTTATTGGTGGACTTTACCGAGCACCGAAACAGTGTAAATGCTGCAGCCTGCATTAAAACTTTGGTGAAGTTGCGTAGTGCCCTTCGTAACAAACGCCACAACATTAATGCTGACGATGTCAACCTTCTTCATGACAATGCTCGCCCCCATGTTGCTGCTCCTGTTCGTCAGAAAATCGTCTAAATTGATTGGGAGGTGCTCCAGTACCCACATACTGTCCTGGCCTTACACCGTCAGACTTTCATTTGTTTGGTTCCATGAAGAAATTCCCGGTCGGCCAACGCTTTGAGACCCATGCGGAAGTGAAATCAGCAGTCCGCAGGCGGCTATACTCCAGGGAAACGGACTTCTACGAACAGGGCAAATTGAAACTTATATCACGATGGGACAAATGTGTTGAGAAAGTTGATGACTATGTTGAAAAGTAGGTATAAGGTTCCAGTTCATTTGTAATTTTTTAACTATTAAACTTTTTTTGTAAAAGCATTATTGTAACGTACTTTTCGTTCCGCCCTCGTATATAATATGTTAATCAAAATCATTAAGAACTATTTTTGAGAAAAGATATACATTGCATTTGTCAATTCATAAATATATATGGCATTTTCGAGAAAATGAAAAATGTCGAAACGTGCTTTATATAAAGGGTAGTTGGATGTGTAGGGTTTTATTGAAAATGTTGTCATATATTTGGAAAATACTAAACTTATAAAGCAAGTATGGTATTCGTCCGACTTTTCGTTTTCGAGTTAGGATGTTCACAGTCTCTCTCTCTCTCTCTCTCTCTCTCTCTCTCTCTTACACACAAAAACAAATACGCGCGGACCTTTTTCAAAAAACGTTTTTTATACTTAGGGTCATCATAATATACATTTCCGCTGAAATGCTTGGGTGGAATGCATTACTTTTTATTCCTACTATGTAGCTACGTGGTAGATAAAGTAAAATGTACATTTTAAGCGTAGTGAAATATGCTTGAGTCAACACCAAATCTTTCTACAAAAATAGCAAAAACTGTAGGAGGGTTTCGGAACACATTTCTTGACTCAGGCTGCGACTTTCTCATAAAAACCTGCAGGTGAACCAAGTGTTTTACCTTGTCTTTGCACTACGTAATATGTTTCGTTAGAAATGGTTTACGCCGAGAAAGGTAAACTTGTGCTATTTTCGACATGAGCTTATTTTGAAAGTGCCCATCACTCGCTGTTGCCCACCTGCTGATTCAATTACTCTCGCTGTTGCTCTTCTCTGCTAATCGATGTTGAGTAGAACAAGCCATTAATATGCCTCTGGGTATAAATGCTGAGAGGATTTTTAGGTTCAGTGAACTGTGAAGTGGTGCTAAAGTTGATAGGAGTAAACAGACTACAGCTGCCTTTAGATAGGCGCCCGAAAGAGGCACATCAGTTAAAAATTCGGGTGTAAAAGTAACAATCATTGTAAATGTGCTAAATATAAATTAAGACATTTCTGCAAAATGGCCATAATAAAATAATTGCATTACGTTTATAAGCAGGTATTACAACGGAAACGAACTTCAATGTCAGTTCATCTATGTTTAATAATTTTACATACTTCCTTTACTTGGGCATCTAAAGTGCGATCGTTTTATGGTGAGGCCGCGAATTGTGCGCAAGAGTGCTTTGCACACTGTCTATTACACAGGGGGTTTTGCATTCCATAATTCCCACGTTTCCTACTCATGGGTGATAGTAATGTGTACTAGAAAGAGTGCTAACCTTGTTATAAGTTCTGTTGAAAGCGATCACCATCTGCGTGGAGACATTCCTGGCATCTTTGGATGCAATTTCCATGCCCACACAAGTTCTTTTTGTTAATGTTCATAATTCCTATTTTATATTGTACTTAACTGTTTCTATGGCGTGGGGATTGTTGCTATGGTTCTGTGAGACAAAATGGTCATTTAAATAAAACCGTGCCTCGTATGTACAAAATATATTAAATGTAGTTCAAAAATACCTTCAGAGGTATTTTGTAAAATTCTTTTACTGTAACTGACGCGCTTTTAGCCTCACGAGGCTGTAATTTATGAAATTTAGTCACTGCAGAAGATTTCTATTTTAAAAGGTTAGTAGCTGCCCACTTGCTATACAACATGGCTTAGATACTTCTTAGGACAGCGTTCGAATAATGCACCAATTTCGCCGGTTTGTTCCTTCATTAGAACATGTTTTCACTTGATTGGTTAACGTTTTGCGACCCCGTTGTCAATCTTATTAACCAGACGTCTCACAGTGCTACTAGCACTTGGATAATCAGGAAAGTTCCACTCAATTTATTTACACACCTATATACGTGATTCGTTTTTTTTTTTTTTTTTTTTGTTTGTTTGTTTTTTTTGTTTGGTAGGCATCGTGCACAAAAATCCGTTGTTTAAAGAATCTGTTAGCAGTAACTGAATTCTACAAAAAAATTTCGAATGTTGAACCATATTTAATATTTCCTTCACAAGAGGCATTGTTTCATTTAAATGATCATATAGCTTCACGAAACGATGGGAGCAATCCCCACATCACAGATGAACTTAAGGACTGTATAAAAAAGCAATTATGAACATTACACAAAATGACCTTGTGTGTGTGTGTGTGTGTGTGTGTTATCTAAAGATGACAGGAATGCCTACATGCCACGTCACTTGTAACAAGTTTAGCTCTCATCTTAGAGCATGTTACTATCACCCGTTGGTAAATATAACGGGAATTATGGAACGGAAAACCATTGTTTAGTGCAGTGTGCGGAGAACGTATACACGTGATCCGCAGGCCTTAACATAAATAGTCTGCACTGCATTTACTTTGACATTAAATTGGCCCTGGGGTAGCCGTAAATAATGAAAACATCTAATTAATTTTATATTAAATCATGTAAGTATATAGCAGGCCGGACTAACACAAATGCTATAGTAGCAGCCACAGTCATCATGGCTAAAGCCTGTCTCATTGTTTTGCTGTCCGAGAGAGGGCTGATGTGTTTCAGTGCTGATAGCGGATGAGTAAGCACTGCTTGTTGAATGTAGCAGTGTTTTGTTCATTAAAATTTGTATCCATAACTTTGGTCATAGAAACAGTAACTTCTCATAGAGTTCTTTGAAACTGTAAATAACAATTTGAGGTACAATCATTTCGACCAAGAGTTCATTTGTATTGTGCTGTATTTAGAATTCATATACACTGATGCAACTTTTGTCTGTCTGGTAGCAAATAACTGCTGATAGTGCTCACGAACTCTTCCCAACCGCTTCAAGAGATATGGTGGTGTGCGGTGAAAAAGTCGTAGCACCACAGCCGTTGAGGCGTTTGTTAGAGGGGCCTGATATGTAGAATAAGCAAATTGCCATTACATTAAACTTAAGACAGGCTTATTTAGAGAATAAGCAACAGATAGATCTCGTGGAGTTTGTCTTTAGTTAAGAAATAAATTAAGTATTTTAATGTTTTAACACCATTCACTAGGAATCTTTGGTAACCTTGCACTCCTCAAAAAGCAACATCAAGTGGATTACCACAAAACAACTATGTTCTCATCAGCTTGTCACATCACTAGATATTTTTTTTGAGAATACAAACAGCATTTAGAATACGATGTCGAGTTTTATGAATAATTAACAAGTTGGCTTGTAATGCTCGAGCCCGATATAATACAATAGAGTGCTTTCATGCTTCCTTCACGGAGTGCGTACGCATGTAGCACATTGGCCAGGGGTGAACCAGTTTTATACACTGTGGTGCAGTCAACTTTTATTTGCGATCCCCGAGATTACAAATTTACGATCACATGTTTGTATGTTGCTCTGGAATATTCTGTTCTAAAAACATTAAAATATCCAGCATTGCCCGAAGTTGCGCTTTGACATTAAGAAATATGCCTATATTACCCTGAAGGAAAAAAACTGTCATTAGATATTTGGTAACCCATATTCTAAACCGACTTCTACTACAGACAACACCGGTCTCCACAGCGTAGACAAAGTTTATAACATCCGAAATTAAAATGCATGGCTTGCTCTAGACGCTCGCATATGACTTTCGGCTGTTTTCGTTTCTCAACTATATACAGTATGTTAATACGGGCATCATTGCAGTTTAACCCACTATTTGCTTCTCCAGCGAAGTAAACAAATTTCGCTCTGAAGCGAAGGATTACGAAATGGGAATACAATTGCAAAAGTAACTTAAATACGCAAATAAAACATTATAGCTCATTTTATTCCTATTATAATGAACATTTTCAGGATAGTTTCAATTACAATACTTATCTTGAAGTTTAGTTAATTTTCATTGTTCGAACTATTTGAAGTTCAGCATAAATATACAGCATAACAACGGCTGGAATAATTTGTCTCCCATAGTTAATAGGAAGTCTTAAACTTGGAATGTTCCTCTGGTACGACTCAGAACAGAGATAAATGGTTAACAAATTTTATATACTCTACTACTTCCAAATGTTCTAAATCGTTGTACAGAAGCTATATGCAGAATAAATGTTTTTAAGAATCGAAACTTTCATTCCAGCACTAGTTCTCGAATAATAAAATCACTCATTAACGCTTTCGCCAATCGAAATCAGCCTGTAGTCGTATCTTAGTTCTCGGATGCTACGTTGAGTGATGTTCTTCAGTGCTCTTTATGCTTCTCGAATAAAGCATTCAGTTCAAATGATGGACGAAAAATACGACAAGAATTAGTGCTGACAATTATGTGCTAGGTTCATCTTCTCGATATGCAGAAGTATTGGGTGCCAAGTCTAAAGCTAATCATGACAGAAGAACCGGCTTATTTGAACAAAGAAATGTCAATATAGCTTTAAAGACATTATTTAAGAACGAACGTACTTAATTTTAATTTGATAGTCATTCTGTGTTTACATGCACTATGGACATTATCAATGAAAAAGTAAAACATTATAAAATAAACTGAATTATTCACGATGTCAGGATGTTTATTATCGGTCAACAAACCTCTGCGCTCTTCTCGACAAGTGCCCAAGCCAAGCGCATGAATAACCTTAAGTCTGAACGCCAATATCAGAGTTATGTATAGCCATGACAGCACAACCTCGAGACGAGATCTCGATTCAGCTCGCTGCACCTGCAACTCCGAGCGCAGCATTCCAATATAACATTCAGAATATTCTTAAACGAGAGCTGTTATACCTTCACCCATTCGAGTGAAGGACTCGAATACAGAATTCAGTATTCGAAATATCTCTAGAATGTCCAAGAATCGAGTACATAGAAATGTTGCACTCGAATACTCCCATCACTAAAATATACATTCAAACTTCCATGTTGCGAAGGAGATGGTCGGATTACCAGGCACCTACTTTCAGATAGTGTTCAAGGATATTCAAAGCTATGAGGTAAACACACTTTTCCAGAAACTGGAATGCTCTGGAGAGATAAACTTCTCGAACTTTGTTAACTCGCTTATATAACGCAGAGATACAACTGTGCGTCGAGTAGCTTCTGTGCAGTCTTGCGAGTAAAGCGAACGAAACCAAGAGTCGCTACGATTGTTTAAGAGTTACAGAGTGCTGAGGAAGTGAGACCCTGTCTCAAGCAAGCGTTGCGAGTGTAGAACTACAGAGCAAGTTAAAGTAAACTTAAAAACATAATAAGAGAATGTACATTAGTTACAATGTTATCATTAGAGCTCGGTCCATGGTGAGTAAATTGCCGGATTGAGATTCGGTGCACACAGAGTATAGCTGACGTGACGAACTTTCTTTCTGATAATGTTTATCGCCCGCTTCTCCTACTATGGCACCGCAGGCGATGACACTGATGATACATGGAATGAAGATGGAGCACCGGTGGAATGTGATGGCGGGGGAAACCAGAGAACACGGGGAAAACTCTCCCTGCGCCAATAATGGAGCAGACGTGGGTTGTGCTGCCCGTTTTGAAACTTTTTGCACGATCTAGCATTGCTTACTGCCTGGCCTCGTTCAGTTCCTGCTAGTAGATAAACTAGTGAACAATGAAAGAGAGCTCAGATTAAAAAAAAAAAAACTTGAAAATAGGAAAGGATAGGCGTTCGACACTGAAAAAACTTGTGGATGATTCAAACTTACAAGGGCAATCCAGAATGTTATGGCATAACTAAATAACAACGAAAGATATGAACACTAAACCTTACTCTATTTCTCAACATAAACTCCTGCTGTAACCAAGGTTGAAGAATGCACTAAAGCAGAAACAGGAGTAGGAGCTGCTATAGCAGCAATTACTGTCAATGTGTTTATTGCCACGTGCTACCAGTGTTTCAATGCCAATGTTATACTCTAAAAGATCTGAGCCAAGATGTTGAACTTTTTACAGGCTGCAAAATCTTTTCCACCCAAAAAGTCATGTACTCGTATGGTGACCAAGGTTAAATGCCAGTTTTTCTGAATTCTTTCATCAAAATGAGCTTTCAAATCCTTCATAACAATTGATGAACTTCCTCTCTGGTTTTTGTTGGGCAAACTGGTTCTTCCTTGATTACTCGTAAATTATGCATCATTTCCTCACTGAAGACTCGTTCATTGCATTATCATTATACACTTGTGTTATTTGCCAATAAAATTCGATTGGCCGTACATTTTGTGCAATCAAAAAAAAAACCCCGAGTAAGTTTTTTGGCGGTGTAAAAGTATATGAACCGTATTGTAAAACTGGTACAACGTGACAATAAATATCTTCAAAGAATGTCGATTGCATTGACAATTAGAATGATATACTGTTACTTTGTAAATGAAGTTTTATGTTGATATCTTTCGTTATTAATTAGTTATACCAAATCGTCTGCCACTTTATGGATGGCCTTCGTATTTTTAGTGACAGGAGGAAACATTTTCTTTCAACACAGTAAAGATATAGCTTGTAATTCACTGCAATGAATTCTGAGCAAGTTTGGCTGGTTTATATTCATTATCTTTTCAAAACTCTGCACATTATTATCCTGAACTTTTTGTGTCAAACTTTATACTTTTATTTGTAAAAGTACAAGGCGGTTTTATTTACTCATCATATTATGATTTTTTTTTGTTACTTCATGAATTGGAACAATGCATATAATGTAAATACAAGTGATGAGCTACTTTTGGAACAGATTATACCACAACATGTGTACGTTTACGCTACAAACCACTCCCCTCTCTCCTCTTTATACCACTGACGCTCTGTGTGTTCGTAACTGTCTGCGCTTCGGAACCTAAAACCGAGTTCTAGTAATATAACCTGCGGCTAAAATGCAGTTTGGTGTTTTTTTTTTTAATTTGCCGATGTTCTTGCTGCGATTCATAACGTCCCACTCTATATTGGACGTGAAAGACTGCTTGATTTTTCTCAGAGACCTCTTTATCATACTTGAGGTTTATGTGCCGTAAATCCACGACACGGGACCAACGGATTTACTTCCCTTCCAAAGGAAGCCATGCTAAGGATCTTACGCCGGAAAATCAAACGTCCTTCGCCGGAATTGAACCCGCGACCTATGGAATCAGATGTTACCCCTAAACCACGGTAAACGAATATAATCAGTCTATTACACACTATAACATACTCTGCTGTAACAAAGAAATTAGCGGTAACATAACTATTTAAAAAGATGTTCATAAGTTAATCGTTATTTGTAATGACTGACGCAAAGGAGCTACGATTGTTACAACGGTTATACAAACATAATGCTTTGACCCTTCAGTATCAAGATCTGATATAGAACACCCTCCTGTATCTAAGTAATCTAGACTTGTTCAAATAAACATATTTAACACATGCACGGAAACTCTCGCATCGTCCATTTTACTGCAAGTCGTTATTTGGCCGATGCAAGTGGCTATCAAATGTAACAACACGTTTGAATCGAGTTAAACTCCGACAGAGCTCGTTACGAGAATAATGCTTGCAAACAGTGGTTTTCAAACGGTAATGGTGTGAGCAGATACTTTCCAACATATAGAAGGAGGAGCTGAGCAATATACATATAAAAGATGTTAGAAGTTTTAATATCAGAATTTTGTAGCGAGCAAGCTAGTTCCGAAATAACGTGTAAGGCTCACATTGAGGTCAATTCCCCTTCGACCGCCACTCTGCTCTTGGGTTTTTCCATGGATTTCCCAGATGATTGCTGGGGAGTTTGTCGTCTACCACGATTTTATTTCGTAATTCCTCTTTCATTCTGTTTCCTTCTCATGTTCCAGAAGTGCTTCTAAGTTTCGTGGCCTATAGCAGTGTCGGACAGACGGCGCATATGCTTGCTCTAAGGAAATGTACTCTTATGGACACAAGAAGGCTGCCTGGTTCTCATCGGAATCCAATATTTGTAACTTCCGCGCGTCTCTGCGAAATGTTTGCCTCCGACCTGTAGCTTCCTGTGATGTATTCTTTTCAACCTTTTCTCCTGGGGTGTGGTAGCGGCAATAGATGTCACGTAGACCGCAGTGCGCGAGACGTTCCGCTCCGTTGTAGGTCCTGTAGAAACGGCTACTCTGATGAACTTTCAATCATTAGCCATATTCAAGAAGGATGGCAATGCTGAGGGCAAAATAAAATGGTTAATAAGTACTGTTTGCCAGGAGAGAGACACAGAGAGAGAGAGAGAGAGAGAAAGAGAGAGAGAGAGAGAGAGAGAGAGAGAGAGAGAAAATGCCACTCAACCATTTAAAGAGTTTCTTCATTTAAAACATTTGTTATCACGTAACGCAAATGACAAGTCGGCGCAGGGTAGTGCTGTATCCGGCACGGCTGGCTTAGTCGTCAGATTTCGTAAGCAACGTATAGTCACGCTGAATGGTTGTTTGTAGCTACCAAAAGTGAAACGAGATGAAACGTGTGTATAGTCGACAAAAAAAAGTATCAATGCATTTGGTTCCCTATAGTGTTTTTCCCCATATCAGTTGTATTCCACACCTCCCCGGACTCTTATTGGGTTAAACAAAGTGAACGTGAAATTGATGGAAAACGGAAGCAATTTACCTTAGTAACTGGAAGCCGTTCGTTAGATGCGTACGTGTACGACTGGTTGTGCATCAGAAGTCTTGCACTCAAACTAACCAATGAACAGAAATCGATTGTTAGGTTAGGAGCGAAGGAAAGCGAGGAGTAAGACCAACATTATGTGGACTGAAATTGCCTTATAAGCATTACTCTCTTTATTAAATATGTCATTTTTAAGGAACAATGAATATGAACAGCAAACCTGAAATTACCGCCCTTAGTGATCTGCGGAGCTTTTCCTAGGACAGGGCCAACTGGTGGATGATACACCACGAGCGGGGTTGCTGCAAAAGTTTGGATTACAAGAAAGAGTAGAAAATCATCGCAAATAAACGGGTTACACACAAATGAACCACGTAAAACGAAGAACTTTCAAAAGTCGTCTTTTCATATTACTTGACCATTTCTTCGTTATACCCATCTTCTTGCAAAATTCCGAGACTACATTTTATTAAATTCTGAAGAAATTTTTGAAAGTAGAATAGGAATAAAACAAGTCAATATTAGAGATAGAATCCGATCCATCAAAATTAGGTTTCAAATCCATTGCGCATCCATATGAGCTATGCAATTCACGCTGGCAGATCCGGAAATATTTCATAGACTAGAACTTGGGCTGTAAAACGTAAGGCGATCTCAACTGCTATCGAGATATTGTGTATACCAGCAACTTCTTAGCTGTTACTTTATATTTTCTGCGTTTGGAACAATTTACAAATTTCACAACTTCAAAATAAAAATGAGTTCAGATTTCTCAAGAGATTATGTGACGGTTTAGTCTACAGTTCATCTACTATCCAACTGCTCTAAGGGGAAGAGACTTCCGCCTGTTTATGCTACCGGCTATTTCTGCCGTCTGTATAAACCATTCGGGTTTATCTCGGAACAAAGAGCACCGGAACATTACAACATTTGCTTCACTCTGGGATAAAAACAAACACTTCAAGCATAAGAACAAATTTGCGATTTTTCAAACATCAGCTCTATCACATGAATTGTGTGGATAAAACCTTGTGTTCTGTTACTAGTTTAAACAGAATATGGAATACCACTTGAGTATGGGTAACAGTAATGACATCTAATCACAGCTTAAACAAATATTTCAGAAGAACCAAAAGTCTCATTCTAGAGAAAAGTATTCTGAGAAATCGTTGACGTTTTGAATAAATAATATATTAATTACAATTATTAATTTTAGTATATTAAATAAATCGTATTAGATTTATGTCAACTCTAAAGTTTGAAAATTTCTATTTTGAGCAGAAATTGTGAACATTTAAAAATGGCGTTTTCATAATAAAATATCATTTGAAAACTTTAAAAATACTTTTCTGTTCTCTTGCCGCATATACAATACCTGGCCATATTACTAGACGCACCTTGATTTTTCACTATAATACAAGGTTAGAAGGCAAAAACTGCAACTGAGATTGTTTTTATTTTTACAAGCCTACATTGAAACATTACATATATACCAATAAAGTTTCAAATAGATAGGCGCATATTTATTAATAAACACACCCAACTTCAAACCTTGATCTATCGCAAACCTTTCCTCAGCGTGGGCAGTTCAGTGGGCAATTCACAGGAATCGAACGCTGAACCTCTCACTGCGGAAACCAGACGTTAATACGGTGCTACCTCGTTGCGCATGTAGGTGTTTTATTCATTCCACATGACATTCCACTCGTGGTTGCAGAATTGTTAACTACAGAACAGAAGTCACTAAAACTTGGAACCAAAGTTTTCGAAAAAACAATTGAAAACAATAAAATTAATATTTTGATATGTTCACAATTTAAATTACATAATTTATAGTTGGAATTTCGATAAAAGATCTTTGTATATGAATATTTACATATTACAGAAATGTAATATATTTTCCATCTTTCGGTATTTCTGTGCTCAATGTTCCCTCAATGCAGATACAAATCATAGGAACTGCATTCCAATGGGCATATAACAAGAGACATTTGGGCATCTTTTATTGACATATTTGCTTTTGCTTTTACGTCTCTCCTAATTTGTAATCGACATTTTCTTAGTGATTTATCGCGTTCTGTTCTCCGTTGACAGCAAATTGAAAATTTAATCACAGGTAAAGAACAAAGTTACCGCAACACATAGCACATGTTCTCTCAGCTCAGTTGATGGATATTTCTTCGTAGTTTTTTTTTTCTGGTTTCAAACTTTCGCTTAATAATATGTCACCTTGCAGAGCCATTGAAGGTAAATTTCCGCATTTGGTATTGTGTTCCATCTGTACCAACGATGTGTTCCTGGTATATTGCTGAGATTTGGAGCCACTAGGAAACGCATCGCATTTCATTTACGAATGTTCCTCCCTTTTCATTCCCTTTTGACATACCATGCTTATCTATCATGTGCCTACCATGCTGCTGGCAATCTACCCCGAGACGATAACAGGCGAACCGTAAAAACATTGTATATTATGCACAAATGACCAATAGGCTCTCGACATTTCTTTGAGGGGTGTTTATGAATCGGACATTCAGAGAGGTGATATAGGCGATGGTTAATAAGGTGAGAGGAAAGGACCACGAAGTACTGCGTTGGCACTCTTTAGTTCTATGTTCTACTAATTGCCCGAACTTAACCGGGAACGAATGACAGTTTATATCGATGATGATTTAGGGCCGATGATTCAGTCTGCTGTGTGATGGGTGTGAAGTGAAAGTACATGGCTTCCATTCTTCATTAGTATGGATCTTGTAGTGGCTGTACTGTAGTTATTGAATTTTCTGGTCAAGTTGGGTTCGGTTTGTTGGCGCAGCTCTCGAAACCCAGCAACTAAGGCTTCAATAACACTCAGCCCGGAGGATCGGTCATTCCTGGGATCTGCGTGATTGTCCGGCTTTTCAGGCTGTAATCGATGCATATCAGCTTTCGCTGGCATGAAGTCAGAATCTCCTGGTCGTCGTCCTAGTACTTGGGCAAAGATTTGGCGGAGGTGATTCATCTGTGCTAACGTGGACGAAAGGTTGTGTACAAATTGATTGTCCGCCAGAGAACCTCGAGGCGGAGCACAAACGTCTCGGAGACTGTCGTAGTATTGTGTCAAATATTAATCTCAAAAAAAATAATAAATTCTGAATTAAATATCATCCCCCATAAATAAAACATAAAGGAATTATAAAAATTGGTCAGAATTGTGCGGTGGTGCGTAGGTTGGCGCGTGCATCAATGATGGTGCAGGTATGGTTTGTGTTGAAGCTCTTCACGGCGCTAAGGCGGAACACTAGGATAGAGCCGGCAGGAAGCTTGGACCATGTAGTGTTCACCGCCCCCACAAATGGAGTAATAACGGTGACGGCGGGTCTGGTCATGACCGTGCAACCTGCTGTGGTGCTCAGCTAGCAATCCGTAGTAATGATACCGTGTCTCTGTGATACAGGTGTCCGTGGTATGTCGCCAACAACAGCGGCTGTAGGCAGTCTGTTGTGTGCAGCGGCTTGACTATCCGGCACAACATGTCTAGGAGAGCTAAGCTATTCACGAGTACTGCAGTACAAAGTGCGCTGCCCAGGATTGTCAGGAGAATTAGTGGCGGAAGTGATCCAGGAGGCTCTGTCCAGAGAAGAAGGCCAGAGATGTTGACGCATTAATGACAATCCTTCCAGGGGGAGATCGCGGACCGCACAGACAACGGCGCTGAAAGTGTAGAAGAGGCCTGTGGGATCGACCGGTGGTGAGGCGGCCATCCGAGCGCAAATGTTTTTGTCGGTAGTGTCTGTTGCGTTCAGTTGTGGTTGAGAAGGTGTGGTGCGGATTGGGTGGCAGTCGAAGGGATCATCAAGTTCCTGTTGCTGTGGAGGAGACAGAGTTCCAACTGCAATGATGGAGGTGGCGGTGCCATGTACACTGCTATGCTGAGAGATGCTTCTTTGGTTGCCTGATCAACTGTAAGCATCTCTGGTGGTGAGGCTGCATCTGATTCTTCTTCTTCCTCCTCCTCCTCCTCTATACTCGCTGTTCCGAGTCTCGACGATAAGGGTGATCTGTTCTTGCGTACATTCAATGAGGAAGATCGATGCAAAAGTTTGCTCGTCTTTTGTAAAACTACATCTATTATACAGACACAGTGTAAGTGATGCATCGATTGTTATTGGTCAACGGGATCAAGTGAGGCCACGTCGTAGCCGAGTGGTTAGACCATTCGCCTGTTACCTAGACGGCCCGGGTTCGATCCCTAGCGACCGCATGTGAGATTTGTGGTGGACAAAGCGGTGCAGGGGCGTGTTTTCTCCGGGTTCTCCGGTTTCCCCCGCCATGACATTCCACCTGTGCTCCATCTTCATTCCATGTATCACCAGTGTCATCGCCTGCGGTGCCTTGATAGTAAAAGCGGGGGTTAAACACTATCCAAAAAAAAAAAAAAAAAAGATCGAGTGATATTATTCCTCGCGATATTGCTAGTTGTGCACATGTTCACAAATGCAGGCGTGGTCCAAATGTAATCACGTCTCTGTTTATCTTACCGTCAGGGCATTTAACAATTAGAGCGGACTAGTTAATTCATCGTTTATATTATATACCTGTTTTTTCTACAGTAGTTCGTAGTACTCAGCCAAGCAGGGCGTGTAATATCTCTCTCTCTCTCTCCCTCTCTCTCATTCACCAGTATTTATATGGAAATGAACAAAATATCCCGATTTCATTGTAAGACTTATTTTTACTCTACGTTTGGTGTCTAAAATTTGAACGTGTGGAAGTATTGTATCATTTTACATTCACCATATCATTATCATCGTCGTTATTCACTTTCCTTGTGCTGATTCACAACATTCACGATATCGATAAATAGTACGATAAAAAAAACGCAAATATGTTAAGTCCCAGAGCGATTTGAAGCTACAAAGTATACTGGAAATGTAGATTTTAGTTACATGTTATGTTCGATCAACCGGAGTTAAAATCCAGGTGTCCGTTTCAAACATTCCTTTAGATATAGATATAGCGCCATTGCTAGGAATTATAAAGACATGCCTGAGGCCGAATCTGGGGGCTCAATATCACCATTGTCTTTAATGTAGTCATTTTTGGCAGCCTCAAAAGTTTAAGAAACTCTGAAGCGTAATTGCGCTTTACCAGTTATGCAATAGTCATTTAGAATGAATATCAAATAATATGAATAGCGGTAAATAACCTAATTGGGTAGATATGATCATACCGGGGACCGGGGTAGCACCGTTCTATGTGAAAACTAGCTTTTACGACTGTATTACAACAGCCATGCCTGTTCACATTTAAACAGAAGGCTTGATTTTAATGGCAACACAACAGCGAGCAGTATCGACGTAATCAGCTTAAGGATATCGCGGTGCCACACGTATTATCTATCAATTACAGAGGTTTGGAGGTTCACTCAGTAAAAAATTTGTAGGTTTAATGAATACAAATATTTAGTTCCTTTGATTTTTTAAAGAAGTTTACAATTGAATACTAGATCAATATTCTCCAAATATAAAATTCGTTCTTATACGACTGTGAACTACAAATTATTCATGCCATATATATATATATATATATATATAAACGAAGATTAAGTGGAAAATAAATTTCTGTATATTTCTGTTGAATGCCCATAACAGTTCATTATAAGTAATTACAGCACGATTCCCATTTACTTAGATTTCGTAACATACTTCCAGCAATAAAAACTTGTAGCATCCCCATTATTTGTTGTACAAAAACTACCGTCTATGAAGTGTAAGGAATGTAATACACTACAATTAAACTTTTAAAAATACGGTTGACACTAGTGCGCCAATTTGAAGTTTCAGACAACAAATCTAATCTGCATTTTAGGAACCAACCAAAGAAAATGTAGAAACTAATGAATAAACATTGGTTTGGAACCCGGCATTTGTTATCTAAATCCCTAAGATAAATGATAAAATTATTGATGGCTTAATACATTTTGAATAACTATGTAAGTACTCTGAATCACTACATGTATTCCTGTGGCCTTTTGCTCAAATTATTTAAACTCATTTGCCTTGTAAACGTAATATAATTTGCTGCACTTTTCAGAAAACCTGCCTAGACTTATTAGCGAAAAGTACACAAAGCATTTATATTTGAATAGGTAGAGTCAGACTGAAAAATTCAGAGCCATAGCCGGGATATGAACCACGGTTCTTCTGGTCTTTAGACGGTTGCTCTTCCACTGAGCTATCATGGCAACATGCCGGTATAGCATTGAATTTCTCAACTGACTCGCATGTTTCCCGGTAAACAACCTACCTAATTCCTGTCCTACACACGGCTTGTGTGAAAAAAAATTAAAGTATTTCATATTTACTAGGGTAGTGCAAAAGATAACGCACATTGCTTTTGTTTTTTGTGATATGAGGTTAAGAATGACAATATTATATATATTGCAAGAACAATCACTTCTTGGCTAGGCTACGAAGATACGCCAAGTGAACAGGACAGTTTTGTTGAAAAATGGCTAATACAATTTTAGTAGGTACAAAATACAAGGTTGTGATTGAGTTTGCTTTTGTGGAACGGAAAGCTGCTGTAAACATTTTCAGAAGATAAAAAATATCTATAGAGATCAGGCTGTGGATGGGAGTACAGAGAATCGTTGGGTGTAAACAGCAGAGTATTAGCGTCAAAATGACGTCAGGTTTTCCTTTCGGCGTGGCTGCATGCAGGTATTGGCGTCAGTTAAATAGCAGACGAGTTTAATTCGGGGCGATAGGCGAATAACAATCAAAGCAGTTTACATAGAGCGAGACAATAATTGGAGACGATTTCTGCATATTCTCCCCCATAAAGATGCCAAAAACATCCTTTAGCATTACAAACACGGCAACGCAAGGCCACACGTAGACCTGCACACCCACGGAGGAATGGCAACGTTTGAACTGTTCTTTCTTATTCATCCTAAGGTCCAGATCTTACAACGACCATATTTTTTTTTTATTAGTCTCCTAAAGATACACTATAGGAGGCGATATGAATAGTCACAGACAAAGTCCGGGTGTGGCTGAGAAGGAAACCAGCTGAATGCTACGCTGCGGTATATGTGGGCTTTAATATAGGTGAAGAAAGGTTATAGAATGGGATGTAAATGTAATTGTAGCTAATGAATAAGATTATGATGATGATAATCGTAATAACAATAACAAATAATAACGATAATAACAATCACAACAAAATAATCACAATAACAGTAACACTCACATTATTATTATTACTATTATTATTATTATTATTATTATTATTATTATTATTATTATTATTATTATTAATGACGATGTATTTTCCTGGTGAAAATAAGAGCAAGCTTCAGTGAGAAAAAAATTGACGCGAGTTACATCTTCATCCATGTGCTATAATTGAAATGCACATTAAACCATATTAAAGGTAGACTTCATTCAGTCCTGGATGAGATTTTGCATCTGAATACTGGATAAACAATATCTTGTGAACTGCATAGCAGTTTACAGCGGATGGATTTGAGGATCAACAACAGGGGGTGATTCTTGGCCGTAAAATGGAGTGGTACAAATTAATATCACATTGTGTTCGGAAATTCACAGTTTGCACAGTAGATCGCACTGAAGAACGACTCCAAACAAAGAGCCCCGCAACACAATACATGGACTGAATTCCATTCATGCCCCTACAAATGTTCAAAGTATCCGCCATGGATTGCACGCGTTTACATGACGCACCATGAATTGCCTCACTCGTTCGAATGTTCCGAGATGTGTCCAAACATCGTCACAGGCTACGGAGCACGCTATTGTAGAGCCTAAACATAGTAAAAGGATCACCGTACACAATACTTTTCAGATGCCCCCCACAAGCTCAAGAAGGCCATGCAAAGGAGCTTCCACACCCGATCCAACGTATGGGGAAGATGAAGTGCTGGCGAATACTATTATTGAAGCGGGGTGACAATCCATTGTGATACAGAGGCATTGCCGAAAGTAAAATCTGCATAAATGAAGGCAGTGTTTTGCAGGAAGTCCAGATAATTTCTCTGTCAGTCGTTGTGGAAGAAGAACTGGCAGTTGCAAGTAAATCCTGCCCAAACATAAATTCTGATCCATTACTGATGAGACGCTTCAGCTATTTCATAGGAATTTTTCTACAGCCCAGAAATAAAAATGATGCAGGATAATGAAGCCATCTCTACCACAGGTCACAAAAGGTGAATAGGACTGAAAGTATAAATCCTATAATAGTGCTGGTCTATTGCAAAAACCAGGGACAAATCCTTCCCGTGGAGGAAAATCAGCCAGTGATAATCCCTGCACTCGTTGGAAGCGATAGCGATGATGGCGGTTGTCATATAGGATACAGATAGTTGTCCGTTGGCTTAGACCATATTGGCGGGCCAATTGCCTGGAGCTTGTATAAGGGTTGGTCTCAATATAATGGAGAACACGTTCCTCCACTTCAAATGCACGCACAGTCCGCGATCACCTGGATCATTCGTCTGTCTCAAAGGACCAATGTTCGCACAAACGCTAAAAATGACTCCAAATATTGCATGATGTCTGTCAGTTTACATGGCTATGCACATCCGTGCTGCCTTTTGACCATTTCCGCCTTTTTGGCCATACACGAACACCATTTCGTCTTATTCCTGGAATGAATACCACCATTGTCGTTACTTAAATCTGCTTAAAGCACTCTATATCTAACATACAGAATGTTACTGAAACTTATGAGAGAATTTCATTAGTGTCATTTGCCGTTGAAAGTATGCATTTCTAGACACAAAGTGACACACTTTTGTGCTCCAATTTCATTCGGGAATCATTCCCTGACCTTTTCCGGAGGACTTAAACCTACCCTATATTGCAACATATGGATCACATCAGTGCAGGACACATTGTAGCCGCCAGCTACTACAGATTTATCATGTGGTGGTAAGGGGAGATCAGAAGTTTCTGGAATTAATAGTAGAAGCCTGGTTGCACTGGCTTGGAACAATGGTAGTCGCCTAAAGGCTAGTTTATATAGGGACAACTGATTTATCAGTATACGATGTGAAAGGCACAACAAGGGTGATCTGTAACTGGTGCTAGAGAAGAGAAAACCAGCCTGTTCAACTGGTGTCCATAAAGGGAGCCATAATCAATCGAACCAGCAACAGTAATTTTACATTTTGGAAAAATAAATAAATAAAAAATGCTGTTTGAACTTTCATAGAAGCGAAACAGTGCAGTTTGGTTAAAATCCCGCAGAACTACGAAGAAAGTGGCATGTCCATTCTGCAGGTGATATGGGAAATAAGATTAACTGCGTAAAAGCCCAAATATCCACTGACTTTACGCAGTGATTACTAATGCTTTATCGCATTGACAATTTAACAATTTATAATATTCTAAATCCTGATCTCCAAACATTCTTCACACAATGCGCTAATGGGAGGCCAGTGTTCCAACCAATGATACGAACAGCACTAGACTGTGCTTTCCTGCTAAGTAGCAGCGAGGCCGATGGGGACCTTTTATATGACCACCTCATTTTTGTGTATTTTCTCCCTTTCCATTTCCCCTCTAGGGACTAACAAGAACTTTGTGTATGCAAACCTAGTGGTGGACATGGAACGACTGCAAGAACGCAGAGATCTTACATACACAACGCTTTTATCAACATCACAGCTTTCTCCGTTGGCCACATCGTGAACTTTGTGAACTTTCAAGCGTAAATTGTTAACAATTCTGCTCAGACATCACAATGGAGAGCGCTTCGTATGCCAACCTGCAATATATATATAACACAAATGGTGTTTTCTATTTGGCAGGGTATGTAAACAACGTTAAATTGATTTAAGTTGTTTTGAACAGTCTTCAAATTTTAAACTATTGAAACATTCGTTTGTATAGACGTTTTTGTGTAAATGAATTGCATCCAGTCTGAGTGCGTACCTATAAAAGCAGCCAGCAGAAACAAAATTATTAAATCGGTCATTGGGATTGAAACAAACTTTGCAATTTTCATTATTTAGACTATTGAAAATAGGTGTTATATACTGAACGTTTGAGGCATTTAATTTTTGAAATTGACTTAAACCCTTTCGAGAAAATTAGGTGTTTCAGGTTCAAAGGGCGCAGAATATTGTATCCTTATAAAATTGCTGCTATCTCTTCCCAGGTTTGTAACTCAATTATTTAAAGCAGCGAAGAGTACTCACTGGAATGTCATTGCCACAGCACGGCTGGGCTGAAATCCATGTTATATTGTCACTAAATTCATGATAAAGGACAGGTGGATCCCTGTGAGGCAACGGGGAATGACTGCTAATATACTAGGGAGAAATGACTACACTGTAGTGAAATATCTGTTCCTCTTTATAAGCTAAGAAAAGTATCTAGGATTTTTAAGTTTTGTTCCTCTATAACATTGTTTTTCTTCACACTGTGGCCACCGCTCGGCTGCTCTAGCCTGGCCGACGCAGCTCGGACTCTCGCTAAAAAGAAATTACAATATCCTCGCAACGCGTCACGTTCTCGTGGTTACAACTTCAACTGTAATAAGCACATACCTTAACGTAAGAGATGTTGGAAACGTTTTTCCCTACCCACATATATCTGGAAATTGTAATTCCCAATATGTGTTCAATACGGGAAATTGAGTGGATTTTTTGCCTCATATTTCCCTTTAGTTCTTCCAATATGTGGGGTTTGTTGCATACACATTTTTATGTGATCATCCGAATCGCTAAAATTTCTGAAATTGGATTTTGCGCCATGATGGAATAATTGACTTAGCTTAAAATACATTCCTATTTCTGACGAAGCATATTTCCATTTATATGACTAGGTTTCATCGCAACGGAGAAAACCGAAATTACCCACAAAAATCACTAGCATGGTAAAAAATTGGTGTATAGTTAATGCATTTAAATAATAGCATTTTATTTCTTTTAAGAAATAATAAACACAGAGAAGCACAAGAATGATTTACACTATTTTTGAACAGCCGCCCGACGTTAAATATCAGTCATAATTTTTCTAACAAAACCTTGCTACCGTACAGTCAGTTGGAGTAATTAAATTTAGCTCTAAAATGTTTTGAAGTTAGCAATTAGTAATGGGCCTCGCGCTTCCCAATTGAACTCTAAATCTAACTTGAACAATATTTTTAACATTTATTGAGATAAAGATGTGCTTATTATCAATGTAGTTATGATTGTAATTATCACAAAGCCAGGGTTTTTTCGGGAAATTATAACAGTTTCGGTGGGACTCCGAACTGCAGCGACTGGCGCGCGAGCCACCATGTGGTTGCCACAATAAAAAGGAAAAGCTTATCCATAATCAAAAGTAATATAATGAATATAATTGTTCAAAGTTAACGAAAGGGTCACAGTATAATACGCTGTGGGACTGAGGGGCTATTGGAGTGCACAGTGGCTCCTAAAGATAAAATTGGATAAACTAGCTATTCATTATGCTTATTTTACTTGATATGGACATACGGAACTAAATCAGTACGGCTAGTTTCGTAGTGGACATTGCGAAAGACAGATATTCCTGATCATCCTTCCACCCTCCCAAAGCTTATCAGAACGGGGTCGGAAATGTCAACAATGGGACAAAGGATGTGTGGGCGCAAATCTAAGTACTACTTCAGACCTAATTTTTGCAATTTTGGCATTGTTGTCGATGGTGGCACGGTGTGCATAAAACAAGGAATTGCATCTTCTTCTTAATGGCTGACTTCGAAGGGTAAACAGATGGCCTGCGGTGACTCCCTTGATGCTTTAATTGTATTAAGGGATAAGTAATTTAGAAACATGGGTTTTGGAGAGTAGTTTATCAGAAAAAGCATTGACACCCTCAGTTAATTTAAACAATTTTAAAGAAATTACAGTTCGATGCTCCTGAATAGCTTTTAAGAATTACTTTAATTTTGCGATATCTTATATTGTAATAGGAGAATTAGTTTTAAGAACTTCAACCATTCAAATGAGAGTAAATTATTTAACGAACTTTATAAAACATATGTATATATGCCTATACATTTAAGTCTTACATAAGCCCTATCACAAACTAAATAGTTTTAGAGAACATTACGGGTTTATAGTTCTCAAATTAATTAGCAAGTAATGATATTTAAGTCAACGCATACACTGTTATAAATGTTGCCTAATGATGTAACAATACTTCATCAATATCTACATATTCTGGGTAATTAAAGTATGTTAGTACATTTGGAATTCAACAGCTTCAATAGTCCATCACTTCGTTCAGTATCTAGGAAGTAAACCAACTTTTCAGCAATGAAAGAGAAATCGAATGAACTGACCAATAAAACCCTTGCCTGCTTGTGACCTTGTCCTTTAGTTTCTCTAGCATAGGCCTGGGCAACTCGTGAATTAGCGTGAGCGAAAAGCGGTTGCTCATCGGAACTACATTCGTGCAATAAGGACACAAGTGTGTAATAGAGAGACCCGAAGCAGCAGTGGCGTACACGCGTTGCTAAACTGTAATTTATTACAAACTAAAAAGTAAATGCTATACAATATATACATAAGTGTTGTAGTGCTTTATTTTCAAAATTTACAATAGTACTTAGACTTGCATGACTTGGAAGCTTATTAATCTGTATCAAACTAAAACACTTGGTAAATCACGTAAACTTGAAGCGCTGCTTACTGTGTAGCTATACTGAACTCACTGTTGAAACTTGCACCTTCCTCATATTCTGGCTCTAAATTCGAACATTGCAATCGCAAAATGTGCACTAAACTCTCATCACTTAAGCTTCTGCATGAAGCAGTTTTGACATTGTTCAGTCTGCTGAAAAACTGCTCACAACAATACGCTGTACCAAACATAGCTGCAATACGACTGCCAAAGAGACACAAATTTGGAAACTTCACTTTGGGCAGTGTACGAAATAACTCCACTTCTAACAGTACTAAAATACGCAGAGTTGTGTTGTTCTGGGGATCGATTAATTCCATCTATAAAGGGTATGGTACATCGTTAACATTAAATGGAAATGGGCTGTTAAACAGCCTCCATTTTGTTTCCATAGTCTTCAGATCATCAAATTGGATTTTAAATTCTTTCAATAAGTCTTCCAAAATTGTCCTGTATTTCTTTAATACTGCAGAAGAACCCTTAATGAATATCGATTTCAAATTTGGAAAATTATGTAAATCAGAGTGCTGTATTTTATATATCTAGGTTCGCAATTTCTCCATGAAAGCTTTCAGATCACCAATCATCATAATGATTAAATTGTCTTTTCCCTGTAGTTTGGTGTTCAGTGCATTTAAATGTAATGTTAGATCACTCAAAAATATTAAATCACAAACCCGGCCTTTGGAGCCAAACTCTCCAAACTCTATTTTCTGGTCTTTGAGAAAATTGTGTTTCGCATCGTAACGCAAAAACTCGCTCAAGCACGCTGCCTCAACTTAGGCATTTAATTTGAGAACGATACGGCGGGTCTAGATAATAAGAATTTATTTATTTATTTATTAACTGTCTATGACGAAGTGAATTTGACCTAATGGTATTCACAATGCGCACAACTGACATTACTGTACCCAACTTGCTGATTTCGCACACAATGTCTCGCGATAAATAAAACAATGTACATGTAGTATGCCGTCTGGGTTTATTCGTTTCTGCAAGAATACCTCGAAGTCTTCCTACAAATCCCGACGTACGGCCCATCATGGATGGCGCTCCATCGGTTGCAACACAAATGAATTTTTCCAAATGAAGATTAAAGTTTTCTATTATTTTAACACAACGTTAAGCACATCCTCATTTGTGGTTGGTCCTTTAACGATTCAGGATCTAGGAATTCATCACTGATGTTGAAATCTTCATCAACTCCCCTTAAGTAAACAGCCAATTGAGCAGTCTCTTTCCTATCACTACACTCGTCTAAAGCTCATGAGTAGTACAGTAGGTTGACGATTTTCGTTTTCAGCTGTTTCTCCAATTTGCAAGCAATTTCTAAAATTCGCTCGGCGATTGTTCGGCGTGATAAACTAAGAGCTTTAAAGGAGCTCACTAAATCAGGGAAAATTTCTTCAGCAGCAGTTATTAAGCATTTCATTATGAAGGCTCCTTCAGAGAGGCTTAGAGGATTTGGTTTGCAATTTTAAAACTGACACCAACTATGTTTTTCGGCTCAACTGTCGTCTTGTTAAAACTCACACTTTTGGCTTGTAAATGTTCCTTAATGCGATACAGCACCTTACACGAGCCACACCTATTAACTTCTCTTCACTATGTTCTTGCGCATGTGCCTTTGTGAGATGCCTCCTAATGTTATAATGTGAAGGATATGTTACTATTGCACCACAAACCAAACAACGTGATTTTCCACCTTCGGAGATGACGAAATACTTTTCTTCCCATTCTGGATTAAAAGTTGGCGTGGTACGTCTTCCACTCATTGTGAATGGTACGTCACTGAACTGGGTTGTATATCCCGTCCCCACTCCTCCCGACCTTTACACACACACACACACACACACACAATCTCTCTCTCTCTCTCTCTCTCTCCCTCTCTCTCTCATCAGTTCAAAGCCTTGAGCGATGATCGCTCATTGAGTAACAGTTCCCCGGCCCGACTCTAGCATCTACATATGTACAATGGATATAGTAGATAGAGAAGATGATTTCCACCCAAAAATTCGATTTCGAGATGTCACCGGAAGTACATGTTTTGAGACCTCCTGAACAAAAGAGAACATTCTTAGAAAAATGTTCGTATGTGTGTAGGGGGGAGGGAGTAGAGCTCAGAAACGAAAAGTCCGTTAAATACCAAATTTGGTATTTAAGCATTTAGGGCGCGACATGAAGATTTCCACGAAAATCCCCCCCCCAATTATCCTTTACCTGGAACGTTTTCGAAGATTTTGATATCCTCAAGAATAGCTCTAATGATTTTGATTAAAACTCCATATTGTTGAGACATTTTCATGACATACTTAACGTATATCTTGGATTTCCTTTGAATAGCCTCTGAAGATCCCTTCATTCTGGATGATTTTTTTTTTTTTTTTTGTAGTAGAGTTAACCGTTTCGAAATATTCCTCGTGACTGGTATGTTTTAAACTACTTAAGCTTTTCTCAATCTGGAAGTGAATAATCTCTTTTGTTTTACTCTTCGAAATGCAAAAAAGAACCGAATTTAAATTGTTTCATATACCAATATATTTTAAAAGATTCAGCTATCACTTTTGCCTATTGCTTTCGTTTATTTTCCTTCTGCTTACAAGGAGCTAAATAATAGGACCATTTCTGGTAATGTTTATCACAATTAGCATACTTAGATAAAAGAATAATCTTTCCTAAGGGAGGTTTGTTTGGGGAACAGCTAGAGAAAATCACATGAATGGAACACAGACATTTTTACACATAGCTACCATCGTTGATGCTTATGCATGGATTATGGCTGGTTAGCCACGCCAATCTTGCTGAAATTCTAGCATTTTGTTTAATATTTAGGATCATGTTAAGGAACATTACATTATTTTCTCCGTTTACTAACTATAGGCCAGCTATAGGCAAAAGGATGCAATGTAATGCGTAACAGATATTAAATTAAACAGAACTCTAGAATCTAAACATATACTTTTATCAAGGATGATAAAAACGCAAAACCGAAGCTTTGGTACGTTCGAAAAGCTATTCATTAAAATCTAATTGAATAGAATTATATTATAAGCTTATTTTTTTTTTTCAAAATATTGGTATATAACGGCATATGTACATTAATTTTCTTGAATAGCAAAAATGTCTAAGGTTCAGTGGCATGAAATATATATCATAAATCTGCATGCTCTGTGCCACTTCCTTAGAAAGAAAATAAATACATTGAGCATTTGCCATTTTCCCTCAGAGCTTATACAGGCTGTTTCAAAGCGACACCAAACGAAGATAGCAGTCGATTAGCTTATACTTTGACCTGTCTGAAACTTGATGTCGCAACTTTCAAACTCTTCTATTTAAAGTTTTGTGTGTGTTTAAAAATCGCACACATTTAGGATTAGGTAGCGAAGGAACGACGGTTGTCATACGCCACGTAAACAGCCTCAGATCGTGTGATACGAAACACATAACAAAACCCACATGCTACGTTTTCCATTACTAAGGTGACCAGTGCCGCGCCGGCGTGTCTATCAAATCACCCCTACACCACGCCACTAGAACCTTCGCTACCATCCGGCATCTCTCTTGGAGTGGGTCAGACACGAGCCAGTTGGTTATGTACGACTGCCTAATCCATGGTGATTTTATGGTAGTTTTTGTATGTGCCGAAATTGGAGCTGAAATTTATATTCATGTATTACGTACGGTATGACCAACAAGGTCCACATCTTCGTTTGGTGTCGCTTTGAAATAGCCTGTGTATTTCAATCACACACACAAGGTATATTCGCAAAGTGTCTCGTTATATTGGAATACAACTAATTACGATGAAACTTTAGGTATAATCAGTACTTTATAAACCAATTTTAGCTGTCAATATCGGTAATTATACATGTTGGCGAGTCGTATAGATAGTGGCTTAGTAATAAATATGGCAGGAAACACAGGTAAAACATAATGGCTATTCCATTCATGTTCATTATTAAGCATGTTTGTAGTTCTTGTTGTAAAAATCTGTTAAACTCAAATATAAACGACAGTATGCGCTTGTATAAATGATGCATTTGTGCCGTTGGGTGTTGATCAATTAGAATCTTCCGTTTTCCAGATAACAATGCTAATAGTGTCGTTTACATTTGTGTTTAACAGATTTCTACATTAAGACGCACAAACATACTTAATAACAGGTACATACGGCTAAATGGAATGGAATACTCATTATGTTAACCTATCAGTAGTCAGAAAGTGATGTTCAAGCACAGGGCGCTTCTAGCACAGTTTTCCAAGTACAGTTTTCAAGCACAGTTCGGTGTAAACAGGGATGGTTTAAGCACAGAGCGTTTCAAGCACACCCGACGAAATCTAGTGACGTTTCAAGCACAGGACGGTAAAAACCCATTGTGGGCAAGTCGAACAACAATCTTACATGTGTGAACACGTGTAACAATTGTTGCCTCCTTTCCTCCTTTCGTCTCTATTAGTGACTAATATATTAAAAACACTGCATGCTCCCTTACGACATGAATTTATTTGTATCTTGGATTTAAATGGGCGGCTAGCTTGTTCCTTACAAATGTTTTATAAATAAATACCACCGACTACTTAATTATTAATGAGGAGCCTAATCTAACCCTCTGTATATCGCTTCTCCACCACGTGCACACAACTCAATGTGGACACAAGCTTACGCGAGATAATTGTAGAAAGAGAGTGTAACTTTTAGAGAGTGTAACCACATAAGAGGCCTGCCTTGCCTTAAATACCAATCTGGGTGACGCTAACTTTCGCGCCATAAAATGTAACAGCATCTCTTATTGGTTCTTAGTTAGCATCACCTCACAAGCTATGAGAGTAAATTGTGCCAAGTTCTGACCTCATAGCGTGCACATGACACGTTTGGAAATACCCAGTGGTTCCTTCTCACTTTAACATTATGCTTGCTTTGTCTGTTTTTCCAACTCCCTGTGCTACTTGGAAAACAAGTCACTATTCCTGTCTCACTTCTTTATATGTCTGTTCTTTTCCATCATGCATCCTTTAGCATAAACCCTGTGCTCATTAGCTGGTGGTGGTTGGTGAACTGTAACCTGGAATTCCGCTAGCTCGTCTCGCTTAATTACCTAAGTTAACAACTTGCATTTGTAAATTTCTACTCTTGAATATTTACAATTATTTTATCTTGCTTTCAATAAGCTAATAATATTATGTACATTTTTTCTCTTTTATGTGGTATATGTAGTATATGCTCCTATAACGGCCCGGGTTCGATCCCAAGCTCCCGTATCTGAGATTTGTGGTGGACAAAGCGGCGCAGGGGAAAGGTTTCTCAAGATTCTCCGGTTTCTCACGCTATCGCATTCCACCGGTGCTCCATCTTCTTTCCATGTATCATCAGTGTCATCGCCTGTGGTGCCACAAGTAGTAATAGCGGGCGTTAAACACAATAAAAATTACATAAATATTTCGAATAAACTTTATTCAATATATAGTCTTACTGCAATGACTTAAATATATGCAGATGCACCTGAAATACGGGGTTTCAAAAAACATTAAATATAATTAACTCAGGAACTATTAAGCCGAACGAGATGGGGCCGGGCTATCAACACAACTATTTTTACGCTATAACAGTTGTGAGAATAAATTATGACAGTAGTCCCTTGGTTCGAATTTATAACTTTCGAGGATATTTCAAGATTTTGGCGTATCCCTCAACTATTAGGCGGACAGTAACGGGGAAAGATGTATAGTGATGTATCTAGCATGTGCATTTAAAGTACTTCTTGGCCTAGCGAACTCCGTGGATGTTAATTCCAAAGTGAATAGCTCATAGAGGAATGGGCATAAGGAGAGCGACTAAACCAAAAATGGGTGCCCCTCCCTCGACCTTGAATATTAATAAAAATAAAATAGATATGGTTACCAACTTATTCGCACTATCCCACATTCAAAAAAAAAAAAAGTACAATTGCACTACTTACTTTAATTAAAATGTAAATTTCATCCTGCATTACAATTCTATACCTGTATTATACGACAAGTCAATTAAAAATCACTGTATAATTATTACAAGAATTATATAAAAGACTTGTATTTACGGGGAACCCTGTTCAAAGCGAATTAGAAGTATTCTTTTTCCCTGTTGCAGACGTTATGAATACTGGCGTCAATGGTGGACACATTTCGAACATAACATCCTTCCCGCTCCCGTCTGAGCCTTCTGCTTTTTTTTTTTTTTTTTTTGGTAGTGTTTAACGCCCGCTTTAACTACTAATGGCACCGCAGGCGGTGAGCCTTCTGCTAGAAACACATCCTTACTCGGTCCCTCCAAGCGAAGAAAACGAGCAGAAATAATGCAGTCCCTGGCCAATCAAAAAACATACACAAAAAATTGCTATAATCTATATCCAACCACACGTCTACAGCAACGCATGCGCACCATGAACTATCTTAAAACTATACATTCTTTACATACCCAGAGGACTATAAGGGCGACGATATCGCAAAAAAGCTGAACACTGTTCGCATGAAACCATCTAGAGGGAGAGTGCGAGATAAAAGATAATTGATACCGAAGAACCGGAGATTGTACTGCACCAAGTGAATATCACTACAAGCTTATGGAAATGTCAGATATGTGTAAATATACATTGGTATTTATCCTTAAATAGATGTTAGTTCATATATAAGTATCTCAAAACACAGAATTTTATACAAGTGGTAGCTTAACTTATACAGAGAAATATATATTTGAAGGGCTGTATAGTATTAGTTGTTGTAGAGAACGCCTCAGTATTCTTAAAAAATATTCTCTTAAAGGCAGAGGATATTTTAATGTACATAATCTACTTTAAATAACAGAGAATGTCCATAAACCACCATACCTCGCTTTCTTATATGCAGCAACTCAATTGTCTGAATTATCTAAAGAAGTATATAATCATGTACTAAAAGGAATACTTTATTTGTATATTTAAATTAATGAATGCAATATTATACTTCACAGCCAATCGGAAAAATGAAATGAAGGAAGCAGACAAAAGTCAAACTAGCACTTGCGTTGCCACCCTTAGGGGCTACCAGCAAGACCTCCACCCTGCACAGGGCGATTTGGATGAAAACCTCGCAATGAGATTACAATCTCTCGAATCGATATGGACGCCGGCTACGGAGCAAGCAGTCCGAACAATGCCTATAGTTACAAGACAGGGAATGGATAGAGTGATCATGCAGGAAGTTGCTCCTAGTCTGCGCGATACGCAACATGCGGCTCTGAATATAGGTAAGGATGTTTTGAATAACATTTTTCTGCACCACTACTACCACGACCACCACCACCACAGGGATTCCAACAACAGTGAACCCATTGGCGAGGGCCCAATGGCTTCAAGCACGCCTTATTTCAACTTCGAGACCGAGGGCGTCCTTTGTAGGCAGGCTTCAGGAGATGAGAAAAGTCCTTCAAGAGTTTCTCCTCAGCACGGGATAGAAGGCGCTCTTTGGGATGAGGCGTAGCGGCATGGGCGACGCAGCTATTCCGCAGATACCCGGACCGTCCTGCCAATCTGGATGCACAGACGGATATGGTTCTTCAACGCCAGGCCCTTCCTACATACCTGACCATTTGTGAAATGCAGGGAGCGACATAGGGGCACGGAATACAGGAGACAGTATGAACCAGCTCCCGACTCGGATATGTCATCAAGCAAAAATCTAAAGGGCAGTCATAACCAACTAGAATGTGTCATTATCAGAGCTAGGAAGTTGGTACAGTTAGGCGTGCCGCATATAGGTTGCGACCGATAGTCTCGTCGCATCAAAACTCATTGAAAAGAACGCAGGGGGGAGAGGTAAACAAACCTGTTGTCAAGTTAAGTAGTACTGTTTCTAGAGAACAAAAATGACTTATGAGACATTCGTAAAAGCATAGCTATTTAAATCATTATGTACAACATACACATTTTTACATATATAAGGCTGATTCTGTCTGCTTTCCTTCTTTACATATGTACATTATGAAAACATCCAAACGATCCGTCGCCCTCCGTAGCGTAATACTTACCATGCTAACTTCATGTACCCACGGCTAGAGCATCTAGTAACAAAACAGCTTCACAGAAGCATGTTATTGATTGCAAATTAGTTCAGAAAGTGACTCAACTATCACACCTTTACAGTCTAGAGGTCTTCTGTATTTCTCTAGATCTGGAATATTAGAATTATTGCAATTAGTAACTGTTATTACTTTCTTGTAGCTCGGTCATTGCAATGAAAGTAAGGTTAGTTTCTTTCACATTGATAATTGTTTCAATGTATTCATATTCGGAATGACATCATAATCGTGCACAGCATTAGTATCGTGGGTAGCACACAGTTTCCAATGATAGTGATACAAACAGCCACCTCATCAATGTCAGTCCCAGCAGGATCTAAAAGCTCTGGTGGTGTTATGTTCGAAACGTGTTTACCATTGACGTTTGCAACAGCTCTGGTCCTGTCTTCGCTAGGGAAAAACAATATTTCTAATTCGCTTTGAATAATTTCCCCGTAAATACATGCCCTTTATATAATTCTTGTGATAATTATACGAATGATTTTTAATTGACTTGTATAATGCAACCATAGAATTGGAATGTAGAATATAATTTGTATTTTTAATTAAAGTAAGTAGGTAGCATAATTGTAGTTAAAATTTTTTGAATGTGGGACAGCACGAATAAGACGGTAATCGTATCTATTTTATTTGCATCAATATTCAAAGTCGAAGGAGGGGCATTCGTTTCGGTTTTATTCTCTCTCCTTATGCTCATTTCTCTACGAGTTATTCACCTTGGAATTAAGGTACATCGCATCGCTGATCGAAGCTGGTTCGCTAGGCTAAGAAGTACATAGAATCTTAAATGCACATGCTAGATGCATCAGTATACATCTTTCCCCGTTACTGTCCGCCTAATAGTTGAGGGTTACTTCAAAATGTTAAAATATCCTCGAAAGGTATAGATTCGAACCAAGGACCTACAATAATAATTTATTCTCAAAACTGTTATAGGGTAATAATAGTTGTGTTAATAGGCCTGTCCCGTCTCAGTAGGTTTAACAGTTCCTGAGATAATTATTTTTAAATAATGTAAATAATAATAATAATAATAATAATAATAATATATAAAAGACATTGCACGTAAGACTATATACTGAATAAAGTTTATTCAAAGTCTAAATTAGTCTAGCCCCTATAAAATATTAAAGTTTAATGTAACAAGATGAAATCGAACCGAGACCCTCTAGGTTCAAACTCAACAATTAGTCTTAGTTTGGTATGCGAAGAACATCAATACTCACTTTTCAAAGTTAATGTGGACCTTACGGCTCAGGAATCAGCCAAAATGTTAAATAGTCATCGAAAGTTACAGATTCGAACCAAGAACCTATGATTACAAATTATGCGTTAATCTGATGTAGTGTAATAATAGTTACCATAAAACATTTGTACCACCTAGTTAGGACTAACAGTTTCTGAGAAAATCAGATCTAAGTTTTCACATCAAACCCCGGACCCTAAGGTAAACTTGTGAATATTTATAACATTACAGTAATTCCTATCTATTGAACACATTTTACTAAGAAATCTTTATCTACGGTAGTATAGCCCCTATTAGGCCGCGCCGTGGTCGAGTGGTTAGATCACTCGCCTCTCACCTAGACAGCCCGGGTTCGATCCCAAGCGACCACACGTGAGATTTGTGGTGGACAAAGTGGCATAGGGGCGGGTTTTTTCCGGTTTCCTCCACCATCGCATTCCACAGGTGCTCCATCTTCATTCATGTATCATCAGCGTCAGCGCCTGCAGCGCCACAAGTAGTTAAAGCGGTCTTTAAAACACTACCAACAAAAAATAACCCTATAAAAGATTAAAGTTTAAAATATTGAGACAGAATCGAACTTCAGCCATTTGGAACATCAGCAGCAATTGCACTTGGGGTGCAGAGCAATTGTTTACTTTTTAGTGAGGAATGGATAGTCAGGCCGAAAGTGGACAACAATTGTTACACGTGTTTACACATTGACACTCTTGTCCGACCTATGCTTCAACCATCACTAGATTCCATTGGGTGTGCTTGAACAACCCTGTTTACACCGAACTGTACTAGAAATGCCCTGTGCGTGAATATCCCTGTTTACACCGAACTGTGCTAGAAATGCCCTGTGCTTGAACATCGATGTTTACACCGAACTCTGCTAGAAATGCCCTGTGCTTGAACATCCCTGTTTACACCGAACTGTGCTAGAAATGCCCTGAGCTTGAATATCCCTGTTTACACCGAACTGTGCTGGAAATGCCCTGTGCTTGAATATCCCTGCTTACACCGAACTGTGCTAGAAGTGCCCCGAGCTTGAATGTCCCTGTTTACACCGAACTGTGCTGTGCTAGAAACACCCTGTGCTTGAACCTGAAACATCACTTGCTGACCTCTCCTGTTCTATTCATTACTATTACGAGATAGGACTCCTCAATATGTATAATTCTGGTTATTGGGAGCTAAAATTTGTTCAGTATGTACTGATTACACCTGGCGTTTCCATCGTAACTAATTTTATTTCGATATTGGTGAGACACTTTGCGAATGTACCCTGTCAGAAATACCCGTGTCCGGTACTTGTCATTTAAGTCACACATCGATTCCTTTAAGAGTAATAAATATTGCAAGCTGTAAAAACTGTAAAAGCATGTTTAATCAGAGTTTCCTTCATTAATTATAATGTGCAATCATACTTAGAATATATTTAAATTATTCATTTTAGCACGCTTTATGGAGTTACAGTGAATTAGTGTCAGTCCCTTTACTCCCGACTATCTAATCTAATTTAAGTGACGAGTCCTGTCAACAAAATTTATGCGAACACTTTTTGTTGTGAAGTACTTGCGATAATTTGAAAATGCGACGATTAAAATGGTTTAACAGGCTGCTTGTGTAAATATTGTTGTAATAAAGGAGGGCATGTCATAGGGTTGAGTGCTACGTTGCTAGTGACTATCCGTGAAAATCCCAGTATATAGGCATTGTGGGTTTTTATGAAAATATATGCACCAACAATTAAATGATTATAAGTATCAGCATTCGCCAGATATAATCCTGTAACAATCTTTTTTTTTTTTTTTTTTTTTTTTTTTTTTTTTTTTTTTTTTTTTTTTTTTTTTTTTTTTTTTTTTTTTTTTGACAGTTAGATATTCTTTGTTGAATACTAAGGGCTTTAATTTCTTCTTTTAATTTGCATTTTTATGAACTATTGAGATACACAGGTTTATAAAAGCTTTAGGTCAGGTGTGAGCGAGCACATGCCATATTCCAAGAGTGGGGCATGGAAAAGGGCTGCGATTAACTTCCTTCTGTCGGATCAGTGGTATAATGTGACACTTAGTTTTGAAAAGCTAGAAATTCCTACCTATTAAAGTGCAAGGTAAAGGAAAATCAATTATCATTCTTAGGAGACATTAAGGAATTGAGACTCAAAACCGTCATACTTCTTAGCAAATTGAAGAAATAAATATGACATCGCTTATAAAGTTTCAGGAAAAGCGTTTAAATAATACTCAATACCTGATTGCTTATATACTGTAAAAACTGTCTTACTATAATGACGCTAGTGACTTACTACTGGAGTTCAGATACTAATCCGTCATTTTTGTATAATTTTGCAAAATATATGAATTAAACAAATAACTCACGTGATAAAGCGGAGTCCATCAGTGTTATTAAATTGTCACTAGCTATATTGGAAAAGCATCAGTATGCTTTGTAAACTAATTTATTCTTATATTCTTCAAATTTGTTTTTCCTGCGCCGTGGGGCAGTAGTCTAGAGCTGGTGCTCTGGTTCCATCCCACACGGGTTCGATTCTACTTATGGAGTTCCGATTTTTAATTCCCGGGTATAGGACCGGTGCCCACTTAGTATTTTGAGGAAAGATAGGAGCTGCGATAGGCAGCGTTCCTGGTCAACATTCCGATTGAGGGAGGCGTATACATGTATGAATTATAATTATTCTCAGGTATTGTTTTACGTAGATAACACTTGACGGCTATTTGTATTGTTTACAATTTCAACTATGTATTTATCATTTATTATTTAGTGTGCCTTGTTCATGACACTCTCCAGTTGGGAAAAGTTGAATGTGGTAATCATGTATAAATGCACAGTTGAACCTTTGTAAGCAATAAAATAAGAAAGAGCTGCTCTTTGCTGAATGTCCGACCAACTAATGTGGAACGCATCTCACAATTCCGTAATGCAGTGTTCCGCCACTGGTTAGAACACTACCGAATGCTTTCTTGAGTGTTGCAAATTGCAATCTTGAAAGGGGTGCAAGTCGCTTGGCACGAGATGACACGCGGGGTCAAGAATGCCTAGCCTGATATACGTTGCCAAGCAAATGACCGCAAGCAGCGTATACTGGGTGATCAGCATAGAGCTGAACAGTAGCCGGTCCCCATGGCCGCGCTCGCCAAGGCGTCCCGCTTTGGTGCTTCGTAGCGCTGGGGATCGTGGGTTCGAGTCCCGCCTTGGGCATGGGTGTTATATGTTTGTGTATATGTGTGTGTTGTAAAAGTAAGAAAACAGTAATAAACAGTAATAATACGGCAAAACAAAGTAAAAAGAAAAAAGGTATACAGTGCCGGAGTCCTGATCAGACTTCGGTATAAAAAAAAAACAGTTTCGCGGCACTTAGACGGCCGGCGATGCTGTTGGCTATGCGCGCTGAGCGAGTGGCAGCAGTTGCGTAACTGCGGTTTGTCGCGTAATTAGATCTAGCAAACAAAAAGTAAACATTTAAAAACAAAAGTACTCGCATATATCAAGCCCGGAGAGGGAAGTAACCTCCTCCCCCATTCGTTCAAGCATTTTTGGCACCTGCTAAGGAATTGATCTTAACACGCTGGAGTTTCCTCTGGGAAATGGAGCAATTTCTTGACCAATGTTATCTTTAAGTTCCTCTAAACTGTATGAATTTGTTTTATACATTTAACTTTAAATGCCCCCAGAGATAAAGATCGCAAGGGGTTAAATCGGAGGAAGGGCACTCGTAGATTCTGCTCAGACGTATGAACCACTTCTTGAAAAACAGAATACCGGTAGCCGAATAGGGCCGTTTCACTTAATACGCACTGTATTGCGTCAACTAGCAAACACATGCCACGTCTACAAGAGTTCAGCTCACACTCGTTCACCACCTGCCAGCTATGAGCCATGAAACCTGATCTGTTTGGTGCTCTATGGAAAACATATACATTCCTAAATTTGGATAAAATCAAAATTAAATGCAACATATTTACTGAAATAATTCGTATATGAGCGTATAACACATATTCGAATTTTATATACCCGAATAAAACAATGTGAAAACTAAGAATTAAAGCAAAAATGCCTAGGTCTGCGTCAATTTATGAAATCTCACTCCTGAACGAGATGGCATAATAGAGAGTTTGAAGAACAATAGGAATGCATTTCTGCGAAACATTTTATAACGGATTTAAGATTGTGTAAAGTATAAAACATATTTTTTCAGATGGGCATCGCAGCTGTCCATCTCAAAAAATATTTTTTATATTTTACACAATCTCAAATCCATTGTAAAATGTTTCACAGAAATACATTCCTATTGTTCTTCAAACTCTCTATTATGCCATCTCGTTCAGGAGTGAGATTTCTTAAATTAATGCAGACCTAGGCATTTTTGCTTTATTTCTTAGTTTTCACATTGTTTTATTCGGGTATATATACATCGCACGCTACTCATATTCATTTAGGTAGGGACGGTTACTTATAATCGTCATTAAAGGGATTATACGGCAAGATCGAGGAAAGCAGACAGTCACAAAGCCACTTTATGTAAACTGTTAAAATATTTAGCGCCAACAGTCTACAAGACACAAAAGGCATTTGATTATTCTCTGGAAAAACAAGAAAAAACAGTTGGTAGCGCATTATCGTAGTTTTGCCGTTGCAGTTGAATGCATACTCATCTTGAACATGAAGACGTGGCCTGTGTATAGGAACTTTACAGAGTGTTGATGTTAATTCTGTGCCCTCTGTTACTAGCAAACACCACGTGCAGATTCTATCGATTTTAGCCCTGCCATGTACACACGAGTCTGTCATATAAGCGCAATAAAGCAAATTACTGCCATCAATCTTGCTGATGTAGGAATCTTATAACAGTTGGGTGCTAATTCAGACAGAATGTTGGCACTAGTTCCCATGCGATTTCATGGATGTTTAAAATCACGGGTATAATTCATTAGGAAACTCGGATCTTTTGCCCTCTTCCTTGCACACAAGTATACTCTGTTTTAGTAACCACAGCACGGTACAGTTATCTACATCAGTACGTGGTAATTTTGTTGATGACGCAGTGGGTAAGGTAATTCCTTTCACATATTTTCATATTACAAGATAATAAATTCAATCATACCAAAAATCTATAGGAATATCCTAGCTGTTACGCATGAGTTGCCATGATGGGCGGTCATTAGGCACTTTCATGCGTTTTTATAATGAGCAATGAAAGTGAATTGGTATAAACACGACTGTGTAACAAGTAATATGGGATTGGGTCGAAAAACAGAGAAACGGAAAGAAATAATACTGGGAAACAAAACATATGTAGGTGATGTTTAATGCAAAGCATAGATGAACTACAAAATAAATATCCACGAAATTATTGGGAAAGCATTAGGGATATGTGAAATTTCGAAGAAATATCGCTAATTACTCCATACAAAGACCAGTTTGTGTGGAGGAATATTCTTGAAAATCTTCATAAAACTCGTATCTTTGGAAGATACAGAAATTAAATACCAACCGCATATGCATGCGCGCGCATATATACAGTACGCACGCAAACACACACATAGCGGCTGGCATTCAGCGAATACACGCTTCTGAAGTTGGTACTTCAATTAGATACTCTTCAGAATTAATAGTCCTCGCCCATAACAAAACAGCAACAGCAACAACAATAACCACAATGAAATTAATAATAATAATAATAATAATAATAATAATAATAATAATAATGAACAAGCACCAATACCTTTTTCATTCCATACTTTTCTTACTTTCTCTACACGTACTATGTACATAGTGTATATAGAAGGTATTGCATTGCACCCAAAAATTCGATACCGAGATTTCGCCAGAAATACATGTTTTGAGACCCCCTGGATAAAAAAAATCATTTTTAGAAAAATGTCCGTGGTTGTGTGCATGTGCTGTGCCTGTGGGCAGCATAGCTCAAAAACGAAAAGTCCGTTAAAAACCAAACTTGGTATTTAGATTTGGTATCTTCCAAGAATGCGACACTTAGATTTTCAAGAAAACCCGCCCCACTCCCAGATACCCTTTATATGGAACTTTTTTTCGAAAATTTTGATATTTGCAAAAATGGATCTAATGATTTTGATTAAAATATTGTATATTAAAGACATATACCTGACAAATAAAATGTATATCTTGAATTTTCTGGGAATAGTTTGTGAAGACTACTTTATTCTAGATGAATTTTACGGTATTTTGTGTAACTAGTAAACCGTAAGATATAGACAAAAACTTACCACACAAAAAATGTAGAGCACATTTAAACGCACAATTTATGTTATATACATTTTTTCGTTGAGTTCATCGTTATTGAGATATTCCTTGTTTTTGTTTCAGCTTTGAAAAACGTATACTTTTCTCATACAGGAATTTGTCAACTCCTGTCCGTACAAACAAAGGAACTTCAGTCACATAGCAACCAGATTTTGACTATCACTTTAATCTGCGATACCCTCTTATTTCGCTTCTACTTACAAGGCAGCAACTAAGAAGACTATTTCTACTAATTTTGTCTCAATTAGCATGAAGTAAATAGAAGCATTAGTTTTTTAACAATAGTTTGTTGCAGAGATGTAGAGAAAGTCATGTGAATGGAACACGTCAGATTTTTTTATTTATTTATTCTTTATTTTAGGTCGCAGAACTACTAGACCTTATGGCAACGGCATTAAAAGTCTTATACACAGTTTTACATCCAGTATACAAGGAACATTTTGAACATTATAAGCAAATCAATATATACACAGGGATTAAAATATACATCTGATGCTTATTGGTATATGAAAACAGTGGCTTAAGTATAAATAATATAATATTAAAATTATATCACAACAAACAGTGCTAATTGAATTAGGTATAACATGTTAGTAATTATAATCTGGAGTTATATACAGTTATATAGATTGATTTCTTTAAGGTATATTAATACTCGAACAAAACTTTTTGTGTCTGTAGACATTAATGCAAAGTTTTTTGAAATTCTATGCTGTTTTCTGACATGATTGTACTTTGGACACTGAAATATGGTATGTTTAAGTGTAAGAGAACTTTATCTTCTTTGTAACACAAAATAGAAGCAACATACTAACTTCGTAAGTTCCTTCCTCCGTTATTCTTTATCAATCAATCAATCACCACCCACCATTATGCACATGGTGAATGAGCTGCCTCTGCGCATTCTCATAAAATAACTGCACAGCTGTGGACACCATATTAAATGAGCTAGCTAACAATGCCTTAGTTTTCCCCCTCAATGCAGGAGGCAATTTGGCAAGTCAAGCCAGCATTGTTCCATTCCGTCACATTCTGTAAACTGTCAATATGACGCGTTGCGTTATGCTGCTGTACGCAGGTGCTAGAAACCAGTTACATAGCTAGTTTTCTGACTAGAATTCACGTTTAAAGGAACTAACCCTACTGTATATCCAAAACCATAATAAGCTTTGGCTCAGAATTGGTTTACGCACAGCATCAATAGAAACTTTCAATGGATAATAAAATATTTCAGCAAAATCAAAACTTCCGTAAAAATGATCAGATATGTTCCATTCACACGATTTTTACTAAGCACTCTGCAAACATACCATTCTTGCGAAATATGATTCTTTTATCTGCATTATACTAATCAGATAAATGTTAGCAGAATTTGTCTTATTACTTACATTACTTAAAATATAAGGGAATACACTAGGCAAAAACCACAGTCAAATCTTTTAAAAACTGGCCGCTATGTGAGCAATTGGCGTTCGGTTATCTTTGCATAGCCAGGAATAAAACAAAAGAGATGAAACGAAAGATGATTTCCCTTCTGGGACAAATTTTAAGTAGTTTAAAATTGAAACCAATAACAAGGAATATCTCGGAAACCGTTAACTCTACTAAAAATTCTGTACAAGAAATTGTGTGTTTTAGCGATATCTCCTACAATTTTGTGTGGTTACGTTTCTGTGTATCTCTTACGGTTTTCATCCAGAAAGAAAAAGTGTTCATAGACTATTCCTAGAAAATTCAAGATATACATGTTGTGTGTCACATACATTTGTTTAATATAGGGTATTTTAATCAACATTTTTAAGAACCCGTTTTTGAGAAAAACAAAAAATTAAAAATTGTTTCCATGTAAAGGGCATTTTGAGACGGGGAGGGGGTGAGTCTTAAAATCTTCGTGTCGAATTTTCGGAAGATACTCAACGTAAATGTCAGGTTTGGTATTTAATCGGCTTTTGAATTATGCTGTCCACACACACACACACACACACACACACACACACACACACACAGACTGATATTCTTATAAAAATATTTTTTTGGATTCAGGAGTCCTCAAACATGTAATTTCGGTGAAATCTCGGTATAGAACTGTTAGGTGGCGTATAATACCTTATCAGTATACATACGTGCTAGAGAAAGCAATACGCATGTGTAGTAAGGAAAGGAGAGGGAAAGCTACACAACGTACGACGCAGTAGACAATGTTTCGGGAAACGTTTTAGATTTATTACTGTCTCTGGTATTAATACAACCTATTTTTAATTTGACAAAATCTGATTTGTCCCATTCATGTATGTGACTTCTTCTAGTTGTTCCATGTACATACTTTCCTTACAAGAGATTATTCTTTTATCTTCTTAATGCTAATCGAGATAAACATTAGCACTTATTACTTGCTTTCTTGTTAAGTAGAAGAGAAATAAGAAAATACGCTAGGCGCTAGGCTAAAGCGCTCTTTTTAAAACTATTGCTGTGTGAAACAATTGAAATTCGGTTCTCTTTTGCATTTTCAGGAGTAAAACAAGAGAGATGAAATCAAAGTTGACTCTTCGCGAAGAAAGGTTTAAGTAGTTTAAAATTGAAACCAATAACAAGGAATATCTCGGAAACGGTTAACTCTACAAAAAATGTATATGGTATAAATTGTGTGTTTTAATGAGATCTACATATTTTGTGTGGCATGTTTTTGTTTATCTCTTATGAGTTATACTAAAGTCATCCAGAGTGCAGGTGACTTCAGCGGCAGTTCCGATAAAATTCAAGATATGTATACATTTCGTTAGTCTTACAGCATCTTAAACATATGGCATTTTTATCAAAATTGTCAGCCATTTTTAGAAAATAAAAATTTTGACAAATGCTGCATGTAAAGGAAGTTGGGGTTTTCTTGAAAAGCTTTGTGTCGTATCCTTGGAAGATACTGAAACTAAATATCAAGTTTGGTACTTGACCGACCTTTCATTTTTGAGCTATGCCTCACACAGAAGTTTCTAAAAATGCTTTTTTTATTCAGGGGGTCTCAAAACATTTCCGGTTAAACCTCGGAATCAAAATTTTGGGTGGAATACAATACCCTCTCTATCAGCTTTGTACATTGTACATACTTGCTAGAGAAAATAAAAAGTTTAATCATAACGGAAACTTAGTTTGTGATACTATTAATTGGTATTTGGGGTTTAGAAATGAAGTTTGCTGCTGTCTGTGGGTTTGGCAACCTCATGCTCATATGCGAACGGCAGAAGTTAACGATGTTTCAGACGAGACAGAGATATGAGATTAGCGCTATGCTTCTGCAGTAGGAATGTTAATATTTATGTGCTCCCTATGGTTATTCTTCAAAGGTATTGCAGTGTTGAACGACCCTATACCTGAGCCGAGAAATCCACACCCACCATGGATAGACTGAAACACTCGAATTCCGTGGCTGGGAACCGAAACTTCACGCTCAAACACAGAAGGCTAAGACTCTGGACATCCAAAGGCTCAGAATTACAATACGAAGAGTATAAAATTACGCTATAACACGAGTAAACCAATTGCATATACAAGAAGCGGTTTTTCGTGTTGCCAGCATTTGTCCACTTTACTGCTTATGTCAACTGAAGAGAAACTTTAAGCAAATATGTTTGTACGTTAATTTAACTTATTGTTTATGAAGTATGTCTCTGATTTATTACAAAATAAAAACGGGAAGTTTATTTTCTCTTTTTAAACATAAGGAATTAAGCACCAAATCCCTTAAAACCTGAGGAGGCTGAATACATCGCATAAACCGAATCCAAACCTCACAGAAGGGGAAAATCCCCATACCAACTTCAGAAATTGAAACTGTCCTCCACCACAAAACTGCGAAAACTTTTTTGCAGACCTTCTTGTTGTTTTCCACTTTTATTGAACCGCTTATTAGTGTTTTGAGAAAATAGTTGACTCCTTAAATGTTCACTTCCCCATATCATGAAATTGCAAACTGATAACCAAAATAAAATATTCAAAACCAAGACAGAAAAAAATAACCGATAGGCAGAATAATGCAACTTAACCCCGTGATTCACCCAAAGCTATCATCAATAAAACTGAAATCAGATGTCATACCGCTGCATTGTTTTCATAGAAGTAAAGTTCAAGACAAAATCTGATAGATACAATCGTTCAGAATGCAGCACTGCATTTCTTAAAGAGCAATTCGTTTGTCCCAAAGGAAACAATCTAACTGCCACTACAAATAAAAGTAAAGTAAGAGCATAAACTAATGGCATGTTAGTCACATAAAAGGATCAAAAAAGAGGGAGTTGCGGAAACGTTTAGGCATTTGACGTGAAAGGAAAACTTATGTCATTGATAAACAGGCATAAGAATTCTAAGTAGTTGGCTTCAAGTTAGCTACCCTCAAACTTTTATGTCAATAAAAAGCATGTAGGTATATAACCGTCAAGGGTCACTGGCGAGCAGGTAAACAATTGCGTGTTGTCTTTGTCAATTGTCTGTTGAGACGAGGGTCGGACTGCGACGTCACTGTGTGAAGTACAACTTCATTTCCTTTCGTCCTGACCGTAATGCTTAGAAATGTCTATGCCTATGATAGGATTTGGGTTAGTGGGGCAAGAGGAATGAATGTTGTACTTTTACCTACATGAGTGTAAGACACTAAACCTTGCTCTTTCATGCGCATTCCTTGCCAGCGATTTTCCGACACGAGTGTTTCAGTGCGCTGACCCTGAATTAGCGCAAATGGAGTTATATTTTAGTATCATATTCCATACAATTGCCAATTAAACCGGCTGAGTGCTCCGTCATGCTACAAGTGTACCGTAGTATCAAAGAAACATCTTAAAAAAGAAGGTTAGTCTTTTAAATAGGTGCCTCCGAAATACACATAGAAATACCTTCAACAGTGAATTTAAAACAAAATTGCAAATACAGGAACAATTTTAGTTTTAGAATTCATTTATTACTCTTATAAAAATTCTACTTTTGTCTTTCATCTTTGCACAGCCCCATTTACACTTCAATGATATGTTTTTAATATAAGAATCTCGTAAACCATTTATTTTGGAATATGCAATAACTCCATTAGTGGGTGGAAATCCGGGGTAAAATGGAACAGAGAAGCCATCATTTAAAAATTTGTGTTAATCTCATTTGCCAGATAGAGTACAGTATTAGAACAGGAAAATAAAGTGTGATGTGTTGCACTCTGACTACTTTTCCAACTAAATTTTGTACAAACTATTCTACAAACGTTTATTCTTCTACTTCATTTTAATCGAGATAAATGTTTCCAGAAATTGCTTTACGGAATATTTCCTTATGAGTTAAACAGGATTAGGGGAATACAATAGTCTGAGAGACAGACAGACAGACAGTATATAGCATTTGACAAAATAATAAATATTTGAAAATTCAAAGCAATAACAAGGAACATCTAGGAAATAATTTATTTTAATGCGTTTTTACGACATCTGTATTCTTTTGTGCATTAATCTGTAATCTTACAACTTAGAGTCATGTAAAATTATGTAAAAAGAATGAAAAGGATTTCACAGGCTATTCGCAAAAATTCAAGATATACATTTCATCCTTCATGAAAATATCTTAATCATATAATATTCAGTTAAAATCGCTGCTGTGCGAGGGGTCCCGAGTTCGATTTTCGGCTGGGAGAAGGGGAATGTTTCTCTAGGCAACGGTGTTCCCTATGCTTTTCAGAGTCTGGAAGTATGAATGAAAGCGTGAATGTGTGTGATGTAATGAAGAAAAATAGAAACCCAGCGATAATATTACAGAGTATACAGGTTCCAAATGTGAATGTTGTCAATATGAGCATGCAGTTAAAGTGGGGTTCTAAGCGAAAGAAAAATGCTATACGTAAATGCTAGTTTGGGGTTCTGTTCAAACTTTTCGTGTAGCATCCATGGCAGTTGCAGAACTTAAACGTCAAGTTTTGCTTTGAGTTATGCTGTTACAGAATGAATTATTCTGATTGCTTCAGGAGGTCTCAAATATAATTCAGGTGAAATCTCAACATAACATATTTAGATGGAATTCAATAGTTCGTCTATTTACTACATGCAATTCTTACTACCTTCTACACGTAAGAAGGGATGTAATAACGTTTCACCAGGTGTCGCTATTCAACACTTTCCTAGTAAATGAATCACATCACTACACTTTCAAGTTTATGCATTTAAAAATGTAACTTTGTGCTGGAAATCATTTCTTGTGCAGTGTTGGGAACTTTGCATAATCTACCCATATGACTTTTTGTCTGAATTTTAGTTTTGTGAAAACGGCGCGTTATTGACACCCCTGTTTTCAGAAACAGTCACAAGAGTAATTTTAGGAGATACATAGAGAACGTTGATAATGAGTAATGTCTGCAACAAAGCGAAGAGAAAACATTTCTAAAAAGATAATTCGTGTTACAGAAAAAGAAAATTGCTTAGTTTTTAGGAGCTTTTTTAAACCCTGAGCTCATTCTTAAAATATAAACAATTTTATTTAACAGGGCATACTTCATAACATTTTCTTTTACTTTTATTCAGATATTTTGAGATCCGAGGAAAATTAGCCGTATTGGACTACCACGACATTATTTAACAAATCTATAAGGAAAAAATATAAATATACCTTAGCTTCTACGTATTAGGAAAAATAAATAAATAAATAAATAAAACCCATTTCCTTCATCTGTACATCAATGGAGCCGTCTTTTCTCCCTTTTTGGAAACATTTATCTACAGCATGCTCATAAAATGTATTTGGCTTTGAATTAGATATATGTAATAGTGTTTTCTATCGACAACAATCGGGAAAACCTGATTGTTCTGCATTCCCTTTGCTCGCTTTTTAAACGTATTACTGTGGAGCTGCTCACTGAAAGTGTAATTATACTTTTAAAAATATGATGTGTTCCATTCACATTACTTTCTCTACCTGTTCTGTAAACCATTTTTACAAAAGATTATTTTTTATCTTCATCACGCTACGCGAGATAAACATTAGCAAGAATTGTCTTATTCCTTTCTTCCGAAGGGAACTGAGGAGATACATCAGGCTAAAGCGATAGTCAAATATTTTAAAAGCTGTTCGCTATGTGAAAATTGAAATTCGGCTTGCTTTGCACTGCTAGCAGAAAAACAGAAGAGGAATGAAACGAAATGTGACCCTGTGTGAGAATAATTAGACAGCATGGAACTGAAACCAATAATAAGATATTTCTGGGAAATGATCAACTTCACAAATGACAAATTGTGTGTTTTGGCGAGATCTACATTTTTTTCTGTGAAATAAATTTTTGTCTATTTCTTACGGTTTACCAGATATGCAACATTTGATACAAATTAATCCAGAATGAGCAGTCTTGAGAAGCTATTCCTAGAAAATTCAAGACACATTTTATTTGCGGTTGTAAATTTCTTTAATATACGGTATGTTATTCAAAACTTTTTAGCCATTTTTGAGAAAAATAAAATGCTCAAAACTTTTTGCATGTGATTGGGAGTTGGGGATGGGGGAGGGGTTGTATATCTTCGTATGGCATCCTTGGAAGATACTAAACCTAATTATCAGGCTTGTTATTTTACGGTCTTTTAGTTATTGAGCTACGCCGTCTACAGACCCGCACGCGCGCACGCACACACGGACGTTTTTCTAAAAGTGCCTTTTTTGAACTCAGGGGACCTCAAACTTATTTTCGGCAAAATATTGACCTCGAATTTTTTGGTGCAATATCACTCTATCACTATGTACATAGTACGTGTAGAGAAAGTAAAGAGAATAGATTGATTCTCCAAAGGTGTGAGCGTATTTGTGGTTCACATTCAGGCCTTAATACCAATATGCGCCTGGAGCATATGCGAGGGCATAATTACATGAACGGAAAGAATCTGAAATAGCTTGGTATATGTTAATGGCATTTATGCAGGAGGTTACCTTACCTGAACTGCATTATGTAGTAAAACCCTTGCCCTTTGTTAGCGACTCAGAAAATTGCTAACGGCCTGTATTAAAGCTGTGCGCTGGACTAAGATGTGTGGAAGACAGTCATCAAATTAGATTAGAGCAATTAAAAAGTGGTTGGAATTTGTTGTCATGCTGAATGTAAAATTTGCACTCATGCTTACATTTGTAATTGCCCCGATTTTGCCATTATATTTAATACTGATATAGTTATACATGCTGTCAGACGATAAGTAAACCTTACTCCTCCAGAAGAGCAACTGTTGAGAAAGTTAAACACTTTGTAAAATCTTCCGTGTGGAGGATGCTTGGGGTGGGATATTTTCCTGAGAAGTCTTCCTGTCACGGATCCATAAAAATTTAGACATTTGACTGGCTTACCGTTTCTGAGTTAAGCTGCTCAAAGGTGCCCGCGGACCATATTCTAAAGTGTATGCTTTTTAATTCAGGGAGTCTCAAAACGCGTACTTCCGGAGAAAACTCGGAATCAAATTTTTGATGGAGAGTAAAATGTCCTTTATTTACTATAGGTAGGCAGTAGAGCAGGCTGTTCCAACTTGACTCGTCTGAGTCAGAGTATTCACGCGTACCCAACTACGAATCTCACAGCAGGGCTGGAGATATAACGTGATGGTCAATGCTGGGCAAAAGTCATAGCCCACCACTTTGCTCTTGCGGCCAGTTCAGTCAAGAGTTGATTCAGCCGTGACAATAGCTTGACCTCAATTCCCAGATGATTGCATATTGCAGAAGTCGCAAGTTACTCGTTATTTTTTGGCGCGCACCCAAACTGGGACAGCCTGCATTAGAGAAAACTGCAAACATCTCCATTAGGGAGGGCACATGCACATATTTACTTAACTCGCCTGGGCGAATTAGGCGCAGCGTGGCCTCCCAACGGCACGAACTTCTCCAGTAATCTAGAATCAGTCAATGCCGCTAGCCTCACAATGGTTGTCCTGCTCATTGTTAAGCCTTTGAGGACCATTCCATTAACTACCTAAATTGCTATAACGTGCAATTTTATATTTCCAAACTTACTTTTATGTCATTACTACAAAGTTCTTATTGAGGTACACACTAATGAAAAAAAAAAAAAAACTTGGAACAAATAAGAAAATGCGTTCGCAACACCAATGCATAGATACCTTTTCTCAAATGATGGGGAAATGCACTAAGGGAGAAAGAGTATAAACTAAATATATAACTATTATGTTATATATTTATGTTAGTATATCTTTCTTTGATCCCAAGGAGGTGGAGATCCAGTTCTTTATTAACGTAATAATCTAACTGAAGCATCTAATATCTGCGTTTTTAACAGAACAAATATAGAACGTAATTATAAAATATAGCCAATTACAGCAATTAGCTTATTTTATGGAACCTTTTTATTTTACAGTAGTTCATTATACACGCAAAATATGTTATAACTCCTGCTCATAAATATTATTATTTATACCCGCAAAATTGAAAAATTCTTTTGCCCAATGTTTTGAAATGGCTGGTGCTCAGCGACGATTTCAAGATTAAAAGGCGGGGGTCTCATTATAATTTAAATAACACCATAGAAAAACTTCAGAGAGAAACTTTGAAAGGAGTTATTGCTGAAAGAAAAATAAGAACGCGCATTTTTTTCCACAAAGTTCCAGCTCTATCGGGCTGTGCTTTTTCCATCAACACTGCAGGCAGTGTCACTGCGTCCTTTTCCCCTCAACCTTCTCCCCACACTACGCTTCTACGATCAATGCTATGTGACGTTTTCCGCCCTTTACAGCGTAAGTCCCGCGTCTGGTGGTACATGGGCCTAATACTATAGAAAGGCTACACCTTTTATTTCAGAGTGGTAACGTGGTTCACGTAACAGCTGTTCAGTAACTCAAACTATTAACCTAAACAGAAGAACTGCATTACACATTAAATTCTGAAGACAATTACTTTTTTTAAATTTAAGTGTAGACTCAATGACGAAAATTGCCCAAAATGACATTTATATCTCTTTTGCTTACCCTTAAACTAAGAAATTAAAGATGAAGATAAGATTAATCCCATTTCATGTCATAAATTTCTGAAACACTATAAAGAGGATTTGCCTTCAAGGTTGTTCTGATCCTCCTCTTAAATGTTAACAAAGAAAGAGTCTTGTTCTTCTGAGGTAGAGTATTGAAACATTTAACTGAAATACATGAGAAACTATTAACAGTTTTATTATATTTACATTTATTAATATAAATATCAGAGCATTTTCGAGTGAGATAATTATGGACAAAACAACATATTGAGAAAAGGCTTATATTCTTTTTAACATATAGGAGGGAATCCAGAAGAAACATTGAAGGCAATACCAGTATACCAAATTGCATAAAAGTGGTTTAAAGTGAGCTCTTGGTGAAATTCCAAGTATTATAGGTACAGGTTTCTTCTGAAGAATAAATAACTGACTGGCAGAGGTATGATTGCCCCACAACAGAGTCTCATAACTTAGGTAACTATGAGCGTGATCATAATACACTATAACAAGAGTACATCGGGAGACACTACGTCTAAGTGACCTTAATAAGAATAATCTTTTAGTTATTTTACTTGATAAATAGTTAACGTGAGTCTGCCAACCCAAGCCAGTTTCGATATGGATGCGCAGAAACTTAACTGATGACAGGGAGGAAGAATTTATAGAGAAAATGGTGTCTACTGTTTTATTATGATTTATACAAATGACATTACACTATTTCTGCAGATTACAAGATAAATTGTGGTTTTTAACAGAAATAATATCTTGATTATCGTGCAAAAGACTGCTAGCCATATTATCTGCCATTTTTACTGTACTTCACAGAAAAAGTGTGATTTCTTCCAAACACGTGATTTTCTCTACTTATTTTGTAACGAACTATTCTTACAAAAGCTTATGCTCGCTAATAGATATAAACCATTGCAGAAATTAGCTTATAATTTAGTTCCTTATTCAGTTCCTAATAAGTGGAAAGGAAACAAGGGAATGCACTAGACTAAAACGAGAGTCAAATCTTTTAAAAGCTGGTTGCTATGCGACTGCAATATGCTTCTCTTTGCATGGTCAGGAATAAAACAAAAGAAAATGGAGTTAACAAATTTCCGTTTGAGAAAGTTTTAAATATTTCAAAATTGCAACCAATAACAAGGAATATTTCGGAAATGGTTAAGATCACACAAAAATGAATATATGTATACATAACATAAGCTGTCTCTTTTAATGAAATCTACTTTTTTGTGCAATACTTTTTGTGTATCCCTTACGGTATACGAGCTATGCAAAAGTTCTTCAGAAGCTATTCAGAATTTCTTCAGAATGAAGAGCTCCTGAGAGGCTATTTCCGCAAATTCAAGAAATACATTTTATTTGTAATGTACATATCTTTAATATGCTACACTTTAATAAAAACCGTTAAACCCATTGAGAAAATCAAAATTCTCAAAACTTTTTCCATGTAAACTGTAAAGGGTAGTTTGGGATGTGTGGTGTTGTGTCGCATCCTTGGAATATGCTGAACTTAAAAATTAAGTGTTGTATTCAACCGATTTTTCGTTTTTGATTTATGCTTTTGAGAGACACATAGAAACCTGGATTTTTTTTTTTTTGTAAAATTCTTGTTTTGAGGAATCCACAAAAATTCACATTTTTGCTTTGAACAGCGTTTTCTGTGAATTAGGTTTTCTAGCATAAATGACCATTCTCATAAATTCTTGACCCATAAGAACTTTTGTGGATTTACATGCAAAACGTATCACATTTCTTAGTTACAGTTTAACTTTTATGTTGTACTCGGTCTTAGCTTGTGGTCTGACTAAGGAGCATTTCGTATTTCTTTGTTCCTCTCCATGCATGAAACAGCTGATGAGCTGTTTTACAGAACCAGTCTAAGGTTTGCATAGAAGGGCATGAAGTGAATTTGTAAACATAAATAAAATGTAGCTGAAATTTGTGCAAAATTAACGGTGCTTTATATAGAGAGCCTGTAATATGATATTATACTCTAGAAATATATTTCACATTTCAACTTAAGTAAAACTAGTATACTCAAACACATCAAAAAAGTATGCAATTCACTTGGCGCAACAGAAAATGGGACGTTCTCAAGTTTTATGAAGCTTTCTCAGACTATAAGAAACAATAAACCGATAAGATTGGCAAAGATCCTTAAGGCATGGACTCGTGAACAGGAGATCAACGGTTCAAATTCCACCGGGACCGTCCTCCCCAACAGATTTTTTACAGGTTTTCCTCGATCATCATATCTGGCAAATGCCAGGAGGTACAATTAACTTAGGCCAGGAAGTTTTTCTTCCAAATTCTGTTTTCCAACTATCATTTCATATATTATTGGTGTCAACTGCCTATGGTGTAATATATCATATATACATATAAGAAATTTTATTTCTGAATCCAAAGGAATATGAAGTCACTAGATCTCCAAGGCTATTCAGAAAAAACTATAGATACTGATATATGGAGGGTAGATTCCACCATATTGCTGACAACTGATCTGAAACAAAAGAATATATAGACTACCTCTGCGCTCGAGTGGTCAATATTCTGGCTTCTCATCCAGAGGCCCCGGTTTCGATTCCCTGATGCGATGGGTATTTTTCTTTAACCAGAATCATTCTTAGAGTCTGGAAGTAAGATTGTGGGAGGGAGTGTGTGTGCGTGATTAATAGTGTAATATATTAGTATAAAACTAAAAACCCAAAATTAAGAAACCCTACAGTTTAGCGGGCAAAACACCAGCAGTTGTTTCTCAAGACAAAACACCCAAATATGACCATAGAGGTTAAGGTGGCAGTACAAATGATAAAAAGAGAGAATACTCAACATTTAATGAGAAGCAGCAGTATATTACAGAAATGAAAATGTGAATACAATTTTATTAATTTTTGTAGCGGAAACGTTCAGAAAAGGACACCTTATTTTAATACTTAAAACCAACCGGGTTTTCTAATTTCGACTCTATGGCTCACACTGACGTCACAAAAATAAAGCTTGGATGGCAAATGTGCCTCTCGGGCTCTTATGTGAGTTTCAATGTATCACGGCACTATTGATGGAATAAAACTCCTTTTACCCGAGGTCAAATTAAGATATAACCTTCCTATTGGTGCATATAGGTCGTGTCAACCTTGATTCCTATTCTCTTCGTTACAAGAGAATTGGCAACGATATGTGGGGTCATAACTACTCGAATGGCCGAGTGCCAGATGAAATCCGTCACAGCTTGTGCTTTTCTTTGTTTCTTTCTTGCGTTTTCCTGCCTCCCCCCGTCTCATGTCTAGCTGGCATGTAATCAATGCAGTTAGCTGCAATTTAAAATTAAGTCGGAGCACAGATTAGTTTGCTCTAGAGCCGAATTTGAAAGGTCTTCTAATACCACAAAGTAATTACAAGCTGAAGTCCCCATTACAACTAAACAGGGTACCAAACTATTATCTGAAAACAATTAGTTAAGTGTAATTAAAACTTTTAATATGCGCGCCCGCACGTGTGTGTGTGTGTGTGTGTGTGTGTGTGTGTGTGTGTGTGTGTGTGTGATAGATCTTTATATCATTAGACTTCCAGAAATTGCTGTATAAATATAGGTGCGTACTTTTTCTTAAGAGAGTTATTAATTTTAGAAAGTTAATACAGTTTTATTATTATTCGACAGCATTTTTGCAAATTCTCGGGAAATTGTTTCCCATTTTCACGCTTGAAATTAAAACTTTAGCTCAGAAGTTCGCTGGTCTGTTGCTGGCTAGCTGCTTCAGTGGTGATCTTTCTCTGAGGGTATGCGTGAATGGTTACGTGAATGGACGACACCAGTTAATATAACCGAGAACACTTAATGGAGGGAAATTCAAGTTCTGTTGAAACAAATGGCAATTGGTTTTATGTACGATGAACCATTAATCTGTTCTTGAATCTAAGCACGAGATACTGTAACCGTTTCCTATTATATATGTAAACTTCCGGAACATTAATAGTTTAGTTATATTTTTTGTTTCCGTATTAGAAGTAACAAGTGTAAGTTGCCGTGACTCGCTGAACTGCTAAGTGGGTGATGAAATGATGAGACTAGCGCAGTACTCGAGTGCTGTCTTGCAACATCTGTAAGACTAAGAAGCAGTAGTTACAATTTTCGATATATACGATTTTATTGACCTAAATCCCACCTACATCACCACTACTCCAAAATTCGGACATCCTACGTTGTCAAATCTTTAGCTTTTTATTCACATCCCTGCCTTGCTAAATTCAAAGTATTCTCTTTCCTCTCTAATTCCCAGAAATGGTTGCGTGCGTTTTCAAGCATCCTTTAAATTTCTGTACTTACTAATTTTAAAGAACTAACCATGAGTTAATGGGTTTCCTTATTACCGAATTCACCGGTAAATTTCATTACCCTGGTTATTCTGCCTTCAACCTAACTACTTCGCTCCAACGTAATTTTCTACTAATCATACTGCCTACTACGACAATTATAACGTAATGTTTATACTATTAGTCGACTTTAACATACAACATTATTTATTTCGATTATTTCTCTATATCCCCATTATTAACCTATAAATAAGATTAATTGAATAAGATAATTCCTGTAACAACTGTAACCAGAAGTGACAAGACTATCTATTGTTATGGGAAGACTAAAGTTGAAAACTCCCAAAAAATAATATTTTTAATTTTTGTGTAGTCTCACAAATCAAAATTTTCTATTTAATTTCATGTATATTTTAAATGTGTATTTTTAAAAAAATATTAGTGCATCTACCAGTTTGTACTGTATTATTCTGCAATACTTCACAGAAACAAACAACTCCTATAGTCTCTCAAATAAATAGTCTTATGTTAGAGGAAGTTTTGATCTACAATGTGGCATCATTTATAATTAAAGTGGCTTACATATGTTAAATAATGTAATTTGTTTATTTTAAACACAAGAGTTTTTTCCTCCAACTTTAGTTATCCGTGACGGGAAGGTTCTGATATAAATTACCTATTTTCTCAGGTACTACGGAAGACAATGTCAGGGTTATATCACAAAAATACCTCATGACTATTCGCCTATTTATTTAGGCGTTAATACGTTTTGTATTTATATTTTAAAAATTGCTTAGAAATATTAGTTGGTGGAATAGGTCATTTAGCCTAACTTAGCAATTTATAATGAAACCAAGCTTACTTCTATAGTAATATAATTAATCCTGCTACAACAAATATATAGTTTTAATGTAAACACTTTAACTAACCCATTAACGAGCATCAGACACGCAATCTGGAGCACTGTAGCCATGATCGTGTGTATAACAGACTATGATAGCTTATAATATGTCAGAGACATCCATATATTGATATATTCAAAGAATTTATTCCATTTTCCTTGAAAACCTGTTGCAATGAACAAGGAGATAGCGTAACTTTCTAACAAGACATTAAGACTAGAGGAAGAAGATATACGAGGTGGAACGTTAACGTAATGCAGACTATTTTGTTTTCTAGAGCTGAATTCTACACCGTTACATTCCATAAACCTCGCTTAAGGTCTAAAGCAACGCACACTAGTTTACCATTAAGGAAAAGTCTAGACATACTTTTACTTTCTCTATCTCGTATGTACAATTTACATAGTGGATAGGGAAGGTATTGTAGTCCACCCAAAAATTCGATACCGGAAATATATGTTTTATGGTCCCCTGAGTCCAAATTTTTTTTAGAAAAAGGTCCGTGTGAATGTGTGTCTGTGGACAGCATAGCTAAAAACGAAGTCAATTAAATACAAAACTTGGTATTTAAGTTCATATCTTCCAAGGATGAGACGAGAAGATTTTCAAGAAAACTCCTCCGCTACCCTTTATATGTAATATTTTTCAAAAATTTTGATTTTCTCAAAAATTGCTGTAATGATTTTGATTAAAATACCTTATATTAAAAATGTTTACACCGCAAATAAAATGCATATCTAGTATTTTCTGGGAATAGCATATGAAGAGCTTTTTATTCTGGTTGAGCTTTGCAAAATTTTGCATTACGGTTAAACCCTCATGGATAGACAAAACTTAGAACAAAAATGTAGATTTCGTTAAAACACAATTTATAGCATATACGTTCTTCTTGTAGAGTTAACCATTTTCCATTTGTTATTGGTTTCAATTTTAAACTCATTAATGTTCTCAAACAGAACCATGCAAAGTGAGCTGAGCCTCAATTGTTTCACATATCGACTAGCCTTTAAAACATTTGGCTATCACTTTAGCCTTATGTATTCCCTAATTTCCCTACAACTTGCAAGAAAGAAAGAGCAAGACCAATCTGCTAACGTTTATCTATATTAGCATGACGCAGATAAAAGAATAATCTTTTGTAAAAGAATTTGTTTGTAGAACAGCTAGAGAAAGCTATGTGAATGGAACACATTAGAGTTTTTTTTGTAAAATATTTGCCATAAGGTATATTTCCTCTTGTTGCATTAGTGTTGTATCTACAAATGATGTGTATGCGAAATGATGTGTGATATAGAAAGAATGAGATAATTACTTTCTCCTTCACGCATGTATAATGTACATATTAGATAGAGAAGGTATTGTATTCCACCCAAAAATTTGATACCAAGATTTCACTGGAAATATGGTTCTTGAGAGCCGCTGAGTCCCAAAAATGTATTTAAGAAAAAGTCCCTGTGTATGTCTGTACAGCATAATTCAAAAACTAAAAGTCATTTAAATGCCACACTTGGTGTTTAGGTTCAGTATCTTCCAAAGATGCGACACGAAGATTTACAGGGAAATCCCTCCATCCTAAGCTATCCTTTACACTGATCATTTTTAGAAAGTTTTTATTTTATCAAAAATGGCTAATGATTTTTAATTGAAATGACATATGTTTAAGTAAGTTTCATGACAAACGAAACGTGTATCTTGAGGTTTCTGGGAATAGCCTCTTCGGATAGCTTTTGTATAACGGGTAAACTGTAAGAGGCAGACAAACACTTGCTACACAAAAAATGTTGATCTCGTTAAAGCACTCAATTTATGATGCACACATTTTTATAGAGTTAACCGTTTCCGAGATATTCCTTTTTCTCAAACCGGTAGTTATGTTTTGTTTAATATCTCTCTTGTTTTACCTCTAGTCTTGTAAAGAGAACCAAACTTCAATGACAAACGCATGGCGACATATTTAAAAGACTTTAGTATCTGTTTAGCCAAGTGTATTACCCTTATTTTTCTTTTACTAACTAACAAACTATTTGTGGTAATGTTTATCTTGATTAGCATTATATAGATAAAAGAATAACTTTTAGTACTAATAATTTGTTGCACAACAAGAAAGTTATGTGAATGGTACAAACCAAAATTATTGTTATTATTATTATTATTATTATTAATATTATTTGTTGATTTTTACTTATTCGCTCGTTTTCAATTATATGAATAAACCACCGATTTTTAAGCACCAAAGACAGCAGAATTGGCAGGCAAAATAGGCATTAAGCTTATAAACAGGCTTTTAAGAAGGCATTATCAATAGCTTGCCGCAAAAAATTAGTCATGGTGTGTCATTTGCACAGCAGTATCTCAGCCATTAACTCTTTTAATTACGGTAGTGAATGACTAAATATTTTTCTAAACGTTTAATGATAACTGCAGTCTGTTGCCTGGTATAATGTTCTTGCACTGACAGAAACCCCTCTCCACTTCACATGAAATCATTGCACTATACTTCAAAGCTTCAATCTCATGCTAGAAACCAAGTAAGTGCCAATGCAATAATATCAATTTCATTTCCAACCAGTTCTTCTGCCAAAAATAGCACTTTCTCCCAAGCACGATTTGTTTTCACGATTTTCAGGTACTTATTTTTCCGTTGTGCCTCCAAAACTGCCTGTATTTCTTGCAAATTAATTTGTACTTCCTTCATAACTTGCGCAGCACTGTTTCCGGCTGTTTTAAGAAGGCAGGATGCTTTTCAAGGTTTACCAAGATAAAAACAAGGTAATATTTTAGCTTTGGCGCTATCAGGATAGTATGTCTCTGTAAAGATCTGTATAGATCCATAAAAGATCAACAGAATGGCCATAAAGTAAATACATAATATAAATGTTTAGTCTACTTTTAGGCATGTATAAGTATAAAGGCATCTACTGGTGAAATAGTCAGGAGTAGGACCTTTACAATTTGCATATAACATATCTTAAAATAAATATGCAACATGAATGCCTCCACCTTTAGCGTAAGGATTAAAAAGGGCAAAAGTAGATAAGAACGTTTTGAGGGGGGAACCTATTACAATAAAAAGTTTTAGTTTACTAACTTGTTGCGAGAAAACGTTCACATAAATCACATTATATAAAATATGTATTTAATCTTGTCCAGTCCTAAACTTTGTTGATCCTTTTACAAAACGGATTTAAAAACATATTCATTATATTTTTAAAAATAATGTTATTGCTTCATATTAGCTATTTTTACTTTTAAATTATTTTAAAAGCTTCGAAAGGTAGAATAAGATGGAAAAAATGGGTGGCGAGCTGGGAAGTGAATCGCGGATCTTTTTTTTTTTCCTAACACTGTTTACTGGCGACACACAAACACACACACACACACACACACTTATACACAAACATATAACACCCATGCCCAAGTGGGGACTCGAACCCACGATCCCATGCGCCACGAAGTATTGCCGTTCCTCATGGCCACGCTCGCAAAGGCGTTTCGCTTTGGTGCTTCGTGGACAGGGGGTCGTGGGTTCGAGTCCCGCCTTGGGCATGGGTGTTATATGTTTGTGTAAAGGAACAGTAAAACCAGTAATCATACAGTAAATTTTTGCCGATCCAGGTGGCCGCGCTCGCTAAAGTGTCTCGCTTTGGCGCTTCGTGGTGCACAGGATCGTGGGTTCGAGTCCCGCCTTGGGCATGGATGTTTCTGTGTTTGTAAATGTGTCTATGTTTGTGTATGTATATGTAAAAGGAACATGTTAAGAATAATAAGGTCTATTAAGGAAATATAGGAAACTGAAAAAAATGGAGAAAAAAGGAATACAGCGCCGGAGTCCTGACAAGCTTCCGGAACTGTATAAATTAAAAAAAAAAAAAAGTACCAGAGCGAAATACTTTAGTGAGCGCGGCCATTGGGACCGGCCTCGATCTTCGGCTTTTTGTGCCGCTGCACTGGCGAGCTTACATGTCATGCGACCCAACATTAAATTAAATATTTGAAGCTTTCTCGGTGTTGTTTAAATGATTACAGGGGATAGCAAACGAGTTAAATTGGAGTCGTAAGAATCCAAGCTACCGTCTTAATAATTGGAAAAGAAATTATGGTTAATAAAATTTTATTGGAATAGAAAAATATTTCATTTGAAGCTAAACTGATTACAATTAATTTGCTTCTTACTTAATTTCAACTAAATAAGGATATTTATTTATCTAATCTTTTCTTTCAATAAGAACTCTTAAAAAAAATTGTGGTCTTCGACTCCAGTTTAACTTGGCTGTTATTCGGTGAAGTCATAATTAACATTAAATTATCCAAATGATTCGCATTTATTCCGGTAAACCAAAAAAAAAAACGTTCTCATCCTAGCTGTCAAACTATAGTTATGTGGAATAACGATTGTCGGTTTTCAAAAGGCACATTGCACGATGTCATGCTTTCATTAATAATAAGCTGTGTTTCTAACAGTATTGAAATAAACTGTTGCACTTATTCTGTGATTACTTCTTGATAAATATTATCCGAAACTTACATCGTTTAACACCTATATATCTAAGGTACCTATATTGATACCTGTGATTTTGTTAACATTTTACGCAAGTGTAAGTAAGCAAATTGCTATCAATGTATAATATAACATACTTAGATTAGTCTATATGACATCTTAATTATTTTCCCAATAGGGGAAAAGGTTGTGAATCGCCACGAAATCTAAAAGCCTGTAGGGTGAATATTTAACATGACATGCACGATTTTAGTTACTGAGTATAGTCAAAAACACGGACACGTGCCGACAGATTTGTTTTCCAATAGCGTTCTTATTTAATGTTGGCAGAAACACCATATTTGTGTTCCAAACCAGCCCTGGGTGGGCCAATCCGTTATTGGCTTGCATTCAATACAAACACATATGCAGGAGTATTAAGCCTATAAATAAGGACCAGGCCTAGGCAGCTGCAAAAGGAGAAGAACAGAACACTTCACCTAAGGTCCTGGAAAGCATGCTTGGCAACAGGATTTACACCAGTCCCTGGAAGTGTCCGTCTTGTATTGGTTTGCTGCCTAAAGTTTGGCACTCAAAATATTAACTTAGGAAAAATGTCGTTTCAAGATCAGGGGTGAAGAAAGGATCAAGAAAGGAAAAAACCTGAAGTGTTTCAGTCTCATGACTTTCTCTGCTTATTCTGTTACAAGTTATTGTTGCGAAAGCTTACACTTCTACCTACTTCGTGCCAGTCGAGATAAATATTAGCAGAAAGTATTGTATTACTTAACTCCTTCTAAGTAGAAGGAAAATAAGAGAATACATAAGACTAAAGCGATAGTCAAGATGTATAAAGCCGATCGCCATATGATGCAGTTCCATTTCCCTTCTCTTAGCTTGACCAAGATGGAAAAACTGACTTAAAATCCCCCCATTTAAGGAATATCTAAGGACTGGAAATCTTGAAACCAATCAAAAGGAATATCTCGAAAATGGTTAGCAATATAAAAATGTATTGGACAAAGTGTGTGTTTTATGATTACATTTTCTTTTTTGGTATCTAGTTCAGATGCTTTTCCCAACAAATTCAAAACATACATTTTATTTTTCAGTTAAATATTTTTTTATATTAATCAAAATGGTTAGCACAATTTTTGAGAAAATCAAACATTTGAAAAAATCTTCCAAGCAAAGCATAATTTGGGTTGAGGAATTTTCCTGAAAGTATTCGTGTCGCATCCTTGGAAGATGCTAAACTAAAGGTAACGCATGTGTGAAATTCCTAAATTCAACAGTTTTTAACTAATCAGCTTGAAATTTTGAACATGCATTTGTGTTGTACAGTAGTTACATGCTTTAAAGTTTGATTTATGATCATAAGTAGTTTTTGAGTTATTAATTTTTAAATTAAAAATCTGGCGCCAAATTCAAGTCGAACACACGATGAAAATGATAAAAAATTTAACGTTATTATTTTTCAAAATATGCACTAAAGTATCAGGAACAGAACTATCATATGAATTTATTGTATCACAATTAGTTCAAGAGGTAAAAATTATAAAGCAAGAAGCAGACAAACATTCAAGAAACGGTATAATACTTTTGATTTTAAAAATCAATATTTACAACAATATTAGGACTTTTAAAAAATAATTTAATAGAAACCCTTTTTTGCTTATTAATAACCTATCCTAAAATTTTAATAGAGTTTGAATAAAACCTGCACCATTTTAAACATTTTGAATAGCAAAAAATGTTGAAAAAACTGTAAACGAGTAAATAAAATTTTAAAGTTCAAAACATTTTCCCTCTAAGTTGCATAACTTCCAACAGTATAAAACCTTCAGACACATAAGTTGGACCCTCCTTCCTCTTCATTCTCTCATCTGCAGCCAGTTTTCTTCGATTTTAGTTTAGGAGGAACAAATTATTAAATTGTCATTTTATTAATTTTTTATTTTTCCTACAGAAATATGAAGTTTATTATTTAATTACACAAGCACTGGTGATATTAGAAAAGAAATCATCTCATCCATTTTCTTTTGTAATATTTTTAATCAAGCATAACAATTTTCAAGCTTCTGCATCGAAAACTGCATGTGTGGAACAATGTAAGGTTTTGAAAACTGTTTCTTTGTAAGTATTAGAATGTCAAAATCTCCTGCAGAAATTTTTGAACCAAGAAAATCTGTCAACTCTCACGGACTAATCACACAAATTCCCCTGGAATATATAAAGTAAAGAAAAACTGCAATTCATTTGGTCCGACTCAAGCTGTACTCTGCCACCAAACAGTCTCTATTTCACGGTCGGAAATATGCTGTTGGTGGGGTGTGGGGAGGCACGCCGGGTGCTCTATCTCGCCTGTGGTTTAGGATGGGGAGGGTCCAAGATAAATAATCGGTGGTACGGCATGCCTGGATGATCTCGGTGCGAGACCTGTTTTGTAAATTTTGAAACATATTACTATATTCACTTTTTAGCTATTAGTGCAAATTATTGTATTTTCAACTTGAAAGACACATTTAAAGTCAAATGTTATTGGCCAAAACCAAATTTCGGATTTTTACTAATTTTTCACCATAGTGAAGAGGTTAAAGCACCACACCCACTTACAGTCATCAATTTTAATCGTCACGTGATACGGTTTAAAGCGCAGCATGGTAATAAAAATAACAGGAAATTGAACTACAGGCATTATATTATTTAATTAGGCAAAAAAAAACAAACTTTTTTTTATTTTTTGTACAGTTATTGGTTTAAAATTTAAAATACTTATAACCTTTCTCAAACAGGAAAACATTACTTGTTCCTTATCTCTTTTGTTTTACTCCTGGCCATGGAAATGTCAATCGTATAGAGATATCTTTTAGAGGATTTGACTATCCCGTTAGCCTAATGTGTTCTTTTATTTCCTTCTATTTACAAGAAAATTAGTAAAAAGCCATTTCTGCTAATATTTAAATCGATTAGCATGATGTAGATAAAAAGAATAACCTTATGTAAGAAAATAAGGCGTTTTCTAGAGAAAGTCATGCAAATGGAACCCATCCGATTGTATATTCAGGGGTGCTGAAAACGTATTTATGGTAAATCCTCGTTATCGGACTTTTAGTGAAATGCAGTATCTTCTCTACCTATAAAGTAAAGTTTAGTGTAGTGCTAGAACCAGAGACAGGTTGGGGTCCTAGCATTGCCGGATTAGTTTTTTTCTAACAAACCACTGCACATTATATTTGCACGGCTCCAAGCATTTGACTGTACATACAACCACAGATTTGGTTTATTATAATTTTAGCGTCGGATTCGTCTACAAATGCTGTTGTGCAGCTTATTCAGGATTTTTTAAATTCATTTTAGTTTCTCTAGCACTATGTGTAGGTAGATAGAGAAGGCATTTTATTTCACTGCAAAATTCGATACTAAGGTTTCACAGGAAATGCATGTTTTAGGGGCCTCTGAATCCAAAAAAGCATTTTTAAAAAAAAGTCCGTATATGTGGAGAGCATAACACAATACGAAAAGTCGGTTAATACCGAACTTGGTATTTTAAGCTCAGTATCTTCCAAGGATGCCACACGAAGATTTTCAGAAAAATCCCCCAACCCCAACTACTCTTTACATGCAACATTTTTCGAAAATTTTGAATTTCTACAAAATGGCTTTAAATATTTTGATTGATATACCGTATGCTTAAGAAATTTTATGACAAACGAAATGCACATGTTGAATTTTCTGGGATTGTGCCTTGAAGATCTTCTCTTTATGAAAGACTTTTGTATAACGGATAAACCGTAAGAGATAGACAAAAGTTATTGCACAAACAATGTAGATCTGGGTTAAAACAAACAATTTTTATTATACACTCTTTTTTGCCCTAGACATAACCATTTTTGAGATATTGCGTGTTATTGATTTCAATTTAAAGCTACTTATTTAACTTTTATCAACGGCAATTCTTCTTCTTTTAGTCCCTCTTTATTTGTTCCTCTCAGTTAGAATGGCTTTCAATTGTTTCATATTGCGACCGGCTTTTAAAGGTTTTGACCATCACTTTGGCCTAATGTATCCACTAATTTCCCTTCTACTTGCAAAGAAGCAAGTAATAGGGCCAAATCTCCTAATGTTTGTATCGATTAACATTATGTAGATAAAGGAATACTCTTTCGTAAGAAAAGTCTTGTTAGCAGAACAGTTAGAGAAAGTCATGTGAATGGAATACATAAATTTTTATTACACCTGACACTAATGAGCTGGGATGAAGTCTCAATCTAAAACGCTAAATATTAGTTTGCTTTATCTTCTGCCAGATCCTGAAAATAGTCTCAGAGAAATTAGAAAAACAGAAATTGTCCACTTAAATATAAAATCTGATGTTCATACACTTATTTGGTAAGATATGGTTTCTGGAATCAAGGATTGGAATGCAATGCTTTGTCATTGGCACAGAATTTAAAAATGTGTAAATAAACGTCATAACTTGTACAGCATATTACAATAAGCCCGACCCCATTATATTCCAAAAGTGAAATTTGGCACCCAAGTTAGAAATTTTAAAGCACATTTGTTTATATTCCAATCCTGGCCAAGGTTTCTATCTAGCTTTTATTTACAATCCTGAATTTATTTTTAAAAGAGTATGTTGTTCGTCTGACGTCATCCAGTTGTCGTGAAAGTGGTTTCAGGATGAAAATATCTGAAGCAGGCATAAGAAAGCAAACACTTTCCCGTGAGTTTTATGTATTAATGTCCTTGAGCACGATTACGTGCGTAGTGTACAGTACGAAGTATAGCTAGTACGCTTCTTGTAGTACTTTTTCTACCACGTATGTGCAATGTACATAGGTAAAGAAGGTACTGTATTCCACCCGAAAATTTGATACCAATATTTCATCGGAATTACATAACCCCTGATCCCAAAAAAAAAAAAAAAAAAAAAAAAAAAAAAAAAAAAAAAAAAAAAAAATTAGAACAGGTCCATGTGTGAGTGGACATCATAACTAAAAAACGAAATGTCGGTTAAACAACAAATTTGGCATTTAGTTTAATATCTTCCAAGGATACGACTCGAAGTTTTTCTAATAATTTAGATCAAAGTATCATATGCTTAAGATATTTTCATGACAAATTAAATGTATACGTTGAATTTGCTTGGAATAGCCTTTGAAGACATTTTCATTCTGGATGACGTTTGTATAACTGCTAAGTCATAAGAGATAGACGAAGGTTACTGCACCAAAAAGATAGAGATCGTAAAAACACAATTTATATCTTATACATATTCATTTACTTTTATTTTTTTCTTGTAGGTTTAGCCGTTTCCGACATATTCCTTATTAATGGTTGCAATTTTAAACTGCTTAAACTTTGCCAAACGGGAAGCCACCTTTCTTGTCATATATCTTAGGTTTTACTCTGGGTCATGCAAAGAGAACCAAATTTCAATTGTTTCACATATCGACCAGCTATTGAGAGGTGTATTCCGTTAATTACAAGGAAATAAGTAATTAAACAATTTCTGCTAATTTTTATATCCATCAGCATAAAAGAATAATCTCTTATAGGAATAGTTTTTTTTTTTTTTTTTTTTTTTTTTTTTTTTGCAGTACAGTAGAGATAGGCCATGTGAATGGACTTGGGGGAGGGAGGGGAGAGCCAGTGCCAAGATGCATGAACTAGATAGAAGAATAACCGTTTGAAGAATATTTGGTTTCAAAGTAGGCAAAGAACAGCATCTGAAAGCAACACGTCAGATTTTATTGTTTAATGTTCTATTCCTCTTTCATAGGAATAGAGGTTACTGCTTCATTCCCGAAACCTGTTTACTTATGCACAAATAACTGCAAACTATATCATTTTAACCACTCTAAACGGGCACATAATTTTTGGAACGGAACTAAAAAATAAGGCGGCGCCATGGGTGAGTGGTTAGACCGCTCGCCTCCCAACTAGGCGGCCCGGGTTCGATCCAAAGCACCCGCATGTGGTATTTGTGGTGGACGAATCGGTGCCTGGGCGGGTTTTCTCCGGGTCCTCTGGTTTTCCCCACTACTCATTCCACCAATTCCTCCATTATCACCTTTCCAATCATACATTTCATAACATCTACTTTTTCATGTTCATGCCTAGGTACGGGCTGATCCCTCGTAACAGGTTCTCCATTCTGTGGTTTTGTGCCGTAGGCTCCCTGACAGACTTCTGATCCCTAGGCATTTTCTTGTAAGTCCTAGGGGGGTGTCAGTCCTACAAATAAGCCAATTAACAGACGAAATTAAAAAGTAAAATACTCAAATGTGTAATAAAATTAAAACGTTTAATAAGGGTTTAAATACTATAGTTTAACTTCACAAGCGCATTGCTTAAACTGCTAGAGTCATTCACAACGCTGCTGCCAGTGAACTTAGTACTCGATAGCTCATAGTACAGTTTGAATAAAACCATTTAAATTCGGTATTCTCAATACTTTAAAATCTGTGGGTCTGGACGTTTGCTCGTATTATACAATTAGGTAATGGTAATATTGTGCTTCAAAACTTAACTCAACCTTGTACTAAGCCTTAGAATATTTTTAGTTTTATTCCAATTAATTTGTGGACAGATGAAGTTTTTATGTTAATATTCACTAAGCTATCTTTTTGTACTTTATCGTTCTTTAACTAGCTATATCACATAGGAGAATGAATGAAATCTATGAAATGCTCAAATGAACCAGAGGCCCATGAAGCTTGAAGTTACTCAACATTCGTCTTCTCTGGACAAGGGTAAGCACCGGAATAAACCTTATCCGGGTATCCTAATCAGATTCGAACTCGGGACCTCTTGAATGTGAGGCAGACACACGCTACTCCCAGAGGCAGGAACTATGCTAATATTTTATTTATACGTAATCAATTATAGAACAATTTTGAGCTAACAAAATGAGAAATTCTTCACCATGCTAGGAGTTTATATTCTGCAACAAAATGCCTAATTTGTGCCATTAGAGGCACTTGTAGAGAAACTTTTATTATCATCGCTCAAAAGTCGAAAATAGTTTTATGTATAATAAATAACTTATGTATTGCAAACTGTTTATCCAATTTGAATGTAATTAGGTGCTCATATTAACATAACAGAAATGGAATCACATTATTTGTTTATTCAATTTCCAAAATGTTAGTCCTATTTTACAATTGCATATTAGGACTATAGTTGTCAACTATGTATACTTTTGTATAATAACAATTAATATTAAGTATAATTGCCACAACAAAATAATTAACATCAATGTAAATAGACAAATAATAAAAACAAGAACATGTTCATTGTCCATATAAAATAGGTATTTACAAAACTGTATTATTTAAATATATTGGGAAATGTAGGTAAGTATTTATAATGAATTAAATATATTACTGACAAATATTTTAAATTCTGAGTAGCAACACTGTTTTCTAATAAAGTGGTGTAATGATGGAGTGAAAGCTTTATTACAGAAGTCTAAGTGCATTATTTATCTGAGCCGTTTCTTTTCGTGTAATGGAAGTTTTCAGAAAAATCATAAGAAAAAAATGTAGAAATATGAAATTTCACTCATGTCCCTTAAAAGTATACTCTTATAGTCCACTACGATTTCAGCTCCCTTATTCAAAAAATGCTTAAACGCTAGTATCAGGCCATATTAATAAACTAAGTAACCGTTGTCGTGGATAACAGAATACTGGCATTTAGACCCACCCTTTGCTTTAAGATCTAAAATGCCAACGACGGATCACAGAATACCATTAAGTATGGTGGTAATGAGGGGGCAAATGTTAGCAGAGAAAGCACTACCTTGCCATTAAGGAATTGCGCAACTGTTTACATGCAGATATCAAGGTGTGCTTCAAGGTTTAACATTGTGTACCTATGCACTTAGTTGACGACTTACCTGTAGTTCTTATGTCTTGATAAGTACAGCATTCCTTGTTCCTGAAAAACAAAGAAATCTTTATTCAATAATTGTTCATATTGAACAATTTGGTTTTTCAAACTTTTCCGTGTTTAAATGATACAAATTCCTTGCGGTACTCGTGAAAATTAGCGATGTTGAAATTACAAAACAATAAGACTTAGGTCACTGTTGTGTTACGGTTTTATATATTGTGTATATATTATGTGTATATATTTCTTTTAAGTGCACTCGTATATTATAAAATGGTATATTTATGCTGTAAATTTACATTGCTGTATTGGAATATCTTTGTACTTTTTTATTTTCGTGTTTACTCTTTTAATTGTTTGTTGTTGTTTTAATATTGCTTTTTAGTGTGTATTACAAAAGCACGTATGGTCTGTGGACCCGCGCGATTGTTGAAGTTTAATGTATGATATTGTCATGTCAATAAATACATTAATTCATTCATTCAAAATAATAAGCGATTGAAACTGTGGTGTCTGTTGTTTTGAGCATCTTTCTGTGCTGTGACTCCACAAGTCATTTTTTCAATTTAAACTGTAATATAAAGACATACGCCCGAAAAATGGATAAATACTTCGTATACCGGAGTAATTGCAAGTTCCACCTTTCAGTCGATGAAACAAGACACAAGAATAGACTCCAATCTGTATAATGATACTGGAAGTATTTCTGTACACAGGCTGCTGAAGTGCGGTGTTCCCCAAGTCCTTCTTGGTCCTGTGCCTTTTACTTTCTCTAACGCATACGTACAATGTGCATAGAAGGTAGAGACGTATTGTGCTCCAACCAAAATATTCGATACCTTGATTTCACCGGAAATATATGCTTTGAAACCCCCTCAATCCAAAGAAACCATTTTAAGAGAAAAATGGCTGTGTGTGTATGTGTGTGTGTGGACAGTAAACTCAAACACAAAAAGTCCATCAAATATCAAACTTGCCCGTCTGAGTAGTGTGGTGGTAGCGTGTCTGCCTCATATTCAACAGCTCGTGAGTTCGAATCTCGCTTTGGGTGAGTTACTCGGATTAAGTTTTTTTTCGGGGTTTCCCTTATCCTCAGAAGACGAATGTCGAGTAACTTCTCCAAGGACCCCGAGATCATTTGAGATAAATCCACCAATTTTGTTCATCGTCCAACCAGGTTAAAGGACGTTAAACTACAAAAAAAAAAAAAAAGAATAAAAATCAAACTTGGTATTTAAGTAAAGGATCTCCCAAGGATACCTCGCAAAGATTTCAAGAATATCCCCCAACCCCAAACTACCATTAACATGAAAACATGTTCGAAAATTTTTGTTTTCTCAAAATGGATAACGGTTTTCATTAAAATGCCGTATGTTAAAGCTATTTACATCACAAATAAAATGTTTATCTTGTATTTCCTGGATATAGACTTTTCATTCTGAATGACTTTGGCACAACTGCAAGAGATAGATAAAAACTACAGCACAAAAATGTAGATCTCATCAAAACGCAATATATGTCCTTTACATGTTTGTGGTGTAACAAACCGTTTCCAAGATATTCCTTGTTATTGGTTTCAATTTTAAATACTTTCTCCAACAGGAAGTCGTTCTTGCTTCTTTTGCTTTACTCCGGGCTATGCAAAGAAGCGAGTTTCAGTGACAATCGCATAGCGACAACTTTTAAGACATCTGACTATCGATTTAGTTTCCTTCTTCTTATACGCAACTCAGTAATAAGTCAATTCTGCTAATGAGTACCTCGATTAGCGTGGGTTAGAAAGTAGAATAACTTTTGAAAAGTTAGTTTGTAGAACAGGTAAAGAAAGTCTTGTGAATGGAACGCATATACAACTGTTGCATTGTTGCCTGAAACATTGTATAATGTTAATTTGTATGTTAATGCTTCGTGACGGGCCTTTGTAATGCGTTTCTTATGCATTCTAGTATGTAATTGGCATAATAAATAAAATCTAAACTGCGGTCCATGGTCTACGAATAACAGATACTCTTGATCCCAAGGTTAGGTTTTGGGGGGGGGGGGAGATTAAAAATTCTAGCATGGCTTCCTTCGCAAGGGAAGTAAAGCTGGTAGACCCGTGTCGTATGGCACGTAAAAGAACCTCAAGCTGATAAGGAGCAAAATTAAGCAGTCTTACAGGCTTAATATAGGATGGGAAGCTGAAAGGCTCAGCAATTAAGGGAGTTTATAAATAAAACTCAATTTCAGAATTTAATTTGAACTTGTGTAATTCATAAATTAATTCATTGACCAGCCTATGAAATTGTACTGCTTGTTATGAATATTTTACCACACATTTTGTCTGTATAAAAATTTTGGTTTTAAAGTTTAGTCAATATATGTCAAGTTGCACCTGGATTATATATTTTTAGAACACTGACTTGTTTCAAAACAAATAAAAAACAAACACAAAACAACAATGTTTCTTACGATGCAATGCGATAATCTGAAATGTTTAACAATTATGCTCCTTAAGAGCTAGAAAAATAATTCCGCTGAGAAATATATATTTTTAGACACTATAACCTAAAAGTAGAACGTTTAACATAACGGACACGAAATAAAAGCTTTAGATAAGTTAAGAACCATAAGTTTTTTTTTTTTCAAAAGACACATATTTATAGTTTCTTGGTATGCTAAATCCAAATTCAAGCTCAGATTTTCTCTATCCCCTACAGTTTTTTTACAAAATGCATGGAGAATTTTAACAATTTAAATTTAACGTTTCTTATTTAGTAAGAAATTTGGTAACGTGAAACATCCTTTGTCAAATATTAATTGTATATTTGAGAAAAAACGATTACTTTGTACTTATTAACAATTCATATTTAGTCAAATGCTTTATACTCTATTTTCTTCTTTACGTTGGAACTCCGTGTTTATTGTGAGAGTTTTCTGGATTATAAAAGTGAAGCATCCGCAATGGTCAACAATCATACTAACGTTACACCGCTCTGGCTATCTTTCCATATCTTTAATGTCCTGGTGGAACCGTTCCCTTTGTTCCTTGCTTACCTAGCAAGATTCTCTGAGAAAAAATTCAAGCGAGCATTCAGAAAATGAAGTTTGAAGCTCAGTGACCTTTCCAAGACTTTGAATATCCGTAGCATGTTCTCGACAATCATTACATAGTCGGGAACTTTATTGTTTCCTAGCAACTGAGTAACAATTGTTTTGAAGGCAGCCCATGCTCCTCTTTCAATCGCATTCATCGTATGGAAGAAATCTTGTTCTGTTACCAGTCTTCTTATACATGTACCAACAAAAAGTCCCTCCTTTAGTTTAGTTTCTGACAGATGAAGGATACTGCAGGGGTAATTGAAGCCATTCTTCATTCTTTGGCATGGATTTAAGAAACCTTTTATGATGCCTAATTTATGTAGATAGATGACAGATTTATTTTCTTAGCACTGACACTTGCAAAATGTCGTTCCTACCAGGTTCAAGAAATGTCCTTTGTGACCAGTGTTTCAGTTCTCATTGACTTATTCTTGCTCTCCATTCACAGAGGAAACATGGGAACTCGGTATATCCAGCCGGCTGACCCAGAAAAGTCATTGGAGAGATTACATACAGTTTTGTGCCAAATTGGTGAATTATATGAAATGTATGATATTTTTTGTTACAGGACTCGGAAATATGTAGCAGAGGGCTAAAATTATTAGACAAGTGTTGTGTTTCTTTCAAATACCTATGCTATCAGACTAGTGCGATTAGAATGTTATACTACTCCATTGTGGCCAAGTTTGTTTTCAAGTACAATCACATGGCAAATACGCTTTGTATTTGCACATTTTTAATATTTCGGTTTGGTTTGATTAAGTTTTACTCTTCATTATGTCTGTTTACATGATTAATTTCCATGGCTTTATGTTCATATTATCAGAATTCAAATAGTCCTACTTCCATTTGTTGCAATTCATTTATATCGGCAGCGTTATACTTTTTTTTTATTATTCAAAACGTTATTCATTTACCTAGTATGACCTACATAAAAATTAAATGGCGGCAAATATGAATGAAGAAGAAAATGCAATGGAAGCACCAACTAAAATTACACAAGCCCAGAAAGAATAACACTAGAACTACTAATCAAAAAATCTAGAATACTATAAAGTTTCGCTTCCTGGCGCAAAAAAAAAAAAAAAAAAAAAAAAAAGGTTTAAAATAATTTTACAGATAACGTGTTCTTGGCTTATTTCGAAGAGAAAAATAAACAGTGGAAACCTTCATAATTGTGGGTTAACCATTCAATGATTAAACTGTCAGTAACAAAACAAAATATTAGAAACCACCATCAGTTTATAACATTCTTAATTTAGTTGGCTAATTTATATGTAATACACGAAAACATCCGATACCTCGCTGCACACATAAGCTGGTCTCGTTCAAAACGTGGCTTTCTTTTTAATTCCAGGAATCAACATAATATTGTTATTTTACAAATTCGAGTGCTGTCTAAAAATTTTATAAGCAACACGCGTTAAAAGTGATCTTATTTCACCCGTAGCATTGCATAACTTGCCATAACCTAATTTTAGCCCTTGAATCATAATTTACTATTAAGTTCTTGTTTTTTAATTTGTTCAACTGTGAGCTTCACCTTTTGAAACAATTGTACATCTACTAAACTTCGTTGAGCAAGGTGACTAAACACATTTACCTTATGTTAGTAACTGCATAGGAAGTTTTAGCTAGCCCACTTACGATGATTCCCTCTGACAACATAAAAACTGCATTTCAAGCAGCGTTTTAAATACCAAAACACGTTTAAAATGTTAGGACTGAGGAAAACGCAACAGAAAATTTACTCATAAAACTAATCTGAAATAGTTTTATGTAGTTTATTCTTTTATTAAATAGTGGGTATTTTTACTTAACATGCAACTTCAAAACCTAATTAACACATGTGCAGCAAATTTTACAAAGATAAATAAATAAAATAAATACCCAAGTGTTCAATATATTCTAAAAAATGTATGAGATATATAAGAAACTGCTACGAATGTGCATTTACGCCTCCGCTCAGGATTATTTAAACCTCCACCTCTTTTATTTTCATTGCGGTAGCAAGTATACTCACCGGAAAACATTCTACGAGATTCGGACTTGAATTAAAAATCCTAAAGCGTAATTTGTAATGATTTTACCCAATTTTCAGCGACCGGTCTCCTTAAACATTCACTTGAGCATGGTACAAATAAGTCATAAGCGTGGCTCGATGCCGTAGCAACTGGAAACCTCTAATATATATAAATAAAACATACAGTTTCCATTATTCTATTCTGAGCTGAAGGAAGTGTTACTGAAGGAATTTCGGATTTATATTACATCTTAAAAGTGGAAAGGAGGAAGTTATTATAGTTGATGTTTTGTACGAGCTGATAGTTACTTTCCAATAACTCTTAAATAACTAGAATTATTAAGACCAAATAAAACTCCGGTCACAATAAACGTTATACATGTCATGAAACAAAACTTAAGTGAGAAAGTGAGCAGATATCCACGGTCAAATTCGGAGAACATTGGAAACATTCGAGCTGTATTCTCAGCACTCAAGACACTTAAATTAATTTAATAAGTAATGCGACAAAAATGTAAATTCCAAAAAATCGGATTAGTTACTATGTTCACTGAAGTATCAAAACCCACAGAAGGTTCATAACCAACTAACCCAAACCTGACCAAGACAAGCTGCAAATAACGAAACGACGCGAAAATGTGACTTTTTTGTCCGAAGCAATATTAAGACGTCTGCCCAACCTCTCGGCTTACACGCAATCAACACAAGAGTGGGTTTTATTTCCATACTTAACCAGCCAGGAACTTCATTTTGCTGGAGATTTCACAGAAAGCCTGTTTTGCTGCCTTGTGAAACTAATGCGGAACAACTGTTTGTTGGACCGTTAATGCTTTATTCAGCCTCATTGCTTCGCCTTACGTCCCAAGCATATGGTGCTGAACGAAATGGGTCTGTCATTTCCCATCTTTGTAAGCAATGCCCATTTTAAGATATATTTCGTTTCCTGGAAATCCATGGCTAGTTTCAATATAAATGCATCAATAAATGAAAGAATAACGGCAATTGCGAGATTAACGCATCAAATAAAAAATTAAATTTTGAATTGAAAGAATATTGAACTAATGCACTAACCTAACAGTGTAATATAACCAATACATATTGGCAATAAAACCCAGGGATGGTGGATAAAATGAGTTTCCCTAGTCTACCACCTTCAATTTCAATTTTCTAGGAGATAAAAATTAAGGCAATCAAAAAGAAGTAATCTTCTATTTCCCTGCCTTGTTTCCATCAAGTCCTCCGCTTCATGAGCTTGAAGAACCCGGACACGTCTAACGTGTGACATGAGTGTCGAGGGCATACGTTTTACTCGTTCGTTTCAGATGGTATATTGATGCATATAAAATGTGGCCATATTGAAACGGAGCTATTTATGTTGGCACTGACAAATCTAGCCCCCCATGCGAGTGTCACCGCTCCTAGCACTTGAGCTCTAGCCACTGCATTGACAGGGAAGCTGGTAAATGCAGCAGAAGTGAGACGTCTTCCCATTCCTCCCGTTCAGCGTCGGACTATCCAATTTTAAATGCCAGAGGCCGGGCAACAAAATAAGATTTGTAGTCTTTCTTCCTCAAATGAGGCTTTGAATACTTTTTTTTCAGGCGTATAGTAGAACACTGACACCTTTTGACGACATAAAATTATCAAAATTGGGCTCATTGGCAGTACTGATAGAAGAATATTTTCATTTAAGCCGGAGCGTTATCACTCCTAGAATACATTTTTTATAATAATACTTAAAAGTTTAGCTTTCCCAAACGTATTAGCATTTGCAGAAATAAAATGCATTCTAATTGTTTACCTAGTAGGTACAACTGTTTATAATACAATGAACATTCGGCATATTTACTATTCTGAACGCAGAAATAATAAATTTCCTATTCCATGAGAAATTTGCATGTATCATTCTCGTGTATTCTCAATGAAACGTGACTGCCCGTTGTTACTCATGTAAACAGCTAAATAGACTCAGTGCAGTAGGTGAGGAAGGGGTGGCAATGTTTGCACACAAACGTGAGCTTCGCAGCAGTGGCGGCTCGCATTGATATTTTCAGTCTAGGAAAGTATCCGCAATACGCAATTTACAGATTTAGCAGAGACTTTCTTGTTACCTTTAATTGTAAAGTACTCAATTCGTCGATCCTTCATGCTGGAATGTCGCTTCACGACATCATCGTACCACGTCTCCTGTTTTTCCAGTGAATGAAGAAGTTCGCGTTCAATAGACGTCGTCGCAAAAGCTACAAGCTAGTTGGGTGTCATTGTGCCCCTTAAATAAGACTTCACTCTGTTCAATCTTTTCAGATGATCTCTGTTGTCATTCTCTCTTTATGGTGTTAAAGTAGCCTGGTTATGCTGAAACATAACCTCCTCCTTGCTACCTCAATCTACAAGAGGGAAGGGGTGGCAAAGTCATGCGCAGCTATCCGTTATTGTCTAGTCAAATGTAAATCGGACAGCGAAACGTATTGTGACCAGTGCTATGTCTGCTTTTTACTAACAAGAAAATATGAAAATATTTGTGTTTTTAGCCCTCTTTATTTTTTTATTTTATTTATTTATTTTTTGTTTCGTTTTGCTACCAGCTGGAGTTGGAAGAGGAGGGAAATCTCTGCAATCCGAGCAAGAGGAATGATATACTTGGTACACAAGTTCTTCACTGATGAATGGAAGCGTTGAAATCTTTGAAAACTAACAATATCCGTTACACAGCTCACGGAAAGAATTGCCGCATTTATCCGTTATCTCGCACTTCAAACTCCAAGAAACCACTAATGGACGGGATATACGAGGTACGTCCAGAAAATAAGTTCCGTTTCAATTTATCTCCGCTGCAGCGCTGTGAATGCAGTTCCGCACATGCGCGGTAGACGCTCTGTATCAAGGAGAAGATGCGTGCGCCATTTTGAAATCGCTGTCAGCCACGTACGCTTTGTTGTGGTTGTTTACAATGTCTGTGTTGATTGAAAATCCCGCCGCTTGTGAAATCAGATCTGTGATTCGTTTTCTGAATGCTAGGAAAGTGAAACCAATTGAAATTTATCGGCAAATTTGCGAAGTTTACGGCCAAATTGTGATGAGTGATTCAATGGTGAGAAGATGGGTCCGACAGTTCAATGAAGGACGTAGTGAAATGCACGATGAAGAACGAAGTGGACGTCCATCTTTGGTTACAGAAGAACTGGTTCACGCGATTGATGACAAGATCCAGGAAAACCGCAAGTTTACAATTAGTACTCTCGCTATGGAATTTCCCCAAAGCTCACGATCACTAATTCATGAAATTGTTACCGAAAAGCTGAAATTTCATAAACTCTGCTCACGTTGGGTACCAAAGATTCTTACTGAGCAACATAAAACAAAACGGACGGGTACTGCACTTCAGTTTTTAACCCGTTATGATGAAGACGGCGAAGAATTTCTGACACAGATAGTCACAGGAGATGAGACAAGGGTTTCTTACGACACCCCTGAAAGTAAGCGGCAATCAATGGAATGGAGGCACACTTCATCCCCAGCAAAGGTTAAGCCGAAATAAATCTTGACACCTCGAAAAATTATGTGCACAGTGTTCTGGGACTGGAAAGGCATCTTATTCATTGATTGCTTACCGCGTGGTCAAACAATCAAAGCAGATGTTTATTGCGAGACACTTAGGAAATTGCGCCACACAATACAGAATAAGCGCCGAGGATTGCTGTCAAAAGGTGTTTTTTTTTCTTCACGACAACGCACGACCACACACTGCAAATGTGACGAAAAACCTCCAATAGGGATTAGGCTGACCTTGCTCCTAGCGACTTTCATCTGTTCTTACATCTCAAGTCTTTCCTTGGCGGTCAACACTTCAACAATGACGAAGAGCTGAAAGAAAATGTTTCCAACCTTTTGAAGACACAGGCGGCAAACTTCTATGAAAAAGGTATACAAAAACTTGTGTCACACTATGACAAATGCCTGCAAAATGTCGGCAGTTATGTGGAAAAGTAGTTTAAGAGTTGTAGAATGTTGTGCGATAAATAATTATTCTGTATCCGTACACAATTTAATTTTATTACCAAACGGAACTTTCTTTCTGGACGTACCTCGTATATATACATATATACACACACATAAACAGACTGTCCCAGAATTCAACTGCACAAATTGGCATGATTGTAGAGGGGTCCAGAATAAAGTTTTTGAGACACAGAACTCGTGGGCTATAGGTTCTGAATTCTTTGCTACAGCTTAACAAGTAGCAAGGTTTAGCGTGCAACTAATCAAACTACACAGTGGACTGCGGCCTAAATACCCGATTTCAGAGAATTCAGGTTTAGGACATTATTTAGCGCTATGGTTAGCGTGTGGCATCGGGTAAGATGTTGAGGGCGCTTTACTTTTGTTGCCGCCTTTGTTTACATTTTATAATGAGCCATTCATTATTTTCTGCGTGACAGTGTATCGTGTACACGTTAAAAGTGTAGCTATGGTTCACAGTTTACGAAACAAACTATCATTGTTTTGAATGAACTTCAAATGGAATAAAAATCAACAACTATCTCTGTAGTACAAAAATTGCCAATATAAAACTAATAAATAACTATGTAGTAGTCAGGAAAGTGCATTCAACCTTTGAATGCACTTGTTCTGCATGAAAGGCAAATAGAAAGAGACTTCGAGAAATAATACTATATCCGAAGCAAAAAAAATGCAATAGGTTACCAGAGGAACTATTCGATCAGACGACCTGGAACATCCTTGCAGAGATTGCACCTACGAAGAAATGAACCTCGTACCCTGTCAGAACTTCCAGGAGTGTTGCGAACCTAATCACAAAGTGCCAGTAATTGTTCATCTGATTCGGCAGACATCTGGTAATCCAGGTTCTTCAGCATGCGTAATGGTACCATGTGGCACTTGGTTGAAATAAAATACCTTTACACATAATGTGTATACTTTTACAATATGAAGACGTTTAGCAATGGTTCTCACAGTACTCACGTGTGGGAATTAGCAAGACTTTCAGAATCACAGTGTTGGGGACCACTTGAACAGTGATAAAACGGCATAATACCTATACATGCAGATAAAATCCATGAACCGCTGTTCGAAGCCTAGTAATAGCCCAGTTTTTTTATTCCACCACTAAAATCATAGTTCAGCTACTATGTTTCAAAGCACACTTTGTGTAAATGTTTTGAACAAGCGTAATTGTTCTGTCGCATTAATCTACGTAAGCTCCTTGACATTTAATAAATTTAATATTGAAAGCTACTTAAATATCATTCACATTCTTTTGAAAATAATTTGTACTAGAGGGTTTATCGACTTGGCTTCAGAAATGTAAACTAAGAGTATTAGTACTGCTCCAATTGTGCACCTGTTTGAGAAAAATAAGAAAATTAAAAAAAAAAACAAACTTCAGAGGGCGGTGCGGGTTCGTTGACCAGCGCTATACCGACTCACCCACCACTGTACATATAACCGCAATCTACCAATAGTGTATAAAGCGCTGCGTTTGAAGGAATTGCAGAAATACTTTTATTTAAATACAGATTTAATTATTATTTTAATTTATTTAAGAATTATGAAGTTTTTTCAGGTTCTATGTGATTTGTGGCTTTGATTTCAACTGTAGACAGGAAAACAAAATTTTCTAAACATTGCACGAAACGGCCAACCAGCAAGCTGAAGATGAGAAGGTCAGCGAAATAGAAACGCGGCGTAAGGCAGTACAACTAGTTCCACCAACAAAGTATAAATATGGTGGTCTGAATAACCTCTAAACTATGGAATCTTCGTTTTAATGGTCCGTATTTATATCTTAATGTATTACAACAATCCAGATACTTATTTGGTGAGAAAAAAAGTAATCAATAATTTCCAATTAAAAATAAAACAGCTACGACATCGACACGCGTAGTTATCCAAGACAGTTGAATGAACGAGGCGAGCTTGGCTTTAGGCAGTCAAAGGTTACCTACAACAGAGAGAGCGATAGTGCTCTCTTCCCTCTAATTCCCATGTTTCAACATATGCCACGTTTTTATTTCCTTATTGCTTCTGTTTACGACGACATATCCATTCTCTGTCTTTATGTTTGAACGCTGTTTTGTTTCTTCCAATTTCATGGTGAGCATCTCTGCAAACTTCTAAAATGTCCCACACTGCTAGGCAAAACTCGTTTACAGATGTTTAAATTATGAATTATAAGTCTTCATAAGAATATCATAAAAGCACTTATGCGCTCTATATACCAGCCATTACTAAATCGTTTTAACATAGTTTACAAAACATTCTCTTTGCCTAATCTAAGGAAGGTTATATTTCGTTAAGATGGTCTACAAAGGTTTCCAAGTTATAATTTGCGTATAATTTCAATTTATTCTGGTTGATTAATAGCGTGATTTTTACCTAATTTGAGACACTATTCCTGTGCTCCTGCGGAAACTTTACTCAAGTCTTCGGTAGAATATTTGGAAAATTTATTTGGAGTAATTATGCAAGAAGGGACCGAAGCATCGAAAGATTACTTATATCTGGATTTCACTGAAAGCAATTAGCACTTTTCTTCTCTCTCTCTTTTAAAGAGATTCCAGTTTTTTAAAAATGGATATTGGGTCTTTCTTGTACGACGATGTCCAGCTTAATGTGACAGTTATAACAAAGTCGTAAGGAATCTTGCTAATTTATTTCAAAGAATTAATGCAGGCGATGAGTATATTTTGGAGGGACCATTATGTGATTCCAGCGTTAAGTAAAGCTACGCGAGATTCTAACAACTTGCAAGTTTCACATCTTAATGAAGGACTTAGACAGACATTACAGAACACTGTTCACTATACTACTATAAACTGTTGAACAGTTCTTCTGTTGTACGAGTTGGCTGAACGCGCGGTGTATTCCACTGCAGCAGTCATAGCTCTTATTATCGAGTGGTATGAATAAAACTCGACGATTCAAGGTGAAGGAGACTTTGATCGCGGCCAACGTCGCGTTGCCTACCTAATGAGAAGCAACTCAAGTTTTGGAATGAATGAAAAATAGCTGCGTCTTACTTTGAGACGTGTCTATCGAATTGTTAAGTCACCTCAGTAGGTGTCTCAACGCGCGGGACGCAGGTTCGTGCAATCAATTATTGGCATTTTTGGTAGCAGTTTTGATGTTTTCTGAGCTAACGAACTTTCTCCGCGAAACAACAAGAACACGAGGCGAAGCTTTACGCAAAAAAGCACAGAGATGATTATTATCATCATCATCATTATTATTACCATTATATTCATACAGACCCCTTTTAAATTTTAGATTTATATCGGGGGCATTGCTTACTAAAAAGCACTGCTGGCGTTTTCTTGCTGAGCTGTAGGTTTCTTAACTTTTTTTAAGTTTTATACTATTAAACACATATACACACATTCACTCTCATACTTCCAAACCCTATGGGGGCTAGGGATTGATTCTAGTTAAAGAAAAATTCCCGCCCTAGCCGGGAATCGAATACGGGACATCCGGGTGAGAGGCCAGAATGCTGATCACTCGACCGCAGAGGCAGTTAGAATATTACTGTGGCAGGTAATCAACCCAGGGTTTTAGTTTGGCTTCGCAGAATATACAGAAGGCTCTCGGAGTTCAGTATCTAAAACACCTTGTGACGTTGGTCTGCAGTAACTGCATAAGGATACGTACATTTAACTGGATTAAATCTCCGGCATTTCAAATAACTAAAGCGATAAGCCAACAGTGCGATACATTTCCTGATGCAATTGGAGCTTTAGATTATACCTATATCTTAATCAAGAAACCGAAATCTCATGTAGACGAAAACATTACCAGGCAAGGTGTTGTTTACAAGTGTTGATGCAAAATGGCCTACCTATATTCACGAAAAAATTCTGATTGCATAAATATTGGAAAATAATAACAATAATAATAATAATAACAACAATAACGCGTTATTTCTTTGGTATGATGGTTGTGGACAGCATATACACCCGATGTAGGTATCTCGGCAATGAAGGTGTTATAATATAAAAATATTTGGTCCAGCCAAACGAAGGCTTTCCAATACTCAAATATCGTCCTTTATCGTTTGTGGTCTGGTTCTGTACAGTAAACATTTCCAAGAAGATGGCGACGGGATTCCTGTGGTCCAAGATTACGGATGGTGATAATGAAAATCAAGAAGATGATGGAATATTAGGAAAATTCATACAAAAACGAATAAAATAGCAAGAATAATAACATATTTAGAACAGTGATTGCATGAATGCGTTTATAGAAAATAAACAATATTACAATGATATATTGAGCAGGAAATATACACCTTTAATAAGTACAAATTTTTAATAAGTCACAAATCAACATTTATAAATGAACTTCTCTCTTTCTTTATCCTCTTTGTTCTTCACGACACTGACGTACACACATTCTTATAATAAAATAGGTTGTTACACTCCTGAACAAGTGGAACTTATATAGAAGCATTTCTATGTTAAAGTAACTAAATAAATAATAGCTACGTAAAATAATCCGCATTTAATGTTTTATTCTTAAGTTTCATTATTTTCAGAGAATTTGATTCTCCTATCAGATCCAAGGTCTTGCTTTTCCATTTTTTCAGGTGTATAGGCTTGATCTCCTTTTTAAGTATTTGCTTTTCTGTTTTATTCTACTTTTCATATTCCTTATCTAACCTACACAGTAGTTTTTCATTATAATCCAAGTCGGGAACTTTTTTCAATCATATTTAATTCCGGCCGTTGCAAAATAATTCCTTTCCTAGTTCTGTGACAATTACGATTTCATTAAATACCTTTTTTAAAAGATCGCGAAACGCGATTAAATATTTTAATGTTCCTTCCTCCATTTTGACAGCATAAACTGATTCTAAATGCTGAAAGAAGCTTTTCCACACAGCAACAAAACATTGTTTAGCACTTTACGTATAGATAGTAGTGGCACGAGTACAAGACATGCGAAGGGCTTCTCACTTCTGAAGAGAAACTTTTATTCAGAGGAAATTTCCGAGACGCGTCGCTAGACTACCTGCGTCTCACATTTGCTGCTGCCGGCGTCTCACTTTTATTCATACCACTCAAACTCCGCAACTGAAAGGGTAATGATTCAAGTTATTATAATTGCAATGCAAATAAGCACCTGTCTATTCAAGGTACATACTGGAAATATCCTCCTCCTGTATTTCATATGTTGAAGCCTCTTTAGCAAATTTCCTTTCATGCGTATTAGAGGAGCTTCCGGGACGGAATGAATCTCTCTCCCATTTGAAGCATTTCCCTAACTTCTGTTGACAGTTACAGTAAGCTGCAAGATCTTACTCTGAGGGTATGCGTAGGTGGGTGCGATAATTCACAGCACCGGCTAAATTTGCCGAGAACATAATGGAGGCTCTGCTGGAACGAGTTACTGGTTATTTTACGACGAATGATTAAATTATATCTGAATCTAAGTACAAGAAACCGTAACTCATTTGTATTGTATTCGTTACGGTGTACGCATAATTTGTTTCCGTATTAAACGTGACAAGCGTAGTTACCGTAGTTCGGACTTTGCGATCGTGATGAACCTAGCGTGGTATTACTGCGTTCCCGACTTCTGATGTTAATTTCTGACACATCTGTAGAATGAAGCAGCAGTAACAGAGCATTTTCGAAATAGACCTAAGTCATGACTACCACACCTAAGTTGTACATTACCATATATTTAAACTATTTTCTTCATCTCTAACATACTTTCTACTCCCTTGCCTTACTAAATTCAAATGTTCTCTTTCCCTTCTAATTGCCACAAATGGTCTACGTGCATCTTCTGAGCGCAGTGAATTCTCATGAACAGAACTTTGAGCTAATGGATTTCTCGTAGACGGAGTTCGCCGGAACACCTAATTACCTGTTTACTCCGACTTTTACCCAAACGGTTTGTCCCTACGTAACTTGCTTTGCTAATTAACCTCACCTAACGCAATTATAACGCGTGCCTTTTATATCATGCGATTATTTTGATATGCGAAAAAGTATTTATCCCGATTATTTATTTTCACATCAAGTCTCCATGTTTATTAATTTAAGAAGACAGCGCTTACGGTATCAAAATACTATGTTGCATTTGTTTATTGTTTAATTAAGTTGTGTATACGCTTGCCCGAATCAACTCTTAACTTTAAACTTATTATCGATCACTTTCTCGATCGGCACCGCTTTGGATTTTCAGATAACGTTTCGTTTGCATACGTTCTTCCTTTGTAACATTAATGTTACGTACATATTATATTTCTTAAATAACCAGTAGTTCTCTTATTCATAAACACATTATACTTTATACTGGGCTTGCTAGGCTAGACATGTGTAGATGTCTTTTCGTGCGTTAAGAGTTGCAGAACTCAACTGGGTTATTTCAAGTTAGACCCATCAGTGAAGAACTGGCAAGAGTGACCTTCACTTTATCCCTCGCAATGAGCTTGTTTCCGCTGATAAACAAGAAGGGATGAAGCGAAGGCCCCCCTCACCAATTCATTCCTGGCGGGTTTTAACTTGAAATAACCCCGTTGAGTTCTGCAACTCTTAAAGTACGAAAGGATATCTGCGCACGCCAAATACGAGGTAGTTGGATCACCCAATATTTCTTATTTTTCAGATTTTTCTCTGAATTTATATAAATGTCCAAGAGTCTGTTTCTGTGTGATTGACGTTGCGTCTTTCTTAGTTTCTGTATTTTGGTAGAGCACTGAATATAATTTTGTAAATTTCACTGCATTTCACGTTCACTATTTCTTACTTAAGATAAACTAATTCGTCATTTATATTTCTACGGTTTGGAAGTAATATTGTATATCTATACAATCTTTCAGAACCTTGTTCTAAGCATCCTGTTTAATTAGTTACCACGATTATTTCTAAATAACATTGCACCCACTTCTTAATTTATCAAGCCACAGAAGCATGCGATTAGTGCTGTATGGCCGAAAGAGCATTTGTACCATCTATTCATTAGCATCCTTTAATTCATGAGTGTGCTTGCCAAATTTACAAACAATTGCTGCAGGATTTTTGAATAATAATTCCATTCTTCCATTTCTACTGTTTAACAGACTTGATGATTTGTTAATCTTTAACAAAACTAAATATACTTCGGTTGTATAGAACAGTAAATTAAACGAACAAATAATACAGAAAAGAACTCTGAAGCTGTATGATATTCATCACAAAGACCGAAGAGAAAATAAAAAGAAAGATAAGATATTTCATAACAGTGTTTTGAACCAGGTTTCTCGACCCGGGCACGTTACCCCCACACCACTAGGTACTCTTACTTTCAAAACTATTCTATTACTAAACGTACTCTCTTTTCATTCTGCCATGTTGTTACAGATGTACTACATATAGTACTAAAAGGGGCGTGGAATAGTTTTCCCTGCCTTACAAGATCAAACCACTAACAAATAGTAAAACAACAAATTTTTGTAACCAAGAAACCTGTTCTTAATTGGTTATGCATCTTGTATTACCATAACAGATCTAGGCAATATTTACCCCAAAACTTTATGAAATAGAACCTATTATTATGCATCAATAAGTAATACATATTTACATAGTATATGTGAGAGCCATTACCTTTATTCGGACGCAACTATGTTGGGCACTTTTAGGATTAATAACAATAGCAGTGGGCGATGTCTATTTTAATAGAGCTATAGGTTTCTGTTAGTTCACAATTATGTCCATGCATCTTTCTGGATATCTGACTCCAATATCAGCGTCACTGAATTTTAAGTACGGTGACTGTACATCAATACATCTAGGTTCACTGTTAGAAGTACTTTCATCCATGTTCGGGGACAAGATATCCCCTGAACATTATGCACTATGGTTCTGCTGCTTCACGTAGATAACTGAAAATTAGAACTCTGAAAGATAGAGCTTGAATCATTTATTCTAAAATATTGGTAATTCTTATATGGCAGATTAGTGCACTGGATTTAAGCTCCACAAATAAAGTCTACTTTTTCTTTTTTTTTTTTTTAGAACAGGTCTACACAGGCAAGTGTCAGGTGAAAATAATTATGCAAAGGTCATTTCTTTAAGGTTCTGTATTTGAGGTATTTGTGAAAAATAGAGAACTTTTTGAGAATCCAACCCGTTTCCTTAAATCTATTTACAAGTTCTGCCTGAAGCAGACGCACATCAGAAGTTTGGTTAACTCCACCTACTTCCCTGCAAGGTAAATATTGTCATCATATACGAATTGTGCATAAAAACCGTTGAGGTATGTGTACTTTCTACATGGATTAATTGTAATACAAAATCACAAATCCTTGTAACACTGAAAACGAAAATAAATTCTGATGGGACTGAGGAACGGATAACTGTTGGCGAATGTTACACGGTGAGTCGTGGATTTGTCGTAGCGTGCCGACCGGACAAAAGTTTTTACGTGAGAGGCATTATAGCGTTTATTTATTTACTTTAATGTCCGTTGTTCGTCTTTTTTTAACCCAGCCACAATCGTATGTGTACGATTCGCCCACTAGCAGCTAATGACACATTCAAGGCTGGGTTTATCGGTTGTGAATGTCAGCTGTTAGCTTCTGCCTTGTAAAGTGTGCATTGTAAAATGCACAGTTTGATCCTTGCGTAACTCAATAATGAAAGCTACTCAAACATGTGTTGCTTGTGAATAATTTTATACTGTATTCTTATTTTTTTATTAATATTTATTTTTAGTCACTTTGACTCGTAAGAGTCTTATCGTGACTGAAACACTGATACATTGTGATAGCAATGGATGGTTATAAAGATACATTAGAATATAATACAAATTGTGTTAATTAACAGGTAAAATGGATATAAAATTACATCTTATGAAGTTAATATAGTGTAATATTAAACTTTACAGATATATTTAATATTCTTATTTTTGTTGCTGTTCTTGTCTTCGTATTAATCCACCAAACATCATCGAAAAATTCACGCATTAATAAAGGATGTTTGTGTATGAACATGCGTAGTAATCAAATCATATAGACAAGCGTGTGGTCAATTTCAAAGATATATCTTCTAGTATTCTAGTACCAAACAAAGGTGGCAGATGTTTAAGAAGTTAAAAATGCAAGTTCTAACGGAGAAACAAATTAACGAAGTTACTGCATAATTCGAACGCTTTCCTAAACAGTGCACAGCGAATAGATGTTTCGAAAGCCCCTGCACATACAGATCCCAACTTTTAAAATTGAAAACGTACCCTACTTCCAATATCACTTTTAACAAGTGCTGGATCTACCACTCATGATTATGTAATGCGGGATTTTCCTAATGGAACCTGCCCCCGGAGGTCACATATGTGCTATCCGGGCCGGGCCATATAACAACTTCTCCGAATAAACTATTAGAAAAAAATTATTTACATATTCTTTTATACTATCTTATGTTTGACAGTTGCATGAACGTAGACCTTGCATAGAAGTTTCGACTTTTCGCCGGTTTAATTCAAGTGACAATTGACATCTGGTTCAATGAAATACGGTTTTGAAAGAGTTCTTCTTTGCTTCTTTTGTTATTTGTGACCACTAGGTATTTTGGTTCCAGTTAAGTTACTTTATATGCGAGTATTCATATTTTGCGTAGTGAGAAACCTATTTCTATCAAAATATTTGTTAAACAATTGAACGAGCTGGCAGCCTGTGTCAGCATCATGCCCCAGATCTAAACGTAACAGTACCCTACAGTCAATATACACTACCATGTAACTTTTCCTTGTAAATGTGCTATTAGCAGTAGGTCTAGATATCTAACAAAATTGTTCCTTATTGGTGTGAAAGGAATTTAAATAAATAAAATGTGTCAGAACTTTGGCTAAGTAACTCAAACTGTGGAGTAGACTTTTAAACCGTAAGACCTGTCTTGGACTGGAAATAGACTTCAACTTTTGCTACACCAAAAGCAGTACAATCCATTTATGCAGTTTGATCTGTGGCCATACAGCCTAACAGTATACTTGTGTATATTTGCATGCACCAACTGGAAACAGTATTAACGCATATTTTATGCCAAGAGAAAATTGTGTAGGACGGGGTACAAGTAACACAAGTCTTATTTTCCCCTACAAATAATGGTTTGGGAATGGCTTTAAATATATTTTAACCCCATATATGAGTAAGTCCTTGAAAGGTTTTCATAACGGAAAATTAAAGAAAACTACTGCTGAAGAACATAACATTTTTGTTGCTTCTTCATAAACTTCGTTACAGTAGTGTAGCTTTGGTGTACAGTTAATTGTAACGTCAACATTATATTAGCTTCATGCGCCTAAATGGAAAGTTGTAGCTAGTGGTATTCTTACTAACATTCCGTTATAGTGCCCAAGGAGTTGCCAACATAGTTAGCATACAACTTTTTTCCACCTAAATCCAGGATGACAGGACAAGGTCCAGGTTTTCCTATTAGCTGATTTTTAAACGTCACCTCTTAAAATGTATGCACCATAATAGCCGTTTCACTGTGTGTGTTATCAACGACAGTTCCGGTGGATAAAGGAAATGTCAAGCAGACAACTCTCTTCCAGCTTTCTCCTCTCCTGGCAAAAACTACTTAACTGTGATAATTATTAGGTTACAGACGCTTCAAATGCACATGGCTCGGCTCACGCTTGCCTTATTTACACTAAAATGCAGCAAATTTGCTTCTACCCATCTTAATCTGGTCAGACATTTTTATCCATTAGGTTTGTATCGATTCTAAGGATTTACTTAACCCAATCAAAAGCAAATAAGCGCGTTGTCAAATGTTACTCAGATAAGTTCGATAACTTTTAAGGACACAACGACATTTTTTGAATTTGGGGGATCAGTATAACTTTCTGTGTATTGCAAACTAATAAAATAATGTCTCTGTAAAATTTCAAAATCCTAAGTTCCTAACTTATTAGTTTCAAATTTTGACCTGACCATTAGCATGTAATAGATATGTCACATGCAAGATTTGGTAGCTCTACGTTAGGGCGTCGCAAACACTTAAAATCTGACTCCGCTCGGCTCGGAACAATTTGCAGTGAGGACGAACAGGAAGGTGAGAAAGGGGGAGAGAGGCAGAGCTAGGGCAATAGGCATAAGGAAAGAGAAAATCGAGGAGATTGGAGTTTACGCTTTAGTCAATCTAGTGAAGTTGTATGTTGCACTCTGCACCGTGCAATGCAACAATATATGCAATTTGAGAGGTCCTGTTCTATGTAAAAACGTTTATCTCTCTCCTAATGGTGAACCGTAGCTCATTTATAGCTCGGAATGGTCTTAATAGCATAATAAATAATAGAACCTGGACTCAAAGATATGTACATTAGCTTTTCCTTAAAGATGTGAAACATTCTTATAGCACTCTTCTAGCTTTAAGTGACAAACTTTACTTTCTGGGTAATTTTTAGTCTGTACCGAAACTCAAATCAGTACTAATTCGCCATTAAGAGACTGGTGGTATATATTTCATGAAAACCACATGACAAAAGCATTGCAAGGAACACTTTTTTTAAATTGGAAAATAATAACATTACTTATTAGAGGAAACTACTATAATTTTCAAACATGAAGCCAGATGCAATACTTGAAATTGTAAAATCATGCTGTAATTACTTGATTACTCGAAAACATAGTATGTAACTTAACATATTTTTAATATTATGATATCGGATTTGTCTTAATAAATGATTAATTATTTTATGTATAAATAATCTGAAATAAGGAAATAATTGTAATAAATAACTTACATATCAAAATCAACGAATAACTTAAAAGGCACAAGTTCCAATTCTGTTTTATAGGGGTTATTGACGAATCAGATAGCTTAACCCAAAGTCAGAACCGCCAGAGTAATTAGGTGTTCCATTGATCGCAGCCTATAGAAATAAATTTGCTCAATTATCTACTTAAAAAGTTCAGTTAATTAAAATGTGTACGTTCAGAAATACAAAGGTGTTGTGAAAGCATACGTAGACCAATTTCTGCGAATTAGACAGGAAAGAAGAATACTGAGAATTAGCAAGCCAAAGAATAACAGCTATGTTAAGTGCTTAGCTTTGATATTCCGTGGCGCTGTAAATGTATATATGTGCGAGTAAAAATAAAACAGTAAACAAATAGGAAAGCAACAGAAATGTAGGGAAAATGGAAAAAGAAAAAAAAAACGAGATACACATTAAAATAATAAATAAAACGAATAAAAAAAGAGGTGTGAATAAGAAGCTTTAAAATTTGGCAACGTAGAACTTAGGAACTTTGGTGGGGTAGTTATTAGGCAGGTTCATAAAAGAATAACATTTTGAAAATGTGTTAAGTTTTACTGGGTCTTCTGCTTCTTCGTCTTGCAGTTTTCTTGTCCAAGTGTGCAGCTCAATATTTAATTAGTGGCAATCATTAGAGGATTTGACGTTTAGGTCATGGTAAATTGTGTTACTTTTATTAGGGAAACAAATATTGACTGCAAGTAAGTTTTCTCTTCTTCAGAACTTAGCAACTTTAATACGACTCAGTTATAATTCTCCGTGCTTAAATTCAGGAACAGTTATTTTATTAATTCTCAAAAATCGGCAACTCGTTTCAAACAGGTCAGCTACTAACCTCCAATTAATATTCTCAGTAAGTTTATCTGGAGTTGTCATTCTGGCCCACCCTCGCAGACCCTGAGAGAAAGATCTCACAGCCTAATTGTGGAGCAGTTAAACTTCAACGCCACCAAACGACTACAACATATTTCCATTGTTGCATTGCTACAGACGTGCTTATATCAATGCTTCATTTCACAGGCGTTATTATACTTGCGATTCTATCAACCGACAGATAAGTCCTTTAGATATTATTGATGTAATCATGACCTTCTTCTCTTAGAAAAAAAAGGACTTATAACTTCTTTTGTGTTGTTTAGTACCTATTGCAAAATGCCAATAAAGTAGCAACGGTTTACGGAAATTCAAAAATAAAGGTGTTTCATTTCGCACATGACATCGCATTGCACAAAGACTACATTTTCTCAAGTAAAGGTACACAGGAATAACGATCGAAACCCACCCCAGATCTGCCGTCTTGTAAAAATGAAGAACTTTCAGACTGTAAAACTTAAACTTCGGGAAAATGAACGATGTGCACATAATTGAGGCTCAAAGTTCTTTTGCACTATTGAAGAATGGTTATAATCACATTGTTTCTTTGGAAGGGAGATCTGAGTTCACATGTTCAGGCGTAAATTATTTAATAGCTTTTCACTGTTGCAAACTTAGTCTTGAAAAACATTGTTAGTGCTCTGTTAGATGTGCTGTAGTTGTCTATTTAGAGTGTTTAAACATTTGCACGATGTCAAGCAGTAGCTGCGATGAAAGTTCTACTGCGAAACCTCGAACCAGCTCAAAGAAGATGAAGGTTCTTGGGTGAGCATTGGAGCTAAGAGTCATATCACCGGCGATGACTAAATGTTCACGCCTGAAATGTTTTATAAATACAACTAGCACTGAAAGAAAAACATTAATTAGAAAGTTTAATAAAATAGCATCTTATGATAAAAAATTTGCATTTATCTAGTCTAATCATCGTGAAATCCATATTGCGCAGGAGACCAAGAAGGAATACTGATGAAGCACAATATCGTGACTTCTCCTACGGTTATAATGTTAGGGTAGTAAGGGATGGTAAGATAGTTAAAATACCAGTTTATCACCTAAAATCTGTCACTCAATGGCATTGAAAACCGACGCCTCGTCACTTTGAACAGTTCCCTAGCCTTTAAAGTGAAAGCACACGTTGAGAGCAGGCGTAAACATGGTAATAGGGCACATAAACTTAAGGATGAAACAATAGCCAGGTCATGAACATATACAAATCACTCGAATGGCTACTGCCCATTACAGCTTGCACAACAGTAAGAAGCTCTATTTATATGAAGACCTTAATGTCAAGAAGTTACACCAGACGTACTTAAATCTCTGGACAACATTATATTCAATGAACAATATAATTTGAACTTTGTGACAAAATAAAACATATGTTTGACTACTCAAGGACTGATGCCTGCAGCAAATGCGATAGATTTTCAGGCCGATGTTACTCAAGTTAATTCACAGATAACTGGAGTCTCGACGAGATTTCCGTACAGTATCCGATTAAGAGGAGAAAATGCTCATCTCTTCAAGATGACCTAAAAAAGTCTGACAATCTTTACAAAATGAAGTGGAGTGCACCGTGGAAATGTAAAAAATTCGAAAACAATAGTTGTAATTAAGATGAATTATCAGAAAAATCTCCAACTCCCAATAATTCAATTAGTGAGATTTATTGCCAGCGGCAATGTTATTTTACTCATTTAGTAGACTTTGACTTTCTACATGTAAGTCCGTGTTCTCTATCTACGATCAAACCATTTCTAAAAGAGATCCAGATGAAGGTTGTTCGACGCTATGGCATTACGTATTAAAGTCATAGCCCAGCAGTGTACTGATATTCTTGCTCAGGACAGAACGTTTCTGTCATTTCTTGGTGCATGCTAAAGGAGAGTTTGAACGCACCAATATAAAATTTCCAGTGAAGGGCCATTCCTTTCTTGAATGTGACAAAAATATTGACCTCGTAAACACAAAGGCAATACGGCAGACGCCAAATGATTGACGTAAATTACTTGAAAGTTCAAGAAGAAATCCAGAAACTTTTATTGTAGTGGACTGTAGGCAAGACTTTTCTAGGGACAATTACTGAGAGAGTTACATGAAGAAATGCCCTTTTGCTCACAGATCCTCTTGACTGGCTCACCTGCAATAGTGATACTTTCGTCCATAAGAAACTTACAAGATATTGATGCTCTCAACGTCAAGAAATAAAGAAGCCCCTACCTACGCAAAGCCAACTACAATTTCTTGGCATCTTTGAAGCAAAATATGACGATTTTCACATTTTGAGGCAGCTTTGTGGCCCAGAAACACCACAACATCTCATTCCATTTTCAGTCGGCGAAGCCCATGATGAAGACGAGAAGTGAGATATCATTTCATAATATTACCATGTATTGTAACTCTGGATTTAACAATTGTTCACCTATTTTATACCATTATTAATTAATGTTAATGTTTTGCATTATTAAAAATAACTTATATAAAGTTCCGTAAGCTCATTATCACAAAACCCTAACAATAGCGTCATTAATTTTAAATTTATTTCAGATATGTTAAGGACCTTTAATTATTTTTACCTTGTAAAGTATGTGTAGTGTATTATGGTTTTAATTATTGTAGGTACCGCATTATTGCAAATAGGCCTGTCATTATGTTAGGATAAAATACTGCTTTACTGAATATATTCTGTGATCTAGTATAAAACTGAACAATGATGATAATATTAAAAATATTAGTATCTAAACTTTCAAATTCATTTATGAATGGATTTAGATCCTTTTAAATTGCAAATTTTGTGTATTGTTGCATTGATACGTTTCTAAATTGTTGTGTAGCTATTATGACACGTTATAAGATGGTAGAATCAATTTAGGGTGGGGGGAATCAACAAACTATTTATAACTAAAACCGTTAACAGCCCTAAAAGTTTAAAATTCAATTTTCTCACAATATTCCACAATGGACTTTGATCATTACTCCCGTGTACACTTAAAATATATTTGACTTGCTGGAAAGGGTTTTGTGGGGTTTTCTAGATGCGCTTCTAGAGCGACTTGGATGTTCTAAACGTGTTTTACACCATAGTTCCTTAATTTAATTATTGAAAAAGCCTGATTCGTTTCTAAGTGAAATTATTTTAAGGTAAAGAAATCGTTAAACATGACATGACCTATTGTTACAAAAGGTTATTCCCTTATCTGTATTATGGAAATCGAGATAAACGTTAGCAGAGATGGTTGTATTACTCCTCCTAAGTAGAAGAGAAATAAGGTGATACGAGGCTAAGGCGATAGTCAATTTTTTTAAAAAGTCTGTCGCTATGTGAAGGAATTGAAATTCGGTTCTCGCTTCGCACGGGCAGGAGTAGAACAAATAAGGGATGAAACAAAAGATGATCTTTCCTTTGAGAAAAGTTTAAGTAGATTAAAATTGAAAGCAATAGCAAGGAATATCTCGGAAGCGGGCAGCTCCACATAAAAAAGTGTATGTGACATAAATTGTGTCTTTTTAATGAGAATTACTTTTGTGTATTAAGCTTTTATCCACATCTTACAGTTTACCAGTTATGGAAAATTCATCCAGAATGAAGAGCTTCAGAGGTAATTCCCAGAAAATTCGAGATATATTAATTGTCATGTAAGTATCTTTAAAATACTGTGTTTTAATCAAAATCACTAGAGCCAATGTTGAGAAAAACAAAATAAACAAAATTCCCTGTGGAGGATGGGAGTTTTTTTTTAAATGTTGTTGGTCGCATCCCTGGCAGGTGCCAAACTTAAACACCAAATTTGTTAGGTACATAGTACGTGTAGAGAGAATAAAATTGCAAAATCGCACAACGATAGAAAATGTAATTTGTAGTGTAAAATGTCATGCATATTTTGCATGTTTTTACTTACAAAGACATAGTGAGTATCCTTTGTAGGTTGTAGATTAGTTCTGTTAATGTCAGATGTTTGCTCAACACTGTAGTAAATTTTATGAACGTGGCTCATTTGAGCGCACTCAAAGGTCATTGTCCCCAACTTGGATTGAACCTATAGATCAAGGCGCAGATAGAGCTTAGCCAACAATAAAGTCACCCAGGTCTACAAATGACCAAGGTTTAGTGAATCAGATTATCTATACTTAGTAAGTGTATCATAAATAGGGAAAACATGCGAGTTTGTGGAGAGGGAGTGAATTTCAAAATCCACCAGACCGAAAACAATTATTCCACCACTGAAAAGCGATGTTCTTCCTGATGAACATATGATCTTAAATAGTTCCTAAACAAAACCAGAGGGATTGGGGAGCTTTCATGGTGATATCACCCCAATTTAAGACCCATTGCGTGTATTTTGTGTTCTTTTTAGATTCTTCTGGAAATGACAAATCTTTAATGACCTCCAGCCCAAAGAGGAAATGGGCAGGCTCAATATATTTTACAATTGAGTTATTGGAGGGAAGATTTGAATATCTTGTTTGGAAGACCATATTTCTCTGCGATATCGCTGAAAGTTTTATCAAGGAATACTTTATATGATTTTGATAAAAATTAGTATGCTTTGATTTTAGAATCTCACTAAAAGTAAGTTAGCCTAAAATTTTCGAAAACTAACCTTATTTGTAATTTGCAAAATCAACCCTAACATACTCATAAACTCTCCTTGATCTATCTACCCAAATATATATGCGATTAATTTCTTAGCATAAAAGCCAATGGTGTAGTGGTTACCATGCTAGTCTGTAGTACCCAAGGTCGCGGGTTCAATCCCGGCGGAGCGTCATACATTTTTTCGGAAAAATCCTTAGCATGAATTCCTTCGGAAGGGAAGCAAAGTCGTTGGTTCCACGTAATGCTTATTTGCACACAAAGTAACTCTGAAAGAGAAGGTCCCTGGGCAACACTTCATCATTTTCACACCCGCAAGTCAATTTCGTCTTATCCAATGGCACATCCAACCTCACCATATGAGCACAGAGACGAGATCGCGGACTAGAAATTCCGCCCGATCTAGGAAAACACCTCTAGCGCCCCAAAGTACGTCGATAATTAATAATTGGTTAATGTTTAAGGGCGCTGAAGTATAAGGTCATCAGCGTCCTAAAAAGTACGTCGACATGGCGTGATGGAACCTGAATTTAAAAGCTAGGACGAAAGGAAATGAAGCTGAACTGTCATTTTGCTTTACGTAGCGAAGTCGCAGATACTCAATCCCTCGTATGTACAGTATGCAGACAGTGTTCATCATCCTGGATCCCCGACAATGACTGACTATTGGCCGCTGTTTTTACATTCTTTGATTGACGAAGTTTTGTTTGTAGATAACTTAATCCAACTGCTTAAGAATTCCTATACCTAGATGCTTGTAAAATATTACCGAACAAAAATTACAGACTACCTTACAACTCTAATATTTTCAACGCCATATATTTCTATGTGGAGTCTGCGAGTATAATCCATCTGATCGAAATATGTTACAAATTATACATTAGGACCTGCTAACAAATATACATTACCACAAGTATCAAAATATCCAACCCTTATTTGCAATCATATATGAAGTAGATTAAAAGCTACCGTTTATTTTCAAACCTTTATACACAGATATGTATATACGGTTTGGCTATTCTGGACACGTGCACTTGAGATACAAGAGGTTGAAAAAACTTAAGGATGCCTTACTACTTTAATGAACTACCCCTACTGAGATTTTCAACACATTACGTACAAATCTGACTAAACTTTGGGAGCGAATGAAAATTGCAGGGTAATCATGACTATAAAAAATGCCCCTATCTGTATTTTGAACTCCTTACTTTTGAGAAAAGTGACGGGTAAAATGTAACTCCATGACACGATAGTCCAAAAAAAACCTTAGCCTACCGCCAAGTGTCGGTAAGATGCATAATTTTCAATTATTTATTTCCATTTTTCTATGAAGAAGTCTCAACCGATTTTCAAGTGGGTTAATGAAATGAAACTGACAGCCACTGGTGTAGAAAACATGGTTTAAAACTAAACCATAGACTGTATTGTGCGTGATGGTCATCATGCTCTAGCTTTAGCAATGCCTCGAACGTGAAGGAAATTCCCCACCCGCCTGTTAGAACGCCAACCATTAAATTATTAGTAACAGAAGGACGTGTATGTCAACTCTCTTGTTGGCAGTTTGTGTTAATGGTCAACCGGGGAGGCCTTCACGTTTGCTCGGCAAGACAGGCTGTCATAGGCAGACAAAGCAACCATTCAGAATAAAAACGGCCAGAATTTGACTTTGCAATGTAGTCCAGGGACTAAAACTTGCAGTAGTGTATTGCTCCCTTTCATGTTCTATCTACCTCTCCAAAAAATCAGAAGAAAAAAATGTAAATTAATCCTATCAGAGACTCGCGCTGTCGAGCGTGATCTCCAGTATACCATCAATACGATAACATATATCGATAGGTGCACTTTTGACGTAATTTAATGCACGCCTCAGTGTACAGGGACTACAAGATTTATCCTGTAACAAACAAGAATAATCGGTTTTTAGATAGGGAAACATCTGTGAATTTTCCAAAACCCAAAGTATCTACTACACTTTTTAAACTTTTTACTATATCAATGTAGTAGATCTGTATAAATAATGGGTCTGCAAAGTTTAGAGTACATACCCTTTTCTGGATTATGCACTTTAAAATAAAATTTTACTTCTAACAATAAAAAAGCAGTGAAGAGTGCGGCTGCAGAAGCATTCGGAATGCACAAGAAAAAGTCGAATAGACTAGACATTTGGAACGAAGAGTTAGAAATTGAAATGGAGAAGAAAAGAGCATGTGATATACGGTTAGGAAATGGAATATTGAGAACTATATAAGATATAAAGCACAGAGAGCTAAGGTCAGGAAACTATCACGACAAAGTAAAACAAAAAGTTGGGATCTGCTTGTCAAAAAGGATAAAAAGAGAGGTCTCAGAAGCCAAACGTTTTGGTTTTAAAACGTTTTTAGAGGACAGAGAAGAGCAAAACGATAGGGCAAGGATAGAAGTAATACACGAATATGGGTAGTTACAATACTACAAGAGTTACCGGAGGATCAACACAAGGAAACAACAAACAGAAATGTTTAATGATGGAAGCTATAGAGGAGTCATTGCAAGAAAAAATAGAAAGAAAAAATAGAAATATAAAAATGTATATTTTATAAATATCAAATACTGGAAATCTGGAGGGAGGAAACAAAAAAAATGGCGTACCATTCACATGAATTACTCTACATGTTCCAGTAAAAGATATTCTTACAAAAAGAATATTCGGTTATCTACATCATGCTAATCGAGATAAATATTAGCAGAATTGGTCTTGTTACTTGCTTCCTTGTAAGTAGAATAGAAACAAGCGAATGTACTAGGCTAAAGCTGTGGTCATGAGTTTTAAAAGTTATTCGCTATGTGAGATTTGGGACGACCAGGAAAAATATTGACAGAACAGTTCTCATTGGCCTCGTAACTGGTACGGGCCTAATATCTGCAAAAGGAAGAAGGTGGGGTTTATTTAATTTTGTAAAAGAAAAATTATACTTATGGTTCCTAATTTTAAACAAAATTTCATGTCTACATTCCTTATCATCTCGTTGGCGTAGAGGTAGCGTACCTGCCTCTGGCGAGGAACCCGGGGCCGATTACCGGTACCAGCGTGGGGTGTGTTCTTTCAGCATCACCTTCCCGCGAAACGGAAATGACAATACAACATCAATATCATCTTTGCCTGAACGCCGAGGTAGGATTGTGGTATCTCCCGTAATTCCGTCCCGGCCATTGACCCATCTTTGGCTTGAATACGCGTCAATAGCTAGAAAATATGCTTTAAAAGAATAACCTTTTAAAAAAATAATTTTCTTTCAGTTGTGAGCTTCCGGCTTTTGCAAACAAACTTCAAACTTGGGTGAGCTTGCTGGATGTCCTGCTCTATTTTCTAGGGCTACGAGTACCTGAAGCCGCGGGTTCGAAAGCTAAAATCGTTAGCATGGCTTCCTTCGGAAAGAAATAAAATGTCGTGGATCTAAACACGCAAAGCAATCTCAAGCCTCACTGAGGCCTCTGAACAAAACTAAGCCATCTTTCAGGTCCAATATAGAATGGCGCTTACCACCACAGCAGTTAAAGAGTGCCCATAAATAAAACTCAACTTTCAAGCTTGCTGGGTTAACAGCTCTGACTTGCATCAGTAACTGCATTGCAAATTTTAATTAGTATATAGTGAGAAAACTCTTCCTGAAATTTCTGTCTGTTAACTAAAAATTACAAGTAATGAGAAAATTTTAAAAAGGTCTAAAATATTACAACAGAAAAAATTTGCATTCATTAACTATCCAAAATTCTTCGTATATTTTTCAAGAAATAATGCACTTTTACTTAAAACATGATAAAATACAACAATTGAAATACTTGCAAAATTTAGCAAACAAGTTTGTAGAAATTTCGAGCAAAATATGACAAACATCCTAGGAGGGGAGGGGAGCTCAAATGCACTACCACACTTTCTTCTCAAGGTTAATTAAATTGTGATATAATTCCACCAATTTCATTCCTAAAGTAAAAGTACTAAAACTTTCTCCTAGAGAAACATTGTTGATTATAAGTTGAAAAGCTTAAAATTGTAATTTTTTCACCTTTTTGTCCAATCTTCACCCATTACTCTACATCCACCTATTTCAAGCAACTAAATAGCTCCAGATGTAATTGACAGCGCAATGCAATGTAATCACTGTACTGTTAGTATACATGAAATTTTCACAAGTATATGCTTTGTAGTTTATTTAAAAATGTACTTCTAACAAAGATTTGCTAAATGCGCGGCAAAGTTTGATACATTTAGGATTTACTTCCCCACGAGAAACAAACTGAAGCAGAAAGCCGAAATTGTTACTTGGTCCTCTCCTTTCTTCTCAGCCTACCGTAATAAGAAACATATCTGAAGAAACACACCTAAAGTAAACAAAGGCGAGTGAATGGTCTCTCATTCACAGGACCGCAAAGACTGAGTGTAAGGGTAGCAAATATTTCTCATAATTCTTTCAATTATTAGTTTTAAAATATTCTAATGTATAGGTTTAATGCTTGCATTGCAATATACTATAATTCACCATTATTTGGAAAGAAAAACCGTCAGTTAACTGAAACTGAGCCGTTATCGCATAAACAGTGCAAGTTTTTTTTTGCGGAGTAACACAAAGTGTTCCTGTTAGAGCGAACCCAGTATAGTGTTTCATGTCGTGTTGTGGGATACTGCCAGGCTTTAGATTTACTCGGCCTTTGCATCAGTGGATTTAAATGCACGATGTCATTGTTAGTTCAGCGAGCTCCTTGCCTCAAAGGAGAGATGCGGAATTGAACCTAGGACTGCACAACTTGACGGCCTGAACTGTTCTTTACCAGGGTATTTTGTGCGTTCTTTTCACACGAGATGGAAGTGACTACCGATCACAGAATTTGTATAGTTGAGTGCTACTTCCGAACTGCTTCCGGATTGCGATTGCGAGTTTACGAGTCGCAAGCGAATGTTCCAAATGGAAATATTTTAAAGGTACGATACAAGTCCGATTTTACTAAAGGTGACGTCGAAACTGTTGGCATCCCCCTTCTACCCATCGCTCGCTAGTCTTCTGCAAGAGGCAATGCGTGATAAACTCGCTGCCTAGTATTATGTCATGCGCGTATATACATCTGGTGGCAAAGGCCGAATAAATCTGAAGACCCAATATTTACAGAAGAAGGGCCTATTAGTATTAGTTACTTAGTAAATAATTTGTTTAAGTTTTAAACTTATGTTCAAATACTGGTCACTTTCCACTAGCAGTGGATATTGGCGTTCAAATTAATCAGCTGGGAAGGTAACACCTAGAACAAAACGATTGCAAACGTGAATGCAGGAGATTTAAATGAAAGAGGGAATAAAAGTAAAGTTTTGCCATGACTGTACTTCAATATAAGTATATTCTCATAGCTTGGATTAAAAAGTTTGGTTAACAGAAGTAGAAATATAATAAAAGAGCAACGAACTTATAAAATTGTGTAACGAAATGGGAAGCTGATAGATGCTGTTGAAAAAGAGGAGCATTACGAATAAAAAGGGTGGTTTGACGAGGAATATAGAGTAAATAAAACAGTGAAACAAAATTTAGTAAAATGGAGAGAGAAGGGAGACGATGTTTATAAAGATTATTATATGGAATGTAAGTAATATTATTAGAAACTGATAGAAAATAGGAAAAATAAGCGGCTGTTGGAATATTTTATTAAAGCAATTAATATAATAAGAAAAAAAAAGAATTACAGGTAAAATATGGAGTGCTATAAAATCAATATACAACGAATATACCACTGCACCCAATATCACAATATTAGGGAATGGTTATATTATTTTAAAAGCTTTATCAAATATCAGCACGAGAGCTGGAATGCTATGGAAATTAGTAATTATTTTGTAGAAGTATTAAACAGTGAAATAAAAAGTGAGGCAGTAATAAAATAGTTTAAATGTTGAAAATAAATAAAGCAATCGGAATAGATGGTATGGTAACATTTCTAAAGGAATGGTGCATAATGCGGATAGAGTGGGAGTACTGAAAAATAAATTCAAATCAATGAGTATTGAAGGATATATACTGCAGAATTGGAGAAAAGCAATTTTACACCCGACAGACAAAAGCAATTGCAGTATAAATAAACCTAACAGTTACAGGGATGTGTTTTTAATTACTAATATGGGGCAAGTTTACTAGTATTTTGACAAGTAAATTACAACAAATGGACAGACCTATACAACATACTATGTAAATACCAAATGTGGTTTCGTAAAGAAAGAAGAGCTACCTACAACATATTAAATTCATAAACTCTAGTAAAAAATAGACGGAAAATCAAGAGAGTGAGACATTATACTTAGGTTCTGTAGGTTTGGAAAAAGCTTTCGTTTAAATTGATGCAGTCATTGTGGTATAACCTTTCAGATAAAGGGGTCAGTAGACAGAAACGAAAAAATGACATGACATTTTATTTATGGACGCTCGTTAACTGCTGTGGTTCTCACTGTCTCACTCTTGGCGTGAAAGACCGGCTTAATTTTGCTCAGAGACCTCTCTATCAGGCTTAAGGTTCTTTTACGTGTCGTAAATCTACTACACGGGACCAACGGCTTTGCTTCCCTTCCGAATGAAGCCATGATAAGAATGTTTACGTCCGAAAAAAGTCCATCGTCCTCCGCCGGGTTTGAACCCGAGACCTTGGGTATATGAGGTTAGCATGGTAACCATTACACCACAGAGGGCGGCTCAGTAGACAGAGGACAAACGTCTCAAACGCTCTATATATTTCTATAAGATTTAAGGAGGGGTCAATAACTAGAGAAAACAAGCAATAATAACATCAATTATACAGCCAATGACAGTTTGCTTACACTGTGAATGGAGGTAAACTACTTTTGAAAAAAGAATATTATATTAACTAAAATGGTAAAGCTATTACAGCATGCTGTAATAGTATACCATGCCAATTTGAGAGGTAATTAAGCTGCTGAACGTATCCGGTCCGAAAGACCACCACAGCGACAGTCCAGTGAGTGTGTGATGTATTTCACTCAGCGATGAAATGTGGGCAAGGCCCTCTCACTTAATGAACTTAATAGCCTCGTACACGGACGCAGAGCCACTCAGAGGAACTTCAAATATATACCGTACCGTTTGATGCCCGCTGACATCATCATAAAGGATCACGTTCCACTCAACATCGGATGGGATGAATCAGCCATCCTTAGTTATTTTAATGCATACAATCTACTAAGCGGCAGGTGCTACTAATGTCAGTCTGCATCACCTACCTACAAATGGTCTATCTAGGTCTATCTGCATCGTCCACTAACAGCAGCAAATGCAACCAAGGTTATCTGCATCATATACAAATGCAATCTAGGTTTGTCTATGTATCGTCCACAAACAGCAGCATGGCATATCTAGATTTAATTGCATCGCCTACAAGTGACAGTAAATGTAATCTAGGTTATCATTTCGTTCACAAAGAGCAGTAAATGCAACCAAAGTCTATCTGTACCACCCACAAAAAGATACAGTGCAACTTTGGAATATTTGCAACACTCAAAAATGGTAGCAAATGTAAATTTTGGTTACTTGCATCTCACAGAAATAGTAGCAAATCCAACCTTGGTAAATGTGCATCAACCACAAATATCAAATGTAAACCTGGTCTATCTGCATCACCCACAAATAGCAGTAAATGCAACATTGGTCCATCTCTATAACCCACAAATATTATGAAATGCAACACTGGTCTATTTGTATCACTCACAAATATCTAATGCAACTTTGGTCTATCTGAATCATCCACAGATATCAATGTAAACTTCGTCTATCTGCATCACCCACAAATATAAAATGTAAACTTGGTCTATATGCATCACCCACAAATATCTAATGCAACTTTGGTCTATCTGAATCACCCACAAATATCAAATGTGAACTTGGTCTATCTGCATCACCCACAAATATCAAATGTAAACTTGGTCTATATGCATCACCCACAAATATCTAATGCAACTTTGGTCTATCTGCATCACCCACAAATATCAGATGTAAACTTGGTCTATCTGCACCACCAACAAATATCAGATGTAAACTTGGTCTATCTGCATCACCCACAAATATCAAATGTAAACCTGGTATATCCGCATCACCCACAAATATCAAATGTAAACTTAGTCTATCTGCATCACCGACAAATATCAGATGTAAACTTGGTCTATCTGCATCATCCACAAATATCAGATGTAAACTTGGTCTATCTGCACCACCGACAAATATCAGATGTAAACTTGGTCTATCTGCATCATCCACAAATATCAAATGTAAACTTGGTCTATCTGCATCACCGACAAATATCAAATGTAAACTTGGTCTATCTGCATCACCCACAAATATCAGATGTAAACTTGGTCTATCTGCACCACCGACAAATATCAGATGTAAACTTGGTCTATCTGCATCACCCACAAATATCAAATGTAAACTTGGTCTATCTGCATCACCCACAAATATCAAATGTAAACTTGGTCTATCTGCATCACCCACAAATATCACATGTAAACTTGGTCTATCTGCATCACCCACAAATATCAGATGTAAACTTGGTCTATCTGCATCACCCACAAATATCAGATGTAAGCTTGGTCTATCCGCATCACCCACAAATATCAGATGTAAACTTGGTCTATCCGCATCACCCACATATATCACATGTAAACTTGGTCTATCTGCATCACCCACAAATATCAGATGTAAGTTTGGTCTATCCGCATCACCCACAAATATCAGATGTAAACTTGGTCTATCTGCACCACCGACAAATATCAGATGTAAACTTGATCTATCTGCACCACCTAAAAAAATCACATGTAAACTTGGTTTATCTGCACCACCGACAAATATCAGATGTAAGCTGATCTGCATCACCCACAAATATCAGATGTAAGCTTGGTCTATCCGCATCACCCACAAATATCAGATGTGAACTTGGTCTATCTGCACCACCGACAAATATCAGATGTAAACTTGGTCTATCCTCACCACCGACAAATATCAGATGTAAACTTAATCTATCTGCACCACCGAAAAAAATCACATGTAAACTCGGTACATCTGCATCACGCACAAATATCAGATGAAGGTTGGTCTATCTGCATCACCCACAAATATCAGATGTAAACTTGTTCTATCCTCACCACCGACAAATATCAGATATAAACTTGATCTATCTGCACCACCGAAAATAATCACAAGTAAACTTGATCTATCTGCACCACCGAAAGAAATCACATGTAAACTCGGTACATCTGCATCACCTCACTTAGGAGTAAATGCTACCCTGTCTATCTGCTTCACGTTATGTTCCCGAAAAGCATAAAATACATTTGCAGCAAATTGCCATAAAAAATATGTGAGACACAAAATATGTTACAAATAATAAAATCTGTAACTAGTTTAAATTAATATAATGGCCTCCCCTCCATCCGGTATACCTTTTTTCAACGATAGGCGTACGGTTAATGTAAAATCCTACCGCTATTGCATAACTATGAATTCTGCAGTGTACAAAGGAAAAGTCAATTTTTCTCTGATCTTGGTTCTAATGGTGAACAGGAAGTTAGTTTAATAATTAAGACAACTTTGATCGGAAATCCAAATAAAATATGGGTGTATTTGGGAACATGGCTGTTTTTTGGTTTACTTCTTCGATAAAATGGGCCCCAAACTGGCGAATAATATTGTATTTTTGCATCTCTGTTACCACGGAAGTAGTGATGTACCCTCCGTGTATTCTGTAATCATACTCGAAATGACTACAAAGTTAGCTGAACATTAAAAGTCTGTGTGCCCAAATTTCTTGCTTTTTGTACTGTCCAAAATTTAAGGTGACAGTAATGAAATACGTACACAGTCGTTGCCTGTTATGCGAAATTGGCGGAGAATAAGAATGTTGTTTTATCTCCAGTTCTTTAAAGGCCTTGTTTCCTCTTACCGTAAAAGTATGTTGTTTTGCTCTGTATAACGGAATAGTACTTTGAAGTTCTATGCACCTTTTAGACATGGGTGTATCTGCATTAAGGCTCTATAAGTCACCATCAGGGCTTGACGTAATAGAAATGGGCAAATAAGTACATAAATATAGGCTATAATTCTCAAAACATGGAGTATACTATGGGCTAAAATAAGCAATAATTGGACTATTGGTATATACGCTATATAAAAGTTTAAAGGCAACTCCAATACAATAGTCAGGCATTCTTACATATGTAATTGATTCGATACGATTTATCTATTGGAGCAAAACTTAATACTTTAATGGGAATTACCTATTCGCAAAGCATTCGGTTACAAAGTATTTCTAAATTTTCAAAACTGAAATTGCGTCCATCGTTTCTTAAATTGTTTATATTCACTGAAACTCCGTTCAATTTCACAAGTTATAGGGACCATTCTACATTTTTCAATATCTTCAGATGCTCAACACAGATTTAATTTACCACTGGATTCACCACTTAAAATAGCACCAATTTCGTACATGTCACCATATCACTCTTGGCTAGCATTATTTCTTACTTCATTTTTGTAACTTCCACTGCAGCAGTTGAGATTTCAGTCCTGTCTTTACAATGACTAGGCTTTCAGATTTTCGTTTCTTGCTTTTGAAGAAAACTTCATACTGTTGTAATACAGCAGAAATTTGCTTGGATGTAAGCCGTGTCATTTGTCACTTTTTAATTGTTTAGCTTAACGTCCTTGAACCTGGTTGATCATATCGGACGATGACTGAAATTGGTAAAATGATGCTCAAATGATCCCGGGGTCTGTGGAGCTTAGAGTTACTCGACATTCATCTTCTCAGGATAAGGGAAAACCCCGAAAAAACCTTATCTGGGCAACCCACCCTAAGCGAGACTCGAACTCACGACCTTTCGAATGTGAAGCAGACACACTACCACCACACTGCCTAAGCGGGCTGTCACTGATCACCAATAGCTGACTTTGCGGGTTCAATTGGAGCAGCGCTGTTACAGTCTATTAAAAAAAAAACAAAAAAAAAACTTAAAACGACGACTTCAATGTTAACAGCAGAGTATACTACTGTCTCTAATCACGTTTCCATCAGTTATATTGATTTGCGTGGCAAATCAGGTGTCTCAGGAGTCTGAATGCTGCTAGGGGCATTCAAAAACACTTTCTTCACTGAAGATATTAAGAGACCTCCATCAGAATAGTTAATTAGAACAAGTTGCAACTGATGAAGGGCTTGGACTGCGCAAGTGAAGTAAATGAGCTTGATGTATATTACTTTCAATGCTTCTTCAGCTTTGACCATGTACATGCATCACTCAGGAACATGATCACAATTTAATTTCTAATATCATTTGGTCATAGATTTGCCATAACATCGTTCAATGGTTAGTTATTATGTCCCAGTTTGTTTTTCAGGCCAAAAAATAGAGAACGGATACCGGATGGAGGAGTCATATGTTGATTAACTAAGAGTGGAAACCTTACTGAGAAAAACAAACACACACACACCGACACACACATTATTGCAATCCATGGGAATGGGCCTATCTTTATGCACGTGACTGTACAATAAATACCTCAACTGTTGAGTTAAATGGCTGACCGGCGTTTCAACTCCCTATCCTCCAAGATTGTAATCGTGTTGCGGACAAACCAAGCGGTACACAATCAAATGCCGCTGCAAGCGTATTTAGAATCATAGGATGGACCATTGTACACGACTTTACAAATCAAGTCTGGATCGAGCTGAGAGACGTCCCTCGCGAGTGTGGCGGATGTTATTCGAAAATGACACTTGACATTCGACAAACTTTCGTAGAAATATCACTTTTTGTAAATGTAAACGAAAAAAACCAAACAAAACATTACGCTGCAGAATTAGGATCAAACTACAGTTTGGCTTTCTTGACCTTTAAATGCACAACTCGAAATGAGCAATGCACGACAAACGGATTACCTCATAACTTATGTTCAAGTATTTGCTAGTTTAAAATTCTACCCATGATCAATTTTGGTTCAGTTTCGCTCAGATTTTCAGTTTACGCTCTTTGAAGGTTTGAAAAGATTTTTAGGGGCTTTCGTTGATATCTCTTATTGTTGTGGATTGAGGGTTTTAATAATTTAAATACGCGGTAGGCTTTTAGGAAATTACAAATTGTACATTCTTTTTTAAGAAATATTTAAATTATAAAACTATATTTGAGGAACAATATGCAAAGATTAAATGCTCAAACTTCCCAAATACTCATCAATTGGTATATTTCAGGTGAGATTGGATTTTTGTTTTGTTCAAAAATATTTTCTTGTAAAGTTTGGAATATAATACAATGATAACTATTTTATGCCACAATTATACTTACAAAATGGACAAAATATCAGAGCAAAAGTAGTAGAAATTTTCAATTTGCAAACTGAGTATGCTAAACCAAATCTGAAAGAAGATGTTGCTTAAAGCTGCATATTTTTCATTTGCTGATTATACCAGTGACGAAACCGTTTCTAGAGTGTGTAGATTAGGAAAGGATTACAAAATTCTTAATTATACGCGTTGTCCCATGTAAAATTTAGTGCAATAGACTTGGTTTACAACTGTACCTGCAACATTATTAGCATAATTGATTGGCTATTACATTTCTCAACAGTTAGCTTCGTTTCCTATCACTTTAATATTAGAATTTGTACTCTTGAGTTCAACCGAAACCCAGGTGATGCCCACGTATTCAATTTTTTATTTTTCTACACGCATTATGTCATAGTGTACACAGAAGGTACTGTATTCCAAAAAACCACTTGATACTAAGATGGCACCGGAAATACGCATTTTGACCCACTCTGAATAAATATTTTTTTTAGAAATAGGTCAGTGTGTGTGTGTGTGTGTGTGTGTGTGTGTGTGTCTGTGGACAGTATAACTCAAAAACGACAAGTCCGTTAAATACTAAACTTTGTATTTAAGTTAAGTATCTCCAAGGATGCGACACGAAGAATTTCAAGAAAATCCCCCACCCCTAACTACCTTTAACATGGAAAACTTTTCGAAAATGATTTTGCCAAAAATAGCTCAAACGAGTTTGATAAAATGTCTTATATTAAAAATAGTTATATGATAAATGAAATGCATATCTTGAATTTTCTGGGAATAGCTTCTGAAGACCCCTTTATTTCGGCAGAATTTTTCTGAATTTAGCATTAATTGCAACCATAAGAGATAGATAAGAACTTGCTACGCAAAATATGTACATCTCGCGAAAACACATACTTTATGTCATATACGTTTTTTTTTTTTTTTTTTTTTTTTTTCATGTTTTTGCTGTTGTAGGGCTGATCGTTTGAGATATTCCTTGTCATTGGTTTCGATTTAGAATACCTGTACTTTTCTCATACGAGATATTTTCAACTCAGCCATAAAAACAAAGGAATTTCATCACATAACAACCTGGTTTAAAATATTTGACTAGGTTTTAGACTATGATACTTCCTTATTTCCCTTTTACTTACAAAGAAGCAAGAAATAAGACAATTTCTGCTAAGTTTATCTCATTTAGCAATAAGTAGATAGAAGAATAAGGGAACACATTAGATTTTTAGAAACATTTCCGTGTGCGTGCGTGCGTGGGTGCGTGCGTACGTGCGTGTGTGAGGGGGGGGCAACATAGCTCAAAACGAAAAGTCCGTTAAATACAAAATTTTGTATTAAGTTTAGTATCTTCCACGAATGCAACACGAAGATTTTCAAGAAAATTCCCCCACCGCAATTTCCTTTTACATGGACAATTTTTCGAAAAGTTTTATTTTCTCAAAAATAACTAACGATTTTTACTAAAATATCGTATATTAAAAATATTTACATGACAAATAAAATGTATATCTAGAATTTTCTGAAAATTGCGCATGAAGACCTCTTTGTTCTGACTGAATTTTGCACAATTAGTAAACTGTAATAGATAGACGAAAACTTACTACGCAAAAAATGCGTATCTCGATAAAATATATGCTTTATCTCACATACGTTTTTCTTGTAGAGATGACCGTTTATGAGATGTTATTTGTTATTGGTTTCAGCTTAAAATACTTATATTTCTCTCCCGATTTCACTTATACTTCGTTCCTTGTACATAAGTAGAAGACCATTTCTGCTAATTTTAGCTTGATTAGCATGAAGTAGATAGAAAAATCTTTTAAACAATAATGTGTTACAGAGACGTAGAAAAAGACATGTGAATGCAAACATCACATTTTTACACATATGGAATAGCACAAAGCTATTTTATCATCTACAAATTATGTGCAATCTCACAGCATTAGCCGACAGGTTTATTGTTAACACTGACGTTTGTGGTTTTACTGTTTGAGATTAGTTGATTACACACCTAAGTACGCGTCCCATACTTCTTCACCCCTTTATCACATATGCTGTCAGCTTCAAGTATTTATTGTTTTACTTTACAGCTTGCATTTGTTTGCGTGGACACCGACCAATACATAATAGATAGTAACTACACCACAGGCACCTACTATTTATTGTGGGTGCAAGAAACGGCACAAACTGACACTGATACGAAGCAACACTTGATGTACTATCATACTGTTCACGCCTCGAAATGTTTCAAACATAAAATTATATATATTGGGACAGCTTCAAGTTATAAGTTATTTTTTCAATTACATCATAATATACAATCAGAAATCATACAAGTTATTATTTATAATGCATAGCAAGCTATTTAAAAACAATAAAAATACAAAATAGCATTTACTTTCTGATATCTTTAAGACTAACATATATATAAAAACAAACAATTACATGTTTCTGAGCTAAATAAACATTGGGACACAATTTTGTGAACCAAAACAGAAGCTTCAATACCTTGTTGGATTTCCTCTGTTTTTGATGATCTCTCTCAGAAGATTGGGCTTGCTGCTTGCAAAGTTAGTAGTATATGCTGAAATTTTGACTCACACTTCACCGAACCACCTTTTCAAGTGTTCCTTTGAAGGTATTGGCTGACTGGACTCTGGTATCCAATTCATCCCATAAATTCTCAATTGGATTTAAGTCCGATGATTGTGGAGGTGGTTAAAAGATATATGGACAGTTGTTGAGTAGGCATTTTTGATAGCAATTTTCTCTGCACTCTTGCATAAGTTCTCCTTCAGAAGGTTCAAATATTTCATTTTATTCACTTTTACCTTCTCTAGCACCTATGTGCATACAATTTACATAGTAGCTAGAGAGGGGTATTGTAATCCGCCCAAAAATTCGATGTCGAGATTTCACCAAGGTCTCCCGTGTCCGACAAAAACATTTTTAGAAAAAAGGTCCATGTGTGTGAATGCATGTGTGTGCGCGCGCGTGCCTTTGCCTGAGCCTCTGGACAGCATAGCTCAAAAGCGAAAAGTCCGTTAAATGCCAGACGTGATATTTAAGTTTAGTTTCTTCCACGAATGCAACACGAGGATTTTCAAGAAAATCCCCCCCCCCCCATTTACCCTTTACAGGGTCAATTTTTTGAAAACTTGTATTGTTCTCAAAAATGGCTCTAACTGTTTTGATTAAAATAATGCATATTAAATATATCTATATCACAAATAAAATATGTATTTTGAATTTTCTGGGAATAGCGCCTGAAGAGCTCTTTATTCTGGATGAGTTTTGCAGAATTTTACATAACGGTTAAACCGTAAGGGATTAGATATAAACTTACTACATAGAAAACTATTAATCTCGATAAAATATGTCATTTATATCATATATTGTTTTTGTTGACAGTGAACCATTTTCGAGATATTCGTTGTTATTGGTTTCAATTATAAACTAACTTTTCTCAAACCGGACGATGCCAAGCGAACCGAACCTCAATTGTTTCATATGGCGACCTGCTTTTGAAATATTTGACTATCGCTTTAGCCTAATGTATATCCTATTTCCCTTCTACTTACCAGGAAGCAAATAATAAGACCAATTCTGCCTATGTTTATTTTGATTAGCATGTTGTATATAAAAGGATAATCTTTTATACTATAGTTGCTATACGCAACAGCAAGAGAAATTTATGTGAATGGAAGACATCAGATCTTTCCTTCGATGAAAAACAATTCCCCAACTGCAGATACCTCCATGCAACCACAAGCCATCACAGTCCCACCACCAGTATGTGGAAGATTATTTATTTTTTTCCATTTCTGTATTGGGTTTCCTCCAAACAATTGTTCTTCTATTCGATCCGAAAACGTTAAATTTGTTTCATATGAAGTTCATAAGAAGTTCTCCCATCAGTTTTCTTCTTTATAAGTAAACTCCTTTGCAAATGCTAGTTTTTTCTTTATATTCTTTTCATTTACATAAGCTTTCTTCCTAGACACACGACCATGGAGTCCCTACCTTTTCAGTATATTCCTAATCGTTTCGGGGGCTACTTTCTTGCCAGTAGTGTAGCCTACCTCAGCACAAAATTTCAGGATATTCAATTTAGGATATATTTTCACACTCCTAACCTCTCGGTCAGTTAATGCTTTTGGACGACCAGTTTGAAGTATTATGTCTATTCTGTCCTCATTTACGTATCTCTTAATTATATTCCCAATGTACTTTTCTTCTGTAAGTCTTACTTTTTTATAATAAAAAATGACTAGTTACCTTTGCTCATAAGTCCTATTATTATATACAAGCTCCATTTTGTGTAACTGAACTATTTGTTTTGATCATATGTCAGACTGTTTACTACCCATAGCTAGGACCTGTTGTGCTCCCAGCAGTTTTTGTTCTTCATTTTTTTGGGTTAGAGTTTAACGCCCGCTTTTACCGCAGGCGATGACACTGATGATGCATGGAATTAAGATGGAGCTCCGGTGGAATGTGATGGCGGGGGAAATCGGAGAACCCGGAAAAAACCCGCCCCTGCACCGCTTTGTCCACCACAAATCTCTCATGTGGTCACCTGAGATCGAACTAGGTGAGAGGCGAGCGGCTTGTCCCAGCACTTAGCATGTGAAATGTACAATAGGGCAAACAAAAAGAAGAGTCCTAATACATATTTATTTTGCCTACAGTTATATGAATGTTCGAATATACAGATGTTAAAGGTAATAAAATAAGACGTTTAACAATTATACGTATAGAAAACGAAATTAGATATTCAGTTTAGGATTCAAGTATACAACTAAAATAGTAGGGATGTTATTGGGTGTCCCAATATTTATTTTACTCACAATATTTATTTTACTCACTCTATTTAATACGTGTCTCAAAAGTAAATTCTCTGCGGTTTTCACTTACGGGGCACTGAGAGTGACATTTTTTACTATAATCGGTCAAAAATTGGAAATTGTTCCTTTGTTTTTATAGCAAATGGTTTTTGGAGCCTTTGGGCGTAATATGGAATCAACATGCAGCTATCCTTTCCTTGTATTGGGATCTACAGTCATTTAAAGATCTTAATATGCACCCGTTTTCTAGCATATTCATTAAATGACATTTTTCTCAAAACTACATTTTCACACTTACAAAATAGTGTAGTTTTCAATTAAATACAAGTAAAAGACCCCATAATGTGCAGAAGTATCTATTGTAACATTACAGAGAGCAAAATTATATTAACATCAATAGTAATTTAAAACATATATATCGTTTTTATGAAAAACGGATTAATTTTAGGGATTAAAATGTTGATTTTTTAAAAAATAATAATAATTCAATAATCAAAGAGGCTAAATTAACCCAATTTAAAGTTTTTGTGTGTGATACAAAGCTCAATTTAGAAAATGGCAATCAGTTTTCACAAGTTTTGAGTCCGTGGGACTATTTGATTATAATCAATATATTTACATTATAATATTTATGAACTATTATTCTGCAAAATATTCGTCTATTTTGAATGCATTTGGTAATCATTTTAACATAAGAGCAATGTAATCACAGTAAAATATTCATAAAAATCATTACAGAAATACAGAAATTTGAAAATCTACACGTAGGGTCCCTTAAACACTGTTTGCGAGGTCAGAACTCTAGAACAGTAACCTGAAGTACTCGTTTCTCTCGCGTCGGTGTCCACGTTTCCTTGTCCTTTTAACCCAGATTTGGAATATCACTTCTGACTTTCTTTCTGAGTAAAAGTTTGAGATCCAAATTATGCTGCGGAAGCTCTCAAAAAGAGTTTAATAAGGGTAATTAATACTGAGATGGAAGCATCTTAAAGGACTGCCAGATGATGTAATGATATGTAAACATCGTCGCTTTAGCCAAACAAATACGTTCTTCTAATACATGTTTATGCTTAACCAGCGCTAATTCCCAATTTTGCAAAATTGCAAATAACATGCGTCGAACTTAAACGGCTAGATTGGCATAGATGCAAGCCAGAAAGATATAAAAATGATTCGCTAGAGAAGCTTTGGTCAAAGGAGCCTAATGCCCAGTGGATCAGCGATCGGACTGCACCTTCACAGGTGGTTGAAGTTCTTAGCACCTGAAGTCGTGAACAGCAGGTCCATTCAAATCCGGCCAGGACCCTCTTAAGATTTTTGTGCAGGTTTTCCTCAATTCTCTTAACCGGCAATTTTTTTTTTTTTTTTTTTTTTGTAGTGTTTAACGTCCGCTTTTAATGCTCTGGTACCACAGGCGATGACACTGATGTTACATGAAGATGGAGCCCCAGTGGAATGAGATGGCAGGGGAAACCGGAGAACCCGGAGATAACCCGGCCCTGCGCCGCTTTGTCCACCACAAATCTCACATGCGGTCGCTTGGGAACAAACCTGGGCCGTCTAGGTGAGAGGCGAATGGTCTGACCACTCGGCCACGGCGCGGCCTAACCGGTAAATGACGGACAGATACTTTAGATAGGTCTGGAACTCTTTCTTTCCCAAATGTAATTCCAGTTCTTCTATCCGCATCTATCGAGTGGGATGGCTCGCAATCGGTAGGTCCCAGGTTCGATCCGGGGTTCTTTTAGGGGTTTCCCCGGGACGCCAGGAGAATGCTAGGCAGACGGCTTTCATACCCCGGATTCCCTTCATGTAATTTCATTCATTCTTCTGCTTTCTTTCAGGATTGGAAGTGTCAGCGATGGTGCTCGGCGCAGCGTGGCAGGGGAAAAGAATGCTCATTCTGACTTTCTGTCCCCCGACTTCCGATTGGTTGCAGGGATGAGAACCGCCTCTGGTATGGGCGTTGGACCTTGTGGTGCGGGGTTCCCGGTCTGTCTGTCCGGCTGTTGAGATGCTTCTGTTTTGAAACCTTAAGGGACGTGTAATCGCTGTGCCGTCGCTCCTAGTTCCGGTCGCACGGTTTATCCTCTCAACTCACCACTCCCTCCCAGGGGCGCCCCCTCGTGGACCATAGGTACAATATTCAACATAAGTTTCGGTGCCGGATCCTCTCCGTCCGTATACTATTGCTATTCACTGCCTCTGATGCCTTCTGTAATAAAAACGGGTGTTAAGCACTACTAAAACTAAAACATGGTCCGACGTTTCTGTGACGGAGTTCAACTTCGCTGCTTCAAACCCTGTACCTTGGAAAGTTTTCGGATTTAGTGTTATGCTTTTTTTTTCAGCTAAGCGGGAGGTTTTAATTAAACATTAATGTAATGATTAAGGATGCTTTAAGAACATTTTAAATAGGCAACGTTGATTCTTCTGTTCACCGCAAATATTTTGTTTCACTCTCTTCTTACCTAACTTGCTAGCCACAACGTCTGTTAACAAAGGTTTTAGTCCAAGTGATTGTTTAGGCCCGTTTTCGAGCAGTTGGCGCATGGAAGAATAGGTGAAACATTCAACATCACAGAGATTAAAAGGCACCACCTCTAACGGGTGACTCCTTATACCAAAAACAAAACCGATCGCTCGAAAGTTGTCCCAAATATCACATTGAGCCACAACCGTTTCAATTTCTGAGAAACATCATCGCAGCTAGCTAGCCATTAAAGCGAAACGAAATCCAAGTACTGGAACATTACTGACTAGAAATTTTGACAGGAGTAAGTTATTTGCACTTTTCAAATTTTGATATTTGTGTATACGAAGATACCCAGTATAAGTATAAAGCAAAAAACAAAAGGGAGAAGCAATTACGCTCCAAGGATGAAACACTCGAACCCCTGCTGTCAGAGAATAACGTAGGCATTTGGTAGATATAATCTCGCTTTACATTCGTCCCTAAAAACTCTTTTACATACAAGGAAGTGTTACATGTTATACAAGCTTTGTGTATCAAATATACGAAGTATAATTCAAACAGGATTGATACTTTAATTCAATTTATTCTTGTGGTACAACTGCACAGCACCCAAATTCCATACATGTGTCTGTCGCTAATGGTTTAGATCCAACATTTTATTTTGGCCGAATTTGGTATCGGTTACGAGTGATAGATGTTTCGCTAATCATGTGGTTTGAGAATTGGGTAGTTTAAGTAAACTTGTATAAGATTGTCCAGGAAACCTGTGTAGCTATAGTATAGGGTATATCTTTTGCGATGGACCTCGCTAAAAGAAAGTAAATCGCTTAAACGGCTTTTTCACCAAGTACAAGACTTCAAACTGAAAAAGCAAATGGAATGTAAAGCGGGTTGATTTTGATTACATATATAATCAAAATAAAAAGAAACATTCCCTTCATATAGCAAAAAATGTGGATGACCTAAATAAAGAACATTTTATTATACAATGAACAATATGAAAATGTTTTCATGTATTCCCCATAACTGTGCGTGAAAGCATCCGTACACAGTTAAGTCAAGTAGGTACATTATACAGGATATTAATATTTAACTGAAACCCTTCTGTTTTGAATTATGGAATCTTATTTCGTTGACAATGGCTAGATGGTGATGATCGGAGTAGACTGTGTTTGGTACTCTGTGTGCTTGTAGGTTTTCTTTTTTAGCTCTTGTTTCTCAGGGGGTAATATAAAGGACCCAATAATAACTCCCAGATTCAAAATTATTAGCAATTTTGGTTGCTACTACCCAATGAAATCCCACTTAAATGCTTAACTGAGTCTTTTCCAGCTTGTATGCCCTATTCTCTTAACTAGAACACAGTTCCTACAGCAGAGCAATAATCCCTTCATCGAAAACTTGAAGCAACTCATCGTAATCCTTTGCGTGTATTCACACTGTGCTCTTGAAATAAGTACACTTATACAATCACTTTACCCAGCGTGGGTTATATAAAGTAAACTGCTGCACTTCACGGAATGCTGCCGAGTTCACAGCGAGGGTGAATGGGGACAAGTTTTTCACAAATATGCTTCCATTTTATGTGTTAACACAACCCAAGCATCGCGTGAGTATATTTTGGCAAGCCAATTTGGATTTACACTATTGTTGATTAATCACACATTTTAAACTTTAAAAAACTTCTACCCATTGTTCATCCAAAGATAATTTAAAAAAAATGTTAGAATTAGAAGTGGTAAAAATAGTAGTAGTGAACACGAAGGGGCCTCCAATAACTGGAGCCACAGTGGACCCTTTGAACTTCTAACTTTAACTCTGGGAGAAAGGGATGAAGAGGAAACCCGAAGAGATATCAGATTTGGAAGACGATATGTCCTAGCAAGAACGGGATCTATAAATATTCCAACATATATACAGCTCTGAAGCGGCCAAGTATACGAGTTGTGAGTTGGCCCTTAGTTATTAGAAAAATAAGGAAATACTATCTCTTTATATTACGCCGTCCCTCTTTTATGCAAACCAGACATGGTAGAATCACCAGTGGTAGGCGACACTTCTTCACCTTGACTTCGCCTTACTTCACTTGCAAGAGTTCCAACACCACTGACGCTTTCTTAATCCCATATAACCACAGGTAGTTAGGAAACATAAGCGTTTTTAAGGGTTTTCCATAGCCGTGTTAGACAAGGACTAGAGGAAAAGTGTGAACTTAAAACTCGTGGACATTAACCCTGCATACATCTGCATAAGTGGACAGTCCGGCCAAGCGGCAGGGAGTAATCCTTCAATAGCGCAAATACCATCGTCCCGATGCAACATAACCGTCGATGCCTGGCCCAAACACACTGAAACACATAAGTGACAAAGAATGTGATGGATAGGAAATCCACGGTATGAGGGCACACCCAGTATTCGCCTTTCAATATGCGGAAAACACCAGAAACCGCATGATCAGGGTGGTCAGTCCAATGGTAATCGCACTCAGTACCTCACAAATGCGAGCCTCAAATTTACTCCGAGCATCTCACTGGGTTAAAAGAGGAGTTGCATATTTCATACGTCTTATGCCTTCTTCCAAAGTCTCCAAAAGTTATTTTCACAACCTCAACCTATCTAAACACTTCCCTCTTCAGACAAACTCAGATAATTGGTACAATGTCCACCTAATGTGATTTTCAACCGACAGGTCTTGTTACCTATAATCACCCACATTGATAATCATAATCCCTCTTATGTAGAGATTTTGGCATAATTATTTCTGTCCTCTTTAACTGGTATTTTTATAGTGTTTAAAACCCGCTGTGGAGTGAAGATGGGGCACCGGTTGAAAGTGGTGGAGGAGGAAACCGGGGAAAATCGGCCCCTGCGCCGCTTTGTTCACCACAAATCTCACATACGGTCGCTTGGGATCGAACCCGGACCATTTAGGTGAGAAGCAAGTGGTCTAACCACTCGGCGTGGTCTTTGAAGGTCTGTTGTTGGCTTTGGACATTAAGAGGTATTCTTATTTTACTACAGTTTAAATATTATAACATCTTAATCCTTCTGTGTGAAGAGAAAGTTCCCCCTACATCATTTAAAGGTCCACAAGTTTTATGGTGTTTTAATTGGCCTAGGGACTTGTTCAATGTTTTTCAGCTCCGCCGAATTTAATATTTTCCGCGGGATTCATGCTGTAGCTGTTTGGTACAAATGTTAATTGCTACAAGGGTTCCATCTTCTAGATAATTAACCCACTACCTGAGTGCTGTTCATGGTATCATGCAGCCTTCATACCCTACTCCATTAAAGCAATTACTTGCATCTTAGGATAATGCTCTTAATGTAATAACAGAGCCAAATTTGTGACAGTCGAAGAAACAAAAATACACTATACTCCATTGTATAGCTTCAACGGAACTGCACAAGATGTAGGCTTACCAATGACCACAAAACTGACAGACGAATCAGGTGCAGGGTCGTTGTGTAACTACGGAAAAAACGTCGATTTGAGTGAAAAGCATGGGCTATTTGCCTTAAGCGGCACTAATGGAGTTAGCAGAGCAACTTTGTTCGCTACTCAACTCAATCACCTACTTACTGTGCATTGCATGACCTCAAACTGCGCGGAAATTCGTTCAATACAGTGGCGATATGCAACATTTTATTTTTTTAAATATAAAATCCATCGTTCAACCTATTGTAGGTTAATGATTGGCACAATAATTGCTCTATTATAATGTTTCTTACACGGATATTCATATCTCTGATGTGAATATACACCTACATATTTTCATAGGTTTGGTACTCGCAACATAAACATTACAAGAAAAGTAATGAAAATTATTACAGTATTAACAGAATAAAACAGGATCCTTGTTTTGGCCAATACCACCGAACGCATTTTAACGCTAATAATATGAGAATTAACTTGTAATGAACTTACACGTTTATAACAGAATATGAAAAGGCTTCTTAGTAACTGCTATCTAAAACAATTCGAAAAACAAAAGGGTTTCACATTTAAAGCGGTAAATATGAGCAGATCTCTTGCTAAGTAGTTGGTATATAACAAAATGAAATAAAATGTTTCACATTTATAGCAGTGGATATGAACAGGCATCTTGGGAAAGCAAATGGTATAATTGTTTTAAAACTACAACGTAATTAATAGCTGAAGCATTGAAAAATAGCTAAAATTCAATCACTGTACGCCACTTTCTATAAATAGGTAATAATGGCTTCTATAGGCAGAGAGAAGTCGATGGCCTCAGTGTTGGACTGTTTTTTTTCCCCAACAATATGAACTGGCACACGACTCGCTGTGCAGGGAACGGGAGACAGGCCACCGTTGTCAGAAGCTCGTTTCTAACTAATATTATGTGCCTACTCGATGCAGTGCGTGGCGTAAGCCTGTTTGATTTAGCACAAGATCAAGCGAATGGCGACGCATAATTTAGATGCCGAGAAATAGCGCGTATGGCTAGTTTGCCATATGCTAAAAATATGTTCCTTCACGAGATCGATTCTAAATTCACCCCAGCATCTGTGTTTGTTCAGTTCGATAGGAACACTAATTTTCGCATCGGCAGAACGTCACAAATTTAACACTATTATTACAACCAGCCGTAGCCCAACATACTTCTGATTGCATAACTGATTGGTATAATTTGTATCTGCCTGAAAGGATACTCGATATTTAACCAAAATGGGCAGGACCTCAACCATAATAATTATTTAGAACATAAAACGATAACTAAAATGTCCTCTGACCAACGGGGTAAATCGAATGCTTTCACATCCGGTTAATTATTGCCTTGTGCCGGCTTCCCCTGTTACCTGTCACCACGTAAGGGCACTTCTCCTGTTTCCTGTAATTCTGTGCATTTCAAAATGTGGAGCGCGCTGAATGATACGTGAAATATGTAGTATATCGGTTAATTAGTGCAACCAAACTCTTAAGGGTCATTCGACTTTAGTATTAAAGACTCCAGAAAAACTGGCTAGTAGCTGTTCCTTCTCCCTTCTTAGAAATTCAAGCTTTTCACGTCATTTTGTTCACCTAAAATTTTCAGACCAACTTTCTGATTCAGGACCTTCGAGTAATCACCGCGTTTCCTCTGACTCGTGAACACTTCCCGCGGAAACCATATCCGCAGCAACAGTGGCGCCAAACATATGCGCCCGCTTTAAACGTTCCCACGTGTGCTGTCATAAAAAGAACTTTGTGCTATATTAGCAAAACTACATACCCATAAATATTTATATAGTTTTTCATGTTTAAATGCAGGCAATAACGTGTCAAGCCTGAGCGCCCTGCCTGTTAATTGCATTATACAATTCAATGTGGCGCTTCATTACGCAAAAATGTACTCCAAAACCATGACTGACTGTCCTCTGTGGTCTAGAGGTTGACAGGTTACCTTCTGAATTCAGAGGTCCGGGTTCCATTCCCAGCTGGTGGATGGGAACTTTTCTTTAGACAGGATTATTCCCAATCCTCACTAGAGTCCGAAAATGGGGTGTAGATTGTGTGAAATTAATGGTTATAAAGAAACCTCCAAGAAAGCACAGCAAAATATTTGTAGCAAATTAGTTAACTAGCAAACAACACTGTCGATTAGAGTTGTTTCAAAAACAAATCCGCCGCTGGCACTTTACACTTTAAAGGCCATATTTAAAAAAAAAGAAGAAAAGAATATATGATATATGATGTGTTCCATTTACATGACTTGCTGTACAAAGGATTATTCCTTTATCTACATCGTGATAATCGAGATAAACATTAGCACAAATGGTTATATTAGTCCCTTCTAAGCAGAGGGAAAATAAGGCAGTACACTAGGCTAAAGCGGTAGTCAAATTGTATAAAAAGCCAGTCGCTACGTGAATCAAATTGAAATTCGGTTCGTTTTGGACGGCTAGGAGTAAAACAAATCGAAATAAAACGAAAGATGGCAAGAATATCTCGGAAACGGTTAACTCAAGAAAAGTGTATGACAAATTGTGTGTATTAACGAGAGCTACATTTTTTGTGTGGTACGTCTTTGTCTTATCTCTCATCCACTATCTCAAAATCTATCCGGAATGAAAAAGTTTTCATAGACTATTTCCAGAAAATTCAAGAGATACATTTTATTTCTAATATTAACGTCCTTAGTATACGGCATTTTAATCAAAACCACTAAGACATTTTTTTGAGAAATAAAAACGTTTCAAAAAAGTTTCCATGCAAGATACTAATCTTAAAACTCCAAATGTGTATTTAATGGTCTTTTTTGGTTTTTATGGATACACGGACCCTTGTCTAAAAATTCTCTTTTTTACTTAGGGGACCTCAAAATATACTTCCGATAAAATATCAACATGTATTTTTCGGATGGAATACAGCAACTTCTCCACCTACTGTACTGTATGCATGGTACGTGCAGAGAAAGTAAAAATACCACTTTAAAAATAAAAGCAAAAAAGAATAAGAAAGATGAAATAAAATATAGACAGACGGTGCATGCAAGTTGCCGTGAGAGGAACGAAACCCAATCGAGTGGCAGATAGCGACTATGAGTGAGGATGACTTAAATTCGTTGTTAACATTGCAAGGGCTAAACTGACTACATGCAAATTTCAGGCAGAAGGCTAACTATGGAAAGACAAAATTACATTAAAGAAAGACAAATTTCACACACATTTATTCCGATACGACCATATAATTTAATCCAATCCTTACTATTAGGACAAGTATACAAATTTAGTTAGCTTAAGGAAAATGGTATATGAAAAATCGTACAAAAGATTTATTTACATATATTCATAATGGATTCTCAGATGCATCTAACCTGCCACAATAATATGATTTCCAATATGTGTACCTCCTAAATGAGTGTGTTTAAGGATATCATATGATAAGGAAATAGAGCGTAATTTGGCTTTTCCTTCTTACTACAAACGCACTTTTTGTTATCCTGCATCTTCGTACCAGACAAATGTCAAACAAATGGCTTTAAAAATGTCTGTGGATCTGCAAATAAATACCAACTTTAAATAAATTAGTATATATTTAGGATACATTTTACGTGATATTAAAATTCTTTAGAGGATGTACACTCAAAGAATAATAATAATAATAATAATAATAATAATAAAAATAGTAACAATACTAATAATTTTAATAATATATTCATTTTGTCATATCCTTTGCGACCCATTTTGAGGAAGTGAAGAATTTTCAAGAGAAGCTATGGCAGAAATACGAGTTCATCTAAGACTAGGGTAGCTTTGAAGCCATGGTTAATATAAGAGCACCTTTTCTTAGGCGCTTTTTGACGAGTTAGCGTGGACCGGAAAAGGGGAGAGGAAGAAATGCTTCTTGCACACCTGTCTTTTTGCAGTGTCTTCAAAGTTTCTTTCTTTGAGGCCTTCAGTCATTTTGTTGACTAGGTTATTTAATTTACTATCAACTAGTGAATTATTACACGAAACATACGACACGTGTATGTGTGTGGACTCTGGGTTCTACAGACGGAACGAAACCTTACTACTGAAGCCACTAGAAATCAGGGTGTATAATGTACTAGAAGTCTCGATGTTGATCTGTCTGGTTCCGAAGTCGTGCGAAATCTACCACATGAACACTGGAGCCAAGCGTCCAAGAAAACGTGCGCACATTGTACGATGAATGAAACTAAACTGCCCGTTAAATTCAATAAATATCCAAACAAGGGAAGTTTGTGGCAAATACTTTTAATTAGGGGGTTGTTTTTTCAGTGAAAATTGGATCCTATCCCAGTATTCTGCCTCAAAGGGCTAAAATTCATTGCTACACTCTTCCAGGTATGATTCTGAAGGTAAAAAAGAAAAAAACAAATTAACGAAGACACTATTTTAGAAAAACATCTGATGTCTTCCATTCGCACGACTTTCTCTACCTGTTCTGCAAACAAACTATTCTTACAAAATATTCGCTTATCTACATCATGCTAATCTAGATAAATATTAGCAAAAATTTATTAGTTGCTTCCTTTTAAGCAGAAGGGAAATAGCGGATTATAATAGGCTAAAGCTAGAGTCAATTTTTTTTAAAGCTGGCCACTAAGTGAAACAAATGCAATTCCGTTCTCTTTGCATGGCCAGGAGTAAAACAAAAGAGAGATGGATCGAAATATGAGTTCCCGTTTGGGAAAAGTTTTAAGTAGATTATATTTGAAATCAATGACAAGTAATATCTAGGAGAAGGTAAACTCTACAAAAAATGTATATGACATGTTTTGCGTGATTTAACGTGATCTCCATTTTTGTGGGAAGTTTCCGTCTATATCTTTTGGTTTACTAATTATGCAAAATTCATCCAGAATACAAAGGTCTTCAGAGGCCATTCCCCAAAAGTCCAAGATATACATTTCACTAGCCTTGTAAGTATCTTTAATATAAGAAATTTTAATCAAAATCGGTAGCCATTTTTGAGAAAAACAGAATTTAAAAAAAAAACCTGTAAGGGTTAGTTTCGGATGGGAGGATTTTCTTGAAGATCTTCGTGTCGCATCCTTAGAGAATGCTGAACTTAAATACAAAGTTTGGTATTCAACGATATTTTCGTTTTTGTGCTATGCTGCCCACACATGCTCACATCACACACAGAAGTTTTGCTAAAAGATGTTTTTTGGGATACAGAGGACTTTAAAACCTATACTACGGATGAAAACTCCACATCACATTTTTGTGGAATACAATACCTACTCTACCAGTACATGTATAGAAACTAAAAAAAGGGCAATGTTCAGTGCCCTAAAGTCAATTGGTTATTAAGTTTGAGTAAATACTAATTCCCATCATTTATGAATTTTAAAATAGCACCTGAACCATAGCCAGTCCCATGGCCGCGCTCGCCAAGGCATCTCGCTTTGGTGCTTCATAGCGCAGCGGATCGTGGGTTTGTGCCCCGCCTTGGGCATAGCTGTTATATGTTTTTGTATATGTGTGTGTGTGTGTAAAAAGAAGAAAACAGAAATTCAGTAATCACACAGCAAACAAAGTAAAACAATTAGGTAAATAAAAGTAGGATATACAGCGCAGGAGTCCCGACCAGACTCCGGATCTGTATTTAATATAAAAAAAACATGCAGGAGAGAGTAGCAATTGCTTATGCTTATATAGAACGAGTGTTATGGAGATACCAATACACATCTGTGCTGTGACAGTTGAAGCAGTTCTCATCATACAACCACATCATCATTTAGCACAAAGGCAGTGAGAGGTTTGTTTTAGTAGCAGCACGATCATGTTCTCGTTATTAATCAACGTTGGTATGCATATTCCCACTTGTTTGACATAACGGATGCCCATGATGACAATTCTGGCACGTTTCACCATCCCGTGTGGTCCACAAAGTTATGCAACAAATTCACCTTGACTGGACCACTCATCTCGTCTGTACTAAAACTATTTGAGGATGCTTGGGATACTTCGGGGTTAGCATTCCACTGGAAGCAGAAACTAGCCCTCCTACTTGATGCTTCAAATTAGTGCCACAAGCATACAGACGTGTAACACGTTAAATGATTTTAATTTGCAGCACAATCCGAAACGAAATTGCCTGCACTTCAGTTTTGAATCAATAGCTCAATCCGTTTTCTGCACAATTGCAGATTCTTCGCTGCAAAACCACTATTCTTCATTTTCGGATTTCCTATTTCTCTCAGCATGTAAAGCATTTTTCATAATTCATAGTTGAAAAACTTTTTAGATGATAGAAATATTGTTTTTTCTTACAATTAATTTTCATTCATGACCCAGCCAATGCTGGTTCCTCTGTTTGTACTACTTCAATACTGATATATCTATATTACTTATTTTCTTAACAATTCCGTTATTTCTTTATTCTCTAAATCAATATTTCAAATTCTTGAAAGTGTGACTTTCTTTTCATCTCGTCCAGTGTCATACTCCACGCACAGCACTTCATCAATCCGTTCCTTAGATATTTCATCCAGGAATCCAGGAGCTGTTCCTTTTTACATGAAAGTCTCTCTTGGCCATTACTATCTTTTAACATCTTGATATGGTACTGTTACGCTACATTCCAAATATATAAAGATATTGACTTGCTCCACTACCTAAACTGGAATTCTTTAAGGGCAACCTTAGTTTTCTTTTGTTAGGCATAGTGTACGTTTTCTCCGTTTATGTGTGCTTTAGTTTGTTTCCTCTTTTGTTAGTAGTGACATACATCAAGGAGGTCTTTTTAAATGTGCTTCTTTCCCTTTTTTGCAACTAATTCTTTAGAAAATTAACAACAACAAAATAAAATGTTTGGTTGATAATTCTAAAACAACGAAAGAAACTATTCTTTGGCTAGAGTCCTTAGAGACAGTGAAGAGAGAAAAGGTAGAAAGCAGGTTGATCGTGCCCGGGTCGGATGTATGTGTCGCCACTTTTTGATAGCCGGCGGCGTAGCCACGTGACGTCCTTCCACTGTCCCAAAAAATTTGTGACCAAGGTCTGTATTAAGCCTATAGCAAATATAAGTCTGTTTCTTCACTCCTTTTTCATGTCAAAGGCGGCATTGAGTGATTAGATACAGGTTTGCATTCACTGCTCCATCAAAGGTTTCTTCCGGGAAGATGAGAAGCGTCTAGAAAGAAAGCGGCACCACAGCAACGTTCCGGAAGCTTCTTGGCGCTCCAGAACGCATGCAAGATTTGCAGCAAAAGAGGAGCTTCTTAATTCGCTGGTAGCTTTAGTTGAGATACTTTGTACTGAACGCAGCCAAAAGTGAAGATCGAAGTGAGAACCGTATGTGAAGGCTATGGAAACTTTGTACTTGTTAGATCGCTTTCTAATGGTAAACACTTAAAACATTCCCTCGTAGATGTTAAATCCAATATACAGGCTAATTGATCTAAAATACTAAAACAAATAAATCTGAGACAAGAGACATTATTAATGACCTGATGTTTGATGTGTGTAGACCTGATGTTCAAAACAGAGTTCATAAATTTAGCCGATACGAGAATTCTAACATTTATCAGAAAATGTGTAACATTACACGTTGTTAATGGAACGGTGGCTATGATATTTATGTATTATTATTATTAATGTTTCCAGAAGAAATCATTAAAACCAGTAGACATTGTTTCATAGTAAAAAAAAACTACCCTGCATCTGTTTTAATTGCTGATAATTGTGGGATTCTTTGTATGACCCTTGGTAGAACTTTAGGTCCACAAAAAATATGGGCATTAATAGCCCCTATTATTTTAAAGACACATACTCACAATTGTGGGCTCACTATATGCCCAGTATACTTCGAGAGACATTGACCAATTAAGGGTTACACAACTAGCCTGCAAGCGTTTCAGCTTTCCATCATTAAGGTTTAGGATCGTTAATTGTTCATAATTATTACAACCTTCTGCGAACGTTAATGGAAGAATGAAACTTTCACTTCCAATTGTTAACACAGTAATTACTAACATTTTCGTTAATTAACTTTAAACAATTGCACACCAATTATAACAATTATTTTACTCCAAAGGTGTATACAGTTTCATATAATGGCTAAACAACAGACCATTTTGAGCTACAAACACCACCTACCTGGTATACCCAATGGACTAGGACGTGATGGACTGCATTTAGAATAAACCACTCGCCCAGAACCTGTAATCAAATGACAATAGTTAAGCGTAATTTTAGAAGGAACGCATGAAAAAACACATGAATATGTATCCCTTGCATGGCATTTTACCTCAACATATCACCGAAACTTCCATATCCTGTTTTTCCTCCCCAAAAATGCATGATTTTATTATAAGCTCTACTTCAATCGTTTAAAATGTTAAATAGTGTAGATTTAATCTTTAATGGTAGAATGATAGCCTATAGAAACCGTTGAGTACAAATGATTACCATGAAACACATAGACTCAAAATACCAGCTTAGGAAAAAAAATCTTTTCACGATAGAATACATTTAACCAAAACCACAAACTTTAAACTGTCTTACATGTACGTTTTAAGTAATGCATACTAGATGATCATAATTTCCTATAACCCAAAAATTCCAAATTTGTTTATCAAAATCTTATTTTCTCGCCGGTCAACACTGTCCGGGTATTAATGCATTCGTAATCGTGTACCATTACCTTATATACGATTAAGGCAGTCTGCGCTAAATGACGGAATATCTCCAAAATATACGTTCTCTGTAATCATTTATAACGGCATATAACTTTTGGAAATTCTAACTATAGAAGAATTGGAATTTCCAGGGCGGAAGGGGGCGGGGAAAGAGAGCTCAAATCCAATCCTGAACCTTTAAACGTACTATATAGTTACATTGCAGTTCCTACATAATTTTAATCGTAAACTTTTCGAGCCTTTAACCATCATTAAAGGGAGGGACAAATGATATCATTTCATTTGAAAAATTAGTTCCTTTATATACATGATGTTAATGAAATACACCGAAATATTTTCGGAGAATAAAGCGTTTTCTTAAAAAAAGTAATTTGATTTACGGCTCTACTAACTGGTAATGATGCAATTAGAAAGCACAAAACACAAAAATGAAGGTGTGTACTCCTCTGGTGCAATAATTTTAACATTAGCTTTCGAGTAAAAGCAGTCTTGTGTTCGACTCTCAACCACCAAGGGTTATTTTCAAGACAATAATGGAATATTAGCCCTAATTTTTTAAACATAATTCAATGTATGCATTCTAGTTTCAACGTGCATATCATCAGTTCTATGTTATTACAATCCTTGCCAAAAAGGGTTTGAATCATACTCAATACTTTTGACAGCTTTTACTTATAAGAAGTGGCTAAGAGAGAGACATATATATATATATACAGGTGTTAATGAACTATACTGAAATGTGTTCACTGAATATGTAGATTACTTAAATAAGTATGACAGGAATCGAACTCATGACCTTTGGAATAGAAACTTCCCGCGTTACGCCATAAGCCACCAAAGCCGTTGAGAAAAACGCCTCCAGAACTCAACTCAAGAACGTAGTTAATGAATGCCCACTGTCGCACTGTCGAGATTTTACGATTTTTTGACATTAAATCTTGAGAACGCTAGTAACGAGCTGCTAAAAATCTATATTTCTATACTCGGGCAGCAATTTTAAAGACATTCTAAGCCATTTTTTCAACCTGCTTTGCTTTTAACACCATCTTATCAGCACCTGATACCCACATGGTTAGCGCTATGTAGCTGCGTTATGTTTATACGGGGACCGTGCATCGCCGAACTCAAATTACTTATATTAGTCACATGCACAATCTCGCAAATTATTTCGGTGTAGTTCATTAACACCCTGTGTAATACATAGAACATAAGTATTTACGTAAGTTTTATTAAATCGCTGAAAAATAATCTTTTCCCGACTATAATTTTTACATACACAAACTCGCGTACCAAGATGTGAATTAAACCAGCAATCTTTAGCAACACGAAACGAATTTTGGTGGAAATAGCATACTATTGCACGGCTGAGAATATAGAGCACAGTTAAAATTCCATATGCAACATTTGTTTGATATTCATTGCTTTTTATTTCTATAAAGCTTACCTATCATAGGCAGACAACGCATTTTTATTTGCGCTGAAAAAGCAAGATGCATGAGCAAAGTGGAAATGTATACAATGTGAAGGAAATAAAGGTAATTAACTTTCCGGCTGCACCTCGCAATGATTTGTTTCGGCTTCAAAAACACTCACTGCAGACTCGATTACTCCTGCCTCATGCTCCTTTGGGTTCTAAATTAATTATTGATTTTGTATCAGCTTCCATTTTGTGGGATTTTCAGTTGCGTACGCCGAGATTAATTATTTGAAATAATTATCTCTTGCAGATCAAAGGTTACAACCGAGGTGTCATTTATATACTCCAATTGCACAGCTATTTGTATGTTTAAATGGAGTAGATTAATAATGAAGATAAAAGCTTTTGATATGAGAATCGAAAACGAAAGGCTTTCTACAATAGTTACATTTAAATGAGGACCCCTGGAGAAGACAGGAACAAAGAAGGCGCAGACATCTATACGATACTAATATGATAAAGATAAAGAGAAAGTGAGTGAGTGTGTGTATGGTAATATCAAACACCGTTAGTGTAATGGTTACCATGCTGACTTCATATACCCAAGGTCGCGGGTTCAAACCCGGCGGAGGACGATGGATTTTTTCGGGCGTAAAAATCCCAAGCATGGCTTGCTTCGGAAGGGAAGTAAAGCTGTGGGTCCCGTGTCGTAGATTTACGGCACGTAAAAGAACCTCAAGCCTGATAAGAGAGACCTCTGAGCAAAATTAAGCGGTCCTTCACGTCCAATATAGAATGGGACGCTGAGAACCAAAGCAGTTAAAGGAAGTCCATAAATAACGGGCCATTTCCATTTCGAACACCGTTGAACCGATTCTGCTAGTTCATCATTAAAAAGTCCATTGGCCTACAAAACACCTAATTTCATTCGTTAAATTACTAGGAGATTATAAAGGATTTACGAAAACCTTGGTGTTATAAAAGAAAACGCTCGCATCGACTTTTAGTTGAGGATTCTATGGAGTCGTTACTCCACAGAATTAGATAGTTGCTGCACTCCGCAGAGTATAAAAACTAAATGTTACATTTTGTAGCAAGGAATATACCAAGTTGGCCACGATGTAACACTTCAGCAAGCACAAGAAGCGAAATGAATTCTGTTCCTCTAATTGCAATTTATCAAATTTTCAGATGTGTGTGAAATTAAACACTGTTAAAACTTCTGAATAATGTTTATCTAATTACATAGATGTATGTATTGAGGATTCGATCCTAGAATCTTCAAAAAATCCAATGCAAGAAGGTTTTGCTCTATTTCTTTTCTATCTATATTGTTATCAAGTTCGTTAATAGTATATGTTAAATAATTGTAAAAGGATAGAAAACTGCTACGGCTAGAAAACAGTGAATCGACTTTTATATTAACTGAGAAGGTTATTTTCTCAATAAATTGGTGACTTGAGTTGCGGAGTCATATGTTACTGTATATGTGAAAATTAGGCAGTTTTTCTATTAAAAGGTAAGGTAGAAGGCATACAAGTTTTAACTGCCATAATTATCCAAAAACTTGAACTGACCATTCTGAACAAGGGTTTTACCATCACCAAACGCCACTTTTGCACTAGGCAGAATTTTCAAAACTTAGAAGAGATATTCACCCGTTATTTGGAAGAGCCTGGAACAAAAAATTACAATAATATATTATAAAAGTAAAAGTGCTCTAGATTAATGGAGAGTAATTGCTACAGAACAGGCCGTGGGAAAGGAAATTAGCAAACCTTTCACCGGAGTTTAAGCAAACTAACCCTGCAAAGTCTGGTAAGACAGGTAGTCTTAAATAAAAACAGAAATATCTGATTTTGTAACTAAAAAGATTAATAATGTTCAATTGTGTATAGCGGCTTCGATAAACGTTTTCATCAATCTATAATTTATTTTCACTTTTATTAGTAGTAATACTACCTACTTCAATTTACATACATTTATATAAGAAAAGCATAAAATTGCTGTCTTGGCATGTTTTTTTTTTTTTCTTTTTACTTTGAATATTATAACCGTTTGCAACTTATTACACATTTTCTACAATAACTTTATGCCCCTGGTAATTAACTTTCTTAATGTAAAAAGCTTTAACATAGAATAATTTTAGTTATTCGAGTATGTGATATGCATTCTAAGTATTAGTTTCTATTACACTATTTTTATTAGTTAAGATCATATTAATAACAACAACTGTCGGTCAACAGTCAGAAGAGCCATTCATCTGCATTTTAATTCAAATTTACATAAATATTTTATGTTATTAGTGGCGGGAGAGTGATTAGCTTTAAGCGACAGTTTCGTCGTTCTCAGTCCAAAAATAAACAATATAAAACATACATACATTTTTAAAAAAGCTGATGCGTTCCATTCACATGACTATCTATTCTGCAAACAAACTGTTCTTACACAACATTTTTTAACTACATTATGTTAGTCAAAATCTTTACCAGAATGGTTTTATTACTCAGTTCCTTATAAGTAGAATGGAAATAACTGAATACATTAGGCTAATCCGACACTCAAATCTTTTAAAATCCGTCACTATGCAATTGTCATTTAAATTTGGTTCTATTCTAAGGCCAGGCGTGAATCAACAGAGATCTGAAGCGTATGAGGGTTTCCCGTTTGAAAAAGTGTAAGTATTTTTTTCAAACTGAAAGTAATACCTTGAAAATAGTTCACTAAAAACTCTGCATGACAATTTGTTTTTACGAGATCTACATTTATCGTGCAATAAGCTTTTGTCTATCTCTTAGGGTTTACCAGTTATACCAAAATCATTCAAAACGAAGAGGACTTCAAGGGTTATTCCCAGGAAATTCAAGATAACCAATTTATTTTCCAGGTAAACCTCTTTACATACGGCATTTTAATCAAAGTCGTTAGCCATTTTTTATAAAATCGAAAATTACGAGAAAATGCTCTATGTAAAAAGCAGTTCGGGGTAAGGGACTTTTTTTTTTACTCAGGAATCCACAAAACACGTATTTCCGGTGAAATCTAGGTACCTCATTTTTGGGTGGAATACAATACCTTCTGTGCTTAGTATGTACATTGTACATAAGTAATATACAAAAATGCTAAGTTGCAAATTAATTTCAAAGTAATAATCAATTTTACTGACGTGTTTATAACTGGGCCTATAAGGGAACGGAGTTGTTTGTAATACTGACAAAATCTAGCTCCACTCCTGCCAGCTCTCTGTTTTTAAGCATAAATTTCTGGTCACCTGATTGATAGCATCCTTCATCTCCCCGAAAATATGACCAAACTTTCATAGGGCAATATTAGAGTTTAAGCCTTACTGTTTCGTGCTACACTTCCGTTTTCTTAATATCGACTTTATTATTGTCGCTTAGTAGTGACCAGGACTTTAAATTTCATCTCCAAAAGCTCTCCTTCATGCAAACATCGTTGATTTGTCCAGTTTAACCATATGAACTAGATGTTCAATTTCTCCTCTAGAATGCCCAAATATTATGTTGTTTCTCTGTGCATTTTGCACTTTCTAAAACGTGTTATCGAATCACTCTTACTTCAGTAGATTATAAACACTGTTCATTGTTAATTTTAATGCTTCTGAATTGCTTTTTAGGCTAGTCGCATAGTAAAATGATACTGGTTGGCGAGTCAAAAGTTGGTTATTGAATGTGGAAACCTTTACGCAGAGAAAAACACATTGCGATCTTGGGGAATGGACCACTCTTTATGCACATTAGTGTACATTTACTCACGGTACAGCAGCATGACAGTCTTGGTCATTGCTACTCAACTGAACCGGGTTCTTTCGTACAGGTGGTATCGCTTCGTTCCGTATCGTATTTTAAATACGCACGAATTCGCTAAAGTGCTAAGAACAATACATATGTGCTACAACTAAATATTTACTGTTCAATTAACTAATGCTGGAATTTCGGTCCAGGCATCGTCGTTGTGTTAACATTCTTGTACCCGTTTCCATGACGCTAATGATTATAAGAACTGTGTTCCAAAAGGGGGTTTTAGATCCCTTCCTTCCGAATGAGTATCATAGCAGCTCAATACCAAAATTAAATGCGACTTGTTGGTAGATTTCTAGTGGAAGTTGCTCTTTACTGAAACACGAGGGTAGGAAAAGTACCAAATTCTCGTCGCAGTTGTAAGTTTGTATTCTAACGTAACGTATTTTCTACATAGGTTGTTCCAGGTTTTTACGCGCCGCAAAGGTCACGAGGGTCTACCTGCAACAGGTAATACGGCGCAGCATTGAGGATAAGCTATCATCAGGCTGAATCAGGTATTTAAAATGAAGTGGCAGGACGCAGTATTGTGGTATGACCTTCGCCCAGTGACGTGTTGGCTACGACGCTCCCCTTCCAGTTCTGCTCCGAGTTTTGTGGCTGAGTACGCGCGTGTACTCAGGGCAGTCGATTTGCAACAATCTAATGTACGATTACTTTTGAAATGGTTATTAAATACTCGGAATGATCGTGTTAGTTGGGAAAATTTTCTTGCAGTGGTTCCGTCTTCGGAAACATTCCAGAACAAAAGTTACGTTAGTTAATTGCTGTCCTACTTTTAATGTAAGTTAATATCTTCTTCTTTATTTCCAGGATCGGTCGTTACTGTTCAGTTCCGAGGCTACCTGAATCTTTCCATCTCCTTCTTGTGCGACCCAGGTTAAGTTTCCCAACGGATTGATAAAAGTATGATTGCCAGTATAGCCTCTAATTAGTAAAATTCAATAAATTGATCGCTGTAAAGGTTTAGAATTTTCATTAAGAGCAAACATTTTGCTTTTGGGAAACTGTTTATTTAACAAGTATTGACATATGATTATTTGTGTACGTTTCAATTTACGTTCTTGGCAGTAACGCACACTGCAGATTTTTATTATTAAGAATGGCTACAATACCCTTGTGAACTTTTATTTGTTCTACATTATTTTCAAATATCGATGCTTGATTAAACTCATTAACCGCCAATTTTAGCAGTGTGTATTTCTAACACTAGCACAAAGTCACAAATACGAATTACATTAAGGAATTTGTGGCAACTATAAAGGCCTAGAATATGTTATCTTAAAAAAAATCCAGTAATTTAGTATTTACTAAATAAAAGCTTTGAAAGCTCTTTTCGCATGTTTATCTAAGGAAATGTTCTAAAAATACGACTCTAAAACACGGATGTTGACTAATTGTACATACATTTTGCGCTGAATATATGCGACTGACTTCATAATCTCTATGACAACTGGTGCTAAAATATGAATATAACCTTTAGCTTGCATTTAATTGGAGTCAGTTTAATTTCAAGCATTTCAAGTAATCTTCAGTATTATCAGTATCTGTCTGCACTTTCGTTGTCTTGGCATTGTCTTCTCTGCCATTCGTTCTTGCAGAATTACCACTGGGCAGGCAAGCAGCTGCATTATTCTTTTGATTGTTGTTCTGCGACTTTTAAAAATATCAGGATAAAAGATATACATTTTGGAAAATATAAAAATGTGGTTACATTCTTCACTTCTCACATCTCTCTATACATCTAAATGTATGTACCCCAAGCACATCCGAATTACGCTTTAAATCCAGCATACTTTTTAGCTTTTAACTGTTGTTTCAAACTTCGATAACGGCTCCCTTACTGAAATCATGCAGGAGTAAGAAGGTCCTATATCGCTGCTGGTCTACCTCGTTTTCTCCCCTAAGACGATACGAGATAGGGAAGGTTCAGAAGAGTCATGAAAACAACACTTTCAAAGACACCTCAAAGAGCCAAAAGCCCAGACCGGTTCATAATATTCTAGACAGGCTGGAAGTACTCAGGAAGTAGGGTCGAAAGGGTTCATGTAGCAGTTAACTTATCACAGAAGATAGTGAACAGAGAAATCCTGAAGTTTTGAATCAAGTACTTACAACCAACTTCTTGGAGCGTTGCTCAAGTTGAACCAACAGGAATACTCTTCAGTCTTATCTTGTATTTAGTTGTACAACATATTACCTGTTAACTTCCCGTTTCTTCTCTTAAGATAGCGAAAAGTGGCTTAGCCTGTACTTTAGAAGGACATGTAACGTTAAGGAAACACTCCACTGGAAAATCTCTAAACCTTATGGTTAACATTATCTATTTCTATTTTCGAGCTATTTCACATGTCAGTGCTCTCAGTGTGATCTACAAAGTTTGTGTTCTAGAACTTTGCCGTTGGATTTACAAGTATATTTAGCATTACAAATGTCCTACACGATAAATGTTTCGTCAAACTTGCCGGTAATTTTTAGCGTAAGTTCTTTAAATTTAACAAACATTTCAGAGGGCATTTTTTGCACTTAAAATAGTTCCACATTTTAAGCTATTTAAAAAAAAGTCTGTATTTTGTTGTTTAAAAACGGAATTAGCTAATTTTATGAGTGCTATATAATTAAAATTCAGCATAATTAAACTTTTCAAGATATTAATTAAAGTATGTCTTAGAGGCACACCAGATAAGGTATTGGAATAGATTTCAGTTAAATGTATTGAAAGATGTGGAATTTTAACACGCTAATCATACAGCACAACTACTTTTAAAAAGTATGAGGTTTTGCTTTATAGTTTTCTAAACGAGCTATATAACATAAATTTATTGTAAATTTAGAGTAGTGATAAAAAGGAGATTTACTAATATACTCAAGTGTGAACTTACAACACTTTAAAATATTGAATTGAGTTACGCATAATGGATAGCACTTCTTTTTTTTTCTTTTTTTTTTTTTTTGGCGTTCTGCGTCTTGGCATTGTGAGTTAAGAGTGTGCTCCAGTCATGGAAAGTGCATGGATCTGTGATGCGATATTGTGGTGTGTAGGCAGTGAAAAGCAGTATTTCGGTTGGGGAAGATTGGTGCTGACCACATTGTTTCCCAGTATCTCCTGGATGATGGACTACGTCTGCCAGATGTACGTGGGCGTGAGGTCAGCGACTGGGTTATTAGGCCCAGTCCCATAAGGCAATCAACATCATCTTTAAATGATCATTACAAAGTAGTAGTAACTGAACTAATAGTTGGCTAAACTATGAAGCCCAGGACTTAAAAGTACTTACGATATTGTAAGTAGCCATTGGGGTATGTCACCTCAAAATAATTTGAGTTCACCTTGTGGTTTAGCGGAAAACATGCGAGTCATTTGAGAAATTTAATGCTCTGCCGGCATGTAGTCCTGGTAGTTCAGTGGTAGAACAACCGGCTAGAGACCGGGAGATTCATTGTTCTAATCCCGGCTATGACACTGAATTTTTCCGTCCAATTCCACATATCCTACTCCTGTCCTACATACGGCTTGTATGAAAAAACAATTAAAAATGATCATTTGTTCGCATCAGCATGTACATTCATGTATATCATCAGTATATTTTATGATGTCACAGTCTTGACTCAATGAGCGCTCCCTTTGCCAGTCCTGTTCTCAAACCTGTGTTTAAGTACTATGTTGCTATTAATACAGCTCGGCTTTATGATGCATAACGCATTAATGTTAAGATTGTTCATGATAACATAAGAGACAACTAAAATAATCTGGTGACAACTTCAGTTTTTAATTATGACTTGAATGAGGAGCTAAATTCTATACCAATTAAATACTTGGAAGTTTTCACGATGGAAATTTGACGAGAGTAACAAATTTGAATTAATACTTTCGTTGAATACATTATGATACTAAATACTAATGACACAATTTTCTTGCATTTATTTTGTACACTAAAGCGGTTTTGTGGACATGCTGATTAAGGATTATAATTATGATGGATAGAGTCCCCAGTCACTGGGACTCTTTTCTACCTATATTGTCCTTGGAGGGAGGGATGAGAGAAGAGACCTTAAGGACCGCCATATCAGAATAAAGGCGGGCGCAAGCATGGACATGGTCGTTAAGGTTTTCAGATATGACACATACGATATCGTCCAGTTCATTCTTGCAAGCTCCTGAAACCTCAATGGATCCTTGAAGTAGCGCCTCAGCCGAAGGTTCCCGGAGGCCTCCGCAACAACGCCACGAAGAAACATTTACAGAACGCATAACAACCGTCCAGCCGCAACCCACAAAACATCGTCACCTACGATGAGTAGGAAATGGATTTTTAGTTGTTAAAAATGTTAAATTTATATTTATTCATTAATTATTAACAAAATAGTTTTTAAAATTTCAAAATATTTGATAAAGAAGCGAAAATAATTTGTTTCATTTTCCATAATAGAACAAGTTGTAATAAAATAAACTGTTTTAACCATTCACCAATAATGGATTAATAAGTTCTCGACACTGCAAGGTCCTGAACATGAGCTGAAGAGTCCTGCTTCATTTAAAAGCACCTGCTTCATAGAACAAGAAACCGCTAAGATATGTTTGTTGCCGGATAAATGCTACGTTACTTGGGAGCGTTGATTGCTTTTATACTTTCCACAAAGCTGGGAATATAGACTTGTTACATATGTGCTGAATTTACCGAGAATTCTTTTAACATACTGCTACAACCAAAAACGTTCGCTAATTTTTACCTTCGGCATTTTGGAAATAATGCTACGCAATTCACTCAACACCTACATTGAGCATTTTCCAGCACTTATGAACTGAAGGAACAAGAATACTCGTAAAATAGCACGCGTAATCGTGTTGAGTTTAAGTGCATGGTGTAATACTCTTGATGCGTGAAACTTTTTTCCTGCGTGTTACGAGTATATGCTTATCTTGAAGTGAGCTGTAGACAACACGCAATCTAATCTAAGGTTACAGGAGATGCAGAAAGTTGCACAGCTTCTCTTCTCACAAACTAAGTTATGTTGTTTGCCACACACAATAAAAGGAGGAACAAAGCTTTATAATTGAAAATATGTATAGTATATTGGTAAAAATGCATAAAGTGTGTATTAATAACTTAATTATGCAAAACATTTAATTACATATTTTATTCTAAAGTTACGCACTTTTATGTGAAATAAAACTTTGATATAACAGCATATACAAAATTCTTACTAAGTTTTGCGCTGGTAACTGAAAGCAGAAAAAATATTTATTTATCTAAAACTCCGTTCTCTACTTATGAGTACAGGAAATAATTGACAGGAAAGTCGTCGTAGAAGATGGACCACCCCAGCATTCGCACGTCGACCACAGGAAACCACAAAAAAACATGGGTCAGATTGGATGTCACCGGGTGGTCGAACCCGGAACATCCCGAATACAGGCCTCAGACGCTACCGCCAGAGCCATCCCGCTCGGTCTGGTAAATGATTTGTTGTTTGTGGCGTTGTTTAAAATGATTTTAAAACATTTAGACCTTCTCATATAGTTGCTCATAAATTAATTTAAAGCATTACGTTAAGTTCCCTGTAAGCTTTTAAACTTTCCACCAATGCCGCTACATTGCTGAAGAGACGTTTCTTCCACTCATTTATACTGCATAACCGGGCGATTAAAAACACCCTAATCTTAGCAAGATGAGCTAGCAAACTTATGAGGACTTCAAAGCGGATATGTCCAGGAAAAACCTTGTGAACACAGTAAAGCGTCAAGGCTTGAAACTCTTCGGAAATGTCATGACTGCAAATTGCAAAGTCAGTAAGAATGCTTCATTCAAGCTTTCAATGTACCTATCGTATAACCTTCATTAGCCTCACTGAGGCTTAAGCACTTTATTAAAGACGTGTGAACGTGTGCACAAAAATTCAATAGCAGTGATTGGACATCCTCTTAGTGGTTAATACTTTGTGTGGTGCTCTGGCTGGGTTGGTGAAGATTCATTGACAAGAGCAAGAAAGCACACCCATAACCCTGTCTCATATGTTCTCACATGGGTCTGTTGAAAATTGAGAAGTTCGCCATCCTGCACAACATACAAGTATTAAATGTTGTTGGTGTTGTTTTGAATCATTTGGCAGTTTGGTGGTTCACTGACGGTATTCTCTTTTCTAAGACCTGTGGAATGGAAATGCGCATATTCTGAGAATGTAGAGGACACTCTGAACAAAGATGATACTTCTATAGCAAACAGCATTGCAGATTCCACCAGCTAATATGCTTCATGCACACTAGTCATGGTACACCAACAAGTACTATAAAACGTTCGGCTTAAAATACTTCTGGGGTGCAAAGGTAGTCCCTAAATGCAGTCACGCATACTTCTCCAAGCTGCCATTTTGGAATTGGTATCCTTAAGGTGCTATGAGGACAGAATTATGGGCAGAATGATATTCCATAACGGCTTGTATGGGGGAAATATGGATAGGTACCATAGGAAGTTTAGTATCTGAACATGGAGGGTGCCATCAATCAAAGTTTAGAAAATTAGACAACAAGAAAACTTGACTTATATACCATTCGAAGGATCATACTGAAATATGTAAAACCATTATTACATCCTATCATGTACACACACATGACTTACAGAGTACTCAAGATGTGAGGGTTAGAATCAGTGTCAAAATCCGAGTGAAGTTCCTTTGAAGCATTCGCGCGACGTGTTCCTCTGGGCACTCACGGGTGAGAGAGAGAGAGAGAGAGAGAGAGAGAGAGAGAGAGAGGGGGGGGGACCACTATCATCATACTGTCCAGAATTGCATTCCTGAGCACCTCACAAGGATACTAATTTAATACACGTGGTACAGGCCTTTTCACTGCTAACATATTTTAGGCGAGCAATATCTCCGTGCTGAGTTAATTTCAGAAATTTTAGAAATTTTAAAACTCTCAGAAAATCATGCAAAACTCTTGAAAATGAAATATTAGCTCACCAGAAATGATGTAGGCTCCTTTAGATGTTCTAGAAGTTCCAAATTTTCATTTCGAAAATATTTTTATGTAAGCATATGCAACACACACAATACAGGGTTGTGTTAGGGGGCCCGCAATGCCACTATTTTACTGTCTTGGATTTTATAATAAAAATAACTTTTTCTGTTGTGATTAAAAATATTAATATGTGTATTTAAATTTAGGTTTGTCCAAATAAGTATAAAAAAAGTCTATGCCTAAACATTTACACGTTTTTCACAACACACTGTTGTTCACAGATCATATCAGAATATCAAAAGTGTGCGATACTTTTCAAAGCAGGGGTGTACACATTAGACAACGCCACATTTGGCACACATGTACCTGCTTTCTCTTCTAATCTTCTAAAGAAGTGTCGGAGCAAACATGGCAATGTCTTGTTGTATTTGTTTACTTTTGGGTTGGTGGCACAGGTGATGAGAAATTCGTTTTTGTCAGTACCTGTCCCAAGACATATTGTGTGAATTGAGAGGTTTCAAGAAGTGGATGTTTGCACCAGCTTTCCGCAATTGACAATTTTTTTGCCCTAGCCATCAACAATGTAATTCCGAAAAAGACGTATAGTTCTTCCTGGGTGACATTTTTCCATTTTTGTACACAAAATTTGGTAGTTGGTGGATCTTTCTCACCTAGAAATATGCAGTACTTATTTGTCTCATTTGGATGTACTGCACTAAATGGGGAGGGAAAAACAATTGGAAAAGATTGAGTACACTACAGTCATCGCTAATGTCTACAGAAATACCTGACTGGTCCCTGTCGAAACTATGAGCTTGTGGAGAAAAATTCTCTCTGTTCTACTGGAACAAACACGATGCTATGCGTGCTCGCTTATGCAGCTCTGATGGTGCTGCCTGTTGCTCATTTTAACCATCATCAGAATTCTCGTCATTATCAGGAACGTAGATATCACTGTCACTATTATGGGACCCTGAGAACCACAGCAGTTAAAGAACGTCCGTAAATATCACTCCATTTACATTTACTGTCACTATTCCCGAACTCCGATAAATTCGACGGTAAGGCCTCAAAAAGTCTAATAATCCATTATCAGCAACAAAACGCCGCACTCTGCTCGAAGAGGCCATTATCTCACTGCTTGTGGAATACCCTGATTCCGTCACGCGGACCATGTGATTAGCAGCATGTGGAGCTACAAGACGTAGTTTAGCTGCACCGGCTTGCTCTATTTCCTTTCAGGGACATGGTTGAAGTTAGATATTTTGAATCCTAACCTATGTACCATTATGTCCGACCAGTTCAAACGCTTTTACGTATGAAATTCTAAGACACAGTCGCTCTAACCTCCGATCGAATTTACTCGAACTAGCGCGGCTTGGATGCCTTTCTGCAATCGAATTTTCTCGACCGTAGCGGTAAAAAGGTTAAATAACTATGAAAAGCTAAGAATGCAAATAAGTCTGGTATAAGAAACTACATAATTATAACAATTACACGTGAATTTTTTCCCCGAAAGTTCAAAATATGGACCGACGTATTCATGATTCCATTATGTTAAATAATATTGATGTGAACTTGCAACAGCGTAACAATGTTGTCAAACGCATGTAATTGGTCAACAATCTAAAATATTCACCGCGCTTCAATTTGCCAGAGAGACCTCGGTGGAAATAAGCAGGTCTAGCGGTCCGCCGTGGTCTAGGGGTAATATGCTAGCTTCTGGTTTCCAAGGTCCCGAGTTCCAACTCGGCGTAGGGCGATGGAGTTTTTCGGGCATAAAAGTCCTTACCAGGCTTCCTTCAGAAAGGAAGTACAGCCGTTTGTCCCATATTGTAGATTTACGGACGTAAAAGAAGCACCAACCTGATGAAAACTCTGAACAAAATTAAGCGATCTTTCACGCCCAATATAGAATGGGACGCCGGGAAACTAAGGGTCCATATATAAAATTCAATTATTTTCGCAGGTTATAATTAGCAGTAATGAGAGTTTCGAAAACAGCACTGATTGTGCTATTAGGAAAGGAATTGGTATTTCACCCACTGGAAAGAAAAATGGCATAAAGAATAATTTTTTTAATTTTGAGGTGAAACAAGGTTTGAAATATATATGTATTTGGTTATAAAATGTACTAAACGGAAATTAATTATGAACAGCGATTCAAAATATGGAAAATCATTATTAAGAATGCTGTGGTAAACGTTTAAAATAGAAAATGTGTTTCATAGAATTACAAGATGTTTACACCGTAGCAATTTACTATTTGAAAGAATTGTGATGAAATAAAAAGTTAATTATTAAATGTGATTTAATTAACGTTATTGAAGGTTAGTGACAAATTTTATTTATAAAAAATATAAAATAAGCAGCAATAAACTTATATAAGTCAATAAAATCAATAGTCAGAAGCAATATAAATATGCATGAATAAGAACAAATTCCAAATAATATGCAGCTGATGTTAAAAATAAATACAAAATGAAAAAAATAATATTAAAGATAAAGAGATTAGGGCATAACGCGATTGTGGGATAATTAAACAGAGGAATGAAATATACTAAATCATAAAATATTATTGTTAATTAATAAACAAAAGAATACTATCTGGGCATTACAAGGATCTCAAAGCGTTGTGAAATAAGAGATAGAAGAAGCTGATGCATGAAGCCTTTGTGGAACATTTTTCCCTTCTTTTCTTAATTGCCAATATCATTCACAGGACCAAATTATTGGTCAGTAGGTCATTTTTAATCAACACACACTCGTGCATATGGCGTTTAAATTTTTATCTTGGATTTTTTTATTACCCACGCAATTACAATAAACCTCTGGTTTTCAATTTAAAACATATATACATGAATTATAAGTTTTGTGAATAGAGTGTCATTATTTAGAAGCAGTTAGTACGTAGTTTAATATAAGTACAACGTTTCCTGGATGCACTGCACTTACAGTAACTGTTCTCTACCTCGCCCATTTCTGTCGCCTGGCAGTGTCCATTACAACACATCGTGTGAGCAGTTCAAAGGAACTTCACTTCGATTGGACCCTGCAATCTCCACTGGCACATCTTTACCACTCCGAAAACTCGTACGCGCCATGGATTGCGGTGTATAATTTCGGTTTCAGGTTTTCTTAACATTGATTGACGAGTCCCTTGTTAGAAGAAATGCTGCCGTCCTTAAATTAAGCAGGAAACAGATAAGGCTCATGATTAGTCTGATGATTCGTTATAAGAATATTAAAAAACACCTTCAGAAAATGGGATGCTCAAAAGGCTCAATAAGCAGGGTGTACAATATACAGGAAAAACAGTTTCACATTACATTCCAACTGGAAGCACTGGAAGGGAATCAATTAAGAAATGGTGATCCAATTGAGACTGTACGTAACAGGGCTCGTGAGACTTAATAGAGCTAGAAAGGCGGCGATTACAAGAAAAAGGAAGGAAACCGTACAATAAACGTAAGTTCTCAGTGTGGTTAGGTAGAAGTTCCTCCTATTTAGATCCCTAGTACATAACCTAATCTAAACTGCTCCACCATTCAGGACAATTTCATGAAGCAGCTAAAGAGAATGTGTCCAAGCAGCATTCTAATGCAGATAAACAAATTTGAGGAATCTTGGAGTGAAAATACATCTTCATTGTATTAGTGAATGAATGGGAAAGAACTGAAAATAACAAATAGGGCAGTGGAACAAGTGGGCAGTTCAAGTATTTTAACTGTTGTCAGGAAGTCAAAGAGGAAACTAAGGAAGAGGTTAGTGAATATTTCAAAAACTTGGAAGATGTAAAGAAGAGGGGAAAACCATTGTAAAAACTTAAATTGTGGATTGGGAGCATAATGGGGAACAGGAAATGCATAAAAGCAGAATAATGGAGCTAAGTAAAAGTGTGAGTAAAGACAAAATAATGTAGAAAGTAATCTGAAGAGAAAGAAAGAATATTGAATGAGACACTCCGTTAGAAGAGATGCACTGGAAGGATGAGTAGGAGAGGCAGAATATGCCGGTGTTACACAATAGTTTAAATAATTAATTTGATGTGGAGCGGGAGAGGAATAGGAAAAGACGGGTAGGCGTGTCACAGTTTTCTGAAATGCCTACTTTTGAATAGAAAACATGATGACTAGTACCAGTATGAAGACTTTTGAAGAGTTCAGGGGTGAAACCTGATAAATCTAAAATGACCCACTTTCTGATTTTTAATAATTTGAATATATCGTCTACTGAGATTTTAGATTGTTTCTTACAACCGGACAACAATGCGACAAGTCCAGAGATATTTCAATTTCTTTAAAACGAGTACAGGTAAAAAGTCATACAAGTCCATGCGAAATAGGGGAATACTCTTACAAGTCCAAGGAATCTAGTTGGAAAATTTAATGATGTAATAATTCCTAGCCTATGTAGTTGTATTATGGATGTTGCTAGTATTGAAATTGTTGTCATAGTCATTGTTATGTTTAATTTTACCATTTTAGTTTGATTTTACCAGTTTATGAAGGAAGTTCTACTAGTATTTCGTTGTGCCCTAGTAATAATAAAGAAGAGAGTGCTCCATGTGCTCCTGAAGAAAAATATAGCATGTCTTAGAAGAAGCTGACTAAGAACAGGAAGAAGTTTGGTCGTATTAGTATGCTTCAAAACGTTTAAGACTGGAATTATATGAAACAGGAGAACCATGTAAGTGTAAAAATATTTTTTTTTTGAAATTCTCAGTGATGAAAATAAGAGGAATCTTATTCATGAACCAACTCGAAAATCTCAATGAAATAAACTTCTATTTAATCACAGTGATCACTGTACAGCGCAGGCGATCCAGAAGAGAAGAGCAGGATGCACAATTTCGAGATGCATCTTATAAATTTAATGTTTCTATTGCCCTTAATGGAACTGTCAAAGAAACCCACTTGTGTAAGCACGCATTTATGTCTTTACATGGAATAAAGAAGGGCAAGGCAGATCATTTACTTAAGAAACTTAAATCTGGAGACCAATCTCTGCGAGACGGCCGCGAAAACAGATGAAACACGTGAAATAGCAAGAGGACACATAAGTTCAATAACTGTCGCAATAGTCACTACAGTTTGACAAAGGTAGAAAGGAATATACCTACCTGAGTCCTTGAACATTAAAGAGATGTTCATTATGTTCAACAAGAAGTTTAAAGATCAGAATGTACCGTATAAAACATACCGCAGCATATTTAATTCAGATTTCAATACGAGTTTTGGATATCCACGGTCAGATACTTGTGGTTCCTGTGATGAGTATCTGACCAAGAGGAAGAATTTACAGAAGAACTTGACTTCATCAACATCTGCTGATAACAAAGTACGGATTCATTCTGAACTTCGATCCAATGAAGTAGCCCATGAATTGCATCTTAGAAAGCAACAAGTGTTCTATGACAGGAAGATAAAAGCAAAGAAGAAATGTCGAAAGAATCCGTCTTCGGCTGCAATAACTATGGACAACAATAAAACCTTTCTTTGTACAAATACAAAGACAAATGAAGTTTATTATAAACGACAGTTGTCTATTTTCAATGTTCATGTTCTAGCAATAGCTGATAGTTATTTTTATATGGATTCAGAGCACACAAGCCGAGGCAGACGAAGTTTCATTGTTACTGTAGCATTTTCTACACAATTTCCTAAATCTAAAAGTCAGACACCTGGAGATCTTTTGTACCTCCTGCGTAGGGCACAACAAGAATGCCACAATGTTCAGATTCCGTTTCTTTCTAGTCCATATAGAAAAACGATTGAACTTTGTTAAGATGACATTCCCCATAAGAGGGCATTCGTACCTAGAATGTGATATAAATATTGGTATGATGACCAAACAGAGGAATGTCAAATGCCCAAGGAGCGGTGTCAAGTTTACCGATATTCTAGAACGCACCCTTCGCCATTGGATGTTGAAATAATCAAAGGTTGGACGGCGTATCTGGATAATTCGTCACACAAGAAGAAACTCCCTTTCCAATCCAGGCCAATAAGGGAACTGGAAGTAACACGAGATAAAACAGCTACAACGGAGCCTATCAGCAAGCTTCGTTAATTCTGTCCGCAAAGAAAAGACGAGCTGTCAATTTGAGGGACGGCGAGTTCAACCTCCCATCGACTCGATATGATGGTACAGTAGTGCGCTTACAACTATACGTGTTAAGTTATTTTTCTACATTTAACCATGTAAATTTATTGTTTTTATTATTATAACTATTTGAACTAAGATATTTTCATTACTTTACAGATGATCTTATAATACCTATTGAAAAATACAGAGATTTACACGACTTGAACAGATTTTGCCATAGTGAAGTGCAAGTGTATTTCGATCGACTTCTGCATCAGATCCATCCATACACTAAAAAAAATAAACAAATAAAATAATTCATTGTATATTGTTAAAAGCTTACATATTTCATTATAATGATAACTTAAGTGTAAGTGTTTGAAATCTAGTAGCAACTTGCAATATGTTACGGACTTATTATTTTTCCACTGTACAAATTGTATTCATGATAAAAAAATGCATAATATTATACACCTGAATCAGATGTATGCAATTTCAGTAGTAACATTTCTCTAGAATACATATTATTTTAAACAAAAGTAAAGGGAAAAGAACAATTTAAATATTACGAGTCTTGAAACTTTAAAGTTTGTCTCCTGAAAAAAAGGAAAATTGAGACTTATCAGGTTTTTCCCCTGGACTCTTAGTACGTTAATAAGTGTTCATCTTATTTTTTCAGTGCAGTTCTTATCTTTAATAAAATTCAGAATTTTAAAAACGGTCTTGATTGTTTGCTCCCTAAATTACAGTTCATCATGGAAATAGAAAAATTATGCTTCCTTTTCTAGACGGATACCTCGTAAACAAAGCCCGGTGTCCTGTATAGTGTAAGCTGATACACACCAGCCGATACATGATACATCGATTAAATGGAGCATGGCCAAAACATTACTTCATAGAGATAACCATTTATGGCAGCCTCGAATCGTGTAAGTCAGAGTAGAGGCGCGTACTCGGCAACAAAACTCGGCGCAAAGCTGGAGGTGGGGGGGGGGCAACACGTTACTAGGCAAAGTTCATACCACATTACCTGCGTCCAGCAATTTTCTTTCCAACATTGGATTCAGCCATGACGATAGGTTGCCCTCAATGTTGCGTCATATTGCATGTTTGCCCCTGCGAGTCATGAATTACTAGCTGTTTATTTGACGCGCACCCAAGCTGGAGTAGCACAGTTTGTGCGATATTTTTTCCTGAAATACGGAAACCACGCCATACACAAAGTTTTCAGAACCAACATACATATATTTACTTAGAAAGATACGTCACGTACAAAAATAAAGTATCCATAAATGATATGCATACAAACTAACGTTTCTTAATTACTCCCGTACTCCGACATGCATAAGAAACATTCCATTAGACCATAAGATTCCACCCAGCCGGAATCACTTCTCTATGCGAGTGAAATGGTGCAGAAAAAAAAATCAGGGACACAAAAGCGAAGCGATATTATAATCGATGTGAAGTAAAGATGTGGTTCGGATACCGCCTTTATGATGGAGCTTCACTGCAACTGGTACTCAATAACAGCCTAAATGAATACATCATAATTCGGCCTTCTAGAGGAAGGGGTGAAGAATTATTTATATGTGCGGTTTTACTAGACGACAGTTAAGATTTCATATTGGAGATTCCATCACCGACCTGCAGAGAAACGTTAAACTTATTACTACCATTAAACGGCAACGTCAGTGCAACATGTGAATACAAGATTCAGGTTATTAAAAGAACAAAAAACGAAGTTATTAACTTTCGTCTTGATTTGTCACTACGAACATAAACAACTGCGATTCATTATCCTAAGCTACAGTTCAGTGGAAATTAATTAAAAAACTTCCTCGCAATCGTAAAAAATAGAAGTGACGTATCTTAAGTCTTTTTTTCTTTAAATACAGTTGCGGAGGCTTGCCGGGACTCCGACGCTGTGTTCCTTCTTTCTCCATTTTTTTTTTCAATTTTCCCAACATTTATTTTTGTTTTTCTATTTGATTTGCTTCTAATACACACACGCATATACACATTTACAGACACACAAACATCCAAGCCCAAAGCGGGACTCGAACTCACGATCCCCTGCGCCACGAAACACCAAAGCGAGGCGCTTTAGCGAGTGCGGCCTTGGGGACCGGTAATGTTCAGAGGAAATCACTTGCGAACGCCGTAAACCGTGTATCTGATATACCGGTATGTCAGAAGGAAAACCTATCAGGTTATAAACTTAACAAATAATTCTATACTTATAGAAATATTTTATACATATTTTTAAAGGACAAGGTATTCAGTTTTTGAAAAAAAATGAAAATAGTATTTTTAGTAAAATTACAAGCACGTCTTTTACAGTAGCAAGGATCTGTTTTTATAAGCTTTTACATATTGGCTCTGTAATTTGCAAAAGCATAAAATGAAAGAAAAAAATTACAAAACTATATAGTATCACGTGACCCAAAACAAGCCATTCTTTGCAGTTTTATGTTTCCCGCATCCACAAGTGCAAAAGAAGTTGCCGCCTCACTTATATTTAAAGGGGCAGTGCAGGTATGAAGCAAAGAACACTGAGGAAGTGTTTCCTGTCAACATGTCTTTTACTTTGTGATTTCGTACTGATAAACATCACGTTGTCGCCTACTTGCAGTTTGTACCAAGTCATTCAGGCAATAAAGGTAACGGTAATATTATACCGGTGATGCGATTATTAAAGTGTTTTGTGTTTTATTGTCAGAACCAGCTGACAAATTCAACGCCAGAGCCAGGATTTAATTATGACAAATGCATATTCTACATGTTCTTCTATCGGCTTTGTGTATACCTCGACGTTTATTAGTTATAAAACAGGTGCAATATTCTTTTCCAATTAAGAGGACTTCAAAAGCTATTCCTAGGAAACCAACATTTTATTTATCATGCAAGTATTTTAAATATCTGGTATTTCATTCAAATTGTTAATCATCGGTTAGAAAATAAAACATTTTAAAAACATTCCATATGCTGGGTAGTTTGGGATGGGCCTTTTTCTGGAACATGCTGAACTTAATACGATGTTTGATAATTATACGATTTTTCCGTCTTTGAGTTCAAGCGACCGCACGCGAGATTTGAAGTGGACAAAGCAATGCAGGGGCGGGTTTTCTTGTTTCCCCCGCCTTCGAATTCCACCAGTGCTCCATCTTCATTCCATGTATAACCAGTGCCATCACCTGCGGTGCCATGGTAGTAAAAGCGGGTGTTAAACACTGTCAAAAAAGTACGGGCACAAGTAAACATTTTATGCCGATTTTAATTCAGGGGGCCTCAAAACATGCATTGATGTTGAAATATTGATATAGTATTTTTGGGTGGAATACAATACCTTGTCTATCTACTAAGTATGTGGTATATAAAGTAAAATTAGAGACACGGCATATACATATACCAAGGGAGGCCTTCGTAATTCACATTGATAAGTTGAAATAGTTAACCAGTCGCCACTGCCATAAGGGTGTTATCTTTGGCCAGATACCTTATGAATGAAAGCTTTCATAGATAGAATGCTACCTAAGTTCCTAAGTCAACAGTTAATCGCAATTGTGGGAGAAGGAATTTCCTCTTTGGTTATCAGTGTTCGTTTTCTCTGTGCTCTGCCTACTGGATCAGCTCTTCTACAAGCATGAATTAACTCGAGTGCTATTCGTCTTCCCTTCAAGAACCTTCTCGGTGAAGATTCTAGGAAACCGCATTTCGCAAATGCGGCAGCGTTTTATTTAGCAAAGGAATGTTTCATCGATTCCATTTTTACATGGCAGATTTGGCAATTTGTCTTGTTACAGAATATAGGGTCGGTAATGAGGTTCTCAAATAAGGTTCTTGTACCAGTTGCAGCATTGCACCAAAATATGCTCATTCACATTAAACCATGTTTAAACATAGGTACACAACCCTGTCATCACAAAAGAAGATAAACGCTCGTAATGACAGCCTTAAACGAAGTGCCTTTTGATTACTTCTCCAAGATGTATTTCAGAAAACACAATAGTGTGCTTGTTTGCAATTCTTGCTTAAGCTGAATTTACCAAATATGAACACGCTACAGCCCCCGCCCCAAGGTCGCTAATTTTGTACCTTTTAGACAAAGCACTTGTTAATTGTGTTAGAAACTTTTAACACATTTAACATTTTCTGTTTCGAGTCTATTTTGTATTTATTTCTTCAGGAAAACTTCAGTAATATTTATCAATTTTTTTCAAAAATTTCCCATTAGTGCTTAAGATCCTGCTTGCTATAGTTTTCAATCAGGGAACTGATTAATTTTAGTTGAAGTTGAAACTTACGTTATTTTTTTTTTAATTCTGTATCTGTGTAATTTTTGTAATATTTCTGATTTATAATTAAGAATTACCCACAGTTTACTTAATTGGATGAGAAGCTAAAGAACAATCGACTTCAGAACAATAGTGTTGCTTTTAAGTTCATTATTTGTGTTTAATATGACTTAATTTAAAATATATATTTGTTTTATGTTCGTGCTTTATATGCGACATTCATTTGTATGTTAATGCTAATCGGCTGACTTTATAGCGCGGTCAGTAGAGCTCCTGTCTGCTGTGCAAGGGGTCCTAGGCTCGACTCCCGATTGAGGGGTGGGGAATTTTTCTGTAGCCCAGAGCATTCCCTACACTCTCCAGAGTCTGGAAGTATGTATAAGAGTGGGAATGTGTGTGTGTGATCTGGTGAAGAAAATTAAAAAAGAAGTTAACCCAACAACAAACAGTTCACTAGTTAATACCATCGCCAACAGGCAAATGTTCCACAGGGAAATGCCGCTGATAAGAACATGCAGCTAAAGGCAGGGTATAAATGGTACAAAAAATGTAATGAAACAGAAATTAATGTTAAATAGTTAATTAGCGCCAATCTACTTATAAAAGAGCAGCTATAGTGTCGTGTATGTGCTCGACATAAGCACGAAACAGGCTTTGGAAATTGTGCCCATTAATATCAGAGCTTTCGAGAAAGACGCCGCATTAATCTGCAGAACATCTAAAAAGGATAAAAGTAAGGATCACCCTTATATACCCAAGAGATCCAGATAAGTAAGTGTTGTTTAAAGCAGCAGAGGGGTACATGGTTTTGCAATTCAGTACATTGTGTAACCCGTGTTAACGCCCTACGAAGCAAATATTTACATCATAGCAACTTCTCGAATTTAAAAGAATGAATAGATTGAAATATAATTTTTGAAGCGTTAAACACGCAAAGAAAGATTATGCAGTGTGCAATATAGCTTTGTATTATCAACAAGATTGATATGAAAATGATTTTAGACAGATTCGATAAATGAATATTCATAAGATTTGCGTAACAAATCTGCGTAGTTGTTTAACAATATCACTGTTACTCCCCGAGTTGGATTTGTAGGAATTTTAGTGATGCTGTCAAGTTATTTCGTTCAGAACATATGGATCCCTTAGTTTCTAATTGTTTATTATATTACGTTTGTCCTATGTTGTCTTTGATTTTATGAATCTTAGTACCTTATATAGAAGGTAACCATTCCCTTAAAATGAAAGAAACAGATCTTATTGTTACCAAACAACAAATATTATTACATTTATACACATCATGATTATTTATTCTTTTACTAATCTTTTACTAATATGCAATGACAATTGTTTTCGTCACAAACTTTAACAACGATGATTCACAGGCCGGTTTTTCAAACTGCTGTATTTTATTGCATATCCTATTAATTACGTATTCATAAAATGGACATATAAATGAAAAGCTGCTTGCTACCGCGAAACTGCATTAAGACAGAGTTGTGCACTTGCATGCACAAGAGTGGCTCTTTCCCCTAGAGTGTAATAGTAGTTTTCCCTCCGTAAGGTTTCCGCCTTCAGGTAACCCATTTTTGACTACACCCAGCTCTATGTGACTGGAGTGAAAAACAACTTGGAGACATTAAAGCAAATTAATAATTTATAAACGATGTAAAATTAAGGAATGATTGGGATTATACCTCTATGAAGCAGTTTCACAAAGATTGTACACAAGGAAAGTCGAAACCAATTAAAACATAATTCGGCTTTGTGGAGAAAGTAATGAATGATATGAAGAGTAAGGTTAAAGTGATTATCACTATGGAACGGTAATAACCAGACCGATATGAAAACTAAAATTTTTCATGAAAATAGAGGTTTTAAATTGTAAAATTACCTTTCTGCAGTTCGGCCATATTTGGCGGGGGCCGGTAAAGTATCCTGCTTATCAAATGCCTAGAAATGTGCTAAAAAACCTGAGCAGGACACGCTGGCAAAGGGAGGAGCTATTTTGTCAGCACCTAAATAATCACCTGCGCTCCATTATGAGCCACATTTTGTGCACGTCAATACACGTCAGTAGCAAATATTGTTGGTGCTCATAGATGCGAGTTCTTGCACGTTTCACATTGCCGATTCTCTTAAGGTGGTGCATCATAGTAATTTATCCAAAATATGTGAAAAGAAAGCTCAACATTTAATTTTTCATAATAAAATGACGTAAATTCTAAACTTTAAGAGAATATGTCGTTTTTCCACTAGGCACACATTAACTACCAATTACCCTAAGTGTAAATGGGCAGTGTATGTTCGACACGCCCAGAGTTAAGCCTTATTTTATCGCAGACCCTTTTTCAACAACTATCAAAACTCAAAATGCTTCACACGATACAAATGTTTACTACCTTGTTTCAAAATGTGCATACTGTGCCTCAAAGGTACGGTAAAGAAAATGATCACATATTTTTTCGATATACTGCTCATATTTTGAGAAACAAATGATGAAATGTTGAAAATCAAGAGTTTTGAAGAGTGCGAAAAGCAATTCTTTTTCATAATAAGAGTTAATATAAACAAATATGATAAAGCAGACCTATTTGTAAATTTACAGTAAAGCTTTAATATTTGTGTGAGTATTTTTACAAATGCATCACGTGGCTCAGCTGTATTAGGACAATAATTTAGAAAATAATAACAATGAAAGCTAGAATTTTGTTATATGGCAAAAATACACTATTATTAATGTAATAGCTGGTATAAATTTCAATAAGATATCTTGCATACGGTGGATTTTCCAAGCTTCTCAGACACATCAGCTCAAAGTGATATATAGCTAACTACGTTACTAGATACTAATTTAATTAATTCCCTTAGTAGACCAGTAATAGCTAATATGCCTTGTTTTCTTACAATACTCTTTTCCGATATTATATTTGTTTCTACGATGTAAATCTCTGCGGCATTCTCAGTATTTTTAAAACTAGTGAATAAAACAAGGCAACAACCCGTAACAAAGGAATAAATGAAGTTGTTTTTTCTTCTCAATTAAAGAAGTTAATAACTAGTCGTTTATACTTCACAACATTTGCTTTTAATTCTACCATATGGTAGTCACCGATATTATTTTCATATCTTCCTACACGTGTACTGTGTGCAAGTGCTTACAATGAAGGGATTATTTCCACGCTTCTAAACCTAAACCCGTGTGTGTATCTATAGGTTAGTTTTAGAAACAGCTCAAAAGAGAATAAAATATAAGCTATCGCTGAGGAGGAAAACTATAACAGTGACGGCGTTGTGTCTTATTCATAGGTGATTGATTGGCTGCTGGCTTGAAGCAAAGAATAGCTTCATCGGCTAAACAGTGTTTACCAACATTACAGAAGGCAGAAATTTCTGAATTTCCCAAACCACCAAAGAATGTATTTGGCCTCGACCGGCAATAGCCAATCTTCTATTTGTGGTTCTCTTGCTTCTGGCTAATCTTGTGTATTATCTTGCTGCTCTAAAGGTTAAAAGATCAAAATGCGCTTCATCTTTGTAACTCGAAACCTCTCTGATAACGCACTGATTATGCTCGGAAGTCGCCGACGTATTGCATTGCACTAATGAGCGAGTCACTTCAGCCAATGAATGCATAGAACTCACAAATGACAGACGTTAACTAGATATGGAGTAACACACTGCGTTGCAATGTCTTCGCTGTTCATTCTCTCTCTCTCTCTCTCTCTCATTTATATAGTGTTGTTTGCTGTGTATTCTTAAATATGTGGAGCCGATTGAGCTGATATGAGCACGGTTTAAATATGTCGTAAGAAAGCGGAGTGTCACTGCTTCTCTAAGTGACAGTGTATGCAAAGTGTTGAGAGAATGTGTACCGAATATAGATTTTTGTGTGTGGGAAAGGTGTATTCAGCACACAATGCAACAAAAGCGAAAATTTCAACTGCGGAATGATTCATACGACAAAGTTTCGTTAGTGAGACATGTGAGTGAAAATGGCAGTGGCAGCGAGGAAGGCGAAGACACAGTGTAACGTAAGTAGAAAATGTGGTTAGATATCATTAGCACTGTATCCTTAGCGCGGTGGTAGCGCAGCTGCTTACCAAGCGGGAGACCTGGGTTCGATCTCCAGTAGTGGGGATTTTTCCCCCGCTGGGAGACCTGGCCTGGGGTGCACTCAGCCTCGTAAGGTCCCTGGGGGACCAACTGAAGAGCTACTTGATGGAGGCTGACCACGTCTCACCCTCCAATACTGCACCCCATCCATGACGTCTGTAGTGCACCGAGATGGGGGACGCAGCGGCCGGGCGGTAGGCAAGGTTCCCCGTGAGCTGTCATGCCATGGAGTTTGTAGTTAGTTGCACTTAATAAGAACCTTGCTAATGTTATTAAATCTCTTGGCACTCTAAGAAATAAATGGCCATGCGTGTACTGGGAGAAAACGTGACAACGTTGCTTTTTGTATCACTGAAAACCTGCAATCTTATCGCAGCCATTGATGCCGCGCATGTTAACATTGTGATAGGTGACATAATTCGTCTGCTCTGTCTATAAAAACATTTTAAATTTTGTGCATTTCATTATCTTGTAAATGTTAGAATGCATTATTGCATAACAATTTCTCACTCATTTGCATCCTGCAAAATGAGAGGCTAGTAAGTGAACCGAAAATATAGAATACATTAGCTTTGAGTGTTTAAATCCTGTTCATAATTTTGATTTTCTGGAACATCCCCACAAGAAATAGTATATTGCGATACAACTGCGATATGTTCATCTATACAGAACGAGAAAGAAATTTGAAACATGGAACGAAGTCGAGTATTTGCAATTCTGAGGTTCTGCAAACATTTGCGCATCTGTATTGCATACCATTTTTATCGGCGACAGTGAATAATAGAAATATTTGCCCGAAAATAAAATTACGGTCAGCTGTTCAAAACTAGTATCAAGGTCGACCGTGCTAGCCTCAGTGAAACTGTGGTCGATTAGTCTCGCTAGATCATAGTTACCAAATGACAACTGAAATTAAAATGCTAATTCGTAAGTAAGTGTTAACAACTAAAGGGAAGTAAAGATGATACGATTTATATGATAAACAAAAAAGTGATTATTTGATAGGTAACAATTAAATATACTTACCAACAGTTTCAGATTTAAACACATGATATTAATATTTGCGCTCAAAGTCCAACTTCCCCACATAATAATATGTGTGAGAAGTGGGTAAAAAAAAAAAAACACCATCGTCGAAAAAATATTTACCATTTACAAGCTGTTTTTCGGCGCCGAGTTGGTGGAAGCAACGTACCATATGTTGAAACATATTTAAGGAATTGTCGTTAATAATTAAAGACTTAAGGCTTGTTCCATACTATAAATTCCCTCGTATCTCTTAACGGTCACGTGAACTAGTCACCTCTCATTGGCTGTCACCTTGGAATAGGGTGTTGTGCGATAAAAATTACTTCTTTATTTAACACTATCATTTATTTCAATATATCCGAAGAGAGCTGTCAAACTTACTAACTCATCATCGTATGAATCAAATATATTACATAAGAGAAAATTAAAAGTAAGTTTTATATTTGGACGCTCTTTAACTGCTGTGGTTCTTAGCGTTCCATTCCATATTGGACGCAAATGACCGCTTAATTTTCACTCAAGCGCCTCTTAATCAGTCATGAGGTTCTTTAGCGTGCCGTAAATCTACGACAGGGCACCAACGGCTTTACCTCTCTTCCGAGGATAAGGATTTTTACGCCCGAGTCCTCGTCCTCTGCCGGATCAGAACTAACACGCTGGACCGCTAGACCTGCTGATTTCCACCAAATGGAAAACAAAAATGACAAATGGAAGCGCGATGAACATTTTCTTTGTAGTTCAATCATAGTTAGACAATATTGCTACAGTGTTGAAATTTCACAGTTACGTCCATCCATGTTTTTAACTGTTGGAAAAATGCATGTATTACGGTTATAATTAAGAAGCTTTTTTATTGTTTTTTTTTTTATGCTGAACGTATTTTACTCAGAGTTAATCCATCTAAATGCTTTATAAATTAGTACCATGAAATACATGGGATGACCCTTTGCCTCTAAGGACTGCGACAGCATGTGCATCTAGCATAAGTGTTCATATCTCTCTTCTCAATCCTTGCTTGTTTATCAACATTCAAAGCGTGTCTAACAAATCAGGGGAAAGGGAAAGGTAACGCAACGGAGAAATATATCTCCGCAGGGAAAGATTATAAGAAACAAGAATTAATTTTCATATTTACGAAAATGTTATGGTGGGAACTGAGAATTGTGCGGAATGTATTACTCGATATTGAGGGCGATTGTTGCAATTGATATACCCAATTCTCCGAATGGGCATAGATGAAGTCGTTTTCACAAAAGCAGATGCTTTTCTGTGGAGATAAATTCACTGATGATCTGATGCCATCTCTAAAGACTCCATGCACAAAGCGAAATTGCGAACTTTGACGCCCCTATCTGAGCTAATATTCAAGTAGAGCGCGCTAGCACATCAGCAGTATTGCCAACTCTAGCTATAAGTCGCTAGATCTGGAGCATCTTTAAATCATCTGGACACAAGTTAATCGTTAGTCACTAGCGACTTTTATGGTAATTTTAAATAACATTAGAGACAATTCTGGTGAATTTCAATTATTTTTGATTTTGTGATGCTACGTGTGTCATATTGATGCAGCTGTAGATCTTTCTGCCACTCTTGCTAATGTTTATTTTTTTTCTGGTCCTCTCAAGAGGATAAGAGCATTTCAATATTTATCTATACTGGAATCTCAGGATTAGACCGAGTTGCGGCCGAGTGGTTAGACCACTCACCTCTCACTAAGGCAGCCCAGATTCGATCCCAGATGACTGCATGTGAGATTTGTGGTAGACAAAGCAGCGCAGGGGTGGATTTTCTCCCGGTTCTTGGTTTTTTCCGCCATCGCATTCCACCGGTGCTCCATCTTCATTCCAAGTGTCATTAGTGTCATCACCTGCGGTGCCATATGTAATAGAAGTGGACGTTAAACACTATTAAAGAAGACTCAGCATCTATCACTGTAGGTTTCTAAAAATAAGCACTTAACAGGCTGTGGGACTTCTATATAAAACTACATTCACAATGAAATGCAAGCGCAGACGCAACATAAGGGCAAGAGTTTATACTCATATTATTCAATGAAAGCATTCACATAGAAACGCGCAAGGTGTAATGCAATGCAACGCAAGAGTTTGCAAACTCCAAACTTTGTCCTTGCGTTGCTTGCAAAGAGGAGGCATTCGGATTCTTTTCTCTGTGCATTGCCTTTGAATTCAATAAGAAACGATCGCACTGCAAGATTTTACAGGACCTGATGTACATGCATGCTCTTCTATTTGGCCGTGCCGCGCCATCTCTAATTTCCCTCAAGAGGTTATGATAGTCCCCTTGCGAATCCTTCTTTAATTTAATGGATGTAACTATCATCTGTGTCTTGATCTCTTGGTTCTCATAAATCGAAGACGCAGAGAAATAATTCTTAGTCCATTAACTGTGTAGCTTTATCACTTTCTGGAGTCTCTATTGTAATATTTTCAATAATTTTGAAAGAGCAATTATTGTGACGTCACTGCCGCGAGCGTCAGTTGTTAGTATGTAATTTTGTAACATATTTATTTGTAAAAGATTGAGTGAATTTTCTTATGTGTTAGTGTTGGTTACGTTATTCAGTTTGTAACTAGCGGAACGCTTGGAAAATATTCGCATGTAACTTACAAATCTAGAAAACCGTGCCAACTTCTTGCGTTGCGCTTACGATTGCATTGTGTATGGTGTCTCCTTGCGTCTGCCCTTGAACCTCATTGTGAATATAGTATTACTCCCAAATTACATGCAGTCTGATGCGGAAGGTAATTTAAGATGTAAACTGCTCATACTCAGAGAGCTTTATCTAAGCAAAAGTAATATACTTTTTAGAAACCAACTTTCTTCTTACCACAGCTGAGACTCCACAACCTTTGAATCTCAACAGCGGACAATGAATACAGAAATTCAAGTGAAGTGGGGAAGTTAGCTTTAAGCTATGGAGTTCTATATTATTTGTAATGAAGGTGTACATAATTGTTGTAAGAACCTGAATTAAATATGATTATTATGTGAAAGCCATCATATAATTATACGTTATCGGAAAAAGTGGGAGAAACAGTATACCTGATTTAAGGCTGGTTCAATATGGTGGCAGCAAAGCCTTTTGTGTTTATTGTAAACGTGAACTGTATGCATAATCTGCAGATTTGAAAAAAAAAAAAAAAACGTTCTTTACTTGTTATAATTGTGTTCTAAAACCTTTTCTGATTGCGAGATGGCAAAAAATATAAAACTGCATAGGACAAAATGTACGGAAATAATAACAAATGTCCTTGCACCTCATTTTATTGAAGAACTGGATCAGACATTGGCATTCGGTGTTACTGATAAGTCGACTGATATTTCCATCACATAACTATTAGTACTGTGGCACGCTACTTCAGAGTTAAATTGGGAAGTATCGTTTCGAGGTTTTTGAGTTTGTTTGTGCTTGCAGATGCCAACGTAGAATCAATTGCACAAGCAGTCATATCCAATTTAGCTAAAATTAAATCCTTCGAAACGTCCAAGTGTAGCAGTAGATCATGCAAGCATCACGCTGGACTTCATAATGGTGTTTGTGAAATTCTGACAAGAGAACTGAGCCTTCCATATTTGGTGGTAATTAGAAGTGTATTTCTTTCTTGCAATTGGTAGTGTCACATGCAACGGAAGAAACGTTACCACGAAATGTAGATTTCTTGGTGCGGGAGACTACAACTGGTTTTCTCATTCAAATAAGAGGCAGAATGCTCAAAAAAAAAAAAAAAAAAAAAAAAAAAAAGCTCTACGCAAAACTTATTAATGCTGAACCACAGACAATTTTGAAAGTATGCGATTCGGGGTGGATTTTGTGGAGCCCGCTGTTCGCCGAATTTTGCAACAGTGGAATAAGCTAAAATTGCATTTTCAGTTAGTCCGATCTACAGAAAATTGCCATACAGCAGAAATGCTTTTTCATATGTATTCGAATTTAAGCATTAAGTTGTATTTGACTTGTCTTCTTTCCATTCCTTCTAAAGTTCAACGAACAACCAAAACGTTTGAAGCGGGCAATAATGATCCTGCTACCTTCGTTGGATAATATGATCAATCTCATTACTTTGATTAGCAAAAATAATTAATCCAACGACTCGAGTAGATATCTTGGCTGAATCCACTGATACTAACAGTTATCTTGTTCCAAAGCCCTATTTAGGGTATGAATTTGAAAAGTTGGCTCAGTTAATTGAGTCGTACGCCGCAAAAGGCGCGCAGAAATTATCATGAAATTACTTAATGAACTGAAGCACAGACTCCCAAATACACAAATGTCGACATACTGCAAAAAAGTCCCTGCTGTTTGTACGTTCTGAAAGGTCCCATTATTCATTTGGCTGCGGAATGTCGTTGCATCTTTTTTCAAATGACTGAAATAGACAACCAGTGGCGTAACTTAAATGCTATAAAATGGTAAAACATTTCCATTACAGTAGAATTATGGATAGAAGAGCATTATTACAGAGTTGTGGCAGGATCAAATCAGTTTAAGCAGCTGGTAGATTTTGCAATCGAAACTATCTTCCTTCCATATGTCAATGCGGAGTAAAAAGGGTTTTTAGTCGATTTATAGAAACTAAACTAAGGAATCGGCTGAAGTGTTCAACTCTGGCAGCAATTTTGCATTTCAGAAATGCTTAAGAGTTTAGGGAAAACGTGTTTCTTATACAAACTGCCAGAAAAAATCTGATGTGTACCATTCACATGACTTTCTCCATATCCCTGCAACAAATAATTCTTAAAAAGCTTATACTTCTGTTTACTTTATGCTAATCAGAAAAAATTAGCGGAAATAGTCTTATTACTCGCATCCTTGTAAGTAGAAGCGAAATAAGGGACAACCGTAGGTTAAAGTGATAGTCAAAAGCTGGTTGCTATGTCAATGAAGTTCCTTTGTTTATATGGATAGGAGTTGACAAGTTCCAGTATGAGAAAAGTATACGTTTTTCATAGCAGAAACCAAAAATAAGGAATGTCACAAAAACGACGAACTCCACGAAAAAATGTATAAAACATAAATTGTGTGTTTTAATGTGCTCTAAATTTTTTGTGTAGTAAATGTTTGTACATCTCTTACGGTTTAGCAGTTATTCAAACTTTAGTAAAATTCATCCAGAATAAACTACTCTTCAGAGGTTATTCCCAGAAAATTCAAAATATACATGTTATTTGTCAGGTAAATATGTTTAATATACGAAATTTTAATCAAAATCGTTAGAGCCATTTTTGAGAAAATCAAAATTTTCGAAAAAAGTTCCAAGTAAAGGGTAGTTGGGGGTGGGGGGATATTTCTCAAAATCTTCGTGTCGCATTCCTGGAAGATACTAAACTTAAATACCAAGTTTGGTATTTTACCAACTTTTCGTTTTTGAGTTATCGTGTTCACAGACACACGGACACACACACACGGACCTTTTTTGTGAAAATGCTTTTTTTTGGATATTGGAGACCCTAAAACATATATTTCCGGTGAAATCTCGGTATCGAATTTTTGGGTGGAGTGCAATACTTTCTCTATACACTATGTACATAGTGCGTATGGAGAAAGTAAAAATAATACATAAAATTGGTTCAATATCAACGCACATACGACCCGGTGTAGCTGCCACGATCGACATCCTCAGTTCAGGTTGTATAGGAATTGGAACACGAAGATGAATGATTTTTATTTTATTTAAGTTAATGTTATGTTTTAAAAAAGTGTTACATACTTATTATACAAATATTTTATATTAACTAGTTAATTTGATTTAGAGACTTTCTAGAGACTATACATTTCGTATCTGCTGACATGGCTACCATTGTCGGCCACACTGCGCATTACCACATAAGTAGAACGGCAATATTTAATCCCGGAAGTTCCCGTGGGTTTTAAAAAAACAAGTGGAATAAATTACCTTTTAGAGCCTCTACATTAAAGAAGGGCACATAACTCGTTGAAAGTGTTCATTTGCTCAAGATGAAACAGAAGAGAAACATTTACTTGTCTTTGAGAGACACAAGTGTTAACTTACAGTTCTATGCAGTTCAGTTTAAAGTAAGAATAACATTATCATCTTTAATATGAATTCTAATCTGTGTTTTATAATGATAATTTATACATACATTTTCTATTAGTGCACATCTTATTTCAAAGTTATTTTATGTGCTTCATTTTCTCTTTGTATTTTCACAGATTGACTGCAACAGAAATGTAAGTGCTGAGTATAAATGTAAAGTGTGTCTTTTAAGATGTTGCAAATATACTGTTGCGTTATTCACTTGCATCAATATTGAAATACATTCTTTTCTGCAACAACACTAAAGAGTAATGGTATACCAAAGTATTCTAAAGGATAAAATTTAGAAGAACTGTTTAAACAAAAGTCACATAAGTTGCCTAATTATAAAGAGTCAAAAAGAGCACCTAGGTACAACGACCAAGGAACCGTTGTGCAAAAGAAAACTTTACGATAAACTTAAAAATTGCCTTTTACCAAAATTTTGAATGCAGAATGTGAAAGTGAATCGGTCATTATAGACACTTCTATTGTTAAAACCTTAGTGAATGATGCTGGCAGAAATATGATTGACGTTTAAATGTCTTCTCAAATTAGATAACCTAAAAGTTAATACATTGTTTAGGTACTAAGAAGTTAAGTATCCTCTTCGTACTAGCAAGAGTATATCAATAGTGGATATAAAAGTGCGTTTTGCCAAATAGTGAATCAGAATATTACTGCAAGAATGTGAAAATCACAAATTCCCACAAGCATAAAATTGCATTTGGGACAGTGGCACGGTATGAATATTCTGTGTGGCTACACCAAAGAAAGATGCGTATTTCGGCTAGTAGGTACATGTGACACTACAGGCTGGAGATTATGATAAACTATAAATGCAGTTTTTTTTTTTCAAAACACAAACATCCCGACAGTAAGATATGGCAGCGAAAATGAACAGCAGGCACTCGAGTGTGTGACGTGTGAATGCTGTGTGAGGAAGCTCGTCAGTTTGTTTGTTCAAGAACAGCAGCCCTGGTTTTGCTGCAGCTCTACTCCTCTATTTGCTGCTGGTGATCTGATGAATTTGATTTCACATGTAATCTCGGTATACCAAGACTGCCATTCGCCTCTAACGTGTTGACTATAAACCAATGATTCCTTAGTAGGATTCCATGGTTTACTCTCTCAGAAATAGTGACGAAAAACTTAATGCTAGCAGGACATTTTCGATTGTTGACACATTCAATCACATAACAGTTGGGATTTGTGGTGGACAAAGCAGGGGCGGGTTTTCTCCTGTTTATCTGCCATCGCATTCCATGTATTATCAGTGTCATCGTCTGAGGTGCCATAGAGGTAAAAACGAGCGTTAAACACCATAAAAAAATTCTAAGCGAAAGCCCACTAAAGCGCAGCAACTGGCATGCACACGGTCCCTATAAACAGATTACTTTGTTTCAGTCGGAAACTATCCGAAATACAGAGAACATAACTTTTGCGGTATATACATATTTTTTCAGTATACAGATATATTATTCTTTTATATTTGGATTCCTAAAGTTTTATTTATAAACAAAACTATTTAAGAAGTAAAATGTACACACTTTTCATAAGGGTTTTCTTGCGCGAAAAGAATAAATATAGTTATGTAATACTGTTTACAAACATGCATTATAGAAGAAAGGGTTTGAAAATCGTTCACCGCCCGGTTTCTTGTTTATCGCAGCCTGTGTCAGATTTGTTCAAAGAGCTGCAGAAAGGATAGTTGCATGAACATTAGCTGAGACTTTGAAACATCTTGTTGCTACTACCACTCCACAGTAGGCAGGGACGAAGTGAAGGAACCACAGGAGGTTATAGGCCACAGAAACTGCGGAAGTCCCTCAAAGGTTACTTGGCTGGAAGACCTAACCCATCACTGGAGTTACCCAGGGAGGGAAATTGACGACCCGTGCAACCAGGCAGTCTTTTGCGACTGCCGAGAATACTTTTTCTTCGGTGCAAGCATGTGTCCTACACCACGTCATAGCATTATCATTAACCTGTGCTAATTCTTTTCAGAGTTGAGCTAAAGTTATGCCGATGGCATGCGTTTACGTGTCATTAAGGTGCAAGATGTTAAAAACAAGCTATCCGTGCAAAGTCGTAAGCTATTAGTGCTTACGCTTATCACTCCATTACAATCACCTAACACTGCTTTGTTCCTGTTAATGTGCAGCCATGCAAGTATTTTTATTTCTTTAACTTTGTGTGTTTCTACGTTATGTTCATTACCTCGAGAATAAAATTTCCAACATTGATTTTAACGTAATTGACCAAAAGTATTAAAATGTAGATGAAAAGCAGTAATCCTGTCCTTAAAATGTTAACATTTAGTGTGAATTTTGAGTACTATTATTATCATCATCATCATTATCATATCATCATCATCGTCGTCATCAACATCGGTGGTGTTGGTGTAGTAGAAAACAATTATCCAAAAGCCAATATACAGAACAGTGCCCTAACTAATTTGTTCCAACAATACAGTTTTGAGCTTTCGAATTAAGGACATGACCGAAAAGTGTTTCACAAACTCTGCCCACATTCACATATTACAATCAGCAGTTCCAATAAACTTTTAATCCAGTCATAAACCATTAAAATCTACACCTACATTCCCTATTTCGGCAGCCAATGTCAGATCAACGCACGCAAATTTGGTGATTCACAGATGCTTCCAGGACGTACCCGAAAGACAATTCGACTATATACTTTTTATTCATGGCTGGACAGCATTTTTAATGGTTTGGCATCAATACACTGAACAGCCCCTGAAAACCTTTTCTTTATGGCTATAACGGATTGGTATCCATTGTGCAAAAGGTTCTTTTCATTAGTTATTGGTTCCTTGCGTAGTCAACATAAATTAGTAATCCCTCGAGTGCATAGGAGCTGCAGAAAACTGAAATCAATATTTTGAGGTGGGTCTGGAAGCAGCTTAATACAGAAATGCTTCGTTGTGTAGCATTTCAGTAGAGATGCCTGTGATCGAGTGGGTAGCACTATGAAAAAACTGCAGCAGACTGTAAGATAGAGCTCATCAATTTCTTTTTACTTGTATTTATTCAGAACTAATCCTATACTGCTTATGAAGATGATATACTAAATTCTAATAATGACCATTAATTACTAATGCAATGTAATACATCTGGCGGTAGAGGAAATTTGTTGTTTAATGCGTATTCTTCCTCAAGTCCACCCAAAGGAATACCAGAAACATTATTTTATACTCTGACGAAATTTAATTTCTTAGCAGGTAAAACGCTATTGGCAACTTTCACACAATATGTTATGTCTAAATAGCCGATCTTGGTCATCAAATATGTCATCCATGGTCTAGGGGTAATAAGCTGGTCTCTGGATTCAAACCTTGCGCAGGGTGATGGCTTTATTCTGGCCTAAAAATTTTAGCATGGCTTCCTGCGGAAGAGAAGTAAAGTAAATAGCCCCGTGTCGTAGTTTTACGATACTTAATAGAGCCTCAAGCCTGATAAAGAGGTCTTTTATCAAAATTAAGCGCTCTTCTCACGCCAAATATGCGATCGGACACCTACAAACTCAGCAATTAAAGAGTGTCATCAAATAAAACTCTATTTCAGTTTAGTATAAAGTATGTCAAAACTCGTTTAAATATCCAGTACCTAGTCAAAGCGGTAAATCAAGGGAGACCTTTAACACACTGTGAAAGCAAATGTGAAAACTCTTTGGATGTAGGCATTCTGTGGGACTAAAACTGGTATACAATGGATCAGTAATGAATTAAGTGCTTGGGGCTCCGATAATCTACCCTTTTAAACTTAAACCTAAAAAAAAATATTTTTAATTTTTGGTCAATAAACCAATCTTCTGTTTTTTGAAATAAATGATTCCTGATGCACTAAATGACACAACTGCAAAATTTGCTGACTCTTTTTGAACCTCTCACATCAAAATTTGTGCTTTCTTAAGACCAATGTCGCTTATCTGTCTCAACTTCTTTGTAATTTCCCCGCAAATCATAATTGTGTTTGTTTACATGATTATGAATACCTTTACTTCCAAGTTATTGGTCCAGAATCAGTCAATAGCTTTGACACATACTACTGTATTTACTGGGCTCCCTCCTCCGTTGCAATGCATTCAGAACTTTATACTTATGTCTAATGCTTAATTTTTGCGTGATGTAACCTCTAATCATATTATTTAATTTTATGAAGGAAACATTTAGAAAACGTATTACTGGAGTTTAGTAATGTACATTTTTTTCTTACAAACTGAACTGAATTCTCTACATTTTTAAGATGCTGCACAAAAGAACCAAGCAATGAGTAATTATTCCAAAAAATACAGCGTATAAATATTTTCTTGTTTTAAATGTAGCTATTTCGTTGAAACTTACAAGAATGCTTATCACCAGAAAATTAAAATATAAATGTAATTGCTTATGTACTGGGCTGGGCAGTATAAATGACCTTGAAGGTTTTAACCCCATTATTTAAAAGGCCAGTATAATATAAAATGAACAAGAAGTAGTTCACTACAATTTTAAGTATTTTATTTGACGTGACTGTACATCATTTGGTGTATGCGTCTCTTAAGGTTGTTCAGCCTTCGTTTGGATTACCGTTATCTTTTTGACTAATTTTGACAATAAATCTAGTGCCAGGTATAAACTCATTATGACGTTTCAGTGTTTGATAATAAAGTGCACTGATCTACTTGAAAACTGTTTTTTCTCTAATAAAAAAACTTGGATGGGCGTCGTCTCTTGGTAACTCCTGTACCTTTGAATGGTTTTCTCTCGGCAAATTTGTCGAATAAAACAAAAGTAGCCCACATTTAATTCAAGGTATTGTGTAAATATGACCATGAATTACCTACTGAGAAAAAGGAACATGGTGCAAAATAAACCATAGTAGAATCTGGATATAACGGTATATGGGATACCCATTTTGCTAAAATCGAAAAACCTTTATATAAGAAGGTGTTTTTCTCCCTACTTGCTATGTACATTGCAATAGCTGCATCACTGTAGGTTAAATACTCTTTCTTGCAGTGTCTAGCACCAAGCTCGCAAAACACCAAAAATGAATAAGGCCAGCTGAAGCCTGAATATCGCCAGGCAAATCTATTGCTACTCATGTTTGCGACACTAAATCACAAAGCTGCACTTTTTCTTGGCTTACAAAAACAAGTTTTAATGGAGCTCTTCACAGAGGTAAAGTAAAGCAAATCACCGCTTTTATTTTATCCTTAGCCATGCATACAGAAAAAGTGTGCAAATGTGTATGTACGACACGTTAGTCGATAATGCTCCAAATTGGGTATCTGTTTCAACATAAAACGTCGTGACGAAATGTTAACGAGCAGGCCGCTTAACCGAACTTTTATCAAAACACGGCTTAACCGAAACGGTGGAGGAAGGTAAAACAAGTAAAAAATCTTATGTGTTCCATTCACACGACTTTCTCTACCTATTCTGCAAACAAACTTTTTACAAAATATTTTTCTTCTATATACTTCATGCTCATTGAGATAAACACTAGCAGAGTGGTCTTAATGCTTAGTTCCTTATAAATAAAGGGAACTAAGGGAACACACTAGACTAGAGCAACAGTCAAATGTTTCAAAAGCTGTCGCTATTCGATTGTGACTGGAGTTTGGTTCCCTTGGATCACCAGGAAAGAAACACGAATGACTCCTATTTGAGAGAAGTGTAAGCCTTTTAAAATTGAAGCAAATAACTAACATCTCGGAAAGGATTAGCTCCACAACAAAAATGTATAGGAGATAAATTGTGTTTTGACGAGACCTACATTTTTTGTGCAGCAAGTATTTGTCTACTTCTTATGGTTTACCACTTATGCAAACCTCATCCAGAATGCAGAGAACGTCAGATACTATTCCTAACAAACTGAAGATATACACTTTATTTGTCAAGTAAATATCTTTAATATACGGCATTTTAATAAAAGTTGTTACAGGCGTTTCTGAGAAAGTTGAAAGTTTCGAAAAATCTTTCATCAAAGAATAGTATCCGGAGGCTTTATTTCTTAAATATTCATGGCGAATCTCTTTTAAGACACTAAACTTAGATCCAAATTTTCGTTTTTGAGTTATGCTGTCCACAGGCGTACACGCATACACACAGACCCACAGATGAAGCTTTTCCTGATTTTTTTTTTGATTCAGGGGATCTCAAAACATACTTCCAGTGAAATCTAGACATTGAATTTGCTGTTGAAATGTCATACCTTCTCTACCTACTATATATTTACATAGAACATGCACAGAAAGTAAAAAGAATGAAAGAACAAAATACGAGATTCTAAAATGCACGTTCGCAACGTTGCTGCGACAGTTAATAAGAGCTTTTCTTCTCAACCCGAAATTCAAATACAGATATTTTCACTATATGTAGTTAATCCTCACCCCCATCCAACATTCCAAGAAGTATTATACTATCATAACTGGTGTTCGCTGCTTTCACACGGAAGTCCACCGTTATTTTATTGCTGGTGGTCATTATAATATATTGTGTTTAAGATGACAGGGAAAGGAAGCGTCGTATGGTAATAATAAACAATCAACGCGCCGTGTCGATTGGTTAGACCACTCGTCTCTCACCTAGACGATCCGGGTTCGATCCCAAGCGACCGCATGTGAGATTTGTGGTGGACAAAGCGGGTTTTAAACACTATAAAAAAACAAAACTCGAAGCCGTTAGCAACAGAGTGATAGCGAACAGTGGAGGAAGGAAAATTGAGATAAGAAAAGACCACAAATTTGTATCCAGATTAATGGGTAATAATGAACTGAGTCATTAACATAGTTATAACAAAGCAGTGAATTAACACCAACAGATATAATGCACATAAAATGGTGGCGTTTATATAGCTCCTCGTAAGCGTTGCGAAAAGAAGGTTCAGAAAGAAGGTTTATAAAATCTTTGTACACTTTTTTTAAAACACGACGACCTCGCCTCAAACCACTGGCCACTGTCTTCCTCCTGCCACTAGTCAATAATCATTTGCAAATAATACGCAGCCGTCAGTTGAAGTTGAGAAGCAATGTAGCCACATGTGTTTTTTCTGTATTTCTTTCGTCAGCAGTCAAGTTTCGTATGTATTTCTGACTTCCGACCCTCGCTATTCCTAAACCTGAATGAGATGCAGCTACCCGGAACTTTCACATAAAATGTAAATAGCTCCGTCATTTGAAAGGAGCAGTGGCGATGGTGCAAAATGCAAAATCTTGCGAAGTGGTGGTGCAAAAATAGTAATAATTTGAAAACAAATCCCCAGCTGAAGTAAGAGACAGTTTAACAACAGCTAATAATATTGTTAATATAGGCTGTGTGCGTGTGGCGAAATTGTGACTGTAGGCACTCCTAGTGGCGAAGGCAAAACATTTTTCCGAGTGATCAGAGCGCATGCCATAGCTGGTATGTTGATTATAAATATGTCGTCGTTAGTAGATATTCACTTGGGATTTAAGATATTCTATTGGAGGTCATCGCACTTCAGATATTCAGCAATAAAGAAGGGAGTGTAACCTGTAGAAACGATAGGTGAACGAGAAACTAAATCAAGAATTATCCGGTCTGTTTATGTGCGAAGTGAGTGTCAACCAGCCCCCTTATGTAATACTGCTAAAAGTAAGATATACTAATTTTACCTTTGATAGGAATTGTCGCATTTGCATTTACATTACTGATTGAAAATGGAATTTACTATTAGGTGCCCATTAAATTTCAAATTAATCTATATAGCTAATTTGCCACAATTTTATTTTTGACTGATCGACTGCAATAGGCATGTTGTATTGGCTGGGTGTAAATGTAAAACAGGTCTTGCAGGGTGCTGTAAACACGTTGCTGCGTTATGCACTTACATTAATCTGAAAGAGATTCTTCGAAAATTTCTTTTCTGCAATAATTGGAGAAGCCTATGAGTGTTGATGTAGCGTATTCCGAAGTAGAACATTTAGAAGAAATGTTTAAACACAAGCAAATAAGCTGCCGAGTTATTACATATTACGAAACGAAAGCGCGGAAGAAACAACAAGGAGCAAGGAGCTATTGTGTCAAGTGGCATTGTATGAAAAACTTTTGGAGGCAGAATGCAAAAGTGACAGTGGACGTGAATCGCTAATAATCGGCACGTCCATTGTTGAAAGTATTGTAAATGCTGCTGCATAACTGGGAAAAGGATTAGTGTTTCGTGTCTTTGTGAACTAGACAATCAAAAACCTCTTAAAATGTACAAATGTTACGAAGTAAAGTACCGTCTTAGCAATAAGAAATTGCTAGTGAAACAATGTTGCAGTATCAATGCTCTCATGGTTCTAATATAGGAAAATGCGCATCAGCTAGTCAGCGTGTACACAGAATTATGACACTCCGAACTGGTGAATACGATAAACTGGGTGTGAAGTTTGTCTATTCAAATTACATTAAACACCCCGACAGTAAGATACAGGGGAGAAAATTACTATAAAGCACTTGTTGGAGTATGTGGAAAACTATGGTTAGCTATGGTATACCCGATAAAATTATCAAAATTGTGCAGGAAATATATAACGACTACTCATGAAAGTCATGCACCAAGGGAAATTGACACCATATATTAGTGTGAAATCAGGTGAAAGACAGGGATATATTTTCTCACCAGCTGTCTTCCAAGTTGTGATGTATAAAGTGATGAGAAAAACAAATGAGGGAAGAAGAGGAGACCTATTAGAGGATATAGATTTTGCTGATGATGTACGTCTCCCCTCACAAAACTTCAAGCATATGAATGACAAATTGAAAGATCTACAGCTAGCAGCAGAAACGGTTGGACTAACTATAAACATTGGAAGGACCAAATCACTACGAATAAATGCAGCACCTGAAAGAAACTTCCAATTAAATGGAAGAAACATAGAGGATGTTGAAAATATTGCATATCTTGGAAGCATTGTGATAAAAACTGGAGGAGCCGATGAGGATGTATGAAGCAGGATTAGGAAAGCATATGCAGCTTTCATCCAACTGCTTCTTATATGGAAAAGTAATGAGATTTCCATACAAACAAAGCTACGAATATTAAATAGCGATGTAAAATCAGTATTGCTTTATGTGTGTGAAACTTGGAAGGTGACCAAATCTATCACCAAGAAAATACAGACCTTTATAAATCGATGCTTACGAAGAATCCTTAGAGTGTTTTGGTCAGATGTCATCTCCAATTAAAAGTTTTGGAAATATGCAAAGGAAAAGGATATACACTGCGTAAAAATCAGACGGCAGTAGAGAGGAATCCTCAAGGTCATCGCAGGAGAGGAAGACCAAGGGTGACTTGGAGGAGAACAGGAGAGAGAGAGCGAGAGAGAGAGAGAGAGAGAGAGAGAGAGAGGCAGGAAAAACTTTGGGAGAAGTGAAAGGAATGGTGAAAAACTTTTCTCAAACGGAAATTTGTTATTCCTTTTGCTTTTGTTTTTACTCCTGGTCATTCAAGAGAACTGGGTTTCAATCATGCAGCAACCAGCTTTGAAAGATCTGACTGTAATTTTTACGTAGAGTATATCCTTATCTCCCGTCTACTTATAAAGAACTAAGCAACAGTTCATTTCTGTTAATGTTTATCTTAATTAGCGTGAAGTATATAGATGAATAAGCTTTTGTAAGAATAGTTTGTTACAGAATAGGAAGAGAAAGTCATGGAATGGAATACATCATATTTTTATTCATATGGCCCTTTAAATACCAAAATGCGTCCGTGCAAGGCCGGGTACTAGTAAGCTCATATAAGGGACGGTTGTGATGGAAAGTAGCGTTCCATATCAAGATTGAAGTATGTGTACATGGGCCTTCGCAAACGCAAATGTTTTGATTCTCGAAAATGTATGTGTATATGTCCTAAAGTGAAAATTCTTTGAAACTGTCGCGCCTCACACATTGCGAACGACTGAGAATTTCCCCTGTTGAGAGACTAGTGGAGCATCTAGAAGAAATTGAGTTATCGTTGTTTGCAGTCTGCCGTTTCCAAACTTAGTCTCAGAGGACTTCTATCCCACAGCAGCGTAGAAAAGACTCGCTACACTCAGCAGGAAGCTGCAACTGTCCACTTCAAGTAACAAACTGCAACAATCTGCTTACTTTTATTGATACCCCTTTTAAAGATTATTCTTTTGAGACAAATGTTAAAACATCCTCCTTCATATTAGTAATCTATTACTCATTCACACAAGCCCTGTGTTTGGTTGGAAAGGTAGAATCAGACTAAAAACTGTAATGCCATAGCCAGGATTTGAATCAAGAATATCCCGGGTACTGTCCTTTTTTTTTTTTTTTTTTTTTTTTTTTTTTTTTTTTAAATAAGATACAGTACCGGAGTCTGATCGGGACTCCGGCACTGTATACCCTACTTTTATTTACCTATTCTTTTTACCTTGTTTTTCTGTATTATTACTGGATTGCTGTTTTCTTACTTTTACAACACACACATATACACAAACATATAACACCCATACCCAAGATCCCCAGCGCTACGAAGCACCAAAGCGACACGCCTTGGCGAGCGCGGCCATGGGGACCGACTATCGGCTCTAATCAACTGAGCTATCATGGCAACATGCCTCTACGGCATTACATTCCTCATTTGACTCGCGTTTTTTCCGGCTGTTGAGCCATATGTTATGGGAATGACTTACTAAAGAAAACCTAACGTTCCCTATCCTGGAATATAACATGAGATCACCGGAATGTCAGCAGTGCCTGTATGAAATAAAAATAGAAAATGTTATTGGGGTCTGTGCAAAGGAGTTTATCAAGGGAACAAAATCTAGCTGAAAAAATAAGCTTAGCCTTATAGTGTAAAGTTTTTTTTTTCTAAACCTTCATATACATATGCTATGCATCCAATATGTAGATTAAGTGTATTGTTTTAAATACATGGCGTCATTTAAAAAAGAAGTACACAATTAACTCTGCCTACAATTTACAAACACTTTTCACGACCGAGGATATTTATGAGTGTGATTACACACCCAGCTTCTCTCTCTCTCTCTCTCTCTCTCTCTCTCTCTCTCTCTCTCTCTCTCTCTCTGAATTGCCTGCATATAAGTAGCCTACTCATGAAACGTTTGTGCAGTTCATCGTCCCCGTTGCAGTCAGCCCTTTCTTTTTTATTCCATTTTTCCGACGATACTGCGTTTATCAAGTTCTCATTTATGCTATCATTCATGGGAATGTAAATTTCTGCAGTCCTTCATTTTGAATTCTAGGTATATTTTATACTCCAAATATTGATATGCATATTTATTGTTGCAGACATACCATATAATCATATTTGGTAGTTGAAGTTTATAATTTAGGTTTTGCAGTGTTTACTTCCTTTTATTTGTTAACACTTATATATGATTTAATCACATACTGTTTAATGTAACTCTTTCAGCCCAAGCATCCATCTCACCTTCAGTTTTTGATTGGCTTGGTCAACACTAGCAGGTGTGACTAATCGATCATCGCTTTACAGAGGCTAGCACGGTCTACCAAATGCAGATTTGGAAAAGCTACAGATATTACTTTTATTTTCATGTAAGCATTTCTATTATTCACTATCGTCGTAAATATATTTGCAATGCACATGCGGAATTGCATTGCAGAGATTTCTTCCATTTGTATCACTCGCCGCACGATTACAAGCATGGCTATTATAACCAACATTTCTTCCGTCGTCTTTACGTGCTTGTGCAAGCAAGCAGAAAGCAAAACAAAACATTTAGAAAAACGACTAATCTTAATTATTTTCTGTTCGTCAGTACCGTTAAATACATTTTCACGAACGCCAGTTTAATGCACATTTCAGTTCTACGAGAAAAAAATTACTAGTTTACCCTTCTATACCTCTATAAGCATCTACGTTAAATTATTTAAATTCTACGAACGTCGCTGCAACGAAAATCTCAGCATAGCGAAAGTAAGGAATCGCGTTAAGGAATTTATGATCAATTGAACGAATTTTCAAAACGTTTCCATTAGTTAATGAAAATTGAATAGCTGTCGACAAGGCCCTCGTTTTATCCAAAAGTGAATTTTCACGAAAGAAGGTTGCTGATAGTGCTTGGGTAAAGACCAACTGTGTTTAATTAATGCCTTCAAAACTTTCAAATACCTGTTGCCTTGTCTCAGGCATTCTTAACAACCGTTATTGATGTAAAACTTTGGAAAAGTGAGGGATATAACCTTGTTCTGGAGGCCTTTCAGTTACTGTGTTGTTTCCTGATTCAGAGAGAGGTTTTCATCCCTGACCATACAGCGTTTCACGCAGAGTCAGTTTGTCATCCCGGACTGTGTTAGATTAAAAATAATACATTCAGTGTCGTATTAGATTTAAAAGTTGCAATTGCGGCCCTTTTTAGATAAACATATTAAATAACCAATTTAACGAAATTTCATTACAACGAAATGAATTTCAAAGCACACAGAAATTCGCTATAACGGCATTTGACTGTATTCGGTTATGAAATGGAGCATGTTACTTTTATATTTCATGAATAAAACGAATATTTTCTATGTTCATATTTTTTCTCGCTGTCATTGATGAAACATTCGAAATGCATATTCGGATGTCTCCCCATGGTGGCTCAGCGCTAGAGCACCGGCACACAAAGCTGAACATCCCCGGTTGCAGTCCTTAACCAATTTTGGTAGTGAACTTTCAAATAAATGAACTATACTAAGAAAATAAGCAACTTGATATACAAATACAGTATCACCAATGCATGATAACTTAGTATTGTAAGCTAGCATTGGACCTTTTCACCGCTAACGACCGGTTGCCTCGGATCCAATGCCCACAAAGCGCCAATGACGTTAACTTAGGTTGGGTTATGTTTCTTCTCTGAAAGCAACATATACCAGGTGGCGCAACTGCCGTATTTGACGTGTACAGATATCACTATATTATTAATTTTTTCCCCGGTGCTGTATACCCCTTTTTCCTTTTTCCCCTAACATTTACTGTGTTTCCGTGTTGCTGTTCCAATACACACACACACATATACATATTTCACAAACATATAAACACCCATGCACAAGGCGAAGCACCAAAGCGAGCCACTTTAGTGAGCACGCCGTGGGGACCGGCCCACTTCGTGCGTTAAGAGAGCTGCAGAATTCAACGAGACTATTTCAAGTTAAAACCGGTAAGTGGGGAACTGGCTGAACGACCTTCGTTTTAGCCCTCTTGTTTATCAGCGGGGACGGTCAGCAGATCGCGCTTAGTGAGAGAAGTAAGTATTGGGTCGCGGTCGCCAGTTCTTCGCTGGTCGGTTTAACTTGGAATAACCAGTCCCGTTGAGTTCTACATTTCTTTTAAAGCACGAGGGATATCTGCAAATGTTAAATACGGGATAGTTTGGCAAGCTCGTACATGATCTAGGAAGTATATGACGTTGGGGGGGGATTTGGCTTATCTTTGGATGATGATAGGAAGTTGAATTCTACTATATACACAACGAATTATCCATGTTTGTATGCATTATGCACAGATATTAATAATATCGTTCACAAGTGCCAATATGACAATTTGCTCTGCTGAATATTAATTTGGTTTCTATACGCCTTATGCAAATTCAAGGCTGCATAACGTGTGCGTGCATCTCTCCAGTCACTGAAAGCTATGTAACCAAATCATATTCCCATCTCTATTTTAAACCTACTGTATGATTCACTCGCTCTTGCATTAAGCATCTATCATACTTGAGATATTTCAAGGTCAATGCAGTACTGGTAGGAAGCTTCAACTGGCCACAGAATATAAAAAAATCTGAATATATCCGTTAGAGTTTTAGGATAAATTTTACATCACATCACTTTATTAAGGATGTTTTTTTTTTTTTTTAAATGCCCATAATATGGACAATTAAGGACTTCTATCAGTTATTTCTCTGTCGCTACCATTTGTATCTATGTGAACCAGTCACCATTAAACTCCAGAGAACATTTGTCTGCACTTTATAAATGCTAGCAGAAAAATAATTCTTTCCATCCGATTGATGCTTTGCAGCATAGTTTCGTATATTTGCTGTTGGAAGTGGGGTAAAAAGTTATACATCTGAAGGTAATTTTAGATAACAGCAATGTTTTATTAATGTTTTGGCGTTTTCCTTTAAGTTACTGATTTTAGCATGGTGCTTTAAGTAAATTACCTACAGATGAACGTGTTATCGATAAGTTTTGGTTCAATACAAATACAGATTGTTCCGATACAGAGCTACTTAAGTCTCGTATACATATAGCTTCCTTTACAGTTGATGCATTATTTGCGTTAACGTGCAGTTTCGTTTTCATGGCTGTATCGCAGTAGCCCTGAGGCCTTTTTATTATTACAAATTATTTATAAGCATGATCTTCCCATTTACAGCTTCAGTGAATTGATCTGTTCAAATGCGACAAGTGTAAAAGCAAGTTTTCTTAAAGCTTCAAACTAGTTTTATTTCATTATAAAGTAATATCATTCTAAACATTGTCTTATCTACATTATGATAATCGAGGTAAACATAAGCAGAAATGGTCTTTTTATTTGCCTCCTTGTAAATAGAAGGGAAACAATGCAATAAACTAGGCTATAGAAAAAGTAAAATATTCTAAAATCTCGTCGCTGTGTGAAACAATTGAAATTCGGTTATCTTGGCATGGTCAGGAGTAAAACAAAAGAGCTGAAGTGAAAGTTTGAGAAAAGATTAAGTAGGTTAAATTGAAACAAATAACAAGGCATATCTCGTAAACGGCTAACTCTACAAAGCACTGCATATGGCATAAAGTATGCGTTTAACGAGGTCTATATTCTTGTGTAGCTTTGTCTATCCCTTACGATTTGCCAGTTAAACAATAGTCCTCTAGAATGAAGGAGTCTTCACAGGCCATTCTCAAAAAATTCAAGATATGCATTATATTTGTCATGTAAGTAATTTAATATCCCTATTAATGAGCAAAGCTACATTTGAAGAAAAAAATCCATGTAAATGCTAGTTTAGGGTGAAGATTTTCTTGAATATCTTCGTGTCACATTCTTGGAAAATACTAAACTTAAATACAAGGTTTGATATTTAACGGACGTTTTGTTTTTGACACACACACACACACACACACACACACACACTTTCTGAAAGTTTTATTTTTTCTTTTGGATTCAGGTTACCTCAAAGCATATTTCCGGTGAAATCTCGGTATGCAATTTTTGGGTGTAATACAAGTAGAAACAGTATTTTCCGCAAGCTGCTTAGATTATTTTGTATATCTACATGGACGCTAGATATCTTTAAGGCGTGGTCTTGTAAACGACGATCGGTAACTCAGAACCTTTTCAGGACAATCTTCCCTGACAGGTTTTTCTCAGTCCTCATAACTGGAAAATGGAACCCCAAAATTAGTCCTGGAACCGTTCCTTCACAAATTTCTTATCCCGATTATCATTTCCTTTCATAAATCAGCGTCCACCGCATGCTGTACTGTAGTGTGGGTGCTACATACTTTAAAAATTATCATAGTAAAATTTCAAGACTAATAGTTTTCTAAAATCAAAATGAAAATCTATTGTATTATTTAGCTCTAATAGAGAACCCAACAGGGAATACTTGAGTGAATGAGCAATTTCAAATTTTAATATGTCGTCACTTTGTACACACACACACACACACACACACACACACACAGGGCCGCGCAATGGCCGAGACCATTCGCCTCTCACCTAGACGGCCCGGGTTCGATCCCAAGCGACCGCATGTGAGATTTGTTGTGTACAAAGCGGGGCGGGTTTTCTCCGGGTTCTCCCATTTCCCCCGCCATCGCATTCCACTGTTGCTCCATCTCCATTCATGCATCATCAGTGTCACCGCCTGCGGTGGCACAAGTAGTTAAAGCGGGCGTTACACACTACCAAAAAACCACACACAAAAACTTTTTTTAACTAACTGCAAGTACAAATTTTGGGAGAACTCAGCCTATCTCAATTAGGACAGTGTACTGAGCATAAACACAGTATCTTAAGGACGAAGTAGCTAAGCCGCTGACTTTGAAAACGCTGCACATCTCACTTGAAACTGTTTTTTTTTTTCTGATTTCTATAAAATAATTTTGTCAACCACACCAAAAATGAAAAAAGATGGAAATTGGGAGTTTCCATAAATCTGTGGAACTAATAGAATTGTTTCTTCTTTCTGCGCATTAAAAGCTATAAATTTGTCTGTTAATTGGACTCCCATAAATATTTTAAATAACAAACAGTTTCTGCGTAGAGTGGTGGAGGGAGAGAGAGACAGGAGAGGGGGAGAAGGTAGGAACAATCTCCATATTTAATGCAATAACACGTGCAGAAAGGAGGGTTCTGCCAGAATAAACTATTGTAATACCTGTGATTATCATCCCCAGATTATTTAGCGACCCTGATTGGGGGCAAAACTATTTCAGTTTACAATTTAGACTTTTTAATTTATTATTACGTCCTATTATTATAGGAACGTTTTCATGTAAACCTTTTTGTAATTGGCGTGAAAATGAATTAAATGACGTTTTGATAACCTCCAATGGAGGATGGATGAGGTTGTGCATTGAGGCTTTTTCAAAATTTCTAGACTGTGCATTTTAATAAAACTTACATACTAAAATGGTCTCATTTTCTGTTTACATTTTCGGGTGCTTTCTACTTGGTAGTAACATGTTATACATGTCAGCACTTAAAATGCTTCTAACAATGCATTTTTTAAGTTATTATAGTGAAAACAGTTTCTTCGGTGTATGCTAACTAAAACTAACTATGCGGTTATTAATATAAAAAAAAATGTTAAACCAAAAAGACCACCCATGTTAATCCGAGACTCAAAATTGCACAAAAATACTTATAAAATCAATTAATTTAAAAGTATATTTTAGAAACTACTGTTCTGCCAAGATAGCTTAATAAGGAACATAAACCTTAAATGATGTTTTAAAAATCAGAAGAATTGCATATTAAGGGACATTTTTGAAAGCTTGAATTTGTGTTTAATAAAGCATAATCGAGGGACGACTTAACCAACATCCACCAAACTTTAGAATCAAACCTCTTTATGGATACCTAAGATGTAAAAATTCAAAACACACAGTAGCATACCTTGGGTTTTGAAAACTTCACGGATAAATCCTCTTAAGAATGAAATTTCACAGTAATTATAACACTCTGAAGTCTTTACGAGGAGAAATGCACTTCATTTTCTCCGCCATATGCCAGTACTCTCTGGTGTGCCTCGGATATCCTGAAGAGCCTGGTTTCATCAGAAGCTTGCGACATATACATCACGTCTCTGCATGTCTAAGCTGGTAACAATAGAATGGAGAGCATCTGCGAGATTAAAGGATCTGCACTGGCCATTTGCCTTCGCTGAATAGGGAGCAAGCGGATATGATACACCCATAAGCCGTGAAATACAAACGCTCTAGTTTCAGCTGCTAATGAAGATGAATGCACAGCCACATAACTGCACAGTTCCTCTTTGTTAAACTCGCCCTTTAATGACTCGCTTCTTATAAAGCGAATGTTGCAATACTCTTATTGATGTGCAAATATGCAGCTTCATAGAAATGAAAAAGTCACATTGGCTATGTCGTGAATTTTAACTGTCAACGCAGGAATTGGATTAAATGTTCTTAATTTCATTTGTTTTCTTCAGATTAAGGTTGTGTTATATGTCGCCAATACGTAGGTTTCTTTGAAAATGCTGCAAATCGGAATTTCTGGACCTTTAGTTTATAGAGTTAGGATTTATATAATGAAAATGTAGCGCAAAATGTAACATCAAAGACGTCAGTGTATTGACTTATCTTACCCTTCTCGTGGTTACACCCCGGCCCCCCCCCCGGTCGCGAGTGCCTAGGGTCAGAAGCCGGTCGAAGAGCAGACGAACATCAAATCAGAGAGTGAAGAACCTGGAACAGCCCCAAGAGAGTTTGGAAGATAATATGAAATGAAGCGAAATTGATGAAAGTGGATGTCATGATTGGAGCAATAGGTGGAACAAACGGCAGGGTTAAACGCAGAATCCGGAAAAAATCCGCCTAGAGGTAGCTTCGTCGATCACAAATCCCACATGTGGTCCGCTGGTATCATATTCGGGCCGCCTTAGTGACAGGCGAGCGGTGTAGCCACCTTGTCCATGCATTTATAATATTATTTTTAATTAAATTACAAAATAATAACTTAACCATTATATAACAAGACCTTACCCCATTTTTCAATTAGCAGTATTATGAGTAGTGTTTTCTGTAGTCAGTATTTGAATTGTCCAGCTCACAGTATTTAAAGTTAACGATACGTAACTCTCTCCTTCTGATGCTCACTAACTTGTTGAACTAGGGCTCTTTTCTCCTCCACACACGCGCCCGCGCGTGCGGCCAACCTTACTTTTATACCCCAGCGGTCCCTCCCAGAAGCTTCGAAAAGGGTCGGTGCAGAAGGGAGGTCTGGAAACCTCTTCCCGCATCTGGATGGATTTGTGGGCCTTTTTGAAGCTAAGAGCATTGGTTCCCTTCCTCTCCCCATCTAACCATTATACAACCGGAGCTGAAACCACGCCGTACCCCAAGACGGGGCAAGTAGCCAGAAGTGTGCCGCAGTATGTACTATCCTTCAGTAATGATGGTTTTCTGTTATAGGCAAGACTCCACGAGTAATCTAAAACTTAATGCCGGTAGAATTACTGCAAACTTACTTTAAATATTTGTCTCAATATGAGTAAAATGTATCAGGAGTTCTTTTCCAGAAAATTTCAAAGCATTGAATTATCTATTTCATATAGTTCATCCTGCAAAATCGTTTTCCTTCATTTCGTAATTGCTCTAAAAACATTTTAACAGACTACTTGCTACTTCCTGGAGCTTTTTTAAATGAAGCGTTTAGCAAATATACCGCTGATTTCAAGCTAATAGGTATCCTCGGAAAATAACTCAATTGCTCTACCAATATGCAATGAAGAGACTTAAACTAAACAATATGACTAAAAATATGACGGTAGGATTTTCAAGGCGACGCCATCCAAACTAAAGGAATTATTTATTAACCTGTCACCAAGGCAGTGCATTACTAAATTACATGTACATTTCAGTTTTTTTATTTATTTAGATCAAACTGCGCTCGAATGAGCATACAGAATACAAATACAGAGTTTTGACTACTTGTTTGCTTTTATAAGTTCATTTAGAGTGCATGTCAGTTTTTTACACTTGTTGAAGTGGTATGGTTCACACTTTTGCCTGCATACTTTGCAAACACATTGTTGTTTAGCTTGCTGGTATTTTTATTTGTGTATATTAAACGGTAGAAGGCAAGTCCTATGTTTGTGAGTCTCTGTGTTTGGCTGCTGTTCATCCACTGTCTGTGATTATCATGACATCCGTACTGAAGAATTCGGTGTCTGTTTCTTTGCTTGTTTCTTTCTTGTTATTTTTTCTTTATACGCTTCTGTGTCTGGTAGCGGTTTCTTGATCATTATGTATTCTAAGAATAATGGTTATCTTGCTAGTACATACGCCAATCTGTTTGGTGCACACTTGCTTACCCCTATTGCACTCTCTATAAATCTTGCTTTAAAATTTACAATTTTTTTCACGTTATTGGTTTTTAGTTTGTCCTATATCAATTCAAATTTTTAAGCAGCAACGATTGATGCAATTGTCTTTTCAAAAAGTCTAATAGCTGTTTCTTATTTCAGTGATGTGATGCTCTTGATGTTGCAAATTGCTCTGATAGCTGCTCAAGCTCTTTCCTCTCTCTCTCTCTCTCTCTCTCTCTCTCTCTCTCTGTGATAATGCGGCTGCTTTTAAAGTGATCCCTAAATACTTGAATTTAGTGACTGTTTTCGGTGGTTCGTTTTGGATGTCTGTCTTCGATGTTTTTCCTCCTCTCCTATACATCATTTGCACTGTTTTGTCTTTGTTTATAATGACGTGTTTTCTACAGTTCATTTATATCCTTCTGCAGTTCCATTTTGTTTGATGATCTTAAGAACATGTCGTCCGCATACGTTATGAGTGTGGCTCCATTCAATTTCTCCCCGACATCTGCAGTCGTATTGAAGAGTAATGGGCTTTTCGGGGTCTCCTTGCATAACCTAAAGTTTTGAAAATATAATGCATCTGTGAATTATTTAGTTATTATTGTGGATAAAACTTAATGAAAACCTCAATTATTAGAATTTACAATTAACCACTTTCCCAGCTATTCACAAAACGCCCTGCTGAAATACAAAACGTTTTATCGAAAGCGATTTTAATTAAAACCTATACAACAATATACAATTAAAAATCAATGACTGTCCTATTATTTCCTATGACTTAAAGATGGAGTTTGTAGTTTCCTCTTGTGCCCATCTGCTTTCATAGCCAATATAATTCCTGTATTCTAAACAATGAAGCAACATTTCATATTTGACAAAACTTCCTTCTTAATCTCTCCTGCCCTCTAAAAGCGGCAGAGGAGCAACGAAAATCTTCTGACAAGTTAGAATAAGGTAACGTTTTAATGAGTTGGCGCTAAACTAAAGCTGGAATGTTTCAAAGGTTGTCGTATGTAGCTAGGTATTTTACTCAAGAGCGACCAGATCAGTTCGACACAAAATGGGGATGTTTTCTTCACTGCTCTCCACTAATATTTATTATTTTTGTGATATAGGTATCCGGACATGCACTAAAAACTACAATTTTGTCCCACAGCAAAATATTATACTGACACGACAATTCTGCACTATTTCACCCTAAGCCGAGTTCATTGTTCAACTTACAGTACATACTTATTAGTAATCTAAGATCAAACCCGCTTGTCACTTTGGGGAGGTCGACGTCTTATTCTAGTCCATTCGTGAATGCTTTCTTCAAAGATGACTTTTAACCTTTTCTAAGTGAGATTTTGAAGGTCTAGAGGCTAGCACAGATCCCTATAAGTACTCAAATTAGTAGAACTGTTGCAAACGCACAATATTACACTGAAGCACTACTTATTATTACTATAAATATTTGGGATTTGGCACATATTTTGGGTTCTCTTTGAGCAGGGGCGAAATTGGTGAAGTGATGAGAAAACCTTTCGAACTTGAAAAGTTAATTTTTCTAAGTTCGAAGGTTTGTAGATAGGCAATTATAAAGCTTGAGCTGCGTAAGAAAATGACCTGTGGTATCAATGCTTAAAAGATGATATGACACGGAACATATTAATGCAGGACTTCGAAATAATTCGGCGAATGAAACGTCGGACTTCGAAAAAAAAAATCGCTTGCCGCAGTTTGAAAAGTATTTCAATTTTAATTTATTTTTTTGTAGACCGGGTCCATTCTCCTGTCCTTCGAAGGTGTAAATCTGTGCATAACATCTAAAAAGTTATGCTTTTTTGCAGCTCGCAAGAGAGGATCTCTATGGATAGAAAAGTTGGCCAGGTATGACAACAGTTTTTGTGAAATTGTGTTCCTCAAGTAAGTTATTATCTTTTTCAAGCATGAAAAACTCTCCACAGACACACTACTGGATGTCAGAGATACTAAAAGCGAACACAATTTATAAACTTCCTGGAAAACATCTTGAACACAATTTTGCAGCATGATTTTTAAAGTTTTTAAAACACTATTATCACAATAATCGGTATCTACATTAAGCAGTTCTAGCACATTTTGTAGACGTTGAGGTTTCTTAAATATAGCTGGTGACACTGAATTAAACTCGTTATAGAGCAGATAAAGGAAAGTCCCGGGAATACTCCTCAAGTTTAGTACTTTCTACCAGAGTTAAAAATATTAAGTTTTGTGCAAATCTAGAAATCTAGCATTTATTTGCGATATGATATGACAATTATTTCCTATAAAAATACTTATATTTCAGAAAAAAAGTCCTTTTCGGATAATTGGCATTGTGTCTTTTTTCTTGGTCCGAATTACTCTTCACTTTTACATCAAGAAATTGTTAGTACAGTACTCCTCATTTCATGTTGTGGTTATCAAATGAATTTTAGTTACACAATAATTCATTCCGAAGACTTCTTTAGTAGCACACCACACAGAACATCAGTTAAACTGAATATACCACAAAAAATCGAAAACCAGAAAGTTAAATCCAAAATCATAATTTCGCTTAAGTTCCTGTGGAAATGCTTCAGTTGTAATACACATTTTATGTTATCTCAAATCTGCATGTTAATGAAAAGTTCGTGTTGAGTTTACAAAAGCTCCAAATCCTGTAGTATTCCAAACGTTTTACTTTACTGCTAGTAAAAAACAGGCCCAAAAGTAAAGTTTTTGTAGAAAAGTACTACCGCATAGCCACATGCATTCTCCATACCACATATTTTTAAAATGTAGCTGACTGCCCTGATTTTCTTGTTTTTAACAGAAACTGATAAATGGGGAGTGGGTCAATTAAATGTTAACATGTCATTTGTATCATGTTCCCGCCATCGTGAGAAAGGCGTTTCTAACATACTGCAAATCAAGTCGTTTTCTGAATTCATTAACACTCGTAAAAACCACTTAACATTTTAAACTGAAATTAATTTAACTAAATATTGGGAATGATTCCAATTAACGTCTTTCTCAGAAAAAAACTTATCGAAATTTAATTCACTTCACAAACTAAACATGTAGTATAACAGGTATACCTTGTTCTCACCAAGGGAGGCCTAAAACGGAGTTCTTAGAATATGAAAGGAAAGTTCCGTAGCATAGCAGGAGTAAGAATAGCAACCCTGAGTGATTTTCAAACAAGAAATGTAAACAGTGCGTTATCACGGCAACTGTGTGGAATAGTTTATACAAACGCGTTTGAAATAGGGTGAAAATACGAGTATTTTAGTCAGAGATATTTGCTCTTCTTCCTTGACTGAGGAAGTGCGAGAAAAGATAAAGGGAGGGAGAAAACAGACACACAGAAGCGTTAGTGACAGAAGCACAGCACGTTCTTGACGAGAGATTTCGGACAGGGTAATGTGTGAATTAGTAGATACATAATTAGATGACAACGAAATGAAAGGGCTTGTGTTCATTGAGTCACAATGAACAAGATATTTATTTTTATTTTTTTTCTCGGCTTTTTTATTCAACAGTTGTTCAGAAAAGAGGATTGATGTACAAAAGCAACTGCTTGTGAGCTTTCAAATAGAAATAAGTCACATGTAAACAATATGAGAGAATAATTTCAATATCAACTCTACCATGTATTAGACGTCCCACAGACTTAATGAGGCACATAAGGCACTTAAAGATGTACGTGTTTGTCCAGCTCCTAGAAAAACATTTTCCTGTACTCCTTAATGTAAACATTCTTTCTAGTAGACAGCTCTAGTTGTGTTTCTATCAACTTCAAGTTAAAAATCATAAATGTCAGTAGCGTGAAAGAAGAGGAAGGATTTCAACTATTTTAGTTTCGAACATTTCTAAACACCAGTTCTTTCTGAGACCCGTACGCCTGGAGAAAAATCACTGACAGCTCCTTTTGATTAAGAATTATAATTGCAGAAGCGAATAATAAATAATCTTATCTTATAATTATTATATTTTGACCTATCAGACACATCATAGCCAACTCGTTCACATTGCTACATGATGCAGCACATATACGGAGCTGTTATTTCAGTTTCGGTACCATAACATTTATTTAGATCTAATATTTTCCCTTAATATAATCAATCGTAAAATTGTAGCCTTGCCTGACATTTGGAAATCAGATGAGTAATATTAACGCAAACTAAAGGAATACCAATGTAAACAGAAACTGAGAAGCTAACACGAGAAGATTTATAGCACCACTATGCATACCAACAAATTGGCCTAAGAGGTATTTGCAATAGTTTACTGCCACGGCCTATTGTAAGGGAGTAGATATTGACTGTGAGTAGATTGAGGAGTAGATATTGACTGTGAGTAGATTGAGGAGTAGATATTGACTGTGAGTAGATTGAGGGATATTGGGGATTAAGAAAATTGTAGAGACAACTCAAAGCTTGACTTAAACAAGACTAATATATTTAATATTATTTTGAAGGCTTCAGCTGGCGAGTGTTAGGTTTACCAAAGCATAGATCCCTAACCTGAATCATTACCTTTGGCCTTATCACTATCCTAAAGAGAGGGTAACACCCTAATTTCTTACCTTGAAAGATGTGTGCCAAGTGTGTCTGGGCGAAGGCGTAAGTGGGGTCCGGAGCGCCACGTCGAAGGGTAGTGACACTATCAAAGACCGAGATACAGCGAGCTTCTACTCGGGCCCTGTAGCGCTTTATATGCCTTAAGACTATAATCTGTGTCAAGTTAGTTCTGTCCTGATGTCAACAACAAGGCGGAGCTGGCTCAACTCGCCATGTATTAACGGTACATGTGCGCACATAAATTTTGCAACAATAGCGATATATATATATATATATATATATAGCGGCGCTAACTTGTTGACAATAAGTTGAGTTTAGTAACACATTAACTTATTATATCTAAAGTTACAACATTAATGGTATCGTGCAGAAGCATAATGATTACCTCTAAACGGAATCCTGCAGAACTTCAACTCCTGATAGAGAAGCATACGTACTTATCGAATTGTGTTCTGACATTTTTTACAATGGCTACTAGTTCAAGTTTAACCATCTCGGCACTAAACTCGCACGCATGGTCCTGAAGCCATTTAATAATGTCATCATTCCTCCAAGATATAATGGGGATGAATTCTGCTTTAACACTGTGGTAGCTAATACGATAACGGAGCTAGGCTCAAGTTTCGGAAGGATAGATTGAAACCACCGAAGAATAACATCACCAGTCATTTCTTCATGAAACTCCTTGGTGCTTTTGAATTCAAAAGTCAATAAGCCACCGTCTACAAAGCCAGTTTTACTTCCAATGTGAATATGATGAGTCTTCTTCCTTTGCCTGTTGGTTCTTTCAGACCTGTGGGGAGACCAGAGAGAAATGCTTGTTTTTTATCTCTCACGGTTGTATCACACCAAGCTGAAGAAGTTGTATATCCCTCATTCAGCCGAGTTTCGTCAAGGAAGTAAATGTTGCGGCCCTCACTGCGAAAAGCTTTGATCTGGCGCAAATATTGACGTCTCCACATACATCCTCTCTGTCCAACATAACTGATTTCCGCCCTCGCGATTGAAATTTAAATCCGATATCAATCAGCAACCTGTGGAGAGTACTTCGTGAGAAATGTGGCAATTCTGTTTCAGAATTTACTGCATGCAAAATGTTATTTAGAGTCGGTGGTTCAATTCTGCAAAAACAATCATGAAATTTACCACGAATAACACTTTTCGCAAAATCATCGTATTTCTCCGAACGTTTTTTTTTAAGTTTACGCGATTTTCCCGGTGTTCTTAGGCTTCCGGATGCTTCCTATTCCATTCTAACACTATGCACACTAAATATAGAAACTCCAAGGAGATCGCCCGTTTCTTTTCGATATTTTTTATGGCCGATTCGGGGTTTCTTTCTTTAAGCACCGCGAAACAATGCGCGACCATTCGCCTCTCGCCACTTTTTAAAGGCTTGCATCGGTTGTGTTTTATTACGGCTGAAGCACCTGCCTGTTCCATAATTAAAAGCTTACTAAAGCTTACTGCTTTTAAACTGCATACAGCAAGTCCCCTGGACTCGTGAGACATGCGAGATGTATAGGAAATACAGTATTAAATAACACATTATCAGAAGCGACCCTGCACTATAAACTATAACAGCTTAATCAGCATTCAACTCGAGAATTACCGGTTGTTTAAGAGAGCTGTCTGTACAGGCTTGCAACTTATTTTGCATATAATACCAGTGTCCTTTGGTAATATATGTACATTTGCTGCATTTTATTTATCAGTAATAGGTTAATAAAGTCAATATATAATTTCGCCTGTCTTCTGTCTCTATGTTTTTTATAGAATGTGTACGTCTGTTGTAAATATTTCTTTCAGAATTCTCGAACCCAGAGCCATCTGCTTGGTATGTGTCGGATATGGATAAAATGTCGGGCTACAACCTTTTATAAGAATCGAAGCATTTGCATACGTTTCTCTCCGAAACTAACTCGCGCAGAGTAGTGTTCTGAAAACTATTACAGTACTGTACTTTTAGGAGGCTGTTACAATATGCATCCACGTAAAAGTTAACACCCATTACCTTCCCTGAACCAATCAACAGCCTAACGGTCTTCTGCTTCAGTATCTCTCTCTCCCATGTGTTGACATCAGGACAGAACTAACTTGACTCAGATTATACCCAGGAAGGGTTTTGCAATATGGCGACAGCTATTGAGATATTATTTTAATATAGTTAAATGCTATATAACACGGAGACGAGCAGAAGAGCGATAACGGGGCAGCGTTCACACCGCCCGGTCGTATAAGCCACCGCAATACGGTGCGCGTGCGCCTGCAACTACATGCCTCCCCATTCTCTTGCTGTTCATAGAAGTATAGGTCTAAAAACAAAAACAAAGCTGGAGTTCATTTCTAGATGTTTTATTTGAAGTATTTTGCGAAATTCTAGAAGCGAAAAATATTACAAAGGAAAAACGACAAATACAAGGTTATGATATCACAAACGTTTGCAAATATTTTATAAGCCGTTATTTTTAGCTAAAATTTGCACTGGAACTCTTTTGTACAACATAATCTCGAAATAAAACAGAGAGAGAGAGAGAGAGAGAGAGAGAGAGAGAGAGAAGAGTGTTTGACGAGCAATGATGTATGGTAAAGGAAATACGAGTGATCTCGTAAAGGCTACAGCTTGGGGGGAGGGGATTCAAGAGGAACTAACGTTATAAACATCGGGAAGAATTCGGGGGATTATTTTGCCAAATCGTACCTTTAAATGAGTACGAACAATTAGTTCAGCTTGTTTATATATTTCTTATGATATTTCTCTGTTTTTTGGCTTTCTTTGACTGGGCTACTAAGACATTTTTCAGTTTAGAAAGCTTGAAATTAAGATCACTGAGGAGTATTCGCAGATGAAATTCAGACAAAAATTCAGAAATATTCAAAACTTAGTTTTCTAATTTGAAACAACGTCATACATATTATCATTGATTTGTGATATTAAGCGGCCATGGTACCATTTCAAAGTGGAACACACTTTTGTTAAATGTTAATATGTTGAGAATCCTGAGTGTACACAATGTACACATTCATAAGGAAGTCGCTGATGTCATAATAAAGGCAATGTGTTTATTCGAAACTAAAAGCGCATTTATACATTGGAACAAATAAGAAACGTCACAAATAAGCCTTCTGCGCTTAAGACTTGCAACTGTTGGCTCAAAGAGTAAATTCATGTTCACTACAACTATTAACAAGACAGGCTACGTCAATGGCGATCAATATTTCAATCCTGAAATAGCTATATTCTAATTAATATTTTTTCTGTGACTTTATGAAATTTTACTTTTGTAGAAAGAAATACTTGGGGTTGCATTCATACCCAAAATATTATCAATAAAAATGTAAAGGTGTTAATAATGCAACTAATCCCTTACATTATACGACATGCGTCCAGTCATTCTGCGTCGTTAGTTATTTGCATATAAAGCAGAAAAATATCCATAACTTTCAACAACAAATTATTAAAATATTTTACTAAAATAAAAAAATAAATGTCTAAATATTGATGCATTAAAATTATTTTATTTCAGTAAAAAACTAATCTGTTATTACAACAAACTTATCTCTCAGGAATTCACAATAAACACGAAACTTGTTTTTAAATTTGCATTGATGCAAATAATAATAATAATAATAAGAAGAAGAAGGCATGTCTTCAAACAACTATTTGCGAGTCATTTAAATAGCTACAATTGTTTATAACCAACTCGGATATACCCCCCTTAGTAACAAGAGACAGCCAACCCGTCAGTGTAAACAAATGGTATCCTCCTGCTGAACGCCGCAGTAAAGCAACGAATATTGTGCCCAAACCGCCCTACCTGATAATACTGCAGCTGGAGAATCTGTATGGCTAGTCCAAAACTGAGAGACCGGTGATCCTGAACACAAAATCAAAGCTCAGGGGAGATTTGTTCCACTTCAATAGAAATTTGATCACTGCTAATCAATTACGCGATGCAGTTCTTGCTTGTTTTGTCCCCTATTCATAGAATAATTGGATAACAGTAGTCATGTTAACTTTTAGCGGAACTCGCAGTTTTATCGGCAAGTAATCCAAGTTCGTCGTCCAAAATCGCGCGAGGTCTTCAGCCAAACTTCAGAGCGGCGGGTCAGTACCAAGCGAAGTATGTATAACAAAGGAGCTAAATGCTGTTAAAGTCTCCTTTGTCCGAAAGTGTGTCGGTGCACTGATGTTCTATGTCGCGTCCATGTATTTACAAGAAATGGTTCAACACACCCGAAAGGCATTCCAACACAAACTCTGGATAACCTAGCAGGATGTTCCTGCTGAATGTTTATAGTGAGCCATTGAAAGCCCTAGATTAATTCCGAAGCGATCAACAGCGCTATTTCTGACCATTTTTGTGCAAGACGTTGATACGAGTAGCGACTGCTATTGATCGACGAACAAGTCACGAGACCACCTTCCAATGTCCTCAACAGGACATCGAGTGCTCTGGAACCCCCAGTAGGAAATTCCTAAGTACAAGGAGTTGAGATAAGCTGCGTGCTTCCTTTTGAACGGCCTTATGAATTTAACACTATCTTGAGGAAAACGAACTGCAGTTTAACATTTCCTGCTATCTAATGCTTTCAATCTGCAATGGGCCGTTCTATTCGCGCCTGCCTCCATTTTATCTGGGTTACTCCGTCCATAAATAAAATATAGTAAATTCGTGCGTTATAATCCCATGGCAAGATCGCTTTTGCAGTATTTTAATGGCTAACATTTATAAAATATTATTTGATTTAGAAACACAAGTAGCCGTATTCGCCAAAGACAATTTTAACGTTCAACAACCGTAAAAGATTAGCCCACCGAGCCTTTATTATCTTATGTGTTTTTATAACTGCCTTCTTGAAACAAATTCGAAGAAACAAACATGAATTGATGAGCGGTATTACTCACTCTGTGAAACGAAGAAAAAAACAGGAGCTCAGTGAATTTTACTGAAATTTCTGCACATGGCAAAGCCCAATGTAATACAATTAGCGAATCGACTTTTTAGAGAGAAGGGGAGGTGAGCAGCACCTGTAGTATTCAAATACAATGTCGAACATTTCTTCCCAAGTAGACGTGGGCACTACGTATTGGATGCTTTCCCTCATGGAATTCTCCAGCTGTCCCGGTAAACCAAAAGAAAATCTCAAATTATTTTGAGAACATATGCCTCAATGGCGACTTAGAAAATTCGTAAGTACTTTCGCCCTCGGGCTTTATAGTTTAACCAAATATTAGGTTAATCAATGTGAATTCATTGTTCTTTGCACACTAATCGTATGAGTTGGAGTGCCAGAGTCAAGACAATTCAATGCTATAGCCGGGATTTGAGCCACGGATCTTCTGGTCTCCGTCCAGTTGCTCTAAGCATTGAGCTACCATGGGAACATGTTGGCACGGCAATACATTCTGAGTTACTGAGCTACCATGGCGCGAGTCAGTTGGAGAATGTAGAGAAGAACTGAAAAGAAATATCTTCTCTTCAGTAAAACCAAATAAAAACCACAGGTCATAACGTTATCTTTTTCTTGGTGGTTCATTGTTTATGGAAACAGACGAAAAAATGATCAGAGTCGAATATAGGATTCCTTTAGAGAGGGGTTAAAATACTTTGAAAGATACCTTTCCAATGAGTAAAATGGCATGAGTAATAGAGAACTCTAATTTCCAATCTTTCAATAATTATACAAGTGGAATTAATTTTTCTTCCACACATGCTGAAACATACAACCCAATTGAAAAATCCAATGTCATAGCTGGTATTCCCGCTGTGTCAATCAAGTTTTTTTTTTTTTTTTTTTTTTTTGTCAATTATGCAAGTGACGCAGGATTTTTTTTTTTTTTTTGGATGCAAAGTATACATTAAATTAAATTGAGGTTTATTTATGGGCGCTCTAGATAACAAGGAACCTGACACAACCAAACACCCCTGTGTACGCAAAACTTTTAGACTACTCAAAGGATTCGACAGTATAGACAGCAAGATCCTCTGTCGCAAACTGGAGAATGCACTGGGCAGGACGGGTAATGAACTGGAAACAATAAAATCAATAATCGAAGTTAATTATGTGGCAATCCACGACGGCATATCATTATCAAACGATACCACGAGAACTACAGGGAACCCGATGAGCCCAGTCCTGTTCAACGTAATGACGGCGAACATTAGCCAGGCCATAGGCTCACGAAACGTAAAACTACTAATATACGCAAGAGGCGATAGAGAGCATTAGATTATGGGCACTAGAGAACTCGATGGCAGTAGTGAAAGAAAGCAATAAAGTTCATAAAAGGAGGGAGATTATCAAAAAAGCGTCACTTTACGTGCGGAGAAACAACAAGAAATGGTCTCCAGTGTTAAATATCTAGAAGGTGTGACACTGTAGCCCCCTGAACCACCTTCACCATACACACGCAAGACAGGACCACAGCGACAATAAACCACACAAGGACATTCCTAAGATACAGAGATTGTCCCTATCAACGGCAATGGCATTGTTCAGATACTATGGAATCACCTGACAGCAGAAACCTCAAGAGACTGGAGAATGTCAAAGCCAGATAGCTCAAGAGAGCTAAGTGCACAAGAAACAGTTTTTCCTACGTAACAGCACAATACCGTCCTTCATCGAGGACATCAGGCTCGATTTCAACCTATCATGCACTCAGGCCTACGAAGACATCATCAAGGAGATGCAAAACAAAGCCAAATACATACCGAGGAAGATAATGGAATCAGATGTAATGAAAACGGATGTGTGGAAAGGCCCGAACTTCCTGCTTCGGCATCTATACACATGCTTTGTAGCACGCGGCTGTCACGGGAAGATTTGCCAAAACGCGAGCTAACACGACCCCAAGGAGGACTGCAGGTGCAAGCTCTGCGACGAAGTATCCTCCTAATGCAAAGCAAAAGCAGAACCGAACCTCTCAGCACAATAGGAAAAGACTGTGAAAGAAAAACAGAATGTACATATTATGTTTAATAAATAATTTAATAATTTATGAGCGCTCTTAAGCTGCTGTGATTCTTAGCTGCCCGTTATATATTGAGTGTGAAAGACCGCTTAATTTTGCTCAGAGGCCTCTTTATCAGGCTCGAAATTCTTTTACGAGCTGTAAATCTGCAACAGGGGACCAACGGCTTCACTTCCATTCCAAAGGAAGCCATGCTAAGCATTTTATGCCCAAAAAAGATCCATCTTCCTCCGCCGGAATTGAACCAGTGACTTTCGGAACCACAGTCTATCTTGTTACCGCTAGACCACGGAGGACGACTGTAAATTTAAAGGCGGCGCCATGGCCGAGTGGCTTGCTCTCATCTAGGAGGTCAGGGTGCGATCCCAGGGGACCATATATGGCATTGTTGGTGGACGGAACTGTGTCTGGGCGGGTTTTCTCCGAGTTCTATGGTTTTCCTCGGCATTCATTCCATCAATGGCTCCATAATCATCTTTCATCAACTGCACTGTCATTTCGTATCATCTACTTATTCCGTTTCATACCAGGCATCGGGCTAATCACCCATCCTGGCTTCTCTCTGATCCAGAGCCTCTGCTCCTTAACAGAATCCCGACTCCAGCCGTTAGTATAAGTACTGGGAGTTAAGTCCTAATAGGAGGGGGGGGTGAACGGAGAAAGAGTGAAAGAAGGAACTAACGAAGGACAGAAGGAATGCAAAGTTTAAACATCAATTTTGAGAAAACTTAAGAAATCGTTTCTTTAATAAACATGCATTTAGACATAATATTTAGGAACTTTGACCACTCAATTCTACGTTAAGGTATGCATTATTATTGTAACCTGAGCTTAGTTCTCAATCAGGCGCTATTTGATTGCAAATATAAAGCATTTGATTCCACACATCCGTTCGTTTTCTTTCTTTTCCAGTTAGTGGAATACATGTTGAAATATATCTAGTCACAGCCAAGAGTTTTTGATAAATGAGAAAGTTGTTGAATTAAAAAACAAAATGGTTTGTGTGCATTTGATATAATTTTAAAATGAAGTATATGTTTATGTTTTCGCGAATTTTCGAGAAAATTTATTTTAGTCATATATTAATTAATTGTATATATACATAAATACGAATCCTTTTATATACACTTTTATTTTGCATAAACTTTGAATTTGTTTTAAGTTACAACACTAAACCTTAATTTAACATACCAAGAAGCTAAAAGTTGTGAAACAATCTTAAAATCTCAACGACAAGGAGTTAGTTGTTACAATACTTACAGGATATTAAAATAAGGTACCAAACAAGAAACACTTATAGCCTGCGCCGTTTTATCCACAATTAACTCGCCGAGAGTAAATGTGAAATATAAGAGAGTAAGTGCACTTGCAAAACGCATAACTCCGAATGTTAGAGATGCAATAAAAATAATTTAAAAATTTGCTGCCTAAATTAGAGTTCATTGTGGCTAGGATTTCCAACTCTCGCGGAATGGCCGGGTGTCTCCAGGAATTTAATGAAATCTCCCGGCTCCCGGAACAGAAATTAAATCTCCCGGAAATATGTGATATAATCTTCTTATTCCTTCATTTATTATTAATTATTATTATTATTAATATTATTATTATTACTTTGATACAATACGAGTATCTCATCTGTTATATGCAAGGGTTGGCAGTGCGTAGAAGGAAATAGTAGTGTTTTGATTTGTGTGCTACCAGTGTTGAAGTCTGGAGGGAGAGGGGAAACCAATTGTTGCGTCAGCATCAAGTCTCCGGTCTTGCTATATTTACAAATAGAAATCACAAATTCAGTAATTATTAGCAGTTTGACGTCTTTGAGTCGAGAACTTTGAGAGTGGCCGAAGTCGTAAGTTTGGTATTGTAATGGCTAGTTCATCGGGAGCAGAAAAGAAAAAGGAAGTACTATTGCACGTTTGACAATGCTTGGTAAAGTTCATATGACTGGTTGATGAAGAAAAGTGAGTTTGCAGCAGAATGTAAAGATTGCCGTCAGAGTTTTCAATCAAGTCCGACGGAATCGGTGCAGTCAATACAAATGTGAATTCTTAACATCAAAGTAATGGCAAACATTGAAAACACAGTGCTGTCCTCTCATCATTTTTCAAAAAACCGCTAACTAAAGTGGAAGACCTTATCAAGGCAGCGGAAATCACAGCAGCTCATCACGGGACTAAACATCCTAATAAATTATACAGTGTTTTGTTCATGGACACTGACCTTACAAAGAAAATTAAATGTGGTCGCACTAAAGCCAGCATGCTTGTGCAGAATTGCGCCCGCAGCATAAGAGATACTCATTCAAGATCTAAAAAAAAGGTGGAATATTTTTCAGTTGTTACAGACTCTTCTAATATCGGTAACCTAAAAATGTTTCCCTTGGTCGTGCAGTATTTTTTAACAGAAGAGGGAATCAAAACTGGTCTTCTTGATTTTTACTAAGATGCTGATGAAAGAAGTGAAACTATAACCAACACATTTTAAACGTGATTGAAAATAACGATATGGATGCTGCTAGTATTTCCTCTTTTGCCGCTGACAATGTTTCTGTGAACCTTGGAAAGAATATGTCTGTGTAAGAAAAAGTGTGCCAAATATAATCAAAGTTAACTGTAAATGTCATATATTACACAACTGTGTCAAATATGGAATGAAAAAAATTTTTTTTTAATGGGAACTCCTCGTGATAAAGGTGTTTAGTGAGTTTTTAGCGTATGCGAAAAGAACAAAGGAACTCTATTCATTTTTCGAATTTGTGAACGTAGAGTACAGAGGAGTACTAGACACGTTCTAAACAGATAGTTAATACTTTTACCGGCCCTAGAACGCCTCCTTTTAAATTGACCAGCCTTAAGATCGTATTTTGTCACAAAGAGAAAACGAGTCCTCCAAGATCGTAGGAGGACTTTTTAAATATGAAGAAGCGGACTCCTTTTCCTTAACAATGTGTCATTTTCTCCTAAATACATTGCAAATTTTCCATAATTGTTGAAAACAAACATATGTCTAGCACATAACTCCATGAAGTGATGGTATCATTGAGGAGGAAAATCATCGTTAAAAAAGAAGACAAATACTTTGGGAAGACAGTTGTGGAAAGAATTAAGGATAGGGAGAGCTGCAAGTGAGAAACGTTTCTATGACAAATCAATATGTTTATGGAGAAACCCTGATATACTTAGAACAATTGTATTGTTTTGATAATTCTGATTTAAAGCTAATGAGTATTCTAAACAACCTACAGATTGATATTAATATGGATAAATTGTATGATGATTTTCGTCTTGTAAGAGAAGTGCAGCCAGGCTTGCGTAAATTAAATTCTAGAGTTGACAAACGCTAGGTGGAATTTTTTAAGAAGGCCAAAGAGCAGGACAAAAACAATGCTAGTGAACTGAAGGAATTGGTGTCATTTGTTCTATCAGTTCCAGTTTCTAATGCAACTTGTGATCGACTCTTTAATGCAATGAACCGCACTTTTATTAAAGAAAGACGAAACGTGTCGACAGAACTTCTAAGGGTTGAACTTCAACCGCATGACGTGCAGAGAATTTCATGATACAGTACTTAAAAATGCAAAACTTCAAGATGCAGCAAGAAGAGCTGTGAAGTATAAGTTCAAGAGGAAGAGGAACGAAAAGTGAATATCACCACTTACCTCAGTTTTCAGTACAAACATCTTAAATCTGCATAAAAACGTAGTTTTTTTTCATCAGTTTTTCTGGCTTTATTGTCGTATCTAATTTTCTCCCGGGATTCAGAGTTCAGAAACCTAATTGTGCCTAATTCTGGCAATAAAAAAGAAACTAATATAAAATTCTCATCACTTGTTTGAGCCTTCAAGGCTAGTCACTAAATGAAGTAACCATGGTTTAAATAAAGGCAGTATTAACCGACTAAGAAAACTTTAAACTAGTTATGTTAATTCCGATTTACTTCCTTATTACCGAGCTTTGTGTCATTCCTGCAGGTAAGCCATGGTACTAACGGTAATAAAGTGTGTTATAACATCATTCTTGGCAGCAAAAGGCAAGTCTTACCACATTTTCTGAGAAAAGTCTCTTCAGTGCCTTTGGCTTCCAATATCAAATGCTGAAAACGATAGATTTTTCTGTACGTAACACTAGTTTTAAAAAACAGCATGCCGACTATGAAAAACGAAAATGTCACAACTTGTATGCTGCATTTTGCTTATGCTTATTTTTTGTATATTCATGATATTTATTTAAAATAAAACGTTTGGAGTTTGGAAATAGGGGGGCTTTAACATTAATGCTACTTTAGTTATTTGTCAAATTTAATTTTATCAATGCCATTAGTCATCAATTCCTCCTGAAAATTAGCATCATAACAATGCGAATTTTTAAAATAATTTTCAATGCACTGATGACAAAATTACGGTACGGAAGGAAACCTTAATGACATAACTTTAAAGTACCCCTTCGGCATTTTTCAGATTTGAAGACTTGACGAAACTCTGGAAAAAAAAACTCAAATTCCCAAACTTTTGATTTGACCTAACTTACCACATTTGCCAGGAAATAATAGCCACAACAGAGCTAAGCGACGCCATTAATTGATTCATATTCCCATATCATCTAAAAGTAGAATATCCCCCTGTTTACAAATGTTACATAATATTTTTGTTTCCATTATCCTTTGATTACAGAAAACAGAAAATGTGTACTATATTCGAGAGTTATTTACTAAACGAGGATTGAATACGATCGCTTTTGAAATGCAATGTGAGTAGCTTATTTTTTTAAATAAGGGTCGTAATAATATTCTGTTAACGGTACTCAACAGGTAAGATTTATTTCCGTTGTGGAATGGGTAGCGTGTGTGTGTAATCCGGAGAGCCGAAGTTCAAAACACGTTTATGGCGAGTTGTTTGTGTAAAAGGGATTTCTGGGATTTTCCCCACATCCCAAGAGGCAAATGCCGGTATCGGGTAATTCTGTTCTTTTGATCTCCTGACTATTCAGTACTCTGATACCATCACCATTACCACATCATTCGAGCCTCTTTAGACCTAACATGTTATAAGGGGCGTTGCTCTATCAACTAAGGGAGATATACTTTCTGAAAGTGCAGGAAAGAACAATAACAGAATTCAATATTTTATGTTTAAACCCTGTGTAGTAGATTTTAATTATATTATGAACATTAAGGAATATAAAAGTTTAATGTCAATAATGTGGTATTTTATGCGACACAAGAGAAAATTTAATTTCTTTAAAGTTGAATCCCGTAAATGACCTCTATTTTTGTGATGACCATTTGGCTACTTACCATGTATATTTTGAAAAGATCGAACTGCATTAATTTCTCCGTGAATATTACTCCTCTGTTGGGGAGTATCCAAAATTACTCCAGCAAAATGGTGCCACAGTACTCACTATTAGAATCTCCATGGCAATTGAACATCGGCGTTTTTGGAAAAATAAGAGGACTCTACAGGGTCCAGTATTCCAAAATTAGTCTGTGGGCATTTTAGGAGCAGTTTTATTCAAATCGTGCAAAAAAAAGTAAAATAGACTAACGTTTTAAGCATTAAAGAACTTAACAGATAAAAATAAGTGTTTCAATCCCAGTATTTGCGTTTGTCTGTTATGTTGTGATGACACATGATCATGTAAATGAAACCATGCTTCGTCACTGAACTGTATTTATTATGGATCGATTGTTCCATCATTAGCAATCCTCAAAATGCAATTTCAGAAATTTAACCAACTCGGGGGATCACGTTGTTGCAATTCCTGGATAACAGTAACTTTTTATGGTTTCAGTTTTAAAAGTTTTGTTGCTTTCCTTGCTGAAACTTTCGTAATGTCCGATTCTTGCGCAAGGCCACTAAGAGATTTTCGAGGTGACTGTTCTAACTTTTCTCCGATTTCATCTAAGGAAATTTAGTTTCAAATTGTCTTATAGCTTCCCTGCAAGATGATGTAAGCACATACGTATCGTACATCAACATTCTGTTGTGCTGTATACTGCATTTTGAAAGCATTTCTAGCAAAACTAAACACTTCTTAATACTCCTATTGTTATTCACGTGAGAATTAGACTAGAACAGAAGTAAGACTGTGAATGGATGTAGGATGTGCGCGCAGGGTAATGCAGTGAGGGTCACACGGGCTGTGCCCTGGCGGCCAAGTTTGTAATAAACGTACTGTATTAATAGTAACTGGTAATAAAGGCAAAGTAGCAGTACGCTCACGACGTTGGCTCCAAGACATGATCTGGTGTGCAATACGCAGATGTAAGGAGATTCACGGTTATTTAAGCTTGGAAAATTAGATCAGCCAAGGCTCTTGGTTCTATCTTTCATCTCTACTACAGGAACTTAGGCCGATTGTCAAAGCGAGAGGATTAGTTTTTATTTATCATGTGTTCCTACCAATCACTTCTCGCTTTCCAGGTGAGTGTTATGGATGTGTCGTCTCCCCTAAAAGATAAATAAAGTCTCTGGATTTCCTCGCACTCCTAAGCATTTTATTTGCAGGCCATAACATCAACCTTGCTCTAATTTTACCTACTTCCCCTGAATACCTTAACCTGGGAATTACTTCCTCTCTTGTAGCTAGCGAGTATTTATTCTACTTCACCTATTGCCCAATAGCAGCCGGTCCCCATGGCCGCGTTCGCCAAAGCGTCTCGCTTTGGTGTTTCACAGCGCAGGGGATCGTGGGTTCGAGTCCCGCCTTGGGCATGGGTGTTATATGTTTGTGTATGTGTGTGTAAAAAGTAAAACAGAAATCCAGTAATCATTCAGTAATCACAGTAAACAAATTAGGTAAATAAAAAGTAGGGTATACAGCGCCGGAGTCCCGATCAGACTCCGGAACTGTATTTGAAAAAAAAAAAAAAATAGCATGCTTTCTGGTAGGAGCGAGGCACCTACCTGCACTAGGTACGCTATAATATTAGTCAAGCGATATCCGACTGTAACCAGCAACTGTCTGAGCCATGTGCAGGACGGGATAGAACGTGGCCCATAAAGGTTATATTGGTACTGACAAATTTGGCTCCATCCGCCACCATCATGACTTCCTGTGTTTCTTGGCAGGGTGCTTTACCTCCACTAAAATATGTTTGAACTACCAAAGGATATCATTACAAGCTAAGCATAAAAACAAGCATAAAAACATTCTAGAAAAGCATTGTAGTTGGTGTACTAAAAGTTAGAAGAAATGCGTTTATGAATCTAGACCTCTATGTCTTCGTATGCGTGATTAAAATATGTGTTTTTTTTTGTTTGATTGATTTTTTTGTTTTTGTTTTGTGGCAATAGGGAAAAGAAAGTCAGATTGTTACAAAATTGGTTCTCCGCTAAAATTTTAACGAACTGATATGATGTAAACGGCTCCAAGTCCCTGCTACTGAAAGGCATAAAATTAATTATGAATATAATTATCTTTGATACATGGGTTTTAATGCAAGCTTTATTAATACATTTCACTAGTGCATAGGAATATGTGTGCGCTGAAAAGTACATACTATCAACTGAACAAAAGAATATTATGTGGAGTTTTTATGTATATGGTTCCTTGTTTACACACACACACACAGAGGCAAATTCTAGAATGGAAACCGCAATGTCAAGAAAAAACTTCACCTACCGTCCACCTACACTTGCAGATTACAAGCCGCCACTTACAAAGCGCCAAAGCCCTTAAGTGGTGAAAAAACAAGAGATTTGAATGTGCTTAACCTTTCGCTTGAACTTTATGATAGCCTTACTTGATAAGGAGGTCATTCAATTAAGATCGGAAGCAACCGATGCGAATGCTTTGCGACCTAGTTGTGAACAGACCAATAATAAATCTAAAAGAGGACTCTGAGCTGCGTATCGCGTATTAACCTCGAAGACCTTTATCATATTTCTTGTTTAAAATGGGTATATTTTAGTTGCACCACAGCCTTTGGCGGTAGTTTCCAAATCTCTATCAATTCATTTTCATATTTTGTGAACTCAGTGTATGATCCATGCTTTTTTGTGGGGCAATATTTGTGAGCGAATAAATATTCAAGTATAAATTTCAGAAGGAAATACGCGAGGACTCCTATTAAAAAAACTTCAACTTTTGCCGATTAAAGAAAGTGATATAGCTAGTGGCTGAAAAGTGTCATTTCAAATTCAATATAAATCGTCGATTTTGATTAAAAGAGAAGCATATATTTTCGACTACGGTGCACAGCTCATTAAATTAGTCATGATGTTCGCCATAAGAATCTGTATGTAATGAAGATTTTGTTTCTACCCTGAAAACTTAAAACGCTCTTCGAATTGAATTGTTGATGAAGTAAGCGATTCAAATAGAAATCGAGAACCACAACAGATAAATGTCATTCTCTTTGTAATTCAATCCCAGTTTATTTTTTTTTTTTTTGTTCGTATGAATAGTACCTACTAAGAACCCGCCACTTTCCAGGTAATATTTTGAAAGTGAAGTGTTAATGCTTATGTTTTTCAACATTTTAACAATATTCTCTGTATCTATGTATGTACAATTTCACAATACAGTAAGTCCAACATATCATAACACGTTATTAAATTAAAGCACGGCCGAGATACAGAGATTGCTGTACACGGGGACATTGGTCCTGCTGGGGTTGGCTATTTTTTTTACAAGGAAAAAAAAACACAGTTCCGGAGGTTTGTCAGGACTCCGGGGCTGTATTCCTTTTTTTCCCAGTTTTCCTACATTTCCTTAGTAGACCGTATTATCCTTAACGTTTTCCTTTTACGTATACATACACAAACATAGACACATTTACAAACACAGAAACAGCCATGCCCAAGCCGGGACTCAAACCCACGATCCTGTGCACCAAGAAGCGCCAAAGCGAGACAGTTTAGCGAGCGCGGCCACCGGGATCGGCATAACTTCGTAAATGTGAAAGTGAGGAAAAGGAAGCCAGGCAGAGACAGAGAGAGAGAGAGAGAGAGAGAGAGAGAGAGAGAGAGAGAGAGAGAGAGTGTGTTTGCACTGTAGTGAACGTAGCGAAACTCGTCTTTTGCACCTTGCACCGTGCAATGCAGCGGCGCATGCACCTTCAGCAGCCCTGTATTAAAGCTACGAATACTGGATAAATCATTTATTTTTTATTTTAACGCCCGCTTTTATTACCGGTGGCACCGCAGGCGATGACACTGGTGATACATGGAATTAAGATGGAGCATTGGTGGAATGCGATGTCGGGGAAACCCGCCCCTACGCCGCTTTATCCACCACAAATTTCACATGCTGTCGCTTGGGATCGAACCTGGACCGTCTGGGTCTAACCACTCTGCCACGGTGCGGCCTGGATGAAAGAGTTGCATTTTGTTGGAAACTTAAATTTGTTTGCTTTAGTTTTATAGGAAATGGTTTAGTTATATTGCGGGTTTGATTTGTAAGAGCATTCATCTCCACGCACGTATTACATTTTTACATCGCTGTTATCGGTAAAGATGGCGGATCACTGTGACCATACTCACATTATGTGAGCGCTATGCTACCACATTTTTTGGTAGTGTTTAGCACCCGCTTTTACTACTTGTGGCACCGCAGGCGATGACACTGGTAATACATGGAATGAAGATGGAGCGCCATAGGAATGCGATAGCGAGGGAAACCGGAAAAAGCCTGCACTTGCGCACCTTTGTCCACCAAAAATCTCACATGCGGTCGCTTGGGATCAAATCCGGACCGTCTAAGTGATATGCGAAAGGTCTAACCATTCGGCCACGGCGCGGCCTATGGTACCCGTGAAATATGAAAACACCTCAGGAGCTTGTCAGCATTGTTAAAAAGTTCCACTGCATGTACATATTGCTTCTGGAAAACATTTCGCAGGCTAGTCCATGGTTTCACATTTAAAACGATATAATTATCTTTTCAGACACAAGTCCCTGTGTCTTACATCCATGTTTAGTTTTTCTCATTTCACCAAAATGCACGTCTTGGGACGTGCGTATATACGTGCGTGCGAGCGTGCGCCAGCATGCAGCTTAACCCAAAATAGTCCGTTAAATATTAAACTTGCATTTAAGTTTAGTGTCCTTCAAGAATGCAACACGATTTTAAATAAAATCCCCCTACTTCTTTACATGGAACATTTTTTCTAATTTTTTAGGGTCTCAAAAATAGCTCCAACGATATTCTTTAAAATGTATGTTTAAGAAATTTGTATTACAAATAAAATATTAGATTTTCTGGAAATAGCATGTGAAATAATTCATTCTGAATAAATTTTGTAAACTCTTAAGCCTTAAGGGATAGATAAAATCTTATCACCCAAAAGAAGTAGATCTGTTTCTGTGTGTTTATGATAACAGTATATCTTAAAGACGAAAAGTCGGTTAAATACTAAACTTTGTATTTCAAGATCAGCAACTTCACGGGATGCGATACGAAAATGTTGAAGAAAGTTCCCCACCGCAACCTACCCCTTACATGGAATTTATCAAAGTGATTTTCTCAAAAATGGCTTTATTCTATTTCATTAATTACTATATTATGTCCAAGATATTTTCATTTTAAATGTATATCTTAAACTTTCTAGGAATAGCCTCTGAAGACCTGGTCATTCTGAATGACTTTTACAATAATTTATGAATAGAATCATATAGGCAAACCATTTTATTACACAAAAGGCAGTACTTTAACATTTCGTTAAAGTGCTGAATTTTTGTCCAATTTTGTAACGTTAACCATTCCAAAATATTCGTCGTTATTGGTATTCATTTTAAAATACTTAAATCTTCTCTCAAGTGGAATTGGATATGATAAGATCAGAGGGGATTCGGTACCGAACGCGAGGTTCTTGAATCTACGCCCCACGAAGGGGTGCCCCCGGGAGTGAGGGATGAGGTGGGAGGATACATGGCCGAAATCGGGAGCGATGGCACAGCAATGACAGGGACCCCACAGTTTCCAAATTAAGATACCCCGATGGTCGGACTGGAAGAACGGTAACTCCGCCCTATATAGGATCCAACGCTCGCCCCAGGAGCGTTCCTCATCCTGGTAACCAGATGAATTCGGGGGGCAGAAATAGTCACTTCGAGCATACTTTTTCCCTGCCATGCCGCACCGAGCATCATTGCCGACGCTTCAAACCCTGAAAGAAACCAATGGGTTGAAGAATGCATAAGCTGACAATAGTAACGATATGGAAGGAAAGGAAATTCAGGAGGTGAAAGAAAACTACACAGCATTTGCCTGGCGACCCATGAAACCCTCGAAAAACCCATGGATCAGGTAGGCCGGAACAGGCATCGAACCTGCAATCTCTAGAATGCGGGACACAGACGAAGCCCCCTGAACTATCCCGCTCGGTCTTAAATGGGAAGTCGTCATTAGTTTTTTTACACACAGCATAGAATTTCATAGCTATCACTTAGCGACACGGTCTTCAAAAATCGTGTCTCTCACAACAAAAGGTTTGAGTGTAAACTGATCCGCATTAACAAGTTGCTACTAGAATAATAAGCTTTTGTAAGAATAATTTTATTGAACAAGTAGAGGAAGTAGTGTAAATGTAACACTTGAGTATTTTACTTTCTTGTTTCTTCTACAGTCATCCAAAAACAATTGAATTTCAGAACAATAAAATAGCAACCCACCTTTAAGGTATTTGGCGATCGACTTGGTTTCCTGCAGTTTTATTAAGCCTACATTAAAGTATTTATGCACAAAAGAAAGTTTGTCTTGACTGATTCTGTGGATATCAAAAATAAGATTTTGTAAGAAAGAGTAAGAATGCATGCAACACGTCAGATGTTTATTTTCCGCTCAGGAACCACTATCATGAACTTCGCCTTCATACCAAAATTATGCAGCAAGCTGTAGTATCTAGAAATATCTCAAAGAGATAGCAGCAGAAACTTAGAAACAGCGAGCAGGCATTATGTTTATTTGTATAAATTCAATAGCTCAGGGATCAAGGTCAGCAAACTTTTGCTCGCGTCGATGGAGGTTGAAGAGAAAACTTTTGTTTACTACATGAAACCAAGTAATTGCTCGGAACTGGTGAGAATTGAAATAATGTTTGCTTTTATACAACCACTCATTTTACCAAATGCACCCGGCTTGTGAAGTGTCATGGTTTGAATAAACGTAGGGACGAAATATGGTTTTAGGAACATAACGGATCTGCCATTTGTATCCCATACAATAAATTCCACAAACTGAAAAGTAAACATATCGTTCTGATAATGAAAGCAAGCATGGCTATGTATGGATTGTCACACATCACCTGTCTATACTGATAATCAATGGGAATGTTACTCAGAAGAAGAAAGAATTGAATGAGACTTTAGAATGAACGTATCAAATGATCATAGTCCTGAAAATATTGATATTTTGCAGAAAAAGTAATCAATACCTCATTTTCCTTCACCTGAGTTAAGCTAAATGTACATTTTCTGACTGAATTAAATGGCAGCTGCAGAGATTTTATTCAAATATTAATACATATATCTATATTCAAATAGTTTGAGCTCATTTTTCAAACTGTCAGTAAGTCAGAACATAGTTAGCCCACACTTTGATCTAAGGCTACTACAACAATACAGTAACTATTAAAACACAAGTATAACCAATCCTTGAATAGATGATAAAATACCACAATCTTATAGTTACGTACTGGGGTGTTGTTTACAGTCAATAGTACACTGTTGAAATGCTGAGAGGATACCTCTGTACTGAATTAATTCTAGTGCCTTTACTGTTACATAGCGTAATGTAAATTTATAATTTTTTAAAGTTGGATGTTTGTTGCCCTTATCCAGAAACAAACGACGCATCATGCATATTCATCCCTCGCTCACCTATCTTGCACCGCATTACGCATACACACGTGTGAACTCGTGCGAAATGGTGGTTGAGTAGACGAGTTGAAAGTTTAAGGGGAGGTCGGTAGCGCTGCAGGAAATGATGGCTGGAAGTGATGATCTCACATAATATATAGAGGTATATACCAGGTGTACGTATCTTAAGGGAAGTGGAAGATTGTCCCTTACTGACCTCACCAAAATCTTATGGTAACAACAAATGAAACAACGGTGTTGTTTCTATAATCCTTTACACCCTATATCCTGTGGTATTGTGTATTTAGAATAAACAGCAGTAAGCCCCGTGTTCATTATTATGGCAAACAGCTAAATACTGAATTTAATACTTGACGCTGAGAAACTGGAAATGCTTTCCTAGCTGCAATGAGCAATAAGCAGTCAAGGGGAAATAGCTCCTACCAGTTCTGATCTTGGGTTTGTTACACTGGGATAGCAAAAATACGGGCTAGTCCCTTGAAGTTAAATACTTATAACGCACTATGATGAACTATGAATGACTGCTTCAGAGAGTCAACACCGCGAACTTGGGTTGTAAGCAAGTGAAGTTCGCACTCATAAAAAGATGTACTCTGATAAACGATGACCAATAAGAGCATATTAAATGTATATTTTATTTCAGCAAATTAAGGTCCTTTTTTCTATCCCCGTGGAGTAAACTTAAGAGCATGACTGCTTGCAGCACCTTACATTTCAGTGAGTCTAACCTTAAAGCGTGCTAGACATCTGTATGTTAAAATCCTAGCATCAGGAAAAAGTGGGGAGCAGTAAGGCTGACGTGAACACCCTATTTCTCTTCATTCTTGCCTTCTTTTTCTTTTCTGTTCATTCTTTTTCTTATTTATTTATTTATTCATTTATTCATTTGACAAATGTATAGTCCGGTGGATAAAGTAGAAATTTAACTCAGAACAACTAGAGGTTGGCTAAATGATTTATCAAACTATGAAATAAAGGAACAACGTAATCAATAGAAGGTATAGAATAGAATAAAATAAAAAAGAACACTCAAGAAAGAACAAAATATTCAGTGAACACACAAATCAGCGATTGAAGCAGAATTGGGATAGCTGAGAAGCAGATATTGTGGTGCCCTGCGCTTTAACCAAGTTGGCCGACGATTTCTTAGTCCAAAGTTGTAAACTACTGCTCCCTGAACATTCTGAAGGTTGGCGAAAAATGCTTGAAGACGGTACAGATGAACTAGTGTATAGCGGATAGTCCTAGCTGCCCATTTCAGATGAACCATGAGACTTTGAGGATAGTGGGGATTGCTTATTTGTTTGATTTGAATGCGGTTAATGCGAGTTTTAAAAGCGAAACCCCAAATAGAGTTTTACAAGGTATCGGGAATTTCAGAAAAGATGTATATAACAGCATAATGTAATTAGAGCCAAAGGTGACCGCCAGCGTAGATTGAATGTGTTTGTCTGAAACCAAGGTCACCATGCACCTGTACGTGGGAATTCTGCATAGCCCTTTTGACAAGCAATACACAAAAACACCACCCATGTTTGTAGTGGTAATCAGCTTAGGGTTTCGATGAGCAAAAGGAGATTGATGGTATTCCTGTAAGGTTGGAGGGAGCAGATTTTGCCCTCGTCTGGTTTCTGAATGCATCTATTCTGATTTTCATATGGTATAGCGGTCTTCCTAACTTATTCTAGTTTTATTAGCCACCAAATTGTTCATAATCGAATTCTCGTTTATCATAGAATAATATTACTGACAAATCGAGATTTGCGATTCTCTTTTGTAAAAAAATAAACAACTTCTACACAAACTACAGGCACCTTAAAATTGTCACTTACGCTATGAATTGGCAGGAAACGGAGAGGACAGCTCACACCAGCGCGGATCTTTTGGGCCGACTACTTCCATGAGGGACGGCTGAGGGGAAGGCGCTGTAGAGGTTTCTAGACTGCAGGCAGAGACGCACAGAGCGCCTAACGATTTCAATCTTATGCCCATTCACAGCGGAGGGCTGCTCAGAGGAAAAGGGGAGAACTCGATCCACCGGAGGTGGAGCAGAGAAGGCTGCCTTCTACAGGACGGGAGGAACTTTCCAACGAGTAAAGTAACTACGCAACCTGGCCGGCACCATGGTACTCCACAGCCTCTACGCCTACCTGACACATGAAAGGGGGCAAAATGATATGAAATGAGGGAAAGGAATTCAAAGTAGAAGAGAAACCACCCCAGAATGCGCACTTCTGTGTGAATGCAGGGGACAGTTAAATGCGAGTACATTCCTAGTTGCTTCAGGTTCTTTATTAAATAGCCATATCTGTGTTTAGGGTAAACTCTATTGCTATCGGCCAAGCCGATACTCGGGATTGATGTTCTCTGCTTTTCCATTGTTGTTTCTTACACTTCCTCGTTCTACGAAAGCTTTGAAGGGAGAAGCTTTTATGTCCTCTGGGACTTACCTGGAGAACTTAGTAGATAGTATCTAGATATTGTCGGCCCCACCGAGGCTGTTCGGCAGTCTTCCCTTTGGGGTTTATGTATGTAAATGGCGTATCCACTTCTACCTCTGCGCAAGAGAGGGGGTGTGTTATAAAATAACTACTGTCCAAATGAAAAATCCCAAAAAGTTTCCCCCTGGTAAGGCAGTAACGGACCTCGATTGCCAGGTTGTCTGCCCCAGCTTGTTTATGTAGATTTAAATGTATGAAGTTAACTTGCAAAAATATCGGCATTTTAATTCCTTGGGATACCTAATGCACTGGGATCCATTGAAGAACAACTGCTGCGTTCATACCTTTTAATAAGATGCACCTGCCGTCTTCTGCTTCATGCGGATACGGCTGCCTTTGTAACGGAATGAAATACTTGTGTGAATCTAATATTGTAACTAGATCAATGGATTTGAAATGCTCACAAATCGATTGGCACACACAAAAACGTGTATGTACACGTTAAGTATGCGCATTTCTTGTTTCGTTTACGTTTACAAACGTGCGCGCGTGTGTGCGTGCGCAACTTAAATACGATGCATGGTATTTATCTGATTTTTTTTTTTAGTTATGTTGTTCTCTTTCTTTCACACACACTTTTATTATTTATTCAGGGGATATCGAATCTCGGATGCAAAAGCAAATACTTCCCTAATTATAAGTTCAAAGAGAAAGTAAACATGTGAGCCTTTAATTTTCCAGATAGGGGTAAAAATTCGATTCCGAGCTTCACTAGAACTACAAGTTTTAGGACTCACTGAATAACAATAGAAATGCCCATTACTAAAATGATTACAAAAGCTAACACAGTATATTTAAAAAGTGAACCTGATCTTAACTGAGGAGTGTCTAGAACTCACGATGTTATAAGTTGTTTGGTAATGCATTCATTTTAAATGTGGAAAAAAAGGGTATCTTATACCTACAACAGTACTGGTCAGGTCCCTAGCGTCAACGCTTGTTTCAGAAAAGACAAAAGTTACTTTATCTAAATAGGTCTGGTTGCGGGGAGAGGGCATTCATCTCACGAATATATCATATCATACTAGCTCAAGTGAATGTCGGTGGTTACCAAAGTGAGGAATAATCGGCACACATACTTTAATTATTAGTGGTGAATGAGTTCAGTATGAGTGTTACTCGAGTAAGGAACATTGATTTGCCCCTAATGTTAGCCCCATAGCCCATCGGTTAAGATTGGTATACATTGAAGAGAAACGTCAAGTTTGCTCTCTATTATTTTCTTCACCTTGGAGAGTGTAGATTCATCGGTGCTCCCATGAACATGTGTATAAGATACGAAGTGATAGCGAATGGAAAGTACTTTTATTCCGGGAGTATTGAAATAATTCCCTGTATACAATTTGGAGCGAGTTTTCGTATTTATTTAAAGAAGGGGGAACAACTTTATGTCAGTATTGCCCGAAAATCTGCGTTAACCTTCATTCCGATATCAACTTTTTTTGTGAAGTTTTATATAAAAGTGAACAATCGATAAACGTGTGCATCAACAAAAATTGCTTCTTAATTCCAAAACGTGGTAATTCTAGTTGCTCTCAGACAGAGTTACTCATTAGGCATTAGAGCAAGACTGCCTCAAAGTAAACGATAGTGTCGAGAGAAAGTAATATGAATGCACCTATATTCAAACACAACTATGTTCAGCGGCGGTCTTTTCTCACAGCGGAAAGACATTAGGGGACTCCCAATGTCTTTTTACTTTCTCTATATGTACTGTGTACATAGTGCATAGAGAAGGTATTATATTGAACCCAAAAATTCCATACCGAGATTTCACCGAAAATGTATGTTTTAGGAACCTGAATCCAAAAAACAAAAAAAAACAAAAAACATTTTTAGAAAAGTTTCTGCCAGTGTGTGTGTATGTGGGGGGGGGGGAGAGCAGAGCTCAGAAACGAAAAGCCCGTTAAATACCAAACTTGGTATTTAAATTCAGTATCTTTCAAGGATGAGACGCCAAGATTTTCAAGAAAATCCCATCACCCCCAATTACCCTTTACGCGGAAAATTTTTCGAAAATTTTTATTTTCTCCAAAATGGCCTCAACAATTTTTATTAAAATGTCACTTATTAAAGATATTTATATGAAAAATAAAATGAATATCTTGAATTTTCTGGGAATAACCTCTGAAGACATCTTTATTCTGAGTTTTGCATAACTGGTAAACCGTAAGAGAAAACTTACCTATAAAAAATGTAGAGCTCGTTGAAACACACAATTTAGGTTATATGCATTTTTTTCGTGAAGTGAATCGTTTTTGAGATATTCCTTGTTATTGGTTTCAGCTATAAAATACTAATGCCTACTTTTTTCATACGGGAATTTGTCAACCCCTGTCCATACAAAGGAACTTCAAAACCATAGCAACCAGCTTCTGGCTATCACGTTAGCCTATGATAATCCCTTATTTCCTTTCTACCGACAAGAAAGCAAGTAATAAGAGATTTCTGCTGATTTTTTCTCGTTTAGCATGAGGTAAATAGAAGAATAAGCTTCTTAACATTAATTTGTTGTAGAGATTTAGAGAGAGGCACGTGAATGGAACATCAGATTTTTTCATGCTGTTGTGGAGTGGCTGCAACTTCTTCGCCCGTCTCCGATGAATTGATGATGCTGCTGTTACTTTGATTGTTATAGATCTAGCAATAAAGCTACGAAATGCTCCGCGGAGAATATGAATTTTGCTGGTATCCAATTTCCTCTCTAATCTAATAGGTAAATGAAGCTTAGGTAAGGGGTAATAACTGAATTTATTCCACTGGTGTTACCACACTGACTACATTCCTGGCACTATTCGCGACTTCTTTATCCTCGCCTGGCTATTCTACAATTTTGCAATTCCTCGCGTGACACTCGTGTTTAAAAACTATAAATCACATTCGCATGTATTTACTTGTATATTTCTCGGGTATGTGACTGACTACTATGAATATGTATTGCAACTTATCTTCTGCGGAAATATAAACAAACGACAGAAACACTTGGGCGCGGCAAATCCTATGCGAGATGCATGAATTCTGTACCAGTTACTTTGTGAATGTGGAGTCCTGAGTCTGAAATTAGAAGGTTTATGTAGAATCCTTCCCTACTCTGCACAGTATTGGTGCTGCAATCTTTAGACTATACATTTACGTCACATTGTACAACTGCTGACGTCATGGGGTGATTCCCTCGTGCATTAGAATTTCCCCACTTCCTTCTTCTATGGTGTATATCCTCGACTAGCAAAGTATGGACAAAAGATTTTTCTCTAGCCCGAGTTAACAAAAGCACTGCAAGTTCCCTGAGGAAAAAATTGCACGTCTGTCGAAAGTGCATTTTTGTTAAATAACTAAACTAGTCATCTCAAAAACATCTTATATATTAAGACATGTTACAGAAACACAAAATGATTACTCATGCAAGGTTTTAAAAAATCTTATGTGTTCCATTCGCATGACTTTCTCTACAGCTCTGTAACAAATGATTGTTGAAACGCTTGTTCTTCTATCTACTTCACTCTAATCGAGATAAATATTAGCAGAAATGTTCTTATTTTCTAGTTCCTTAGAGCTAGAAAAGAAACAAGGGAATACACTAGTCTAAAGCATAGTCAAATCTTTTAAAAGTAGGTTATTATGTGACTGAAATTCATCTCTTTGTATGCCAAGGACTTGACAAATGCCCTATGAGAAAAGTTCAAGTATTCTAAAACTGAAACCAATAACAAGGAATATCTCGGAAACGTCATTTCTGCTAAAAAATGTATAATTTGTGTGTTTTAAAAGGAGCTACATTTTTGAGTAGCAAGTTTTTTTTTTTCATTTGTTATGGTTTACCAGTTTCAGAAAAATTCGTCCAGAATGAAGAGGTGTTCGGAGGTTGTTCCATGAAAATTTAAAAATACATTTTGTTTTTCATGTAAATATCTTTAATATATGGTATTTTAATAAAAATTGCTAAAGCCATTTTGGAGAAAATCAGAATCTTCGAAATGTCTTCCATCTAAAGGATAGTTTAGGGTGGAGGAACTTTTATCAAAATCCCCGTATCCTTGGAAGGTATTACACCTAAATACCAAGTTTAGTGTTTTACCGACTTTTCGTTTTTGAGTCGGCGTATTCACAGACACATGAACCTTTTTCTAAAAATGTGTTTTCTCTATATAGGGTAAATCGTGTATTACCGGCGAAATCACAGTATCGAATTTTTGGTTGGAGACCAATATCTTCTCTTCCTACGTACCATGCACCATGTAGAGAAAATTTAGACACATCAAGCAAAGCATAACAAAAGGTTGCATATACAGGGTGTCTACCGGTACCGAAAGTACCGAAAGTGTCGAAACTAACGAATTTGGCAAGTGGATGCCGAAAGTACCAAAAAGTAACAAATTTAATGGTTTGGAGAATATAAGGTAACGAATTCACGTTCAAACTTGGCACCCGTAATTGCACTGTTTATTGTCTATTAAATCATGTTTACTTTATCTAATAAGTACATAGTACATTAGCAGGGAAGATATTCGATTCAGGGATTTCACACTCGAAATACGCGTACTATGGCCCCTTGTATAAAGAAAAGCATTTCTGAAAAAATGTCCGCTGTGTGTGTGTATGTGTGTGAAAACGTTAACTCAAAAAAGAAATATCGACAAAATACCAATCTTGGTATTTAAATTCAGTATGCTACCAGAATGCAACACAACAGTTTTGAGAAAAATCCCCCCGCACAAAACTACTCTTTACATGGAAAATTATAGATTTTTTTTCTCACCAATGGATCTTATGATTTTGAATAAAAGACAGTATACCAAAGATAATAAATGAAATTTATATCTTGAATTTTCTAGGAATAGCCTCTGAACTTCTGGATGACTGATGTAGATCTCGTTAAAACACATAATTTATGCTGTATACTTTTTTTTTTTTTTTTTTTTTAGTTGACCATTTTCGACATATTTCTTGTTATTTGTTTCAGTTTTAAAATACTAAAACCGTTTCTCATACGGGAATTTGTCAACTCCTGGCCATGCTAAGGAACGAATTCAAATCACAGAGCAACCAGCTTTTAAAAGATTGGACTATCGCGTTAGCTTAGTGTACTCCCTTTTTTCGCTTCTACTTACAAGGAAGCAAATAATAAAACCATTTTTGCTTATGTTTGTCTAGATTGGCATAAAGTAGATAGAAGAATACATTTATTAATAACTTGTTAATAATTTGTTACAGAGTTGTAGAGAAAGTCATGCGAATGAAACATGTCAGAATTTTAGCATTATGCTACCGTTTACATTATGAGTTATCAGCATGTTACAGTATTTAGTCAATATATACATTAACTAATGATAATTCAGCACACAATGTGAATGTATTATTGCACAGAAATACCGTCAACACAGTCGCCCTATTTGCCCGATATTTATATTTCCATTCCATTTCTGAGTGAAATGTGAATGTTTAAGTTCTTTTAATAATGTTTATAGTTTACATAGAAAATAACTTAACAATATCGTTTAGTCGATGTGGCCTGTTCCATCTCCGTATAATTTTAATTGAACTGTTCACGCATCATCCTCCTTTTGGTCTACCTAAACTTTCTCTTAGCTGTGGTTTCCAGTTATACTTTGTTCAAAGCCTTTTGAGACAGTGGAAACAGAACGTAGAAACAAGTTGCTCTGTGTTACGTGTGGCAGCACTTTGAGATAGCCGCCGATGCAGCCATTTGACGTCCTCGCTCCCCCTTCCACTATCCGAAAAGACTAACTAAATTATACTGTGGCGGTACTGTGTACGCTACATGGTTTGGCTCATAGAGTGTCCTCCGAGTCAAGGGATAAACAACCACCTTGAAACGGTGATGAACCTGCCGAACTTTGCAGCGATTATAAGCCAAGGAAGACTGCAAAAAAGCATGGGGAGACGCTGCAGCCTTCAACAGACCATCACCGTACTGAGGTAGATTGCAACCTCCTTTCCCCACCCCCCAAAACACAAAATAACGGTACTAATCCATGAAGAGGAAAGATCGCAACACTTCGAGACCGGCTGGTCATGGATAGTTACGAACAGGATCTTTACTGCATATTGCAACTTCCGCTGCCGTCTTGATGTTAAAAACCAAAATTTCTCCCAGGCGAGGGGAAGGGCCGTTATTTCTACAAACTGGATATTGGCCGTTATTTCTACAAACAAATCCTCGTCGATTTGTTATCCAAGTAGAATAGAGGTGTAGCATTTTTCAGAACACGATGGCCCTCGCCGTTCCCAAGTCTTCCACTTACTGGTCCCTTAATTGATGCGAGATTCTCGACTTGCAAGTGGTGTCTCCAGAAACAGATTTTACTACGTTGCCTCTCACCCCTAGTACAGGGTCCTCTTTTGTTTGCTAATAGTTATTGCCTAGCTGTAGGGGGAATGGGGCCATTCTGTTTTAATGCATATAGTTTTCTCCAAAACATGATGGTCCTCAAACGGGACCGCTCCCCCTACCACTGGGCAATAACTATTAGCAAACAAAAGACGAACCTGTATTAGTGGCGGAAGGCAACGTAGTGCAATCTGTTCCTGGAGACACTGCTTGCAAGTCGAGGAGGATTGCGTCTCAGTTAAGGGACCAGTAGTTGGAAGACTTGGCCATAGCGAGGGTTGATTTCCACCCGCAAGCTTTAAAGTCAGACCAACTTTGGAAGAAGAGTGGGGCAGGATCTCATGTTCTGAAAACACTGTACTTACAGTCTCAATTAATATGTGTGCAGTTCGACTGCTTTCTTTGAGAAACCCTTGTAATATTTTAACAAAACAGACACTTCCTCCTTCAGTCCCTTCTGCAAATATATGACTTCTTACGATCTCCATCTGTTTCTAGAGGGGTATTTCCTAGTTATACAAAACTTGAGTTCGGAATTTTGGCAACTGGGACTCCACGTGGAGTCGACAAGTGAGCATCATTTCCTTAAAATCAGGGTTACTGTTGGTCTTCAAGAACAAAGAAGTTCTCCTTCTCTGGGGCGTGGAGATGGATTTACGACAATCATTAGCTGCGGTCAGCCTACATTCCGTTTTTGAACCAACTGCACTCGTGTCCAGTAGACAAGACTACCAGGAAAGGATATTCATGTGGGATAATATTTCTCAATTTTTATGGCGGTGTTACAAGACTGCGATTGTAGTAAAGGTATAGTGCTCACAACGGTGAAGCTTGCAGCTTTTTCAATTGTTCTAAAAATGAACGGCCTTTGAGGCAGGGTAATTACATACGACTAGTATTGCAAGGTTCATAAATTTTCTGTTATTCTGGACTGTAAATTTATGATTAATTCTACGGCATTTTCAAGTTCTTAAATTTAAGTTTAAATAATATTGTACTAAAACGCCGTTCAGCTTTAAACGTTATTTTTATGTATCATAAAGTAACATTGTGACGAGCAGAAAAATATCCAATTCATTAAATTTGTCCTTTATTATAATGGCGTGTTCTTCCTGTTCCTTTATAGATTATGTCGAGTGGTGTGAGCTGGATATGGCTGAATAGCACTAATGACAATACATAAATGCATTTCACCTTGATCACATTCCTACTCATCTGTGTATATCACACACAATTACAGCTTAAGCTAACGGAATAAATATTGTCTTTAATATGTTTAGTTGAAATGGGAAAGGATATTGGAGTGCACGCAACAGTACGTGTGCTACAAAACGTAAAATAACCTACTAAAAGCAACATTTATTCTTAAAAACGTCAGAGCGAAAGTGGATAACCAAACACAAACACAGACACACACACAACTCTTTACACTTAAAAAGTGTCAGGCTTCTTCATTTGCTGTGAATCTTTGTATAATCTGAGAACTCAAAACTAGCTGATGTTAGCTAAGACCTACTTAAAAATTATCTTAATTCTCTTTTCAAATTCCTCGAACCAGAACATGGAGTAATCAGATGTTGAATTAATTGTCTAAACTATATCATTATACTTATAGGTAACCACTTTTATACTTGTACACGAGTTGCACCCAAGTATAAATTATAACTTTATTGTATAATATTTTTAATAAATTAAGTATTTATCAGTTTTAGGAAATCTTTTTATAATTATTTGATCCGCTTTTAAAATGTAAAGTCATATAGCTCCATTGTCAAACATTTTTGACTAGCAAAATCTGGACCCTGTTTCTAAGTAATTTCCTCACAGTCATAAGATAATTGCTGCTGTACTGTTTCCAACTAGTCACCCCAGGTTGGGGTTCAAACCCGGCGGAGGACGATGGATTTTTTCGGGAGTGAAAATACTTGGCCTGGCTTCCTTCGGAAGAGAAGTAAAATCGTTGGTCCCGTGTCGTAGACTTACGGCACGTAAAAGAACCTCAAGCCTGATAGAGAGGCCTCTGAGCAAAATTAAGCGGTCTTTCATTCCCAGTATAGAATGAGATGCTGAGAACCACAGTAGTTAAAGAGCATCCATAAATAAAATTCCATTTAATTTAATTTCCTACCAGGCGGCTCAACTACCCCATATTTGACGTGTACAGATATTTCTTTGTGCGTTAAGAGCGTTTCAGTACACAACGGGGCTAATTCAAGTTAAAACCGGCCAGTGCAGAACTTCATTTCATAAAAAAATAAAATTTGATCAAATCCCGAGCCCTACGAACAAACATTCATTCTGTTCTAACGTGTTGAAACTTTGAGTCATAAGATTAGCAATAAATTTATAAGCAACATTCCTAAATAGGATTACAAAATTGTATCGATACATATTAGGTCCTTTAAGAACATAAGTGTTGCACTCAAACTTATCAAAATCCCTGGAAAATAAGCTCTCAACAATGTTTCTTTCTCGTGTTAATATCTGTATATGATGGGGTCACAAGAGAAAACGTTAGTGGTTGTATTAATCTTATTTATGTGACACCATAGCTTTCAGTAAATGCAACACTTGGGATCACATTTTCAGTTAAAACAAAGTAGAGTTGTAAAAGTATTGTCCCTTATAAAGAAAGTGTTGCTGCGAAGCCATAGTTTGAGAAGCAGTGAAGTGGAGGATGCAGGAGAGCGGAAAGAGTTTTTTTTTTATTTAAGCATTAAATTCACTATTTTCTTTTCTTGTCACTTTAAACTTGATCCGAAACCAGAAGTTTAGCCACCCAATCGTTTTCGTCTGTACCGTTAAGCAATATACGCGTTTCATGAGTCTGGTAGCGTAATTCGTTATTTCCTGAACACCGAGCAAATGATTTCGGTGATTAGCTGCAAATGGAAATTCCTTACCTTATGGCTTGGATAACCTCATTCAGATGAAAGAGTGAAATTAAGCCTTTCCACTAGCTATATGGCATGGAAAAGCTACAGAGTTTGTACATTTTTACTTTCTCTACCACATCCTTAGTAAGCAGAGATTGTATTGCCCTCCATCCAGAAGCTTTATATCGAGATTTTATCGCAAATACACGTTCTGAGACCCCTGAATAAAAAATCTCATGTGTTCCATTCATATGGCACACTATGTGTTCCGCAAACAAGATGTTGCCAAAGATATTTTTAATCTACATCATGCTAATCGGGATACATTTTAGTAGAAGTTGAATTGTATGTAGGAGGGAAATAGGCAACTCAGTCAAATCTCTAAAGAGCTGTCGCTATACGATTGTCGTTGAAATTCAGTTGTCTTTTCAAGGCCATGAGTAAACAAAATATATGTGAAACTGTGGAGAACTTCCCATTCAGGAAATATTTAAATATTTTTAAATTGAAATTAACAACAGGTAATGTCTTAAAAACGTTAAGAGAGAGAGAGAAAAAAAACTGATATAAATTGTGTGTTTGAACGAGATCTAAATTTTTGTGTAGCAAGTTTTTTCTGTCTCTTAGAGTTTACACCGATTATACAAAATTCTTTCAGAATGAAGAGGGCTTCAGGTACTATTACCAAGAAATTTACAATTTGATCTTATAGCGAGCAACCGTTGCCACTTGCAATTTTCTAGCGCGCAGATAGCTCACGCTTTGTAATTCATATAATGCATGAAATATTATTTTTATAGTAATATGGCTCAGGCGCTTACAATGTTGAAACTGGACACGTGTAGTTGGTTTTGAATGAAAATATATGTGTGTGTGTTTCACCTCAGTCCTGATGAAACAAGTGCTTCAACAGCAGCATTTCTCCGTGGAAACTCCAGAGACTTCTTGTCGCCTCTGAGGGTTACTTTGGAAAATATTCTTTCATGTACACAAAATGCCGCTTAACCTCATTTGAATGATTGTGACCTGTTTTCCTGTACACAAAATACCGCTAGTGGTAATGAGTTTTGGAAACATTAATAGAAGCTCACTCATTTCTTGGGCTATTTCAAGAATGCCCACAGGTAAATGTGTTCTATTTGTATTAGGAGAGATATATGGCGTGTGTTTATCGCAATCATCTGACATGATAGAGTCAGACTGAAAAAGAATGCAATGCCATAGCCGGGGTGTGCACCACGGATCTCCCGGCCCCTAGCCGGTGGCTCTTTCACTGAGCTACCATGGCAACATGCCGGCATAGCATTGAATTTCTCAACTGACTCGCTGTTTCCCGGTAAACCTCAAGGTGATCTCAAATTATTTTGAAATGTCAACCCCCAATGACGACTTACAATGCTGTAAGTACTTTAAGCCGCAGGATTCAAAGTATAGCCAACTATTATGATCAATTGGTATTGGATTAATTGTTTGTTGTTTTTTTTCACACAAGCCGTGTGTAGGACAGGAGTTGGATAGGTAGAGTCAGACAGAAGAATGGAAGAGCAACCGGTTAGAGGCCGGGAGATCCGTGGTTCAAATCCCGGCTATGGCATTGAATGTTTCAGTCTGACTCTACCTATCCAGCTCCTGTCCTACGCACGATTTGTGTGAAAAAACAATTAATCCAATGATATCATTTTGGTAGTCCCTGTTTTCGTTAAAGGATTCTTGTAAGCATGTATTTATGTTAAAATTTATATTTATCATTCCCTAGCATTAACTGTCCATCATATATTTCATTTTTGTTTGTGATTTGTTGTGTTCTCTCCAGCTAAATAATAGTTTCATTCGTGGATTTATCAGCAAGAGATGCCAAAAACCCATCTCGTCTATATTAATAGCAAAAGAGGCTTTTAACTGTTTACAGAAACTTGGAATAGTGCAGACGCCGGTGACTATTATTTGTGAGTAAGAATTCATACAAGTGTACCTGTCCAACCGGTTTCATATTTCTCAGCCTGTGAGGTCTGTTTATGGTGCATTATTCATACATTCCTCCAATGGCTATTTTAGTGTTTTAAGTTCTAATTAATAATAAATCCTAAAAGGCCCTTCCTTGAATGGACTGGGATCGAACCGGTGTTCTTTTTTATAAAATTACTAGTCGGTTTAATATCCCAGTAAGAATAAACTTTGCAAGATTAGTTTCTTTCGAAATTCTTAGGCTTTCACGGCCGGTGTCAATACTGGCTGGAGTATAATCCGGGCTTGTGGGCCGTGGTCTACTGGGCTCCTCCTTCTTCTTCCCAGATGTTTCGTCTGCGACTACGGCAGACATCTTCGGTGGCAGCGGCGAGGTCGAAGTTGAAACGTCCACTAGAGCACTTCGGCCTCGCCGCTGCCACCGAAGATGTCTGCCGTAGTCGCATAGAAGAAGGAGCCCAGTAGACCACGGCCCAGAAGCCCGGATTATACTCCAGCCAGTATTAAGTTTCTTTGTGGAATAGGAAGAGAAATTCAAGTGAAGGGATAGCCCATCGAGTCGGGAGGTCGGAGAGCCCGCTAGGCTAAGAAGTACACGGTAGCCGAAGCCTAGACCACGAAGATGTTTTAAATTTCTAGTTCAGCATGTTAAATGCATTAACATACGTATTCCAATAGTTATTTTAGCTTTTAAAGTTCCAATACACAAATCTTAAAAAACGCTCTCATGAAACGAGAGGAATCGAACGGGTAGTGAACGTCATGTGAATGGATAGTCCATCGAGTCGGGGATTGAAGAAGGACCGTTAGGATAAGAAGTTTAGAATCTTAAATGATCAACTATTTACGTTAATGTACGCCTCATAGTTAAGGATTACACCCACGTCTTAAAATGTCCTCCAAAGTTATAAATTCGATACAGAGACCTGTAACCATGTATATTCTCGCAATTGTTCTAGTGTCCTGATAGCTGCGTTCAAACATCACGTCAAAATTACTTGTTCCTAATATAATATTGTTTAACATTGTTGTTCGAATCCCCGACCTTACATCTTTATATATTTAAATCATTGCACGTAAGCTCCCTATATTGAATTAAGTTTATTCGAATCTTTTCTCTAGCATAAGCCCAATGCAAGATTAAAGATTAATGTACCACCCTAGACTCGAACCTAAGCCATCTGAAGTGTCGGCAGTGTACGTAATTGATCCTCTGTATGCTGTTCAGGAGTGTACCGAGTGTTTAGATATTTTCAGCTCGATCCCAGAACTCCAAGATCAATAATTTAATTATGACGGGGTCTCTTTTCAGCTTTCATTACCTACATTTCCAGATAATTACATTTTTAATACTTGTTATTCATTTTCAGACGTTCATGTGTCATTTCTGGAGACTTATAGATATATGTTGTAATAGAGCGTTTATTGTGTTAATTAAACTTTTAGTTATGTACGGCTAGAATAATTCAGATTTAAAATTCAGATTCGCCTTGCAAAATGTAATTAGTACCTCTAAACGTTGGCGTGGCCAATAGTTTCTGTTGTATGAACGATATTACCATCAATAAAATAAAGTCCCTTTTTGGTTTGTTATAGATAAACATTTTTTGCGTTGTCCGGCATATATTGTAAAAAGGGATGTTCTTGTATTTCACTCGGAAATCGTTTTATGAGTAACTATGCGCAATTTTATTAGCAGAATAAGAAAAATAGTTCTATTAGACCCCCTTGCTCTTTTGAGAAGCTTAACATAATTTTAGTTAGGGTCATCTGTTCCGAATGTCGCCATATTGGATCATACTGATTCAGATTGGTATTCTGTTTAGATTCAGATTGAAAATTCATGACAGATTATTTTATCCGCTTTGTGTCTGCGAAACCCGCAATGAGTACATGTCGCGAAGCCCATTCAAACAAATCGTGGATTTTTTGCGGTTTATTTAATTCAATTATAATTCGAAATTTATATGCATGGAGATAGGTTAGATCTGATTGTAGAAACGAAATCTATGTTTTACACGTGTAATTTCATGATAACACTTGTATGAGTTAGGAACCCCATAGATACACTACTCTCCTTATTCTATGAAGCTAAAACCTGTATAGCAATGCCCTGTTGCATTAAATGACAAGATAATAAGTTCCTTTTTTATATTAGTTATCTAAACGTAGATAAATATAACATTAGGAAAAACTGTCACAGACATTCTTTGAATGTATGTACGAAATGATAAATTGAATTACATTAGTTTTAGTTTGTCACTAGTCATTCTAGCTGACGTTAAAATGAGCGTTAAAAATGGTCTTATATCCTCGTCGATATCACACTTTCAAATTGGCAAGCATTTGTTAAAATCAACCATCAGATGGCAGCACGCCTGAATAAGTTATAATACGAATAATACAAGCCATAGCAGAGACCTTAAATGTCACGTCTAATGAATACTTTGGAGGGTTACAAATGGAAAAAAAAAAAAAAAAAACTACAAACTGTCATTTAGGCCATAAAGATCCTCTTCAAATAATTTATTGTTAATGGTGAGTCTTTTCACGGAGCAGTTGTTGCCAGAGAACAAACCTCAAGCTTCAAAGATAACCGTTGCTTTAAATCACAGTATATTTATTCCCTAAGTGATGGGTCCTAATGTGTTTATATTTACGTGGCTAAGTTTGCTTTTCATACACAATTTCATTTATCTCCTTTTCTCAAGGGAATGAAAGGCAATAAATATCGTGATAAAAACTTTCTAAACAAAATTAATAATGATAAATGAAAACACTGGGATGAACAAAATTAAGCATTTCACATTATCTACGATTTGTGCCGAATGATTGTATTGGATATGTACTTCACGGATCTTAAAATGCTGTTTGTCCTTACTTTGCCCGCACGTTAACAGTATGACGACTGTATACCGTCATAGCAACCAATTCCTTAGTTAAATAAGAATTTATTCTCTGCATTCAGAGAATTTCATTAAAATTACTTATTTTTCAAGCAATAACAATCTGTAAATAATTATTCTAAGATACGAGAGCTTTATCACTTTTTTGGAGTATTTATAACAGCAGCATGTACATCATTACCGCATTTTCATTGGCCAGGCTGAATTAAAGCTTCAATTTATTAATGGTCGTTAATAATGGGGGAAAGGTGTGCGTTTATTATGTGGGCAAATCTTGTACAAAGGCAAAAAGAGGAAAAGAAGGAAAAATGCGTACTCAGAAAATGCGATAAGTTGAGTGACGTGATTCTTTTTAAAAGTTTAACGCCCGCTTTTACTACTATGGCACCGCAGGCGGTGACACTGGTGATACATGAATGATGATGGAGCACCGGTGGAATGTGATGGCGGGGGAAACCGGAGAACCCAGAGAAAACCCGCCCCAGCGCCGCTTTATCCACCACAAATCTCACATACGGTCGCCTGGGATCAAAACCGGGTCACTGAGTGACGTGATGGGTTTGTGACAGCTGCCTCGAGGAAACAAACATCAAAGATCCTAGAGGTTAGGGAGCTGCTTAGTACAGCATTTGTGCAGTTTATCGAAATCAATATGAAAAGAGCAATTACTCACGCGGTCAAAGAGAAAACACAGCCTGGTAATTGGATGGCAATATGTACAATATTATTGAGAGCCTTACCGAAAGTTTAGCTAACTACAAAACTGATGACGCAAAATCAGACTCCGATTAGGAAGAGTTTGCTCCATTACAGGAGGCTCCGTAATTGCTAGTTAAATATTCATTATACATTTGCGGCATGTTTCATACACTTAATTTGCACGAGTCATGCATGCTTTAGATTTTCATTTAAGTTATGCCATTTGTTCACTCCATATGTTATATGTATGACTCATATTTACGGCGGGAACCACCTCAGCTAGTCAACAGGAAGGGTACGCGGGTGGATACATGTAGTTGTGTTTACTTGCCGGGTAAGCATATAAAACACAAGGTTTAGAGAGTTCCTTAGAGTATTCAAACCTGTATACTCGTGTAAAATAAACTAGTTCTTTGAACGATAACACGACAAAAAGTTTTGATACACACTCTAATACATAAAATGTGGCCCATAATGGAACCGAGTTCTACGTTTGGTACTGATAAAATCTCGCCCCACCGTCTATAGAAGTGTCCACGTCTTTCCCGAGTATAATTCTAGCCATTGGATTGCTAGGATACTTTACCTCCCCTGAAATACGGCCGAACTGCTGAAGGGACATTACATTTGCATGCTACACTAGCGTTTTCTTGTTGCCCTCCGTGGTGTGATGGTCATCAGGCTCATATACCCAAGGTCGCAAGTTCAAACCCGGCGGAGGACAATGGATTTTTTTTGGGTGTAAAAATCCTTAGCATGGCTTCCTTTGGAGGGGAAGCAAAGCCGTTGGTCCCTTGTCGTAGATTTACGGCACATAAAACAGCATCAAGCCTAACAGAGAGGCCTCTGAGCAAAATTAAGCGGTCTTTCACGCCCAATTTAGAATGGGGCGCTGAGAACCATAGTATTTAAAGAGCGTCCATAAATAACACGCCATTTACATTTTTTTTAGCGTTTTCTTAATATCAGTTTGGCCATTCCCGTTCGATAACGGCAATAACTTTAAACTTTCATCTGCATATCACTGGTGAAAGATCAAGTATATGCAAGTGTCGTAGCTGATGTCCATTTTAACGAGGAATGCAAGTAATCCTTCTCCCTTTCTTCTAGATAGCCGATAATGGGCACCAATCGTAGCCGAACTCTTTCACAGAGAGTATGCCCACCCCTACATTTCACAACGATTATAACACCTGTATTCTTTAGTTCTGATGATCCTGTTTGTTTTTCAGGCCAGACACACAGGGAACCGATGCCGGCTGGGAGGTATTCAAGCTTCGTTAGACTACTTTTATGATCGAGGGTGTACATAGTAAATAAAAAGCTTATGCATTCCGCCCAAAAACTCGTTACCGAGGTTCAACGGTAATACATCTTTTGAGCCACTTTGAATTTAAAAAAATCTGTATTCCATTCACATGACTTTTTCTAGCTGTTACACAAACAACTTTCCTTATAAAAGAGTATTCTTTCATCTATACATGCTGATCAAAGTAAACATTAGCATAAATTTGTCATTTTACTCGCTTCTTTGCAATTAGAAGGAACATAAAGGGAATACACTAGGCGAAGTCGATATTCAAATCTTTTAAAACCTGGTCTTATGTAAAACAACTGAATGAAGTTCACTTCGCTTTGCATGACCTGCAGTAAAACAAGAGAGATGAAACGAAACGTCACTTCCCATTTGAAATTGAAACCAGTAACAAAGAATATCTCAGAAACGGTCAGGTCTACGTAAAAAAGTACATGACATAAATTATGAGTTTAAAGGAGATCTACATTTTATGTCCTGCAAAAGTTTGCCTAGCTCTTGCGGTTTAACCGTTACGCAAACTTCATAAACTCATCCAGAATAAAGAGGCTATTTCCAGAAAATTCAAAATATACCTTTTATTTGTTACGTAAATACCTTTAATACATGGTATTTTAATCAAAACCGTCAGAGAAAAACAAAAATTTGAGAAAAAATCCATGTAAAGGATAGTTTATGGTGATAATATTAGTGTCCCACCCTTTGAAGTTTCTAAAGATAACTACAAAGTTTGGTGTTTAAGGGTCTTTTCGTTTTTGAGCCATTCTGTCCACACACAGACACACACAAACTTTTTTCTAAAAATCTGAGTGTTCCATTCACATGACTTTCTCTACATTTCTATAACAAATTATTATTAAAAAACTTATACTTCTATCTACTTCATGATACTCGAGATAAACATTAGCAGAAATTGTCCTTATTACTTGGTTCCTTGTAAGTAGACGGGAAAAACTATAATGTGTTCCACTCACTGATATCGTTTAGCTGTTCGGTAAACAAACCTTTTGTTCAAAATATTAATCTGTTGTCTACACCATGCTAATCAAGATAAATATAAGCAGAGTTAGTCTTATCAAAAGTAGTATAGTAAAAGTAAAATACTTTAAAATAATTGTTATTAGTAAAAATACTTTTTTTGGGACTCAGGGGACCTCAAAATACATTTCCTGTGAACTCTCAACATTTAAACGGAATTCAATATCTTCTCTATTCACCATGTACATACGGGCTAGAAAAAGTAAAAACAAAATCAGAATATGGTCAGTGTGTGTGTGTGGACGCGTATGCAAACCATAATTCAAAAACGAAAATCGGTTAAGTACCAAACTTGGAATCTTAAGTTCAGTATCTTTTAGAGATGCTACATGAGTACTGTAGGTACCCTTCACATGAAGTATTTTTCCACATTTGTTGTTTTCTCAAAATGGTTTTGTTTAAAAATCATAAAATATTAAATATATTTACTTGACAAACAACCTTTTTTTTTTAATTATACGACATGTCCGAGACATTCGTTATTAGTTGTTTGTGTTGTGCAATACTTTGTAATTCGTTTAAAGTCCTGTCGGTTTTCAGTTGTTTTGTTTGCATGGAAAGAGAAGTAAACCTCAAGGCCAACATATAGCTCCAGATCTTAAACATTTGATTATAGCTGTTCCCGTTCTGCCTATAACGAAATGAGTAATGCAGCTATTTTTACAAATGTTTATCTCGATTAAAATTAAGTAGATAAATATACATTCGTAAGAATGCCTTTCATACTAATTAGCAAATGATAGACGTTAGAGGAAAAAGCATATTAATGTAACACCAACATTTTTATGTAATTTATATAGGGTGTTATGGGCATAGGTGTAGATATTTGTAGTGCTTAATTGAGGATGATGTAATGAACATACATCAATATTTGCTTCATTTGCGGACTAATAATTTTAGCTATTAAGATTAGTACTGTTTTCAGTTTAGTTAGTAGCTTCAAGTAGGCGTGGTAAACCTAAACCATAAGACATTTTTTCCGAGAGTGAGGGGGCGGGAATGTTGAGAGGCGCAAAGCAGAGTGGACAGGCCTTGCGATAAGAATGGCGGGGTCATTTGTACGAAAATAATAGCAAATGAAGGTGGTCTTTATGTGGTCAAATAGTCATTGTTTTTATTATCTAAAGCTTACACTTTCATACTAAAGATGATAATCGAAGTTTAAGTTGAGTACATAATGATTATACTTGCATTTCCAATACTTGCTCATTTTAATGCGTAAATAAGGTGGAATGATTTCTGCAAGGCTAATGACCCCTGCCTCAGCAAGCAACAGGCAACTGAAATGTGAACACAACGGTCACTTGTGTCTAGCTTTGGTGCTTCGTGGCGCATGGGATCGCGGGTTCGAATCCCGCCTTTGGGCATAGGTATTTGTGGTGTGTTTCCATGTGTTCTATCTCAGTTATTCTCTCAACCCTAATGGCCAATTAAGTCACGCCCGAAGGTCAGTGTGTGTTTGTGTGAAAACCCGAAAGCAAAACAGATAGTCTATAAGGGGGCGGGCGTTGTCCACTCTGCAGCGCAGTTACGACCACGCAGAAAGCATCACTTAAAAAGTATGTGATGTGTGAGGTAAAAATATTTACATTTAGAGAAAAAAACAAGTAACACACTAAAATGTATACATAAAAGGTACCAGCTATCAAAATATCTGTACCTATACCCCTGAACACCTATATTAACAATAGTATAATTTAAAGCAATTTATGTTATGCAGACAATACCCCTCTTGCTTTAAGACCCCTTTGTTCTCTGGCTCTGATCAGCTAAAAAGATGTACCTGGCGCAAAAATACTGAAACTCGAGAAAACTTAAGCTAACATATCTTTTGTTAATAGCGTGTAGAGGTAATCTGCTAAATCTATAATGCAAAATGAGTCGCTTAAATGCGGCATCAGTAAACACCACTTTTCAGTCATTCGTCTCATTTCTTCGGATATGTCATGTTTTTTTGTTTTTTTTTCAAGTATTTTGGGATTTCCGGCCGCTTTTTATGACAACGTCCAAATGTCCGGTTTTCTGCCTTTCAACAAAATAACATAGGAAATGCTGAGATAAAGTATACGAGACAACATCAAGAGTCAACAGTGTATGTTCTGTCGCTGTATGAAAATTAGGTATTTTAGAGGGAACTTTGCTGACGTACAGACCTTGCTATCGAGTAACCGGCACTACACTCGCAACAGAATCAGGCATTCAGATCCAATTGCGCTTCCTGCTCTATATCTCTTACTCATTTGTTTCAAATGGCCGCGCTTGATTAAATGCCTCTCTTTGGTGCTTCGTGGCGCAGGGGATCGCGGGTTCGAGTCCCGCCTTGGGCATGGGTGTTTGTGTGTTTGTAGATGTGCATATGTGCGTGTGTAAAAGCAACATGGTAATCAAACATTAAAAAAAAAAAATCTAAGGAAATGTTGGAAAAATGAAACAGGGGAAAAAACAGGAAAAAGAAGGACCAGAGCGCCGGAGTCCTGACAAGACTCCGGAACTGTATTTTTTCTAGTAAAAAAATGAATGTGGTTTTGATCTGCTTAAGTCCTCGTGATGATATTCATGAATGGATTTAAGTTTATGTAAAATCAAAGCTCCTCACTGAAAGGTGCTCAAGAAATAGTTATGCTCAGAAACAGAAATATAGATAGAGGGGTGAGGGAGGGAGAGAGAAAGATGTGATAAGAAAAAAACATCCATGCTTCACTTCGCGTAGAACCGGAAGCAAAATACTCAGTGTGGGACTAGAGCAGGCGTGGGACTAGCGCATCTGTGGCTTAAAGAGGTGCGATGGATCTTCGTACATAGATCTGGTAAATAATTTCCGTTTAGTTTAATTCTAGGTATGCGAGGATTTTGAATTAATGCCAGGTTTCGTTTCAAGGTGGAGGCTAAAAATACCGCATGTGGCCAACTATGTACATAGATTTCAGATCTTATATCTCTACACACACAACTTCAAATGCTCATATTGTATTATCAGATTTGTTGAGTTTTGCTTTAACCCAGGATTGTCACTGTAGGGAGCACACGATTTAACCCAAGCCTGGGAGCTTGCTGAGCAGCATTCGTGTGGAAATATTGCCACCCTTTCCTTACCCACCCTTTCCTCCTGCACTGCTTAGCTGTGTACATGCCCAATAATGAAGGGGACGCTCTCCCTTAACCACCTGAAAATTGAGGTTCCGAGTACAGGCTCTCCCAGGTGGAAAGGGACCCCAGCAGTCCCGCTAAACGCCAGAAAAAATATTTCTATAGTTCAGATTCCATCGCTCTGCCGCAACACACAAACCACCACTGCCTGAAAAAGATGAGGAAAAATTGTGGGGACAGGAAATTGCGAGCAAATTCTTGTTAGATTGGGAACCACTCCAGAATTCACCTACCGTCCTGGTAAGCCATGAAAAAGCCCTTGGCCAGAGCGGCCGGGAACCTCCCAAGTACGAGTCTCCTGCGTTAACACGGAGCCATCTCGAACGTAACCCTTGCATTTGCTATGCCTTCAACAGACCATGTACATCGTATATAGTAGGGCCAGAAAGTATTTTATTCCACCAAAAATTCGATACCAAGGTTTCACCGAAATATGTTTTGAAGACCCATGAATAAAAAAAATAGAAAAGAGTCAGTGTATGTGTGGACAGCATAACTCAAAAACGAAAAGATGGTTAAATACCAACTTGGTATTTAAGTTTAGTGTCATCCAAGGATGCAATACGAAGATTTTTCAGAAAAATCCCCCAACCTAAATTACCCTTTTCATTGGACATTTTTTGAAATTTTCCATGTTCTAAAACATGTACCGATTTGGACTTAAATGACGTACATCAAAGATATTTACAAAGCAAATAAAATGTATATTCTCAATTTCTTGGGGATAGCACCTAAAGTCCACTTCATTCTAAACGAATTTTGAATAACTGGGAAACCGCAAGAGACGAAAACTTAAGGTACAAAAATGTAGATATATTTAAAACACACGACTTATGTTATTTGTTTTTTTTTGTAGATGTATCTAATTTTGAGACATTCCCTGTTATTGGTATCAACTTTAAAATACTTAATTTTCTCAATGGGAAAGTCCTTTTCCTTTTATTCCTGGCCATGGAAAGAGAAACGAATTTCACTGGCAATCTCTTATTGACACCTTTTAAAAGAATTGGCTAACGTTTTAGCCCAGTGTATTCCGTTGTTTCTCTTCTACTTATAAACAATTAATTAGTAATACCATGTCTGAGAATATTTATCTTGTTTAGCATGATGTAGCTAAAAGAATAGTACTTTTCTTTTGTAAGAATACTTTTTTTTATTGTTGCATTTATATAGCCCCCTTTAACATCTAAGGTCATATCGGGGGGCTTTCCACTTGAAACAACTCATTGTCTGTAGGTACTTTTACGTTGGTTTTAATTCATTTTTTTACTCAAATACGCACACATTCACACTCACATAAAACTTCCGGACTCTGTAGGGGATAGGGAATAATTCTGGGTAGAAAAAAAAATTCCCCGCCTCAGCCGGGAATCGAACCCGGGACCCCCGGGTGAGAAGTTAGCTTACCACTCAACCACGGAGGCAGTCAAGAATAGTTTGTTCGCAAAACATTTAGAGAAAGTCAATTTGAATGAAATATATATTTTTCTAGCTGGAGTTGTGTTATGAGATAACATTTGAATGCTTAAGGAATATACACATAGTTTTTATCTCGACTTGAAGCTTCACATAAAAACTTTCAAAACTCTCGTGCTGAAATGAAATCACGACTCGAGTAATAATGCCGGACCCCATTCAGTTAGAGAAAGGATGAGAAGAAAGGCAACCCGAAAAGATAAATGAGGTTTGTAAAGAGGGGTGGGGGAGAAAAGAACACAGAAGAAATAAGAGTAGCAACAGCAGTTTCACGGTGAAGGAGTGAAGACGGAAGCCGAGGAAATATATTAGCGTCTCCATCCGTTTTTGCATGGAGAATGCATCCTTTGAAACTGATTCAGATCTCGCAAGCTTTGAATCACCAGCCACCACTCAACATGTGCAAATCGTGTCTCTGAAAACAAAATGACTTGCATGCTAGCTGCGCTCACACTCATTAATTTTCGCTTTTCAATATGTATACACTTCCCGACCTGGCTTTGCAGCTGTGCTCGCTTCAAATAATTGCAGTGCATCTACTGCGTGCTATATGATGAATCATTGCATCAATAGTAAATTTGCTTGAACGGATTTATGACCGTCGATTCAGTTGTTGAAATAAATGCAACATGCGTGCTGCAATTAAGGGGCGAATGGACTTCAAGTCCAACTTCTAGGGTCTTAAATTTAGGAATTTACATTTTTGTAATACGAGGGTCGGCTGATAAGTCCCGGGCCTCTCAATGAAAACAGCATTAAAAATTGTTTTTGCTTTATTTCTCAGCATAATGTCCAGAAAGGCTAATACATTTGTCATATCGGTGTTCTAATTTAATTAAACCATATCTGTAATGCGATTTATCAAGGCCCTCTAAATAGCTATTGGCCGCATCAATGACCTCCTCGTTCCTGTGAAATCTTCGACCTCCAAGAAGTTTTTTGAAGTTTGGGAACAGGTGATAGTCACTGGGTGCTAGATCTGGCAAATAGGGTGGATGTTCAAGCCATTCGAACTTTAATTCGCACATTTTTCCCATTGCAAGACTGAATGATGGGCCGGATCATTTTCGTGATAAAACAAGATTTTTTTTTGTTGCCCAATGAGGAATTTTTATTTTCACCTCATCATTCAAACGTTGCAGTAAGCTTGCATAGTAGTCACTAGTGATACTTTTACCCTTTTCCAAGTAATTAATGAAAATAATTCCTTGTGCATCCTAGAAAACACTCGCCACAACTTTGTTAGCCAACAGAATTGACTTTGCCTTTTTTGGAGTTGGTTAACCTGACGCAATTCACTGTTTTCACTGTGATTTACTTTCTGGAGTATAGTGATGTATCTAGGTTTTATCCATGGTAATAAGCGGTCTCAAAATTTCACTGGGATTTTTACAGTAGAGCTCCACATTCTTAACAGAAACAATTTTTCAACAAACGCGACACCCATCTTGCACAGACCTTGTGAAAGCCCAAAACATTGCTTAAAATATTACCTGCACGTTTTTTATATGGTTACAGCCCCTGTTATCTCAGGCAAACTTAATATGCGGTCTTCCAGTACTAAACGATGAATTTTTTTAATGATCTCTGGAGTTGTCACTTCTACAGGACGTCCAGAGCGAGGCTCATCACTAGTGTTCGTACGTCCCATTTTAAACTCTGTGACCCACCTTTTAATCATATGAAGGGGAAGAGTCTTACAATGTACTGTCCATTTCCTTCTTGATTTCCTTAGGCGTTAAGCCTTTCAAATGGAAGCATTTAACCACTGCTCATTTTTCCAAATCCTCCATTTTCATGAAAACTCTAAAGCTGTCTTGCTTAAAATGATGTCATTCGAAAACTAAACAGTCTATCAACCTGTAACAATGGATACAAGCTACTCTAGAGTTATATTATACAATGCTACCGTCTAACTGGCCTATTGGTGCCATATATGTGTGAGGCCCGGGACTTAACAGCCGACCCTCGTACATTAATGCTACATGACGTATGTATAAACCACTGAAGTTTTAACCCTGCAGCTTAAATAGTTTTTAGCTATTAATTTCTTATTTATAAACACACGTGCTCTCAAAATTCATTTTCTGGAACAGTTTTAAATCGACGAGGCCGAAAATGTTAATGAATGTTCCAGAAACTGTGATTGATAAAATAAGTATCACATTGTTTTATGTTATATTCCTGTGCAGAATTAAAAAGATATTGTGTACTCATGAAAATAATTTGTGTTTTGTTCTCAAGTCTTGTGTATTATTTTTTTATGAATCATGCAATATGAAAAATTCAAAACTTAGTTTTATTATTCATAGTTCCTTGAACATTCAGCGCAATTTTCAGCCTCTTTACATAAACACTGTAACCAAGGATAGCTTTTGTTTGCAGCACTAAAGGTCGCAGTCCATCAAATTCGTTCACTAACGCCGTACGGCCTCGAATTTTTGGAAATATACAAAACAAGGTTAATAAACCATAAGTTTTGAAAAAAAAATGTGATTTTTGACCCTAAATAACAAATTGACATCCACTTGCCCCCTTAAGGAGAGACTGAACGATATTAAATGGCATTTTAAAGCACTTGTACACCCTCGTTAATTTTAATTTATAATTTTAATTTGATAACACATTTTCTTACTATAGTCACAATACTTATATTTTAATTTTTTTTAAATTGTATTGCATCTGCCATTTTTCCACGGATTTCTACATCACTTCACAGAAAAAAGATACCAGTGCTCTTACACATTTTGGAACAGATAAGATTATAAGTTTGAGTCCATTACTTTACGGCAAGTTTACTACACAAATTGGTACTACTGTTTAGTATGGCAGCTTCAATGTGTTCAAGCCTTGTGCTTTCTTTCTTTCTTTGCAACTATATGTATTCATCATTTTTGCTTCGAACAGCTTTTGCTGTATAAATGCCCCACCTTGGCGAAACTACTGAAGAGGGATAAATTAAATTTTAGACTAATAAGAACCAACTCCAAATGCTGTTATGGATCTAGCTTCAATGTTAGTTTGCAACACTATAATTTAAAAAAATAATTACTGAGCAATTTTAATCAAAGGGTGTTATATATAAGAAAATAATGTCATCTTCCTTAATGAATTATAATACTGAATAAAAGAAGTTTACTAGGAAGACATGCGAGAAGGTTATTGTACATTTCTTTACACATACTATGTAAATACTTAGGTAGAAAAGGTACTGTACTCCACCCAAAAATATGATTACGAGATTTCACTGGCATATACGTTTTGAGGACCTCTGGATTAAAAAAGTAATAGTTTTTAGAAAAAGTTTCGTGTGTGTATACATCATGACTTGGTATTTTTAGCATCTTTCAAGGATGCGACACGAAGATTTGTAGGAAAATCCCCCAGCCTCAAACTATCGTTTACATGGAAGATTTTTCAATATTGTCCATTTACTCAAAAATGTCCTAACAATTTTGATTAAAATGCAATATCTTAAAGATATTTTCATGAAAGTCAAAATGTATATCTTCAATTTGCTGGGGATAGCCTCTTTAAGTTCTCTGTAGTCTGGTTGATTTTTATATAACTAGTAAACAGTAAGAGATACACAAAATCTCACTATACAAAATGTGCACATCTCGTCATTATGTCCCATGCATTTTTGTTGTGAGAATAACCGTTTCTGAGATATTTCTTGTTATTGGCTTTAATTTTAAAATACCTATACCTTTCCCAAACGGAAGTCATCCGTGCTTTATTTTTATTTTATTCTGGGTCATCAAAGAAACGTATTTCAACGACAATCGAGGAGCGTCCGCTTTTAAAACATTTGACTATCGCTTTAGCCTAGTGTATTCCCTTAGTTACCTTCTACCTACAAGGAACTAAGCAATAAGACCATTTCGCTAATGCTTATTTCAATTAGCATGAAGTAGATAGAAGAACAATCTTTTGTAACAAGTTTGTTTGCAGAATGGTTAGAGAAAGACATGTGAATGAAACATCAGTAAGGAACGTTATGCAGTATAATTAGAGCTACAAAATATTTTGGATAATTAATTCATTCCATTCCTTAAGCTTTCTTTTAACATAGTTTTCACAATTTCAATTCCCATTATAGAGTAGGATACATTTTATAGACTACATTTCGTTGAGGTTCACCACCAAACCAGCGTGTACTATTTCCAGTATATTTTTTTTTCTTTTCTTCCGCCCCCCCCCCTTTCGTGTTTAAGATGTCATTACAGAAGAAAATGTCGTTAACGGTATCGTTGATTTCTGAGGGGTGCGGAAATCTGATGAAGTCGTTACGATTCAGAAAACATTTCGTAATCTGACATTCACTAAAACAAACGACTCATCATTTGTAGCTTTAAAGAGACTCCTGTACATATGCGAGAACATTCCCTAAAAGATTATCAACTAACATTTTCTGTATTGAACATGAGCAACTCCTGAAAAGTTAAACGTTCCCTAAATGACCTGACGGCGGAAGTCTGTGACAAAGTTCTAAGTAATTATACTATACTGAAGCAAGTGTTCGGAAAACGATGATTACCGAAATAAGTATAGTGTAACGTTCAAGGAACTGCCTAAAACAAACTATAGATAAATATTTCGTAGTTCGCACTTTATTGCCAAACGTATCTTACTTTAAAAATGCTCCTCACACATCATGTAAAATAATTCAGCCTAATGTTTTGAATAGTTTGAAATTATGGGTCATAAGTTAAGCAGATTTAACAAGTGCGGAAATGAGCTTTTAAACTTTCGTAAGATATGGTTCTGAGTTCTGGTGAGGAGAAACTGTACGAATTGTTACAATTTGTGACATTATATAGTGTTCATAAACGACGTCAGGCATTACAGGAAGGTGTATCTCGCCAATGTTAAAATATCAATTTACATTGAACTAATCAACATAGTATGGTAGCTTAAAGATAATGATATTTTATTCGTTGAGTGAAATAGTTTCAAAGTTTATCAATTGGGATGTAAAGTTTCAAAAGAGAATTTAACACTTTTAGGTTTTTGCATATGTCAATATTTTTGTGGCATTGATTTAAGGTACCATCACAAACATTTGAGGCTCATGATCAACAAAGCATCATATTTATGTATAAACATTTTCATATGTCTAGCTCAAGAAGTTGCTAACAAAATCATTCATTTGATCACAAAATGTTAATTTCCAAAATTTGCTATTTCAATAGCCTGTAGTTAAATAAAGAGCATCTCAAAGCTTAAAGACATTACAGGTTAAATGTAACCAGCTATTGCGACATGTACCACACGTATGTTAGAACTTTGGTGTTCAGCTGCGATAGGTCTACCAATTCATCAAGGTCTTGCGAATTACACACCACCAAAGAGTAACATATGTGCACTGCTATTGAAGGTTCTTTCAAGACATTTATTTTTCATCTGTGTCTTAACTCTTCTCTTTATACTTCTAGTACTTCGAAATACATTTTATGTAGATTGTTACAAGATATGAAATATAGAGCTATGTGATAGGGCTGCTCCGTGGCCGAGTGGTTAGACCACTCGCCTCTCACCTAGACAGGTGAGATTTGTGGTGGACAAAGCAGTGCTGGGGCGGGTTTTCTCCGGGTTCACCGGTTTCCCCCGCCATGGCATTCCACCGGTGCTCCAGCTTCATTCATGTATCATCAGTGTCACCACATGCGGTGCCATAAGTAGTTAAAGCAGGCGTTAAAGACTAAAGCTATGTGACAAAGGCCTTAATTTTGTAGAACATTGTTTTAACAGAGAATAAAAGATGCGCCGCACCATGTTTATCGCTATTCCATTGTAAAGGCCTAACCTGGCGTGTTTGTTTCACTTCAACCTTTTTCTATTTAATGGCTTCCTTACATATTTTTTCATTCGTTTCTTTTTTATGATATACACTATTGGGTCTAAACAACATGTAGCTTTTTTGTTTCATTTTTACTTGAACTATTTAGCATATCTTCTTAGTTCACCATTTCTTCTTAGTTCACCATTATTTCGTCTCTTCCAAGCTTCTGTAATTCCAGAACTACAAACATTTGTATAAAATGGAAAACAAGTAACCTACATTAACACTTCAGTTATCCATACGCTATAAACCACTTCCTTAAAAACCTAAGTTAACTTTTACCTAAAACACATTATCTGCCTCGCCTTCAGTTGAATAGACGGATGACTGTAATTTGTCATAAATAATGAATGCTAGAAGTTGGAGAGTTATGGTTTCATTTAACCTCTTCTCAAACCCTTTTCAACATGTTCTCTCGCTTAGTAACCTTTGTAAATATCGCAATAAAAGAGTTCCCAGTTTCTTGACTTTCTACTGCATAGGTATGACATTTTACGAAATTCTTTGATTTAAAAAAATCATAACGCCCACCTTATTAAAGATAGATCCTAGGCAGATATAGGAACTCCAGTTTAGTTCAACTATGAAAAAATAATATTGCTGCGTTCTCACTTTTAGGTTATTATCTACCGTATGATAATCGTAGAAACAGCAAATATAGGACTTAAAACACTCTTTCTTTATTATTTTGGGCTCACGGAAATCTATAAGGATCTAAACTGATTTAATCTGACAGAGAAAAACCATTTGCATAGGATGTGTTCAAAGCTGAAGATTATAACAACTGAGTATTTACACCGTGTTAGTATTAACTTGTCGACAGCGGAGAATAGAAAAGGATGAAGGTAATGGCAACATCTATGCGTTCGATTTAGACAGAGATATACCATTTAAATGCATATTTTACTTCAAGGTTGAGACAAGTCATAACAACAAATCTGGTTAAAAGAAGCTCAAGGTTGGAAGACACAACAATACAAACGATGCTGTCAAAATATAGTCTCAAACGAAAGAGGAACATATTTCAGCATTTTATATTTAAAAAAATGTGAAAAATAAATATATTTTCATGATCACTGGAAGGAAAAAGATAGTATTACAGTAGTTGAGACTATATGCATAAGAAATACACACATAGAACTTTAAATCACTGCATTAGTTGCCACATGTAAATCAACCAATTTCTCGTTAGCATTCTTTTTATGTCATGTCTACAACACCTATGGCGATGCGGTTGTTTGTTGAATCTACTGCAGAGGTTATTTGTTCCATTTGAACAAGTTTCATTGCAAATTTCGGTGCAGCATATTTTTACTATAAATGATCAACATTCCGTAATGCCACTGATTGGAAGTTGTAACCCTGCTTCTATAAACTTTATGCTTTCCCTTATCTATTATACAATCATGTGTGGAATGTGTTTTATATTTGCAGCGTTTTTAAATAACAAATCTGAAATGTGACACCTGCTAAACAACCCTGCAAACAATGAAGCTTCTCCCAAATGTTAAACGCGAGCACAATCTCGAGAACTATTCATATAGTTCCAGGGAATACTTACGTTATTTAATACCTTTAGTTAAAACAATACATAAATAAAACACCAAATAGATCGGGAATGTTTAATATTACCGTGGCATTAAATATACTTTAGGCTAATATTCGAAAGATGAATAATAACAATGACAATGTAATCTAATCACTTCATAATATTCAATCTACACTAATAGTTTTTCTCTTCGTCACTTTGATGTGCATAAAACATGAGAAATGGAACTACACAACGGTAATCTTTTCTGTTTTCAAGCGGAATTTGTATTTATAGTGGTTAGACCGCTCTCCTCTAACCGAGGTGAGCTGGATTCGATCCCAGGGGACCGCATATGGTAGGTGATTGATGTGGATGAAGCGACATTTGTGCTGGTTTCCTACGGGTCCTCCGGTTTCCACCGCCATTGAGTCCACCAATTTCTCCATACTCATCTCTTCTACCATCCACTTCGTAATTTCGCTTTCATACCAGATGTCGTGCTGATAACCCTGGATTCTCTGATCCAGAGACTCTGCTCCTCAACCGGCCGGTCCCCATGGCCAAGCTCGCTAAGGCGTCTCGCTTTGGTGCTTCGTGGGCAGGGCATCGTGGATTCGAGTCCCGCCTTGGGCATGGGTGTTATATGTTTGTGCAATGTGTATATGTTTGTGTAAAGGAAAAGCAAAACCAGTAATCATACAGTAAATTTAGGGGGGGATGTAAACAGGGAATACAGCGCCGGAGTCCTGACCAGTACTCCAGTACTGTTAAAATAAAAAAAAAAACAGACATCTTATCCCAGACGCCAACTTATAAGCCCTGGTGGGGGGGGGTGAATCCACATCAGAAGGATAAACAGGGACAGAGAGAGAGAGAGGGAGAAAGAGAGAGAATGGACATTGGAAGAATCTTAGACTAATTAGAATACGTATTATATTCCAAGAGGCTTCAAGAATGAGAAATGTAGTGTCACGAGAGACTAAAGCAAAACTAGTATAAGCAGAATCAGATTTAAAATAAGGAATTACATTATATCAATTTTGATAAATGGGGATTGGAAACATATTTTGTTTTTTTCCCCTAAAACAAATATTTTTATCGAATAACTTAATTTTTGGATGCCAAAAAGATCTCAAATATTAATTATGTAGACATACTAAGTAGGCTCTGCTGAACACAACATCTAGAACTGGTACAGTTCAACTGTATGGTTTTGAGCACGACAGTCACTGCCATGAGGCGATGTTGAACAGCTGCGCGGAAATACTGCTGTACAATGCGACTTTGCGAGAGCGGAGCATAATTAAAGGCAAAGTATTTAATTTATTACTGAAATGATCTGATTTAATCTGACTTCTTTTAGTTTACTGTTGCTGATTTTATAAGAAGAATTGCGGATGCACAAACATAAAAGTAGCCGATATGTATTTCATTTAGTATTATGCATATGTATAAGTATCACGATTAGTCACTTTCTTTTAATGGGATTAGAAACGAATGAAACGAGTATTACGATTCTAGTGTCTCAACCAAAATAATTCAATACATCTTTTCACTTGAAGTAGGAACTATTTGCATTTATTACGATACCAATTCAGTTGGCCGTGCTTCTTTATTCATCAGTCGTTGCAAGTCTATACTCTCCTTTCTTGTCTCTCCTTTCTGGAGTCTTTTTATTTATTTATTTATTTATTTATTTATACAATAATGGCCGATAAGCAGTTTCGCGCTTTACAAACCAGGCAAAATACTCCACAATATTACACAAAATAAAATTACAAATAAATAAATAAATAAATAAAAAATTACAAAATGAGTTCAAACCCACTAATGTCCCTCTGTGACAATGTCCATTGTGAGAGTTCAAACAAAAGTAACCTCACAGGCAGGTCCAAATAAGCAGCAACTTCACTGTGCACCCCGCAGTGATCTGTTGATGGCTCTTGCCCTAAATAGAACCCTTTTACTAGGCTTATGCAGCCGTAAAAAGTCAATGGTTTCCAAAATATTTGTTTTAATAACTATCCACAAAACCTGCGAAATTATATACTGAAATATATACATATCCAAATATCAAAATATACGCACAGTTTGGCAGCTTATATTACTATTAATAAATAAACATTGGTTTGATTGCTTTGGAAATATAATCGGTTGGTTAATCCTCCTGATAAGCAGTCGTCTGGAAAACTATTTGGCCGGTTAATACGGAGTAGTAAACGAAAGCAACTGAAGAAATATTTTATGTATATTCATATTTTAGAGGACAATCCTAGGCCAAATGACGTTATACAGTGTGAAAATAAAGCAATAATGTTTATTAAAAGTTATCGCTGTTAGTATTACATTAGAGCTGTACAGAAGGTAAACTGTTAAATCACTGGTATGTGTATGTTCGTCGTTTAAGTATGTTGAGGGGAGCTTTGAAGCTACATGTGATAATCTTTAACAGCGCACACAGATTCTTCCACTAAGAGTTCCTCTGTCAGCAGCACAAAAGAAAAACGTTCGCAAGTGTTTTGGTACAGAAATATCGAGAAAAAAATGCTGATATAGGGACCACTTCCTCTTAATTGAGGACGAAGGAAGTACAAAATCAACAAATACGTGAGAACAGGAAGTTACAGTTAGGAAAAGGCTGTGTTCCTGACCACAAGAATGAAGCAGAGAAATCTAATTCAACTGATGCTGCGGATTTAAAATGCTAGCCTCTGTAAAAAAAAAAAAAAACGTTTTATAGGCTTGCTAGTGTGAATTGTCGAAGTAGCAAGACCTGATTCAGCATATCTATAGAGGGGGCGTTTGTTATTCAAACCTTTCACTATTATATAACGAATGGGCCTAGTTAAACCGAAACAGATATAGGAGGTCTATCGCGCCATTCCGTGCCTATATGATTAACATTTCCAGCGGTACCAGTAGATACGAAAATATGCAGTGAATAGGCTCTTTCCGTGTCACTTTGTCGTGTTTAACACCCGTTCTGACTAAATACTTCACCTGAAGTGGCATTCATGAAAGATAAAATGAAATAATTGCGAAAGAAAATTGGAGAAGGAAATGCTTCAGGCCCAATTTAGTATGTCTGCCTCCATTTGCCACTTATGAAGACATTGATAAAACTCAGCTATGGAGGGCAATCATGGTGGGATTTGAACCACAGACCTCGTACTCACAGGTCCGTGCCAAACGTGTTGGCATCGCTTTTATAAAATACCTTTACACTTCATATGTGAATTATCTCCTCGGGTTCGATTTATCTTGGCCAATGCACTAGTGCAGTAGCGTGTTTATCATTCAAGTTTTGCTATATAAGGGGTGGCCCAAGATAAACTGAACACAAGTCAACCAGGTTACCTGTGACTGGACCACGGTGGTCAGCGTTTCCAAATGTACCAGTAAATACGGAGAAATGCACGTGACTAGGCTTTTCTCCGTGATCTATTTGTGTAAAATGGTCTTGCCGTTATACTAATTACTTGGCTGGGTTCGGTTTATGATGGCCGACACTACTTCGCCTACCAAATGGCCACGTGGTGCTCACATCTTGCAGTCAAAGTAGGAGTCCAGTCACCGTTCAGCAGCGCTAGCAACTTTTCGGCAAACAGTGCCCGCATAAGAAGCATACAAGTACGAGCATTTTATTGTAAGGATAGCGAAACCAATAATGAAATCCGTGTCCCAGATTAAAGTAAAAAACAACATTGAAACGTACAAATCGCAGATCTTTCAGAGGGCAGAGGTAGATTCTTAAACCTACAGGTATCCTCGCGAGGTAGGTAGAAGCTAAGCTTGTTCTTTGGCGTGAGGCTTTCGAGACAGTGAAAAGGGCAAAGCTAGGAAACATGTTGCTTGTGTCCAGTCTGTAACGTGAGGCGGCAGTTGTTTGCTTTAGCAGCCGGTGTAGCAACGTGATTTCCTTATCTCCCCCACTCACTGTCTCAAACATATCTGACCAAAGTATAATTAATCATTGATGACAACCCTAAAAAGGATAAGGCTCTTTTAATTTTTAAATTAAATTAAAAGTTTATTAATATTTTCCCAAGATATACAGTGACTCCCGAAATTCATCGTCAGCGCTTTCATAATGCTAGCAAACTAATAACGGAGGGAAATACTCCATTACAGTTAACATGTTCTGGCATTTCACCAGAATTTCTCGTTTTACTTAGCTTTGCAATTTGACAACTAAGCAGATATTTCAACTTTTTCCATGTGTGGAGGAGTTTACATACTTTTATAATATTCATTTGGTGAGCCAACATTATTATGAATTATCTGACTCGCCAATTAATGATTTATACTGATGGTAAAGACCTGAGCGGTAAAGAGAACTAAAAAACACTGGCAATATCTTATTTCTAAGACTTTTTCCTTCTGTCATATGAATGCCCATTTTACCACAACTGAAGATATTATTTCAAAAAGTCTCAAACATATAGACATAGCTACTGCATTAGTTTGCAGAAACCCGCATAAGAGTTTGAAAATCAGGCACAAATTTTAGCGACAATGTACAACTAATAAAATATTTTGTTTGGAGAAAAGCCAGAATTCGTAATCTGTAACAAATTGTGTTCTTTCTGCACATACAAATTAGAATTGTCTCCATGTTATTTTAACTGCTAGAATATTTTAAAGCGGAGAGGAATACTTTAAGGGCTCCATACCAGGTGATCCAACTACTCCGTATTTGGGTATGCAGATATCCCATGGTGCGTTAAAATAGTTGCAGATCTCAATGGCGTCATTTCAAGTTAAAAGGCGTCAGTACTCCACTGGCAGACTTTAATTTGAAATAGCCCCGTTTAGTTCTGCAGGTCTTTAGCGCATCAATGGATATCTGTACACATCAAATGTGGGACATTTGGGCCGCTTGGTAAGTATAACCGTAGACAACAGTTTTTTAAACGATAATTGAGAAAGTTGTTGAATTAAAAAAAATAAAATCCTTTTTGTGCATTTGACATGAAAAGACTAAACTCCGTGGCACAACAGCCCAAAGTCGAGGCAAGTCTTACCGCCCGACCGCTGCGTCCCCTATCTCTGCTCATTACAGGTGTCATGGGTATGGTGCAGTATTGGAGGGCGGGACGTGGTTAACACCCCGATTCCCTTCCGACCGCTTAATGCAGTCTTCGCAACCTAGAGCCCCTACTATTTCCTCAAGTAGCTCTTCAATTGGCCCCCTAGGGACCTCACGAGGCTGAGTGCACCCCGGACCGGGTCTACCAGTGGGTTTAGAAATTATTACTTTCTTTAGCACATAGTAGCTAGAGAAGGTACTGTATTCCGCCCAAAAATTCTATTCGAGATTTCATCGAAAATTTACGTTTTGAGGTCCCTAAGTCTGAATGAAGCATTTTTAGAAAAAGGTCCGTGTGTGTCCGTCTTTCAGTCTGTGTCTGTGGACAACAAGGCTCAAAAATGAAAAGACCGTTGGCATACATGTTTAGTATCTTCCAAGGATGCCACACGAAGATCTAAAAAAAAAAAAAATCCAACCAAAATATCCTTAACATGGAATTTTTTTTTTAAATATTTTTTCTCAAAAATGTCTAACGATTCTGATTAAAATACCGTATATTAAAGTTGTTTTCATCACAAATAAAACGTATATTTTGAATTTTCTGGAATTGGCCTCTGAAGACCTCTTTATTCTGAACGAGTTTTGCAGAATTTTGCATGACGGTTAAACCGTAAGAGACAGATAAAAACTTAATGCACAGAAATTACAGATCTCGCTAAAACAAATAATTTAGGTAATACGTTTCTCTTGTAGAGTAGACCGTTTACTTTATATTCTTGTTATTGGTTTCAGTTTTAAACTACTTAACTTTTCTCAAACTGGGTCATGCAAAGCGAACCAAACCTCAATTGTTTCATATAGCGACGAGCTTTCAGTTTTGGCAGATTTTAATCTCGCTTTAGCATAATGTATTCCTGTATTTGCCTTCTACTTACAATGAAGCAAGTAAGAAGACCATTCTGCTCTTGTTCTTGATTAGCTTGATTTATATAAAATAATAATCTATTATAAGAATATTTGGAACAACTGGAGAGGGTTATATGAATGGAATATATCAGATTTTGTATAAGCTTATTTTTTCGCAAATTTTTGAGAGTTTTTCATATTTTCGAGAATATGTTTTTAGCAATAAACGAAAATTATCTACTAGTTTTTGCTTAGAAAAATGTTCGTTTTATTTTATGCTACTAAAATAGAACCTTAATTTAAAACTTACGTCTTTGTGTCATAAAAATAGAAGTTCAGAAACAACGTTCATTATTTCAACGAAAAATAACTAAGCATTTGCAATTTTAAAAGACACAAAGGTTAGGTGGCAAACAAGAAAAAGTAGTCTTCACTAAACAAAGTCAATACTGTATACGTGAGAGAGTTTCTTTTTATCCTGAATGAACTCGCTGACTGCCAAATTTGAAATATTAGAGCTTGGTCACTTTAGAAGCAGAGTATGTGCATTTGCAAATCGCATAGATTCGAATGCTAGTCATACAGTAGAAGATAATAAAAAGACATTCTGTTGTATGACTGTCTAAATTGGAGCTCAATTATAACGAAAGACCCTTTTGATATAATAAAAATAAGTCATCAAGGTTTGTTACTAAAACAAGTATCCGTGATTCAAATGATGTAATGGCGCCATTTATCCAAATAGCTGTATTAATTCCGATTTGCTTCTTTGTCATAAATAACTTTCTGCCATTGGCTTAGTCACAATGGTGACGGTAATAAAACAGACCTAGTAACTTTTGAAAGTAAAAGGTGATTCTCACGAATTAAAGGCCCTTCAATGTCTTGGTTATAGCTATCAAATGCTGACTGCCAGAGATATTTATCTACGTTTAACTTAACTGTAACGGACATATTTGACTATGAAAAAGTAAAATGTCACAACTTTGCAATTTGGTAATATCTGATATGATAATTTGAAGTCATTCATGATACTGGTTTGAATTTGGAAATAAAGGGTTTTAATATTAATGTTATTTAGTTTGCATGCATTTTCATTTCAGTAATGTTATTACCAATCAATTCCGCACGAAAGTAATGGAACTAATGGTAAAATACTCAGCACAAAACACCACTAATTAAAATTATGAATGTGCTTTAAAATAATTGCCAACACAAAAGTGTTGCTTCTCGGTATAACCTGAGAGATTGTCAATATTGCTCCTCTTGCCTCATATACCATAGCACCTCACAACAAGCATGACATTAACGAAAATGCATTTAAACACTGTTATATTATACTACTTTACCCACTAGAGCTTATTTGTATATACAAGCTTGTTTTTCTATTTACCTTACGTTTTGAGATAAATCTTTGCAGAAATAGATTCATTACACTTTTGTTTAAAGCACAAGAGGAAAAGAGGAAATAATAGATGACAATTATGCACGAGCAGGATAGCTCAGGATGTCACTGGCCCTTGTTCGGAAGGTTCCAGCTTCGATTCCCCGCGACATCCTACTCTGACCAAGGGTTTCTTCGTGGCTTTTATCTGGACATTGTCATTTGCAGAAACAGATTCATTACACATTTCATGAAGGCACAAGAGGGATAGAGAAAACCGAAAAGATAGTCAGAATGGCTATAAAACCGAATGAGTATATATTGGCCTAGAAATTTCAGATTTTCCCCCTCGATATCGCGAGAAACAACTGGAAAGCGATTCCACTCTAAAAAAATACAAAGTAAAAATTCAAGCCGATGACAACGGGTATCTTGGAAATGGGAGGTTACAAACATTTGCTTGGAATTAATTTTGTTTTAAAGATATCTACATTTTCTGAGTAATATGTTTTTATCTATCTGTTGCGGTTTACGAGTTATAATAATTGTACATAATTGCCTCCTATTTGAGAGTACTTCACAGGCTGAAGTTCAAGATGTACATTTCATTTGCCATATGAATATATTATACTTACAGTATTTTAATCACAGTTGTTAGCTATTTTTGAAAAAATCGAAAAGTTCAAAAAATAATCTTGCATTAAGGAATATCCTAGTGTAGCAATAGTCTTTTTAAACGTTTAGGTCGAATATTAGGAGGATTTTGAAGTTAAATACTAAGTCACACACACACAAACACACCACACTTTTAATTTTTGAGTTATGTCTTTCACACATACATACTACACTTTACTAAACACCTTTTTATATAGGGGCCTCAAAACATTATTTATTCTAACCTCTTGACATCGAGCTTTTGCTACGAATACCATAGCTCCTTTGACGTACCATACATAGCTAGCAGAGAAAGTATTAAATAAGAGTAAAAAACAGTAAAAAGCATAATTCAGACAGCTGAAGCTTCAGTGCTAAAAGATCGTAACTCTCGACAATATGACTGAAGGCTGACAAGCAATAAGCAGAAAAAATTTGACTTTACAACAGTGAATTGTTAATAGTGTATTGTTAATGGCTATAATATTTTACTAATGGAATTGCTAATATATTTCTACAGTTGACAAGTTAGCGCAGCAGTGCGTGGATATCTTCGGCATCGGTACTTTGAAAATTGAAAGCTTGTATTTTTGAAACAGTCCTTCAGTCGTATATATCTTACATTTAAAAGAATAAGCAAGGAAAGGTGTGTTGGCAGAGCTACCCCAGCCGGGGTCGGTCGAGTATTACTATCTTCTCCATGATTAAACACAGCCTCAAGCGACCATTAGGCAGATGTGCTGTATTTCTGTAACTTATATCATTAGTCTTTAATTGAATGCAGGCATAAAGCTAAACCAGGCCACCTGGAAATACAGGAAAGTAAAATATTTCCGGAGTTCCTCAAGTAAAAGTGGGTAAAAACCGTTCTACCTAATTATTTCTGGATGCTTCTACTGATCCGAGTGCTTTTATTCTTGGTTGCCTTATAACACTTCCTAATCGACAACACAATCAACTAAACCATTACGTATAACTGCAGAATTTTGTAATGGTAATGTTGAAGGTATCTTCCTGAACTTTTCTTTCGAAGCACATTTGGCTTCCTATTGATTTACTTCCAACAGATGCTTGGACTCCAAATTCACAATAGCAACCCCATAATTAATTAACTTTGGAAATGACGTAACATCAGCGGTTGCACCATGCCAGCAGCCGTCTTGCTACCTCGGTTCACTCCCTCAACCTCACTCACCCGTCATCCCCATCCTTTCTATGTACAAGTGTTAAACCCATCGCCGGTATATATACTTAATAACCCTCAGCCTGCCAACATGATCGCTGGCTCTTAGTTTTGCACAAACGTCTGAGTTTTCACCAGCAGAGTTCTGAATGAAGTATCAGATTGTGCTGTGTTTCTAGCTCGCCAAATATCAAAGCGAATAACTCTGACTCTGAGGGGCCTGCTTTTAATGTGTAATTCATGGCCTGAACAGCCTTGGCTGTAACTGATACAAACGTATTCCAATTAAAACCTCAATCAGACAATTAATACAAGGAAAGTTTGCATTACTTTATCGTAACTTCTTCATTCGTTTTACATCTCAGTTTGTACAAGTAATATCTCAACATTCCTGATACTACCACCACCCGATATCTGGATGTGTCGGGACGCCTGGTTTATGAAGTAGAGGACTAACTTGCATCCAACGCGTTCTTAAGAATCTGCGAAGCCATTTACATGCATCAGGATAGGAATTTCATACTAATCCAAGTTAGATACATGGACAAGTAAGAAAATGCCCACTAGTTCTACTTTGCGCATTCAAATTGCGGAGCATGAAGGGGTAAGTAATGCCACGAGAGGTTTCAGAGATTTCCGATAAGCCGTCGTGTGCTTGAGCACGAGCGAGCGATATTATCTTATTTAAGTTCACATCTTTGAGTGATATTTCCTAGGGAAGCTTCACCTAAAAATTCAAATGAACTTTATAAACAACACTTTATTACAGTTATAAAATGTAGGTATAATATATTCTGCTGACGCAATAATTTTACTTTGTCTACAATTTACCTATAGTAAGTGAAGGAAGTATCACATTCTACCCAAAAATTGGATACAGAGATTTCATAGAAAATACATGTTTAGAGGCCTCTTGACAAAAAATTAGAAAAAGGCCCATGCATATACGCACTTGTTTGTAAAAATAGATAAAAATGAAAATCCATTAAATACAAAACTTGGTATGTAATTTCTACGTCATCCAAGAAGGTGACACGCAGGTTTTCAAGAAAACCCCTACCCCAAACTAACCACATAGACATTATTTTACTGATTTTCTTAAAGCTGGCTCCAAAAAATAGTATTAAAATACCGTGTGTTTAAGATATTTGTATACAAATATGTATACCTTAATTTTTCTGGGAATATACTATAAACCTTCCTTTATTTCTAACCTTCCTTGTATAACCGTGACAAAAACTTACTATGCAAGAAGTATACATTTCGTTAAATCTCACCCTTATATAAAATATATTTTAGTTTTAACCATTATCCATTTCCCATATGTTCTTTATTATTGGTTTGAAGTGACAACTTTTTGAAACTACTCAGAGGCTATTCTTTTTTTAATTCTTTTCTCCTGGTCACAGAAAGAGAAGGGGACTTCAAAACCATCTCATAGCGATGGATTTGACTTTTACTTTAGCCTTGTACATTTTCGTTGCTCCTGCTCCTGCAACGAAATACGTAATATATAATAACATGTCCATTAACATGAAGGCAGACAGAACCATGTGATTTGTAAGAATAGCTTTTAGAATAGAGGTAGAGGAGTGATATGAAAACTAACACATCGAAATTTTACAAAAGCAACTGTTATCAGATGAGATTCCGGATTTATTGAATCGGAAAAGAGAACCCAAAATTTTGAATTAGGGAAAAATATCCAAACTTCCAAAAACTTTTCGGAGTATGAACTTTAATAAAAATGCGAAATTCTCAATTCTTGTGTTATATCCACTTTTCTCTTCGTGTCCAGGATTTATGCTTTTCTATCAGAGGGCTGATTCTTTTAGCTTCTGCATATCTCTTTTTCGCATCTTCAAGATCCAAGAGTACCACCATGGAGATGAGAAGAGTGGATATGATGCATTAGCCACTCTGAAATCCTCCAAATTTGAGAGAGAGAGAGAGAGAGAGAGAGAGAGAGAGAGAGAGAGCCCGTGTGTGTGTGCGCAAAACTTTCAAGAATAATTTATTTTTACAACGGAAAGTGCTTACATTCGCCATTCCGTACCTATATTACAACAGAGAGGAAACAAATATTACATATTAGTTTACTGCTTCAAGATGTGTTACTTTGGTGAAGTTCACTTCCTCTTAAATCAGGCAGGGCATTTACTGATTCAAACTTGTGGTTTTGGTCTTCCGTTACACGGCACAAAATGTTGCGAAAGTTCGGTGTACTTACAGGTAAAACGTAATCTCTTAGCAAGCAGTAGCGAGTTTCAATTGGAAAGTCGTCATGGCAGATTCTAAGCCTGTGCATAAAAATTTGGCCTGTATTGTTCACCATTACTTTCTGTAACAGACTAACGGAGGAAAATAAATAAACATTTAAGCGAGCTTAACCAATAAGGGAGGAATCAAAGCATAGTAAGCATGTACGATGCAAGTAAAACCTTTGCCGTGCTACTGGAATTGCAGGAGGGACAATTACAAGAGAGATAGCTGTATTAATTTCACCCTTTGTAATCCCTCCAAAATACAAATGAGAACAAGCAATTTAAGAAAATGTATTCCCTTGCTAGAAAATCTAAAGAGTCGACGATATGCCGGGAATTTTGTTCGATATTTTTATTATAGAAGTGCAAGTATCCGATAGATTGCAGCTATATTATATCCGTGAAAAGTAATGCGTTTTTGAAGTGTTACTGCCACAATTAACATCATATTTAAACAATTATCATTTCCAGAGCCCACACTAATTAAGATTCCTTGCGGTAAAATGTTAGTTATGTTTGCCTCTACATTCTAGAGTGAGCAACTGTTTTCACAAATAAACAAATGCCAATCAAAATACACATCTGATTTGACTGACGGAAAGCTGTTGACTAGCTGAAAATAGCTCTAACGGAGGTAACCCAGATTTTAGTAACTGCAAATATAAAAATGTAGTTAAAACTACAATATATAATTTTACTATAGCCAAAACTGTAAACAAAAGAAATCAGTACCGTTTGCCTAAGAATCAGCAACCACGCTGAACCCGTTGTGTGTTTGTTTCTCCATCTACCGAATTGGATCAAGTTATTTGATGTAAGGTGACTTTGCGGATTGCGTGCCAAGTGGTTCGGGATTTGCCCATGCTTGCTTGTCTTAATCCTTTCCTGTTGAAGTAGATACTCCGCGCTCCGTGCGTTTAGAAGCCGCATGCTTATATCCTTACCTAGGCCGTAAGCGCTGACAAGCATGTTAACTCAGTTCAATATTGCCATGTCTGTTGATTTTGCTTATTCCATCCCACATTGACATAAATTCATAGGACTCGGGTCAAGGATCATAACATCTATCAAACCTAGAGGCAGCGTAAGCGAGCAAATAATAATAATAATAATAATAATAATAATAATAATAATAAATAATTATAATAATAATAATTATAATAAATAATAATAATTATAATAAATAATAATAATAGTGACAACAATGATAATGATAATAGTGACAATGTAATAGTAACAATAATAATAATAGTGACAACAATAATAGTAACAATGTAATAGTAATAATGATAATAGTATTAATGATAATAATAATAATAATAGTAAATGGGCTTTCATTCGGCAAATAAAATCCAAAATAGTATTTATATCGACAATAAGCTGGAATAGGGGGAATTAAATAAGGGCAAAATAAAATGTACACTCACTCCAGCATACTTAATGTCACGAGGGAGAAAACGATGTTAGCAGATATCGAGATATTATATATTGCTGTGTCCAGCGGCTGGTTGACAAACAAATACTTCGATTGAAGGTGCATCCGAGGGGTTGTCAAAAATCAAAACGACTTTTAAAACCTTGATGTGTCCCATTCACACAATTTTCTCTGCCTATTCTGTAACAAACCATGCTTACATTACAAAAGCTTATTCTTATACCTACTTCATGCTAAACAAGATAAATATTAGTATTCAGTTACTTATAAATAGAAGTGAAATAAGGCAATACACTAGGCGAAAGCGATAGTCAAATTCTTTGAAAGCTGGTTGCTATGTGATTGAAATTCTGTTTTCTTTGAATGGTCAAGATCAAAACAAAAGAAATACGAATGAAAAGTTCCTGTTTGAGAAAAGTTTTAAGTGTTTTGGTTAACTCAAAAAAAAAAAAAGTATATGACGTAAATTCTGTGTTATACGAAATCCATATTTTTTGTCTAGTAAGTTTCTATCTATCCCATGTCGCCCGGTTATGCAGAAGTCGCCCAAAATGAAAGTCATCAGGTCCTATTTCCTAGAAAAGTCAAGATACACGTTTTATTTGACATGTATATATTTTTAGTATAATTATTTTAATCAAAATCGTTAGTCATTTTTGAAAAAAAAATCAAAATTTTCGAAATTTTTTGCATATACAGGGTAGTTTGCAGAGAGAAGATATTCCAGAAAAAAAATCTTGGAAGGTACCAAAACCTAAATATCAGTTTGATATTTAACCGACTTTTCGTTTTTGAGAAGTTGCCCACAGACACAGGCACGCGGCGGCATGGTCCTTTTTCTAAAAATGACTTTTCTGGATCCAAGGGTCCTTAAAACATGTATTTTCAGCAATTTCTCCGAATCGAATTTTCGGGTGAAATGCAATACCTTGTCTACATAATTGTTAGATAAAATAATCACGAACTTCAGCTCATTCCGGCTCTGCCAGGGTACATTTTATTAAAAATATAGTTGTTCCTAATTCTCGTAATTCAGCAATGTTTTTTGTATTGTAATAAAATATTAAATTCTGGTGTTGTTGAAGTAACGGACAAATGAAAGATTTGGGTATAGCACATAAATGACTAAAGAATGTTCATAATGCTTATACATGTTCAGTGTAATACATAGTGCCTATGAATATTCTCGGAAGAATTGGGGGCACTTTAAGTAAGAAAGTATAATCATAGAAGTAAATTCTCACGTTTATAACTCTACAAAATAGCTATTTCTTTCGAATATATTTTAATATACGAACAAAATATCCAAAGTAAACAGTATTATCGTGTCTTGTGAAAGAGAAACATCTTATATTCTTGCTCTTAAAATGGTAGGCCAACATTGTTTCGATTACAATCTTCTTACAGTCGATCATAAAGCAGAATACCAATGTTGACCGTGATTCCATCCTATCTTTCCATTTGCTTTTGCAATAGGCCTGAGTGAGAATGCGAGTTTTGAAATGTACAAACTGAACTGTTATTTTAGCGGCGGAATGGGCATGTCTGGCTAAAAATATTGGGAAGGTCCTGTAATTTTCAGGGGGATAAATTATGTTCTTACTTTATGTTATTTCTGCTGTAGATAAATTTATATTATTATACTTTGCTCAGGACAAAAACATGACCCATATTGTTATCATGTAAAAGAAAGGGAAATAATTTGATAGTTCCATTCATAACGTTGTCTCTTTTACCTGCATCATGCTAATCAAGATAAATATTACCAGGAATGGTCTAAGTATGGCTTCCTTCGGAAGAAAAGTAAAGCTGGTGGTCCAGTGCAGTATTTATTTGCACGTAAGAGAACCCCATACCTTAAAAGAAGAAGATTTTTGGGAAAATTTTTCCGCCATTTCAGGTCCTCAAGTAGTAGTTTCGTCCTACAGTGCCATCTATGGGTAATAAGGTCTTCTTTCGTCACCATTTCGCATAGTGGCGAACCCACGAACTTGAAATTCAAATCCGATCATGGAAACATCGTAACGATGCCCTTTATATATGTGTATAATTACATATACACGCACACACATATATATCTATACATGGTGTCCAGAATTTAACCGCACAAACTGGCAGGATTGTGGTGGGGTCCTAAATAAACAGTTTGAGATAGGGAATCTTTTGCCAAATGTCAAAATTATGGCATGTTTTCTGGATTGCATACCAGTGGCCATAGATTAAAACAACGTGGACGTGGGGATCCCATTTCCATTCAGAACGCCTCATTGTAATACCAATAGTCGAAAAAATGCAGATTTTTTGCACAGTCAATACGGTATTTAAAAGCATTGAATTTCCAATTTCGGCACGTCATTGACAATCATTCGGTTGACTTCAGATAATATGTAGTTAACTACAGCGCTCCGTTCGCAAACACTGCTCGGCAAGCTGGTATAGCATTGCCCAAAGAATCCTACGATTCCTTGTTCGCGCCTCACTCTGAAGGTTCAATTTTTTTCTTGTTTTTCTTAAAGAGGTACAAAATTTGACCAGCACTAATGCGTTTAGTTTACTTTTTTAATTCAGGACGATAAATTCACCAGTATAAATTATTTTCAAAAGACTGAATGAAATCTACATAGCATTCAATATTAAATGCAGTACTTGTTAATGAACCTCCATAGATAATGCAATAAAACAATTAGGTGTTTTTAAAAGTCTTTATGCAATGTGAGCTTTGAAATTTAGAAACTGAAATAATATGTTAGTGGCGGAATAAAAAAAAAACGATTTACTATTGCTAGGATTCGAGCATCGGTACTTAAGTTTCGTCTAGCAATTGTGTCTTCTAACTGCTTGACTATTGTGATACTGTGCGGTTGTGCTTCTGAAAATCTTTTCTAATGGCTACACGGGACTGCTATGAAGCCATGGATTGCTAAACGTTGTGTTCATGTTGTAAAAGTATACACATTATGTGTAAGGAAATAAATTGCTTCAACGGTGCGAAATTAAGATCACGCGGATTGACATCCTAAGATAATCGAAGCTACGAACTTCTGGTGTTATGTGCTCTTTAGTGGCACGTGGTACCATTACGCAAGCGTAAAGTACCAATAGTATCAGAGGGCTTGTTTAGAGCGCTGATGACCTTGTAGTTGAGTGACCTTAAACAGCACTCCATCATCATCATCATCATCAACAGGACCAGTTTTAACTACTTTGTTTATCATTGCAAAAGTCACAATTGTGTACGTATACTCGTCACCAAAAAAAAAATGAATGAATGAATGACCCCAGATTCCGTGTCGAACAGGAGATTCGGATATCTTCGTAAAGTAACCTACGTTTTGTCACAGCGCTATAGGGAACACATGGAAAGTGGCAAGTTTTACAACCCTAACTGTATCATGCTTTGTGTCGTTAATATTTTTAGTTAATATTGATAATTTGTTGTTGAAGAAGCTAAGCTATGCAGTTGATTCTGATTATTTAGCATATGGGTTAGTAATATTAAGATTTGGAACTTGTGACAACTTATTGCTGCCGCTACACAACTGAATCGCGGATGGTGTACACATGGTGCTGTGCCGTGAGGGGGTTTCAGGCATGCCTTTTTTTGTTGTTCTTGGTGACGTGTGTACACAATACGTCATTGTAGGATACACTTTATTTTAGGCATTCCTACGATAGACACGGAGAAGTGTACCCTTTCAGGTGTTTAATGCAATCGTTGCTGAAACATTCTCCGTCACACCTACATGCAAATCGTACATTATATTTATTTTTCATTAGGAATAAACTGTAACGCAGCAAAATATGAATGTTTCATTATAAAATGCAAACAAAGGAGACAACATAAAATTGAAGTACATACGTACGGAGGATTGACCCTTTAGCTTTCGTAACATCCAGAAGCCCACACGCTAACCATAGCATTAATCAAAGCCACCATGTCTAGACTCTCCGATATCGGGTGTTAACCTCACGGTCCATTGCGGTTTGAGCAGTGGCGTGCTGTAGCAAAGGATTTAGAACCCATAGCCCATAGGTTCCCTATTTCAAACTGTTTATCTTGGACCTCTCTGCAATCCCTCCAATTTGTGCGGCTGAATTCTGGGACACTCTATATATAAGTTATTTTTAGTGCTATCTTGGGCACAGGTATTTGTATCCTCAGTGCGGGCGAAGTTCATTAACAGCGCCTGGCAAATGATAAGGCAACTGATCGTTGGGTGGAAGATAGGTCCAAAGTCATCCGTTACAATCAAAACTTCACTATTTTTTCCGCTGGCTAGAGACCATGGGAGAGAAAGCCGAAACACTGGTGTTTTTAATTTCAATGTATTTTCAGTATAAAATTTTTAGCACAATCTGCGACACTAATTTGTCAATGGCACTTTTTCAGTGTAATCAAAAATGTTGCTAAGAATTGGGCGGATTCAAACACCGGCACGCCCAGGTAAGAGAGACCTTACCTATGTGTCACGGAAGTACAAACTGAACTAGTCGGTTAATGTAATAGGTTTTAAAACGATGACTTGAAACATATACAATGAAGAGGCGTGTTTATGATGGTACGGGATATGCTTCTTAGGTACCTATGTACCTAACACACAACGTTGTCCTATCACAGATAAGTGCTTTTGCGTACTGGGTAACGAGAAGCTATTGATTATGATTAAATATGTGATCCTCTCTATTGTAATATAATCTAACCATTAATTAATTAATACCCAGAACATTCATAAGAATTATTGATCTATCCTGCAACTGTAGTAGCCGCGTTTCATGCAAATTAGTGACCAAAGTTTACCTTTACACGAACGTTCTGTGTGCATTTACTTTCAATCTCTGTTGCCTAAAAGATGGAAGTCAGTTCTCGCTCTACTAACAAACTTCATTAAGGTAATGCACATCCGCAGAAAATTAAAAGAACAAATATTTGCTTGAAAAGTTCAAGCCAGTTTAGCGAAGGAATACGTTAATTACCAACATTTTATAATTATTAGCCTCTTTGTGTGTTCAGCTTTCAAGTATCCTATATGAAACTTTTAATTAAAAATCACTACAATGGAAATTAAAAACCAGCTATGTAACATACATTTCTATCATTAGCTAAATTATGCTAAATTTACCGAGCAAGATGGTCCCTGTTAGTGAGTAAGGGTCGCACTTGGGAGGTGCTGGGTTCGATTCTCGTTGGGTCGGCCATTCTCACCATGCTTTTGGGGTATATTCGGTCGCTAGATGAATGCTGTGGTGGTTGCCTTTCTGCCACGGATTTCCTGTCGTTTTCTAAGTATGTGTGGAAGAATCGGAAAAAAATTAAGAAACAAAACAAGAAAGGACATCGAATTAAAATGTTATAAAGCAATGGTTGTGCCGTCAGTGTTGTATGACAGTGATTGCTGGGTGCAGAATAAAAAGCAATAAAACAGAACCAATGTATCAAAAATTATTTTTTAAGAATAGTAAAATATTGCTGTAAACGACTGAGTTCAGAAGTGAAGGTATACGTAAAAATGCAAATTACGCCCCTTCTAGATAAATTTAACAGATACAGAACAAAATGGATTCGAAATTTAGAGAATCGAATACCCAAAAGAATCTGGATATATACACCCCAGACACGAGTTTCCAAGGAAGACTAAGAAGGAGTGGAATGAAGAACTGAAACAGGACAGAAGGCCTATGCCATGAAGTTGATGATGATGCTCATTTCCCTTCCTCAACATTCACCTCCATGGCTTTCAGGACAGTAGAGGCAGACGACCTCAGTTTGTGTGTTGTGACAGGATGGTGGAAAGATTCACCCCGACTTTTACTGGGACTGCTGGGGTCCATTTTATGGACACGAGGCCCTCGGGTTGCGCAGGGCTTAGACAGTTTTAGCCGACGTCAGCACTGGCACCATATTGAAATCGTTAACCACCTCGTCCTTTCTAGCTCATATCGTCATCCTCGGGTCACCTATTTATCCCTTCCTCCCATGGTCACTTTGGAAGCAATAAGGGCCCAATACCTGCGTGTTTTGCTCAATTCCTGGAGGCCTCTTCGTCTGTCTACTTATCACTCCTAAAGCCTAATGATGCAAACCTAATGTTCGGGTTGCAACAAAATTTTAAAACCTGCGTTTCTATTCGATGAAACAAAAGAGTTATTTGCTTTTCAGTTAATAAAGCTGCCTCTACAGCCTGCTTATAACATATCCCTCCTATAATCAGATGCATCTGCCATTTTACTTTTGCCCGACTTTCGACAGTGGATGTGTGAATCGTTAATCGAGTTTTCTGAGTTGACTAGCAAAGCACACAGAAGCGGCCATTGTCACCTTGATGATAAAGGTAGCCGAGATTAACATACCTGTGCCTAGTTACAAATTATTATGGCTCACTAATAATGTGTAATTCCTTGCATATAATCGAGAATATATATATATATATACATCGAGAGAGAGAACTTAAAAAAATAAAGGTACAATTTTTATCTCCTCATTTATTTTCTTCTGTCTTTCCTTCTTCCTTGAAGGTTCCTATCAAAAACTTGGGCTAAGTTCTCTTTAGTGCAGCTATGCGCGTAGTAACTCCTAGTTTCGGTGCGGAGCAAAGTTTATCAACTTTAGGCGTAGTTCCAGGCAGCTGTTCGTTGAGCGGAAGACGGACCTAAAGCAGTCGTTACAGCTTAAAATATTAAACTGTTGCCTGCCGAATAAAAATGCTATGAGAGAAAAAGCCAAGACACGGGTATTCTGTTTTCGATTTATTGTCACTGTATAAATCGCTACTAAATCTGCGATATCGATGTGACAACAGCTCCTTGTCAGTATAACAAAAGTTTGTAAAATCGGCTAGAATTTCGTTTTGTTTTAATAGAAGGAAGTATGTTATCCTCTTAAAAGACATTTTCACTTAGGATTTGACATCTAACCAAAAATCCTACATAACGTGTTAGCAGACACTGGAAGTGAATTTAAGGCTAATCATCATACGGTGGGATGTCACATGAATTTGAAATAAGAATTCTGATGTGCTTCATTCACATGAGCTTCTCTGCTCTTCTGAAAAATATCTATAGTTACAAAAGAATATTCTTTGATCTACATCATACTAATAAAGATAAACATTAACAGAACTGGTGTTATTAATTGCTTCCTTGCAATTAGAAGGGAAATCAAATGAATATTTTTAAAGTGCTCTCTGTATCGAGTTTTTTTTAGGACACTATAACTGCTGCTGTAAATTTACGACACGAAACCAAAGATTTAGTTCTCTTCCGAAGGATGCCACGCTAATGATTAAAAAGGAAAAAATCTGATGTGTACCATTCACATAACTTTCTCCATATCCCTGCAACAAATAATTCTTAAAAAGCATATACTTCTATTTACTTTATGCTAATCAGAAAAAATTAGCAGAAATAGTCTTATTACTCGCATCCTTGTAAGTAGAAGCGAAATAAGGGACAACCGTAGGTTAAAGTGATAGACAAAAGCTGGTTGCTATGTCAATGAAGTTCCTTTGTTTATATGGATAGGAGTTGACAAGTTCCAGTATGAGAAAAGTATACGTTTTTCATAGCAGAAACCAAAAATAAGGAATGTCACAAAAACGACGAACTCCACGAAAAAATGTATACAACATAAATTGTGTGTTTTTTTTTTTTTGTGCTCTACATTTTTTGTTTAGTAAATTTTTGTCCATCTCTTACGGTTTAGCAGTTATTCAAAATTTAGTAAAATTCATCCAGAATAAACTACTCTTCAGAGGCTATTCCCAGAAAATTCAAGATATACATTTTATTTGACAGTTAAATATGTTTAATATACGAAATTTTAATCAAAATCGTTAGAGCCATTTTTGAGAAAATCAAAATTTTCGAAAAAAGTTCCATGTAAAGGGTAGTTGGGGGTGGGGGATTTTTCTCAAAATCTTCGTGTCGCATCCCTTGAAGATACTAAACTTAAATACCAAGTTTGGTATTTTACCGACTTTTCGCTTTTGAGTTATCGTGTTCACAGACACACGGACACACACACACACACACACACGGATCTTTTTGTGAAAATGCTTTTTTTTGGATATTGGGGACCCTAAAACATATATTTCCGGTGAAATCTCGGTATCGAATTTTTGGTGGAGTGCAATACTTTCTCTATACACTATGTACGTAGTGCGTATGGAGAAAGTAAAAATCACCTTCCATTTGGTTTGAACCCACATCCTTGTAAACCGGTCGCTATGTGATTGTCATTAAAATTCGGTTCTCTTGTTACCATGGTCAGGAGTACAACAAAATGGAAATGAAACGGATAAGGACCTCCACTTTGGGAAAAGTTTTAACTCTGGTATTTAAAATTAAAACCAATAACAGGGAACACCTCAGAAATAGCTCTATAAGAAAACTATATGACACAAATGTTATGCTTTAATGAGATCTAAACTTGTGTATTAATTTTGTCTCTCTCTTACGGTTTACCAGTTATGCAAATATCATTCAGAACTAAGAGGCCTTTAGAGGCTATTCCCGAATCATTCAAGACATACATTGTTTTGTCATGTAAATATCTTTAATACACGGCATTTTAATCAGAATTGTTAAGTCTTTATTTTAGAAATTCATGACATTTCGAAAAATGTTCCTTGTAAAGGATAGCTTGGGTTGGAGGGATTTTCCTGAAAATCTTTGTGTCGCATGCTAAATAACATGGTTAGTATTTAACAGACTTTTCGTTTTTGATTTGTGTTGTCCACACACACACATGAGCACGCGCTTTTTTCGATTCATGGGTACTCAAAACATGAATTCCGGTGAAACCTCAGTATCAAATTTTTTGGTGGAAATCAATACCTTCTCTACATCAATGTAGGTACATTATTCATACCTGCGAGAAACATTAAAATAGGAGAACTGATTCATCTGAAATAGTAACACTGCGTCTTTTCATAAACTGCTTTTTAAGCAGCTGAAGTTTTATTAATCTCGTGACCCCAGACTCTCTCGGCCCTCCATCCAACTACACTGCAGATGTAGAACCAACATTTCCAGTATATCTATAATCTTTGTTCTCAGACTAATAACAACAATAATAGATTCTTAGGCAGTACACGTAGGATTTGATTTTTCTAAATATCAGTAATACTAAATACCAAGTTTAATATCTGCGAAATGCAGTTCTAGAACAAATAGCTACTTTTGCAGGTTAGCAAAATTTGTGGTCATCATTAATAATTCTTGCCAAAATATATTCAAACATATTTTTCGACTTTCTTCCACCTGTCCACTTTTGGACAGCAACTAAAAAATAGATATATTTCTTCAGCAGATAATTACTTTTAGGTTTTTTGTATATCCCAGATTGCAGTTACAAATGGGGTATAAATGCACCGTCTTAAAATAGTTATGAAGGCCAATCTATTAAATCACTTTAAATTAACTTGGATAAAACTTTGTATTTTAAGCTGAGTAATGTTATTCAATTCTGAGAATATGTTTTAATTCACCCAGGGCACCGCTGATTATAGTTCCATGTGGTGGATGGTGTAATTTGAAACATTAGAAATATAATGAATATTATGTTCTACACAACAACACTTCGAAGGTGATGTGGTAACATTGATATCAGCATTCATGGCGAAACAACAACGCCGCGGTAACTCATTTTACTTTCACGGCTGTCGCGCGAAGGCACAGTGGGTCGATTCACGGCTCTGGAGTAGTGGCTTTAATTTGGACTTCATCTCTGACAACCTCATGTGGAGTATCCCCCACGCCCAACATGGCTGGGTGTCCATGGTAGAAACTGTAGACATTGTGATCCACCGCAATCTTCAGCAACAAACTACCGCTGGAGGTAATGGACACACCAAAGAAATGGATCCGCCATCGCTTGGTGGAATGAGGTAACCCCGAAGCACAGAGGTAATAAGGGGAAGTATTAGAAAAAAACATCAGCACTTGTTGATATGACGTATAACACAAAACGTACATTTTTCTTATTATAAGGTTGTTAGTTTATAGTAAACCTTGCACCTAGACGGCCCGGGTTCGATTCCAAGCGACCGCATGTGAGATTTGTGGTGGACAAAGCGGTGCAGTGGCGGGTTTTCTCCGGGTTCGCCGGTTTCCCCCGTCATCACATTCCACCGGGGATTCATCTTCATGTATCATCAGTGTCATCACCTGTGGTGCCAGAGCAGTAAAAGTGGGCGTTAAACACTACCAAAAAAAAAAAAAGTAAACCTTGCAATTTTATGCGTAACTGGGGAAAACGTAGTGGGCGATTTCATTACACTAAAAGGGAAGAGAAGTGTAATATAATAATTCTGCAGGGATCCTGCACTAAAACCAGACATAGTGGATACCTATTGAGGTTTCTAATCTGTGGCAACAATATAGATCATAGCATTATGTTACGATTGCTTTCCCACTTTTGCATGGGAAACTTAGTACCTGTGTTTTATTGTCATATCATCTTGCAGGCCGATGATCTAAAAGCATGTGATCTATTGAATATGAAACGACAGTTTAGTCAAGGAGGTATCAAGATTCTAAGCAAAGAGAAAAGTCGCTGCTTTGCTACGGATTCCGCGCTGAGTAAAGAGAAGAAAGCAAATCCAAAGGATTCCGGTATCAGAGGGAAGAGTAAATAGATCTGTTCCCAAAGATAAAAAGATGAATAGGAGAAGGCAGTATAGGCGTTTGCTAACTATCCAACTATGCTTTATGAAAACTAAATACAGTTTATGCTTTTTTTACCAGATGTCAGCAATATTAAAAGTAGAAAATTCTGTCACTCACTGTTATAAAACTATAACTACGGTCTTATTCCTGTAGGCTATGACTCTGAAAGCTCGTATCGATTCATAAAATGGCGGATAAGTTCAATGCTATGAACATGGAATCTACTGAAATAGACATTATGCAAACAGCGGAGAGATAGCAAAATTACAACTGCTACACTACCTCCGTTGTGTAGAATGTTTTCGTTCTGTACGAGTAAGTCACGTTGTCAGCACTAGTCCTAAGTAAGCCAACAACTGAATGCCACAGACCATTAAGCATGACCTCCGTGAAATAGCTAAAACAATCTATTTATAATTATAGCATGTCTATAAATATTGAGAGCTGTCTAAAAAAATAGTGTATGACACACTTGTGTTAAAATTGTTGTATATTGTTCGTAGGAGCCCGTACTCACAATATAAAACACCATTTTTACTACTTGTATCATAAATAACTATGCTATTACTACAGTGCAGAAAATAACAATATTATGCCAACAATATTATGCCATACGGTTAGTAAGCTTAACAAAACCATGTTTAAAACAGCGAACTTCATTTTGAGCTCCAGTGTAAAAATGGATCTGGACGAACTTTCCATAGAGTTCTGATGGTAATCCTGAAGAAAACCAATTATAAATTACTCCGGAAGTTTGAATAAATTAACCAAAAAATCGAAAGTAAGTTGCTCTGGGAGAAGCGAATTTTTTTAAAAACGTTTTACGAAGATATTTTCAAAAGTTATGAAAACTTTAAAGGTCTACTTTCAAATTAGTAATTCCAGTCGTGTATCTGCATTTTATTTTGTGGAAGAAGTTTTCAAAAACAACAAAAACTGGTCAACTTGGAACGAATTCTCGTTTTATAACACCAAAATGCGTACTTCAGTATTTTATAATATCCTAATGTTTACCAAAACGGCGGGAACTTTTCATTTCTTTTATAACTTTAACTCTTACGGACCCTAATTATGACTGCCCAGCGGGTTGAACTGCTCTCTGCAGTCAGGCAGCGTCTATTTCACGGCCGCAAATATAACTCCTGTAGTGTGCTCTATCTGGCACGTGGGGCTAAATAAACCATTATATTGGACACTTGAATGACGGTAGTCAGGCAGAAGACCAGGTGCGTTTTTTTTTTTTTTTTTTTTTTTTTTTTTAACCTGTTAACGTTTTCTGTAAAATACTCAAGCTACAATCAGCCAAAGGTTTAGCCTCCTGCATGAAAGATGGGTGCAGAGTTTTGTTACTGAAGTTTGAAGGAGCACTTATCTTTTAGCACTTCTGGAAAAAATGTTTATATGTTATCAACAATATGTAACGTATAGCACTTTCACGTGCAATCCCAATTATTACATCATGGAATATATTGTTGTGCAGTACAAAATGGTTCCTTATTTAACAATTATTTTAACACGAATTGTAAAATATAAATTTTCAGAACCGTGTGAAACAAATACTTGAATGGAATAAAAATTATACATATCCGTGTGGCAAGCTATAATATACAAAAATTATACATTTCGGCATATCAATGCTATAATCAACTATGTTTAAGGCACTAATATTGGGCAAAACACATCTTAGTAACACCAAAATAGTTTCCGAGGATGTAAATTGACGACTTAGCCAGGAAAATATCGCCATATTCATCGTTTACCAAATCGCGTAAGAACTGAATTGGCAAAGTCTTTTGTCCACAAATCGCTCCTCGGTAATGGTCCTTTCAGTTTGATAAATACAGTCAGTCGGTAAAAGGACAACGAACTATGCTAAGTGTTATAGTACTTTCATTTTCGGACGTTTCCCCACCTTATGCCCTTAAAAATGCTTTTATAAGGAATGTTTGAATGATGTGTAACAAAGTTCAAGTTTGGGCTTCGATAGAAGAACCATTGCCAAGGCCCAGTAGATCTTAAGTGTAAATTTTTAGGAATGTTCGCAGTTAATCATACCATTAAAATGTAACTACATTGGGGTTAAATAATATGCATTAATGTTTCCTTAAGATCGCGTAAGAAATATGTTTCATTTTGTACATGGAATTCAAATCAGTCAATCTCGTATTTAAATACTCAAATAGGTGAGCAAGGTATGATGGGTAATCCCCCTATAGATGATTGAAAATTCTTTCTCACAGGACGTGCAAAGACGGTAGGAATTTGGGTCACGTTCTACAGAGACGGCTTGGTAAGTTGATTCTCGGATGTGTCCTGGGATATTTGCCCTTCTATTTGCTGCCTACACATGACTTGTGTGAGAAACAATTTCCGTGATATCCTTTTGAGATACCAAATACGTCCACCTCTTGCTTTCCTTTTAAACGTGAGACAGCAATGAATGAAATTGGATACCTTGAGGAAGTACACCATTTAACAAGTATGTTCTTATAAGTTATATGCAAAAAGTTGCGCCTTACTTTGTATAGCATGTATGTACAATGTACACCCGTGGACACAACAAATGAATCATCCCTAGACTCCATATGTCGATCGAAGAGCTTCGTATATCTTCGTAAAAGCTGTGTACATAAAAGAGCTGTACAGTGATATGTGACCGACAGCCCAATGGTTAACCTCTGAGTACTGAAAACAGATCACGAAACAACGTTACGGTGGCGGAGAGATTAAGAACCCCTTGCTTACACTCTTTTATGACTAGATATGTAGAACCTAATGTTGCATGAATAAAACTTTGGCATTTGAAGTTATGGGCCTATATATGCACATACAACTTAATTATACTAACGCTCATGTTAAATGTTTAAAAAAATTGTTATCTTCTAAAACTAAAACACAAAAAATAAACATAACTAACATCGAGTTAAGAATCCTCAGCCCATTTAACTGCCCTTAATTTTCAGAGCAAAGACAAAATAAATGCCTACAGTAATGTGGACATTATGCGGACGAGAAGCTATAAGAGCCCTGACTTCTTGAATTTGTACACAGAAGCAATCGCTTGTCCTTCGCCCGTTGGCAGGTAATTTGAGCGCAGCCCCATTTTTACCTCAGCCCCCACATACTCAATAGAAAGCACATTCTCATAGAGGGAATAAAAACAATATAAAGTATTACTGTGTATTGTACACCGTTCATGGTATAGCCAAGCTGCCACAGCACACCTAAATTAACCCTTGATATCCAACCCCAACACGTTACAGATACGCGACCATGATGAAATTGTGAAGTTCAAAAAAAAGGTTACTACCTTCCAAAAACATCATATTTTCCCAAAATTGGATCTTAAACATGCAGCATATTAATGTTCGGTAGATACCTTAATTAGAAACCCATTATAGGTAAATAAGCAAGCCTGAAGGCCTAGGGTAGTTTTGAAAGAACAATGTGTGGGTCTTAGTAATGTTAAGAGAGTTCAACACGCATTACTGTATAGCGAAGCACACTGCGTTCAGGTTATTGGCACTAAGTCTTTGCATTTAAAATGTTTATATTAGCTGTCCAACACGCTTCTTACTTTAGAAGACGAATTGGTGCTCTGACCGACAAATAAAAATGGAGCACTAGGTGCTGGAAACTATGAGGGATGTTTTAAACTAAAGCCCAATGTGCAATAAAATATGAACACAAATTCCTTAGAATATTGACTTATTTCTCTACCGAGTACTATGCATAATGTATAGGCATTCTGTTCCGTCTAAAAATTCCATACCGAAATTTCACTAGAAACACACATTTTGAAGACCCATACATAAAAAGCCATTTGTAGAAAAGCCTCTGTGTGTCTGTCTGTCTTTGTCTCTGTCTCTGTCTGTGTATGTGTAATGAGAGGCAGCATAGCTCAAAAACGAAAAATCTATTAAATACCAAACTTGGTATGTAAGTTCTGTAGCTTCCAGGGAAGTGACACGTAGGTTTTCGATAAATTCCCTCCATCCCAAACTACCGTTTACATGGAAGGTTAATCAAAACGTTCGGTTTCCTCAAAAAAGTTCTGACGATTTTCATCACATTGCCATGTATTAATTCTATCTACATGACAAATAAAACGTTTATCCTGAATTTCTTAGCAATAACCTATGACGACCTCTTCATTTTGGATGACTTTTACATAACTGTTAAACCGTAACAGAGAGACAAAAAACTTACTATACAGAAAAAGTAGAGCCTAGTGTATTCATTTCCCTTTTACAAGGAAGCAAGTAATACGACCATGCCTGTTGTTGATCTCGAGTAGTATGCGGTAGATAACAGCATCATCCTATGTAAGAATAGTTTGTTTGCAGAATATATAGAAAATGTCGTGTGAACGGAACACATAAGATATTTTATTTCATTCTGCATACCTTAAGCTATCTTTCTACACTCCTTCGACAATCATTTAAATCCTGGCTGTAATATAAAATATATTTTTATTGCTCCTTCTCATGGAAGTTCGTCGTCAGTTCATACAACCTTCGTGTAATGTTTCTGACATGACCTTTTATTATAAGCTTTCACCCGGTCGTCCCCTTAACGCAGTGGTAGCGCAGCTGCTTGCCAAGCAGGAGACCTGGGTAGGATTCCCAAGACCGGCGTGGGAATTTTTCCCCCACTGGAAGACCTGGACCAGGGTGCACTCAGCCTCGTGAGGTCCCTGGGGGGTCAATTGAGGAGCTACTTATGGAGAAGTAGTGGCTCCAGGTCATGAGGACCGCATTAACCGGCCGGTAGGGATTCGAGGCACTGACCACGTCTCATCCTCCAATACTGCACCCCATCCAAGACGTCTGTCGTGGTCCGAGATGGGGGACGCAGCGGCCGGGCGGTAGGCCAAGGCTCCTTGTGAGCTGTCGTGCCATGGATGAATTAGATGTCGGGGTTTCACCGGAAATATATAATTTGGAGTTCCCCCGAGCCCAAAAAAAGTATTTTTAGAAAAAAGTCCGGGTGTGTCTTTGGACAGCATAACACAAAATCATAAATACCGTTAAATATCAAACTTGGTACTTATGTTTAGTATCTTCCAGGTTGCGACACGAAGATTTTCATGAAAATCCCCCCACCCCAAACTACCCTTTACATGGAAAATTGTGATTTTCTTAAAAATGGCTCTAACGATTTTGATTAAAATCCCGTATATTAAACATATTTACATCCCAAATAAAATATATATCTGGAGTTTTCTGGGAATGGTCTCTGAAGACCTCTTTATTCCGGATTAATTACGCCGAATTTTGCTTAACTGCAAAACCGTAAGAGATAGAAAAAAAACTTAGTGCACAAAATATGTAGATCTCGTCAAATCATAATTTATGATCTTTACGTTTTTGTTGTGGAGGTAACCGTTTCCGAGATATTCCTTGTTATTGGTTTCAATTGTAAAGTACTTACACTTTTCTCAGACAGGAAGTGTCCGTTTTTGTTTTGTTCTACTCCTGGCCAAGCAAAGAAGCGATTTGCAATCACAATCGCATAACGACAGCTTTTAAAACATTTGACTATAACTTTGGTACAACGCATTCCTTCAGTTTCATATCTCTTATAAGGACTTCAATAATCAGAACATTCTGCTAATGTTTATCTCGATTAGCATGGTGTAGAAAGTAGAATAATCTTTTGTAAGAAGTTTGTTTGTAGACCAGCTAGAGAAAGGCATGTGAGTGTAACACATCAGATTTTTCTATCTTCTGAAGGCCACTAATGTAAAAAACAAACAAAAAATCCAGATGAAAATGCTTTATTGGCATCATTTGTTTCCCAGGAGAAACTGAAACCGATGGTGAAGACCGCTAAGCCAATTTTCGATACAGAACGTTCAAATTCCGGAAACAGCTACAAGTTTCCTAAATGGCCTGGCGGCGGAAGCTGTAACAAGATTATAAAAAAAACTATACTATGTAAAGGTAAATTTCTAAGAACATTAGCAACCTGTTGAGGAATTTGCTAAAACACATTATTTAAAACTGAATTTTTTGAAAAAGTTTGTCTTTCATACTTTATTGCAAAACGGATCTTACTTCAAAACTGTCCCTCGTACATTCCCCGAGTGTTGGGAAAACTGTTACCTTTTAATAAAGTTTAAATTTGTCTTAAATCTGAACATTAGAAAAAGCTTAAAAGAACTGCACCACTATAAATCCGATTTTATAATTTTTTCGGTCAATCTGATGAAAAATTCCTTTTAAATATTTATTACCTAAACCTCGGAAAATGTCAGACTCAATTTGTACATTTATTTTAATTTTGATATAATTGGTTTTTAAAAATAAGTTTATTGTCTTAATGCAATTGTTCCATATGATGAACCTTATACTTTATTTGTTTCAAACATCCATCTCACATATCTGATCACGGTGCACGAAAATCTCATAATTCCATTTTACAGTAAGAGCTCAACAGAAAGCAATTGTTTTAAACGTTACAGTTACTACTTTGTACTTCTTAGTATTTTGTTTTTGCTTTAAAATGATTAAGAGAGGACATTTTTAATTCTTTGTCCGTTTAGAATGTATATGAAAATTTTCGAAGAAATATGTTGAAAATATGTCGTGGAAAGATTCTGAATGAGCAAAAGCGATGGGAAAAGGAATTTTCATAAATTTAAACGCTGGAACGAAAAAAGAAATAACCGATACCCGAGTTTCAACCTAGTATATAACTACTGAATCATAAGTGAAAATGAATTGAATATTTTGGGCACAAACGCCAGTTTACCCCGGTCTTTTACTACAATTCAGTGGTACATCCCCATAACGTGTCCGGCTTATCAATATGCACCAAGAATATTGGAATACTTTTAAATTGGAGAACGCTGCTTCTCCACTGTTCAGATAAACATTAGAACAATAATTGTTGTATACTTCGTTGTAGCTGACAAATCCTATATTGGTTCCTTCGATAGAAAGGCAAGTTTATACAAAAAAAAAGTCTTTTGTTTTCTTTGTTGTTTTTTTAAGTTACATTTATACAGACCCCTTTAACTTCTGGCCATTCCTGAGGTACCAAAACTTTAAAATCAATGATTTCGTGCTGCATTTGGGTGCAAAATAGAGGAAAACCATTATAATGGGTTTCTTCATAATACAGTTCCAAGTTTATCACCATTACACACCATGTAGATTCCACAGCCCTTATCATCAGTTTCTACGACTGGCTGGAAACAAACGTCAGTTAGCGGTGGTATATTCGGTGAAGTAGAGAATATGTCAGTCAGAAATAGTCCCTTTTAATGAATTCTAGTCTGACATGTACAAGCCCAGTGTAATACAATTAGTGACCACACCTTGCTAAGATAGTTAACCCTATTGCTAAAAATGCAGAATATTCACTATATTTATGTTGAACGTTACTGCAGAAGTGGGAATGGAATATTTATCACCAGCATTGGTTAGGGATATGACAACACAAGGACTGGTGTAATGTGGGAGATGCGTTGAAAAACGAATGTCGTTGGTGGAAGCGCTCATGTAGCAGGATATTATTTCGAAGCATTTTTTTTAAACTTCGTTTCTACATAGATTTATAATATTAAAACTATATTATATACAGAGTGCCTCATTTATCCTATGGACCTTAAAATATTGTTTACAGCGTCATTACAATTTTTCATTTTGGTGTTCATCCACTGGGTAATATAAGTATACAAGTTCGTTCTATTTCTGTTCAAGATAAAATTGACGTTAGATTTTCTCAAATAAAAATACACAATTTATCAATTTTACTCTAATTACATCCTTTAAGAAGAGTTAAAAAATGTACAGCACCTGTCTGTATTAAAAATAGCATACTACATGCAAAACAATATCACAAAGGGTGACTGCTTCCGTGATCGAGTGGTTAGCGAGCTGACTTCTCACTCTGAGGTCCTGGGCTTGATTCACGGTCGGGAATTGCCATTGTTTTTTACCCTATCCCCCTTAGACTCTGGAAGATACGAGAGTGAATGTGCGTGTGTTTGAAGAAAAGAAAATGTTTCACGTTCAAGAACCTGCAGTCAACGAGTTGTATAGCAAGTCAAAAGCCCACGATATGACAATAGATTTTCTATACATGAAACAATGAAAACAAAATAACGGAAGGTGAACCACATCAGCATGTTTTGTTTCTGATATTGCCCGCAGTCCATCTTGTCCTGCATGCACTGTGCATCACATCATGCATGTAAACGAAGCAGTCGCAGCCCGTTATTCCAGGCCATTCAATGAAATTATACCTACAATGCCTATACAAATAAGAGAACTGAAACCTGAAATTTAGCTACATAATACATGGTTTCAGAATCACAGAGGATGTTTCAAGCGGTGATCATTCACACCAGCGTACAAATGAAAGCGATTTCTGAAAGACTGTATTGCTGCCTGAATGGTCGCACAAGACTGTGTTATGCGTCACTGCATATGTTTTGGTGTTGCTGAAGTGTTCTGGTGTACAACATCCTTTAAATAACCCCAAAGGCGAGAGAACCCAAGAACGTGCAGGTCACTTGTCCAAATGGCCAATCCACCGATGAGGAAATTTTCTATCCAGAACTCGATGCACTCGAGTGTGCTGGACACCGTCCTGTTGATACCTTATTGGTACCTCAACTCTTAAGAGAGTACTTTCCCAACCAACCAGGCATAGTTTGTAGTACAAACCTATGGTATTCAGTAGTGTACCATGGATGATATGGCCCAATAAGGGCAGGGGATCGTGGGTTCGAGTCCCGCCTTGGGCATGGGTGTTGTATGATTGTACAATGTGTATATGCTTGTGTAAAGGAACAGTAAAAACCAGTAATCATACTGCAAACACAGTAAATTTAGGGGTGGGGAAATGTATAAAGGGTCCCGGACAGACTCCGGTACTGTATTTAAAAAAGAATAATGGCATTAATACTTTATTTAGATATGCTGCTAAGCCGTTCAATACCTCTAATACTCTCATGCGGGCTAATTGCAAAAGCAACCAATACTGAAACATCTACATCTTCAACACTGCAAATTCTGTGGCTATGTCGTGTTCGATATTTTCCAGATTGGGTCAGTACCAACATAAACAGCTCCGTTTTATTATGAGTCAAATTTTATGTAAGACAGTATAATATTCAAAAACTGATTCTGCATTTTAAACATTGTTATTCTCAATCCTAAAGTCAAATCTATCGGATTTTCTGTGGCTAATGTGATTTACGGAGAAGAAAAATGTGTACAAGAAAATGCGAGGACGAAGCGTTTGGGCCAGGGATCTTTAGGGAGAGCTAGCGTAGGGTTTGAATAGTTACAACTTTTATTTTGCGTCAAATTTCATGCTAAGTGGAAAATGAGAAAAACAAACTTCGTAAGGATTTTCCACGGTGGTTCAAGACCTCTTCAGAGTGCATTATGGGAACTCAATAATATTTACACAATGCTGTTATCTATGTACTTCATCTGTAAATAGGAAAAATATGCGAATGGGAAACACGGACTGTATCAAGTAAATGACCATCAGGTTTCAGAATCTGAAAATAACAAAACCGCAGTGAACCTCTAAGAATGTGAAGTAAAACGTAGATCAAAATAAGAAAACTCCAAATTACAGAAATTTGCCAAATAGAATTTTGCGCCTCCGCTTCCAAGAGGGGCGTTCAATAAGTCATAGGAAGCCCAAGAAACTACACCCGTAGTAACGAAAAAAAGTTTTTATTTAGTAACCGTCGTCTCGTACTAATTTTCAGCTATGTCCATCACGTGGTTTCGTTGCCAAGGGCAATTGAATGAACAATCTTGTATTTTTTTAGAAACATGGGAAAAAACGAGTTTTGTGTGGTGATTAAGCATTACTATTTAAAAGGCTTAACACTGAAAGAGATAAAAGCCGAGATTGATGAAGTTTATGGCACATCTACTCCTGTATTTGCATCAATTTACAACTGGCTAAATAAATTTAAACACGACAGTACATCTACAAATGATGAACATCGTCCCGGGCGTCCAGTAGAAGCGACTTCCTCCGATCGACAAAATCTAGGATATGGTTTTGAGTGATTGACGGATCAAAGTTCACGAAATAGTAGGGGTCACAGGAATACCACAAGGTACAGTGTTCTCAATTTTGCACCAAAAGATAGGTCCGGGAAAGGTCTCGGCATGATGGGTACCGTGTTTGCTCTTAATGGAGAATAAACGCAATTGTGTGATCGATTCGGAAGCTGGTTTTGCACTTTTCCGTCACAATCCTGACAAGTTTCTGCGTCGATATGTAACTGTGGATCAAACACAGATACACTACTACATTCCAGAGACAAAAGTACAATGGAAACAGTTTTTTTTTTTTTTTTTTTTTTTTTTGTTTTTTTTAGAAAGCAAAAGTGGTGAAATCTGCAGACAAGGTGATGGGCTGGAAGTATTTGTTGTTTTTTTGTTTTGTTGGTTTTTTTTAGATGCGCGCGAATCATCTACATTGATTGCTTGCAGAAAGGAAGAAATATAAATGCAGAGTATTAGGCATAGTTATTGACTCGGTGGAACTGAAAAAAATTCAAGACAAAACGCCCTCGTTGGGCCCATCAAGACAATGCAAGGGTGCACCCCTGCGCAGTTTCGATGGCAAAAAATGTTTAATTAAAGTTCGAATTTGTACAACGTCCACCGTATTCACCAGATTTGGCCCCCAGTGACATTTTTATTTCCAAACTTGAAAAAGTGGCTCGGCGGAAAACGATTCACGTCTAACAAAGGGTTCATCCCCCAAAAAGTTGCCTATTTTGAGGACATTTCGAAATCCCTTTTTGGAACGCTTAAACAGTTGGAGAACCCTGGGAAAAGTGTATAGAGCTAAAAGGAGATTACATTGAAAAAAAAATTACCAAAATTAATTTGTTTTTTATGTTTTTCTAAGGGCTTATTGAGCGACCCTCGTAGTAACAGCTGCCGCTAGGTGCAACATTATCGTAGCACGAGGACAAGCGACGAGGTTGAGTCTACATAATGAAAGTTGAATATAAAAGCAGTTAAAGAAAATGTATTAAGCTATAGTGGATATAAGGAGTTTATACCTTACTATATAGACCTTAGTGATGTGCACACCAATAATGCAAAATGCCAGTTTTTACATACGGATTCGTATTAGGCGATAGTGAATTACAATATTGTGGAAAACTTCGAAATGGGTTTTTTGTAGTGTTTAACGCCCGCTTTTACTGCTATGACACCGCAGGCGATGACACTGATGATACATGAAGATAGAGCCCCAGTGGAATGTGATGGCGAGGGGAAATCTGAGAACTCGGAGAAAACCCGCCCCTGCGCCGCTTTGTCCACCACAAATCTCACATGCGGTCACTTGGGGATGGAACCCGGGTCGTCTAGGTGAGAGGCGAGTGGTCTGACCACTCGGCCACGGCGCGGCGTTCAAAATGTTTAAAAGTGCAATTCGATTGAATAGGCAATGTTATATATATATATATATATATATATATATATATATACTAGTGTATATTCCTCTTGTCCCCACCTCTCTCCCCCGTTACGTCACTCCAAACATGTGGATCAAGGGCCTCTATAAAGGAATCCGATTCTAACATTGAGCTGAGATACTTGTGTTACTGGTATAGAGAATCCAACCACTTGAACCAACATTTATTATAACCAAATATTTATTATAACCTATATGTTGTTCTTATTTTAACATTTATTATATCCAAAGAGGATCTTAAGAAAATGGAGTAAAATTTATTTTTTTTTTTCCATTGCTGTAGTCATATTATACAATTTGGAAGAAGAAATGAACCTGCAAGGTATTTTGAGTTTTTACTGACTAAAAAAGACGTGCAAACTGCGTTAACTCTTCAAAAAGACATGAATGAAGATCGAAGTATTCAGCAAGATCTATTTGAATGAAAACGGCAATTTTATAGTTTTTTTCCTCCGCATGAAACGGGCATTTAGCTTTATTATCTTATTCCAACTGCTAATTCGATCAGACTTGGAATCTTTGTTCTAACGTACGCAGCAGCCCGTTTTCATTCTTTATAGTTGTCAGAAATATCTCCAGCTCTTTTACGTCCCAGAAACAAACATCTTCTTTAAGAACTGCCCTGTTGGATTCGTTGGTAATAATGAGATTGTAAAGCCTGTACGCTGGTGAGAGAAAACAGGTGTTTTGCAGAATTTAAGCTGCTTAATTTTATTTGCTTTAAACCCTTCCTCTACGTCGCAGTATTACTTATACCAGTGAAACCATTATATGAGCAGTTCCTTTATTACTTGTGGTGCTAGCTTATTACCATCAGCATTGCCCTTATAAAGATAGTCAAATTTGATTTAGTTTCATCTTACGGTATATCTACAATAATTCAAGGTTTATTCTTTCTTCTTTCTTTCTGGTTCGCTCTCCTTATATATAGGACTTAACTCTTCAGTACTTAAAGACAGCGCCTGGGGTCAGATGCCCCTGGATCAGAGAGAAGGTCAGGATGGACGATTAACCCAATGCCTGCTATGTAAGTAAAGAAGTGGATATGAAACGACGGTGCATTGGATGACGGGAATGCTATTATGGAGCAATTGCTGGAATAAATGGCCGGGAAACCCCAGAACCCGGAGAAAAGCCTCCCAGGCACCACTTCGTCCACCACAAATGCATGTGGTTCCCTTTGATCGCACTATAGCTTTCGTCGGAAGGGAAATAAAGTCCTTGGTTCCATGTCGTAGACTTACGGCACGTAAAAGAACCTCAAGCCTGTTAATTTTCCTCACAGGCCTCCTTAAGCGGTCTTAAGCGGTATAGAATGGGACGATGAGAACCGCAGCAGTCTAAGAGCGTCTAGAAATAAAATTCAATTTAATGTAGATCGTGTGGTCTATAGAGTAAATCATTATTGGCGAAGATTGAATTCAGAGGCTACCTCAATCCAAGTATCAGAGGTCGTTAATGCAAGGATTCGTGAACGGAAGATATGCGGCTCAAACCCCCAGGGACCGTCCTTCCTGACGGAGGCCTTCTCCCAATATTACTCAGTCCTATTAAACATCAAATGCCGGGAAGTTACCTAAAATTAGGCCTGGGAAGTTTCTTCACTTAATTTCTTTTCCTAATTGTTTTATTTCATATATTACCAATGCGGGCGTTGATTGTATATAAAGGGGGGGGGGGAGAGCTAAGATAAATGATTACAGCAGTACAAAGGTGTTCCCCTGAGAAGTAACAACAAAATATGTAGCGAGACCTGTATATGTATTAGTACGTGATGAGAAACATTTTATTTGCTGATGTTGTTATACCGGCTCATAGAGGCATGCTACCCCTTGCTGATCTTGAGCTCTCTAGTTACAGCTTACAGTGCTGATACCTTAATTTCTCCCCCGATATAATTTAGTGCTGTTATTTTCATTTCCAGATGTTTGCATCTCTCATAACTTGAACTGTAATGAAATAATATACAAAAGGGAAGAAAGAGATGGATAGAGCACTCCAATACACTTCAAACTCGGCAGTTAGAAAGAGAGCCACGAAACTTAGACGGCTTAATTAGGGGAAGTTATTACCAATGAATTAGTGTGATCGGTGTGCACGTGTCGCAGGCCTTTCTTGCTTCGCGAAGATTCCTGGCAGATCATAAAAAGCCTGCATATGCACCCGCGAGAGTGAGAGCACCCGTTCTATCCCAGCTCTGCATGGAAAATCGTACCTTGTTAGGGATATAGTGTAAATCCGACCCAACCCCTAACCTAAATTAACATTTTAAAATCTAGCGGCTTTTAGAAGGTTAATAGAATTAGGAGATAGCACTCGCCGTTTTTTCCACCGTCTGCCTCTGATCTCCGTGAAATGACGGATTTCAGCAAAAGCCTACGACACATTCATTGCCTCTCCGAAAATACCTGCTTTGCTTGTTGCCAATTAGCTTGAGACAAGCAAGCTTCATCTAAGGCTCATCTTCTGAGGGGAAAAGAGGACATGGCATTGGTAAACTCAATTTTCGTGTAGAACCAGTGGCAAAATGGCATCAGCAGATTCTTTCAATGCAAAACCTTGAAACAATAGATGGTACTCTTGGGGTGGAGTTAGGCCCAGTGTGTGCAAGAGGCAGCAGTCACTCAAAAACAAGGTCTTGCCTATCGCCTGCGATGCTCCATGGTTCGCGCTCAACACACAGCTTCACAGGGAAATCGGTCTGCTTACCATTGAGGAGTTCATCCGCTACCAGACGAAGACGTGCTTTTCTAAGCTAGCTTCAATTCCCAGTAACGCTTTTTTCTTTCTTAGCTGTTGGACCTCCGTACCCACTTTTGTCTGTCTCCTCATATAATGCCACGAATATGGAAGTTAAACTCTTGCGTGGACTTCTGTCTCCACGGACATTATGTCACAGAGGGAACCGATTAAGGTTGCTTTCATTTTGTAATTTTTGTATCTCTTTATCTGTAGTATTGTTCTTTATAACATTGTGTATGTTGCATTTTGACAGGTATTTAAAGCGGATGTTTACTGAACGACAAATCATTAAAGAATCAAACAAGATGCCGCTCTCAAAATGTTGCGTTCGATCCCAGCCGACCGCATGTGGGATTTGTGGTGGACAAAGCGGCTCAGGAGTGGGTTTTCTCCTGGTTCTCCGGTTTCCCTCGATATTGTATTCCAACGGTGATCCATCTTCATTCCATGTACCATAGGTGTCATCACCTGCGGTGCCATATGTAGTAAAAGCGGGCGTTAACACTAATAAAACCGGTCACACTGCCTTCGACAACAGCTGAGAGTTGTGGTGGTAGCCTCTTATCATTGTCGTGCTGCACTTAACCTTTGGAATGGAATTCATTGGGTTGTACATTAATCTACATATAAGCACATAAGCTTCTGGATGAAAAGCACATACCAATGTTTTCTCCAAGTCTAATAATTAAGTGTAAAATTAACAGAAAATAGTCCGAATATTATGTTACGCTGCTTAGGTTTGTAATTAAGGACAGGACGATTAGATTAAGGTAAAATATGTTGTAGGAGTAGCAAACACGCAACGGTAAGAAAACACGAAAGGCTTGCTCTTCCATCTCTCAGTTTTGCGTGATAAGCTCCCACAAAAGGTATATTCTAACGTTGAGTTATAAAGTTTTCTTTGTTGTCTCTTCCTTAACGCTACAGCTGGAATTCACAGAAGGTGAATTCCTATCATTTATAAGTTTATATATCCAAATTTATGTAATGACACACATTCACTTTATATGAACAAAGTATGCAATCGTGAAACATCCAACACCGAGGAAACTTGCTGTTGTCGTGCCTAGAGGTCATAAGGTCACCATTGTTACTGAATTTGGTTGTGCATTACTTCGTATTTAAATGAACGATAAGGCTTTAAATGACATAACATGTATTTCATAGCCTATTGTATTTATAACAAAGTCAGTACTAAGTTATTCCCTTTCTTTCAAGAACATGTTTTCTCCCCGTTTAATGTTAATAACTGGGCTAATTTCGCCATCATCAAATCCTCATTGAACAAATATTTGCAATTAGCCAAGAGTTAACGACCACAATAAAACTATTGCTACTATAAAGGTTAAGAGTGTGTCAGAATTCAACAGGGGTCGTGTTGAGGAAAGGGTTTGCTAAGTACAGATGTGGCCACAATTTTATTGGACAGCGTGCCAGAGGCGTGTTAGTGTATCGACTGTAGAAGGGCATTGCATCGGCTAATGCGAGTGGAATTTAAATTAGCTTAGGATCGTGACAGTTCCCTTCGAAGGCTAAAGGAGGGGTTGGTTTCTATGGCAGCAGCGATCACCGCTCCTCTTCAGGTTCGTACCACATAATTCCGACCAATTACAAGAAAGTGTGCATTACGTATATGGGACGGCTTGCCCTAATTGGCTGCAGTTCTGTAGTCAGCCGCGCTTACTGCTGTTGCCATAGAAACTACCTCTTCCATAGCCTTCGAAGTGAAATGTCAGAATTTTGAAGTAGTTTGATTTCCACTGTAAAATCAGATGGCAAGCCTGTGTTATTTTGCTGAGCTAGAAACAAATATTCCGCGCGCCCGAGTTTTCCTCGCGCATGCTGTGGTTTCGCAAGAACGGAAAGCCTTCAGATATTCAAGGGACATTAGTCTTCTTTTTGGTTATCGTTTCGGCATACTTCTTAACCTCTGGGTTCAAAGTTATGCATCTTTCAAAAGCGGGAAACGGCAGAGTAATGAATCAAGTAACATTCAACCAAGCTACTACGATTTAGTTTGTTATGTTATCAGAATATTTTTTGTATGTTATATACTCTGTTTGCATTTTAGTAAAGTATTAAAGTGTACTTTATTGTTCAGATATATAGGTTAACGCTAAATTTAAAAGAATAACACTTGTGCTCCTAGAACATTGATCAAACATTTCGGAAATAAATCGACGTGTTGTTAGTATAGCAAACGATTTCTGTGATTTGTAAAGGAGCAAGACGTAACAAAGTAGGGTGGGTCGGATGAATGTCTGGATATAAGTAGCACGATTTGTAAATATCTCTGTGTGGAAAAAGATTCTAAAAAAGTTGGTATTCCATTGATATATAGAATATCTATATCACAAGTGTTGTAAAAGAATATATTACTACGAACTTAACTTATTTTACTTGTGTATTACATTAATGAACAATAACCATTATATGTATTATTGTTATCCATATTGAAGCTTTAAAATGTTTCACCTTTACATTTGACCTCAGGCCTTGGATAAATGCACATTCCAATATATTTAAGTTGCAGGGAATATACCTCTATATATATTTATGAAGTTATTATTACGTAAGCGACGCTATATGACTTGGTATGGCAATGAAAACTGGATACATTTTCCTGTAGTTATAATAGAATAAAGCATTGAAAGATAAAATGATTAAAAATACAGGATAATCAATAGGCGTAAGAAACCAATGGTGCGAAAACAGGGAATAACATGCCTCTACAATGCAAGCATAGAGCGTAACAAGCACATGCAATATGCAAATCAAATCAGACTAATACAATTCTTGTTGCTGATTTCGTTAGAGACAGAATAGGTGCTAAATCTGAATGAACGATGGAGCAATAAATAAACAATCACTCAGTAAGAAGGGCTCCTCGGTCTTAGACGTTATATGTGGCACATGAAGACAATACGTGCAAATGATCCAGAATCTGTTCTGTGTGAAGAAGGAATAGTTGATAGTACTAATATCTATGTCCCTCATGTGAACCATAATATAATGTGACGGTAACAAAACATTACCAAGTAGTTGCTTACAGATACACCGAATTAAACGAAATGGTGTTTGGGAGTGCGTTTGGAGAGTGCATGATAAGAGGGTATTTATTGACATGGTGTGACGTCTATGAGAAAATCAGATGAGTGTTTCTTGGAGAAATCTTGAGCCTCCTTTTCTACACAACAGTGTGTCATGGATGATGGCTACTTAGATATTACTTGTTACGTACCATTAACCGAGCAAAGTGGCGCCTCGTAACGTGTACGACCCGCAATCTGGAGATCCCGGGTTCGATTCCTGGCGACCGCCCACTCTGACCCTTGAGTTTTACGTGGTTTCTCCGGGTTTGCTAGGCGAATGCTGGGGCGCTTTTTGATTTCCGCGTTTTCCTTTTCACCATTTTCCCTCATTCCGTTTCCCTCTCATCTATCAGCTGTATTTCCAGGTTCGCGGTCTTGACAGTACGCGTGAGTGCATGAAGGAATTCTCAATGGAAAGATAACTCCCATGGACACTAGCTGGCTGCTAGGTCGAAGAGTCGCTTGCACAATCTCTGGCAATGGGTTGGATAATCTGGTTTGGAAACGTTAGCGATTTTCGCGCCTCTGGTGGTCTGTCTGCATGCGGCCTATGGCCTCGTAGAGTTCAACTCATTCTATCCTCCTGGAGTGTTAGCCACAATATATCTGCAAAGATCGCAGTATGCGAAGTGTCGCATCTGTTATCCACTCTTTACCTGTAGTTAAATGCCTGAAAAAGAATGTGCAATGTACTTAATAGTGTTATAATTGGTGAAATCATATCCCAAGAGCACATTCAACTAGCTTTCTGAATACAATAAAGTGTGGAATATTTACGGGATATGTTAGTACTCAAACCTACCCGAAATGGAAAAACCCCATATCGATACCTGCTCTCGTTGCATATTTACAGGAAGATTGCCTTCACTTTTCCAAGAATACTTCGCTTAATTGCAAGTAAGTTTTGTAAGAGTGTAGACAAAAGGTGTGTTCATTACACCTATTGGCAAATTCCACCCAAAATTTCGGATGGGTGTCTGGATAATTCTGATCAACTGCACTTGCATAAGCTGATGCGTGTGTGAAATTTGGAAAATCCACAGTAAGATATCTTGTCTAAACTTATATTGCTTATTACTCACAATAATTGGAATACTTTCGCCATCTATTAAAATCAGCTTACAAGGCTACTTAACTAATCATTTTTGTCCAAATACATTGTTCTAATAAAAATGAACCACGTGATGCACTTTTACAGACATTGATATAAAATCCAGTTTTATAGAAAATGAGTTTACAAACATATGTCACATTATATTTTTATATGAGCCCTAATTAGCGTAGAAATATTATTACATCTCGTACTGTCCAAATCTCTTGATCTTTCAAAATATAATTTATTTATCAAAATTGGGGCACTATTTAGAAAAAGTAATATGACTATTTTCTTTAATGTACTTTTGAGAGGCAGTATACATTTTAGGGAGGAAGTTAGTGCACAATTGCATCGTGTGGACAACATTTTGAGTATGGAAAAGTGTAGCGAAAAATACAATTATAAGAAAATACAGTTTAATGTTGGGAGTGCCTATTAATAATCAGGCCCTATTCATTCATAGCTTTAGTTAAAGTGTTAAACGATATATTTGCTTAAAGTCTAGAATTCATATTTATTTTTATTATGAAAATATAATATCTTAATTTTTCACAATTTTTGGTCAAAATTCACAGACACATCACCTTAACATGAAGCAATGAATGGTCACTAAAGCTAATTCCTATAACATTTTCCAAACCACCAAACTTGACTATAAGTGCAAATATCAAAATTGGCTCGAGAAATTGTGAAATTACTTTTGCGATATCAATAAACCGTAAATATTCTCTCATTATTAGGAATATTATTCAGACGTTGCCACAAGATGGTATTTCTACAAGGGAAGACAGTGAATACGATTAGTTTTAATTTGCTAATCGTGTTTATATATTGTTATAACGGTGTATTTCCTTGAAAACACAGATGATGTATGAGTACAACAAATACAATAATTTTATCCTATTTTTTGCATTGACAAATCTTTTCATTAGCGAGTTAGCTGCGCCTTTGTTTAATGCAAAGGAAAAAAAGAAAGTGAAGGCAACGCAAGCGTCAGCTCCAGTATTGAAATATTTGATGGCGCTAGAAATTGCAAGAAATAGTGCCATAATAAATTGTCTTAACCCAGTGCTGTTCTTTATCATGTCTGCTGGGCTTTTATGTCATAACATTATTTTTCCTGTTTTTCTTCTGCGTCATCTCCATAGGGACATTCGCTACGAGCCAAGTCTTTACAACTGCAGCTTCCAAATGAATTACTTTTTCATTTCAGCCTTGAAAGTATTTTCAAATGATGCCAGGAAAATCAGTAACGGATTCATGTACTGTATTACGAGTCATTAGTTAAACAGTGGTTTGGTTACGCATTAACTATTTCTGAGCGCTTAGCGATGATTTGCTGAGCACTCATAAAAATGTATATGCAATTACAGGCAGTGTTTATGTTTCCATGAGCCACTTTCTGCAAGCATTGACCAACTTGTCATAATGATTCAAATACTGACAGATTAGATCTGCCATCAAGAAACATACGATTTGTATGCAGATGCATATTTGGTTAATTTTACTTTTGAGATTTGGAATATCTTCCATGTTCTTCTATACAGGTATGTCAAGTATTATAGTGCATATAGTTGCATACTTCTGTGTTGCTGCAGATTTCATCATTCTTCCATATATCGAGTATATAACCGACGTATTTTTAATTCTTCATTCTAAAATGAATATTTAAAATATTGGTGACAAGGATGTAAAGTCCATACTATGAACACAAACATAACTTCTCAGAAATTCAGAGTAAACCTTTAGAGTTCTTCGCTCAAGTATTCAGGAAGATTATGGGATAAATTGTGCAGTATTTTAGTAAAAAATCCTTATATTAAAAGATTGTGTTAGGTAGATAAACGTCTCCATTACCTAGTTACCATTCTCTTGGACTTGCATCTCCAGAGACTTGCAATTAATTGCCTCGAGTCAGAAGCCTAACGAGGAGCAAGCAAACTCTGGACTATAGCACGTCCAGGATGGGTTATCAGCCCAATGTCTGGTGTAGTGGTTATGAAGAAGAAAATGAAACGAAATGGTGCAAGGAATAATAGGAAAATTTGCGAATCAAACTAACCAACCCATCATTCGAGGAAAATCGAAATAATCTTCGGTCAATTGATCGTCCCCCAGGATTTTAATCCGTAACCTGAAAATGGGTCACATATCCTTCCGTTGGATCCATTACGCTCGGTGTGGACATATATACCTTGAAGGAGTATAGAAATTCTATAGAAATTCCCCAGAGTAAGCGTTTTCAGATTTTGCCAAATAATATATGTGCACGTGGAAGGATCATTCTCATCATATAAACTTGTGTTAATCGATAAACTTCATTAACTTACAACCTGAAAATTTGATAAAGATAATCACTATTAAAATAAAAACAAATTACGACCGAAGTTATGTCTATGGAAGAATGTAGATTTTAAGAACCGAAAGAATGAGCTCAAAGTTACAACTTCCCTGCACGAGTAGTCATTTTGGAAATTATTAGAGTATACCTACTTATTATATTTGACAGTATAGCTGCATGCATATTTTAGTGCATACAAATCCGATGTTTAGTTCTCACCAATAGCTGTATTTCGGAAAATACAATCCCAATATAGCAGTGCATGTGAAAAGTCGAGGGAAAGTAGTTTAGTAATGCAAAGTAAATGCCCAAAAAATTCCGATAAAGGGTAGTTTCGGTGATTCTGCTGGGAATCTGCCCTTTGAGAACTTTCGAGAAGTGTGATGTGTTCTATCAATTATTGTTTAAAGAATCTTTGTGTGCTTACCAATACTGGCTGTGCAGGCTAGTTGTAACTGGTAGCGCGAAGCCATATACGCGGTTGACGAGGAGAGGCACATTGAGTAGTGGCAATCAATCTTGCTGCTGGTCACTTCATCGTGGTGTGTACATTTTTCGGCCTTTAAGCTGACCATTCTGAGAATGATGTGAAGTCTACCCAATCCTTTATTTGTGACTTGCAGCTCACAGAAACGACGAGAAAACAATGTAAGACAATATAATTGTAGTTTAACCGATTCAAATAATATAATGATATTACATAGATACTGAATTAAACCATTAACATTCTGTATCGGTAAACATAAACACAAGACTGATACGTTTTTATAGCTACTATAGCTCTAATTTTAAGAGCTGAGGGTCTGACACAACGCTGAAGTCGAAAATACATGTGAGCACGACAGTCCCACTACTATGGCAACAACGCCGTGCTCCAGTATTACCGATGCCACTATAACATGTGCTCATCTATGTATGTATTGCATTAACCCTTGGCTTCCCTTTGCGGTCAATGTATCTTACTTTTATTGTGTAATGATCATTTACATTTTAAACAGAGCGATATACCCTGAAAAATAGCTATTCTGTCTATGCGTTCCTATATGCGTTATTTTTGTGCGCAATGTTTTACAGTGAATTATAATGGTAAACCACATTGAGGCTAAGTTCCATTTTTATAAACAAATGACGCAATATGGAGGCGTGTAGCACAAGTACTCTACAAGTGTATCTATGTAATATGATTAACATAATCATATACATACTAACGTGTTAATAAAGTAAATCTATGGTTAAAGCAACCCAAATGTGTAGCGCAGCTAAAACTTCTATGACTATGTTCTTTAACCTGAAATTTTCTCACCATTTTAAAGCGCTTGTTAAAGAGCCTTCAGTATAGGAACTGGACGGCATTTATCTTTTCCTCCCCTCCTTTAACACTTAAATCCTGATAGAATTCCTAAACCTACTGCTGTTGGTTTATTTATTTTATAACTATGTAAAAAATACAGCTTGTGGCCGCTATCTCGGTTTCGCAACAGAAAAAAGTTACATTATATTTCAGCATTCCGTATTACTCCATGAATATTGTTATTAACCAGCAACTTCTTTGGATGTAGACCTCGTTGTCAAAATGTGAAAAAATTAAGTAAATTATTACAGAATTAAAAGTAAATTTAATTTAGAAAAACTGGCAGGCAGAATGCATTTATAGTGATACTCAATCCTGTTTTAACGTCCTCGCAAACCTTAGAACTCTCCTCCCTACGGTATTCTGTGTGATTTTTGGTGAATTGCGAAAACAAATTTCCATTTCCATTTTATATGGCGTCAGTTCTGCATCAGCTGCATGCTATCATCATAGTTTCAAGGATGACAATAAGGTCCTTAAGCTGTAGAACCAATCGTCAGGTGTGTTACTTTTCCTCAAAAGTAGGTATTTGAAGAAAATCTGAACTGAAAACCAAAGATCTATTCATTTAAGGCTATGCATCTGTGAAAATTTAAGATCTACAATTTGCGTCCGTTAGAGCATAACGCACTTAGTACACAGTTTAACGAGCTATCTAAAAACCATTGTTTAAGATGGTAATTTTTATGTCCTCTTTAACCACTATTTGATACTGTACAATGGCCGCAAGCTAAAAGAATGTGGGCGTGTGTGTCCGATTTTCATTCAGAATGCTTCATTTATACGCTAATAGTCGAAGGAACGCACTATTTGTGCACAATCCAATCGCTATTTAAAATTATTGGACTTGCAACTTTGGCAAAATTGCCTGTTTTTTGAGGGTGTGCACACCGCTGATAATAGTTTGGTTGATTTCAGATATGTAGTTAGCGAGAGCGATCTGCTCTAACATGCTGGTAGGCGAGTCGGTATAGTGCTGGTCAACGAATACCACACACCGCTCTCTGAAGTCTCCACGTTTTCATTTTGCTAAATGAGGTACACAATTTGAGCACCACTAATATGTTTGGTTTACATTTCTGAAGACAAGACGATGAATCCTCCAGTGCAACACACTTTCAAAAGTCTACGAATGATATTTAGGTAGCGTTCAATATTAAAAGCAGTAATTGCCAAACAACCTGCATAGATTAATGCTATAAAACAATTTGTTTTTTAAACATGTAATATGAGCTATGTAACGTTGCAAATGATTATTGCTTAGACTGGTACAGCAGTAGTTAAGAGTTTATCAATGTTTAGATATGCCGTTTTACCCACTTGCGCTACTGTGGTCCACGAGACTATGTTTCTGAAAATCTTGTCTAACTCCTACACTTGACTATTGTGAGAACCATGAATTGCTAGACATTGTGTTCATATTGTAAAAGTAAAGAAATTGTTTCAATGAGGTCCACACAGACTAACATCCTAAGCTAATTAATCTAAGCTGCGAACTCTTGAGCCCATATACTTTTGAGGGCCACGTGGTACCATTGCGCATGCTTAAGAACTTCGCTTACCAGATGCCCATTGAATCAGATGAACAATTACTGACACGAGCTTTAGCTGCTTCTGGTGAGGTTCACAACACTCCTAGAATTTTTGACAGGGTGCAAGGTTCATTTTTTCGTAGGTTCAACCTACGTTGTCACATTGAACAGTTCCTGTGGTGACCTGTTGTATTTTGTGTTTCGGATATTTTAATATCTCTCGAAGTCTCTAATTGTCTTTCATGTAGAGATAAAATGGTTGAATACACTTTCCTGACTAGTACATAGTTCTTAATTAGTTTTGCGTAAGTACTTGTTTTACTACAGATCTAGTTGTTCATTTTTATTTCATTTGAAGTTTATTTGACACAATGATAATGTTTCGTAAATTGTGAACTGTGCCTATAATTGTAATGTGTACATACATAACATATCAATGCATTTTAGAAAATACTTCGAGGGGTATGGAGAGCTGTACTCGTTCAGGTGTTAAATGCAATTGTTAATGAAGCGTTCTCCGTTTCACCTACATGCTAATCGTGCATTCCACTTATTTTATTTGTCAGTACAACAAAATCATACTGCGTAACGTAGCAAAATGGAACATCCCATTATAAAATACAAATAAAGGAGAGAACATGAAAATGAAAATATTTACGAAGGCTTGAGCCTTCAATTCCCTCAACATCTTAACTCGGTGGCCACACGCTAACCATAGGACTATGTAATGCCACTATGTCGACGCTCTCCGAAATCCGGGTCCTCACGTCACGCTCCACTGCGGTTTGATCAGTAGCATACTAACCCTTAATACATTTTATGCTGTAACAAAACCTTTAGAATCCATAACCCTAAGGTTTCACATCTGAAAATATTTATCTTGGATCCATCAACAATCCTGCCAATTTGTGTGGTCGAATTCTGGGACAACCTGCCTGTGTGTGTGTGTGTGAGTGTGTGTGTGTGTGTGTGTGTGTGTGTGCGCGCGCGCGTGTGTGTGTACGAAATCCACTTGGCTTACTTTAACTACCAGTTAATCGAGGCTAAATGGACAGTTGTATACCTAAGCAGGGCCAAATTTAATCCTTGTTTTCTCACAAATTTTTTCATTTTTTTCCCCATACCGAAAATGCTCAATGTGGTGCAAGATTTTAATAATTTGCTTAACGATTGCTGTACTGCCTCCTCAAAAGTACACTAAAGAAAAATACCATATAGGTTTTTATCCAAACAATGCTCCAATTTTGTGGAATAAACTATCAACTTTTGAAGAGAAGTTTGGAGAGTGCAAAAAGTAATGATTTTTCTACAATAATTAGGGACCAGTATATGTACATATTTATAAACGTATTTACTATAAAACTTTAATTGTGGATGTAAATATTTTTAAAATGCATAATGTGCAGTATTATCATTAGAACAATGAATTTATAAAAACATTCTTCTGAAATAACCATGCAAGTTAGAAGTTTTAAACATGGAAAAACTAAATTGTTGCTGTTATTGTGTGTAGTAACATAAATTTCAACCAGGTAGTTTACATATTTCGATATTTCAAATTTCACATGTGCATTTCTTTAATGTAACGCCACATTTTATATGCTAGCCAATATTTACAAACTTGAATTCTTAGTAGTGTCAACTAACCGCGATTAGGTTTGATGTCTTACCTTATCTGAAACATCTGTGTTAATGGGTTTAACCCATATTTTGGCTTTTTGATTTTCTATTGGATGAGGATATAGTTTTACACTCGGCTGATTACAGAAAGTGTCCGTGTTGAAATACATTTTACACTTGTGCTACTTGTCTGCTTTACGCTTATTTGGTCTATACCAGTTGGTCCAACTGCCCCGTAGTTGGTGTGCAGATATCCCTTGGTGCGTTAAAAGAGCTGCAGATCTCAACGGAGTTATTTCAGGTTATTACGCACGCGCCAGTTCTTGACAAATGATATTTTTAAATGAGAGGTTAGATGCCAGTCCCTTAATCGCCATTACTGGAGCATTGGTATACAGAAGTAGGACGTCAGTAAGATGTCGTGTACGTTATTCTCATGTTCCTGCATTGCAGCTGTAGTCACTGCAAAGCAAATATCACACTTCCAGTTATGTCAGTCACACGTATTCACTCTCAAACTCTTTACTGCTTACACTTCACTTTGCACATAATTTTCTTGTGTTACTTCTATACCTAACAAGTCTCCATATTCTTTTTCTTCTTCTTCTGAATTTCTGTCATTCTCATAATTAAGCATCTCTCGTTAAAAAACTGGCAACAGAATACACCCGTAATAATCCATAACACTTTGCATTCAATGTACGCTGTGTATTCTGAAGCGAGATCTCAGAAATCAGAGCTCTTTGTTATTTGTAACAAACTATTTGTTGATCTGTTTATCAAGGGTAGGCTAGCTCACTGAATCTTCGCTATAGGTCATTTGTCTTGAAGGAACGAACAGCCTGTAAAACTTGTCAGTGGAATACTGGCGAGAGTGACCTTTGCTTTACATGTCTTGCTATCAACGAAGATGGTGAGCAGGTCGCACTCATTGTTAAGAGTAAAAAGAAGGTCGCTCCCGCTCAGTTCTCCACTGGCGGGTTTTAACTTGAAATAACCCCGTTGAGTTCTGCAGCTCTTTTGAAGCATCATGGGATATCTGCGGACGCCAAATACGGGCCACCTGGTACAAGGAGATACTGCGCATTGCACTCTGTAATCACAGGCTGCCAGCAGTAGCCATGTAAAATGCAGCGTATCTGACAGGCTTTTCGGCAAATGTGAACGGGAGAACCAATTAACCTGCTACAAACCGGATGGTGGAATAGCATTAAGTACATATAGAGCAATTGAGATCGATGCGGACCTAATCAACACCATGCGTCGCTAGTGACGCGTAAAGTTTAAATAATGCACCGTTTAGAAAACGTACAAACGATATGACGGTTGGAAGAAGAGAACAAGCGAATACGGTCCCTAGTTTCCTCTAGTGTCCTAGCAATTTAAGCGGCGTTGCAGTTGGATGGTGCCATTCATGTACTTTTGAATAGGTTACTGGTCACACTACTTTGCCCCGATTTTTTTTCTTTCTTTCTTCAAATCCGTCGTACAGAACTTTAGCACATTTTCTGGTGTATTTACTGCAGTTTCTCAGCCTTTAAATGCACATGCCACACTGATGTACTGGAAACTGGAAACAACAATACTTATTAGCAAAAGGAAGGAAATGAGGCAAAGAAAGTTTTGTGCAAACATATAGCCATAATAATCATTAATCAGTCATTACTCTTTTCTAGCACGTACATACACAAGGTATTGTAAAAATTCCGTCCGTGTACGTGACCGCTCTGAGGTTCCTAACGGGAGTTGGAACGTGAGGCATCACAGCTGGGACACGTAAACCGTAAAAATAGCCAACGATTTTGATTAAAGTACCGTATGTTTAAATATTTTCATTACAAATGAAATATGTATCTTTAATTTTCTGGGAAAGGCCACAGAAGACCTCCTCATTTTGGATGACTTTTGCTTAGCTGGTAAAGCGTAAGAGATGGACAAGTTGCTATACAAAAAATGTAAATCTCGTTAAAACACACTATTTATATCATACATTTTTATGGAGCTAACTATTTCCGAGATAAACATTGTTATTGGTTTCAGTGTTAAAATGCTAGCTCTTTTCTCAAATAAGAAGTCGTCCGTATTTCTTTTGTTTCACTCCTGGCCACGAAAAGAAGAGAATTTCAATGACAATCGCATAACGACGGCCTTTAAAACATTTGACTATCACTTTAGCCTAGTGTATTTCCTTATTCTCCTTCTACTTACAAGGAAGCAAGTGATAATATAATTTCTGCTAATGTTTATCTCAATTAAATTTGCAAAATAGGTAGAGAAAGTCATGCAAATTGAACACATCTGCTTTTTTAAATGTAAGATTCGCTAAAGGAGATTAATAGTCATGAAGAAGCTACAGGGGACGGGGCGGGGTACATAAAAGCGAGGGTTCGGTTATACTTAATACTCAGTCTTACATGCAATGCTAAGATTTTAGTTGATCATTTTAATTCTTCCCCCATTCTTCTTGTTTTTATCTCCTCTATTATGTTATTATGCAGTAACAAAAGGAATATATCTATTACTTTACAAAGTCTTGCAAGTATTCAGGGACAGGAAAGGTATTTGCGGCCACGAGGCATGAGATTGTTTAATATTACCAAGTGTATACTGTAAATGTTTTAGCAAAAATAGTCCTTCTAGCACCACCACTACTAGTTTGGACTGTGGGGATGCGCCCCAAGCAACAAGAGACGTGACTTCTTGAATACTTTCATTTATTGCCTGTTAATGGATCGTTTGTTACTTTTCTAAATTTTCGAAAAAGTATACTATTAAAACAGTCTGAGCCCCAAGAACGCAGCTTGCTGAAACTTTGTGTTTATAGTCTCTTACAAAGTCGTTACTAACTTTTCTAAAGTTTAAGATAATATATTATTAAATTAATCTGGTTTATATTTTATGTTTACCTTTATATTTCAAATGACAGAAACAGAAATTTTTAATTTGTCCATGTTCAAGTAGAGCAAAAAAAAAACCTCCAATTTCGCAATCAGGATAATCTAATTCCACTATTAATTTACTTAAATATCTCCAACTAGTTTTTTTTTTTTTTTTTTCCTACAGCATGCATGTACAATGTGCATAGTAGGTACAGAATGAATTGTATTCCACATAAAAGTTCGATACCAAGATATCACCGGAGGGTAAAGGAAAAGCCTTCTTAGAAAAAGACCCACGCGCGCGCGCGCCTGTGTGTGTGTGTGTGTGTGTGTGTGTGTGTGTGTGTGCACAGCAAACTAAAAAACGAAGAGTCGGTTAATACGAAACTTAAATTCAAGCTCACTTAATATCTTCCAAGGATGGGACACGAAGATTTTGAGAAAAATCCTGCTACCGGAAACTACCATTTACATGGAATTGGTTTCAAATGCTCTATTTCTTAAAAATTAGCTCCAATGGTTTTGATTAAAATGCCTATACATAATATTTGCGTGGCAAACAAAATGCATATCATGAATTTCTTGGGAATAATCCTTCATTCTGAATGACTAGTATAACTGGTAACGCACAAGAGACAAGGACGCGCCGTGGCCGAGTGGTTAGGCCACTCGCCTCTCACCTAGACGGCCCGGGTTCGATCCCAAGTGACCGTCTCAGATTTATGGTGGACAAAGCGGTAGAGGGGCGGGTTCTCCGGTTTCTCCCGCCATTGCATTCCACCGGTGCTCCATCTTCATTTCTTATATCACTAGTGCCATCGCCTGCGATGCCACAAGCAGTAAAAGCGGGCGTTAAACACTATAAAAAAAAAGCAACCAAGAGAAAAGACATAAACGTACTACACAAAAAATGTAGATCTCGTTAAAACACAATTTATGCAATATACAATTTTTTGTAGCGCTACACATTTCAGACATATTCCTTGTTAATGGTTTCAATTTTAAAATTTTCCCAAACGGGAAGTCCTGATATGGTTCATATCTTTATTCCTGGCCATGACAGTTGCATAGCAACAGCTTTTATAAAAAATTGACTGTCGCTTTAAACTAGTGCATTCTCTTATTTCCCTTGTACTTATAAGGAACTAAGTACTAAGACCACTTCCATTAATGTTTATATTGATTAGTATTATGTCAATAAAAGAGTTATCTTTCGTCTATTTGCATAACACGGAGAGAAAGTCATGTGAATGGAACAATCAGATTTATTTATTTATTTTTTATTATGTGACGTAAAAACAAAACTATTTTCATAAACAGGGCTTCCATTAACCTACAATAATTATGCACAGCGTGGTTGTCAGGTTCAATGTACACTCAAAGACATAAAAAAATACACCTGGCGCTGCAATTTTACTGAAAATGTGAGCGCTGGATGATGACTTTGGTCTTTCCACGATTTTCATTTTCATTCTGATACCACATGCTTCGCGAGCAAGAAAAGACAACACCGATTGGGCCATTCGCCCCTTCACACCTCAACCCCGCTCGATGATCCCTCAGAACAGGTTGACGTGTATAAGCGTGTGTTAATTTTGTCAACCACGTGCGCAAATTACCTTGGCATTAAAAGCTCGGTATGTAGCACAGAGAAAAGTTTACGTTAATTTTATCTCACCCGGTGAGAGAGGTCGAATATTGTCCAACCAAAGAGTTTAGGGATCATCAGTTCGCAACTCATTTGCCGCAAGTTACGTTTCATATTTAATCCCTTCCCTTCCCTTCGGTAACATGGCTTGTCCAATACGCTTTTTAGAGCATAAAAAACATTTGAACAGACATGGGCGAAGTTGGCGAAAGGGCTCCATCTTATGATAAGTATTTCCAGGCGTATTTTTAATGTCTTTGGGTATATTTGGTTAGATTGCAGTAGAAAAAACTAAGCATCACATATGATTTTTCTACAAAGTGTAAGATATATTTATTTTGAAATAAATGCCCCGTACCTGTTGATTATTATCTTTTGCTCGTCAGTATCGCATTCATTTATAGTCCTGTTAGGTTTAGTTAAGTAGGATACTGTTTATTGACATCCTCATAGATGATACGATAATACTGTGTTGCTGTACCCGTGTGTACGCAAAGTCAATGTACGTCACCCATACCCCGTATATTAACCAAACATCCGCTCTCCCTCCTGTTATGGTGCTAAAACTGAATAATTTACTGGTCATATTTTTGGAACTAGCCAATATGTGTGCAAAATTGACGTTTCCAGCTTTATCCATTCCAAAGTTAATACAGCTTTATGCATGGCAATATTCCCTATTCAGAGAGTGGATTTATATAGAGAGTTAAACCAAGAATATCGGATTAGGGCGTTAATATCCGCTACAGCAGAACACACACTGATATTACTGCTCATTTCTGTAATGTAGATCGTTCTGGTTACTAATGGAAATTTTATTGCTAATCTCACTTTACAATGGTGTTCATTTCCAGGACAGAGAGCATATATGAAAACTGCTGGAGCCACAAGGGAGCTCACCAGTGATAGTTTCGTTGCGCATTCCTTTATCGAATTTTGATATTCTCACTTTATGTAAAATCAGCCCTCTGCCGCTATTGCTGTCTAGTTCTGGTTTGGACACGCGAAATTATAACTTTAAATTATAACTTTCAATATTAATTATGACCATACACAGATGTAGGTATACCTAGCTGAGATAATTATCATCTTTGAATATATCCATAATAATTATAATTTTTGCAATAAAAATGCAATGTTTTATCTAAACCGGTTGAAGGTCGAATCTTGCCTGCAGTTAGCTGACAGGATGGGTCCTCTTATTTAAATTAAAGCCTGTGGTGACAGTGATGTCTTATTTCTAATAGTCATATCATTTGTCACAAATAGGACGTTTTCTGTAAAATGCCTTGCTTGCCAAACTTAGTCCCGAATCTAGGGAGTATAGCTAGCACCTCTGCTATATTTAATTTACGTTCACGACTTGCCAACAAATGATTGTATTACAATAGCATTTTGCGGTCGAAATTGCAGTTCTTAGTAAAGGTCCAGAAAACTCTACAGGTGGCAGTGTACATGTACATAGCATAACCACACATTCCTCTAAATGTAGAATTGATATGAATCCCAAAAGATCCAATCAGTAAGATTCATGTAGAACAGAAAAAGAGAAGGATACGGATATGCAACCATGCTAGCAAGCTAAGAAAGACTGATATTTGGAGTTAACACTAGACACAAAACTCACCTGGAAGGCTCGCTCGCATCATTTAATTAAAGTAAGACACAAATCTCGCCTACTAAGGCAACTTATTAAAAGAACTTCTCCGCTGCCATTTCAACATAACAGAAAAATATTTTTTTTTCCCTGATGAGATCAGTTTGGATTTAGGATCCTCGATATGCTGCTCAGCTTCAAACTCACAAATTCGGTGTGTTCAAACAGTATTCACAAAATATTTCGGGCTTATCATTTCGAGTTTTTATATTAATCCCTAATTATTGTAGAAAAATTGTCTTTAGGTTCCAAATCCTCGCAAATTCTTAATACTTAAAATGTGAATGATTTATTTCTCAAAACCCAGTATTTTTAAAAAGTATATGGTCATTTTCTTCAAATCACATTCTACTGAGAACCATACAGAAATGTGAAAACATTTGTGAAAAAGCGCATTTGTGAAGCATTTTGGCTATAGGAAACTGTTGAAAATATTTGCGAGAAACCAGGTTTAAAGTTGTAGGTGCCCATATCAAGCGCTGTCGTTTCTGTTTATAGTTTCAGTTATTGGTAGTTCAAATGCGCAAAGTGGAGCAAGCGATATGTTTTCTTTAAGGTTTGCATTTTACAGATGCATTACAGCTCTTCTCTTAAAATAGAGACAGCATGCCATGTGCAAGTTAAAGGGAATGAACTCACGAAAATGGAAATTCCGAGACACACAAATTACAACATAATGATATTTCCCGCAATTATACTCCGAACTGCACAAGTTTTGCTCACCAAATTTGTTCCAACCATCCGGAACAATTAATCTCTCATACAAAATGAGGGTATGTGCCGAGAGTAATGCTTTCTGAGGAGGGAAACTGTAAAAACATTTGTATTGCGACGGGAGCAGTACATTTTGTTGGTGAAAGCAATTTCCGAATGTGCGCAAATCATCGTGGTGTCGAGACAGCTTGATGAAGGCGTGGCTTAAGTATAAATAACGAGTGTTAATTAAAGGGAGTCACAATAAGTTACACTCAAACATGTCTAATGTTAAACGACTAACCACTGTAAAACACCATCGTGGTTTAATGGTTACCCTGCTAACTTCATGTACCCAAGGTCGCGGAGAACGATGGATTTTTTTCGGGCGTAAAAATCCTTAGCATGGCTTCCTTCGGAAGGGAAGTAAAACCGTTGGTCCCGTGTCGTAGTTTACGGCACGCATGAGAACCTCAAGCCTAATAGAGGGGCCTCTGAGCAAAATTAAGCGGTCTTTCACGCTCAGTATAGAATGGGACGCTGAAAATCGCAGCAGTTAAAGACCGTCCATAAATAATACGCCATTTCATTTCACTGTAAAGCATCAGAAACACAGAAATTATATAATCAATGTTATGAGATAGTACCCATAAACTGACATGCAGAACAAATAAAAACGAATTAAGTGGTTCAATGTTTACACAGAAGTGCAAAGCAATGCAACAGATTCTTCACCAGAACGAAATACAATTTATTGAGCTTAGTTGGTTTACGAGTATGATAATTACTTGGAAATGCAATACGTTATTTGGAATACATTTACCGCATGCTGTATAAAGAGAAGCATTTAGCATGTGTTTGCTTTTCTCTGAGACAGTAGTTATGGTGGCCTTCGTTATAATTAGAGCGTCAGTTCTAAATCAATTGACACTTTGGTTGCTGCTAGCTTGCTTGTGTCAGCTGCAAAGAAAGCGACAGAGCTTCAATACCAGTATACTGTTTTGATATGCTTGCCATCTTGCTACCGTATGTTGGAAAAATCTATAAACCTGTTGTAATTTAGCACAAATAAACCCAAAGTCCCACATACCCTTTTTCTCATTACAGAAAAAAATGGGCCACAGTCGGAATCATTCTTTGCAAAGCTCAAGGGGGTTATTTTCAAGTTAACCCCCCCCACCCCAGGGGAGAACTGGCGAGAGTGACCCTCACTTTAACTTCTTGAGCCGGTCGCGCATGTTGTTGGGGGTAAAATGCTCCACCAGTTCTGCATTGCTTTTAATGCTCCAATGGATAGCTACTCACGTCAAATACTGGGCAGCTGAGCCACTGGTATAATGCCATGTAGTGGAAATAACTAGCTGAACCTGATATAAAGTAGCGATATCAGAAACTTCCTTCAGATCTGTCAAATTTATTGCTCCCTTGTTAATTTTAAGCTTTTTTTGTGTTACGGCAAGTATTGCGTACTAAGCAATATAGCGACTGAAAAAATAGTTTTTCAGCGCATTAATAATACCCATGATTTAAGTTTTAATCTTGTATGTTGTTGACAACCAGAGGTCCATTAAGTTTTGTTTGCGCGAAGGTGTTCAAGTGAAAAACGTGGTCTGCTTTGATTTTCCAGTTCTAAGGATAATGAAGGATGATCAAGTGTTTCCATGTTTAATCTGGGATCGTAAAATGCATGCGAAGTGTGAAGAATAAGATGAGCTCAGTGAAATTGCAGTGAAAATAATAATACCTCAGGAATATTTCATTTAGAAACAAGTAGTGGATAAAGGGATTTAAAAACAAAATAATTGCATCGAACGCTATCTAGCCTTATAATACCTAGTTAACACTGCAGTAAAACGTATGTATCACTATCCAACTTATTAGAAAAAATAGTAATTTCTGTAGATAACAGTTAATTAAAAAATCTGATGCGTTATACTCACTTCACCTTATTTATCTATTCTCAACAAAATATTCTTATAAAAGCTTATTCTTTCAACTTCATGCTAATCAAGACACACACTAGCAGAAATTGCCTTACTAGTTAGTTCCTTATAAGTAAGGGGAATAATACGCCACACCCATAGTCAAATCCTGTAATAAGCAGTCGCTATGTGAAACAATTGAAATTTGGTTCGCGTTGCAAAGCACAACCATAAAACAAAGAGAGAGCTGAAACGAAAGATGACTTCCCGGTTCAGAAAAGTAAGTAATTGAAACAAATAAGGAATATCTCGAAAACGGCTAACTGTACAAAAAATTGCATACGACAAATTGTGTGCTTTCACGAGATATACATGTTTTGCGTATAAGTTTTCGTCTATCTCTTATGGTTTACTAGTTGTACAAAAGTAATATGGAATAAAGAGACCTTCAGAGGCTATTCGCAGAAGATTCAAAATATACCTTTTACTTGTTATGAAAATATGTTTAATTTACGGTATTTTAATTAAAATCGTTAGAGCCATTTGAGAAAGTAGAAAATGTCGAAACATCTTCCATGTAAACGGTAGTTTGGGCGGGGAGGATTTTTCTGAAAATCTTCCTTGGAAGGTACTAAACTTAAATACCAAGTTTGGTATTTAATCGGCTTCTTGTTTTCGAGTTATGCTGTCCACACACACATACACACTGACCAGTATCCATTTTTTTTTAATAACGGGTGTTCAAATATTTATTTCCAGTGAAACCACGATATCGAATTTTTAGGTGGAGCATACGTCAATTCTAGCATATGTGTTAGAGAAAGTAAAAGGACGAAATTCTTAGGGTGATAACTTTGCTCTATTATTACCGTTTATAAACGTTGTTTACATTATATAACTTTCATCGGGCCATGTTTAGTTCTGAAAATAAACATACTAAATATTTACAAAACGCAGAAATAATGCTTTAAGGTAAGGATTAGGATGTATTATTGAAAAATATTTTGAAAACTGGAGTTTCAGTATTGCAACAAACTTAATTTTTGTAAAACATAAGACAATGAGCATGACTATTAAATGACAATTTGTATAACCTCAAAGACATTCAGATACTGTGGATAGTACAAATAAATCAGGCAAGGAGTTTTAACCAAGATCCACGACAGAAATCTGACCTGAAAAATCCCAACAATGGCAATGACAGTCAAACACATGGAATCAACTTTTGAAACGTTACGGTTGAGTGACCATGGGAACTAAATTAAATGTTATTGAAGACGGATATAAAATGAAACTCCTTATAATAAAAAAAAACCGAAGCGTCACAGAAATACTCAATATCACATTTCATTTACCACCGGTGGTTTAATTAACTTTCGTACCGTTAATATTGGCACTTTATCCGATGATAAGGGTTTAATTTATCCATACCCTATGATAGGTTATTCTGGTTGAGTCTGCATAGACACTACACAATTTATATGGCTTTTTTATCCTTATCTTTATTCAATCAGGATCCCTCCACAATGAAAATTCAACGTAAGCATAACGTAAACTTGAAAACTAAATTGGAACCATTCACAATGAATCGCGTAAACAAACGCTAAATTAAATACAAGCTCAGAATCTTGCAACGTCCAAGGTTTTCGGTTTATGTCTGCCCAATCAGAGGGCGATTCTCATCACGTGATCACTCTGCAATCTCCTTGCCCATGTCTTGTTTAGCTCTAATTGCCCTTCTTGAAGATCACGGGCTAGAAGCATCTGTGGCATCTATAAAAATCGCAGCGAAACAAATTTTAATTGTACGCGATTCTTTTTGCGAGTTTAACGTCCTTTAACCAGATGATTAGCTCTTGTTCATTTTGATATAACTTTCTTTTGTGGTTATTCCGCAGACTGTTACACAGTGTGTGGTACTGCCTTTGTTTTATACCGAGGTCACGGTAGACGCGGATCCGTCCCATTCTATTCTGGGCGTGAAAGACGGCTTAAGTTTGCTCAGAGGCCTCTTAATCAGAGCTGTGGTTCTTTTATGTGCTGTAAATCTTCAGCATGGGACCAACGGTGTTACTTCCCTTCCGAAGGAAACCATGCTAATGATTTTTACTCCCGAAAAAAATCCATCGCCCTCCACCGGGTTTGAACCCGCGATCTTGGGAACCCTAGACCACAATGTGGTTGTAAGTTTCTAAACTTGAAGAGGAGATGCTATTATATTTAACATGCAATTTTTAAGAAACAGTAGAAAGAGAGAAAAGCAACAATTTAAAGTACACGTGAGAAATGCTGGCCTTAATTGAAAGAAAACTATGTTCAACTATTATGGAAATTTTACTTAATTTGTCTTCAAACCGATTAAAGTTTCATTTAGCTTTTTGCTTCTTAAAGAGAAAGACAGAGAGGCAGGCAGGAAAAAAAATAAGACAAATTATTCCCCGACAAGATTCGAACTCGGAATATCTTGAATACGAGGCGCACACACTTCGCACACCACGATGACAACCTCAAGTATTTACATTTATCTCATTAGATTACACAATTCTTACATTTCTGCAGTTAATGTATCTTAACATTCCTGAAAATGTAACTAGTAATTGCAGTATATTAATTCATTTCCCCTTAATTCTGCAATGCTCTTGGAGCTATACTTCAGCCAATATGATTAGGATAAATAGCGTCTATTGTGTAGATTTTCAATAAGTCTTCGGTCAGGATATTTAAGGAATCAGTTGCACTAAAAGACTTAAGGCATTAAAAAATACGAAGTACCGGAGAGACCTAAATTTATGAAGGTGCGTTCATTGGTGAAAATGCAGTGTTTCCTTTGGCTCGGAATTACTGCCTCTACCGTTCCGCTATTTTAACATTACAATCAAGTGCAGAAGGGGATAATCGAAGAATTACCTTTATCGTCGTCGTACACCACGAATGACCATTAATCGCAGTAAACCGTATTCTGCCGTGCTAAAATATAATTCAAAACCATTTCACTAAGTTAATATATAATCTGTCACAGTTTAGTTGGGTTTTTTTTTAACTGTGACGCCGACCATTGCAACTTCATTATGATGGCTTGAAGCGTGCAACCGTCAGCGATCTCCATGTTACCTGTAATATATTCAGATGCATTTATCAAACATTTTTGTGTTATATATGTAGTCAATCAATTGATCAATCTAGATCAATCGTATATCGGGATTAACAGGACAGGATGAATGAGGTCCCTATGTAATGAATTTTCAAGATCATTTGGGAAATCCAGACACACCTCAGTGATGCTTACATCACTGTACGGAAATATCTTTAATTCACTACTTATTAGGAGTTGCAATTGTAATCTTAGTATCCCAAAACTCATGATTCTTTAATTCTTCCCCTTTCCCTACTTTGTTTCTCCTCCTATACTTCCCTTTGTACTAGAATATACCAAACTGTTCAACAACGCTGTAAAATGTAATACTAAAAGAGCAACATTTGTACAAACTTCCCAAATGTAATTGAATTTGCTCATTACAATTATAAGAAATTAATTACTTCCTGTACCACGTATTTACAATATATACGGAAGTGTTGTATTCCACGAAAAAAAAAAAAACAACCGAGATTTCCACTGAAACATTTTTGAGCCTCCTGAGCGGAACAAAAGCATTTTTAGAAAATTTCCATGTCTGTGAATAGAAAAATTGCTTCTAAACGAAGAATCCGTTAAATACTGAATATAAATATTACGTTTGACATCTTCGACAGAGCGCCACGAAAATTTTCTAGAAAATACCCCTTCCCAAAACATCCTTTACATACTTCAGACTCATATCTGTATTAAAACAGGATTCATCCCGTATTGCATACAAAGTATCTTTCGGTTGCTCGAGGGGTATAGCTCAGTTGCTTACAGCGGCCAGAAAAGTGCACTACGATCTAAATACTTTGTGGTGCTACACTTGCTTGTATAATATGCTCAAACGTAAATCACTACATTTAGCGTTCCCAGGGTACAGCATGAGGAGGCAAATTGGAAAACATCTCAAAATGTTCTATTCATATATTAACATTGCGTCACGTCATAAGTTTAACACAGTGAAATTTACCAATCTGATGTTTTTATGCACAATGAACTGTTCTATAAAATCTATTTGTTGATCTTTGTATCCAGCGAGACAAGAACTTTATGCTCCACTCTCTCTCTCTCTCTCTCTCTCTCTCTCTCTCTCTCTCTCTCTCTCTCTTCGTAAAAGTTTTTTTGGAAAGCAAGGGACATTATATTTACTGAGCAAACTCACATCTGTATTTTTAATTTCCTTTTTTTGGCTTCTCAGAAACGTCTTCTATTGATTTCTTTTTAATAGAAAATAGAATTGTAAATTATTTACGAATTTAAAATAGGAACTATGTTTTGGATGGTTGTGGTTCACATTTTTGCTTCATTTGTATAGCCCCCTTTAACATCAATGGTCATATCGGGGGCTTTCACTTGTGAAACTGTAGGTTCAGAACATTAGGTTAAACTTTATACTACTAAACACACGCACATTCACTCTCACATTCATACTTCCAGACTCTATGGGGGATAGGGAATAATTCCGGTTAAAGAAAAATTCCCCGCCCCAGCCGGGAATCGAACCCGGGACCTCCGGGTGAGAAGTCAGCTCGCTGACCACGGAGGCAGTCTGGTTCACATTTGCTTCTAAGGCAACGGACTCATTTGATTCGCTTACTGATATCCTGACAAATGAAAACATTGTTAACAAACAACAACGATTCGTTTTCATAAACCACTTACAGTCCTTTTTAAGAAACTTCCAGCGTTTTATGTTCTTCATTTTTCGATGAAAACAACATTTGTACCTCTAGACCACGGAGAACATCGGCTGTATAAAGTGGAACTTTCTTTAGGGTAATTTTTATCTCACAGATAAGTATTTTAGGTTGTAAAAGGGAACGCTCTTTATGACATTCTTCTGATTTTTTTTTTTTTTTTTTTTTTTGTGCTTTAATTGAAATTTTGAATACCCTCAGCTTGTTTCACACAACCTAAAATATATGGCACAAGCTACCATGCAGGATTAACACTGCGATATTTTAGATCGATACCATAGAACATAAGTAATAATTAGTATTAGTGAGCGGTTTCCGTTCCAAATAAACGTTTCGTTTCTTCCAACTGTGAACTAAACACTCATTTTTAATGGCAGTAGTCCTAATACTCCAATTCTCACTCTTCATAGCATTCCAACCTTGTCCAAGAAATATAGGACAGAAACACGTCAAGTATTCTGCTCAGATAAAACGAGTAATACATGTGCGCCGTAAGATCACCAACCCCCACAAATAGTGAGACACAAGAAATGTTTGCGTTGGTCTTCAGCGCATATGTGGTTGCGTAGTGTCGAAGTTACTCATTATAATTATTCACTTACCTTGGTACAAAACCTTGACAAAAATATCAAGCTGTTTGTTTTGTAGAAACACGTCTAACTCTGCTCTAGAAAAGTTTGAAACCTTACACAATTAAAAGCAAACAATATCTTTAAAAAAATCTCTTCTTACATTCACATTAATTTCTCTACTCTAGCATTAGTTGATTACAAACTATTTTTACGACCAGTTACGTTTCTGTATACCTCACCTTGAGATATCTTTGCAGAAATAACTGCATTACAAATTTCATAGGGAATAGCGATCGTGAAATGTTTAAGAACGGACATTATATGCTCGTCTTTAAATTCCATGCTGTTTCTATACAATTGTGAGAAACGATTGAATATCGAAGTGACTTTGAAACAATTCGTGCCATTAATAACAGATATATGGGAAGTGGCTTACTGCATAAACATTTAAAATATACCTATTGCGAGTTTTGTGTTGTATTTTTCGTCTATAGTTACACACGATTCTGCAAATTTCCTTCTGAACGATGGTATTCCACAGTGTATTCCTTATATAATCAAGATACTCGTCTTATTCTTCACGTAAATCATCTTTAATATTTTTAAGTAAAATCGTTATAGCTACTTTTTCAGAACATAAAACATTTTGAAAAATCCTCCATGTAAAGCGTAGTGTGGAGTCAAGGGATTCTATTGAACCTTTTCTTTTCGCATATTTGGAAGATACTGAAGTTAAATACCATCTTTTTTATTTAAGTGATTTTTCGTTTTTTAGTCATTCTGTTCGAACGCGCACGCGCGCACACTCACACACATATACATAAGGATTTCTCTAAAAATGACTGATTCAGGGAGTCTCAAAACGTGTACTTCCGGCTAAATTTTGTTAAAGATGTTTTGGGGTGGAATTCAATACTTCCTGTACTTAGTATAAGTAGTAGAGAAAGTAACCAGTTTTGTGCTTTTTGTTACAAAATGGGTTGTGTTAATAAAATATGATCAAGTATGTTTACTGAAAACCCAGGAATATTTTAAATAAAAAATGTACTGAAATTTAAAATATAGTAAAAAAAATGAGGATTGCTAAACGTAAACCAACATATTTTAAAGCTCATAATCGAATCAACCAATTTTGAAAGTACCAATATTTACTCTTTGTTATCTACTCGTGGCTTTTTATTTTATCACAGCGCTCCCTTAAACTTGTGTAGAATTTTTGTATTGTAGAAACATTTAATCTTTGGTGATGGAACAATTGATTGCAAGAAGTGTATTTTAGAAGAATGCCTATATCGTTCTATGTAACTGTAAATGTTTTTTCATTTTACTTGTCTGCAGATCTGTAGGTTACACATCTCCGAACAAACTGGTGCTAGTGGTTCATCCGCTATAGAGGTGTTGCTAATAGCCGTTTTCGCGCAACGGTTATAACTGTCACGGTTGCAGTGCGATAACGGTTACAGTAACAATTAAGTTATTTGTTTTAATGGTTATCATGTTGGCAGTTATTTTGCAGTACTGGTTACCAGTAACAATTAAGTTATGTGTTTTAATGGTTATCATGTTGGCAGTACTGGTTACCAGTAACAATTAAGTTATGTGTTTTAATGGTTATCATGTTGGCAGTACTGGTTACCAGTAACAATTAAGTTATGTGTTTTAATGGTTATCATGTTGGCAGTTATTTTGCAGTACTGGTTACCAGTAACAATTAAGTTATGTGTTTTAATGGTTATCATGTTGGCAGTACTGGTTACCAGTAACAATTAAGTTATGTGTTTTAATGGTTATCATGTTGGCAGTACTGGTTACCAGTAACAATTAAGTTATGTGTTTTAATGGTTATCATGTTGGCAGTTATTTTGCAATACTGGTTACCAGTAACAATTAAGTTATTTGTTTTAATGGTTATCATGTTGGCAGTTATTTTGCAATACTGGTTACCAGTAACAATTAAGTTATTTGTTTTAATGGTTATCATGTTGGCAGTTACTTTGCAGTACTGGTTACCAGTAACAATTAAGTTATGTGTTTTAATGGTTATCATGTTGGCAGTTACTTTGCAGTACTGGTTACCAGTAACAATTAAGTTATGTGTTTTAATGGTTATCATGTTGGCAGTTACTTTGCAGTACTGGTTACCAGTAACAATTAAGTTATGTGTTTTAATGGTTATCATGTTGGCAGTTACTTTGCAGTACTGGTTACCAGTAACAATTAAGTTATGTGTTTTAATGGTTATCATGTTGGCAGTTACTTTGCAGTACTGGTTACCAGTAACAATTAAGTTATGTGTTTTAATGGTTATCATGTTGGCAGTTACTTTGCAGTACTGGTTACCAGTAACCATTAGCTGCAATTACGTTTCTATAGGAACGATATCTGCACAGACTTACTTCGTTGTTTGATGTAATCTAAATTTTCTCTAGCTCTATCAATACTTTATCTATTACGGCAATATGTTTACTTGCTTCTGCGCGCGCGTGCACACGCACACACCAAAATGTGTTCCTTCGCGTTTCCTCTTCTTAATTGCTTAAGATGTTCACACTTTAAATGCACTTCTCCTGGCACATGCAGATGGGAACAATCACCAAAAAATCATGCAAATCGAAGTAGGAAGAAAGCAGTTATACAGTATTAATAATCAATCTTCAACTTACAGGAAATGAAATGGAATTGTATATATGGATGCTCTTTAACTGCCGTGGCTCTCAGCGTCCCATTCTATACTGGGCGTGAAAGACCGCTTTTGCTCAGAGGCCTCTCTATCAGGCTTGAGGTTCTTTTACATGTCGTAAATCTACGACACGGGGCCCACGGTTTTGCTTCTCTTCCGAAGGAAGCCATCCCATGGATTTTTACGCCGAAAAAATCCATCGACGACTTCAACTTAAAATGTATGACCTGTTTGGTAATGGGGCAGCCCGTAGAAGAAGAAGAAGAAGAAGAAGAAGAAGAATAAGGCCCGGCGGCCGCGCGTGCATCTATAATTCGTGTGCGTAAATAGCCCATTGGATGAGCCAACATGTTTCCGTAAATTGAAAATTTACTCCCGCAAAGTTCTCAAATTTCGTATGCATGTTCCATATGGAACTGATTTTCATACGTTTACTCAGTTTGTAGCTCTAGTGCTAACGTCTGAATTGTACAGATGAAGCGAGATATACGAGAACCTAAATATAAATATCACGCAATGCAAATATAGTAAAGCAAAGCATACCCACTTTTGTCAGCACCAACGTTACTGAAATTGATAATATAAAACCTTGATACTCTCGTAGTGTGTTAAAACTTGGTGATTGACATTTTCAGGGGTGATAGTGCTAGAGAATGGAAACATTAACGTTCAAATATACATTTTTGCCTAACACCATTACATCAGAAAAGCTACAGAAAATATAAATTCAAAGATGTGTGTAGCATAGTTGATAGCTAGTGGGTTTTTTCTCGCCAGATGGCATAATACTCGTGTCACTCTTGCGGAGATATTACTACTGCGCAATGGGATAGCTATGTAGTTCCAGGTAAGCTTTAGTATTACATATACGGAACCAGACTTGATAACCGTTAGAGAGATAACGGTAACTGTCTTGTTGTTTACTCGGTAATTAGTTATTTTGTATTTGTTACTTCTGTAACCGTTATTTGGGCAAGTAGTTACTTTGAAAGCATTACGTTTGTAACCATTTGAACGATTATTTACTCTGTCTTCGTCACTTCTGCAACTGTTACATTACGGTTTCAAAGTGTAACCATCGCCTCATTTACTGCCAATCCCTAATCCGGTTGGCGCAGGGGAAGCAAACATCGTTATAACAAAAATGAATGGGGTGACCGAGATCCACGTCATTAAGAGAAGGCCTTCAGCCTGCGAATTTATATGGACTAGAGGCGCATACATCACACCACGTAATACAGCTGGTTCAGACTGGCACAATGACAGTTAAAAAGAGATGCCGTGGGTCCGAGTATCCTGTACTATGATGCGCCCATTTCGGTCTCAAAGGATACCCTCTGCGGACCATTTGGTCAATGGCTTTAGGTAGACCGAACCGACCAGATGTGCCTCAACGATGTGAAATAAGGAAACATCTTCTATAACCAGTAAGTGGAGGATAGAAGAAACTACTAATCAAAAATATGACTTATTCCATTCACAAGACTTTATGTATCTGTTTTGCAAACAAACTATTCTTACAGAAGATTCTTTTGCCGACATCATGCAAATCAATAAAAACATAGTCTTATTACTTCGTTCCTTATAAGTAGAAGGGAAATAAGGGATACATTAGGCTAAAACGCTAGTCAGTGTTTTAAATGCTGTCGACATGCAATTGGCACTGAAACTCTGCTCCGTTTCCAATGCCAGGAGTTTTAAAAAAAATGTAAGGAATAAGGAATTTTAGTTTGAGAAAAGTTTTAAGCATTTTAAAATTAAAACCAATAACAGGAAATATCTCGGAAATGGTTAGCTTTAAGGAAGCTGTATATGGCATAATAATGTGTTTTACAGAGATATATAATTTTTGTGTAGTAGTTTTTGTCCATCTCTTACGGTGTACCGGTAATGCGAAAGTCATCCAGAATGACAGGAATTCAGTGGCTATTCCCAAGAAATGCAGGGTAAATATTTTATTGGCCATGTGACTATCTTCAATGTACAGCATTTTAATCAAAATCGTTAAAGCTATTTTTAGAACATCAAAAAAATTTCGAAAAATGTTCAATGTAAAGGATAGTTTGGGGTGAGGGGATTTTTCAGAAAATGTTTCACCTCACATCCTTGGAAGATCCTAAACTTAAATACCACGTTTGGAATTTAACGGATTTTTCGTTTTTGAGTTATGTTGTCCACACGCATAAACCTCTTTCTAAAATGCATTTGGGGAGGGGGCTTCAGGGGTCCTCAAAGTATGCATTTCCGGGGATATCTGGGTATCGAATTTTTGGGCCAAGTACCTACAATACCTCTGTACCTACAATGTAGATTTTACATACGTCCAAGAGAAAGTAAGAAGTTAAAACTCCATTTCCAGTGAAATCCTAGGCAAGTACCCAAATATAATAAAAACATTTCTAATTTGGACTCCTATAGTTGAATAAAAAATTGTCTGTATTGAAATACACTGGTTGTTTTTAAATTTTGACACAGCCCTCTGTTTCTCCATATGTTCAAGCCCAAAAAGGTTCAGTAATTTGTGGCAGACCATGTGTGGATGCATAATTCTTCAATTCCTTAATGCACTCAAGACCTCGTTGATGGTTGGATAGATTTTGAGGAACAAAAATTGCATCATGTTCATCTGAAGATATTACTTATTCTTGTGTTCGGTTGATAAAACCCTCATTGAATGCTCAACGTTTACCATACAAAAATATAAAGTGGGTACAAGTTTTCAGGAATTAGAAATACCAGTTTACAAATGCAAATACAGCCCCAGTTGTTAAACTTTGCTAATGATTACAAGGGCACAGTAACACTGAAATGTACCTCACTCAAATTTAGTTACAAAACAGGTACTAAAGGACAAAATGAGTAATTTAAGGAATGTAGAAACAGGTTGACAGTTCTAAACAAAAATACTTCATTAAACTAAGCAAAATGTCCTTATTAAGCACAAGCAGTTGAATGCAATTTACTCTCACAGATAAATAGCAGATATACATAAAGAATTGTCCAAAGTGGAAGCAAATGTGGCAGTCCTGGCTTCTAAGATTTAGGGGTGTTCAACACAGAGTATATTGCACATGAAACCATAAGAGTTTGTCCGGATCCAAGAAAATATATCCAAGATAATGGGGTGTCCAAATATAGAGGTTTTACTGTAGTCTGTATTCCTCCTCCTCCTCCGAGTACTCTTCTCTATAGGGTTTTTACTCCAAAGAACTTAAAAGATGACGCCTGAAGTCAGACGTCCATGGAGGATCTACGAATTCTGGTTTACAGAAGCTCTGTATATTTGATTTGAAGCAAAGAATGTTGTGTTCTGGGCATCATACTTGTATAGGCAATTTTTTTCACTGTTTACATTCTTTACCTGTATCTACAGTAGGCAAACTATTTCACCGTAAAATTATATGCTGGAGAATTCATGGAAAATACAGGCTTTGTCATACCCTGAATTAAAACAAAATTTAAAAAGGCCGAGCACGTCGTGTACGTATCAAAACAGCAGCACTAGAGAAAAAAATGTCTCATAAATACCAAATTTCATATTTCTAATTTATGTCTTCTAAAAATGCGATCCAGTGTTTTCAAGAACATTTCCCCAATCCCACTACACTTCACATAGAAAAGTTTCTCCATTTGCTCAAAATGACTTTACGATTTAACTAAGACACTGTAGTATGTTTACTTTTATTGCCAATAAAACGTGGCTGTGAAAAATTTTGTATTTCCCACCGGTACATTAGTAGATATAGACAATTACCTACCACACAAAAAGTAGATCTCGTTAAAACACCTGTCAATTGTTTAATATTAATAATTTTCGGGATAATTATTACAGTCATATACTACTACATCAGGTTTTAGGCAATATTTTCAACAATTTATAGCCATCTCTCTTATATTGATACTATCCACCGTCTTCATTTCTGCATCATTTAAGCAGATAAGTAGAATTGTGCTGCTAGAGTTTCAGATACTGAAGAAACTAACGTGGTACAGGACCAGTAACTTCAGTAAGTTTTGTGCGACAAGTCCAGAATGGATACCAAGATCCCTCATGATCGTTGTTTTCATCTCGTTTACAGCAATAGTCTTGATTATATGACTTGAGTGAAAGTTTGTCCCAAGGAATTGTACATCACATGCAATGCAATCCTTGCATTATAAACTGTAAGAAATAAATTATGTACTTCAGCATTCGCTGCTGACATAAGTGTTTATCTTCACAAACCAATTATTAGTACCGCATGGTATGCAACTGTAAACTGAAATATTAATTATCATGCATACAGACTTCTTCTTCTCCGTTGCTCAAAGAATAAACACATCAAAAAACGTTTCTACCTTATCTCCATAGACCATAGCAATAATAATAATGATAATAATAGCAACAACAACAACAACAGCTTTCCCGCAAAGCACTCCAAAGAACGTCCATAACTGCAACCTAAATGACAGGCACAAAAAACCCCGATGCCAAAGGAAGCTGATTTTTGTCGCCAAGTGTACTCAGTTAACTCGTTTCTTTATTGCCTTTTTGAGCTGTTCTCACACGCTATTGACAAACTTTATATTAAATCTGCTACCCATCTGGTTGTCTTAGTTGTATGTTGGCGACAGCCGTCAATTTTCCGTGTGGTTGATTTACACTATCCCCTCCCCAATGCTCGCTGTTGTATGGAACAGATGGTTAACAGAAGACAACTTGCAACATACCCCTACTACTACGAAAAATAATAAGTAGTAATATATACTATTATTCATTATATTATATTATTATTATTATTATTATTTTAGTGGTACTTACTGGGAGACAGCATTAATTTTCCAATGCAGAGCAATTTTATTTCGCTACAAATTTCGGTCTTCTGCATCTTCTTGTGTAAGATCTTTGCTATTCGTATTTCCTTTTGCTGCATCCATCCATTGTCCTCCTAAATTTCCATTTCCTTCCCATTTCATCGACCTTTCACTTCAGCGTCATATTTACACACTTAAAGAGGCTGGCAATGTCATTAACAGCAACAATAACAATAATAATAATGTGAATTCAAAACTTATGTCAAGTTCTAGAATTCCTTTGTAATATATATAAATTATACATATATAATTTTTCGATGCAGAAGATTACAATTTCATCATCCTCTTTGGTCACGTAAAAAGATTATTAGTAGAAATTAATATGAAACTGGGTATAAGTTTGGTTCCGGCAATGTCTCTTTCATATCCAACTCTGTTTTACCAACGCAACATATGTTTGCTCTCTGTTGCATAGCAGTTGCTTTATGCTACGCGCATTAGGATATTTTGCGATTCAATTTTAATAGTGTCCATTACCTGCTACAAAAGGCTATAAAATAAAACTAGGTTATCGCCAACAATAAAGTTGACCGAAGTTGCTTCTTTATTTCCGAACAACAAAATACTTCTTTCTTTATTTCTCTCTCTCTCTCTCTCTCTCTCTCTCTCTCTCTCTCTCTCTCTCTTCCTTTAAAAAGAAGAAGTAGGAAAGTGAAGGAGTAGTGACCTTGCCTTTTCTTTTTCGTATAAAAAATAATTGCTGGCTGCAGCTCATTCTAAACCGTAGTTGCCTAAAGAGCAGTCTTGCTGTATGATTTATGTCCACAGGATAGGAAAACCACACGTGTCTAGCTTTACGTGTTACAATGTGGTAGCATTGTGCATAAATTTCAAGTGTTTCCATTCTTTGTGATTCAGTTTCCTTATTTTCTTAGTATAGACTAGTGTATTTATCGTAAGTTTGTCTATGATGAGTTCAATTATACGGTGCGAGGCAGCGGATCTGGTATTGTTTAACCAATTTACATACCTGACGACCGTGGAGAATTGCTAGGAATGTCCATTAATGTTTTAATTGACATATTGGTTTTTACTTATAATATATTTGGCCAACAGGAGGATAGAATGACCGAGAAAGTACAGAAACACCAGCATTAATCATCCATGTCCATAGTGGGATTCGGCCGTGCCGTGACCGAATGGTCAGACCACTCGCCTCTCACCTAGACGGCCCGAGTTCGATCCTAAGCGACCGATGTTTGGTGGACAAAGCGGCGCAGGGGCGGGTTTTCTCCGGGTTCTCCGGTTTCCCCCTCCATCGCATTTCACCTGGGTTCCATCTCCATGTACCATCAGTGTCATCGCCTGCGGTGCCAGAGCAGTAAAAGCGGGCGTTAAACACTACCAAAAAAAATAGTGGGATTCGAACACGAGACTTTCGCAGCAGAACGCCAATGTCAAACGCGCCAAGGACCACGGCTACCGGAACCAACTATTCCATTAATGTTCTCTGAATTGATGATTGGCTTTATTCACATTGCTACTCAGCACTGCTGCAGCACAATAGTGGATGAGGGCACGTGCCACTTCGCTTCAGGACCATGGCCAGATGGACCCATCGGATTGTAACCAATCTGTGATTCATCCCAACAAATGTCACCCTACTGAAGCTACCCAGATTGCATCTAAATGACAAAATAAGGATGATTCCACTTCAGCATCACCTTTTGCCACAGATAATCCATTTCAGCCTTTAGCTACCCTAAACCAGTACGAAGAAAATTTTGCAAACAATTGCAGTTCTGTTGCATTTACACCAACAAACCACCTTAATACACGCCCATAATGTTTTGAATGTGAATGTCATTATAGGCAAAAGCGCAATGCAGCGAGTCCTTATGATAGCATTAAGGGGAAATTCAGCTTCGAAATTATAGAAGGCTATAGGTCAGTAGTTCGCTATTTCGAGTCTCATAATGCAGAATCATACGTACCAGTTGAAACACGAGCGGAATTTCCGAGTGGTCATTCATTCATCCTTATGTGATACCGCCCTGATTATTTAAGAAATGCGCGCATGAAGATATCAGCACACTCAAATAATTCCAGTGCATCATCCAGTAACCAAAGTGCAATTAACCCTTTTCTTTGTCGATTTAAGATCCAACCCAGAAAATGAAAACATTTATACTTTGACAAGGCTCTACTGTTTAGTGATAAAACTTGAACAGCCTAAACCTAAATGAGGTGTACTGTAATGTTTCAGTTGTTAAGAGTATGGGTACAGTCAGAATTTCTGCATAAACGTACAAGATTTGTCAAATGCAACGACATATCATACCACTAAAGACATTTTCTAAGTCCAAAGATGCGCCTCTTATATGTGTTAATTGTCATGGGCAACATAAGGCTAACTACCACGGCTGTCCAAAACATCAGCATCTGAAACGTAAAACAATCACCCTAAATACAGCACAACCACCATTGCCAGTGCCGGAGCAGCATTCAACTTCCCCACACTCATTTTCACCCTTGCAACAATAGACAACTACACTTAATCATTCGTTTCCTGCACTTAGTTCCATCTCTTTACCATAGCTGCCAGTCCAAGTTCCTCCCCAAAGTACACCCAACCATTCTCACGCAGCTCATTCTGCTGCCACGAAAACCCAAACTATCCATTGATCTCCGTTTCAGAGCAAAAAGAGTAATATGGATTCTTACAACCCTTATTATATACTGCCGGTTAAATGTTGGCTGTTTTCCTAATACATACCGGACAATCGGTATAGTATGGACTTCCGGATTTGTACTTGAACTGCCAAAGCATCAACAATAAATATCACGAATAAAACCATTTTCTTTTGAACTATGATATTGACATCTTTTTAGCCACCTAAGCGAAACTAGACTCTAATATTTCGTTTTTTATGCCTGGCTATAAAGCACACTGGGCGGCTTTGATGAAGGGAGCTTCGCTATACTCATAAGACCATGAATTCTACATTTCGATCTGCCACCTTATTTCGGAAGATGCGTACCAAATTCAGCGAACTACAAATCGGTGCCTTTTATGCTGCCCTAAACTATCAGATCACAATGGTGGACATTTTAGATTGTTATACATATAATGCAAACTCATCTTCGATTAGGAGAAGATTTTAGTAACATCCCAATCGGAGTTACAACCTGAGTAAGCATCAAGGAATGTCGTTACGTGATGCCATTCATCAGCTGCAACTAGATGTTCTATGTACATTCCACCGAACGTACGTTATATTTAGGTGATGGAGGAACACCTCATATAGTAGATATATTCCTTGTAAAGAATTTATCTGCTACCTCTACCTACCCTTCCGTCATAAACGAGCTTAGCTCCGACCACCTTCCAGTATTAAACAGTCTTTCAGACTGTGTCAGAATTAAACCCTTAGCTCCTACTCTATCTCGTAGCCGTTGCAACTCTTCTATCAAAGCACTTTACCCCAACTTTGGTGCAAGTTGTATAAGAAGATCATGCCCATAAAAATCTCCAGCCAGGTTCTACAAGCTCTATTAGACCACCGAAGAATGTGTTGGTGAAGCATATGCATATGCAATAACCAGTACAATGCTGTGGTTGTAATGTTCCCAAAACCCAAAGAATGCAATACTGACCCAGCAAATTACCGTATCATCAGCCTGCTTTCGCACTTCTCCAAAATTTTTGAACGACTAAACATTTCACGCTCACTTTCTCAGCTTCAACCAATTATTCCTAACACCCACATCACTTCTGTCCGCTATAATTTTATCGCACTAATGTGTTGCACTTGGATTATTTCTTACTACTGAAGAAGCCTTTGACAGGGTGTGGCATTCCGGAATATTGTATAAATCTAAAAGTAAAGTGTGTGTTGCTAACAGACTCACCCAGTTCTGTCTCCAGCACCGTGCTTTCTCTTTTCGATTTGAATCAACTCACTCTAGCATTATTTCGATTCTCTCTGGTGTATCCCAGGTAGGTTAGGCACAACTTTATATTCTACACTTCCGATTTTCCACAACAAGCTGACTTAACTGTGGTACACTTCGCTGACAATGCGGTAGTTCTTAGTGAAGGATCTTCTGAATCTACGGCCACTCAAATTCAAACCACCTCTGACAGTGTACATCAATGGTGCAAACATCGGCGTGTGCTCGTGAATCATCAGAAGTCTAAAATTATAAAATTTACCTACGGCGCCTATTTCATGTTCCTGTTACTAGGGGCGAAGTATAAATTTCCATTTCGGACTGCACGCGATGCTCGGTCTTTTCTTCCTGCATTCAAAACTTACCTGGGCTAAGCATATCTCAGATATTGTGCAATCTGTTAGGCAAGAATCGCGCAAGTGAAATAATTAATGTCTGGGAAATTGACATTGGGGTTATGTTACAGATAGTTTATCTACTCCTATCAGGCTAATATGACAGTACAACTGCTCCACATGGAGATGTGCATCCCGAACACACATCTATCAAAATACAAAAGCTAAATACCGTTATTTGGGGTTGACGACGGAAGCCCCTTTGTTTATTCGCAATGCTAAACTGCATGCTGACATTGGTATTCTGGCGGACGATGCCGTCCTTTGTGCCAACCACGAACGTTCACTTCACTCCAGCAATCATCACTGCCACCCTCTTCTCTGTGAGCTGTACATCCCACCTGCTTTACCAGCTACAAGAAAGGAAATGGTACCTTGATTTGAGTTCTTCTATGTAAACTAACGCTTTTAAGTCTATTTTGGAACTACTACTGGACAACTATCCAGGTAAAAGTTTCATGTTGTTTTGCCTTTCATTTCTTATCACAACTCTAAGGTATGATTGATACAGTAAACTTTTCAATGTCTAATAGGAAAACTACAGAAGTTCATAGTAACAATTTTAGCTTTAAGATACCTGTCAGTGTGTGGCCTGCTCTGTAAAAGCGAAGTGAGCATTGCAGCCCTTTTAAAAAGATTTCTGAATTTCTATATTTTCAAATTTTAGTATAAAATTTCTGAAATTTTGGGGAGAGGTTCCAAACAATACAAATAGTCGTCTTACAAATATTTACTGTTCTATCATAAATACTTTTTGATGAATTAAATATCCTTATGTAATTTAATTTTGTATAAACTCATTTTTGGGGTAATTATTTTGACAAATGCTGGTTAATAAATGTGGAACAATCACCACACATTCACATGTTAAAGTGTCAAATTTGAAATAATGGTGAAAATACAGCTATAGAAAAATCTTCGCTAAAATGGAATAATTTTTGGAGACTGGCAATTCACATCTGCTGAATGCACTTGGCAACATCCCAACATCACTAACTTAATCCCGGAACTTTGTGCACTTGAACTCAGTCCCAGTTCATATTTTATCTGAATCTCACAACAGACCACCGTCAGCTAATGTTAAGAACTTAAACCATATTTATACACCGTACCAATCTCAGATATGTAATACCCTAATATATTGCATGTAATCTTGCACGTAGACTTTACTTAGCTCCTACATGAGGCTAGTTTGGAACAAACAATTGGCAATGATTGACCTAATAGTTGGTTGAACTATAAAACTTGGGATTTAAGTACATACGCCATTGTAAGTCGCCATTGGGGTATATCATCACAAAATAATTTGAGGTCTCCTTGTTGCTCACCTGGAAAAGGCGCGAGTCAGTTGGGGAATTTAATGACAAGTCGGCATATAACCATGGTAGCTCAGTAGCTAGGGAAACTGGACAGAGACCAGGAGATCGGGACTCAAATCCCGGCTATGGACTTGAATTTTTAGACTTGATTCGCCCTTTCAGCATTAGATTGCCTTAAGCCCGTTTATAAAATAGTAAGGTGGCTGGTGCCATCCGGTAATACGATAACAGTTTGAGGAAAAAGGATACTTATGGAAAATATAAACGCGCACACGCGCAGAGATTCTTTCCTCCTATCTGCCTGTTTCCCACTTTTTCCACTTTTAACTTACAAGAGATCACAAAAGGGTACGCCAAATGTAACTTTCGTCTTTTTACTTTCTTTACTACCTACCTGAGGTAAATAGAGGAAATATTGTATTGAATTCCACCCAAGATTTGATACCGAGATTTCACCCGAAACACAAGTTTTGAGACATGCGACACGATGATTTTCAAGATAATCCTCCCAAACCAAACTACCTTTTTGATTTTTAATAAAATTGCTGTATTCATTTTTATTAAAATGCCACAATTTTAAATATTTTCATGACAAATGAAATGCATACCTGCCTTGAATTTTATGGGAGTAGCATCTGATCCTTGTTACTCTGATGGGCGCGTGACTATTCCCGATCAAGGTTTCATCATGGTAAAATACCAATGTTACCACGATGAAAGCTATTTCTGGTGCATCGACGACGATGAAAGTTTACCAAAACTTTAGCCGCCTTAAATCGTGAATGCCAGTTTTTTGTCGATGATTCCCCACATTATTTGTATTATGATGTTAAAATGGCGGAACAATGGAGGTTAGAATCCCCAAACAAAGAAATGTTGCGTTTTCTGAATGATCCTTAATAAAGTCACGGTCGGCCTGCTATGTTGTAATTGTTATGATAGTAATTGAAGCATAACTTTAAGAACAATGCAGAAATAAGAGAGCAACGAATAGAACTAGAGCAATTAATACATTTTCAGGAATATTAGGATGTATATGTTGCACATTATAAGAATCCGGTAAGTGCTGAAGTTTGAAATCGTCATCATGGTGTGGAGGCATTTTGCCTATACTGAAGAAGTTCCAAGTTCAAATATTTTCCGAGCATTTTTGCCCCCTTTCTTTATTTGCCTTTTTTCAGAGCACCAATGTGGACTAATCTAAATGAAACCTTAATCAGTGTAAGAAGAAAGGAAAGAAAAAAATTCCTAATAGTTAAGCATATTTTTCTGTTCTATTTTAAGGTTAGCCTTTACCATATATCCATCTTTAGGTTCTTTCTTCTATCTCTTCGTCGCCCTCCGTGATGTAATGGCTACCAAGCTAACCTCATATACCCAAGATCCCGGGTTCAAACCCGGCGGAGGACGATGGCTTTTTTTGGACGTAAAAAGTCTTAGCATGGCTTACTTAGGAAGGGATGCAAAGCCGTTGGTCTTGTGTATTGAATCTACGGTACATAAAAGAAACTCAAGTCAGATAAAAAGGCCTCTGAGCAAAATTAAACGGTATTTCCCGCCCAGTATAGATACGCTAAGAACCATAGCAATTAAAGACCGTTCATAAATAAAACTCCATTCAATTTCTCTCTCTTCACTTATCATATTTTTTTAAAAACTACACTTCAAATTTTAGGACACCATCGTCATATTTAGAGAAAAATAAATGTCAATTTTCAGGATCATGGTTGCCGAGAGTATGTCGCAATTTTGTCCCAAAGGAGTAGTTTTATATGCCAGTAGATCTACTGGCATGGGACTGTCATTTTTAAGCACACTTAAAAACTATTGGTCTGGGCCATTTTTGAACCGGACATTGTGATAAGAAGACGAGCGCCTAACCAACTGGCCCACAAAAACGGACAACTTAGAAAACTGAACTTCTGTTTTTCCTACAGTTTCCGCTGATCAATTAATGTGCATGTCCTGCAAAGAGAACAAAAACAGACATTACAATGTGGTTTTCCTTTTTTTTTTACTTTGTTTTTTTTGTTTGATTACCGTTAGCTTTTTGTCTCTAATATATACATATACATATTTGCAAACACACAAACACTCTTGCCCAAAGCGGGACTAAAACCCATGATCCCCTGCGCCATGAAGCTTCAAAGTTAGGAATTAAGCGAGCGCGGCCAATGGGACCGGCTAGTTTTGGTTCGCTCAGTAGACTTGTAATGAGTGGTGGGCTCAAGCAAAGAGCGAGCCTGCAAACCAACCGGCGTCAACTAAACTGCGGTGAACATTGGTGCACCTCTGTGTGATAATTACCGTGGTCAAATGCTTACCGTGGTAAGGTGAACGTTTCTCAATATTTGTTTAACCCGAATGGTACCCCGACCATGAACTTTTTTCTGCATAATTGGTAAACTAAGATGAGGGCAAAACTTTACAGCACAAAAAATGTAGAGCTCGTTAAAACCCACGGATTATGTGAAATACATTTTATGTGCGGAGTTAACGATTTCTGAGATATTCTTTGTTATTGCTTCCGAATGAAATAAGAAAAATAAGAACTTCCTACTTGAGAAAAGCATAAGCATTCGAAAATCGTTATACTTTTTTAAACTAGGAAGTCTTTACTCGTTCCTTTTTCTTGTTCATTCGAAGAGAAGGGCTTTTCTTTGTCCTAACATAGCGACCAGTTCTTAAAAGGTTGGACTATCAGTTGAACCTGATGTATTCCTTGAATTCTTTGGTATGTAAAGAGAAAATGAGGAACAAGACAATTTCTGCAAATATTTATCTGGATAAACATGAATTTCATATATTGAAAAATGAGCTTTAGTAACACTAGTTTGGACGAGAGAAAAAAATCGGGGGTGGGGTGGTGGATAGATCCAAACTTGTCACCTGCACATTTATCATGTGCCTCTTCCTTCTAAATGTGCTATTAACAGTAGACCTACTGTTAACTAAAGAAAATTTCCATATAGGTACTATATAAATTTAAAGAAATCTCCTCCATGGTGCAATGGTTACTATGGTAACTTCATATACCAAAGGTCGCTGGTTCACACCCGGCGGAGTACGATGCATTTTTTCGGACATAAATATCCTTAGCACGGCTTCCTTCGGAAGGGAAGTAAAGCCGTTGGTCCCGTGTCGTAGATTTATGGCACGCATGAGAACCTCAAGCCTGATAGAGAGGGCTCTGAGCAAAATTAAGCGGTCTTTCACGTCCAATATGGAATGGGACGCTGAGAACCACAGCAGTTAAAGAGCGTCCATGAATAAAAAGCTTAATTTCATTAAAGAAATCTAATATAAAGGTTTACCACAATTTTCAGTGGCTGAAATCTAACTCCCCTTTAAATATGACCTTGGTGAGTAGAGAAAGGCATGTAAGTGTTAAACAAAAGACTTTGTTTTATCCTTTATTAATTTCTTTAAGTTCGCGAAGCGACATATGATAACAATGTGGTACGGAAATGCTTCAGCAATTGTGTCGAAATGTTAATATTTTGTAAGTTAGTGTATTTAACGCCCTTAGAGTAACATTATCCCGGTGGCACATCACGGAATACTTGATGCTGTGTCGTCACGTTCCAGATTCAAGAATGTGGAATTCCTTTTTACGTTTTCTACACGCACAATGCACAAGTGTATAGAAAAGGTATTGTAACGCACCCAAAAATTTGATACAAAGATTTTACAAGAAATACATGTTTTGAGACCCCTGAATCCATAAAAAGCATTTTTAGAAAAAGGTCCGTGTGTGATTGCTCAAAAACGAAAAAAATCGTTAAGTACCAAACTTGGTATTTATTTTAAATCTTGCAAGGATGCAACACGAAGATATTAAGGAAATCCCCCACCCAAACTACCCTTTACATAGAACGTTTATCGGTAATTGTGATTTTCTCAAAAATGGCTAACGATTTTGATTAAAATACCTTATGTACAGGATATATTTTTATAACAAATGAAAAATATATCTTGAATTTTGTGGGAATAGCCTCTGAAGACCTTTTCGTTCTGGATGACTTATATAACTGGCAAACCATAAAAGATAAACAAAAACTTACAACACAGAGATGTAGACCTCATTATAACACACGATTTATGTCATACACTTTTTTGTAGATTTAACCGTTTTCGAGATATTCCGGATTTTTTGTTTCAATTTTAAGCCACCTAAACTTTTCTCAAACGGGAAGACATCTTGTTTCTCGGTTGTTTACTCCTAGCAAGCAGAGAGATTTGAATTTCAATTGCTTCACATAAGACCGACTTTTAAAGGTAGAGACTATCGCTTTAGTCTGTGCATTTCCCCCCCTTCTACTTACAAGGAAGCTAGTAATAAGACTAAGTCTTCTATGTTTATCTTTATTAGCATGATGTAGGTAACAGATTAATGGCGTTTTTGTTTTTTTTTTTGTAATTTAACTTCCTTTAACCTAGTTGGTCTTATCGGACGATGAATGAAATTGGCGAAATTATGCTCAAATGATCTCGGGGTACATGGAGCTAAAAGTTACTCGACATCAGTCTTCTCAGGATAAGGGAAAACCACGAAAAAAAAAACTTATCCAGGTAATTCACCCTAAGCGAGATTCAAACTCACGACCTTTTGAATGTGAGGCAAACACGCTACCACCACACTACCCGGGCGGGCTAAGATTAATGTTTGAATAAAAAGTTTGTTTACCGAACAGGTACCTGTCACATCATGTGAATGGAACACGTTAGTTCTCCCTTTTACTTACAAGGAACCAAGTAATAGGGAGAATGTCTGCTAATGTTTATCATGAAGTAGATAGAAGAATAAGCTTTTTAACAACAATTTTACAGAGGTGTGCAGAAAGTCATGTGAATGGAACACACAAGATTTAGCTTAGGCTCACAATGTTCTATTGTGACGGACAGAAGGCGAGCTCCCTCGTAACATCGTGACGTACATTTGGTTTCTGCTGCACCATTCGTTTGTGAATATTGCGAGATCACGTATACAGTAAATTATAGAAAAAGTTCTTGCTGTGTAACCAAAACTCGTTTATTTTACTATAATAATAGTAATCTTATGGTTTAATGTCATTTGCGAGTATTACTGCAATAATTAATACGACCGTAGTGTAGGTTGTGGGTCTCGTTCCAAATTTTAAAATAAAGTACGAAATTCACCAAATTGCTCTTTTGAATTTTAAATGATTATGTACCTACTTCCTGCGCTTACTTTCCTAGGCGATAAGAGCCATGGCGGCATTTCCGATGAATACTAGTTATTGGTAGGAACTACTGGAACTACCAATCGGCTTTCCATGTCAGAAACGAATGACAGGAGTTAACACGCGACAATAACGTGCACAGAGGGAGGCACGGCATGCCTTTCCCTCCAAGTTATGATAGCTCGCATCCCCTGACATGCCGTGGAAATAGTGTGATTCTACTTTTAATGCACACGGTACCACAGATGGTGCACGCCGATACATACAATTAAATAACTGGAAAGGTAACTGAGAAGGAAACGTTCTAGGAAACTGTCTATTTAATGCCTGTTGCAAATAAGTTTTAAAATACACGCTTATATCTATATGTGTGTGTGCGTGCGGGTGCAATGCCAGAGAATTGGATGAGATAAGAGTGGCCGAAACCGGATAGCGGGGAAGGAGCCACTGTGGAGGATCACTGACATAGTACAAGCAGTTTACCTCAACGCGGGAAGCTCTAGGAGCCCGCGCCCCAGGTCTGAACGAACTCCCTGGATCTACAGACGACTTCCAACGTCATCCCGCCGCCGAGAGCTGTATTTCCAAAGCGCAGTCACCACCACCGCAGTCGTTGCCGATGCTTTCAACCCTGCAAGAGATCGATTGGATGAAATAGACAGGAAATGAGGGGACATGAAATGAAGGGACAGGAAGTTCGGGGGAATGAAGAACCTCCACAGCATTTGCCTAGTAACCCGGGAAAAACCCACGAGTCAGAGAGGTCGGCCGCGGGATCGATCCCACGACCTACCGAATGCTAGTCTCAGACGAAATGCCTGAGCCACCTGGTTCGGTCTTATTCCTATGTAATACACAATCTATAGCAAATGTTGGCTAACTCTCGTCTTAGAATAGGTAGTAAGGTGGTCATGAAGAAAAAATTAGCTCTACTTGCGCCATAGAACATTGCAGAATATAAAAGTAGACTTACGATCAAGCTCTCGTCTCGCTAAGAGTAGTAGAATCTACAATGTAAAACCCATTGCATAGTTTATCTCAATACGCCACTACTAGTTTCACAAGCTGAAATTAATGATCTTCGCCTATTGCATGATCACCAGTGAGCAGCTGAATACTCGCGCCTCTTAGGAATCTACCTACAGCATGACATATAGCTCGGCACTGGAGAAGCTGTCGTCTCGCTGAATGAAGCTTCGTATATATAATGAAACTGTGCGATCCATTTCCTCATCATATCCAGCACATTTTGACGTATAAGACACTGAAACAATCAGTCTTTCTCGGTAAACAGAAACTGGTGTTCCCGCAAAAAGTAGTCTATAATCCTCCCCAGCTTGACATAGGAATGTTTATGAGAAATAGCACACCTCAAGACTGGCACCATATGCGATCTTATTGGTGCCTGTTGGAAAGATACTGAATAGAGTGCAGAGGGATAAGGCGAAGGGCAGATTTGAGTTCACATTTCGATTGATACGTCGTAGATTGGCAATCCCCTATCACTATGCATGGTCGCTGTAGAAGCCGGCTTTGTGAGCGACCGCCATGATTTGTCACTTGTCATTATGTTTTAGAGAGTAGGCCTAGTGCGAGTTGGATGTGGGAAAAAAAGAAAGCTTTCGTGTGTGAGCTGTTCAATTAATTGGTAAATTTATATTGCGAGTTTCTAACAAGTATAATGTTCAACACGTGTGTGGCTTTTGGTTGCAATATCGCTTAATGCAAGCTGGAAAAATATCGAAAACGAGATGTTGTAATACACTGTTCTTTAAATTTCTTTGCTGGGGTAGCCTTCATGAAATGTGTTGGGGAAATATGAACAAAAGGATGTATTGTTTCTTATATTTAAATTTCAGAATCGGAAATACCTAAGAAAAGCCTGGTTAAAGGCAATGAACGTAAAAACTTGGCCACCCACCGCGGTTTTTGCTGTATGCTCCAAACACTTTGGACCAAATCGTTTTATATAAAACACTGTAATAACTGCTACTTTAATCTTGAATCTCAAAATGAACATACATATCTTTCTAAATTCGTGTCAGTATAGCGTATTATCCATACAACCAACATTAACATTGGAACATAGTTCTAGTTACAACCAGTTATCGTGTGTCCACTTTGCACATGCATATGCGAGTGAAATAATAAACTTCATGTACATTTCTCCATTTCCTTTCATTTGCCTCTTTCATGTTTCAGGTTAACTCCAATGTTAAACAAGGCTGGTGTCGGGAATTGGCGCATTGGAGACTTTTCTCATTCCTGCCTGATGACAGTCTTTCGAGACTCCACTGCTGGGCCTCTAGGCAGCCCTTGTATGCCTTGAGGGACACTTCTGAAGGATTCTCCTGTGGTCGGGTGGTCAAGTCTGTAATTGATAAGGTGGTGTGTGCGTCCCTACCATCTGCGCCGGTATTACCTGCGCTCCATACGTCATCTGTGGTCCCTTCACCTCATCCGTTTCTCCCGGGGGTGTGTGCACAAAATATTCATTGGGGTCGAGGTGCTAGGTGCCCCCTCCGTAACCTGGACATAGTCATAGTCTATATAACAGCTATCACGAGAAAGAATCAGAATGAAATTGCGTTTGTGATACCAGAATCGTGAGGACAGAACACTTGTTTCTCGGACTCGAATGGATTGGTAATTACGGGAATATTCCATGATCCATAATCCTAATAAATAGTGTCACATATTCTTCGAAAGCTATGAACTAATGTTGTAAGATAGTTTACACCAGCGGTATTTTTAGACCAAGACATATGTTTGAACTTTGCCGCGATGTTTAGTATAGTAAGACCAATCTGTCAATAAGAACGTCTGTTAGGCTAAAAAAATGTTGAATTAAATATTAATTTAATCTAGAAATCTAAAAATCTCTCTGCTTACATTTCCCATTGTTCTTTACGGGAACAACCTGGGAAAACAATGATTTTGAGAGATAATTTGTATTGTGTATAACGCAGAGCATAGTGACACTAGACTGCCTTCATCTAAGCATGTAAATTTGTTGCCTTGTAACGGAGTTACATTAACATTATTATTATTAACAATTTATCAGCACGGCTTAGTAAAAACAATATTTGTTTGTTGACGATGTCAATTATTAAGATCAAATTACCATCTCCGGTGTGTCGGACTTTTGTCCCGTGGGAGTTATTTTACGTGCCAGTAAATCTACTGAGATGGGCTATCGTTTTAAGCACAATTAAAATATATTGGTCTTGGCCGGCTTTGAACCCGCGACCGTGGAAACAGAAAGCCAGCGACTAACCAACTCTGTCATCCAAATCAATAGTATGACTTAGTGCTGTACAAATTGCAAGAATATAGAAAAATAAAATATGACTAAGGAACACAAATTAAAGGATATACGCATGTGGGAGCCTCCAAACCGAACACTAATTCACACATGAGGAACAGAAAGTAAGGAAACAAGTAATGTACTATGTGTCCTTAAGGCTTCAGGTAAGAGCATTTGGTAAGCGCGGCTTCAGTGGAAACTAAGCACCAGTACGGTGTACCAGTTCGAAAGGGGCAGCACCAGGTGTTTGAGGAACGTGAGCAATGAACCTTGGAAACATAGTAGAGATTTACCCTCTGATGTCGGCGATTCCAAATTCATGGTGAACTTATATATTCCGAATGTATTACATCCCAGGAGGTATTCATAGCTATAACGCCTACCAGGAAACCATTTTTCCCGAAACAAGAAAATGAGTATATTCTGTACAGAAGGCTACAGCTGCAGCAGTAAACAACACAAGATTCCCAGATCATAGAAACATTACTGGAAATAATTTCGCTTATCGGCATGTAGCTCATATACTAGCCACTTCGTGTCTCCCTTAAATGATTTGGTAGCCGCATCAGTTTCGAGGTCATCTAAAATTGATGATAATTACTAAAGTACAGTCTGACCACAATTTCATAAATATACAGGCTTCAAAGAACAGTAGAAATTCGTTGCTTTGAAATAGAAATTTGCACGAAAAAAAGGCATTAGATGGTTCTGACACTAACAAAACCTTTTTGTATATCACTGCTTTAAGTGCATACATGACCCGCAAGAATATATTCATTCATATAAGGAAAGATGAATTGAAACACGAGAAGAGTCTCTTGATTAAGTTTTTCTGGACACCAGTTCATATTGTTATAGCGCATTTTGACTGCATCCTCTGTATAGTTATGTAACGATGCAGCTCAAACATGTGCAAGAATATAAATGCTTTCGGACAAATACGAGACAGTGTGCCTTGCAGCATACATTAGCAAGTGCTTGAAGAAATTGGAATTTCCTTTCTTCGACCACTTCTCTTGGAATTGCTGGTAAAAGAAAAATATTATTCTCCTACAAAGGAAGCAACAGTACTGCTCCCTGCGCCAATTTTTAATTATTTAATGCATTTTGGCTTGTACGCAGATTAATAGGATTCGACACTCCTAAAGCTGTACCTTCTAGATAACTCAAAGTGGTATTAACATACAAGGTCCTGTTTAATGAACGCACGTGACAATTTTTTAATACTACGTAAAACTTTTACTGAAGTTATAAATTAAACTGACTATTTCATTAACATACTAGCCAAATGCCCGAAATTGTCTGGTGGCTTCATGGCTTGGAAATAAAGTATAATAGTTTAAATGTTGTTTATCTATGTTTATAAAAGTCTATGGGTATGTGTGATCCTTAGATTACTACACATTTCATCGATCAAAATCGGAAGTCACATGTTTTAAGACAAGAGTAAACAATGTAGAAATGACAACACAAAATCCACACCCGGGGGGTTGAAAAATGTTTGGAGAGGTAATTTGGAGGCTTAAATACAAATGAGGTTGCTTTATCAATACTTTTCCTAACAATCAATGAAATGTTTTCTTTATTCCTTTTTAGGAGAGGTGAAAATAGCCCTTGGCCAATCGGAAGACAAGGTAGAAAAATGGTAGGTAAGAGGCAATCTAAAGCTTTTCTGCATGAACGGACTTGTTTTCTAAATAGTTTTCCTAAATGAAGACATGATTTTCTCTTAGTTATTTAAGAAATAGAAACACTCAAAACCACCTAAATGGATAGGGCCAGGAAAAATTTGATTGGAGGCAATTTTGACATTGTTCAACATGAATGGGCCTATCTTCTAATTTATTTTGCTAAATAACACTGTACTAAAAGTATGAATCACCAAGCGGCGAACGACGCCGGACATTTCATCTAGTAGTTTTCCTTCTATAGGGTAGTTTGAGGTGACGGAATTTTCTAGAAGAATTCCCGTATGGCATCCCTGGAAGATAGAGAATTTAAATACTAAGTTTGGTATTAACAGACCTTTCGATTTCGAGTAACACTATTCAATACACACAAACATACACCGTTATTTCAAGTGTTCGTTGGCAGCAGCAATAAAAGTACCTTTAAATATATGTAATATTTATATACGTTTGCTCATTACAAGAAGTTGTTAAACAACTTTAATAACTTCTTAGGTCCAATTTTGGTCTGCACGATTCAATAAGACACGCGATGTATTCCTTTCACAAGCCAAGTTACCCTTTCCGTGTACCTTTAAAATTACTGCATTTCAAAGCTAATTATAGCATTGTAAATTCCAAACGCTCCGCAGGTGGATAATATGGTCATTTTCATTTCTTAACACCTTACATAAGTAACTATTCTTAGTTGCACCATTGTTTTAAAATGAATATCTAAAGTATACTTATTTCAAGCGCAATATTACCTTTCCTTGCAGCTTTAAAATTAATGAATTACAAAAAAGTATTTACAACGTCGTGATTTCTAGACGCATAGCAGTGGAGGAAGGATAGAATCAGTTTCACTTCTTAAATGCGTTATATTAGCTGTTGTAACCAATGTAAACTTTTTTTCCATAAGTGCTTTATTATTTAGGAGATCTTAAAATATATTTTTGGAGAAATTTCAACGTCGAATTTTTGGGTGGAATACAATGCTTTCTTCACTATTCGTAGTAGAGAAAGTAAACATTCAGAAGTAATTGCTGCTCTTACCTGAACGTTACAACTTGATTATTTTAGCCAAGGCTGCACTTGCCCAATAGCTTTGCGTTTCTTTGGAAGCATTTAGGAACTATTACAAAACACACTGGAATTAAAACTCTCAGGACAATACAAAATAAAAATACTAGAATCCATTACGAAAAGGCACTGTTGATCAACCATAAATACCGCAGTCTATAATGGTTTCTCATGAATGTAGCTGACATGTTATCATATTCAGGGTGCCTGTTTTTATTTACAGAGAAAATAGTTTAGAAACGTCAGTATAACTGATTAAGTAACCAACACACACAAACAAGAAAACGCAAAACAATACACAATACACAGTCATATGAAGCTCAAGAAAAAGATGGAATTTCATTAATCTGTTTTGAAGCTGCTGTTATCACAGTGTAATAAATACACTTCCAAGTTTTGTTAATGTGCCAAACAAGCAATTTCAGGGTCTTTTAAACTTTCTCTACGACGTACATAGTAAACAGAAAGGTATTACAATCCACTTAAAAATTCGATAACAAACTTTCACTGAAAATATGAGATTTTAGAGCAAGAATATGTGTGTGAGAGAGGGAGAGGGAGAGAGAGAGAGAGAGAGAGAGAGAGAGAACAGCGTAACTCAAAAACGAAAAGTCCGTTGAACATGAAACTTACAGGTTCAGCATTTTCCAAAAATGAGATTACTTTCAAGAAAATCCAGTCGCACACAACTAACCGTTACAGGCAACACTTTTCGAAACTTTTGATTTTCTCAAAAATGGCTCTAACGAGTTTCATTAACAACGTACACATCACTTTTCACAACGTATATCTAACATTTTCTGAGAAAAGCCTCTGAAGTCCTCTTCACTAAGGATGACCTTTGTTTACCTGGTAAACGTAAGCCATAGATAAAATCTTACCACACAAAAAATGTAGACCTCACAATTTAGGTCCGTTAGATTGTTGTTTTAGCTAACCGTTTCCGTGATATTCCTTGTTATCGTTTTAAACGTTTCTATATTCAATTCTTTCAAATGGAATGTCATTATTCGTGTTTCTTTTTCCATCCTGGTCATACGAATATGGAATTTCAAGGTCATCATATAGCGACCAGCTATTAAAATTCTTTGACTATCGCTTTAGCCTAGTATAGTCACTTATTTCCCTTGAGCCTTTTAGAATATACGTAATAAAACTATTTCTTCTAGCGATGATTTTATTAGCATAAATATCAAGAATAAGCTTTTATAAGAATAATTTGTTGCATAAGAGGTAGAGGAAGTCATGTGAATGGAATACATATCTCTGAATATTTCATGATCAATTTCAGAGAGGATATAGTGAAAGATAGGTTAACTCGCTAGTTCTTAGTTATTTTGCGAGGCCGTGAAAACCTAAGTACCAAGGCAATTATTCTTGTGTTGGTAATAATCCAGCTACTGCAATTGTCGTTTAAAAAGATACAAATGGCCTTGTGAGCATCACATAAAGTTAACTAATCATGTGAAATAAGGCGAAATTTCCGACCCAAACTCAACAGTAATTTTTGCCTTGTCTCAAAACTTATCTGTAACGAGCGTGGTGCAGCGATATAGAAGCTTAAACTATAAAAGTCATAATACTCACCTTTGTATATTAAGGTAACTATAATTAAGATTACACTCTATAGGACAGAGTCACAAGCGTCGTTGCGCTTCCGCTCTGATTTGACAGCCCATTTACTTTTCACATGCTGCCGAATGATGTCGAGAGTGTTGTATATCTGGTGACTCGCACAAATAGACCATTTTCACTACCTCTGCTGTTCAAATTTCCCCCAATTTACAGATGAAGCTTTTATTTGTTAATATCTAGAGGACAGTTTTGCGCCCATATTCCGTGTATGGCTAGATTTTCTCGTAGTCTAAAGAAACTGTTCCAGCAATTGCTATCGGATCCTCATAGAAAGCTGCACCTGTGGTTAGTAAGAAGGCAAACATTAAAGGCCTCCATCAAATGTGAATATCTTGTCTTTGGAAACACCTGTATGACAGATTTCGACGATTTCCTGCTCTAGTTAGGCGCGCATTTACTTGCTAGACTATCATCCCAACAGGAATATCGATGTTCTCACTTCATTGAGTTCAAATGAAGTTAGTGGCATTCAAGATAACACCTGTCCTTGTCTCGACGCTTTTCAGCGAGAAACCGCTCGTTAGGCGAACTTCTCTCCCCTTTTCAACTTTCATTGAATAAGCATCTCCTGCTGAGAGAGGAATCCCTCGGCGTGCTAACAAGATCTGGACACAGTTCTTAGTCCACCTTTCATCGTACAAGTATACGCAAGCAATTTTCTGTGCCAACTCTTGGTTGGTTCTCTAATATTGTCGCAGCAATTACCATCCTCTTACCAATAAAAGCAGTGACCTCTGAAAGAGAACATAGAAAACTTGTGGTGCATGGACTGGTGTTAAAGCATTACATGCAATCAGATTTTGCAAGAATCGCAATTAAATTTAGGTATATTATGTATAGCATTCACCATTAAGCTTCTGCTCACACAAAACGTCATTTCTACAGCAAAATTAGCACCGAGAGACGTTGTTACAGTATAACCCGATCACCTACTTTACTTCAATCAATTGCCCACTTCATTTCAAGCAATATATGAAGTAAACATAAATTAATTCTACAGAAATCAGAAGTGACATTACCAACGAATCAGTAATTCAGAATCTGAGGAGTATTAAGTGATATGAGCAGTTACGTGTGCACAGTTCCCTCTGATTGGCGCAGTCACGGATCGACTGATAAACCTGGCACATAAAGTTGTATCCAAAGAGTCTTTGAAGCAGAATATTTTTATTTAAAAATGATTCTTGCAAAAAAAAAATGTAATCCTGTGCATTATTCATTTAGAGGAAACCACCAACTGGATACTCTGAGTAAAGCAGAGGGACAAGCAACCTAGCTTGTTACTTGACTGAATCATCTACTGTGCATTGAGTGAAGTAATGCGCGGAAATTCGTTCAGTTCACTGACGGTATGCAATATCTTGCGCTTTAAATACGTAATCTACCGTTCATAGGCTAATATACCTATGAAGATTCATTATATGGTAGAGTAATTGCTGGATTATAAATCTCTTACATTAAGAGGTGCGAGTATTTGGGATCATAAGAAGCGCCTCGTGACCTGCCTAGTCTCATGATAGTGCAATTTTCAATGCTACATAAAATAATACCGAAAAGAGTTTAGAAGTTGAGACATTAAATTTCGCGCTACTTCAAGTATCAGCTCTAAGACTGCTATATTTTTTCGGTGTCATTTCGAAACAATGTGTGTAGAGAGCGTGTGTGTGTACATATGGATTTCGACAAGCTTGTAATAAATGCGTGATACTGGTACACCAATACTCAGACTTACACCGAGTAAAACCTATTATTTATTTATTTATTTATTTATTTATTTATTTACTGTAATAATAACTTCCTGAATTTACTTACTTCCATCAAGAACAGGGTGAAGTAGACATGTTGTCAATGAATTCTGTACATTAATGACATGCATTACTGTAAAGAATAAAAACTTTAACGTCGGCAGTTCAAAACCTTTTTCATTTAATATGATAGTTAAAAGGCATAAGTGTATAAGGGCTGTAAAACGTAAAAACAGAAAATGTTGTATATTAGATAACATAGAGATGGAATATAAACCGAAAAGATGATAGTAGCAATTGTACAACTGATTTTGAAGACGGCAATTGAACTTCTTATTGCAAATAATAGTACATACTTACGTAATTTGTCCTTCAGTCCAAGCCGTTTCCGTGTGCAATATAAAACAAAAGAGCTAGAGGTATGGTGCTCCAAAACACTACGACCAGGCGGATTATTGAGATCATGTTCTGGTTCTCCCTTGAATTATGGGATTCTATCGTGTTAAAATTAAAATAAAAAAGTAATAAAATAAAAAAATTAAAAAAAAGTTGTCGATATTGCCTCGTAATGTATTATTTTCAAATCTAACGGACTGCTTTTATTGGGGTTTGTGGGGGGGGGGGGGGGGAGTGGTGATGTCATAAAAAATTGCAATCATGCTTACTGTGGACCTCTTTGAAGACTCAGTAGTTCGCAGTTTGTCAGCAATTATAGAGCGAATTTTCTTAAGGATTGCGCAGATGTACTTCTTTCACCATTAGGGCAGGATTACAATTCGTGTGCAGATGTTTTAGTGGCACTTACGACAGAGGCCGTTGTCTCGAGGTCTAACTGGTATGGAACGCATTGCGGATATGTTAGTAGTTATTTTTGTAGAATCACGCTATTCACCTGAAGTTTGCCATTACGTTATCGAATTCATGAATTCGCTGGGTCGTGTTCTTTGAATAAATCGATGCCGAGTTCTTTCTGAGAAGTTTAACCAAGGCATCCACCTCTCTCTCACTCTCCCCTTGTCCGTCGAGCGGAATATACTCTAGTGTGAGGCATTCCGTATACCTAATCATCTTCTGTTACACTTAGAAGCTTCAAGGTTCATTCATGTCGCCAACAAGGTCTTGAGTAGTCTGCACATTGCGTTTGGAGCACTGAAAGTTCTACATATATTTATGCAAATACTCCTTCAGGCGTTAAAAGAGTTGCGCAACTCAACGGGGCTATTTCTGCCCCGGGCAGTGGGGCACTATCGAGAGATACGTTGAGTGCCACCCGCCTCATCCACCTCCGCGATAAGAAACAAAGGTCGCTCAGCCAGTTCCCCAGTTACCGGTTATAACTTCAAATATCCCCTTTGAGTTCTGCAACCCTTTTAACGCATGAAGGAATACCAGGTGGCAGTTGAGCCACCTGGTATGATAGCAAATAATTAGATTCCCAACATTTTTCAAATGTCTAAGTAGTTTACATGTCATATCAGTATATCTGGTATAAATATTCTAAAATGTTCAAAAGCTCAATGGAGTTTCATATTTTGTGTACCTTAGAAATCTTCAGAAACTTGGGTTAAGAAGACTACTCAAGGCCTAAACTTCAGTTTTGCCAACTTTCAAGATAAATTAAGCTACTACATTAGATATAATAATTATAATTCAAATAAACTCTTGCTTTTTTAAAGGTTAATTTGATTTAAAGTTTTATGTGTATGTGGAGAAAACATAAGACTATTTTTCATACATGGGAAAGAATACCTACAAACTCATGCTTCAACTTCAATGATTAAGAATTGAGCTTTTCAGTAAATTTAAAAATATAGTAAAAACAAAAGTTACTTGGTCCTCTTGATAATTTTACTTTTAACCCCTTGCTATTCGCAGCCTTTGCATATTTACTTTACAAGATCCGCTCTCAGACCGTGAATACATCAACATCAAATGTTTATATGGCCAGAGACAGAGGTTGGCGAGGAAATGACTCCTAGCTCTGTTTTTGCGACGAACTAAATATAGTTGTTTTAAAGACGTTTTAATCGGTTTGGTATGTTCCAGTTCCCATGCTTCACTCGTCTATACATTTAATACAACTAACGAAATATTTCAGATAATTTTAAATTTGCGATGAAGAACTGCATAGGTATAATGAGCTATCCTGAATTTCAAGTGTTTGTTGGTGTGTATTTATGCCACCAGTTACGCGAGAATGGTCAATCAGATTTATGACAATATGCTGTGTATTATCTTAATTTGCCCAAAAGAAGCTATGAAATAAAATGTGTACATCTACACGAGAAAGCCGACCCCGACTACCAGCCAATTGCAATCTATTGTGGAGCAGCTGTTGCGAATACGTGTTGTATTTGGATAGACAGAAAATGTCAACGTCATGGTCGGGATTTGAACCTCGGGTCCCCCGGTCTCTAGTCGGTTACTCTTCCACTGAGCTACCATGGCAACATGCCGACGTAGCATTGCATTTCTCAACTGACTCGCATGTATCCCGGTAGATCACAATGTGATCTCAAATTATGGTCAATTAGCATTGATTTAGTTGTTTTGCACGAAAGCAGTATGTAGGTCAAGAGTTGAATAGGTTGAGAAATTCAATGCTAAGGCGGCATGTTGACATGGTAGCCCAGTGGTGCAGCAACTGCCTAGAGACCGCGAGATCCATGGTTCAAATCCCGCCTATGGCATTGAACTTTTATGTCTGACTTGACCTATTCAACTCCTGTCCTGCACACGGCTTGTGTAAAAAAAAAACAACATTTAAATCAATAAGTTTTGTATTGTCAGTACGGAAGACGTTGCGATTTGGTTAAGACGTGTGAAAAACATCTCGGCGAGATGTATCCTCTTCAAGGAAAAAGTCGCACTCCGTGATGTAATAGCTACCATGCTAACTTCATATATCCAAGGTCGCGGGTTCAAATCCGGTGGAGGACGATGGATTTTTTCGGGCGTAAAAATCCTTAGCATGGCTTCCTTCGGAAGGGAAGTAAAGCCGTGGGCCCCGTGACGTAGATTTACGGCACGTAAAGGAACCTGAAATCTGATAGAGGCGCCTCTGAGCAAAATTAAGCGGTCTTTCATGCCCAGTATAGAATGCGACGCTGAGAACCACAGCAGTTAAAGAGTGTCCATAAATAAAACGCCATTTACATTTCATTTCAAGAAAGAATCGCAATAGTAAAGGCGTACACGTCTACCAGTTCATGTACGGAAATACGGGACATGTTTGCAAAGTAGTTTTCTGGCGTTTCCATACCAGTATACAGTAAAGATCAGTTGCAAACGCAAAAAGAAAAGAATCGAGCCCCGTCCGTTCGTACACCTGCTGTGATCGCTGATATTCGAGCACAAAGGATCCAGGGTCAAAAGAAGTCGATACGCACATTTTTGCAACAAGTGAACGTTTCTTGTAGGTATTGTCAACGTGTTTTTACACCATACACCCTACAAAAACACCTGCATCAAGAACTGAAGGAGGAGAGGGCAAAATGTGTGAATTACTGTACGTGACTATGTCAAATAATCGAGAGTGAAGTTTGGATCCGCTATTTGTTATTTCTTTATTATCTAATTACTAGATGTTTATCCATTTGTTGTTGTATCTGCGCGTGGCGGACAACAATTCGTGCGTAATTGGCGGGCGAACAGTCTGTTACTCGGGCCCGGTTTTTCACGCGTCAACCTGCATATGCAAGGCTGATTAATGAGTTTGACAACAACAAAAATGTAGTGTAAGTTATAATCTAGTGTAGTTAGGATTATATACACAAATTATACAAGATTTTTACTATTATTTTAGGACTTAAGGCAGTTATCGCGGGAAGCAGAACACTTTCAGTAACATAAAATCAACATAGGAAAACGCACCCTTATGTACACTGTTGAATCGTTTAGTTATGTCTGAATTGTTGCTTTCACTGTAAAACTTTCGTTTTATTTTAATTATGCAGATATTTATGATCAAATTGACTTATTATTCAAAGGGATAAACGTAACTACTTTGCTTCATAGCTGAAGCTTTACATTGATTTCTCTCAAACAGTATTTATCAGCACCTTCAGAGAATGAAGATTTTCCTTGCAAGGGAGTGTTGATGCAACATTTCTGAAATTAACAACATATTAACAAATAAATACAGGCCTGTTTTGAGCGTTTTCGTATAAATTCAAAATTGATCGAGTATTCATATATTTTCATTTAATCTCAATTACAGATAAATGTTTTATACAGCCATTTCATAATTTCATGGTAGTTTTAAAACTGTCCAAATCACGACAATATTTTTCTTAAAATTTTAAAATTAAATGTTGTGTTGAAATGTCTGGTAATGATTAAGCGTAAGGAACATTTCTCATTAAAGGTTCAATATAAAGCTACGAAACTTGCGTGCGTTGAATTCTCATGGTGAGATCAACATTTGAAGCCAATTATTAGAATTTTAACAGATGCACTGACGTAACATTGACTTGTTCTTGCTCTTAAGAACTATATCGGAAATTTGAGCCTTGGAGCTTAATATTAAAGGGTAGCTCAAATAAGACATATACTTTTTATTATACTTGCCCTTTGACCGATGTTATACCAAACGGTTCTTTCTACCTGTGGACGTCATTATATAGACCTTTAAAGGCGTTATTGACATTTACAGGGCAATCGAGTGCCAACGTATTGCTCATCCCCGTTCCTACGATGCATGCTTTCTTAAATTTAAAGACTGGCTAGTTTCACTATTAAAATCTTACTATAAAAGTGTGACGTACTGAAGATACTTGTTAGATTTTAGAAGCTGGACGAATTTAATTATCTTCACTAAAACAAATAAATAAATAAAGTCGTTCAGGCATAAGTAAATTGCAAGCGAAATTGAGAATTGTCTTTTGTAAAATATATAAGTAAATATATATTTTTTGTTTTTAAAAATAAAACTTACTTGTAAATCTTTGGCAGGGAATTTATTTCATGAAAATTAACTAGATTTCATTTTTTTTAAGATTACTAAGTCAGATTACTCAACAGAATATTAGAAATCATATATTATAATTAAAATAGTGCCCAAGAGGAAGCCGCAAAACAATTAATGGATTAAAAAGAAAGGTTACAACAATGAAATATTATGCAAAAAAAATTATGGATAACAGCTTCATTAAAACTATTAGATTTTCTGTTGTTTTTTTTTATTTTATTTTATAAAAGGTGATAGAAAGTGACTCCTGTATCATCTGAAGCTCTCTAAGTACAGGCAAATTTGAAGCTAAGACTAGCTTGCCTCAGAAATGTCGATGCAAGTTAATACTATCCAGTTCTGAGCCGCTCAAGTTTTCACAGCTTTCGAAACTTTTCAGTTCATCAGCTAGTTGGTGGTTTAGCTTCGAACATGATATTCACAAACGTATAGCGATGCGGGGACAGATCCTTTATTGCTTTACATCAGGGGTCACAAACTCACTTGATTTTGTTCTAGGGAAAGTAGGCTTGCTCATGCTCGCAGTGGGTAAACTTGTGACACCAGGAATGGTATTTGATTCCTTGCACAGTGTGTCGTGTATCAGTTTATGATGTCGGGAACACAAAGCAATCCAATACGCAAGCCATCGACTCCTACGTTTACGCCTGCCTAGAAGTTTCTTATGTGTAGAGTGACGGTATAAGTGTTAGTTTACGGCAAAGTTCTGCACTCAGAAAATTGAACTTACAGCGCCATTACGCGACCCATGCAAATGAGTAACAGTTATCAAGGAGAACGACGTTTCTTTCGAATTGTGTTAGACACCAATTAATTAACAAAATATCAGTTCTCATGCTGTTCGCGTTACAATTGGATTACAATAATATTGACTAAATCAAGGAGTTTGTTGATTTACTATCTTGATGCAGTATTAATTGTCATTTTTTATATTACTTATTATTACGAATTCGTCTCCTTAGCGCGGTGGTAGCGCAGCTGCCTACCAAGCGGGAGACCTGGGTTCGATCCCCAGTACCGGCGTGGGGATTTTTCCCCCGCTGGGAGGCCTGGACCGGGGTGCACTCAGCCTCGTGAGGTCCCTGGGGGGCCAATTAAGGAGCTACTTGATGGAGAAGTAGCGGCTCCAGGTCGTGAGGACCGCATTAACCGGCCGGGAAGGGCTCGAGGCGCTGACCACGTCTCACCCTCCAATACTGCACCCCATCCATGACGTCTGTAGTGGACCGTGATGGGGGACGCAGCGGCCGGGCGGTAGGCCAAGGCTCCCCGTGAGCTGTCGTGCCATGGAGTTATGTTATTATTACGAATACAAATATACGGTCATATCAGAAAAACAAATGCTAATGTAAAAGACATAATAAGGCAATCGTTCTACCAATCATAAACTGACAACAGGAACTGACTAGGAAAATCATTTGGGTTTATAAGATTATTTCATAAAGAAAATTTAGTTACACTACTGTCCTTAAGTAAAGGGACAGGACATTTTAACTACAATAATAGTGACAAGAGAGCGTACAACAAACCCTAAGGAGTCAGTGCTAAAGCCAATTACAAGCCGATTCTATCACTACCATAGTGAAGTCCAGTGAAACTATGAAAGGTGGATTACTTATTTCAAAACGCAAAGTGTTGCATATCGCCTCTGCACTGAAGGAATTGTCTGATCCTGATTTACGCGAGTCAATCACACAGCGCAGAGTAGGCGATTAGCAGGAGCATCGAATAATAAAATTGCTCTTTCTTCTATACTCAAGGAGCAACCAGTTGGTGACCTCTGCTTAACACGATGATGAGTTACGAATGAAGATAATCCGAAGTTAATTATATAAAAAATGTTATTTAAAAATAGCGTTGTATCATAAAAAACGCTACGAAATATAGTCAGCGTTTACTCACACGTTAATGCTAATTTACATCGGGGTATTTTTCCCAGTAGAGCTCTTATGTCCATATCATGAGAGGGAAATTGTTATTATAAAGACAAATATTAATATATTGTTGAAACGCAAATAATAACAAAAATGATAACTAATAGCAATTTATTGTTTTCCTACTTTAGCAACCTGTTGGTCCTTAATATTGTAACAAATGTCTTTATTGATTCAAAAATGTTTACAGATGGTATTTGAGGTCTTTGATTCACTACTGCAAATAATTCACTCGAAGTTTAGAAGCATCGATAGTTTATGGCTGCATGCCATCTATGGTTCGCGCACCACTACGAGCTAACGACTCAGTACAATTCACAACACAACACACTCAACTGCAATCCTTCCTCTTTTTATAGATAGAACGGGATATCCAAATTTTCTGGAAGCCGAAGATTGAAGAAACACCTGGAATATCGAGAAGAATCAGGATGTCGCGAGAAGAGTCTCGCGTTCCGAAGGATCTTATTAAGTCGCGTCAATCTTCCTTGTTGTTTACGCATCCCAATTGCGATGACTCGCAAACCAAGGCAAACAGGAGAACCACTGCATACGACGGCACTGTCACAATACACTGTGTTTAAAAGAAAGCAAGTTATCTGTTTCACGCACAATAAAGTAGTTGTGCCCAAAAGGGGAAAGAAAAGGAGCAGTGCGACTGTTTGGTTAGTATATTTCAGAATAGTTAGTCTTACACTTACTGAATTGAGATAGGTCGGAACCGAGGTCTGTGTCTGGGACGGAATGTGGGCCACAGACGTTACGGGCCAGCCTGCTAGTTGTCCTCTCTCTACTTGTTTACTATGTCACAGAAAGTGTTCTATGCATTATCCTAACTACTATAAACAAACAGCTAAGTTTCAAAACTAAATTTAATAAGAGTAAAAGGGCAATGCTAGAAGTATTGCAAAACAGGGAAAAAAAAAACCTGATGTGTTACATTTGCATGGCATTCTTTACCCTTTATCGTTTATTAGTGGGTATACAAATTATTCTAACAAAGGTTTATTTCTCAGCCTATTTCATTTTAATCGAGATAAACTTTGGCAAAAATACCTATATTGCATATTTCGTTATAGATACAAAGGACATAACGAAAGTCAACATTTTTAAAAAATTAGACGCTATTTTCTTGCCTTTACATCTATACTTTTTCCATGCAATCGGTAGACAAATGAAAATATTGGCTTTTGAATAATTCGAAAGGTTAACAACGGATATCTCGGAAATGGCTTATGGTATAAAATTATTGTTTATAATAAATTGTGTTTTCTAAAGAGGTCTACATTTTCTGTGTAGTACCTACGGTTTCTTTCATCTATCGCTTAACGTTTACCAGTATACAATATTATGCAAATTTCCTTCACAGGTTTTTTCCAGAAACTACCAAATACTCATTTTGTTAAGAAAGTATGTTTAACGTAACATTTTAAGCAAAAACGTTAGATATTTTTGTGAAATCAAAATTTCTTTTGAAAAACAGTTGCATATAAAGTAGGTATGAGCAAACCCCGAAACATTTGGCATGGAACCCGCGAAGTTGGCTAACACCAAAATTTGAAACGAACTATAAGTGGAGAAGAAGCAAACAATGGGTGCAGTGACGGTTGCAGACTCTTATATAAGCAGTATTTATTTATTTTGTACACAGTTTAGAGTGTAGTAAAATAATGCAAACAACATTGTAGTATTAGTTACATCTTTTGCATTTGCATCATTTCGTTAAAATCTGGGTTATATCCGATAGTGCTATTTTAAGTTGTGCCAACAGATGTTCGTCAGTTAAACCAGATGACAGATATTTCAAAAGCTATTATTTATCACGGATATTATTGTATCTGCAATTACAGTCTTTCCTTTATATGTTCGACGTGCACAAGATTTACAAAAAGGTCAAAATCATTTCCCGGCAGAACGTTTACTCAAACTTCTGGTAAACAAATACGTAATTCATTGTTCTTATTTGTATTTGGAGAGTTGCAGAGGGGAAAATGATACAGCTGTTCCTCTTAACTGTAGCTTCCACAGCTCCAATTCCACGGGAAAGATTTTAATTGCATCGTTGTTTACAATATTTCGATGTTTTCCTTGATTACGCTCATTTAAGAATGCATTTCCTTAATTACTCTCTCTCAGTAGAGCATACGACAGAACTAGATGACAATAAAGGTAAGACTAAAACTTGTATACAGTCTTAGAATCTCTCACGACGACTTTCCAATTGGAACTCTGTCGCAGTCCACCACTGCTGGCTTAAAAAAGAGGTTGCTCATCATCATGTACACCGAACTTCCGAAACAAGATCATGTGTCGGAAAGTCAAAAACTACTTCTGGTTCGTGAACCAGTAAATACCCATTCCTAATATAAAGAGTAACTTGAGGTTCGAGAATTTTCTTGAAATTCTTCGTGTCGTATTTTCGGAAGATGCTGAATTTCAAGCACGGTATTTATCCCTTTGTTTTTGAGATATGTTGTTCACACACCAACCTTCTTCTAAAAACTTTTTTTTACTCAGGGAGTCTCAATATATTTCCGATGAAATATCGATATAGAATTTTGGGTGAAATGCAATACCTTCCCTGCCTGCTAATGTGCACCCTTGTGAGCAAAATCTGGCACATAATGGAACGGAGTTATTTATGCTGATATAGAACAAATTTCACCCCTACTATCTACAAGCGTGACCACCTCTTTTTGCCGAGCATAAGTCTAGCACGGGATTGGCAGGGTTCTTTATCTTCCCTAAAATATTGCCCAAGTGCCAAATGGTAACATTAAAACTTAAACCTTAAATAGTGTTATATAGTATTCTTAAGAGGTGTAGTTATTCCGATTCAATAACGGCAATAAATTAAATAGCCCTCTGCATGTCGCTGGTGGAAGCTCCTATATATGCAACAGTAGTACTTGTCCAGTGTAACGACACATGCAAATAATTCATCACTTCTTCCTCTAGAATACCTAATTATTGTTGCAATTCGTTTATCCTGCCCTATATACCAATCATAGTGATATGAGACGGTTTTCCGATTACCCGTTCATTTCACAACGATTACAGCGTTGTTTATTGGTTACTTCTTATGTAACCTGTTGGATTTTCAGGCCAATCAAAACTGATACCGGCTGCGCCTGGAAGGAGTCAAAAGTTTGGTTAGAGAAAGGCACTATTGCAAGCTAGAATAAGTCACATTTTATTATGCACGAAGTGCACGCACGAGATAAAGTAAAAAATGGTTTCATAAATTCTTTCCCGTAAAATAAGAACTTTCTGTATCGGCTCTGAGTATCCAAACTTATGATTCAGTTGGCTATGAAGGAAGATGCCACTTGATTACTCCCCGTCCTTCCGCTTTGTTTACACGCTTTCTCAAGAATACCCCGAACAAGCGAACATCAATGTGTACCGTGGCGCAAACGATTATGACCTGCTTAATGTGGCTACTGTGTCAAGGTTTTGCCGGTGATTCCTAGTGCGAGATTTGTACTTCAGCCATTTATGATCGATTCGTCTCACGGTGAGGATAAAAATACTTGATAATAATTTTGTTCAACAAGAATTTCAAACATCAACTTCACTACGCTAAATACCGCTGAATATTCCTGCTAAATTACAGCTATTATTAAACTAACACAGCAAAACAACACCCGAAAAAGAGATTTCACATTTTGATTGGACAGAAAACCTCAGTTGAAACTAAGTTCATTAGAAACAATTCGGAGCGACAGTGGGAACACAATTAACGGTCCTCTTTGTGCCAACTCGAGCAAGATACACAACATCGGGCTATTAGGAATGCTCTACTGTATAATTAGTTCACTGTAGATTCCTTAAGTCCTTTCTGACAAAAACAAAGCAGCTTAACACAGGCTCTTTCTGTGGCTTCCTTGGCAAAGTTTTCGTTACCCTCGCTGGACATTTTCACGGATATTCACAACGCAATTATGCTGGCGTATTCACGCGGCAAAACTGAAGGTTGAGAAAGCAGAATCTCTCTTATTTAAACAAATATTATGTGTTCCATTCACATGACTTTCTCTACATCTCTGCAAACCATTATTCTTAAAATGCTTATTCTTCCACTTACTTAAATGCTAATCGTGAAAAAATTAGCTGAAAAGGTCTTACTTGCCTTCTTGTAAGTAGACGGGAAATAAGGGAGTACTATAGGCAAAAGCAATAGGCAAATCTTTTAAAATCTGGTTGCTATGTGACTGAAGTTACTTTGTATGGCCAGGAGTTGACAAATTCCCGTATGAGAAAAGTATAAGTAGTTTAAAGCTAAAACCAATAGCAAGGAATATATCAAAAACGGTCCACTCCACGAAAATATTGTATGCAACATAAAGTGTGTGTTTTAACAAGCTCTACATTTTTGAGTAGTAAGCTTTTATCTATCTCTTACGGCTTACCAGTGATGCAAAGTTCCGCAAAATTCATCCACAATAAACATTTCTTCAGAGGCTATTCCCAGAAAATTGAAAATATACATTTCATTTGTCAAGTAAACATCTTTGAAAATATACATTTTATTTGTCAAGTAAACATCTTTAATGAAAGATATTTTAATCAAAATTTTGAGAAAATCAAAATTTTCGAAAATGTTTCCACGTAAAGGGTAGTTGTGGGTAGGGGGATTTTCTTTAAAATCTTCATGTCGCATCCTTGGAAGATACTGAACTTAAATACCAAGTTTGGTATTTAACGGACTTTTCGTTTTTGAGCTATGCTACCCACAGACACACACACACACCACCACCACCACCACCACCACACTCACTGACATTTTTCTATTTTTTTTTTTTTTTTTGATTCAGGGAGTCCTAAGACATGTACTTCCGACGAAATCTCGGTATCAAATATTTGGTTGCATTACAATACCTTCTCTATACACTATGTATATGAAAGTAAAAAGGTTAGTCTATTAAAATCACTAGTCATTTCAAACATTCATTAGGAAGCGAATTTAGTAAACAAATTAACTGTGGTCTTATCAGGAAATATTTATGCTCGTCAGTTATATTCAATGGTTCTCACGCTTGTTAAAGCGCATTCGCTCTAGTACCTCCAGGTGTGGGGGAGCATGGGTTCGATTTTCCCCTCGGGTGTGCGTGTGTGTGCGCTCACACTGGCCCGCAGATGTCAGCGTGGAGGGGAAATTTGGGAAAATGGTTTAGGCACCGGTACAATAAAACAAAAATGTAAATATAAAAGAGCAAAAAAAAGAAACAATGGAATTAAGTCATGGCGTAATATTTTCAAATTAATACACATTTTCTTTACAATCTAGATCACGGGTTTCCAACTTGTAAGGGTCACATTTGAAATCACTAGCACTAATACCTACTGCACTTAAATATAACCCCAATATTTGTAAAAATTATTCAGAGGTATTTTGTTGCAATAATACGCATAGTTTAAGTGTAAAAACTGTTTTGAAGTTTAAATTATTTTAACCACTTAATATACAACATTTCAAATTGATAAATTACTGAAATAACGTACCTACAAAGCTATTACAAATTAAACTTAAAAAAAAGAACACTCAACAATGTCAGTTTAATTTAAAAATGGCCAAAAGAAAGAAAGAAAAAAGAATTGTATAATGTGATCCGTGGTCAAAAATAATTTAAAGGATAATTTAATAGAAGTACTGTAGTAGGTCAGTTTTCATGGTTCGCAAATAAATGCTTTCGTGGGCCGCATGCAACCCACAGACCGGCAGTTTCATACACAGAGTTGCTGCGTCAGTCAACCAAACAAGTTAGTGACAGTGAAGGAAAACCTATAGATATGATGCCGCTAGCAGAAAGCTAAGCCACCAATCCGCGTAAAATAAGAGTTGACTGAGCGCATAAATTTAAGAGGCTGTCAGTAGTATCCATTAAAAGAATGTAAGCGTCGAAAATTCACCCTTCAAGTCAAATCAGTCGCCAGGACAACACACTCATCGTAAGCTAACAATGCGACCCAAAGACAAAGTGTTAGAAAGTTGCGCGAAAACTAAATGATAAACACCAATTGAAAATAGGATAAATAGTGCTTTATAGAAAGCGTCGAGTATTAAACTTTTGACTAATACAATTGTCGAAGTTATACTGGAATACCCGCGCATGTAAGTATAACAAACTTACGCAAAGTGCGCAACGGAATACTGCTAGACCAACTGAAGTTAAGATTACGCGCAGTTATAAAACAAAATGGCGTCAAACAGAGCAGCCTGATACTTCAGAAGCTGATTGTGTCCGTGGCAAAAAGACCTAGAGACACTAAGAAGCAGTCTCGCGACTGGAAATTGTGGGAAACTTGAGAACTGCCGTGGCGGAAACACTCTTGCGGGAAACTGCGCTGACAAACAATCCTGTGAAACACAGTGTTTTATCCGAGAAACCCACAACTACTTAGGTATATACCTTGTTTCAGCCAATAAGTCCACGTATTTAATACCGTTACAGCTAGCCACAATAAACAATAGAAGGATCGAACCGGAGATCCAATAGATACAGATCCGCTACGATGGCGACAGGAGGTTAGAGGTCACCTCTGAGGCCGGGCAACCCAACGAGGGCACTTAAGACCACAACAGGAGTTTCTAGGTGTTAAAGAGTGAATCTCTTCGAAGTGCACGAAATGGGTCTTCATTTTACTGCACTTTACTTTCTTCACTCACGTATCATAAAACATCAGAAACATTTTAATTCATACCAGGCGGACCAACTGACCCTATTTGAAGTGTGCAGACATCACTCAGAGCGTTTATAGGGTTGCAGAACTCAACGGGGATATTTCAACTTAAAACAGGTCAGTGGAGATCTGGAGTGAGCGAACTTCGTTTTACCCCTCTTTGCTTATCAGCGAAGAGGTGAGCTGATCGCACTCACTGAGAGGATTAAAACGAAAGTCGCTCACGCCAGTACCTCATTGACCGGTTTTATATTGAAATAGCCCCATTAAGTTCTCTACCTAACTCTTAACACATGAAGGAATATCTGCACACGTGAAATACCGGCAGTGTACCACCTGCTATACTGCACTTACCTAGGAATAAAGAATGATCGAACAGTCTCCTGTAGTTAGCTTGAGAAAATCAGTAATTACCTTGTGGCCCTGAAAAAAATAAATTAAAACTTGATGTATGATTTATACACACAATAACACATTTATTAACACTTAACAACTAGCAACAAGACCAACATCCTGTGTGTCCATTTTGAATAACCTCCCGTCTTTTCCTTCTGGGGTCATTCTGGCAGCGTTTTTTTAGTTTCAATTTAAGCTCAAGTATTTTCCCAACAATAAAATAACTTTTCAAACCTCCGATTCTAAAAAACACATCAGTGAAATGTTGTCTAAAAGTAGTCAAGTGTTCAGTATTATATCGTTTGTGCGTTCTAGTTTCATATATGTACTACCTTCAATATTCCAGTTGCTTTTACATCTAGGTAATTTAGAAATTAAAATTTTGGAGCACGTGTATATTTCTGATACTCCAAATGTCAAATATTTTTGCTCTAATATGTTTTCGGCATCTTGCAGCGTTCAAATTGCTCCACGTAGTCCACTGCTCAATGTTGGTGTTATGTAATCCTTATTGATTGTCCAATTAAATACTTTAGATAATATTTAGTACAAAACGGAGGACTTCAGTATTTTTGGATGTTTATAAGTTATTATAAAAAAAGCATGGTCTATTGGCGGAGAAATTGTTAAGCCGCAAACATGTAATCGATCATCTCATGGAATATTTTGAAAAAGTGCAAAATTAGAACTAAAATGTTAGTGAATAATTTCTCAGTGTTAGTTTAATTTAGATGCTTTATTTACTTAATACACGCAAATTGTCACATAACATTTGATGTTGCCAAGTTAAGAACTGCGTATTTTGGGATATTCACTGATGTGATACGTATCTTAAAACAGATACATTGCCTGGATTTGGCAATAGAGTAAGATGAAGAATTGCTTTCATCACTCGAAAGATTGTTGAATGGAATCAGTTATTTCCATTCACTACCGCTACAGTAGTGGGCACTGAATTGAGCATAGTGCTCATTTTAATATTTGATAACGTTTATATTTTATATTCTTTGATTGCCTCTTTTGTATCTAAAATACTGATTTAGTTGTCAAAGAATACCAAACATAGAACACTAAAAGCCTTATTTGATGATATTAATTAATGTTGTACACTGGATTAGCCAACAGTGGGGTTTAACTCGTCTCTTAAATAGAATACAAGATAGATTACCTATATGCAGTGGCAGACTATTACAAAATGTATATGAAATACAAACAAAACTTCTGGCTGTATTCTGTATTTATATAGGAAAACACATATTCAGTCTATTTCAAGTGAGATGAATATTTACTTTAAAATACGCGAAAAGAGTGCTCGAGTTTACTTTAACACATAGAATGCAGTCCAGTTTGAACGCTATCGACAATGTCAGCATTCAAAGTGTTACAAAAAGTGGTTTAGAGGGAAATCTATCTTTGTATTGACCACAAGATAATCCTCCCAGCCCTTGTTTGTAGTATTAACAGTCGAGATACTCATGTATGATTTCCCCACAGAAGAGCATATTACACCATTATGAACCATAGCTAAGTATGTATTTTTGAACAATCCATAACATCGTTTACCTTATTCACCATATCATTTATGAGGGTACTCCATCCAAGACCTCTCTAAAGACGAATTATTTTGGAAATTAGTTGTGCGGCAGTTATTTGATAATCGATTAAAAGAAAACGCAATATTAATTGTTTTACTGTCATTGATGCTAAGCTTATTTTCACCATACCAAGAATGGATGTTTGAAGAAGGGTTAAAAAAAAAAGGCAAGATTTTGTGTTGACAATTAATTATTTTTTAAATTCGCATTAGTTCAGTGGTAATTTTCTGGCAGAATTAATGAGCAATGACATGACTGAAAGTGAAATTAACAGGCTATTAAAATAAGTGTTATTTCCAAATGCAATGCCTTTTAGTTCAAATCAATATCATGAATAGAATCAAATAGCACATATAATCACCATCAAACTGCAGAATGCAAGTTGATACACCCCGTTTTAATAGACGTCATTCTGTTTCTTGCAATTTAGTTATACGCAAACAAAAATATCTAGCTGTTAGCATTTGATACCGGTAGCCAAACACAATAAAGAGACTTTTCACAGAAAACTGGGAAGACTCATCTTTCGCTTTCAATGCCAATTACCACATCTAAATGGTTACCGTAACCACCAAGACATAGCTGTTCATGAATGGCATAAAGATCTTCGCAATAAAGAAACAATTCACAATTAATACATTAGTTTAAATTTACTTAGTAACTACATATTGGCATTACTTTATTTAAATCACCGATACTTCATTCATTGACTAGTTTTAATGATTGAAACAAATTATTTAGGGTTTATTATTATTATTATTATTATCATAAATTTATTTTGGTATAGTGAAGTCCAATTTAGACCAAGTCATACGGCAGCAAAATTTTAAATTAACTTCTACTGTTTCTTTAACATTGAGATCCACACATTTTGAAAGTAAACTTACTCTGCTTCCAAAGTGGCCACTCAGTAATATTTCCATATCTGGCTCTCAGCGAGTTTATTCGGTATTAAACAAAGTGAGGTATATACGTTTCTTTACATTAAAACTACTATTCAATCTATTGCAAACCTGCAATTTTAAGAGAAAAATGACCCCTATCTATAAAACTTCGCAGCTCTTGATAACGGTAAAATCATCATTTAACAAATTTTGCGCAGAAGCTGAGAGCTTTTCTTTTTTAGAAAATGAATCAACAAGGTGCCAAGGTAAACTACTAAATTAAATGAACTAGATCATCGTTTCTGTAAAGGCAATAGAAATAATTCAGCTTCTAAATTTGGGTGGTTTTCAGCACGTTATTGTTTTTATTCAACTTTCATGCATTTTGCAATACATTCTCAAGCCCTGAAACAAAACTGTGTAATTTTCTCAAAATTTTCTGCGCCATATTTTATCTAATAAATTTAATTTATGGCACCAGCAAGTAACACCAAGTAAAAAAAATATTTTTCTCATTTAACGATAAAAACATTCTCGAAAATGACAAATTCCAAAAATTGACGAAAACAATGTGTCAGTACCTCATTCCAAAAATGTCAAATGCATACAAAACATACTGCGTTTTAATTCAACAACTTTGTCATTTATTGTTAAAATAGAAACTCTTGCTGCATAAATGCTGTGCTACACTATCAGCAAACGTATTATAAGCAGAACTAGGAAGTTTGTACCGTTCGCCGTCCTGTCAATAGGTTGCGACCGGCTCTCTTGCCGCATCAAGATAAATCATAGATAACGCACGGTGGAGAGGTAAACAAACCTGTTGACAAGTAAACAGTACTGTTTCCAGAGAACAAAAATTACTTAGGAGACAGTCGTAAATGCACACCTGTTTAGATAATTATGAACAACATACACATTGTTGCATATATACAGGCAGAGCTTCTGATTTCATTCTTTACCTATGTACATTAAGAAAACACCCAAGCAATTGTAATGCATATCGCAATATTTGCTGATTGGATGTAAAATAATATCCAAATAATAAAATTAATTTCTTAAATATCTTAAGATTCTTACTAGGTAAAAACCAAAGCAGGAATGAAAAATCGTTACTCATCTGCAGCCGTATTACTGAAAACAGTAATGTACTTCGGAAGCCTTCCAAATAAAAACTCATTCTACGCTCCGACAAATAAGATTTATAATGCGAAGAATTCTGTTTCACTTCGCATGATGTCATTAGGGCATATTTGAAATATATTATCAATTCCCCCAAGCAAATAGCATTTGTTAGGATTTAAAAGTGCAGCTTGTTTGCGATATATCACATTAAACTCTGCATTACGCTTTTCATTTTCATCTTTATTTCAGGTAGAGTGCTCGTAGATTAATAAATTCGTCTTGACAGTTCTACATGCAGCACAGATTCAGTCAGCTCCATACTTCTGGACTGTAATAGTGTGTGTAATTATTTGAACAAATTTGCAATCAACAATATATTTCTGTGAAGCAGTTCTGTTCCTAGATGTTTGACAGTTTGTATACTAGAACTGCCACTGGTTTCTAAATAAGTACACGAATGATTTACTGTGGTTTTAAAGAAATGATTTTGCTAATATTTGAGCAGAACGAGATGTTATTCGAACGCCTGCCTTCCTTCCTACCGACGTGGCTCTGTGTCATGCAGTGATACCCGCTTGACAGTAATGGGTTGCACTCTATGTTGACCTTTGCTCGCGCAAGTAGCGCCGCATGGTATTGCCAAACTTGGCCGCTCTTTCTCTGCATAAGGAAATCGGTACGAACTTCCTAAGAGAGCAGATTCAGCATGAATGGATGCCGGAAGATGATTAAATTGGGTAATAAAATTAAATAAAATGTGTGAAATACTGCTTAAACAAAAATATAAATAAATCAATCAATAAAAATTTATGGAAGCGTGTCATGTATTCGTAGAAAAATTCCTAGTTTGCCTTATAGCTCGGCTGGAAACGTTAACTTACATGTAAAACTTCAATTTCCAGCTTTATCTGATGTAAACAACCATTCCCCACTTGAGTTATTTTCGATAGCTGAATTCCTTTGCTCATATGTATAAGAAAACGTGTCATACAAGCGCAAAAATAAAGAGTCAACGATTCATCAAATATTTTCACAACAGATGTGTTACTCTTCAAAAATGGTATACTGTCATTTGTGATGTAACTCGGTTGTTAGTTATGCAACAGTATAATTCGGTAGTCTCCTTAGCGCGATGGTAGCGCAGCTGCTTACCAAGCGGGAGAACTGGGTTCAATTCCCAGTACCGGCGTGGGATTTTTCCCCCGCTGGGAGAACTGGTCCGGGGTGCACTCAGCCTTGGGGGCCAATTGAGGAGCTACTTGACGGAGAAGTAGCGGCTCCAGGTCATGAGAACCGCATTGAGGATATAACACAGATAGTGCACAAACACAGAACCACACAGCACTAAAACATCCATGTCCATAGCGGAATTCTCACCCGCGACCCTTTCGCGGCAGATCAACACCAAAAGTGCCAACGATCACCGCTACCAAGGCCGGCAATTTAGAGGAACAATGACGCGAATGGCAGAGGTTAGCAGGGTGTGAATTCGTGAACTCAGACATCACATGAGTGCTAGAAGGCATATGAAAAATTCCTCCAGTACAATAATATGCAGTTATTCTTCCCATTTAAATATGTAAATAAGGCATGCAGAACTCGAGCAGTGTGTTATGTATATCAGTGATCGGCTTGTCATTAATTCATTCGTCGAAGACCACTGTAAAAATGAATCATCGAAAATAGCATGTGCATGCAAATCGTTAAAATCTGCGCGTGAACTATGCCTAAACGCCTAAACTCAACAATCGCCGTCGCCGCCACCGCCTGGTCCAATAAACCCGAAACACCTGAGAGTAAATCAAGCGGACAGGAAATGATGGATACAAAATTTAGTCACGGATTCGATTTTGGCCGGTCACTCTGAACATGATTCTTTTGTGGTTTCCTGGGTCGGTAGGGGAATGTTGGAGTGGTTTGCCTCTAACATAAACTTCCTGTTCACTTACTCTCATCTTATTCATGGTTGCAAGACTAAGGCGGCAGTGGTTGACGTATTGCGGAAGGATGCTGAAATCAGCACTTGGAGCTCTCTCGTCTAATCTAGGTACCCTCAGGATGCGGGTGGCTATGGCAGAAATAGCCGGAGTCAGGATTGGTGTCAGGTCGGAAATGTTAGGGGCCCAGTCCTTGCTAACGCACATCGCGGTCGCCTTTGTTCTCGCGTTCATCCCTTCCTCCTAGGAGTCACGTTGGAAGCACAAAAGGCCTACTATGACCTACGTCTGTCTACCCGTCACTGGAGACCTCTTGGTCACCATTAATAACCAATAGGTGGAATTTATAAAATCTTAAACTAAATTTCAACAACATTTCTCTGGAAACTATTTTTCGATGACAACGACGTTTTCCTAAATGTTTGTGTCCTTCTTACACAAAATCTGGATGCTACAAGCCTGTAAGAACCCATGTTTATAAAGATTATTTGTTAAATCATTGGATTGAATTGAAATGTTTAGTATGATGGATTTTAATGTTCTGAACATTTTTAAGACAAGACGTAAATTCAATTTTATCAGAGAAACAAAAGTGACGTGTTGCACTTGCATTACTTTCTACTAATGTTGTGCACACTATGCTTAGAAACGCTTATTCTTCTATCTCTTTCATATTAATTGAGATAAAATTTTGCAGAAATTATCTTATTGCACATCTCTTTTAGGCACAAGAAGAGGATTAGTGGAATACAATAGGCTTTAAACGAGTCAAATCGTTTAAAGCTGGTCGCTGTGAAGGCTTGAAGGTCCATTGTCTCTGCATAACCAAGAGAGAAAAACAAAGGAAAACCAACATCCCATTTGAGAAAATATTATAAGTGTTTGAACATTCAAACCAACAAAAAGGAAAATCTCGGAAATAGTTAACTGCACACAAAAAGTACGAAAATTGTAAGTTTTTTGCTACACGTTTTTTGTGTTTGTGGCTTATCTCATAAGGATTATTAGTTATGCTGAGACAATGAGAATGAAGGACCAGAGAATGTTTGCAGAAAAACAAAGATATACGTTTCATTGCTCGTTCATAAAAATATCTTAAACACGTGGTACATTAATGAAAATTCTTAGCCATTTAAAAAACTCAAAATATTTTAAGTTTTTTCCTGTAAAGGGTAATTTTGGAAGAGAGCATTTGCTTAAAAATCTTCGTGTCACACTCTTGGAAAATGTTTATTAAATACCAAGTGTGGCATTTAAGGGATTTTTCGTTTTCAAGTTAGGGTGCTCTATCTATCTCTCTCTCATCCCCGCCTGCGGAACCATAAGTAGTGAAAGCGGGCGTTAAACACTACCCAAAAAAAATACTCTCAATCCCCTCACACACATATACACACATACAAATGATCGTGTTTTTTTTTTTTTAAACAGTAACGGAGTCTGATCAGGACTCCGGTACTGTATCCCTATTTACATTTACCACCGTCAGTTTTACTGATTACTGGTTTACTGGTTTTACTGTTTCTTTTACAAACATATACACATTGCACAAACATATAACATCCATGCCCAAGGCGGGACTCGAACCCACGATCCCCTGCCCACGAAGCACCAAAGCGAGACGCTTTAGCGAGCGTGGCCATGGGGACCGGCTGTTCAGGGGACCACGAACACATTTCCAGTGAAACCTTTACTCCCCCTTTTACTAATTACGTAATGGCTGGATTACATTATTTCAGTAAAGTGCTAGAAGCTAATACTTCTTTCCAAGTAACTTCCAAACACGATCATGAAATGTAAGAGTGAAAGAGAGGAGGAGAGGGAGGGAGAGAGTATTACATATGCATTCATTTATTTATGCTGACCTATCAGCTGAACCTGAAAAAGTCAGGTATTCTCGGTTCAGTGCATGTCCAGACAGCTTCCTTAAAAGAATGGGTTTCTTCTGTAACACTAGTAAGACATTATATCCATGAAATGGCTCGCATTGCCTGGCGTACTTTTGGTTAGTGTACTACACCCAAGTTATTTTGGGACAGTCTGTGCACGAGTGAAACAATCGAAAGCCTACCAATGACGTGAAGCATACCTGAAGAATCTAGCGTGTAGCTGATCTCTTCTTAGCTATAAAAATAGGCATAAAGTGAACACGAACTCTATATTCACAGCAATTTTCGCGATATTTATAGACCTCTCCAAAACTCGAAGCTCGGGCATTGACATTTCAACTCAATAACATACATACGTAGGTATTTTCCTTAATATATTCAAGCAAGCATAACACGCAAGAAAAATAAATGCTGCATTAAATCACGGCATAAGCTTGCTTAAACATACATTATCTTTAACAGTCTTACTAGCATTATATTGCGTTTCTGTGACAGATTTTTACTTTGGAATATACTAAACATGCAATTTACATTAAAAATCAATGTACACTTTAAGAATAAAGTAATTGGCTACTTGAAATTTAATCCTAATTGTGGGAAACTGAGCATACTACCGATGTAGAGTGTGTCCTAAGTATGACTTCGTTATCGAGTCTCCCGTATTAATGGTGAAATGGCATATCTAACTATTCGAAAGTAATTGATAGACCTTGTCTAAATATTTAATTAAGGAATTAAATATTTATTGACAGCTGGGTACACACATGATGCAAAAGTTAGACCACTGCACGCTATTTTAATTGTTTATGGAGTGCCACTAGAGCACTGTAATCCGTTGATCATCTGTGGTATAGTGGTTAGCGTGGTGAATGTCCCTTGTGACATCGGGGTTCACTACCGAAGAGAGAGAATTTATCCAACCTAGTATGTATAAATATTCCTAATTGTGTTATTTGGTTGACTATTAGTACTTTCCTTAGTTTTCTTTTACTATTTCACAACGGGGGATGAAAAGTGTATCTGGAGAACTCTTATGTTGTTTTCTTAAACCAAGACGTAAAAGGTATAATTAAAAAGTAACTAAACCTTAGATAACATAAGGTTTTGAAAAAAAATGTGTGTGGCAGAGTAGCACAAGACTTTAATAACAACAACAATAACAACAACAATAATAATAATAATAATAGAAATAATAACAAGGATGATAATAAACATAATAATTGACTAGTAGTAAAATGTCTGGTATCACATTCACATTACTTCCTCTGCCTATAAGCTTGTTATACATCTTCCACAAGCTATTCTTACGAAAGCTTATTTTTACTTTCTATAGCACGTAGCTACAATGAACATAGTAGGTAGAGAAGGTATTGTACTACACCCAAAAATCGATATAGTGATTTCACCGGAAATACATGTTTTGAGAACCTATGAGAGTCTAGCCAGCATAACTCAAAAACGAAAAGTCCCATAAATACCAAACTTGGCATTTAAGTTTAGTATCTTCCAAGGATCCGACACGAAGATTTCCAGAAAAATCAGCCCACCCCATACTGCTCTTTACATATAAACAGTTTTCGAAATTTTCGAGTTTCTTAAAAATTGCTCTAAAGATTTTTATTAATTATAAATTAAGATTGTTTACATAACAAATACAATGCATAAACCGACCAAGACGAGTACAGTCCTGTACCGGGGAGTGCCATTTGTATATGCAATGGTTTCGTCCCCCACCTGTACAGTCCAGTTGAGAAAGTGCGAGTGATGGCTCATGATGACATTTCTCTTGTGTATGTTAAAATGGTGTATTTATTCATATCATAAGCAATCACATATATTCTGAATTCCTTTACTTCTTCTTCTTCAACTCCTCTAGTCTGCCACTATCGTGGTGTTAGGGGAATGCCACGGATCCATTTCCTGAACTCAATTTTATCCTTTGCCAATTTATTAAACTGATCCCAAGTCTTTCCTCTATTTGCTACCACTCTTTTGATCCCTTCTTCCCAGGTTATCCTTGGTCTTCCTGTCGGATTTCTTCACAGTGGTCTTGCTCTCATAATCTGATTATCTTTCGGTCTATACTCATTCTGTTTACATGCACAAAACATGCAAGTTGTCTATCTTCAATCCTCTTGCTTATAGATGGTACTTTTAGTTCCTCTCTTATCCTTTCATTCCTAATTCTATCTCTTTGCTATTCTTCTTAGGTTTTTCATTTGCATTGCATTTACTATGCTTAACTCATTTTTGTTACTACCCAGCTTTCACTTCCGTAAACAAGTACTGGTTCTTTCACCACCTTGTATACTCTGGTTTTCGTCCTTTTATCTACTTCTTCTTTCCCAAAAACACATATGTTTAATGCATAATGCGCCTTGGTAGCTTTCTCTATATGCTTTCTTATTTCTTCGTATAGTTTACTGATTTGGTGTTACCACTGTTCCTAAGTATTTATAACTTTCAACTTGTTCTATCTGTTGTCCATCCTTTTCTATCTTAATCTCTCTTATCTGATTTTCAGTCCTGGCTACCATCATTACTTTACTCTTATTGTAATTTACTGTCATCCCTCTTTCCTTCAGTGTTTCTGTCCATTCTATTATTGCACTGTGCAGCTTACTTTCTGAATCTGCTATCAAGACTATGTCATCAGCATAAGCTAAGACCTGACAATATATAGGTCGTAAATTCCACATTCCTACTACTGACTTACTAGTTCTCATTTTACAGGTCTTTATTACTTCATTCATGTTTATTGTAAATGGCAATGGGCTTAAACTATCCCTTTGTTTTAACACCTATTTCCATTGGGAAATGTTCTGAGGTCCTACCTTTTAATCTTACAATGACTTCTACATTCTGGAATGTAAATTTGAATCCCCTTATTAAATTTAATGGTACCTTTACAATAGAATAAATGTGTACATCTCTTTCACCCTCTCGCGTGCTTGGCATTATTCCGTGATATGTCCCTCATAGGTCGTCGATCCAGTGGTCATTTCTTCTCCCGATTCAGCATTGCTGTCGAATCCTGGATTGATTATTATTCTTTCCATTTCTTCTTCCATTAGTAAATCTCTATTTCAACATGTTTCTTGAATATTTTTCACCTTCTGAACCGAGTTTTTCCAGTCATTTGCTTTTATTGACCCAATAGTATTCTAAGAAATTATGCTCTTTGAGCCACTAGTCAGAGCGTTCTCTCAGTAAACTACGTTTATCTCACACTTGTTAAATTTCAATATTGTCCTTAGCGTTTTTTTTTTATTTTACATCCAAAGAAATGTATCTCCTTCTTGCAAAATTTCAATAATTTTCGCAGCATAGGGATGCCTCTTTAATCTCGTAATACGCTGATGTTTTTCTTCTAATGACACACTCGTCCATATCGTCCAAAACGACTTTGTTGCAAGAGGTTTATCAGTCTTGTGAAGTGATGTATAGGGAAAACCTGAAGGGACAGGCTAAGAAACTGTCAAATAAGGAATGTCCTTAATCAAGAACCAGTAATAAAAAAGATAAGAGGCAAATGTTTTAAGATGGTTTGGACACATAAATGGGATGGATGAGATTAGGAAACCGAAACAAATATGGGAGGCCTGGGAGGAAGGAAGAAGGGGAGAGTGCGACCAAGAATAGAATGAATGGAGTGATTATGTAGAGAAAATAGTGAACAAGAAAGGAAAGACTTTGAGGGAAATTAAACAACTAACCAGGGATAGCACAAAATATAGGGAATGGATCATGACCGGCTGAGGAATTCCGACGCTCGAAAGAGCATAAGGGAGAAGAACAGTGGTGCAATTTTGCTCATCCCGCCTTCTTCAAGCTCTCTTCTGGTCTTTCATATCGTTGCTTTATTGTAACCGGTAGAAGCGACAAGAGTTCAGTAAAATTTGTAATAGGTATTTTTGATCTGCTTTCTTCTCTTCGCCACAATAACACTCTTTACTTCTATCACTGTCACTGAATGCTTGTGAAGTAAACTAAACTAAAGCACTTCATGACGTTTGCGTGAATTCGTATTGCGTCATCGCGGTAGTTTGCCTTCTCTCCGCTCCCAGATTAGAGCAGCACATGCCTTGGTAGGCTTATACCTACATACTGAATTTCTTGGGAATAGCCTCTGAAGCTCTCTTCATTCTGGTCGACCTTTGCATAACTGTTAAGCCGTAAGAAATAGACAAAAGCTTAACACATAAAAAAACTCAGGATTTTTCTTTTTCTTTTTATAGAGCTAACTTATCCAGACATATTCCCTGCTATGGTTTCAATGTTAAAGCACAAATGTTTCTCAAATGGAAAGTCCTCATCCGTTTCACATTTCTTTTGTTTTATCCTTGGGCATGGAAACAGAACCGACCTTCAATGACATCACAAAGCGACAGCTTTTAAAAGATTTGACTATGGCTTTAGTCTAGTGTACCTACTCCTTTATTTCCCTTATACCGATAAGAAGCAAACTGTGTAATAATATAATTTCTGGTAATTTTATCTTCATTTGCATTATGTGGATAAAATAAAAACCTTTGATAAGAATTGCTTGTATAAGAATAGCAGAGCAGATGAAGGACATATGAATCGAACACACAAGATTTGTTTCTAGTTCATGTTAATCAAGATAAACCTTGGCAGATACGGTTTCATTGCACATTTTAATACAGAAGGAGAATGCAGCAAGCCGAATCGATAGCCAGATATTTAAAAACTAGCTCTAGAAACTCCATACTACTCGCAGGTGAATGTTTGGATGGGCTGACTTATAAGCCACTCAGAGCCGGGAATAGAACCATGAACCCTCAGCATGACAGTCCCAAACAAACAACAGAGCTACCCAGTGTTCACTACTTGTATTACTTTAAATAAGACGTCACCAACCACCTTATTTTGTGCCGCAAGGCCTGCTTGCTCCGTTCTTGCCTTGGGTAAGCGCATGGCAGCAGGGATTATCCCTCTTCCTTGTACAGCGTGTCACAAGTCCGTTTATAATGTCAGAAACAAAAAGCAATCCAACACGCAGGTCATCGACTCTTAACGTTTATGCCTTCCTAGGAGGAATCTCTCTTATGTTTAGAAAGTGGCGGTATAAGTGTTTATTTTTTGGCAAAATTCTGCATTCAGACAATTCAATTGTCAGTGTTATTATGCAATCCATGCAAGTGAGTGCGAGAGTTACTAAGGAGAAGCCCGTTTCCTTTAAATCAATCAATTAACAAGATGCCTGTTCATATTCACTGTTATAAATCTGAAACTTTTTTATTACAAGTTAATTCTCATACTATTGGCGACACAATGTCATTACAATAATATTAACCAAGTTAAGGAGTTTATTTTTATTATGTTAATATTTTAATAACTGCCATTATGTTTTGCAATTATTTAAGCTACGACTACCAATTAACACAAAATTTATGTAAATTTGTATGCTCATTTCGGAAGTATAAATAGGTCTAATGCAAGAGACATAATGGAGCAGTTGTTCACTAGTCATAAACCTAAAATAAGTGAACTAACGTATTAAAGATAGATTATATATTTTAAACGTAAACTATTGCACACTGCCACAGCACTGAAGTAATTATCTGTCTTTGCTTTCCGCGTAGTTGGTCACGCAGTGGACAATAGCCGATACGCAGGAGCATCGAGAAAATTTGCTCTCTTTTTTTTTCTTACTCGAAGAGCAACTAGTTGTAGACTGCTTTAAACTATATATAGCAAGAAACTACAAATCGCTCCGAATTTAGGCGTTTGCAATTTTTATATGTTCTTAGTACGAAAATAGTTTCAAGGCTATTTACTGAGTGAATATGCCATGTAGGACTTGTATTCGATAAGATGTAGTTAGCAACTCATGTATGGTGTATCACAGTCGTGTGATGTAACAACCTTCCTGGGATTCGTACGCACAGAGTTGCCAGATTGGGCAAAATGTCGCAGATCGGGCTACCAAAAGTTCGACTTTGCGACAGATTTTTAACGGGGGTGATCTGCAAATTTTTGAACTACTTCTGAAACCACGAAAATAATGTTTAATTTTGTTTTGAAAAATGTATTCCATATAATTTTATAAATTAATTTATATATTACAGGGTATATTAATAATTTATTCCTTTATCCATTGCTATCAAAGTAGCGCCAACTGTAAAGTATAGCTCTCGTATTTGTTCTTGTACAATGAGCTCTATTCAGAAAAGAGTAAGGCTTCTCTCCCGTCTTCAGCGAACTTGGCTAATGTTATTTGATGAAATATTAATACGCCGTGAATCGTACATCTCCTTGTACAGTTGAGAGGAAATTATTGTCATACCTTTGTTAAAATGCAATTTGTGATAACTTTGTAATTATGCCTCCTTTCATTTCAAAGTTAGAATGAAAAAAAAATGTGATTGCTAACGTCTATGAGTGTAATAGGGAAGATGCTAAGCTTAAGGTATCTACTTTGCTGGACTTCTCAAAGAAATCAATTTTCAAAATTATGCAAGAAAACCAAAACGATGAAGGGAAAGGAGTATTTATAGGAGCAATTGTAAAAAACACAATGTTCCGTTAGATGTAAGTTAGCCAGTAGCGCACACAGAAAAAGATTAAGGAGTGGGATCTTCTCTTAAAACAGTTTTATGAAATAAAATGATAAATATTAATCCTGAGCTGTTAAAGTGCTGTGTTTTATAATCGTAGATTAGGTGCGGCAATTGGAATTAAAACGGAATTTGCTGTAATTTCTTACATTTTCTGTTAGTAAAGGTGGGGGTTCCGAGCCTTCAAAACGCCTCTGCCTGCGCCACAAACTAGCAGGAACCAATTAACGTTTACAGCAAGCTATATGAGTTTCAAGTACTTGGGTTTCCATATGTCTAGTAATAGCAATTATCTGCACAACCTGGATGACATCAGGAGCATTAAGGATCACTATTTGGATAAGTAACCATATAAGAAAAGAGAGAAACGCCAGAATATATAAAACTTGTGTCAGACCAGTTTTAACACATGCAACGAAAACATATCTTAATATTTTGTTTTTATCTACTGTTTGCATAACATAATTATGTAATTCTGGCATTAAAACAGTAAGCATTTAGTAAATAACAGTACTAATAATGAAAACAATATTAAAAATATTAAGATTTGACTTAATTATATTAGGCTAAATAGCTTTGCAAGTTCAAAGTTTTAACATGTGAAATTTGCCATTTTTAAAATATTTGAGATATTTTATTAAAAATATCTGCCAAGGGTTGCGGAGGGAAGAGAAGGGAAGCTCAGATGCGTCTTTTATCGCCATGCAATTAGGAGGTACAAAATACGTTCCTCTTACTCTATTAGTTTTTCGGTAACTGTAATTTTGCATTTCCCCTTACCCTACATTTATCACAAAGTTCCTAGCTCAAAGTCACGAACAAGAACAAACTTGTTCGGTGATGTCAGACAATTCAGCTGACTGACAATGATAACTGAGAAAAATAAAATCGAATTTAAACGGAGAGTGTTCAGAAAAACATTGTTATTATTTTTCAGGAGAAAAACAAATTAAAAATTATCTTTGGTATACACGTAGTCTTTCACTATGTAATGGAGACAGGCATCTCTTATGCCTAATTTAAAATAATAACAATGACAGTTGATGCGTGAAATGTGTTCCAGCTCACTGCGTGTGCGACACTGCTTACCGAGAGTATACTCAATATAGAACAGCAACTCTTTAACTACTAACTACCCTCGTTTATTACTTTCCCTTCCGCAACGCCCCTATTCCTCCTGGTGGAGAGTAGATGACGTCATGTGATTTCCTGTGATGAGATACAGGCTTCAAAATGACTGTCGGCTACGATCAATTTTGCGTGAATCCGTACCCAGTGTTAATTTGCTATCTAAACGTGGGGAACAGCTCGGTTGGCGTTATTTATACTTGCCACCTATTTCTTGCAGTTCCTGCGGCTGTTAAACATTCGCACACAGTTTACTTTTTCCCCGTTTTAGGTAAGGGATTCTACATCTGTTTCTTAGATCAGTTGTTTACCGTTCCAACTTATATTTTCATCTCACAAGGGTAATTGTTATAATGGTGCTACAGATCGAGCTGGGATTTTTTTTAATAAAAGTAGATCGAAAATACTAATACCATGCGTCGTATTTCTCCCCCATGTTTGCCAACAAAAAATTATTTATATTAGAGAATGGTTCACTAATAAATATTTAGTTTCTTGATGTACCGGTGTAAAACAGGTATTAAACGAGAGAAGTTATAACAATAAAGCAATTTTTATCACTTCAGGTTTTGTTTTTTTATCGGGGAAAACATATCTATGGTCGATATTTTCTTCGCTAAAGAACTCTTGGTTGTAAGTTATATTTAGTGCGGTCTTGTGCGCAGACGCATTTGGCCTTGGTATGAATAAGATTCAGTATCAGCAACTGGCATATCGCCAGGAAACTGATCGCTGAGAGGAAGACAGCCCTAAAACTAGCCATTATAACGAAAAACTTCTGATTTTTTCCGTAGAGCCTAATGGGAGAGAAAGCTGAGACACGGATATATTTGGTCTTAGATGCACTTTCAATATAAACAGTGCAGCTCAATCTGCAACATCAATGTGGCAATAACCCCCTGTCAGCCTAATAACCCTAATATAAGCTTACGTTTCGTGCAATATCTAATAAAATGTGTGCGTTTTGCTTTTATGTGAACTTATTGTAACAACTTATTTGCGATATATTTGCCAATGGGCTATGAAATTGAATCCGTATTCTGTAAATAGGCGGGACAGTGCATACTTCTTATTTTTCCCCGCTTGTTTATCGGACCTGTATTCCGGAATGCGAACATGCATAGCCGATAGTAGCGTGTTGCAGGTTAGGAAGAATCGCGGGGTCCCGTATCATGCACCGGGGTTAGTTGCGTCCACATTAGTGGATGCAGAATCACGCAAGGAACAGGTAGCAGACCCAGCTGAGACGAAATATATAACTGGTGCCCTATGGGACTAGGAATCTACTTTACTTACAAATATATGTGCTTGTTTGCAAGCCCCGTGAGCTCCGAAGTTTTGACGTCGTGTGCATCAGCGCCTGTTGGTATGAGAGAAGTCAATGCAGTTTTGCATTGCTTGCTCGATTGAGTGTACCGGGTAGCGGTGGTGAGCAAGAGATGTGAATGTGGTGGAGTGTGAATATAGTCCTGTGAAGCAACTGACTGACGGAGCACTTGGTGAAGTTTCGGGCGGCTGACAGAATTCTTGTGTTGGTCTAGATCAGTGGTACCCAACCTACAGCGTAAGAGGTGAGGGCATCCTGCATCCATTTGTTTGGTAGCGGCAGGCAAATACCTCACTATTTATGACGTCGCTTTTTATCAGTGACAAGGGCTTCGGCAACGTTTATGTTATATGGGATGATATAAATACTAAAAAACCTTCTTGAATGCCCTTCTTGCTAATAATCTTGGCACTGTTTGATTGTAACCAGTTCATTAATGTTTGCCGACAGAGATGAACAACAGAATCTTAAAAGGCAGACCAAATGATCCTGCACTCCCTTCGCAGATTGGGAAATTTTTCATTGGGAATAGATTTAAATGAACCCCCCCTTTTTTTAGAACATTTAATGACTGTTGGATTTTGTAAGACAACTGGTTCCATTTGTAGATCGTGGGGAGCGTCTTTGCGGGCAAAATTAATTCAATTTCAAATTCGATTACTGATTTCATACCTCATAAAAATGTTTGCCATAATCAGTATGAATCGATGGTGTTAGTGAGGGATGAATTGGATTGGTAAGTGAGGGGTGAATTGAATAAAATTAAACAAAGGCCCTTCCTCCCAAAAAAGTGTCATTTAGTATTACATCGGAACCCCAAGATAAGTGATGCTTACAAATAAGACATTTCACCGTTCTGTCCTCTTTAACGAAAAAATATTCTTCCTCCCATTCTTTCTGGAATACGATATGTTTGGTTTGGTTGAAACCAGTCGTCGTGTCGAGAGTCGAACCCATTTAAACGTCATTGAATGATTGAAGGGGAAATGTTTCCTGCCAGGCCATGTACAAAACGAAGGAGGTGGGGATAACGCGACCAGGCGACGCAATTATCTCATAAGAGCAGAGGTTGGGCACCCTAGGTCTAGATGTCTTCATAACTGGCGCAACAGATCTGGGCATATGAAAATCTTAATGCGAGCTAGGAAGCGATTTGTATATCTATTGTTACCAGATAAATAGTTCACCAGCCGACTACATGCATTCTGGAGAAGTGCATATCACAGTCAATGTAAAATATGTGTCACCGCTTATGCACTGCATCACACTGTGCTGCACTGATATACATATACAAACAAATAGCACTGTATAATTGGCCAAACAAAAATAATGTCGATCGTCTGCCTCCAATTCTTCCACGTCTGACAGTCCGTCATCAATTGCTGTATGAGAATACCGAATAAAGAAGAGATCATAATGTGTATGAGCTTATGAATCAGTTTCCTCCATTATAAAACTTGGGTCAGTGGTTGTCTACTTACAGTACATCATATGCTATCAGTCACACACTTCACCACGTTTGCACAAACAATCTGGTCCTGACATATGATATGATTTTCTTCTGCTTCTTTTTAAACCTGATTGGTCATATCGATCGATGAATTAAATTGGTCAAATGATCTTGGGGACCATGGAGCTTAGTTACTCGACATTCGTCTTATCATAAGGGGAAAATCCCGCAAAGAACTATATCCGAGTAAACCACCCTAAGCGAGATTCGAACTCCCATTGTGGCATAAAAGATGGTGGCAACCGTGAACAGCGAACATCACGTTCGATGTTACGAGGATAAACAATGCAATAATGTCTGTTGATTTCCGAAAATAAGGCCTTTGGAGAACTCGGGTGAACATATATTCTCTTCCCTCATCTCTGCCTCATGTTTCATGAAGTCCAGAATATTTGCAATTATTTCTTTGCTCTGGCTATGTAATACCTTGCCACTTTAAAAACGTAGGAGCTATGGTTATTAGTGTTACAAAAATAAAATAAACACTATTTACTGTCCTCTTTCAAAATACAAACAGATGCGGAACACTTTTGATGCAGACTGTACAACGGTTTACTTGCTGCGACTATGAGTAAGCAATTGCAAGGTATATCAAATCGCAAGCACTGAGTGAACTAGGCTCAGTAGCTGGGTTGGCGGTCTGAGTCACGATTCCTGAAGTTTTGCATCCGCTGTACCAGAGTCGTTTTCGGTTTGAGGAGTAGAGGATATTCCCTGGTCGAGTCAACGCCAGAAGGTCTGTTAGTATTAAGATAACTGAGACTTGAAAATCTTGTAGATGATTGTCAGGCAGCTGAATAGTGTGAGGTGTATCCTGAGGAGCGTTGTTTGGCGTAGCTGGTGCGTAAGATATGGGTGGCAGGGATTGGTTATTAATGGTGCTAGCTGTGGAGGTTAAAAAAGTCTATTCCACGTATGTTTGCAACGTATCTCTTAACTGTCACGTGACTAGTCACCTCTCACTGGCTAGTGAGGTGAAATAGGCGATGAGCCTCCGTTGTAAACCTGCCTCTCGGATGATAAAAATCGCCCCTGATTGAGTGTTTATACCACTTTTGTGGCCTGGTCTGGCTCTGCATAAAGTTTGTATCTCATATTCAAGGTGTACTTAATCAGGGGAAAGGGGATGGGAATTGTGAGAGCCAGCTTATACGAAATAAGCATTAGTTTACGTGACCGTTAGGCGATACCGAACAAATTTCTGTGGAACAGATCTTGGGTATGGTGTCCAGGCGGCTTCAGTTTTTGCGCATGAGTACGTGCGAGATCTGGTAGGCTCGTGGTGAGCCTAGGTGGAGTTGCTGTGCACCTACCCTACAGGAATGTAGGATGGCCTGAGGTTTGGTATGCTTTGGTGGAGTTTAGGGTGTTGGTGTTAAGCAGGTAGTGCTATTGATAGGCTCCTCAAATTTGCTATTTTCGGCTCCGCTGGTGACTTGTTTATTTTTTTAGTTCATTTTGATTTTTAGATGACCACTCCTAAGGTTGGGAGGGGGAGTATTTGGTTCAGCTTTTCTACAGTTGGCTGGCTTGTAGCCGTTGTTACCGGGGGTGTCCGCAAGCCATGCGGGGAACCCGGAACTGCCTACATCGGCGTTCGGTTGGCAAGTAGCCCTCAGTGATCTGACAAGGTCGTTCTCATGTTGGCCCAATCTGGCGTAGAAAGTTTGAGCCCGGCGCCTAATTATATCCTCCACATATGGGAGGGCCGAAGCTTCATATAGTAGCCTGACTGGGAAACGTTGACAGACAAAGTAGATGGACCAGAGTCCACTATTCTGTATTCACCGTAACCAGAGAAGCCCGGTGTCTACAACTATGCTGCATACGTCGCAGGCATAGAGCATCAGAGGGTCTATGAGCGCTAGCCTTAAGTGAACCGACATTTGGGAGGCCCGAACAGGGTATAGGGCGGCCGCCATCCCCCTAGCTCTGTAGCGACCTCCACCTATTTACATATCTGTGGTCCCAGGTGGCTGCGCACTTTGCCTCCGACTGAATGTTGCTCTGCCAATGGTGGGGAGTTTTGACGGTAGTCATAGTAGAACTGTTGTTCCTTATTCTTTTGCTATGCATGCTTCTTAAGGTATGTTAAAATCATTTTCGTTCTTTCCCATTCTTTTTGTGGCAGGAACTGCTGAGACTTGCTGTCAATCTCGAGTTGGTCTCGTGGTTTCGGCTTTGCTTTCATTGGATAGTACCTGGCCAATGGTGGAACTTTCTGTGAGTAGGGCTTCCCAAGTACTGTGGAACTTTTTCATCGTCTCTATCCATGTGGTTCCTTCTTTAAATATTTCTATGTTTCCACTATGGGAGAAATTGCTGTAATGTTTCCACCAATTCTGCGTTGACATTCTCGGCAACGCAGTTTTTATCCGTTAAGGTATTTAAAAATTAATCTAATGCACTTGAAGTAGGTAATATAATGTATGTCTCTTAAACTAAAAATATTTTTTTATTCTTCAAAAGAGCTACCGAAGAAAACTTTAAAAATCAGTTTCACTACTCATACAAATGTACTGTGCTGCCATTTTGATACAAAAGTCACTTTCCATTCTTTGTATCACATCCATTTTTAATTATCCGAGTATCTATCAAGAATGGGATATATTACCCAAGCAAAGTTATTTATTCAACTTGCCAGTTTGCATGTAGGGTAAAACGGGGTAATTTGAGTAAGTCCAAACTTTTTAAACAATTACATCAAAACATTAATTTTATTATTCTACTTTATAGATAGGCGGAAATTTACACTCCTAAGGAATGTTAATCAAAATTATTAAAACATAGTTAAAATATAAAAGTTTAGTTTTATTATCCACTTTACGCCATAAATGTAACAGTATTGTCATTTTGCAGGAAAATTGATAATCATATGGCGTAATTTGAATAACAACAGAATTGGTCGTTAATGGCTCAAATATAACAATATAACAATAACCAACATTGTAGGTTTACTTTAACAGTAAATTCTTCTTGTTAAGTAGTACTAGCAAGCAAATAATCATAGTACAAATGCAAACAAAGTAATCCGTTCACTCGTCTAAAAAACTCCAGCACAACGACCAAATTCATTGTTTTAATTCCTCTGTTTCATCGCGCCTCTCGTGAAACCCGGTTTTGCAATGCTGGCATTGGTTCCAGTCTTTCTCCTTTGAGGATACAAGAATAACACCTGACTACACAAAATCCACAGATGCTGTTCATTCTTCTCGTGTATTTGCAGTTCTGGCACTCTGAGAAGAAAATTGCTCCGATAACCGCATTGTTAGCACTTCTTATTGGTTCCTGCTTCGTAACGGTCTGCTAGCAGAGTTATTGTCACATTATACCTCTTCATTTTCGAGGAAGATTTATTCATCTACAGTTCACGCCTTGCCTTAACGATATTTTCTGGTGAAGTCAAATACAAAGGTTTCTTGGCTCGGGTAAGCTTAGAATTTTTCTAACATAGTTTTTGCGGACTTGGATGGCATAACGGAAACTGCCTTGAAATAGCGTTTACTTAAATATTACTGTTCTGATTACTGTATCTAAATTACCCCGCGAACGATTAAATTTCCCAGTGGATCAAGAAAAAAAAAAAAAAAAAAAAAAAAAAAAAACATCGCAAAATTGTAGAAAAACAGATTCGCAGATATTTTTGCGAACTTGCACGAATATGTTGCACGATACGAATCTCCCAGGAATAATTGCATATGTTTAAATTAACTAATTTTCAACACTATTCAAAATAACCCACTATAAACTACTAAAGAGCATTGGCCTCAGCCAAAAATTGAGAAATGGACTTAATAACTAGGCTACTCAATTCTAATAGTCACATTTTGCCCACCTTTTTGTTAGTATATAGAAAATTTAAATAGTAGTGCACTAAAGCCTTCGAATTAAAACGAAAAATATAATGTATTCTTCACAGTATTGCTTTTAATTGATGTCATGAAAAATTAAAAGTACCCAAAGCCTAGCCCCAATGAGATTCAAACATAAAATATAATTTGTTTCGTCTAAACCGTCAGCTGAAGAAACATGTAGGCACTGTTTGCTATACCCTAAATATTCTTTTAAAAGTAATGTACCAATATTGTATTCTGTTACACACGCATCTGTAAAAGAGAAACCACGTTACATTTACGTTGTAATCCTGAAAATGTAACAACAATTTGAACAAAGCTTTTGAATCGCTCAGTAATATCAGACAAGTATGTAATGTAAATGGGAAAACGTGGTACTTGTATGTTCTTGGATAGTGCTTTAAAGCTGTGAGTTTATCATTTTGTAAACCTTAGTACTTTGAGACAAGAGAGGAAGTCGCTCCAGGAAAAACGACACCCTAAAGCCAGTGAATAGCATCTTTGTGTTTCATTTGCTCAACCCACCTTCTCTTCAAGATCAAAGCGGTCTAACCATACGTCACTACGGGCGTGACTTTCTTCCACACCAAAACCGGTGCCTTCTTTCACCGCAAGCGAAGAATGGTATTCCCCATTTAAAACTACCTCAGAAACAATATTCACTATTGTGGTGAAGCAAATCTCAGGAAAATACCCATTATAGGTTAAATATTCTTCCGCATTACTTGTGTCAGGAAGAGAAAGTTGGGGGCTAAAATACATTTTAAGATTAAGGAACACTGGGAGTGATGTTTTGACTGTAATTGGTCAAAAAATAAAGAAATAAATTTTAATTGCAAATAGTTGTTGGCATCTTTGGGTGTCAAAAGAGAATCAACATTTAGCTGTCCTTTCCTTCCTTCGTGCTCTACAGCCACTTAAAGATCGTACAATACACCTGTTTTCTACCATTTTATTAAATAGCGGCATACTCAAAAGTAAATTTTCACACTCCCAAAAAATTCCATTCGTCTTAGTTTTTGTTTAGATATAGGTATCTAAAATGTACCAGAACGTGTAGAAGTATTTATTGTAACTTAAAAACGACAAAATTATAATAATATTAATTTTTCAAAAATATTGTGAAAAATGATTAATTTTAGAGATTAAAAGTGACTGTCAGCAGTAGAAGTTATTGAAATCTACCCCATTTCAAGTTTTTGTGTTCAGTTCAAAGATCTAATTCAGAAAATTACAACGAATCATCTCAAATTTTGAGGTGCTTGGAACATTTTTGTTATGCAATACTTGGAAAAATATAATTATGAAATAATTTATATTTTGCAAAGTACCTTTCCAATTTGAATGAAACTTTGTATTCGTATTAGCAACAATAAAACCACAGACCTACATAAATATCCATACTGAAATACAGACATTTGAAATTTCCCTCTCAATGTCCCTAAGGATTCATCAGTTTGGCACACTGGGATCTTCGGAGTAACTTGACAATTTGTTAAGTTTTATTCGGAATTGAGAAGTGAATGAAAGAAGGTTATATAGAATTTTTTTCGAAAATAAATTAAAGACACAGGCATGCACAACATACTTTCAGATGAATGCGTTAATGTATAAAAATGGGTTTAGCTGCACCACCTTGCTATGGCAAGGTGTGATGTACAAGGGAACAGGACAAGTCTTTCACAACACGGAAAGATTGTAAAATCTTCCATGATGCTATTGTCGTCTTACAATTGTTGATGTAGGTGCATTGGTGACCTTGTGCCGAACTGTCTTACTCATCGTGGAGACAATAATAAAGAATTACTACCTCTCTCAAAGGAAAGGTATTGTCTTATCAGGATCATAAAACTGTTTTCCAAGAAGAAGACTTTGCTCACCACCCATTCTACTGCCTTCCATCGGTGGAAACTCCATTAGTTAGAATAATAGAATAACCCGTTTTTTGGGCTTCTGAGGCAGGTTTAAGAAAAGGCCAGGTCGGACAGAACTGAGGAGAGGCTAGCCCAATTTAAAATGTCAACAGACCGTGGGATGGGGGATCGATGATAAGAATTTGGACAAACTATAGGTACCTTGATCTGCAGTAACTGAAGGTATTTTTGGGAATATTACAGTAAGTTACCTTGCGTCATTTATAATTATGGAATGGATTTTTAGGTAAATGCATATTTTTATGCTTGGAATTAAATTACAAACGCAAATTAAGCATGTATATTGAATATGCTACCACTATCACAATACAGAGTTTCGTTTCAATAAAAGTGCATAATTTTAGAACAAAGTATGTAATTAATATTTTACATACTTTAGTTATTAATAAGTATTTTATGCATTTTACCAATATATTATACTCTGCTTTGTTTCTGCTTTTACTGTGTGTAGAAAACAACATAACTTGGTATCATGTTACCAAAATACTGAAGACAAGTGAAAGTTTTAGGTTGCAGCAGTATGTTAAAAGAACTCTCAGGTACATTCAGCACATTTAGAACAAATCTATATTGTCAGCCTTGTGGAAAATCTATAAAAGCTATCAACGCTCCCAAGTAACGCAGCATTTTTCCGGCAACAAGCATATCTTAGCTGCTTCATGTTCTATGAAGCAGGTGCTTGTGATGCAGGGTGCTCCGGCTCAGATTCAGGACCATCCAGGTGTCCTGAATTTTGTTCATATTTATGCCCAACTTTTGTTTCGGCGGATATTCCTCTACTTAAAACTGAACAATCCAGAAGTTAAAACTTTTCTCGTGAAGTCACGAATTTTGATCCTCCAGATGAATCTACTTAAAGGAAATGCTTCCAAATTGCCATGAAGAAACACTACGAAAAATCAGGGATGTATATGAAAATGAAAAAATATGGGTATATATTGATGAAACTCAACAGGAAGAAATGTGGACTTGTGATGGTCGGTGTACTTAAACATGACGAGACAGTTTCTAATTTTGCATTTTTGCCAGCTTGCAAACAAATTTCGTTGGCAAATCACTTATATGTTGCTATGCTCTTCAATGAAAGTATGCACATATTATGGCCACAGGGTGTGAAGTACGATGAAGTGCTTATTTTTAATACCGACGCAGCATCTTATATGAAGAAGGCCTTAGAAGCGCTTCAGCATGAGCTGTCCGAAAATGACACATGTGACTTGCATTGTGCACGAGTGCGAAACTGTTCGGTCCCTATATTGCAATGTGGACAAATTGGTAGCCAAAGTAAAGAAGGTGTTTGTTAACGCCTCTTAGAGAGTTGAACTCTTTAAGAAGGAAAATCCCAATATTCAATTTCCACCAAGATCAATAATTGTTACTCCCTGGTGCACTTGGCTTTCAGTAATGGTGCACTATGCGGAACATTTTGATAGCTTTAAAACGGTTGTGGATGAACTGGACAAAGATGATGCTTCATCAATAGAAATTATTCAAAATCTGCTAAGTGAGAGTTGTTTAAGAAATGACGTGGCGTATGTTGCTGCTAATTTGAATTTCGGTGCCATTCCATTAAAAGCTAGAAGCAACAGCTAATCTCTCCACAGTGCTAAAGGAATTCATTAATACAGAAAAGAAAATCAACTCGCTCAAACACCTAAAAATGAAAACTTTAAAAAGCAAATTCAAACTATTGTTTGGAAAGTTGCCCATGTTCTAGAAGGTCACCAAGAAGACATCAAGAATAAGTGCTAGTGACGTGCCTTTTATGAAATATACAAAGGTGACAATGTTTAGTAGAACGATAAATCTCTCAATACCGGGTAGTGCTCCGGACAATAGGCAGGGAGTTCTAATTGACAATTTAGAGAAGACATGTGTTTTCCACTGCAACTCCAAAGAATTTCCAACAAATTGGCATATCATGTCAATTTTTCAGCACTGGTGAGTTATTAAAACATTTGTTTACTACGACTTATTCTATTATGGAAAATGGAAGAAAATATGCTTGTCTTTTAATAAATATTTTCAACTTTTTAAGAAATATGTTCGTGATTTATAATGCATAAAAATTAACAGATTTAACTGTGTAGCACCAAAAATCTGTTCGATTGTTATAATATAATGCAACTTAAAACTGAAATAATTGTTGATCACCTTACTCATTAAAACCTCTATATCGGAACTTCAAGAACAACTTTAGTTTAACTACATCTGAGTAGATATTACACATTGAAATAAATAATAACAATACACCAACACACCACTGCTGCTGTTGCTAATAATAATAATAATAATAATAATAATAATAATAATAGTAATAATAATAATAAAAATAATAATAATCATCTTCACTTTATGATTTAACCATCACTCTGTTCCGATTTCTTAGTACGTATTTCCATCTCTTTTGCGGTCTGCCTAAATCTCGCTTCCCTGTAGGTTTATATTTCAATACTAAGTTTATAACTCTGGGATTATTTCATTCTCTCTAATGTGAGAACCATTTTTCTGTAGCGCTGTATTTCTTAGTTTATGGAATTTACAGCTCGGTTTTTGTAACATTGTTATTTATTTCATCTAAGCTTGTACATTCTTTAGTTTTTCTCAAAAATGTTATTTCACAAAAATAATAATAACAACAACAAAAACGTACAAAAATTCAAGGAGGAAATGATTGTGATATGGGAACCATGTTGGATGAAACTATAAATCCAATGGAACTGGAGAAGGCCAATGCCAGTACAGTAATGCAAACAATCATGGACTCCTGTCAAAAACTGTGGCCAAATGTTTCGCTTTTGAAAAAAGTCTTCTGGTGATAACGTATCGGGCTCCATACATTGTTTCAGCAATTGATCAATTGAAACCTTTGTTCCCTAAGTTAAAGCATGTGACATACCTAGTCCATGCATTTCTTTGACAAGATTAAGGGGTTTCTGCTTTCATTGGATCCGCCAATGCAGTGCGATTTCCAAGGCTCAAAATAGTTTGCTACTGGAAAAAGTACGTAATTTACAGACAGAACTATATTATGTTCATAGTTACAAGTTCCTCACTGCAGCCATTAAACAGTTAGTAGAACAAGGTCTCGAAAAGTATAAACAATAGGATAGTTTTGCTTCAGTGAAGGGTCAGTAAGACGGTTTTGGCAAAGACAAATGTGAATGAATACGAAGTTTGCCACACTGGTTTCTGTGGACGTCGCAAGAAACTTTAGCATCTACAAAGACGTTATATCTGTTAATAGATACACACTTATTTTTAAAAATGTGGAGATGCTCAATGTCTTAAAATACAACCGTTTCCTATATTTTCTTATTTCTGGCGAGTGATGATTTGATGTATTGGTTTGTAACTAAATAACTAATATAGAAGATAGATTTTAAAATTGGTTGGATAAAACAACACCTTTTTGTCCCTTTGTACCTTATTTTAGCATATATCAATTCGTTTCTTCATATATTTGCTCCTAACATTCCTAACGCTTGTCATATGCTTCCAATACCACTTCACCTCACTTCTCTATACTCATCTTTCACCGTGAATGTTACTAGGCTTTGGAATTGCTTGCCACAGGATATCAGAGTCTGCCAAACTTTAAATTCTTTTCGACATAGATTGCATATATTAGTTTAAAATGTCATTTAAAAAATCATTCCCATAGTATGTGTATATATATATATACTGTATAAATATAATTAATATAACTAATCCTTTAATTTAGTTTCTCTATTGTATCAATTAAATAGTATTGTTCTTCTGGTGTTTGTGTTCCTTTGGATGCATTTTACCTGTACCGACATTGTGTTCAGGACGTGGTATTCAGAATGTTTCTATTTAGTTGTGAAGAAGAGATGGCCAAATGGCCTTAGCTCTGCCAAAATAAATAAATAATGAAAATGAGAGAAGACTAGCGAGACTTGATGACAAACAGAAGCATGGATTGGTATTTTCAGACTAGGAATTTCCAAGTAATGCCAGGACGAAAGGAAATAAAGTTGAAATGTTATTGGACTCTAGGGAGGGACTTCGCCTCCTTATTCTTCGTACAGTCGTTTTTGCTGACAACGCTCGCCAAATCGTGTTTGCCTATCATCAGTGATCCTTGGTCGCTGAAGTTTACAGTCCTGGTATTTATATCGTTTGATTGTATACGAATTGAATGCATTGGAACGTTTGTGGCTGTTTTCTACACTACGAGGGAAGTAGCATAGTCTTATTATTTTATACAAAATTACACAAAGATAAGCTACAATTCGTTGTAGAGCTTTCAAATAATCAGGCAATTCAATACGGAAATTATAACATTTTAAGGTTAAGAATGTTTTCCTGAGAAAATTATAAAAGTGGACTTAAACATTTCTTTCCATGTATTCTTTGATTGTAACCTTAATCACCGTAGGCAATTTGAAAGAACACTTGGTGGCTAATTCGGAAATGCTTTACGCGCTACAACAGTACGCTTGTCTCCTTAACTCTGTAACAAATCTGGTGCATGTCATGTTTTTCCCGCCCTACATTCACAGTAAACAGTAGCAGTCATATTAAAATTCAGCAGAACTAGTGATCGGAAAACTTAAAACATAGAAATGAATACTTATAAGAAACGCATCGAAGTACGGGAACTTCATTGAAAAATCAAGAGTAATCAATCCATAAATATATGGGGACAGTCATTAACACATATTATACTAGGAGTCCCAACTGTCCCGTATTTGATGTGTGTGGATACCCCTGCGTGCGATAAAAGAGTTGCAGAACTCAACGGGATTATTTCAGTTTAAAACCGGCAACTGGCGAACTGTCTGAGCAACCTTTGTTTTACCCCTTTTGCTTAATCGAGACACGGCCACGCTCTTCGAGAGGGGTAAAATGAAGTTCGCACTCGATAGTTCCCAGTTGGCTGGGTTTAACTTGAAATAGTCCCGCGAGTTCTGCAACTCTTTAAACGTACGAAGGGGTATCTGCTCACATCAAATACGAAGCAGTTGGCTCACATGGTACCTATCCCATCTATGTAAAATCTGTTAAATTATTACCCAATATCTAAAAATTATCATCATCAATGCTAATGAAAACCTTGCAATAAGTTCTCGATCTTCCTTAATTATGTTCTTCTGTTTGGAATAAACGTCATCTTTGTTTCCGAGACTTCACAGGAAATTCCCGATGTGATACAAAACCAATTTCTGTTCAGGATGAAAAAAATAGCTTAATTTTATGTATATTATTTATTTGCACACTTTCGCATTTTTATTGTGTAGTGGTTATCTTGTAGTACATTTTCATTCTGTGTTAAGTTTGTTTTTTCTCTCTCTTTCACTGTCAGAATAGATTTTTCCAACATTGCAGACTAAGCTATTTCGAAATTTCTTAACTATGTGGTGTCATATTGCCTTATGTGATGCTATCTCTAGCTGTAGAATTCTTACATTATTTTGACAATTTTAAAATAGTAATATTAACGACTGGCATTTTTAACGCGGGTATTGCTGTATCAATAGCAATTTCTCAGGACACTCTGGTTCATTCTAGAAACGTTTGCCATGTATCAGTAGTAACTTTTCTAATCTGACAACACAGACAGCGTTGCAGAGGATGCGCACAGTCCTCGAGAGCAGACAAAGTCGGGAAATTGTACAAGAAAATTCTGTTAAGATAAGATCCATAAACTTCTGGAAGCTGAAGATTTCGACTTTGTTAAAATCTGCAGAAGACATGGTAGCTCAGTGGCAGAGCAACCGGCTAGAGATCGGGAGATCCGTGGTTCAAATCCCGGCTATAACATTGAACTTTTCAGTCTGACTCTACCTATCCAACTCCTGTCCTACACACTGCTTGTGTGAAAAAACAATTATTCCAATACCAATTGACCATAATAGTTGGCTATACTATGAATCCTGGGACTGAAGTACTTGCAACATTGTAAGTCGCCATTGGGGTTGTCATCTCAGAATAAGTTGAGATCACCTTGTGGTTTACCAAGAAACATGCGAGTTAGTTGAGAAATTCAATGCTGTGCCGGCTGGTAGCTCAGTGGCAGAGCAACCGGCTAGAGATCGGGAGATCCGTGGTTCAAATCCCGGCTATGGCATTGAATTTTTCAATCTGACATTACCTATCCAACACCTGCAGAAGACTTTTTGCTAGGAGACATTACTATTTCTGGTATGCACCCATGACTGCGATTGGAGAGGGAAAAGTTTTTCAATATATAGAAATAGTTTTCAGGACAAGGAACGATCTCTCAAGTTCGCAACTATATATAGCTGTAGTTCTTTATTGCGAGGGAGCTATGCCTATAACTTTCAATAAATCTAGCCTTTTTTTTTCTTTTTTATTTATTTTTTACATTGTGTTATATTTTTATAAATTTTACATTGTTTTACAGATCCTTTTTCAGTAATTTAAGTCATATTTTCATAAATTTAAGCTCATTATATCCGTAATTTTTTAAAACTTTTAGGTCATCAACTTCCCAGGTCCTCTGATGATTAATCATGATACAGAAATGTAAATATGCGACGTGTGAGCTTTAAATCTTATGCGACGTTTCAACGTGGTCCCACTGGCCAGCTGAAATATTCTGAAAATATTATTCACCTCGCTAAACGCCAAATTTCAACTCGCAATGACGTAACTCTCTCCGCAAAGTCGGAATTCCATTAACGTAGAATTTAGTTGATCAATATTACTCCAATTATCCTCCATTCTGTGTTCAGGTACTCGTCAACGGCTGTCCTCATTTTCCAGGTGGCTTCTGAAACGTTGCTTCGGTGAATCGGGGTCGTTATCGCATAACTTTATGCCTCGTTAACACTTGAAGTACTGATGTAGTATTTTCAGAAAATATGCAACATTTAATAGCCGCATAAAGGGCGGTGAAACGTGCTTTATTAGCGGACGTGTGTTCTACAAACCATTGCTTCTAAAAAAATACCGTGCCGCTACCCAACACAGGCCAACAAAATTACTTAAGAACAAACAAAATAACAAAGAGGGGATTCGGTAAGATGACTTATTTTATTTTGTTTATGTATTGAACTTATAAGAGTTTATTTTTTTAACCTCTTTATTATACTACGTTAAATCTTTCACCGTTTCTTTTATGTGATAAATTCGCAGAATACTTGATCTAGCTAATACAACGTGTAACAACCGCTATTAACGAACAGGAAAATCCAAGAGAATAGGCCTTCTAGATAACTAGTCGAATCCAAGTACATATTGGAACAAATGAATATGGGAGAAAAACCTATAACTTATAAGTTTCTTTAGTACTTTGCTTTATCAGGTATCAATGAGACCGTACATTAGCGGAAGGGCATTCGCGTGTCATATCTCTATTGTGCCAGAAAGGCAGTTGGAGGTTTGATGATATTTATGTTCATTGACTTGTTTTAAAGTATACACACCTTCTTGTTGATGAAGTATAAGATCGATAGATCAGGGATGACGATCCAGAGGCAAGAGAACACGATTTCCTGAAAGCATATTTCTATCACCGTTGACAGGTGTGTGTATATAACTGTGTTGCCTCTGTTTGGAGTCCTAATACCATATTGTACTACATCATTTCGATATAAATGACCTTCGTCCACTGCGTACGATGAAAGAAGAGGGTTCATCTCACAAAAGATGAGAGGTTTAAGTACGTATCTCTCCGAAAGATTAAAATGAAAGAGGCGGAATTCCATCACTACTCTAAGGACGAAATTTCAGGTAATCTAAGGATGTGAATGCCACCTAAAACCTGGTCTGGAAACAAAACTCGTATAGCCTCACTAAGCAGGAATGAGTATATAGCATTGCAGCCAATATTAACGTATCGGTCCCAAAGACTACAAGCTCTTTATACATTTTTTCTGCGTAAATGCATATAGTTAATAAAAACCGGCATTATTTCAAACAGTAACGTAAAAAGGACACTTGAAAATTGTCACTTAAGCTCCAAGTTCTTATTACCATGACTGTGATTAAGCATGTCTGTTTCACGATAGAAGTTTTGTTTGCATTATTTTAATATCTCGCGCCGTCTCTGACTCCAACATTCTGTGTTGATTCCTATTTTGTACAATAATTTCTTCTTATTCTTGTTTAAAACTCTCTAAGAGGCTTAGTAAAGTATTTATTTTTTATTTATTATTCAACTTCACTATATCAGGCTGCCAAAATTGCAAAGATTAGTATTAATAAGGATTTAATACATATCTAACTCCACAATTTTAACGTGTTGGTATATTATTTAAGTGCATATTAAAAAGTTTTATCGCATAGTTAATAGTGTGTTAATCGGAAATTTTACTGAATATATCTCCGTCTACTTATAAAGCAAACTCAACAAATGGAATTAAATAAACTTATTGTCAAACTACTATGTCCACATCTGGCATATGGTGTCTAATATCAAGAATATTCCGCAGAGTGTGAAAATGAAGCTATTTTCTGAGATGATGGCAAACCTGACGCAGCAAGGGTGAAGCTACAATTACATTCCAAAATAGGGATTGTCTAATAAAGGTATTTAATGTGTTATTTATAATTAATATTATACCTAGGAGTACACTAAACAGGTCTTAGACTTTTATGCATAAGTGGAATATACAATCGTTATTTCTTTACGCAACACAAGACTAAAATATCGATTTAAAATTTAGTAAGCAGGTCACTAAATAACATTAACAAACTGCAATTTTCATTGACGTTGTTTTAGTAATAAGATTTTGCTTTATTCAGTGAACATTTTTTTTTTTTCAATGGGAAGTCGAAACAAGGAGGATTTTGCTTTGTAAATGGCATCACTATAAATAAATACCAATACCGATAATGGTGATGATAATAATGATAATCATCATCACCACATCAAATGAATGAATGATTATAATCAAAATAATAATAATAATAATAATAATAAACAAACCATCCCCATCCGGTGTATTTGCTAGCCAAACCACTACAGCACAGCAGTTACGAGAACCTGTTTGTAGTTTCTTACCTGACAAACAGTACATTACGCTGGAAAATAGCATACTTAAAACCGAACTGCCGGCCAAATGTTGTTGACGCCTGCGCCGGAATTCGTGAACAGCACGGCATTTAAAGTAATATCCTAAAATTACTAACCGGAAGTATAGTACTTACATTTTAATACGTTTATCAAAAATTATCTTAACACCTTACTCTCCTAATTTGCAAGTAATACACTTCGGTGATTTTAGCTGGGTATACATAGGATGGTGCAGATTCTAAAATCTCTGAAGCACCAAGCAACATAGGCGTGTAGTGTTACAACCCAAAATAGCCTCTCTGTCCTGAAAAATAATGTTTGCTCATTACTTTTACAGTTAACTTTGGTTATTTTTCCAATTGTCCTTCGGGGTGTAAACTTTTCCAGTAAATTTGAAAGTATTCTTAAAATGACAAATTTAATTACTGCTGGAAATTTCAGTGAAGTAAAGATGATGTGCGTTCCTACAGAAGTTATTATTATTATTAATTAATGCACCTAAAAAGTACGAAGTATAGGCATTTGAATTTGTTTTCTGCAATATTATTTGTTTTTCAAATTACATAAGACAGCAGTGAAACCTGGTTTCAAAATTAAGAATATTGCATCGCAAGTAACCTGAAGATTTTTTTTTTCGGAAACTCCCCTAGGAATTTATCCAGTAAGTTTCTGAATTAGTCCTAAGCAAATTCGAGTGGTGCAACTTATATCGATTGTACACTGACGTGGATAAAATGTGACCCATAATGGAATGTGGTTGTGTAAGTTGGAAGTAACATTTAGAGCCGCACCCTGCCGACCTGAATATCTCTGTTTCTTGCGTATAAAGTTTGAAGCACACTGCCCCGTCACGACCGGAACGAAAAATTCCGAGGGTCAAATACGTGTCATTTAATGGCAAACTCATACTAGTACAATCATTTGGAAGTTTTACCTGGAAAGTTTTCCGGTTTTAAAAATTGGCAGTTTTGTAGTTTTTGATGTGCTCTTCACGAATTTCAACTTTGCCTCCTCGCATCTTTGCCGCTCGCGCTGCCATATTGAAAAAATGGCGCCTAAAGACAGTTTTTCGACATTATCTCCTTTCCTATTTATTTTACGATAAAAATAGTTGTATGATACATTTAACTAGAGAAACTTTCCTATAATTTATGTAATAATCCTTTTTTAAATTAATAGTTTTAGCGTATGGGCGCCGCAAAGTTTACTTCACTCTTATGGCCAAAAACTCATTTCCACACCGCCATGAGGTAGAGCAAGGGGCTCCATTATTATTATTATTATTATTATTATTATTATTGATACTATTACTGCTATTACTATTATTTTTCTTTGTTATCGTGGTATCCCCAGTAGGTCTAAACCACGTTCAATGCATTATTCCCAAATTTAGCGCATTCTCCTTCGCTTCGCTGTTGTTGATGGTCCAGGTCTTCAGATGCTAGTTCGTCTTCAGGAGCGATCGAAACGTCACATGCAGAAACTTCTTCCACATCATCCGCGATAGGATTACCGTTGTCATGACAGTTCTCGATCTCATCGTACGTTTGCTCGAAAACAGTATGCGTTTCTTCCTATTCATCGTTATCTTATGATAAAACTTGGGAATTGTCACAAGTCTCACTGCAATTCGTGCCTATAACTGAGCACCCCAAACCAGCCTTTCTGCATCCGCAGTCTAACATCCCTTTTTGCATTTGCAAGGAATAAGTTTCAACAACGTTTCCAGTGTTGGGGGCTCGAGTGTGGTGACAGGAACATTGTTGCTTTTTTACCATCCCCATTGTTCTGCATTTAGTTCATTCCCATACCACTGCTGAGCCTGGTGATAGTTACGAAACGAATGTTATCGTGCTGCTGCTTCAGTTGGTGGTAGCGATGCAACATGAAATTTATTTTTGTATACTAATTTTGTGAAGCATGCATATCTATAGTTGTTTAAAGACATGTTTTTCATAGTTTTCACACCACTGTAGCCGTATAGTTCAAGAAGTAGGCGTTCTCCAGCTGTAGCAATGATCTCTGGATCAGAATGTGGGTTTTTGAATACCTGGATAACCTCGTGTAAATCTGGACTTTTCGGTGTACTTTAATATATTTTATTCTTCTCTGATTGAAGAGTGCTGGTGTACCACAGCCATTGAAGGCGTGCAAGAATAATGTGTGATTTGTGGCGGTTTTATCTCTGGTGCTTTTTAATATATTTGTTGCGAATTTTTTACTTTTCCGGGTTTAAGCATATATATGTTTGAACGTGTACATAGAGTCGTCAAAATAAGAAGATCCACATCTTCGCCGACAACTATTACAGAATCGAATATCGATGAAGCACTTATTGCGGTATTGATTATTAGTGTATCCGCATCTTCCGTGGCTTGTTTGACCACAATATTCGCAGCTTCAAATTTTATCTTCAACATTGCAATGAGGCGGACAAACAAAAAAATGTTATTACATAAATTATGGAAACTTTCCTTTAGTTAAAATGTATTATATAGTTATTTTTAATGTGAAATGAGTCGGAAAGGAGATTCTGACGAAAAACTGTTTTAGGAGTTTTTTTTTTCAATATGGCAGCCCGAGCGACAAAGATACGAAATGGCAAAGTTGAAATTCACAAAGGGCGCATTGAAATCTATTAAATCACCACTTTTTAAAACTCCCGGAAAACTTTCCAAGTAACCTTATTTTTAGCAACAAACGATTGGACTACACTGGTCGTTCGGAAACGACCACCTTCCGCTCCTTCCGAGAAGGGTAAATGCTACACGACCCTCTCGGAAGTTTCCGTTGGTAGCCTTCGTGAAACTATACTACGCATACTTGCGATTCCCTCAATATGCATTACTTTCCACATAAACAGGAGCAATATTAATATTCACTGTACAAAATTATAAATAATTGTATAATGCTGCAGATTAAAGCTATCACAAATAACTGCAATATAAAATTATTTGGGAGGACATGGGAAAGAAAATAGGCTAGCCATGTAAAAAAAAAAAATAAGCAATCACTAAAGCATCAAACTTTAGGAACACATTTTGTTCAAAAAGGGTGCCCTGTAGTTTTATAAGGCGTAAAGTAGCCAAATGTAAACATTGTGACCCAAAAATCACTTCTGTAATAAACAGTCTGTCTAAAACGTCACGAGGACAACGCTATTAAAGCCACTAATCCAGTACAGAGTGGAATGCACCAATGTATTTCAGTTACGCCGCACATTTGATCAAGTAAGTGCTGTTATTTTCCCTACTACACATCTGCGACTTCATTTACTCATTCCTTGCAACATAGTCAATGTTACGAGACACAAATCACTGAAGCAGGCCCAAGAAGTGATTCCTAAGCAGTATCATTTCAGTTCCCACATAGGGTTTTACTGCATTCACAATTAATACCTCTGTTCTTTATTTTTTATATACAACAGCCTATTAATTATTGTTATTAAGGAGTAGTAATGAATACTAGTTATATTTAGGCATGCTTTAAAGAACCTTTAATATTAACCACACCATATTACTATGCAAATTATTAAAATGTAGTCTAATCCCAAGCGGACTGCAAGCTATCCCTCAATGGTTATTGATGCGCCAAAGGTGGTATTCATTTTCTGTATTTTTGATGCCAAGAGCAGGTTTAAGTCAAAAAACTTCTCCTCGCTCATTCTGAAGTATTGAAAACATTTCCTAGGTCTTCTCGTAAGTCTGAGAAAAGATGACTGACTTCACCATGATCTCTTTCCAATTTATGCTGCGAATTCACTTCTTCCTCTTTCCACCATTCTCTCTTCCTTTCTCATTCGCTCTCTCCCTCTCCCTCTCTCCTTCAATTGCTAAACATCTAATATTACCAAATCCTCGTCCGAGGAGCCACAGCTTTCACTACAGTAAGCATCCATGGTTAGCCAGAATATTACGAGCAGTGAGGTTTTAAGCTTCCGCGGAGGGTGAAGGGCTGAAATTTCTGTTCCGGTCATGACGGGCCAGTGTGCGTCATCCTAATTCCTAACCATTGGATTGGCAGGGTACCTTACCTCTCCAAAATATGGCCGCAAATGCCAAAAAGTAACATCACTAAGTAGTTGTTTATTATGGCATGCGGAGTACCGTTATGACAATGATTCATCGAGTTTGCGCGTAAAAATAAATATAACACAACAACGCGAAGTCAGTGAAGTCTGAAGGTGAAGATTGGTTTTGTATTGTGTCCAGTTTTAAGTGTATTATCTGTGTATATATATTCACGGATACTTTTTATAGAAGGTACGTTAGTAATGTGAATAATAAACTGCTAACTTGGAGAGCAAACAGCTATATCAAGGTGAGAAAACTATGAAACGTATTGGATAAAAATGTAGACTCTTCGGTGTTCAGGAAAGCTAATTTACTATACTTCACGAAATCCGCAATTAACTTACCTCTTGCTTAAGCCCGAATGAGCCCCAAAGTGGGTCATGGGGATTCATGTCGCCTAGAAACAGAAAATGTGCTGGTAGCGTAGAGATTGGTTTTTCCAATTCAGTGAGCAAGAGGTCATCAGATGCAGGCACTACAAAATGGAGGGTAGAGTAATCCTGACAGGAATTGACTGGATGTCAGAATGCAAAGATACAGAGTCAGCAAAAATATCATCTCAAATAAGCATCGTAGTGCCCTCATGTGCAGGAGGACCCTCTTCTGGGATAAATCACACCGCACAGAAGAGTAGTGCCCAAAGGAAGTGCAATCTTGTAGACGGAGCTTCATCTCCTGCAAGCAGACAACCAAAGGCTGATTCTGATGGAGCAGCAGTTCAAGCTTTGATCGATGAGGTTGAATGCCGCGTATTTTCCACTGTAGGATAGCTATCGTCAAACGAAAGGCGTTCCTACATATTGGGCTGTGCTAGCCCGTTTAATTTGTTTTTCTTCGGTGTCGGAATAAGACTCTTTTCAGGAGCACGATCCTGCCGCTTACTCATTTTTTCATCTTGCAGCGGGGGCAAAATCCTCCTGTTCCATTTCTTCCTCGGGGGAGGATCCCTTTGCAATGGGCTATTTCAGTCCGGAAACCTCGAACCGATACCTCGAACCGATTCCAAGTACTGAAAGGCGAAGATTGTCGTCGCCGATCGGAGCTCCTCCCAGAAAACTCCTCAGAAGAGAACCTGCGTGGAAAGTGACGCAGACTTATACTTCCCTAGGATGATTTAGGAGCAGCCTTACACGTTAAGGAAGTCGATTCTAACATAGCTGGTCTTGAAATATTCCTCAGGAGCAGAATACACTATGGTTTTGCCGATCTTATTGTCAGAAGTCGACGGCTAGGGTGACAATTGTGCTGTACTATGCTTGACATTTGCGGATTTGTTAAATGTTAATGCCGACGTAGACAGAGGACTTCGGTAGCGGTCTGGCAACGATAATCTTTTCCGCAATTTTGGCCCCGTCTGAGTTCCAACTTCCCACCGTGGTACTGGTTTAGCTGCAACTGAGCTGTAAGTACCGGACCGCGGGTCCGAGGGTTGGCGGAGGCACAGAATCTTACGGACTTCCGAGCAGGACGCCTCTTTCACACGTATCTCCTGAATGGGGAAACTACCGGGGACTGGATGGATGTTCCCCATTGCAGTTGTCGCAAGATGGGATTACATGCAACCGACATCGTGCATAGCATCTCCACAGTTAACACATGTAGACCGACCACTTCAGAACTCGCTGATGTGCCCAACGCGCTGAGACTTGTAGAACCGAGGGTTAGAGATGTATGGCCTAACCTCAATGGCTTTGTACCTTGCCCTAATTCCAAGAGGTAGATCTACCCCATCAAAGGTAAGGAACAGGGTACCGGTAGGCATAAATTTACCATTTACTCTTCTCTGAACCCTGTACATAGCAATAACACTTTGTTCTGCGAGATTATTTTGAATCTCCTCATTGGACATACTGTCCAAGGCGCGGTTGGTGCTATCGCCGCGCAAGGAGTTCAATTTCTTGTGCATCTCGACCGTAGCCGGGTAGCTGCCCATCATATGGCTCTCAATAGTTTGGCTGCCTAGGAAGCTGACAGTGCTTCAACCAGGAGCGTGCCATTACGAGTTCGAACACACGAGTTTACAGGACCAGCTTTCTGATATAGGCCCTTCTGGATGGCAAATGGACTAACCGACGAAAATGCCCTACCTTCCTCTGTTCTCCTAATCAATATTGTTGCCATAAAAGGATGATTTTAGTTCATCCCCTAATGTTCCCCATCCAACACGGAGTCCAACGAGGGGATAGAGCAAGCTCGACCTCCCACTTGCCCCGTAACTCGGTATAGTACCTAGTTCTGGCCAATTGACTAGGGGTGGGTTAGTCTCTAGTTGCCCGTTTTAGTGAAGCAGAAACCAACGTTTTATATGAGATTGCGCACCCTGCCCACTCACTCAAGGTCAGAAGCCCGGACTTTGATACGCAATCCTTAACCAACCAGGATATTTCTTTCCACCAACGCGAGTCTTCACGCACGGCCTACACGTGGGTGGGCATCTTGACGAACTGACTCCTTCACCACTCAGAGGTTGCCCACATGAGGGAGTAGGGGTTGGCTCGGGACCCCGGGTGCGACAAACTCATACCTACCGTAGTAGGCCCCTGGGGGAACGTTTCGCGAAAGTCTTATCAACGTGCTTTACACCATATAGGCATGAAGCCCTACAAACTGATTTGTGTCTAAGAACTGAAGGAGAAAGAAAAGGTAAAACGCGTTGAACTACTGCACCTGGTTGTCAAACAATTGAGAATGGAATGCCGGATACGCTACTGTATTTCATAAGTGACGAAGTCTGGTTCCATCTGACAAGATATGTGAATTCCCAGAATAACAGATACTAGTCAACATACAATCTCTTTTCGATTAATGAGGAACCTCTTTACGGTTGAAAAATTGGAGTGTGGTGTGCCGTGTCAGCAAGTCGAATTGTGGATCTTATACTTTATGAAAAATAAGTAAACCCTGATATGTATACTTGCGAATATTTGAGGAATTTTACGCACAGTTGACCATCATGAACAGATGGGGCGATCCGTCACACTTCACGCGAGTCATGAAAGATTCACAGAAGAAAGGAGTGTCAACAAGAGTGTGGCAGTCGCGTTCTTCAGATCTAACCACATGCGACTTATCTGTGGGGCAGTCTAAAGGGAAGAGTGTACGCAAATAATACCAACAACATTTTGAGCGTAAATGGCGGGCGAGTAGTCTATACTCGACGCCGTTATTTCGTGCTCCATCCTACATATTCCCAAAACATCTTACATACTTCTATTAATTTTTCAAACAATTTCCCAAATACGACCAGTCTATAAGATGTTATATTTTTCGTATCGTTGCCCTCTTTCTTTAAAGAGGCTACACTTTCTTTCTTCCAAATTCTGGGAATTTTCCTCGTCATAAACATTCCTTATATAAATCACACAAATACGTGTCATATTTTTCCAATTCTTATGTCATCTTTCCTGTATCCCCTCTTGTCTTGAACCTTCTAAATCAGTGTAATGCTGCTTCTATGTTATCAAAGCTAGAAATTCTTTTATCGTAATACCAGGTACCTATCCTCTTTTTAAATTTTCTGTTACTCCCCTTCCTATTCTTGCTGGTGATCTGGAAATAATTTCTCTAACAAACAGCTCACTGATTCATACAGAGCTTTAGTGAATTCGACGACTTCCTTTTCATATTTAATAGTTTCTGAAGAACGTATTTTATTTATTATAATCTTATATAGAATTCCTCAAGCATGTATTTTCATATTTGTCTACACAAATTTCTGCCAGGATTTTCCCTGAATTCAATATTTAAATTGTATCTTCGTTTATTCTCGATACGCACACACATACGCACACTCACACACACATATATACACATATACACACAAACTTTGGCGGTTTGTGAAGTTATGTATTGCGGTTGCTGCAGTGGAATTATATCCGAATATTTGTTTCAAAATGGCAACTATTAAGTTCAGGAAAAAATGAATTCAATGTATGTATATTCACCTCACTTAGCAACATATTCAAGGTTCGGTAACGTGTAGATTTGAGCGTGTTTACCACTTCGTTTGGTTTCCCTTTTACTGTAATAAAAATATTTATAAAAAGAAGTTTTTTTTCTTTGTCATGAGGGTTCAGTTGTTACGCTTTGCTCCTTGCACTAATAAGAACAAAAGAACAGTATCTACGAAAATGTATTGCTTGTAAATGAAACTGAACTAATTATTGACGGCCACTCCTTTAAATATTTCCTAAAACTGTAAACATAAGTCCTTTACAATGCAGCATTAAAAGGAGTCTGTTAGAGCGAACATCTTCAATAAATAAAGGACATTATAAATGTTAATATTATGGCAGAAGTTGGCTACCGTAAATCGATTACAGTCCACAATTCTATAACATTTACTTGGTCTGAGCAAATATCTGCTGTTTAGTTTTGGAAATTAAAGTATTCATTTGCCGTAGCATAACACTCATTAAGAAACTGATACCGAGGGATGAGCTAGGGTTTCCTGTCCGACCTGCAAGTACCTGCAGCTACATGAACTGTTTCAAACTGTACCTATTATATGTATTCCTCAAGTCCCTGTCGCCCTCTCAGCCTTATGAAAGGGCACACAAGGTTCTGCTTTCACTGCAGCGTCAAAATCCCAGAGATGGTCGAATATTGCTCAGTAGTTAACGAGTTTACGCAGTTACACGTAAAGAGGCTTCCCGTAACTGGATAAAGCCCAAGTCGTTTAAGAAAATAGTGAAATAAGACAAATAAAAGTGAAAACAATCCTGGAAGAGTTGCAAAAGTATTTAATGGTCTTGCTTTTTTACCTTGCAATCAACAACTGTAGCTCCTGCGTTCATATTCTGCATTACATATTTCCTTAATGGATTTCTCATTGCTCTTTTTACACTGATTGTAAGTTGCTTGCCTTTTCCTCGATATCATTACTTTATCTTATTCTCGTTCGCATTCAAATATGTTCTCTCTACTGGCTTCGTATACATTTTTAGGTTATATCATAGTATCATTAAAAATTCTACTATCTATTTCTTGTATAGAAATAAAAATACATCAAATTACGGTCGCTTACAGTTAAATCTTATAGTACTTTCATTTCTTTATACGACGGTATAGTTCTTACTTCCTAAGGTCACAACATTTTCAGATGCTGCCAATCTATTACGGAATGTTTTGAGATTACTCGGTTCATTCACAGTTTCTAACAGTAATAAAATTCAGCCACTTCCACTTCCATTTTCTCACCTGTTTCATCCAGAGTAAAACTACACCACCATTGAACTTCATATTGAAATTGAGACTCTAGAGGAGCTGATCGTAGTAAGCAAACATTGCATTCGTACCTAAAACCTGTTGAGCCTTAAGTTAATCCTCGCCAAATTAAAACCCAGAGAACCAGTGCACTGTTATAATGTAGCCTTCCATCCTGCGCGTCCTTCACGACCACATGGCGCGTACACGCGGAATATTGTAATGTAAAATGAACAGAGTCCTTTTTCCGAAACTTAAACGGTAACTAAAAATTCTGTTATGTATAATGCTGATCAATATTGATTTAATAACAAAATAAATGGGTGCACATGCAATAGTTAACTCTAAAACCGCGAGCGAAAAAAATAGCACGTATGCCATAACTTAAATGTATTTGCTCTCTGGAAGCGGCTCTATTCCCTTCAGATGAGAGTCGTCGTCTGAGCTGTTTGTGCTGCTGCTTACCGCTCCAAAGTTGATAACCAGGTCAACAACAACGGTGCCACATAAACTATCCATCACCCAAAACAAAGCTTCGTTCTTTACATGTAGCACTTTATCAACTGTTGGCGAACCATTTTTAAAAAAGAAATTGTGTACCATTAGGCGAATTGCATTCCTCACAAAGTCATCATATTCTTACATCGCATATCTCACACGTTTTCTTTTTTTCCCGGGTGAAACCAGTTTTCCCGTTTTAGATTTTTCTTTGTGAGTACTGTTAATATTTGAAACCGAAACACGGGTGAATTTGGGTGTTAGTTTCACCTCTTTCAAGGGAAAGGTTGGTTATTTCTCACAAAAGTTGCAATAAACATTCAACACTAGTTTTTCACCACTGGTCAACGGTTTACCAGCCTTATGCTTTATGTAACGACAAAGATGCAAGAAGAAATTCACGGCGACTCTCATTCTTGATTCAAAACAGCAACAACTAGCAACCGTTGCTGTGTAAAGAATATTCAGGAATTCAGGTGACTCATACGAATAGCATGTTGGGATTTTTAGCACTGTTTAACGGCAAAAATCAGCATCAGTTTAACTCTTAGGTATTTGTATAGGATAATTATACAATTTAAGAATAAATTCATTCTGTAATTAGATTGTTAGCATGGGATTACATTCTTGAGCGCACCACTATAGTGTTGTACCGCACTGAACTGACTACGTGGATCTGTTTGGCGCGGATCAACCTAAGAGTGAATAGAATTTAGTGGTTCATCAACATGCAGCCAGAAATTTCAAAACACACGGTAGTATTTCAAATAAAGTTCACAATAATGCTAATGTCAGATCAGTAGCTAGCCAGCACTCAAACTCGTATACAGTTTCATAAAGCATTCCACCATTGCACAGACAGGACCTTAAAAGGAACAAGCCATTGTGATTGAAGTTCCCAGTTGTATGCTTCTGGAATATTACGTTAGTGTAATTGGTAAACCCGCAAATATTGGTTTTCCTTCACTTATCTCTAAAGCTAGAATTCCCATATTTCTTGCAAGTCAAAACCTGGTGAAGGAAATAACTGGCAAATATCTTAAGATAACAATCAAAATATGTCACTAGAGTGCGACAACTAATAACCTAGAACAAGAGAGTAATACACATTCAAGAGGCCGCGAGTTTTAATCTTGCTTTGGACAAGTTACCCGGATAAGGCTTTTGGAGGAGTTATCCCTTATCCTGAGAGAACGAATGTGGAGTAACTTTAAGCTCCATGGACCCGGAGATTATTTTAGCATCGCTACAACATATATAAAATGTTTTTTCTAGTCATGCTTAATTACCTAATCAAACACTTACTGCACCACTATGTCACCCATAATTCTGCCATAACCTGCTTTAGGTCGAGAATTTCAATTCCCGGTTTTAATTGCATAAAGTAGGCAAATTAGCGTGAAAAGCAGGGGAGCTTGTCAGATTGACTGACACTATTAAAATTCAACTTGAAGGAATTAGCTATTGGCTTTGCCTACCTTCAGATATGCCTCTTGTGCAAGTCGGAAGGCCATTTGCTTAAGCATTCACAAGCCTTAGAAAAAACAGATCCAGCACAAAACAGTACGGCTAATCTGGAAATGCCTGTTAACAAATCCTAAGATCGAGCACAGTTTCCACTTTTGAAACAATCCCCGGCGATGGTACTTCGGAACATCCTGCCTGAATCTGACACTGCTCCTGTGACTGATGTTCCCAGGCATGTAGTGCCTATAACACCTCTTCTTTTCCTAATATAAACTGCAAAGGGGAAATCGAGGACAAAGAAGCACTACAATAACCTACCAAGCTGATGAGCCCAAAACCATTATCCAACAGTAAGAAAGAAACCAAAGTCGGCGAAGAAGATATCTTCTACTCTTCCTGAAGATAAAAATGAGAAATAAATAAAAATACAACGCTAATGAGCTACCCATTGACAAAAAGGTAACAAAATCAGGTTATGTAACCCAAAAGAGTAAAAAAAATCGGATGCCATCTCAAAGTTCAACAATCAGCTATCATTGGTTACAGATGTCTTAGTCCTTACCGTTTGGCAATTTAAGAGTACCTTTGAAAATGTACAAGATTCGAGAAAATGCAGAGTTTTCTTTAAACTACAATATAGACGTTGAAAAATTAGTAGATGTGCTGCGTAACGTTGATTCAGAATTTACTGACTCAGGCTTAAAGTGCAGAACCTCTCAAATAGAAAAAAAGAACCTGATATGTTCTATTCGCAAGAATTTCTAGGCCCGTTCTGCAAACAAACTACTCTTACAAAAGAGCAGAAATGATCTTACTATTTTATTCCTTGTAAGCAGAAGGGAAATATGGCTAAAGTGATGCTCATATCCTTTAAAAGCTGGTCGCTATTTGAATAACTGAAGTTCGTTTCGCTTTGCAAGGCCCGCTCGCAAAAGCGAGGTATGAGGTTGGCTAACCCCATTTGAGAAAAGTTACGCAGTTTAAACTTGAAACCAATTACAAGAAATATCTTCCAAACAGTCAACTCTACAACAAAAATGTATGACATAAATTGTGTGCTTTAATAAAATCTACATTGTTTGTGCAGTTAAGTTTTTGTCCATTTCTTACGGTTTAGTAGCCATGCAAAATTCACCAAAACTCATCCAGAATGAACAGGTATTCAGAGGCTATTCCTAAAAAATTCAAGATGTACCTTTTATTTGTGATGTAAATATCTATAATATACGGAATTTTAATCAAATCATTAGATCCGTTTTTGAGAGAAAGAAAACATTTATTTATTTATTTATTTATTTTTTTGTGTAATGGGGAATTTTCTTGAAAGCTTTCGTGTCGCATCCTTGGAAGATAAAGTTTAATATCAAGTTTGGTATTAAACGGTGTTTTAGTTTTTGAGCTATGCTGTCCACACAGAGAGAGCGAGAGAGAGAGAGAGAGAGAGAGAGTGAGTGAGAGAGAGAGAGACACGCACACACAAAAAGAACTTTTTTCTAAAAAATCTTATGTGTTCCTTTCACATAACTTTCTCTAGCCTTTCCCAATACAAATTATTCTTACTAGAGATTATTCCTTTATTTACATTATGCCTATCGAGATAAACATTAGCAGAATCGGCCTTATCACTTGTCTCATAAGTAGAAACAAAATAAGGGAATACAACATGCAACAACTTTTTGACGGGGTATGCAACACATAATTTACAAAGTACAATACAAACCGCATACATTCAAATCATCCCAGTGGCTGTGTAGCCACTTACATTAAAGAAACAACATCCCGAAAAAAAAAAAAATATTACTTTGAATACTCCTAAGAAGTTAATGCAGTACAAATGTTGTTAACCAAGTTATTTATAAAATTTACAACCTATATTTAACAAATAGCATTGATATAAACCATAACCTACTCTTATCGCTTAGGCCAGTTACAAAAGCCATTAATGTTGTGCGGTTTCAATGTCACTACAATGAGTAAAGAGTAAAAATAATTTAATCAACCTACCAACCTCTATTGTATTCTACAAACCAAAGCATTACTCATTACTCTCTGATTACTATCTGTTCGCTCTTAGACTGATCCGTGTGAAAACGGATCCACGTGGTCAGTGCACCACGGTAGCAGTCCGCGCAAGAACGTAATCTCATGCTCGCAATCTAAATTACAGAACGAATTAATTCCTAAATGAATAATATCTAAGCAAATGCCTAAGAGTTAAATTGACACCGACTTGTAGCATTTAACAGAGCTACAAGTCCTAACATGATTTTCATATGAGTCACTTGATTTCCGCAATATTATTTACACAGTAACGGTTGCTAGATGTTCCTGTTTAGAATCATGGAGGACGGTCGACGTGAATTTTCTCTTGCATCTTCGAGTTTCATAAAGCATAAGGCTGGTAAGCCGTTGGCTAGTGGTGAAAATTTATTGTGTTTGTTTATTTTAAGTTTTGTAAGAAAAATACAACACTTCCCGCAAAACAAGTGATCTTTCGGTTACAAGTATAAACAGTGCTTGCAAAAAAGAATCTGAAACGGGAAAATGGTTACACCAGAGAAAAAAAAAAAGAAAACGCATGAAATACGCGATGTTATAATAATTTTGTGAAGAATGCAATTCCCGTAATAGTGCACAACTTCTTTTTTAAAAATGAGCCGCGTGGTTGCTAAAGTGCTACATGTAACGAAAGAAGAAGGGTTGATAATCTGTTTATCAATCTTGGATTGGAAAGCAGCAGCATAAACAGCCCAGACGACAATTCCTATCTGGAGGGAAGAGTCGCTTCCAGAGAGCAAATAAATGTAAGTTATCGCAAACATTTTTTTTTTTTCACTTGTACTTTTTTAGAGTTAATTACTACATGTGCACCTATTTGTTTTTCTATTACTATCAATATTATCACCATTATACCTAACATACTATTTTAATCATCATTTAAATTGTCGGAATAATGGTCTGTTTGTTTTACATTACAATATGCCGCATGTGCGCGTCCCATCGTCGTCAAAGTATGATATTTCTGACACAAATGGTGGACGACTACATTATAACGATGCAGTGGTCGCCTGGGTTTTGTCTTGGCGAAGATCAACTTAAATTTGAATAAATAATAGCACACAATACTGACAGCAGCATCGATTCAACGGTATCTTCTCCTGGTATTTGCACATTTATTTCGTTGGTTACTTTATTTGGTGGCGCTTGGAAGCGTATATTTTCTAATAACCATAGAAATGTACAATAAACCACCAATGTATGTTAAAATAACTCGTGAATAGATATTGGATAGGGCAGACTGGTTGCAGTATAAAATTAGAAAGATTAATAGTAACATGTTTAGTTTTCAAATTATAAACCTAGACGATTACTTTGGGTATTTATTTTTTACAAACAGAAAAGGTAGAATCTGTAAGCATCATTTTACAGTAAATCAAAATGCTCTCCAACAATGTAAATCGACAAGATTAGGTTCTGATAATAGTAAAACAGTTATACGATACAGCACTGAACCACCTAGAAAGTCTTTACAATTTTTCCATGGCAGTGGCGAAATCAATAGCAATTTCTAGACTCCATTCGAGTTGTAATGGTGCACTTTGGTAATGCCGAGCAATTTATTCCGGGAGTCATATGGAGTGCGTATGCGGTAGCAAAAGACTAATTTTTTTGTTGAGATAGCTGAAGTTAGTGATTGTGGTTCTAGCAAGGGTAAAAATTGTCCTGTCGCTGGGTATACTTATAGGCACAGAAGCTGTCCTCCTAGAAGCACGAATTTTTTCTCGTTTCGGAACGAAAAGCAGCATGCAAATATACGAAAGCTTGGATTGCCGCTTTGAGAAGGGAGACGATTGATAGGAAACCATCGACTCCAAAACAACATACTCCTATATGTAATCGGCATTTCATTGATGGGACACCTACGGGGGAGCCTGATTGGGTAGGGGGGATTACGCTTTCCTGTAGTAATCCAAATTTTCATGTGCATTTTAACCACACATTTACCCTTTTGCTTCTTAAATGTTAATATTTGAATCAAAATAAAATTAGAGTAATTTTTACTTTCTCTATACGTACTATGTACATAGTGTTTAGAGATTTCATCGGAAATACATGTTTTAGTATCCCCTGCATAAAAAAAGCATTTCTGGAAAAAGGTCCACGTGTCCGTGTGTCTGTGAACACGATAACTTAAAAACGAAAAGTCGGTAAAATACAAGTATTCAAGTTTAGTATTATACAGAGATGCGACACGAAGATTTTGAGAACAATCCCTCTACCCAAACTATCTTTTACAGAGGAAAAATTTCGAAAATTTTAATTTTCTCAAAAATGACTAACGATTTTGATTTAAATACCGTATATTAAGGATATTTATAAGGCAAATAAACTGTATATCTTGAATTTTCTGGGAACAGCCTCTAAAAACCTCTTTATTCCGAATGAATTTTGCGTAATTGGTAAACCGTAAGAGATAGACAGAAACTTAAAACACAAAAAGATGTAGATCACGTTAAAACACACAACTTATATCATATACGTTTCTTTCGTAGAACTGGCCACTTCTGAGATATTCCTTGTTATTTGTTTCAGATTTAAAATATTTAAACTTAGTTGTAAACTCCTGGCCCTACATAGAAACGGATTTCAACCTCATGGCAACCAGTTTTTAAAATATTTGACTAGGTATAGATTTAGCTTATGCTACTCCCTTATTTCCCTTCTACTTAAAAGGAAGCAAGTAATAATACCCTTTCTGCCAATTTTGTTTTTCGATTAGCATTAAGTAAATAGAAGAATAAGCTTTATAACAATTTATTGCAGAGATGTAGAGAAAGCCATGTGAATGCAACACATAAGATTTTTTTTTCTTTTCGTAGAGCAACAATAACCAGTAACCTAATTATTTATTTTAAGTTAGGTTGGCAATTCTGATTCTAGCATTGGAGTGATTATAGTACTAAACTCAGAAGTGATGGCTATCCTACGGGACAGAAAACACTGCATTGCCGCTTCACATAATGGGCGTTTCCAAGACAATTGCGCAGGAAAATGAAGCCTTCCAACATTTTACATTACGCAAGGTTTTTGCCATGCATAGACAGGTATCCTTAGTTTCCTTCTTCTTGGTGATTGAGGATACTTTCAAGATGGGCAAATACCAAGGATGTTACCAAGCAAACATACGCTTTGGCTGAAAGCCCTGTTTAAAAGATACAAGAGCTCTATGAGCCTAGGTCCAGGCTTCAAAAGCCGACATCCATTTACCACCACAGTAAGTGTATCTACCTGAGATATCTTGTCTGTGCAAATGAATGTGAAAAGATTACACTTTGACAGTGTGTTTAGTTTACCTCTACCACTTACCAAGCGAACCTCTGCCGTAAACTTTAACTTCCCAGGGATATCTCAGAACTGTTAATGCAATGCCGTTCTCTGCTAGCTATCAACATCTAGCGGAAGCTCGCCTCTTAAGGCGATGATAAAGTAAGAATTTGGGTCACAAATATTTAACTCAATGTAGTACAGTGGTGCACTTTTAACGCTCACTCACCTCAACGCAATTGTTGCTATTGATGCATGTTAAGAATTTTCTGCTCTTGAAAATATACCATACGGATATTATAAAGTTAAATAATTAGTTTTCAAAACAGGGCATTTTCTAGCTCGGTATTATCTTGTTTACTTTTCAGAAGTCGGTGTTGTTGAGTCCAGTCACTCGAATATGTTAATTTAACAACTCGATTCTGGCCTGAATAATAAGTTACATTTTTGATGTAACGTACAGTGACGTTTATAAAACGTGGCTCAACTCCCTAGATCACAAGTGTTTTTTCCTTACGTAAGGTTTCCACCTTCAGGTAAGCATTTGATCCCATTCAGTCGGTATCAGATCTCTAAGTGACTGGTTTGGAAAACAATTTAGGTACATAAAACGAACCTATGAACAATGATATAATGAATACGAAATGAAGGAGCGTTTCACTATGATTGTATATACAGACAACCTTAAGAAATACAACATTCGGCATTCTAGAGGAAAGCCTGTAAAAACATTTGCGTCATTAAACTGGACAAGAGTTAACACATTCTTAAGAGCTCTGGTCAGAGATAGTATTTATACGTTTTTATTGTATTACATTTTATTTTTGAGCACACTCAATGCAGCATTGTCTCAATGTATTCCACTAGTGATAAGCAGATAACTTAGACCACTAGCTTGTAATATTGCCCAAAGGCAGCTACGTTGGCAAAGGATAGGGGCGAGATTTCTTGAGCTCGGTTGCAGGAAAATAAATCAAACCCATTGATTCGCAATTATTTCATTTCTAATAAATTTGATTTTTCATTGGGTTGCAAAAACGCTGATTTACAAACAGTTAGTGTTCATCAATTGATTGTCGAAATGTATTTGGTAGCATTGCAACCACAGCCAGAAGACGATGCTCCTTTCTCTGAGTGTTGACCTGTTGCTAGAGTTTAAAACAGGTGAAAATTAATCGCTCTACAATGTCCCACAATCTCACTGTTTACATTTATAACCACACAACAAACAGCTGATTAGTGGACAGCAATAAGATCACTTAACATAACCTGAAATGCCCCAACTGTGACTATCAGCTGGTTCATTACAGATTAATGGAAAGTTCCCACTACTTCGTCTACTCAAACTTTTTCTGATGCTTGAAAATATAAATACTCAAGGGTGCTTACTTAACCTAGATCTCTGTTCAAATTTCTTATCAATATATACAAAGAATAATCCCTGTCTCTCTACGAAGTGCCTTATCCTTAAACACCAAAGTTTCATGCAATTCGAAGACTTCATCAGAAAAATCCGTTAGTGTTTTAACTTTAAACGGTAATACAGCCAAAAGCAGCAAGTTAATCGTTCCATTACATACGATTTCTATAATAACAATAGGAATAACAAGATTAATAATAACACTAAAGACAAGTATCCTCACTATTATTCACCTTGTTTTAGGCTAATTTATCCGGTATATTCTATTTCTAAAAAGAATCTGATGTATTGCATTCACATGACTGTTTCTACTTGTTCTGCAAGCAAACTATTCTTACAAAAGATTATTCTTCTATTTACATAATGCTAATCGAGATAAACATAAACACAGTTAGTCTTACTACTGAGTTCCCTATAAGCAGAAGGAAAATAAGGGAATACAATAGGCTAAAGCGATAATAAAATCTTTTAAAATCTGATAGATGCGTGAACAGTTAAGTTTGTTTCGCTTTGTATTTCCAGAAAAACAAAAGAGATGAAACGAAAGGTGACCCCATTTGAGAAGATGTGTAGTTTAAAGTTGAAACCAATAACAATCAATATCTCGGAAAAGGTCAATTCTACAACGATTCTGAGTTTTAATGAGATCTACATATTTTGTGTAGTAAGCCTGTATCTCTTACGGTTTACCAGTCACGCAAAGTTCAGCAAAATTAATCCAGGATGAACAGGTCTCTAGAAGCTATTCCCAGAAAATTCAGGATAATCCATTTTATTTGTGATGTAAATATATTTAATATACGGCATTTTAATCAAAATCGTTAGCGATTTTTGAGGAAAACCAATTTTTCAAGGTTTTTTTTTTTTCATGTAAAGGCTAGTTTGGGATTGGGGAACTTGAAAATCTTCGTATCGCATCCTTGGAAGATACCAAAGTTCAACACCAAGTTTGGTATTTAACGGTCGTTTAGTTTTTGATCAATGCGGTCCACAGACACACCCAGGGACTTTTTCTAAAAAAAAATCCTTTTTTGGACTCAGGGGACCTCAACACATATTTCCGGTGAACACTAGGTATAGAATTTTTGGGTTGAATACAATACTTTCTCTGTACACTCTGTACATAGTAAGTGTAGAGAAAGTAAAAACCATAAACGCACTTGTGGAAACAAGTTTCAAATTACTTGAACAAAAATGCTTTACTCTTAAATAATGTTATAATATATAGCAATTATAGGTCAATGTTTGGCCATTTCGATTCCCAAATATTCTTGAATGGCAATCAAGCTACTAAACAGAAAAAATCTACTGATCAAATCTGAGGGGAGAATAATCTCAGAACAACACTGATTGGCCTTTCTGCAACAGGAAATTTACTGATCGCCAATCACAGCCGCCCTAATCTTCGATCGATTTTGATTTGCTTTTCTGCAACAGGCATCAATCCCAACAAACAGCTGCGTTCTATTGTAGGACACATTTTATGCCCGTCAGTGTAAGAGTAACTTACACCTTTTGATTAATACACACTTAGTGTAGACTTATGCCGCACTAAACGGCTATAACATGCACGCAAAGTTCGGAAATGGTAAAAACTGTTCGCTTAATGATGTTATATTGGGTACTCAACAGGTGGCACTTTATTTCTACGCGTGAAATCCAGTTTTGGACGAGTGGACCGTTCTTTGTTAGTAGTACGAACCTTGTTTATGACCTGAAAAAGGTACGGAAACAAAATTTAAACCGACGGAGAAATATATTCATGGACTCATGAAAACCCAGACCTTAACGAAGAAATTTGGCATATGTAAATTGATAAACGATCTCAAAATGTTCCCTCACCAGATCAAACCTTTTATGCGAGCGTTCTACTAAATGTATTTTTTCGAATGTATTTAATTTTTTTCGAATTTGAGGTAATTGTGTCATTTTCTACAAAACGTGTAGGTTAAGTATATAAAATAAAAATATTTATTTTCGTTTGTTCTTAAACTTATTTACTTTGCTGTTAACTTGCTTTAAAGTGATGCCCGAACAATAGCAAGTTATGTAGTATTATCGCGTTGGTTATTTTCAACATTTCCTGGTTGCCTTACGCTGTAGATATAATATGCAAATTATATAGAGCCAAGAAAGGGGGATGGAACAATTCAGTGCTGGATTATTAAAATACTAATGATATACATTTGATATGTATTAACTTTCATTGTGATAGACGTGTAAGTATTAAATTGTTAATTCGTATTAACTATTTTAAATAATCCGTATTAGCGATTAACTGTTCTGCACTAGATACCTACATCACTAATCCCGGATCTTTGTTTCTGGTATAGTTTACAGGTGAGAAAAGTTTCACACCAGTAGGTTTCTGCTACCATTTTGCCCATGCACCTGCGGAGATATTTCAGTGGAGTAAGTGTCTTAATTAATTATATATTTCTGCATTTTAAAACTCCGATTAGCTGTATCTTTTCAAACACATATACCTTGTTTCAGATTTTGAATCTCAAAAACTGATTATGACTGCACTCCAGTATTTACGAAAAATGGCTTATTTTGTATTAATATTTCCATGTCAATTCACTCAATATCATACCTACAGGTTTTCCTGCACTTGTTGATATTTGTCTAATGCGTCTAATTTTAAAATAGTGTGATATAAATCTGCATTCTGAAGCTGTTGTGCCCATATTTTCAACATCATAAAGACGTTAATGGTACTTATGATATTAATCTGACTCAGATAATCGCATAGATATGTTAGGAAAACCAGAATAACTGTGGGGTATCAAACGTTTTATTTCGATACGAATATTAAATAAAAAAAAAAAAAAAAAACTTAAAGCGCAAATCATCAGTTTAACAGATAACTAGGCAAAAATATATTAAAACTGAATAACGTAACCCCTTATAATATTCGCTAGCTAGTCTGTGCAACAGAGAGAGCCTAATCAAATTTGCAGTGTTTACTGATGTTGACATGACGGTGTCCTATGTTGCAAACTTAAACCAAAGTTTCTCTATTATGACACGGTGTATCATATTAAAATTGTCTGATATTGCAATTTCAGCTAACAAAGTTTAATACTCCAATGCACCCATTAATACCTTCAGCGATATGGACGTAATATAACTTCCTGTGCATTACTTAAATAATACAAATCCAAAACATGGGATAAATCCATGAAGTGATACAAACCTCTACTTCTGGATTTTGGCCGTACGGTTTAAGGCAAAATATGAGTAGATAACCTATTAAACCAAGGATCGCGGGATCGAATCGAGTCAAAATGTATGTTCTGCATTCAAGAGAAACTGTGGAAGAGGATGGGGAGGGCCCAATAAAACAATCGGTGTGATGCCATGGTTGAATGCTGTTGGGTTGCGATAATTGCATTTTACAAGTTTCCCCCTTTTTGGTCAAAAAATTCACCCTCAATGTTACCTAATATATTAGGATCAGATAATATTGTCGATATGTGTCCGAATGGCCGCACGGTCTAAAGCATGGCATCTGAGAGTTGACCATACTGATTCATTTTAACACCCCACCTCCATTATTGGGTATCCTTGAAGGGGTTAATGTGACCAAGGAGTCACCATTTGTTGCGACTGATTAATTTTTCAATGGTAAGTCATGCATACAGGCTATCATTGTTATACAGCCCTAAAATGTTGTTCCCCGCATGTATTATCTTTATAGGGAGAGAGGTCCAGCAACTCCTTCAGAATATGTACTTAACTTTACTTTTCATTAAGGAGGGGTCGGAGTCTGCCCTTAACACTGAAACATGGATTTATTGTATTATCCAGAATATGAAACTGGATATGCAGCCGTCTAATGAATAAAACTAACTGAGCAGTATCTCTTAACAGTGCCGTCATATAAAGTTCTTTGTTTTTTACTTTCAATTGGTGTTCGACGTTGGAAACAATTTCTGATATGCCCACCTGGGTAGTGTGGTGGTAGCGTGTGTGCCTCACATTCAAAAGGTCGTGAGTTCGAATCTCGCTTAGGATGAGTTACCCGGATAAGGTTTTTTTCGGGGTTTTTCCTTGTCCTGAGAAGACATGACGGACCCCGAGATCATTTGAGCATCATTTTACCAATTGCATTCATCGTCCTATATGACCAACCAGGTTAAAGGACGTTAAGCCACCAAAAAAATAAAAAATCTGATATACTGGCAGCACTTCCCATTCCACGGTTCAACTTTAACTTTTCTAGCATATGCGGGCAGACATCCTCGTCATGCCCTCTTAAACAAATGTCCCTTCGAAAAACGGCTTGAGTCCCTTGGGCTATTAATTTTCAATTCTATATCATCACCACAATATGTCATTGGGTATAACACGAGGTCACAGAGAGGTTGGCCTCTTTAGATATATTGCCTTGAATACTTGTTAGTTTCTTCAAGACATCGAACCACAGCTATCGACAGATATTGCCATTTGTTAAAAAGTATCTTTGAAAATTATATTTAGATGCAACACAGAATCATAACACACAGGAATTTCGAAGCATTAAAACCAGGACTAAAATATATGAAGTTGAATTATTATTGGACTTACGGATGTCACAGGTAACAAACTAACCCCACCCATCTCTCATATTGTTTATTGGCGCATGTAGACGTCACTCAACAGACCATATTAACCTGCCGTCAGTGTCCCTTGACCGTTCTTTACGTCTCTTGTATCGGTATACAATTTCACTGTAGATAACTTGAAGCCAGCTGCTTAAAAATCCTTATACCTTCATATTACACGACATATTTTTGCAGTAACATAAGTAACAAACTATTCTAATAGTGATAAGTAATAAAATATTGCTTTTCCTGTTCCGAGTGGAATTGTAACCGGACATGTTGAGTCACCGATACCGACTGTCATTTGTTTCGAAACCAAGTGTTGCGGACGTTCAGCGATAGTTAATGACAGTGACATTCACCTCTCTGCAAAGCCAGGCCACTAAAAAGGATAACAACCCGTGGTGTCACTTTTTGGCAAGCTTTCAAAACCGTGATCTCTATTGTGTGTTGTGATTGAACGAGAAGAGACCAGGACCATTCCAATAAAGTATAAGACTCTTCATGCCGAAACCTAGTTTGATATTCTTGTGGGAAACTCATGCTGGGATAGTAGGACCCTTTATCAAGAATTAACAGGGAGTTATAACTTGAAAGTATTAAAATCAAAGCCATCATGCCCTAAGGGCAACGCAGTTGAGTGAAGATGGGGCGTCCTTTGCGTATAGTATAGTTGCATTCCTCTCTCGTTACCAATGTGATCTTAAAAATTTGATTATGTTCCATTCATATGACTTTCTCTAACTGTTCCTCAAACCAACTATTCTTCTTGTATCCACATCGTGCTATTCGAGATAACAGAAATTGTCTTATTAATGTTTCCTTGCTATTAAAACGGAAATAAAGGCTAAAGCGGTAGTCAAGTCTTTTCAAATCTGGTTGCGCTGTGAAAAAATTCAAACTCCGTGCCTCTTAGCACGGCCAAGAATAAAATATAAGAGGTTTGAAACGAAAGATGACTTCCCGTTTGAGAAAGACTTAAGTAGATTAACAATGAAACCAATGATAAAAAATATCCCAGAAATTGTTTACTCTAAAAAAGATGTACCTATAAAAAATAAATTGTGGTTTAGGGATATCTAGATTAGTAGGTTTTTGTCTAAACCTTACAATTTACCAAGTATAAAAAAAGGCATTAGAAATGAAGAGGTCTTCAGCTGCTATTCACAGAAAACCGAGATATGCGTTTCGTTTGTCATAAAAATATCTTAAACATGTGGTATTTTAATGAAAATATTTGCAGCCATTTTAGAGAATATAAAAAAAGTTTGATAAATGTTCCATGTAAACGGTAGTTAGTGGAGGGGAATTTCCTGAATATCTTCATGTCGTATCCTTGGAAGATACCAAACTTAAGTACCAAGTTTGATACTTTTCGTTTTTGAGCTATGTCGACAGATGCACATGCACACCCAGGCCACGAACCTTTCTTCTAAATTTTGGATTCAGGAGGACCTAAAGCAAGTACTTCCGGTGAAATCTCGTATCAAATTTTAGGTGGAATACACTACCTTCTCTATCCAATATGTACACCCGTGAACAAAAACAAAATGAATCATGTCTGGAACGCCAAATTCGTTTAAGTTCTACACGGCACAGCGCCTTGTGTACACCATCCGCGATACAGTTGTGTGGCGGCAGCAACAGGGTATCAAGTTCCAAATCTTAGTATTAGTATAATCATAATCGAATTCATATCTTAATTTTCAACAACAAACTATCGATATTAACAAAAAATGTTAACGCTACAAAACATAGTTTGTATTGTATGGCACTACTAAAACTACCACCTTGCCTGTGTGTTCCCTGTAGCGCTGTGGCAAATCGCAGGTTACTCCTGTGGCGAGGGTCGCAGGTTCGCTTCTCGCATGTAGCAAACATTTCTTTTCCTTCTCTTAATGACGTTGAATCAACACAGAGCTGCTATTTATTTTAGACATACTTATTTCATACAGTTAACTCGGTATAGTTAATAATATGATAGCTGTTATGATGCGTCTTTAAGGGTTTATTCTACCGAACAGGAGTATGCTGCATACGACAGCATGTGGTGCGCAGAATGCTGCGCAAACGCATCAGGCACGAACAGTTGCCTCTCAATAAAAAATGGAATCTGCAAAGTATAAAAAAATACTAACTGTATTGTTAAGAAAACTGATGTTTTGAAACATTTTTAGAAATCCAATTTTTTGCCAATTTGATTTTTTTTTTCTCAGTCAAGGTGACCATTTTCCTCCACACATAAGGGAAAGGCGTCAATCTATCGTCCAAAGGGGATCCTATACGATGCAGAATATTTTTGGCTTCACAATTCCATCATGGTCGCGTATCTTTATCGTATTGGGGCTGTATAACGAGGGGTGCTGTGGCAGCTTGATTATACCCTGAACGATGTGCAATACACGGTAATACTCGATAATATTCTGATTCCTTTTGTGAGGATGAGATATCCTGATGGAATTGCTTAATTTTTACAGGATAATTATCCTGTCCACACCAATTTACCTGTAGATGGGCGAAGGACAAAAGATGGCTTTTGGGCATAAACTCAAGAAACTTGGGAACTTATAGCTTCTCGTCCACATTACTACAGGCATTTAGTTTTGTCTATACCCCAATGATTGAGAGCAGTTATATGGGCTGAGGTTTCATACACCTAACATTAATTATGTATACTTTTGTGTTTAATTTTACAAGATAATAGTTTATTTACAGTTTTTTTTTTTACTTATTTAACACCTGTATTAGTAGAATTATGCTTTTGTGTGCATATATAGATAGACCCATAACTTCAAATGCCAAAGTTATATTAATGCAATATTATGTTCTACGTATTCAGTAATAAAATTTACAAACATAAAAAGTGACAAGCAGCGTGAGATTTGAACCTAGGAACTTAGAATTGGAAGCAAGGCGGTCTTAAACTCTCGGCCACCGTAACACTGTTTTTTTCAGTACTCATAAGTTAAACATTGCGCTCTCAGTCACAGATCAGTGTGTAGTTATTTCGTGTGCGTTATAAACACAGCTTTTTCGATGATACGCGAAGCTATTCGATCGACACATGAAATATGGGGGTGACTCATTTATTGTGTCCACGGCTGTACATTGTACACACGTACTAAAGAAAGTAAAACGAGACAGTTGGTGCCGAAATGTCTTAGTATTGGTTCCTTTAATTTCTAAAGGGAAACTCGGCATTCGATTATGGAACCGTGCTATTCAAACTATCAATTACTCCTACTTCTCTATGCAATTAAGATACGGCGCGATGTAGCTTTTATAAGGAAAATGTTTATAAATGCTGATGCTTACAGAAAGGTGTAACATTTTTGTTACAGATTTTCACTTTAAAATTAAGCTCCCACTAGTTGCCTGAGGCAGGAAAAGCAATCGGGAATAAGCTATAGTAAAGAGGCCGCAATGGTCAAACGGCAGAGTAGTGAAAGCTACAACCGTGAATTTAGCGTTGTATTCGTTACTATGAATTACGGATTATTGAGGTTCAATACCTCAATCATTGGAAAGGAAGCTGTCGCGATTTAATTTAAATTTACTCTATAGATTTTCAAATAACCGCCCGAGTAGCCCCACTGTTAGGGCTTCACAACACTTCATAGTGATGAAAAGTTGAAAGACCTATCGAACACCAAGAATAGGTTTTAACACCCACGTTACCTAGCGCTCCACAACGGAAACCGGATACTGACGTTGACAATCTGAAGCACATGTTTTATCACCGGGAACAAGCCACCAACTGCTTGTGTTTTTGCTGTGGCGTTCCCCACAACACATGATGTAACGCTGATCCGATCTCTCCCTCTATTTTGTCTTTGCAGCATTTGTTTTTATTTTCCTTTATTCCTTCATCGGCTATAACATTTCTTAATGCACACTTCTTACAAGCCTAAAGCTCGTGTTGTATATAATAAATCCATAACCAAATATTTCAGGTGAATTGTTTTATTTTTACAGTAACTGGACTGGCCTTCAGCAAAATTCTCATTTTTAAACACCTGAAAAGTTTTGTATATATATTAGGTCCAGTTAGAGAACTGTTAGTCAGGATACTCAATTGGTTGGGCATTGGCGGGTTCAAACCCGTCTCAGACCGATGGTTTTTAAGTGCTTAAAAGCGACAGCCCATGTCAGTAGATTTGCTGGCATGGAGAACTTTTGCGGGTCAAAATTCCGGCACAACAGCGGCGTTGATATAAAGGTGGCAATTGACAGCGTCTTTAATTAAATACATATATGTATACTTGTATTTCTTCTCTTGAAGAGAAGGCCACGAGTGGTGAAAATTCTTCTCTTTCCCGAGTACAAGGATTCCAACAATTATCCCATTGCAAACAAACGTAAATGGTGGGGACTGCTGTTCTGAGAGTAGCGAGCCCGTTTTCATCACAACTGGAATAAGTAACGTAAGTTGAGCACCTTCGCCAAAGACGAACTCATAGAATCCAAATATGTTACTCAATATTATGTATTTATTATCTTCACGTATTTAAAACTCACAAGTATAGCATTTCTGGACAATTTTGCCACTCAAAGTATGTCGATGCTATGAGTAGTTAAGAAGTTCACTATTGTTCGATACGTATATAAAAACAAGAACAAAAACAGTTATGTTCCATCATTTTTAACATGCACAAAATGCAGGCAACTGTTTAGGTACCATAACAGCTGTTGTGTGTGTGTGTGTGTGTGTGTGTGTGTGTGTGTGTGTGTGTGTAATAATTGCATTAATGCCCTAGAACAGGGTTCGGCAAATCTGTAGCTGCTGATATGAATGACGTAATATAGCCATCAGGGGTAAAAGAACTCGTCGCCATGCTTGACCCTCCCTCCCTCCCAACCTCCTTCAATCAGCACGCTTCAATCGTAAAACAAGCAGCGGTGTACATCGCAACGATAGAATTAGCTCTTTTTGAAACCACGAAAATGGGGAGGAAGCTTGCAATTTCAACAGGAATGCGAGGAACAATATTTTTGCTGCGTTATGAGAACATGTAAAGTGTGTTGAGTTCAAAGTTGTGATTGGTGTTTATAAGTCAGACATTAACGGCTTTACAAAAGTTGTCACAATACCACAAGCAAGTAACAGGTAGGACATCGTTAGGTGCTTTAAAAGAGTGTTGTAAAACAAATCCATAAATGTAACAGAGTTTCAAATGCAACGATAAAGTTTAAGCATTCAATGAAGCTTTATAGTCTGTTAAAGAAGTGGATAACAAAGTACACTCACTTTACTATACCTAAAACCTTAACGCTCATAAATAATAAAGTAGGTACCATCAAGTAATTTGACTTTCTGGAATTGTGGGTGCAAATGAACTGTAGTAAAAAAGCTGACAGTTCAGGTAACACATCTGCCACGGAAAATAAAACGAAACGACTTAAACAGAATTAAAAATTGAGGTACCAACTTTACAGAAAAATAACTTAAGATTGCAGAAATCTAAAAGCATAACGTGATTGATAGACTAAAATGTATGTGCTCTCTTGTACGTCAATGCTTGTAAAATAAAATTAAATGTATGCGCAAATGTTGAAGTGAATAATAATAATAATAATAATAATAATAATATCAAAAGTTACTGTAAAAGCCCTCTCAATCTGTATTAAGCAATTAAAATACATAAAAGAAAATGTGAGTAAGAAAACTTCTTTTGCTACACCGCCACTAAAGCTTAAGAACCGTGCAGATGTACATGCTGGGATGAGTTACCTTATGTCACCATTTCTACAATCACGACGACCAATTTGCAGATTCCTTATCTTGAATAAGATTCAAAATAAAATCTAATATGCTAGCATATGAAGAGCAGAGAGCGAAGGAGAGAGGACAGGTAGAAAAACAGGAGGGGAAGGGAAATGGAGAGAATGAGAGAACGGAAAGGACAGAAGGAACTCCGCAGTTAAGACAATAAGGCCAGCGGACACATATGTCACTGAGCACCCACTTATATCATGGAGTACATTTTACTTTACAGCTCCAATGATATTTGTTTAATCACCTCTCCCAGGTTTTGTGCAATTTTACGACATTGTGGAGTATTTTATGGTGAATTCACCCTATACCCCATATAATTGTAATTCTCCACAGCTGCCAAATAACTGATGAGAAATATCCCGATACTCATGCAAAACTATGTGAAACACTGGCAGAAGTTCTGGCTTCCTTAACCTCCCTTATGTTCTGAAAATCCTACATGGCCTTTGATGGTAGAAAAATCACCGGCCAGAATGACTGAGTAGTTTTTTAGAGGACTCAAGTAGGAATTTGAAACCTTTGTACTTTCTCTTTGGCCGCATAATTATTATATAACATAAAAGTCCAATAGCTTCCATAACGCAAAAAAAGGCTTAACAACAAAAATAGTGGTCTCAGAGTTAACGAAATACTGACTCGTGGATCCCTAATCTTAAAGGCACAGAAGTGATAAATGTGATTTTCTAAAGTATTGAAGCTAGAGCTGTATTTTTTTGTGCAGACATTACTTACAACAACAGATGTATTCATACCAAGTTTAATTCGAAAATGTCTTCTCATTTTGGATATTATATTAATCAATTCATTCGGTTTAATTAGTTAAAATCAAACTATTTTCTCCTAAAGATACTAAGCTGATTGCACCATTTTTTTTAAAACAAAATTACATTCCTTAATATTTTTTGACAAACTATATGTTTGAAATTTACTTATGGTGACTAATCTCTTTTAAAAGTATTTTATTTCACGAAATGGCAACATTAAAAACCAGCGCATTATACTGATAATTTTTTAAAAACTAACCTATGACCAATATAAAAAATCCAATCGGACGTTTTATTGCATATATTTTGCTTTGGGAAAACTTTTAGACCTCTAAATGCATTTTTGTAGGAGAGGATAGATTTTGAATATGGGGAATAACAAAAACTTTGAACCTCAGAAAAGTCGCACCAAAGTTTGACAGTCATTTAACCAGTGGAATGCTTTTAATGGCACCCAAAGCATATGTTACATCCGCCCTAGCAGAACCAAACTTTGCAAACATGTATAATGCAAAAAATACTTCTGTGTCTCCTTAATAATGTGTTTTCAGTATGCAGTTCTTTAACATGTCCTGCTAACCAACATGTTGACAGCATAAGTACAAAGGAAATAAAGCAAAACATTCTTACACGAGAGTTTAACAGAAATTCTGGCATACATCTATGACAATTAGAATGAATGTTACTGAAAGATTTCGAAACTCCTTCATTACCTACACCATATCTGCAGTATTTGATAAATAGGAATTAAAGAAATAAATACAACATAATGATTCTAAAAACAGCATCGATTATCTGTTTTTAACATCTGGCTCCTGTTTCGTAAATGTTACATCATAGCCCTGTGTATACCAGGTGGCCCAACAGCGCTGTATTTTGTGTGTACAGATAACCCTCCCGGCGTTATAAAATTGCAGAGCTCTATGGTGTAAATCCGAGTAAACGCCGGTCAGTGGTGTTAGCGAAAGCAGCCTTCGTTCTTCTGCTCTTACATATCATCGTAAACGCTGAAGGAATCGCGTTGATTGAGAGGCTTGTACTAGGGTCCTTGATGATATACAACCGTATAAATACACAAAGAAAGTTAACATGCTTTCCAATTCAATTACAGAGCCTTTACTTTTTAGAGAATAAAGTCACATTTTAGATTCCCTCACCGGTAATTAAAAAATATTTCACCTATCAATATTAAATCAAAATATTAAGGCGCCGTAATAATAATTGTGCATGAGATCACGTAGTGGTTTACTGTATTACTATTAGTATCATTACTATTATTACTAATACTATTATCAATATTATTAATATTACTATTATAATTATTATTGTGCACTATATGCAAAGCAGAGTAAATGAAACGTGTGTGTAAAAATAAACATGCCAACGCGAGAACAGGAAGAATATCACTGTATTATTATTATTATTATTATTATTATTATTATTATTACTTGGTAGAATAAAAATAAAACATAGAATGTTCATAACAAAAAACATGCAATCATCTGAGCATGTGGTACAGTGAAATTTTACCTGCCTTCATGTTTGCATGTTTTCCGTACGGCGCTTTGATGTTTTTATTTCCTGTTATGATATTGCGTAGTAGTAATAAAATTCATAATCACAACCATCATAAGAATAAATAATAACCATAATAATCATAATCATAAAATAATAGTACAGTGAAACACTACCTACGTGCTGTCCTTTTTTAGATTTTTCGTTATGGCGCTTTCCTATTTTGATTTTGTCTGCTAAGCGTGTACTGCGTAATAATATGGATGATGATGATGATGATGATGATGATGATGATAGTGATAATAATAATAATAATAATAATAATAATACATTAAAACGCTAAGTGCTCTTGTTGGATGTGCTCTTTGATGTTTTTAAGTTTTGATCTACTCTGCTACCGTTAATAATACTCTGAAAAAATAACTGTTTTCTTGCTTACGTGTAATCATTTTCATTATTTGACTTGACTTACTCTGCTATCGTATCATGTTATTTGTTATTCTGCTATACAATAGCAAACTATTAGTAGTACTAGTAGTAAGAACAACAACAATAATAATAAATAGTAATACAGTGAAACAGTACGTGCTATTATACATGGATTTTGCTAAGGCACCTTAATGTTCTGATTTAATCCTACAGTGGGTCTATATCTATTAGTTAAATAAGAACAGCGTATTACACAATTACAAAGCTAGTTTTTTTGTGAAATGTTAATAGGTGAAATACGTTTTAATTACTTGTAAAGGAATCTAAAAGATGTCTTTATTCTCTAAAAAATAAAGGTTCAGTAATTGAAGTGGAAAGCATGTAAACTTTCTCCGCGTGTTCACATTGTTGTATATCATCAAGGACCCTAGTACAAGCCTCTCAATGAGCGCGATTCCCTCAGCTTTTACGCTGATATGCAAGAGGAGAAGAACGAAGGCCGCGCTCGCTTACAACGTCACGAAGGTCGCTCTCGCTAACACCACTGACCGGCGTCTGCTCGGATTTACACCGTGAAGTTCTGCAATTTTTAAAACCAGGGTCATCTGCACTTGCGAAATATGGCGCTGTTGAGCCATCTGGTATTTATTGGAATCAGACGAATTAGAGTTTGTTTTTACATGCACTCTCTGCGAAGCACAGAACCTAAATAGCTTTTTGTTTCTATCCGCATTTTCTGTAGAGTACGGCAGTTGTTTTCTACTCAATGACATTCCCAACAAAGGTTTTCTGGACTAGTATTTTAATAAGTTAAGAATTGAAATTTTGGTGAAGAACTAATGAAAATTTCTTGCGTGGTTTGTTCCATTACCTCCCCCACATTCTCTCTCTCTCGCCATCTTTTTTACAATATTAATATCGATATAGACATAACAAATGTTCTGTATTTATAATATCAGTACAGTAGTAGATATAGAATGCTGTAATGCATGTGATGGTAACTTGATAACAGATGTTTAGTTCAATATGTTCATTGATAGAAGTTTGATGCAATGGTTTTAACTATGAAAATGGCATATAAACGGGTCAATATGCACCGAAGTGGAGAGAATACGCCCTGTGCACCTATCATGAAAGACACAATATGGTCGCTGTGGCTGAACGGAAACGCACATGTTTCAAGTCTGCAGCAATTAAGTGCGAACGGTTCGAGTCATTATGTTATGCAATTTGTATACACATTCTTAGACTAATTACGTAGGTTTTGGACGACCTTGGAAATAACTAATCTTGTTCATCAAGAGATACTAGTTTGTTACTTTCAGAAAGAGCAACTGTGCTCGCGTTATTGCATTACACAATATGCAGAGTCCACTAGCTCTCCCCCATTTCACTTCCTGTTTGTTTTCCTCCCTCTCCCCCTCCTCACCAACGCCCACTGGTTCCTTTTTCCCCCATTTGTACCCGGCTTTAACTGCATGGTCCTTTGAGGGGCATTTCCCTGGGAATATTATTAACTATTGGCAATGATAACTGTGTACTGTAGTCGTTAGTTTTCTATTCAACTTTAATGTTAATAATCAGATCACGCACACAAAAACACACATACACGCACATTCATAGTTCCGGACTCTAGGGAGTTTAAGGAATAATTTACGCTAGAGAATAATTCCCACCCTCAGCCAGGAAACAAACCCGAGACTTCTCGTCCATCAGGCAGGTTCACTATCGACTACGCTATGGGGCCAGCCTTATTTACTTAAATTTCCATTGTATTCTTTATTTCCAAGTTATGCGTTCTGCCTGCTGATGAAGAGACAGTCTCTTTAGATATTTTATTCGCTAACACAGACTAGCAAACAACTTCGAACGTATACTCTCCTTAACCCTTAAAGTAATTTGGAAAATCCACAGTAAGCAATATATATTACTTAGATGTATACCAGTTACTAATAATGGCAGGATGTTAAGCAAAATCTTATACTTAACCATTATATTTGTCGTAAAAATGACAAGTTCAACCTGCAACCCTTAAACTATTTTTGATAGTTATATCTGTCCTCCCCTCTTTGTAGGACTGACATCCCCCTAGGACTTACAAGCCAATGCCTAGGGGTCATAAGCCTGTCGGGGAGCCAACGGTACGAAACACACAGAACGGGCCGTAGCCAGGCATGGAAACGAGGAAGTGGATGATATGAAATGATGATTGGAAAGGTGATGATGGAGCAATTGCTGGAATTAGTGGTGGGAGAAACCGGAGGACCCGGAAAACAGAGGCCCAGACGCCGCTTCGTCCACCACGTATCCAACAAGTGGGCACTTGTGATCAAACCCGGGCCGCTAAGATGGGAGGCATAAATACCTGTTTGCTTTCTTTTCGAAGATAACTGCGATTTATTGCAAAATTAGAGGGAAAAGATACTGAAATGTACGAAATTTGCATCTCATGATACTCATGATATGTATATTTAAATATACCGCAATCTTAGATGACTTCATGAATATGGTGAGGTTAAAATATCAGTTTGACATATAGTATACTGTAATGATGTAATACTCAAAGCCGTTCTACTGTCGCTTGTTCTTCAGCAAAACTGTTCATTTGGTACATTTCTGACACCCGTGAGGTGTGTTACAAACCACCTGGAAAGATCGCTTTCAGGGCTAAAAAATGCTAGGGAACAATCTAAATTTGGGAGAAGGAGGAGGTGATGGTGGCAGCGGTGGCATCCTCTCACTCCTCAGGGAAGCATAGGGCCTAAGAATGCACACCAGCGTATATTGTTTTTGACAATGTCTTAATTTCCTACCAACACATTCCTGATGCTTCTACCTTCTTTCTGACTGCACTGTGCCATATGATTCTTGGGAAATTTTGGAAAAGTATCTTGTAAGTATATGCAATCAATCACTTAATGACTGAAAAAGCTAATTATGTTGAAAGTGCCACAAAGCACTACTGAACTATGCAATATTGTTCATAAAATGTTTTGGTTAGGGCGCATTATATTACGTGTTATCCACACATCAGGTAGGCAATTTTGATTATAAATGTTTTATTTCAACTGGTAGCAAAAAAAAAAAAAATCCAAAATGTCTTCATATTTCTCACCTATTATCTCTTTTTGATGCGGCTGTCTAGATTTTAGAACGTACTTTAACGAGTTCTCTGCCTATTTTTATTACCTTTTTACCTGCCTATTTTGAGCCCTCTAAGTGCCTAACGTCAGCTCACTGGTAAGACTCGCAACAGCTGTGATACTGCTGCCACGTTTCAAAACTCTTATCTTACATGATTATTGACATTTATTGAAATAATAAGCTTTATTTTGTTATCTAAACTCATCTTCCAATAAAACGTTCCAAAAGATGCACATAAAACTATTAACACATAAAATTTTAGTGTTACAGTAAATAAGCTAACAAATAAATATATATATATATCACATTAGGTTACTTTTTGTATTTTCCAAAGCACTTTTTTCTAAATTTAATTGTTTTTCTAAAAATTGGAGCATTATATCGCTAAAACATAGTCATTTCTTCGACACCCTTTTGAAAGGAAGTAAAACATTGAAACAAACTAGTAAAATATTAAATCGTGTGGAGCATTTTGGGTATGGAGAAACGTTATAAAATGTTTGCGAGAAAACAAGGGATAAATCTGGGCGTTTATATGAATAGGCGTACGCTTTAGTTAATTGGTTAATTGGTGGTTCAAATGTACCTAGTGGAAAATCGATATATTTTCTCAAAGTTTATCATATATCTTATTATGAAAACAAACTACATTTTCAACATTGTTGGTTGAATTTCATAGATGCATAATCTTAAGTGGCATTATAATGTAGAGACAGTGCTAGTATAAAGAATGCTGCAGAACATTCCACCATATATGTATTTTTTGAGCAGCAAAGGTGCGAAACCTAGTTAATTTAGCAGCAATGAATGTTTTGTTCTCACCCATCAAGTTGTGGTTGTACCAGATTGTGAAATAGATTATTACCCCCCAATATATTGTCTCCCTCAAGCAATCTATGTATCTTAAATTATTCTTGCACTGTTTTCAGCGATAGTTGGACTCAAAATGAGGCAAAAAGCATTGACTGTGGAAGACGCTAAATTTTTTCTGGTTATTATCTAAAAAATCTTATGTGTTCCATTCACATGACTTTCTCTACATCTCTGCAACAAATTATCGTTAAAAATCTTATGCTTATATTTACTTCATGCTAATCGAGAAAAAAATAGCAGAAATGGTCTTATTACTTGCTTCCTTGTAAGCAGAAGCGAAATAAGGAAGTACCATAGGTTAAATTGACAGTCAAAAGCTGGTTGATATGTGACTGAAGTTCCTTTGTTTGTATGGACAGGAGTTCACATAGTCCAGTATGAGAAAAGTATGTTTTTATAGCTGAAACAAAAAACAAGGAATATCTCAAAAACAATCAACTCCACGAAAAAAAAATGTATATAACATAAATGGTGTGTTTTAAAGTGCTCTACATTTGATGTGTGGTAAGTTTTTGTCCATCTCTTACGGTTTAGCAGCTATGCAAAATTCCGTAAAATTGACCTAAAATAAAGTAGTCTTCAGATGCTATTCCCAGAAAATTCAAAATATACATTTTATTTGTCAGGTAAATATTTTAATATACGATATTTTAATCAAAATCGTTAGAGCCATTTTTTAGAAAACCAAAATTTTCAAAAAAGTTCCATGTAAAGGGCAGTTTGAGGTGGGGGGATTTTTCTCAAAATCTTCGTGTCGCATCCCTGGAAGATACTAAACTTAAATACCAAGTTTAGTATTTTAACGACTTTTCGTTTTTGAGTTATCGTGTTCACAGACACACGGACCTTTTTCTGAAAATACTTTTTTTGGATACAAGGGACCCTAAAACATATATTTCCGGTGAAATCTCGGTATCGAATTTTTTGGTGGAGTGCAATACCTTCTCCATACACTATGTACATAGTTTGTATAGAGAAAGTAAAAAGCTTTGTATGCGACCACAAATCTAATTAAAGTGAATATAAGACACGTTAACCGGCAATGGTGTATCTTATGAGATGGATTTATTTCTTCCTAACTGTTCGATAAAAATGGCTTCATTGTGCGGAAAAAGCCAAGGATGGGAGTGTTGCCTGAAGTGACTGCCCGTTGATAAGGAAAGCGGTCAGTTACAGGAACTTATAAGCTTCAAAAGAGCCATGTAAGAAACTATACATTTGTGTTTCGCCTTTTATCAATAATTTACCTCTAGAAAACTCGATACTAAAATTGCTAATTTTAGTACATTTCAGTTCATCTAGCTTAAGTCTAATCACAGATTTGTTTGGTAGAAAATTACAATTTTGATTCTCCGTGTACCTAACTTTTCAAAAATTTGTGTTAAAAATCAAAATAATCTCCCCTGAGCTGAACATGTGGAAGTTTGCCTTTGACCTTTGCAAGCTATACTTGGCATATAGGTCGTATGGAGCATTCAAGCTTTACAACAAATTCTGCGTTATACAATTAAAACCCTAAATACAAAAGTATACGTGTTGTCAAAAGCTTTTTGTGTGCCTCGCTCACCTTCGAAGTACGTATTCTGAAGATCTGAATTAAATTGACAACAATTTTCATGTGAAGCATTTTAAAAAGACAAAATCTAAGAGGAAAAGATTTTTAAAATTCAGTTTTAGAATTTCACACGCTATTTGTATATATTTATGTGTGCTCATTTAATTGGGGCGTATTACGTATAAATAGCCAGAAATGCAAAAACACAGTTGGACCCTGATTCTGTGTTTGAAGATTTTCTCTCTACGTGTTTTAAACAATTTTTTTCTCGAAATGTTGTTGAAAATACATTGAGTATCACTAAACAAAAAGCATAGTTTACTCACAGTTTTGAAAATTAGCACAGAAGACCTCCAAGTTCAGCCAAAATTGAGGTTAGTGATGCAAAAGTACAGAATGCATAGGAACTGGCTGCAGAAGCTCAGAGTTGGCGATTTGGACAAATTTAACGCGGTTTTCTACACAAGTGTGGGTTTATCATTGCAATATTAATGTGAATTTGCTCAAGAGAGAAGGTCCAAAAACATAAATCCGTGGAGTACTTCTGATGCTACACAAAATAAGGGTTCAAACATTCTAGAAAATTATATTTATTATAATAAAGCTTAGGTATACTTGAACCCTAAAGATCAAGGCGGTGCTTTACCTAAATAGCATATAACCGATTAAACAGCCATTTGTGGTTTTAAAATTGCTGATATTAATTGCATGGAACGAAATCAAGTGTAGAATAATAAAATGCCAACAAAAAAGTAGATATTTTCCACGTGTTGCCAAATTTTAGATTCGTTGCCTTAAATCTGTTCAAACTAAAAGTTAAAGCTACAAAGTTCTTATTTTTACGGGAGTCATTCTTTGAATCGCTTTCCTCAGATGGTTTTGTGTATTCTACTGCCGTCCTCTCAACATGTTTTTGCCTCATCAGTCGTCAGCTTTTGCAGGCTACGAATAAAATAGAAATGAGTTGTTTTACCTAAACCTTGTGCGTTGGATTGAAACACTTGATACTGTAGTAACCTTTGAACAATGACAAGCCCTTAATAATGGCGAGCAGGAAGACTAACTCAGCACTCTCAACAAGGAAAGAAACGTTTAATTCATTCACTTAACGGCAGCAGTATAGCGACACGTCATTCTTTCAGCGTCAAGTTAATGATTCATTTTAACGAATCGACTTCTCTGCAGTAAACCTCCAAGCTATTCTGCCGCAATACGTTTTCTTTGAAAGTTTGTAAACGACACGAGTTTGAACACAGGGGCCGAGTAGTTAGACCGCCTGCCTCTCCCCTAGGCGGCCCGGGTTCGATCATAGTGGGATTTGTGGTGGACGAAGTGGCTTCTGAGCGGGTTTTCTACGGGTTCTCTGGTTTCCCGTTATGCAGTCCACAATTTGCTCCATAGTCCTCTTTCCTGCCATCCATTTCTCTGTCATCTCATATCATCCACATCCTCACTTTCATATCAGGTATTGGGCTGATCCAGAGCTCAATAGGTGTCAGACCCCAGGCGCTAACTTTTAAGCCCTGGGTAGTGTTAGTCCTACTTACGAGGGTAACTAGAGAAAGAAAGAAAACAGAAAGAAATGTTTTCTCCAGAATAAATCATTAAAAATACATCCACAAAACTTATGTAATTGCATCCACGTCTGTGCATCCTAATATCAAGTAAAACCAGTTTAATTCTTAAAATAATTATTAATAATACTGTTGATGCAAAATAGGTCAGAAAATATTTTAAAGTTTTTGTTTTACAATATTCTTCACGACGTTCTTTAAGGTAAATGTTTAGAGTTTTTAAGTGTAACTTTTGTATTTTGCTTTTGAGAAGGAGTTTCAGAATGCATATTGTCTGATATCAGTCGCTTTCATTGAAAAGGTAGCATACGTACAAGGGAGAGTAAAATAAAAACCTTACAAATGTAATACAAATTGAATTTTCTCGTCATTGTTCTGCAAGTTGGCAGCACTGTTACTAATATAAAGAATGCTGAAGAGGTGACAGAATACCACAATGAAGCGAAACGCTACCACATATCTGTTTTAAGTGGTTGTCCGCTTCTGATATGCAAACAAAGATATTCTCTCAAGCTTTCTGAGCAGTGAAGGCACGAAACCTATTGAAATCCACGGCGAGTAAAGGTCCGTTGTGGTGACACATGTTTGTCATTGTAGCAAGTGTACGAGTGGAGTAGAAAGTTCAAAAACGGCGTGACTTTTGTGGCAGGCTCCCCGCCCAGGTCAGGCAAACCACATTGTGGCAACAAAGTTGAAATCATTGTAACAGTGGCGGTTATTCAGGTGAAGCTATTGAAACTCCACTTCACTTATTTTTAATCGTATTAAATATGAATACAGATGTTTAATTTGCTGAATGCCCTAGTATCCAAAATATCAGTCAGGGGCATAGCGTCCTGGCAGGCTTTAAGAATGTGTTAATGGAAAAAAAGCATACTAAAGGGATGGCTTTGGTTTTCCAGCACTTTTATCTCAATCAATATGTAGCATGTTTACACCCGGTTGCCATGGCAACGAAACAAATGTGTCATGTGTAACCAAAATACCTGTTTTGAGGCTAAGGTGAAGCTATCAGTACAGGAATTTAGCAAAGCACAGGAACACAGTTACAGAGGATAGCTATGGGTTTATTGCACTCATGAAAGAAAGCAACATTTTCCCTTCCCTAGGGAAGTTTGGCATCACCATTTCCCTAACAAGTGACAAGTCTAAAAAATATTGTTCGCGTAAAGTAGTTCTGCATTTGAACTCCAGTTGCGCTGTGTTCTTTTATTTGACTGAAGTTAGCTCCGCTGTAACTTCTTACTTCCATCTGCTGTTTTGCTCAATTAAAGTTAGCGAAGGGATGAAAACGCAAAATGATATAAGGTGTAATATATTACACTCCTAGGGTCGGCTGATAAGTCCCGGACCTCTCAATGAAAACGCCATTTAAGTTTTTCTTTTACTTTATTTCTCAACATAATCTCCAGAAAGACTAATACATATGTCATATTGGTGTTATAATTTAATTAAACTACCTCTGTAGTGCGATTTATCAAGGTCCTCAAAATAGTTGTTTACCGCATCAATGACCTCCTCGTTGCTGTGAAATCTTCGTCCTCCAAGAAATTTTTTTACGTTTGGGAACAGGTGGTAGTTACTGGGTGCTAGATCTGGCGAATAGGGTGGATTTTCCTAGCAATCGAACTTTAATTCGCATATTTTTTCCAATACAATGGCTCAACGTTGGGCCGGAGCATTGTCGTGATGAAACAAATACTTTTGCACTTTTCCAAATAATCAGTAAAAATAATTCCCTGTGCATCCCAGAAAACACTCGCTATTACCTTCTTAGCTGTCAAAAATTTACTTTGGAATTGGTTCATCTGGCGCAATCCATTGTTTTGACTGTAATTTGCTTTCTGGAATGTAATGATGTTCCAAGTATCATCCTTGGTAATAAGCCGTCTCAAAAATTCACTGCGATTTTTACGGTAGAGTTCCATATTCTTAACAGAAACAGCTTTTCTTTGCAACTTTTGATCAGGTGTCAACAAACGCGGCATCCATCTTGCACAGACCTTGTAAAAGACCAAAAACATTACTTAAAATATTACCTGCACATTATTTTGATATGTTTACAGCCTCTGCTATTTCAAGCAACTTTAATCTGCGGTCTTCCAGTACTAAACGATGAATTTTTTTCAAAGATCTCTGCAGTTATCACTTCTACAGGGCGTCCAGAGCGAGGCTCATCACTAGTTTTTTTTTTTTTTTTTTTTTTTTTTGGTAGTGTTTAACGCCCGCTTTAACTACTCATGGCACCGCAGGCGGTTCATCACTAGTGCTCATACTTTAAACTCTGCAACCCACTCTTTAACCATTGAATATGAAGGGGTAGAGTCTTTCAATGTACTGCCCATTTCCTCCTCGATTTCTTTAGGCGTTAAGTCTATCAAATGGAAGTAGTTAATCACTGCTCGTTTTTCCAAATCCTCCATTTTCGTGAAAACTCTAAATTTGTCTTGTTTAAAATGCTATCATTCGAAAACTAAACAAGCTACTGACCTGTAACTACGGATACAAGCTAGTCTAGAGTTAAACTATACGATGCTACCGCCGTACTGGCCTAGTGGCGCCATATCTGTGCGAGACCCGGGACCTATCAGTCGAACCTCGTGGGCTTGGTCTTGAGAGTTTGCTAATGTGAATTCAAAGTTTCAACAAGTTTATGTATTAAACACATTTAAACCATGGATAATTTACAATGAACCTCAAAATGATAGTGTGTTGTGAGTTACAAAAACCTTTCTCGTGGTGGAGAGCGGACGATAAAAGATTTGTGATAATTACCGGTAGATCAAGTCATTTCTTAGTGTTTTGGCATATACAGTGGAAAAGAAGGATGCGAAATGTGATATCACAGGTTTAAAAGCTCGTGGTAAAGGCATATTTCAAGAGGCATACAAACCTTTGTAGTTAGCTTTAACACTGTTGACAACGCGAGTTTGGTGAAGAGAAGTTTTCTACACTGGCAATTAAGCGCATAACTTACATTCGCAATTCAATGACGCAAAAAAAGTAACATCTTTGGCCAACATCTAAATTGATAAGGATTTGCTGCACGATCTAATAAGGAAGCAGCCATTCACAACGATATTATCAAGAAGTAGAAATCAACTTAATATATAAGAAATAGGGGCAATGTTTACTCAACGTTGACAGAAACTCCTTATCATGTGTATTACACATCAAACCTTGGATGAAACAAACTTATATTGGTTGATATCAATCGTCTGGCACTCAAACATTAATTATGAACATAGGTCGGTTACAGACTCAGGAGCGAAGGAAAAGGCAGGACCAAGATCTACTATTAGCTGTTAAGTAGGGAGCTATAACCAAGTAAGGGATAGGGAATGCGCGCGGCAGAGGCATTTAACATTTTCTTAGCAATATGAACCATTGCGCTTTATGTCGGCACGAATCCATGCACTCGACTCTACATAATCCGCAAAGATTCACAAGCAGAAGGAAGTACAAATTATCCAGGTTTCACGAAGTAAACGTGCCATTAGTGTGCTGAGTGAGCTCAGGGTAATGGACAGTAAAATGTGGCTGCTTGTGGAGCTGTAATGCCATTTAATTTGCACACGAATGTTCCCAATTTGCGCAATTACACGACCGAAAGGCATGCCGCACATTAACTGGTCCATAGCTTTATCACACATATATTTGCACTGCCTTACACATGACTGTTATAAAATACAAGCAAGCGTAGTGCACAACATTCGCGATTTTATGGAGCTGAAACACGACCGTCTACAAAGAGGAATTGTTGCAAGATTTGAGAAGCCAATTCTTTGGAGAGCAGATAAAACAAACCTTGAGTGTGGTTAGATATGTTCACACTTAATTGAAAAATAATGTTGTGAACCATTAAAATGCGATAATGCAACTCATTTCATGCTAAATATAAGGTAAATCGCCTTATTTTCCCCAATAGCATCTCATTATTATAATTATCATCCAGAAGTTTTGCGTTTGTATGGTATTAGAACTTTTTTTGTTTGAGCGCAAACGGGATTTGAACAGATGTGTAAACTGTCTTCCATTTATCCGAACGCACAATTAATTATCCAATACTACTATTTGATATACTTAAATATGTCAGTATTGTTACAGCCGCAGAGATTCTTGGACAAACCTTCGAATTTGTACGCGATTCGAGCAGCTCATAGAACGCCGGATTCATTTATATATTTATTAAAATACAAGGGCCACTTTTTATTCAACCTCCAATAGGCTATAAATAAAAGATAAGTTCATAGAAAACAATTATTTTATTACTAAAAGTTTTGTACACTTATGGTTATTTTTCAACATAATCACCGAAAACATTGAGACATTTATTATACCTGTGCACAAGCTTTGCAATACCCGCTTCAAAAAATGTTGCCGCCAATGATTTCAAATGAACATTAGCGTTATTTTGAAGATCTTCGTACTTTACGACGTTTGCAGAGAGCAATTCAAAACAAACGAAGAGGAATTCTGACTTCAGGAAATTGTGTTTATCCATGACAACGCTCGTCCACACACTGCTGGCACAATCCATCGGCTCCTTGAACAATTTCAATGGGACATTTTCGATCATCCGCCGTACAGTCCTGACCTGGCACCCAGCGACTTTCACTTTTTCCCTGAACTGAAGACGTGGCTAGAAGGGCCGCACTGTCAAACCAACGAACATCTTCAAAACAACGTCAATGCTCGTTTGGAATCATTGGCGGCAACATTTTTTGAAGCGGGTATTGCAAAGGCTGTGCAAGGTACGATAAATGTCTTAACCTTTTCAATGATTATGTTGAAAAGTAGCCATAAGTGCACAAAACTTTTAGTAATAAAATAATTGTTTTCTATGAACTTGTCTTTTATTTATAGCCTATCGGAGGTTGAAAAAAAAACGGCCCTCGTAGAGCATCTGCTCGCATTCGGTATGAACTCATGTAAAAGAATTCCTAAAACCAAATTATAACATACTTACATACATAAAAGCTTTAAAATAACAAGATTTTGTCATATAGCCTTTGTTTTCTTTTTACCTCCACCTTCATTCCTCCAAGTTATAAAGCGAACTTGCATATCAAGCGCAATACCCCTTAGAGTTATCTGGCGGGAAAATAGTGCATCTGCCCCTTTCCCAAAAAGAACGTAGAAAACTTCTTGATATCTTATATAAGAAAACTAGAAAATGATCCAATATCAGATCTGGAGTGGGAACATTTAGAGATACTACCCGCCACATAGAGGTTAGTTTGTATGGTAGTGGATGCAGCGAGGATCTGTAACAAACATACCAAACACAACCACGTTCCGTGTATTAAGTATACCTTCATTACTACTTTACAATTAAATTTTAGACCTTATTTACAATCGGTTGATAATCAAGATCATAAATCAAAGGTGTACGTCATTCATGTTACAGACATATATGTGTATTTATTCTAAGGTTTTATAATTTAATTTAGGGGTATTTAATATATTTGGAATACTATTTTAATGAAATAGAAACTTCAATATAATTTGTTAGGAGCGGAGGAAATTTCACTTCAGAAATTGTATTTGTGCCAAGGGAACGATCAAGAAAGGCAAGGGTTGTAAATATTCCTTGCCAGAGCAATAAACGTCTTGTAAATAGGGAGTGGCACACGCTTTCTGTTCACCGTCTTTCTTAATCACGTGATTCGAGGAACGAATCATAAAACTATACGTCACGAACTAAAATTTGAAATAAACCAATAAACAACTTTGAATAAATAGGTGAAACCAACGGTTGAGAAACATCGCGTTATTTCCAAAGCAGCAGAAATTCACTCGGTATCAAAGATATGGAAGTCAGACGCTGTATCGGATAGCTCCCGAAACACCACGCTAAGTGTTTTTAAAAATGTTAATAATGTTGCAAGTGTGTGTTCGTCAGAATAATAATTATCTCCTGCTAAGTGCCAAAATCATGCCAACATGAAAGTCTGAAACTTAAAGAGATGCCAAACTTTCATTCTGAACTTATCCACACACCACGAGACCAAACAATCCTGTGAGAGAAACAAACCCTGAGAAAAAACCCAAATATTGAATTAATAGCTCGACGACTGAGTCTCAAGAAACAGCTAGCCGAGGAGAAATTTACCAGAGCTGCAGGTAAGCTGTTCACCAGACGCTGATGACCAGAGATTTCGACCAATCGTCCAAATAAGTGACAATGTAAATACCGAAAATTTTATTTATGCTAGCATTTACGATGACGATCATTATTATGTGGATTGACATTCTACTGTCTACAATATGACTATGTATACAACGGATAAACCTTCTTGCTGACGGGTCACATTTAAGAAGTCTGGAACAAGTTCAATCATTGCTATTTCACAAAGTTTTCGTCAGCTATACGGGACCTAATTTTTATTACACAATTTTCATTTTTGAAAACGATTGCTTACAAATATAGGCCGACCCAAATATAGAATAAAAAAGTCCTGGCAGCGAACAACTTAAACGGGTAAATTTGGGCTCGTGAACACATTTATATATTTCTATGCCCTCAAACCTTTCACATTTAATTTTAAGGAAAGTATCTGAATGAAGTTCGGCGACTTCCATTTGTAGGCCCAATCTGGATTTCTCTATATCTAGAGGGTTAGCAAATTAATAAAAATTGATTTTCCAACTTCCTGAAGACTCAGGAGCGATTATTTGTAAAATCTGCGTTTAATTTACTCAGAATTTATGATATATATACTACGGTGTGATTTCAGGTCATTCAAATGGTCTGATATGTCGACAAGAAAAGCCAGGTCCTGGAAACAATGTTCATCGCCTCTTCGGGTATGAGTGTCTCCTGAAAATGATTAATAAATTCATTATTTCGCAAGTAATACAATACTATAAAACACATATCTCTTTCCCCATAAGGTCTGAAATTGTGTCACACAAATCGTAAAACAGCCGTAGACTTAACTCTGATCAACTGTCTGATTTCACAATGATATACGTAACATATTCCACCTCTAAATCCTGCAGAAGTTGTCGAATTTTGCGATGCGTAAGGGGTTTTGGTATTGTTTCATTTTATTTATTGTTTTACCACAGTGTCTGTTACACTTCATGTTTCCTGTTTTAGCACACGTGCTTCTTGGTGCATTACACACGAGAATGTGTTAACATATCCTCGCCTTTTTCTTTTAAGTAATTTTTAAACTTTTCTATTAAACATTTCTTTTCTCCTACCATAGAAGATGATCCATCTGTCGAAACTGATACTAAACTGTGTATATCCAACTTTTATTGTCAGAACAACAGTGATTTAAAGCTTCGAAAAGGTCGTTTTCCCGATGAATCAAGCTAAGCAGATATCTCTCTATTGATGTCATCCTTTACTGCTGCTATAAACAACGCTAATTGTGCCGTATCCTTTAATGTCTGAACTTTCATTTAACGCACGTGAACAAACCATAAATTGGGAAATAAAGATATCAGTTCCGAGATCGACGTATGCCATATTCTTCTCCTTACAGTGGGACGAAATACTTATTTTTTCATATCGGTCCTTTTTTCTGGGCACATAACACGCCCACGTGTACAAAGCATTTTAACAAATTCCCCCATCTCTAACAGGCTTCAACGATCTTGCAACTTCCCATGCAACTACGATTTAACCGGCAAGAACTATCCTTTGTTTTGGAGTCAAGTTGTTCGTCTGCTACTTCCACTTCACACTTTGGCTTTCAATATTCTAAGCTGCCCCATACGTTCCGGTCCTAAATGATATAGAGAAATAGAAGAGAGAACAGATCATATAAAGAAGAATTGCTAATAATATTTTAACCTACTGTGTCGGTTTAATATTCAGTGTACGATTATATACCTGTAACTACCTATTAGAGTGTGATTCTACCTATTAGATTGTGAAAAAAAATATTTAGAAAACGGTCAGTGTGCTTTAAACAGCGTAACTCAAAAAAGAAAAGTCTGTTAAACACCAAATTTTGTATTTAAGTTTAGTATCTCCTAAGGATGCGACACGAAGATTTTCGGGAAAATGTCCCCCAACTACGCTTTACATGGGCGAAGTTTTTAAATGTTTGATTTTCTCAAAAACGACTTACGATTTTGATTAAATACCGCATATTAAAGATATTTATGGGCCAAATAAGATGTATATCATGAATTTTTTGGTGGTAGTATCTGAAGTCTTCCTCATTCTGAATGACTTTAGACAAAACATTACTACAAAAAAGGTAGACCTCGCTAAAGCACAGAATTTATGATATAAAGATTCCTTGTAAAGCTAATCATTTCCAGGTATTCCTTGTTATTCGTTTCAATTTTAAAAAACGTATACTTTTCTCAAAGAGAGGTCGTAATTCGTTTCATATCTCTTCTGTTTTCTTGGCCATGCAAAGGGAAGCGAATTTCAACATCATCGCATAGCGAAAGCTTTTAAAGCATTTGACTATCGCTTTAGCAAATACATTCTCTGATTTCCCTTCCACTTAAAAGGAGCTAATAAAATCATTTCTTCTAAAGTTTACCTCGATTAGCATGAATAATCTTTTGTAACAGTAGTTTGCATAGCAGTAGAGAAGTTAATGTGAATGTAACACACCAGACATTTAAAGTGAGAGAGAAAGTATGCGAGAGAGTTAGAGGGGAAGAGTATGTGTGCGTGCTCGCACGCAAAATGACTAAAATGATTACGACATTTACTCCTCATTTTTACTTTCTGTAGAATGTATGTACAAGCAATGTACATTGTAGCTAGAGAAGGTATTGTATTCCACCCAAAAATTTGATGTCAAGGTTTCACCGGAAATATATGTTTTGAGGTCTCCTGAATCCGAAAAAATTAGAAAAAGGTCTTGCGTGGACAGCATACTCCCAAAACGAAAATACCTTTAAATATCAAACTTGGTATTTATGCTTAGTATCTTTCAGGAATGCGACAGAAGATTTTCGAGAAAATTCTCTCACCACAAACCGTAAAATGCCGTATGTTAAAAATGTTTATACCACAAGTAAGATGTATATTTTGAATTTTCTGGGAATAGCTTCTGAAAATCTCTCTATTATGGACGAGTTTTACAGAACTTTGCCTAACGTTTAAACCGTAAGAGATAGATAAAGTCTTGCTACAAAAAAAATGTAGATCTCATTAAAACACATAAAATATGTCAAACTCTTTTCTTGTAGAGTTGACCGTTTTCGAGATATTCCTTGTTATTAGTTTACAAATGGAACCATGCAAAGCAAACTGAACCTCAATTGTTTCACATAGCAACCAGCTTTTAAAATATATACTATCGCTTTAGCCCAAGGTATCCCCTTATTTCCTTTCCGCTTACAAGGAAGCAAGTAATAAGACAAAATCTATGTCAGTTAGCATGATGTAGATAAAATATTAATCTTTTGTAAGAATCGTTTGTATATGAAAATGCTAGAGAAAGTTATGTGAATGGAACATATCAGATTCTTCAACTAGAAAACCCTTTGAAGAGGTCATAAGTCTAACTGAAACACTACTTCAATTACGTAATGGGTTGACAAAAGAATACAAAGTCGATCCTCAGATTAGCAGTAGCTTTCCTTTCCGAAACAATTGCTAAGAAGGCACTCCAAACAAAAGACGGTAGTGAGGGCGACACAGTTTTGCAGTAAACAACGCAATAGTCTAAAATATTTACCCTAAAGCTTCGCATCTCCGATTAGCAGGGTACGTAAAGTTAGGGCAAGATTTTCTGCTGTTGGGGGGGGGGGGGGAAACAGTAAGTCATAAGTCTTAGAAGAATATGCCACGTGGTATCAAATGCTTTCCCCAAAGCTGCAGGGACCCGATAGAAATAAAAATATAGGAATAGCTCGCTGTTATTTATTTATTTGGAGCGGGATGTTATACTTTTCTGACAAGTTTCGATACTACAATACTTAATTGGAAGGAATGTTTCAGAAATCATACCCGCTTTTCAATACCATTACTACATTTAAATAGGTGAAATTTTTCAGAGAAAGAGAGAGAGAGAGAGAGAGGGAGGGAGGGTGGGAAGACTACTTAAGGGAAAAGAGCGGAAGAGAGAGGGGAGACGAAGTGGGAGATAAAAGGAGAATTACAGAGATAGGGGTACAGTAATAAGAGGAGAAGAATTTCCTTAGTTGATGCAATAACACGAGCATAGCTGTGGGTTCTAATATTCAGAGAATAAGCCGTACTGCAGGCCAGTCAAATTTTTCAATCACATAAAATAATAATAATAATAATAATAATAATTATAATGCCTTGCCATATTTACTTTATCAATTACGTATAGTAACAAAGTAGGGGAAGTGTATCACTCCACCCAAACATTTGGTAGAGAGATTTCATTGGAAATATATATTTTAAGAATCTCGAATTAAAAAGAATTTTCAGAAAAATGTCCATATGTGTGTGAGAGACAGAGAGGGGGGGAGAGAGAGAGAGAGAGAGAGAGAGAGCGAGATCAGCCTTAATTCACAAATGAAAAGTCTAATTAATATCAAGCCTCGTATTTAAATTCAGTATCTTCAAAAGATGGGACCCAAAGGTTTAAGAAAATTCTCCCACCCCAATTACCTTTTCATGCAACATTTTTAGATATCGTTTATTTCCCGAAAATGGCTCTCAGGATTTCCAGTACAATCCAATAATACTTATATCTAATTAACAACAAAGTGAATTTATTTAATTTTCTGGAAGTATCCTGTGAAGTCCTTTCCATTGGAAGAAATTGTGTACAAATCATGTATAACGGTATACATTAAGTGATGGATGAAAACGTGCTATACAAAACAATGGATCTCTTTAAAATGCACAATTTATTCCAAATAAATGTTTGTAGCAAGAGTATTCAGGAGATATCCAAATTATTTGATATGTTCATACTTTGCCGTTATTTTTAAAGTCCTCTTGAGTTTCAGTCCCTCTCCATTGCGTGGAATATGGGGTTTTAAGGCCAGGGTATTGTCTCCAATTGTTTAAGAAAATGACTATCCCTATTCCCTTTGTAATTAAAACGAAATCTGTAATGCAGTTATTTCTGAAAATGTTTACCTGCATTAAAATGAAACAGTTAGCAAAATTAACTTCCGTAAGAACTGCCACAGATAAAAGTAACACACAAGATTATTTTTCTCATAGGAAAAAATGTTTAGAAAGAAAACCGATGCAGCCTATTTTTTCGGGGTATTAAGGCGAAGCAGGGTGACCAGATTAGTTGATATCAAACCTTTTGCGCTACTTAAATTGGAATTATGAGACAATCGCCATTTAGGAGATATTATCATGAAAAGTGCGACTTCTGTGAGATTAATTTCTATGTTCACAATATTTCTGATTTTAGCATTGCTGTGCAGCAAAGATGCAGCAGCGATAATATCATGAGCACTGTCGATAAAAATTTGATGTGTCCCATTCACATGATTTTCTCTACCTGTGCTGCAAGCAAACTATTCATGCAGAAGATTACTGTTTTAACTAATCCGGATAACATTATAGAAATAGTCTTATTAGTTGCTTCCTAATAAGTAGAAAGTAAATAAGGGCATACATTAGGCTAAAGCGACAGTCAAATCTTTTAAAAACCCAATCACTGTTTGCACGGCCAGGAGTAAAACAAATGACAGATGAAAGGAAAGCTGTCATTTCGTTTGAGGAAAGCTTAAGTGGCTTAAAATTGAAACCAATGAGGAATATCTCTGAAAAAGTTAAATCTAGAAAAAAGAACAATTAAATAAGAAAATTAATAAATATGACAAACTATGTATTTTAACCAAATCTAAATTTTTTATGTATTAATTTTTGTCTATTTCGTACTGTTTACCAGTTATTCAAAATTACTATGGAGTTTTGAAATTTCACAGATGCATTTAATAACGCTAGCGACCAACGGAAAATTAAGAAAACATGAAAATATAATAAAAAGAATCTGATGTGTTCCATTCACATAGCCGTCTGTATCCGTTCCACTATAAAAATTATTCTTTTGTGTTTATTATGCTTATTAAACACTAGCAGAAATGGTCTTATTACCAGCTTCCTTGAAAGTGGAAGGAAAATAAAGGAAATGCACTTGTCTAAAGCGATAGTCAAATCTTTTAAAAACTGTCTGTATGTCATTGGCAGTGAAATGCGGTTTTCATTTAATAGAAGTAAAACAAGAGATATATGAAACGGATGGGAACTTTCCGTCTGGAAAAGTATAAGTATTTTAAAATTGTAACCAATAGCAGGGTATCCAAAAAATTGTTAGCTCTACAAAAAACTGTACGACATAGATTGTGTGTTTTAACGAGATCCATCTATTTTTTGCAGTAAGTTTTAATCTATCTCTTACGGTTTACCATTTACACCAAAGTCATCAAGAAAGAAAAACACTACAGGGGTTATTCCCAAGAAATTCAGGATATACATTTTATTTACATTGTAAATATCCTTAATATATGGTACTTTAATCAAAATTGTTAGCTATTTTTTAGAAAATCGAAAATGTCATAAAATTTTCCATGTAAGAGTACTATGAGATGGGGGATTGTCCTAGAAAGCTTCGTGTCGTATCCTAAGAAGATGGAAATTTATACAAGCTATCATACACATTAGTATTGATATTTTTGTTATTTATAAGAATTCTAGTTAACATGGTTATTTATATAATAATTTTTCATTGTCTATATTCATTGTTCTGATAAAAATGGGTCACGTGATACATTGTTAGAGCTATCCACATAAAAATCCAGTTTTTTAGAAAATAAGTTAAATAGATCTGCCATATTATAGTTTATACTAGCTTTAATTAGTGTAGAAAAACTATTACCTTTCATAATCTCCAAAATTCAAGTGTTTTTTTTTAATTTAATAACTTATTTATAAAAATTGTAGAATTATTTCGAAAAAGTAATACGAACATTTTCTCTAACGTGCTATTGAGAGGTATTATAAAATATTTAAACTAGTTACGGAAAAATTGCATCGTGTGGAACATTTGAGTGTGGAAAAGTGTTTGCGAGAAAATATGTTTTAAAGTTTGGAGAGTCTATTAATAAACATGGATTTACCCATTTATAGATTTAGTTAATTGGCAGTTCAGTGCGCCTGTTGAGGAAAAGGAATTTGTTTTTTTAAAGTTCAGAATGTATAGGTATCCTTATTATAGAACATAATTATTAGTGTTCCACAATTTTTAGTTAAATTTCACAAAAGTATCATCTTAAACGTTATCATTTTCGAGCGAACGCACCTATGCAATTGTATGACTAGAGCATTTATTAACCTTACTTGATTGTTCGCTGCAGCGGCAATCTTTATTTGTTTATTTCGTTTGGATGTAAGAATGACTATCTACAGTTACTTGTCATCCAGGTCAATCGGACCCCGTAAGTTTATTCTCGTTGCATATAGTTGGCATTTGGTTTTGCATTTTTTTTTTTTTTTTACCATCTGTTGATTATTATTGCAGGTATTATTTCTGGGTTTTTCTTCTTTGAAACAAAAACAAATATTCCACAAGGCAAGTTACGGCTTTCCCCCTTGCTTCTCGTTATCTTTGATTATATTTTATGTTTTGAATTATGCTTTTCATATATTATTCATATTTTCTCCGGCTGGTTGGGTTCCTCGGTTGACCAAGTATATCTTAAGAGAGCGAGAACGGTAAGAGGAACCATTTCAGACATAACGCACTTGTAACTTCTAATTTAAGCAATTTATTTCAACTGTTAGTAAAGGTTTCTTAATGTGTGTACACGCTATATTTCTATGCGATCATTGCTAAAACTGTATTACGCGTTCACTTACATGTGAAACTTAGATTTCGCGTATCACGTTTCTTAGGTAAATAATCTGTAATACCGAAATACTGGTGAAAAACAACTAAATGCACTTCTAAATAAAGCGACCGCACCTTACAGTAAATTTAAACGAACTGTGTTCTGCCTAAGCGTTAAAACTGTGCTCTTAACTGCTTTCTTTTCCGCTCCCAGTAGCGTCTCTTTTCATGAGCCAGTAGAAACTATATTACTTTATAACTTAGGCTGCTAACTCTCCGCAACTTTCACAATCTCACCCCCTTTTTTTAAGACCCAAGGGCGCTATTTTATATATCTTACCCCAATTCCTTGGTTATTGCCCCCAAAATACATGCGAGAGATTTGATTTCTCTGTAATACCCTTATACAGTTTCAGCTATATTTTTTCTAGCTATATCTTATGCTAACATCCACTAATAATATACTTTTATTTCTATTATTACATATATTTATTTACGTTATCTTTTTGATTGACTATTTACATCTTCTTGCAGTCATTAGTACTGTCTCAGAGTATCTGAAAACACAGATCTTAGCTTTACTCTCGGAAGAGTCACAAAGCAGAGCAACCGGTCAAACCTATCCAGTGATTGACAAAATATAAACTTGAAATGTCACATAGATAATTTGCTGTATGCACAACCTCCAAAATGAAAAGGAAACGGCATGAATGATGTGATAAAGACAAAAAGAACTGTAAAACTAAATATGCATGTGACAAATGCAACATTCCACTCTGTTTGAGCAAACGTGTCAACTTATTTGTGATAGTTGTTTAGTCGGGGAAAACATGGAAGAGGTAGGAGACTATTCTGAGTGGCAGATTAGCTACAACTTAATGTATACTGTCTTCATTTTACACTTTTTGTGATACACTGATATTAATAAACCTTGTTTAATTAACATTGATAAAGCTAAACGTGGAAAAGAGGAAAAATAAAAGAAAGACAAAAATAAATACAGACACACAACCGCGAAAATATAACGCGACCAACGGTGTTCTACCAAAGCGTAGTCTAACGGAAGGTTAACTTTCATCAAAAATAGAAGTGATGCCGGAGAAAAAATAGAAAAGATTGTTGTTCAAATAAAGGTAAAGTTGCACTTTCTTTGTGTAAATTGTAATTTTATAATGTATTTAATTTATCAGAAGTAGTTTCTGATATATAAGTTTAACATTTTCACTTGTGATCCCAAGTTTATCGGTGTTTATACGGAGTTCATTCCAAAATGACTGATGATGATAATTTATTTCACCATTTGGCATACATACAATGCAATAGGTTTCGTCAGCAAGTTATTAATATGCATCTATATTTAAACATTCTTGTATGTTGTAAAAATTAAGTTCCTTAATTCTGTTTTTAACACTAATTTTAAAAGAATTTGCATTTACAATTTGTCTTATATCTAAAGGTAGTTTATTATACAGTTTCACTCCAAGATAGAGATGAGAGTTAAGAGATTTCTGTAACCGAAATTTAGGTGCTACCATGCTATTTCTACACCTTGCATAATGGTTATGCAAGTCAGAAAAAAGAAAATCGTCTGTCTTTTGGAGATGAATAAAATTCAAGCATGCAAATGTATACAAAGATGCCACAGATAAAATTCCAAATTCTTTAAAACTAGGTCCGCAATGTTGGCGAGAATTACAATTTTTTATTATTCTCAGAGTCTTCTTCTGGAGCAGAAATACTTGATTGGCTTCCCCACTGCTACCCTAGAGCAAAATACCATAGCAAGGTTCTTGTAAAGCGTTTCATCAATCATTATGTATATAGAGATACAGATTAACCCTTTGTTGCCTGTCGGTACCTATAAGTTCCGCTTGTTTTAAGCGTAACTATAAAAATAGGGTTGTACTCTAGGATTAAATTCATGTTATACTAACCTTAAACCATATACGACAAGTAACCAAGTCTGTTTTATATTGTAAAATATATATACAACTTTTGCCGTAAAATGGCAGTGATGTTTTTAAATAAATAAAAGAGAAAACCGACATAACTACAGTCAAATGTAACCCGATTAGCTCCCAAGCATCACACGAGAACTTTCCAACGTGACAATCAATAAATGAAGATCATATTTCATAAAGTCTTAATTTTTTAATCATTTTTACTTTTTCTACGTACTATGCACATAGTAGGTAAAGAAGGTACTATATTCCAACCAAATATTCTAAGGCAGGATGTCACTAGAAATGTATGTTTTGAGGTCCCCTGAGTAAAAATAAACGTTTTAGAAAAACGTCCGTGTTGTGTCTGTGAACAGCAAAGCTTAAAAACGAAAGTCTTGATATTCAAGTTTAGCATTTTCCAAGCATGTGACACGAAGATTTTCAAGAATATTCCAGCTCTCCCATCCCCAATACACTTTGAATGGAAGTTTTTCAACACTTTGATTTTCTCAAAGTGGCTCTAACGATTTTGATTCAAATACCATGTTTTGTGTAAGTTATAAACCGTAAGAAATCACAAAACTCTTTAGATGCATAAAAAGTAGATCTCGTTAAAACACAATGCTTTCTTTTCCTTGTTAGAGTTTACGGCTTCCTAGATATTCGTTGCTATTTGCTTCAATGTCAAACTTCTTAAAATGTACTCAAACGGGAATTCTATTTTTGTTTCATATCTCTTGTTTTACTCCTGGCTATGCAACAGAACCGAATTTCAGTTGTATCACACACCGACCAGCTTTTAAAAAATATGACCAGTGCTTTAGCCTAGCGCTTTCCCTTATTTCCCTTCAACATAGAAGGAAGCAAGTGGTAAAGAAAAGTTTTGCTAATGTTTATCTCGATTAACATGATATAAATAACAGAATAATCTTTGTATGAATAGTTTGTTTGCAGGATAGGTAGAGACAGCCATGTGAATGGAACACATCAGATTTTTTTTTATTGGCATGGTCCTCGCCGCAAGCAACAGATAAATTAGTGAAATGAAGCAATCAGACTCGAATCTGGAACTTCTGGTTGAAACTAGCCGTTTTCTGTACTCTAGTTTTGCGTAGAGTTGGACTTTGGCCTACTGCTGGCGTTGGTATCTATCATCTTTACTTATGGGCTTATGAAGGGAAGCTAGTGCATACATTACGAATATAACTAGATGTGAGAATGAAAACTAGAATTAAAATAATATATATGTAAAATTAACCTTTATTGGTGAAGAAACTATGAAAACATAGTAAAATAATATCCGGTGTGGTTGGCAGCATCTCAAACATTGTGGCCATATCTCCATTTGAGAATGTAAGATGGTCACAGCCCGCAATAAAAGTAGGAGAACGACATAGAAATGATCAACCTCAAGAAAGTACAAAGGACGCATTCAATTGATTGCAAAATTCCCAACGGTTGTCTCGAAAGGAAGTTGTGTTTATCCTTACTTCTGCCAACAGCCACACAAAGTAACATCCTGATGAAAAGCAACTATCAGATAAACTGGCGGGAATATGACACTACTGGCGTGATCTATTATCTGTTATCAAAAGCTTGCGAGTGACGAATTCGAAATACTTCAAACCACATTGCTAGACTGACAAAATATAAAAGGTTATATTCTAACGCACGCTTGCTACCATTATATCTAGCATTTTTGCGGTTTACGGTGTGCAGAATCCAATGCAAGCAACAAAAAGAATTCACTTCTCATAACATTCTGGAAACTTCATAATATTTAACATGATTTTTCGGTTTTAAAATAATCTTTAGCACTGAACTAGGCTTCACAGACATTATATTTAAGCATTTTATGTGACATTCAGAAAACCTAAGCCATTCTTTTCAGGAAACGCGAAAGATGTTAAGCTCACGATTTTAAACTTCGCGGTTCCACAATGTTTTATCGTTAGTTATGGCAAATGAATTAGTATTTTTATTGTATACCCTAACTCTGAGTCAACACGTGACGTATCAATAGTTTTGTCTCTTTGTGTGTATACGAATAGCACAGAGAACAACCTCAAACATTTCCGCCGAGATTGTAAAGCTTTGCCTTATCAGGAGTTATTTCCTCTTGTAATGCTTTCACTGAGCAGTTAACTGCACGTACCACATTCTATCCTCTTAAAGTATAATTTGATAATCTTCTGAAAACTTGTTTGGGGAACTGAAGCCTCGTGCAACCCTTGGTTTATTCGTCGAGTTGTTTGCAGTGTTTAAAGTTAACCAATTTTCACTGCAAAACAGGTTTCTTATGGTAATTTTTACCACCTTGAGGGTACCCATAGTTAAAATTTGGTTGAAATATAAAAAGAAAATAAAAAGTAAGGGTTTGTGTACAAAAATACACTGAACCTTTAGCTTCAATTACACACGATGTATTTTGCTTTCAGAGTGCTCTAAAACGTCATAACATGAGATTTTAAGTGCCCAAGAAGACTCAGCTTAATGATCTGTATTTATTTCTAATGCCTTGAGCTTGATTTTTATTTTTATTACAATTTTGATTATTAAAACTCTTCCATAAACGTAGTTTTTGAACAGAAGCTTAGAGAGAATGAACTAAAATAACAAAATAAATAAAAACTGGCATGTAGTGTTAGCTACACTTTTAAATTACTTAAGATAACAAGGCAGTTCGACTTCTAAAGCCTAATTGTTTTAAAAATATAGGTTTAAAGGTTTAACACATTTTTGTTCTTGAAAACCGCCAGAAGAGTTAATAAAACTCTAAATGTCAGTTTTGTGAATTGTGTTAAATAAAATTATAGTATTTTCTTTTCAAAAGTATGACTTACATATAGTGTGGAACATCTGATTAATTAGCATAATAAAAGTGAGACAAAATGTCTTTCTCAAAAAATTATAAAGAAATTCGGCTTCTGAGCATTATGGTAATGGGTGTATAGAGTAGTATGATGTACATAAAATATCAATGTTTTGTAACAATAGTTTGTATGTGGAACGGCTAGAGAAAGTCATGTGAGTGGATTTTTGTTTCATTCCGCTATTATTCCCAAACGAATAAATTTCATTTTATTTCCTATCTAGAACTTTTCGTGAATCTTATTTAATTCATACTGCGGCAAATTTCTAATTTTCAGACAATTATGATTTTATTAAATAGCGTGTTAAAACATCCGCGAAACGCGATTAAAATGTTTCTTTCTCCACTTTGGCGTTATAAATCTTATAAATTGATTCATAAATGCTGAAATAAACCCTTTCCATTCATGCAACAATACACTGTTGACTTGTTTACAAGCTAGCAGCACCTGAATGAGAAGCAGGTAGCTCGTCTCACTTCGGAGGGGAAATTTTATTCATTCAAAATTAACGAGACACATCTCAAGACCAGCTGCGTCTCACATTTTCTGCTAGCGGTGTCTCATTAGACGCGTCTCACTTTCATTCATACCACCCAAGGACGTCACATGACTGCGCCGGTGGTTACTGCAAGGAGCCGACACACGTAATCGACTAAGCACAAGGAAATTTACCGTTTGATCTGTCTCAAAGATCTGACCAAAGAATGCAATGACGTGCATAAAAAGCGGTCCATTCCCCTGATTCACAGTAGTGTTTCTTCCTCAGCAATATTGCCACCCTTGACTACACCCGGTCACTATCTGTTATCTATGCAATTGGTCTGGCCAACAATTCAGGGATATAAAACGAAGCAACGAAGGATGTTATAATAAATGTGAAGTGAAGGGAGATTTGGACACCGTCTAACAGTTTTCACAGCGTAAACAAAAAATGACTTAGTGTTCGGTTCAGAGCGTTGGGATAGTGAGAAAGTAACCGACCTGGGCACGGACAATCGGTTTCATACCTTTGCAGTCGCAAATGTGTCTGACCGAAGAAAAACCAATAGAACATAAATCGGCCTTTTAGAGGAAGGGGAAATATTACTTGCATGTGACGTTAAATAGACCATCCTATAACACTTAATGACAGTTTTTTATCAGTAAGACCGTTTCTGCAGTTTTTATTAATTTTAGTTATATGCCAAACATAGGTGGTCACGATGTCAGAGGATTGGGCTTGGTTTTTCAGTAACAAATCCGCGTTCCATTATGAACTACAATTCATATATGCCGTTATACCGTATTTGTTTCGGTACACTTCTATTCTCATTTTCATAGGCATCAAGTATTTGTAGCTCTGATCATCGATCTGGGCCGGGTTTGAAACTGCGACTAATTGCTGAATATGCACCTATCAGAAAATGTACATCAGTGACCGTTGCAATATCTTCTCACAATGTCATCACAGGAATTACGTAATAGATGCCAACTGTACTAGAAGCTTATGGTGGAAATTGTATCGCTCTGCTGAGCAACTTCATGCACCATGGATGCAATGCATATTCATTTTGTTTGTACTACGCAAATGTACCGTTGATTCTCCCTCAAAACCATCGCGATTGTGAACCAAAACATGCTTATGTTGCATATTAAGTCTAATTCAAAATCTCATCGGAGTCGTACACGTGCAAAAATATGACAAAACAGGAACAGGTGTATCTAAATGTATGGATATCACGATCTAATGGAGCCCTGCTTTTATTTCATACGGATATTAGAATATAGCAAATAACCATGTGAGCTGCCTTTATTACTTTTCTATATTTTTCTCTACTGCCAAAACGTTTCTCCCAGTTCGAAAGTTGCCCATTCCCTTATATTATAATGCAATCTGTGGATTCTGTTTTGAGATCAGATACAAAGTCCCACTCTAGGTTGCAGATCAAGTCATAAATTATATTTATTGATTACTCTTGATTCTTATTAATACATTTGTTTACACAGATTTAATCATATTGATTTTCTCAGAGATGTCAATTTTGCATAATTTACAATTACATGTCTGTTTCCAAAAACCAAATTCACACAATATGCATTCTTATAATATTCGTGCTCATTCAGAATCCACCAAACAACATGTCAAATTCTTAACAATTGCGCAACCTTCTCGGGCTTATGAAATGCTCAATTTCCATTTAAGTGAAACTTTAGCAAATTATATTTAAAAACCTGTATATTTGTTTTAAAGTGTAAAAGTATCGGGTTTTCTGCTTTATGCGTTTTCTCGCATTTGATTTTTGATGCATAAAATTGTGCATAATGGAGCTCTTACTCAATGATCTATAATTGTCTACGAAAACCAGAAACAACAGAGTATAAGTGAGATATTTAAATTTTTAATTATAAATTTCAGAAATATTTTCGGAGATAGAGCAGACTAAAAATATTAATTTTTTAGGGTTTTATGATGTGAAAGTACTACGAGCATGGAGCCTGAAACTTAAGTTTCTAGCATTGGTAGAGTCTGTGCATTTATAATATCCCAACATACTAAATACACATATAAAGGCTTAGAGAGGTAGCATTGCATCCAAAATGTGCAGATATAAACAATTAATCACACATACGATAGTTAAATACAATAAATACCAATCTTAAACCAAGGTTGTGTACAATTAAAATGAAATATGTAAATTGTTGCAAATCAATCAGATGTACACATTGAGAAATGTTAGCATAGATTCTGTATATAAACACGATGCCACAGCTGCAACTGTTTAGCCAGAGAGAAATCGTTGCAGGGTCTTTGAAGCAATGTGAACTCAAGAGTTGGGGGATGATACAAAGGAGTAGACCTTGAGTTAAAAGAGTGTAGGCTTGTTGCGCCACTTTTTAAAATGTAAAGTTAGCACGAGGATAAACACCTAAAGTGAATGTTAAAAGCATTACAATTGGCAAAAGAAATAGGACGCTACCAAACGCACCAAGAAAAGGCAATCCGTGGTCAGTTTTAATGCTTAGGCAGATTCTGGGTGAAATTTATATATTCACAGACATGCAGATAGCAACCCCAGTTCTTCAGATCAATCTACGAGAGTTACATCTTAACAGTTTCACGTAGAAACGTGAGATGCGAAATCTTAAATTCCACGTTTAAGCTTAACTTCATAAAGTAACCACGCGCATGGCACAATGTGACGATAAGTGTAGCAAATCCAGCTTCAGTCATGCTCTTTTAAGAAATTCAAGTGTTAGATATGAGGGACAATTTTCGCTACGGGTGTTAAATTTCATATACGTTAACTATAAATATTCCTTCACCCATCACGCCCTGCTTAGAGATACGTGCTTCACCTAAATAACAGGAGAGCAAAATTAAACAATAATAAATTCTGAACATTAAAGTGGTCCATAACTCGGATAACACAAGGCCAACGAAGAACTGTTGGAATAAAATATTCGATTGAGTCAGATATATAAATCCGTGTATAATCGAATATGGTACGAAAACAATACATACGCAAAGTTATCACACAGTACGCGAAAACGCAATTTAAAAAGTTCACACTCGAGTATCAGAAGATTACGGCTGTTCTATACCTTTGGCATCGCTCCTTACCTACCAGATGCTCCTACTTGGAAGAAAATGTTCACTATGTGGCATACTCATCGTTTTTTTAAAGCTTCTAAATGTGGACAGTTTTCAACTTCATAAGAAAATATTCTATGTGTTCCATTCACATGACTTTTTCTAGCTGCTCCACAAACCAACTTTCCTTACAAACGATATTCTTTTGTCTACATCATGCTAATCGAGATACGCATTCATGAATGGTCTTACTACTTGCCTCTTTGTAAGTAGGAGGGAAATAAGGGAATTCACTAGCCTAAAGCGAAAGTAAAAATCCTTTAAAAGTTAATCGCTATGTGAAAATTTGAGGTTCGGTTCACTTTGCAAAGCCAGCGGTAAACTAAAGAGAGATGAAAGGAAAGGTGACTCACCCCGTTTGAGAAAAGTATAAATAGTTTAAAATTGAAACCAATAACAAGGATCATCATCGAAACGGCCAACTCTACAACAAAAATGTATATGATATAAATTGCGTGTTTAAACGAGGTCTACATTTTTGTGTAATAAAGTTCTGTCCAGCTCTTATATGCAAAATTCATCCAGTATGAAAAGGACTTCAGAAGCTATTTCCTGAAAATTCAAAATATAAATGCTATTTGTGATATAAGTACGTGTCAACCAGGTTTGGTATTTAACGGACTTTTCAGTTCTGGGTTATGCTGTACACATACACACACAAAGACGATTGGCACATACATACACACTGACCTTTTTCTAAAAATGTTTGTTTAGATTTAGGGGGTCTAAAACATATATATATATATATATATATATATATATATATATATATATATATTCCCGGTGAAATATAAGTATCAAATTGTTGGGTGGAATACAGTTCCTTTTCTATCTACTATGTATATTGTACATACGTGATAGAGACAGTAAAACGTGTTTCTAAATAAATTCTGTGTCAGTATCACTCACTAAAACATCTTTGTGATATCAGTGATTGTAACATATTTCTGAACAAAATCTGATGAGAGTAAAGTATATCTCCTAGATTGAATTACACAAGAGATTAATACCCTGAAGCTACGTTTCTTCTTTAAGGCTTTCAGTATTTCATAATGCCCCGAAGAGGTCAAACAAAAATGGTTAAGTTTCTAAGTGATTCCACTTACAAGAGCAGTTAATTTGTTCTGTGATTTATTTACTATTGCTATGACCATATTGGTTCCTGAAATACTGTGAATAAGAACATAAAACTTCCTAGATCGGATTAAACGTATCAGAAATTTGATACTACGCCACAGAGATCCGATGTGATACCACTGGCCAATCTTTAAATAGGAGCACGCTTGACGTTATTCGATGTGCGTATGCCTTAGAAATACTGAAAGGCGACATACTGAATTGCAACCTCACAAATAAAACATTAAAATCTAGGTAAGTAACATGTCTCCACACATTCTATAGTCAAAATCACTTTCCATCCCTTAGGTGCCGCGATACTACCTTATTCATACGTAAGGCAAAACTACCCCAAAAAGTTAGCTTTAGCTTTTTGTGCAGTTTTATAAATTCTAACTTTCGCTGTCCTACACACTTTGGAGTACAGTGGAATATGATAGCCCTTCTTTTAGGAAAAGTTTTACCTTAAATTAGTAATACTGCTATATAGATACAGCTGCTTTTTTGTGCTCAAACCAAGTAGTTATTTTTCTTTAAAAGACTGTGGAAATCTGTTCCCTTAATTTTTATTTTTCACAGGTTTTATTGTAAATGACATTTTCACGAATAAATGTCTTGTTTATTCAGAAACCCATTGAAGGCAGTTAAATTATATTTTTGGATGCCTAAAGCAATCTTTTGTCTCCTTTGGGGTTAATATTATGATTGGTTATTTTTAAAACCGATTTATGATAAACTGTAACCAAATAATGGAATAATTGAGAAAATATCGTATCTTCCTTAATGACAAAACTTATCGGATAATATAATTGGATCACGAACTTTTAAGATGTGCATTTAAGTCAGTTTTAAAATTCAGTTTGAAGTGTTGATAGTTTCGTGTAACACATCATGAATTGGATAAATTTAAAATTGGCAGAAATGCGTTTCTAATCTCCCTTTAAAGCTTATTCTTGTCCTTCGACTATGTGGTATTGTTTAAATGTATAACCCATTACAACTGACCCCCCCCCGATATCTACTCATGTGATTTTCACAGTCTGTTCATTTGAGTGATTTCTTGATGTTGAATTCGCACTACTGGTAATAATAATTAGAAGAAACTAACTGCACTGCGGCTATGTGCAGAACTTACCAGCATTAATATTTATCATATGCTTTATTTCTGTGCCTTATCAGCTTGAGTATATAACATATCTCCTGCGCCTTTACTGGTAATCAGATATAAAGCTTCCCGATCCGACAATAACCTTCAAAATCCCCATAAACGAACAGTGAATAAGTTAAAATATTATTTAGCTTTTGTTCCTTTTCAAGGATTTTTAATATTTTCAGACTTGCAGATACAGTAAATTCAATGGGTAGAACATTGCTTAGCAAGGAGATATTCTGTTAATTATTATCCTTTGTAACCACTGAATATTTGTGGCGTAGTTTGCTCTTAGTATGCAAAAGTTAAAAGTAAAGTCATTATGCACATCCTTTCCATTAAAAGGTTTACGGCTTAACTTTAAGCAGAGCTGCAATTTCATTATGTATTATATGTTATTGCCCATTATGTAAGAAATGCACTATTCTGATACACGTTGGAATGTAGGTCACGCCAGATTTATCGTTTATTACACTGTAACTTAAATAATTGAACGTTGTGTTGTTTTGGTTTCTGGATTAAAAGGAACTTCAGAATTGGTTTATATTAAAGCAATACGTTTATTATTAATTTCTTCTTTGCACTTCAATTCAAAAAGTGAAGGATAGTTTCGAGATAGCTATTGTTTTGCAAGCTTTGTATTTATATTATTCTGAAATAGTACTCTTATTCTAATTCTTAGCATTCAAATATTCGATTTCTACTAGCTGTATGAATAAATATTTAGTGGAGAAATCACTGTTGAAGCGTTAAATTAAATTTTCCGTAGTGTTTGCAGTTTATCAACCAATAAACCATGAAACCATATCAACTGGTGTATTTTTATAGCATTATATCTTCTACTTTGTGTTTAAAACAGTCTGGTTTTTCCAAAACCGATACACAATACAAGTCATTACAGAGTAGTTAACTTACAACACACCATTATAACCATCTTTGCTTATTGCAGTTTAATTATAATGTATGTTCTGAAGTACGGGCAGGCAGCTGTGATTAGAAACAGTTAAATCTTGTTTACATACTTTTATGAACCGGATTCTGATGGCATCTCCAAGTATGATGATGTGTTGATGATTACGACAAAAATCTGCTGATTGTATAATTCAGTAAATGATCAAACCTAATAGATGCTCTTTTAATTCCATGTTTGTTGTCCATTATATTTATTTTATTTAATATGCTTTTTGCCTGACCATTTTAATTATTATAATGCCCAAACTATAGTAATCAATTGCTAACATACATACCTCGTAAAGAGTATTCCGTCGCAACAAAATCTTGCGATGAAGGTAAAATGGATAATCAAACCTTGATATATAATCCTCAGATTATGTACTTGGTGAGCATGCAACATAGGTTAACTAAAAACGGTCTAATGTTATGTAATGTTTCACAAACTGAGTGCTTTAACAGATTTACATTTTCAGGTATCTTTTGTGATTTCAGAGCAATGGAGAATTTATAAAGCCATCATATGAATAAGTCTTTATATGTTATTTATAGAAAATTCAAGAAATATATTTATTTTGTCACATTAAAATCTCAAATATGGTAATATGGTGTAACCCTTTAATGAAAATCGTATCATTGTTTAGAAAATGAAAACTTTTTTCTGGTATTTGTATGTAATAAGACATCTTATTCAGATTCATACCAGTTATTATACACAATGACAGTGGTAAATTTGCAATGTATCAGAATTCTAGCCTATATGTTTAATTAAATAATATTTTTACTGTCTAAATTCGTTTTTATAAAAAAAAAAAAAAGTGTGCCACGTGTAGCATTTTTAAGACTATTTAAATAGAAAATATCAGTTTTACAGCAAATGAGTCTACAAATAGATGTGTCATATTATGTTTTATATTAAACCTAATTATTGTAAAAACAAAATTACTTTTCGTACTCACCAAAATTCTTGATTTTCAAAGTTTAGTAATATATTTCTCACATTTCAAGCATTATTTCGGAAAATTACCTATGTGAATGTTTTCATTAATGTAGTTTAAAGAGACAATAAATTTTAGAAAAATTAGTAAAACATGCATTGTGTGGGGAATTTTGATCGAGAAAAAGTATTGAAAAAGAAGTTTCGAGAAAACAAGGTTTGTATTGGGACTACCTGTTACAAGCATGCGCCTGCACATTTAGAGCTTCAGGTAAACTGGTGGTTAAAGTAAGCGAAGTGGGGGAAACGATATATTTGCTTTAAGTTTACAATTCATGTTATTTTATTATAAAAAACATAATTTTAAAATATTTTACAATCTGAAGTATGAAATTTGCTGTTTATAGAACTTTGAGTTTTGCTGTGCTCTTTCGTGCGTACCTTTTAAGGGGGAATTAAATGTACCACAGAATATGTATTTCCGGTGAAATTTGATTTAATAATTATGAGTACAATACCATATTTCCTCTACCTATTGTAAATAGATTCCTGAAAAAGTAAAAACGTATAATTGCAAACATTTCATTGGACTTTTCCTACCCGTTATCAGCCAAGATATCCGCTTTGCGTTAATTATGTTAAATATTTGCCTTTGCGTTCAAATCAGGTAAATTTTCCATACACATGCGAATACTTTCGTCCTCTTTTATTGCTATGAGCTCATGTGAAGTAACAAAATTATGGAGTTTCAACATTTCTAAGCCTGTTTCATTAGTTGGCTCATTTTAACGTTCCTTGAAAAAAGACGTGTAACAAAGAATACTTCCAAGTGTGCTAATTCCATAAAAAAATTGACTTAAAATGTGTATTCTTACCTATGTGGGTGTTTATTTATTTATCTTGCAGGGTTCTAGGTTTTTAATGCAAATCTTTAATCTATCCCTTAATATTTCTATCAGATAATTAATTGGGAAAAGGGTAGAAAATGAGGACTATTAACAGAAAATTAGAGTATACCTAACATACCATGCTTATATGTATAGAAATGTATGATATTTTAACACAAATCACAGCACTCATTCTGAGCAGAGAAACATAACTAAAGTTCTTCCATATAAAGCATTGTTGCGGTGAAGCGATAATCTTGAAAATCTTCAAATGATATGCTAAAATATTTCCGAATGAATACTTATTCAATTTCTTTTTCTTTTTGTTCAGTTATTGCGTTCTGTCTCTCTCTATCTCTCTCTGTCACCTATTTATAATTTTTCTTTTTATTCAGGAACTTAAAAATGTGTATTTTCTGTCAAATTTAACTATGTATTCAGACTGTAGTGAAAGCAGAAACATATAGGATGTCCTAGGGAGTTTGTGAACACAATTTTAAGAAAGTAAAATACGCATTACTGCTCAAATTGAATATACAGAAAGAAATTCTCTTGGAAGGGAGGGGGAGAGATCCTTTAAGTGTAGAAAATATATAATTCTTATAAAACTAAAAATGTAACGACAGAACCTAATTTTATTCTGAATCTTCCAACTTTACGCTTGAATTGAGCATAAAGGAATTATTATATTTCTGAATTTCATGCATAAACAGAGATGTTATACATACAAAATACAAGACCTATTCCGTAAGATGAGAGAATTAAAAAATAAATAAATAAAAAAACGAAAGAAAAACAAAACTAGGGCCAGCTAAATTGCTCTGAACTCTGAAATATTATTTCAGCGCAAAACTGAACCCTTCTAAAATAAATGTTATAAAGAGACGGTATAGTATATTAAAGCAAAACGTCAACATCTAATGTTTTGATGTGTTCCCCAAACCACCGAAAGAGTTAAGAGAGGTTAGGATTGTAAACTTTACGCACACGTTTGATGAATGAAAAGGGTTACCTCTGGAGGTCACGAGTCAATCACGTTTCTTGGCAATTGGACACATTACCTCCCATCTGCGCAGATGTTTGTGCTAATTAACAAAGCACCCTTTCCGGTTCTCTTAGTTGAGATATATTACTAGAGCTAGGGTATGGTATACTTAGCTGCTTGGGAGGAAAGTTTGGTGAGAAATATTTAAATGTGTCGTCTATGTTACACACAAGCTTTTAGTTCACTCTGTTTACTTTTCTTTTCTACTTTCTCAACTGCAAATTGGAATAACATCATACTGCTTGGTGGTATAAAATACATTTTTCTTATATTCCACCCCTATAAATCGAAGTTCATATAATTTTAGGATTTTGAACATTCTCACTTGTTAACATAGTGAAGAATTGCTATCTCGTCAAAAGTGTATTTTTCAGATATTTATAAACAGCACGTGCAGAAAGCCGGTTAAACTAGTACCTTCATTAGATGCCTTTTATTCAGTAAAATGTCCTTCCTGCGAACTAAAGGAACACTTCAAGCACCATTAAAGATGGGAAATGCAGCTTACCTTGGAAATGTGTTTGGTGTTGCGATGCGGATCACAGCCGTAGCGTCATTTGTCATCCCGAAACGCACTGTGTTTCACATGCACGTTACTCGCTGCTACATCATTTGCCAAGACTACGGTACTCTGTCCTCGAAGCGAGAAGCGTGCTGACTGAGTGTGGAACACGGTTCAGAGTGAGCCCACTGTCAGAGAACGGACCGCCGACAACGAACCGAGGCGAGCCGAGGGGTGCCGAGCGTCGTCCGAACCACTTTCACCCTCTTCGTGTTCTAGGGTGGGCTTTCGACCGGTTGGGGCACGAGTCCCAGGCACTCCCCCTCCAAAGGTTAGGGGACGGGTTTCAAATCAATCCCTTACGCTTCTACGTAACTATGGCAACGGATTCCCGTGTTGGTGCCCCTGAAATCGTGCTTGTAATGAATTACTTAAGGGTTAGGCGGCTAGGGAACTATTTCTGAAAGAATTGCTCGAGGCGGAGGTCAAGTGTGTTGTGGTACTTCAGTAATTACATGCCATCATTAGTAGCTTCTCTCTTGTAACACTCAGTGCAGTGTAAGAAAATTTCCTTCAAGCGAAACAATAACACTCGGTCATATCAGTGTGCGTGATTCTTCCTGATTAGTGGGGTAGGTCAGAGGCATAAAAAACCTCATATGTTCCATTGACATGATTTTCTCTACCTATTTTTACTTTCTCTGGCACGTAGGTACAATGTAAATAGTAGGTGGAGAAGATATTGTATTCCACCAAAAAATTCGATTCCCAGATTTGAACGGAAATACACATTTTAGGGTCTCTGTATCCAAAAAAAAAATATTTTTTTTGGAAGACGGTCCGTGTGTGTTCGTGTGTCTGTGAGTACGATAATTCAAAAACGAAAAGTCGGTAAAATACCAAACTTAGAATTTAAGTTTAGTATCTTCTAAGGATGCGACACGCTGATTTTGAGGAAAATCTAATCACCCCAAACTACCCTTTACAGTGAAAATATTTTTTGAATTTTCATTTTCTAAAAAATCAGTAACGGTTTTGATTAAAGTAGGTACTATACATTAAAGATATTTACATGGCAAATAAAATGTAAATATTGAATTTTCTGGGAATAGCCTCTGAAGACTTCTTCGTGCTGGATGACTTTTGCATAACTGGTTAACCGCAAGAGATGCAGAAAAAATTACAACACAAGAAATGTAGATCTCATTAAAACACAAATTTCAAGTCATATACATTTTTTCTCATGGAGTAAGCTTTTTTCATACGGAAGTACTGATGGGGAATTTGCCAAATCATGGCCATACAAAGACAAGAATTCCAATCGTATAGCAACAGCTTTTAAAATATTTGGCTATCGCTTTAGTCTAGTGTACACCCTTGTTTCCCTTCTACTTATAAGGAAGTAATTAATACGACCATTTCTGCTACCTTCTGTTTATTTTGATTGGCTTGAAGTAGTGAGAAAAATCAGCTTTTGTAACAAAAATTTGTTGTACAATAGCTAGAGAAAGTCGTGTAAATGGAAATATCAGATTTTTCAACAAACTGTTCTTACCAAAGCATATTTTTCTATTTCATGCTAATCAACATAAACATTGGCATAAGTGATCTTATTACTTAGTTTCTTTTAAGTTGAGCTGGGTCCGGGGTCACGATATTGCTGGATTGAGGTTCGGTGCACACAGAGTATAACTATGGCGTGATGGAGTAGGCGTGGTTTCCATAGCTCGTTTCGAAACGTGTTGCACTATATAGCATTGTCACTGCTTGGCCTCGTTCACTTCCTGCCAGTAGATAAATCAGTGAACATGGAAAGAGAGCGCAGATTGAAAAATGCTCGGCACTGAACAAACTTGTGAATAATTTTAACTATTTTGAGTGACAGGAGGAGAGTATTTTCTTTTGATACACTAAAGATGTATTTTACAATGCACTGCAATGAATTCTGAGTGAGTTTGGTTGATTTATGATAATTTCTTTTCAAATCTCTGCATATTAAGTATTATCCTGAGTTTTGTGTATCAAGCTTTATAGGTACTTTTATTTGTAAAAGTACAAGACCTTTTTATTTACTAATCATATTATGAAATAATTGTTTTATTGTGTTACTTTATGAATTAGAACGATGGATGTAATGTCAGTACATGTAATGAGCTACTTTTGTAACAAATTATATCTCAACGTGATTATGTTTGCGCAACAAACCCCTACCTACTGCCCTCTCTTTATATCATTGGTTACTCTGTGTGTTCGTAACTGTGTGCCCTTCGGAACCCAAAACCGAGCTCTACTTATAAGTACAACGGATATTAGGGAATACACTAGGCTAAATCGTTAGTCGAATGTTTTAAAATTTAGCTGCTACGTGATTAAAATTCGGTTCTTTTTGCATAGCCAGGAGTAAAATAAAAGGAACAGGAGTGACAAAGTTCCATTTGGGAAGAGTTTAAGTGTTTTAATGTTGTAACCAATAACAAGGAATATCTCGTAAACTATCAACTCCACAAAAATGTATATGACATATTGGGCCTTTTAAGGAGATATACATTTCTTCTTTAGTAAGCGTGTGTCTATCTCTTACGGTTTACCAGTCATGCTAAAGTCATCCAGAATGAAGAGGTGTTTAGAGGCTATTCCCAGAAAAATAAAGATATACATTTTATTTGTCATATAAGTTACTTTAACATACGGAATTTTTTATCAAAATCGTTAGCCATTCTTTAGAAAGTCAAAATGTTTTAAATATTTTGAAACTACTCAAAAAGAGTAGCTTGGGGTGAGGAAACTGCCTGAAAATCTTCGTGTTGCATCCTTTGAAGACAATAAACTTAAATACTAAGTTGTTTTTAAACAGACTTACCGTTTATGAGTTTTGTTGTCCACACACATACACACACTCCTTTTTTTAAAAATCTGATGCATTACAGTCACATTACTTTCTCTGTCTGCTTTGCAAAGGAGTTATTCCTATAAAATTATTATTCTTTTACCTACATCACACTAATCAAATAAACGTTGTCAGAAACAGCCTTATTACATAGTTATTTATAAGCTAAAGGGAAATACACTAGCCTAGCGACAGTCAAATCTTTTAAAAGCTGTCATTGTATCTGTGTCGCGTTACTATGTAATTAAATATAAAGGAACGTAATCATGCAGACTTCACTCAGAATTTCTAAAATAGTTACTTTCGTTTCTTGCGCCTGGAACATTTTAATTTCCGTCTTGTGGAGCGAGGCATTCTAAATTGAATATACTTGAATATGAACTACGCCGAAATAATTTAAGAGATTATAGACATAATTTCAGATAGGAAATACATAGTCCACGGCTAAACATTGTGCAGTTATAAGGTGTTAAATTGGTTTCAAATGCAGATCAGTCTATGTTAAAGCAAAGACAGATGAAAACCTGGCTTGAAATGTCTTTAAGACTGATAGGCGTTTAGAATTATCGGTTTTCAGCAACTCGTTATTCGCGTTCTCAAGATTTATTGCCATAAAGTTCTCTCAGATCGCTTGATATTGTCACTTTGTCCATGAATTAACTTCCTTCTTGCGTTACGTAATCTACTGTAGAGGCATTTATTTAATTGCTCCTGTGGCTTAATGTATAACGCTAAGAGCTAATGACCTGAAGGTCATTGGTTCTTTTCCGCCCGTGAACTTAAACTGTTTTTTTAAGTCCACACCAAGAAGTGGTGCTTGGTGGAGAGATTCAAAATAGCCGTTACTGCAGGGTTCGTAAGACGACAGGAAATATTGCAACGCCATTTGACATAAAAATAGTCATGTAGTTTACTGCTCTAGAGGAGGACTTTTATCAGAAAGAAGAGGAACCTTTCAGCTATGCTTAGCACAGACACGTGCTCTTGATGATTAAGCTTACGTTGATAAGAAACACATTCAAAGTTAGAATTGTTTTCTTCTGGTTCACTGTTTAATGAAACAAAATAACAACGCGTTTTCTACAGGTGTGTTGAAGTTGAATGTTCAATATTTGTCCGTTAGTTTACAATGATTGCTGAAATATTGGTTTTCAAAACTGTGAGGTGAGTGGATGTTTGCCATGCTCTCAGAACAGCAAGGGAAGCAGTTGATAAATTTCATTCTCATGCCGTCTATGCAAGAACGCCTGAAAATTAGGTGACCCTTCGTCCGCTCAAATAGAGGGTTGATACCTACGTTTGTGAAAAATAGTACAGAATAGGTAGAGAGGGTATTGTATTCCACCCAAAATCACGTTTTGAAGACCTCTGAATAAAAATAAAGCATTTCAGGAAAAAGTCAGTATGTGTTTGTGTGTGTCTGTATCGGTAGACAGTCTAATTCAAGTCGAAACGCCGGTTAATTACCAAACTTGGTATATAAGTTTAGTATCTTACAAGGATGTTATACACATTTTTCGGAAAAATCCCACTACCCCAGACTATACTTTACATGGAACATTTCTGGAAATGTTCGATTTTCTAAGAATGGCTCGAACGATTTTGATTAAAATTGCATATCAAAGATATTTACGTGAAAATCAAATGTCTATCCTGAATTTCTTTGGATAAGCCCCTGAAGTTCTCCTCACTCTGAAAGACCTTTTCATAGCTGGTAAGAGTAGACAAAAATGTAGATCTGAATAAAACACACAATTTATGTCATATATACATGATGTAAATGAATAACTCCGTATGAATGTTATTGGTAATAGACGGTAGACAATCGGAGATACGAAACCTATGGCCTACGATTACAAATCACAGAGTTTTACCAGGTCGTATTCATGACAACTTCAACTGTAAGGCATGTTTAAAAAGCAAGCGGCAGATTTGTGGTGGACAAAGCGGCGTAGGGGCAGGTTTTCTCCGGGTTCTCTGGTTTCCCCCGCCATCGTATTCCACCGGTGCTCCATCTTCATTTCATATATCACCAGTATCATCGCCTGCGGTGCCGTAAGTGTAAAAGCGGGCGTTAAACACTACAAAAAAATTACAGGAAACATTGTGTTGTGCTGTAATGTTTCTTTTAACCAATGCTTAAGCTTTTTATTTCGAATTCCTTTAACCATTATTTACATTTGCATGACCTAAATAGTAGGTGCATACTGGAAACTTAATACGTGCTGATATGAACTGTAGTTCAAGTTCAACTAACAAAACGTTAAATAATTGATTAGTATTTGAAAAAGCAAAATGTTACTGAGTTATTACAAAAATAGTATGCATTGGTATTAAAATGACAATACAATAGGTAGATACAGGTATAACAAAAGTAAGCAAACAAATTAGGATTAGGCACAAATTTCAAAGGAACTGCTCAAAATGGCGGCCTGTAACATAGATGCCTAGGCGAAATCAACCCAGAAATGATTCCTTATCCCTGTTGAACATGCATTGTGTATTGCAAACTTTTCAGTGGCTGTAATAATGCGGGCAACCAATAACTCTTCAAATGAAATCATTGATGAATGCATTATAGTCTGACGATGAACCCAGAAAAAAGTCCATGGGGTTGAGATCCGGCAAACGTGGTTACCAGGGCACGATAGGACTGCCTCCTCCCAACCAGCTATTGGGAGTACTCGATGTAGGTGCTCCCAAAGTTTACCCCATAATGCGCAGGAGCTACATCAAGTTGGAAACGTAGTTGATTCCGAACATCAAGCGGCATTTATTCCAACAGGGCTGGCAGTACATACTTCAGAAATTACTAATAAGTGTCGCCACGCAGTCGAGGAAGTAAGAAGGTATGGCTCAATGATGTGGTCGGGAACAATGCCAGCCCACATGTTCACCATTATTTGCTATTGGTGCCTCTTCTTAACAGTAGTCGGGAGTTTTCGTATGCCCAAATGTGACTATTCAAGTAAATAATGCCGGTCCCCATGGCCGCGTTCACTAAAGTGCTTCGTGGCGCAGGGGATCGTGGGTTCAAGTCCCGCCTTAGCCATGGGTGTTTGTGTGTTTGTAAATATGTATATGTGTGTGAATTAGAAGCAAAAAGCAAAAACGGTAGTCAAATAGATGAAATGTTGGGAAAATGGGGAAAAGGGGAGGGGGGGAGTGGAATGCAAAAAAAAAAAATAAGAACCGATCCATCCCTGGTAAACTGGCCTCATCGGTTAACAGCACCAAAGAAAACAATTCTTATGGCTGCCTTAACCCTCATTCACAAAACTGCAGGTGCAAGTTACCATCCTCCGGAGTTAAAGCTTGTCCTTTTGCAGATGGAAGATGTAGAGTTGCTCCTCGTGCAAGACTTGCCATACACTTGTGTGTTTAGTGGCTATTGCACATGCATTAGCTCGGGTGCTAGTTGACGGTTTCTATTCCAGTCCACTCAATATGTTTTCTTCAAACTCCGGAGTACGATGGGTACGTCTTGCACCGCAATCTGCTTTGTTTGGCACCAACCACAAAAGACGTTCTCGCAAACGCCGATCTACAGATTCGGAAGTAGTCCGATGGGTATTGTTGTGGTACCTTTCGCTGTGGACCCGTGCAGCTATTGTAGAACGACATCGTGCTTCGCCATACATACAGCACTTTTCAGCGAATTCAGCAAAAGCGTAATTTTGCTCCATGTTTCCTGAGTACTTATTTAACTGTTGCAGCACGGTGTTGTGTATGGAAGTCAAATAGGAAATGAGACGTGGCAGACTCACTTACCGAACACTTAAGCGTGCGGCCAAAGTACAACTATCAAAAGTCCCCTAGTTTCTTTAGCCCTTCACCACAACCTGTTATCCATGGCAGTGGTGTGCAGCCCTATATTAGATCTGCAATTTAAGCAACTTTGGTAACGTTAAAATTTAGAAATACTTCCTCATAGAGATAAAAGGCAGGCTTTACTAAGTGCATAATAAGCTCTAGTTTCGTTTAAAATTGAGAATTATTTGCATATCTCTTTCTGATTATGATTTATTGATCCCAATCTCTAATTACTTTGAATACGTATGACTTGGTAACTTAACTTCGTAGACCGTTCGTTGGTTTATTATCTCAAATTGATCAACAAGGAACCATCTACTATCAGTAAAATTCGTGTTGTGTTATTCATTTACACCCTCTATGCATGCTAATGTTTCTGAGATATTCCTTGATAATCGTTTTGGTTTCTAAATACTTGACCTTTTTCAAACCGGAGGCCCTCGTCCGTTTCAGACATATTTTATTTTACTCTTCAATGGCAATCGCATAGTGATAGCCTTTAAGAAATTTGACTGTCACTTTAGCCTGATGTATTCCCTTATTTCCCCTCTGTCTATAAGAAGCTAAGTAATAAGACCATTTCTGGTAATGTTTATCCTGATTAGCCTTATGTAACAAGAATACCCTTTTGCAAGAACAGTTTCCAGAACAGGTAGAAAAAGCCAGGAATGAACACATAAGATGTTTGTTTTACTTTAAATTTTATGAATATACATAAGAAGAACGGTTTTATTCCCGGATATCAAACCATCGCGTTACATTTATGTTTTACAGAGGGAAAGAGAGCAACAAAGGGTGAGAGTAGGAGTAACAGGGATGCGGTGAGAGAGGAAAGAATAGTGGCAGGAAGAGAAATGGGAGAACGAAAGAGAGCTAAGGAGTTTCGGAGAGTAGAGATGTAGAAGTTAGAGGCAGATTGAGACAAGGAGAATCTCTACATTTATCCTAAATAGTCCAATGAGATTCGGGTTCTACTAGTAATACTAAGCCAAAGGTTAGAACAGAAATTTGTGAAAAATAAAACTTACCTTGTGTCACTTACTGCTAAATATTAATGCACTCTATCTACCCACATAAACAGATGGTATAGTTTTCTTCTGTTTTGAAACGTCCTGTTATGAATAAATAGTTGGTAATGGACTACTGCTAAGACAACATAATCAGCTGTTTTTGTTCTTTAGCGTTTATGCTAGCCTTTCACTCAAGAATAGCTCAATCGGTTGCCATGATTTTAGGTATATAACTAATAACAGGAGCACCGCCGATGTCGAGTGGTTACGTCGCTGGACTTTCACCTAGTCGACCCGGATTCGCTCGGAGAAGACGTATGTAGGAATTGTGGTAGACAAAGCGGCGTCTGGGCGCATTCTCTACGGGTTCTCGGGTTTCCCACGCCATTCATTCCAGTCTCTGCCTCATGGTCACATTTCCTTTTATTCGTTTCACCGTCATGTCATATCATCTTCTTCCTTACTCTCATACCAGGCATCGGGTTGTTATCCCGGCTTCTCTCTCTCTGATCTAGAGTCCGTCTGCTTCTCAACAGGCATCTGACTCCAGATGCTGACTTGTAGGTGCAAGTCCTCCATCCGAGGAGGGTAAACAGTGACAGAAAAGAAGAAATAATACTTCAACTGACCTAATTAGGTTACCATATATGTTGAGGTATGTAGTGATAGGCACTATCGAATGTTATCGCTATTGAATAAAATGCGATTTTAAAAAATGACTTTCAAATGAAAAGTTACTTCTTAATTCGGATTTAAAAGCAGTTTATTCATTCGGTTTTAATGCATGTATGGCAGCTCAGATTACTTTTCATTCGGATTTAAAGATTTCTAATAATTGGCGTTATAGCCCCGAAGTAATATATAAATATGACTTTAGTGCACACTGTAACATTAAATTCAAAAGTGCTTGCAATTATTCTCTAACAACTAGAGCAAAAATTCATTCTATTAATATCGAATTGTGAAAGTATATCCTTCCTAATCGGACTAACACATTGAACTCTGAAATGGAAGTATTTTTAAAATAAGGATATATAAATAAGTATATTTCCCTTTTAAGGACATTTATCAGTTGTAAAGTTATGTGAGGTTATGGTTCGGTAACAATGTGAGGTTAGGCTATCTCGTAAACGTTTGCTTTGAGCTAAAATTAACGAAACAAAGTTTATTTCCTCACAATAACGGGAGGTTTTGATTTAGTAAATAGTATCTGCGGTGCTTGTCTTAACTTTGGGCAAAGTCTTTTTGGATTGAATTGATAAAGGTCATAGCTAACATTCGGAACTCTATGTACTTCACAGTTGTAATATTCAAACAGGTGAGGGGTATTTCCTACATCTGGCACCGCAGGCGATGACACTGATGATCCATGGAATTAAGATGGAGCACCGGTGGAGTGCGATGGCGGGGGAAACCGAATAATCCGGAGAAAACCCGCCCATGCGCCTCTTTGTCTCACATTTGTTCACTTGAGATCGAACCCGGGCCGTCTAGGTGAGAGACGAATGGTGTAACCACACAGCCACGGCGCGGCCCTCAGGTGGGGGAGCTACAACAATATTTCTGACCGTGAACTGGCTATGAAACATAAAAGAGCAGGATTACAACTTCAACTTTTGTTAAGCATAAAAGAGGTTGCATTAAGTTTGTAATTAACATTTTGGTTTTTAGTGAGAAGCACTACATCAATCGCCACCTCCTCCCGACACTGGTGTATCATCCGCCAGAAAATGGCGACAAACACGGCAATATTATCATTGTTATTATTTAAAGCGAACTGTATGCCATAGTAGACCAATTGTATATTTATATTTATTGTTTGAACGTTTGTATGTATCGTCCTTTAATATATGTTTATAGCTAATTGCCAAAACTGTTAAGTCTGGGAAACAGAAGAGTTGAGACATAGCGCCAATATTTTGGGGAGGCAGATCTGTCCAAAGAAGTCGGGTATTAATAACATGTAAAATATTTACTCAATTAAAGGTAATTACAGTTTTGTACAGGTACTCTGAAATTCCTGAAAAGTATTGTTGATTAATTTAAAGTTAGGAGCAAAATAAAGCTAAGTCTGTAGAGCCTTATCTTCTGTTTGTGGCGAAAATGTGTTGCGTCTCAGCTTATTACCACAGAAACGTGTGGCCGAGGTCGCAAAGACATAATCTTATGAACTGGAGATATGCGGTTAAAATCCAGCCAATATCATCCTCCCTGAATGAGATCCCAAGAGACGGCATTTGCGATTTGTGCCGGACAAAGCGGCGCAGGGGCAGGTTTTCCGGTTATCCTCGCCATCGCATTCCACCGGTGCTCCATCTTCATTCCATGTATCATAAGTGTCATCGCTTGCGGTGCCATAGTAGTAAAAGCGGGTGTTAAACACTGTCCCTATCCCCAAATTCTTTAATTAGTAGCAGGGAAGTATTTTCTGCTGATTTGGCGCGCAGAAGGATAGAACATAACTTAGATGTTATTTTAAATGCATGTCGTGTAATGTAGGTAACCCGCTAAACAATATATCAAACCATCTTTCCGGCGTAATTTCAGTTACATTCCTACATTCTGGAATAGGAATTTAGCTGCCAAAATTCTCAAATTTGACTCCCATTTGTATCCTAATTGTACAGTTTTTATTTGCAGTTAATTTTGTAACAAAATGCATTTTGTTTACAAGAGGTGATAGGAAATGTAGGTTTGTACGAAAATCTGCTCATTGAGTTAAAGTTAGTGTTGCAGGTATGTAGATAGAATGAAGAATATTGAGGTGCATAATATCAACAGTGTAGGGTGGTTATTACATGTGTATTTAGGCTAAACTGCATAATGTTATTTTTCCTACTTTAACCTGACAGAAATAAGCACTCCAAAATGTTCGTTCTGTTCCTTATAGATTAATAAAAAGAAGATTGTATTTGTGTCAGAGTAGTTCCTTTCGCAAGCAGATTTACCAAGTTTGTTCAGTGAACTGGAAGGGCTATGGCTGCTTAAACAATGCCTGTAAAACTGAAACCCTTATATTTTATCTTTAAAAACATAGAAGAATACAGGAGAAATTAATCGTACCTCATTCCTTTTTCATTCTTTTTTAATTTTTTAGTAAGAAGTGTGTGAATCTTGACTGTGATAAAACGGTGCTTGATTTTGCATCTGCAATGTTATTTATTGGAAGATTTCTTGAGTACGATGAACTGCTACAAGCCAGTTCATTGGGACAATAGCTGCATTTAGAGAGGGAATTGTTATGTACAAGTTTGTTCGCCAGCATTATTTTCCATCTTTGTCTTGTTATTTCCACTGTTTGTCCGCTTACAGTATCGACATCAGCTTTTTATTAAACAGTTTGTGGAAAAATGAATGTAGATCGCTCATAATGAGACCCAGCCAAGTGCGAAATACCTGAACATCTTGCAGTTCTTTCTTAATACTATTAGTATTGATGATGATGATGATGATGATGATAATAATAATAATAATAATAATAATAATGCATACGTTTCGTTGATAAGACAACCTGCACTAAATAACAGAGATGCAACTCGAACACAGTAAACTGACTGGCTTTTGTCACGAAGAGAAGTATTTACCAAGTTGTGGATTAAAAAGCAGTTAACCCGCTTATAAATAATCACATGTCCACCTTTGCAAGCGAATGTGCTGCAACTTCTCCGGTTTCCTTTGCTTGGCTTGCGGCGGCAGTGATTACACTTCCGCTCACAGCCACTAGTGCATACTTAAGAGAAGGGGCTATAAGAAAACTAAATCTCGTGGCAGGACAGCCTTGTAGGCTAAGACCTACCGCATAATCGGTACAGCATTCGCCTCCGCCAAGGGCACAGTGTAGTATCTGAATGATATGTGATCTGCTTCAAAATATGTGCAGTATTTAAGATAGAGGGATCCTGAGCCAGGGGCAAGTGAGTATGCATGGAAAAGATAGGGGAATTAAAGGAGGGTCAATACCCTAGCGTGAGCATACATGGGAAAGATAGGGAATTCAAGGAGCTATGCTAGGAGGAGGGGGAACTTAACCTAGACTCAGAGTATTAACGGTATTTTTTCAGTCCTTTAGGGTCCTTCTCAAGATTGTTTGCTTTGTTTTACAGTTATTTTTATGGTTTTCCGCAGAATTTTGACATGTTTAACGATATTTAGTATTGCGGGTTGCTATTTCAAGATTTTTTTATATTATTTAGCAGTATTTTGCTCTGCTTTTTGAGTGTGTACACAACCTTTATAAGCTCTTTGTAGGGTTTTCGAGTGCTAGCACAGCTGTTTCGAATGCTTTTAATGGCATTTCATATCATTTGGAGGGTGTTTAGGTCTCTGGGTCAGCTAGGTCTCATCAGATATTTTAGCTCTTTTCAACTGACTTCTCCCTATTTTGTGGGTACTTAGGGTTCTAAAGCCTGTACTTTAGGCTTTTCAGATATTTTTGCTCATATTTTGTATTATTTTACAATGTTTTTATTGAATTTTGACACATTAATAAGCATTTTAGAACGTTTTAGCATTATTTTTCACTGATTGTAGTGTCTTTAGATTCATTTTTCAGGTTTATAAGATAATTTTAGTGTTTCCACAGTTGTTTGAATGATTTTTAATGACATTCTGTGTCATTTGGAGGGATTAGGACTCTATAACAGCTAGTTGCAAGGGTATTCATCAAGCATTTTAACTCTTTTCATCTCATTTCACTGTATTTTGGGGGTATTTAGGGCTCTAAAAATACTTATTTTAGGTTCTTTCAGACGTTTTAGCTCATATTTTACATTATTTTGCAGGGTTTTCGAATGCTTTTTAGCACCCTTAGTGCTTTCACATACATTTTTAAGGATTTTAAAGCTGATTTTTATCGTTGCACTGTTGTTTAGTATGCTTTTAATATCATGCCATATCATTTGGAGAGGGTATTTAGGACTTAGGACAACTAGATTCAGGGTATTGATCAGACGTTTTAGCTCTTTTCCAAACATCTCGAATTGTTTGTTGGTGTATAGGGCTCTAAAACAGACATTTTAGCCCTTTTCGGGCGATTTGCTAATGTTTTACGGTATTTTTCAGTGTTTTCTAAAGGGTTTTAACACTTTTATAGACATTTTAGTATATTTGAGTTTATTTTGCAATATTGTGCAGTGTTTTGTAGTGTTTTCTGTCTCCTTACAGATCATTCGCGACTTTTAAGGAACTCAGGACTATAGGGTAGTGTTAAACCTTCGGGCAATAGGTAGTTCAAACTACTTTGAATGTATTTTTTGGAATCTCTTTAAGAACTTTGTGACAGCGACGAAGGTGCACTGACCACATTTTAGTACGTTTAGGAGCACTTTAAGTGTATTTGAGGTAATTTCCTTTTCATGCGGCCTTGTAGACCCCTTCCTATGTTTGATAGTAATTAATGCCATCTTTATGCTAGTTTATGTAGTTTCTGCAACACTTTTAAGCACTTTTGCAGTAATTGATGTCATTGTTTCCGTGTTACTGATGTTTTTCACACAATTTGCTATGTTTTAAAGCATTTTCATGTGTTCCTGGATAGTTTGATCGTTTTTATAGGTTATCAGATATTTTTCCACTGTTTGGATCCTTTATGATCATTTCTGTTCCAGTTTTTTGCAATGCTTGAAGATGAATATTATATATCCTTTTTGCGTAGTACTACATGTTCAGATGGTAACATGTGAAGCGAGGGAAAATATTGTTGGCATGCTTTCCAGTCTTTCTTAGGTTGTAAATCTAACATAATCTAACTTTTCATTTCTACATTTTTTTATTTGTCTTTTTGTATGATGTCTCTCTTTATGATGCTGTCACCAGAAGAAGGGTCTAAGTATACGTCAAGAACTTTGATAAGCTCATTCGAGAACAAAAGTAACAATATAAAGGACGAGTGTACACCTGTAAACCTGCACCACTCATTTTGATGATCGATATGGATGAAGTGGAGCGGAAAAATTGGAGGAACATCTCCATCTAGCATGCTATCACTAGGATGGTAGTGCCCACAAAGAAAAGCTCGAATATTCAGTTTAAAAACTGTGGAAAGGATGTTGAAACTTCCGTATGTTATGTATGCGGATTTTGGGAGTATTCTCAGTCCGATTTACTCATGCGGGTCTAATCCAGAAGCTTCCTATACATCGTACTATCAGAAGCATTCTCTAATGAGTTTCGCTGTTTACGTCAAACCAGCAACATCTGTTGAGCAACTTCAGAGTGATCTCCTTACTGCCCCTTATGCAGACAGAGAATGTGATGCTACTGAGAAGTTTATAGACATTTTAATATCTCTCGCAGAGAAGTATATACAAAACAACCAACCCACTGAAACTAACGGAAGAGCAACAGGAGGATTTCGAGACTTCTACCGAATGCTACTTGTGCAATAAAAAGTTCACTGTAGAAAACTAGAAGTTTAAGGATCATGATCATTTGACTGATGAATATCGAGGGAGTCTTCATAATGAGTGGAATCTAACCTGCAAATCCCGAAATATATTCCTGTCTTCATGCACAACTTAAGCGGATATGATTCTCGTTTCATCCTTAAATAGTTAGGTTGTACAAGTGAATGAGTAGAGGAGATTCCTTGCAGAAGAAAAGTATATTTCAGTCTAGAAGCATTTTGGAGATATTAAGCTTCCGTTTGGTAGCAGTTTAAGTTTGGATAAACTAACAAAAACCCTTACATTTTTTCCTGAAACATGCAAGTACTTCGGAGAATACAGGATTGCTTTGCTGACAAGCAAAGCAGCATTCCCCTACGATTACATCACGTCATGGGATGTTTTGAAAGAAACATGCTTGCCTCCAAAGGAAGCATTCTACAATAGATTAAATCATGAGGAAATCAATGATCAAGGCTATGAACATGCTAAAAATTTATGTGTGCGGTTTAATATCCGAAATTTGGGAGAATGCAGTGACCCACACTTAACATCGGATGTGCTGCTACTCACAGATGTTTTTGAAGTCTTCAGAGAGCAAACATTGAATACTCATAAAGTTGATCCTGCACATTACTTTACAGCTCCAGGGCTTACCTGCGAAGCTATGCTTCTGTATAACAGAATTGAGCTAGAATTGTTATTGAATAATGATCAGCTTCTGGCATAACGGGAAGATTATGTCAGGCTTCTCATTGGTATGCCCACGATAACAACATCTATATGGAGGAGTTCGATCCTTGTGGAGGATTTCAGTGGGTTTCTGCCGATAGTATTAATATAGAAACACTAAAAGAAGATGATCCTCTTGGATATATATTCGAAGTTGCTTTAGATTGTCTTACTGAGCTTCACGATCTTTATAATGATGTACCATTATTGCATGGATGTCTAAAACACAAGAACACAAGTGTAAAGAAACTAATTGCGTACTTTGCAAGTAGGAGGAAGTAAGTTGTTCATTACATGACGTTAAAGCAGACGCTCTCACATGGACTACGACTAACAAAAATCCATCGAGTGCTACAATTTCAACAATCGTATTGGTTGAAACCTTACATATCGTATAATAAGCTGCGGCAACAAGCGAGAAATGGCATTGAAAAGGATCTGTACAAACTCTTCAACAATGCTATATTTATAAAAACCATGGAGAATATACGAAATCGGATGGATATACGCCTTGTGACAAACGAGAAAACATTGGGAAAGCTGATTGGTAAGCCTGCGTTCATTAATAGAAGTATATATCGACTTAACCTGGCTGCTGTGCATATGGTATCACGGCAGATTATATTCAACAAGCCAATACACATCGGAATGAGCGTACTGGATATCTCAAAAACCCTCATGTACTCCTATCAATGTAATGAGTTATTGCCGTATTATTGGGTTGAAAACATGTGCATGGATTCGGACTCCTTCATTCACCGAGTCACAGCAGCTGACTTACACCGAGAAAAACTACAATTTCTTCAACATTTAAACACATCTAATTACCCTGTAAGCCATATGTGTCACTCCACACAAAACAAAAAGGTGTTGGGAAAGTTTAAAGATGAAACTAGCGGAAAGATAATCCAGCGGTTTGTCGGACTGAGGCCTAAGACGTCTGCTCTCGATATTGATGGAGGGATGATAAATAAGATGAAAAGCATAAAACGAAGAGCTATTAAACAGTACATTACATTCGACAGTTATATAAATTGTCTTAAAAACAACGAAAGAGGAACAAATCCTATGAATATGATCATGTCACAACAGCATAACATTTCGTCAACAACATCGCTCCATCGCCCCATGATAATAAAAGTGATTGCTTATGGTGGAATATAAGCCTATGCTTATGGTCATTACAAAGTTGTGAACGTATAATGAGAGAGGGTTACATACATTTCTAATCATCGGTAACATGGTAGTGAAAATTGAAGTTTAGACTACATACACTCCAATGCACCTAGCAAAAACATACGAAAAGAGAAGAATAACAATGAGGGGTGGCGGTACCTCTGACATAAAAATGCATTTCTATGCTGTCTCAAGCCCAGATAAAAGAAAAGAGACGTCTAACCTCTAAGGCTAACTATTTTATATAAAAGCAAATAGAAATAAAAAAGCTGACAATACTGGACAGAACTCAGAAAATAGCCCAACGCTTCAACAGTAACAGCATCATCAACAAGAAGAACAACAATAAAAAAAGGTCGGGATCATTATTCTAGAGAAAAAACATCTTGATTAAAATTAAACAGACTGTAGAAAACAACAAAAGACGAATAAAACACGAAGAATCATAATTTTCACTAAACAATAAAAACTTCGACAACAAAGACTGAGACCCTTCTTCTGGTGTCAGCCCCAAAAACACAGCCATCATATAAAAAGACAAACAAAAAGATGGAGAAACGAAATGTTAGGTCATGTTAGAGTTATAACCTAAGAAAGGCTGGAAACCACACAAACATATCCCCTCGCTTCACAAGTTATCATCTGAACATGTAGTAGTATGCAAAAAGGCTGTATAACAGGACCCTTAAAGGACTGTAAAAAGCTGAAACAGAATACAGAAATTATGATAAAGGATCCAAACTACGGGAAAATATGAAAAAACTATAAAAAATACTGAATAGGTCATAAAAGCGATCAGATCTTCCTGGAACATATGAAAGAACTATAAAACGTAACAAATAGTGTAAAACAGGCAGAAACATTGGTACAATGAGAGTAATTACTGTACAAATATAGAAAAAGGGTTGCAGAAACGACATAAACTAGCATAAAATATCACAAATTAATTACAAATATAGGCAAAGCGCTACAAGGCGTCATGAAAAGGGCATCGTCACAAATACGCCTAGAACATCCGTATATGTACTTAAAAATAGCGTTAGTACACCTTGGTTGCTGATACAAAGTCCTTAAAGAACTTCCAAAGAATGCATCCAAAGTGGGTTCAAATACCTATTACCCGAGGGTTTAACATTACCCTATAGTTCTGAATATCTTAGAAATCGTAAATGATATATAAGGAGACAGAAAGCATTACAAAACATCACAAAATACTCCAAAATAGACTCAAAATCTGCTTAAATGTCTATAAAAGTGATAAAATTATTATAAAACATTGCAAAATGCCGCAAAACATCAGCAAAACGCCTATTGTCTATTTTAGAGTCCTATATACCAACAAAACTGTTCGAAATGTATGGAAAAGAGCTAAAATATCTTATCAATACTCTGAATCTAGCTGTCCTAAAGGTCATAAACACCCTCCCCTATGGTATGACATGACCTTAAATGCATACTAAACAACAGTGGCAACGATAAAAATCACCTTCAAAATCTTGAAAAATGTTTGTGAAAGCACTACGATCACTGAAAGGTAGTCCCGAACAGTACAAAAATGCCTGTAAACGTTCTAAAAAGCGTTAGAAAACTTTGAAAACTAATGTAAAATATGATCAAAAACGTCTGAAAAGACCTAAAATATTTTTTTTTTTTTTGCCGTAAATACTCTCAACTAGTACTGTAGCAAAACTAATATCCTCTTACAAATCCCAAAAAAGGAAGAGAGAGCTCAACAATCGCTGAAAATTGTCCTAAAACATACTAATATGCTTATGAAAGCATCAAAACTCAATAGAGAATATTGTAAAGCACTGTAATATATAAGCAAAACGTTTGAAAAGGCCTAAAATATAAGTTTTTGAGCTCCAAATACCCGCAAAATTCAACTGAAATCAGTTGAAAAAGAGCTAAAATGTGTGTCTTAAAGTTCTAAATATCCACTATTAAAAGCATTTGAAACAACTTTCCCGGCACTCGAAAACCTACAAAGGGCTTATAATTGTTCTCGCACACTCAAAAGGCAGAGTAAAACATTGCAAAAAAAAAAAAAAAAAAAAAAGGTCTTAAAACAGCACCCTATAATACAAAAATTCGTTAAACACGTCAAAATTCTGGGAAACTCCATTAATACAACTGCAAAACAGAGCAAACGACCTTGAAAAGAACCCCCAAAAGACTTAAAAAAAGACACATAATACTCTGAGTCAAGGTTAAGTTCCCTCTCCTCCTAGCATGGCTTCTTGAATTCCCTATTTTTCCCATGAATGCTCATGCTAGGTTATACGTCCTCCTTTAATTCCCTATCATTCCCATGTATGCTCACTTGCCCCAGGCCTAGGGTCCCTCTATCTTAACTACTGGCATTTTCTTGTATATTATTTAGAAGTTTCAACTACTTAAGCTCCTAACTACTAGCAGATGTTTAATGAGATTAAGGTAAAATGACAAACTGACTGGTTATCTAAGTTAGGAGGGATACTGATCCTTCATTAGCATTCATTGGAAAATGACCCAGCTCGAGTGTGTCATGAATTCATGATGCAAGTGTTCTCGAGGTGTACATAAATAAATGGTTTGTTATTTATGGACGATCTTTAACTGCTGTGGTTTTCAGCGTCCCATTCTAGAGTGGGCGTGAAAGTTCGCTTAATTTTGCTCAGGGGCCTCTCTATCAGGCTCGAGGTTCTTTTACGTGCTGTAAATGATGTTAGCATGGTAATCATTTCACCACAGAGGGCGACTCGAGGGGTATCTAAGTTAGTAAAAGCGCTGTTAGGCTAAAGCTACGTTACAAAACCTAAGTTAGCTTGATTGTTCTAATAACATTCAGAGGTCAGTAGTGTCTAAGACGGGGAAAGAATGGATAATCATGGTTAGCGTAGCGTTGGGTAACATAGGTTTTCATGTCCTAAGTTAGACTGGGTTTAGACTATTGCATTTTGATTGCTTGTGTAATATTGTTTAGGTTAGGAAATAGAAGACTAAATCTGGTTATACGCGATTGCAGTGGTTATATATTGAGTACATTTCAGTTATATGTAAAGATTTACAGGCATAGGTATGCCTATATTCATAGTGGGGTAGTGAGATTACGATAATTCTTGATTCTTAACAACCTAGCAGTTGAGAGCCCTTAAACACCAATCATCATTATTATTCATGGCTTTAAATGCTTCTGTCAGCTGAACATTGTGGCGATGCTTTCGGATGGTTTGTATGTTGCTTTGTAAAAGGAATGCATTTCATTGGATAATGTCCCAAACGATCTTTTGAGTAAAAATGAACCCAAAATGATTACAACTGCTGCATACTCATTTTGCGAGTTATTCAATTTTCTCAATTGTGTAAAGTCTGTAGATTTACAGAAATGTATAAACGTAACACATAAAATGACTGCATTCGTGTTTGTAAGTGTAAATGAGAGCGTGCTCCACAATTGATATCGAACATGCTTTGTGGCTGTGTGTATAAGAGTAAATAGACTCGTCGCAATGGAAAGTATTTCAGAGATTCTTAGAATGCCGGCAAGATAATGTTGTAGCATGAAGATAGAATCACGTTACGGTCTGGCTTAAGGCTGATATGAGCAGCTTGGGCTAGGTTGGGTGTTTTCCAGATGGCGTATGAAGTTTAAACACATGCCTTTGATAACATCGAAATCTCACCAATTTAAGTTCAGATATTTGTTAGCTTCTGTAAGTGGATCTTCATATGCCTTGTAGAGTGACTATCAAGTTATATAACGTGGCAGATGTTTAAAGTATGAGTATTTTTAGGAGGAACCCTAAGGCAGTAAACTTAACTTCACATACCTTATATATGTTCTCTAATTTAAGGGAATAGGTCAACAGCGAGACTTAAGTCATATAGGAGGATATGGATTAAGACAGTATTGAACTGTCCTGTGTCTGGAGCCCCTGAAGTTGAATGTAGAGAATCCAGATTACATGTCATCCTAGAATCACGAAAAATCGAGACATACAATCATACTATAACGAGCCCAGTGCTGGAATACATAGTTAACCCGACGTTTCTGCAATAAGGCAGCAGGATTATTTCTACAAGAATACAATATGGTGGGCCTATAATTAGAAAGTGACAACATTATCTCCGCTGCTGTACCAAAATATGGTGTTGAGTCGTTTAAGGATACCCAACTTTGAAAAACCTAAAATTTACAAATTTGTTTAGATTGATTTGAAACTTTAACACAACAATTGTAGTATTAAGAATAACGCACACACTAATTTTCAGAGTTTTGTGCAAAATAATTCCTGTGATATTAACATGTGTATAGTGTTTTATTGTCATTTAATTAAACTATTCCACACGATGTAATTTCAGTTTGAGAAATGCAATACTTTGCAATTATATTCAGAACTACTGTATTAGTAAATTGACCACATGGAATTTTTATCTCACTATTAATTTAGCAGAAAAAGGTTATTTAACTGTCATTTGATTAATTTTTAATTTTTTCTTGTGAAATAGGTTATTTGTTATTTAATTATATAACACTGGTCATATTAAAAAAAATACTCTCCTCAATTTCCTTTGGCACTATTATTATTATTATTATTATTATTATTCAAGAATAAACATTTTAAGCTTTTATTTTGAAAACTGCATCGTGTGGGACAACTTAAAGTTTTGAAAACGCTGAAAAATAAAAACACGAGAGAATAAGTTTGTAAGTTTAACATTCAATATAACACTATTTTTGACCTGTATGATCTCTAGAAAGCACCTGCTTCGTATACTGGCATTTCTTTCTTCTTTTTGTCCCCCTCTGAAGCTAATTTAGATAAGGGGAGTTTCCTGCGACTTCTCTTGAATGCTGGTTTACATTCCTGTTCGCTTTGGCACAAGCGGCGTTTATCCCATTCCGCACTAATTTTATTTGCAACTTAACTAATTTTTTCTTCTATTAAGTGTTTTTTTAATTCCTGACTAGCTCTGCAAACAATGTAAATTGTGATATAGCTGATGTAACACAAAGTAAATCCCCCCCAACACGAACTATTCTTTGCATGAAAATTTTTTGAATTTTTTTTTCAAGAATGGCTTTGAAAATTTTGATTAAGATACCTTATGTTTAAGATATTTTTATGACAAACGAAATGTATATCTTGAAATTTCTGGGAATAGCACCTCTCCATTCTGGGTGACTTTTGTATAACTGGCAAACGTAAGAGATAGACAAAAACTTACTGTAACAAAAATGTAGATCTCATTAAAAAAATTATTAATTCATATCTGTTTTTAAGAGTTAACCGTTTTCGAGATATTCCAGATTATTGGTTTCAATTTTAAGCCACTTAAACTTTTCCCAAATGGGAAGATATCTTTCTTCTCATTTCTCGTTTGTTTACTCCCGGCAAGCAAAGAGAAAGGAGTTTCAATTGTTTCACATGGCAACTACCTTTTAAAGGACTTTACTATCGCTTTAGCCTGTGCATTCCCTTATTTCCCTTCTACTTACAAGGATGTAAGTAATAAGGTTAATTCTGCTTATGTTTATCTTGATTAGCATGGTGTAAATAAAATATTCATATTTTGAATGAAATTTTGGTCTGAGGAACAGGTGGAGAAAGTCATGTGAATGGAATACACCAGGTTGTTTTTGTTATAGAAAGGATTTTGTACTTGATGATTACACAATAAAGCGCCAAAGTTTGTATGGATTTTATGTGTGTATTCTTTGTCTCATTTGCATGCTTTATATGTTTACTAAAGCTGCAGAATACAAATGGTTTTCTGTGACTGGAGGGTGGGACAGGTACAACATGTAGGCTAGCAAACAAACCAGAACCTAACATTAGCGCGGAGTCTTAAATCGCGCGCAAACCATTGTACACCCGCCTGGGTAGTGTGGTGGTAGCGTGTCTGCCTCACATTCAACAGGTCGTGAGTTCGAATCTCGCTTAGGGTGAGTTACCCGGATAAGGTTTTTTCGGGGTTTTCCCTTAAAGACGGACTCCATGGCCGCGCTTGCCAAGGCGTTCCGCTTTGGTGCTTCGCAGCGCTGGGGATCGTGGGTTCGAGTCCAGCATTGGGCATGGGTGTTATATGTTTGTGTATATGTGTGTGTTGTAAAAGTAAGAAAACAGTAATAATACGGCAAAACAAGGTAAAAAAAAGGTAAATAAAAGTAGGGTATACAGTGCCGGAGTGTCGATCAGACTCCGGTACTGTATTTAAAAAAAAAAAAAAAATCAACACAAGGCGGGGAAGGTTGGGAGCGGAATGGAGTCAGTACCACGCGGGTCCTGTTTGCAGGAATCATGCAGCATTGAAAGGGTTAATGAATTACGGGTGTTTTCTTATGAATCGGGAGTATAATTTCATTAAAGAGGCAAAAGCTAGAGTGCATTGGTAACCCCGCTTGGTTTTCAATTGAAAAAGCTTGCTAATCATTGGATATGCTACTGTGAGTAACCACTCGCTCTACACAGTCCCACTTTTGTGTCGCAGCAACAATACCCGGTTCACCCCTGGTGCTTGAAACTGGAGATTTCTCAAGCACTGCGCATATGTCAATTACGAAGCTAATGTTGCTTTCCTTGCTAATCAGCAGCGCATATGTGCACTTGACTAGTATTATACATACGTGCTTAATTCCCGCATTCTTTCACATCCCTTCGACATTTTTACCTCTCAACGACTCAATTGCCAATTACAAACACAATAAATGAACTGTTTAATTAAATCTAGAGAGAGGGAATTTAGTAAAATGAAAGCTTTATTATTGAAGCAAGGATATAACTGTCATGTGCTCTGATCAAGGTACACGTTTCTTTACAAAAACACGTTTAAAACTGAAATGTTTTACGCACTATAGTGGTCACTTCATGGAATATGTTCCTAGTGCAGCACGTTTACAACGTATCGGATAACGTACCTACAACTAGAGTAACGAGGCTTCAGCAATACAAATATAGGACAATTGGAGCAATACCAAGTGGACCGTATTTGTGTGTTAAAAGAGTTGCAGAACTCCACGGGCTTATCTCAAGTTAAAACCGCTAAGTGGGGAACTAGCTGAGCGACTTTCGTTTAACCCCTCAGACTTATATGAGATACGGTGAGGTAGATCGCGCTCATTGAGAGGGTAAAAACGAAGGTAGTTTGCGTTAGTTCACCACTGACCAGTTTGAGCTTGAAATAGCCCCGTTGAGTTCTGCAACTATTTTAATGCACGAAGGAATATTTGCACACTTCAAATACATGGCAGTTGGGCAACCTGGTATAAGAATGATGATGAAGATGGCCAACCGAATGTTGGCTGGAGCTAGGAAGGAATAGTGGAAGAGGCCACAACACGACCGTGGCGACTAGGCAGGATGATACCGCGGTGGTTTGCCAGTGCCTTCTGCGGTATGAAGATGAAGGGAGATTACAACCCGATAGCAATGGGGAACCAACGGGAAAGAATCTTGGCCAGAGAAAAATCTCTATGCCCCCCCCCCGTGTTCATGGCAGGCACGCTATCATTGCGCTATGGAGACGACAAATCTTCAGATTTTGTTCACGGATGATTTTTAAAAGTGTTTTGATACTTATAAATCATTTCAAACAGTGGCGCTCCTGCCCGCTCTGCAAACGGTCCCGGGTTCAATTCCCAGCTGTGCGTGTGGGAAATTGTGTACCCTCTCTTCCCTAGAGTCTGGAAGTAAAATGAGAGTGTGAGTGTATGTGTTTGTGTGCGCGCGCGCGCGTGCGCGATTTGGAATACAAAAACCCAAAGAAAGAGAATTCGATGAGAACTAAACACGAATTACCACCATTACAAAAGGCAATTAATTATATATTCCAAAGGTTAACAGAATCCAAAATTACCATCATAGCTAAATCAATTAATGGAGCAATTAAAGGAAATGCTAAACAATTGCAACATTATTCAGTGTTCTAGAGGAAAGGGTGAACAATTATTTGCATGTCTCTTTAAAGTGGACAACAACCACGGCGCTTACATATAAGAGAGCTTTCATTCACGGCATGTAACCAAACGTTAAGGTTATTGCCGTTATCGAACTGAAATATCAAACCGATATTAAGAAAACCGTGTTTTAGCATGAAAATAGGAGATTTAAGTTTTAATGCTGCTCTTCGGCACATCGATCATATTTTAGGCGAGGTAAAGCACCCTGCCAATATAGTGGCTAGAATTATGCTCTGAAAAGGAGGTAGTCCCATTTGTAAACGCTGGGGTGTTATTCTATCACTACCAACATAAACAGGTTCGTTCCATTACGAGCCACATTTTATACCGCGCGTATACATTTAAGCTAATTATTTTGTTTTTAACGACACTGTCAATTGCCGTGATCATATCAGCATTGGCGGTGTGCCGGAATTTCATCATGCAGGAGTTCTTTTACATAACAGTGACTTTATTGACGTGGGGCTGTCACTGGTAAGCATATTTAAAAACAATCAACAACCCGGCCCCGGGTTTGAACCCACGACCTTGAGATCAGAAGGCCAGTGCTTATCCAATTGAGTCACCCAGACTGACAAGAGCTACTTCAAAGTAGTCGCTCACATGCGCCTGCGAAATATGAACGGAGCATCTACCAGAACTGAGGGAAGACATGTTCAAGAAACAAAATGCAATTACTCAGCAGTAGGTGGATTAAGACAGCCCGAGGCCAGAAGAATGAGTGACATGAACGTATGCGTAATCTGTGGAATACGAGGAGGTGTGTTAGAAAAAGTAAAGTTCAAATGTGTGTGGCAGGAGGTACTAACTGTTTGCTCTTTTAGTAAAACAGAGAGAGAGAGAGAGAGAGAGAGAGAGAGAGAGAGAGAGAGTAGCCTTGCTCATTGCTACACGAATCACCTACTGTGCTCTATGTCACCTTCAAATGGGCGGAATTCGTGCAGTGCAGTGGCGGTATGCAACATTTTGCGTTTGAAATACGTAGTCTACTGCTGACAGGGTCAGATTCCTACTTGCACTCTTACAAGGTTTCTTATCTGAATTGATATTTCTGATATGGACATAATGCATATTTTCATAGCTTTGGTAGTCGTAACATAAACAACGGCAAAAATATGACAATTATTATAATATTAACACAGCAAGCTTCTTAACTTGTCCAATACCATTGTAAATTCATTATGACGCGTACAGTATGAGGATTAATTTGTAACGGAAAACTTTTAACGTTTATAGCAGCGAGTATGACCATTCATCTTGATAATTAATTGATATCTAACACAATTCGGAGAAAACCTTTCAGATATATAACAGTGAATGAATAGCCTCATGATGATTAGCTAGTATTTAACACAATCAAAACAAAACTTTCACATTAAAGGCAGTGAAAATAAACAGGCCTTTTGATATTTAATTAGTATATAACGTAATCCGCAAAATAAAAAAAAAAAAAAAAAAAAAATAGATTTGTAGCAGTGAATAATATAATTGGCATCTAACACAAAATTGAAAAATAACTTTGACAGATTTATAGGAGCGACTATGAAAGTTCATCTTGGTAAGTAATTGGTATCTAACATAAATCAAGCAAACTGCACATTACCTAATAACTAAAGCATTAAAACTTAGCTGAAACAATCAATGTGCGCCACTTTCTATCAATTAAGATTCCTTAATGGAGGAGTCGACGGCCTACATCTCTTGTTTTTGTTCCTGCCTTTATAAACTAACACACGATACAGAAGGGAACGAGAGACCCCCTCCACAGCTGTAGAAGCCCGTCTCTAACTGACACCACCTGTTTACCTACTACAGTGCATGGATCAAACCTGCTTGCTCTTGCAAAAAATCAAGCGAGTTTGTGACCCTGGTGCACGAGGAGGGATCCTGGAAAGAATCTAGGGATGATTTGAGACATTTCTTTGCTGAACACATCTAACATAACCTAACATAGACTAAACTCTCCTCCTCAAGTAATCTCTAAATTATAACCAGGATCATACACTTCTTCAACTCCTGCTCTTTTGACCACCTCTCCCCCTTTCCATTGATCTTGCATGGCAGTCGCATCTCACGATGTCTTATTCTACCAAAGTAAAACTTAGCGTTTGGCAGCTAAACATTCGCAAATAGAATGTCTGTTTGCACAAACACTTGCAGTATAGCAACATAGTGGAACCAAGCTTGGGGTTTAATTTTACAACTAGATGGGTAATATGGAACAGAAACTTGTTTTCATAATTATATTAAAGTAGAGAAAGGATTTCACTTCATCCTAAAAGACTATATCCAGATTATACCCGGAACTACACGCTTTCAGGTATTTTGAACACAAAATAGAATAAGGTCAACGTGTACAATTATTATTGTTGTGTATATCTGTGCGTTCATGTGTGTGTGTGTGTGTGAGTAAGCGAGGTGTGCTCTAAGCATGGGGCACGAATATTTGAAGAAACCTCCGAAATGGCTCTAAAGATTTTGTATATCATGTCTGACATACTGACTTGTGGAATAAAATGTGGGTATATCTTGAGTTCTTTATAAACCTGCTGAAGAATCCTCAATTCTGGTTGGACTTGTGTAATTTTGTGGAGTTAAAATGCCATAAGACAGACAAAAATTTGATTTAGAAGAGCGTATTAGAATGCGTAATTTGTTGATAGCTTTAGCCGTTTGAGATGTATATTTTTATTTGTTCAAAATGTTCCAGTATTTCATGTTATTGAATTTTAAAACGTAATACTCATTCTTTTGTTTCTCACGAGCCCATCTATCAAGTATATAGTTAGCGAGTTTCTTTTCAAACATCTGTCTGTCGTACTAGCGTCCTTTATACTCATACATAATGAGACCATTTCGTAAAAATCATCATTAATAAAAAGCAGATAAATTAATCCCTTTTACGGACAAACTTCTGAACAGATATCAAGATAAATTATAAAAGGTACAGAAAAACGTGTGCTTCTAACACGTTATATTTTTTCAAACTGCCTATATTTCACACAGTAACAAACAAAAACCTGATGTGTTCCATTCACATAACTTTCTCTACTTCTCTGCAACAAATTACTCTTAAAAGGTTTATTTTTCTATGAACTTCGTTCTAATCAAAATTAACATAACAAAAATGATATTACTTTGTTCTCTTTGCGTGGCGTTTGAGCAAAATAAAAGTATTTTAAAATTGAAACCAATAACAAGGAATAGCTCGGAAACGTTTTCTTCCATAGCAAAAATGTGTAAGACATTTGTGTTTGTTTTGACATCTACAATTTTTTGTAGTAATTTTTTTTCTATTTCTTACGGTTTGCAAAAATAATCTAGAATGAAGAGTATTTTGGAAGCCTTTCCCAGAAAATTCATTTTATTTGCCATGTAGATATATTTAATATACGGTATTTTAATAAAAATCGTCAAGCCATTTCTGAGAAAATCGAAAATTTCCAAAAATCTTCCATGTAAAGGTTATTTTGAGGTGGAGAGATTTTCCTAATAATCTTCTTGTTGCAACGTTGGAAGATACCCAAATACTAAGTTTGGTATTTAACCGATTTTTCTTTTGTGAGCTATGCTGTTCAAAGATACACATGGACCATTTTCTAAAAACTCTTTCTTTTGAACTCAGAAGACCTTAAAACGCATATTTTCGGCGAAATCTCGACATCACATTTTTGGGTGTAATACAATATCTTCTCTATTTACATAGTACGGGTAGAGAAAGTAAAAATAAATTATGAACTAGTGTTGCTTACAGTGATAACTGAAACATATCAGGATCTTCAGCGGCATTTGAAGTTCTTTCATACTCGAGACCCAAGTCTGCATTGTCATTCAATCTATTAATGTAGCAGAAATTTTAAAGAAATCTAATGCTAGCATAGAATGCAAATGATTGCCTGATCTAGATAGGTAGGTACTTCACATCTTACACCAGGTATCATCATATCGCTCACTTAAAGGTCATGTGCCCTTAAACGTGAGTTATTCTGCACCTCTCACTTGTGCATTGATCCAGGATTCGGCAAGCGCTCGTTAGGACAAGAAATAATGGGAATGTACCTCCCAGTTTTTTTTTTTTTTTTTTTTTTTTTGTCATTTCTTCCACATTCTTTCCTGGATGAAAATTGTCGCCGTTTATCTGCCTCGCAAATCATCCAATTTATACTCTTCTAGGTTTTTGATTAGAACACAGGCGGAACTAGGGAGGCTAAGAGGGACTTTAACCTCCCCTCTTCGCACCCTTGCATATTAAGTCAATGGGGTCGTTTCTTGATAATCCTGCTGAGTGGAAATTTGTGGATTAAGGATTCCCTAAAGGGAAGCTAACGTTAACATGTACTGTAACGAGCATGAGTATGGTCAGAGAACGTAGGGGACACCTCTCACCTTGATCCAAAGTGTATCCTTTTTAGTTACCACCCCCAAGAGGAACAGAAGAATCCTATAGGCTGCCGGCTTACAGAGATGCGCAGAGATCCCAGTTTGATGTTCAGTTGTTAAATCCATGTTGGTCAACCTGTCATATTTTGTTGTGTTAAGTTTGAGTCAGGTGGCAACTATGGCAGCAAGAAAACCTGTAACGCAGCTTTGTGTGGTTTTTTTAAGTGAAATACAGTCCAATAACAAGATAGAGAATTAAGTTAATTCTGTATTCTTCAACCCATGAGCAGTCAGTCCGGAAGAACCAGCAGTAAGATAAGTACTTTAAGCAATTACATTAAGCACAGATACATTACAATACATAAGAATCACTAACGATTCCACGCTTGAGGATCCGCCCATATCTTGCGGAAGTGAGCAGAACTCGATCCATCTGAAGCGCCTCATGTCATCTAACATGGCCGAGAAATACTTTCTAACGAGCGGTATCTGCGCCATCCGTCCCACATCAAACAGACCCTAAGCCTACCTGAAACGTGAAAGGGGAAGCGAATAATAGGAAATGAGGGAAATGAAATGCTTAATAGAGGAGAAAACATCATAGCATTCGCCTTGCTAATCAGGCAAAACCACGAAAAACGCGTCAAATATGCCGACCCCAGGAATCCAACCCAGGAGCTCCCGAACCCAAGTCTCGCACGTTACTGAGGAGCCATCTCGCTTGGTAACATACTGCACTAGATGCACAAGATAAACAATAGTAGAGGAGTTTATCTCCTCAATAATGAAATGGCTTAAACTTTACACTATCGAATCAGTACTGAATACATATACGACAATTATAAATTTCAATTTTAAGGAGTGTACCACGCTATTGATTAATAACTGAAGACATCAGCGTAGAACGTGTGTAAGTTTTCCTTCCTTATCTAGTACTTCTACATGTTACACTTAACAAAACACCTGTTTTCTGAGAACTATATTGGTAAATATGACTAGTATAGAATATTTATCTCCGTGATACATTTTAATATTAAATCACGCTGAACCCTATGAACAGCCCAAAACATGAAATGAATTTTCCTGTACAATATTTTTGTAAAGCCAACACATTTTGCAAAATCACCACTAAAGTTTCCTGGGAATCGTAGTGCTCGTCTTACACCTCAAATGAGACCTGTTTTCTAATTTTTTAATTTGTTTATTTCGCTACTTTTTATTTTCAGCTCGCAAACTTGTTCCAACATAAAACTACACCTTGTATAAAAAAAAACAAATACAAGTTAATGGACCAGATACAAACTTTCGGTATCGTATACCTAAATTCACTTCAGAGTGTGCGTACAAAGTTTGCATTAAGTTCAATCATTTATTTATCTATTTATTTTAAGGGTTTCCCTTACATATTTTTGCCATGCATAAGGATGGAAGAACAGAATACTTTGGCAAGGCGAGGATTTTTGTAAAATTCCTCCAACCTCTCACTAACAGTAAATTATTTTACCTGAAAAAATATATAGCCTCTACTTTTTATAATTTTATAGATTTTGACATGCTGAGATAAAATGCGCATTTTCAACTTATCCTAAACAGCCTGTGAAATCCTGTACCTTCTCATTTAATCATTAACACATACGCGTGCACGCATACACATAATATACACATGGGAACTTTCAAAGACGAATTAAAACTTTCTGCAGGAAAGAGTACGTTGATTGTGTCGAATAAAACGTTTGAAGCATTAAGTACTTATTTTTATGTACTTGCTGCCATTCTTGTACATATTCAGTTAAGCAGTTTAAGCAATGCACTATGAAGCGTTAAGTGGTTACTATATTATTGATTCTCATCTTAGAGTATTCAATATTGAAGATGATGGACACCATCCTTATCTTCCTGTTAGAAAACCATTTTACTCGGCATTCTTTAAGCACGCTGTTGCCTTTTTCAACAATTACGAAAGATTTCTTGTCGCCAAGAGTCGCTTTCTGAGTTTTGTTAATTTCCCTTTCCCTTTTTGCAGTCTTTATATATTAAAGTTAAAAGTTTGTTTAGATTGTACCTACAGGATAGAGATTCTCACCGACATTATAAACAGTGCAGCTCATAACTTGGCAAGAACGGTGACCAAGTAATTTCAACGTGAATAGTCATTGAACAACTTTGAGACAGTAACTCTTCTATATCCGCTTAAACCATCGAAATTATGTAACTAACAATAATATGTAAAAATAAGATGTATTGCGCAATGAACCGATAGTGATAATTATACTTAATTAAATAGATAGCATTTGTATATAGTAATACAGTATTAATCATAGTAAGGGGTAATAAGCTTTGCTTCAGCTATTATTTTATTTGTGAATATTTGTATTTTGTTAGTATTTTACACGCTAAGACGACAAGGTTGGAAACGTGGTTTTAACTGTAAATGCACAGATTTCCGTTAGCAAAACCTTGAAGTATTGTTAGTGGAACTCTCAAAAGGAAACATTCTAAAAGGGTTATTGCTCTGTCCTTTGTTTAACGTTGATTGGCTTTAGGGAATAGAGGCATAAGTACATGCAACCAATAGAAAGAAGGGACGCTATTCATACAGAAGGATGTTTAAGTTTAAAATTCACAACCGTTTTGGGCAGTTCTACGCCAGATTCCAAGGGCGACACTATGTCGGTAGCTGGAGCAAAATCGCGCCACATTGCTCACCGCGGTTGAAACCGAGAAGTCATGGTTTTGCTTTCCCCAGATTTATAATCATGTTTGCAGGTGTCACTTGGTTGTCAACGGTTAGGGTTAATACAGTGTAATATTATACCATGCAATTTTCTTCAATAATATTTACGAACCAGTGATTATTGTTATTTTCTTACTACCTCTTGTATTTTCCTTCTGTACCACGCCCTGTACCGAGGAATTCATGCTCTCCGATGAAGAAGAAAAACCTGAGCTAACACCGGAGCAGCAAAGACATCAAAAGGTAGAGAAATGTCACTAGGTTCCACCCTAACCGGACCAACTGACCCACACAATAACGCCGACGCTACTTTGTCATTACCATTTAAGGGGGGACGTAGGTAAAAAAACGTCACCACATAAAATTATTGATAACTTTTACATTTTATAAGTTATAAAACTGAAATTTGGTGTGGTAACTGCCAATGCTTGTGTACATACTGTGTATGTTTTTCAGAATTTTTGATACCTTTTGTTTGTATTATATTTTTATTATCTAAAAAATAATAAGGTGCATTTTCTTAAAAAGTGCCAGAGATTTTTCATTGAAAATTTTATGAGTTATTTTGAAGATATAACACACAGTTCTGTGGAACAGAATCTTGATATGCATTGTGGTTGTTGAGATAAAAATCATATACTGTTAGTTTGACAAATTTCTTGAAAATCCATTCGGAAAAAAAATCACCAACGATTAACTAAAATGTTTATTAAAATTCTGTTCCACAGGATTATGCAGCCAGACCTTCTGTATCAAACTACCAAATATGATAACTGTACATGGAATAGTTTTGAAGAAAATGCACCTTCAAGAAGAAAAAATGTAAATTGTAGAAAAGTTGAGTTAAAGATTTACTTTGTTTTTCACTGTTGCTGAGGTGACTAATGCTGTCCATATCCATAATACCCATCTTCATCTTGTTCCTCCACTTCTTTCCTCTTGAGGTGTCTCAGTTGACGGGCTTGATTTTGAAGTTTGTCCATCATGTAATCTGATTTACCAATTCTTGTGTCGTCGATGCTTCTCAAAATTGTTGTGAACACACCAGGCACAATTCCAAGTCCCTGTAGCACTCTAATTCTTCCTAAATTTCCTGAATTGTATACCAAACATGCATCATATGCACCAATTTTCACAACATTAGAGGAAACAAATGATGTTTTAGGGCAGCGAATCCATATGAGTCGATTGAAACTCTCATTAGCATTCTGAGTTTCCCCATGAGTACATTTACTTAGGAGATCAGGATGAGCTAGGTATTGAAAAGTGGGTTTCACTACATCCAGTACTGCTTCTGGTAAACTGTGTTTATGATGGAAGGGTGAGCCATCAAGCTGTGCCTTTCTGTAACCACACCAAGAAGCATCACACAATCCATGCTGAGGGTTGTCATCTGTAGAAAGTTTGTGAAAATATGTGGCCCATACCGCTTGCTGCATATTTTTAACATTTCCTGTATTGTTTCTAATGGCCCTGCCATAACATATTTGTAGGTTGTGAATTTCTATGTCTGTTAATCTACCTTGTCCTCCTAATGGCTTCCCATCTTCTAATTTTTTGCCTCTCATTTCTTTTTTCAGTTTTAATAACCTACCACCCATTCTTTTCTGGATGTGGCCTACACATTCCAATTTCTCTATATTACATTCTTGACCATAAGGTTTGCTGTCAAGTACAGTTTTAAAAGCACTGGAGTCACCATCTCCTAAGTAACTTACATAACGAATGTTGTACTGTTTTAGTGAACGATGAAAAATGATTTTCATCCCTGCTGCCTCCATTCCTCCACTTGAGCCGGTATAATTTCTGCAACATTCCAATTTATTGTTTGTCTGCTATTGTTCTTCTTCCAATGCATCATGCAATTTGGTTCTTACTGCACATGTAGCACAATACTTGCTCATGATTTGCAAGTCCAACACCTTGCCTGTGTTGATACTTATGACAGACGACACCCCATACTGTGATGTGTGGCCCCTTTTCATCCATGTTCCATCACAGGAGACAGCCAGATCTCTTTTCTCCACATTATCTGCCCCTTCATTTACATTCACTGCTTCTTCTACTGCAGCTATCAAATCCTGTTTGCACACAGCTTCTAAAACAGTTAGCAGATTTATGTTTAGATCACTGTATCTACTGACAGGTGGTGGTATATTTAGGAGCCCACATAATAAGTTAGTGCCCTCTCTTCCTATACCAATACATCTCATAGCATAACACAACTCATATTTACATCATATACCCAGTTATTTATGGGTGAAGATTTAAATCCGTTATTTATTTTGCACTTATCACACACTATATGAAAAGTACAAGCTACTCCACATCTTTGTGTCTGATCATCGTACAGCCTCAGACACTTTGCCCCACATGTAGCACAAGCACAACTATTACTAATAGTATTAGCCAATATTTCAATATCTATGAGTCTAAAACCAGTGGTTGTTTCTTTTGAATTTGCTTCAATTTGTACACCTTCACTGATTTTCTTAGCATAAGCACTGGTATTTAAAATCTCAGGAACAACTTTTTTGAGGTTATTTATTCGATATACACGCTCTTCCTTCACCTTTTTAAACACCTTACCGCTATATCTTCCCATATTTATCACTAGATTCACCGATTTTAATATAATAAATACTTTACTAAAGTTATTAATGAATCTGTGGTATAGAAATACACAACACGAGGTTATTTTCAAAAGTAAACAACTTCAAAACAAAGGAGGATCAATAAACGCTTTCTACCATCTTGTCCACAGCCTTCTACAAGCGTACAAACAATACGTTCAGCAAACTGACAGTCCAAACAGCAAGAAATACAGAAATGGCAAACTCTTCTAAAGAAGAAGTAAAAAGGGGGCGTGGCACAGTAACATTCATTGCTATTTAAATTATTATTTCATACTTAGAGTAATGATAAAGACATGAAATTTCAGTATGATAATCCTAATACCCTAAACTATTTTTAGCAAAAATAAAAAAATTGCACTTTTTGGAAAATTTTACCTACATCTTATGTGATGTTAAGAATTCTATATGTTTAACTATTAATGAATAAGTAAACAAGCAATTAATTATTAATTAACACTGATCAGAAAATAAGAAGGTAAATACAAGTATTTTGTGCTGCATATTTAATGCTAAGTTAAAAACTGGTACATTATTTTCAGATTACAACAATATATATGAAAATGGCTAGAGATACTGGATGACAGACTTATGGACTAATAAATTATACTAGGTGCCATTATCACATTGACGTTACAGGTCTAGCTGGGATTTTGTAGTGAAAGTAGATTGAAAATAAAAATATTTTTTTCCCATAGGCCTAAGTTTGACCAAAAAAAAAAAAAAACTATTGACAAGTTTGAATGATTCATTAACATGTAATTCATTGCACATATCAGCGTTTAAAAAGCACTGAATGAGGGAAATTACAAAAATTGTGCAATTTTTCTCTCTTCATTCTCTTTTCTCTTGGAGGCACCGATCACCGGGAAAACAATAAAACGTACTTGCAGTTCGGTTTTGTCTTTGCGACATAAAGCCTTAGTTAGGTCATCTTTAGTGCGCTCTTGCACTAAGATACTTGTAGCCTCGGTCCGGGCAAAGTCAGCGTCTGACAAAGTGCCAGACAAATGATCGATGGGCGGAAGACAGGCTTAAAGTCAGCCCTTTCAACTTAAAACTTTACTATTTTTTTCTGCCGATTAGAAACCCTATAAGAGGAAGGATAGCCAATACCCGGGTATCTTTATTTTTTATCTACTTTCACTGCAATAAATCACAGCTCAGTCTGCAGTATCAATGTGACCTCTTGCAAGAGAAAAATGACATAATCTCATTGCTTTATACAACAATTACATAAAACAAACGTATAATGTAGTATATAGCTTTCAAATATTCAGATGATCAAACATGTAAATTATAGGGTTATCAAAGTTAAAAAATTGATAAAATGGACTTAATCCTTTCCTTTCCATGCACTCTTCAATTTTTTCCCAGGGCAATATAAACACCCAGGCGCATCTGCTGACTCCTTCAAATCACACCACTCTTAACACTGTCACAGTTAACTATTTACAGTTGCGTTTATCTGTAGCTGAGAGGAGTAAAGTGAGACTGATTTATTATAAGTTTTAGTCGGAATAGTTGCACCTGAGAAGGCCGGCTTTACGATGACCGCCTCACTTTAGATACCAAAATATGGATATGTAATAGTATTGACTGTGGTAACAGACCAGCCGTTAGAAGTGAATCTATGCAATGCAAATATTCGACGACTAGCACACAGGTGGCAGCTTAAGAACACTAATACTGAATACTTGACAAATTGTTGTGGAAAAGAAACCTGAATCGTTGTACAAACAAGGTATAATTACGTTTTCCTTTCTGGTCATTTGAATGCCCACACTTGATGTTTAAGTGTCTGTAAATGACGGGTGAAAATAATGCTTTTTGTAATTTTAAAGTGCTCCTCATTATGTAATGTTTGTTGAATTTATCGCAGATTCTCAGTATAGGTTCTTTGAGGGTATAAAATCTAAACGATTTTATTCAACTTAACTATAATTTTGGATTAGCGTTTTAATAATGTAATACAGAGTGATTTTTAGAAAAGTAAACGTGTACATATGATGTAGTTCTTCTGCTGCCTGCTAACTGTGATATCTTCTCTCAGGGTATGCGTGAATGGGACGAGAATTGACAACACCAGTTTAAATCTATAAAAATATATTTTAATGGAGGTTAATAATTTGTCTGTTTTCGATTGTTTTAAGACGAATAATCACTAAGCTATTCCTGAATTCAGCATTGGCAATCAAAAGTGCATCACATTAAATCTGCGAGCTTTCAGAGTTTAAGAACGTCACGTTATAGGCAAAATTTGTTTCCGTCGTAAGGCGTTTAAGTTACCGTAACTAACTAATTACTTACAGAGCACAGCTAAACTGATAATGAGCCTAGCGCTGCGCTACGATCCGTGTAGCAAAAGTCTTGAAGCGCGAGAATAAGTAACTTGAACCGTATGAGTAAAAACATTTTCGAAATACATGACCTTATATCAACCTGAATCCGGCCTACATCAGACTACAACACCATAGTTCCTATGTTCTACCTTACCAAATGTTACATTTCACTGTAGCATCAAAAACAATCTTTTTAGTCTCTTTGCTAGCAGTCCAAAATATAATTCCGCTTGGATAATTCTTAAAAATGCCTTACGTACACTTTTAACAAGTTTTAGGTCAACAAACACACTAATCCAATGAATTTAATATTGAGCCAAATGGGCTTTGTTGTTTACTGAGGTATTGTGAACCTAAATACCTTTGTTTTAATTGTTTCTTCGAGCTAATTACTTCTTCTAACTTAATTTGTCTGTTCCAATGACTTCTTACTGAGCGACAGATTTTGTAGCTCGTGTTGTTTACATTATTCAATTATTTTTAAATATGAAATTATTTATCACAATTATATATCTATTTCCCCATTACTTCTTTATAAAATAAGTATTAATTTAATGCAACTATAATTCCAGTAACACATGATTTGCTATAATTTATTTTCCAGAAATATCTTTAATGTTATACAAAACTCCATATTTGACTGCAAATAGTTATATTCTATTAATAATTAATAAGCAAACTTTAAGAGGTTAAACTTTCCAAATTCTCATCATATAGGGACGTTCACGCGATTTTCATTTTTGAAAATGTTTTCTGCAAAGGTAAAATACACATGCCAAAAAGTGTTGTTTTTTTTTTTTTTGTTTTTTTTGTATATGCCTTATCTGCAAATTCCTGTTACATTTCGAAAATACACATGACTCCCAAAGTTAAAGTATGCTTATTTCGTTAATGCTTAATTGGAAAATGGCTATCTAAATTCAGTAAACAATAATATTAGATATAGCTCGCAGCACAGGCATCACTGGCCGCGGGAACACGCTGGTAGCCAGCCTGCAGGGGTTGCACACGATCTCTGAAGCTGAGTCGAACACCTAGCTTCATAGTTATGTCCATTCAGTAAAGATTTTACAAGACATCATGAATTTGAATTAATTATTCAAGCACTTTTCCTTGCCATTAGCTCCACATCCCACAGCATTCATATAACATATTACTAATATCAGGGTTTACAATGGGCTTCTCAAATGTAAAACCATTTCAAAATTTGGATAACACAGAACCTTAGAAACTTCGAAACAGCGCGCGCGTGTGTGGGCGTGTGTGTGTGTGTTAAATAATACATATTGAAATACCGGCATAATAATAATAATAATAATAAGAATATATCTTCTACATTTAATTATTGCTTCCTTTATACTGTCAATTTCCACGATCTCAGCGCCACCGGCTGCCGGAAAATGAGTATGTTAAATTTCTGAATATGTACCACAATGCAGTGTCCTGTTGGATATCTGATGGAGATTCACATCATTTAAATCACATTTACGACAATAATCCAGGAATTTACGACCGTTTGGCTTTATTAATTGAAAAAAAACATTATACAAAAAAGTGTGTACCTTGTGAAATTAAAGCTTACTTTATTTCTCAAATTATTCAGCACCATTATTTAAACATTTTTCACATATACCTACAAATTTTAGAACTCCCTGATGCAGTTGAGTACCGCCAGTCCATTAAGCCAATATTTTCGGACACAATTGAAGACATGTGTGTAAATGCGGTCTAACCCTCAAAACCAAACATTTCCTTATTAATGCTGTCATTCCTTGCTTGATACAAATACTAATATTTTGTAAATGGTACAACACAAAAAAGATTGACTGTAATTAAATACAGATACTTTTCTTTCTTGCGATCATGTTTCCTTACCATGTAGGTATAAAAATCCAAGGCCCATTAGCTCTTTCAAAACTGAGGGACGTTCCTTCGCAATTATGTGTCTGTCATTTTTTATGAATTATACAGAAGTCTTTCATCTGTGTTTGTTGAAGGTAATGATGTTAATGGAGAGGGTTCACCATTTAACTGACCTGATTTTGATTGTGTATCTGAAATAGGTCAAATAGGTCCAGCAGCTTTCAAGAGCAGTATTATAATTACTTTCTAATAAACACTAATGCACTAATCTATATAAAATGTGTAAGAGTGCTTTTTTGTTAATGGTAATTAAACGAAATGTAATTTAAGTTATGCTGCATTCAGAACCAGGAATATTAATATTATTATTGCTACGTTTTCTTTCATGAGTACTATAAAAATAAATTAAAAATACTTTGACTATGTACATAAAATAAGTTTCAGGTGAGTGCTTTAGCCATAATTAATAAAATGTACCACAGTGCCAACTAATATATTTTTTGTTTATGTATAAAACTCTATTTTTCTCACTTTTAAAAAAATTACCTTTAATTTTATCACGCAAAGAACGAGAAATGTTTGGTTAAGGAATCTGTATCTCGTTTACAGTTATGTGTCTGTTCTTGAACGATTTTGTTGTTCACTTGATTCTTCAAATCATCTGTGATGAGTGACGGATATCTGGGTCGAGTATCGACAAGCAGGTTTTTTTCGTGTATTGTTGGACATTTCGCACTACTTTCTCGCATTTCTTTCGTTAATTACAGGTTTAAAGCAAGGTTCTGCACGTTTCAACCTCCAAACACTCAACACTCCTATACCTTTCGCCTGACATCGGTGCCAATTTGCATTTCACAGTTCATTTTGAGCAATTATGATAACAAAATAACTGGCTTCAACTGGCACTCACACAGCGCTCAAAAATGTCGATGAAACCATTCAGCACTGTATAATAGCGCGACATCGTTCCGCTCAGCGGAAGTGCACAAGCAGTCATTATTTCCTACATTACTTCACAGCTGTAACAATGTTAGCACTTCAATTAGGTATAGTTGTCTGTCGCCAAAATGTTATAGACTTCGTTTTATCAATTTAATTTCACTGCACCAATGCGCACTTATTTATACGTAAAAGTATTAAATAAAACACGATGAAATATTCATATGGTTCGTTTATGCAATTAACTATGTTAGGTTGTCATGCTTGACTCTTCTTGAATAAATTAATGTGTTACCAAACAGTTCAAATAATGGAATAAAGCATATTTTCCGCGCTAAAGATTTTATTCTTTATGTATGTTATAGGCAGCACGAATCCTGTTGTAATGTCATAATGCAATGAAGGATGCAATGCATTAGGAATTGTGTGTGCCATTTATGTATTTGTATTTATTATAACCATTTGATTTTGTGTTTATTCGCTAAAATTTGAAAGTAAATACATCTTGAGCTTGCAACCTCTCAAGATAATTTCATTCGCAGTTTCGTTGTTCGAGAATTTATGGGTAAAACCTGAGCCTTTGCTTATAGATAAAATTCAGAGTTTAGATTTCTGGTGGATGCCAAAATTTATAGAACCAAATTTAGCTTAGGAGATAAGCATAAGAAAAGATAGCAGCTAAAGTGACACAAGTGATTCGACGAAACGAAGTTCTTACAATTTTGAAATAAAAATTAAATGTATTATTGATGCAAATTAACAAATTATGAAATTAAAACATATATGCAATTCTAATAAATAAAACACTTTATTTTAATTTATCAGACTAGTATGCATTTTAAATGATTTAAATGGCATTGCTCTCTCCGAGAATAGTCTTCAATGTCTATAAGGAAACAGCCAAAATACTTCCAGCTTGATGATGCCAGGGTATATAATGCTAGAATTTCCAGCGCAGTTGTGCGTTGATTCTTTGGGAATCAGGCCATTTCGATAAATGGATACATTAGTTGTCTATAACAATTTGTTCATTTACATAAGAAACAACAGTTAATGTTTACACAGTTATAAACAATTGGTGTTATTGAATTATCCTGCATGTATCTTCAACAAAAATATTAAATATAAAGTGAATATGCTGCCTGCTTCAGTAGTGTTTAACGCCCGTTGTTACTGCATACGGCACCACAGGCAGTGGGATCATCTCCCCAGCATTTGCCAGTTATGAGGGCTGGGAAAAACTTGGGGAAACCCTTGAATTTTCGCCGCGGATCTCAGGTATCCCTGTCGATCAGCCTGCTTTTATTGCTGTATTAGCTTTCTAGATGTCTCCGGACGATACAGACGATGAAATTCCTCCTCTGCCAACCAACTGTTGTAGCTGGCGAAGGCAGTGAACAGTAGGCGGAAGACTTCGAAAGTTGATGTTCTGTCGTACTTCTGTGGTTTGACGTGCGCAGATTTGTCGCGTCCAGGAGTCACGAGCTTCATAACCCTAAGTCTTCCCTCAAACAGTTGTTCTATCATGGCGATAGAAGATTACTTCTTTGGGGCTTCGGTCAACTCTTCCTTCCAGGATGTTAAGTCGTTCCTCGAAGTCCTCCAAGGCTTTTAGGCGTTGCCCGTGGTTTTCCCATTTCCAAAGGGTTTCTCCATCTCCTTCGCCATACCAGCTAGTCATTCGTAAATTCAGGTCAATATTTGCGTCACCATCTTGAACATTTCTATCTTCATTACCGTCTGCATCTTCTCCATTGCGGAATTCACTGTCGTTATTTCCCATCCCATCCTGTCCATTCTAGATTCCATTTTCGCTTCCAACTTGTCCATTGTGGAATTAACTATCGTTATTTCATTTCCCATTTTGTTCATCTGCTCTAACAATTTCTTAAGCATTTTCTCCACCTTGGCTTTTAATCCCACTCCTGCACCAATGTAACAAATGGGAAATACGAGTGTCTGCTAAACACACTATTTGTCAAAGGACACACACAACACATTAAAATTGGAGCACTGACGTCACACGCTCGGTACCTAACATAACTGAGTCACTGAGTCACAACTCACTGTGAACTGCACTCTTTCAGCTGACTTTACCATCCACTTATTCACCGTGTTTACGCTTAAGTTCTAGACCATCCTCCCGGGCACTCGTAGGCCCCTCATATATGTTCTGTAGCCCAGAGCGAAGTTTCTAGTTGTATAAGTTATGAGATGATGCAAATTCGATGTCTCCAGAACTTTTACTGAAACTGCAGGGAGGTGACATAACGGGTTTTGTTTGCGGGACTATTGTGTTCGCTACGCGCTATTGTTAAGAGAGGTCGATCGCAAAAATAGCTGTCAGATAAGTTACAACGTGTTTGGTGGTTCGCGTAGTCACACTATTCATCGAAAATATAAATTTTATTCCTTTGTTTTCACTAGAATCTTTACCAGGTGGTCCAACTGCCCCGTATTTAACGTGTGCAGATATCCCTTCGTGCGTTAAGTGAGTTGCAGAATTCAACGGAGCTATTTGAAGTGAAAACCGGCAAGTTTAGAACTGACTGAGCGATCTTCATTTTACCCCTCTTGCTTATCAGCAGAGAGGTGGGTGGGTTGCGCTCATTGCGAGGGGTAAAGCGAAAACCGCCCTCGCCAGTTCTTCACTGGGGAGTTTTAAGTTGAAATAACACCCTTCTATTTTAACGCTCGAAGGGATATCTATACGCGTCAAATACGAGGCATTTTATGCCACCTGTTATAAGATAAGTGAATATTAGTGCCAACAATTATAAACTACTGTACCTATTTAATATGTTATTTTAAGTGTGTAAAAGTAAATGTTTAAGTTAAAATGTTATCTCGCTTCCTTCAATCAAAGTAAAAGTTTGCTTCTATTATAAGTTCTTTAATTCTGTGGCAATTTGGCAGAAGCAGATATGTATAAAATGTCTAGTTTTCAGAAGAGCAAAAACAAAGTTCACATTGAGGTAAAAAACCAGCATTATGTTTTAATAGCCATTTTAATGGTGTAATAGGTTAATGAATGCGTGGATACAATAGTTACAGACGTTGAAAGCTAAAAGTTAATAGTTTTTGAATTATGTAAGCATATTCTGAAGTAAGTGCACTACATGTGTCAAAAATGTTTATTGGAATAAAATGGCAAAACGGCATATTTCATATATATTATGTTTCAATACTACATTTGTACAAAAATGTATGTCTTTTACACATCTTGTAACATGCAAATATCCTATTTTTACCCAAAACATGTACTACTGTGCAGAATAGCAAGTAAAACATTCTAGTTAAAATGTATTTTAATCAAAAGTAAGTAGAAATACTGTTCATATAAAAGAATGGTGGTTATATTTAAGGGCCCATCAACAAATAGGTCATTTGTATGTTCAAATAAAGATTATTATGACTCCTCCCATCTGGAAGCTGCAGTGTTTGTAGACAGACTGTTGTATGAATTATGGTTTACTGTATCTATTAGAAGGAGTATGAAATGAGGTGTTTTTTTTTGTTGTTGTTTTGTTGTTGTTTTTTTGTTTTTTTTTTGCGGAATTTATTGACATAGGTTTATCAAACTTATTCTTCAGTATTAGGTTTTACGGTGACCTTCCTTTTCTTTTTCTCAGATCCATAGTCTTGAATGCTTCTTCTCTATGCAAAGAAGTCTTGTAATGTGTTATTCTATAAGCTTTTTCATGTCTTAGCCACGTTATGTTGCGTCAGTTTATAACTTCACCCTCAATTATTTACTCTGTTTTTTAAAGCACTCACTTGAAAGGCCTGAGTACAATATTATGTCATCTTGGGAAATTTCAACTACTTTAAACTGTTTCCTCCCGCGGACAGTTCACACAAACTGATACCCATCGTGTAGAATTCTTTTTTCGATTGATGAACTTTTCTTTGCTCTTTTAATTTTTGAGTGGTCGGCATTGCTCTTATGGCCTGGTTCAAGGAAATTTTATCCATGAATTTTCAAATTTGACTCGCTTACATAATACGATAGTACTATAGCAATATTTATATTCTTATTTTGGCCAACACATGAGTGAGAATATGTTAGCACAGATTGGCAGGTTCAGGAAAATGTTTAAGCTATTTAATCAGGTATGAGACTATTTCATCAGATATTCTTGCTCCTATTCCTTCATGCCACATATGACATTTCTGTCACCTTCACTGATATCTCACTGTGAAATTGAAAGTTCACAGTGGTCTTTAGTAGTTAACAATGTTACTGCTTAAATTGGGAGTAGACAGACATTGCTGAAGGTCGAACACAAACATTTTTTGTTTTTCTATCAGCAAGAACAGATTTTTTGTCTTCAGATGTTGATGTGTAGCCAGTTTTTATAGCATCTATATGTAAAGTTTCCTCTGCAATGATTTCCATTTTGGCATTTTCTAACGCATACTTTTATGTTATCAAAAATGAGTCATACCTTTTTGCATATATCAATGCTAGGTAGTTTGAGTTTATACACAGTGTTTTTGAAATATCTTCACATATAAAGGATAACTTAGAGGTTTCTCATTTTCACTAGCCCTCTGAGAGCATAGAATGCATGCATCTGGCTATGTTCAATTAGGATGACAGATACTGCCTACTGGAATGACTTTTAGAATAGTGACTTTAATATTTTGGGAAACTTTAAATATGTTTAAAAACTACACCTTCTTTCAACTTACGTGTATCCAATGGCTCATGTTTCCCCTATTATTTTTCCCTGTAACACCATTCACTGAAGTCTTTTCTTCATTATTATCCAATTAATTTTACACTTAGAAATGCCATGGATGTTCTGAAAGAAAATTTTACACCCACTAAAAGCTTCACCATTAAGTAGAACTTCATACTTCACTGAAATTTCCTTGTTTTTTGCCTCTAATCTCTTTTTACCTTTATTCTCACTCTCTTTATTATCTTTAATAATCCTGTCAGCTAAAACTTGGTCAGTTAAATCTCCTAGTGATAAAATGATGAATGATTTAAAAATGTTGACCTGATAATCTCTGCTAACTTATGACACACATTTTATTTTGCAGCATGAGTCAATTAAAGACATTTCCTTTTTATTTTTAACAATCCCTCTTCTTATTTAATAGCTCTCATCTCTTTCCTTACTTTTTATCATTATAATTTTTTATTTTTTATCTTGCATGTTTCTGTAGTTTCTGCTTCCATGTGATGTTTTCTTTTGCCAGGATTTCATTTTCACAGTGACTGTCAGGAAAATGACAGAACTAAGAATTTGCTCATTTTGAAAGGGCTTCTCAATAATTGATTCATTAAATACACTTGTTTCTTCATTGCGTGCACAAACTTGTTGATTATCCACTATAAATTCATATATAACAACCTTTTTTCCTGTATCATTTTCATTACAAATACCCCTATAAGTACCAGTTATGCCATCAGAAGTATACAGTAAAAAATTGTCATCACTCACAATTAATATGTTTCCACCTGTAGGTGTATATCAATGTCTATCATAGTTTGCGACTGTTCCAAATAGTCTGTTTGAGCATCTGTATTACATTCTCCTGTGCCTTCTTGCTGGAGGATAGATGTAAGTTAAGTTTCTGAAAACAGATCAAACAAAATTAAGAACGAGGCTTTAAATTACTCATTTACTGACTTAACTCATGCCACTATTTTTACTAATATCAACTTATTGGAAATGCCTTCCGAATTAGCCTGTGAATTTAAAGCTTCATCTGAGAAATATATATCCAATAGTCTGCTTTGCTTCTGTATTCCCAAGACACTCACATAATCTGAATAAAAATAGTGATAACAGCTAGGTGCTTTATTTTATATCTATTATAGAAGCAGAATTTATCACATTACTTGAAAGATAACTCTGACATTCATTTTGAGGTTATTCACTTACCTTTATGATTATTATTCAATAAAACTAACTGAACCAAACGCCTTCCATGGTCAGTCATAATGAAATGTACGTTACACACACCAACACACATCCGCGCGTACACAAACACACACAAACACTAGGAAAACATCTTACTTCGTAGCATTGCAAAATATTGACTTAATAATTGACCGTTTGCCAGAAGCAGTTGCTTTAACATATACGAACAAAGAATAATGAAGTGGCCATTTTAACATGCCAAAGGCAGATATGTAAACATACCTGCTTCTGCCAAACACAGAACATGAATGAATTTCAACATATCTGCCATATCTGCATTTGGTAGATTTCAAAGTTCGTTCTTCATGACTTGTAAGCATTTAAAATGCATTTTAACAAGGTTCTAGGTCAGAAAGCCATATACGCTGTTGTCAAATTGCAGATATCAACGTTAGTGATATGTCTATATCAAAATCTCAAAATAAAAAAAAATGGATATAGCTGCTTCTGTTCAATTGCCACAGAATTGAACATTAGCACATTCGCTGAAAATAAAACTGAAGGAGTAATTTGGGATCTAAATGCCATTGAAAGAAGTTAATATAATTAATATCATCTCTGCAATACTGTTCAAATGTTTACCTTGTTTTGAAGGTGTTTTTCTGTCACCAATGAAACAAAAAAGTGTTCATAAACATTTTCAATGAAACTATCAACATCTCTCTCTAGTATAAATCCTAACCCTATACCCCTTCCAATCGGTGTATCCTTAAAATCTGTATTACAACTTCTTGTGTTCAATAATATCACCCTCTTGGAATTGAGATGGAAGACGGCACCACATGATCTTTACATTTACCCTTTTGCAATCATCTGAGAATGAGATTTTCCTGCATTTCGCTGCTTTGCCTTGCACGGCTTCTTAGAAAAGTCTTGGTTTCATCACCTCAGCTGTTGTATAGAGCTGTATATTAAACCAGCATCGTTCAGGCTTCTCTCTAATGGCGTCACACTTGTGCTAATATGAGTGCGACATTTCCGTGGTTATTATGTCACATGTGATGGAAGTATGGGATTCTTCTGACGTGTGTAGGAAGCATTGACGGCATGAACCAGCTAAAGCAAACCCTAGAATATGCCACAACAGTCCAAAAACCGTCATTAGAACATGTTTACTTTCTCTAGCATGTACGTAAAGTGTAATTAGCAGACAGAGAAGCTATTATTGCTACCCAAAAATTCTATACTGAGATTCCACCATAAACAATGAGCAAAAAAGCACTTTAAGAAAACGATCCGTTTGTATCTGTGTGTGCGTGTGTGTCTATGGAAAGCATAACTCAAAAACTAAAAAGGTAGTTTAAGTACCAAACTTGGTATTTAAGTTCAGTGTCTACAAGGATGCGACAGCAAGATTTTCAGGAAAATCTCCCACCATAAATTACCCCATTTATGGAAAATTTTTCGAAATTTTAGATTTTCTAAAAAATGTCTCAACGATTATGAACAAAATGCCATATGTTATTATCATTTACATGGCAATTGAAATGTTTATCCTGAATTTCTTGGGAATAGCCTCTGTGGTACAGTTCATTCGGAATAATGTTTGCATAACCGATAAACCGTAAGATATTGTAAAATGATTTATCTTTATTGACTTAAATACTGGGTACAGACAAAGTCTTGAATTCACTGCTACAAACAATTCCCTCAACATTTCAACGCGTATACAGTTGACGGCTTGCACGCTACTGCGCGCTCAATCATTCACGACTCACTACAGTTCGCTACACACACACACACACACACACACACACACACACACACACAGGCTTGTAATTCTTCCTTCTTTTATAGATACAAAATGACGTCACAGAACTTTCTGGAAAATTTCTGGATGAATCTCGAGTGTAGGAGATGTGTCGTATTCCAAAGCCTCCGATTACTATCGTGTAGTACTTCCTATGTTGTTTACGCATCCTTAAGCTATGTTGCTTACGCATCCTAAGGTCTGCAACTGCACAGACTCACATACCAAAGCGAATGTGAGAGTGCCCACTCATACGGATGGCACTGTCACAATACAGACAAACTATTACCATACAAATATGTAGAGTTCGTTAAAGCACATCATTTATGTCATATACTTTTTTTTTTTTTTTTTTTTTTTTTTTTTTGTAGAGCGTAACCATTTCCGAGCTATTCCCTATTATTGGTTTCGTTTTAAGATGTTTAAATCTTTCTCGAACGAAGAGTCCTCATCCGTTTCATAACTCTTTTATTTCACTTCTGGCCATGGAAAGAGAAGCGTATTTCAATATCAATAGCATAGCGACAAGTTTTAAAAGATTTGCCTATTTCTTTAGCCTAGTGTATTCCCTTCTACTTATAAGGAAAGAAGTAATAAGACAGTATTTGCTAATGTTTATCTCGATTAGCATGCTATACATAAAAGAATAATCATTTGTAAAAAAAAGTTTGTTTTCAGAACAGATAGAGAAGGTCATGTGAATGGAACACGTAAGATTTTGTATATACGAATATACCTTGTTAGTCACACACTGGAAAGGGACTTTGAACATAAATGTATATTCCAGCGGAAAATTGATTTTTAAATGCAAAACTGTGTGTTATACTGCTAATGTGGTATTAAATTTTAATTTCCTGTTTAGCTAATCAGTAATTACTAATTGTGTCTATAATCAACATACAGCATTAAATGGGTGAATGTGTGTATGGCGTATTATGTGGTTCCAAGGTAACTCTGGACTGTCTGGAGTAATTTCATCTAAGTTCTGCATAAATATGGCTTATAATCTGGAAGACAACGCTAGAGAGTTAGGAAGAAATGATATGTATGAATACTAAACAAATATTTTGTATTACATTCACACGAATTTCTCTACGTGTTCTGCAAACAAACCGTTCTTACCAAAGATTATTATTACGCACATAATCCTAATCGAGATAAACATTAGCTGAAATGCCCTCATTACATGCTTCCTTCTAAGCATAAGGCAAATATGGCATTACTCTAGGTTAAATCAATAGTCAATTCAATTTCGGGTCTCTTTGCATGGCCAGAAGTAAATCAAAAGTGAGATGAAACAAAATATGAGTTCCCGTTTGAGAAAGTTGTAAGCAGTTTAAAACTGAAAGCAATAAGAAATATCTTGAAAACGGTTAACTCTTAAAAAAGAAGTACCAATATGCCATAATTTGTGTGTTTTAACGAGATCTAAATTGTTTGTTTAGTACATTTTAGTCTATCTCTTATGGTTCACCAGCCATGCAAAATTCATCCCGAATGAAGAGCTCTTCAGAGGCTATTCCCAGAAAATTCAGTATACTAAATTTTATTTAATAATCCGTTAGATTTTATTAAGCCATTTTTGAGAAAAATAATATTTTCAGACATTTTTTTTTCATGAAAAGGATAGTTTGGGATGGGGAAATTTCGTTAAAAAAGAGCTTCGTGTCACATCTCTGGAACCTTTTTCTAAAACTATTTTTAAGAAGGGGACTTCAAAACATATTTAGTGAAATTTCGGCATCGAATTATTAGTTACAATAAAATACTTCCTTTGCCCATTATATGCATAGTAGGTGTAGAAAAAGTAAAACGATTGTTTTCAGGGATTTTGAGACAGAGTTACACTGCGTACCATGTGCCCAAATTCAGCCCCCATCGGAATGGTGGTTGAGATTGAAATGTATCAAATAATCAAGGTTAGTGTGTAATCCATATTTTTAGGGTCAATGAGATGAGGAAACTTTCTCATAATTAGTTTGAATCCAGCTCACACACACTTTGTTAAAGCCTGATCTTTGTTAAATCCTAACACCGGAGAACCCTGGGATTTCGCTGGGCTAACTACATGGTGGAATTATACAGGTGGAGGATGGCGCATATTGGATGGAGTTAACGGGATAGGTGACTCGCTTTGCCTGCAAACACTCTTGATGACAATTCATTATTAGTACCTTACGCGCGTTAGTACAACATTTACGATATCTCTGAGACTGGATTAATCATTTAACTTCTTGTTTATGAGTTAAAATGAGTAACTGTGCAGTGTATGGGTGTAATAATTACTATCGAAAAACAAAGTAAAGTGGCATAAAACACTCCTGACTTCGGAAAGATAAACAGATTCGTGAAAAATGTTACCGGAGGAAAGACCCGCTTCCTAAATTACGTTGGTTGATGCTTTATAATTAATAGAAGCAAGAACAATGTAATATAACGTTATTACTAAAAATGTTACAATTATGTATATTGTTTTCAGATAAAAGTGTCAGCTAAAATTCAAGTTTTGTGTTTGACAGTGTTATCTGTGTGTTATCGTGACTTCAGTACCTTTAATACTGTCGATTTTTCATAAAATAGAGGATTATTATGATTTTGAATTAGCTGTAAAATGCGTGGGCCTCTTCTCATATAATTTTATACAAGTGCTAAATTATAAGCAAATAGCATTTCTTCTCTTTGGTAAACTTTGAAGTTTTCAATACCATTTCTGAAATCTTATTTACACTGTTCGAGCAACTCGAGACAGTACATGTGACACGGAGTTAAAGGTTGTCTAAAAGGGATACATAAATTATAATCAATATAACATAAATTATACTAAGAGGGGACAAATGTACATTGAAAATGGCTAGGAAAAGAATATAGTAAAAGAAGGCGAGAAGAAACAGTTATCACGAGCTGACAACTGTTAGAATAATACCGTTAAGGGAAGGTCATTGAACTGAGGGGACAAATGTACATTGAAAATGGCTAGGAAAAGAATACAGTAAAAGAAGGCGAGAAGAAACAGTTATCACGAGCTGACAACTGGTAGAATAATACCGTTAAGGGAAGGTCATTGAACTGAGGGGATGAGGTTACACTGCCCGAGGGTGGACACAACAAAGCAAGATAAACGGTTCTCTTGCTGGTCAAGCAACACTTTTGGCACTAGGCATGGAACATCTGCGGAGCTAAGACGTGATTTTTGGGTCCGTAATGGAGCCGAACGGGCTACTTTTGGTTCTGACGAAAATAGTGTTAATTTAATACACCAGAATACGGACACATCATTGCACCAAAAGACGGTCAAAAGTAATAAGTAATGATAGGCGCGGTCGAGTATAGCGTAACTTAAGAGTAGAAAATTTAGGAGGAATGGGTGTGTGTTCGAGGCAGAAAAGGCGAAACAAAATAAATAGTTGAGTTCAATAAGAATCTGGAACTCGAAGAAAATCTCTTGTGTCTTACCACACCTGAAAAGAGATTCCATGCTAACAAAAACCTGAGCTAAGGCACCCACATCTCCACATCATTCCTTAATATCCAAAGCCTGTAACGGGATACGAACCCGGAACCCTTAAGTTACCACCGCAAACTTCAACTAAAGCAATTCCACATGGCATTGTTTGTACGCTGCACTCAAATGTTTACACAGACACATCTTATGGCTTCAGGGGGAAAATTTTATTTTGAAAAATATTGTTTTTAATAATTCACATTTAAAGTAGTTATTACTCTACAATCTAAACTCACAGTAATGTTTTTATAAATTAATTTGTAACAGTAAATATTTAAGACTTTAATGCACTAAAATCTGGTTATTCAGAATTAATATTTTTATGAAATTCAAATAAATAAATAAAAATAAAGCCTAGTTGTTTAAGTTTTGGGTCTGACGATTCTCCTTAATAAAGCATCTAGAGTTTTAATGAATATCAAACGTCATGCATCAGTTCAAATTGGTTATTTACTATTTAAATAATGTTACTGCTTTAAAATGCTGCACATTCAGTTATATTTTTAAAAAAATAATATGTTAAAATGTCACTCTCGAATAACATGTGAACACACTATAGAGATGAATGTTTAATTATCCTCTATGCCGTTGGGGAGAAACTGTTAAATACAGACTTCAAATTTTAAGCTTAAACATTCATATTACTGTTTAATTACTTCACAACTAAGCTTATTAACCAAAGATGATCTGATCATTTTAATGCTGCTATTTAAAAAAGTATAAAGAAATTTCACTCATGCATACGTATAGAAAACAGCATTGTGAAGAACAATTTGAAAATGAGAAAGTTCCGACACGCTAAAACTCGAGAGGAGGGGGCACAGTTTAAAATGACGCTAAATAACTTTGTTTCTAAACTTTAAGCTCTTTGAAACGTTTAATGCCCTCCGTGTTCTGTCTCTGTTGAATGGTTTGTTCACATTGGTTCACACAAAATACACGCATGGACAATTCACATGGTTTAAATCACCATATGGCTAACTGCAAAAACTGAATTAAAGATATGCATGTATTTAATAAATAATAACGCTACAATTTTTAACATTATTTAGTTTATTTTCACCAATAAATGTCCTTAAGGACAGCTTGAAAGTAAGAGGTATACGGCAATTCCATTGTAACGTTACCATTTATCTTATATTCCACAAAGGCAATATTATTACTATTATAACCAAAACGTAATAAACTGCATCGTATTTACATTGTTTGTAGTGTTATTCTAATTCATAAATTTTCCTATTGATTACTATTAAGCTGCTGTCTTTTGCATGAATAACTTTCTCTATTATATCAATTTACAAGTATCTTATAGTAATAGTATATTCTGCTCCAGCTTACAATACAAAGTTAGTGATTTCTTTGCATAAGCTAAACATTATTATGTATGCTTTGTAATGCTTCAATAATTGCTCTTTTGAGCTAAATAAAGTATTCAGACTTTCGCTTTATAACTGTTATTTTTGTCCTCGCTGCTATCCCCCACGTTGCAATCAAAGTGACGTCATTGCGCAAACATAATGAACACAAGCAGCGCTGGACCCACAACTGTTATAATTCCAACGGGGGCTGGCTACGGCCCCGGACGTGCAGTAATATTGGTAAGGTGCAATTGAAATTGAGGTTCTTTATGGACACTCTTTAACCGCTGTGATTTTCAGCATTCCATATTGGGCGTGAAAGACTGCTTAGTTTTGCTCAGAGGCGTCTTTAAGTGTCATAAATCTACGACACGGGAACAGCGGCTTTGCTCTCTAGCCGAAGGAAGACATACTAAGGATCTTTACACCCGAAAAAAATCCATCGTCCTCCGCTGGGTTCGAACCCATGACCTTGGAAACCAGAGACTAGCATGTTACCCCTAGACCACGAAGGGTAACGGCGAGGTACAAGAGGTCTTACGGGTCTTGATAAGAGGCTATCCACAAAACAGATAGTTTGATGTTTGTTCATTTGTTTTTACATATTATGGTGAATATATTTCACATTTTTTGCAAGCATATTGAAACAATTTTTTGTTGTTGATGTTACCTTCCGCCCGGTTTTCCAGAGCTTTAGTGGGTGCCTATGTTAACTTTGTCCGTTAGCCGTCTGCTTCTTTAAGTGAGCTGTTGCCCGTTCTCGATTCTCATTGGTCCTGGGTCATACCTGTTTGATTAATGTTTTCCGCCGTCTGCCGGTAGACTAAGAGAGGCAGTCGCTCAGAGCGAGACAGGACACGCATTGTGCGGTGTGTGGTCTCTCACCCAGGTTCCGAATGAGTAGCTGACTTCATTTAAACATAAAAAAAAATGCGTTCTCACTATAGAAGCTAAAAGTTCTTAAAATTTCAAGCCATTTAATGTGGGATTTTCGGTTATAGCTTTACTTCTTTCAATTCAGAGATATAATGTAGTGGGTATAAATTTTATAGGGAAAGTAGAAGTTGTTGGGTGATCTTTTCATATAAGTGAGAATATACAGAAATTTGTATTTTACTTGTATATAGGCTTTTCTTCGGGAAATACATACCACAATTGGGGCTTTGTATCTATATTTATGACGGCTTTAATGGTGAAGGTTTATGAGTCCAAGATAGATATTAAAATATTTATGGGTGAGTTTTATTGATAAATTTTAATATACGTATTGGGGTGTGTTTTAGGAATTGCAATTCGCCTGTTTTGTTTCAAGACTTAAAATTGAGTATTTTTATAGTCTTTCGAATCACAAGGGTTAATGGTTGGGGAATTTTTTTTTGTAATGTCAAATGGGGTTCTATATTTGTTGCATAATTATAAATTTTGGCCTAATTTTATTGTATTTATGTAATATCTGTGAGGAGCCAGTGAACTGTGAGAAGGAGAGACAGATATTTGATGGTTCAGTTTTTGTCTGATTTCTTATGTGATATTTTCAGTGAAATTTTACTAGAGTAATAGGAAAGCATTTTCTTAAAATATTCTCATAAGGGGTGCCTGTTCTTGGGAGTAATTTATAGCAAACGAAAGTCAAGATTAAAAGGTTTACTAGATCACAACGTGAAATGGAGTATTTCGTGTAAAATTTACGCATAGCCACTTCCTTCCTGTTCACATGGATTAATTAGATGTACTCCAATACTCTAGTTGAACCTACGGCATTTTAAGTGCTCATGTCTGAGACAGTAAGAATTAATAAAAAAAAAAGGATAACGGAAAATTTTAGTAATGATTTTGTGACGTAAATGCAATCTTTTCGTGAACTGGTTTTTAGCTGGTGAAAATTAATGCGTTTGGAGTGAAAGATTCTTCGCCCACATATTAGAAATTTTAAATTTTTTTGAGATAAATAGTTCTTTTGCTTAGTTATAGATGCTGCAAGGGGACTTAATTTATGATTATGTTTTTGTCTTTACTTTTATCGCCTCATTTTTTGGTGTGATTTAGGGTTGTATTAAGGGGACTAATTTTCTCCGATTCTGAAATTTATCTGCTGAGGGTGGTTCTAGATCACTTGCGGGGCTTGCTTCTATTTGAATGGGATTGCATTTATATTTTTTCGTAATTATATATATATTATTATTTTTTTATTTTTGGGGCTATTTTTCTGTGTCTGATTTAGCGTTGCTTGATAGTTTATTTTCCGATTTGTTTTCTCTCCTGATAGTAACATGGGATTTATTATTCAATGGTAATAGTTTTTTTCTCTCAGCTTAATTATACTGACTTGTTACACTCATTTAACTAATTTGGTGATCTTGGCAAAGGAACTAACCTCTTATGAATGAAATATTTGCAGAAATAGTGGTAAGCTTTGGATATAAAACTAAGCTACTTTTCTTGAGCTGGAAATTGTAGTTACTCTGTCACTCGTTACTTATTATTTAAGTAATGAGTCGATCATACTTAAAGGAATAGGAAAATTCTGGGTATTGAATTATTCTATTGAATTCAGTAAAGAGTTCTTGCTCTTTTATTGGGGCTGTATTTTCCGTCATTTTTGTTATTCATTTAGTGAAAACAAAAGCAATATATATGGGGTGTTTATAGATGTACGGGATTTAAAATCACTTCTTTGCAAGACTTTGAGTTGAGGATTGAGCTAGATTTTAATGTTAGTCCCTGTCTTGATAATTGGGTTGTATATAGCGAGCATTACTGTTCTAAAGGGACATTGTTTTATTGTGAGAAATGATTTACTCCAGCCAGTTGTAACGATTCTCTCCAATTGGAATAAGTTTAATTTGGAGCCAGCGACTCAAACTGGAGCTTTTCGTCTGGTTGCCTTCGCTACATTTGTTTTTCTCTTTTTTACCGATGTCGTGGAAATATATCGAAGTTTTCAAGTTACTTTCACTGTGCTCTGCTAGGTGTGTGCGGAAGCGCAATATTTTAATATGTAATTAAACATTAACATCGGGTCACTAGTCATCAAATTCATCTTCTTTTCCACAAACAATTATTTTACAAAGTTGCATCAAAACTTGAAAAATGCAATGTCACGGACCTTCCACTCTTCGTACCGATGCTCTTACAGCTGTATGATGAGACCCGTACGCGTATTGAAATGACTATCTGATTCAAGTATCCCAAAAACCCTTCAAGGTAATCAGGAATATTCGAGACATCACAACACAAAGGCGACTTTGAGTTTTGCAAAACCTTTTTTTTTTTCTTCCATTTCCGAGCTTCATAACTAACCTCTATTATGAGTAATTTATATTTTATTATATATCAGCCGAGTAGGTACAGTTAGTAAGTTGGAAATTTCGATCTTACCCGAAAAATTCAATGCCACTGCCGGAACTTGAACCACGGGCCTTCGTCTTTCCAAGGCGATGCTTTTTTCACTTGAGCTGCTATGGAGAGAAGTGCCCATTAAACATTCTATCTATTTCTAGTATCCTGGAAAACCTTCAAGAACAGTTCAAATATTCGAGAGTTGAAGCCTGTAATGTTGGTAAAGCAAATGCAAATAAAGTTGCATAAGGTTTGTATATTTTAGAGGGTAATAGCTTCCTATGATTGTATTACATTATACATACAAAGGTTAGGGCTAACCATGGGAGAAATGAGATGAAAAAACTCTCTTTTATCTAGTTTTTACAAAGCTTTACGCTATATAATGGTTCCATGATTTGATAAACTAGCTCTACGGATAAATCGCAAACAAATATATTAAGGAAACAGTTTTCATGACATAGCTGCTAAGAACCAAAAAGTCAATGAAATACTGTATAGTGAAAGGAAGTGTGACAATTTGACTCTCCACCCGTTTGCCAGGCCTAGGTATAAACATCAGCAGCGGCTAGTGCGAGAGTGTGATATGATTCGCCATTTCCAACGGCTCGTTATGTTTATGGCCATAACGCGAGAACTGTTAAACTTATAAAATAACTTCGATATTTATTCACAGATTTAACAATGGAATAACATTTTCAACAGTAAGTGCGTAAATAAGTGAACATCCTGTATTTTCATCTTTATAATTTACCCCAAAACCGAAATGTGATTGAAAAGTATGAAATTTGAATATAATTAAATATTCAGCTGATACATTTTTTACACTGTATATTGTTAACATCTTAATGGCCGGAAGGTTTATGTTGCATCTTCGAGAAGGCGCTAAAGTTCCAATGAAAATTTAAAACATTTATATCTTAATCCTTGTGTTTGTGCCCACTGCTACAGATTTACATTTTGGAAAGCGTTATAAATTATTAGTACGTTTTTTAATTACTGACTTCGTACCTTTCACAAACTCTGTACGTAGATTTATTAACAAGTATGTTGCACACTTTGAATTAATTCAGACAAAATTTAATTCACTTACTTGAAGAGCTATACATATGTAAAACATATGTAAATTTTGATTTAATTGTTTTTTCACATAAGCCGTGTGTAGGGCAGGAGTTGGATAGGTAGAGTCAGACTGAAAAATTCAATGCCATAGCTGGGATTTCATTCATAGTATAGCTGGCTTAAAAGTACTTACGACATTGTAAGTCGCCTTTGGGGTATGTCATCTCAAAATAATTTGACATCACCTTGTGGTTTATCGGGAAATATACGAGTCAGTTGAGAAATGTAATGCCGCGCCGGCATGTTGCCTTGGTAGCTCAGTGGTAGAGCAACCTGCTAGAGACCGGGAGATCCGTGGTTCAAATCCCGGCTATGGCATTAAATTTTTCAGTCTGACTCTACCTATATACATTTTGTTTGCCCAAAGTTATTAAAGTTAGAATCCCGAAATTTAAAATAAGCGTTCACTTACCAAATAAACAAATTATATTATGAAATTCGGGAATATTAAGGGGAAAATTGTAAACATTAAAAATCACTTTTGCAATACTAACTTGATTGCAACTCCAAGAGTTTACGAAACAGCAAGAAGATTTAACTGAATCCTTTGCGGTGTTTACTTTAAGGCCAGCTAAATACTTTTTACAACTATAAACGCTTGATTAAATTCCCGCTTTTTGTGCAAACGAAACCTTACGGATTCTACAGAGTCGATACGGCTGCAAATATGAAAGGTATTTTGTTGCTTATAATTTAACCACTCTTTCCTATAATTAAAACCGTGCAACTTTCTCCAATTCTTCGTATCGTCTTCTGGGAACTATTGAAAAACAGCAGGAGTAAAGCAAATCCCTTCTAAGAAACTCCTTGCCTTAGCCATTTCTTACCGAAAGACCAAACTTGTTACTCGTTTGTTTTGGAAAGGGCTTGTGTATAGAGAATTTTGCTAGTTTCTGCAGAGCACTACAAACTTTCATCACTTAATTTTAGATTCGCACACAGGGTGATTCAGAAACGCCGATAATGCACATTGCAAAATCTGATCGTTACATCAAGATAACCCATTTCACGAGACTTGATTTCCTGCAGCTGCTGAAATTGTTGGTTGTTATCCAACTTGAGTGACTAATTGAAAACTAATGTGCTTTGCTCATTTTGCCTTTTTGTCTTTATTACCAACTGCGCCGTATTTCACAAGTGCAGATAACTCTTCGTGTTTTAACAGGATTTCAGAATTCAGCGGGGCAATTCCAAGCAAACTCCGGTCAGTGGCAATGTTAGCAAATAGCGTCGGCAATCTTCGTTTTGCCCTTCTTGCATATGAGCGGAAACGGTGAAGGAATCACGTTCATTGAGAGGCAATGCTCAGGCGGTACTAGGGTTCCTGATGATATACAAGAACAGTATAAACAGACTGAAAACGTTAACTGCTTTCTACCTCAGTTATTGACCTTTACTTTTGAGAGCATAAATCACTTTTTAGTTTGGCAAGTAATTAAAAAGTCTTCACTTTGCCTAACGGTATCTGACAATAGCTACATTTGTAATTGTGTATACGCTCTTATATGTGCAACTCATTTAGTAGCAGTTCCCTGGGCCTGATCTAGGCCATAAATGGAGTAGTTTTAAATGTAAATCATATATATATTAATGGTATTAATATCATTATTTCCTTCAGATTTCGATATCCTCTCTCTCTCTCTCTCTCTCTCTCTCTGTATAGATTGGGGTGGTGGGGACGATATAAACAACACAGTTGACTGACGTACCATTCACAATGAGCGGAGGACGTGTTATGCCAATTTTTAATCCTGAATGGGAAGAAAAGTATTTCGTCATCCCAGAAGGTAGAAAATCACGTTTGTTTGGTTTTTGGTGCAATAGTAACATATCCTTCACATTATAACATTAGGAGGCATCTCACAAAGGCACATGCGCAAGAACATAGTGAAGAGAAGTTAATAGGTGTGGCTCGTGTAAGGTGCTGTATCGCATTAAGGAACATTTACAAGCCAAAAGTGTGAGTACTAACAAGACGACAGTTGACTGGCAAAACATAGTTCGTGTCAGTTTTAAAATTGCAAACAAAATTACCAAATCCACCAAACCTCTCTCTGAATGAGACTTCATAAAGAAATGCTTAACAGCTGCTGATGAAGGAATTTGCCCTGATTTATTGAATTCCTTTAAAGTTCTTAAATAATCTCGCCGAACAGTCACCGAGCGAATTTCAGAAATTGCTTGCAAATTGGAGAAACAACTGAAAACGAAAATAGCCAAGCTAGTGTACTACTCATTAACATTAGATGAGTGAGAATGTGGGTAACGTTGTGTTAAAGATAATAGAAAACTTTAATCTTCCTTCGGAAAAACTAGTTTGTGTTGCAACCGATGGGGCGCCATCCATGATGGGCCATACCTCGGGATTTGTAGGAAGACTTCGAGGTGTTCTTGCAGAAACGAATAAACCCAGACGGCATACTACATGTACATTGTTTTATTTATCGCGAGACATTGTGTGCGAAACCAGCAACGTTGGATACAGTAATGTCAGTTGTGCGCATTGTGAATACCATTAGGTCAAATTCACTTCGCCATAGACAGTTCCAAAATGTTTAAAATATATAAATTCTGACTATCTAGATCCGCCATATCATTCTCAAATTAGATGCCTAAGCAGAGGCAACGTGCTTGAGCGAGTTTTTGCGTTACGATGCGAAATAGACATTTTCTTAAAGACCAGAAAATAGAGTTTGGAGATCTTAGCACCAAAGACTTGGTTTGTGATTTAGCATTTTTGAGTGACCTAACATTACATTTAAATACACTGAACACCAAACTACAAGAAAAAGACCATTTAATCTTTACGATAATTTATGATCTAAAAGCTTTCACGGAGAAATTGCAAATCTCGATATACCAAATGGAGCACACTGATTTATATCGTTTTCCAAATTTGAAACCTGTTTTATTAAAGGTTCATCTGAAGTATTAAAGAAATACAATAACATTTTGGAAGACTTATTGGAAGAATTTAAAATCCGATTTGATAATCTGAAGACCATGGACACAGAATGTAATTGGTTTAAGAACCCATTTTCATTCATCGTTAACGATGCACTACGCTCCTTGCTGATGGAATTAATCGACCTCCATGGCAACACACCTGTGCGTACTTTAGGATTATTGGAAGTGGAATAGTTTCGTGCACTGCCCAAAGCGAAGTTTCCAAATTTGTGTCTCTTTGGCAGTCGTATTGCAGCTATGTTTGGTACAGCGTATTGTTGTGAGCAGTTTTCCAGCAGACTGAACAATGTCAAAACTGCTTCATGCAGAAGCTTAAGTGATGAGAGTTCAGTGCACATTTTGCGATTGCAATGTTCGAATTTAGAGCCAGAATATGAGGAAGTTGCAAGTTTCAACAGTAAGCTCAGTGTAACTACACAGTAAGCAGCGCTTCAAGTTTACGTGATCTACCAAGTGTTTTAGTTTGATGCAGATTAATAAGATTCCAAGTCATGCAAGTCTCAGTAGTATTGTAAAATTTTAAAATAAACCACTACAACACTTATTTAAATATTGTATAGCATTTACTTTTGAGTTTGTAATAAATTACAATTTAGCAACACGTGTACGCCACTGACTGCTTCTTGTATCTCTATTGCACGCACGTGTGCTCTAATTGCACGAAGGTAGTTCCGATGAGATCCCGGTTTTCGCTCACGCTAATTCACGAGTTCCCCAGGCCTGGCCTAGGTGATTTTTTCAGCTCCGAAAGCGTATTTCACACTAATTATTTATTAGCGATTATGTGGAATGTTTAAATTGTTTGGAACTGAATTTCGGAATTCTGGACAGTGCCAAATCTATCTCTCATCAACCAAAAAGAGTTTTATTCTTGCTTAAATTGTTCATTATTACATTAATCAGTCACAATAGCTGGCGAAATGTCAGTATCAATTACCACTTTATTACATCTAGAAACTCTAACGCTTTCATGAAATATGCGTTTTCTTTTGGACAATTTTAAGTCTAAAGAGGAAGCAGCATCAATGGATATAATAAAATATTATTTGAAGTTTTCAAATACAACCATGCAATGATGGACAGAAATATCATTCCTTACACTTTGTCCGCAACAATGCCTATGTGGACCATTATTAAAAGAAATTTAACTTCAAAATAACTACGTGCTTGTAGATATAATGAGACTACATCCCAGGGTAAGAGCGTGGCCTATTCAGAATTTCATAAGATTGCCAGGAACTGCATTTTTAGATAGCATTCCATTGACTCTTCACCCCCACCCAAAGAATTCCTTTGTGCCTAGAGGGTGCGCTTTAAATGAAAATGCCAACGTTACGTTACGGCGCTAATATTAAAGAGCAAGGGAATAACTTAAAAGATACCAACGACTTGCGTTCATTTTGTAAAGAATGTCGTTCCAGGCAAACTTCACTTTCTTGAAGAAGGCTACATTTTTTCCTCTGTGGAATGAGGAGGGAATTTTTTGTCTAGCACGTAAAAGCATACGAGTATTACTAGAGGAGGGCTGACCAGGCACTACAAAATTTAATAAGCGTTAACCATCAGATTTGCTATGGCACTCACTGTCTACACGAGAGGGAAATAGATATTTGCTGCACGTCTTGAGCCATTGGGTGAAAGAGCGATCTATGTCGAAAATTTTCAAACTTAGGTTATTTACATCTTCATCTAGTTCAGATGTCTGTCTTTAAAAACGAAATTTCAGTGATTTGACTCATTCCCGGTGCTCACCTGTGGTTTCATCACTTCTTCCCTTCCTCCGGGGATATTAGCGCGCAATATATCTTTATATGCCGCAGTTCGTGAGGTGCCTCCCTCGCCCCTTTGTCAAGCCTTTTACCTTTAAACCCCCGCCGCTGAATCCTTGCACTTGACAGTTCAGATGGTTTCGCGTAAGGTTGGCTATGCTGCCTTTGTGGCGTTGCCAAGTAAACAATACCAGCTGATTACAAATTTCTCTAGACGAACATAAACAGTGTACATAATAAATGAATGCTGATGAATAATGAAACTAATTCGTTATTATTGATGTTAATTGAAAATAACAGTGATACTATAACGCATGTAACATACATTACGTATTTACGATAATATAGAACAAATTAATGCAAAATAGCTTGTTATAATGAGAGAAAGGTATAACAAAGTGATTTTCATCGGTTTAGAATGTAATGGCTCAATTCCATCCAAGTCTCAGTCGTCGTCATTCTCGGAAGCATCATCCTCATTGTCACCAAGACATATTAGTGGCTCACGTTCACTCCTGATTCCGTCTAATTCCTGTGCTTTTCGTATTATTTTGTGCACATGATTCACTTTCTTCCTCCATGAAGCCGTGTCCACCATCACCATAACTTTCCGCAAAAGTCTATCCACTTCTATAATTGTGAAAGTCTCGTTATGTTCCCTCACGTACAAATAAACACCAAAAACACTATCAACAATAATAACAAATATACATAACGAATAATACGTAGCTTGCACAGAACAGTTTAACACACGTGCTGGGAGTTCACAAACTGAATACGTGGTTGGAAATAGCCAGATATTACAACGGTGCGGCATCTAGATTCCGTTGTCAGACCGACCGCCCGGAATGCTGCGTTGTGATTGATTCAGAAAGTCAAACGGGTAAAGCTTTTCAACTTTTTTTTTTGCTGGGGTACCAACATAACTCCCAACTGTCATCTGCAAGGATTCAGCGGCGGGGTATAGTGACTAAAACAAATAAAATATAAAAGAAATGCATTGAGACTGTAAAATCAATTGCAGGGATATATGGGCTCTACAAAGAAGAACTGGAAAGACAGACAGACCTACAGCGAAATAAACTGACAATTATTCACTGTGGAAATAAACATCAGGTTGGTATATAAAAGGACTAAACAATGTTAAAGATGTAACAAAGAAACGTGGTAGTTTATTCCTTTTTGTGTGAACGGCATAGTACAGAGATTAATTGTTAAAATTATTTCTTAAAAATAAATGTCCTTTATAGTTTAAAATATACACTTTCAGATGATGAATAATAAACGCTATGTGTATTTGAAATTTATTTCAGTTAACTCAAAAATATCGAGGTTCCAGTTATTCCTTGCGTATTCCTCTCTCACTCACTCCCTCGGTTAAAAACAGAACTATGCTGTAGGTGCATCACTGAAAAATTGAAAATGCAGAAATACGCCATTTCTTCGAATCTTACATCCGGTCATTTCTTTGTAATGTCGGTGGTAAATTTATTACAGGTTTGTAATATCAGATACATTCACTATTAACGCCATGTTTCAAACTCTGCTTATCTCTGCATACCTGTCTATCGAGTGACATGTTGCTTCGTTTCGTTCTACACTCTGTACAAGGGCACGGATTGGGCTATTAACAAGTAGAAGCCAAGGGATACTCCGGTTCCACGTGAAGTTTATGTATAACTGGCAACTCTAAAGATGTGCAACTATTGGCTAAGAAAGTGAGCATTTCATTAGAAAGATCTTATCTGCACATACCAAAGCTCTAAGCAATAATTGGCTTGGATTACATGTGCGTTATCTGTTGAGCGCGGCGATAGTATAGAGCAGGCAATGACATTGTTGACCCCACGTGTCACGCGTGCCAAGTAACGTCCACCTCTTACCTTCTGACTTGCTATTTGCAATACACAAACATGCGTTCCACCCAGTATCGGAGTACTATTGTGCGGTGCTTTCCACCGTTGCTCGAACCTTGCAGTAGCGCTGTATGTGGCAGTTGGCTGAAGCTCTGCTCAGTTTCCCACCGCATTTATTAGAATTACCGCACACTACTAAGTTTGCTGTGAAAGACGAAACGTCAAGAACGTGGGCCTTGTAACCTTAGTTACTGATCATCCCTTGTATAAACGACGGAAATGATAATAAACACTCCGATATAATGCGGATATATTGAGGAAGGTATTGTGTCTTTCGTTTTGATAATCTTCAGCGTATTCTACAGTTATTGCTTGAAAAAACATCATTTAAACAGCAATAACCGCCCATCCCATTAGGTATCTTCTGCGACCAAAATGTTAGCATAAGTAGCGCTAGGTAAGTGTTGTCTGTGATGTCAAAAATATAGAACTAAAGGTAGCTGGTTTGACACCAATTGGATTTTACTGCACAAGGAAGATAGAGCCAAACTGCAATTAGGAGTGCTAAATGTGCAGAGCTGCTTGCGCAACCTTGATCTTGCGTCACTTTAAGGACTCTGTGGGCCGTGGCTGCTCGTAGATGAAGCTCGCAGCAGCTTCATCTCCACATCTAGGTACCGTCTGACACGAGAAGAAGGAGAGCAAGAGGAGTGCGCTATGTAAACATTTTCTGTCCTGACATTGAAATTCTTGCTCACTGGGACCCACAAACACAAACGTGGTTTTCAGATAGTTCGCATCCTAGCAATGAGAACCTGGAAGTGTTATTTACACCTATAGCAGCAGTTAGATGTGGCAGCATGGGTGACGCACGTAATACACTTCGTAGTAAACAAATCGACGACGTGGGGGGTAGGTCTACTCTCTTACCTCAGACCCAGATCGCCTTCTTTCTCGTGGTCCAACAGTAACTATTGCAGTATTTTATAAAATGATTCATTAGCTTAAGTTTGGCAGTATGAAGCGTCCTTCAGAGACTCCAAATATTGCAGGTCCTAATAGTATCAGAAACTTTGGTTCTGCAGAAACTGAAAAAATTTACGCCATCGGTATGTCAAACATAGGTATTGCAGAGACTGAAGATGTCACAAAAGTAGTTTTCGCCCGCATCTTTAGTGTAGTAGTAGCGCACCTATCTCACATTCAAGAGATCACGAGCTCGAAAGTCAGTCAGGGTGGGTTGCCCAGAGTAAGGGTTTTATTTTTCTGTGGTTTTCACATATCCGGAGAAGACGAATGTCGGGTAACTTTAAGGTTTATAGACCCCGGGCTCATTTGAGCATCATTTCACTCATTGAACACATTATATTAGTTCAATATGACCTACCAGATTAAAGGACGTTGAGCTTTAAGAAAAAGTATGGTCTTCACATGCTGAAAAGGACATAAGACCAGATGCAGGTAGTAGAAAAAAGATTCGTAAATATTTTGATCCGATCTTAGGTTCATTTCATATCAGAAAGGAGAGTTAATGTGTCCTCGGTGTGCTATTTATCATCAAGTTCTTTCTATTGAAAGCTTGAAACCAGGAATACTCTCTCGGTCTAGGAGGACAAAATACCCGGATTAGGTTAATAAATCCACCAATTTTAAAGCAAACGCTGATGCTTGCCGAACGAACAGGAAGATATGTAAATAGTCAGTGGTGGCAGTAATGAAAGTGTTGTTCGTGCTTCATATGAAGTGGCTCTACTTATCGCCACATGCTATTGGCGAAGAATAAACCAAACCTGATGCTCAACTAAAGGCCGCGGCTATTCTTAGCGAGAAATCCAGCAAGTCTTTAAATTTAGTTCCATTATAAATTACTCGGTAAGAAGTAGGATAGATGAAATTGCAGATAATGTTAGAAATAAATTGATAAACAGATTTAAAAGATTGTGTTTTTTTTCTATACAGTTAGATGATAGCACCTACATTGGGAATAATAAAAATGGAATTGCTTTCACTCGTTATGATTATAAAAATAAATTGCTAGAGGATTTTGCTGTTTAGTGAACATCTATCATCGCATGTGACATCAGAACTGTCCATGGTTGTAAAAAAGTTCATTGTTGACAATGGTATTAATAATTGGAACAAATGTGTAAGTGATGGAGCGTGATGGAGAAAGAAGGAATAAACAGTAAACTGGTCACCAAGATAAAAGTCTAGTATTATTTGTAGTGTGGGTTCGTTGCTGTATGCACAGAAAAGCATTAAGAAGAAAGAAGATATCGCTAGAATTAAGGAGTTGGCTTTATGAGGTAGGTCGAGTTGTGAATTTTATTAACTCTCCCTCTTTGAATTCACAGTAAATTGATACACTCTACGAATCAATGGGTAGTGGGAACAAACATTTGTTATTAGTCTGTAAAGTAAGATGGATTTCCCCAGGAAAACGAACTGACCAAATTAGTTGAACTCGGGGAAGAAGTCAAACTATTTTTGATTCCAATTTTGGCCTTAAAAACGGGTTCCATGACTTCAAGAGAATTTTACAGTTGTGACATCTTGTTGATGCTGTCAACCACTAAATGCACTTATTTTAAGTCTTCAAGGATCTAGCATCACTATATTCCACGTCAGAGATAAAATCTAGGGGATAATGAAACAACTGAAACTGAGTATTCGTAGATTAGATTCTGAATTCTTTGAGTAATTCCCTCCCAAAGCAGAAATTGTGCAGATGTCAGGAGATGCTGAAAAAGAGATCCTTGATGTCATTAAATTACACCTGGAGCAACTGTACTTGCAGCTAAAGGAGTGTTTCCCAGTAACTGGTGAAAGTGACATGGGGATAAGAAAAATATTCTTTGGGAGAACTTTAACTGATAGGTAATTAAAGGTGACAAGGTCAGTTTTGGCTATACCTCATGGCAGGCTATCCTGATTTTCAAAATAAATTTTACTTATGATTGAAATTAATAGACATTAAAACTAACATTATAGATTTAATGTTCAAAAGCAGCCTCATTGATCACATTAAATTGTGTGTTGCATGAGTGCTGAATTTTTATTTTGTCTTTTGTGTTTACTACATTTGAATCAAAATGTGTCCGTCTGTAACAGTTTACTGTTGGTTTACTTTAAATCCGTGGACTGAAAAGTTTGGGTGCCTCTGATATATTTCATACAAGGTCGCGCCACCCGAGTCAGTGCCGCGCGGTCGCTGGATGTACTAACGGTGAGGAAGTTAGCGCCTGCCACTGCTGGGTCTCCCTTGTATCTTGGGTGTTCTATCCCAATCTATGGGAAAATGTTCGTTTGTTTTATTGTATTCACAATGAAACCTCATTTTTCTTGAATGCTGTAATTAAAAGAAATTTCAATGTTTTATTTTCACGAATTGTGGAGCCAAAATAAGTAAGTATAAGTTAGGTATATAAATAGAAACTTAGGCTGGCCCCGTAACTCAGTCGGTAGAGCACCAGATTCCTATACGAAGGATCCGGGTTCGGTTCCCGCGTAGGGATGAGAATGTTTCTCTGTTCCTTATCCTCCTAAGAGTCTGGAAGCATGAATGATAGTGTGAATGTGTGTGTGTGTGTGTGTGTGTGTGTGTGTGTGTGTGTGTGTGTGTGTGTGTGTAAGCCGATATGGACCTAGATGTTAAAGACGGCTTACAAGTGAGACAAGAATTTGAACAGTGACCGTGTTACCCGGAATTAACTGAATTGAAGCAAATACGTCACTACAACTACAAGCGTCGTGTATTACAAACATTTTAAAAGTGTTACAAGCAGTGTCTTTTTCTGGCGGCACGCAATGATAGGCCAATCACACACCTTTTTCTGCTCAGTCACTCAGTTTTTTCTTATGGACTATACAATTCTATTCTAAAATTGACTGAAAAAGTTTCCAGTGACGTCAAGCATGTTACGAATGCCATTAAAGAACGTGCGCTGATTAAGTTAGTATATTCTCACTTAATTCTCAGCATAATTGTTCTTTCAAGTGTTGACAGCACCTTTCACTGCATTTGTTCTGATAGTCGATCGTCATAGTTTACTGTCCAGCTCTGAGCTGCTTGATGCTTGTAAGTCGATTGTTTTACGAAAGCAGAAATCTGACGTCCTATTCACACGACTTTCAATGCCGTTTCACAAACTATTCCTATATAAGATTATTCATTTTTCTACATCATGCTAATCGAGGTAAACGTTACCAGAAATGGTTTTAATAACTTGCTTCCTTGTAAGTAAAAGAAAAATAAGGGTACATGGTAGGCTTAAGTGATAGTAAAATCTTTTAAGAACTGGTCGCTATTTGAAGCAATTGACTTTCTGTTTGAGAAAAGTTAGAATAGTTTAAAATTTGAACCAATACCAAAGAATATCTTGGAAAGGGTTAACTCCACAGAAAATGTATGTTACATAATTAATTATGTCTTTCGACGAGATCAACACTTTTTGTGCAGTAACTTTTAGTCTACCTCTTAAGGTTTACTCGTTATACAAAAGCTATCCAGAATGAACAGGCCTTCAGAGGCTATTCCCAGAAAATTCAAGATATACCTACATTTTGTTTGTCATAAAAATAGTTTAATGTGGTATTTTAATAAAAACCATTTGCGACATTTTTGAGAAAATCAAAATTTTCGAAAAAGTACCATTTATAAGGTAGTCGCGAATAAGGGAATTTTCCTGAAAATCTTCGTGTTGCATCCTTGGAAGACACTGAACTTAAACATAAAGTTTGGTACTTAACCGAATTTTCATTTTTGAGTTAACCTGTCCACAGTCACACGCACACGGGTCTTTTTCTAGAAATGCTTTTTTGGATTTAGGGGACCATGAAACACGCATTTCCAGTGAAATCCCGGCATCGAAATTCTGGCTGAAATACAGCATTTCAGTACTTACTATGTACATTGTATATACGTGCTAGACAAAGTAAAAGTCTGATGTGTTCTATTCACAGACTTTCTCAACCTATTCCGCATATAACTTAAGATTATTCTTCTATCTACTTAGTGTTAATCTAGATAAGCATTAGCACAGTGGTATTATAATTTGCATCCTTGTAAGTAGAAGGGTACTAAGGGAATGCACTGGGCTAAAACGATAGTTAATTCTTTTAAAAGCTCGTCACTACATGAGACAATTGAAACTAGGTTCTCTTTGCATGGTCAGGAGTAAAACAAAAGAGATATGAAACGTAAATGACTTCCCGTTTGAGAAAAGTCTAAGTATTTTAAAATTGAAACCAATAACAATGAATATCTCAGAAACTGTTAATGACATTTTGTATACTTTAACGAAATATACATTTTTGTATAGTAAGTTTTTGCCTATTTCTTACTGTTTACCAGTTGTGCAAAAGTCACCCAGAATGAAGAGGTCTTCAGAGGATTTTCGAAGATATAAATTTCGTTTGTCATGTAAATATCTTAAACATGTGGGCTTTTTATAGTGCTTAACACCCGTTTTACTACAAGTGGCACCGCGGACGATGACACTGATGATACATGGAATGAAAATGAAGCACCGGTGGAATGCGATGGCGGGGGCAAACTGGAGTAAACCTGCCCCTGAACCGCTATGACCACGATAAATCCCACATGTGGTTACTTGGGATCGAACCCGGGCCGCCTAAGTGAGAGGTGAGTGGTCTAAACACTGGGCCGTTTAAACATGTATTTTAATCAAGCTCGTTAGAGCTGTTTTTGGTGGGGGGTTAATTATAATTTTCGAAAAATATTTGGTGTAAACGGTAGTTTGGGTGGGGATTTTTCCTTAAAGTCTTCGTGTCGCATCCTTGGGAGACACTGAACTTAAATACCAACTTTTATGCTGTCCATACACACAGACACACGGACCTTTTTCTAAAAATGTTGTTTTTTTACTCAATGCGACTCAAAACGTGTATTTCCGGTATCGATATCGAATTTTGGGTGGAAAACAATACCTTCTCTTATCTGCTATGTGTATGCGTCCTATAAAGCACAAACAAAGCTACAAACTCATCTCACACGCTGGCTGTTTGTGACTACCCTACCGAAAGTTTGGCAGTAGTATCGCTAAATAACATGAAGTGAAGTGAAGTTGTTAGCTGTGTTAGGCGGCGTGAGTAACATTATCAATTAAAATACTACAGCGATCAAAATAAATAAAGAATAAGCAAATTCAACATGGGAATAAAAATAATGGGTTTGTCTGTAAAGCAACCTGGTGATTTAATCCAAGGTGAATGCTCAGTTTCGAAGAAAATATCAGCAAATTGGAATGTGCCAATATTATTGGTCCCAACCCACGGAGTCACATTATATAGGCCAAGAAGAATGTCGTTAACAATTTTGACTCACGAGAACAGAGATATGCTTAGGGATTCCGAGAATATACGAAAATGCCTGAAAGGTTGTCTTCTATAAAATGAGCATTAAACACAATTTCAATCTCATCTAGAAAGTGCAAAATTGGATTTTTGCAGATTAACCTTGCTGTGACGCCTTCAGCATCTTCCTTGCTCAACAGTGCTACCTTGATGTTCATCAAAATTGTTGAGTATTGTCTCCCAAAGTTCGACCCAAACAAACACGTCATATCATGGTTGCAACGTGGATTCTCTTCTGCCATACACACCAACAGCAAACACAGTTTGAAAGAAGCTGCGAATAAATCAGTGCTAGAAAAAAGCACCGACTACAAGTTTTACAAAACGTATTGTTCAATGTGAATTCCTTTTGTAACACGGCACACATCTAATTTGCAAGCAAGTTCATGCAGATCCTGTGGACCATATCATGATCAATGGTTCCTACCGCTTTTCCAATCTGATCTCGGAATTCGTTTAGATTTGGTCCAGGAATTCCTTTGAACAGAAGTTCATGATCGCGATTTATGAAGCAGCGAATAATGTGTGCGCTCCGCATCTGCATACGTCTCCATGCTGACTGATACCGCCTGCGGTGCCATTAGTAGTTAAAGCGGGCGTTAAACACTACCAAAAAAAAAAAAAAAAATGCTGACTGATGGTGTTGAGATCATCGTGGCGTACTGTCTAAGGTACTCAAGTAAGCGTCTACTAAACATAGGGATATGACGGAACTTCTTAAACGCATTGGACCTTGCCACTATCTTCGGTTTAACAGCGCTGGTGGCATTGTTTAGCTTAACTAATTTACAGTGACTAAACGGGGCCGTGCTCGCTACAGTGCCTTGCTTTGGTGCTTCGTGGCGCAGGGGATCGTGGGTTCGAGTCTCAACTTGGACATGGGTGTTTGTAAATGTGTGTGTGTGTTTGTAAGAAAACAAAGGAAATGTAGGTAAAAAGGAAAAAGGAAAGAGGAATACAGCGCCGGAGTTCCGACAAGTCTCCGGAATTGTATAAAAAGGGGGGGGGGATCAGAGTGAGCTGTTTTATGAGGTAGAGCTACCTTGTAGTAGTCTATTTCTGTTGAAGAGAAGGGTAGTCCAAATGTAAATAATGGGCGCGGGTCTGCAGTGCTCGTACACAGAGCACAAATAGTATTAGACATCGAATTTCTAATTATCTGTAGGGGATTTATAGGGCGTGTCTTCTGATATCCGCTAGCCCCTCCGTCACCCTAATTGGGGGAAGGAGGAGGAGTTGTAGCTTACTGCTGTAATACACGTTACCTAATCTCGCTTCCAATTGAGTAAGGTGGCTATACCTATCAGCGAATGAGTTGACAAACCCAGCATAGGTATGCTCTAAATAGAACACTCGCCTGCAAGGTGACAGTATCAGCCAATAAAATGAAAACATGACGTAATAAAGTACCTTACAAACGGTAAGGAACGCGGTGTACGGGACAAGACAGTGCCGGTTTCTTTCTGTGCCATGTGTACATTTGTATCAAAACAGTGCATGTGCTATGCTGCACATGTATACATGACGACTGTTAATGTTTTTGGACGATGGGACTAATTTCTACTATTTATCGATATTGTTACTGTACCTAAGTTAATACTCCCACATCTAACCTGGTTGATATAGAAACAAAAGAAATCCTAGTACTGATATGGACTCAAAAAGTATATCTGCGATAAGTAAACGAGTTGCTTAACAATTTTTTCAATGTATTGCACACTAACGCGTACTTATATTTCAACTTTTCCGGAATTAATGTACAACATCCCACTCTCCAGGCTTCATCTGTTTCTCTGTCTTCTACCATAACTTTCTTCATACTAAAATTGTCAAATCAATTCTAATTAGGGTATTACAGATAAAAATGTCTCCACGGCCAACAAACCTTGTTTATAAAAAAAAAACAATGAAAAGCTGCATAACAACAACTACCAAATTTTTCTTTCTCATAGAAGTCATTTGCATCCAATCAATATTTAGTTCATTTATTACTATACTTTAATTAGTATTAATACTCATCATCCAAAAAATACCTAGTATGCGATACACATGTGTTAAGTGTATCGTAGAATCTCGTAAATTGAAAAGACTCCACTTCGTTTCGTCTTTTCAAACTTTTCCTCCATTCTGCAATGGTAAACTTCCCACACTTGTATCGCAATATACTATTATTCCGTTATAGAACGCTACATTATGTGCAATGTGGGAGGTGAATAAGTGTAAATAATTGTACCAGTGTTTGAGGGTTTTTATTGTGTTTAACGCCCACTTTTACTACCACGGCACCGCAGGCGATGTTTGAGAGAGGTGAGATGATCCAGTACTTGCAGCTTTCTTCGCTATTTTCTAAACCTATGTTCTTGAGGAAAATTTCAAAGTGTTTTTAGAATTACTATTATTGCCTCTCTCATACGTCCGATGATTTATTTACGTAACAGGCTGCACGGTTGACCCTCTTCTGCCCTTTGTCCTGCCCGAATATATGTGAGCGATATTATGAGAGCTATCGTTCGCACTGAAACTTCAACCTACATAACCATAAGCTTTTGTTCTGATATATAATCTGATTAGGATGCACACTATATCTAGGGTTTAACTTAAAACTATTGAACACAATGACATTATTATGATTTATTTAAATTTGGTTTTATTGAAAAAATACATAGCTCAAACCAGCCTGTAAGGATTTGCACTTCCGTTCTTTAAAATATAAAATCACCGTCATTGCTCTTATAGAGGTGAGAAATAAAAGTTAAACCTCAACGTTTAAAATAATCTTCAAATCGGGAATTAAGAGAGCCTGTGCCACAATTTCTTTGGATACACTGCAGTGAGCGTTCGTCTTTTGGGAAGATGAGGATTTATAAATTCGCCGATGATAGTCTCTCGTAACATTGGCAGATTCTCCAGTCACGGCGTAAATTAAATTAATATCTGTTAATTCAGTACATGTAAACCCTTCAGTGTGTAAACTAAAGTATCCGATTGAATCGGTCCCTCGTTTCCTCACTGTTAGTTACGTGAACGTAGGTCGGCGGTGTGGAATTGTAAACGCAAGACCTGGCCGATGTGTGATATAGATATTTAAATACAGGAGAGACATAACGCAGGGGCGTCCAAGACACATTAGACCCTGGGATTTGAGATTAATTTATGACAATGATATTAGTAAGCGGAAAACACGAGCTACACTTACTGTGTTTGCGAAGCGGAACATCATGTCTACTACGGTATACTTCTTTACCCACCGACTGTACGCAGGGGACACGTGTAAAAATATGCACATGTAACGTGAAATCATGGACCAGGTCACTCTAATCCGCCCTCTAATAATGAGTGTATAGTGACCATAATTTCTCTCAGATGGTCATAAATATGGGCCTTTATTGCAAATAGTAAAATTCAAAGTCATAACCGTATCTAAAGATGTATTTCAAAAAGAAACCAATTTAACACACACAGATCATTCAGAAGGCATACAGTGCATCTCATGGAACACGGATGTCGTCGTGAGATAAGAAATGTGACTCTGACAGGTAGATACCTCCTTATCAGGGAAATTATTTAAAAATGGTTCAAACGCGGAATTCGCCGATACCTATTTAAAAGACCTAAGTGCTTGTGTTGGTCGCTTAGAATATAATAAAAGATGAAGATTTCTCCCATGCTAATGGCTTTCACATAGTAATTCGTGAAAATCCTTGCCTCACATGTGTGTTTTAAACTATGAAATTTAATCCTTCTTCTCGTTTCTGTTTCTATCTTACAGGAATTGCCTTAGGCAGATGCCTTTATCTGTCTACATTGGCATCACTCAGAATCCTGCACGAAGCGCGATAATTCCACTCCAGAAATAATGAACAACGAATGTGATATGAAATAAGGTAGCCTCAGGGATTCCTCTCTGCAGTCTTTGTTAACCTCACACTGCGACAAACCCATCTTGCAGTATCTACCACGCGTCATACATCAAGTATAGAAAAATATTGATTTTCGCGAGAGCAGTGCACTGCTTCATTCAAACCCCTTGCTCCGCCCCTTTAACCATGGGAAATCCCCACGAGAATAGTCGCATCGAGTACATGATATCCGCATTAGCCAGCTTGGGATGAGTTTATGATGGTATTCAAGTTAGCCGTTGCCAGCAACGTCAAGATTTATTTTCATTAGAGAAGTACAGGATGATCCTCTCGAACTTTCCTAGTTTTAGATATTTCACTGCTAACGACGGTTAATGTAACTTCGCACTACTATCTTCTTTGTTGGTCATTCTCTCCGATTGGACTAAGATCCTCCCGAGCTGCGATATGTGTGTGCCCTGGAATATAACTGTTTCTTTTGTGAATGATTTGTGTTTATGAGTTCGATAAGCTTTTTTTATCACTTATTTCGAATACTTACACGACTGCGAATTTTCCTATATGTACAATAAACTGCCACTGTTTACAAGATGAAAACAAAATTCAATTGTTTTCAATATCTACGGAGCTTATGACATAATTATAGCAACATTTGCTGATTAACGATCAGGGAAACAAAAAGGTTAAAATATAAATTTGTGTGTCTAAACTGTCACAAGAAGAATAAAGTGTCCTTACAAAAGTTTTATTTTTTACTAATAACATTCATTTATTTGGATCACATTATTTTCAACAAAAAACCTTAGAAAATACACTATTTTCGTGAGGAGGATCACTGAATTCAGCGTTTTTTACTTCTTTTCCTATATCAAGTCCAGTCTCCCAAGTATCCGTTGCTCTACTGTTCATAGCTGCCTCCCAATTTTTGTAAAGTGGATGCCGAAGAAAGCCTGCATGCACCGCATGCTATCGTCACTTAGAGGGCGAGATTCCCAGACCAGTTGGCCTCAAGACGGAGCAAAGTGGATTCAGAATGAAGTCTGCAACTCTCGCAATGACGCAGCTTCTTCTGGAGCACCGCATGCACCCGTGTGCTATCGTCACTTAGAGGGCGAGATTCCCAGACCAGTTGGCCTCAAGACGGAGCAAAGTGGATGCAGAATGAAGTCTGCAACTCTCGCAATGACGCAGCTTCTTCTGGAGCACCGCATGCACCCGTGTGCTATCGTCACTTAGAGGGCGAGATTTTCAGACCAGTTGGCCTCAAGACGGAGCAAAGTGGATGTAGAATGAAGTCTGCAACTCTCGCAATGACGCAGCTTCTGGAGCACCGCATGCACTACCCGTGGGCTATCGTCACTTAGAGGGCGAGATTCCCAGGCCAGTTGGCCTCAAGACGGAGCAAAGTGGATGCAGAATGAAGTCTGCAACTCTCGCAATGACGCAGCTTCTGGAGCACCGCATGCACTACCCGTGGGCTATCGTCACTTAGAGGGCGAGATTCCCAGACCAGTTGGCCTCAAGACGGAGCAAAGTGGGTGCAGGTTAAAGACTGCAGCTATCGTAATGAACGCAGCTACCCGTGTGCTATCGTCACTTAGACAGCGGGATTCCCAGGGATAACAATTTTATTTTGGAGATTTGTATTTAGAGCTACTAGAAATTTGAAGATTCGTTGAGATGTTTAACAGAACACATTGAAATATACATTAATAAGCTAGGAACCATAAGCTGTCTTATAGTCTCTCCCAGATTTAAATGGGGAAACATTATTTCCGTGGCTTACCTATGTTTGGTTTTAAGGGTCGATTTCACATCTCTAGCTCCAGTCAAAACTTTATAATTATAAGGTGGTGTCTACTTAAGCCTCAACAGTCTCCAAGCTTCATTTTACAGCTGAATGGAGGCTATTGGTTTCAGAAGTAAGCCCAATGTTTCAGGGGGGACATCGGGGTAGCTCAGTGGTTTCCTTAAGGGCTCTCATGCTGAGAGTTCATGATTCGATTCCCTACTATGGAGTGACGAGTTAAAGTCGGTCAAAATCCAAGGCTTCACCTCTGATCAGCTCACGTGGAATATCCCCAATGTAGTTCGGAGCCCACAGTAAAAGTTGTACGTCTTCTCATTCCACCATCATCACCCTACCATCGGAGCTCATGGACACTGCCCGCTGAATGTCTCCACCATTGAAATGGCCTGTCATCGCTTGGTGGAATGAGGTAACCTCCAAAGATCAGAGATCATATGGCGAGCGTTAGAATCGAACGAACATTTTCGGAGTTAACTACAGTCTGGAAATATACACGCATACGCAGTGGGTAGAATAGCAGTAAGAGTTCCTTGTTCGTTTAGCTATTACTATCGCGTTTAGCGGATAAGCATGTGGAGCGCATCGAATGTTTACTCAAATCTTTAAATTGAGCAACGAAATATGCTAATTTCAACACACTGTCAAACTTAACTAAAAGGCCGCAGGCTGGTGCAGTGGACAGGGGATCACTAGAACCTCGTTCAGTTGGATTGAATTTCCAGAAGCCTGAATAAGGTGTGGACAATATTCAGTTCAGGATATATTTTTGAAGCAGGTGCATTTAAAATGTATGTTTTCGCATTAGGTGGTGTTGTAATTAAATTTTATGTAAGATATTTATGCATAGTTTAATTTCCTAATTAATAAGATTAAATAAGATTATTTGGTATTTTATTATATACTATGAATATCTCATACATATTAAAATCAAAACTAAAAATACATTTTCTCAGTTTGAAACTATTTGTGATGTGCCTCAAGTAAGTTCAAATATATTTTCAGTATAGACATACTGGAAACACACAATTTAGTAAGTGAAGTCTTTTTGTATTAAAATATGTTGTTTGGCTCATAACCAGATATAGGAATTATAACGCAGTTGACTTCAGGATATCTACAATCAAACCATATGTCAAAACAAAGGATGTAAACAACGCAGGCAGGGGTCACAGATGGACAGGTAAACACGTCTAATGGCTACAAAATCTACGGGAGATGAGGGATGGTCTTTACCTGCGACGTCCCTCCCTAAAGCGCAGTAATATATGAAATTTATTGCCTTTCTTCCTGACTTTAATGCTTAGAAATCCTTATGCGTGTTAGTTAAAATGTGTTTTATTACAACGCTACGTAGTTATTTTAATTTGAATGTTTGAGATCCCTTCAACCTTGTACTTTTATGTAGTATTATGCATAGGAACTGTAGAAGTCAGTTAATTCTACAAAAATATTAGGACCTAAATTTGTTGTTTACTCGGAATTGTTTTAAACAAATGTTTATTTTGTACCGTTAACTATAAAAATCTTTCTCTCAACATATGAGCATTTACAAATTACAGCTTGCAATCTTCCTGAAATTCAAATCCATAAAACTTTCCCTCCTCCAGCAAAGCGTAATAATTTTGCGATGACATGAAATGTTGAATGCGTAAAGTGTTCAGTGTAGTAAATGTAAAAATCTGGTGTGTTAGTATATTCACACGCTTTCTCTACTATCGTTTATTAGTGGGTATATAAATAGTTTAGGGAAGTTCAATTTTCACTTACATTAATTTTAATTCAGAAAAGCCTTTGCAGAAATAGCTAAATCATACAATTCGTTTTAGACACAAAAGGAAATGGGACAGTCAAACATTTAAGAACCGGTCATCTTAAAATTCCATATTGTTTCCATGCAATCGCAAGAAACACCAATATCGCCAGGAGTTTGAAATAATAACAAAGTACTAAGCAATTCGAACCATTAATTAGATATTTCGGAAATGGCTTATAGCACAAAAATTGTGTGTAATAAATTGTAAGTTTTAAAGAGATCTGCGTTTTTTTTTTTTTTTTTTTTTTTTTTTTTTTTTTTACGTTTTCGCCTAACGCCATTTACTAGTTATACAAGACTATATATTTCAAATGAAGAGGACTGCAAGGCAATTTCCATAAACTTCCGTGAGATACAATATAAGTACATTTTTGATTTGTCATGTAAACATTTAATATACCTATGGTATTTTAATCAAACTCGTTAGAGAAATTTTTGAGAAAATAAAAAGGGCAGTTTGGGATGGGGAATTTCCTTGGAGATATTCCTATCCCATGTTTGGAAGATACTAATTTAAAAAACAAAGTTTAGTATTTAAGCACTTTTAATTTTTACTTTCTCTACTCGTAGTGTGTACAGTGTATAGAGAAGGTATTATATTACACCAAAAAATTCGATACCGTGATTTCACCGGAAATACGTGTTTTGAGACTCCCTGAATCAATAAAAATGTTTTAAAAAAATGTCTTAGCGTGTGCGCGCGCGCGCGCGCGTGTGTGTGTGTGTGTGTGTGTGTGTGTGTGTGTCTGCGGGGCAGTATAGCTCAAAAACGAAAAGACCGTTAAATACCAAACTTGGTATTTAAGATTGTTATCTTCCAAGCATGCGAAACGAAGATTTTCAAGAAAATACCCTAACTAACCTTTATAAGGAACATTTTCCGAAAGTTTTGATTTCCTCAAAAATGGCTAACGATTTTGGTAAAAATGTCACATGTTTAACATATTTTTATGACAAACGAAATGTATATCTTGAACTTTCTGGAAATAGCCTCTGAAAACCTCTTGATTCTGGATGACTTTTGTATAACTGGCAAACCGTAAGAGATATACAAAAACTCACTACACAAAGAATGTAGTTCTCATTAAAACACACAATTTATGTTATATGCATTTTTTGTAGAGTTAACCGTTTTCGAGATATTCTGGATTGTTAGTTTCAATGTTAGCCACTTAAACTTTTCTCAAACGGGAGGACATCTTTCTTCTTGTTTCTCGTGTGTTTATTCCTGGAAAGCAAAGATTGGAACTTCAATTGTTTCACATAGCGACCTGTTTTTAAAGGACGAGACTATCGTTATAGCGTGTGCATTTTCTTATTTCCCTTCTACTTACAAGGAGTAATAAGACTAATTTTGCTTATGTTTATCTTGAGTAGCATAATGTAGATAACAGATTAATATTTTGAATAAAAGGTTCGTGGGTCGAACAGCTAGAGGATATCATGTGAATGGAACACATAAGATTTTTTCCCTTCCACTTACAAGGCCAAATTTTTACAAGTCGGCGCCTATAGTCCAAACATCGGAATAGTATTAAGGAATGTGTGGATGTTAACATTAGAAATCCGCTGGTTACAAAAATTGAGAAACTACAAATTTTGATAGATGTGTTCCAAACATCATAGTATGATCACAGATTGTGTGGATGTTAACACCGACGTATTTATTATTCTGTGTTAGTAATGCCTGAGCGCCATAGTTTTGTAATCAATGGAATTATACAGAATTCTTTTGTGTTATTTTATATCAATATACAATAAATAATCGTATGAAGACAACATGAGAACGAAGAAATATTTTGTACACTTTGATTGTTGCAGTTACAGTGTCATATAACAATTCGATTTTTTTTAATTTTTCAATCAAAGGATTATATAGACTTTGTATTAATATAAGCATAATAGCTATAATATTTTTTCAAAGCTAATAAATGTGAACTTAACAGATGTGTGTGTTAAGCCAATTATATTCAACAGCAGGTGACTAAGACTTGGAACTTGGGAGCCGGTGTGCCCTGCGGTCACCTGAGACTATAGGTATGACTTAAACAAAGCTGGTATAACGTGCATTCTGAGATATTACATCTATTTTAGTAGTAGGTGTTTGTTGACATTGAATACCGGCCGCTTAGTTGGACAGGACCTCGGTTTTCTAGCCATAAAGATGGCCCTTGCGAATAGTTTGCATATCCTTGTCATAATCTTATTATACAAAGCTCAAGATAAATTATTGCATTTCATGTGATGCCTACAAAAACTACCAAGACTATACTTTTCTGCATCCTGATCTTCAGCCAATTAACCTTTACACTATTAGTTGTGGTAGTGATGTTGTTTACTACTTTCCGCACTAATTCCTTGAAATCATAAAAAGCTTCATAATGCATTACTGTAACTTGATATGGGGACGGATTAATTCTGGCTCCTGAGATAAGAGTGCCTATTCACGAGTAGTATAGACTTCCACGTGCTTCCTTTCTATGCTCGATTAATCAGCTTCAAAATAAGAATGTCCTGGTTCCATACATTTTATGTCAATTGTCTCCAAATTGTTGTTTTTATTTACAGCATATAACATTCCAATATTGATGTATTGATTCTTGTGCTGTCCACCACAAGTATCACTGAATGTGGTTAAGTGAGTAATAGAGTCAGGTAAACTGAAGACTTACTTTAGGAGGCAACTTCCACTTTCTGTGCTACCTATTCTTCTATTACACTGTCATTTCTGCTTGCATCCATTATAGTGAAACTTTACATTGAGCCTACGTTTGTAGTAAATATCACAATCTCCTACATAAGGAACACCTAAAATATCGTGAAAATCGAAATTGATAGATATGAAACTTGTGTATACGTAATCAATATATATTTTCTTATCCTGTGCTTTCATTTGCATTGACTAAGTTCCTCTTTTCTTGTGGTTACCCCACTCTTCTTGTAAGGGAAGTTTATCCTTAGCTTGGTAAAAATTACATTTGCATTGGTCCTTCTTTGGGATTAATAAGACAATGCTGGCTCATATGAATTGAAAAAAGAATTCCATAAACAAATATGGAGATAGGCGTGATATCCTTTTCCTTAGAGTAATGCTCTTTGTGCCTGCAATAAATTAGGGTTAAATTCAAATCAGGTGATAAGTACACTCTTTTGAGTCTTTACGGCGGTAATGGGACTGTAAACGGGGATGAACCAATGGGAGTTTTTACGCGGTCCTTCTGTTCTTGGGGGTTGCACTTTGCAATGATCTGCCATCACACCCAATCTACAGTCCAGTGCCACTTATTTTCTTCATACAAAGTTCAATTACCCTATGGCTTATGGACAAATTAGAATATAGAAATTTAAAGCATACACGTTTCCTTTCACCATCTGAATGACGCATATAAAATTCGCTGGAAGTTATCTTTTCTTTTTGTGCAGAACTTTTTTGTGACCAGTAGGTTTGTTTACAATTAATGACCTGAGGTAGATTTTTTGTTGTACATCATCCGCCAGTTTTCAGTACTCTGTACACAAATCGAAGCGTGGTGCTTCTTTTAGTTTTCACTGCACATATATCTAGAAAACAATAATTATAACCTGCAGCTCTCTCATCTCACATTTTTAATATGTCAACGCATTTAAAAAAAAAAAAGTTTTTCCACTCAGGTGTTCCTACACCTATTGGCATAGGCTTGACCACTTTCATTTCTGCCCCGTTTCCTTGGTTTATTTTTTAAATTATTTTGCTCATTGCATTTTGTTTATCGGAATTTGTAAATATAAATATATATATATATATATATATATATATATATATATATATATAAAATCAGTCTATATGTCTACTTCATCTTTTATTCATTCAAAAGAAAGAGATCTTTGAATTACTGGATAGTTAGCATGAAGTTGGTCATTATCGTCATTTAAGTCATCCCTACAGTGAGTGATTCCGAACTTGGTGTGTTCGGAATGTGCACATCACTAGAGCCTGAATTAAAATATGTGACTGAAGTGTGTTCCTCTTTGGATAATTACTCAGGAGCTAGCTCTGCTTGAAAGCCAGAAAAATAGCTTTTGTTACCTCTTTAATTAGTAATGGGCATTAAATATCACAGTTGATAGTTAAATAAAACAGTTATTTAGCTCTCAGACGTTAAAACGTAACCTAGGTGATAGTACACTTGAAGAAATTATATATTCGCCAAGATTAGAACAGACTGGGTGACGAAATTTGTCGAGTAATGACTTCTTATATAAAAGGATGATCAAGCATTTCTGTATGCTAGTAATTAAGCCATTATCACACTCTATTTACTGGTATGTTTCAGTAATAAATTCCGACACACTAGCAATACTGATATTATATCCCCGCAAATGATATTTTAAACAACACTATTATATTCGTGAATGTAATAGAGGTATTAAGGCTAAAACATATATGGAGTCAAACAATTCCTCAAGGTTTAATTTTACATCGTGTATCAGTTTAAAGTCACATAAACCTAAATATTATAGACTTGCCTTGTGGAGAAGTAGATACTTCATTGTTAACTAACGCCACTTTATTATCTTAGATTTTTAGCCCGTGAACTCATTTTATCCTTTTAAATCAAACTAGTGGTCACTGCACACAACTGAGGAAGGCTACAGAGCCGCCAAACTAATAATGAAAGAATATACATTGCTGAAAACTTAAACACACAAATGTTGTAAATGGGCACTTAACAAGCAATACATTAAATGATTACATGTTTACACTTATCTCATTTTACCCAAAATGTACTTAATACATGTGTGCGCTAAGCCATCGAAATATTATACTAGCAAACATGCCCATATCTTAGGAATTAATCTGGTGTTAGTGAAAGTGTTAATAAACTGCTGATACATTTGGAAGGAAGAAAAGTATTTATGACAGTGCAATGCATTCCTTCAAATGCAGTTATTCAACATTTGGCAGCAGCTGTTGGCGAGACTGACATTCACTGGCATTGGTAATATCAGTGTGTCTGCATGCGCTAAAATGTATGCGAAGACTTCCCACAAAACTTCTGAAGAAAGGTCCTCCACCCCAACTCCAATGGCCCCAATAATTGTACTGCGACTACCACGTCTTCATTCTCTCAAACATTTCGCCACTTCCCAACGAAGATGTCAAAGACGCCATTCAAGAATTCTTCCGGAGTCAACTGAGGATATTTTTATTAGGGATACATCATCTAGTGTACTGCTGGTTCATTTCCTTGAATCGACAAGGCAAAGAACTATGTTCCTCATGTGAAATGCTGTATTTGTACATATAGAGCACTGAAAAATTATAGAAAATAACACATGTCCCACTTTCATTTGGAAATATGATTCATCATTTAAACCGATCATAACAGCTGCCATTCAAATCGTACATTTTCAGGTTGAATATTAGGCCGCAGTGGCTTGTTACCTTGAGTTAGATCGTCATGTCAATAAGCACGCGCTGTTTAAATGAATGAAAAAAGTATACTGCTGGTTTTATTCGATAAATAAATTTCCGATAGTCATCTAAGCCTTTGCTATTGGAAATTTTGTTTTCGTATGTGTATTAGCAATTACGTTTATCTGGAAAGAAGCATTAATACAAGAATCTGCAAGTGGGTGGGATTCAATCTCGTTAGTTCTATTAAGATAGCCGCTTATAACTGCTCGGATATCAGCGCACATTTGAGAGTCTGTACCCAAATGAATGATGACATTGAAGTAACGGTTCGCGAGCAGAGACGCCAATATTAATCAATCACACAGGCGAAAGGAAATTTGCGCTTCGAAAATCTGTTCTTCCTTGCTACACTTTTTTCTTTCTTACATCTAGAAGAAAATGTGTATTTGTCTACCAACATTTATATGATTAAAGGAGACACACACAATAAAATAGCCGCTTATGAATAATTCTAGGGACAAGAACTTTGTAAATAAATTATAGTGAATGGGGAATATCGCGTGATTAAAGCACATCTAATTACTAGCGAACAATTAAATTAATTGGTTGCACTAAACGATATTAATTTGAGTGCAAATATTTTTAAAAATTTGCATACTATGGGTAACACTTTTAGTCAAATAAAGGATTTCCTTTTATGGTGGTTACATATTGTGTAGCAGGTTTCAAACTTATAGCTCTTTTTTAAAGCCATTCATAATGCAGCTTAGTGTCCAAGACTTTCCTGTCTCAACCACCCGTATCGGTATGTTGCTGAGTGCCATATCTTAGCTTTCTTCAGAAAAGTTTGAACTTCAATCTTCCAAGTCTCTGGACCAAGTTTTGCTGAATCAAATCCACACAAGAATGGTGCACCTAAGTTTCAGCAACATGGATGTTAATAGTCTGTCTCCCTCTCTTAGGTTCATAATAATCGGTTAAGTTTTTTAATATCAGTAATGGTCAAATGCAATGCTCAACTTGCACACAGCTTTCTACAATGCAGAATGGATTTTTCCAATGAAAGTCCACTTTCATTCCTAAGAAGTAAACACATTTCGTATTTAGCACAACTTGGTTTCACCAATCGTTCTCAAGGCATATGAGAATCGTCAAGCTCTTCACCAAGCTGCGTCATTATTTTGACTGCCAAAGTTTTCACCAACTTCTGAGGAACCCTGCCTTCGAATCACTTATGGTTGGTCAGTTCTTTAAGGTTATGAGCAGGGTTAGGATTTTTAGGTGCGCACCGTTTTTTTAGGGCAAATTAAGGCTGATATAACGGTGTGAAATTTTATTTCTAGTTGCGAAAAGAGGCATTGTTTCACGCACATTTTCCCATCTTTTGGGACCTTCCTCCCTTTTCCCCCCATTACCCATAGTCCCATTTCCCTCTTTCTTCTTTTAAGTTTCATTCCAATTTACTCTATAGGATTTCTAACCAATATGAATTATTTAACTTTCAATTAGCGTGAATGTATGTTATTTGAATTTATTGCTAAATAGTCGTGGTGACAGACGACGTATAGACATTGTCATAACTTAATTAATATAATACATTTAAAGAGGATGTATAAAACTCTCTTAGGTCATAAAAGGATTATTGATTAATCAATCCTTGATCTTTTTTTTTTTTTTTGAAAACAACAATAATTAAAACATGTATCTGATGTGATAATTTGTTGAACAAAGAAACAGATACACATTTATACCAGCTCTGGGATTTGGTTAATCTAACCCTTGGCGTGATAAGTAGGTAATTGTGTCTTGTAGAATGGTGGATATAACTGTTGTTAATTAAACTATTATAGTTACATTTAACATCCATTAAATATTTAAATATTTATGACCGTCAAGATATTCTCAGAAATAAACATAGAACGGCAGTGTGCATCATAATTTGCTGTTTATAGTATGCGTGTTTTTTTTTTTTTTAATTAGTACCTTATTTGTATTAGAACAGTTTCCCCATATGTGAATACCATAACTAATAATGCAATTGAAAAAAGCGTAAAAATATGTTTTGAGAAAATCCTTTGGTACACAATATTTTAAACTTCTCAATAGGTAGATAACTCTTGAAAGTGTTACACAAATTTCATTTATATGATCACTCCATGATAATTTCTGATGAATAGAGTTTGACAAATGGCTGGACATTTTCAACAACATCGTTTTTAAATGAAAATAATATGCATCGAGTTTTTTTAGAATTAAGGAAGAAACCATTAGCCTCACGCCAAGCACAGGCATTATTAAGGATTACATTCATACTATCACTTAATTTGTTAAGTTCATTGTGAGTGGAGTACATTGTAGAATCATCGGCAAATAAAACTGATTCGACTAGCCACATTCAATGGGAAATCGTTAATCATGTATTTCTATATGTTTTAGATCTCTTTGTTGTATTTTCATTTTAAACCCATCCAGCATATTTAATTGTTCAACTGAATAAATAGCAAAAATATACTTTGTTTTGTTGGAAAAATTATAGCTACCTCGCAGATCGTAGGCGTGGGAGTTTGTCGCCCCTTTTCATATTATCATGTTTGCTATTTTGGAACTAAATTGCTCTTCTGGAATCATAAGTCGGGAAACGGAATAATCGGTATCATTTACGAGTTCTGTTGGGACAAATTGGTACCCAACAGCGCACTATATTGAAACTAAACGTACAATTAGCAGTTCATAAAATATACATTGACTTCGATTTACCACAATGTGCTACGTAAGGAGAATCTAAAGTTTGATCTTCTTGTTCAAGCTCATCTTGAGCCAAAACGGCGGATTATTAGTCCCCTTTTTATAGTGCCTAAGCTATTCATCACTGGAGAAATGTGTCATTTGCACCATCTTGTTGTAACCAGCCGTGTGCCAGTTATTTCCTAACTCAGGCTGTCCCAGCTTGGGTGCATGGCAGAAGAATAGCGAGTAACTCGCGACTCGCTGGGGTCTCCTGCAATATGCAATGCAGCTGGGAATTGAGAGGCCAGCTATTGTCACGGCTGAATCAATAGTTGAAGTGAAATGCAAACTGAGTAAATATTATGCTACTGCCTTTAGCCAGTGACAAATTGGCCATCTCTCTTCGCTTCCAGCCCTACTCCGAGGTTTGTGGTTGAGTACGTGCGAGTTCTGTGACTTAGACGGATCGAGTTGCAACAGTCTAGTGTAACTAGTTTACAAATTCTTGAAACGGTTCTCTGTAAAGCTACCTTGTCACAGTTAAGTCGAAAAACAAATTAATCCTGACTATGTGGTCGTCATCTCCCCCCCACCTTATATCGATCCAACGTTGTTGGTTTTTTTTTTTTTTTTTTTCTAATTACTCTTTATTTCAGTTCGCAAAACTCCTAGGTCTTATGGCGACCACATAAAAAGTCTCATACACTAATGTACTACATGTATTATACAATCAATGTTAGAACATAATAGCAAATGCACTGTACACAGAGAGATTACAGATTACACTAAATGCTTATTGGTATACTGACAGTGGTTTAAGTAAAAATAGCATTACAATGTTAAAATTATATTACAACAAAGAGTGAGAATTAAAACTGAATTAGGCATAGCATCAGTGGCGGCTAATGGCCGAAGTTTTTTTTTTTGGGGGGGGGGGGGCGCAAAAACGATTTTGCTTAACTAAGTATTGACAGTAATAAATTATCACTTTTATTAGCCATTCTTTTTTTCACTTTCTGTGCCTATAAACCACGAAAATAATGGTTCTCAACTTTGTAATATAGACATTGAAAATTAGTACAGGAAGCCTAACACAATTTTCGCCAAAAGGTGTTATATTAATATACAATATATTAAAGGATGAGTGTCATTCAAACTTACCCAAATCCAAAAGTAAAGTTAGCCAAATAAGGTGCTACCTCATTAATGTATTTTTTCCCCACACTATCACATGTGCATTACTGTATGAACACATGAGTATTTTGCAATTGCGCAGTTTTCCATAAATTGCAATCTTGGCCCATTTATACACAACATTAATTATTCTATTCTTTAATTTAATGAATTTTTGCATCACTCTTTCACTAAAATCTTCATTTTACTGATAATGTCCTTATTTACTAACAGCATAGCCAAACCATTGAATCGGTTGTTTTGTCATTATATTTCTTAAAAAAAAACAAGTCTATACTCTCTTCAGAGTGGAACAGGTTCGGATTCCGTAGTTGTCATCGGCGTTATTGCAGTTTTCAAAAGGCTTCACTGAATATTGTTAAAAAGTTATTTTCGTTTCTGAGCTGAAAAAGTTTCAGTGCTCCTTTAATATCTAAGTCATTTCGTCTATTTCAACTGTGCACGAAGTTTATCCTGCAGTAGAAAAGGATAGGATTGCGTTATTCATGTGAAAATGTCTACACGGAAACTTCCACAGAAATTCTTAAATGACTCGTTACACAGGAAAGACGCAGCTTTTAGATAACCATTATAAGCAAATCTGTACTTAACAGTAGTTGTGATGATGTGAAACACCTTCTTAGCATCTCCTACCCTTGCACATCTCATAACTTTTATTTTCTTTAGCGTTGCGGAAGATCTTCACATTCCTGTTTGTGTACCCTGTCAGGATAATGAAAAACCTTCACAGGACGTTGTGGGCGCAACTATTGCCGATTACGCCATTCTCTCTTTTCCCCGCATGTTCATGTGACATCACGCATGCGCATCGCGAGGTTCTTGTTAGTGGTGGGAGAGAGGACATTGCAAACGGCAGTGAACATCACAAAAATCACAGTTTACTGTTTACTGTAAAAGTATATAAACTGAGAACTTTTAACAGTAATCTCGGGACCTATAACACCTAAGTTTTCGCTGGTAAGTCCCTTAGAGCACAGGCTAGGGAGATTGTTTGCAATGTTGCCAATTACATGGGAAAACAAGTACTTGTTCTCATCCTACATTCAACCATCCACACGCGTATTGTAACAATGATACACGAATGACTGCAAACTCTCTCTCCATCCCTATCTAGTCTACCATCTCCGAATACGGTCGGCTAAAGCGGGATGTAGGAAAGCAGTTGAAGACTTGAGCTGCACGGACCGAAAAATTGTATTTTTTATTACCTTGCCAAGCTATACATCAATAGTCAAGCTTTCCATTTCCATTTGTCGTTGTTGTTGTTTTTTGTAGTGTTTAACGCCCACTTTTACTACTTGTGGCTCCTCAGGCGATGATACTGGTTAAATGTACATGAAATGAAGATGGAGCCCCAATAGAATGTGATGGCGGGGGAAACCGGAGTACCCGGAGAATTTGTTGTTTAAACACTAGAATGTCACTCTTTAGCGTCACATTATCTTTGCTTTTCTTTTGAAGTTGCTGGTGCAGAATGTGTACATAAGGGAGGATTCTTATGGAAAGATGTTAACCAAAAAATAAAATATGGTCTCCAAGAGCTTTTCTATAGCTACTGGCTCCATTTACTGTGGTTGTATTAGTGCAGTTCCTTCCTTCCTTCTTTCTCTCTCTCTCTCTCTCTCTCTCTCTCTCTCTCTCTCTCTTCAATAATCAGGAGGATTCTTTCAGGTGATCTATATTTTCGTACATACAATAATGACAGTACGAATATTGTAATTCCATTCTGTTAATGAAACTTTAGGCAATCTTGCCTGCACTACTTTCTCTAAAATATCAGATCGCAAAGAGAAATTGAAGAAAAAAATCTGGAATCGATAAGATATTTGGGAAAAAGAACAAAAATACGCAAGTGGGAATTAGCGTGTATTGATCAAAATCGTTAAGAGCCATTTTTGATCAAATCAAAATTTTAGAGAATGTTCAACGTAAAAAGTAGTTGAGGGTGGGGAGATTTGCCTGAAAATCTTTGTTTTGCCCTTGTATGATTAAATTCAATTGGTGTGCATAGCAGTGGACAAAGTACACATATGGATATGTTTCCCTTATTTTGGCCTGTACTCCACCAGATCCTCCACTCATAACATTGGCCCCATCAAAGGTTTATACAATGGGTTTTTCTTTCCCAAGAAGTTGGTCGATTTCATTCCTTATGTACTAGATATTCTACACCTCTTCCTTTAGAATTCACAAGTACCCAAAAATCTCTCATGTGCATATTCCTCATATACATAACGGAATACTAACACCATTTGACAGTGATTTGAAACGCCAGTTGTCTCGTCGCACTGAATGGCAATAACTTCAACAGCTCGAATTTGTTGTTCTATTTTCTCCCAACAGACATCAAAAATGCAATATTACAATTCATTCTGAAGTATTTTCGAAATTCCTTTGAATACTGTAGTTGTTTCTAAATGTTCCTTCATTGCAGTATCCACTTCAGCTGCATAATCAGCGAGGCCCATGGGTTCGAAGATACCTCAGACTCGTAGTGCCACTTCAAACACAGCGCAAAACTTAATACATGTCAACCTTTTTAAAATGGCTACTTTTACTCACTTGAATGCTGTGCTTTTTAACATTTTCTTTAAAGACGGAGTCAAGACATGATGCAATGTTTTGTTTTCCTAAGAGGTGTAAAATTTACCACACTTTTAACATGCTGTATTGAATCTTCATAATTTTTTTCTGTTAAATATTTTATATCATCCAGTCCTTTAACTGTCTATAAACAACTGTCATATTTAGGAGCAAACAAAACACACAGGTAGCAGAAAAAGGATTTGCGACCTTCGCAACCACAGATCCAGCCATATTTCTCGTAATTTCCTTAGAATTAAGCTGCCTCTTAAGCAAGGGGTTATTTCTTTTTGTTTCCACTTTTTCTATTGAGAATGTGGGGTGTCGTTCTACCCAAAGATTTCAATTCTATACCCATATTTTATATATCTCAAGAGTTACCCGTGAAAATTGAACTTCCACAAGTGATTCTACAGAGTTATCCATCTTTCTTTAGTCACTAGACTTTATAAAGCCACTTGCAACGCACTATCTAAATAACAGTAACTCCACAAAGAACATTAAAATAAGAATCTTGCGTGTTTTAACACTTAAAAGCTACACGGGGAAGTGCGTTATGCGCAGATACAAATGCGCCGGATAAGCACATTCACAATGTGAAATTTCTTCCCCACTTTCTCATTGCATCGTTTTTACACACCAATTGTCAAGCGGAACCGTCCACCGCGTCGGGGCTGTAGGTATAAAAGTATCACTTTTACCACTACATGTTTTCTCATATTTAAAAAATAAACTGGTCTCAATAGTCACAAGCCCAACGTTAATTGACTGCCTTAAGCTTTTCTAGGGGGGGGGGGGGTTCGTACGCCTTTATAAAGAACCGCCCCCGGTTCGCACCCATTTGGTGCACATAAGCTACTAGTGATTATTAATACAGGTAAATAATATTTTAAATATCGAAAAGGAATTTCATATACGATGCTTTTGTTGCAGCCTGATGATGGATAGATAACATTTGGCTTGGTACGGACAGCGAATTTAGTAAAATGTAGGTATCGTTTGGGAGCACCTCTCAGTTTCTTACCGTTATACCATTTCTTAAGGAGTGAGACATAACCAGTGACCAATGATGCTGACAGTTGCAATACGCGGGTAGAGTGTAGGCCCTGTAAGGAGGGGGAGAACCATAGATTCACCTGGCCTAGTAGAAAAGCCACGTTTTCATTTTCTTGGATTCACCTCCAAATTTTTAATGCTTATAGTAGAACATTTTCTAAACGCTGCTTCAAATAAGCAGCATTTATTGAGTTAAACGATTCTGTATTTCTGTTTAATTACATTTCTGACTTTTTTTTGTAGTTTAACGCCTAATTTTACATGTATGGCATCGCAGGCGATAACACTGATGTAACATGAAATGAAGATGGAGCACCGGTGGAATGCGATGGCAGGGGGAAACCGGCGAACCCGGAGAAAAATCGCCCATGCGCGGCTTTGTTCGCCAAAAAATCCACATGTGGTCACCTGGAATCGAACCCGGGCCGCCACATTTCTGTGATGTTGCACAGTTTCTGAAATTTTCTGAAGTGTGTTACCAACTTGCCAGAGACCAATAATCTGGCCACGTGTAGTTCTGATATATACTGCATGGTGTGAAACAAGCAATGAGTAATGATTTAGTGAGCCATCAGAAGAAGTAAACAGAAATACCCTTTCACGCGGACATGTCATTGGTTATTATCATGTCTTGACTATCGCAGTAAGTAGCATGAATACCGCTTAGGCATTGGAGACGGGGAAAGCAGGCAGAGCTACCAAGGCCTCGTTAAATAACCATGATAACTTTGCATTCTTTTGAATTCGTTTTCTTAATTTAGTAGGAGCCTTAAGGGGACAAGGTAGTATGAACATACCGAAATTACACCTTAAGTGAGTTGAATTACCACTGCTTTTAAAGTATTCAACGGTTTTTCCAGAAAGTTGTATGAATTATTCTATAAATCACGACAATTATTTCAAATGCTTGTTTGCATTAATAGCTTATGTGGTTGAGACTGTAAAAAGTATTTAATTCAGCAGAAAAGTAATAAAATTTAGTCTTAAAACATGTAAATTCATGTACCTTTTTCTCTGATACTGCTTGCAATATATAATCACACTTTTGCAAGCTTGCTCTTAGTGTAATCAGCTATCTTCTGAATCTCAATTATTTAGCTGTGATACAATTTCATTAGATTTAAAAAAAGAAATATATTTGCAAATTCAAAAAAGTAAAAATGTGGAAAATTTTCAATGTTATTTCTTTCTTAATATGATCAATACATACTATAATATCACAATTTTGGTTCAGTAAGTTTAACTATGCTTTGTATATACGTACTGAAAATTTCAGCTTTACAGCTCTCATAGTTTCTGAGTAAAAGGTACATAAGTATCCAAAAATACTGTTTTGAAAAAACTGAATTTTAGGATACAAATGTTCTAAAAAGGGGCATTACATAACCACTTTAAAGAAATGCAGACTAGCATTTAAATTATATTTAAATTGATTAAAAATCATCTTAAACCCCCCCATAGGTATACATTTTCTGAAACTGGAAATAATAGAGGATTTAATAATGTCTAAAAGAAAAAATGTTATTTTTTTACCATTTCAGAGTACCTTGTTCTCTTAAATAATTACCATCCCCATCATCAGCAGCAAATTACATTTAATGCAACAGAATTTAATGCTTTGTCCGGTCTGTGAAAATCTGTAAACAGAACTGCCCACAAAACCATAAGAACTTCTCCAGTACCTTTCTTTCTCTATTTATCCTCCTCGTATGTAGGACTTACAAGTCAGTACCTGTGGTCAGATCCCTGTTGAACAGAGCCTCTGGATCAGAGAGAAGCCAGGAAGGGTAATCCATCCAATACCTGGGGTAAAGTGAGGAATTGGATGATGTGAACCAACAGTGAAATGGAGGACTAGAAAGATGACTATGGAGCAATTGGTAGAATGAATGATGGGAAACTGGAGAACCCAGAGAAATTCTGCCCAGATACTGCTTCATCCACCACAAATCCCACATGCAGTCCATCCTCTTGGATTGAATCTGGGCCACTTAGGGGGGAGGCAAGTGGTCTAAGCACTTAGCCATGACACCGCCACCCTCCAGTGCCATTAAGTTATAAAAAGGTCTCCACTCTCATTCATTATACAACCAAACCATAAAAGTTGGACAAAACTGTTTACTATTTCTGTGAAAAAAAAGTTTATATAAACATTTCTAAAAACTAATTACCTATGCTTTATAGGTGCATATACAACAACAACAATTCCCTGAAGTGATACTATCTCTATCATTATGCTCTTAATTCTGAATGTGTAAAAATGAGAAGAGTTCACAGAACTTATGTCTGAAATTTAATTTTATTATTCATTAAAAATATTACATAACACAGAAAACGTCATGAAACACACATATGCAAAAAAATATGGTTTATCATATGCAAGTCCCTTATTTTGTACATTATATTAAAGTAATTCTTCACAAATACAAAACCTCAAGCCATTTAGTATATTTTCTAATTCAGACACCTTATAGGATGAAATTAAATTATTTTGTTTGTTAACGATGCTGTCATGTTTAATGTTTTAACTGGTAATTATTTAACCTACAGAATCATTAGCTGTTGAAACATACACTATGCATACGCATTTATCTATCAGACTCTACTTTTTAAAATATGTTCCAGAGAAAACCTATACAACTTGCATTAGAAAAACACGGCAAATTATGTTCATTACAAAAATGCATTACTACAAAATAAAAATCTGAACAAGCTTAGAATTAGTACGATTGTCCAAGAGAGGAACATGTGATATCTCTCTCTCTACTTAACATTTGGGGTCTTTTTACCTTTGGAACAATTGCTCATTGGCAATGATGTTCACTTAATTTACATTGATGTTCATCTTTGGGTTGGTATTATTTTTTGTTATTTTATTCAACATACTGCTAAAATAATATTCTAGCATCAAGATTTTCAAAATATCCAATAAATTTGGTACATATCTGAAGGTGCAGAATTTAGAATTGCGAAACTAAGCAATACTTTGGATTATGGGCAGGATTACAATACTCCGTTTAAGGAAACCTGGTACTCTCAAGTTACCAAAGTTAGTATTTTTATTAAAAAAAATTCCCTGAAGTTTGTAGTTTAAGAACATTCTTTTAAATCAAGTCCTGATGGTCATGATTCTGGAATGTGTTGAGATTAGGCTCAGTAGTGAATTTCCAAACTCTTTTCACAAAAGTGGGTACTTTAAATCCCTTCATTCTCTTAACAAACTTACAAAGTGAACTTTCAAGAACACTAACAATTTGAATAAGGATATATCCTTAAACATGATGTGCCAGATGGAAAGAATGCATTTAGTCAATGTGTGCAGCCTTTCTAGTCCAGTATAGCCAAATAACATTAATGTCTACTGTGAACATTCTAGAAATGTTATAATTAACTAAAACTCTTGAGACCACACATGCTGATTTTCTCGTGAAAGTAGATTTTCGGTAATGTTGCTGACTAAGGGTATGTTTGTTACGCCACCAACAGACTCTTAGTCAGCAACATTTCCGATTTTTCTACCTAGTTGGTATATTGTGAGAATGACATGAGTATCAGTACAGAGGATGGATGGAACCTAAATTTATTAACACCCCAGGGAAAAATGCCAAAAGAATAAGAAAATTAGTGAAAACATACTGAAGTAGCTTAAGATAGTAAAAGTAATTCTAATATAAACATTATTTTTATGTAACCTTTTGTTGTTTTCTACTGTTTACTGGGCCAGAAAAAATGTAAATATAAAAGCTATATTGTTATATGGCTAGAGGATTTATAAAGCATTTTCCATTAAATTAAGTCATTAACAATTTCACTTCAAACCGCAAGTACTACAATTCCTAGCAGATGATATCAAACAATGAGTTGATTCAAAAACTCTCATATATGCACAATGTTACTATAACTCGGATGGGCCCAACTGCAACTTGTGCGAGTTAGCGAACTGTGAACTCTGAACATCTCCACCTTTTCACATAAGAGGAAAGGTCCAATGGACATACTAGTCTGTTAGCTGTTAGATTTTGTTGTATTTTAGAAGCTAAATTGCAGTGGTGGTAACTTTTTAAGTTTTTTGAAGGCCAATTTTGAATCACAATATGCAGACCTGAAAATGCTGAAATGGAAAATTTGCCTATTTAACACCCCTCTGAACTTCCGTTGCAGCGAGGTTCCACAGAATCTCCAAAATGGAGCGATTTAAATTACAGAATTCTAGAACAAAATATTCTAATAAAGAAGGGTGGGAACTCTTTAAATTACTGCTCATGGTTACTTGTATTTGCAATAAATGTAATGGAAGTCTTCAAATCCATATACATTTACAAGCAAACTTTTTATAAAATGAATTACATTAAAAGCCAACATCGTAATAAGATAAGCAACAATCACTTGGTAAGTCTTCTGAAACTTCATACATCGTCACTGGTGACAAATATCGATAACTTTGTTAAAAATAAGATGTGCCAGAAAAGTCATTAGGAGAAATGTGATTTGCAAACAGTGTACTATATTAAATATATATCACAGTGTATTCAAGATACCACGAAACTCAGCAAACATAGGCATCTTTTGCAATGTAAAGTAGACTTACATGTTCACAATAACGTGGGCACAAGTGGACAGAGATTCACACACCCTCCCCTTCCTGACTGTAGTTGGGCGTCCCTGCTATAACCTAGTAACTGATATAGTCCTTTAAGGCAGGCACCATCAATATGTAGCGCTAAGGAGCCAGTTTTAGTTGCTGCACTCCCATTAGCATTAGCCACAAGCAAAGCTGAGCAGCAGCCGGGTTCTCATTTTCAATGACATTTCCTGTTAACTGCACAGGAGTAACTTTGTTATAAATTAATTTGAAGTGTTTTAATCATACTGTTTTATGAACTATATTGCTCGTATAATACATTATTATTATTGTTATTATTATTATTATTATTATTATTATTATTATTATTATTACTACTACTATTAAAGTAGATAGTAATAAATATGGCTAGACATGTTTACATTGATCATTGCTGGATAAATTATACACCAATGAATAAGAAATTATTCAATATAAATAACAACAAAAACAACAACAACAATAATAATAATAATAATAATAATAATAATATTAATAATAATAATAATAATAATAATAATAATAATTTGCATAGATGCTGATCAATATTATGAGGACAATTGTGGTGAACAAATAGAACACATTTTATGAGACATACAGTATATTTCCTTTAATATTTTTCATTAGGCTACGTTTACAAACTATTAAACATATTTATGTACACTATTTCTATTTTTGCACTAAGTATGGCTGTAATGAAGGCACCTTAAAATATATATCCTTATTTTAAACACATCAATTAGCTGAAAAGTAATGCATTTATTGACTTATCGTAATTAAACCTAATTCATTGACTGTTTTAACACTTATTTCCATTAGTTGCATAAGACCTCTGCACTCTTTTAGTTTTTACAATTTTCTCAATAATTGGTGCTATTGTTTGCATACTTGCAAGTCATAAAGAAAATTTTAGGTTTTTATCACTAAGCCACTTTTTGTTTAGCCTTGCTCATCCTCATTAGCTAACATAGTTGTTTGCACAGATTAATGGGTTTCAAACATGCTTAAAATATTTGCATAGAAGATTCCCTGAGATTTAGTATTTTCTTGTTCAAAGCAAAAAACAACAAGTTGCAAGTCTAACCAACATGAACAGATTCAACAACAGTAATAAATTACAATATGTATAATGTGTATAGATACTGTACTTATGTTCAAAAACTTTGAACATTTTAGTTGCTCCACTTAAGCTGATACTACACCTCCCTAGGAATTTTTCATACTGATTGATATGGCAAAATGAATAGCACTGAAGATTAAACTTTTTATGGTTTAACATCTTTTGTATTACAAATTAAACACTTTATACCATTATTGTCCTGTGCAGTAGTAAAATATGTTTCTTCCCAAGCAGAGTTGAAGCTAGTTATTGATGATGGCCGACACTCTGATGTAGGTTACTCAATGGTAAATAGAAACTATCTGACAAAACTCAATCTGACACATCATTGCACTGAGGAAGGGTATGAATGACAATATTTTCCTCTTTGTTCACTTTATAGTTGCTCCTAGCACACTTATGTACTGAGCAGACAAGCTCCCAACCTGTCTGCTCAGTGCTCGAGAATGCCTGGTCTAATAAAATAGCTAAATATATCAAATAATGATGCAAACAATCCCCTAATCTTACAAAATATAAATAAACAATTGTCTTGTAAATTGTGAATGCTGCAGCTCTTATGGAAAAACGACCCCTGCTGATGGGCCTAATGGCAGTCATCATACACATATGTATCTGGCATATCATGCCATTACTGAAATTGTTGGTATTCTTGAAAGTTCATTCTGTAAGTTTGATAAGACGATTAAGGGAACCCATTGCCCTTAAGAGTATGAATACTATACAGCAGGAAGTAGAGTGCCTTTGTTTTAAGCCAAGGTCATACATCATACAAATGCATGCTTTGCACACAGTCTACTAACTGCAAGGTTTTTGCATTTCTAACTCCCACTTTACTTACTCATGAGTGTTAGTAACATATATGTAATGAGTACTAACCTTGTTATAAGTGTTGAGAAAGTGATGTCCATCTATATGGAAACATTGTTGACACATCAGATGAAATTGCCATTCACATGCCAAAGTTCTTGTGTAATATTCATAACTCCTGCACTATGGTCACACAGTAGAGCTTCAGCTTTAAAAGTTTAGTAGCTGTATGAAGAGGTTTGTGAAACACCCACTTGTACGACACAGCTGAGAGACTTCTTAGGTGAGTATTCAAATCCGGCAACAATTTCTTCCAGTGTTTACTTCATTAGAACAAGTCGTTTTCTCTTCTTTGGTTTAGCATTTAGCAGTCCCATTGTTTTATATTACCAAACATCTTACAGCTTCTCACACCAGAATGGATAATCAGGAAATTGCTGCTGAAATTGTCTACATGATTCAGTTTTCATGTATGTATCACACAAAAATACACTGTTCAAGCATGAATTTATTGGTAGTCATTTCTGTGGACTAATAAGAGAATAACATTCCTACGAAAAACACTTCACGACACAAAGACAAAGAAACAAATGAGACTGCTCACAGCTGATTAACATACCATTGACACATCCTGTGCTGCTTCTGTGCAATGACATAACACTGAATGAGATCACTGCTGTCTTGGCCATTACATATAAGGCAGTTGTGCCCTTGGCATAAAATGAAGTCACAGTATATTTTATATATCTTAAACTACTACTCCCACTACTACTATGGCACCACAGCCCATTTTTGAGTCGTGGCCTCCTTGTATCTCACTACTGAATGAAATTTCCTGAAACATGTGCAGCTCCTAAACAAGATCTAGAGGAACATTTTGGCTTTTATTGCATATTTCTACTCCATTTGGTTGATTTTATACAAAATGTTAAATTTGGAAAAGCATATTGAATTTTTTACAAACATGGGTGAAATTTAAGTACTTTTTCTTTAAACCTTCAGTATAAAATCATAGGTTTTGAAGCATATTTTAAGTAAATATACTTGGCAGTATGTTATGCTAAAAATCAAAGAGTTAACTTTGTTTACTGGAAAAATTTTGGCAACGAAAAAATCTTCTCATCCTTAGCCACATCTTTAATTACTATAATCAGGGGCAGTTCATCCATAAGAGCTACAGCACTCCCACTTTGATGCAGTATTAATGTTTTGTAGCTTAGACTTAGAAGACTGTTAAATTTTTATTAGATATATTTTGCTATTTTCTTAGACAATGCAGTCTATACAAATCACAGGAAACTTCCTCTTAATGGACAACTATGTAAACTCCCCTAACTGGCAATATTTGGTGAACTCTGGAATCTTGATGCTGCAATGGTAGGCAGATCCTTGTATGCACTTTTGAGTCAGCAAGAGGGCAGAAGGGAGTTGAGGGGAAGTTACAGTTTGAAATAACCCAAGTGGCTGCAGATCTTTGCAGATCACAGAAAAGGAAATATCTTTCTCACCACTTGGTACCGCTGCTCGGTCACATCTTTAAGACTAATTTTACAACAAACTGATTCTTTACTATCTTAAAAATGATTGGTAAAAAATTGTTTAGTTTGGATATTTTATAGCATTGCAGAATATAACCAATTTCTAACTAGAATATGTTCTATTTACTAAATATTTCTACAATAGTATATTTCCTTAAATGTAAAGGGCACAGAAATTGTTTCCAGATTTAAGACATTTCATTACATTAAAACATTGTATCTGCAAGTTTGTCTGGTGCAACTGGCTATACTAGCTTTGAACTCTAGAGTAGGTGAATTGGTTTCATTTATAGGAACTACGGTTTCACATATAGTGTTCATTTATTGTTACTACTGTGTGAATCAAAATTAAGTACAAAATTCTCACTTAAAAATTGTGTACACAACTTTTGTACAAACATGGATTCTAAGATATTTAACATACTTCTTGAAGCAAAGAATAATTATTTATTCCCTTCCTTTTAATTATTGTACTGTATGTGCGACCAAAAAAGAGCTAACCATGCTCATAGTTAAGATGCTATTTTTGTGATGCACCTAACAATTGTCAGTTTTAAAGCAAAATTTTGATATAGCTCCGCTGAAGCACCCCCAATTTATTGACCTCAAAAGCTGCCACTGATTTTAATGCTACATCAAATGAATTGTTTACTTTATTAAAAATAACTAGCAGAAATTTGTCTACTTTTGAATAATTTATACATTTTGGAATATTACCAATTTCCGGTAGTCAAATTCTCATATAATACTATATTTTTGGCCAGAATGTCTTCTATTTACTGAAGTTGTCGACACTAACAGAACCCTTTTACTGTAGCATACATACCGTTACATACTGGCAAGGGGGTTGTTTCCAAATATAAAAAATTTCTATACATTAGCACAATGCATTTTGGCATTTCTTTGGTATAACAGGTTATGGTAACTTGGAGCAAATATGGGTGTTTCAGAAATTTAGAATACACATTTACAGGAAATAAATTTTCACAGATGCTGTTCATTTATTGTTACTACAACATAAAGAAAACTATCAGCACTAAGCCTTATTTAAAATTTGAGAACAAACAAAGAACAGGGAGAGGGAAAAAAACACACACTTCTTGAAGCAATGACTTAGTATTTGTTTCCTCCTTTTAGTTTTATTGCAAATGTAGGCACAACCATAGGAAGGAAGGACGTTGGGTAGGCGAGATTTTTTTTCTTAGTTGGTATTTATTGATGGTGTGTACCATTACAATGAATGTAATACTACATGCTTTTCCCTCCATTGTACACACTTTTTTTAATTAAACTTATTCCGTTTTTAAATAGTTGAGCTAGTCTTTGTTGCTTAATCACTAAATTTTTATATACGCACTAGTCCAATCCACCTCTTTTTTCTTTTAAATGTCTAGAGTTATTGTATTAAGTAATCTATGAAACTATTCATACATTCTAGTTTAAAATAACCCATTTGGCTGCAGACTTTTGCAGATCATAGAAAAGGAAAGATCTTTCTCACTATCTGGTACCACTGCTTGGTCACATCTTTAAGACCATAATTTTACAACAAACCAATTCTTTGCTATCTTAAAAATAATTGGTAGATAATTCTGCTATGCACCAATGATTTGCTTTTAGTTAAATCACTATGAAGAGGAATAATTCTTTAACAATAAATACTTCATGTCATTAGTATGCATGTTAACTTCTTTATATTTATATTACACTTTATCCCTGATTCACATCAGCAGGCTTATGTAAGCTACTGAGACATTTTCTATAGTTAAATAAAACAATAAATGCAAAATGGTGCTTTATACTTATTTTATACAGTACAATGTGTTAGATTGTGACTACACTACAAATCACAAGTCTCCTCCCTCTCCTCTTGCTCTTTAGATCTCTGCATGTTGGTTTAAAGAAGTGTAAACATCATGGTGGCATTAAGTGCCAGGAAATCAATTACTCTGGCACTTATTTACACAATGTAAGAAATACAGCATGATAAGCTGACAGTACTCACTAAGCCCTGAGAAAATTTCTTAAGGGTTTGAAGTGGTAATATCACAGGGTTCCCTCTTAAAACAGAGCTACCTTGGATGATGGGGATCAGTGGTTCTTAAACTGTGACTAAGCAGACACCCGCATAATATTTAAGGTGTACGTGAGCAGTTTTCTAGAGGGAGGGAGAAAAAAAACACCCCCCCACCCGTGCACATGCACGCACATGCACCCACATCCACACATGCACAGAAAGTGAAAATATGTTCCTAAGCTACCTTTAAAGTTAATACATTCGAATTGCTTATTATTATCAATGTTAAAGTTACACTGCTCACAAAATTTAGAGGATATTGTAAGATCATCTAAAAATGTTGCAATAATATACAAAATCATTTATTTTTTCAACCACATATTAAATTTCTAATGCATTCCAACTCCATATGATGGGTCATCTGGGTCTTCTTGCTGCTCATACAGATCCTCCCACATTTGTTTACCAGTATTCCTCTTCTGCTGGCTTTAATTTCAATAGTTCTGACCACACTTCACTTCTATTTGGTAGCCATTCAGTTTCTTCATTGCTTGTACTATGCATGCACAGTTCTTGGGCATTTGGCTCCCTGTTCTTCATTCAGTAGGTTTTGCAGTTTCAGAAACAGAGTAGATCAATAACAATCAGATATGAAATATGTTATAAACCCTGTTATCTAGTGGCTTCAATGCTAAGGTTTCATTCCATCTGTAGATCACAGAGTTCACACACATGCAGATGCACTATGTTTCGTTTAATAATTCAGCTAGTTCACAGTAAATTAGATAACCTATTTACCATAATGGCTGAAAGCCTCTGAGAAAGAAACTTTCTTTGATTGACAACAATGTGGAAAGACAGAAAGGTGACCTCTCTCTTCTTGTCTCCAGCCCTTGTTTCCTCATAAAACTAGCACCCAAGAAAAGGTGTATGCACAGTACACAGTTTTTATTGGGAGGAAACACAGTCTTTTATACACATGACACACCACCATATTACCTTCACTGAATAAGGCAACAGCATTCCACATTACAAAATGCAAGACACAGACACAATTAATGTAGTTTTGAGAAGTCTGTTCCAAAAAGCCCTGCATACACTCTCATTTGAATTTCTTCAGCAATTCAGAATTACTTAGATCTGTAAATATTGGCTTAATTTTCATAACTGCAGCACGAGGAGGATGAAAGTGGTCACTAAGTTTATAATATTTGTTTTTAATCTTGGTTTGCTAATACTTGCATCAACTTTCTGCTCCCTTAGCGCAAATTCCAAGTTGTGGGTTTTGCTCAGTTGATAGCAAATGGAAATATTCTGCCCATGTACCTACTCACTTTTATTTCTTGAAGGTTGTTTGAATTTTTGCCGTGGGTAAACCACATAGTTTTGAATGTCAGTAATGGCTGAATCAGTCACTCATCCTCAACCTCCAAAAAGTTTACCATCTTCAAATGTCTTGTCTTACAATTTTATTTTCAATTTTTTTTAATCTGGTGCCCATTCTCTTCTGTACATGTCCCAACCATTCTAACTTGGACACTGTTGTATTACCTTAAGCAACAGCCTGAAGAACAGCATTGTTTACCTTAGAATAACCATCACCTAAATAATTTATACATTGTACAATGTTATGGATTGATTAACATTTTTTACAACACTTCTATGAGCTCTCACTTGCCCTTTGGTAGAGGGCACTGCAGACTTCTCCATGTTTACATTTTAATTTATCCTTACGTCTATAGTGCTTTGATAAAATTCCAACATCTTTAATTTTCCTTGTGTCAACCCTTGTATATGTTACAACTCCATGTAATGAAGCATTACTCCTGTTATTGTTGTTATTATTATAGTGTTTTTTTTTGTTTTTTTTTTTGTAGCATAACTCATTGAGACTTTACACACATTCTCCACAACAACTAAAATATTTACGTAACATTGATGGAGGTGTGTATGTGGTTAAATTCAGGGCACTACAAAGCTTCTCGCCAGCTCTTTCTCACAGGTCTCATCAACACATTTTCCTCTTCATGTTAACATACTTCACACTGTTAATAAGGTGGAGTTTCTCCTCATATGCATTACATTGTCAAATTAATTCACACATCTCTTTGAAGAAAGGGAAAAATTGCCATTATACCAATTTTTGCCAATGATAAACTTCTGATTGCTTCTTGTAATACAGATTAGTTAATGATTTCATTTGAGTCACAATTACTAAATTCCCATGCTTTACAATCATCAATGTTTACTCTAAGTTTCTTCAGATGAACAGTTAAGCACTTCAATATTAGAAGTACTAGGTTAACCTCAACAGCATATAACCTCAAGATCATGTGACTCAACTGTTAGAAATATTTACACATAATGCTTTAGGATTAGGTTTGCATACATTTGTCTTTCTTTGAAGATCCTTTTAGTTCTAGTCATATTAACACTATTAAAAAAAAAAAAAAAAAAAAAAAAAAAAAAAAAAAAAAAAAAAAAGGCACCTTGTAACTCCTAAACAAAAACCCTCCTAAACCCTCAAAAAGGTGAACAATATTATGTAAAACACAACTGTAATGCAAACATTTGCAGTGACACCATGGCTTACAATACCAATATAGAAAGAAGGAGAAATGTCTCTCTAATGCAAAAATGCACAATGTTATTCTATTTCTTAGAAGAAAGTTATGCATCATTGAACATTTTTGTCTTTCTTTACATACTGGGCAAGTCTTCTCAGCCTGCAGATTGAGAAGATATGCAGTCCTGGCATTTTACATGCTATGCCGTAAACATTGTGCACTGCATTGTGTCATATCAATTTCAGCCAAAATGATTGCCTGTGCATGAAGCTCATAGTGCAATGGTGTGCATGTTGACCTTCAGTGATGAAGGTCCCATGTTCAAATACTGCCACTTGAGGTACTTTTTATGTTTAGTAAATTTAAGAGAACTAATAGTCATGGAAGTGTGGTTTCACTTAATTAGTTTAAGTAAGTGAATTTCATTAAAACACAAATTGTTATTTGTTAGAATATGTTTACTGAATTAATAAATGCATATAAATTTATAAATATGGCTTACAAATATAAGGCAGTATTAAATGATATTATATGAATTTAAAGCTATTCTTTCATAAAGAAAGTCAATAAATTTTTCTGAGAGTTTACAAAATGTAGTACGTATACACAAACAAGATAATGTTTGTAAGCCCATATGATTGTTGTGAACCTCTCTGGTTCCCAAAGTAGTGCATTTAACAGTGTCTGGACCATCACACAGATGACTTTACAATTTACCTGTTTCCACCATGTGATTGTATTAGGTGTCTGGACTGGCTAACCATGTTGGCAGATGTAAGATCTGTCTAACCATCATTGCCTGCCTAACCTGGAGCAACATGGCTAGTGTGATGTCATGAAAAGCTAATATGATGCATTCCCTGAGCTGTTGAGGGATCATTGTCCACTCCTGGTAAACAATATCTTTATGATAATCCCATAACGAGAAAACTAATGCAGTTAGATCTGATGAGCATGCTGGCCACCCTATTGGTCCATACCATCCGATCCATGCTCAGGAAAGGAGGCATTGAGATAAGCTATTACACGACGGGCTGCAACATGTTGGTGCCACATAGTTAGTCAGTTCTGCAAAGGCACATCATCCATTAGAGTAGGCAGCTGGTGTTATAGGAAGTGGATATACCAATTCCAAGTGAATTGGCCATCATTAAAATTACTGGCCTATTAGATGATCACCAAATGTACCAGCCCAAACGTTGAAATCCCATTGGACTTGTAAGGCTGTCTCTCACATCCAATGTGGGTTTAAGGTGCTCTAGTAATGCATGTTGAGGCAATTTACTTGGTCTGTGTAGTAGAACCCTGCTTCATCAGTAAATAACATAGTTGCTAAAAAATGTTGATCTTGTTCAGTTTGTCATATAATCCAGCTAGCGAATGGCACTTTCTGTCCATGGTCTGCTGCAGTAGCTCCTGGTATAGTTGATAAGGGTGAAACTTGATGCAGTATTCCTCATGCGGAAGACTGGCTAATATTGAAATGATTGTGAATGTTCCTTGTACTACACAGCGGATGCTGAATGACATAATCGTTGCTTGGCCACATACAGGATAATCTCTTCATGGATGTGGTGCCTTGTGACTGTTACTGATTCCAGAAGGCGGTTCACAACTCGCAAAAATGTGTGATGTGGGGCATGTTATCTGCAGAAATTTCTGTTGGTATTGACAACATGCCTCCATTGTGCTTCCTGGTATACTAACAGCATATCCATATACTTTCTATTCAAAAACATTGTTCCACAATGAGCACGAACAGATGGAAATTTGTATTTATAGGCAAATCCACTTTCTGGTGCATTTGGAAAGAAATCGTGATTTGCCAGAATGTTCTCAAAATGTGAACAGAAATTAATAAAAAAAAACTCATTTATTCGCAGGCATTATTTGAACTTCCAACCTTCACCATGACTTTACAGCATGTTAGCATTGCGCTACTGGAGCACAAGGAAAACCATCACCACCATAGCCTTAATCAGTGGACTGGTGAATTTGATGTCAGCACCTGCTTTTCACATCAACTGTAAAATGCAGGGTTGCCTAGTTACCAATCCATAGGCTAAGACGGCTCACCCGATATGTGGGTGAATGTGGTATCAGCACCTTCATTTCGCATCTTCTGTAAAATGCAGGGTTGCCAATCTGCAGGCTGAGAAGACTAACCTTATACCCAAGGGTCTGTGGCCTAAATGCATAATAACCAGGATAGCGTTACACACGAGGTATAATTTATTAGATATGAAAAACCAATTTTGATGCCGTAAAAGGAGCAGTACAATAAATGTTATTTCTGAGTATTTGGGTGCAGTACAGTGAATAATGAAGAAGAAAACATAGTTCTTTGAGAAAAAAAAACTTCAGTTGTTGATTGCTGTGTATACTTGTACTGCTAATTATTCCTTTTACACTTTGCCACTTTTTACTTCTGTAAGACAACTATATACTGCAAAGAATTCAAAGAAAGACTAAAAGAATAAAACACATTGACAGGGAGCCTTACGACTGTATAAATTTTTTTCAAGAAAAGGTATTGTTTTTCACCTGGTAGTGTTGTGTCATCCTCCATGGTCTAGGACTAACATGCTTCTAACCTTTAGTTCCCAAAGCTGCAGGTTCAAAGCCGGTGAAAGGCAATGGCATTTTTTTCAAGCATTAAAGTCCTTACCATGGCCTCCTTTGAAAGGGAAGTAAAGCTGTTGATCCTGTGTCCTAGATTTAAGGCACATAAAAGAATTTCAAGCCTATAAAGAGGTCTCCAAGCAGTATTAAGTAGTCTTTAATGCGCAATGGGATGCAGAATGCCATAGCAGTTAAAGAAGTGTCCATAAATAAAACTCAGTTTCATTTCCAGAAGTGCTGACTGTAGCACTTTTCGAGATAAAGCACTCGGCTAAAAGTACATTCAAACTACGATTATTTTCTGATCTTAGGTTTAAAAGATGAAAATTTTTGCAAATATGGAATATTTTTATTCATTTTCAACCCAACAAAAGAACTATTAGTGGGATTTGGAAGCATTAAAGGGATGTAAAAATATCTGCAGCATTAATATAGCATGTTAGGGACTTTACAAATGGGGCGTAATAAATGGGATATACTCAGGGGTACGAGTGTGCAGAATCGGAATGCTGGGAAATCGAAGTATGATAAATAATTAAGTCCAATAACAATTTCATATATCTTGAAAGGTAACAGAGATAATTCACAGTATTGAATACATTATCTGCATAGTCTGGCAACAGATTTAGGAGCCACAAATGTTTTATTTTGTTTTGCAGCCTGGCTAATGTTTTGTTTTGGTTTGTGTTTGAAATCTGTTTTGCCGCATGCTACTGCCGCTGTCACTAACAGATGGGGTGATTTTCTTTTAAGCTAACCGATCGTATTCACGAGATATGAACTAAAAGCTGTATAAGAGGCTATTCACAAGATTTAGTCTAATGATCACAGATACAACAAATTCAAATGTGAATTACGGAAGTACCTCATTCAGGTATTGTGGAATAATTAAATCAAATCCACATGTTTGCCAAAAAGGAAATTTATTAATGGTCAATAACTGCAACACCAACAATATATGTTCATTTACAGTAGATGTTTTTGTCCCTCGGTTTTAGTCTGGCTTTGGTAGCCTTTTTATGCTCTCTCTGGTTTTAACCCTTGTATGGTCTTCTGTTTTAGTGGTTTTTATGCCTTTTAACTTTTAGCTCTTTTATTTACCCTAGGGCGCTAATAATCAATGCAGTTGTGTGCCCTAAAGCCATAATACTACTACTACTACTACTATTTACAGTAGATGTTCAAAATCTGCTCTGTTAGAATCTAAGCCAATTTTGCCCTACTCTCATTAGAGTGTCTGCATTCTGCCCACTCTCTAAGGCTGCTTCAAACACATGTGTGCAAAGATCATCAATGGTAGCAACCTTGTCATGACACACTTTAATTTTCAAATGTCTCCAGAAATAATAATCTAAAGAATTGAGCTTTACCATAAGCAAGGAACTTATCTAGATACTCTTGATTTGTAAAGACTACCACAGTTGTAAATGCATTTAACACATCTGATGCACTGACAGCCAGCTCTTGTGCAGTTTGACATGCTGAAATCCAATTCTTTAATGTCATTTTGTTGCTAAATGGCCTATTTTGGCAACAAATGGTAAAAACACAAATAACTGATCTTTGGTAGCTCTACCTTGCTATTTTAATTGCAGAAGTAAACAGTAATGTAGTGGTGACATATTCACAATCAAACATTTTACCAGTTTTATTTTTTTATTTATGAAAACATGCAATTTTGAGGAAAATGATAGAGGAACTTATGTTTCAGCTTAATGTCAGGAAGTTGCCATTGAAGTCTGCACACATACCCCAACACCTTGAATATTTTTTTCTTTCCCTTTCTGTCTTGAAACAAATATTTTAAACTGTTTAAAAACTAAACTGCAGAGCTATTTATTGTAAGTGTAATACATAATTTTAAAGCTAAAGCTTCAGAGAAAAATAAATAAAAATAACTTTTTTCATATTTTTGTCATTCCCAGTTGCTTTAAGGAAACTATGTAAGTTGAAAAATCTGTGTTTATAATAATAATAATAATAATAATAATAATAATAATAATAATAATAATAATAATCAGCATCATCATCATAATAATAACAGTAGTAACAATAGCAACAACAACAACAACAACAACAACAATAATAATAATAATATGATTTTTTTTGTACTGTTTAATGCCCGCCTTTACTGCTCTGGCACCGCAGGCTAGATGATGATGATGATGATGATGATGAATTGGAAGTGATATACTGTGAAGCTCAGATAATAGCAATGTACTAATGAGTTCTTTTCACAAGGCTTCATCAAAATTGTTACTTACACAGGAGAGCAGATCTTAGGAACTGTCCTACATCAACTGCATATTACTGCTGGATGCTGGTGAGCTATCTGTGATTAGTTTCTTTTCCTCTAGTGGGGAACTGACAAACTTCAACAGTGGGAGATTAATGTTCATGTATGGTTTTGAAATTTATATATGTATATATATTTTTTGCCCGGTATTCAGTTCAACAGCTTTTTGCAAGTTTTATAAAAGGTGAATATTGTATTCTATTTCATGTTGTTCATACCAGAAGTGGGCTGAAACTGATGATTTTTCAGTGTGTTTATTTAGTACATAACTAAAGTGTTCTTTCAGACCAACACCAACATTGCTTTTTGTCCTGCCAATGAATATTTTATCACAGTCTTAGCAATTCATTCTGTGTATGCCTGGTTTTTTGTAGTTTTGAATTTCTTTTTAATTTGCTGGAAGGGATGAGATTCTTGGCACTGAATTTATTCTGGGGTACAAAAGGAATATTGCAATTATTAAAAACCATCTGGAATCTCTGACCAGCCCATGGATGGAATGTAAATTTGTTGAACTTTTTTTAGCCTTCACAGGTTTTAGAGTGGTTATTTCTGTAATATGTCTTTTTTTTTTTTTCTCTGTAGTTTTCTGTGTACCATTTGTTTACTAAATCCATTGTTTTCTGCTATATCTATGTGATTAAGCTCTTTATTGTATTCTAGTTTTTCCACAGTTATTTTTAAAAGTCTATCGAGCATGGTGTTAAATGTAGAATGCTATGTGTTTTTGGGTTGAAACTATTTGCCTTAAAGTAGAGCATGGTGTTAAATGTAGAATGCTATGTGTTTTTGGGTTGAAACTATTTGCCTTAAAGTAAATTATCAATCCGAGTTTCTCTCCTGTGAATTCCAAATTTTAATTTTCCATTGTTTTTCATAATTTTGATATCTAAGAAAGCTAATGTGTCATTTTGTTCCAATTCCATGGTAAACTTTATTCTTGGTTCCGGTACACTGATCATCTACTAATTTTCCATTAACTATGGCAAATACATCATCTACATATTTGTATCATACTGTGAAAATGTGAGGGAAGGATCTAGTAATGTGCATCTCAAAAAATTTGTGTAAAGTTAGGTAGAAATGGAAATAATGGACTACCCATAGTTAGACTTGTGTTCTATTTGTAAAATTTATTCTGAAAATTGCTTGCTTCCTTGAGCTCTTGTATATTGGGAAGGCAGCCTAGAGGAGGCTTTTCATGCTTTTATGCAGTCATAGATTAGAATTATATCATACAAGGACTTAGTTTCCATCTTATTTTTAGGTTACCCAACAGTTGAATCTAAAGGCCACTGTTAGATTGTATCCCATATATATTTGACAATTGAACTATTATGATTTAGTTTTATTTCACTGATGAACAAATTTAACTGCAGTTTAATCATACTGTGAACTCCTTTTTATCACAGGCAGAATTAAATGAGAGTAACAGTTCATTCCCTAATAAAGTTTACAAATCCATTATCTCATAGCCTTGCGCACTAACCTTGAACCAAGTGATTGCATTTTAAAAGCAGCAGATGACACAGTCTTTGCAAGACCTTCAGCATTTGTCATGAAGTTCTTAGAATTAAAAGGTTTTTTCAGTATTGTGAACATAAGCTTTGAGGGATCAAAACTCATAAATGTTGAAGATGTAAGCCTACGCCTATGCGTTAAAGCATACAAAATGGCAAAAGCAGCAATGAAAATGTACATTATTCATTTCCGATGCCATATCACTTACACATGAATTATAAAAATTACATTTTCTAGCAGAAAGCGGTTGCATAATTTGTAAGAAATAGATGAAAGGCATCTACTGAGAGAGGTCAGTAACTGAGTGAATAAATGTAGTAAGCTCTTTCCGGGGCGATTTTATTTTCCCTTGCATAGTTCAAGCAGGAATGACCCATCTATATGCTTGCTTATTGGTACTAGATCTCAAACATAACAGTCTAAAACACACTCACTCCTCCTTTATATATTGGAGCTATATCTGCTATCATTCAGAACAACCAACTAAAAATGGCTGCTTGTTTGCAGCTCATGACAAAGTTCCTGCCAATTGTCTTAGTTGTTGTGGTAACATTGAGATATAGAGACAGTATATGCAAGAATGAACAGCAGCAATATGCAAGTGCATAAAAACATCCAAACGGCCTCAGTTACCAAGAATCTAAACACGTTACATTCATAACAAGTTGCATACACATCCAGACAAGTGAGAAATGCAAAATGAATATATTTTTCATGGGATCGTATTAAACATCTCTCTGTATTACAACTATATGTTGTTGCATCATACACATCATTGGTGAAGGTGGCAAGGTCAGAATCGGAGGACACTGAATATAATTGGCGACAGTGTTAGGCCCACATGTGGCATTTCTAACCCATGAGAAACATTATTGGTCCAGCATCTTTCACAATGTACCATTAGACTACTTTTGTTATAAACCAAAATCTCCAGGCCTCTTCATGCTCACACTTAAGTCAAATCATTAAACTTAAAATAAAGAAAAACATAATAAAATTTAAAATTCAGTAGAATATTCACCAATCATATTTCACAAAAATTGCCACCAGGAGCAGTTCAAAATACCTTAGGAACACAATGCTAAATATGAACAACACTGATTAAAATTCAATCAGAAATTTGGGCACAATGTTCCTAATGATTACATATGTTGCAAAATAGCCAGCCAACTGTTGAATATGTACTTATTCTACCAGGAAGTATTTGTAGTACTATACAACATCAAACTTAAATCCACCAGGTTGGTAAACCAACTATAAGTCAACATTGTGTAATTTTTTTTTTTTAATAAATCTCATAACATTAAAGAGTCACCCAAAAGACAATATTTTACATAAAAACCCAATTTTCACATTTTTTTACAATTTAAAACTGGCAAATTCCACTGTTTTCAGATAGCCAAAATGTACTCTATGTTTTCTGTGTTATCATTTAAACAAAAATGTTCCCATCCCTACATATTATTAATTACACCGTAATTAAAAGGTATATCCTTTATCAACTAAAAGAAAACCTCTTAATATCAGTTTAATATTTAGTCATATTCTTTGAACCTGCCATTTAGAAAGAAAATATTGTGATAGTTTTTTTTTTTGCAAGATGGCGGTGGAACAGTGCAACTATAAAGCAAAGCTCCAAAGGTGCGAAAAATTATACAGCAATAAACTTAAAATCGCAAAGGAAAATAACGAGGAAAATAAAACCCCTAGAAGTGAAGCTACAAATGAAAGCAGCAGTAAAAATCCAAAGGAGAAAACCGCGAAACATACGCAGCAAGCAGATAACAATGAAATGGCAGGAGAGAAACTAAATGACAGTACACTAGAAGACAAGGAAAGCGTAGCATCACTACAGCTTATAATTGAAATATTAACAAAAGAGCTTAAAGAAGCAAGAATAGAAAGCCAAAAGCTAAAAGAAGAAAAATAGAGGTAAAAACGCCAGCACAAAATGGAAAACCATAACCCATTGATTAAAGACAAATGAAGTGAAACCTACAGAATCTCAAGCGATTGAAACAAAGAACAGATTAGGTTACCTGGAAAATAATCAGGAAACACAAGCAGATGCAGACGGGAAGAAAGGTACCACAAAAGAAGCAGTCACAAGTGCAGAGGAAACTAATCAAGAAAGACGCTCAAACAACACGAATGAGGCGAAATGGAAGTGAAATAGATAAGACGAAATAAGACGTAATAGTGCTGGGGGATTCCATAATAAAGCATGTCCACTTATCAAAAGCGGCCAAAGTGAACGGGTTCAGTGGAATAAAGACAAAGGAACTAGAAAACCTAATTGAAAAGAAGAATGCAGGAATCCAAACCCAACCAAAGGCAATATATCTGCACATGGAAACAAATACAATGAAGCAAGCGCCTTGTCCAGAAGAGGTTATGGATGATATATACTGTGCAGCAAAGAGCATAAAACAAATGTATCCAAAAACACTAGTTATTATAAATGGTGTAGTGAAAAGAAGAGACCTACATTTCAGAGTTATAAACAGTGTAAACGAAAATATACGCTGGATGTGTGATAAACTAAAGTGTGTATTTGTGGATGTAGATAGGCAAATGGGAATGGACTGCATAGGGAGAGACGGCCTGCACCTAAGCAGAAAAGGAACGGCAAATCTACAGAGAATAATGAAGAATACCATCTACAGGTGTACAGCTACAATCAACTGGCTCACAGAACAGGGAAACTAACTGCAATGGGGGGGTACAGAAAACTTGTCCGGTACAACTAACTTAGAAGAAACCACAACTAAAGGTAAGGCAAACGATTGTACAAACTTCACCACACAAAATCTGTTAGATAAAAAAATAAATTTGGTAACAAAAAGTAAGGATAAAAATAAATTTAGTCTGCATCATCAAAACATTCAAAGTATTACCAATAAAAGGGCACTTATTGAGCAAAATATTCTAAATATGCAACCTGATATTATAATATTTACAGAGCATGATCTGAAAATAGAGGAATTAAATGTAAATAATTATGAAAACCACCCATTGGGGGCTAGTTACTGCAGAAATAACCATAAAAGTGGGTGGGTGGTAATTTACGTTAAACAAGAAATTAAATACAAAGAAATAGATTGCAAAAAATTCTGTGAAGAAATGTGCAGCAATCGAAATAAAGCAAAAAAGTAAAAACTTCATAGTTCTAGGGATCTACAGTCCTCCAAATGCAAACAAAGTAATTTTTCTCAAGAGATTAGAAGAATGTCTCAACAGTATAAGTAAAAATAGGGACACCATAGTAATAGGAGATTTCAATATAGATGTTCTAGAGGAAAACAAAAAGAAAAGGCAATTATTAGAAATGCTAGTAAGAAATAATGTTATACTGGCAGAGGCAGAACTAACCAGAGTAACTGAGTATTCAGCAACATGTGTGGACCTCATGTTCTCAAATCTAAATAGGGAATGTTATGAAATTAAAATAATAAAAAATGGAATAAGTGACCACTATGGCCAACAAATTGTAAGTAAAACATTAGGTAACTTAAAACCCAATACTAACATACTAATAGAGGCCAAAAGAATGGTAAACAAAAACACACTAGAGGCATTATGATACTACATCAAAGAAGCAGAATGGAAAGAGATCTATGAAAAATATGAAATAAATGAATAATTTTAATATTTTGCTAAAATCTTACAAAAATGCTTAAACGAGCAATACCTATATGTAAAATAAATTGTGGTATGCAGAAAAGTAAAAACTGGTCTACCAAAGGTATAAACATTTAAAAAAAAATGCATGCAATTCCTAAACAGTTTAAAACATCCTAAACTAGACGATAAATCGTACACATATACAAAAAACTACAAACAAATGCTCCATAAAGTAATAATTGAAGCAAAGAAGCAGCACAACAAAATACTGATACAAAATGCAGAAAATAAAATTAAAGTAGCATGGAATATAATAAAAGCATCACATAAAAAAAAGAAACAAAAATGGGTATAAAACATATGTATTGATGTGAACAATAGATTAATAGAAAACCCAATAAACATAACAGAAAAATTTAATGATTATTACATCAATATTGTAAAACCTTTAGGTCTCAGCCGAGGTCAAAACCAGCAAACAACTGAAAATAGTATATGTAACTCAATGGTGTTACGAGAAATAACAAATAAAGATGTTATTAAACAGATAAACACATTAAAATGTAAACGATCTTTTTGGTTAGATGGACTTACAAATGAAATTGTTAAGCACTATAAATTTGAAATGGCAGAGATAATAATGCATATAATTAATCAATCTTATATAACAGGTACATTTCCCAATGCACTAAAAAAAGTATTAGTGAGACCAATATACAAGAAAATAAATTCAAAGCATGCAATGGAAAATTATGGACCCATATCATTATGTTCAACATTTTCCAAAATAATAGAGGGATTGTTTTTAATTCAATTACAGAGTTTCTCAGCAAGTATAAAACAATATCAGAGTACCAATTAGGTTTTCAAAAAAAGAAGTCAACAATACAAGCTATCTGTAAAGGAAATGACATCCTCATAAATGTAATAGATAGGAAAGAATATGTAATCGCAATCTTTTTTGATCTTACTAAAGCATTTGACTGTGTAGATATACATAAATTAATAACTAAAATAGAAAATTATGGCATTCGGGGTCTACCATTAAAATGGCTAAAATCTTATCTACAAAATAGAGAACAATGTGTGGAAATTATATACAATTAAAATGGTAACCTAAATAAAATCAGATCATCTTTTAACAAAGTGACTCACAGTGTTCCACAAGGATCGAAACTAGGGCCATATCTATTCCTTATATATATATATAAAAATTGCTTATTCAAAATAATAAAAGAAGCAGGTGAAATAGCCATTGGATATGCTGATGATATCACAATTATAGTAAGGGGAAATACAGAACTTGAAGTACAAGATAAACCAAATATACTACTTGAAAAAATTAGGGAAGAGCTAGGAAACTAGGAATGGTAATAAATACAAATAAAACAGAATGGATTCAAAAAAAAGAAAAACCCGTGCAATATGCAATTAGTCCTAGGCAATAAGTAAAATAACAAGTAACAGAAACAAACTTCTTAGGATTAATAATAGATAACAGATTAAACTGGAGAAAACGTATTGAAAAAATAGGAAAAAAATTAAATACAGGACTAAACATATTAAAACAATCAGCACAACAAATGGATAGAGATAGTTTAATACAAATATATTATGCCTTCATACATTCTCATTTGAGCTATGGGGTTGTATTATGGGTTAATGCATAGAAAAAAACAATGCAAAGAATATTAAGACTACAGAAACATGCCATTCGAATAATATGTAAACTAAAGAAGACGGATACTTGTGAAAATTCCAATAAAAAAATAAATATATTAACATTTCCGGCACTGTATATAAATATATAAAAGAATGCATTAAATATTCAATAAAAATCATAGCAATCAAAGTAAAAACATGCATATACAGGCTGTTTCAAAAATACGGGGCATAATCTCAGGTATGTATTTCCCACATTAAGACAATCAAAATAGTTCATTATAACATGTGTCCGGAAATGCTTCATTTCCGAGTTATGGCCTTCACAACATTGGAATTCACTGGAACGTTTTTCTTTCCGCAGGTCTTTGCCGTCAAAGGAGACATTAGGAGGGCGCTCTGATAGTTCATTCTGAGGAAGGTTACATTCAGTGTTCTTTAGGCGTTAAGACTGTGCGACATGTATTCAAATCAAGAGCTGGCAGAGATACACTTCATGTACGGTAAGGCGGACGGCAATGCTGCGCTGACTCGTCGTTTGTACCAGAAGAGGTACCCACAGCGACAATGTCCAGATCGGAAGACATTTGTACGTCTCCATTCCCATCTGTGCGAGTATGGAACATTCACCTCTCCTGGTTTGGGAAGGGGACGACCAAGATCTACAACTCCAGAAGTGCAGGAGGAGATTCTGGAGGCTGTGGACAGGACTCCTTCTATCAGCACACGACAGTTAGCATTGCAAGTCAATGTTCCTCATACGACTGTCTGGAGATTGTTGAACGAGTATCAATTGTATCCTTATCATTTGCAACGTGTACAGGCCCTGTCACCAGCAGATTACCCTGAATGAGTTAGGTTCTGTCAGTGGTTCTTGCAGCAGTGTGGTGTAAATCCGAACTTTTCTGGTGTTGTATTATTTACAGATGAAGCACTGTTTACAAGAGATGGCATAACAAATTTCCACAATCAGCATGTATGGTCGCATGAAAACCCACGTGCAACTGTTGTATCTCATCACCAGGTGCGGTTCTCCCTCAACATGTGGGCCGGTATCATTGGTGATCGATTAGTTGAACCCCATGTACTTGTAAACAGACTTACGGGGCAGGCGTACACAAACTTCCTGGAAAACACCATACCTGACGTTTTCGAAGACACTCCACTGATCAATCATCAACACATTCACTTCTTGCATGATGGCGCTCCTGCACACTTTATTCTTACGGCTCGCCGGTACTTGGATCGAAGGTTTCCTGATCGATGGATAGGTAGAGGTGGCCCAATTGCTTGGCCTCCATGCTCACCTGATCTGAACCCTCTCGATTTCTACTGTGGGGCCATTTAAAATCATTGGTTTATTCGTCTCCGGTGCCGGATTTGGAATCCCTTCGGAATCAAATTGTGGCAAGTTGTGAGGACATACGCAATACTCCTGGAGTTTGGGATCGTGTTCGCAGGTCAATGAGACATCGATGTGAGGTCTGTATTCAAACAGGAGGTGGACATTTTGAACATCTTCTATAATGACAACAACCTGCGGAAAGAAAAACCTTCCAGTGAATTTCAATGTTGTGAAGGCCATAACTCGGAAATGAAGCATTTCCGGACACATGTTATAATGAATTAATTTGATTGTCTACATGTGGGAAATACATACCTGAAATTATGCCCCATATTTTTGAAACACCCTGTATATAAGAATGCATTAAATATTCAATAATACCACCTGCGGTGTCATTAGTAGTTAAAGCGGGCGTTAAACACTACCAAAAAAAAAAAAAATATTCAATAATAAATCATAACAATCAAAGTAAAAACATGCACATACACAAACATGATACAAGAACGAAACAAAATTATTTCATAAACAGACTAAGAGGAACATTAAGTAACAAAAGTATAGAAAGTTAAACCAAAGATTTGTACAAAGAAATAAAACAGATAACTGAAGAAAACTGTAAACTTAAAACAATTAAAAAGTATCTATCAGAAAATATATTTTACTCTATAGAGGAGTATAAAATGTTAACTTAAATAAGTTATGCTGTATAACGGTATCCCCTGTATTTTTTGTAAAGTGTATATACTCATGTTATTATTTATAATATATGTTTAGTTTTGTAATCAATCTGACCATCCTTGTAAATTATGTATTACAAATGGAGATAATAAAGAAATAGAAATAGTACATTAAATTTTCGTCATGGCTAAGAGATAGAATTTCTTTTTTTAAATTTCCAGAGTGTTTTTGGGACTCCAGCGCTGTATTCTTTTTTCTTTTTCCTCTTTTTTCCCCATTTTCCCTACATTTCCTTTGTTTCCCTATTTATCATTTTCTTTTTACTTACAAATACACATACATATACATACTCACAAACACCCATGCCCAATGCCCAAGGCAGGACTCAAACTCACGTTCCCCTGTGCCACAAAGCACCAAAACTAGGAACTTTAGCGAGTATGGCCACAGGGACCGGCAGAATCTTAAAAAAAAATTAAGAACCACTGATGTAAACTTTAGATGTTTAGAGGCTTCATTTCTTTTCCAAGAGTGTTGCTGCTTTACCATAAAAATCTTTGCACATCAGCTGAATTTGGCCAGTGAAATGTCCTTGTGACAAATATGTTAATAGTTACATAATTTATACACAAATATAGAATAAACTCCAGAAGAAGTTGCCATAATGACATAACTATTTGCAAGCGCAATAGTAGAAATGGAATAATAAAGTAGCGAAATTCTAATAGCTTTTGGGGAACAAGGCAAAAAGTGATAAAAACTAAGAATCCCAAGTGAAAAAATGGTTCTGTTCTTCTAAGAATATTGTAAACGACATGTGCTCCAAACAAATATACTGAAACCAACAGATATTTACATAAATAATGTTTCTCATATACTCTCTTCCATAAGTAAAAGGTATAATGTCTATTGTCTGCCAGTAAATATGGATGTACCTCTGTGTTAAAGTAAACTACAAGATTACACAAGAGAACTACAGCCATCATCTTGCATTTGTTATTTAATAATAAGTTGATGAAGCTTTTTACATGGGTAATAGCATAGGGAGCACAGAAAAAAGTAAAAAATAAAAGAAAATAAAATACTTGTGGAATGTTAATACCAGATACATGGGCAGATTTGTCACCTGCTACAATGCCACCATTCATCAAAACAAAACTAACGAAACTGAAGATCACTGTTAGAAATCCTTCTGCAGAATTCATGCTGGCTTTAAGTGTCGGTTCTAAATCTTCTCCATCTCCATTCCACATGTCCATCATGCTGGTCATCATGTTCTTTAACAAACAGGTAAATTAAGAAATAACCATGAAATGATTTTACACCTAAATTTTGTAAATTATTAAACAGGTCTTTTACCACATTACAGCTTTATGAACATTATTATAAAGTGCTTCTCAAAACTGCAAGGAGAGACTGAGGCAGCTTGCAACCATGCCCATTGCTATCTCCAGGGCCCATGTATACTTCTGTATTTTACAACAATTCACTTAATATATCATTTCACACTTGCAATGTTGAAGGAAAAAAGGAGACAAAGAAGACAATGTGGCTTAGATTGCCAAAAAGTTGCACATCATTATGGAAGTTTTACTAAATAAATTGAAATAAAGAGTACTACCATCTTTTAAGTTTGCAAATGCACATTTTTATGGATATCATGGAGGGATCAGGGTATGGAGGATAGGAAAGTTGAATAATTCCTAACAGTAGACACTATAGTGGGTTTTTCACTTTGGAGATTTTCTCTCTGTTTTCTAATTCTGTGGTTAAATGTACACTTAATATCATAAAAGGTTTAGAAATGACCTAGAGCTGAATTACTGATTGTATAATCTAGATGTATATGTGCAAAACAAATCACAAAGGAACAAATTATGTGACATAACTGCATTACTAGTATGTTAAGTTGTATTATTGAAACCTGAAATCCAAGTTTCTAATGGTTGTAAGTTTACATGGTTATCCTAAGCAAAGGAGAGAAAGATGGTTTTGGATAGCCAGAATTTAAGTTAAAAATAAAAATGTAATTTTAAGTAATCCCCATTATGTATAAGTGTGTCTGCTAGTGCTCCAACAATTGGTGGAGGCCATTATTTGTAAAGTCCTTGAGAATTGCCTCACTTTTCTTGAGTACTGCTTCAGAGTTATCAAATTGCCCAAAACTTTGCCTTTAGTGATCGGAATAAAAAAATGTGATGTGTTCCATTCAAATGGCTCTCTGATTTGCAAACAAACTACTCATGCTAATAGAGATAAACATTAACATAAATTGCCTTATTACTTGTTGCCTTGTAAGCAGAAGGGAAATAAGGAAATACACTAGGCTAACATGATAGTCAAATCTTTTAAAATGTATTGTATGTGAAACAATTGAAATTTGGTTCCCTTTGTATGGCTAGGAGTAAAATAAAAGTAGTATGATACAAAAAGTGACTCCCTGTATGAGAAAAGTTTAAGTAATTTAAAGCTGAAACCAATAACAAGGAATATCTTGAAAATGGTTAATTCTACAAAACATTATGTGACACAAATTGTGTGATTTAACGAGATCTATATTTTTTGTGAAATAAATTTCTGTTAATCTCTTACAGTTTACCAGTTACACAAAAGTCATCCAGAATGAAGAGGTCTTCAAAGGCTATTCCTAGAAAATTCAAGATATACATTTTGTATGTAATGAAAATATCTTAAACATATGGTATTTTAATCAACATTGTAAGAGCCATTTTAAGAAAATAAACATTTTCAAAAAATGTTCCATGTAAATGGTAATCGGGAGTAGGGGAATTTTCTTGAAAATCTTCATGCTAAATACTTGGAACTTAAATATCAAATTTGGTATTCAACCAACTTTGTCAACTCTGCTATTCACATGCATGCACATGCGCACACACCCATAAACACAAATGCTCTAAAAATTATTTTTGGATTGAGGGGATCTCAAAACATATATTTCTGGTGAAATCTTAGTATTGAATTTTTGGGTGGAATGCAATACTGTCTATCTGTGTGCATTGTACATATATGCTAGAGAAAATAAACATCACAGGGTGCAAGATTGGGTATATAAGGCAGATGTGGTACACAAATAATGTTGAATTGAGCCAGAAACTGTATGACTTGATTTGCGACATGAGGCAGCACATTGTCATGATGAAGTCACCATTAAGTCTGAGAAAGTTTCTGGTTGCTTCTTTGCTATGTGCTTCCTCAGTTAAACCAATACTGAAGTGTAGTATGCTGCTGTAACAGTAGTGTGAGAGAGAACAGCATGCTAGTAAATCTTTTCATGATAGTCAAAAAATGTGAACATCACTTTCCCTGCAGATAAAACAATTTTTGCCTTTTTTGGTATTGGAGAATCTGGCAATTTCTGTACCATGCTCATGCATTTTCCTTCAGAATCATAATGATGCAGCTCTGACTCATCACTGGTGATAATCGATTCCAGAAAAGCATTCCCTCGATCAACAAAGAGACAAAACACCTCTTGGCTTGTCTCCATTCGCACAACCTTTTGTTCAGGAGACAATAGACCTGGCAACCAACAGGCACAAACACAGGTCATATGGAGGTGATCACGCATAATCATAAAACACTCCCATATGAAATTCTCAACACTTCACTGAGGTTACATAATGATATCTGCTGATCCTCATGGACAATCACAGCAGCTGTGTTGATATTGACTTCAGTTACAGCAGAAGCCGAAACACCAGGCCCACCTTGCTTAACACAGGCAAGTTGGTCTTCTTTGAAGTCCTTGAACCGCCTGAACACTGATGCTTGGGTGGTGCATCTTCTCTGCGTACTTGCTGCTTTTTGTAAGTTTCAGTGGCTGTATGGTTTAAGCAAAACAGAATTTTATTGCACCATACTCCCCTCTCACGTCACCTCCATTTTGTAATATACAAAATGCAAGTAGGGTCCACAAAATAAGAGCATTACTACCAACCTACTTGATACAAGAGTGCTGCTGCCTATGGACATTATACATAAAATCCACTCTCTTCAAATTTTTATAGTACAGAGAGGAAACTAACATGATAGCTACAGGAAAAAAATCAGTCTGTCTTTGTTGATTAGCCCTCACATATACATTTTTTTTAAAATTGTTCTATTTATAATCCCTTTAACACATAGTCATATCCCTGGTATTTCCCATGGAACATGTTGCCTATTAGCAATGGGGTTTACTTGTGTACTGATGTCATTGTGTTTTTATTTATCTTTAATGTTGTAATCATAGATCACACACACACATACACATTCACATTCATACTTCCAGACTCTGGTGATGTTAGGGAATAATATAGCTTAGAGAAAAATTACTACCCCACAGCCAGGAATCAGACCCGGGATCTCTCCCACAGCAGACAGGTGCTCTACCATGTGGCAATGGGGCCAGCCCTATATAGTGTTAAAGTATTTAATAAATGCAAGCTACTGTATTTAAAAAAAATAAATAAAAAGATGCTTCATAAGCTTATCATCAATATGGGATTTGACCGGACAGTCCTGGTTTTCTTATACTGTCCGGGGTAAAGTCTTTGGTTTCAAACATAAAATAGATGAATAACAATAACAACAATAATAATAATGACAATGATGATAACAACGATGATGATGGTGAATTGGAAATGATACACTGTGAAGCTCAGTTAATAGTAATGCAGTGGATGATGTAGGACAGTTCCTATGATATCAGCTCTGCATTATAAGTAACAATTTTGCAGTGCATTACAATAAAATAGATTATTGCAATGATGACAAATTTCAAAAATTGTATTTGTCTTTGGGAAAAAGAAATGGGGTGGAAGTAAACTGTAGTAAATATTGCTCTCATTAACAGCTATAACAGTACAGTTGCTTCATTTAAGCAAGTGACAGCTGTGTTCTGTGTTTGTATTCCGTGAATCATAATCGGATAGTATTGCTTGTGCTACAGCATTTAGCAGCTGTGATGAAACAAAGTAGTTCTAGTATTTTATTAAAAAGGAAGAATATACAGTATGTTTGTGGGGGTGACCAGATTCTTTTGATCACACTGTCTACCCACCTGAATAAATCACCTACCCCTAGGTTTTGAGTTCATAGAACCTCTTAAACATAGCATGTCTCTTATATCTGTTTTCATCTCATTTACATACTTGGATAAACAAAGGTTCCACACTTGCTGGAAAACTGTTTGAATGCCAATTACTCTGATTTAAGTCCATCTAAAAATATTAGACTCTTCTGCTAAAGCTATGCCATTTTTCTAGCTGACTTTATAAACTTTTAATCAGAGTATTCACTGCTACCAACTTCTGAAACCTCCCATTGAGTAAACATCTATCACATAGGTTCATGTCAAAATCAATAAAAAAGAAACAGGTGAATCCATAAACCTCAAGAAGCAATAGGCTATAAACAATAAGAGAAACATCTATATCTGAAATGGATATGATAAACTTGCATCACACAGAGGGTTTTTGATTAAGATTCCAATTCTAGTGTCAACTATTGCATATATATTCCATAAAAATATGTAATAACTTGTGTCATTTCATTCATAATCCTAAAATGTCTAAATAAGATTTAAAACTATGTTAAACAGCTATATCATACCAGCTACAGCTGTAAGACAATATCCCAATCTGTCTACTATACAACTAGAAGAGAATTTAAAAGTTGCAGGACTTAGGGTTTTCAAGTAGCTCAATGGTATCATAGCTTCACAGTTCTGAAGTGACAGCTAAATTTTAAATCTTACAGAGGAGGTTAACTATTAAACCTTCACCCCTTCTTTCTCACTTTGTATTTGGGATTGGATATTTCTGCATAGCATATTGTACGAAAGTTACAAATAACTTTTGTACTACTATAATTTTTAGGTTTATTGGTAAGAATTATAGGCAGTGCCCAGATATGTATGCAAAATGCAGAATGTTTTTGAATACTCTAAATGTATGCATTAGCAGTATTCACTGGAGAAACATGCCAAGTTTGTATGCATTAGCAGTATTCACTGGGGAAACAAGTTTGTATGCATTAGCAGTATTCGCTGGGGAAAAGTGCAAAGTTTGTATGCATTAGCAGTATTCACTGGGGAAACAAGTTTGTACGCATTAGCAGTATTCACTGGGGAAACGTACAAAGTTCAAGAAGAACTCACTAAAGAAGAAATTTGGAGTTTCTCTAATGTATCAATGACTTTTTGTGACATAAAGGGATCTTATTTTTACTCTAGAAAATCTTCTTTAATGACAAATGAAAAAGTTTCACTGCAGAAAACTTCAAGATGACATTTCTGGTCCATTGCAACAGTAGCATTGGACAATAGGGTGAATCTCCAATTTAAATATTCTTTATTTCATTTCCTTTAAGCTTTAGATTAAAGCAGCGCAATACTTTTCTGCAATTGAGTACAAATAATTAAATTGTGATGAACTGATGACAGTATTTGTTAATCATATCAATTTTATTTTGGATATCATATGTGCATAATTCAAGAATTTTTGGTACATATTTGTACGCATATTATTTGCATTTGTTTTTGCATACAAATCCAGGCTGTGATTATAGGGAATATCTGTGATATTCCCATGCTAGTATTACACATATTAAGTGAATAAAAATAATTCTATAGCACCTAATACAGTAAAATACTTACAAAATTATATGATGAGAATTAATGTTGATTTTAATCTCTCTGGCTCAGATGAAGCATTAACAGTGAATTAAACACATTAAGAAGCTTAACATGGCATGATATTTCAAACATCACTCTTTGAGCCCACCTCCTTTGTTTCTGTATCATAATCCACTTGTTCACTTTGAAAACTGTTGCCAAATACCTCAAAACAGCTTATTTGCATTAGTACAAGATTTAGCAATTAATGTTGGTTAGGCACAGAAATGAGTAAGCAGCTATTGAATTTTTTTAAGGCAAAAGTTTTATGTTTTCAAATAATCTGCATGATGTACCACTACAGAAATCTAAGGGCAGCTGATTCAACTGGTGTATATTCTGGTTGTAAAGGATGAGGGGAGACAGCATTGTAGAAGGTGTGAGAAATGTACCTCATGCAACCAAGAATCAGTTTAGATCAGGGCCTCTCAGACACATAAAATCTAATGCCTGCAAACAGAAATGCAGAGGTGCTGTGCACCATGAATTGATCTGACTTGGCTTGGCTTAGACATTTCATAGTAAGGAAGAAACAAGGAAAAAGTAGAGGAAGGAGGAAACATGCACAGCAATTGAGGCAATCATAAGGAAAGAGAGAGAACATTATTGTTCAAAATTGAGGAATAGTGGTTTGCACTGAACCAGGCTAGAAAAGTTTCATTCAGATCTTGCACCATGCAATGCAGTGCTGTGTGCACCGTGAGATGCCCAGGTTTATATGAATAAATAAATAAGTCAATCATATTGTGATGGAAAGAAGAGGTTCAGAGACAGTGGTTTCTGCAAGAAATCAGTTGCATGCAAAACCTCATACAGCATAAAACAGGATTTAAAAAAATACATATACACATCAAGCAGATGCAATATGTATTTAAAGCATAAATATTTCAAAATTATTTAGCTCTGGCTAAACCAAAATACTTGTGAATTCTCCTTGCTTAAGCTATTAAGTTTACTTCATTCAATAATTTTAGCATTATTACCCAAGAAATTAAGGCACTTTATTAAAAAAAAACTGTTGAATCTCTGTCATAAACAAATTTGTAGAGTAACCAAAACTTTGCGACATCATAGTCATGTGCTTTCTAACCAATTAGTGGTGATGTCTTTCAGAGTGTGTTTGCATGAACCTGCTGGTTGCTTAACAATGACTTTTGATGATTTGGAGCTGTAGTTAAGACTCCAATGATTTAGATTCTGAAGGGAAATCTATTGACTAAGAACAAGGTAAGATTTATTTATTATGTTGTGCTCTTGCATTAACAGCTAAATAATGAGCTGCCCTGGTTCATGGCAAATTAACATGTGCTTGCAAACCACTCTTCTGTTCCAGCTGTCTGTGCAGCAACTATCATCACCCATTTGTGACAGAGACTAATCAAAGAGGAAATAAATACTTAACACTAACCTTGACCACAGTTACTACTGCCTGATCCTTCAAATAACTTTTGCCAGATCCTTTCTTCTTACCACTGTGAAGGGAATCTCCAACAGCAATCATTAAGTTGTGCATTACCCATATTATATTTGTTTGTCTTAGTGACAGCGAAACAAAACCTGTACAATAAACAGAATATTATCCATTTCTTTTTACAGCAACAGAAAACCTGCATAGGAAAAAGAAGTATAATTCTATATTTATATTGTTATGTTCTAAAAAGTTAAATTAACTGTAATTTTAGTATGTATTTGAAAGTACAAATTTCAATACACCTACAATTAGCATTACACTGAAAAACAAAAATTAATTTCAAGCATCTTATGCATAAAAGTTCTCACTATATTCCTTTCATATTAACACGGCACTGAAAAACATATAATTTAGTTTCGGATCCTGCATGTACAAAATTTCTAAAGGAGAGAATCTTTCAGTCTTCTGTTAAAATGTGCTTGAATACAGAAAAACTGTGTTCCACTTCACTGTGATAAGAGGTGCAAATTGGCGATTCTTGCACTTTCTCTCCATAAATAAACACAACCAATTGTTGGTATAACCTTGAAATCTGGACTGAGCACAAAACAATTTCTAATTTCTTTCTTTCTAGAAAGCTCTGCACAATTTCACACAATGATAATTATTTAACATTTTTCTTATTTCATTGGTAATCTATAATGGCTTCAGATCAAGTCGCAAAGCGGGCTGATTTTACAGAAAAATATCAGTTGGGAACTAATCAAACCTCAAAAAGAGTGCCATTCCTGTAACAAAAGCCTCCTATGTGAAATTTGAGGAAGGGCTAAATTACTGTTAGGCACTTAAGAAATTGTGGAGCAGCCAGAAATACCAACTGAATCATGTGGAAGGTGATACATATTGGGAAGAGCACAAAATAAAACAACCGATAGATGGTGTACTACATGCAACAACTGGACATGTGTGGATCATTTGAAAGACAACTACATGAATAATGTGTTCTGTATTTCAATTTGTTTGCGCATTATCATTCCTTGTTTTCATTGTGAATGGGATAGCAGAATAAGGGAAAAACATTGGGAAACTGACCAATAGCCTGAGAGGCAGCAACTGGAACCTGGATCAAAAAATGTTACTAATGTGCCTCTTGTTGATTGTCAAAAATGTGCCTATCGCTGCACATGCTTCCCAACCGATGGTCAGCAGAAGAGGAAACCGCACAACTGATAGTAAGTCTCCAGGAATACGGCTTTAAGTATTGAATGTGATTCCAACATCAGTGACGTCCAGAGAGATCTGGAAGGCCTTCGAGAACCGCTTCAGGAACTATCGCCTGACTGTAGCCAGTGGAGTCAGCTTAAATCAATGTTGCAACAGTCAGGGGAGACAATGCAGCAAAACACCATTAGTATTGAACAACTGGTGAACAGAGCCTTGGTAAACCTACCACCTAGTTAAATGTCTGATAAAGCTGCCTTCTCCTCTGTCAATAGGGTGCATGACGCTGAGATATGGCAGCATCTGATGTTTGCCGACTACAAAACAATCCACGAGGAGTTAGCAGCAGCACTAAGTATGGAGGTGGCCATGGTAACAGCTTTGCCGATGACAGGAACAGACAGATCACCCAGAGACGATGATGAACTTTCTGTGATGTGTGGCGAACCAAGACACCTAGCGAAAGACTGTCTTTGACAGATGACCAGCAGGCAAGAAGCAATGAAGGGACACGTCGGTGCCATCACCATCAACACCTCGAGTGAGGTTACATGCCTTCTGCAGAAGAGTGGATGACAGCCTCATCGCAGACAGGTGGGTAAAAGAGAAGCTATGCTAGTAGACCAGGCTCAGCCGTGATTGTAATCAGATCTGACACAATGAAGAGTTTACCAAAACGAACACTCAGTCGGCCACACCAACTAGTGACAGCATCAAGCGGCATCTTATCTGTGGAGGAGGCCCTGCTGGACAGAATACTGTGAGCCGGTGGATGTTCATCAGGAAAGTGGCTGAGGATGTGATACTGGGACTGGATGCCCTCAGGAGCCATGATGCGACGTTCAACATTGGCTGGAAAATTTTGTCCCTTGGCCGAGATGAGGTGTTGCTCCGGAGCCTCCACAAACACCCGAGGATCTGCAGGGTGATCCTGAGGGCCAATGTAGTTGTGCCCGCAAGAAGAGAGGTGGTGGTGAAGGTGCACCTGGAGGTCAATGGTCGAGTATTCTTGTATTGGCCTGGAAAACATCATTGAACAGATTGTATGTTGTCTGGGCATATTGCCTTGTTTGGGGGAAGGCTGCTGAACCCATTGGATACCGTCCAGGACCTCCAGGTCGGGACAGAGTTAGAGAAATGTATGCCAGCAGCGAAAGTATTGCCGTGCGACGGATCCGACCAGCCAGCACCATCAGAGAACACCTTAATGGCGACTTACATTTTTAAGTACATGGTGTAAAAAAACTTCATGTTACAAATAGCTAAAATAATTCTCTTATTTAGTTTCAAATTTCTCAGGAATTACGACCAAATTATATTATACAGAAGTTGGTATTACTTGATTGTGCTATCATCTTAAATTTTATTTATAATCTGGCGGTAAATGTCACATTATTGAAGACAACTGTTCAATATCTTAACAGTGCAAATTATTTGCAAGTAAAATTAGGTAGCATAAATTACAAGCTCTAAGTTTTTCATGCATTTTGTTCATTTAATTTTGGTGAACACATTTTCTTATTCTTTGATCAATCAATTTTCATGTAGAATGATTGAAACTGTCATTTTCTTTCAATTTGACTAATTCACTTTAAAATATATACCAAAAATTTCTGTATTTTTTATCATTCAGGTCACTATGGCACCAACAAAATGTAAGCTTGCTCAGTCTCAGGTTAAAGTCTTGGTCAAGACTGGAAAGTCAGAACACAAGACTGCCAAGTTTTTGAACAGATTACCAACAACAGTTTGTTGCTGTGAATGGTGCATATTATTGTACACACGTTTTTCCTGCATATTCTAAAGCTCTGAAGGATGACACTAAATTTCCAAAGCAACATATTGTATTACTCATGCAAGATGGAGCCAGGACCTACACAGCTAAGCATACACTGGACACACTAAAAAATTCTGGCATCCAAGTCTGGACATACTGGCCTGGAAATTCTCCCGATTTAAATCCCATAGAGCACATATGGAACAGACTACAAGACAGTGTTTCTTATGCCCCCAGATCAAGAAATTGCTATGAACTGGTTGCCAGAAGAGTGGGAGTCCATTATTCAAAAATATGTTTTCAGCCTCACAGATAGTTTTGGTAGGCATATGCTGCAATATCTTCAGAAAAAAGGATATAACACAATCTACTGAAAAAAAATTTAAATTTTCAGAATAACAGAAACTTTTGTTACACCCTGTACTTAGTATCCAGGTAATATTACTATAGATATTCCTAACTATCAACTATTCTATTATATTGGTAATACTCCTTCTATACTTAAGTTATACTGGATAATGTTTTTATTATTAGAACCAGCTGAAAAATTCAATGTCACAGCTGGGATTTGAACATGGTTCAAAGAGAAAGTTGGTGATCAGGATAAATCGTTTGCACCTCATATTGCATGTAATAGTTATGCTGAGGGATTATGTTATTGGTGTGAGGGAAAATGGAAGACAATGCCATTTACCAAACCAATAACATGGAGAGAACAACAGAATCACCAAGATGATTGTTACTTTTACATGTGCAAAGTTGCTGGAACAACAACAAAAAATAATAAGGCAGGAATTAAATATCCAAATCTGAACTCAGCTGCATGGTCCATTCTTCTTGGACCCAAACTACCCATCCATACCTACACTATCAGTAGACCTTAATTTTAGTGAATCTGAAAGCAGCTCCATGACTTCTGACAATGAGCTGGTTTATGATCCAGAAGAATTTGACAATTTACCACAACAGTTCAATCAATTTGAGTTAAATGATTTAGTGGGGGACTTTGGCCTTATATAACAACAAATTGAATTACTGGGCTCAAAGACTCCAGGAGAAGAATTTATCACCAGACATTACATTTTTGTGGTATAGGAATTGTGAAATACAGTTCCACAAGTAACATGCAAAAGATCAACTTGTGTTTTGTGTGGATGTGAGTAATCTTATTCAACAGGGCAGGGAAGCAAATGAGCCATGTAGCTGGTGTACTTTTATTAATTCTTCCAAATGAAGTCTTAAGGCAATGCTATTTCATAATGGCAACAAGTTAGCTTCAATACCACTTACACATTCTACAAATCTAAGAGAATCTTAGAAACTCTAAAGCGTGTCTTGAGAAAAATTAAGTATTGCAACCATGCATGATAAATGTGTGGTGACCTGAAAGTCATTGGTCTGTTACTAAGAAAACAGAGAGGATACCAATATTCCCTTGTTTCCTTTGTGAATGTGATAGCAGGATGAGGGACAAACATTGAGAAATTAACCAATAGCCTGAGAGGCAGCAACTGGAACCTGGATCAAAAAATGTTACTAATGTGCCACTTGTTGATCGTCAAAGATGTGCCTATTGCTGCACATGCTTCCCAACTTTGTTTTACTTTGTACAAAACTAGTGATCAAGTGTTCCTTTGTACTAGCTCAATGTTTCTCAATCTGGCAATGAAGTTGTTTGTTTTGCTTTACATGCTCTAACTTTTGTCATGGTTTTTTCTTTGTACTCAGGCATGAGCATGGTTTTCAGCTATTCTTTCTACTTTTGAACAATTTTTCATGCCATTTTGGTTAATTTACTCTGTTTTCTTTGTTTTCTTCATCCTTCCTTCATTTTCCATTTCGTTGGCTGTTTATTTTCATCATCTTTTACCTTTGTATGTGTTTTTCACCACATTCCCATTTTTTTTCTATGTTTCTTTTTCTTTTGTGTGTTTTGTGCTTCTCTGTTTTAGTGATCTTGAGGTTTTTTCTGTTTTAATTTAACAACTCTTCTTAGTAGTTTTGGGGTATTTATTCTTAGGATATGCACATTGATTATACAGGGTGTATATAAATGAATATCGGGGTTTTAACTCTTTATAATATTTATTACATTCAACTTACAGTTATGAATGATATGTCAAATAAAAAAGTAACTCAAACAGTTTTACCAAGAAGCTTATAAATGTTCAATGTGACTACCCTTTGTCACACGGCACACATCAAGTCTACAGCCGAGTTCTTCCCAAACGTTGATAAGTGTGTATTCAGTTAATTGTAGCAAGAGCTGCCTCAATCCGGTTTCTTAATTCAGGGAGGTCAGCTGGTAGCGGAGGCACGTACACATGATCCTTGATGAAGCCCCAAAGGTAAAAATTGCATGGCGTTAGGTCAGGAGAATGTAGAGGCCATGCATAGAACTGAAGACAACACGATCCATACAATCATCATGAAACAACATGTTGTTTGCAAATTTGGCACGTAATCGGTGGTCTGTCAGCTTTAGAGCCTGTAATAACTGTAAACGGTAAGGACGTAGCTGTATGCATTTTCTTACAACTTTCAAACAGTTGACACAGGAACTTGTAATTCATGACTAGCCTTCCGGACTGATTTCTTTGGACTACGAGTGAACGACTCTCACTCGCTCAACAGTCTCTTCACTTACTCCTGGTCGTCCCATGCTCTTCCCTTTACAAAGGCAGCTGGTATCTTCAAACTGATTATACCATCTATGAATGTTTTTATCACTGGGAGGATCACAACCGAACTTACTGCGGAACGCAAGTTGCACAGTAACTACAGATTCGGTCTTTGCAAACTGCAAAACACAAAATGCTTTCTGTTTACTAGTTGCCATCTTTGCTACTAATGCTGTTTAGCGGATTGCGGCAGAAACATTGCACGCACATGCGCACTGGTGCCAACAAACAAAACTGTTTGAGTTGCTTTTTCATTTAACATATCATTTATAACTGTAAGTTGAATGTAATAAATATTATAAAGAGTTAAAGCACCAATATTCATTTATATACACCCTGTATAAGAGACTTTTCTTACTTTATAATTATTATAATGCATTATGGCTATCCACCATATTCATATGTACATGCCTTGTTGATTTTTACTTTTGAAGTTTATACATTTTTCCCTTTTCTTTAGTTTTCTTTGGATATGCATTGTACCCCTATTCTAATGTTCCCTTTTTATGCCCTCTCTTATTTTGCTTCTTATACGTTTTATCACACTTTGGACCTCCAGTCTAGAACTGCTCTGTATTTCATTGCTTTTGCTCTTTGTTGCATGTGTTTGCCGCAGTGGAGTTTATAGTGGTCATGGTGTCTGCTGCGAGGGTGGTATTGTGATCTGTTCAGGCACCCCTCCCCTACAGATCATCTGGTGATAGAAAAAACTGATCCTGAGGGCATGCTTCAAGTTTCTATCACTCTGCTCTGTGTCAGCACAATGGTGATGACACCGTCTCCTTCTTACTCAAGCTGCATCTGGGCCGAAGAGGAAAGGAACTGCAGTGGTGATGAGGACGACGACAACAATAATAATTTATTCCCCATTTGATAATTACAATATGCTTCATCAAGAAAAGGATTAAAAACTATGTAAAATATACTACAATGCGATTACTGAACGTTTACATATTAGATTTACTTTTCATGTCGAATTCCTGTATAGTGTACAAAGGATGCTTTATTAACCATTTATGAGCCTGCTCTTTAAAGAGTTGAACATTTAACATAACCACTTTTGAGAGAAGTGAATTGAAAAATGTTATACCTACTCTTTGTAATAATTTGAAATCTTCTGCAGTCTGTGATATGACATATCTAAGCATATTGTGTTTATGGATATCTCTCCATACACCGTAGTATGTAAATTCTCTTTTATTTGGACCAATACATCATAAATATATAAATTAATGGCAGTAGAGATTTCTAATTCTGTAAATAGTGGTTTACAATGTTCGAGTTTCTTTGATGTTGTCATAATTCTTTCTTGGATTACTGCCCCATAGCACTATCCCACATCTAAATATAGATTGATAAAATAGGCGAACCGAAGAAAATCTTTGGGTACTGCTTTTTTATACGTTAGCTAAAAGAAATACCATACATGATAGTCCATTGCATACAAAATCAGTATGTGGATTCCAGGATAGTTGTTTATCAATGAAAATACCAAGAAGTTTCATGTTATCACAGGCAGCATTTACATTTTTAAATTCAAAATTATGCCTTGCAATTTGCTGGCATTCATAAAACAAAACAAAATTTGAGCTTGCAGCATGGTTTCAACGACTGTGTTAACAAGTTCAAATCTTTATTGATATTAAAGAACATGTATCATCAGCTGTGTATCAACTGTGCGATAGTGATAAAATTTTGATACATCATTTATCATTACCAGAAATAGCAGGGGCCCCTGCGGGACTCCAATTTTTAAATTGATGTTTTATTGCTTTCCTCTGACTGTTACTAGCTGTTTACAACCATGTAAGTAGGATTTAAAAATTTTAACAAGGTATCTATGTTGCACAAAATCAAAGGCTTTACTTAAGTCACAAAGAGTACCTTAAGCCAAACCACCATCTTCAAAAGCCTGATAATTTTTTTCTACTAATGCATCAACTGCTAGTATTGTTGATTTTGCTCTATGATATGCAAATTGATTACTAAATAAATTTTGTTTTTAAAAAAAATCTTGCAATTCACTTTTTAACAGACATTCCATAATTTTTGCTACTGTAGGAATTATTGATCTGTGCCTATAACTGGTCATGCATGCTTTCTCGGTTGCCTTTTTTATATAATGGTATAACTTTGGAAAACCCGAGTTCTTTTGGAACTGAAGCATATATTTATGCAAAAAGAGAAAGGCGCTTGAATATACTGTATTACTTCTTTAATAAAATTGTTAGATATGCCATGTATATCCCTGCTTTTGGAATTCTTTAATTGTTTAGTAACTGCCATGCTCTCATCATATGTTACTTCTCTAAGAAAAAAACTCCAATTTTCTTTATCTGGTGTTAATTCTTTTAGGAAACTCATTGCAGTGTCTGGTCATGAATTCACCTGTATTGTTATGCCCTTAACAGACTGCAAGAAGAAATCATTAAAATTATCAGGAGTTATGTTTCCAGGATTGTCACTTTTGATATCTCTATCTGCTACAGAGTTTATGATAGACCATGCAGCCTTACATTTATTGTTAGACTTTTCTATTAGTTTTGGTTTGTGTTTCTCTTTGAATTAACTAAATCTTAACTATATTGTTTCCTATGGGCCTTTAGTATATTTAACAAAGACTCACTTTTTTTTTTTTTGGTGCATATCCTAAAGTATTATTATAGTTTATTTTTCATTCTTTCAAGCTCTGCATTATACCTGTTGCATGTATTAGTTATTTGTTTCTTTTTATTAGCATTTATAAACCTGTATTGTTTCCTGCTTGATCTGTTAAATAAACTGTCAAATTTTACAAAAATACCTCAAACATTGTTTCAGCTGGCCCCTGAGTATTACAAAGCAGTTCTTTCCAGTTCACTGACAAGACTATTCTTAAATTTTTTTACATTTTCTAAACTGAGATCTCTGATTTCTTTTACAATTTCTGCTGATTTTCGTGAAATATATTTTTTTCTGGGATAACTTTAAAGAGTAAATTCACTAAATTGGGCCATAACACTTTAACCAGATAACACTTTGGTTTCAGATTTGTTATAATATTGTCTAGGCATACAGTTCCTCGAGTAGGAGTTTTATTTGCATAATGATATCCCATCTGTTGTAATAAATTTAGAAACAACTTTGCCCTATTACTTTTTTTGGTTTTGTCAAAGTGAGCATTGAAATCACCACATATTATTACATTATGTTTAAAGTTAACTAAATATGTTAATACATTTTCCTCACTTTCAAGAAATAGATTAGGATCCCTATCTGGCGACCTATATAGTGTAGACTGCGACACCACCATTTTTATAACTTAATTATAATTCCATTTTAATAAAAATTGCCTGTGCACCTTTCATTGATGATTACCTTCAGTAATCGAAGAACTCTCATGAATAAATTGTTTCATTATTTTATCAATCCAAAAAGTTGCCTATTAATATTAATTTCCTACATATTAGTTAAAAATCATTTTATGTAACTTCTTCAACAAAAGCAGCTTACTAATTTGAAGTTCTCAATCTGTACATAATCTATTTCTTTTTCTTGAAGACAGTCTTCACTTAAACATAAAATGTTACAAGTTATATCTTTAGTAAATACACATAATTCATCTACTTTGTTCTTAACCTTTTAGTACCAGGCCCGGATAACAGAATTCTGTCTGGAAAGTGCCAAGCAATTTTAGAGCAGAATGCTGGGTTTTAAATTATTAATAATAAAAATGAGTACCCAATGACGTAGGGAGCTGAATCTTTGTTTTATTTTTAGTAAACCTGTTTGTCTGCTGTATTTATTATATATGTATGTATATTAAATGAATGAAAAGTCTCTTCAATATTTTTAAAAAATTAAAAACAAAAGAACGTTTTGAAAATAAGGTAAAAAAATCCCCAAATAATAATTAGGCATACAAAATCTTACTATACAGAAAGTTCAGGCTAATGAAATGAAAGTACAGATACATGTTTACTAAAACAGCAATCTGTTTTGGTATGGTATTTAATTTTTAAAATACAAATAAATGAATTCATATAACCTGCAACTGAAAAAATCACCAAAGACACACACATCAGCATAATACAATAATGAAAATGACATAAAGTAATAGGATGCAGAGATGTACTGTACAATTTAGTATTTGTGTTGTTGCATAGCTAAATGGTTGATTTACACTGTTGGCATCGTCTGGTTACACTTCCATAATTCCACTTTGATAATTACACTGATTATTTGCATGTTTGCGAGGACCATTGTTATCTTATGCACTTTTATCGCTGAAACTAGAATATATACCCATCCTTTCTTACGTCAATGTCAAACGCTTTCATCAAGGTCTGAAAATTCAAAACTCACTCATTTTCTTCTAATATATCGCAAACTGCAGCTCTTATTTCCTCTTCGGTGTGTGACCTCTTGCTAGAAGACACCATTTTTCAAGCAACTTAATCAAACGCAGCTAGAGAAATTAAATTTGGAGCTAATTTAGTGCTTTGGAGTGTAAAGCCAATGCCCTGAAATGCTCCAGAAAACTTTTCTCTATGGCTACGACTTAGAAAGTGCACAGACTTTCATGCTGGAAAGAGTTAAGACACATGAAAATGGCATCACGATTTGAGTGTGATTGGCAATTCTAGCAGGTTTTTTGCATCCTGATTAGATCGTGATTGACACTAAAAGGTGAAACATTCAAATAAAGGATTTTAAGAGTATCTGTAACTTCTACATATTGTTCCCTTACTATATCTACATTTGGCAGTCTAATACTCTGTTTTTTTATTATTTCTGTTCCCACCTTCTGCTATGGGGACTAGTTTCCCTGGTTTGCCTGGATCATATCAATTACATTGTCTAATACCTTATCCAAAGTGTAAGATGCCTTTCTATTAAGATACAAATCATCCTTCCCAATACATATATGGTCCAAATATTTGTCCACATCTACATAGAGTGCTCAATGCATCACATGCCCATCTTATGTTTTGATTAACCAACTCAATAAGTTTTGGATTTACATCGTGTCTTTTCACAACACTGTTGACAACCACTACAGATTTTGGAAACTTTTCTTTGGTAATTTTAATTGCCCCATAGGTTTCATCCATCACTTTCTCCGGACTCTCAGCTCTTTTCAAGTTGTTTATTCCAACATGGAGGATTACTACCTTTGGGATTTTAGGAAAATTTTCGCACTCACATGCATGTTTTATCTTCTTACCCAACTGCTCTGCTCTAATGCCTCTATACACTTTGTTTTGTGCACCCTGAATATTTAAGCAAGAAATTATTGAGACACTGATTGCTAGCACATTTTCTTTTTTAGCAGCATCACTTTTAACACCATTGCTGTTGAAGTTATATGTTCCCTTACTGGTCTCGCTCTGTTATTCCTCTTGCTTGTCTGTGGATAAAATTTCAAATTTGTTAGAAATGTGAAGCTCTGGTGGTTTAGAAGCTGCTTCAACTGTCTTGCAATTCTTATTTACAACTCTGGCCCATTTCATGCAATGCCAATCGCTCCGTGCTGCCCATTGTATACCTTCATTTTGTATTCAGATATTGTTTCTCTTAGTGAGTTGGATTTTCTTCCAATAACATCATCTTTTGTTCTTTTCAGCTAGATCTTGTATTTCTTCCTTCAGGTGTTCACCATCCAGCTGTGTCTTGCACCACATTTCTATATGCTGTTACTTTGGCATAGGATATATCTTGTGATTTTTGCCTTAATTTTGCCTTTAGATCATCTGTTTCACTCCTTCAACATTTTATTTCTTCATTGGCATGGTGTAAATCTCTATTTAATATCTATGACCGTCTATAACGATGCTACCTCATTAATGTCTCAACTTTCCTGGCCTTGAAGCTGGTCACACATGTGTTCTTCACTTTTCCCTCCTCCTGCATTTTGGATTGCCTGGATTTCATGTCTGTTGATTCTTTCACCTTTATTAATCACCTTCTTACCATTATTCACCACCTTTTCTGCACTAATACTGCTTTTATTACTAGTTACTTGAGCTTTGCACCATCTTGCTAGTTGAGAAGCATGAGGGAGAGCCTGAGGAACACAAGTAGGAGTAGAGTATAGACTGGCTAATTGTGACCATCTATATCCCCGCCGCTGAATCCTTGCACTTTGAGTATTTTCGTGTAACGTTGGCTATGCTGCCTTTGCGGCGTTGCCAGAGTAACTAATAAACAACAACAGCTGATTACAAATGTCTCAATCGTGTGTAAAGACAAATACAAAGTGTACATAGTAAATTGATGCTCATGAATAATGAAACTAATTCATTATTATTGATGCTAATTTAAAATGACAGTGATACTATAACGTATGTAGCATTCATTACGTGTTTACGACAATATAGAACAAATTAATGCAAAATAGCTTGTTACAATGAGAGAAAGGTATAACAAAGTGATTTTCGCCGGTTTGGAATTTTAATGGCTCCATCCCATCCTAGTCTCCGCCATTATCATTCTCAGAAGCATTATCATCATTGTCATCATCAACATTATCATTCACATTCACTGATGATTCCATCTAATTCCTGTGCTTTTTGAATTATTTTGTGCATATGATTCACTTTTTTCTTCCATGAAACCGCATCCACCCTCACCACACTTTCCGCAAAAGTCTATTCACCTCTACAATTGTGAAAGTCTTGTTATGTTCCCTCACATACAAACAAACACCAACAAAATAAATAACAATGAAGCTTGCACAGAACCACTCAACACATGTGTTAGCAGTTCACAAACTGAGCATGTGGTTGTAAATAGCCAGATATTGCAACAATGCAGCATCTAGATATATTTCCGTTGTCTGACCGACTGCCCAACCGGAATGCTGCTTCATGACTGGTTCAGAAAGTCAAACGGGTAAAGCTTGAAGCTTGTCATCTGTTTTTAGCTGATGTACCAACTTAACTCCCAACTGTCAAGTGCAAGGATTCAGAGGCGGGGGTATAGCATGTTTCCCTTAAGTAAAATTTATTCATCATCATGGTTGGCTGTAAGTAATTTCAAAATACTGCAATTTCCAATGCAATCTCCTTCATTTCTCTGATGCATAAAGTGGAGCTGGAAAGTAATTAAATTCACCATTTGTTATGTAAATCATCTTTTTAAAAAATTGAGTAGTGTTGAAAGAATTTATTTCACGGAGAAAGAGAGAGAAAAGAAAAAGGGAATGTCTTTGTTTTCAGGTTTTGCACTAAAGCAAAACACAAATGTTTCCAATCCAGGTTAAACTAGTTAGTCAAAGCTTGTTTCCTGTTAAATAAATCCCACCTTAGGGGAAGGTTTACTGTTTAATCTATTTATCCTTGGACAATCTCCTTCCATTAGCCCTTTAAGTACTGTAGAGTATATATGAAATCAACTTCTCTGGGCAGAAAAGTATAAAATACAATAATAGTGGCACAACACATTTAAATTATCACAACACACCCATGCAATATAAGTACAGCTAGTGGAATATAAATAATGTATATTTTTAAAATACCCTTTCATTACTGTTAATGTGGCCTAAATTATACACTATCAAATATTTTGACAGAACATTGGAACATGGCTAAACATTTGTAATTTTTGTCATTTATGATTATAAAATCATCATGATACATTGCTCACCTGCAATGGCTGACCATATTGGATATCCTTTAAAGGTAAACAGATACATCGAAAGTACAAATGTTGTGGAAAGCACATCTGTATAATAAAGGAAACTGAAGAAGTATAGCACAGGAAGCAAGCTCATGTTAACAGCTTCCATCAAGCTATGAATGCTGTGTACAAATTTCTGTAACAACCATATTAAATTAGATATTACTGAATAAATAATCACATGTAAGAAACAAGTTGTTATACTGTAACTAGAATTATAGCAAGAAACTGGCAAAGTGCAAGGCACAAAGGGCACAAGATTTAAGAGTGCAAAACATGAATTTAACATGATGAAAATGACATACTTCTTTCAAGTATTTAATTTCCGTATGAGATTACTCTACTTTATTTACTTGACACTAAACATTTTTCTGCTTCATACAGTAAACATACTGTTTTATATATATATATTTTTTTTTATATGTTTTCTGATATATTCTTCTTAACAGTTATAGTCCTACAGGGCCTATTTTTTCACTATATAAAATGATGACTTTCAAAGTAAAATCTACATTTTGTGCAAATCTTTGAGTGCAAAGTATTATCACTATATGATATTTAATTTTATCCATCTTCAGCAGAAACCTCAACTTGTTTATTTTACAGCACCATAACCAAACAATTGAAAACAAATTTAGAAAATTGCACATTGTGCGACTATCCTTGCTATTCAACACTACTGCACCATCTCTGAGTCAGACCAGGCACTTTCCAAACTGCCCTTGGAAATTGCATAAAACTATGAACAGGTTCAGCAAAGTTCAATATTGGCCATGCCGTGGCCGAGTGGTTAGACCACTTGACTCTCACCTAGATGGCCGGGGTTCGATCCCAAGTGACCGCATGTGAGATTTGTGGTGGACAAAATGGCGCTGGGGTGGGTTTTCTCTGGGTACTCCGGTTTCCCCCGCCATCGCATTTCACCAGTGTTCCAACATCATTCATGTATCATCAGTGTCACTATCTGTGGTGCCATAAGTAGTTAAAGCAGGCCTTAAACACTACCAAAAAAAAAAAAAAAAAAAAAAAAAGTTCAATAGTTTCAGTACAACAAAAGAGAAGGAATCAGATAATGCTAAAGTAAGAAATTATGTATAGAATTTTAAGTAATATTAGAATAATGCTCTATTGGGAATTAAAGGGGCATAGCAGAATATTTAAAGAATCATTATATACTTCTAAGATCTAATATCTTAATTATTCCATATGCATTAAAAATATACTTAATGAAAACAAACTGTAATAAAAAGCATTAACCCTACAAGGCCTTGATAATTACTCATGTATACCTGTCATGGCTGTAAATATTGAAATGTATTAAAGTGATATCAATAGATGCTTTAAGTATGTAAGAGTTTTAGTGTTAAGATGTTCATGGATCCATTGCTGTTTGTGAAAACCATACTACAATGCCAAGCATTGTATCCAGTCAGCAGTGATCAAGAAACAAGGTTATTTGCACTGATAGGGTTATATCAATTAATAATGATCACTGCACAAAGAAATTCAGATTATTTCAACCTTTTATATTGTTGTAGCAAAGCAATAAGAAAGTATTTTATTTCAAGTAATGAAAAGTTAGTGTGAACACAACTCATTGCTGCATTCCAGTTACATGAATGAAAATTAGCAACATTTTCCAAATCATTCAGAAATTGTGAAATGATTGGTGGAAGTATATGCTGGGCCATAGCAAATGCTTGGTGCCATAGCCATTCTACATTGCTACAGACCAGCTTTTAACATCATAGACATAAAAACTCATTCTGATTGCAGCTCTCTTAACATACAAGTAAAAATACAAATTATAGGCTTCTACTCATTATATGAAAATGTCTGCGCAAAATAAGACATAACTTCTTTATTTTAATAATTATGTTTAATTGAGACCAACAATGTAATGTTTGAGGGGAAACAAATCCAATGTGATATTTAACAATCCACAAAATCTATAATAAATATAGTTTCTTAATTTTGTATTTTTGTAAACCTGATACAAACATTTTGAAATAACAGTATTAATTCTGTTTTAATTAGTTTTAAAGTTAGCCGTAGAAGAGATTGAGAGATACTACAAAAAGAGTGGGGACTAAAGGTGAACTAAAAACTAAAGCTTTGGTGTTTAAGAAGGTTAATAAACTGCCAAGATAAAGAGTGGTTCACAGTAGACCAAGAAATTCAGCATCTTAACAAAACTTTATGCTTGGGAATAAAACCTGGTAAAACTCCATTAAGCCTGGGAGAAACAGAAAGAACTGCATTGGTGAAGGGAAGAATGACTCTGACAACAACAAGATGCCCACCTCAGTAGTGTGGGGGCAGCAGTCTGCCTCATATTCAAGAGGTCACAAGTTCGGCTTAGGGTGACTTTACTTGGATAAGGATTCCTTTGGGGTTTTCCCTTATCCTGAGAAGACAAACGTCAAGTAACTTTAAGCCCCATGGACCCCGAGATCATTTGAGCATTATTTCACTGATTTCATTCATTGTTGACATGACAAACCAGGTTAAAAGACATTAAACTTATTATATATGGCAGTCTCCTTAGCACACTGGTAGTGCGACTGCTTGCCAAGTGGGAGATCTGGGTTCGATTCCCAGTACTGGTGCAGGGATGTCTCCCCTGCTGGGAGACCTGCCTGGGGTGCACAAGGCCTCAAATTTTTTAAAAGCTGTTGCTATGTAATTGTCATTGAATTCACTTCTCTTTCATGGCCAGAAGTAAAACAAGAGAGATATGACATAAGGACTTCCCCTTTAAGAAAAGTTTAAGCACTTCAAAATTCAAACCAATAACAGGGAATGTCTTGGCAATGGTTAGCTCTACAAAATAACTGTTAATGACAAATTGTGTGTTTTATCGAGATCTACATTTTTTGTGCAGTAAGCTTTTATCTATCTCTTATGCTTACCAATTGTGCAAAGGTCATTAATAATTTTATTTGTCACATAAATATCTTTAATATAAGATATTTTAATCAAAATTGTTACAGCCATTTGTTAGAAAATAAAAAATTTTGAAAAATGTTACATGTAAAGAATAGTTTGGGGTGGGGGGATTTTCCTGAAAATCTTTTGTGTTGCAACCTTGGAAGAAATAAATACCAAGTTTGGTAATTAACTTACTTTTCTTTTTTTGAGCTACACTGTCCAAACACATGTGCCCCCCTCCCCCCACACACATAGGCCTTTTTCTAAAAATGCTTCTTTTTTTAATTCAGTGGCCCTTAAATCCTGTATTTTGGTGAACTCTAGATATCAAATGCAATATTAGGCGAAATGCAATACCTTCTCTATTATGTAAATCTATATGATCGTAGAGAAAGTAAAGAGGGCTATCCAAGTAAAAAAAATCCCCACCCCAACTACCCTCTAAATGGAACATTTTTTAAAAACAATTTATTTTCCCAAAAATGCTGTAACGATTTTGATTAAAATATATAAAAAATGTTTAAGATATTTTCATATTTTCATGTCAAATGAAATGTATATCTTGAATTTTCTGAGTACAGCCTGTGAGGACCTCTTCATTTTGGATGACTTTTGTAAAACTAGTACACAGTAAGAGATAGACAAAAACTTAATAAACAAATCTGATGTGTTATATTCACATGACTTTCTCTACCTATTCTGTAACAAACTATTCTTAAGAAAGCATTTTCTTCTATGTTTCATGTTATTCAAGATAAACATTGGAGAACTGGTCTTACTAGTTAGTTCTTTATAAATAAGGGGAGCAAGGGAATACACTAGGCTAAAGCCAGAGTCAAATCCTTTAAAAGCTCTCGCTATTTGAAACAACTGAAATTTGGTTCTCTTTGCAAAGGTCAGGAGTAAAACAAAGAGAAAAGTTAAAAATTGAAACAAAGAATATCTCAGTAAAGGTTACCTTAACAAAAAATGTACATGACTTAGCTTATGTATTTTAACAGGATGAAAATTGTTTGTGCAGTATGGTTTTCATTTATCTTTTATGGTTTACCAGTTATATATAAGTCGTCCAGAATGAACAGATCTTCAGAGGCTATTCCCAGAAAATTCAAGATACACATTTTGTTTGTTATATAAACATAAAAATCATTGAGACATTGAGAAAAGCAACATTTTCAAAATTGTTTCCAGAAAGTGTGGTTTGGGGTGTGGAGATTTTTCTGAAAATCTTTACATCCTTGGAAGATACTGAACTTAAATACCTTTTTCAGTTAGGCTGTCCACAGTTATGCATGCATGCATGCATGCATGCATACACACAGACTGCCCTTTTTCTAGAAATAGTTTTTTTTATTTGGGGGCCTTAAAACATGTATTTTGGGTGGATATATATAAGCATTAGCTGGTTTGAAAGGCTGTACTCTGCCTTGGTTGAATTACAATGATATTATGGAGAGGACATTTGGAGAATTGATTTAGGGTGGTAAAAACTTACTGCGAACTAAACTTGCAAGTTCCCAATAATGCCAGAAATGCAGGAACTTTGACATAAGTTAGGGAAGGTAAGTGTGAAAATGATGAAGAAGATATTAAGTACTTTGGGTTCAAGAGCCTGGTACTGATATTGCAAAAATATGCCTGAAATATCATGAAGAAAGTATGATTAAAGAAAATTCTAAATTAGTTACAGAAAAATAGAAAACAGCTCTTTAAAATTGAGTTGAGATAAATTTTTGAGTTAAAACTATTTTGGAAGAGGAGTTGAAGAGAAGTGGGATCAAGGTGGAGGATATGGATTTTATTTGTCCACATTAGTAAGAAGTTTATTGACATATTCCAAGAAATTATAAGATGGGTTAGACAAGGATAAGTATGCTTTAATTTGTAAGAAGAATTAAAGAGGAGAGATCAAATGTTTTTGAAAATCCTTAAATAATGGACATTTTTCATGTATTGAGTTACATACTTACGACTCTAACAAGTGTTAAGGCCACCCCATAACATCCAAGTACTTAGCACTTTAATAAATCTTAGGTGGAAACATGACAAAAGACAGTTTGTCTTACCTTTTCCTTAAAGTGTATTATTTTGTGCAAATTGTACAATATGAGTAGATTGCACAAGCAACCCACAGAATTGATGAAGCGCAGGCCAAATGTAGTGCAAACATCTTTATCCAGTGCAGTGGACACAAGACGTAGAGGAATCAATGATATTATGTACAGCCCTGGTAATGTAGTAATTTTGGGATTCCACTGCAACATGAATATAATTTTTTCTATCTATTTGTACAAGATGTAATTGAAACTAGATCAACTCTTTAAATGGTTGATACTAGAAACCATTCTGTTTAAGTTTTGTAAATATTTTTATCTACCTTAAACATTATGTTAAATGAGTATAATAACCTGTTTTCGAGTTGAATAATAGAACAACATTATGAGCAGCAATTGTCTCCAGCTTGTTACCCTGAGTTAGATCATGTAAACAAATATGCACAGTCTTTCAGGCTGTTTTATGTACTGCCTACATCATACAGTGCACACTTTTGCTATGAGACCTCGGAGATGAGTGCAACATAAACATCCTGAAAGACTGTGCATACTTAATTATACAAAGTTCCAACTGAAGGTAATGAGGTGAGGACAATTGTTACATGTAGAACTAACTATACTGACCTACTATTCTACCTGTAAACATGTGATTTTATTGATGTAACATCACATTTAAAAATTAATGAAGCTAACCACAAAATCTATTCAGAATGGTGTTTAGTATCACCAGTTTCAGAGATGGAGCTTATTTCAAATATACAATTTATATGCATAATTGAACAAGTTAATTGAGGAGACCCTTATGTCCATTAAAGAAAATACATATTACATTATGTGACATTTCTGGGAAAACCTATATTTCAGCCCACAGACCAGAAGCCAGGGTCATATGCACAAGTATAACATGGAGCAACTTTTGAACACATAGCTATTGATGTAGCTGGACCATTCCCAGTGTCAGAGAGGGGCAGGTATCTGTTGGTTGCTATGGATTACTTCAAGTGGTTGGAAGTGTACGCCATCCCTAATCAGGAGGCGTAGACCATTGCAAACTGCTTAGTAGAACTGTTTTGTCGCTATGGGGTACTGTTGGAGCTGCACAGTTATCAGGGCACCATCTTCAAGTATAGCCTGATGAGAGAGACACTAAAGCGACTTGGAATACACAAGACTCACACAATACTTCTCCACCCACAGTCAATGGCCTGGTTGAGCGGTTCATCAAAACTCTAGAAGAACATTTGAGGAAGGTTGTAACTGTATATACAGAAAATGTATAAACACGAAAGCTTCAGAAATTTTAAAATATATAAAGCGAAACAATGGTTAAAATGGTGTCAACTCGGAAAAGATTGCAAAAATTAAACACAACGTGTAATGGCTGCAAATGCGCATCATAAAACATAAGAGAACTGAAATCATATTACTCCAAAAACCAATCTCTATCAGGAGAATTTAGCATAATACAAAAAGTATAAGCTGATTATGGAAATACAAAAACACTCCATGAGTCTAAACATTAATATGCTCTATTACGCTTATGCTGTAGTTATCCTAGGCAAAACTTATGTACAAAAAACCCCAGTGGGACTCTTTCAATAAACAAGTTTCCTAGACTCCTAGGGAAAATTTTCTAAGAAACTGCATAAATACTGGCAGAGTTTCACCATACTTATTAGAATAAGTTGTTGTTTTTGTTTATCTTTTTAATCAGTCATTTAAGATATATCTGATTTTAGAATTCATTATAATCATTAAATTCATTAGATTTTTAGGTTGCAGTTTGTAAATCTGACTCACAATTTATAGGCAATGAAACAAAATTTGAACAGAATTTAGAACTAAAATAAACACCTGATTATTCCGAGCAAGAAGTGGGTTTTCCAATTATAAAAATTTAGACTCACCTTATAACCACCAATTTTGCCCAAGCCAAAAGAAACCCCAATTTGCCTACCTTAGGCAGCTACATAATGAGCTTTGTTGTACTTTTTGAAGGTGGTCTAGCCTACATAGAGTTTTCCAGCTGAGTGAGGGCTCCCACGAGGGCTTGCTGGGGCAGCAGAGGAAGTACAGTTCTGTCATTTCCCACCAGATTGCCAAAATTGCAAATTTCATCACTATGGCAAGTAGTAGGTGATCTTGTTTCTGCCATAATCATGCAGCAGATGTGGTTGGAACTGAAGAAGGGGGTAACAGTTAAAGGTTGTCAATCACCAGAGAGATTGGGATGTGAGGGGGCCACTATTCTTGCTAGCTTACCACTTTTCAACCCATGACACCATCGGGTTGACACCAGCCAGTTTGCTACTTGGCAGGGAGCTGCATCTACCCTGGGACCTTATGTTTGGAAGTCTTCCTGGGGCAGAACCAACAGTCGACTACTTGGGTAAAATTGTAGAACTTCATATCATACATGAGATGGCATGTCAACACATCCAGATAGCGAGCGACCAGATGAAGACCAGTTACAACCGGCAGACCAACAGCCGAGGTTTTCAGCAGGGTGATCTGGTATGGCTATACCATTCTACCTGGACTAAAGGACCAAGCTTCAACAACCATGGCAAGGACTGTACCTTATGGTGAAGATGATAAATGATGCTGTCTACAGAATCCACAATAGGCAGCCCTTTGGAGCGTCAAGCCCAGGACAGGTTGGGATGACCAGCCCTGAGGAGTGAGCAGTGAGACTACAACCTGTGGCCGTAATCACCAAACAAGAGTGTACAGCTTACTTTGTAAGTCATAACTGATTGTTGGCATCCATTATTACACACGTGCATTAGTGAACACCTGTGCCATAGTAAGTTCTTTTAACATCATAGCTGTGATTGTTATCACTGTGTGAGTGGATGCGTGTTCTTTCAGAAGATTCTTTGACATTAATTCTGCATATTATTAAGCCTGTGTGAGTTCATGTAGCTGTGGTGGTTTTGCACATACTGCTGTTTTATAGAAGTTTCCAATGACGTAACCAATAGATATAAAAAGGGGCAACAAAGCCCTGCTGTATTTGCAGTTTTCACTGGAAATGCATCGCATGCAACAGTGCAAGTTAGTTCAGCATGAATTTCGTTGTGAGCTGTTTCATCGCCACAACGAACATCGAAAATAAACTAAATGGCAGAATTGTTATAAAAGACAGTTATTTATGAAGAGATTTTAATCAACTAATCAACTTATGGAAAAATAAAGAGCAGTTGTTAGAGAAAAACAGACTTTTTGTTACAGTATCAACTATTAGTGTTTCTCTCTAAGGAAGTTTCTCTTACCATGAAAGATTGAAGACATACTCTAGAAACTCTATGTGTCAGGCAAGACTGCCATTGTTTGCCAGCATTACTTTGCAGAAGAAATTGCTATGCATACTTATGAAGAACCAACCCTTCTACAGTGAGATGAGGGTGAGCAATCCTGGAACCAGGGTAGAATCATTAGGGAGACCACAATGTGCAACCGTGATTAAGTAGAATACCATGGTGGTTTTTCATTGCCTTTGTGGGAGGGAAATGAAGGGACACAATACCCTGACCTGGAAAGCAGTGGGGAAGAATCCTGGCAGAGGAAAAATTCCCAAGACTTCACTGGAAAACAAACCCCATCCCCCATGCCAGAGTTTGTCTCTACAGTGATGTAATTAATAAATTTGATTGCTTAAAAGACAGAAAAATTAACAACCTACAAAAAGTAGGGTGAGTAATATTAATAGTGATTTAAATTTTAGCCTGCATATTTTCTTTTTCCTTTACCTGCATAAAGCATTTTTCACCTGTTTTCTACATCATGAGCTGCCACTGTAGTAGTAGTAAGCAGGAAACTGTGGGCATTAACACTATAACAAAATTACATTCTTGTTGAGTAATCCCCTAGGTTTGGGAAACTAACTTCATATTTTTCCTGAAGTAATACTTTACATTGGGAAAAAAATTAAATGTAGGCATTTGCATAACAAGTAGTAATACCTGTCAAGCTCCTTAAAAGCATTGTCAATGTCACTGTCCCATCTCTAACATGCTTTTTGTGCTTAATGTATATATAACTTGTAATTTCAAGTGACTAAATGCAATAAAACCATTCAATGAATAACACATTAAATTGCCAAAGATTAGCATACTTTATAGGAACTATAGAAGTACACTATTAAATTGGAGCCATTCCAATGTGGATGCTATGTCCAGACGACCCTGTCCAGAGGAGAGTGGCCACTGCTCTAATATATAAGAGAAGCAGCATACCACAGGCTATCTGTGTTATTTCAACAGCGCCTGCAGCTGGATGAGATTACTGAGGAGAGAACTTAGCGCCACCTCTGTGAGAAGTGAAGGCAGGGATCAGAGCAAGCTGGGAAGATATTGCACCCAAGAATAATGTGTATAAGTCCTACTGGGCCCAATGGGACACAATGAAGATCAAGGAAGGTCTACTACTCAGAGTATGGGAGTCACCAGATGAGAAGACCCAGAAAGAGCAGCTGATCTCTCCTTGGAGAAGTCCTGGAGGAACTACATGCAGAGACTTAACGAGGGCATTTGGGACCCAATCGAACCATCAACAAGCTCTAACAACAGTTCTACTGGCTGAGATTTTGGGCAGATACCGAAAGGTGCTGCCACCAATGTCATGTGTGTGTGGGGCAAGTTGCAGCCCACAGACCAGAACTGGGGGTTGCATGCAGCAATATAATTAGGGAGCACACTTCAAATGTACAGCCACTGATGTAGCTGGGCCATTCCCTGTGTCCAAAAGGGGTAACAGGTATCTCTTGGCAGTTAGAGGTCACTTTAGCAAGTGGCCAGAGGTGAATGCCATTCCAGCCCAAAAGGCCAAGACCATTGCAAATAATTGAAGCTACATAGCAATCAACTTTGAGCCCAACCTGATGAGGGAAACTTTAGAGCTACTTTAAGTATATAGACCTCTCTACCAACAGTCAGATTGCATGGTTGAGCGGTGCATCAACATTTGCAAAACATTTGAAGGTCATAGCCACTTTTTTTTTTTTTTTTTGGCATACCGCTCTCTAGATTGACACCAGCCAGTTTGGTCTTTGGCAGAGAGCTGCATCTACCTTGTGACCTGATGTTAGGGAGTTCTCCTGGGGCAAAACACCAGCAGAGAGGCACATGGAATATCTCAAAAACTGACTTCATGACATGCATGCAATGGCCTGTCAAAAAATACAAGTAGCCAGCAGCCACATAAAGACTGGTAGGCCAGCAGCCAAGGTTTCCAGCAAGGTGATTTAGGTGGCTATATTGACTGCCCTCTCCACACTAAGTGATGCCAAGCTTCAACAAGCTGTCTACCACACCCAGAGGCTGCCCTGAGGGAAGAGACTGGTAGAAGATTTGGAGCTTCTAGTCTGCTACAACATCTGGTTGGAACGACCAACCCTAAGGAGGGATCAGTGTGACTACCTTGCTGCTCATAAACGCTGCAGATGTTTGCGACCATTCTTAGTTTGCAGAAGCCTTAGAATATGCAATGGCAGAACTAGGAGCCTTGGACTGTGATAAATACGCGAAGAGCGACACCAGGAACTAGAAGCCTTAAAATGCAAAACATTTGCACAATAGGCACATGCCAGTAGCTTCAGTCTTGAATCAATCTTTGACTTAATGCACAATGGCATGAGATTTTTTTTGTAGTGTTTAACACCCACTTTAACTACTTATTGCGCCGCAGGCGGTGACACTGATGATACATGAATGATGATGGAGCACCGGTGGAATGCGATGCCAGAGAAAACCCGCCCCAAATCTCACATGCGGTCGCTTGGGATCGAACCCCAGCCGTCTAGGTGAGAGGTATATATACATTGAAGCATTGAGTAAATTGTGGTGCAGAATTGTTTGCAATAGTGAAATAAAGACAATTACCCATATTTTGTAACCAATTTCAAGTAAATAAAAAGACTTTTGTTACAATATATTAGAGTAGGTGTGTACGTGTGTGTGAATGTGTAAAAGTATTCAGCATATATGAGAGTGTATGAGAATAGAGTATATACCTATGAATGTGAGCATAAGAGTGTACGTAGGTGTGTGTGTTTAAGTATTATATGTGAGAGAGAATGCTCATGAGTGTATGCGTGTGAGATAGAGAAACTGAATACAAGGGTGGTCTGAAAAGTTTCCTACCTCAACATGAAGATGGCAGCACTCTTAAATAAAAGGTAGTGAATTTTGCTGTTCATCTGTTGACAGTTACTCACCAAAGTTTCAGTCATTTTGGATGCTCAGTTGTTATGTAACAGTCGTTTGAGTGAGATGATGTGAGTGTTTTTATGAAAATGGACAACATTGAGTATCGAGCTGTCATTAAATATTTGTTTTTGAAAGGCAATTCGCCTACGCAAATCAAAGATGAGCTGGATTCTGTATGGGGACTCTGCACCATCATTTACCACAGTGAAATTTTGGGCAGCTGAATTTCAACGAGGCCATAAGAGCTTGGGAAACGAACGTTCGGGACGTCCAAAAACTGTAACTACCAACAAAAAATCGCCAAAGCGTTGCTAAGGGATTTCTTTTATAAATATAGGAGTATGGCAGTTGGCCCAAGACCGCGTCTGCGGTGCAACGATAGGGCGTAGCCCATGATTCTGTAAAGCTAATCCCCATTGATCCTAATAAGAAGTCCAAACCTCTACAATCTAATGGATTTCAAATCTGGACATAATATTTTCTACACCTTCAAATCCTGACCACCAGCGCAAGTTTTACCACAGAAGCATAATAACACATATTGGAAAACTGAGCAGGAAAGCGCGAATTAATTCATATTTAATTGATCGAGGAACATTCAAACAATGAAAACCTGGAAACCTAATTGTAACTCAATGCCCCGTTTTTTTTTTTTTTTTTTTTTTTTTTTTTTTTTTTTTTTTTTTTTTTTTTTTTTTTTTCCAATTTGGCAACGTAGCTATCTGCTTTTCACAGCATCAGTTGCTGTGGTGGGGGAGCCAACAACATAGGTGGGATCGTATACACGGAGTGTAGGATAGATGCCGTCATCTGCTAGCTAAGCCACGCCCTTGGGCTACTTCACATAAGCGTAGCCAACATAAGATACCGTAACAGCTATGAGTAATGCTAGTTTTAAGGCATTACGGTTGGCACTATTCATCCCGCGTGGTCATGGCCTTCCTAGCAGACGACGGCACCTTTCCTACACCATTACCTTACCTGCTCACTATTATCATTTACGGGTTAGTTTGCTAACCGCCACATTGTGTGTATTGAAACAATTTAGAAAACTGAAAGCCTTAATTGCCCCAGAAAAACTAATTAGATTTTGTAAGTTTTTATTACCTCGTCAATCAATCCTTGGCAATAATTGGTTGCTTGTGGGACATGAAACACTTCATCCAAGTACGGTACCGATTGGGCATCCGAAATGATTCGTAATACAAAGGATGTCACGCATCCATACAAAATTACCACAAATGTAATGCACACCCTTATGAGCGAAGCCGATATCATTGATCGCATTCTGAATTGTGTAACACTATTTAATATCAATTATTTTTGTATACTCAATATCTGTGATTATTGTAACACCTCAGTGGTGCCATGTTTGCCGAATTAAAAGCAGATTTGACTTGGAAAAAAAAAAAACAGTAGAAAGCATCAGATTTTTACTCTGCAAATTTATTTGTGTATGCATATTTATGTTGTAATAATAATAATAATAATAATAATAATAATAATAATAATAATAATAATAATAATAATGCCGTATCGCAGAATTAGCATAGTAGATATGGTTTAAAAGCATTGTGGTTATTAATTATGTATTTTGAAGAGATCTACATATATTGTGTAGTATCTTTTTGTAAATACATGCATACATATACATGCATGTAGCACGTACAGGCGACTCCATTAGTATCGCGGGTCGATGCGATGTCCAATGCAACTAAATCACATTTCGTACGCCACTGCATGCGCTATCGATTCGTTGCAAGGTAATTTTTCCTTTTCTGCAAGACATATCGCTAGGTGGCAGCACAAAGTACTGCAAATCACCAGCAGTTGACAATTGGCGACAAAGTACTTTTCACAAAAGTAAATATCCATATTCTGTTGGGAGCGCGCGAAAGGCGTTCTGGCATAGAGGGAATGAGAATAACACTATTTCCATTGGACAGCGCTTAGACCCGCGATACTAATGGAGCCGAATGTACGTCCGTCCGTCCGTCCATCAATCCATCCCTCCATCCGTCTATCCACCCGCCCATCCAACCATACAGTCACGTGTGTCATTGGCGAGAGTTTAACTTATATTGTTTTAGTAATGTTTTATTAATTAGGAATTAATTAATCTGAATTAATTGGGATTTCATTCTTACATATTCTTGGAAGGATACAAGTTTTGTTATAAGCTGACAATAACTGACAATTAATATTCAGAGGTGTCAGTTTTGCATAATTTTCAAGTACATGTCTGTTTCCAAAAGTCTACTCGTACATTTGCATTCTTAGGATATTTATGTTTATTATATTTACTATGTTACATTATTACCAGTATTTTTTTATTGAATGAAATCCTCCTCTGTATAGAAGGTGTGATTAATAAGGTATCTTTTTAATTCTGATCTAAACTTGTTTTTGTTCACTTGCATTTCTTTTATAGAAGAGGAAAGAGAATTAAACAAAACTATTCCTTTGCAGTAAACTCCTTTTTGGAATAACTGCAAATTATTTGTTGGTCTATGGAAGTCCTGCCTATGTGTGGTCTCTTCGTTATGAATATCTGTATTTTTTGTAAACTTTTCTGCATTCTTTATTACAAATGACATTACTAAATTCCATTCACAGGCTAATGGTAAAGTTCCAAACATTCTGAAAAGTGGTTTGCAGTGAGTTGATCGTCTTTTCCCTGTCATTATTCTTATTATCTTTTTTTAGCATTTATTGAATTTCCCCAAAATATTATTACATAGGCCATCAATAAATGAAAATATGCATAATAAGCTGTTTTTAGTATGCTCTTATTTATAAACCAAATTAAAGATCGGATTGCAAAGCCTGCAGAACTCAGTTTGCGTATGATACAATCAATATGGTGTTTCCAATTCATGTTGCGATCAGTCATAAGACCTAGGAATTTTGTGTTACAGGCTTCTACAATCTGGTTATTTTCATATTCTATCCTTAGGTCTGTGATGGTTTTATGGTTTGTGCAAAACTTAATGTAGTTAGTTTGTTCAAAGTTTATGTGAATTTTGTTACTTTCATACTAATTATTTAGTGTGTTGAAGAGTTTATTAGATTAAACTCGGAGCTGACTGACATCGTATTCTTTAATTATAATATTTGTGTCGTCCGCAAAAAGAACTGGATAGGCCCTGTTGTTTATTATTGCAGGTAGATCATTTATTTACACTAAAAATAATAAGGGACCCAGAATAGAACCTTGTGGGACACCATGCTTTATTTCGCACCATTCAGAATATGCATTGCTACTATTTCAAGTATTTATTATAACTTATTTATTATCTCTTACGGTATAGCAGTTAATCAAATTTCATTCAGCATGAAGAGTTCTTTAGCTGCTATTCCCAGAAAATTCAAGATATATATTTTATTTGGGGTGTAAATACCCTTAATATACGGGATTTTAATCAAAATGATTAGAGCCAATTTTTAGAAAACCAAACATTTCGAAAATTGTTCCATGTAAATCGTAGTTTGTGAAGGGGGGGATTTCTTGAAAATCTTCTTGTCGCATCCTTGGAAGACACCAAACCCAAATACCAAGTTAGTATTTAACGCTCTTTTGGTTTTTGAGCTATGCTGTTCACAGACAAATAGATACACGGACAGACAGACAGACAGACACACGCGCGCGCGCGCGGACATTTTCCTGAAAATACTTTTTTTTTTTTTTTTATTCAGGAGGTCCTAAAACATGTATTTGCTGTGAAATCTGGGCATCGAAATTTTGGCTGGAATACAATACTTCCTCTATACACTATATATATAGTATGTGTATATAAAGTAAAAGAGAGAGAGAAAGAGAGCGAGAAGTATTTTGTTGCTAAGGCATAAGTGTATGTAATTTTCTCCAAAAATAAAAGGGTTGTATTTGTACTTAACTAAAACAGTTTTTTTTTTTTAATTTGATTAACTTTAAATCGGTGATTCAGTCCCTTAACACAACAAATCTGGTGATCCCGGCGTGATAGCGACACGTTTTACGCGGCAAGCAACAAGAAATGGAGAAATTGCAAAAGCAACGGATGCTGATACAAACTTTATTTACGAAAACCTACAATGAATTGCTTGAGAAATTGGCAAGCGAGCAAGTGGAAAGTGAATCTACAGAAGAGGTATGTTAAAATGGAAAAGTTAATTACGGAGCTGTCTTCTTTAGGTGACAAAATCCTTGATTTTATGTTAGAAGAAGATTATGCTGATGATGCATATAACCGTGAGTACAATGTCATTGAGAATTACAGAGATAATATGGACGAAATTAGGTTTAGAATGTCAAATATTTCCAATGTTAGACAAAGATCGCGGATAGTGTTTCCGTAGTCTCTTCAACTGCATAAAAGAAGAATTTCAGATTGCTAACGTTGGAGCCAAACCAGTATGGAGGCGACGTCAAAGATTGCTTAGGATTCTGGAGTTTGTTTAAAAGAATTCACGAAGATAATGAAATTGAAGCAGAACACAATGTTCAATATTTAATTCAAAGTACAAAGCCAGATAGCAGAGCTAGAGAACTGATCAACAGCTTCCTAGGCATTATAGAGAATTATCCAATAGTAATTAAAACGATAAAAACATGTTTGGGCGTGACGATCTGTTGATTGAGTATTGTACTAGAGAGCTTATTAATTTTGTGATACAGAATACAACTCGTAAAAATGACAAGTCAGGAATTTCTATATTATGTAATAAGCTAGAATGTCAGTTACGAGCTTTGGAATCCATAAGTATAACAAGAGATAAACATGGATCTATGTTATTTCCCTTAGTAGAATCATGTCTGCTAGAAGAAGTTTCAAGAGTGTGGCTTAGGAATCAATCATTCTAATTCTGATCCACATAGCGCATGGAATGATCGACTGGAAGGCCTTCTTGATTTACATAGGATATAAATGGAGAGAGAAGAAAGAAGAACCTTTGCACAATCTGGATTTTGTTTGTTCAACAAGAAAAAACAACAGCAAAAAAACTGGAAAAACCTAAGAGAAGAGAATTTCAAGGCGAAAATGTACCCACTGCCAGTTCTCTCTTAGTAGCGAAGTCTGAAGGAAAGCATCAATGCATTTCTTGTAACAAATTACAGGACAGTAAGGAGTGTCATGCCGCCCAGCAGATGAGCCTAGAAGAAAAGCGAAACAAGGTGGCAAAAGTAAAGTGCTTCTTCTCATGTTTGCGGACAGGTTATAGAGCAAAGAGTTGTAAAGCAAACCTAAAATGCCACATATGAAAAAGATCGCATACTGTTATGTGCCCATAATTAAATGCACACGAAGTATCAGAACTCAAGATCCAAGAGTAAACAGAAAGTAGTAAATCCAAGAACATTCGCAGTGCCACAAAAGAAGTTTTATTACAAACCTTATGTGTAAAATTGGAACACAATGGCAAAGTAAAAATAGTCCGAGCATTGATAGACAGTGGGTCACAAAAATCATATATTTTACAAAAGACAGCAAAGAAAAGAGAAACAATGATCCACAAGTTTGTTTGCAGGAACTGAAACCTGTGAAGAACATAATATGTACGAAGTAAGCGTAAGCAATTGTGATGGCTCTCTTACGACTACTCTGATGTGGATAGGTCAAAAATGATCTGTGGAATCATTCCAAGGTTGAAATTTGGACCCTGGATGGAAGAACTGAAGCAGAAGACGAATTAGCTTTCAGACGTGGGTTTAAATCCATCTGAGGTGGAGATGCTGCTAGGAGCTGATTCTGCTGCCTGGTGGGTGAGGTGCATAAATTAGCACGAGGATTGGTTGCTGGGAAAACAGAGCTTGGTAGGACAGTGAGAGGAAAAATGGAACAGAAGCAGAGTGACTCATTATCAAGAGAATCTACTTTTCTGTTCATTCAGTCTGCTTCTGTAGTTGATCTGTGGAGCATAGAAACAATAAGTATATCTGTTCCATCAGAGCTGAAATCAAGAGAAGAGATGGAGGAAGCTGAACATCGCTACTTCTTGGAAAAAGTGAAGTTTACTGATGTTATTACTTCCCTCACCGAGGTATCTTTAAGGAAAAGCCAATCATTAATGTGAGGCGAGTATTTAATGGATCGCCAAAGCCAAAACACAGCTATTCACTAAACGAGTGTTTGGAGAAGCGGCCTAACGTATTGCTATTAATTCCAGTATTGCTTATAATGTTTAGAAGAAACATGACAGGAGTCATCTCAGAAATAAGAAAAGCAGTTCTACAAACATCTGTCAGAGAAGAAGACAAGAATTATAGGAGTTCCTCTGGTGGAAAGACGAATAACAAGTCAGTTGAAGACATTACGTCATTGTCGAGTGGAATTGTATTTTAATTGTAGTATATTTCTGCTTGAAGGGGTACTGGAACTTCACTTACAACTATGTAAAGATTACCAAGAAACAGCCGAGAAGCTGAGACACTCCTTTTACGTGGACAACTGTACCACTTCCGTGAGTAGTTAGGAAGAATTATGCACCTTCATAGAATAAGCCGCAGCATTATTAGCAAAGGCACATTTGGAACTGCAAAAATGGGGATATAAAGGGAAACATTTTTTTAAAAGTAACTTGCCAGAGATTACATTATTATTGGGACTTAGTTGGAATAAACCAGAAGATGTAACTTAATGCGAGAAAACTAATCTGACTGAAAAGGGTGAGAAAATCACCAGAATAAATATCTTGGTAGATGCCCAGAAAATTTTCCACCCTATAGGCTTTCCTGCCCTGTTTCTTTCCTTCCAAAATCGCTGTTACAGGAAAGCTGGAGAAAAAATGAGCTGGGATGAAGATGGATTGAAAATAAAATCGGAAGAAATGAAGGAATCGGAATCTTATACTCAATAAAGATTCCAAGACAAATTGCGCCAAGTAAGACCGAAGAATCTTGGAGCCTTCACACACATTTTGTGATGCCAGTCATTCAGCGTATGCAGCAGTAGTATTTTTTCATTCAGAAGAGGATCAGAAAACACACGTGACACTTTTTCTAGCAAAGTCTCGCGTAGCACCTATCAAGAACAACCATCCCACGACTGAACTTCTTGCTTGTGTAATAGGACCTCGACTGGCTCATTCGGTAAAGGAGCATTTAGGAGTTGAGAACATACCATTATTTTATTGGTCCGACTCAATGACTGCTCTATGTTGGATCAAAGAAAAATATATTTGGGGGACATTCGTGCAAAATAGAGATAAAGAAATCAAACAGTTATCAGATCCTAGCAAATGGAACCATGTGCCAAGATTTGGTAATCCAGCTGACTTACCTTCTAGAGGATGTTCTGCAACTAAACTTTTGTCATCAAAATGATGGGAGGGACCACTGTGGCTCAGACTCCAAAAATATGAATGGCATAAAGAAAATATTGAAGTTTATGAAGAGGAAATTAACTGAGAGAGAAAGAAAGGGCTTTCAATGTGTTTGGTTTTTGTATAAACAGAAGAAAAATAGTACCTGAGATATTTTTCGAAGTAAATAAAATCCTCAGAATGGTAGCCTGGATTCTAGATTCATGCACATTGCTAAAGCCGTAGGAGAGAAAATTAACACAAAGGAACTAAATGTCGAAAAACTCCAAAATTCTGAAGCAATTGTTCTAAAAAAACAGTGTCAAGCATGAGAGCTTCAATGGAAAAAAACACACATTTAAGTGCTAAAGCTGTAGGAGAGAAAATTAACACAAAGGAACTAAATGTCGAAAAACTCCAAAATTCTGAAGCAATTGTTCTAAAAAAGTGTCATGCATGAGAACTTCAATGGAAAAAAACACACATTTAAGTCTAAATGTCTTTGGAGGTAGAAATGGATTACTTCGTGTGCAGACCAGAATTATACGACGAAAGGATGAAGAAGAATTGCTTGCACCGATTCTGCTTGCCTCTGATTATAAGTTAGTTCACATGATTATTATGAAGATACATGTAGAATCATCACATGCTGGTATACAAGTCCTACTATCCACGATAAGGGAACGATTTTTGATCATAAATGGAAGGAAACCCATAAGAAAAGTTATTTTTGTCGCATTAGGTACAGAAGATATCCAAGGGGACTTACCAAAAAAGTTGTAATTTTTCCAGAAGACAGATGCATGACGCTTCAGTTTTTTTAAATAACAGGAGTGGACCTGACTGGTCCATTGCATCTGCTCGGAAGTGAAAAAGTATGGATTGCGACAATGTGTAGTGTTCAGAGCTATACACTTTGAGTTGGTTAAGACATTGTCAACATCAGGATTTCTTCAAGCATTGGGAAGATGTATTGCTCGAAGAGGAAGACCAGTCACAATATACAGTGGCAATGGCACTAATTTTGTAGGTACAGATAGTTTATTTGGTCAGCTAGATTAGCCGATATGGAATAAGGAAGCAACTCATATGAGAATTGTTTGGAAATTCAGTCCCCCTACGGCAGCCTGGTGGGGTGGATTATGGGAACGCATAGTCCGTATGTTGAAGTTATGGCGACGAGTACTTGGGAATGCATCCTTGGATTATGAAGAGATGTTTAAAGTATGACTGTGAGGCAACTATAAACTCACGACCATTGACATACCTTTTTGAAGATCCGGAAGACATGTTAGCATTAACACCGGCAATGTTCTTACAGGAAACCCCCAGGGTGGAAGTACTTTATATCTATTTTATAGATAAAGCAACTTAAGGGAAAAGATTTTGACATATGCAACTACTTAGAAAGCAGTTGCGAAAAAGATTCGGGTCAGAATATCTTGGAATATTCAATTCTAGAAAAACCAAGAGCATTTAGAAAAGGAGTTGAGGATCGGAGATGTAGTCTTTGTTGGATGCAGTAACACTCGTGGGATTGAGTGGCCTTTGGGAAAGGTGGTTGACGTGTATCCAGGAAAAACAGGATCATCCGAGTGGTCCAAGTGAAGACGGCCTCTGTTGAACTGAAGCAACGTGTCCAGAATATATATCCTTTAGAGGTGGATCCTGTTTCTGCAGAACAGCATGATGTGGTGAAGGAATCCTGTGATTTAAAAGTTCCTCGAGTGGATACCACCAAATCTAGAAGGAAGATAAGGCTTCCATCACGCCTTAACTTGTAACAGTTTAATTAATACAAATTCTAATGTCTCTATCATACGTAAATTGAAAGGTGGGAGAATGCTGTGACAATGACAGAAATGTTTAACTTCGCTAACTTGTTGACAAAAAAGCAGAGAGAGAGAGAGAGAGAGAGAGAGAGAGAGAGAGAGAGAGAGAGAGAGAAGCATTTTGTTGCTAAGGCATAAGTATATGTAATTTTCTCCACAAATAAAAGGGTTGTGTTTGTGCTCAATTAAAACATTCCATTAACTTGGTTAACACCAAATCAGCAATAGTCTTCTGCTTTTAGCAGTAGATTTGCAGAAAATCTCAGGAAAACTACAAAATCAGCAGACATGGCAATCTGTTTCAACTATCGCTTAATCGATTGTTTTTCAACGGTCGTGTTTATTTTATTTGTTTATTTATTTTTGGCGCTACTGCGAACGTCGAGGTTGTACTACTGCGTTCAGAACAAGGTGTGGATGAGGGGGAAAAGGTGAAGGCGTGTAGGAGGTGGCTGGTATAGAAACTAAATTTTCATTTTTGTTTTAGTAGTAAATAGAAATAAGGCTTTAAAATATAGTAAGAACAGGGTAGGAATAACGAAAGAAGTTGAATCGAACCACAAGGAAAAAACATTCTAGAGGGATGCTAGTAATTCCTTAATACAAACCTGGTTAAGGGGCACGCAAACAATAAATGGTGTAGCGTGCCACGCATTCCACAATCACAAAGTTCGATGTCGCTGCAGAATACGAAATACATAAATACTCAGGCGTACGTGCAGTATTGCACAATATGCGAATGTAAATCATGAGCTCTTTTTGCGATAACCGTGGACAAGTTATGCAAATTGTGCCATTGTAGTTTCCCATCAGCAGTTTGATAATCATTTTGGAAACGGACTGAGTGCATGACGTCATGCGGCGGGGTTAAGAATTCTGTAGGAACATCAAATGTAGTCGCCTGCTTAGCAGCAGTATCAACGATGTCATTACCTGGTATGCCAAAATGGCTGGATATCCAAACTATAAACACCATAGCCGAGGAAAATGAACTTAGAAGTGCGTTTTTAAAAGGATATCATACATTTGTTTTAGTGGCTGTATGTGGGTTTTGTATTGCCTATAAGACACCCATATTGTTCGCAAAAATATCCAGAAAATGAATAAGAAGCGGATGGCACATTTAATTACCAGATACATCGCTATTATTTCTGCGGTATATATTGTCACCGTGCGGACTCCTACAGTGGTTCTCACGTTCGCCTTGCTATACGAGTCATCGCAGTTGTAGACGTTTGAATGCGTTAACAAGGAAGAATGGTGCGATGAAATAGGAACCTTCGGAACAGAGACTAACGCAAAAAAAAAAAACAACAACAAAAAAAAAACAAAAAAAAAACAGAAGTTGTGCAACAATAACATGATGTATTGCGAGAGTCAAATTCGAACGCCGCATACTGCGCTGATATCGAAATAACTGAGTCTTCTGAAAATTAATGTACAAATCAAGGTTACCCAGATACCTTATAACGGCATGACGGTCCTGTTCAAATTGGCGTAGTAAGGCGGGTTTTCGAGGCTGCTCTGGAATATATAAACCTACACCATTAGCATGTTGCAATATACACAAGGTCGAAATATTTTCCCGCCAAAGATTTCCCACATAAAGCGCATACAGTAAAGGGCTGTATTATTAAATCGTTCGGAAAAAGAATGCCGTCTATTTGTCAAGAGCTGAGACAAAATAATAATTAACGTGAACAAAGTCCCTGGTCTCCCATTTGAGGTGGGCATATGCACAGCATCATACGCGTTTGAAACATCCAAAAATAACCCCAACCCTGCTAGTGAGTTTGAAAGGCTATGAAAAAATCCGTGCTATGGGTGCACAAATTAAAGATAAAGTCAAAACCCTTCCGGAGCCTATGTTGGATGGCCCGCCAGATCCCATAAATGCTAATACAATCTTGCAAGACTCTTTCGAAAAGCTTCCATTAAGTCGCGAGCAAAATGAATTTGTTGGTAGTCAGAAATGATGTTATACAAACGATTACGGTTTTAATCGGGATGTATAACCACGCATGCGCAATACTAACCGTTCGAAAAATGTCGGGAAACCGCTGAACTAAGAAACGTAGCCAACACTCTGGTAAGAGGCGTAATAGGTCATATGTCAAACTGTCGTGCCCAGGATAGTATCGACGCATCTTGGATTTTAAAATCGTCTGAACTTCAAAATGTCGTGTGGGTGCGGTATCATATTCAAAGATAATGTAGAGGATATCAGCGGTGGAGGAGCCATCTGGACCTCACATGGCGTCAAATGTCGGAGATGGGCTTCCTGTTGTTCCTAATTGCCATAAGGCACTGGATAGCTGAGAGTGCTTATGCCAGGCAAGTTCGTACCATACTTATCGCACCCGTGTGTCCACGATTATAAATGCACAGTAAAGCGACCACAAGACGCGTCGCTGTTTAAGGGGTTGTTGTTTCGTCTGTTTCCGTTAAATTGGCTATTTGGTATTCCTCAGAAGCTCGAAGATTACGGTAGCAGGTACATACAACACTTTTTTCAATCATCGCCTTAGCACATTTGATACTCCACCAAGGCGGTTTACGAATCCTAGCAACCACTGATTCAACCAGGGGATGATATGTTTTGCAGTACCCTTGGACGACGACTTCCATGTTTTCGTATGTTACACTGTAATCTGTGAATTGGTCTAAACGGGTATGGATAAAGCCAGTTAATATCTCCCTTCGCGGACGTTCGAGCCGTCGTCGGCGCATAAAATAGCAATTTCATTGCGATTAATAGAAAAGTAAAAAGGAAAATAATCACTACCCATTGGATCCGTGTGTCGTGTAAATAATACCTGTGAGGCCTGACACAAAGATGAGGTCCTGGGAGGCATCCCGATGGTGAGGAGCACCCAAATGTGTGCGGTATAAATGAAACAGTAGGTGCCATGAATCACACGCACCATAGCGTGCGGTCGGGTGTTGGTTACTGTGCCAAGAAGAGTTGGTGAAATTCGGAATATTAAAGACTCTATTAAGTAGTTAACTGTCGGCACTAGGACGTAAAATATCCTGCCGAGCCGTGTCAGAAATATAATGGCTAGAAGTATACACACCTGAAATTGTAAAACTGCCGATAATAGGTAAGAACGGAGAAGCACGCAAACAAGTATCCCAGTCGTGTACTGTGATACTGTGATATATAACAATAAATAAACCTCTTCACAATCTGGCACAATCATTACCGAAAATGTGATAATTAACAATCAAAAAGCGCGCATACAGACCCAACCATGTTTCAAATAAGATAACAACATGAATCCTGGTCTATGAATGTAAATATTGAAGCTCCAAATTCCCCATTTCGGAGAAGTGCTGCGAGGATTCCAAAGCAAAACATTAAGTTGTTTAGCCTCGGTAACATCCCCTCACAATCGACGAAGTTGCAATTTCAGAGCTTCTAAAGGCTGACGTCAATGCCTATTATCTGAGAGATATCACAATAAGTTCCCGGCCATCAAAGGAGGGACTAGATCCTGAAGTGGCCAAAGCTGCCGCAAAAATATTACCCTGAGGGCCCAGTTTATTCAGCTGAGTAGGAACTACCATTCGACGTTCCCTAAAATTGCCCTTACCGATAACTGCAACCAACACTTCTACCTCCCTACCCATAATTTGTGCCCCCCTTGAGGTGGACCAGTCTAACCGCCACCTTTCTGACCTCCCGGCCATCTTCCTAAAGGAGCAATATGTAGAGAGGCTGGTATCCTTGCATTGAGCACCTCGCGTCAGGGCATCTTTCTTTTATTAGGCGGAGGTAACTCACCCTTGTACCTAGCATAAGTCCTGCGGTAGCCTAAGCCCCGTCATCTCCAATCCCCGATTGCAATGTATGACTAGCATTGACTATGTGCGCATAGGACTGAATACATGTCAACAATTGCCTGGTCTCATAGCGAGACACCAGCAATACTTGAATTTTGACATTGATGCTGGTTTCCATAGCATAAGCTGAGCAATTTTTAATACTAAGTACAGAATGTGCCTACCTGCAGTTAACAACTTATCGTGTCCGTGAAACATTCCAGCTAGGCATCCTGGTGTGCCTGCCCACATTTCCAACAAGTCATTCCTGAAACATTTTCCATGATGACTAAACACCCCATTAGCGGCTAGAATATGTTTTATGTATTTAGTTACAGAACATTTCTGATAATGAGATACACGTGGGGAGATACTTGATGTAAGTTTTATGATCCTTGAAGGCACATGTTCTGTTTTTCCCTGATCAACAATCTTTCTGCTAAACCGATGCGCCTAAGTAATCTCCGTTTGCCGCGTTGAAGCCAAGTGTAGTCGATTTCATCCTCCGACATATCAAAGTCAACATCCCGAGTTACCCCAACACATGGAAATTATAATAGGAAACGAAAGATTGGGAACTATACATCGAATAAAAGTTATAGTTTATAAAACAATTCACCTGGTGAGGCGTTTGAAAGTGTACCTCTACCTGATTGATAGCATGTGCTCAACCTCCTGGCATTGGCTATTAAATAACCCCAACCCAATCTTCATGAGATGGAATTTAGTCACATCGTTCGAAGGTAAATTAACGGTGACAAAGTAGGAACCTAGATCACGATTAACACAAGGCAAAGTCGGTTTATCCACCTTTCTGTCTGCGGACCTCGTGGTCGTCCCAGTTTCCTCATTAGACGTAATCGGTTACCGCCGAAGTCAGGTTCGCCGGCATTTCAGCAACATTAGTCGTCAATTCCGTGCCTATTTCCGCAGATGTGTCAATACATGAAAAACAACCTTCACTTATCAGTAAATTAACATCCATAGACATTGTCGATTTGCAGCCACACCCCTATGGGGTAACACCGTACGAAGAAAAGAAATTGTTACTCTTATTTTGTCCATAGAACCAAGAATAAAACAAAAACCGGAAAGAAATTGGATATGAACCCAGAACCCATACAACCTCCTGTCACCACCTGCGGTGCCATTAGTAGTTAAAGCGGGCGTTAAACACTACCAAAAAAAAAAAAACTCCTGTCGCTGTATACTATAGGCCAACGCTAATCAATAACAGACGTGTATTAACCACGGCTAAACCGCGAATGTCATTCGATTGTTACACCAGTATTTTATTTTAAAATTATATTATACTATGGTTTGCTTAGCAGTCGAAAAGTCGCTTTTATCGATGAACCAATGTACTTTAAAAGTGGGCGGGAGGGCGGAAGGGTCGGTAGATCGATCGGTCGATCAGTCGGTGATGGGTAGGTGGTTTTGGGTAGGTAGACTATACAAACGACATTCCTGCCGCTATGGGCGTTAATTTTGTTGTTAATTAGAGGATTAAAGTGGATTAAGAGCGACAGTGGCAAAAATGGGAGGATTATGGCCAACCCAGGGGGCTAATCCGGATGAATTTAATTTTATTTTTTCACAGTATACTTTAAATTTACAATTATACTTTTATTAATAGTACAAGAAGCAATAAATACAAGAGAATAAAATAATGAATAAAATCTATAAATATACATGAATATTCTTGCAATAAACAACTATTAATAAGATATAAATAATGGAGCTAAGGTAACTGGAGAAAGCGCGCATTGAATATTGTTTTATACACTATGAGCAGATAGAAGCATAGATGCAATATGAATTAAAAAGTTTGACTACTGTTTTAAGGACATTATCATACATGCACTAGAATAATTTTGAAATGCCTGGTGCACTGGGTTCCTGGACTGGTATCCTGGTTTTCGCTGCTGCTCACTGATGGGTGTGGTGGTGCAGGTGATCAGAAGGCATGAAAACATTTGATGTAGATCAATGTCGAAGGTGGGCATGTATATGGGAATGACGACACTGTTATTAGAGCTGCTGAAGCACTTTACAGATGCTGCAGGGATTTTGCTGCTGATGGGATATATTGTGCATACTGCGTATAGTTGATGAGGGGCTTTGGTAGGCACACGTTGGTCCTATAGGTCGTTGGCACTGTAGAGGTCGAGCTTGACAGTAACGTTCTTGCTATTGCCAAAGAAGAAGGTATGAGTGAAGAGAATGCGGATAGTGGAAGGGAGTTTTACTTTGCTGGAGTGTTGGGCAGTGAGATTGCTGCCCACGTTGAATGGGTCGGTTTCGCAGGACACCGCTATGGATTATAGGAGTGAATGAGGCGACATAATGTTTGAAGCCATTTTGGAGTTTTTCTTCGCCTTCGTATGATTCAGGAGGAGGCAGATATTAGCTATTGGATGAGTTCCGGGATGGCTTTTGCAAATCTAGTTGGCAGAAATACCACCGTATCGTTGTCCAGTTTAGCCATAAGTTTGGTTGTCTTCTGGTGTCGAGAGGCTTGATGCTGATGACAGATAATGCACGATCGTCACAACTACATCCGCGCTCTTGGAGCTGGCTATTGACATCCTTGGGCATGCCGATACCAATACCGTTCTGCTGCGGCACTTGGCGTTCCCAGGGCAAAAGTACTGCGATGCATCGACTCTTTGCCAGAAACCTTAGGAGCGCGATGAAGCAGCCGGCGTCATGTGCTGTTTATGGTAACGTACTTCCGAAGAAACCCTTCCATTTGCGCACTGAATTGAGTGAGGTCTTCATAGAATCCCAGACGACACTGCGTCCACAAATGTGTGGCAATACGATGTATTTTTGTTAGTGTTTAACGCCCGCTTGTACTACTTGGGGCACCGCACATTGACACATGGGATGAATATGGAGCACTATTGGAATATGATGGCGAGGGAAACCGGAGAACCCGGAGAAAACACGCCCCTGCGCCGCTTTGTCCACCGCAAATCTCACATGCGGTCGCTTGGGATCGAACCCGGGCCGTCTAGGAGAGAGGCGAGTGGTGTAACCACTCGGCCTCGGCGCGGCCCTGATACGGTGAAAACAGCTCATTTGGTGAAAACAAAACGAGCAGTAATACTCCATACATACGTACTTAACATTAACTCAGGGCTGCTAATCACTAACTGAATACGAAAAATAGACGGGTGTGAATATAAAGTTCGCATTACATCCATCAGAAGTGCTAATTCCATTGGGAGTATTCATTGGAAGGAGTACATCCGCAGGTAAACATTGGAGGAAAAAAGTCCGTTGGAGAATGTATTTTACATCTGTCGGAAGCACCATTTGCTATAGGAGCCAGACCTTCTCTCTCTCCCTGTCTCCCTGTCTCTCTCATACACACACACAAACACATACACACACAGGAAGCAGGATTTTCGCAGAAATAACACTACGGGAAGTGTTCGTCTATCACCAAACATTGCTTTTACATCTTATGGCGAGTGAGTGAGTGAATGGTGTTTAAGGGCCCGTCGACAACTAGGTAATTTGGGCCCGAAGTTAAGAAAAAGGAAAACACTTTAGAAACAAAACTACAGGATGAAAAGTTAAAAAGTGCTAAAATCGCTTACACAGGCACGCACGAAAAAAAGGCCCGGGTGTTGCAAACAGGGCCTAAAGGTTAAAAAGCTGAAACACACACACACACACACACACACACACACACACACACACAAAGAGGTCTCATGTGGTAAAAAGACAGGGGGCTAAAAAGTTAAAAAGGCTAAAACTTCACACACGCATGAAATAGGTCAGATGTCTTTGCTGAGGCCTATATTGGCAACAAACCGAAGCACCTTATCGACGGAATTTGCGTCGTCGCATAAAATGGTAGGTAAAGCGGTACCCAGGCTGATGGATTGCCGATCGCGATGAAATTTCGGACAATCAAGCAACACATGTGCCACAGACAGACGAACATCGCAGGTCTGATAGATAGGAGCTGGCTCAGCGCGTAGAAGGTAGCAATGTGTTAGCCGCGGGTGACCGATACGCAGAAGCGTTAGGATAACCTCGCGGCGCCGGATTGGCTGGCAAGATGTGAGCCATGGGTGTACCGTGTCTTTGAGTGTACGAAGCTGGGTACCTGCTAAATTTTGCCAAGTTTGTTGCCAGGCTAAAAGAAGAGACCTACGAAAGTTACGTGAGGATCACCTGAGGGCACAGCCGCTTCCGAGTAATCCTGCAAGGAGCAGGCAGCCTTGGCAGAACTATCCGCTACCTCATTACCTGCAATACCGACATGACCTGGAACCCATGTGAAGACGAACTGGTAGCCGTAAGCAATCCATTCAGAAATACGAGACTGAATGCGCAAAACGAGTGAAGAGGAGCCGGTATACTGCTACAGAGCTTGTAGGGCACTCAGGGAATCGCTGCAAACAAGAAAACTACCAGGTCTAAAAGCGATATAAAATCTAGAAAGTAAAAGATAGCGCACACTTCGGCGGTGGATACCGAACTGGCGTCCGCAAGGCGATTAGTATGTGTTACCCCATTGAAGTAAATGGCACAACCTGTAGCTCCTGCCAGCTGGGAACCGTCAGTGAATACTGGTGCATATGCCCGGTAATTGCTCAGAAGTTCCTGAAACAATCGCCGAAATACCTCCGGAGCGGTCGAGATTTTCACAAGGTTGGAGAGGGTCAAATTGAAACTGTGACGCCTCAGTTGCCAAGCAGGTTCCAGGTATACAAAAACACGCTCCACAGGAGGCAATCTGAGGCCCCTATCGGAGAGCAGTTCACGAAATCCAATACCACAGGGGCGTGAAGCAGTGGCGTTTCTCATAAAGCGGTGTGAATAATCCGGGCGTATCACAAGGTTAAAACAAGGATTGCAGGGGTCCGGAGACAACTTAGCAGCATAAGAACAAAGTAAAAATGAGCGACGCACTGCCAGTGGGGGTTCACCAGCATCGGCAAACAAACATTCCACAGACCAGTGCGGAAGGCTCCTGTAGCAAGACTTATACCGGTATGATGAACGGTGTCTAGAAGGCGAAGTTTAGGGGCGGTCGCTGCGCCGTAAATAAAACAACCGTAGTCTAGTTTTGAGCGAACGAGTGAACGGTACAAACGTAGCATCTCGGAACGATCGCCGCCCCAAGACGCACCAGAAAGCAGTTTGAGGATTCGAAGCGATCGGTCACAGGAGCCACGAAGGTGTCGGATGTGGGGCACCCAAGAAAGTTCACGGTCCAGGTGGAGACCTAAGAACTTCAAGGACGGAACGAAAGGCAGCGGCACACCGTTCAATTGGAGGACAGGAGGGGAGGTGTACTCCACGAAGACGGTGGAAGTGTATGCACTGCGTTTTCGTAGGGGGAAAACGAAAACCATTGCGAAGCGCCCAACCAGCGATGGAGTTTATGGTGAGCTGGAGTTGGCGTTCGAGATGATCTGTGCTGTAGGAGCGATAGTACAGCGCAAAGTCGTCCACATACAGTGATGATAATATCCCACTACGAATCACGCTAGTAATGCCGTTGATGGCCACGGCAAAAAGCATAACACTAAGAACGGAACTTTGGGGCACACCGTTCTCCTGAATCTTCTCCCGTGAGAGAGTATTGCCAATACGGCCACGAAAGCGGCGCAGCTGTACAAAGTTGCACAGAAACAGGTCCAGATGGCCACGTAACCCGGAACTGTGCAAATTACGCAGAATACCATGTCGCCAAATAGTGTCGTAAGCCTTTTCAAGGTCAAAAAAGACACTCACGATTTTCTGCTTCAGAAGGAACGCATTCTGCACATAAGCTTCCATAAGCACCAGGTTATCAACGCTTGGAAGATTGCGACGAAATCCGCACTGCTCGGAACACAGCACGTTGTTCGCCTACAACCACCAAGTAAACCGAACACTGATCATGCGTCCCAAGGTCTTGCAAACGACGCTCGTGAGGCAAATCGGCCGGTAAGAGGATGGGAGGGTCCGGTCTTGGCCAGGACGAGGGATAGGAATGACAATACCCTCTCGCCACACAGGCGAGAAAACCTGTTCACGCCAAATTCGGTTATAGAGGTCCAGAAGGAATGTAACGCCTGCAGGTGGGAGGTAAACTAGCATTTGTCGGTGAATATCATTGGGACCATGAGAAGAGTCCCTCGCAGCGTGTAAAGCATGAGTTAGTTCCTCAAGGGTGAAGGTTGCATTGTACGGTTCACTACAGTCAATAGTAAAATTAAGGCTAATTCTCTCAGCAGCTTCCTTAATGGGAAGAAATGCGCTGTCGTAACTACCCATTGCACTTGTCGCAGCGAAGGAGGTAGCTAGGGCGTCAGCAACATCCGGTTCGCTGGTGAAGGTGGAGCCGTGAACGGCAAGGCCAGGGATGTACGTCCTGAGACATTTGCCGGTCATGCGGCGCACCGAAGTCCACACTCTCTGTGAGGAGCTCCTGCGAGAAAGGGAGGAGACATATGATTCCCACGACTTCCGCTTGGCATTACGAACGATGTAGCGCGCCTTAGCCCGGGCGCGTTTGAAGACAATAAAGTTCTCCGCCGTCGGGTGTAGGTGGAAAAGACGAAGAGCCTTTTGAATGCCAAGTTGCAGTCCTCGGTCCACCACGGAACTGCAATACGCCGAGGGGTAGAAGAGCTTCGAGGAATACTGGATTCTCCGGCGAGCAAAACCGAGCAAGTAAAATGCTCCACCATATCTTCTATAGAGGTACTGTCATCGGAATGGAGATGGAGCAGAGAGGAAAATTTTTCCCAATCAGCCTTGGAGATAATTCATCGGGGATGTTGCGTGGGCAATGGATGTTGTCCCGAAAAACGAACGTCAATGGGGTAATGATCACTGCCGTGAAGATCGGAAAATACCGACCAATCCAGGAAAGGTAGTAAAGCAGGTCTGCAGAAAGTTACATCTAGGGCGGATAGGGTGCCATATGTGGAAGATAAGAATGTGGTGCACCGGAGTTTAAGAGTAATAAACCAGACCTATCGCAAACGTCTGCTATTATTGTACCTCAAGCATCGTCAGCAGAAGAACCACAAGGAACATTGCTCGCATTGACATCGCCCAAAAAGATCAGAGCGGGGGAATTTGTGCTAACAATGCCCGAAGCTCAGTGTCTGTGATCGCATCGTGCAGCGGCAAATAGACATTGCAAACAGAAATGGAGATGGAAGGCAATGTTACGCGTACAGCAACCGCTTGTAGCGGGATGTAGAGTGTAATACAGGCGGCAGGGATGGTAGGAGCCACGAGAGCAGCCACACCGTTTCAAGCAGGCCACCACCAAAGTCGTGTCTGAAGGATTGAAAATGACGAAATGGAAGGGTATGTTGGGGATGTAAGTGGGTTTCCTGGAGACAGAGGATTGAGGCTTGTTGATTATATGCTGAAGGTCTGGAAGACGGGCCCTGATTCCATTGACATTCCACGGGAGTATATCCATGGTGAGATAGAAATTAAAGTGGTAATTTCTTTCTTTCTCACCTTAGCGGATTGGTCTTTATTGTGGACCTCCAGTAGCGTACCGTCTCGCAGCCTCGTCGCGTTTTTAACCCTTCCGCAGATCTTGCCAACTTCCCTTTGTACATTGAATGGACTTACATCTGAAAATTTCTTCGTCTCGTTCAACATAGCCATAACTATAAACTAGTCAAAATAAGAAGGTGGTGCGCGGTTTGACATATTGATAGGACCATCTTCCGGAACCGTCGGCGTCAGCCTGCCATCCGGAGGTTAAAGAGGAAAAGACACAAATCTCCACGGTCTACGCCGTCAAGGGAACCACCCATGACCGATACCCAAGGCCTACGTCACAAGGGTTACTCTCAGAGCACCACTGCTGGTCCATATGCGTGTACCGTTTACCATGCACGCCCCGGTTTTAAGCCCCTACCAAAGGAATAACCGCCTGTGGCTCCCCACTCTAGGCCGTGCAGCGACAGAACACATGCACGGATTCAGGGGACTTCTGATTGATTACGCTGGGGCAACGTCAGCGGTAACACGTCCGGCCCGTGAAACTATCTCTACGACGTAACGGGGTCGTCGGGACACCAGCACAGGCCGGGCTCTCGAGGAAGCTACGTGAATGTACTTGACGGTATGGACGGCTCCGCACCTAAGGCTACACACAGGGGCAGTGGGGAAGGTGCACCCAAGCTTCAGGTCTGGGACCTCCGGAGAGCACACAAATTGGGAGCCGCGCTGGAACCGTGGGACAGGAACCACGGGGATAGTGAAAGGTCCCTGCTGGTGAGACAGGAGTTAATAAGCCTAATGTCCTACAAACTAAGAAGTTCCATAAGCCTAGAAGAGGAAGAGGGTGATAAAGTAAACAAACGAAAGAAGCAAACACAGAACCAAAAACGTGGCAACAGTGGATGGCGATGAGCAGGGTGAAGTGGCGGTGAGCGGCTCGAGAACCCTCGGATGCGCCAAAGTCGTACCTACCGAAGTAGGCCCCTGGAGGTCTTATGGCGATCTTTTCATCTTCCTCTTGGATGAGAATTTGGATTTCATTGACGCTGAACATTCAATCACCGTGTATGTGATCGAATATGATATAAAATAAGTCACGGTCAAATGCAGCACTAAGCGTCTAGTTAGTGTAGCTCACGTGATCTTCATTTATCATTTGCTGCATTTTAGTTGTGGAGCTGTATTGCTTATGTGTGTATGTCTATATATATAGACACACACACGCGCGCGCGCGCGTTCATCGCCGAAACTGCAAGAGTCTGATTTGAAAGGATATCTTTGAAACTCATGTTGGATAGCACAAAATTAATCTTGTTCTCGCAGCTGTGAACTTTAACAGAAATGGATTAACGTCTTAGATGTTATCGAGGAAACGAAGTTCATAAGGAGCATTTTTTGGGCGTCTGTTCACTTCCTAGTTTTAAAACACCTTAGTGGCTTCGAAATAGACCAATAGATAATTTCTGTATCCCATGGTGGAGAAATACGGTGATGCGGCAGAGAAGGGTGAAGGGCGATTGAGTTGGGTGTGGAACGCAGTTAGAAATACGTGTTCACGAAGGAATATTTTCTGTAATGAAAAGCACAAAATGGGTGTTGCGGAAATGACCCAAACACGTTCTTAAACAGAATGGCAAGGTTTCTGGAGAACTGATATTCTTGAAGACGCCCTTTGGATTTATGAAAGCGGCGTTGGATAATGGGCGAGCTGTTGCCACTCTGTGGAACCGAGGACCACCGCCTTGAATTTACCATATTTAGGAATGATATATACCAGCAGATGGGGCGTCAGGGGCGAACTTTCTACATTCGAATTTGATTGGTTACGGGTTAAGGAAGTGATGGTACGATAGAGAACCCACAACTGCGTTGTTTTTATTATAGTATTTGACGCCCGGTTTTACTACGATGGCACCGCAGGTGATGCCACTGATGATACATGGAATGAAGATGGATAATCGGTGGCATGTAATGCCTGTAAAACCGGAGAATCCTGATAAAACCCACCCCTGCACCGCTTTGTCCACCACAAATCCCACATGCGATCACATGAGATCCAAACCAGGCCGTCTAGGAGAGAGTGGAGTGGTCTAATCACTCGGCCACGATGCGGCCTGCGCTAGGTTGGATCTGTTCTCCTGGAGCTGTGCTGCTGTGCGGGGCTGCCAACAGGAATGTGAAGTTTCCTTTCCGCTCAGGATTCTGAATGGTTAGGGTTTGAAATTTGGCTGCATTGGAACAGGGAACCAAAACGAATATGGATAGACAGCAACACGGTAGGAAAAAGCAAGCGAATATGAACTGACCTGGGCGCCGTGGCTCGCTGCATGTGTTGTGTGGCTCACCCTGAACAAGGCGAGCGGCGGCGTGACGATGGATTTTCATTAGCAGGATCGGGTTCAGAAAGCACACGAAAGACTGAGAAAAAAAGTACTGCTACCAGAAATATCTCATACAGAGTACCGTACACACGTCTATTTTCCTTAAACGGTTGGCAGATATATTGTTCGCCTACGGTGCCAGTAGTAAAAGCGGGCGTTAAGCACTACAAAAAAGATATGTTGAGCGTCACAGCACTTAGAGCGGTATACGTCCTTGTAGGTTTTGCGAATGACTCCAACGTTATGAGCGTATTTGCTGACTGAAATTTGGAAAAGCACTTGTGCTTAGACAGGCCGTAGCGGCTGTACGTGAGGTATTCTTTGATGTAATCACCGCAAATGGTGCAGTCAAAACCTTGAAAACTTCCGGTGTTTGTTGACCATCGCGTCCCGCAGATTGGATTTAAGAAACGAACAAAATAAGACGAAAGAGGACTTGCGCTATGAATGTGAAAGAATTTTCCCGTTCGTTTTTGTCCACAAAGATACAAACCGAGTTTGACCAGATTTGGTACTGGGATCAGTGTTAGTCACTACCGCCAAGAGAAGTTTTGAATGTCATTTTAGGTGGGTAACCAATCGCAGGTGTAGGCGCCTTAAAAGTGAGGGTGTGTAGAGGGGAATAACGTAGAAGGAGTTGAATCTGAAAGGTGCTAATGATACCCAAGTGGATCTGTAGGTGTTAATTTCGACCATGGATGAATTTTCACCAGCACTAGAAGAATAATGGGCTCTGTCAATTTATCAGCAAAACTGATGCTTATAGACACTGTGCCGTGGCGCTGGCCCGAGATGTGAGACTTGTTTGCACTTGAGATCGAAAGTCACTTTGGTATACTCTAGGTTTCTCAAGATGGAGTGTTCCTCGTCTTTGAAATGAATACCTAAGCCGTCCTGCAGGGTTTGAAAGCATTGCAGATAGTGTGTATTTGGCAAGTCAGGTTGTAGAGGTTGAGAGGGAACAGGCTTCTCGTTCAATAAGTTGAAAGAAGTTCACTTTTAATTTTTGCAAAATTTACGGATTTTTGTTAAAATCGCCGTAATAACCGTTGTTAGTTGTCATGGCCGCCATCACTCCTCTGAGAATTTGTTTTATGAAGAAGTCGTTAAACGTCATTGCTCTAGACTCTTTGGGAATCTTGAGAGCGTGAAAATCGACGACCTTGACGTTGCTCTTTGCGAGCACGGCCTGGTGCGCAAGCTTGATGGTTGGCGAGGGCCGTATGGATTTTAAACGCAGCGTGGCACACACGATGTCTACGTAGCCCTTAAAGATGAATTGAACGGAAAACAGATAAAACTGGAAAGAGGAAGGAGCGAGCTTAATGGTCATGCTGGCATTGTTCAAAAGTTGCTTGTCCTGTATAAACAGAGCATTGGACAGAGGACCGATGAGCTGAACAACGTTGCTGCCTTTGTAAATCCCAGACGCTACTGAAGCCCCACATTGGCTATGATGCCGGCTGTATCCTTTCTCGATAGAGAAGATCCTAATTTGGTGTTCATTGCATCTTCGGAGTAATGGAGAAGTGTCTCGAGCTAAGTTCCATAGGGGTAACCCACCTGCGGCATGGAGACCGTGACTTGGGAGTATTTTTCATTAACGTGTTTTGAGGGTTTAGCAATAGGAGCTCGGTGTTCATTATAACCGGGACCTATTTAAAGGGGTCCAGTTCGGAACTCATGTGGACGGCTGCGTCTGCCTTTACGAGAATATGTATTGTAACTTGCGCCTACTGGGTTTAATCTTCGAGTGTTTGCTTTTTTTGTGTTTGGTGCGTTTTATTCTCTTGAGACGTCTAATGTCAGAGCTAATCATGGCATAGAGCTTTTCATTGATGTTTTGCTTTAAATTGGACCCTGCTTCCTTGAAACTATGTTTAAACGCTTCCTTCGGTGCTTCTCCCACGATGACGGAGACCACATGAGCACCCACCTTAAGCGCCCCCTTTTCGACCGCTTTGGCTCCACTTTCTAAAAATTGCAGCACCATTCGAAAGATTCCGCTAAGTGCGAAAGAGGCCACTGCCCTTTTGGTAGCCCTCGCTCCTGCAGAGAATGAAATCGCGACTGTCGAATGCGCCACCCTCCTGATTGATGTAGTACTGCGTCACTATGTGCACCTCCAATGTGGCAATTTCGGTCGGAATATAAGAACTATTATAAAGGGAAATCAGCGAATGGTAAGAGGTCGCCATAGCCGTTCCTTAAATCTAATTTGCCGTTTTGAAGTCTTTCTGAATCAGGGTATATATTTTGCAGGGGAAACGTCTGTTCATTGTTCAAGTAGGTATTTTTACTTCTTTCGTGTTTCATTGTCACCCTTTCTATGACGTGCACGAAAGTGTTGCCCTCTACTTGCGGGTCCAATAGATTGCAATACATAAGCATTTCTTTAGGAAGCCCTACATACGGATCTACAGGCTGTTTTGAGTATTTTCTTAATGAGTAGTTTGGTGTTCGAAACCTAGCATTTTCGCAATAGCTGTTAAGAGAAAACTCTAGATGCGATGAAGTGGCCCAGCCGGGTTCTTCGTTTATTAATCGTCTTTGCTTATGTTTGAAGACGCACCCTCCTGCTCCTCCTCCTCCGCTGATGACTCGCTTTGTCTGGCATCGAACGATCGCTCTCCAGACTGAAAGATGCCACACCGTCTTGTTTCGTTTTTGTACCAGATGACAAAGACGGGGGTTTTACTGGGCGAGATGCTGGGTCGGTTTTTGCGTTCCCAAAACTAAGGGTTTGGGTTTCGGTTTGGGTGTCTGGTCGGTTGCATCCTTTAAAATTTTGAATTCGGTGATCGTGTACAGAATAGATCGTGTACAGATCGTGGGCATAGAATTTTCTACATACCCGCGCACTGGAATGTATGGTAATTGCTCGGGATAGATGACGACTGCATTGACGCCCACTATTTTTTCCGCTCATCGAAGAGGAAACATGTTTGCACTTGCAAATACTCTAAGTTCCGATGTTCAACATATATTTGGGATTGTGCACGATGCCTTGTGGCATTCCTTAGCTGTATGAAATGTGTGATGAGGAACATAATGGAGTACTTGGTGACTATAATGTGTGCATCCTCTCGGGAGACGTTATAAAAGTTTACCGGATAGCCGAAATTTCTAAGAGATACTTCCCGTTCTCCCCGCAGAACGATTCTCTTGGGCCAGATTTCTGAAAAACTGGACTATTGTTATCGACATAGTGGTCCATCGAAGCTTTGCTGACGAGAGTGAGGTAAATAGCTTTATCTTAATAATTTCGAATTAATCATCGAAATTTGAATGCACGAGTTAAACTTGACGGGATACCCCTTCCTTTTTACCAGGACCTGCTTATTGCGAACGTGACCTGTGGTTTGTAATATGCGTTCAATCTTGAAAAGTTTGGGAAGCGTTACCTTGTATAGCTTTTCGGTGTAAAATAGGCCGACTATGGCTTCTCGGGCCAGATCAATAAACTTATATACTACGGGTTATCCCCATACCACCTCGGTTATTTCTTTTTTTCATTCGTCCAATTCTGTTCGTACCCTTTGTCGAATTTCATTTTTTTTCTTTGAAGATGCGCGCGTGATCGCCTAAGGAAAATCTGGGCTTTCTTGCGCGCGGCACACTACTATTTGTGCAAAGATTGTGGTAGACCTGTAAAACGTTAGATTCGCTCACGTCCTTTGGCGCCATTTTATGGATCTGTGATACCAACAATCGCAGGACTCGAGTAGGGCCGCAAGTAACTCCACGCATCTGTAACTGTTTTTGTGTGTGAAATATTTCCACATTTTCGTTTTTAAGGTGCGGTTTATGCGCTTCACGACACAGGCATTGACATTTTTAGCACTGAAATCCTGCCTGTGGTTTCTTTAAATAGTCGCGAAATTTTTGGTTGGTAAACCACCTTCCCTTGTACGTTTACAAAAACCTACGAACCCGCAGGTTTTCTTCGGGTTCCCCGGTTTCTCCTACCATCGCATTCTATTGCTGTTTCGTTTTCATTCCATGTATCATCAGTGTCATCGCCTGAGGTACCAGAGTAGTAAAAGCGGGCGATGAACACTATGAAACAACAAAACGAAACAAAAAACCACCCATAGAGTTTGACCTCATAAGAAGGCGAAACCTTCTCAGCCAGGATCAAACCCCACCACCAACACCATTTGTGCAACTACCGCTCCTACAACAGTACCGTGTGATGCAAATGTGAGGATGTCGGGAACGATACCCTGTTTTTCACCATCCCGGAAGTCCACCGCCACAAGGATAACGATGATTTTGAGGGAAACAGTCCGGCTCTATCGTTACTGGTGCCGATCACCGCAGCAGTGAAGCGCAAGCTTGCCTCATTCAGCAGAGGACCGGTGCCTTATTGCTCTCAGGTACCCTTATCGTACGAAGACCGCACCGTAGCGCAGTGGTTACACCACTCGCTTTTCACCCAGCCTGCCTGGGCACGATCCAGGCGACTGCATGTGGGATTTATGGTGGACAAAGCTGTGCAGGGGTGGGTTTTCTCTGGGTTTCCCCCACCATCACATTCCACCGGTATTTCATCTTCATTCCATGAATCAGTGTCATCGGCTGCGGTGCCATATGTAGTTAAAGCGTGCGTTAAACACTATAAAAAGTATCCCCGAACCAGCATTTTGGCACAAACTGTTTCGCCAAGCAACATCATTTTTTTTACGTGGGTGCACAAAGGAAATGTTGTTTCTGCGTTAAAATAGAAATTCCATATCTTGAATATTCCCAGTGAACTGAATTAAAAAAAAAACAATACTATTTTGCTGTGTTTGTTTGTCGCTTAGTACTATTAATATTAATCCGCTTTAGGTGCAAATTCTGCAAATACAGACACCTTAATCAAACTGTCAATTAATTTGCTGTTATAAACTATATTAGTATTATTATTGTTATTATTACCAATATTATTAGTTCATGGTTCATTTGCTAATTCTATACTTCCTAAGTGTTTTGCTCTTCAAAGGTAAGTAACGGTGTTTTGTTTAAAGTTTCAAGATTTCGGCCAAAGTGTCTCTTTTGCCAAATGCTACGCATTTTGCAACTTAATGAACTTTCAAACCCATATACGTATGTCAGTAATAAGTGAGTGTTCATTAAAGTAAATTTGCTAATTCTATACTTGCTAAGTGTTTTGCTCTTCAAAGGTAAGTAACCGTGTTTTGTTTAAAGTTTCACGATTTCAGCCAAAGTGTCTCTTTTGCCAGATGCTACGCATTTTGCAACTTAATGAACTTTGAAACCCATATACGCATGTCAGTAATAAGTGCAAGTGTTCATTAAAGTAAACTGAACATTGTAAAGCGTTGTAATGACACACCAAAGTACTATAATGCTTGTGTGGTAGAAATGTACGATCACAAACAAAAACAGTCGCCCGCTGAAAGGATATACAGTGTACATCGTGAAGTATGCCTTGCCCCGATTCATATTCTCCTACTTAATTAGTATGTCAGGCACGTCGTGCTTGTGTAATCAAAAACGTTCCACTCAAATACAATTTTTGAAAACCAAACATCAATATTGTAGCACACGATGACTTGGACAATTTCACACTTATTAACATAATTTTTATAATGTGATGTTACTGTATTATTGAAAGATTATGCAGTATTCTTTTTGCCATTTTATTTGTATGTGTATACTGTAATTGTTTCGTTTATTTGTGATACACTGCACAAGCTGAAATTTTTCTTTAATGTGTTTTTATTTTAATTTTATTTAACATTATCCGTGTTTTACATAGAAAGGATTCCCTTCCTGCTCCTTGTATTTTCATAGCAGCAAAAAAAAAAAAAAAAAAAAAAAAAAAAAAAAAAAAAAAAAAAACACAATTATTGGAAACAGTTTAAATAAAACGTTTATCAAAATACTATAAAATGCGCATTTAAAATGCAAAGAATAAGTTATAATAAATTTTGGTATATAACTAACGTAGTTAACTTCAGCTACCCGGATCATTTACATTTCGTCTTGTATTCCAACCCCTCTTCCTCGCCAATCCCTCCGCAAGCTTCCTCTCACCCCTCTTTTGCCGTTGACCCTTGTCGCAGGTTTCCTCATAATTAACTAATTCCTCCATTCCGCGAGTGCATGCATTTTCCATTTTATTAATCATTTGCTTAAATACTTCAACTTCATCGTCCATTTTAGCCACATTCCTTTTTATTCTGCTCACCAGTTTTATTGTAGTGTTTAACGCCCACTTTAACTACTTATGGCACCGCAGGCGGTGACACTGATGATACATGAATGAAGATGGAGCACCGGTGGAATGTAATGGCGGGGGAAACCGGAGAACCCGGAGAAAACCCACCCCAGCGCCGTTTTGTCCACCACAAATCTCACATTCGGTCGCTTGGGATCGAAAAAAATGTAAATGGCATGTTATTTATGGACGCTCTTTAACTGCTGTGGTTCTCAGCGTCCCATTCTAAATTGGGCGTGAAAGACCGCTTAATTTTGCTCAGAGGCCTATCAGACTTGGATCTTTTACGTGCCGTAAATCTACGACACGGGACCAACGGCTTTACTTCCCTTCCGAAGGTAGGGATTTTTACACCGAAAAAATCCGTCGTCCTCCGCCGGTTTTGAACCCGCGACCTTGGGTATATGAAGTAAGCATGGTAACCATTACACCACGGAGGTCGATGAGCCCGGACCGTCTAGGTGAGAGGCGAGTGGTCTAAGCACTCGGCCAAGCTCAGCAGTTCCTGCTGCTTCGTCACTTTTTGCGTTTTATCTTCCAGTTCTTTTTTCATTCTTTCCATTATCTCTGGTATTGCTCTTGTCCTCCTTCACATCATTGTTTTTCCTACTCCAAGTTTGTTTCAGTTTTTATATACTTTTCACCAAAACCCCCACCATTTCCTTTATATTCTGAATTAAATCTCAAGTTTCTCTCCGCAGACGCGCTTTTCACCCTTCCACTTTTTTCTCCCTCTGCCTAGGTTTAGCTGCCACACCCCATCCCCACATTCCCTAAATATTTATATAAATTGTTCAGGAAAATAACAATTCATCTCGTTTACCAAGCCATAAGTCATCACAAGTTCGCTTTCCTCCGCAGTAAATTTCGAATTCCATTCCATCCTCTCCGGCAAATCTGCCGTATACATCAACAGACTATCATCTCCACAAGAACCGAACTGTTGCCGCCAACATACATGCTCACAGTCTTTCTCCCTCGTATTACCCCTTTTCACATACACATCTTCCAGTTACAACGTACCCCTCCGGACGTACAAGTTATTCGAACTTCACACCATGTATCATCTCTCCACATCCCACACCTGACACCTCGTTATCGGCTTTAAACATTTATACACGTTCTTCAGTGTGCCCAGGTTAAAAGTCAGAGCTAAACCTACACCCACTAAACTTCCGGTATAAGAACGTGCAGTTGGTACACATCTCGTAATCTTTATCACACCTTGTAACATTTTCCAAATGCTCAGTGTCATTCAACTGGAACTCACACCTCTCAGGCACGTAAAAGAACCTCAAGCCTGATTGAGAGGCCTCTGAGCAAAATTAAGCGGTCTTTCACGCCCAATATAGAATGGGATGCTGAGAGCCACAGCAGTTAGAGAGCGTCCATAAATAAAACGCCATTTCATTTATTTCACACCTCTCGAAACTAATGCAGCTGTTCTCCGCGCTAGCACATTCACAATCATCGTTGCCATTTCCGTCCACCTACGCTTTTCCTTTTATACACCTTTATCCCTTCAGCATACATTTTTCCGACAGTCACATCGCGTCTTATTTTGACCAACACCTGCACTTTGTAATTCCTCTCCAAAATCCACAGCCCATTTTCTTTTCGGCCACTTCTTCATTTCAGTTTTACCTTGTTCTTCCAAACAATTTCCTCTTTCCATTCCGAACTCCCGTCCACAACACTTCGCTGCTTCTTTCTCCAGTCCACGACTCTTCTGTATTTCCCTTCCCTACACCCCTAATCCACCTCCAACATCGATTTATTCCCATCCTCAAATTTCACCGCTCATTCCTCCAGCCAATCGAAACGACCTTTATTTCCACAAATGCCTGCCATAAAAAAATTCTCCACGGCCTTGCAAATCATTACCCTCTTTTCAATTCTCAAACTCCCATACTTACGCTGCTCCCTTCTCTCCAAGTCACACGACTTTAATCCATTGCACGGATTAACCTTTCTGCGTTAATATAACCCCCGGGTTAGCCAAAATATTTCCGCTCTTGGCGCTTACAAACTTACCGCCATCGCTCTTAATTCGCCTTAAACAGCGGATTAACAGCGACACTAGCGGCAGGTTTATCGTTAATCCAATGGGCTAACACGGGGGTATAACTTCTCATTAGCAGTATACAAATTTCTTGACAATTTTACATAGGAGTGGTTGACGACACACGACACTGTCACAATCTAGCATAGCGGCCTGGACTACACACGTCATCTGATTTAACTAATGGAAATGATTCCGTGACGCAGTGTGATATGTCAAAAGGGAATAAACTAATTTTGCTTTCACTGCAGCTCACAAACAGCGATGGAAGTTTTTCTTTTTCAAGTGCGGCATGAGTGAAACCTTATAGATCGTTCATTATAATGGATTATATTGGCCTTAATTTAGGCCTATATTAGTAGGAGTATCAACCTCAATATTATGTATGTTTTTAAGTTCAGTACATGATCAGTCGTGTATTTTATAGTGCTGCCGAATAATACTTGATCTACAGCTGAGAGTATATACTTGCTTGGATAGCCAGGAGGTTCAAAGACCTTAAGGCAGTAAAACTATATCCAAATTGGTTTAACAATATAGACTCTGTGCCAACAACCCAGTCACCATTTTCTTGGGCATGTAGACATTACATGTAATGAAGATAGCAAACATAGTTTCAAAGAGAGTCATAGGTCTTAATTTCATAAGACCCAATCCCTTTTGTGGTGGCTATCTCCCAGAAGAATCAAGTATGAAATAATTCAGCTAAGAAGCAAGCCTAATTTTGAATATTGGAATGAAAAATAACTGCTATGCAAGCCCATGAATTAATTTTAGCTCTATCTTAGGGGCCACGACATACTTCACAGACATCTCCACATAATGGGACTTATACAAGACCCTTTATGTAGGAAACATGGGAGGAAGAATTAAACCTTCCAAATACACTATGTGAGTGCAAAGAATTTGCCATGCATAGATATGCATACTTAGACTCCTAGGAATCTGTGAAGATATTAAAAGGGCAAACATTAAGGATAGGGTCTGTTTTATTAAGACCATAGGATTTAAAGATTAAGAGGCATAAAGAGCTCTATGAACCCTTGTTCAGGCTTCTATAAATAGGTAATTCATTGCATCATCCAAAATGTTTGTTTACTCTGCTAAATGAGTTAGTATGGATATTAATTCATTATCAATTTAACACCATAGCACCAAATGTAGGTTGTCCAGATTTGGGATCAAGCCGATTCCCAATAAGTTTGTAAAGGAGGACAGCGTGCTCAAAGCTACCGTTTGTTACTTCCATTGCTATACTGATGTCAGTTAACATAGCCCCTTGATTCACTTATGTCTTCTTAGCATTTCTCATTCCAAATTCCAGAAAAAAGATGCAGTGCAAACGTATTAATCTTATATCACTGCATTATTGCGCGGCACGAGCGTAACTTAGCTATACATCTATATGTATGGCACAATCATGAAATGTAATAATCAAACTGCTTAATTTAATACACTGCGTTAAATGTTAAAATGTCATTAATCCGGCGTTGGTCGAGGTCGTTACGCTAACGCTGATGGTCGCCATGTGGACACGGGGCAGGAAAAGTGTTTGCCCAGGTTTTACCAGAGTATTCTATGGTTACATTTAGTAAATGTGTTATTTTAAGGTATCCTTTATTAAATAAATCGTATTATAGTACACAACTGAAGGCTAGCTTTTCATTTTAAATACTGTAATGTTCCGTTCTATTTTATTAATATTTAATTCGCATCTTTAGTAGCAGCAAAATACTTTGATGACATGCTGCTATAAATTTCTTATGGCCGAGTTTTTACATTCCTCCATAAAACTATCCTCTAGAAACGCAATTTACAATGGACATAATACACTTAACATATATACAATGCAATGCTCTGTTTATATTACAACACATAATAATACTGTTCTAATAAAGAGACTACACAACACATGTGAATTACAAAGTTTACGACGAAATAGCTGCACTAAATGTCCTAGTAAGATTATTTATATCTGCTAGACTCTACATAGTAATTATTTATCATGTTGAAACCTTTCTGTGTGTAATTTTCATACTGACACAGTGAATTTGTTTTTGAATACTTTCACTATTTTCTAACAAACTTATCTAGTCTTCAGAAATGTTTTCATTTCTATGAAATTTCCTACACAATGTAATTGTGTATTCACAGATGGGCAGATAACATTTAGCACATCTTTTGCGTTATTTTTTTGTTTGTTTAAAGGGCAGATGGCACATTGTCTTCTTGTACTGGTACTGGGCTAATTAGCTGTCTCAGATTTCTATGTGTGGAATTTCTGTTCTAGACGTACTCAAAGTTCCGATCGGAGACCATGAGTTGAAGGTCTGGAACTATGTATGGTTTTGCGAGAGCAAGAGCAAGGTTCTTCAGAACATTCTCCTGGGTATATCCACATCTGTATTTGAGAGGTAAATAACAAGTCTGTTTATTCCAGTAATGTTTATAAGGGAAAAGAATATCCGTAGTGGCCAGCGAAAACAAACCCTTGCAACAGAATATTTTTATTTAATTCATCCACCACGTCTACTCCACCTTTTGCCACTCTCATTTCAGGTTTGCAAGCATCACCTGTAGAGGAATCAGCATCATCCCCGAAGTGCATAGAGGAAATAACCAGGGCGTTTTTGTACCTTTTCGGGACGTAATAAACCCAATTCTCTGTTCCTCGAAAGCAAATAAACTACTGTTTACTGGTCGGTTTCAGGTATTTACCATGACAGCAGGAATTTTGTTTTTGTTTTTTCTAATCGTATCTACCAGAGTTAGGTTTTTATAAATGAGTTCATTCATTAGGTCCACAGAACTAAACCAATTGCCCATAGTTACATTGCACCCAGTGCCTTCAATGGGTTGAACCATTCATTTCACAATGGCACTTGATCTCATGTCTGTTGCAAATGGGCATCCATCAGGTTGTTTGCCAGGTTTGCTGTAGAGAACATACAAGCGTCCACCAAGGCAAATATTTTGATTCCATAACTGCATGGTTTTCTAGGAATATACTGCCTAAATTTACACCTACCTTGGAAAGATTCCAACATTTTATCAATCATTGAATACTCTCCAACACAGTAATGCTCCTGGATCCTTGATACAAACCTCTCAAACATTTCTCTTACTGGAGCAAGGTTGTCCACAGATTTTCGTGCAGGCCTTGTCGAAACATCCTCATAGCAAGAGCTCTAAGAATTAACAGAAACCTGTTGAATTTCATGGTCAGACGAAAGTGTTCTGGAGCTGTACAGTCCATCGCTCAAAGGTCGGTAACAATTTGGTGGGATGATTTCAGCATGCCTGCTGCATAAAGTAGTCCTAAGACAGCCTTCAGTTCTTCTAATGTGGTACTGGGTGCGCCACTTTCCCTTGAATAGTTTGCTTGAATTTTTGTAAGCCTCACATTGGTGTATTCCAACATTTTTTTTTAAAACGCTATCTGGAAAAAACAGCTGCCATCTTTCCATTTCTGTTGTTGCATACTGAACTCCTTGGTTTACACCTGTGGAATGAATAACAATATTCCTCTTCCTGGTAAGTGTGTTAGGAGGTGGTGGATGGACATTCCTCATGGTCACATCAACTCCACCTAAATATTGTGGCAAGGTACTTCCAGCAAATTCAGAACTTGATTCATCTGCAGATACTTCTGATGCTGTATTATGATCACTGTATAAGGAATTTTCCTTGCAAGCAGTCTCAGTAATTTCCACCTTACCAGATGCACTATCGTCATCAGAAAATTCAAATAATGAGAGAGATTCCTTTTCAATGTCCTCAAGCCATTTCAATATTTGCTGCTCTTGTAATTCCATTATTGATAACTTACTAATACAGACTGACACAGTACAATGTTAACCAATAATGCAAACACTCCGTCAATAATACCTATGAATTCTTGTCTTGCAACCTCAGAAACAATAACACAATAAGCCGACAACGATTGATCCACCAATGGTGGACATGTGAGCAGTGCGCTCTGTTCGGTGCATGAGTTATTTGTTTTTTTATTTGTTGGGAATTAAAATATTGAAATGCTCTATAGCATACATTAACTTGTTTTACAACCATGCTTTGAAAGGTACAGGTAGTATGAAACATTTTGATTTAAATATAGACAAGATAGCATACTTTTTAAATCAAAGTGAGCGCAGTGCTCAAACGTTGACCAACGAAAGAAGAAATCAAAATCAGTATAGAATTAGCATTACATGAGTAATTATTTCCTAAGTGGCATATAGTTTACTTGCATACTGCAGTTCTACTACTATATGGCATATGCTTTACTCAAATATCTTGAAAAATAAGAGAAACAGGACTGTTTTCTCAGTACACACAAACTAATGAAACATGCCGATGTGCTGCAGTGGCATGGGCATTTAAATGATTGATGGTGAAGAAGCTCAGACCTCACAGTGATTGAGCAAATGACTAGAGGGCGAAAACTTTCTCTAACTTTTGTTTATGCACAAAGCTCAAAGGGGAATGCAACAAAACAATCATCTTACTTCCTAAATGAAGGATATGCCCTGCAAAATGTAGTGATAATATTATTTCTATACACCACTACACTGTTATCAGTGCACAAGCTAAATAAATTGACTTCACACATCCTGCCATGCATAGAAGGGAGCTTTGGGATTACAAGGCAATCAGTGCCAATGAGGTGACTAATTTTCTAAATTAGAGACAAATCTTCCAAAAGATATAAAGTATGGATAGAATTTTGCAAAAGAAAAAAACGTTTGCCTATTCCCAGAGTTCATTTATGTTTCTTCCATTTTAAGCATACAGATTATGAACAGTTAAGGGATATTAAAAAGCAGCTTATGCCACATAAAAGTTTTGGAACGCCTGCATTAAAACCTAAAACCAATATCCTAACATAAGGAGAAATGATAAAAGATTTCCAAATACCAAGTTTTAGTATAACAACTGATAGTTTGTAAAGTTCTCCCTTGGCAAATACCAAAGAACATATGAGGCTGCATAGCTGGTTTTAATTGCATATTTTAATTGATAATTAAAGTGGAGATGGTAACAGAATAGCAGGTGACAAACTATGAATTCATGACTTAGGTATTGAAATTATAAGGAAGAAGATATTGCTGGAACTAAAAAATATCTATGAAATAATCATTGATGGGATAGATGAGGATAAACTGAATGATAGTTTCTATGCACCTGACACTTCATATTCTGGTGAAGGAGGAGGAGGAGGAGGAGGAGGAGGGGGAGAAGGAGGAGGAAGAGGAGGAGGAGAAGAAGAAGAAGAAGAAGAAAGGCTTTCACTGCATGTGGAGTAGAAGTTCAGCAGAGTATTTCATTCTGGCTTGGACATCTTTACATTTGTCTTTCAAAGTTTGTGTTTAGTATAGAAATGAAGTCAGAACTATTTTGCAGTACATTAAGGGAACCATATTATATGTAAACACAACGTGTTACTGTAGAAATACATTTACATGGAATTCACAAATATACCAGAAAAGAAACTGAAAGGAAATACTTTAATAGCAAGTTCTCTATTAATATTGGGGTACTGTTTCAAGAATCCTTTCGGAAATATCTGGGTCTGGTAATGTTGTCAAGACTGTATTTGAAAAAGCCACTGAGAACATGGCAACACCAATTGTTAGAACAATTTGAGATCAAAAGTGAGAAAAGAATTTGGATTCATTAAAAGATAAGAGGTAAACCTATATGATTGGCAGAGGATGGTCAATATGACTCTACAAGATTTTTGACCAAATATTTAGTATCTTCTTTTATCAATTTACATTTCCAATTTTGGGAAAGAGTTAAGCTCAAATGCTTTGCAAAAAGCTACCTGTGACAACATAGTTGCAAAACAGTAAATGCATAGAATTAAAAGTTTTTATCTCAGATATAAAGTTGTAAGGTATTGTATGCAGAAGTTGAACACTAATTTTGAGATACATTTGTCTAAAAGTTTAGTGAAAAAATGTAAGTCTCAAAGGCAGACAGAGCTGACGGCATGGAAAGCCAAGATGTATAACAATTTGTGGCGGGTTGCAAACTGTAATGAGAGGTAGCATTTAGTTAAAAAATTCAAGTTAATTTATAATAATGGAATATAAATGTTGCAAACAGGATCAATTATTGGTGACAGATGAAATGGGCACATTATGTATCAAAGAACAATCAAATACCCATAATGAATGCTCTGAAGAAAGTTATTTTGGATAGCTCCTTCTTGAAAGATTTGGCTCATATTGTAATATCCTGGTTGAGATATTTAATCATTTAATACTTGTTGCACCACATGGATGTGGTGCAACCATTAGATGTGTTTTTCCTTATGACAGTTTCCTACCACATGAATCAGTTAACAAGCAGCTGCCCACATTAGAAGTTTCTAGAAGAGTAGGGCGTTTTTGTATATAGTGGAGCTGGGTGCACCATATGCAGGTATTCGCTTTCAAGAGACCAAAGAAACAGGTTGTCATTGGCGGTAGAAAAGTTGCCAAAAATGACTACACAACCATGATATTAGTAAATAGAAACCTTCACCTTAGCCCAATCGCGTACTTTGATGGGTTTGCCCATCATTGCTTAACTTACACATTATGTACAATGATGGGTATTTCCATCATCAGCATTTGCAACAATTTTATGTGTGCTGCTTTACCATTCTGACATTATATCATCAGTTTTGGTCCCACAAGTCTCCAAGAGATGTCTCTGACTGAAAAAGCTGTCATGGTTATTTCTATCGAACTTTTAACAGCAAAAGAAAGCTCCGGGTGAATCAAAGAAGCCGCCAAATTTCCATCATTCCGTGAGCGGTAGAGCAGTAACACTTGCTGATCTGTACAAATTAGAAAATGCAAGACTTTTGCAATTAGTTTTTGAGGATAGGGATGTGTCTTCAGATATGTTTACTGATGAATCATCAGAGTGTGACGATACTGAGAAAGAGGAAAATGAGAGTGCCTATATACCAGCTTAACCAAACTGGCTTTAGTGTCTGCCATCATAATAACTTACAAATTTGCAAGAGATGTGATATATAATGTTCCATTTCAAGCACAATGCTCATCTGTAGGTGAAATAAATCCATCAATAGCTAGGCATCTTGGTGAAAATCCCAAAGAAGCTTATGTTGTTAGTGAATACATGACAAGAGTAATTTTTACTAAAAAAAAATTGTATTTCCGGGCACAAATTGTTCAATAAAAATGGTAGGTCAATGGGTTAAGTTTCTTATTTATTTAGGTTAAGGCTGTGTCTAAGTTCCTTACAACTCTTGTTGTAAAAGTTTTATGTTAATTTACCTCTTACTGCCAAGCGAGTCACCCCTTTAGGTTTGTAAAAGCATTCCAAAATTATTACAGTTTAATATCCTTTGAGGTGCACAAAGGAGGAGTTTGTGTTGATATCTGACATTGGAAAATACTGTTGAGTGAAGTAAAAAGTCTTAGAACTCACAATCTGCAGATCCACTACTGGACATAGCAGCAGCAGTAACAAAAATAATAGTAGTTAACTGATGTTCAAAACCTAAGGATGAGATTGATAAATTAACATAACATATAAACTACTTGGTGGAAATTAATAAAAGTGCAGGAGCAATGTCACATGGCGTGATTTTAGTGAGACTATAGCACCAAATGGGTGTGGTTCTGCAACAACATTGGGCAGCTGAAGAAACATGAAAGGACAATATGTGGCAATCAGTGAGCTGCTATGGTGCACTAAAGTGGTGGTGTTTACAACATGGCCTGCAGACAACATTTGGATGACTTCACATGGGGAAGAATCCTATCGGGAAACTGGAAGAATGTTGCCCAGGAGTTTCTTTTTGCTCACAGCATTATTTCACATGCTTGGAGAGCCTGCCAAACCACAGGCACTGCTGTCCAAAGGAGAGGAGGTAGTCGACCATGGTTAACTACAGCAGCAGATAGCCACTACATTGTGCAACTAACAAGAAAGGATCCACGTCAAACAGCAAGTGCAATTGCAGCTAGGCAACAATCTTATGTTATACAATGGCACAACGAGTGCATAGAGGTGGTCTCTTTGTCTGATGGCCAATACATTGCGCTTCATTGACACCCACACATTGGCAGCACTGTTTGCGATAGTCCCAAGAGCATCAGAATTTGACCAATGAAGAACGGGATCTTGTGCTCAGATGAGAGCAGATTCTGCCTGAGTAGTGACCCTCGACATACCGGCATCTGGCGAGAGGTGGGAGCATGCAGTGCACCCAGGAATATCCTTGAACATGGTTGTTTTGGTGGTCCAGGTGTTATGGTGTGGGGAGGCATACTGTTGCATGGGCATACCGACCTCCAAATCTTTAAATATGGCAGTGGCGAGCATTTAGTAGAAGCAACTAAAGCAGTGCTTTGGTAAACATTCCCAAATTATTCTATAACAATCTGATAAAGTCTATAGGCATCCACATTTACATTTCTTCAAAACATACAGAAATAACAAGTTTCACTGCATCATGGTTATGCTTACCAGCAGTGTACCAATGTGCTCCTGAGACTCAAGTGCATACTTTAGTATGTACTTGAACGAAAGCAAAATATCTATCTGTTGATTCAGCTACACCAGAGAGAGAAGATGTGTGCGCATCTGAAGGCTTCCAAGAGACACGGGCTTACATTATGCACCTTTACAAAGCAGTCCGTTTCTGTTAAGGTGGCAAAGTGCTGAAATATCATGTGTAAGGTGAATTTATAATAGTGGCATGTTACTCAGTTTGACATTTTACAGTTTGTAGAAATGAGTATGTGAAGATTGTTTGAACAATATAATTATTATACAACAATGCCTCAGCCTAAATGTATCATAAAAGAACTTCAATGTAACCCATTTTCCATATGTTCAATCTCAGACATATTACGGAACTACCAAATTTGGTTCAACTTACAAATAAATGGACTAGACATTTTCACTCAAATACATAGAGTACATATGAATGGTTAGCTGGTAGAGTTGAATTAAATCCATCGTTTTGTAGATATTGCCCATTGTTTGGTAGGGATAGCAATAATACTAGATAGATAAAAACTGGATACACACATCTGGAAAGTTAAGTCTATAGCCGGGCACTGATTATCTGTCAATCATCTATGATCTTCCACAAAAATAGCTGTTTTTGGAAAAAGTAGAATAGACACATCGCCCTGATGACCAGTTAAAAATGAACTTTCTCTAAACAATCAGCAGCAGGTAAAGTGAAACAGGAAAATACTTAAAATGCTTATTAACAGAGCATTCTGTTAATCGAGGTAATTACATTGAATTGTTAAATTACACTGCAGAATATGATACTCTTTCAGCAGAGCATTTAGAAACTTCAACAATCATATGCAAAATTATCTAATTGTTAGTTTAGTTATCTTATCAGCTATAAAACAAGAAATAGTGAATGTCCCTTTGTGGCAATTATGGTTGATGAAACCACTGATGTAGCAAATAAAGCACAGATGTCTACATTATGCATATGATGGAGAGATTAAAGAAAGACTCTTGGGATTTTGTAGGAAGAAGTAGTGCCTGACATACCCAAGCAATCCCAGAACTTATCTGGTGCTTATCAGAATTTGGATGTAATGAGAAACTGATTGTATGGACATTTAATGGTGCAGCAAGAATGGCTGGAAATTTGAATGGAGTTCAAGCACTAAACAAGGTTATGCATCCAGTGGCATTATTTTTTCATTGTTATGCCCATGCACTAAACCTTGTTTTGGCTCAAAGTACCTGCCAGATACCTGAATGCAAGATATTTTAGCACCCTTAATGGGCGTATTTCAAGAAAATTACTCTCACTCTCTCTCAAGTAGAAGAATCTTCCAAAAGAAGAAATATAAACTATAAACACATTTACTGCAAAGTGTTAGACAATATTACCAACCATTTGGAAATGAGATTTAAATTTACTGGCACATGAAAACTATGGACAGTGTACTAAAGAGTTCCCCAAAACCTGCTTTTGATGTCTCTTAGCTACTTATGGAAAACTTTTCAATGCCATTCGGTTGAAAAATGTTGTGATTGTAGTGTGGTAGTGAAGAATTTGAAAATAAAACCATGAGTGAACTTGCAAAATTGTTCAGCACTAATTCAACTCTAAAGAACAGCTTTCCAGATTAATTTGTTAGTATCATTACTTTGTACTATTCCAGCAAGTACTTCTTTGGTACAGAGGTCATTTTCAGCACTGAACAGAATCAAAGGTTACTCTCGAAATTTTACTGGAGAAGACAGGATATCACATCTTGGAATTATTTCAATTGAAGTGCACTTGTTAGAAGACCTCAGAAAATAGGAGCAGTTCTTTGAGTAGATGGTTGCTAAATTTTCATCTCAGGACCAAAAGACTTGAGTTTCTGTTTCGGATTTGTCTGTAATTTGTGCCATAGGTGGCTCAAAGTTTGAAGTTCATTATTTTAAACAAGGTTTTGTCTATTTATAATTTATTATGTTTTCTTGACAATAATTAACTGAATTCATTAAAACTTCCAGTTCTCATTTTATGAAGGAAAATCACATCTTTAATTTACATTTACTTAAAAATCATAGCGTGAAGTACTTCGGCTGCCCGGACAATCACTGCAAACCACTGGGATATGGTGTGCTCACTGGTCAATGTTATTTTGATATTATAGTCCTTCAGCAAGTGCATCTTTCCAGGTTGGCCCTCACTTCATTTTTATGGATGACAATGCATGACCACATCGAACAGTGCAGTAGAGGATCTCTTGGAATGAGAGGACATTGAACAAATGGACTGGTCTGCCTGCTTCCCCTGATTTAAATCCCACTGAACATGTGTAGAATGCTTTGGGGAGACGCATTGCAGCATGTCGAACACTGACCATCCACAATTGTCTACAGTACTAATGGAAGAATGGCATGCCCTATCACTAGAACTCCTTACAAACCCTGTGGCCAGAACATGCATTGCTGTCTGTGGTGATCATACCCCCTGTTAAGCACCATGTCTCTATTTTTGTAAATCTAGAGGACCATCATATAATGTAGTGACTTTAGTATAACTTATTTTCTATGAATAAAAGTGTCATTTCTATTTATCTCATTGCATATTTTGTTTAGTTTCCGACTGTAGCAGTTCTATGTATGATTCAAGCTTGCTATGTTACTTGGTAGTAGAACAGCATGCAAATGTTATTTTCTCCCTTAGGTTTTGCACACCATAATAATGGTGGTGGTGGTGGCAGCAGGGCCATGATAGTGATAGTGGTAGCAATTAGAGTGATAATAAAGAGAATACAAAACTTGCTATTTTTTTCCTTTCCTTTAAATAATGAAGTTTGAAGCTTATAACTACTCCACTGGGATCTAAAAATTTTAGCTTAACATCAAGCACTACACATTGTGAGGTGAGAACCAGAGGATTGTATCTCCAAATTGTATATTGTGTTGTTAAGATGTGGAAATGGATTCGACATCATCTAGAAAATTGTTCAATCCTTCAAGATTCTCAAGATCTAACTTCTAAGTATTGGGAAGCAAGAAGCAGAATAATTTCATTATTAACTTGAGCTTGAGGGCATTACATACATGCACACATTGCTGTTTTGGAATGTGTTGTTTTTCATTTTAAAATAAATTTGAAATTGTTCTCTTTCATATTATATCACTGGTTATGGGTGTAGTTCTATCTTAAAATGTTGGTAACACTATGAACCAGATAGTTCTATCTACAATTCAATTCAATTTTTTATTCACCGAGGATATACAATTTGTACATATGGCTTCGTCAAAACTTACAAACTAATTATTACAAGAAATATAAATATACAATATATAGGTGTGACAGAATACAGTTAAGTAGTTAAATATCTAAGTTAAGAAATTCATTTATGCTATAAAATTTGTGTTTTAATAACCATTTATACATTTTAGATTTAAAGAATTTTCCTGGCACAGCTTTTAAAGGTTTGGGTATCTTATTATATAAAATTATTCCTTTGTGGGATACACTATTGAGAGTTTTATTAAGTTGATGGCACTGTAGATGTATTGCTTCAGCTGTTCGGGTATTATGGGCATGATAATCCTTGTTTCTAGGATATATATACATGGTAGAGAGAGTATGTTAAGCTCTTCAAAGATAGGTTTACTTGGAGCATGGGGTGGTTCCTGATTCATTATTCTTAATATTTTCTTTTGTATTTTAAATACTATATTTGATTGGGTAGAGTTCCCCCAAAAGAGTATTCCAAATGAAATTATTGAATGTATATATCCAAAGTATACCACTCTCATTACCTCTTTACTACAAACTTTGCTTAACACTCTTATTGCATAAGTTAAACGATTCAATTTATTACTAAGAATGAGAATGTGATCTTTCCATGTTAATGTGTTGTCTATTGTAATACCAAGGAATTTAGTAGAATGTTGGTGACTTATTGGGCTATTTTCTACAAGTATTTGGAATTGATTTGTGAGGTTTGGATACTTTTCAAAATTTAAGTAGCTTGATTTATTAACATTTAACAATAATTTATTATAATTTAACTAGTTACACAATTTTGACATTGAGTCATGTATAGTCCATTGTAGCGAATTTTGACAATGACTTTTGAACACAAAGTTTGCATCATCTGCAAAAAGAACAGTATTAACGGGAGTCATGTGTAATGGTAAGTCATTTATATAAATAAGGAAGAGAACTGGCCCTAATATGGAGCCTTGTGGTACGCCACACTCAGCTATTTGTAAATTTGACCACATACCATCAATTTCGACTAAATGGGCTCTATTTGTAAGGTATGATCTAAACCAGTCGTTAGCAACTCCTCTGATGCCATAATTTTCAAGCTTATTTAACAAAATGTTGTGGTCTACTGTGTCGAATGCCTTAGATAGATCGACAAACAACCCTAAGGCATGTTCATTCTTGTCTTTTGCACTAAATATTTCTTCTAAAAAGGAGAAAATAGCCATATTTATTGACTTACCCTTTTGAAACCCAAACTGTGATTCAGATATTATATTGTACTTTAATAAAAAGGGTACTAATCTATTGTACATTATTTTTTCGAGTATTTTAGCAAACACACAGAGTAAAGAAATGGGTCTATAATTTTCAACACAGGTTTTATTACCTTTCTTATAAATGGGCACAATTTTAGCAATTTTGAAAACATCCGGAAAGCAGCCGGTAGCAAGGGATATATTGCAGATATCTGATAATGGTTTGAGTAAATAAGTTCCACATTCCTTTACGAGAACATCAGGTATATCGTCATATCCACTACATTTTTTATTTTTTAGACTATTAATAGTTTGTTCTATTTCTTTTTCTGTAGTTGGAAATAAATAAAGTGAGGCATAATTATTTATAATCTGTGGTGAGGTTATGTTATCAGATAGTGGAGGCATGGTTTTAGTTAAATTCTTAGCCACTACTGCAAAGGAATTATTAAATGTGTCAGTGATGATTTTTTTATTTACTATTGTGTAGTTATTCACAGTTAATGTTATTTTATCATTTTTTTGTTTACTATTAGTTTCTTTTTTTACTATGTTCCAAATAGCCTTGCCCTTATTCTGGTGACTATTAATATAATTGTCATTATGTAATTTCTTTGCTGCAATTACAGCTTTATATAAAGTGTTACAGTACTTTTTAAAATATTCTTTAAATTTGGGATCCTCTGTCATTTTATTAACTTCCCTAAGCATCCTCTTTCTTTTACATGATAAAATAATTCCTTTTGTTAGCCAACTTTTACAATTAGAAGAGAAATTAGAGTAGGGTCTCACTTTCTTTAATGGAAATGCTACGTCCCGATAATGGGAGATTATGTTAAAAAAATCTGCTGCTTTTTTGTTAACGCAATTATTATCTAAAGTATCCCAAGACTCTATACTTAAAAGATGCTTAAAATTGTCTATATTTTGCTCATTAAATACCCGCTTGTAAATGGCTTTGTTTTCCTTAGATGAAATTTTATTACTCTTCTCCGGTAGTTCCGGGCTTACAAATATTGAGTTATGATCAGAGATTCCTGTATTAATGTTATTGATTGTACAATAAGGAAAATTGCAGCTAGCAAAGACCTGATCTAAGCATGTTTTTGAAGAGCTAGTGATACGCGTTGCATTTTGTATTAGTAGCTTGAGGTTATAGGAGTCAGTAACCATGAGGATTTTCATTCTTAGAGGGTAATCAAGTAAAAAATCTATATTAAAATCTCCACACAATATTATAGGAAGCTTTATATTTTGTAAGATACCCAACATCATATCAAGCTTATCTAAGAATGTATCAATATTACCATCAGGGGATCTATATATACAGATGACCAGGAATTTAAAATTAGGGTATATGATTTCACATACAACATGTTCAAAATTAATTTCTTCATTTAAATATGATGTATGATTAATATTTTTGTATTCTCCACCATTAGTGTGTATTTCCTTCCTATTTCTTCTGTAGACATTATTGCTGAATACATTGCACTATGATAATGGAAAATACCAGAAACAAAGAATTTACTAGAAAGTAAGTTTGAAATTACAATTTTCATTCAATATGACAATCCTTAGTTATTGTTATCCATGTGGTATCAATTCTTTAAACTGCAAAATAGATATTTATTTGGCTGAATGTAGTTTAGCAGTGTATGTTATGTCTGTACTGAAACAAAATTTCTTCATATGTTCATGTTTTACAGTTTATGAAAGAAAGATGATTATTGATGACAATAAATTGTGCAAATAATACTTCAACCAAAGACTCTAGTAAACAATGTAGACTATGATGGAGAAGAAATGAGGTTAAAGGCTTACTAAACTTAACTTTGAACTGAATCTATAAAACTGAATTATTATAACATTTTCTAATTACAAACCATCTCCAGTGAAAATATCCCATAATACTGGACATGGATTGGTAGCAGGAGAAAATACTTTTTTGTTAACAATAAATTGTTGCCTATGCGAACACAAAGACTGACCACAAAGATACAACACATTCCTGAAAATTGGAAGAAGATTTAAGTGAAAAATCTTTTATATGGCACGAAAGGAGTACCAATAGAGAAAATAATGTAATGGTAGTTTGTTTTGATTTCCAGAATATGATTACTTTACCCCACGCAAATGTTAGTTCCTTTTTAATACAAGAAAACCAAACTCTCATGTTTCTAGAGCTTTTGTGTCATTTGGCAAGGAGCTTGTGTGGTAGATCTGGAAATGACATAACCAATGCTGGTTACAATGCTGAAAAACAATTTCTTTCATGTACCCTAAGTTGAAGCATGTATTCTTTGAGTTACAGTTGGATTTCTCAAAATAGGAATTCCTATTATTTCCTTTAGCAAAGGAATTACTTCTTTTCTTAAAGAAAATTGTCAAATTAGAAACATTATAATGAAATACATAACACCAAGCCATTCTTGCATTCAAGAAGTTGACAACATACATTTAATATAGAGAAGTCTCTGAAATGCTCAGCAGTTTAGTTTTCACTTTCTTTAATAAGAATATTTCTGTCTGGCAACAGCAGTTTGATTTCGAGATAACTGAAATAACAAAATTTGATTTCTATGACTATTACACTCAGAGCAAAAGTTTTTAATACAGTAGTGCCATTCATGCAGGTGTCACAATGGAATCCAAAATGAATAACATTAGCATTTACTTTAAAAGGAGTCGTGGTCATCAGGAAGGTAACAAATTCATTATCTTAAAAAATAAAAATTTAAGAAACAAAGAATGTCAGATATGACTACCAAAAGCAAAACATTTGCCTCCATGGAAAAAAATTGTCAAAAGAAAGGGTGCAGATATTTCAATCTATGATGAAAAGGATGCCCTTATTGATGTAGAGTTCTACAAAGCAATTATTAACTGGTTATGTGTACCTTTCACCATATACAGAGATGCTTTGAATCAGGTTCTATCAACATAATGCTTTTATTTAAACATTACAATAAATGTATTCCTTTTGTAATATTGTAATAAATTGAAACAGTAAGTTATAGAAAGTTTGTTATTCATTTACCAACATGGTTTGAAGCAATATCATTATTCACTAATCTCAAACTTTGAACCCCACTTTTGACAAATTCAAACACAGATAGAGCCCTCTGGTTCTCACCTCATGATATAATATGACAATTATTCCTATATGTCCAGTAGCAGTCCATTCATTAATTAACTCATGGTATAAACTGCTTGGAGTAGAAACATTGCCAGAATTATTGGTGATGAGTAATTCATTTCTAGCTCTAATTTCTGGTTTTAACACTGAATTATGCTTCACAAATTCAATGAAAAAAGGAACTTAACAGAGTGTAAACCAATTAAAGATTAAATTTTGTAGAGATGGAATCGAGTGGACACTCAAGGATTTCACTTCCATACAATTAATGCAGGAACATTTTTTGATGGCCTTTGTCTACGTTATCAACTACTGTCGACTGGCTCAAGTATCCAGCTTGGTTGATGGTGTGTCATCTGACAGTGTAGATTGGAACCATTTAGAGTAAAAGTTGATGTGTTTAGTCTCTACAAAATTTAGTCTCATGATTCAAAATTTAAAGTATTACAATCTATAATAGATTTTTGAAAATTAGGGTGTTTTGTCATAAATAAAGCCACCCTTCATCAATTTTGTGCTTTTATAGTCTAAGTAACATACTTTCCTCATCATTCATGGTTATACATTTTGCATTTCCAATGCACAGAACCATCATGTTTATCCACAAATACACTAATGATGTAAGTATGGTGTAATCCCCGAAATATAATTTTTTGGTTCAAACCCATAAGGCAATACATTTTCAGTCATTTAAAAGGCAATTTATATGGATTATGAAAAGTAATTGGTTAGTTTTTAGCCTTGCTTTCTGTTTATACACATAAAGTAAGACTTCCTCTAGTTAAAATTATATGGGGACTTTGCTTGGCATTTAAAATACCTTGTGATGTTACATATGTGTTAATATTTATTTTTGAGTGGCTAGAGGTGTGTGATCTAATGATGTCATTATATTATGTTGCAGAAATTTGTAACCACCATTGATCTTAGGATGGTGGGACCAGCATGTTGCTAAATATTCCTGATGACAAACAAACTACAGTAAAACAATTTTTTTTCTTTACATCTTGCAAGTATATCATGAATTATAGGAGCTGTCAACTTTGTTACCATTATAGTTAATATAAAACCAATAAATATAACTCAAGCACAAATACCATTATTTGTTAGATTGGTTGAAGTTACTGCACTTTGTTGAGGTCCCAGCAGAATTCCTGTAGTTATCACACAATTTTATTTTATTTATAAGTTTTGGCTTATGCATTTTTTGCACTTCAATTACTAAATATACGGTCCTTAGAAGAGTTCAGAAAGTAAGTCCCGATCGTGACAAGAGATGGCACCACCAGTCAGATAGGAATGCGCATGTGCAGGAGTAGAGAGGAAGTATGTGGAAATAATGCAGTAAAGTTCCAATCTTGTGATGGCAGTGGTTATTGTGCTGTGCTAGGAGAAAAAGGTTGCTCTGGTATTGTCTCCCGCCAACTACAGGGTTCATGCAGTCATTCAATTTTTGCACACTCAAAAGCAATCTCCAGCAGAGATCCATTGCCAATTGTGTCATGTGTATGGACTTGACATCATGTGTGACAGTATGGTAACACAATGTTGCTAGCAATTCATTGAAGGACAAACCAATATTCACAATGAAGAGCCATAGTGGCCGACTATCCCTGGTGAGGCCAGAAGTGTTGGAAAGTGTGTGGCAAGCAATTGTGCATAACTGGCACTTCACAATTTCAGAACTCTCTTGTCAATTCCCCCAGATGTCTCGTGTGCTTTTGTATGAAATTGTCTCCCAGTGGCTTGGTTTTCATAAAGCGTGTGTAAGATGGGTGCCTAGATGTCTGGCTGCAACATTGACATTCCTACAGCAGTATGCAGAGAAAGGTGATAAGTTTCTCCACAATATTGTCACTGGGGATGAAACATGGGTGTTGCATGCCACACCAGACACAAAATAACAATCAATGCGTTGGTGGCCTAGTGGTTCACCTGTGAAGGCTAAATTCAAGCATACAATCTCTGTAAAAAAATCATGTGCTCTGTCTTCTGGGATTGATGTGGTGTCCTTGTGTGAGATTTTACAATGAGGGGAGATCGTAAGTGCTGATCAGTATTGTCATAAGTTGCATATGGTTAGGAGGGCAATCCAGAACAAGAGACATAGGATGTTGCCGAGAGGCATTACGCTATTGCATGACAATGTAAGATCCCATACAGCCAATGCCACACAAAATGTGTTGAATAAGTTTGGATGGGAGATCTTCGACCATTTACCCTACAGCCCCTTCCTCATCCCAAGTGATTCTCATCTCTTCCATCTCATGAAGCATTTTCTGGCAGGTAAACATTTCCACAATGGCACTCAGGTGCAGAAAGAAGCGACTTCGTGGTTCTGGACATTAGCAGTAGATTCTTATGACTTGGGCATACAATTGATGATGCACTGTGATGATAAATGCCTCAACAATAGTGGTGAAAAGTAGCCAGTGAATCTATGAGATTATTCTAATAAATATTTCTTACTTTGATGTTTTTGTTCTTTTTATTGGTCATCTGGATGCACCTCATATATTTAGGGCCAGCTTCACAGTTTAAGCATAAGCGAAAGCTTTTGATAAATATCTGAACACAATTAGTACTAGACTTATGCTATGGTTTACACTTTGTGGATTTCAGAATCAGATAGCCATGTTCATCTTCTATGAGTTGAACAATTTGAAGGTTGATAATGCTTGCCCATGAACTGCATATAAATTCCCATCTTATATGACAATCCTGCTCCTGAAATACACTTTTGTAGGTTATCCAGCAATGTATTCTTAAAATGACAGAAAAACCACAAACACCGGATTAGAATAGCGTGAGATAATTTTGACAGCTCTGCATACTGTAGATTTGAGATACTGGAAAATGTCAAAAAAAAAAAAAAAAAAAAAAATTGTTTCTGATGAGAGGGCTTTCTTACTAAATATAAAGCATTATGTTATAGATAGAATGGTATGAGAATTATAAAGTATTAATTTAAAGTATGAAGTATAGATTTCAAATTAAGTTTTGCTTACCAGTTGGTTTTATGTTTAAATGTATCAATAACTTCTTGTACTATCATTGCTGACCTTTTAGTTAAAGTCTTGTGAGAGTTCTGAGTCATTCCATACCTGAGAATGGTTTGGATGAAATTGTGTTTCCTTTATGGAGGCTCTTTCAACTGCTGTTGGTTCTGTGTCCCATTCTATATTGGGCATGAAAGACTGCTTCATTTTGCTCAGAGGCCTCTTTATTAGGCTGGAGGTTCTTTTACATGCCATAAATCTACGACACAGGACCAATGGCTTTAATTCCCTTCTGAGGGAATACAATACATGCTAAAGATTTTTATGCCCAAAAAAATACATACCCTAGTTTTGAGCTCGTGACTTTGGAAACCAGAGGCTAGCATGTTACCTCTAGACTGTGGAGGACAACTGAATGGTTTGGATGCACTCTACATCACCTCTATCTTGGTTGCTAAAAATCTTGCAACTAAAAGCTTTGAAACAGATTGTACTATCTACCTTGAAACTATAACTAGCACAGTGTGAATGTATTTATTCATTTGGTATTACTTTCCAAAATCAGGGAATAAATAAAATAAAAAAAATATATAATACAATGCCACTACAGACCTTATGAGCCTAGGCCTATCAACCTGACTGGTAGCCTCAGGCAAGTCCCTGCATGCCTGGCTGCACAGACCAGCACAAGTGTCAAGAATTGAAGTGGAGGGCAAAAGACATAGAAGGTTGCGTGCAATACATTGGTTGTAATGGGAAAACAGTGAAATATAAAACAGCTAGAATTACGTCATAAGGATAGCTGAGTTGGAAATAATTGTGACAACATAATCTTTATGATCGTCAGCATCTAATGCATAGGGATTAGTCCTTGAATGTCCTGTTGGGAGTTGAATAAAATCACTTCATTAACTAGATGGAATTTCATCCCACAGGTGAACAAAATAAAACTATTATCATTGAATTTGAGTATCGCATACCTGCAATTAAAGTGTTTTACAAATGGGATGTAAGCGTCACAGGCAGTATAATTTAACTTTAATTCTATTTTTTGCAGTCTCTTTCAGTGATTTGATGTCTTCTTTCTGTTTTTTTTTTTTTTTAATGTACAAAGTCATCAACAAGAATAATAAAAAGGACTTGTTAAGCCTGTCTCTGCAGTAAAGTGGTCAAAATGCTGAATTAAAAATGCAAAATATGCTGGGTTTGATTCTAGGCCGATGAAGTTATTCTTATTTAATTATCATTATTCCCCACCCTCAAGAGCCTGCAAATATGGATGCAATAGTGACTGTGTGTCAAGTTAATTGAGGAGTATAGTTTTAATGTACACCTCAACAATTTAAGCAATTATAGGTCAAAGTGGTAATGCAATGATATTACCTACGGTGGTAAAAACAAATAAATTAATAAAGTGATTTAGCAGAAAAAACCAGATATCTATGCAATACTAGATTTTCAGAGACTGTATGTACAGTATAAAAATAAAATAAATGTGAAATTAGATACCTGTACTCATCTTCAGTAAACTATATTCAAAACGTTAACTAAACATTTTCTATCAGTATTTGTGGTATATTTGTGTTAGATAAGATAGGTGTATTAATTTGATGTGCACCACAGGAGAGTATGATCTGTGCTTCCTGAAATAATTCATAAACAAATCTAAAATTAGAGTTGATTATTACTTAATGTTCTTTAAGTTCTTACACTTTTGCGAAATTCCTTTTTAGCACCTTGCAGGGTTGTGTTTCAGTCTGAAATTACAGACTTGAAAATCTAAGTTCATCGAGATTTTGGGTAGTTTTTCTTTTTAATTTAGGACAAATTATAATATTGAATTTAATATTTTAGCACTAACTTCTAATGCTAATAAACATATACAAAATAGTTGTAAAAATGAAATTAGGATCATCTTGTCTTTATTCTCATGGAAACAATTTTTCTCAAAATGCATTGAGTGGTATTTTGATGGCACAAATTTGTCACATAACAGAGCAGCTAACCATTATACAGCAATTCTGATTTATTTATTAGAAACATAAATTAAGTTATCATTTGCCTAGTGACCAAAGAAGCCCATAAGAATAAATTGAAATGAATATGGAACACAAATGTTACAATTTATTCTTATTTATGGAAAGTGATCTCTGAATAATTTTTCTGGTGGTTGCTACAGTTATGCAGCATAGGAATGCACCAAGTTCACTATTAAACCCTAATTAACCTTTAAAACATCTCGCTTTTAAAGCATTAAACATATTGAACATACTGCAAAAAGTAAGATCAGTTTCAATTAGCAACAATAGCGCCAGCGGCATGTCTAGGTAATATAATTCTAAGGTCTTTGGCCTCAGGTCACAGAGATGGGTGATCATCCAACTGATACAGGCAGTTGATGTGGCCAGCATTCCGCCGGAATGTTGGTTATCATGGCTGGCATCACTGCTCCCACTTTCATCATGATGCTGAGTGGACACTGGTCCTATACTCAGGACTTAAAATCTGCAACCCATGGGTGGGATTAAATCTGGCCGCATTCCATGGTCGGGAACCAGAGCACCATGCTCTAGCCTATGTGCCAGTGCAGAACAGACAATAAATAGCATTCACTAAATGTTTCCATGGATGCTAATGATGCAGTGAATGTCGTAGACAGTCAATTGCTTTCTGATGTGTCATATCATCTCAGAGGGGTTATTAAAATCCTGAGGCTGCAAATGAAAGCAACAGCTTGAGAAACTAGTTCCTCATAAATTAGTCTAAGTGATGCTGTGTTAAAAGAAAACTGACTTCACAAATATACAAGTAAAAGCTTCATCAACAATGTATTTAAGAATATCTTTAGGAAACTTTTTCTTCTTATCACAATCCTTGTAATTTTCTGATGCAGTGAGGAGTGTTTTGTTTTATAGCATTATTGTTTTTCATTTCTGTGTTACTGCATAAATTCCATATATATTTATGCATGTCATAGCCATGTTCATGTACAGTTCACTTTTATTTGCCTGTTTAGAGAACAAGCACCTGTTTAGTGTTAGCAATGTTGTTATTATAGTGGCTGGCATTCAGCATAGACATGTTCTAATGCTGGTAGTTCATACAGCGCTATGCATGGTAGCCATAATTAATAGTTGCTACACAGAATCAAGAATTATTTGTATTTCTTATACAGTACATTAAAGTATTTTTTCTGACACAAGGTTTAATTAATTTTATCCTTCCACTCAAACCCTTTTCCTAGTTTATGCTTTCCCTTATATAGGTTTCATACTTTTGTTTTCTTTAATGCCCCTGAAAAAGCATATAAACAAAGTTTCACCCTAATGTGATAAATGAAATATTTATTTCTGTGTTTTGTACCTCTTTAATGAAAATAAAGCATTAGAACTCAGAACTCATGTACAAAACTCGCTGAAAAATGATTTAGATAACATCCTTATATTTCTAAAAGTATGACATTAAAACATGGTTCTATAGTCCTTTGGAGGACCTAAAAATTATGAATATGACAAGATGCAGTGAGGATGCAAGAGATAAGATAGAATGGAGGCTGATTGTGAAGGAGGCCAAGGCTCATATAGGGCTCTAGTGCCAATCATGACGATGCTAAAAGGGTATATGGTTTACTTAAATCTCAGTCATAATGAAGTGCAATGGAAGCTACTGATGATATCAATGAGTAAGAGAAGCAGAGGAAGTCACTTTAGGAGTGCAGCTTCCCAAGATAGAGTAAAGGAAGGGGCAACCATTTCCTTGGGAAGTCACATTGTAGCAGAACTGTCAGACGTAAGATAAATTCTCTCTCTAAACAGGTTCTAGAATTACACATCATATAAGTATCATCAAAAGGAGAAATGGGCAAAAGTACCACAGTGATTAGCAGTCTTTTGTTGGAGAAAAGGGAAAAGTAAAGAAAGAGAACAGTAAAAGTCTGAAAAATACAAAACTCAAAAAAGAATATTATTTCACATTTTCAGCCCGATTTTAATTTAGCTGTCTTACACACCATGCCTTCGTTTTATGGGAAGGCCACAACCAACTTAACTTTTAAAACGGACCTACTATGCGACTATAGTGCAGAAATTATGAATATTACCCAAGAAAAACTTAAATATGTGATGTCCAATGATGTCAAGAATGTCTTTGTGAAGATGGATACCACTTTCAACAAGATTAGTACTCATTACATATGTTACTAACACTCGTAAGTAAGTAACGCAGGAGTTACGGAATGGAAAACCGTGCAGTATGTAGACAATGTGAGCGGAGCACGCATTTGCATGATCTGTGACCTTGGCATAAAATGAAGGCACTGCGGTAATAAATAACTTTAACTCATATCTTAGAAAAAATGTTTTTTAATTAAATTTAGGAACTTTTTATTAAGTGTGGTTTTAAAATTTGTATACCACCTCATAACTGCTGTTCTTCTTTCAATCTTTTCTTCCAAAGAAAGCTCTTCCTCTAATTTTAGAATCTCTGTAAGCTCAAGCCAGTTTTTAACATATATTACTGGTGCATCATACTGCTTCAGAAGTCTGAGAGGCGAAGATGAAGAAACACTATCACAATTTCCATTTGTAAGCACATTTTCAATCACTGGCACACTTCCAAAGGACATGGCTTCATACACTCTGTAGCATTCTGTATTCATTCCAACTGGGCTAAGTGTAAGATCTGACTTGAGCAATGCACTGATGTACTGCTTCAGCGTTTCCACTGTTTCCAATGGTTGCCATCTGTGAACAAAGAACAAGGAAAACATCAGCAATGTTCAGATGAAAATTACATGGATAGAGGCTGCAGACTTGAAGGATGGAACAACATTACAACATGTAAATATATTAACAATGTTAAATATTTCTTACATTAAAGATGTATTAAAATCTCCAATGATATACTTTCTGTTGTTTACATAACATCAGGTAGTTTAAGAGGAAAAAAAATCAAAGATTGCATATCTAACCAGAAATGCTCTGAGTAACAATGGTGTGACAATCAAATCAAGTAACATGGAAGCTGCATTCTATGGTGACACAATCAATTATGTTTTGCAATCTGCCTGCACACTTGCTATTTTCAAAATTTTAATTCCTTGAGAAGATTTCTTTATAAATTGGAACAATATCATAGTAAAATATTTCAGAAAAGTGAGACAAAATTATAAACATTAAAAATCTCCACTTACATTTCTTTTTTATAAAACTTGGATTTAAATTATTTATCATTTGCTACTTTATGTATATTGTGTATCCTTGTTTACATTTCATTTTTGTAAACAGGATATTGATTAGTCTATGAATCAAAATATGAATGATAGCATATTGATATGGTATTGGATTGAATTGAATTGGCTGTGCTTAACTTAGTTACATAATGTACTCATGTGTGTTAATTTCCTATAAATTCTGAAATGTGAGTGGTTATTTTTAAAGTATCTATAATTTTGACTCAACTTTTTGAAAGACTTTAGTGCTGTCACTCATTTGCTGAATTTATTTTGTGTATTTGTTACATCTTCATTTGATGTATTTGAGTAAAGGAGTCTATGTCATTTGTTGTAATCTCCTTGTTACTTTATTCATTTTATTATCAATCCTTGTTTGTTACTTTCTATTGCTGATGTTAAAATTACTGGAGAACGTTTACTATTGAAGAAAAGATTAAATATTGAAAAAAAAAAAAGTTAATATGTACCATGGAAAATATGTTGCACTGGCACATGAGTTACTGATTGTTTCCATCCTACATACCACTCAAAATGCAGACCACTCTTCAAAAAAAGGAAATATGCCACATACTCCAAATATACAGAGTTGGAAGAAATAGTTAAAAGTTGGTTTGAGACTTCCAGAGTTGCAGGCATTCCAAATGATTGGTGCTCTTATAGAAAAAATGCACTTAAAAGTGATCAACATGCTTGGAAAAGAATGATTAGCACATCCAATGGCTGGATAAGTCAGAAAAGGATACCATAAACTATAAAACCATTTGTGACAAGTCAAATGCTGCCAGTGAGAAAACTGCAGAACAGTGGATCAATGGAAAATTACAGGAGCTGACCAGCAAATACAAACACAGGGAAAAATTTAATTTGAAAGAAACTGGCCTAAATTTCATTACAACCCTGTACGATATTAATAGTAAGAGTTTGGATGACTAGATCTCCCTCAACTGCTGCTCTAGATATAAAAATGGGTGCCCAAAATACAGAGCAATTAAACTGAGGCAGCTTTTACAGTGACAGAATTTGAAATAATAATAATATATATAAGTGCTAGTCAGCATTTCTAGGACTTGACCTAATGGCCAAGACAAAGCTAATGCCTACTAGAGCTTACCTGGTGTACATTAATGAATATATGATGCAAGTGCTAGTCAGCAGGACCTTCCAGGACTTGATCTAGCAGCCAAGAGAAAACTATCTTGCCTACCAGAGCATTCCTAACAGACTCCAAAGAACATGCCATTATTGGCAGATTTGATATATGACAGGACCATGTGCATGTAAACTGTCAATTTCATTGCAGTGGCATGGAATGGATGGCTGAGCATCATATTTTCATGATCCAACGCTATTTTTGAACTGGTAGAATAATTCAAGGAAAGCTTCATTATGATGCTGCCTACTGCATACATGAATCGCTTCACTTTCCCTGAATTTCAGCAGTTTTTAGGACAAAAACCTTACAAAAAGGGTAATAATGGCAATGCTTTAGGTTGAGGTGCATTTATGCTTTAGTTAGGTATTCTTGTAACATAAAGGAATTGCTCTGTTTTGATTCTGTTTATTGTACTGTGATTTAGTTTCTCCTTTTGTTTGCATATGTGGAAGGCATTTATGTTTATAAGTATTCTTTTTTACATTAATAAAGACCCAGGATTGAATTTGGTAGATGCTAGTTACCTGGCTAAGTTTTTATCCAAAATTTCTCCAACTCTGAGAAGGTAAATATTGGGTGACTTATCAGTATTGTGAACAAATGCTTAAATATGTTTACAATTTGGGACATGACTTTTTTGTGTATTTTATCTTGGTATCAGAGGATGTATATTAAAATACTGTAAAACTTAACTACAACTGCAATGGGTGCAAAGTCTTTACATCAAGTCAAATTCCATTAACTTGTAGTCTCGTAATATACCATCAGTAGATGGGAGGTAGAAAACAAATATACAAACAAAATTACAGAGGAAAGAAACAAAACAATAACACAGAACAAACAGCAGCACCAAGAGCCATTGTCACATCCATAGATGCATCCATTTGTAGAATAACTTATATTCAGCCCATGAGAGGCACTATTACAATTAAGGTAGCTCTTAGAAGTAACTCCCGTTCAGAGCAAAAGGCCCTGATATATCCATGAAAATGCATAGAAGTTATTCACGTTGAGACTAAGATGCTGATATATCCATGCTGGTCTCTCCAGTACGACTTTGAGCACTCCTCAGCAGATCCTTAGGACTATTCAGCTATGATAGGTAACTCTATAATAGTGAAATCCTCATTTAAAATTCTGTCATGGTAAAAGTCAAATAAATTTGATCACTCGTAGAAGATCTTGTTTTTTATCGATCACTGTTCTCCACATCATGAGGAATGTGCAGTTATTATTTCTTCCTAGTAACTCCACAAGTAAGCTGCAGTCAATAGATTTAGGGCCTATACACTCCTTTATGGCATTTCAAGAGGAGCCTGAAGAAAATCCTTTCCAAAATTCACAAGAGCATATTTTGTATCTCATGGATGCTGGAAAGGACCCTTTATCATTCAAAATTTCAGTCCTGGATGTGCTTTGCTTCACTTCACTGTAAAATCTTGGAAGATGTGAAGTAGAACATGATTGCCAATTGTTTCCTGAAAGCGGGATTCTTCAAGAAGCATACCAATGCCTAGCAGCCAGGAGGAGGAGGAGGATGCCTGCTTGCTGATGGAAAATGTTGCAGCTAAACAGCACCATTGAAGATTTTGTGAGGTTGGATGATGCTTTAATCACTGCAGAGGAAAGAGAAGTGGAATGTTTGATATAGAGCAAACAGCAGCTGAATCTCCTATCAGGGACATAAAGCTGATAGCTGGTGAAGGTATTTTTCATAAACTTTATGAACTAAAAAGCAATTAGAGGACATTGGAGCAAACAAAATTGTAAAAAGAAATCAATTTTGGACTATTTCCACAGCAAAACTGAGTGTTTTGTTTTCCATCAGGATATGTTTATGTTGTGTAGGTATTAAAAAAAAAAAGGCTAGATAATCCCATACCTATATTATAAAAATAACCAAATTAAAAGACTATACTATACAATAGTTTAACTACCCTTTTCCTAGACAGTGGATGGATAGAATTACAAAGGAAGTGTAGTATCAAGAATAACAATCGGTTAGGTATTAGCATTAACATTTAAATACTACATAATATTTACCACCATTAATCAAACTGATGTGACGGGTGACACAGCAATCTTTCCTTTCTCAGATCACGATGCTGTTTGGCTCAAGATAAAACTTAGACTAAGTAAACACATTCCCATATACTCAAAATGAACGGTAATCTCAAGACCCATTACAGATAACAAAATACTGAAATTTAAAAGTGCTTTCGGTAACACTGAGTGGGTGAACTTGCTGTGTAAGTCTCATCTCTCTAACCTTCTATCAACGGAGGAAATTTTTGAAAGATTTTTTACGGCCTTTACAAATACTTTTGAAAGTTGTATACCAGTAAGAAAATGTGTTGTTAACATCAACTGTAATCGAAGGAACGTTTCAAAAAACAAAAAGTGTAATTGGTATACCGAAAAATTAGCTAAAATGAAAGGTAAAATGTTAATATATCTAGATATATTTAGGAAAGAAAGAACAGAGGGGACTAGGAAAGCTTACCTAAAAACAAGAAACGAATACAAAAATGCAGTCAATGAGGCAAAAAGACTTAATAACATTAAGAGTATAGAATCCGCTAATAATAAATGTAAGACCGCTTGGGGTTTGATCAACTCCATTGCTAGAGATCATAAAAAAGAATCTATAGACATTGCCCCAGATGCTTTTAACAGTTTCTTTATAAATTCGGTAGAAGAAATTAGAACCAACATTAAAAAGCCTAAAGAACACATGCAAGATCTAATAACACAACACAAGGTGGAAATAAATCAAAGAGGTTTTGTTTTCTCTGAAATAAATCCAGACGTCGTATTACAAACTGTTAATAACTTAAAGTCATCAGACAGCGTCGACATATATGGATTGTCCAACAATTTAATTAAAAAAGTCATAGATTGCATTGTATTTCCACTTAGCTTTTGTTTAAATAGATGTCTTATGGAGGGAATCTTCCCAAATATGCTTAAAACATAGAAAGTTATCCCAATCTATAAAAAGGGAGACAAAAACTCTGCAGCCAGTTATCGTCCAGTATCACTAGTTCCCATATTTTCAAAAGTATTGGAAAGTCTTATTTATGCTCAATTATATAAATATCTAGATGAAGCCAACATATTTACAAAATCTCAATTTGGTTTCAGGAAAGGGAAGTCAACAGTGGATGCTATAGTATCACTGGTAAAAAAAGGTACTTACAAGCTTTGAATCAAAAAATTGTGCACAGGCTACCTTTTGTGACCTTAGTAAAGCATTCGATTGCGTAGATCACACATTTTTAATTAAAAAATTAAATTACTATGGAATAAAAAGCCCCGCAATAAAAATTTTTAGATCCTACCTGGAAAATCGTAAACAAGTAGTATGTATAGGATACAAGAAATCAAGTATGGCAAAAGCCAAATCCGGCATTCCACAAGGCTCAATTCTCGAACTATTACTGTTTTTATTAATGATAAATTATCTCCCATCCTGCTTACCCACTCACTCAGTCCTCTATGTAGATGACACTGCTTTTCTCGATGTTAGCAAAGCCTTGCAGTTACTTCAAACCGAAGCAAATAGTACATTAATGCAAGCTGATATATGGTTCCGAGCCAATGGTTTTTTACTTAATGAGAATAAAACACAAAATATGTTATTTAATTTAAGAGAAGTCCCTTTTAATAATGGTTCTGAGAACATAAAATTTTTAGGTGTAGTAATAGATAACAAATTATCGTGGACACCACACATTACATAACCTCCAAACTCTCCAGAGTAATTCACTTGATCAGAAACTTAAAAGTCCATATACCTGAAGCGTATATTAGATCAGCCTATTTTGCATTTTTCCAAAGCATAATAACATATAGAATTTTACTCTGGGGAAACAGCTCACATGTTAACGAGATACTTCTATTACAAAAAAAAAGTCATTCAAATCATTTCTGATGTACCGAAACTTGCACACTGCAAACCTTTATTCATTAAACTAAAAGTAATGACTGTAATAAATTTATACATTTACACTGTATTACTGTACATAAAGAGTCACTTACCTGAATTCCAAAATAGACAAGATATACATACATACAATACTAGAGGGGGCCAACATATTACTATGCCATACCACAGGTTAACCACATCCCAGAAGAGTTTTCAAATATTAGGTATAAAACTTTACAATAATTTGCCCATAGAAATAAAACAATTATCAGGATCAAGCTATAAGAATAAGCTCCATGAATGGTTAGTGGCTAAACCTTATTACTCAGTACAGGAATACTTTAAAAGGTAACGTTACTCAAAAACATGCTAAGTAAATTTGCTTCTCAAATGATTTTGATGTTACCTTATAAGATATTATGTATTTACTTTTCTTAAATTTATCAATCACTCTGTTCTTTAGAATTTTGTATGGATAGGAAATAGTTAAGCAATTTTATTCATGTATAGCAGCTTGGTTATCAAATATTGTAAATACCAATTATATCTTAGTAATTTATTTGTAAACATATTGTTCTACTGAGAAGATTGTATAAAGCTTTTGTAATTTTGTGACGTTGTCTATTGCTGTACAGCTCAATGACAATAAAAATTATTATTATTATTATTATTATTATTATTATTAATATGCATGAATTATCTTTTTTCTTTTCCAGAAAATTTTACCAATGTAAGTTGTTTCCCTTAATTTACATTTTTCCCAATTTATACCACGATTCCTTTGACCTCTTGAAAAGGTACATGGGGTAATACTGCATGTGATTACACTGTTATAAATGTTGAAGAACCAGTAATTTGAAGTGCTTCAGAAGTATGCAAAGTGGTTTTAAGGTCAAACTTAGTAGAATTATGTACCAAAGGATAACAGTTCCAAATAAGTTATACAGAAGGTAGAAATACCAAAACTTACTTAAGTTTGAAAACAATTGGAATTAACACCATGAAGCACTGTAATAATTTATAAAATAATACAGTCTAAGTCGACTACACCTAAGTTTACTGGAATGCATACCTTGCTGTTCAGAAAATACAATATGTTACAATTTCTTTTTAATGCTGTACTTTAATTCTGAAGCAATATAAAAAATATATCTACACTTCAAAACTATCCATAGTTGGTTTTTTTTATTCTATCTAAAGGGCTAACAACATTGTCAGCCACTACCAGTCATACCATTTGTAATAATAAGCTCAAAATGCTTTTTAAGACCATTTTATTTATGCATTTGACAGGTTTTTTTGTTTTGTTTGTTTCTTTTGATCATGTGATAGCATTTCAACATTTTTTGTTAATCGGAGAGACTCCTAGAAAATATATAAGTGATTACAAACTAACATTTTAATCTGTATTAAAAATCATTCAGTCATCATTCTTGGAAATTAATTATATGGTGTTAAAGTTTGTACATTTACTTGTATTTACTTCATCTGTTTTCAAATTGATACTAAATTTGATTCAAAACTTAAGGGAGGAGCAATTGAACACCATTAATAATGCTAATTAATAATAATAATAATAATAATAATAAAAATAATGATAATAATAATAATAATAATAATAATAATAATAATAATAATAATAATAATAATAGTAATAATAATAATAATAATAATAATAATAATAATAATAATAATAATAATAATAATAATAATAATAATAATAATAATAATAATAGAATATACAGGGAAATAACACCCAACATATTTTACTGGTAATAGATGATGTATAGACAATCAATTTGAGATAGGAAACCTATGGTCTATGAATACAAATTACAGAGTTTTGTCTAAAAAGTTGATAGGTCATATGCATACCACAGATCATGCTTTAACTGTAAGGCATGTTTAGAATACAAGTGGATGAATTTGGAGCCTCTGTGTCTAGTATAATGGCTATGGTGCTAGAATTCATTCTCTCTCTCTCTCTCTCTCTCTCCATCCTTCTTTCTTCACTTAGTTGAATGTGGTTTACAAGAAACATTGTGTTGTGCTGTAATTTTCACTTCAGCAATGCTTAAGCTTTTTATTTCAAATTATTTTAACTATCATTTACATTTTCATGACTTAAATATTAGGTAAATACTGGAAAGTATAACAGCATGAGTCAGGATAGTGACACTCACCTCACCTAAAATGAAACGAAACATATGTTTCAAGGGTGTTTGCCCTCTTCTTCAGTTGAAGTCTGACTGATGGCTGGTAGTTGTGCTCTGTGGTGTGTTATGGTGGAGACATCTGGTGTTCTCAGTAAAGTTCATATTTATGTGGCTGTATTTCAGTATTCATGAGCCAGTCTTTGTGTTGTGTGATGAAAATATTCTCCAAAACTATAAGTACTGCTGGGTTGTTTACAGGTAAAAATGGTGTGCAACTACCAATTTATCTATCTGTTTTTGTTGATGTGTCCAAAATGTTCTTTTAACCTTGTTTCCTGTCTTCTTTTTGTTTAACCAATGTAACATAATTTGCAGTCCTTACAATCAATTTTGTAGGTACCTGATATCTGGTTTGTCGGTATGGGATCTTTGATGTCTGTTTTCAGTGTACTTTTTTATGCTGAATTGGTTACTTGGAGCTAAATTTATGTTGTATATCTTGAAAATATTTTATCTGGTGTTGGGTGATAACTGCAGTTTTATATGTAACGTTTCATTTTTGTGTGGACAGAGTGGTGATTTGTTGTAATGTTAATTTCTTCTTATGTTTTTCAATTTTTTTTGTTTATTATGTCTGGGTTGGAATCATTGCCTGAGGTTATGAGTCTTAATTGGAGGTATTTTGTGTTGTACTCTTCTGGGCCAAGTGGAATCCTGAGGAGTCTGTGTACTGAGCTCTATTCCATTTTATGTTGTGTGGGTGTGTGTGTGTGTGTGTGTCGGTCGGTCTGTCTGTCTGTCTGCCTGCCTGCCTGCATGCGTGCGTGTGTGTGTGTGTGTGTGTGTGTGTGGTCTTCCTGTAGATGTCATATGTGATCCTTTGTCCTTTATGTGTTAGCTTTAGATCCAGGTATGATAGAATTTGGTCTTTTTCTGTTTCCTTTGTGAACTGTAAATGCCTATCTTGTAGGTTTAGTAATTTTAGAGAATCTTCTCCAATTAAGCATAAATCTGTGAACAACCCAATCACACAACAGAACACAAACACTGGCTCACAAATTTTGAAATACAGCCTCAAGAGTACGAACTTCTGATGAGAACACCAGATGTCTCCACCATAACAGACCACAGAGCATAGCTCCCAGCCATCAGTTGGACTTCAACTGAAGAAGAGGGCAAACATCCTTGAAACATGTTTTATAAATTTCATTTTAAGTGAGGTGTCACTATCCCAACTCATGTATTATACTTGAATTACTTCACTTTTCTCAAACTTCTGAGTTATTTAATTTGCTATTACAGCCTACAAGTCGACAGAAGTGTAAAAGCTGATGCTAACATGTTCTCTATCCAAACCAGAAATCATCAGGGAAACTTGAACACATGCTCATCGCAATAACAGGTATAATACATTAAATAACAACAAAACAGACACCAAGATGTTTCTAAAAAATCAAATAAAAAGAAGAATGCTCTTTGTTGACATACATTTTTTAAACTTGCACTTAATTCACCAAGTAACTTCAATTTTTGCCAGAAAATTAATAAAATTGGACAACAACAGTATGATACAAAATGCTGCAAATCAGAAAATAATCACACTTGCAACAGGCAAACACTACATGATGCTAAATAAAATAGAACTCCAGTTATATGCACTACACATGAAACTCTAACAAAATTTTGCGGATACCACTTGGAAAAACATACAAGGAAATCTTTTAAACAAACTTAATGGAATGATGCGTGAAAAAACCTTGAACCTTACAAAGAAATTGGAAAACTTAATCAGCAAACAGACACACAAATAACAAATCCATCACAATATTCCATCCAATAAGCCAACTAATGTACTAAATAAAAAATAAAAGAATTTGAGTCGGTTTTTGCAACACAAACATCACTTATTTTTACTTATAAGTGTTACTCGAAACCGGTCCCCAGTAAGTAAAAATAAGTGATGTTTGAGTTACTGGAGACCGGTTTCGTGTAACACTTATAAGTAAAAGTAAGTGATGTTTGTGTTGCAAAAACCGACTCAAATTCTTTTATTTTTTATTTAATCACATCACTGTCACAAGCTTGTATGCATATTTGCAAGTTTTGAATTTAATGTACTAAATCTTTCACGTACACTCAATTCTACAACAAAATTCCAGATTGTGTATCAGACATAGCGCTGACCACAAAAGAACTAAACCACATTGACCAAATTACAATAAAGAAAGAATGTGCACCTATATCTTAGAATATCAAAAACCGAAAACTATAGGGGAACTAATACAAAGAAATAATCACTTCGTTGAACAAAAAACTGGTATTATTATTGACATTTGGTGGATTTTGTGACAGTAATGCATTCTATCAATTAAAATTAATTAATGAGTCGATTTCTTAACATTAAATTGATTGTAAGGACTGCAAATTATGTTACATTGGTCAAACAAAAGGAAGACTGGAAACAAGGTTAAAAGAACATTTCAGACACATCAAACAAACACAGATGGATAACTTGGCAGTGGCACACCATTTGGACATCAAACCATGAAACAGAAAATGACAAAGTTGCTTAAACCTGTAAACAACCTAGCAGCACTCAGTTTTGGAAAATATTTTCATCACACAACACAAAGACCCGGCTCATGAATTTTGATATACTGCTGCATGAATATGAATTTCAGCTGAGAACGCCAGATGTCTCCACCATAGTGGACCACAGAGCACAACTCCCAGCCATATGTCGGACTTCAAAAGAAGAAGAGGGCAAACACCTTTGAAACATTTGTTGTGTGAACTTCATTTTAAGAGAAGTGAGTGTCACTATCCCGACTCATGCTATTATACTTGAACTACTTCATGTGTCTCAAGCTTCTGAATTGTTTAAGTTTTTAAATAATGGAAACTTAATACACACTTAAGTGAACTAGTTCAACCTCAACTTACAAAATGTAGATAATTGACAAGTACTTGAAAGAACTAAATGTTCTAAGTTATTACAAAAATAAGTTGCATTGGTATCAACATTGCAATACAATAGGTAGATACAGACAGAACAAAAATAAGTAAACAAATTAGGAGTAGGCACAGGTTTCAAAGAAATTGCTCAAAATGGCAATCTCTAACATGGATGCATAAGTGACATTGACACAGAAATGATCCCCGAACCCTGTTGAGCATTCCTGGTGTGTTGCAAACCTCATCACTGGCTACAATAACGTAGGAAAACAATGTATTTTAACATCAATAGGTGATGAATACGCCATAGTCTGAAGATGATCACAGGAAAAAAAGTCCATGGGGTTGAGATCTGGCAAACAGGTTGACCAGGGTACAATAGGACTGCATCTTCCAATTTAACGATTTGGTGTTTGGTTTAACCTTCTTTGTAGCTTTAGGATTTCATACTCTTCATGTTATTAAATTAGGAAAATGATTGCAATTAAGAAAAATCATAAAGAGAATCATATACCTGAGGAAGACATGAGGAATTGAGCAAAGACCCAATTTAGATGCTCCTGTATGTTTATTGCATAATGTACAGGAGCTCCATCATGTGGGAAATGATACTTCAGTTTTATAAGTGTTGGCACGCAGTCAAGGAGGAAGAAGGTATGGCCCTTTGACGTGGTCAGAAACAATGCCAGCCCATATATTCTCCATAAACTGCTGCTAGTGGCTCTCCTGAACAAAGGTATGGGGGTTTTGTTATGCCCATATGTGACTATTCTTGTAACTAAGAATCAGTCCAAACCTGGTAAATGTGGCCTCATCAGTTAATAACACCAATGAGAACAGCTCTAGTGGCTGCCTTAAGGCCCATTCACAAAAGTATAGGCATAAATTACAATCCTCTAGATAAGGATTGCACCTTTTGCAGATAGAAGTTGTAGAGTAGTTCTTCATGCAAGACTTGTCATACGTTTGTGTGGTTGGTGCCCATTGCACATGCAGTAGCACGGGTGCTAGTTGAGGGTTCCTATTCCAGTCTATGCATTACGTTTTATTCAAACTCCAGAGTGTGATTAGTGCATCTTGCACCACAATCTGCTTTATTCAGCACCATAGAGCCACATTCTCGCAAATGCCAATCTCCAGATTCGAAAGTAGACCATCTATTGGGGTACCTTTCGCTGTAAATCTGTGCAGCTATTATAGAACACCATCCTGCTTTGCCATACACAAGGTACATATCAGTGAGTTCAGCAAAAGCGTAATTTTTCTCTGTGTTCCCGGAGTACCTATTAGCTGTTTCAAGTGTACAGAAGGCCAATAGGAAATGAGAGATAAGAGACTTGATTACCAAACAATCAAGTAAGAAGCAATTACCGTATGGTGGTGTAAAGTGTCTGCCAGGGGTATCAAAGTCATTTATTGGCAGCATAAGGCATTTGTCATGCTACTACAAAGGTACTCTGCACCTCTTTTGGGGAGTTGTAGTACTTTGTGCTATTGCTTATTGCCAATCGACAACTTCAGGGCAATTTCAATACACAACCTCCAGTCTTAGCCATCAGATATGAGAGGAAGCAAAAGTAAGCAATACCCAGTGCATTGTAAATGATGGTGGTAATTTGCAATTTTAAGGCATAAGCATAATATTGCTCACAAAAAGGAAAAGAAATTAAAAAAATTTTTGCCCAGGTTTGAACTTGATTCCTCAGGTTTATTCAGGATCACAGTCAATCTGCCTATCCCTACGCCAAAGTACAACTATCAGAATTTTCCTATATTTCTTTAACTGTTTGCCACAACCTGTTATCCATTATAGTGTCATTCATCCCATACTGCATCTACAATTTAAGGAATTCTGTAACATTAAAATTTAGAAATGCTTCTTCAGAGAGATAAAAGACAGGCTTTTCTAAGTGCATAATAAGCTCCAATTTTGTTTCAAATGCAGACTAATTACATATTTCTTTCTTATTATGATTTATTGATCCCAATCTCTAATTACTTTGAATATGCATAACTTGGTAACTTGACTTTGTATACCATTGGTTTCTTTTCTCAAATTTATCAACTAGGAACTATCTACTGGTAGTAAAATTCATGCTGTGTTATATTCATTTACACCCTGTATATACAAAAGCAAACTGAACAGATGTTTAAAATGATTATCTATGCAAAATATTAAAATAATATAAACAATTGGGAAATGTAACACAAGAAGGAACATCTATATAATTAATGTTCAATTAAGTATAAATGAAGAGAAAGAATTACTTATCATAAAGATTATTTTTTAGGATTAAAGGTGATTCCTTTAATGCAGCTACCGCTATTTCTTCTAGCAGTCTTTTTTAATGCCAAACTGTTTACAAAAGTTGACCAGCAGATGGGGTATGGTGCCTCAAACTCCGATGTGAGTTCAATTACTTGGATAGGGTTTACATGGTACTCTTCTTCGTAGTATGGAATTGTAGGCTCAAAAATCCTACATTTTTTTCATGTGCACTTCTGCCAGTTGCTGTTCATGGGACTGTTCGAACTGTTAAATTGATAATGAACCTGTAAGTTGAGTGTGGTGAACTGGTAAGCGCATCTATTCTGCAGCAGGATTCATCTGTTGCTATCCCATGAACTTTTTGTGGACCATATGCTGTTGTTGTCTTAGTGCTTTGGCAATTAGCTACCTAATTTGATGGCGATGGCCATTTCTTAATGTCTCACTCATTGGACAGGCACCCAAAACATGTCCAAGAATTTCATCTCACTGTGGCAATGCTGACAGTGGTTTCTGTCTTGAGTCCTGCCAGGAATTGTACATAGTGGGCATACATTGGCAGTCATTTTCATCTCAGTCCTCCAGTTACTGCTGTTGAGTTTGTCGGGCTGCCTTGCCCATTTATTGCCAGGAGTATGTTCTTTAAATAACATAACTCTCTTCACTTTGTGAGGTAAAGTGCACCAGGATTTATCTCTCTCCCTCCCGCTCTCTGTTGTTTTTGTAGGGTTTCTGACTTGTAGTTGACTTTTTTCAATGATCGGTAGGTCAAGCTTTAGCAGACATGTTTGTATTTCAGAGAATAAGTCACAATAGGTGTTTACGTGAATATTGAGTGGTTTCTGCAAAATCTTACATGCATTTATATGTTGTAAGAATACCTTCCAATTGCATTTAAAAGGTCTGAGGCTTTTACATTTTCTTTCACTGTTTAGCATGTTATCTGGTGTGTGTGATGGAATTTGCAGAATTTCTTTTAAAGTGGATTTCACTTTTTGAATCAGAGAGAAGTTTGTCTGATATTTTTTTAAAGGAGTTGTTTGAAATGGGTGTATTGATGTGGGAGAAATGGAGGATGATAAGACATTAAATTTTTGATGGGGTTGCAAAAGTGGAGTTGATGTCAAGGTATCTAATTTCTTTTTAAGTGATCATACACAACTGCTAGCACCAAAAAATGGAAAATTCATGGTAATTGACATCCATATTTGATGGTTTTATCTGGTGATAGTGCGGTACTATTTTTCCTGAACTGAGACTATGTTATATGTTAGGATACCCTTAGTGACAGACAAACATTTTGATTTCTAGCCCAATTTCATGGTGCTTGTTAATGGCAATTTCCACTAACTCTTTTGCAGAGGCAATATTTTCTCTCACAATTAAGGTGTCATCAGCAAAAGTTATTGATGTAATATTTGGAAGACTGGGTCTATGTTATAACCATGTTCACCTTGATATTCCTGACATGAGAGTTCTTGGAGTATGTGGTCAGTTGAGATGCTGAACAAGGAAGCAGAAAAAGGTAATCCTTGGATAATACCTCTATTGATAGCTAGTGGTTTACTTTTATGTAATTTTGTTTCAATTTGCATTACATTCTGCTTTCTAGTTAACAAATTTTTTACATTATTCTGTGTCTTAATGGCAAACCTGTTTTGGGTCAAATTCATAAACAAAACCAATACTTGCATACTTTAATGTTTGAGCTGTTTAAGTTAAAATAATTGGTTCACACAATTGTATGACTTCACTCAATTTTGCATGTTATGGCTTGAGTTAGAGTAAGCACAGTGGCACAGTTTAACTTAGAAAACACTCAAGGCATTCAACATTTTTGACTCTCACAGTATGACAGATACTGTAGCCAGGTTTCTGTCTGTCTGTCGCCCTCCGTGGTGTAATGGTTACCATGCTGACTTCATATACCCAAGGTCGCGGGTTCAAATCCGGCAGAGGACAATGGATTTTTTCGGGTGTAAAAATCCTTAGCATGGCTTCCTTTGGAAGGGAAGTAAAGCCGTTGGTCCTGTGTTATAGATTTAAGGCATGTAAAAGAACCTCAAGCCTGATAGAGACCTCTGAGCAAAATTAAGCAGTCTTTCACGCCCAATTTAGAATGGGATGCTGAGAACCACAGTAGTTAAAGAGCGTCCATTAAAAAAAAAAAAAAGTTTCTATCTGTAGGAGACGCGAAGATATTATGTCATATGTATGTAAAAATTAGCACCTTCATAAAATATTATTAGTGGCATATCCTGGTGTTCTACCAATGGGAGTTCCATGCCCCTTAACAGTATCAGTGACACAACATAAAAGTAAACATAAGCTTTAAGTGGCTTATGACAACTGCCAAGCTAGAGGAAACAGTGCAGTACTATTCTGCTACATACATTGGCAAACTAAATGCATGCAACAAACCACAGCAAGAGTTGTCTTCTGGTTTCAGTTCTTTTCAACTAAATAAGCTTGCTGAAGTTACCAACAAAAATCGGGATACCTTTTTATTGTTAGAAGGAGCTGAAAAATTCAATGCCATACTGGGATTTGAACACAGTTCTCCCACTCTCCATGTGATTGCTCTAACTACTGAGCTACTGAGACACATGTCAGTATGACATTCAATCCTCCAACTGATTCATGTTTTTACCCGGTCAACCAACTGGCATGTCTCCCTTCAGAGAACACCTTAATGGCTACTTACACTCATAAGCACTTAATATGCAGATAACATTAACATGGTTATTGCCAACTATCGAGCAATTTAAAAAAAAATCAGCAACTTATGCTGCCAGTAATGCCTTTGTCATTCCTATTGCTGTTTTCATTGTTTAATGAATGCAAGTACAAGATTTCAAGATAAAACAGAAAATGCAAACCTTATTTTCTCTATATTTCAATACAACTTTAATCTCTTTTCACACTTTGTACTGGAGTACTGCAACCAATTAAAGTGTGTGTATCTAAAAATTATTTGCTTGATCAAATCATTTTTCTTCTTAAACTAAATTCTTTAAATGTATTTGATGAGTTAGCTTTTTCTTTGGTTGGAAAATAAATAAATAAATTTATTTATTTATTGTAATTATGCCTTGCAGCCATAATCGCTGCATGTGTGTAGGCAGCTTACTTAAGAAGTCATAGCTGATTGTTGTTGTGCATTGTTTAACCAGCATGGATGGACATGTGTACTGTCGAGTTCTTTTACATTGAAGCTATGAAACAATGCATTGTTGAACCTGCATGAGTTTGTGACACCTGCAGTGGTTTAGTGTGACCGCCTTGCGGCAATTACAGCTGCAAGGCATAGTCACACTTGGTATCAGGAGCGGGTCTTAATAAGGTTCTCGATACGGTCTTTAAATTTGGCCTAAGACAATGATATCATCCAAATATAGCAGGCAGGCATCATAAGTCAAAACTGTCATCGTATATTCCATGAGGTGCTGGAAGGTGGCTGGTGCATTGCACAGGTCAAAGGGCATACATAACCTAAATTGCCATAACCCTTCCACAGTCAAGAATGCAGTCTTCTCCTTATCTCTGGGATCTAGGGCCATTCATCAGTATCCTGATTTCAAGTCCGAAGTTAAGAACCACTGGGCACCAGCAAGTGAGTGCAGGGTGACATCAATCCGGGATAGGGGAAACGGTGATGGCATTCAGCTTCCTGCAGTCCATGCACAAGCACAGCTCACCATTATTCTTCTTCTTCACCAAGACTAAAAAGGGGCTTCAAGGACTGTCTGCCTCTTTAATGATTCCCCTTGATCCCGTATATAAAAATAGCACCTTTATGTCCAGTTTACAGTAATATGAAGTATACAAAACCAATACTATACATACAAAGCCCTTTATGCAATATAATATTTAAATATACCGTCAATGTTTTGGAAAGATTACATAAACTTTTTCGTCATTACTGTAGGCCCTTCTGTTCTTCTGTACCTATATCTATTCATTCTATGTCAGCTCAACCATTATAAAATTTCACACATATGAGCCTCTGTCAGGAAAGGTGCTTCACCACCAAACTGACAGGGAAATGTGTTAAAGATATGCTCTTTCTGGCATGAAATGATCCAAAATGATCTTCCATTTCCAATTTGTCTGGTGTGCAACTGCTTTAAGGATTGTAAATCATTCTGCTGGAGTTTTGTATCTCACATATACTCCCCAAACACCAGAAACGCAACTAGCAAACTTAGCATTTCACTGAGTATTGCAAACTAGAAAGTAGCACTTATTTTTTCTACAAAGTTTTCATTTAGAAGAAAGAGTACTAGGCATATGTTTAGTGTTTCTGTTTGCAAGTTTTTAGCATCACTGAGATATAAGTTTACTCATTGCAAATATTGTAAAAGACTGATTGCTCTAAATTTTTATAAATTTATGAGAGGAAACTATAGCAGATCGTTAGCCAAAGCCCAGAGCAGATATACAACATGCTACCCAAAGTTCCTTGATACAACAATAAACAAAATTACCCTGATATATGGTGGACTTTGAGACAGTGATATGTTTTAACAATTTGAAATGTAGTTGAGTCGACCAAAGGAATTGACAATGGAAGCACATGGCTTCTGAAACATGTTTTCCGAAATAAAAAAGTAAGTGATGTAGTGTTACAAAATCGACTCAACTAAATTTCAAACAAAATTACACTTACATGGATCATATTTACCACCATTAACTTCAAAGTAGACCCTTTGAAAGTGTATACACTGCTCCCAGTGGTTTGTTCATGAGCTGAAAGCCCCCTGGAAAATGCATTTTTCATCAGCCTGTTTAGTATCACTTGCAACTCTGCTTGAATCTCCTCAACTGTGTGGAATCTTCAGCCTTTTAACTTGAGTTTCATTCTAGAGAATAAAACAAAATTGCCCAATGCCAGGTTGGGTGAATACAGATAAGGAACAGCTTCTGAATGATCAATGCAGTGTGTGGTCTCGCATTGTCATGATGGAGGAACCAATTACCTGTGTGCCACTTAGATGTTTTCTTCTAAGTTCTACCTCAACCTCCTCAGGATAGCGCTGTAGAACACTGCATTGATGGACTGACAAGAAGGGCTGAATTCCTTATGAACAATTGCTTCCATGTCAAAGAAATTAATGAGGATGGATTTCACATAACTGTTCATTTGCTGGGCTTGCTTGGGATGAGGTGATAATGGACTCTTCCATTTTGACAACTGCTGCTTGATTTTAGGATCATACCCACAAAACCAGCTTTTATCATAAACCTTTGAAAGAAAGTCTGATTCACTTTTCAGCCTTCCTTGAAGTTCTCTGCAGGCTTTCATGTACTACTCTTTCTGCTCGTCGGTGAGAATTTGCAGCAATCTGTTGCATGTCCAGTTCATTGGACAAAATCCTCGACACATCCCATAAGGCCGCCCAATAATATTCTATATGTCCCAGATGGTCTGCCTTTGATCTTCCAGCACCATATTCTGGACAGCAATGACATTTTCAGGAATAATGCTGGTTGACGGCTATCCTAAATGGGGATCATATTCAAAACATTTAAACCAATCATTTAATTCTATCTAAAGTGTCTTCCCAAATGCTGGCTTCAACATGTGTGTTTCTGCAGTGTTTTTTCTGAGGCCAAAATAAAAGTTTATGCCCCAAGTTGCTCTTGGACACCTGCCATAGTCAATTTTACACTACATGCAACACTAGATAATGGGGAAATGGGCATAAAAGCTACACACGACCATCTAGCAAAAAACCACTTGAGACATTGACTCATAAAGGGTGTATGAGGTACCATCTGGCAACATTTTGTTGTACTAGCTAGACTTCATGAGCTACACATACATTCTGTAAACTTTTGGGTGACAATTCATACCTATTATCTTCTTTCGTTTGTCTTTTTTAAACATCCTTTAATATGACCCTCACTTTTTTTTTTCTTTAAAGAAAATACTGAGTTTTAGATAGCAAATATATTCAAGCTAAAATTCTTTACTTTAAAACTGGATAATACCTTTTACGTCCAACAATGATGCATTTATCCTGATAGCCATTGGCCATTATCATCTGAATGGCAATTTCACGGGAGCTATTTTCATAGACAGTGCCCAAAAAATTGCATGTGTGAGATCGTGAAGATGATAGATCAACTTGTTCTTCCTTGACATTAGGAAACCCTCGGTACCTGAAAAATGATATAACATCAAAAATGAATGCCAGAAAGACATTTGATTTTCTGGGCTGTAAGACTACTGATGAATGAAATATAATTCTCCAGACCCTCGCTAGCTACTGATGAAAATAATAGGAAGATTAGACTCCATTCAGTCATAGTTTTACATTTCTGAGGATCATACTTTTATATTTAAAACCCATGTTTTACAAAAATTACACACATTTATTTGGTACAATGGTGAATTCTACACTGCAAATATAATACAAGTTATTTATGCAATCTGTTTAACATACAATTGCCCTTTATGATTCAAACCTTCGTTTACTACTAACATGTGATTCAGGGCACAGAATAATATTAATGGCAAAGTTAGAATGACCAAAAGAATTATTCTAACACTTTTTTAGGTTTCTTCTTTCCATTTTCCATTCTCTTTTTGGCCTTTTTGCATTATATATGACAAAGCTGTGTTCAAAACTCATCAATAATGTTCCTGTTTCCGGTATATGGAACATTAAAATTTAAATGTTGGTTAAATGTTCTTTAATGGTTAAGTTAAAGGAGAAAGGTAAATCTTATGAACACTAGAATATAGCATTTTAATGTACAAAAGATATATAAATACATACTTGCTAACTTCACAAAATTCAAACCAGTAAAACTTTTCAATATGAAATTTAGAATGCACAAAATGTTAAGTGCAGCAAATGTATAAAAACTGCATATAATATCAGTTATAACATTGAAATAGCAATAGAACATAGTCACTGACTTTTTTCAACCAGAAGATAACATAGCACATAATAAACATGCTGCAGATTCAAAGAGAGCCTATTTGTTACCTGTGTTTACAAGTCAAAGAAATGATGAAGCAGATTCTAAAGAGTGCAAAGCCATAGAACAGATAAGAGATGACATTCCTGGAGTCACCAAGCATCCAGAGATACGATTTGTTTAGTGAGACAAATACAACTAACCAAGAATGTAGATATTGATCCCTAAATTATAAAACAGGATGTATACACAGTCTTATTAGGCTAAGGTGCTTAAGAAAAACTTATTTACAAAGTACACACAGTCATACATGCTGCAGATTGTGGGCATCCAGTTAATTAAAACAATTCTATTCACAAAACTATTAATTTGAAGATTTTGTTTGTTTATATATGTAGGCAAGTGCTTTTGTTTCCAACGATAAAATAGATAGTTGTTGAATTAAAAATATAACATGATTTCCATGCATTTGATATATTTTTTAAATGATGTATATTTTTTTTTGTTCAAACTTTTCATATTTTTGAGGATAGTGTTTTTTTAATTATAAATGATAAATATCTATTTTTTTGAAGTAACTCAGAAGTTTGAGATAAGGGAAGTAGTTCAAGTATAATAGCCTGAGTTGGGATAGTGACACTCACTTCACTTAAAATGAAATTTACAAAACACATGTTCCAAGGGTGTTCGGCCTCTTCTTCAGTTGAAGGTCGACTGATAGCTGGGAGTTGTGCTCTGTGTCCATTAAGGTGGAGACATTTGGTGTTCTCAGCAGAAGTACATACTCATGAGGTGGTGTTTCAAAATTCATGAGCCGGTCTTTGTGTTGTGTGATGAAAATATTCTCCAAAACTGTGAGGCTGCTGGGTTGTTTACATGTTTAAGCAACTTTATGTCATTTTCTATTTCATGATGCGATGTCCAAAGTTGGTGTGCTACTGCTGATTTATCCATCTGAAATGTTCTTTTCACCTTGTTTCCAGTCTTCCTTTTGTTTGACCAATGTAACATAATTTGCAGTCCTTACAATCAATTTTGTAGATGCTCGATGTCTGGTTCGTAGGTTGGGGGTCATTGATGTCTGTTTTCTGTGCATTTCTTAAGCTGAAGCTAAATTTATGTTGTATTTATTGAAATTTTTTTTGAATTTCTTATATGGTGTTGGGTGATAAGTGCATTTTTATATGCAACTTTTGGTTTTTGTGTGGACAGAGCAGTGATATGTTTAATGTTAATTTCTTCTTTTGGTTTTCAATTTTTTTGTCAATTATGTTTGGGTTGAAACTGAGGCTATGTGTCTTAATTGGAGGTATTCTGTGTTGTACTCTTCTGGACCGAGTGGGATGTTGAGGAGTCGTGTGTACTGAACTGTTGAAGATTACATGTTTGTGACATTCCAGGTTGAAACTATTCTGTTTTATGTAATTGTCTGTGGGTGTGGTCTTCCTACAGATGCCATATGTGATCTTCTGTCCTTTCCATGTTAGCTTTAGGTCCAGGTATGGTAGAATTTAATCTTTTCATTTCAATTGTGAACTGCATATGCCTGTCTTGTAGTTTTAGTAATTTTAGAGAATCTTCTGCTAATGGGGACCACTGCAAAAACATCATCCACATATCTAAACCATTTTTTTAATATATTAGGAAAACTGGTTATGCTTCAAGTTTTCCCATGTACAGACTTGCTAAAAATGGTGAAAGTGGGTTTCCCATTGCTAAGCCTGAGGTTTGTCTATAAAATCTGTCACTGAATTGGAAAGAATCCTGATTGATACAGTTCTGTCGAGGTATGGAAGTTTCTATTACTTTCATGTTTAAGCCTATGTTTATGAGCCATGTTTTGAGGGTTTCAAGTAGTCTTTTGACTGGAATGCTAGTGAATAATGATTTCACGTCAAAAGATACTAACAAATCATTGGTTTAAGCTGTGTACTGTTCCAGATGTTTTATTAGTTTCAAGGAATTTTTAGTGGAAAGATTGTCAAGTTTTGGGAAGCTATTGAATTTGTTGACCAACTACTTTGATAATTTGTAGACTGGGGAGTTTATACAATTGGTTCTTGGTCTCATATGTTTATCTGGTTTGTGAATTTTCGGCAGAGCAGAAAGACGTGGTAGTGTTAGGTTTGCTTCTTTCAATTTGAATTTATCTGACTTTGGTATAATTTCTATTTGTTCTATTGTCTGTTTGACAGTGCTGTTTGTGCTGTTGTCAGTGTGCTTAATGGTTTTTTACTTATTTGTGTGTGTTCTTTATTCTCTAAAAGGGTTTCTACTTTTGAAATGTAAAGATTTTTTACCACTATGACAGTGGTGTTTCCCTTATCTGCTTTTAGATAGATTACCATTTTTGTTGTTAACAGGGAAGTGATTATTTGGGTTTGTTCTTCTATATTTTTTTGTTTTTGATTTTTTGCTTTCTTTAATTTAACCAATGTGGTTTAACTTTTTTGTGGCCAGCTCTATGTCTGTTACATAATCTTGAATGTTGGTCAAGAATTGAGTGCATGTTTTGAAGCCCATGTTTAAAAATTCTATTTCTTTGTTATGGAAAGTTACTTCACAAAGATTTACTACAATAGTTGGCTTATTGAACAGTATATTGTGTTGGATTCAGTATTTGCGCATCTGTTTACTGATTAAGTTTTCCAATTTCTTTTTAAGTTTCAAAGCTTTTTCACCCATTATTCTGTTAAGTTTGTCAACAAACTTAAGTTTAAAAACATAAATTTAGCTTCACGTAACCAATTCAACATAAATAATGCACTGAAAATAGACATTGAAGATCCCATACCTACGAACCAGAGATCAGGCATCTACAAAATTGATTATAAGGACTGTAAATTATGTTGCATTGGTCAAACAAAAAGAAGACTGGAAACAAGGTTGAAAGAACATTTCAGACACATCAAATACAAACAGATGGATAAATCGGCAGTAGCACACCATTTTGGACATCACACCATGAAATAGAAAACAGCACAAAGTTGCTTAAACCTGTAAACAACCTGGTAGTACTCACAGTTTTGGAGAGTATTTTCATCACACAACACAAAGACCGATTAGTGAATTTTGAAATACCGCCACATGAGTATGAACTTCTGCTGAGAACACCAGATGTATGAGTATGAACTTCTGCTGAGAACACCAGATGTCTTCACCATAATGGACCCCAGAGCACTACTCCCAACTATCAGTCAGACTTCAACTGAGGAAGAGGGCGAATGCAGTTGAAATATATATTTTGTAATCTTCATTTTAAGTGAGGTGAGCGTCACTATCCCGAGTCATGCTTTATATCTATGTTTTTATTTACATTCACATATTATATCTATGTTTTTATTTAGATTCACATATTGGTGCCATAAATTCAATTTATTAGATGAAATATGGCAGACAAATTTGAAGCAAGCAACTAAACAGTGTTATTTCAAGACTTGCTTAAGAATGTATTAAAAAATAAAATTTTTGGTTTCTGCGCAAAATGTGTTAAATGATCAATTTAATGATGTCAAGTGCTACAAAATGATGATGATACAGGCAGCATTTGTTTCTGAAAATTGCTGATGGGTAACAGGTCCAATATTAAAATTTCAATCCAAACAAAAACCTGTAGCTCACCTTATTTTATCCTGAATTAACTCACTGAGAATCAAGTTGAAATATTTGATAGTGGTTTCTTAGGAAGTAGAGTAAGTGCACTTGCGGAAGCATGAATTCCAATATTAGAGATACAGTAGAAGACAATTTAAAAGTTTTCCGCCATACTGGTACTCAGTCTAAATTGGAATCCAATATGGCAAAAGAAACTGATGATACAGTAATAATATACCTTTAGAAAATGTATGTAAGACTTCCAGGCCAGTTTCTAAATCAAGTATCAGTGATTTAAACAATGCAATGGGAGCACTTAACCACCTAATTGTGTTAAAACTAGTAGTATTATTCTCATTTGCTACTTTGTTACACAGAACTTTGCACCAATGTTGAACAGTTAAGCCATGGAGGTTATGGTAACAAATTAGATGCAGTAACCGCACTCTTGTCATTGAAAGCAAAATGTGAGTCTTAGAACATTTCCTGTTAAAATTACCTGCATCACTTTTGGCTACTGATATCAAATGCAGACAGCTAGAGATTTTATATGAGACAGAAAGAAAACTTTGAAAAACAAAAATGTAACAACTTGTAATTGCAGTTTGAGGATGTCTGATGTAATATTTGATTGCATTCTGATTCAGATTTTTGAAATAAAAGGTCAGTCATGTAATTACTTAGATAGTCAGACTGAAAAATTCAATGCCATAGCTGGGATTTGAACCACAGATCTCCGGTCTCTAGCCGGTTGCTCTTCCACTGAGCTACCATGGCAACATGCTGGCATAGCATTGAATTTCTCACTGACTTGCATGTTTCCTGGTAAACCACAAGGTGTTCTCAAATTATTTTGAGGTGATAACCCCAATGGTGACTTACAATGTTGTAAGTGCTTAAGTCCCAGGATTCACAGTATAGTCAACTATTATGGTCAATTGGTATTGGTTTAATTGTTTTTTCACACAAGCCATGTGTAGGACAGGATTTGGATAGGTAGTCAGACTGAAAATTCAATGTCGTGGCCAGGATACGAGTCAGTTCAGATGTAGGTATCAAATAGGAAAAGATTACAAGTGATCAAGAATTTGAATACTTGGGAGTGAGGTTGAATAACATTGGGGAATGGGAGGCACGTGGGAGAAAATAGAAGCAAAAGGGAGGGCTGTAATGTCAGGATTTAGAATTTGCAAATACAAGTTAGAGATGACAACCAAGTGGCTGGAACGAATGTATGAGGTGTTAGTGGAATCAGGGTGCTTTATGCAGTGGAGATCTGGGGGGGGGGGCACAGACATAAATAAGAAGGTGGATCATATTTATAGAATGTTTTGCAAAGAATTATTGGGCTTACAAAGATCAATGCCAAGAGAAGTTGCCTTGGTAGAACTTGGCAAAACAAGATGGTATGGAATAATAATTGAGAGAATAATAACATTTTGATATAAATGTTTTGTAAAAGAAGATGGAGAAATCTTAAAGCTACATATGAAGCAATAAAAAAATCTAGAGAGCACAAATAGTTAGCAGGCAGGGTTGGAAAAATTATAGAGAAAACATGAATGGGAGATATATGGAGGCTTGAAGAAAGAAATGAAAGCAATATAGGTAAACTAGTAAAATGCAGAATAGAAGACAGAAAGACAGGAGGTATGGGGAAGTTTAGAAAACAAGAAATTGGTGCTATTTTATAAACAAATAAAGAGGGACTGGGGACAAGAACCATATGCAGATTGCTTTAATAGGCAATAAAAAGGACTAGCTTGGATGAGACTGCATTTCTAAGAGGGACATGAGGCAGTGAAAAAGGAATATGTGAAACGTGTGATGAGAAAGAAACTATAGAACATTATTTGATAGAATGCAAGGAACTAGGAATATGAAGAAAAGGTTTGCAAGAAAAAATAGAAGGGAAAATTGTAGCTATAAAAATGTTAACAGGGAAGGAAGGAAGAAAAGAAGATGAGAAGCAAAGGTGGGTTCTTTCAGAAAGCAAGAGAAAAATGGACAAGAATAGTAAGGAGTGCAAAAGAAGAACACAGATGGAGGAGAGGGATAACTAAGATAAAGAGGGAAGGGTTAACAAGAGCTACTAGGGAGGCTAATGGCCTGGGTGCCATGCAAACCGATGTAGCAAGAAGTCAATTAAAATTTCTACAAATTTTAGATTAGAGTAAGGAAAATATAAAAGCCATATTCATGTTATAATGAAGGAAAAAATTAATGAAATTGGTGCATCATTCAAACGTTATCCTAAGAAGCATCTAAGCTGTGCTGCACAGCAAGTGTTTCAAAAACCTGTGTTCTTATGCTATTACATTTCAGTAACATCATGGCCCACATTTAATAATTTTTTTCAGATGAGGTTTGGTTTCAGTTAAATGGTCATGTTACCTCACAAAACAATAGGTATTGGAGCATCGAGAAACGAACATTACAAAAACTGTGCAAGAACTATTGCATGCGAATAGAAATTTCATCTGAAGATGCCAGGAAAATCTTCACACAGATGGACACCATTTTTAACACTACTTATAACAAGGTTAGTAAAATTATAGTACATATTACTATCACATACAAGTAAATAATGCAAAAGCTATGGACGAGAAAACCCCCCATGTAAAAGTATGCAGAGTATGCAAACACAAAACCACAGCTTCACCATAAAATGAACACACTATATGTATTTACAATATATTCATTGCTGTTGGTTATTTCAATGTTACAGTATTTTAAACAATATACTTTGAAATTCTAAGAGGCAGCTCTTTTGTTTCTCTTGAACAGGTGCAATGAATATGTCAAATCATTGTTTCTTTAAGCAGCTGACCTGATGAAAGGAGTTAGTTAAAAATAGCAATGTGTCATATTAAAATTAATGAATACCTCTTCATCCCTCAAATAATAACTCCAAACTGACTAATATTTTGAAATTTAGTTGAGTCGATTTTGTAACACTACATCACTTACTTTTCTATTTCGGAAAACATGTTTCAGAAGCCATGTGCTTCCATTGTCAATTCCTTTGGTTGACTGCCGGCATCGCTTGCTGTGGTGGTTGTCTCTGTCCCTGGTGATGGTTTGAGGAACCTCTGAATGAGTAGATTGCCTGGCAGGATTTCAAAATTGAAAACCCGGTTCTTGTTTTTCCAAATATATATGTTTTCCCAAACTTTTAATTCTGTCTTCCTTGTGATGTTTTTGAGGATTTTTGGGCTTCTATTTATAGTGTGTTTCTCTTTCCAAAAATGCCAAGCTACTGCAGATTTGTCTTCTTGTTTGAGTTTAACATTTCTGTGGTGTTCTTTTGCCCTTGTTTTTATATTTCTTTTTGTTTGGCCGATGTAGATTTTTTCACAGTCATTACAGCTGAACTGATATATTCCTGGTTTGTTTTCTTGTGGGATATCATCTTTTAATTTAGAATTTAAAATGTTTTTTATAGAGTAATTGTTTTTAGGGGCTAGAATGATGTTATGTCTTTTGAAGATCCTCTGGAATTTGTAGAAAGTTGTAGGGTGGTAAGTAAACTTCTTGTAGATCTTGTTTTCTTTCTGGTTATGAGTGAGTGTGCTGACTTCTTTAATTCTCTTTCTATTTTTGGCCTTATTAACTTTTTTGTACACCAGTTCTGCCCGAAATCCAATCTGGTAAATGTACCAATGGGCAAAACAGAATACCAATGTGAACTTACTAAAATATTGGACAAGCTACAGAGAATGGATTTAGGGCAGAACTGGTGTACAAAAAAGTTAATAAGGCCAAAAATAGAAAGAGAATTAAAGAAGTCAGCACACTCACTTATAACCAGAAAGAAAACAAGATCTACAAGAAGTTTACATACCACCCTACAACTTTCTACAAATTCCAGAGGATCTTCAAACGACATAACATCATTCTAGCCCCTAAAAACAATTATTCTATAAAAAACATTTTAAATTCTAAATTAAAAGATGATATCCCACAAGAAAACAAACCAGGAATATATCAGTTCAGCTGTAATGACTGTGAAAAATTCTACATCGGCCAAACAAAAAGAAATATAAAAACAAGGGCAAAAGAACACCACAGAAATATTAAACTCAAACAAGAAGACAAATCTGCAGTAGCTTGGCATTTTTGGAAAGAGAAACACACTTTAAATAGAAGCCCAAAAATCCTCAAAAACATCACAAGGAAGACAGAATTAAAAGTTTGGGAAAACATATATATTTGGAAAAACAAGAACCGGATTTTCAATTTTGAAATCCCGCCAGGCGATCTACTCATTCAGAGGTTCATCAAACCACCACCAGGGACAGAGACAACCACCACAGCAAGCCATGCTGGCAGTCAACCAAAGGAATTGACGATGGAAGCACATGGCTTCTGAAACATGTTTTCCGAAATAAAAAAGTAAGGGATGTAGTGTTACAAAATCGACTCAACTAAATTTCAAATTGTTAAAACACATCACTGTCTCAAAGTCCACCATATATCAGGATGACTAATATTAAAATTTAGTTGAGTCGATTTTGTAACACTACATCACTTACTTTTTTATTTCGGAAAACATGTTTCAGAAGCCATGTGCTTCCATTGTCAATTCCTTTGGTCGACTACCGGCATTGCTTGCTGTGGTGGTTGTCTCTGTCCCTGGTGGTGGTTTGATGAACTTCTGGATGAGTAGATCGCCTGGCGGGATTTCAAAATTGAAAACCCGGTTCTTGTTTTTCCAAATATATGTTTTCCCAAACTTTTAATTCTGTCTTCCTTGTGATGTTTTTGAGGATTTTTGGGCTTCTATTTATAGTGTGTTTCTCTTTCCAAAAATGCCAAGCTACTGCAGATTTTTCTTCTTGTTTGAGTGTAATATTTCTGTGGTGTTCTTTTGCCCTGGTTTTTATATTTCTTTTTGTTTGGCCGATGTAGATTTTTTCACAGTCATTACAGATGAACTGATATATTCCTGGTTTGTTTTCTTGTGGGATATCATCTTTTAATTTGGAATTTAAAATGTTTTTTATAGAGTAATTGTTTTTAGGGGCTAGAATGATGTTATGTCTTTTGAAGATCCTCTGGAATTTGTAGAAAGTTGTAGGGTGGTATGTGAACTTCTTGTAGATCTTGTTTTCTTTCTGGTTTTGAGTGAGTGTGCTGACTTCTTTAATTCTCTTTCTATTTTTGGCTTTATTAACTTTTTTGTACACCACTTCTGCCCGAAATCCATTCTCTGTAGCTATGTCCAATATTTTATTAAGTTCACATTGGTATTCTGTTTTTCCCATTGGTACATTTACCAATCTGTGTGTAAGGCTGTTGAGTAAAGCATGCTGATGGGGAATGGGATTGTAACTCTTTTGTTTTATATAGCTGTTGGTGTGGGTAGGTTTTCTGTAGATGCCAAATGTAAGGTGATTATTAGTTTTTATGATTTTTAGGTCGAGGAATGGTAGTTGTCCATCACATTCCTTCTCCATTGTGAACTTTATAGACTTTTCTTGCATATTTAGGAGTTTTAGTGCATCTTCTAGGTGTCTTTCTGGGACTATTGCAAAGATGTCGTCTACATAGCGGTACCATATTTTGAACATCCAGGGGAATGCCTTTTTAATCCTAGTTTCCATAGTGCTCATGAAGAGATCTGCTAATATAGGAAATTAAAGACATAAAATTGGAAAAAACCGATATGTTAGTTTCCTTTGATGTTACTGCTCTGTTTCCAAGCATACCTACAGAAAGCATACAATCCCACATCAAAAATTGGTTACTTGCAATAGGAAAAACAACAGAAGAAGTGTGAGAATACATCATATTAACGAATCTGTGCATAAATCAAAATTTTTTCACATTTAACGGGAAATATTACAAACAAACATCTGGTTTAGCTATGGGCAGCCCGCTGTCACCTATATTAGCAGATCTCTTCATGAGCACTATGGAAACTAGGATTAAAAAGGCATTCCCCTGGATGTTCAAAATATGGTACCGCTATGTAGACGACATCTTTGCAATAGTCCCAGAAAGACACCTAGAAGATGCACTAAAACTCCTAAATATGCAAGAAAAGTCTATAAAGTTCACAATGGAGAAGGAATGTGATGGACAACTACCATTCCTCGACCTAAAAATCATAAAAACTAATAATCACCTTACATTTGGCATCTACAGAAAACCTACCCACACCAACAGCTATATAAAACAAAAGAGTTACAATCCCATTCCCCATCAGCATGCTTTACTCAACAGCCTTACACACAGATTGGTAAATGTACCAATGGGAAAAACAGAATACCAATGTGAACTTAATAAAATATTGGACATAGCTACAGAGAATGGATTTCGGGCAGAACTGGTGTACAAAAAAGTTAATAAAGCCAAAATAGAAAGAGAATTAAAGAAGTCAGCACACTCACTCAAAACCAGAAAGAAAACAAGATCTACAAGAAGTTCACATACCACCCTACAACTTTCTACAAATTCCAGAGGATCTTCAAAAGACATAACATCATTCTAGCCCCTAAAAACAATTACTCTATAAAAAACATTTTAAATTCCAAATTAAAAGATGATATCCCACAAGAAAACAAACCAGGAATATATCAGTTCATCTGTAATGACTGTGAAAAAATCTACATCGGCCAAACAAAAAGAAATATAAAAACCAGGGCAAAAGAACACCACAGAAATATTACACTCAAACAAGAAGAAAAATCTGCAGTAGCTTGGCATTTTTGGAAAGAGAAACACACTATAAATAGAAGCCCAAAAATCCTCAAAAACATCACAAGGAAGACAGAATTAAAAGTTTGGGAAAACATATATATTTGGAAAAACAAGAACCGGGTTTTCAATTTTGAAATCCCGCCAGGCGATCTACTCATCCAGAAGTTCATCAAACCACCACCAGGGACAGAGACAACCACCACAGCAAGCAATGCCGGTAGTCGACCAAAGGAATTGACAATGGAAGCACATGGCTTCTGAAACATGTTTTCCGAAATAAAATAGTAAGTGATGTAGTGTTACAAAATCGACTCAACTAAATTTTAATTGTTAAAACACATCACTGTCTCAAAGTCCACCATATATCAGGATAATGACTAATATTGTTTTCATTTTTCTCAGTTATTGCTATACACCTAGAAAAAAATATGTATCTCTTGTAAATGTTTGTCATTAATAAGTGGTAGATAAAAAAACTATAATTTGGTATGAATAATTTTTAGAACAGCTACAAAATTATGCCACAATCACAGCTGTGTTATTATTCCAATTAGGTTTACCCTTCTTTAACCAAAAATATTCTATCAAATGATGACTGAAATAAGTTTGTATACACCAATAATATCAGGGATATAAGGCCAAGTAATATTCATAATAAGGACTGAAGAACAACTTGCAATAAAGCATTGTGTGTACAACGGCACCCAGTAAGGATTCAAATGTGGCCTCAATATGAAATTTAAAAACCCTATGCCTCTTAGGCATTCAAAACTACTTGGTTTCCAACAGTAATCAAAAGAAAAGATTCATAAAATATTGTCATTATTTACCTAAATAATGACAATATGCTATAAACTCTAATATATTCATCATCAAAATAATATTTTTCAAAAGTGTAATTAACAAGTGAAACTTATTTTAGTGTCTTCTAACTATTCAATCTAACTCTAATTTGAAGAAAGCAATTACCATGGCATACAGTATCTTCTCTAGGTAGGAATACATTCATTTTATCTGTCAAACTGCATTGGAAGTAGGTAAAAAGTACCATACACAGATAAAAATAGCAATATTTAAAATATTTTTAGTTTCAAAGTAATGCACATAACACCACATCAAATTAATTAATATAAAAATTCATACAGTCCATGGTATTTTTATTGTAGTTTCATTTGTACAGCCTCTTTAACTTCTATGGTCATATTAGGGTCTTTGACTTGTGAAACAACTTAACTGTAGGTTAAAACACTGGGTTAATCATTTCTGACCCCCACATGTGCACGTGCGCACATACAAATATATTCACTTTGACATGCATACTTCCAGACTCTGTGGGGAATAGGGAATGATTCTAGTTAAGAAAACTCCCCTGCCACAGGCATAAATCGAATCTGGGACCTGAGGTTGAGAAGTCAGCTCACTGACCACTCAACTTATTTAGAGTCTCCACGATATTGTTTTAGTTGATTGCAGACAATTGGAAGTTAGCAGATGCCATGGTGAGTCAACGGGTTCATTTGATTTTGCTCAATCAATAGCTTGTGAAAAAGCTCTATGAAGGTCGGGTATTACATCTCCCCACTTTGGAGTAAAAGTGAAACTGCATGCCATTTGAAAATGTTTAAGAAGAATCCAACCAATTTCTTTTGCAATTCAGTGACTGTGGACTGGAAATGTAACAACAGTCTAAACAGTGAACCATATGAGGTGAACCAGCTCTGAAGAAGTAAAATGTTCTCCATCCAACTTTAGGTAAAAGAAATTCTCTTTTTACTGATTATTTGGGGAAGAGAAAACCCACTACTAGAGAATACTACACATCAATGCTATTGATAGAGAAGAAGATAACTGCAGAAAACCATCCAGGAATTACCAAAAGATGCTTTATCATGACTATAAACAGATTAATTCAAACTTGTCATTATGATAAACTTATAAAAACACCATCTGAAATGCCTTTCATTCAACCTATTCAATTGGTCTTTCTTTTGGATTACTATCTTGTTTCTGAAGCTTGCAATGTTTTTGCCTTGAATCAAAAAATTAAGATGAATGTAGAACTCATACACAAGGTAATAAAGTATTCAGAGAATGATAAAAAACAACAAAAAAAAACACAGATTACATAAGAAAATTAGAAACTTGTAGATACATAGTAGCAGGTGTGCTAAACTCTGAGAGGACTATGTTGAAAAATAAAGTATGCTACAAGAGTGATCTCTTTGTACCAATCCAACCTAATATTCATACATTTTTTTCTGTATTACATTAGATGTTAAATTGTTAGCAACCTAATGGCATAATATGTCATGATGGGTGGATTTTTTAGCACTATGCAATGTGTTTGTGAACAGTTTACATACTGTATGTTATGATCAGTATTCCCGGGCATTATTTACTTTGCTATCCTATGAACAAAAGCAAACAAACAGTAAAAATATTATGTTTAAAATGATACTAACACCATATCCTGAAAAAATAAAACAGACCAGTATATGTAAAACAAAGTACTGAAATTACTTTGAACTTTCCATTGTTATACTTACACTGCAACTCCTAAAGGCCATTGGTAAACTTCCTCATTGTCCACTAATGGAGAATCATACACAAGAAACAATAGTTCAATTCTGCCTCCTTGTGATCTCAAATATGGAAGTATCCAATCATTATTACACTGCTCATTGCCAAGTAAAACTACACCCACTTTCGAAAGTTTTGGGTACAAAGGTAAATAATCAAGCCACTGTTTTGCCACTTTAATCTTTTCTTCTGAACGTCCATTAAGAACAAGAATTAAATTTTCCACATCTTGGGGTACTGATGATGGGATAATTCCAGGTCCTGATCTGTAAATGAGTGTTAAATCATCAACATTTAGCATGCCATATTTAATTAGGCCATTGTTACGTTCTCTGACTTCTCCATTTAGTATATGCTCCCACAAAAAAAGACCAATTGCAGCTTTTCCCCAAATCTCTACAGTCTTGAAGGTCTGATGGGAATGAGCAGTAGTAAACCTTGGAGTGAGCCATTTATTGCTTTCCTTTTTCTCTTTTGAGAGAGGATTTGGTGCTGCTTCTAAACCTGAAGGAAACAGATATAAAAGATATGTTAAACAGCAGTAGACACTAAGCTTTTCTTAAACTTATTTGCATGAATGATATTCCAAAACTGTTCAGATAATTAATTTTTCTGTTTGATCTTGCATAACCAATACAACAAACAGCAGCAGCAAATTAGAATGACAATCATGACATTAGACACTCAAAGTAAAGCAAAACTCAAGAAAACACCCAGCCCAAATAATATATGAATAGAACAAATAAAAACATACCAAGATCACTTCATTCACTTCTGGACAAACCTTTTCAGCAAATGCCTATAAAAACAGTCAACCAAAGAGCTGGAGAAATGCAAAGACAAACGTTTTATACCTAAAAGAAAAGTGATATGGGAAATCCACATTCTTATAGAAACATAGCATCACAAAACAGTATATACTAAGTCTTCAAATTGATTCGGCCTTTAGTGCCAGTAGGTTTAAGTGCATGATGTCATTGTTAGATCAGCGAGCCCCTTGCCTCAAAGGGGAGATGCAGAATTGAATCTTGGGCTACATGCATTGCTGACTTTATCAACAGATTGATGTACTGGGTGGAGTAGAACTGTTTTTCAACAGGACTTTTTGCATTCTTTGCATGTGAGATGGAAGTGATCACAGAATTTGCATAGTTGAGTGCTATTGAGTTACTAATCAGTATAAATGCTGAGATTGCGAGTTTACAAGATGCAAGCAAATGTTCCAAATGTAAATATTGGAAAGATATAGTGCAAGACTCATTTCGCTAAACTGACCTCAAAATTATTGATATCCACCCCCTCTACTTATTGTTTGTTAGTCCTCTGCAAGAGGCAATGCATGATAAACTTGCTGCTTAGTACTGACATCATGCACGAACAAATGACTGGTGGCAAAGGCTGAATAAATCTGAAGACCATGTATAAAATCTTTGCAAATATATTGACAGAGACCGCCTGCGGTGCCATTAGTAGTTAAAGCGGGCGTTAAACACTACCAAAAAAAAAAAAAAAAATATTGACAGAGAGATTGAAGAATAAACAAAGATATCATCCGAGATATCTGTACAAACTCAGAAGAGGATTAACTACATTAAAGGCTATCAAACATCTAATGGATAAACAGAAACCGCACTGAACAAGCTGAAAGGAAAATACTCTGCAATCTTTTCTTGATTTTACTAAAACTTTTGATTTGATACATACAGAGGTATTAATTAGCAAAATTAACGACATTATTGGAGACTCACACCCATTTCAGAGATCAAAGGCATCTGAAATTCAATGAAGTAACAACCTCAAACAAGATTATTCAGAGAAACTTTCCAGCATGTGATGTGAGCATTTTTTCTAAGTCCAGAAGTTCACCAATAGTTCAGTCCTATTAAATTTCATATTGCTGCCAATATGCACAGCACTTGTATCAAGCATAGTCAACTTCTGCAACAACTCCCCCTTTGTGTCTAAGAATTGTATCGTATGTAGCATGTAAACCAGCAGTAATTCTTGTAAGTCCTGACTGTGGTGCTTGTGTGCATGACCTCCAACAACACTAAATATATTGCAAAAGGGAAAATTGGGTTCTGGCTATGTCCTACAAATTGATGAATGCAAGATAGATTACTAGTGGTAATAGGCTTGGAAAGGAATGATAAGATAATATGGTCTAATACAATAGGAATATAAAAATGTGCTACAATTTAATTGCAGGGCATGTGGGCAGTGATGCAAAAATTTGGATGCTCACATTTATGAGTATTGATGATTACAAGAACACTTCAGCACACCCTTTTCAAGAACTTATGTAAGATATTAGGTATGCAGTGATTATATTTAGTTAAAATTTAGTTTAGGAGTGGTTTAAGGTAAAGAATTAGTTTTTACAATACACAGCTAGTCGGGATAATTTGGCTACAAACTATGGACAGAGTTAGCTTGTCAATATAATTTAAGGATAAATGAGACTGTTGGCTGCATGGCTTTAAGTAATTAAAGTAAAGAGGAGAATTTGGCTGCACTACATCCAATATGGCTACATGTGCAATAGGTAACTAAATAAATAATTAAAATCTTTAGTTATGTTATGAAAATTTTCTTTAGCATAAAATTGCACTAAAAAGTAATTCTAAATATATATTAGACCATAACATGTCAAGCTGTTATTCGAAAAAATATGCCAATCATGTCAAACTTAGAAAAACAATTTGTGCCACATGTTGGAAACTTGAACCAATTATTCAAAATAATGGATTCCAACAGGGGGACACAATGAACCACTTGCTATTTAATGTAAGTTAAAGCACTGCCAACATATCCAAGTTGTTAAGGGATCCTCCATGCACAACACTCATGTGTATAGATGACGTGGTAATGGGAAGTCACAACATAGAGGAACTGCGGATGTTATAAAAACTGAAGAAATAGGTTACAGAAAATAAATTGTACATAAATGCAGAAATGACTTCAGAAGAGGAGGAAGACCACCAGTAGAAGAAACCCTGAAAATTACTAATGTGTAACTTCAGGTTGTAAACAACATAATACCTAGGTTTAACCATGTGCACAACATTAACATTTGGACAGCATATTCAGTTCGATTCTATTTCTAATTTGGCTATAAAGACATACAATAGAAGTCAAAATACCAAGCTCACAGAGGTCATCAAAGGTTAAAAATAAATGTACATACATATTGGACACAAACATAAACAGACCTACAAGAATAATACAAATTAAAAAGTGTTACATAAATTAAAAATTTATAGGCTTATAGCAAATTATACTTCCAAGCTATAAAAAGGGTTTAAACTTAGCCAATAGTAAGATATATGTGGTATTAAATTGTTGAGTTGGTTTTTTAACGCTACGTCACTTACATTTTTATTACGAGGGACTAGTTTTGAAAGCCTATGCTTCCATTTTCAACCTCATGGTCCAACTGTCATTGCAATATGGAAGCATAGGCTTTTGAAACTAGTCCCTCATAAAAAAAATGTAAGTGATGCAGTGTTAAAAAACCAACTAAACAAAATAATACCACATATAATTTGACCGTCAGTGTTTCTAAATTCAACATCAATAGTTAGATCTTTTCTTAAATGATTTAAACTTAAGAGTTTATATTTTCTATGTAACTTGTGGTATAATTTAAAACTGATGATTATAGAGTGCATTTGGGGTATGTAAAGACTGAAGTTCACTGCACATTTACCTGTAAACTTAAAGAAGACATACTTTATGAATCAGCTTTTGAGTAGTGAAGACAACACAAAGGCAAACGGAGCCACTACAGTCATTGCAGAATGAAATTTTTTCATGGCCGCATTTTATATTATTGTTAACATTTACACCTAAACATGGCAATGCAATAATTTGTGCAGATTATGGTATTATAGCAATATAATGTATATATTAATGTATATGGTTTTTTACAATATTTGTATGCCAACTTGTGGTTTTTAGATATAGTAGTTAATCTATGTTGTACTACCTAGTTTTTTTCATCAGGTCACATTTAATGGAATGTGCAACATTATACATTTTGAGAGATTTTGAGGTGAAATTCCTACAAAATTTTGTTAAGGAGTGTTTACATTAAAAAACACTCTTCTCAGTATCACATCAATAGATAAGGGCCTTGATCCAAAATATTCCAAGTAATCGACTTCATTTGCAAGTGACACATCAATGCTTTTGGCAAAACATCTTACCAGTAGTTTGGCACACAGTTGAAAAGAAAGCAAAAACAGAATGTAGCTAAGTTACGCCAAGTTGCCTCATTAGTAGCGAGCAGAGAGTGAGTTTACTGACCCCATCCCTGCCTTTGATTCCACCAATCTCTGTAGAGCATTAACTTGTAATTCCTCAAACATTACCATGTCTGCTCTCTCTACTGATGAGAAGCAATTTTGACATTTACTTAACCTACTACAGTGAACATCTAGAATAAATTGATTCTTAGTATTGTGTAATAGATAGCTGATAGACAGTGTCATCAGATTAAGTGGCCATGCTCTTACTGGCACTTGAATTTCGAGCATGCACCACTCAGCTGCTGAGACTGCAGTTCCCATTATTGCATAACATATGGTGTGACCTTCTAACTCAAGCCATATATATGATAAACAAAGCAGAAGAGAACGTTTTTTGATGGTTTGCAGTTGTGCAGTCATGCTCCAACATACTACAGAAAAAAGTTTTTATTTATTGCAACTTTATAAAACATGAATCTCCATCTCTGTGTAATAGAGCATTTCAGGAATGCTTTCCTGATGTTGATCCCCCTAACATAAGTAGAGGTCATAAAACAGTCAACAAATTTAAAAGTATGGGATCAGTGTTAGACCGAAATAAAAATTGAAAATGTAACATTTTAAATGCAAAATACTTGATATTGGTGCAGGGTTAGAATATTTGCCATGAAGCCTCTCTCGCAGTTTGAATGGCAAGTAGGAATGAGCTATGGGTCAAAACAAAAAGTGACAAACTGTATAGATTACAAGAAATACAAAATAATAACATACACATAGAAATAACTAACATACCCCAAGAAGAACTCCAAAATGTTTTTAATAATCTGTTAACATGCTACAATTCCTGTCTTCAAGCACAAGGAGAACATTTCAAACATCATCTTTGAAAAGGTGAGCACGTGAGAGACATTCAGTATTGCAATTTGTGAAATAATGGTTTTAGTTGACCTTTTCATTTCAATGTGTAAGATGGTACATGCAGGGAAAAAGTGTTGAGAGGGAAGTAGCATGCAACTGCGAACCAGGTGTCATTAAAGGTTTGGCCGCTTAATCTGATGACCTTGTATATATAAGTTTATCACAGTCAAGATCCTGTTTTTCCTAAACAATGGATCTTTGAATATTCTTAGCACTTTTTTTCTAGAGTAGCAACACTTTATTTATGTGGCAGCTGTTTCCCCAAATAATTAGACCATGGATAGGAAAAATCCAAAATACACTAATGAGAGGTCTAAGCACAAATAAATAACTAGATAATTTAATACAAACAGATTCTATATGTACTGCACAAGACAGAGAAATATCAATTATTGTCAACATTTTTATTTCACAACTCTCAATCTGGTTAAAGCAGGTTGTTTTAAGATCAAAAGGAAGATTCTGGGCTCTTTCTTCATTTAAAAGAAGATTATTTAAATTTATCCATGAGTAGGCATTTTTAAGAGAATGTTCAATTTTTAATCTTAGGAGGTCTTGATTTAGTTGAATATCTTAAGTGGTGTCATCTGCAACCTGATAATGGACGAGTAAGTGATATTATGGCAATGTCATTTATTACTACGATATAAAGTCTGCCCCAGGGCAGGCCCTTGGGGCACCACAAATTTAATGCCAGAACAATCAAACACATTCACAACATTAACATATTGGGTTTTCCTTCCCACATATGATTTAAAAATTGTCTGAGGTGAATACCACAGGCGCTGTAGCAGTTGAGTTTTCTTTAACATAAAATATTATGATAGATGCAGTTAAAAACTTTATTCAGATCATAAGCAGCAATATGGGCATGGCTTCCACTCTCAAAAGCCAAGACATATCAGAGGTCAAATGCATTAGGGAATTGTGGTAGACAGACCTCTTTCTGAGCCAAATTGACATTTTGAAAATATTTTGTATAAAAAATTTACATATCTGAGTTTTTAAAACTCCTTCAATAATCTTGCCTAATATTTGTTCCACAGAGATAAGGTGGTAACTTTGGTGGATTTAATCAAATTTCTATTCGTAAAATTTTATCTTTCTCATCAATTAATCATATTGGTTGGATATTAACTACCATAATTATAGGAATAAACTTATGATTAACATATTTTTTTCATTTACACCAATAACTGTATACCATCTGCTTTCTTAAATAGACTCTTTTAACAATGTTTTGAAAACTAGGGAAAATATCTTCAACATGGCATGACTTGATGTACAAAGGACATCCAGAAAGTACTGCACATTTTTTTCCCAGTCAACAACCATGGTGTGAATGCGAAACTTAAGGTATGCATCATTTTGAAGTTACTGGAGTGCAAATTTTCCATTTCCACTGACAGCTTCAAAATGGCATCTGTAAGTGATGTGTGTTAGAAGCAGTGTGCTGTAATTGAGTTTCTCACTGTGGAGAAAGAAACTGCTGGAAATTTTCACAAACATTTGTGTGCAATTTATTGAGCATCTGCAATCAACAGTACAGTTAGCTGTTGGGCATAGAGGGTGAGGTCATTAGAAGGCAGTTGGGCAGAACTCCAAGATTTGCAGCGATTCTTTGGACATAATCTTATTCTAGTAAAAGGACAGTTTGGTTTCGGGAAAAGTGTATCAATTGAAAATGCAGCATATATGCTTACTAATGAAATCCTATCAGTGCTGAATAAGAAAATTGCTTACTAGAGGTACATTTTGCGACCTTGCCAAGGCATTTGACTATGTTAGTCACGAAATTCTAATGGAAAAACTAATGTTTTATAGAATAAACAATAAGCAACTTAGTTGGTTTAAGTCATATTTGGGGAATAGGAAACAAAGGGTGGATATAAAAATTTGTATAAAAAACAGAGCTCCACCTGGGGGAAACATTAAGCATGGGGTTCCACATGGATCAGTTCTTGGCCCGTTACTCTTCTTGATTTATATTAATGACCTCTCCTTAGCAATAAGAAGCATAGCAACCAATGTCCCCTGTTTGCTGATGATATTAGCATAATAGTAACAAGCGATAACCAAAACTGAATAATGCATTCCACACTATACACAATTGGTTTAAGGCCAATAAACTCACTTTCAACTTTGACAAAACTAAGGTCTTGAAATTTATAACATACAATTCAAAAAATCTTGCTCTGCAGATAGGCATTAATAAAGTTATACTCGACCAAACCTCACATATTAAATTCTAATTTCTCCAGGTTGATATGCATCTGAACTGGAAAACTCATATAGAGAACATTGTACCTAAGCTAAGATCGGTGATGTTTGCACTTAGATGATTAAATTCATTTTGCCAAATCCATACATTAAAGCAGGTTTGCTATACCTATTTTTGTTCTTTAATGAAATATGGCATTACATTCTGGGGCAATGCAATCGAAAGTAAACAAGTATTTATATTACAACAGAGAGCCATCAGAGCTATGTACGGCATCAACAATACATCTCCTTGTAAGGATCTGTTTCAAAGACTGAATATTTTGACACTTCCTTTTGAATAGATTTACATGCTCATGTGTTTCATCAAAAATAAATAATACTTTGCAAAAAATTTAAATCTACATAATATAAATCCTAGTCAAAGATGGGTTTACACAAACCAAGTGCCAGCTTAACTTGTTGCCAAAAAGGAGTGTACTATGAATGTGTCAGAATATTCAATGCGCTTCCAAATGACTTAAAATTATCATCTTTGGGAAAAATAGAAAGGTATTAAAAACTATCTATGCAGCAAGTTCTATTACTCTATTAAACAATTTATGGATGACCATTGAAATATCCTTTGTCATAAGGAAAATGTAATGAGTCATTTTTAATGTATTGTACATATTATTAGTTGGAATTTCTTAAATTATCTTTATACTTGTCTAGTATTTTGGCCAGTGGGATCACATGTTTTTTCGTCCCACTAGTTTTGACCTTGCATGATATCAAAAGCACTGTCTACTGTATTTCTGGAATGTTGATAATGAGTAGTTGTATAATATGATGATTGTGGTTAAAAAAAAAAAAAAAGGCATGCATTCGTAGTAGTGGTTAAAATGGTTGTGTGTCAGTAGGTTTTCTGTACGATATGTTCAATGTCCTCGAGACTTGCTCAATAATGAGACAAAACAAACAGATGTTAAGGAATGTAGTTACAAAATTTGCTACACATTAAAATCATAAAATAAGTAAAAGTATGAAATACCATGGGCCAGATCGGAGATGGTTATATACAAGCTTTATGATCGTTAACATGCATCAAAGTGCTCTAAAGGCTTGATGCAACTGTCCCTAGCAAAGACTGAAGGAAAACTTAATTCCTCTCAAGTGCACCTTTATAATAATCATAATCCTCATCATTGTTATCATCATCATCTAGACTTAGCTATGCAGCATAGACAAAACAGACAACTGAAGCTGTGAAGTAAAAAAGTCTCCTTATACAATTTTTTTTTAAAAGATTAAGTTAAATATGGAGTTGATTTCCTCTTGCTCTACTAATTCTAATGTGGGCACGATAATTTTATAAAAAAAAAAAAATAAATTAAAGTACATCAGATCAAGTTACTATATTTTCAAAATGAATAATAAATTTTGTGGCAATTCTGTGGATAGTTAAAACACATCTACCATTTGAGCAAAAAAATCAACATCTATAGGTGCAGACTTTTTTCTAAGAGAGAGAGACAGAGAGAGACAGAGAGAAGCTATTAATAAACAGTATGTTGTACATGTTAAGTTTAGCTGAAATGAATGAAAAACGATTCAATTGAATGGAAAACAATGACAAACTAAATTAACCATTTTCAATTCTGTGGCAAGCAAGCCTTTGTTGTATCAAAAATTGAGCACTGACTTAAGCCGGATTTTACAAAACATGCCCAAAGTTTTTCTGTCTTCTTGAGTATGAAACAAGCCCTATGTGCATACAATAATACAGCAGTATATAGAATTGCTACGCATTGCAAATAACATCAGCATATACAAAACTTTGCATAGCCTTACACTGCAATTTATGACCACAGTTATGCACGTCTTAGCGCTCAAGGTAACAGGTAATTGCCATACGCACCTCTATCGTTTACTTTCCCGCCAATACTTTCCTTGTAGAGTTCGTAAATTGATACGAATGTAATTAAAATATATACCACTGCAAATATTCCAATAAACACTTTCCAATATTTTCTCATCGTCAATATAGGACATCACTATCAACTGAATCAATTTTATATCCCCATAGCAATTTAAATATATTTTGCAGCGACAACCTTCTGTATCCTTTTTGTAAAAATGAAAACAACTTTGACATCTCAATTTTTCAGTATGCAATTCAAAATGGTAAACTCCAATGAAACGCTTCTATCTTATGTTATTATACAACTAACCCACTTATATTATCCATATTAGATAACAAAGATTAAGATTACATGTTTGACATTTAACTAAAAACAAACTTTGTTGTTATCTTCAATGTAGCCAACCATCGATAACAAAATAACAATACGGCGTTAAACAGAGAAGGCAACTACCATACAGTACCAATATATGATACAAAATACATGGCAGCGCTCTCTAATACACTTCGCTTTAGTACTCCGTGGTGTAAAAAATCGCGGGTTAGACCCCGTCTCGGGCGTGGGTGTTTGTTTCCTTATGGATATGTGTGTACCTGTGAACAGCGGAAAATCTAGATGGAAAATAAACAGGAAATCGTAGGGAGGGAAAACTATACAGGAAACTCGGCCGTAAAAGCGACAAAGACTCTTAACAATACGTAACTCAGCGGTCTGGAGTATTTGTATTATCTGTGTAGTGTATACAGTAAAATTAGCGTTCAGGTTTGGTTTTTTCTAGTTTTAGACAACAACAATTTAAAAGATTGGAAAGTATGTGGTATTATATTGCCACAAATATTCCTGGAAAATTAATTCTGTCTCTTTGTTTCGATTTCCCGTAGATAAAAATGCTAAGCACTGTTTTACACTATACGACCAGTGTCTGTATATAAGATTACATTTCATTTAAGTTTCAGATATAGATGCCCACTATGGAAGCACAGCAAGGAAATATAAAAAGGTGTGCGCATCCTCATTAATCCAAAAATCCACATTTTCAACAAAAAAATGGGTAAAAACCCATTATGCTCTCAAATCATTTTTTTTCCTCAGTCCTCGTAAACATACATATCAAATGAAAACCTTGTAGGGTTGCCATACGTCCTCATTTTGCAAAAAAATTTGAAGGTCTCCATTTATCCGCAATTTTTGAGTTGAAGCAAAATTAACTATTTTAATTACGTATTTTATATCCACATAGACCGCATAGAAATCAAACTTTCGTATGTTGACAACTCTTTTAAATCCTGTAGGTTTGTTAACCTGTCTATTAACGTTATTTTCACCTGCTTATTTATATTATTTCCGTTCAGGTTCACCTTCTCGCTTCGTTCCTTTTTATCACTCACTTTCACGTACAAAAGCATCGAAAAAAATTCTCTCCAGAATCAAAATAAATGAATAATCAAGAAGTGAGTGAATGTTATTTATAAACACTTTGTGTATTTTAACACAAAAAATGTAACTCTCTTGGTGGTCTATGATTGGTTTAATACTTTTCTGGCACAATCTTATGTTTATTACAGGTTTTCTTCCAATTGCTGAAGAGAAAATGCAGGTTTACAGGTAATCTTCAAAAAAGATTTCTGTCTTTTCGCCGCGGACGGGAATACTCTGAAGCTGTGTGCATGACTTGCCCTGGCTCTGTCGAGTCTATGGCACACCATGATGCCAGAGGCCTAGAAATACGCTTGAAGTCAGACAAGCACTGTAAGAATGTGAGAGGATACGTTCGTGCAATAAATTGACGAATCATTTTATCAAAACAAATACGGACCTCAAAGCCATCGTGAACTCTGTATTGGCACCGCATTTAATGGATACTGTGATAAAATCATTAGGGATTATTCCCCTATCTGGGCGTTTCTACGGATGCAAGCAATTATGGAACAATAACATTAGTTCCTATCCTGTTGCATTGTTTTGACTACAAAAATTGTGGCTTGTGTGTTAAAGTCTTAAATGTTGACAGCAAAGAAAATAAAACAACTGAAACAAAAGGTTATTATGTTAGTGAAACTTTACATAATTTTGAACTTGACAAGTGTGTGGCCTTCGGAGAGGATAACTACAACACAGCGTTTGGCAGTATCAATAGGAAGGAGGGAAAAACTATGTTCTCTGCTTTGAAGAGGCTACTAAAGTTTTCATTAGTTAGGATTAGTTGTCCAGCACACTTTCTCAGTAACTGTATACATGATACTGATCTCTTGGACTTAAGATTTGCAATCCCTTATCTTCAAAATATACAATTACTTTTCTGTTTACACTGTTCGAGTGGAATTTTTAAAATAATTCTGTGAACTTGTTCTAGTTGAATACAATAGGTGTTTTATCACATCAAAGCCCGCTGGTTCACATTGCTCCCAGCTGTTCAGAGGATTATGCAAATATATCCGGGTTTAAGGTAATATTTTTTTTTCACACCTCCTGTTGTTTTGAAGAATGTTTTTTTTTTTCTTTTCTTTTCTTTTCAGATCCATTCAGTGAAGTATATCTCTACCGCATGCAGTCTGTGATCAGTGTGTTTCATTGTGTTATATAGGAAATAGAAAACGAAGATAACTCCCTCATTGATGTAAATGTCCTTTCATCAATTAACTGCACCTTACAAGAATATAAGAATAAAAGTTTCATTCTACTGAATGTTAAAGATATGCTTAATTGTTTAGAAGGGGAAGGTCATGTCTAGGAAGTGAAATATTTTCATGACATATGCAAAATTTATACGAAGGATGTCTGGAACACCAAAATGTGGATTCAGATACTGAATGAATTCAAGTGCTTTAAGCTTTGAGGATATTTCATGGGAAAAATGTTGAAGAATCAATCAAAAATTTTAATGGCAGAGGTGTGGACATTGAAGATAATATGGCATTGGATCAGTTTTGCAACTGAGAAAAATTTGCAGCCAACTACTAGAAACAGGTACCTTCACTATATTGAGAGCTGTAGTAGTGTAATTGTACTCAGAAATAGTGAACATTACTGAATTCTTTTTTGCAATCCCTACTCGTAATGCTTACGTTCAAAGACTTTTTTCCCTAATTCAGTCACAGTAGACCAAAGAAAGAACAGACTTCTTGTAAATTCAGTTAAGTACATAGCACTGGAGATTCAACTTGGAACATTTCACGTGCAAGGGTTTCTTTTAATATTTGCTGCAAAATAAAAGCATTCTTCAAAAATCAAGTCAAGTAAAAAACATAGATGTGATACCCCAGCTGAATAAACAGTGACGGTGATGAGGCGAAGCATTACCTGTGTTTAAAACAGCTTTATGTAACTTTCAGCAGTGCCTGTGATACCATTAAAATAAGAATTAGAACCAGAGAATACTCTTATTGGTGGGCTAGGGTACACACTAAGTAATGTTTAAGAGAAATTTCTCTTTTCAGAAAAATGTCCTCATTTCAGCAGACTAGAGTATAGCAACCCTATATTAAGCCTCAATGAAGTTTTGTGTTAACTATTTTTGTGTGTTCAAGCAATTTCTATTTTTCCTTTCTAACAGAGAATTGCCTTTATTCTACTTTATAGCACGCCACAGACACCCGAGAATTAAAATATTTCGATTTTTAGATTAAAAAACTTATGCTAGTTACTTTATGATAATTAGCACGTTTCCACGGGGGATTGAAATCGGTTTAAGTCTAATTCCATCTCAATACGACCCGCGTTTCAGATGTTCAATTCAACATGAACTGAGATCATTTTGAACACGCAAGCGTCGAAAATAATGTTATTCATCCAGTTATGTTGGTCAACTTGGATTTATTATTATTATTATTATTATTATTATTATTATTATTATTATTATTATTATTATTATTATTATTATAGTGATTAACTCCTGCTTTAAATACATATTGCTTCGCAGGCGTTGACACTGATGATACATGAAATGAAGGAGCACCAGTAGAATGCAATGGTGGGGAAACCATAGAACCCGGAGAAAACCCGCCCCTGCGCGCTTTGTCCACCACAAATCACTTATGCAGTCGACTGAGATCAAACCCGGGCCGCCTTTGTTGGAGTCGTGTTGGAATTGCGTTGGCGAACGTGTTAAACATATATATTTGTTACTGAATATTACAAGAAGGGTTTGAAGTTAAATAATTACATTTAAGAACACATTACAAATTTTAGAAACCATAAACATGGTACTGTTATAATCTGCCACAGAGCAATGAATAAAAAGCATTAATATCTGGCTACCGCCTGCAACGAGTATAGCAAAAAGGGTATTTAATTACGGCATTCAAAACGATGTTTCTATGTAACATATTTCGATCCAATCACACTTCGATCCCATTTTTAATAGCATCAGACCCAAAATTCATCACGATCTGAATCCGTGTTTCCACGCAGTGTTCAAAACGGTAAGCGTACTCAAAATAGTGTTTAACGCCCACTTTTACTACTATAGTACCGCAGGCGATGACACTGGCGATACATGGAATGAAGATGGGGCACCGGTGGAATTCGATGGCGGGGGAAACCCGTTCCTACGCCGCTTTGTCCACTATAAATCCTACATGTTGTGGTCAACTGGGTTTGAACCCTTGGTGCGGCCACAAATATCTCGATGGTTACTGGCTCTAAGGCTACGTATATTTCAAAACAAATTCTGAGTAATAAAAGTACTCTATTATTCTCCAGCACACAACACTGTTAAAGTTGTAAACTACAAACTCAGTTACATCTTTAAGGTAATATACAATCCTCTTTTCGGTTAAAACCGCTAAAATACATAACGGAAAATTGCAGCTCTTTATTCAAGTAAACATGAGGATATAATTATAGTAAAATTATGCATTTGCTTTCAATGTATTTCTAAGCTAACTGATTTCTAAACCTAAGTTACAAATGCTTTTTGTGTGTGCATTGTGTCACATGGACATGGAATAAAGGCGCAACAGCATTGCATTCAATATACCATCGTTACTTCTCAATAATAATAATAATAATAATAATAATAAGAATAAGAATAAACAAAACCGTTCGCCGCCAAATTTCTCATACCAAATTAAAATAAGCAGCATGCGATCAACTTAACATTCGCCTACTTTGAGTTGTGGGAACAACTCAACAAGCACCTCGATATTTCAACTTTAACAACAATTATTCATTTAACCCCTTCAGCCCTGCATTAATATGTGAAGCGAAAAAAGCATTTTTGAAATCAATTTAAATGTTAAGTAGACAATGAAATACAGCACAACAACTTACTTGAAAGTAAGTTGTGTGTGCAAAGTACAAAACCCTGATGTGCATAATTACGTCCAAGTCTTCTCAGGTGTTACACTGTAGCACTGAAAAGTAAATTTCCATTCAATGAAGATTTGTATTACTCGTAAGAGCACTGTTTTTGTTACAAGACTGTCTAATTTTAGTGATGTTTTAAATAATTTAGACTTCACAGCTTTTACATATACATAATCGGTTTATTATCAAAGTACTAAATCTGTCCCACAATACACATTACATCTGATTATATATATACACATATATGTACTTTAATTTACAATATTTTGAACAGCTGTTCAAGTACTTTTACTGCCGTGTTTAAAGAGACCTTCAGATTATAATACATATTTAGTATACTACTGGTATGTATGTATGTATGTATGTATGTATGTACACTCACACAAAATTAGAAAACTTAAAAATTGATGCGCACGATAAAGGTTGGCAAAACAATTCCTATGTTTTTATACATACACGTTTGTCACAATAGAAATGTCTCTGTTGATTGCACAGTACATTCTTGCATCACTTTCCCTCTTTATTGCCATCTAAATATGGCATGCGGTCAATCTGCATAGCTTGCCGCACTTTAAGAATTTATGTACGTTCTTCTTTACTTGTGATATTCTGAAGGCAAATTGGCCCATAGTTAATTACTTCTCGGGACGTCAGCCCGGTAAGCGATGAACCAATTTCCAAGCTTTCAACGATGTGCTCTGTCGTCATCATCAGGGAACTGGAGAGAAGTTGCTCTGGTGGCGTTATTTATACATGGAGGGGGCGGCTGAAGGTCGCCTCGCGCAGTTATTGGCCTACACTGGCCAATGGGGGTTGAAGAGGATGGGGCAAGGCTACAGGGGTAGCAAATATGGGTACCTATAATTGGGTAAGGCTACCTAAGGTAGCAAGCAGAGCTACCTATAATTCATAACTGCTTGCCCCAGAAGGCTTGTTCTATGTTAGTGTCATCTTTACCGGGAAATAACTCCAGCATCTGCTCTGAAGCCTTGGTGAATCCTTGGCTGAGCTGTACTTTGCCTGGATACTCTGGCAGCGTAACATGCTATAGAAGTTGTTCAGCACAATTTATCCTTTAATTTATTTGCCATTCTCTCCTTCCCCAGATTTGTAATTCAGTGAGTACCATTTGCATTCAACAGTGTCAAATCAAGAAGGCATACCTTCCATGGCATCATTGTGTTCCACTATGCAGTTTTGTTTCAGAACTATGTTTCTACCCTTCTTTCCTTTTTCAATTATGTTAGGTTTCATGAACAGATATCAGCATGTGAACATCCTTGTCAAACCACTTCATAGTCATGTTTTAGGAGTTTTCTTTTGCCAAGAGAAATTCAAGCTGATGGACACTGACACCTTTTTTGGGTGAGAGACTTCTTTTTGGGACTTGGAAGAAGGAAACAGATGACAATGACTTCATTTGTAATGTAACACTTATAAAATTGTTGCGAACGCTGATGGAAAGCACTATTACTGTACAGGAGAAACTATAGTTGCCGCTGGGGGTGAAATGTGGTAAGTACAGGAACTGCAACGCGCCGGGAAACGGAGACTTTGGACGTCTGGCACACGCCAGATACTTCCAGTACCTTTAATTCACTTCCTGAGGGTTCTGCGACATAATTTATAACTATAAAAGGAAAGAAGAATTGCAAGTCTGTTAGTTGAGTCATGAATTAAACTTCGACTGGAGTGTTAGTGCACAGTTTCAAGCGAAAGCCGACAATTTCTATGCGTCGAAGTGTAGAATGAATTGTTGCAGCAATGAATTAGAAGTTTTTTTATAACAGTCAATAAAGAAATTTGTTACATTGGTGTCAGGGGTGGGATAGAAAAGCCAAAAAGGGAACACATGCTTAAAATATTGTTGGAGAAGATGGACAGGATGGGGAAGAGGAATTGCGACATTGCACACTGGCAGAAAAGAAATGAGGGGCAAAATCAACAATGTAAATTCCAGAATGGAAAAAAATGGGAAATGAAATGACAGTAAATTCCTCATTAGAGAAGTTGGACGGAAATGAAGACTGAACTGAAGGATGTAAAAGAATTGAGAACAGGAATGGGAACATCAGTGGAGATGAAAGAGAAAATAGAAAACCTGAAAACGGAACGTTCTAGCAAAATTGATGAATTGGGCGGCGTGGACTTAATAAGATTAGGAGAAACGTGCAAGAGCTTAGTGAAACGGTGGAAGAAAACGGCCAACACCTGGAAGACTGGGAACGACTTAATACCCTGGAGGGAATAGTACACAGCAGCATCAGGAACTAAACGGCAATAGTGGAAAACTTTAAGGTCGAGACGCCAGGACGCAACACAACATCCGCGCATGTCAAGCCAAGCATGACGAGATGTCAACCTTCGAAGTCTTCCGCCGACAATCCACCGCCGTCGCCACCCAAGACATAAGAGGAAGCCGCACAGTTGATAGCAAACCTCCAGGGATGTGCAACAAAAGTACTGAATGCAGTCTCGACGTCAGCTAAGTTGGATATCTGAGAGGCCCTTGATAACCGCTTTAGAAACTATCGCTTTGGCTGCAGCCTGTCGCAGTCACCTTAAGACAAGGCTGCAATGTCCAGATGGGACGATGCAAGAGTTCGCCCCAGCCACTGAACAGCTTGTGAACAAAACCCTGGTGAACCTACCACCTGATTACCTGTACCAGGAAGCTGCTTACTCCTTCATTGATGGGGTGCGTGACGCAGAGATACAACAGTACCTGATGCTCGGCGACTTTTATAACACACCAGACGTTAACTGTATCACTTGGAATGGAGACAGCCAAGGCAGCAGCTGCGCCCACCGTGAAGTCGATGAGTATTCGCTATGACAGGGAGAAGCAATCAAGGGACGACGATCTAAAGGTAGTGTGCTGGGGTGTGGCAAGCTGGGACTTAGTGAGGGACTGTCCACACCAAGACGACGGGCAGGCGAAAACGAGTAAAGACCGGCGTGGAGAGGTGACGTCGGACCCGTCTTCACCTCGAGTGACACTACGTGCCTTGGGCAGAAAGGACGACAGACTCATCGCAGACGGCTGGATACAAATGAAACTGTGCCAGATACTTGCAGACACAGGTGCAGATGTGACAGTAATCGGACTTAACATGGTGAAGGGCTTGCCAACACGAACACACAGCGGTCCTACCACTAGTGACAGCGTCGGGCGACATCTTGATTGTGGTTTAGGAGGCACTGCTGGAGTTAACATTGGGACAAGCACTGTGAATATTTGGGTGTGTCGCAAGGGTTACTGAGAGTATGATACAGGGATTGGATGCCCTCAGGAGTCACGAGGCGACAGTTGACTTTAGTCGAAATGAGGTGATGTGATCATATTAACTGTACTGAATGTCGTGTATGAAACAAGTACGTCTAAAATAAATGGCTGCTCTGTGTTGATCCAACGTCTTTAAGAGGATGAAAAAAAACTATTTGCTACATGCGAGAAGCGAACCTGCAATAATCACCAGAGGAGTAACTTACGTTTTGCCAGTGCTCACACATGGAAGGTGGCAGGTTTAGTAATGCCGTACAATACAAACTGAATCAAGATTTGTATCGTTAATATTGACAGTTTGTTGTTGAAGGAGCTGAAGTTACATATTTTATTATGATTGATCATATGGGTTAGCAGTTGATTTTGAACTTGTGAAAACTTGTTGCTGCAGCTACGGAACTGTGTCATGGATGGTGTACAAAAAGTGCTGTGCTGTGACAAGGCTTAGGTGAATTTGACATTCCTGACATGACTATTTTTTTTCCATTGGTGTACATTAACTGCCTAATTAAGGTTTTATTACATAATAGTTGTATTTGCAAAAAAAAAAAAAAAAAAAAAAAAAAAAAAAAGATTTAGCATACAAGTGAGTTTAGTTGCTGATTATCAGTAATTTGAGTCATTCATAACTAGTACTTATGTGAGCACTAGCTTCTTTCTGCCTTAGAAATTTGATAAGGGAACCTAAATAGCTCAATATGAACAAGCAAAGTGAACTGTTTATGTTAATCACCCTCGTGGGTCAGATTATTTAAAAGGCATGATAAAACTGAGCACACACTAATTTTTCTATAGGCAGTATTTAACTTTGTTGTTGTTGCTGCTTTCTCCTGCTTGTTCTTGTTCTTCTAGTATTGGCCTCCTCTTTGCAGATTTTACAATCCTGAAGATTTACAAGCTAATGCACCAGGTAAGTAGCATGTAAAGTTGAAAATTTGGATCATAGTGTAACCAGGATGGATCATCAGCCCAATGCCCATTTACAGCAGAGGAAATGAAATGTAGCGATGAAAGGGATGATAAAAAAAATTTATGCATAAGTTATCCAACCCTACATTTCCCTAGTGACCAAGGAAAACTGAAGAAGGAAGGAAAGAAAGAAAGAAAGAAAGGGAAAAAATCAGTTGAACCCAGGACCTCCCAAGTGTGAGCTGTACATGTTGCCATGGTGCCGCCACACTTGGTGCCATATGTAACATGTTATTAAAATTATTAGGATCTGTGGAAATTAAAACTGCAAACAACTAATAAGACTCAAAAAGTAAGAGAGATTTAAAGTTTATGGAAAGTTCTTTACTAAAGTCAAAGCTACCTAAGATATTAAAGGCACACATACTACATGGAACAAAATAACTGTGTTCCTAAACCCCTTCCCACAGAAAATAAAAACTTTAATTAGCATGCACTTTCATAAAGCTAAATGGATTCACTTTAACCTCCTTTTTGAGTTGTGTATTTCCACTGATTTACAATCCTTGCAATATCTTCTTTTAATTTTGTTAATCTTTTATTTCCCACACAAATTTCCCTACATTCTTAATATGTTTACTATAATTAATTTTAAACACATCAAATTCTTCTCATAAAACATATTCATGTATTCAACGAAAAAGGAACTTATCACAGCGAAAAAAAATTTAAGATTAGATTTTCTTGAGATAAACACTCTTAGTTTTCACTCATCATACAATTAATGCAAGAACATGTTTTTGTAGGCTTTGCCTACATCATCAATTGTTGTCAACTGGCTTGAGTATCTGGGAATGGCAATGGCTTGATTGGTGGTGTTTCACCTGGTGGCATAATTGGAGCCATTTTGAATAAAAGTTTATGTTGTTCAGAATCTCAAAGTTCATGACCCATCTTTTGTTCTTCTTAATGAGGATCTTCTCTCAAAACTCTTAACTCCTTCAAATTTCTTGTGGTCTTTATACGTTTGATATCTTCACTGATGTTATGGTTGGTAGTCCAAAAATACAACTTTTTCTCCTTTCGAAAACCTAAGCATAGAATTATTTTGAGTTAATTGAGAAAATAAGACATTCATCTGTCCAATGACGACATGCTTGTATCTTTCAATGTTGAGTCCCTATTTTCAAGGGTTTCTAGGAAGAGGGTCCTCATTTGTTTAGAAAACTAGCTTTTATCTTAAAATCGTGATAATTTTGGAATAGAGGGATTAGAACATCTTACAAATATTTGCATTGAACAGACAATGTTTAAATTCCTTGGAAAATATTGCCAACAAAATTCAGGGCTAGCAATGGGCAACCCATTATCACCTCCAGCCAATCTATATGTGAGATACTTTGAAATGCATATTACAAAATCCTTCACTCACATCTTCAAACAATGGTTTCGTTACATAGATGATGTACTTGCAATAGCAGCAGTTTCATAAATGATGCTTTAAAGCTACTAATCTTCAAGCTAAAATAATAAAATTTTGCCCTTCCTAAATCTGGAGTAAATAAGAAATAACAATAGAATTGAATTTATTAATCCCTGAAAACACAGCCATGCCATGATCACAGGATAGGAAACTTACCTTTGAATAATATGGAATACACTAAAGAATATACGAAAATCATCAGGATAACACACTTTAAAGAAATCACAACTCTCAAAACTCAGAAACAAGACATGCAACACAAGAAGTTTATCTTCCATTCCAATGCCATGCATCAATTCCAAAAGATTTTCAAAAAATATATCATCTTAGCTCCTTAGAATAAATTTTCTATAAAAAACTTAATTAAATCCAACAAACTAGACAAGCCACAAGCAAATGAAAAACCAGGCATATATCAGATTAAATAGAAAGAACACTTTAGGAACATTAAATACAGGCAAACAAATCAGCAGTAGTCGATCATTTTTGGACAACCAACCATAACATCAGAAGATATCAAACTCTTAAAAACCACAAGAAATTTTAAGGAGTTGGGAGTTTTGGGAGAAGATCCCCATTAAGAAGAATGAAGGATGGATCATGAATTTGGAGATTCCGAATGACTTAAAATTTTATTCAAAATGGTTCCAATTTACATCATCAGGTGATACACCACCAACCAAGCTGTTGCCATTACCAGATATGCGAGCCAGTTGACAGCAATTGATAATGTACCATGTCAAAACGAAAACATGTTCCTGCATTAATTGTATGGTGAGTGAAATCTTTGAGTGCTCACTTGACTCCATTTAAAAAAATTCAATCTCTCATTTATGTATGTTTTTTTGAATGGCACACTTTAGAACAAAATGATTACTAAGTAATAGGTCTGCTCAATCAATTAACCAATTGTGTACCTCTTTGAGAAAAATAATAAAATTAAAAATACAATGGAAACTTCAGAGAGCTTAGTATCCTGGAATTCACCAACCAGTGCTATATCGACTCACCCACCAGTATGCTGCAGCAGAGTGATCTAGTTAACTACACGTGATATGAAATCAACCAGTTCTTAGTTGCATGCATATCCTCAAAGAACAGACAATTTTGCAAAACTTGCAAGTCCAATAATTTTAAATATGATGCATTCATTTGACTACTAGCATACAAATAAGGCATTTTGAATAAAAATAGGACAAACACATCCGCATAAAATTACATTATAGACTTGCCTGATAATCTTAGCATTAGCTATCAAGATGAGACCTAATCAACATACTATAATGATGAGCAAGTGGTGCTTTTTACTTGCTGCTCCTGGCTTAAAGTTTGCAAACATTATTTTACTGCTTTCAGCAACTCTAAATCTTACAAGTATCCAATTTGGAGTATTATTAAACCAATAACTGATTACCTAACAGAAACATGTCAGTGATTTAAAAAATTACAACTTTCAGTGATGGAGCAGCCTCACAATTTCAAAGTGGGGGCATACATACACTGTCAAAACTTGGTTTTCAGTGAACATGATTTTGGAATTCCTGTTGAGTGCCATTTCGTGGCTACAGTCTATTGAAACAGAGCCAGTGCCATAGCAGGAGTAGATGCTGTTCATAAGCAGGAATTGTAGTAGGTAACCAGGGAAAGGAGAATGATACTGAACTTAATGGAAGGTTATTATGAATATGGAAGAAATTCAGTTGAAGACATGAAAACAGTTTTATCACTTCTGAAACAATCAGTTACAATTAAATATATTTGGACCAAAGGTATAAAAATATTCCTACAACACCAAAGCTTAAAACAAGCATTTGTTCTGACACACTTTTAGCAGTCCATCCTTCTAAATCTCCTTCCCTGAATAAACAAATAATTAATCAAGCATTCTCAGGTAAATGTGAATTACTTTTAAGTATAATAATAGTTCAGAATGTACACAGGAAGAACCATATGCATACACACCCCAGCAATTTACATGCACAAATTAAAATTTAACTACTCTAGCTCACGAATGAGTATAGACTAGTAAAGACAAAGTCTCAGAAGTATGTATCTATAAATTTTCGTGAAGAAAGTGGAATTATGGTAATTAAAAATTCAATTTGTGCACGTAAATGCCTAAAAAAGTTCACTGTGTTTCCCAAAATAGAAAATTTCTCTACCAGTTAATGTTAAAGTTTTAAAACAAGGAGCATCCATTATTAATTCATTAGCCAATTGTGTTCAAAAAACAAAAAATGTTTGAAACCTTTACCAGTACAATGATGGTTTGTTGTTGAAGAAGTTTAAGTTAAGTATTTTATTATGACTAATGGTCATATGAGTTAGTAATATTAAGATATGGAACTTGTAGCAATTTGTTGCTACCACTACACCATCGTATCGCGGATGGTGTACACAAGGCGCTATGCCATGAGGGACTTGGACGAATTTGGTGTTCTAGATATGACTCATTATTTTTGCAACATGTTTACATTCACACCTATTTAAATATTTGCATTTTTATTTATTTCATCATAGAAATATGATACATACTTTTAGGTAATATTATCCTTCACCAATGAGACTTTAAAAATACATTATAAAGCAAATATTTTATAAATAAATTTCTTTTTCACATGCAGATACCACACCCACTATAATGGATCAACCCCTTCACAAAACACTGCACAGGAATTCAACCACACAAACTGGAAGGGTTGTAGAGGGGTCTTAGACAAACAGTATAGATTGGGGATCGTATTATCCCTTTTGCCTAATGTCAAAGTTATGGCATGTTTTCTCAATTGCATATCAGTGGTCATAAATCAAAGGAATGTGGACACGTGTGTCCTATTTTCATTCAAAATGACTTATTTGTAAGTCAGTATTAATGCATAAATAATATAATATATAAGATCACTGGATTTGCAATTTTTGCAAAATTGTCTGTTGCATATTTGGTTGATTTCATATCATATGTAGTTATCTAGAGCACTCCGCTGTACCATAAAGGTGGGCGAGTCAGTATAGGGCTGGTCATTGAATCTCACGATAGTAAGATTGTACCACTCTCTGAAGTTTCCATTGTTAATTTTATTTTGTTCTCTTTGTGAACAACAAAAAAAACAACAAACAAAATTAAAAACTAAACAATGGAAACTTCAGAGAGTGGTACAATCTTACTATCGTGAGATTCAATGACCAACCCTATACTGACTCGCCCACTTTTATGGTACAGCGGAGTGCTCTAGATAACTACATATGATATAAAATCAACCAAATATGCAACAGACAATTTTGCAAAAATTGCAAATCCAGTGATCTTAAAAATTATATTATTTATGCATTAATATGCTTAGTTCACACTTTTAAAGACAACAGATAAACACTCTAGGACAAATTACTTTCAAAGGACTGAATGAACTCTACGTAGCATTCAATATTAAATGAAATAATTATGTCAAGGAACCTGGTTCCATTAATCTAATAAAGCAATTAGTTTTGTTGAAAACATTTATGTAATGTGTGCTTTGAAATGTAGAAAGTAAACTATAATTTTAGTGGTGAAGTAAAATAGTACCTCTGGTATTGCTGGGATTCAAACAGCCAGTGGTGGCTTGTGTCCAAAATTTTTGAGGGCGCAAAAATGATTTTGTTTACTACATATTGACAGTAATAAATTATCACAACTATTAATTTTATTAGCTATTTTCTCACATTCTACGCCTATAGCCCACAAAAATGATGGCTCTCAACATTGTAACATAGACCTCAGAAGTTAGTACAGGAACCCTAACTCAATTTTCTCTAAAGGTGCTAGATTAATATGCATGCAATGTACAAATGGATAGTAAAGCATCATTCAAATTCACAAGTAATGTTAGCCAAATAAAATGCAATCTCCTTAGTATAATTGTTTTTTTCTTTTCTATTCTTTAATGTAATGAACTTCTCCATCACTTTTTCATCAAAATTCCATATTTCACTGATAGTGTCCTTATTTGCTGACAACAATGCTAAAAGATCGAGTCTGTGTTTTTCATTGTATTTCTTAAAAAAAGTCTTTACCCTCTGCAGAGTGGAAAAGCAACATTCAGGTTCTGTAACTGTTATTCAACATTATTGTTACTACAACTTTCAGAAGTTTTGTGGTTTCATTAAAAACTGATGAAAAGTTATTTTCATTTACGAGGGTAATCCCAAAAGTAAGGTCTCCAATTTTTTTTAAAATACAAAGAAATGTTTATTGACAACAAATGATACACACTTTTGAAGCTTAAACATTTTTCTATTTTTCCACACAATTGCCATTTCGATTGATGCATTTCTGTAGACGCTGTGGTAGTTTTTGTATGCCCATGTCATGCCAGCTTGCCGCCATGCTCTTGAAGAAGTGATGGCCCTCATTTTTCACTTCATCGTCGTCACCAAAGCGCCTTACAGCCAGGTGTTCTTTCAACTAGGGAAACAAGTGGTTGTCACTGGGTGCTAACTCCGGACTATACAGTGGATGAGTGATGATGTCCCATCCAAACTGTTGCAGAAGATTCTTGGTTTGATGGGCAGTGTAGGGGTGAGCATTGTCATGGACAAGGCTTATGTCCTTGCTCAACATTCCTCTTCTTCGTTTGTAAATCACCTGTTTGTGTTTCATTAATGTCTGACAATACCTGTCAGCATTTATTTATTGTTGTCCCAGGACCCATAAAGTCGACCAACAATATACCCTTTTGATCCCAAAAACAGTTGCCATGACTTTACCAGCAGACTGCGTTCTCTTGAATTTTCACAGCTTGAGTGAACCAGAATGCCACCACTCACGTGATTGTTGTTTAGTCTCAGGTGTGAAGTGGAAAGTCAAGGTTTCATCACCCTTGACTATTGAATCAAAAATGTTGTCCTTTTCATCTACATGGCGTTGAAGAAATTGGTGAGAAGTTTCAGCACGTTGCCTTTTGTGATCATCTTTCAGCATTCTTGGAACCCATCTTATGCATACCTTCTGAAATTTCAACTCTTCAATCAAAGTCCGACAAATAGTGCTTCGAGAAATCTCAGGAACAACAATGCAGAGCTCATCAAAAGTGATCCGCCGATCTTGAAGCATGATTTGTTGAACCTTTGTGGTTGTTTTGTCAGAAATGGACAGTCTCCCGCTTCTTTCCTTATCATGAATTTTTGTACGACCATCTGCAAATTCTCTACATCACTTGCAGACATTTTTGACATCCATACTACTTGCGGACATTTTTGACACTCATACAAGACTCTCCATTCACTTCCATCAACTGTTGATGCATTTTTGATTCGTTTAACCCCTTTTGCACTCAAAAAGCAAATAACTGCACAAACTTCGCACCTGGCAGTAGTGGCTAACAGGATCTCCATTATAACTGGCTGCCAAGCCAAGACTGAGGACGCTAGCAGATGTACGGTGGTTTCGGTAGAGTGGAGGGAAGAAGAAAAAAAAGGAGTATAGTCAATATCCACACAAACAGTTTCCCTGTGACCCCAGCGCTTTGGAGATCTTACTTTTGGGATTACCCTCATATGAATTGAAAAGGTTTCAATGCTGCATTAATATTAAACTCATTTACTCTGTAAATTAGCTCTAACTCTGTAAGCAATTTTCCTTGCTGTAGAAAAGGATAGGGTGTGCACCACTAGTGTGAAAATTTCTTCAGGGAAACTTTCACAGAAATCCTTAAATACCACATTACACAGCAAAGATGGAGCTTCTAAGTGACCATTATAAGCAAATCTATCTGTAGCAGTAGTTGTAATGTCACACACCTCTTTGGCATCTCTTAACCATGTATATTCCATACCTTTTATTTTCTTCTCATATCTGTTTGTGTACTTCATCAATATTCAATCTTTCCCTTTCCATTTGTTGTTTGAACTCAATCATGTCACTATGTCAAACTATCTTTGCTCTTCTTTTGAAGTTGCTGGTATAAAATGTCTACATGAAATAGGATTTTATTTAAAACTGTTAACCAAAAAATAAAATTTGGGTCTCAAAAACCTCTTCAATACTTACTGGCTCATTTATTGTGGTTGTATTACTGCAGCTCTCTTCAATAATTTTGAAGCAATCTTTCAGGTTTTCTACATTTTCATACAGAACATTGACAATATGAATATCGTAGTTCCATCTGTTAATGTAATTCTGGGCAGTCTTGCCTGCACTACTTTCTCTAAAATATCAAATCGCAAGGAGGAATTGGAAAAAAATACTGGAATCACTGAGAGATTTGAAAAGAACACACATACATAGGAATTATCATTCTGTTGCCTTTTATACAATTAAATTCAATTGAATTCATGTGGACATATTTCCCATATTTTGGCCTATTATTCCATCAGCTCTTCCACTAATTGAAAAACACTGACCCCATCAAAGATTTGTGCCATGAATTTTTCTTTGATATTTCCAAGAAGATTCCTTATGCATTTTGTCAGAGATCCTGCATCGTTTGCTTCAGGATTCACAAATGCCTAAAATCTGTACACATACAGATGGATACACTATCATATATGTAATGGAATAGCAACACCATTTGACAGTGATTAGAAATGTCAGTTGTATCATCCCACTAAATGGCAACACATTCAGAAGCTCATGTTTGTTGTCAAGTTCTTCTGAATACTGTGCAGTTTCCACATGTTCCTTCATTACTGTATCCAGTTCTGTGTATAATCAATGAGGTCCCTGTACACCCTGGATTCAAAGATGTAAAAGACTCATCATGGCCTCATAGTACCAGCTCAAATATAACACAAAACTTAACACATGAAATCAAACTTTTTAAGCTATATCTATTTTCACTCCTTGAATGATGTGCTTTTTAACATTTTCTTTAAACTCAGAGGCAATACATCATTCAATGCTTTGTTTTCCTAAGAGTGAACGTTCTACCACACTATTCATATGGTGTACTGAATCTTCATGCTTTTTAATTGTTTCTGTTAAATATTTTATATCATCCACTCCTTTAACTGTCGACAAACAATCTGCACATTTTAGAGCAAACAAAACACACGGGTAGCAGAAAAAGTATTTGCGAACTTCTCAGACACAGAGTTAAGTTGCCTCTTAAACACACAGTTTTTATTTCATTTAGTTTCCTTTTTTCAATTACCAATTTGCGGTGTCGGTCTACTGAAGTATTTCAATGCAGTTTTTTTTTGTTTTTTTTTTTTTGCAAGAGTTAGCCTTGAAAACTGAACTTCCTTAAGTGATTGTACAGAGTTATCCATCTTTATTTAGTCAATACATTTTATAAAGCCTTTGTGGTGGACAAAGCTGTGCAGGGATGGGCTGTCTCCGGTTTCCCCTGCCATCACATTCCACTGGTGCTCTATCTTTATTCCATGTACCATCAGTGTAATCACCTGTGGTGCCTATGCAGTAAAAGTGGGCGTTAAACACTATCAAAAAAAGACCAACTGCCTTAAAATTTTCTAGGGGGGGCATACACATTCGCAGCTTTATAAAGAACAGTCACATTATGTTCTAACCACTCGAGCTACTGTAGTCCTATGGGGTTTTGCTTCTGAAATTCTTGTCTAATGCCTACATTTGACTATTGTGAGAACAATGAATTCCTAAACAGTGAATTCATATTGTAGAAAACTACATATTGTGTGTAAGGAAATAAGTTGTTTGAACGAGGTGAGAAACGGAGATCACTCAGACTGACATCCTGGTGTCACATGGTAACATTGTGCATACGAAAGGTACCAATAGTATCAACCTGAGCAACTAAGAGCCAGTTTAACTGCTTTGTGTATTACTGCTGCAGGTTGCTCAAAGTTGCTCTCAAGCATGGTGAATGTATTTTCGTTTGTTGAACTCGCTGAGATGCATTTGATTTATGGGGAAGCAAGAGGTAATTGATCTGTAGAAGGCATCATTCTCACAGGTCAACCTTCCAGAATGTACGTTGGCATATGTGGGAAACTGGATCCCTAATGGTACACAGGCTAGATGCTGGTACAAGACGAAGACACTATACTCCAGCCTTTGAAGAAGAGGTACTTGCCAGATCTGGGCAGAACCTTTCACCAGCCCCCATGCAATAACAAGAGAAATGAATGTCAGTAAGACTAGTGTGAATTGGGTGCTGCAAGAAGAAAGACTATACCTTGATCCTCTTAAGGCACAAGCTTTGGGGCCAGAGGACTTTGGTCTCAGATTAAAGTTTAGCAGGTGGGCCTTGGAGCGTCAGAATGAACACCATAACCTTTTCTCCGCAGTTCTCTTCACAGATGAGGCCACGTTCACAAGAAATGATTTACCTCTGAACCAAAGGAACAGCCATGCTTGGGAATATAAGCAACCAATTGACACCTTGCAGAGTTTGACTCAGGTTCAGCATTAGTGTAAGGGCAGGTATTGTCAATTTAGTCATTAGGCCAAATCTACTACTGAGACAGTTAAATGGCAATGTTGATCTGCAGTTCACAACCCAGATTTTACCTATGGTTTTGGAAGACATACCTCTGAACATCCAATGCCATATGTGGCTGCAATATGGAGCTCCTACATACTTCAGCATAGAAATGAGAGATTACCTCAATGTATTTCCTGGGAGATGGATTGGAAGAGGTGATCCTGTAACTGGGCCACCATATCTCCATCCTCTGGATTTCTTTTTATAATATCTTACGAGCCTCATTTACCAAACGTCTGTTGATGCATATGAACAATTACTGACACACAACTTTAGTAGCTTGTGATGAGGTTCACAACACTCCTGGTATTTTTGACAGGTGCAAAGTTCATTTTTTCACAGGTGCAATCTCTGCAGGGAAGTTGTAGTTCATCATATCAAACAGTTCCTCTTGTAACCTGTTGCATTTTCTACTTTGGGTGTTATATTATTTCTTCTAGTCTCTTTTTATTTGCCTTTCATGTGGAGATAAAAAGGTAGAATACACTTTCCTTTATAGTACATAGCTGATAATTAGTTTTACATAAGTACCTGCTTTACTATGGAATGTTCATTGTCTATGGAATGTTCATTGTCTATTTCATTTGAAATTCATTTGACATAGTGATATTGTTTTGCAAATCACAAACTGTGCCTACAAATGCAGTGTATGAACCTAACACATCAATGTGTGATACACTGTTTTTTAGAAACTCATTCGAGTACAGAGAAATGCACCCCTTCAGGTGTTTAATGCAGCTGTTATTGACACATTCTCCATTGTACTTGCATACTAATCATACACAACATTTTATTTCTATTCTCCATTGTATTTACATGCTAATCATACATAACATTTTATTTCTCAGCACAAATAAATCATATTAAGTAATGCAGCAAAATATGAACAGCTCATTATAAAATGCAAACAAAGGAGATAACATAAAAATAAAGGTACCTACACAGGCTTCTCCCTCAACATCATAACCTGATATTCACAAGCTAACCATATGCTAATAATGCCATATACCTTCACTCTCCAAAAGCCAGTTGTTCAGGTCATGGTAAACTGCAGTTTGATCAGTGGTGTGCCAACCCTTAATACATTTTATGCTATAGCAAATAGTTTAGAAACCATAGCCCATAAGTTCCCTATCTCAGTTTAACTTCGACCCCTCTACATTCCTACCAATTTTTGCAGTTGAATTCTGGGATACTTTTTATATAATACATTTGCTTCCTAATGTTGAGGTACTCTTTATTTAGGCCAAATTCCAAATATAATGCTCCCACATCCTCATTTTCAGAGACCATTTCCCTGAAAATTGGAACAATGTGCTGCCTTGATTTGATGCGAAAGATGATTTTAACATTTTAAGGAAACAAGCTGTAAAAAACATATTTTATAGTGAAAAATCTTTTAATGTTTCACAAACGTGAAATTAACTATGAACACTTCAGGCTCATTACTTCTGTGATTCAGCTTAAGTACTCCAAGCTAACTTTAGCTTTTTCCAGTTCATGAAGGAATGCATAGAAGTGTGGAAGTGACATTTCTAGGTACACATTATGGATTTCCCCTTCTCCAACATCCAAGGCCAATTTCAACTGCACATAAGTTGTTCCAACACGTCCATCCTCACTACTTGCTGCTGTCACTGAAACACAGATAACAACAGGTAATCAAATCTCTCAATTCATTAACATTCAAACTGCAGTTGCTAGCCAATAATGCATACAGGAGGGTGAATGTGCAAACCTCAATGTGAATCTGTGTTTTGTTGCTGTTTTATTTCCAATGTGGTAAATTAGCAATGGTCATGAAAACAAAGTATGATGTTGCTTTTTTCAGTTATACTGGTGCACAGATGTCAGTTTCAGAATGAATAATGTTATTATATTTTAAAGGATCATTTACCATTAAAATTCAAGAACTTAATGTACATTTTAATTATCATCAAACAGATACAACAGTGAGTTATTTGCTACACATCTTTAGCAATATGACACTCTGAATCTGAAAGTTCTTAATATTGGATTGCTGAAATAGATTTTAGGTAATTTTTCCCTTACTACTCCCTAACAACACTTTTTCCAAATAACTATTTTTGCTAATATTCTAAGTATTGTTTCAGTGATGCAATGGAGTAAAGGTGCAGTCATAAGTGATTTGCAAAAATTACTTTAAGGAGGATACATTTATTACTGAGGGATGTCAAGTACTGCAGATGTAACTTACTGGTAATGTTCCAGATTGAAAGAGAAGGAATGTAATGGATAGTTAGTTACCCACTACGATGGTGAAAATATAATAATGAAAATGAATATTCCTGCCTACTAAACCATGAGGAAGCTGAAATACATTACTCCCTCCATTGCAAAACATGGTGTAGAAATGTGTTGTTTATGTTGTTCCAATATAGGGTACAGATGTGCAAAATATTCCAGAATAAGGAACATGAATCAGTTAATTATTTTATTCGAAATTAAATATAGCCTACGTTTGCTACATATGCAAAAATAGGTGCTCGATTTCTGATTATTATTAGCTATTTCAATATGTGTGTTTTAACTCCAAAGTAGACAATGTTAAAGTCCATGTTATCCACAGTAGGGGGGGCCTTTGGAGTGGCTTAGCAGCCCACAATCCCTTAACACTGGACTTGAGTGGGTACTGGATATGTCTGCAGGTGGTGGATAACTAGGATCTGAATGGTAGTCAGTTGACCACTGACTCACTGGCCAGGCCTGTCTCGAAATAATGAATAGCAGACTGTGAATTAACTCCCCAAACTCTATGGTGTGGGGTGCATGGCGCATGGGATATATGTTGTTAATCTCTAGGATACCTGATGACGTCCCAGAGTATTTAGTCTTACCCAAAGTGGGGCTCTGTCTGGGCAGAACCTACATATCTCTAGCCAGTCCTGGAAACAACATTAGGATATGTAGTTACAAATTCCCGGAGGTCCCTTCTGGGTACCCCAAAAGACCCTTTGAAGTTGTAGTGGGAGCTGGGCCCTCAAAAGAGGGAACTCCCATTCCTACAGCAAAGCATGGAGTTGAGGGTCTGCAATTCCTGGAGACATGGAAGAGCAGACTAAGCCTCCTTATGCTAAAAAAAAAAAACATGTAACAGTTTGGGAGAACTGACTAAGGGAATAAGTATCCTAAAATTAAAGGAGGAAAAAAAGTTTCCTGGAGGAGCTGAAAAAAGAAGAAGGGCTAGGCTACTGGACCAGCAGATGGTGGAAGGTCAGGTGTCTCTCTCGAGGAACCCTCCAGACACCACTGTGGGGCCTGGTTCTGGCCTATCTACCTTCTCCAAAAGAGGCAGAGGGGAGGAGACTAACTCTCATGAACAGGGGGGTGGAACATAAAGAACTTTGCAACCTAAACCTAGAAGGGAATATTTTACCCATGATATCCCCTTATGCTGGGCCAGATTTCCATGTCCAGAATAGACTTTGCAAGGAAAAGCAATTGTGTATGCTGGATGGAAGGCCAATGATTTCTTTCATTCAGGCTAACCCCTAACAGAGTATTACTGTCTCTAGGGTGCTATGTAGTAGTTAACAAGGCAGAATCTGGAGGTCACCATAATACAGGAACCTTGGCTTTGGCAAGGTCATATTATTGGGACTAAACTTAAAGGGACTTTCTACCTTCAGCACTTTAGCCAAGAGAAACCCAGAAAATGCATCCTGACAAGACATTGAAACACACAGGCTATGCCAGGCTTTCTTAAAAGGGACCTGGCAGCGTTCATGGTGATATGTGACGTGAGTGGATTGCCATGGTTAGTGTTATCTGTTCAGCCTATTTCCCTTAAGACTCTAAAGAACCCACCTTCTCAGGAATTCAGTAGTCTTGTGGATTATTGCAAGAACAAAAACCTGTATCTATTCATTGGCTGAGACTCCAATGCCCACCATAACATTTGGGGTAGTAAGGACACCAACAGGAGAGGGAAGACCTTACTCAATTTCCTGAGCTTCACGGATATGGATTGTGGTGGTGGTTCGTCGTAGTAGTAGTAGGGCTTTAGGGCGCACAATTGCATTGGTTATTAGCGCCCTAGGGTAAATAAAAGAGCTAAAAGTTAAAGGCATAAAAACCACTAAAGCAGAAGTACCACACAAGGGTTAAAACCAGAAAGCGAATAAAAAGCGCACCAAAGCCAGACTACAACCGAGGGACTAAAAACGCAAGTCGGTAAAATGTAAAACCCCGAGATACAATTAAACCCTACTGTACATCCCGCAGCGGCAGAGAAAATTAAAAAGTCCCTTGCAAGAAACAGGTTTTGTCGCCCAGAAGGTAGTAGTAGTAGTAGTGGAGCTTTAGGGCGCACAACTACATCGGTTATTAGCGCCCGAAAAAGGTGATAGGATAATAAAAGAAAAGTTAAGGACTAGTTCCACACATTAAAATCTAAAAACACAATAAAATGTAGCTAAAACACAATAAAATGTAGCTAAAACACTGTCAGCTACTACGGAAATTAAAGATAAAAACGGTAAAAGGGCCCACACAATAAAATCGAAAAACACAACAAAATGTGGCTAAAACAGTGTCAGCTATTGCGGAACGAAATAAAAGCCATAAAAGCCACCAAGACAACCAATGCCACTAAGTAGTACGCAAAAGCAGGACACAGGGCGTAAAACGTTAAAATCACACACGATGGCTCATACCGACTAATCGCATAAAATCTAAAACGTGCTCCACAACAATGAGTTTGTCCGCCAGTACCTGTGAAATATCAGCTGGTAATCCGACGGACAAACGTAAGGGGGATAAAAACTGACACTTGATTAAAACATGCCTCACAGTCAACGGCTCCTGACAATGTGCACAAAACGGTGCAGGGTCCGAAGACAATAAATGACTATGACTAAAACGACAGTGCCCGATACGTAGTCTAGTTAAAATGACCTCTTCGCGACGGCACACGCGAGAGGATGTGCGCCAGCAGACAGGGAGGGACTTCACCTCCCGCAGTTTGTTGCCCTGTAGCTCGGCCCAGGCAGCACTCCAACGCGAAAGGATTAAACGACATAAAAGGGCGCGTAAGTCCGCAGAGGTCACAGAAGAGCTAAAACACCTGGGGGCTGACACGGCAGCCTTCGCTACAGCAAGCCGACGTGGCCAGGAACCCACACAAGAGTAACGCGGAAGCCAGAATCAATCCTGGACACGCTGTACGAGGGGGTTGGGGACTGTACAGCGACCTAAGGCTCTGCAGAACACTCAAAGAATCAGAGCACACAGCCCACTCAATGAATACTTGCCGCTGAATATATAAAAGAGTTTGAAAAACACTAAAAAGCTCAGCTGTAAAAATCGAGCACTGCGGTAAAAGGCGAAATCTAAAACTCGCTTGGTCATGAATAAAAGCACATCCTACTCCCCTAGCATCCTTGGAGCCATCTGTGTAAATAAAAATGCATGTAGCAAACTGCTCTTTGAGGCCTAAAAAGAAGGATTGAATAAGAGAATCGGGCGTCGTCGACTTCGGCGTGGACAGCAACCCTAGATCAATGCGGGGCTGGGGGTGGAGCCACGGAGGAAATTGAGTCTCCCCTCTGGGATATACAGCTGGCAAAGTGACGTCCAAACGCCGAAGGAGCAGCCGAAAGCGCACACCAGGTGGAAGGAGGGCCAGGGAATTACTTGAGTATCGGCGGTCCAAAGACTCGTTAAAAAAACAAGGTAAAAGACGGATGTCTGGGTAAACTAAGCAGACTGCAGGCATAACCACAAAGGAGAGCATCACGTCGATAAGACAGCGGAGGTTCTGCAGCTTCTGCACAAAGGCTGAGAACCGGACTCGTGGGGAAAGCACCAATACTCAAACGGATACCACGGTGATGTGTAGCATTGAGACGAGCTAAAATGGACGGGCGGGCCGAAGAATATACAACGCAACCGTAGTCGATTTTTGAGCGGACCAGAGACCGATAAAGGTGTAAAAGGGTAGTCCGATCAGCCCCCCAGGATGTGCCACTTAAAACGCGTAAAAGATTAAGAGAACGGTCACATTTTGCTTTTAAGTACGATATATGGGAAGACCAGCTGAGTTTCCTGTCAAAATTTAAACCTGAAAATTTCGTCTCCTCGGCGAAAGGAAGCACGTCAGGACCAAGACGGAGAGAAGGCGAAGGATATGCCTTCCGTCTCCAGAAATTGACGCAGACAGTTTTCTCGGCGGAGAACTTGAAGCCGTTTTCTATACTCCAAAGGTACAGGCGGTCAAGACAAAGTTGAAGGCGGCGTTCTATAAGGCAAGTCCGCCGAGAACTAATGTAAATGGCGAAATCGTCCACGAACAATGAAGAGGAAACGCCAGATGGAACGCACTCTACAACAGAATTGATGGCAATAGCAAACAATGTGATACTAAGCACCGAGCCCTGCGGTACCCCGTTTTCCTGAGTAAAAACACCGGATAAAATAGAGCCAACCCGAACCCTAAAAACTCTATCCATCATAAACTCCCGGATAAAAAGGGGCAGACGACCTCGAATTCCCCAATTGTGAAGGGTAAAAAGTATACCGCATCTCCAGCAGGTATCATACGCCTTTTCCAGGTCAAAAAATACCGCAACCGTCGGACTCTTCCGTAAAAATCCATCCATGATAGATGTGGACACGGACACCAAGTGGTCGACTGTGGAACGGTAATGACGGAAGTCAATTGGACGTTGGAGAGCAGATCGCGAGATTCAAGCCACCATCGTAATCGCCCGTTAATCATGCGCTCCATCACCTTGCAGACGCAACCGGTGTGGGAGATCGGACGATAGCTGGAAGGGAGATGGGGATCCTTACCCGGTTTTAAAATGGGAACGATGGTGGCCACGCGCCAGACTGTAGGAAACACTCAATCGCACCAAATGCGGTTGAAGAGCCCCAAGAGAAAGAGTGTAATGGCAGGGCAGAGATGCTGGAGCATGGCGATATGAATTTCATCTGGCCCAGGAGCGGAAATTCTAGAGGACGATACGCAGGTTTCGAGCTCCTGTATAGTAAAAATCGAGTTATAGCACTCATTATTAAAACAGCGAAAGGGCAGAGCCTGAGATTCCACCTCGGCCTTAGTTCGAAAAGCTGGGTCATAGTTTCCGGAGTTTGAGACAGACGCGAGAGTGCTACCAAGGGTGTCAGCAACAGCTAACGGATTCACGACAGCAGATCCCACGTGAAGTCCCGGTATGGAAGAGTTAGCCTGCTTACCGGCAACACGTCGTAGCTTCTCCCACACAACGGATGAAGGCGTGGACCGATTAAAGGTACCAACAAACGAAGTCCAGGAAGCCCGTTTGCTATCTTGAATAATGCGGCGGGCCCTTGCACGAGCTTGTTTGAAGCGGATCAAGTTATCCAATGTACGGTGATGGTGAAGCACCCTAAGAGCCCTCCTGCGCGCACGAACAGCCTCGCGGCACTGGGCATTCCACCAAGGAACCGGCAAGCGTCTGGGATGGGAAGACGACCGAGGGATAGACTATTCGGCGGCAGAGAGAACGACAGAATTAAAGTGGTCTACCATATTGTCGACAGTGGCGAACTCATTGTTGCTGAAAACAGCTTTCTCTGAAAAAAGGGCCAAATTCGCTTTCGCTAGCTGCCAAGTTGGTGCTCGCGTGGAAGAAATGCGGTGTGAGAGCAAAGTCAGTACACACGGGCAATGATCGCTAGAATGGGTGTCAGATACAACGTTCCACTGCAACCGAGGAGCAAGCTGCGCTGAACAAACAGAAAGGTCCAGATGGGAGAACGTGGCAGAAGAATCAGAAAGAAAAGTTGGTTCACCGGTGTTCAAAACAGCAAGCCGAAATTGGTCAAAAAGGTCAACAAGGAGCATCCCCCGGTCACATGCCCTAGGGGAACCCCAAAGTGGATGATGGGCATTGAAGTCCCCCAACAAAAGCAAAGGTGCCGGGAGCTGAGACAGGAGATTGACCATGTCGGCTGAACTGAGGGTAGCTGAAGGAGGAACGTAAACGTTACAAACTGAAAAAGTGAAACCAGGAAGAACAAGACGGACAGCAACAGCTTGCAAGGCAGTGGTAAGCAATAGTGGCGTACAATAGACATCATCGCGTGTGAGTATCATAACACCCCCATGAACAGGAGAGCTCTTCTCCGGGGTAAGATCGAACCGAAACGGGACGTAATGGTGTACAACGAAGGGATCTTAAGGGCGAAGCTTCGTCTCCTGTAAACAGATGACCAAGGGGTCATACGACCGTAGCAACAGCTGCAGTTCAGCTCTATGGGAGCGAACACCGCGAGTATTCCACGTCAGCAACGCCATGGTAAAAGGATGTTAGAAACCTGGGATAGGCGAGGTGGAAGAAAGCAAATTCTCTAAAAAGGGTGATGGACAGTTAACGAACACTGCTAAGGTGGCCTGTTAAGCTTCACAGATTTCTGGCCTAGAAATGGACGGCCTGTGTCCCCATCGGAATCCTCAGATGGTCGGGATCCGTAGATGCTCTACGACCTTTAGATCTCGAACGGGACTTTGCAGGTGTTTTCGCCGCCCTGTGCTTCTTACGAGACCGCTCAGGAGAGGCGGCGACAGGTGGTGGACAAGGTGAGGATTGTTGCACTGTTGTCGGAGGCTCAGCTGAAGCGGAAGATGTCGAAGGCCGCGGTTTGGGTCGCTCAGGCAAGATGGTCGAGCTCAGGGACAGGTCCGTTTGTGTGGACGCGTCAACAACAGGAGCAGTTTGAAGGGCCACAGAGGGACCAGGAGTGCGACGAACCGCGGAGGCGTACCCCAAGGTAGTCGCAGGCAGAAGCTGCTGATAGCGCCGCCGGGCCTCAGGAAATGTTAGGCGTTCCTTGATTCGCAACTCCTGTATGGCCTTTTCCTCCAAAAATCGGGGACATTGCCGTGAACTAGACGTGTGATTTCCGCGGCAGTGTACGCAGCAAGGGTCATGGGAACAGACATCACCACCATGTGCAGGCCTCCGCACCGTTCACATGTTGCTTCAAACGTGCACCGAGTTTGTGTATGACCGAACCGCTGGCATCGAAAACAGCGCATTGGGTTCGGTACATACGGCCGCACAGATACGCGTTCATACCCACAATACAAGGTCTCAGGTATTGTGGTACCCTTGAAAGTTAAAATACTGTTCGCAGTGATACTGACTGCCCATCACGTTTGCCAAGAAGACGGTACGCTTGGCACACACCCTGGTCAGATAAATTGGTGACAATGTCTGCCTCGGAAAGACCGTCCAAACAAGAGGTAGTCACCACGCCTCTACAGGTGTTCAAAGACTTGTGGGGTGCCACCTTTATGGGGTAAGAACCCAACAAGCTGGCCTTCAGGAGTTTCTTTGACTGGTCTTCCGTCTTTGTTTCGACGAGCAACGTACCGTCTCGCGTTCTGGTAGCATTGGTCACTTTACCGCAGATCCTGTCAATCTCGCGTTGTATGTAAAAAGGACTGATATCTTTCATTGTTTTCGTTTCGCATGCCAAGGTCATAACTAAAAAGCGGTCAAAGTAGGTAGGTTTGCGCGGAGAGAGCATGTTTAAAGGACCCCCTTCGGGAACCGTCGGCGTCAGCCTGCCATCCGGGGGTAGAGAAAAAAAGACACCAAAAAAACTTTCCGGTCTGTGCCGCCTGGTAGACCTCTACCAGACCAATCTCACGGAGTACTTAGGAGGAGTTACCCTCCAGCCTACACTGCTGGTCCATATGGGTAAGCCCTCCACCATGCACAACCCGGCTTTATACCCCTATCACAGGTATAACCACCTGTGGCCCCCCACTTTAGGCCATGGTGTGTAATGACACATCCATGGATTCAGGGGACTTGTGGTTGATTACACCGGGTTTCCGATAGCGGTAACACGTCCGGCCCGTGATTCTAACCCGACGACCTGCGTTCGTCAGGAGATTAGCACGGGCCGGGCTCCCAGAGAAGCTACGTGGGTGTACATATCGGTATGGACGAGCTACGCACCTAAGGCTTACACATATGGGGCAGTGTGAAGGGTCCACTCAACCATCACGCCTGAGACCTCCGAAGAGCACACAAGTTGGAAACCGCGCTGGAACCGTGGGACAGGAACCACGGAGATAGAAGAAAGATCCCTGTTGGTGAGGCAGGAGTTAATAAACCTAAAGCCTTAAAACTAAATATAGAGGGAATAAGCCTAGAAGAGGAAGATGAGGCGAGTAAACTCGCACAAATAATAACATACATAAACTTATGCGCACAGACACACGCAGACAAGAACACAAAACGTGGCGCAGTGGATGGCAATGGGGAGGATGATATGGTGGCGAGTGGCTCAGGAACCCCCGGGTGCGCCAAACCCGTACCTACCGTAGTAGGCCCCTGGGGGGATCTGGATTGTGAACCGTAGTGATGGGGCACTCCAATTTTTGTTAATTTTCAGAGGGAAGAGTCCTAGACTTGATACTGGTGTTCTTTAGGATCCTAGAGAAAGTGAAGGATTGGAGGGATAGTCTGGAACCCTTTCTATCAGACCACAGACAAATACAATTTGATCTTGACGAAAAAGGAAAGGACCACCTTTACAGGAACCCTAGGAAGACCAAGGGGACTCCTTTCAGGAGAACCTTGAGGATGGGCTTTAGAATAAATCCCAAAACAGGCTGAGAAATGTGAAGGACCTGGAGTTTCATATGAGATTTTTCAACCCTGTCTCTGCTTATATAAAGAACTGCTCGCCCTTGCAGGAGGTACAGGCAAAAGGCAGGTTCATTGCAACCCTTTTTAAGGGCCATGGAGCTAAAGACAGGTAGGCTTTAAAATGCAAATAAAGTCAACAAGTGTCAGGCAACCCGGGGCTCCTATAAGGAATCTCAGATATAAGAGGGAGATCAGGATGGCTTCTGAGGAGTCTTGGAAGCACTTCTGTGGAAATACAGAGAAGCAACTGAGTGCTGCTTTATGAAATCGACTTTCTAGGGACCAGCATTATGGAAATAATCTTGTTTGAGGCATGTATGCCTTCATAGAAAGGCTGGCATTTGGTGTCCATTTTAGAAAGCTAAATGGGCTGTCTTCACTTTTCAGTCCTACAAAAGTACGGGTGAGGACAAGGTCTTCCATGTCAAATTAACACACTTTAAACAAAAATGTTACCTCACCATCTCAAATTTTGATGTAATTTTATACCTTCAAAGTAGGTGTCAAAACTAAAACAATTCCAAATTTCAATTTTTTTTTTTATCTTAAACTGTTTCCAAAATACAGTTATATAAAGTTTCCAAAAATCACTCAAAATTGCATGATGGCCAACTTTTTAAATGATCATAGATCCTCTACTACTTGAACTAGAATAATGAGAGAGGTGTCATTTTGTAGCATTTTAAAGTCCCTTCAATATGATATACCATGATATTATAGGTTAAATTTTACAAATTCAAAAATAAAAAATTTAAATCCAAAATTTGAAAAAAAAATAAAAAAAAAATTAGGAAATAGGTTATACTATTGTTAAATCATGTACCAAGTTTGGTGGTGGGACTATGACGGGTTCATTACAAAAACAATTTCAATGAAATATGGTTTTAACTGGATGCAGTTAAAACCAGTCTATACTGAAACCAAGTTTAAGGTTGTAAATATAATTTAAGGAATTTAAAATTGACATTATTACTCACATAACATTTTTTAATATTAGACTACTATAAGTTATAGCAGGAATAGTTTTAGTGAAAATTTATACAGCATAAAATGAATGAAAAACAATTTAGCCTAAATCATTAATTAAAAATCTTAAAGCCCACCTGGGTAGTGTGGTGGTAGTATGTCTGCCTCACATTCAAACGGTTGCGAGTTTGAATGTCGCTTAGGGTGAGTTACTCAGATAAGGTTCTCTTCGGGGTTTTCACTTATCCTGAGAAGATGAATGTTGAGTAACTTTAAGCTCCATGGACCTCGAGATCATTTGAGCATAATTTCACCAATTTCATTCATCATCCAATGACCAACCAGGTTAAAGGATGTTAAAAAAAAAAAAATCATAAGTAATAAATAATGTAGACAGTAAAATTAATAGCACTGACAATGATGACATATGCTTATATTACTACTTACTGTTCATCATGTCTGTGCAGTACTCTTTACATACAAATTCAGAGAGGCTCATATCTCCCTCCATCTGGCTACTATGTACAATCCCTAGTTTTTGTGCCTACTGTTCATGTCATGTCATGTTTTTTTTTTTTTTTTTTTTTCCAAGTTGGGACAGGCTCACTTCCTCCTTTCCAGCTACTGTTTCAGATACTGTTTAATCTACAGTTGAAGCCAGTGGTGGCTAGTGTTAATACAAGTGTTTTAGATTCAGATTATTTTTTTATAGTTGAGAATATTTTAATTAGTTTAGTACAAATACTTATTTCAAGTCTTTATTGGTGATATAATTAAATAAGTTTTTTTAAGTGTTAGTTAAACTGAAGATGTCAAATCAATGCTAATTTGTGAATGTGCAGTGTTGTAATCTGCTTAAAAAAAAAAACTAATCATAATGTCAGGGATAAAAATAAGTTAAGAAATATTACAGCCTGGATTTGCAAATTGTATCCTGAAATGTCAAAGAACGCAAAGATTTGTGATAGCTGTAGGAAAGAAATATCAGCTTTAAATCATGGAAATGCTTCTTCCATTACATGTTAAAATGAAGAAAAAGCACCAGACTCTGATGAAGATCCCAGTTTCCAAGCAGAAACACACATGGTTGGGACACTGAACACATCTCTACAAGAGCTAGGTGAGTCACCTATTGATTATAAACAAATCAAATCAAAAAATTATGCTGCCAGGAAAGTCAAAAATATAGACTCAGCAATGAAAATAAAACTCTGTATCAATTGTACAAGATTCAGATTCAGAAGATGATCAGAAAGGTTTAAGTGATTCCGTTCTTCAAAACCTAGAGACACAATTCTGAAATTAGGAATAAAAATTTGATGATTTTAACTTGCATTCCATTAACTTGCGGCATCAGAAAAATCATGTGTGAGTTTAATGCACCTGATTATATTATGGTCCGCCAGTCAAGAAGGTTACTTGAAAAAGGAATTTTGGAAAGTCCCAATCCAAAGTTGGGTGAGAGTTTACCAAAAGAAGTTATTCAGAGTCCAGGACTTTTATGAAAATGATGAGGTTAGCAGAGCCTGCCTGGAATGGACTGTGTTACCATAGTGGATAAAGGTGGAAATAAAACCAAAAAGTCAAAAAGGCTAATTTTATGCAACCTTAAAGAGACTTACGTTCTATTTAAGGATACTTTTCCATGTATGCAAATAAGTTTATCTAAATTTTCTGAGCCTCGGCCTAAGCACTGCATTTTGGCAGGTTCAGCTGTTTTTGTACAACATATCAAAATATGAAATTAATGATAGTAAATGCAAAATTGGTACCAATTACAAACAATGAGTTAAAAACTTACATTTCATGACAAAAATGCTACGTAATCCTCCATCAATTGACTGTTTAATGAGCGATTGCAAATCATGTCCAGGAGATAAAGAAATTAGAATAACCTTAGAAAGATAATTTCAGGAAAAGCTCATTGAAAACATTACATTTAAGCAGTGGATATCAGTTGGTCGATGTACTTTGGAAACATTACAAAAACCATCAACAGAGTTTATTGATCTGATCTGCAATAAGTTAACAGTTTTAATCTACCATGATTTTATCCAAAACAACAAACTGCATACATGAATCACATAAAGGAAAGACCGAGTCTGAATATACCATAACATTGACTTTGCAGAAAACTACAGCATGGTTGTACAAGATGAAGCCCAAAGTTATCACTGGGCTAGTGATCAGGCTACAGTTCATCCTTTTGTAATTTATTACAAAGAAGAAGAAAAAGTCAAACACTTGAATTATGTAGTTATTTCAGATTGTCTTGAACACAATACTTTCCAAAAGAAACTAATTCATTTTTTGATGGCAAAGTTTGGAGAAGTTCCTAGAAAAATCACTTATTTTTCTGATGGGTCTGCTGCTCAATATAAAAATAAAAAAATGTTTATTAATCTGTGCCATCATAAACAAGACTTTGGCACTGCAGCTGAATGGCACTTTTCTGCTACTGTTCATGGTAAAGGACCGTGCGATGGAGTCGGTGGTACAGTAAAGAGATTAGCCGCAAAGGGTAGCTTGAAACAATGTTTACATAACCAAATCTTAACCCCATGCGAGTTGTACGAGTGGTCTGTCAAAAATATAACAGGAATAAGTTTTGATTTTAGTACTCCAGAGGTACATGTGTTGTCAGAGATATTTCTGAAAGATTGTTTTAGTGAAGCACACAAACTTAAAGGAAACCACAATATTATGCCTTCATACCACTAGCCTCAAGCCTAAATAAACTGTCAGTCAAGTTCTTTTCAGATGCAACAAACTCTTTTCAAGTATCTGTTTCAAGGTTAATAGACCAACTGAAATTAACAGATTGCAATGGTTTTATGACTGCTGTTTATGGCTCAAACTGGTGGCTTGCGTATGTACTGGAAAGAAATGAAGATGAAGTAAAAGTTACGTTCCTTCATCCTAAAGGGCCTTCACCATCATTTAGCTATCAAAGAAGGCCTGATGTGTTGTGGATACCTTTTACCAATGCCCTATGTGTTATAAGGCCAACAACTCCAACAGGAAGAATTTATGTTTTAACCGAAGATGAAACTTTGCGAAATAATGAAAAACTGTTGAACTGCTTCCAGTGAATTTTTTGAACAAGGCATAAGTGCTTTCTTGTCTATTTTAGCCAATATCTGTTTCAGATGTCAGTCATAATTACTAACAAAGTTTAATCAGTTCTGTTCACAGTCACTTTTACTTAAAAAAATAAAAAAGTTCTAAAATATTTTCACTTTAATAAATGTTTTAAACTTTGATGTAAATCATTTCAATATTATATGAAATGTGTAACTGATGACTGGATTTGTTTTGAACAATTTATAAAATGTATAATCATTAACTTTGTTCAGACATATAGTTTTTTCCAATATAAAATTTGCTACAACCACCTTTATTTTATAATTAATTTCACCATCAAACTTGGTACATTATTTAACAATAGCATAACCCATTTCCTAAATTTTTTTGAAAAATTTTTAGAATGCATTTTTTTTTTCAAAATTTGGATTTAAAGTTTTATTTTTTAATTTGTAAAAAAAAAAAAGAAAATACACACAATCTATAGTGGGTCGTATGTCATATTGAAGGGATTTTAAAGTGCTACAAAATTACATCTCTGTTATGATTCTAGCTCAATTAGTAGATGATCTATGATTATTTGAAAAGTTGACCATCATGCAATTTTGAGCGATTTTTGGAAATTTTACATAGCTGTATTTTAGAAATCCTTTAAGATAAAAAATTGAAATTTGGCATTTTTCTTAGTTTTAACACCTACTTTGAGTGCATAAAATGTCATCAAAATCTCCAACAAGAAGGCCTGCCTTGTCATGAAGATAGGCTCTGAAGATAGGCCAAAATGGTATTTATACCTCAGCTGGGCCGAAAGTTATATTGGAGCCCTAAGGATTTTTGTCCCATTAGTTTGACATCCTTCATGTTGAAAGTTTAGATTAAAATTAGTGCAGAATCAAATTGGATTAACATTTTGGAAAAATCTATTAATTTTAAAAAACAAAAAACAAGGTCATAAATTTTGACATCACAAACAAATGGACTCATCTCAAAATTCATCTATGCGGAAGAGAGACCTCTACTGGCCGCTACCACGAGTTCATCAGTGAATCTCCAATGGCAACAGCCACCGAAACATGTCCAAAGTTACTTTATTTCAAGAGTGAAGTTTGAGTGTAATCTATGTTTTTACTCCTATTTGTTTAGTGGATAGATATTTGAGGGATGGCGCTCTGGTTGATAGACCTATATACACTCAGCAGTGTGCCTATTGGCTGGGAAAATTCATAGAATGAATACTTCACCTGCTTATAATTAGACTAGAGAGCACACTGGGCCATGGAGAACTGGCCATGGCATTTTTTTCTAGACAATGAGGGTGCCTTTATTCATATGACTCTGGGTACCATTAGGAGATGTCTGGAAGACAGAGGCATCAGTCTGAACATCAGAGACTGGGTCATGTCCTCCTTGGAAGGTTGTCAGGTAGTGATGGCTCAGGGGAGCATTATCCTCAGTGTTGTCCCCAGTGGGTTGTCACCCACTTTGTGGTGCCTGGTGGTGGATGATCTGCTGAACCGGCTCAACAAAGGGAGGATTCATGTTCAGGGTTACGCAGACAACAAATGCCTTGTAGCAAATGGAAAATTCCCTAGCACATTCTTGGAGCTTCTTCAGGGCTCCTTTCTTGTTATAGAAGAATGGTGTATGGAAACAGACTTGTCTGCAAATCATTTACACGTCCTGTTTAAGGGTACAGCATATGCCCTTAAAAGGACTGCATATATTTCAGCCGGTCATCTTATATGCCATCTTAGCCTGTGTCATGCATATTTTAAACATGCTAGGCAGTTAAAGCAGATATTCATATCTACTCAGTCAGGCAGCTTTGATGGCCCTTAACAATGGTTAAAACAACATCCAGATTGATGTGGGAGTGCCAAAGGATGTTGGATAGACTTTGTGCCCACAGATAGGCTACCCGTTTCTGGGTTCCGGGTCATCTGCCATTAGAGGTAATAAGGTGGTGGACAGGATGACTAAGCAGAGAGCAGGTCTTGCATTTGTGGGACTCAAACCATTTTGCAGCATGTCTCCCAAAAATGTTAAGTATAAAATAACACAGCTCACAGCTATGTCTCATCTTGAGATTTGAAAAAAGCAAAATACTGCCAGATAAGCCCATGATTTTATTCCTGGGCTGGGCAGCAAATTAAGTTAGACTCTTTTGAACCTAACTATAACCAAAACTGTTGTTGGCTATCTCACTCAGCACAATACACTGAAAAGATCCTTATGCATAATGGAGCTCATTGAGGACCCCATGTGTAGAAAATGTGGGATGGATTTTGAAATCTCCCAACACATTTATGTGAATGCAAGGCATTCACTTTTTACAGATATGTAACCCTGGGTTCCTTCTTTTTTAAACACGGGAATAAAGAGCGGCAGACATCAGGGACTGGTCTAATTTATTGAGACCATCAGATTTAATTGAAGCCTAGTTTACGAGGGATAAAGGGCTCTACGAGCCTACATGCGAGGCTTTGAGTGGGGCCAGTCAGTTTTCATCATCACATCCATGTGTGAGAGAACCACATTCACTAATGAAAACATTTGAGACCATCAAACCCTTGCACAGCAGTGCATGCACAATAATCTCACACTTTGAAGTCATTTTTATACCTTCTTTTAGAACAGAGGTAGTATTAACCCTACAGCGATCGCTACAAATAGACCTACATAAGTAGTCGCTGTGGACTGACACTCCACAAACATACAAATGGGTTTTAAATTTGTTTATAATCATTCAGAACATTTGGAAAATCATTTTGTGCATAAAATATTTATTTAAACTACAAAATTGCAATAGTAGGTCAATATTATGAATCTGCAGAACATTTATATTATACGCTGGTTACAAAAATATATGTATTATAAACTAGGAGTATCTTACATACTACAAGAAATTGATGTCAAAATAAAATTGTGTGTGAATTACTTCTAATACAAAAGAAACTAAAAAAAAAAAAAAGTTACAACTGAAATCCCAGTACTGAAAAACCATGAAATGAAGCAAATTTTTATTCTACAACACATTTTGTTATATCTCCAGTAATCCTATATCATAATTGATAAAGAATGGCACAGATACTCATTATGTTCAAACACAACATCAGGCATTCTGTGAATTTATTTTCCCATGATGCATTTCCATAGCTTTCTGCACACATAATGCATGTTCTAAACAAAAGAATGATTTATATTTTCTGCAAAAATATCGTGTTGGTCTATTCTTCTTTCGGTCACACTGACTGCACCTCCCTCGGGCATCTTTGAATACTTTACTTAATTGCTGAGGTACTTCAGTTCCAAGAATCTCGTGAATTTTCTTCTTCATACTCACGGATATGTTGCTGACACCAGTCCTTGAACTTAGAATGCCCTTTATCAGCTCAAAGGACAATCGTCTAAGAAATTTACAGCAAGGTATACTCACGTCGGGATTGTTTGCATTGAAGATGATACAGAAAGTTATGCCTCCCACATTCAGCATGGCATAAAATACCACCATGGGCCACCTTCGAGTGTTTCTTGCACAGTCATAAACAGAACACAATTTGTCAACTGTGTCGACGCTCCCATTGGTTTCATTGTACGTCATTATCATCTCTGGCTTCCCCGTTTCAAGGCCAACTTTATCATCATGATGCATAGTGGAAATCAGCAAAACATTCTTTCTTTTCTTGGTAATGAATGACACTAATGCACATCTACTTCAAAAACAAACATTGATATTCCTTCAGGGCGACTTAAAGGTTGCAAAAATTCACAAAGTAGCTCAGTTTTGTTTTTCCTGATGGTGCCCAATAATGTGAGTCTGTAGTTTGCTTTCAGTTTTTTTGCCAGATCTACACTCGTAAACCAATTGTCAGTCGTGATGTTCTGCTCCGTTCCTCTGATAGGTTTACAAAGTCTTTCTACAACACTACTCAGGGAATTGTCCACCTCATAAGGCCCTGTAGGCTGCTTGCCCACATAAACTTCAAGATTGCTGGTATAATACATTTTGGATTTGCAAAGGGCAAAGATTTTGATTCCATATTTGTTGGGCTTACTTGGGATATATTGCTGAAATCCACATCATCCCCTAAAAGCCTCCAGCTTCTCATCCACACTAAGATATTCAAATGGTGTGTATGCGGTTTTACACTTGTCAACAAATATATCAAATGCTTCTCTGATTGTTGCTATCTAGTCCTCGGCCTTGCATTCTTGATGAGTAGTAACGCTATCAAATCTGAGATGCCTCAATTTCTGCACTGCTCGTCTGCTTTGCATCTCTGTCATGGGAATAGTTTGCTCTTATGGATTCAATGCAATTGTTGGTGTTATCTACAATAATTTGTATTACTTTCGCAGGGAAAAAGTATCCCCAGATCTCAAATGGATTTTTCAATTCTTTAGTAGCAGCCTTGACACATGGTAGGTGTGTCACTACATTTTCAGATCTAGTTTGTTCGGTTTTTAGAGGAACATGTTTACTCCACTTGGTTACTTTATCTTTCCCCATGTAGAACGGATGGTCTGGGACATTACCTAATTCATTCTCTTCCTCAGACATTTCTTGATCGGTGTCTGTATCCAAGATTTAAGCAGTTTCAACTTCCTCTTCTTCAGCATCATCATCATCACCACCAGTCAACCTCCTCCTCATCATCATCATCATAGTCAACCTCATCATATACAGTTTATGGTATCCATTTTTCTGGAAAGTATCATGCGGTTATGTGTTTCCTGATTTATATATTTTGAGTCAGATACTTTAAACACTAAATGGAACAGAATAGTAAGTAAACTTTTCTTTTGAGTTGTGTGATGAAAGTCTTTGGCATATAGGTAATCACACATTTGTGTTGCTTTTGTACACATTGAGTGACCTTGTGTTACATCTACCTTTCTACTAATAAGTATACCAGAAAGGAAATACAGTTTAAATTTTTTACCTCCATAGTGAGCTTGATATTTGGATGTATGCTCTGTTTCTAGTACTCTTATGTTAAATCTTACATGTAAACATTTCCTTTTGCTGGAGACAATGGAGTGAGAACCCACTGCCATGCCATCCATTTGTTCATAAAATTTTCCATTATACATTAAATAGATTTTAGACAAGAGTATGTTGAAACAGTTTAGCAATGTGTTTAGAAAAATGTTCTGCCAACAAATTGAAGTTTCAGCAAGTGGAATTGTAGCAAAAAGAGATTGGACATCAACAAAAACTAATATATGCCTTGGGTCCAATTGCAACTGCTTGATGTAGTTTGGATTGACTGGGGTTAATGATAAAATGTTCACAAATTCCTACTAACAGATCCAATAAGAAAGCCAGCTCTTTGGCAAACCAATAATTGGGAGAATATTAGGCACACACAATAGGTCCGAGTGGTGCATCCTGCTAATCAATCCTCAGAAGAGCCTGGATGTACTGATGTATATGAATGACTATGGCCTGGTTCTGAGTAGAGGAGAACTTCTTGGGCTTGTATTACAACCTCCTGTTAAAAATTAAGTTTGCTCACCATTGGTTACTGTTGCTTGTTGGCTAAGTCATGTGCCCTGAATTATGAATGCTAGGCACCTGTAGGTTAGTTAACCTGGAGTTTGTTAACAATTTTGTATGGTTGGCAATGCTTTATGCAGGACTTAACACTATCTAGGTGGAAAGTTTTAGCACTAGATTTTCAAAATAAACTTTCTGCTGTAATTTTCTTGAGCCTATCATCTGATGAGTAAAATAAAATCTATGAATGGGCTTTTGTGACTGCTGATTAATATAGGTCTTTTGGGATAACTTGATAGAAGGTTAGCTGCACTTAGGAACATCATAAAGCATACTTTATGTTAAATATTATGACTTGTTTAGGTTAGGTAATGGTACATTTATAAACATTAAGATACAGGTAGGAGAGCTTCTCCATTAGTTTAGTTCATATAGGTGATATTGGAATATTAATTAATAGTTTATTTATGCAAGGCTAAGTACAAATGGGTATGACTGGTATTCAGCCCTGGCTCTTTACCAGTCATACTCGTTTTATGATGGTTCATTAATCCTAGTTGCTTGTGTCATTTGCATTTTGTTCTTTAGCTCTATTTTCTGTCCATATTCATCTGTTTTTCACTTCGTTTAAGAATTGTCCTATTTTCTTGCTATCTTTAGGAAACATTTCAATTGTGCAATATTTCTATCCATCTTAATCCACTTCTTTTTGATAAACTCTTTTCTCCAAATTTAAGTTCTTTTACATTTAAATATCATATGTTCCACATCTTCACTTCCACCACAAATTGGACATTGTGTTTGTGGAATAACATTTCTTAGACCTTTTAGCCTCACGCATGCAATGCCTTCTACTCCTCTTTGTTTGTCATGTCTATATATTTTTCCCTTTACCATGAGCCTTTCATCAGTAAATAGAAGACTAGCAATTTCTTTTTGGCTACATCACTAAAAAGTTTTTGTATCTCTTTATCTTCAAATCTCTTCCTTGCAACCTTCCAGTAATTATTCCCATTATTTTCCCTTTTCTCCATATCTTGCCTAACCCATTTATTTCAAAGTTATTCCTAAGGCTATTTCCTCATCCATTGTTCTTTAAGCTTTTCTCTTGGTATTCTAGACACTGTTTTAACAAATTTGTTCCTTCTAAGTTTAAGATTCTATAACAAAATTTCAATGTCATTCTTACTGTTTCTTTAACACTTTAAGTGAGTTCACATACTGTTTTAATATATTGCACAGGAAAGAGGAAAAATCTTTACCCCCCCCTCTTCCTGAGCAGGGTTTGTAACATAGTTTGCTGTTATTGGGTATGCAGATGTAAATGCTTACATTAAAGATATTTTCAAAGTAATTGCATATTTGTTTCAGTACTTCTGTTACGGTTTCTTAAAGTAGATTACTCGTCTGCAGTGGCACAGCCTGTAACATGTTCCACTTTCAATTAGATGGTATAGGATCCAAACCATGTTCAAGCTGTCAATTTTCCCCCTCTCGAATCAGATGAATGGTATAAGTTTGGGGTGAACCCAATTTTCACTTATGGTATTTCTCAGAAAATGTATGTAAATTTTACGGAGGTACACTCATGATGCACTTGAAATTGTTGTACATAGGATACATGCATTTTACTTCTGCATGTGTTGTAGCATGAATTAATGAGGGGTATCACATACACTAATGTGCCCCTAATAGTTGTGCATGCATACTTTCAAGGTCATTACAGACTAATAGCATGTGTGTGCATTGCTGCTCTGTCTGCTACTGAAACTCAGTTATTCACATCACACCTATGGCATACTCTTTTTTGGAGTTAATTGATCTGCATTTCATTTATGGGGAGGCAGGAAGAAATTCACATTAACTCTATGCAGTCAGATACCCTTGACAACACCAACAGTATCACTCTACCTTCCAGTCTATTCACCAGCATCTACAGGAATCTGGATTCCTGGCTGTGCATAGGCCTAACACCAGTGCAAGATCAGTCGTACACCAGGTTTCGAGGAAGAGATGCTACAAAGGATTCACAGCAATTGTTCAACCAGTACCTGTACTATTGCACTCTCTATGGGCACAAATCATGTCAGCATATGGTGAGTGATAGATTCCATTCCTTCCATCTTCTGAAGGTGCAGGCTTTGACTCCAGTTGACTATGTTCCCCGAGTGCAGTTTTTGTCTCTAAGCAGCATGGTGAACAGCCAGACTTCTTTTCCCGAGTGCTCTTTACAGACAAATGTTATTTAACAAGGGAAGAAATGGCATTAAACCAAAGAAATAGCCATGTCTAGGATCTTGAAAATCTGCATGTGATTGCTGAAAGAAATTATCAACACACATTCGAAGTCAACAAATGGGCTGGCATAGTTTTAAATTACATAATCGGCCTGTACCTTCTTCCACTGCAGTTAAATGTGAATGTGCACCACTTTCTAGTTGATGTGCTACCTGGGTTTCTGGAAGACATCTTCTTGATGTACAATGCCCTATGTAGTTACACATGGAGCTCCTGCTCACTTTGACAGGGATGTCAAAGGCCATTTAAATAATGTGTTTCTAGTACGTCAGATTGGATGCTGATATTATTTGGCCACATTTTCCCTAACCTCACACTTCCTGATTATTTTTTGTGGAGACACACCAAGAGCCTCATATACGAGACTTCTGTCAACTCTGATGAGGATCTGCTGGTAAGGATAATGGCTGCATGTGACATAATTCATAACTCTCCAGGCATCTTTAAAAGGATATGAGACAGATTTATTCGAAGATGCAAACTCTGCATGGATGCTGGAGGACATTACTTTGAACAAATTCTTTAGTTCTTAAAAGTAGGGGCTACCATCTTCTTTTCGCTCTTTTTATTCATATTATTCCCTACTTTCTCAATTAGAAAACTCTGATGATTATTATTACTATTTCTACTATTACTACTACTGCTACTACAAGCCCTCCAATTCAAGGCATGAATAATAAGCAGGGTTTTCTTTAATCTTTCGTGAGAATCAGGTATATCCTTAACTTGCTGTGTGAATGATTCTAAATTTGATTTCTCCTTTGTTATACCAAAGTTTCTTCTAATCTGAGCATTCTGAGGTGGAAGCAACAAGTTTGGTTTTCTCTCCTCATTTGTTTTTTTCTCCCTTCCTTATTGTTTGCAAACCCCCCAAATTACGGGAGTGAATAGAAAAATAAATTTCCTTATTGTTTCTGAATTTTACATGGAATGTGCAGATAATGGCAACACTTTACTTATAAGCTCTTCTTCATTTCTCTCATAACTAGTACATACACTTTCTTTTTACTAATAAGTAAAAAATTTATTTCTGTGCAATGTTCCTTCATATTTCCTCCAAGGTGAACATTTTTTTCTTTCTCCAGTACCATGGTTTTGCATCCATAAACAAAGATTGTGGTGTTCATTGCTCTCTAAAATTATTTCCTCTGGTCAGCACATGGAATGAACTGTATTCGGTGTTGAAGATACATCAATCAAAATATGGACAAAAAATAAATAATCTTGTTGCAATTTGAATCTCTGAGCTATCAGCCATGCAAATGACACTAGGGTCTCCGTAATTTTACCACTCGGCTGTCTTGCCCCTGGCTTTGCATGGCTATGATTACTTGCAGTTAGCAGCAGCCTATGACAGAAACTCAGAGAAGTTTTATCAGTGGCGTACTGGTTTGTTATTCATTTTCATTTATTGTACTTCAAAGACCATAAATGACCTACATAAAAATGTTCACCTAATGCTACTCTGCAATCCCCAAAAGTGTGTCAGTTAAATTCTGTAACACTCTGCATAACTAAGAACATTAAATAAAGTTGCAGTAAATATGAGTACTCACAGACTGTTATATTTGTTGGTAGAATGTTATAGGTTTTTAGGATTATTTTACACTTTTACTCAGTTAAGTTACCTATAGTTTGTTGTATTTTCATGTCTGTTGATTAGTCTCACTTTTAAATAACAAACCTATGACTTTTCAGGATGGATAATTGGAAATTTCAGTCCATAACTATACACTGGCCAATTTGAGGAATGTTGTAGTAATGAAACACCAAGCACTAACAACTTCTTGTTTGCTCTAAGCGAGTCTTGATATTGACAAGGAAGACGTTTTCTTCAACACTTTAGTTGATAAAATTGTGGTAAATGCTCAACTTTAATTGCTTTTGAACTTGATGACAGGATTCTGAAGAAAGAAACCTTTTGAGTTTACAGGCTTCTATCATTGCTTTTGATGTCCAAGTCATTTTATTAATTAACTCCAGCTGTCCATTAGATTGAACGTCGTCCAGAACATTTATAAAATGTTTTATTTCAGCCTTTTTGTTCTCTTAAGTTTTCATTTGATTGTAGTATTTATCAAAGCCTCTAAACTATTGCTTCTTGTTTACTGTCATTTGAAAATTCTTCTATAATTAAATTATTTTCATTAGATTCTGTATCATTGGGTTTTGGAGGACTCATGCCATTTACGTGACAGCATGTATACGTTTACAAATATGAAATTTTATAACAAAATCAGGTCAATTACAAATGTAAGCATGAAAGCATACTTTTATTTCAGTATGATAATCACAACCACACTGTAATTGATCTATCTGCCTTGCATCACGCATTTCACTGCTACCTGATGACTGCATTTTTCACATATCCTTGGCAAACACAACATTTTAAATACAGAACTTTTGTGATCCCATGTCGCTAGCAAGGGCAATGATTTTTCTACATAATTTGCATTCAGGTAAATTAACCGCTTATAGAATTTATCCCTTATAAATCCCATTAAACGATACAAAGCAACATCATGTAAGTTTGGGTTCTTTCCCTTCATATAAATGTGCTTTGTTATATCTGTACATACATTCCATGTACATATTGGTATTAAGGCCTGAATGTGAATGATAACAATACACCCAGCTTTCTGAAAAATCTTTATATTCTTTTTCAAAGTATAACTACAATACCAGTGCACACCTCCATAGTTAACATGTGAAGAGTTATTCATGGAGTACATAATGCGAAGACAGGCTTTTCTGATTTCTATTATTTCTATTGAAAAGACTCTGTTACAAAAAATTCAAAGCGTTTTTATTATCATGTCATAGAAACATTTGCCCAAAACAGAGAGACCATTCTGTACAGATAGAGGTAAGCTTTATTTTTCTTCTAATACATTACTTGTAATAATATTTTTGTATCTTTCCTCTGTAGATTTTTTGATTGCACCATTACAGTCCATTGCTGCTAGTTCCCCCCTCATAAATATCACTGCATGCCACTGGAGGACACACTAAACATTAGAAGAAGAGTTGAAATCTGAAAGATAGAAGCAGGAAACACAACCTTGTAATTACAATAAAATAAAAAATGGGATGAGGTGCAAGAACTTCTAGGAAGAAGACTAGGAATGGAAGCGAACAGTTATGAACTTTGTGAAGCATTCAGCTTCAGAGAAAAGCAATGAACTTGCTGAAGTGTATAAGCACAAAGATGCTGTATGACATGCTAAGACAGGCAAGATGTATCAACAAGTACTTAACATACAAGCAAATAAAATTGTCAGAGGTATTAACAAAGCACAGAAGATTGGCACACAAACAGGGAAAACAGTATACATTAGGAATGGGAAACTATGGATTGATGGAAAACTGGCAGAAGGGACATTTGAGAAAAAAGACAATGCAATCATTGTATAGAAACCTCCAAACAAGGAAGTGAAAGTACAAGAAAGATGATGTACACAAAATTCAATGTAGGAGTTGAATGACCAAAGCATGAGGAGTCAACATGGTAAGCAAGCAATAGATCCAGTAGGAGGAGCAGCAAAGGGAGGAAGATGGGAAAGCAATGCAGAGTAACACACCATTTACAGGGATAGGAGGGGACATACACACAGAGGTAGAGAAGGAGATAGGTGGAAAAGAGACGAATAAGTCAAAGAAGAGGAGAAAGAGAGCAGTAACAAAAACAATTGTAAAAAGCTGAGAAAGGAGATAAAATAAACATTGGGATTTATAAATGAATGGAGGTAATGTTGCTGTATGAGGATGTGCAACATTACTAATCCAAACCAACTTTAGAAACTGAAAAAGCACTGGAGAAATGAGTAGACAGTGGCAAGGGAATGCAATCGGTTAACAACTACAAGATGACAGTACTAGCACAGTTATTTGTCAGTAAATGGCAGTAGTAGGGCTCTGTTTTTCTTCCCCATTCACTGTAAAAGGGAACACAACAGGTTATGGAGTCAATGATGCAAGACAACAGTGAAATTTAAATATATTTTTATGTATTATAGTTTCCTTGCTATCATATAAAATAAAGAAACAAAAACATACTTAGTTTACATGTAAAGTGTATTTTTGTTGTCCCATTTAAAATTAACAAGCACATTAACCAGTAATCTTTCTTGGGAGCTCAAAATGGCGGAAAAGAGACAGAACCTGCATAGTATACTGTTTTAGGTTAACCTACCTATTGGAGAAGTTGGTTATTTGAGATTATTTGGTACATGAGCTAGCTAAAGGTGATTTCATCAGAAGATACCCCTGTCATTGTCACAATGCATGGCGGTGCTCTTAATATGTTTGAACAGCTGATATTTTGGGTTAAATGAAGAAATTTATATACAAAGCTACTATCAAATAAAAACAGCATCCTTATTTTCCCCACACTGTTGCTTGCATGTTTCCCCACTACACTATGGGTGTGCTGTCTTCTCTCCTTTTACCAATAGCAGCTCTATGTGCTCCATAATGCAGATCATTGCATATTTCAACACTTTTCTGATGTAAAGGTTGCCTGCCTGACGTTATACAGCAAACAGACCCTCACTCAGCAACTTTACCTGAATGAATTAATAGATGAAAATATGATGGAGTGTTGGATAGAAAGAAAGGGGAGCACAAGGGAAAGTGAGATAAGAGTGTGAAAGGAGCAAATGTTAGTCCATTTAACTCCCCCATATCAAGGACATAAGTGTTGCTATATATGAGAATAAGAAGAGCAGCACAAAATCAGGCACAACAGGGCATATGACCAGACAAAGCAAAAAATATAAAGGCACACACAGAGTAAGGAGGGTAAAAGGAAGAGCAAAGGCCAGAGTAAACTGGGGGTTTTGAACATAAAATTAAAATTGGTGGGTAGTACAGGAATGCTACATGGAAATAGAAAAAAGAAAGGTAAAGATAAAAATAGAATGAAGTGGGCAACTAAGAAAAGAGAAGCAAATATAAGGTTAGTTATAAATACATCTAAAATCCTAAAATGTATAGAGTAAATATATATTATAAATAAGGTGTCATCAACTTACTTGATTCTGTGCTACAGCAAATAGGCTTACTTCATGCAGTCAGTAAACATGTGACAGCACAGATTGTCTGTCTTTCTTCCTTGTATATTGCATTGTGTATCAGTTTATAATGTTGGAAACAGAAAGCCATCTAACATGCAAGCCATCAACTCCTATGTTTATGTCTCCCTAAAAGGAATATTTCTTACTCATAGAAAGTGGCAGAATAAATGTTTAGTTATCAACAAATCTCTGCACTCAGAAAATTCAATTTGCAGCATCATTATGCAAGCAATGTGAGTATGACAAGGTCAAGGAGAAGAAGGCTTCTTTCAAATTGTGTTCGATCTGAATTACCAAAATTCCTGTTCATATTCACTGTTATAAATGTGAAAACTTTTTGTTACAAATTAATTTTTATACTGTTACTGATACAGTGCCATTACAATGATTAAGCATGTTGTTTTATTATTTTAATAATATAACATTTTTTTTGCAATTGTTTAGGTTACGACTACCAATTACCACCAAATCTATGAAAAAATGTATATGTGCATATCTGAAGTATACATATAATGCAAGATACATAACAGAGCAATTATTCTACCAATCACGAACCTACAGTAAGTGTATTACTCTATGAAAGATGGATTACATATTTTAAATGAAATATTGCACACTTGAACTGTGCAAATGCTGAAGGAATTATATGTTCCTTCTTTCTGCGCAGTTGCTCACACAGTAGGCAGTTTGCAGGAGCATAGAGCAAATTTGCTCTGTTTGCTTTACTCTAAAGGCAACTGGTTGGTGACCCCTCTTATAAATTGTAAGAAACTGTAAAGGACAGAAGGGGAGGGTCCCATGTTCAATGGGCAACCCAAAAAATGTATGTGGTTAATACTTTGATTATGCCATGCAGCCATTAACTATCACATATGTGTGAACAGCTTGCTTTGAAAGTACAGCTGATTGTTGTCGTACATTATTACACTTTCATGAGTGGTTACATGCGCAGTCAGCAAGTACTTTACATTGAAACTCCAATTGTTGCACCTGAGTGGGTTTGTGACAGCTGCGGTAGTTTGCACACACAATTGCTTCTAGAAGTTTCTTGCCATGTTATCAACAAATATAAAACGGAGAGAACGAGCCTCGGTGAGGTCAGTTTCAAATGGGAATGCACAGCATGCAGCAGTTCAGTCAGTTTCAATGGGAAATTTAGAGCATAGTCATAGCTGCCACTGCATCAAGTGACAAAAGAAAACTGTAGGGCACTAGTGTTGTGAAAGCATCAAAGAAAGATGTTTACTTACACCAGAATATTTTGTTATTCGTGGAAGAAATACAGAGTTGTTTGAGTAATAAAGAACAGCTTTTGTTACAATACCGATTAAAATTCAAATTAAGTAGCCAAAAGCAAATTCCCCTTTTCAAACTGCTGGTGTGTTTCTTTAAATTGGAATCCTTCAGTGGGTAAAACAGAATTTACATACAACTGTATTTCTGTGCTAGATGTGCATTTAATTCTACGCAATTTTTATATTCCTTGAACACCTGTAGCATTCTTCCATGTATAAATATGTGCAATATATTTTTCTTGAATGTACAGAGCTTTTATGGCTGGCATCTGTGACTTAGTAATTCTATAAATTTAAGAATAGATTCTACCACAGAGACACTGGACATTTTGTTCATTCTGTCTACCGCCCAAATAACTTAGCCCTTCCTCCCATATCAACTGCACACTTCCCATTTGAGGTGGCAAAATACTTCTTGCAGTATTTCTTAGCAAGCTCCTTCAGAAGTAATATCACAAACCTAGCGACACCTGTCAATATCACTTGTTCCATGCATTTATTTTCTTCAGAGCCAGGATGTATGTTGTAAATATTTTGGATGAAGCAATTGATTGAGTTTTTCTCTTTTTCTTTTACAGCAAATTAGGAATGTCTTACAGGTCTCCTAACAGCATCAATGAATGTTACACTTGTTTCTGGACCAAAGGGCAGATTGCACCTTATTTTGAAGTTTGCATATATTTATCATGCAAAATCTATCTGCAAGACATGGACATTTGGATTACTTTTTCTGCAAAATTCATTTCAAGTTTATGTGATGAAAGAACTGTCCTTCAAATCTGAAAGCAGTTCATCAGTATATTCTTCTTTTGTGGCGCACATGAGTTTTTCTTTGTGTACCTTTTCCCATTGTGTCTAAATTGCTTTACTCTCAAAAGATTCACTGCATGCTATTGTTTTCACATTGGAACAGTTTTCACATCAGCCTTGCCAACAATGAAGAGTTGATGCAATTATGTGCAAATGAGAATCATAGCAAATCTTCAAAGCCTTCATGAGTAGAGGAATTGTTTTCACAAATTAAACATTCATATTGGTCTGCAGGAGTATTGTTTTAGAAATAGACATTTTAAATCTTAATTTACAGAACGTTAAAAAGCTAACATTAGTTTCCAGTTAAGTTTCCTACAATAGAGCATAGGCTTCTCCAAGAATCATAAGGAGATATACCGAATATAATTAGTGAGTCGATTTTCGTAACACTGCATCACACAATTCTTTAAATGGAAGACATATTTCTAATGCAATATGCTTCTATTGTCAATACCCACTTGCTTTCCAATTTCATCCTTTGCCCATTTTTCCACAGAGTAATTTCATCTCGCATGCCAGGAACAGTATACAAAATTTCCGAGTGGATAAAGAATTCAGACTATTTAGCAACTTTCATTTATTGCTAGTGGCTTAATTCTTGGGCAACCTATACTTAACCCTACCTATGGCAAGTTTAGAAACTCTAGCTACCCTTTAATTGGAACACAGGGGCAATGCTCTCAAAGACTTCTTAACGGTTCTACCAAACGATTATGGACCCTTATAGCTTCCAATTTAGAAAAAATGAAGAAAACTGTTGCTTAGTTACATTGTTACTGGATTTGGAGAGGTTTCTTTTTTTCAAGCAATATGCTTATGCACAAAGTTTCATTTTGCTTATATTGCAACACTGCTTAATTGTTTAAAATTTTTCTGCCAGATTTCATCTAATAAACTGAATGTATGAGGGTTGAACGAAAAGTAATGCCTCCACCTTCATAATTCTTCAACAGATGGCAGCATTGGTATGTGGCAGGTACTGGCTTGTTCCATAGCCTGTTCTCTACAGCTCCAGTTGGCGGGAAGCCTTAGCATTGAACCGTTGCATTGTTACAGTGTCAAGTATGGAACACTGCGCAGATGGTTGGTCAATGCGATTTAAGCAACGTGCAGTCATTGAATTCTTGACAGCAGAAGGTGTCACCCCAAAGGAGATTCATCAGAGAATATAAGCAGTTTATAGTGATTTGTGTTGATGTGAATTCTGTGCATCATTGGGCAAATAAGTTTAAAGACGTTGAGGTGGGAACATCTGACTTGCATGACAAACAAAGAATTGGACGTCCTGTGACAGCAACCACTAAGTTTCACAAGCAAAATATTGAAAGATTGCTTCAGGACGATCGTTCTATCATTCAGAGAGAAATTGCAAGCACAATCGGCATTTCACAAGAACGTGTGGGTAACATTATTGCTTTGCTTGGCTATCGGAAGATCTTTGCACGATGGGTACCCCGGATACTGACTCCTGAAGTGAAAGTCCACAGACTTGAAATTTGCCAGGAACTCCTCTTGTGTTAAGAGAATGGAGCCAATGCCTTTCTCCATTCAATTGTGACAGGAAACTAAACTTGGGCACACCATTATGACCCAGAGACGAAACGTCAGTCTATGGAATATCGACACAAAGACTCGCCCCAGAAAAAGAAATTCAAGATGCAGCCATCAGCTGGAAAAATCATGCCCAGTGTTCTGGGACGCATATGGGGTTATCCATGTTGATTTCCTTGAGTATGGCACAACATTAAATTCAGAGTGTTACATTACAATGCTGCGAACTCAAACACGGCTAACAAGGGTCCAAAAGGAAAAGAGAAATGTTTTTCTGCAGCATGATAATGCCAAACCACACACTTCATGTGCCACCACAGCAGAATTTTAGAGACTGAATCTCACCACTGTACAGCACCCTCCATACAGTCCAAATTTAGCACTGTCTGACTTCCATCTGTTCCCAATAATGGACTGAATCTCACCACCATATGGCATCCTTCATACAGTCCAGATTTAGCACCATCTGACTTCCATCTGTTCCCGATAATGAAAGATGATCTGTGGGGACATCATTATGCTTCTAATGAAGACGTTGAGAGAACTGTGAGACTGTGGTTGTGGAAACAGAGTGTCGACTTCTTCTGTGACAACTTCAGAAAATTTGTTCATTGTTGGCAGAAATGCTCTCGAAAATATGAAAAATTATCAAACTCAAAAAAAGTGTAAGCTTATACATCATTTAAAAAATTATGTCAAGTGCATATAAAGTATTTTGTTTTTTAATTAAATAACTTTCAATTATCACTAATGATAAAAACTCCTATCTATTCCCATAAACCACCCACACTCCCTTCTGAAGACCCCTTCTCATGTAGGAAATTTACCGCGTACGCCCGCCCACCCACCCACACACACTAACCTAAACCCTTGCAAATCTCAAACCATAGTCCCTTGTCGATTTACTGCATTTTGCTATGGCCTGACAGCTGCTACTCCCATCATACTCATTTTTTTTGTCAGTGTTCATCACTCATAGGTTATCAGCTATTCTGTATTAACAGCATAGTCACAAGGTGCCTGCTACTGGCCAAAACTTGAAACAATCATGGAAGGTAGACTTGGAAAACAGCCCAAAAATAATGTGACACTTTTGTAAAAAAAAAAAAAAAATATTCAGCAGGAAATATGAGTGAAGAACATGATACCAGAATATATGAAACCATTAAAATTACTTTTAACATCTGAATCTATCTGGACTGCAGAAGATTCATTTTCTGTGCTTAAAAAGTGGAAAACTTACATAAGATCTATTGTAAATGACATTGCATTAGTCAATGTGTATTCCGAATCTGTGAGGGAATAGTCAAAGTGTTTATCAGTAAAACATGTGTCAAGAGAAACAATTTCCAGATCCTATAATTGTAGGTGAGTGATTATATATTATTTTGGCAACAGAATTATATTACAAGATGTAAATGTCCTTAGCCCAACTTTAACAAAGTGTAGGCCTTCAATTTCTAGGTGCACATAAGTTGCTCAGTGCAGCTAGTTTTAGGCACTATTATTACTAGAGTTCTAATTGTTGCATACCTTTACAATTTATGGATCTTTTGAGCAATACTTGTTGCAACTTATCCTTTCAAATCTAAGTATCAGTATACCAATACTTTCAAATATGGCACCTATGTATAGCTCAGAACTAAAAACAAGTCGGTAACTGCATTATTTACCTTTCATATAATACATTTATTCTGCACAGGTCACTCTCAGTTTGGCACACACCGTAAATAATGTCAAAAGCAAAAGTTTTCCAATCACAAAAATGAGCTATTTAATTAGCGAGTGCTGGACCTTACTGCTGCAGACTCCTATTTAAGTATCTTACAATTCTTACTCTGTATTGTGATACTTGTTCTGCATATAAGCCTAAGCCAATATTGATGGCCCTAAGCCGCAAAGCTAGCCAAGGGATCTATGCAACTAAAACGCCAATCATCCGTGCAACAAGTAATGGAGACACTCCCGGTGAAACTTCCACAAACTAACCAGTTTTGAAGCTGTTGAAACCATTAACATGTTCAGATCTGAAATCCGCTAGATTGCTGAGGCTTTGACTCCTTTGGATTACTAGGGTTTTAGCTTCACATATAACTCAGTAACTCGGCTACACCCTGTCGTCCTTCAGCCACAACTGTTTTACTCCAATTTTGAAAACGTCCCTTAGCTACGCTTTTCAGCTAAGGGCCCTCCAAATTGGGTCACGTTGTGGTTTATAATAGGCCAGTAACAACTACAAAGTGGCTATTGGCACAAGTACCAAATCCGGATTACGTACAGCAGTCATGCCAAACTTACTCTTTCAGAGGTGACCACATTCATCCTGAATATTCTTGTGCACAATTATGAACATTTTACAAATAACTTAGCTGTGCTTAAACGCAATACCAAGCTGATGATCTGTAGAGGCCAGCAAATGTTCCAAAATAATTACTATGTTAGAATCATGAAAGTCACATATCTTTCATAAAAGCATTACGTTTGTCTGAAATACTGTGATAACGTTTCCATATCTATTTCATTTTAAGGTACTAAAAAGAGCGTTACAAGGAACAAAAGTGCATATGACAATGGATAATACTTCACTCTTCCAAGAAAAATACTGATCGGTAGAATTCAAAAGGGTAGCTATTAACTTATGTTACCTCCAAATTTCCAGTCGACATCCAGGACTCGTTTAACATCCAAAGGTTCCATACTGCTTCAGTCAATAATATTGTATCTCTATCCTTCGGTATTCAAGTGATAAATTGATAATCATCAGAAACGAAATACTATGCATTAATTTCTATTTAGCAATTATGATACAAAGTCACATTTCCCATACTTCATTCACGCTAATTTGATTGGTCTCCCTACATATGAGGTGGGCCGTCGCTGTCTTGTTCTTCTTCTTCTTCTTCTTCTTCTTCTTCTTCTTCTCCTTCTTTATGTCAAGCCGCCATATTTTGATAACAACTCTGAGAAGTGTACAACTTTTATAGGTTAAATGTGTACCCAAAAATAAGATTTTGTGGTGTTAAATGTCAATTAAGCAGCACATTTGGACTATAGGTTTTAAACAAGTATAAGGGTGAATACGCGCGTTGTGTCTGGTTGTAGCTTCTCAAATAGCTGAAGCAAAAACAGCGAAACGGAAATGTGTTTCAATACATAGGTTAGGGTACTTTAAGTGTTTTTGTGGTTTTAAATGCTCAATTAAGCAGTAAATTTAGAGTGCAAGTTTTAAACTAGTATAATGGTCAATACGTGAATAGTTATTGGTTGTATATTCTCAATATCAGAAGAATAAACAAGGAAAGGGAAATATGGTTCAATGCAATGGTTAGTGTACTTATTTAAGTGATTTTTCAGTGGTATACTTAGTGAAATATGTTATACATTATCAATAGAACCATTCTGTTCTGTTTGTTAGAATTAATATATCCTCCAACTCGGAAAGACCGATGAGAAGCAGCCAAAATTAGCAACCTACTTCGGTTTAAAAGCAACCTCTTACTAATTCGCCCACTTAGGAGCTAACGTGAGAGGTAAATAGTATCAAATTATGTGTTTATAATACCAGAATCGTGTTCCTCGAACTCCGAATGCAATACATGCAGTCCAAAGTGAAAGTCGTTATAATCGTTGAAATATGCTCGGATACTTGTCACTTTTTTCTGGTGTGCACTTATTTATAACTTCATTTAGTGGAATTTATGTCTATAGGCATGAGAGACAAAGGATAGAGTTTGGTTAAATTTTGATATTTTGCCTTCCTTTAGTTTTAGACCAAGAAATTAGCAAAATTAAGTTATGACCTTGCCGCGATGTTTACTGCAATAAGACCAATTTATCAATAATAGCGTCTGACAGGCCGCAAAATTTGATTATATTAAATATGCCTTCAGCTAGAGATCTCTCCCCTTCCATTTCCTTTATTTTTTACTTCAAAGGCTTGGAAAAACAATTAATTTGACAGATGTTGCGTATGGTGTATATGGTAGTGTGTAGGTTCGGAAGATGGTGGTTGATGACAAAACGTGCTTCATCAAAATGCTAGGCATTTCTGCCTTGTTGATCAGAACAAGGTGTATACGGGGGAAAAGGCGGCGAAAACGTGTGCTGGTATAGTAACCAGATCAACATTTTTGTTTTAGTATTAAATCGAATTAAGGCTTTATAAATACGGGAATAAAAGGGTAGTAATATTGAAGGAAGTTGTTTTTTTACTGTATTTAACGCCCGCTTTTACTTCAAATAGCACCGCAGCCGATGACACTGGTGATACATAGAATGAAGATGGAGCAGTGGTGGAATGCGATGGCGGGGAAAACCAGAGAACCCAGAGAAAACGCGCCCCTACGTCTATGTGACAGGCGAGTGGTGTAGCGTGCCATGCATTCCACAATCAAAAAGATTGGTGACACATTACCAAATACGAAATACACACACAGGCGTACGTGCAGTATTGCGAAGACTGCGAAAGCAAGTCTTGATCTCTTTTTGCGATAACCGTGGACGACAGACCACAAAGTTATGCAAATTGTGTCATAATATTTTCTCATCAGCAGTTGGATCATCAAGTTGTAAACCAACAAAGTGTATCACTTTATGTGGCGGTGTTAAGAATTCTGTAGCAACCACATCAGAAGTAGTCGCCTGCTTAACAGCAGTATCCACGATGTCATTGCCTAGTAGGCCAACATTGCTAGGTAACCGAACCATGACTACCACAGCCGAGGATAATAAAGCTCGAAGTGAAGAAAAATACCTAATAGATTTGTTGTTTAGTAACCGTATAAAGTTTATATATTGCCTAGTAGATACTCACACTCTCCGCAAAAATCACCAGAAATGGAAGTCGCAAGCGGAAGGCGTATATAATCCTCATATAAATCGCTATTCCTTCTGCGGTATATATTGTCGTCTTAGGATACGTATCATACCTAAATCGTTCACGTAAGACAACCTAGCCGGCCCCCGTTCGACCCCAATCGACTGCACGTGTGATTTGTTGTGTGCAAAGTGGCACAGGGGGGGGGGGGGGTTACCGGGTTTCCCCGCCATCGCATTCCATCGGTGCTCCATTTTCATTCCATGTATAATCAGTGTCATCAAGTAGTAAAAGCAGGCGTTACACACACAGAACAGGTGTCCGTCCGGAGCTTCCTCACGGCAAATGTCCACTTCTATCGTCAGATTCTGGCCTAAAAACCCATAGTCACCGTCCATTACATAGATAGGTCTAACCGGAGTCGAATATATAGTAGGTACAGCACGAAAAGTACCGAGAGTCTAACGCAACGGCTTCCTGGAACTTCCCCGGCAACTCGGGCATCCTCTCGTAGCTGATGAAATTCGTAAATTCGGTAAACGCACATTACGCGTATGGGTCAATAAATCAACGATGAACTCACCACCCTACAAAAATTCATGTGACAGGTGATAAACGTGCGCAAAAAAATTGTTGAACCAAAACACGTGCTCGATGACCATTCACATGAAATAAATGTTTAAACAATAGATAAAAATACGAATCCAATTTATTGGCTGGCAAACATCCCGCCATCAGCATCCCATATGTCAAACACGAAAAAACTAAAGGTACAAGCGATCGTAGTAAAATCGACGGATCGGACCCCAATGCCCACAAGAAATAGTCCTATTCAGATTTTGTCACCGAGCGAAGAGTACGATGAAGACGGTGATAATGGGCCATTAAGCTCATGTTTGGTTGTACTCTTAGCCGTCTATAGTTTACAAGCCGGAAGCTGGTACGCTTGCGAACATCTAGGTCAGGCTGTATGGTGGCAGTAATCTTTCTGCCAGAGGTGATAAGTATATAGGTTATTTATGGGATAACGTGGAAACAATTTGAAATTTGTGTACTTTGTAGCATCTATCATTATACATGTACATGTAATTAATAACATTTCAGCTAAGGCCTTTTGTTGTAATAATGCTGGATTTAGCATGTGTTCCTCCATACAGTAAGCTAAGTAAAAGTAACACTCTATCGATTTATAATTTAATTATTATATGGGATGTTGCAAAACAAGTTATGGCAGAAATAATTAATTCCACCCTTTTTCTGCCTGCTGATGCCGAGGAAATTTGGTGTTCCTACGTGTAGGAGCAATTACGACAACTCTAAATAAGAGGGTTATTTATCTACTTTCGATTTCCAACTGATGCTGACATGATAAACGGGGGGGGGGGGTTACGAAGCAGCTACCAGCATCAATGGGAGCCACATGAAACCTCAGTAGTGGCCATTAAGCATTTCTCCAAGAAAAACTTTGCAAAAGATGAAACATTTACTGATAGTCGCGGTAATTTGTTCACATTACAACTAAAACGAAACGAACTAAACTAGATGCTTATCCAAATGTATTTATAGGGCTACCCACATATTTCACAAAAGGTGAAAGTGATAAAAGAGAAGGCACTGTAAAAGGATGGCAGAAATTGTAAACAGAGATATAATAAGAGAAATTCTACAAAAATGTAGCTTTAATAAATACATTTGAGATATTAAATTGTATATTGGTAAGTATGTGGAAAATTTTGTGGGATAGATAAATAATAGTGGTGAATGCGTTTGTGTGTTTAAATTAAATATTGATAGTACGACATAAATTGCTTTAAAATATCAAGTGGATATTCTTATCATCTCAGTATTACGCCAAAAGAAGGTAGCCCAATACTATGATGTTGGCTTTTTGAGTGTGTATTGCTCATACCTATAACTTTACAGTGAAATTAACAAAATTGTAATAAAAGAAATAGTAAAATGCTAAGGGTTGGGCTGCTTTGTGTGCGCACCACTTGAAAAACAATAAGTCAATTTCTTCAAACTAAACAAGATGGAACCCTCCTTTCGGCACAAAGGCTTCAGTAAATATACTATAAGATTTATATATTTTTTAAAAGTATAATCTACGAAGAGTGTCCAGCAAAGTTCGCACTGCAGCAACAGCGAGCCGATTGAGAGGACGTGAATAAGGAAAGCTTAAGGTTTAGCTTCGTGGTTCATTGAACATTGTTATTAGATCATTCCCATAATCTCCCCAGCCCTTATAACTTGTAGCTTCACCCAGATTTATTTTTTAATTCACAATAAAACAGCTGTTAGATTCTTTTACCCATTACGCTATTTGATACCATAGGCCTCGAGTTGATATTTCTGGACAGCGTTGCCAAGTGTACGTTCCGGCTTATAGCTATACACGGCTCTGTTCTAGCGTAACCCCAAGAAACAAGCAGAAGTTGATGTGCAAATAACATGCTGTTACAATCTGAGAGTCACATTCGACGGTCGCATACTGCGTTGAAAACGAAGAAACTGAGTCTTCTGAAACTTAATCAAGGTTATCTAGATACCGTATAATGGCTTGGCAGTCCTATTCAATTTGGCGTAATAAGCCGTGTTTTCGAGCCTGCACTGGAATATATAAAACCACGTCATCAGCATATTGCAATATGAGCAAGGTCGAATTAGTTACCCACCGAAGATCTGCCACTTAAAGCGTATACAGCAAAGGACTAAGTGATTACCCCTGAGTCAGTCCATGAGAAGTAACTCGGAGCCACGAATTATTAGTACGTTCGGATAAAGTATACCGTATATCTATCAAAAACTGGAGCAGAATAATGATTAAATCTGAAGAAATTCCCTGGTCTCGCAGTTTTTTGAGAAGGGCGGGCACATGCACAGCATCATAAGCGTTTGAAACGTCCAGAAATAATGCCAGTACTTACTTTGCGTATGAAAGGCCATGAAAGCATCCGCGATAAGGATGTAAAAATTTAGGGCAGTGCCAACGCCCTTTCGAAACCCATATTAGATGGCCGGCCAGATCCAAAAACGTTTCCGATAAAATTAAATATAACCTTCAAAAAGCTTGTGTAAAGTCGTGAGAAAAGAAATTGGTCGGTGGTCAGAAATGATGTTACTCAAACGATTAGGTTTTAAAACCGGATGTATAGCCACCGATTCCATGCATCTTTCGGAAAATGTCGGAAAACCGCTATACTAATATTCGTAGCCAACGTTCTGGAAGGAGACGTAAAAGGTCATATGTCAAACCGTCGTGTCCAGGAGCAGAATGACGTGTCTTGGATTTTAAAATCGTCTGAACTTCAGTCAGTCGTACTAGTGGGGTATTCTTATACGAACATAATATAGAAGGTAACCGCGGTGGAAGAGCCATCTGGACTTCACACGACGTCAAATGATGTAGATAGGCGTCCTGTAGTTCCTGATTGCCATGCAAATGTGGATAGGCACTGGATAGCTGAGAGTGTTTATGCCAGGCAAGTTTCTGCCATGGTTCTCGCAACAGTGTGTCGATTATTGTGGCACAGTAACGCGACTACGAAAGGCGTCACTGTTCAAGCAGTTGTTTCGTCTGTGCTTCCGTTCTCTTGGATGTTCGGTATGCCTCAAAAGTTCAAAGATGACGGTAGCAGGTAAAAACGAGACGTCTTTCAGCCACCGCATTAGCACATTCGGCATTCCACCAAGGCGGTTTAGGAATCCTAGCGACCGCTCATTCAACCACGGGATGGAAGTGTTGCGAAATCTTGGACGACGGCCTCCAGGGTTTCGAATGTTACGCTGTCTTCTGCGAATTGCTCTAAACGGGTATGGATAAAGTCATTCAGAATCTCCCGTCGCGGACGTCCAAACCAACGTTGGCGCAGAAAATCGTCATTATGAATTCAATGGGATTAATAGAAAGGTAAAAAGGAAAATGGTCACTAACAATTGTATCTGTGCATCGTGTAAATAATATACGTAAAGCAAAGTCAGCAGTTACAAATATGAGGTCCGGGGAGGTATCCCGCTAGCATGGAGCACCCAAACGAGTGCGAGATGAATGAGACAGTGGGTGTCGTGAATGACAAACGCCGTTGCACACAACCGCATGTTGGTGACTGTGCCTAAGAGAAGAGTTAGACAAAATCGGAATATTAAAGTCTTCACAAAGAAAGTCATTGTCGGCACTAGAGCGTAAAATATCCTACCAAACTGTGTCAGAAATATCATACCCGATAGTATACACACCCACAATTGTTAAACTGTCGACACAAATCCGTATTTCCTCTGAGAACGTAGGAACACGCAAAGAGTATCCCAGTCATGTACAGTAAAACACGATGTACTCCAATAAGTGCACCCCTCCCATCGTAGTGCGATCATTAGGAGAATGTTATGATTAATTACCGAAAACCGTGAGTGCATATCCTTTAAGGTTTCAACTAAGAAAAACATGAATCCTAACCTGTGAAAGTAAATGTTGCAGGTCCCCCTGATTCGGAAAAATGCTGTGGGCACCCCAATACAATGTGTTAAAGTGTTTTAAGGTGTTCGACACAGTTTCAGATCTTCTAAAGGCTGGCGCATAAGTCGGGCAATCTTTAGTTTTAAGTGCAGCGTGTTCCAGCCGGCAATCAACAAATTTTAGCTGGGCCCTAAAACATTCCGGCTGGCAATCCAAGTGTGCTGTCCACATTTCAAACAAGTCTTTTCATTCCTGCAAAAAAAATTACCTGATGATTAAAGCACAAGTAGGAACGTTTTTTCTAAAACTGTTTTATTTAGGGTACCTCAAAACATACTCCCAGTGAAATCGCGCAATTTAAATTTTTAGTCGAATAAAATACTTTCCCTGCTTACTACCGAGCGATTAAATTTGTTCGGCATTTACCGCGATAGAATTTGAAATAATCGGGATGGTCTTCTAAAACTCGATCTAACGGTCAAGAAAAAACCAATGCCTCCCTGATGGACGTTAGCTTACTGTCCCACAAGTAAAATTTTCTTTTGAAGGACCTTCTATTACTCGATCTTGCGCCAAAGGCTATACTACCATGCTACCACCGATTTCCCAAGGAATTTCAAAGAATATGCAACGATTGGTAAATTTGATATAAGACGGAACCACGTGCATGCAAACAGACAATATCACTGCAGTGGAATGAAATGCAAGAGCGAGCATGGCATTTTCATGGTCGAAAGCTATTTTTGATCTGGTAGAATTATTCAAGGAACGCTTCTTTACGATACTGCCCACTGCCTGCACTAATTTCCTCGCGATTTCCCTGAAATTCAGCAGCTTTCCCGACAACGCGTTTTAAAAAGATGAATGGCGAAAAGATTAAGTTGAGATTCATTTATTTTAGATATGCTTTGTTGTTAAATTGTTGTTTTGTTTCAGTTTATTGTGTTGTGATTTATTTTCTCATTTTATTTCCATAAGTGGAGGTTACTTAAGTTTTATTTTTATTTATGGTAGTGAAGGACCAGGTATAAATTACATGAAACGCTGGCTTTTATCAGAATTTTCTCCATTCTAAAGAAGGCGAATATCAGGTGATTTAATATTGTGAACGAATATTTAGTTTACGCCGCAGCCAACGTGCCCGAGTGGTTAAACCACTCACCTCTCACCTAGGCAGCCCGGGTTCGATTCCAAGCTACTGAGTGTGGGGTTTGTGGTGGACAAAGTGGCGCAAGGGTGGGTTTTCTCCGGATTCTCCTGTTTCCCCCACCATCACATTCCACCGGTATTTCATCTTCATTCTAAGTATCATCAATGTCATCGCCTGCGGCGCCACAGTAGTAAAAATGGGCGTTAAACCCTATCAAAAATGGACGAATATTTAAATACGTTTACAATTTGGATCAGGCGGAATTATTATTATTTATCTTGATATCAGAGTAGGTATGTTAAAATGAAGCAAAGATCAACTGCAATCGCGATGGGCACGAAGCCGTTTCAATTAAGTCATAAATTCCATTTATTCGTAGTCTCGTAAGATTGCATTAGTGGGTGACGTTAATGGTCTTGTGTTTGTTTTCTGTTTTTCATTTTCACTTTCTTCCTCTTCTCCTTTCACTTGGTATTAGGAGGGCATTAATCATGTCTTTGTCGAACCTGAAATAGTAATGCGAAAATTGGATTACATATTAAAGTGCATCAGTTAAATCTTGCCTCTTCAAAACGATTGCACAGGACAGTGCGCAGAGCAATGTAAATGAGGAGGTGGGCAGTTCGTGGTCAGCTGTTTATTGTGTTGCGGCTATGAAAATAAATTGAAGCAGACATATTGTTGCTACATTTCGGGGATGCACAGTATAGTTGTCTAAAGTCATGAGTGATTCTAAGATTACAGAGAATACACCAGCAAATATGAGAAACATAATAAAATGGAAGCAGCAGCCTAAAATGTACGAAGGGAATGTCGGCGAAAGTTTGAAGTGAGAGGCATATGGGTGTTATAGTCGCCAGCATAAATGTCCAAGCAACCTGGTTTCACAACCAGGTATGTGCCATCGGTTTTATGTTTAACATTTGGTATGGATTTTATTATCAAAATAGCTTCTTCAGTATTGCTGGAGTGAACATCATTACCATCTAGGCCTCGTCCATAACATTGCATGGTAACAATTACTTATTACACAAGGATCATTTCACTTCAATCAGGGCCGCGCCGTGGTCAGACCATTCGCCTCTCACCTAGATGGTCCGGGTTCGATCCCAAACGACCGCGCGTGAGATTTGTGGTGGACAAAGCGGCGCAGGGGCGGGTTTTCCCCCACCATCTCATTCCACCGAGGCTCCATCTTCATGTATCATCAGTGTCATCGCCTGCAGTGCCAGAGCAGTAAAAGCGGGCGTTAAACACTAAAAAAAAAAAAAAAATAAAAAAAAAATCAGTCTGTACCTTTTGTTCTTCATTGCAATAATTTCATGTATCTCCTTTCTCAAACTAATGTACGAGGAAAGGCTTAGAACATATTATAGAAGACAACTGTATGGATATATTCGCTAAGTTTCGGAATACCCGTTCAAAAATGAACAAATTTTGTTTCTTCGAGGGCTGTTGGACATTCATGGTGTGAAACAGAGACGTCCAAGAAACCTGATTCGAGCAGTAAATATTCAGCATCGTTTAATTACATCCTAGTATGAAGTCGGCACCAGAAGTTAATTTTGATGTATAACTTTCGGTTTTTTCTATAAGTGTGAAATGCATTGTTTGACTGCATGTTTTGAAATTAGTAGGGAAAATATAGAAGAGGCCAAGGTGTTTCAAATACAAATCTTATGATCATCAAATGTTTATATCGAATATTTCCCAGTGAAAGAATCGCACTATTGGGTTTACTTAAGTTTCGATCTCAATCTAAAACAGATCTGGAAGTGGTTCTGTGGGAAATATCTAGATAATGAGTCAGTTATTATTATTGCTGGAATCACTTCAGGAAATAGTTCAACTATAACTTTGGGAAACCTTAAATTGATAATGCTGTACGTGTGAGGAACTTTTAAATTAGATAATTAAACCACCCCACCTTATGCAGTGGATGACAGCTTAGGGTCCGTGACTCGCTTAGGATAGCCTGGATCTTATGTTATATAGATATCAGGGCTGGTATCCAACGCGACTTGTTCATTTTTCTTTCTGTTTTAACCCTTTATTTTGCCGTCACCTTTTTCTTTTGTTAACCACGCCTTATAGTTGCACGTTGGTATTACATGCCATAATCTGTTGCGCCATTCAGAAATAATACTTCCCTATGCAATTTTATTGAATCGAATTAATATTATACCTCTCGAGTTACTAACATCACTGCTACATGCCCGGCGGTCCAACGAGGAGCTTAATGGCGGACCTCCAGACTGAAGTTCAACTAGCTTTCGACGATAAGAGCTTTTCGAAATTTCAACTTCTATTGGCTTTAAGCCTCTTCATGGTTCTGGCTTTACCACGTGATTGTTATGTATTTTCCCATTGGTCGTTTCGTATTTTTTTATTAAGAAAATCTACTACCTACACGCGTAGGAACATTGAATTCTTGTCCCTTACAATAAGTAACAGTAAATTACTTCTGTCCTCCCAGTGTAGCTGATCAGTGCTAATGTCCTAGCTTTTGTCAGGCTTCAGGGCCGCAAATGGTGTGAAAATCACCTTAATGGTACAGCTTTCCTACGTTCTAAACTTGTGTTGTGGAGTAGTGCTATTTATGCCCAAGTTTAACATTATTACAACTAATATCATTTTTATTGCTGTCGCCATTACGAAATTATATATAGTATTTGTGAAAAATACTGTTTCAATAAACGAAAGGCAAGTAAGTTTTATGCGGTTCTACAGTATGGATATTCAACCCAAAATGAAAAGGAGTCGCATGTATTGTCATTAGCTTTTGACTACATGCAAAACATTGCGATTCCCAAAGTATTATATTACCAGGAGTTATATTACCGAAGAAACCTGACGCTAAAAGTTTTCTGTGTCAACAACATAAAAAGCAAAACTAGCAAACTATATATTTATCATGAAGAGCATGGCAGAAAAGGCCCAGATGAAGTATGCTGTTAGCAGATTATATTTCTTCTTTATATAACTGTCCTGCCCAGATTAAAAATCAGAACACTTTGCTCTGAAACTTTCAGAGATATTCCAAAAGATAGAGCATTCCCCCCCCCCCCCAATCAAGAGTTCACAGTTTCTTACGATGTGACCAAGATTTTCAAGAAAGGGCCTATAGTATTCACAGGATTTACTTTGCAATAAGGTCACAGCGCTCATTATCCAGAGCATTCAACCAGGCAAATTCAAATTCAAGGAAATGGAGGTTTCTCAGATTCATGATTAAGAAACTGGTGGAAACGTTATTACAAGATAATGGCAGTTGCTCTAGAAAGTGAATATAAAGCTAGGAAGAGAGAGAGAGAGAGTTCATTTCTCTAACAGCAGTTTCTATTGGTATATTTTTTAAAAGAATGTCTAAGGTTATATCAAAGTATACACAACCATTAATGGCATTTCGATCACAATTAAAATCAACTTCAAAGTTGTCAGGTGATTTGGCAGCCTTCTGAGCAGGCGTACACATAGGGTGTCCCCAAAAGAAGAAAAAATAAAGGACCTATCCACGATGTTAAATTATGTACTATCAGAGCACTTTGCGACCATTTTAAATGTCGAGTGATTTCTTTTCAAACTGAGTGTGATATATTTTTTTTCTTTTTTGCGTTTATTATTTGTATTTTGTCTCTCGTATGTCTTATTTCTTATAATTTTAAACTAAAAGATCATTAAAACCCGAAAATCTTTAAAGTATTCTACTCTTTCTTACCAAGCTGTTATTCTGATATTGGACAAACTATTAATGTTACTTCTTTTTGTTTAATTATAAATACTTTTAAAAGGACATCATTCCTTAAAGTTTAAAATAATCTATATATATTCAGATAATTGGCATACTGACCCTATTTAGTATATAAAGTGTTTTCAGTAATGTATTTAACTGTTGGTAGCTCTATCATTATATTTTTGCAAGTCTGCTATTAAATAGTTTTCTCAATTATTTCCAAATGTACTAATTTTGACCAATGCCTTTACAAAAAATACCATGAGAGAGAGAGAGAGAAAGAGAGAGAGAAAGTTACCGACCGCCCACCGAAGATACCGGTCCTCACATCACTCAACAATAGAGCTTAAGGAAACAATAGCCGAGGAAACAAAGACCTTTGTGTTGCGTCTTTGTAGGACACGCTATATCGAGAACAATCCATTCTGAAGCGTATATTCCGAGACCTCAACGACTGCAACTTTCGGAGCCCGGCTGCGGAGTATATAAGAAGCCAAAACTTACCGACCTGAGTGCATGTGAAAATGGTTAGAGAGTGAATCTAGTAAGTGACGAATGCTAAGGCAGTGAAGTAAACGTGTAACAAAAGTGTAATGTGTTGTATTGCTTTCAGTACCCCATTGAGAAAGAAACGTTATGTTTTCCAAAATTACGCACCTTGTTTCGGTAATGGCTCCAGGCGGATCATTTAACCTCCGCTCCGGCGTTCCGGTCGTTTCCCCCTTATCTCCTTTGTTGGACGGGCGTTGGGGTTGGTGGGGGAAAGCAGCCGTGGCCGGACGGGTGGCTTGGAGGAAGAAGTTAAATTGTGCTGGGGAAGGAAGTACATGAGTGTGCAAGAAAGAGGGATACCGCGGTTGACGAAGCTGTGTGTGGACACGAGGCAATCGTTGTAAAGGACGAATGAGCGTGAGGGTAAGCATGTTCACATTTCTTAGTTCTCTCTTTGCTATTCCTTTAACTTTAATTTACACACACAATTACAAACACACAAATAACTTTCCTATAAAGCTTTTCAAAATGTAACGATCTTTGGTCTCTGACTGCTGGCTTCCTGCACAAAATTGGTATATTTTCTCCGGGACTGGCCAGATGAGATTAGAAATTTGTTGTGAATACGCTTCTCACATTTATTACATTTATATGATATGTATTTAACATGTTATACTGTTTAAAACAAAATTGTAACGCCACATTTTGTGAGAAGGTTTCTTGTTACAAATTTGAAGCACGGAATGCTATTGTTAAATGTGCAAGTGTTACCTTTATATTAGAGCTTTTAAATTTCTTATTTGTAAAACTCCAGCACCAGTGGTAAGTTGTTTAACTGACCAAATTATTTCTGTTCCTTATGTCAATCTTAGAAAATATATTAAAACATGGTGCTTTTCTATCTTTCCCCATTCAAAGTACTCTTCACACAACTAGTTGGGGTGCATGAATTTGTAGGAAAATATGTACATTCCAGTTTCACTTATACACTGTGGGTGAATGTGTACAGTGTAAATTACAATTGAGTAGTAAGGGGTTTCTTTGGCTAAACAACGAAATTACACATCATTCCGCATAATTTTGGCAAATTTTAATTGAAACATATAAAATCTGTTTTATGTTTCACATCCCGAAACAATTGTCCTAAACCCTGGTTGTGGAAATTATAGTCAAAGTAATTTCCTTTCTTCTCATGTATAGTTCTAGCAGTCCTGTACCCCCCTATAGTCAATAGCGATTCTAATACTTTTGGGTAATTGAAATTGTTGCTATCATATTGCGGAAAGTAAACATTCGTTTTGTGTTCCTTCCCAACTTTGTCTTTAAAGGGGAAACCTTTCAGGCTTACTTTCATATTAATGAGTTTTTCCGAGAATAGAAACTTTGGGGTGCCTTCTTTCATTGTTTACGATAATACAGCGTTATTGTGTGCATTTTAAGCCAAATTTATAGTATACTTTTTTTTTTACTACAGAATTTCTTCTACGGCAGGCGTTTGATTTATGTTAATCTGATTATTTCCTTTATAATTCCGTTAATTCTAGTTGGGTTTTGTGTAATTATTCCTTTGTAATTTTAACTCTGATTTATCTGCTGTAGTTGCTTGCTTCCTGGCTGTGAGTTCAACGAGGGAAGCAACTTATAGTAAGACTTGAAGTTTTTTTTCCTTTCGAATTATAGAAATTTAAGGTTCACCAGTTCTGAATACAGAATATTACTATCTGTTTTTTCTTTATTTTAAATTGTTGTCCTAGTTTCTTTTTAGGTGTTCGAATCTAAATTTTACAGGTTAGTGTTTGAGTTTAATTCATGCGTTGTTAGTCCCTGTTCCGCTAGTTTTAAGTTGTTGTAAAATATGGGGGGGGGAAGTTATTTGAATTTACTCTACATATTTTAGTTCTAACATATTGTACTAGTTAATTCTGATTTAAATGGGGTTTAATTTCTTACTGACTAGGTGTTTGAAAAGTGAAACAATTTAAAGTTCAATTTTACAGTTTCTAGAACTCTTGTAGTTAATCGACAATACTCTAGCCTAATTGCTGAACTATTATTAAACCTCTTTTCTTTGGGTTTAATTTCTAGTTTTCTTTTCACAGCCTCGGGTATCCATTTAAATTTATGGTATTTTGGAGCTTTCGGCTATTACCTTCTTTTTCATTTACTTTATACTTTAGCCAAAGTTAACTCGATTTATCCTTTATAGTGTAAATAATTCTAGTCTGGTGGTTCTGTTCAACTATATTTCAGCAGTTAACCTTGATACAATTGTACATACCTTGGCCTGCGTATTTAAAGAAGGAATTTTACTCTTAAATAGTTCTATATCTTTTTTATTCCAGAAAGTTAAAAACAAAGTACTTTAGTTGGTTACAGTAGTTCTGGTACAGCCCTCAACACTTAATTTTTTTTTTTTAACTTTATGGTGTTGGTGTTTTAAACCAAATTTGCTGTTTAGCCGTGATTTTGCGTATTACAAAATTTCGGGGCAGTCTGTGTTTCAGTTAAAGTGAATTTAACCTTGCCTTAAAGTGTGCACCTTTGTACTAGATATTAACTTCTTTACTTATTTACAATTGGAGATCTTGGGCCTAATTACTTTCTCTTTTTCTCCCTGACGGTTTGTTCGAATGGACGCGATTGATAGTGAACTTCACAATCTACAGTGCTTTCAATTACAGAAAATTACCTTTATATTAGCCGGTTTTAGATTATACAATTATTAGTGTTCAGTTATTTATTTTAAATCTTATTTTAATTTTCACATTTTTGTGTAGGAAATTCAACTCGCAATCTACTAGCCTTTTGCTTATTACCAAATATCTTGGTAAGTGGTAGAGATAGTTGCTAAACGCAACTGGAGTGTAATTTCAGTATATTTTCTTGCATATGGTTTGAATCTGTTAAGAGGTTGCCTTGTTTTTTTTTTTTTTTTTTTTTTTTTTTTATACAATGTTCTGCTTCAGAAGAGATTAAACGTATATGTTTCACTGTGTGTTACAATTATAATAGGATTTAAAAATATCAAATCGTAAATACAACAGAGTACTGCTTATTCCGGTGATTCAATCTTTACTTCTGCCCCCCCCCCCCCGCATGCCATGGGATAACTCCTACATGATTTTGTAGGAGTGCAACACTCCAGGAATAATCTGAGTTTGGCAGAAACTGTTGTTTTCTTTTATTACATTTGTGTCAGGAGTGCGATTAAGAAGCCAAGATAGAGGAGATACTTCAAAGGTTGTCAGCAATAATGCAGAAATGATGACGACGATGAATGGTGTTTAAGTGCGCTGTATTTGGATAAAAATTCCAAAAACAAGTACGTATACTGGACACAGGTGTAGCAGATTTCCCCTAAGCCGTCATCCTGAGATCAACGTGGGATGTGGCACGTGCGCTCAATTACAAAGGTTATTAGCGCACTAAGAAAATAAAACTCTGTTAAAACCAGATATAAAAACGCCCTTTAAAAAGCATTAAAATTCCGAAAGGAACCAGAAATTTATACATTACCATTAAAACAAGTCAGAAAATAAAACGTCAGTTAGTGACAAATAAAACGTGTAAATAAAACAAATAACGGCGAAAGCCATAGATGAATCTGGAAAATCAAAGAGAAGAACAAGAATAATGTAATAAAAACTAAGGCCGCAAGGTGGAACAAGAGATAAAATAGTGATAAACTTTATATATTACTCCACCGTCTGCCGCCAAAAACTATAAATCAAGATCAATCTAGATGATTAGAGAATACTTTAGATACAAATTTAAAACCTTTATCCACCGCTCTGATTTCATTGGCCAGGACCTCCGAAAGCCAGTTGCAGAGACCTTGTAGTGGTGCGAGACGAGCACACACTAAAAAGACATGGCGGATAGAAAGCGCTTCGCCGTAGAGCGGACATATGGGTGGAGGTTCCTTCTTAAAAGAAATGCTTATGAGTATAAAAAAAAAAAAAAAAAAAAAAAAAAAAAAAAAAAAAAAAAAAAAAAAAAAAAAAACGGAGACCAATGCGCAAACGAGCTAAAATGACCTCATTAGCCGAGATGAGTGCGAGGAAGCTACCCAATTTTTAGGGAGGTCTTTAACTTCCCGAAGCTTATTCCCACGGAGAGCCTACCACTCAGCATACCACTCGAAAACACCGCTCTGCGCACAACTATTCTAAAATCTTCGGCTGTTGCACGAGTTACCGCTACATTGGTTTCGTGATTGCCGAGTTTTCCGTCAAACGCGCCAGTGCATTCCCCGGCAAGCCAACGTGCACAGGAATCCATGTGCACTCCTCAGTAACACCGGAAGCGTGCAAAACATGGAGGACATTACGAATGCGCGGCATTAAAATACGATAATTGTACAGCTCGCGAATGCTCTGAAGTGCACTGAGCGAATCACTAACAATAGGGCAGTCACCTGATTTTTGACGGCAAAAAACAAAACAAAACAGAATGGCACGGTAAATCGCATATAGATCTGCAGAATAAATGGATGTGCCAATAGGCAAACCGAAAATATATATATGGTTCGCTACCAGTGACAAACGCACATCCAACAGCATTGGGACTTACTTCCATTAGAATATATAAAAATGCGGCCACTGTATTTGGATCAAAATTCTAAAACAACTGGGCCGGTTGAAAAAGCTCCAAAAGCCACAAGGATGACCTGATTGTGGACAGTATCTGATCTGCTCAGCACAGATAGTCGTGCTGAATAATAAATAATGCAACCATAGTCTAACTTGGATCGAATCAGATGAAGCAACACTGAGATGAAGCAACACTGTCTGATCTGCTACCCAATATTTCCCACTGAGTATCCGTATTTCTTTTGTTTGTTTTGATAGTGTTTAATGCTCGCTTTTACTACATGTGGCACCGCAGACGATGACACTGATGATACATGGAATGAAAATGGGGCACCGGTGGAATGCGATGGCGGGGGAATTTGGCGTTACATTGTCCACCACAGATCTCACATGTGGTCGCTTGGGAGTATCCGTAAAATATTCATATAACGTTCCAATCGCGCTCTTAGCTGTGATATATGTGATGGCCAGCAAAGTTTCTGATCGAAGATCAACCCAAGGAAACTCGCCTCATCTGCGACTGGAAGTAAATCTGGCCCAAGTTGAAGAGTCGACGGCAATCGACAACTACGGCGCCAGAAGTTAACACAGGCTGACTTCTCAGTGGGAAAACGAAAGCCGTTTTTGAGCTCCAATCATAAATTGTGTCTAAACACCGCTGAAGACGGCGTTCCGAAAAAGGCGTATGCTGAGAATTACAAAAGATGGTAAAGCCGTCCAAGAATAAGCATGACGAAACAACTGGGGGAACACATTGGAGAAATATAATAAATCGCTATAGCAAACAGCGACACGCTGAGAACTTATCCCTGTGGCACACCGTTCTCTTGAATAAAATAGAAATAACCGAGCCGGCACTTAATCGTGGTGCCACATAAGCTCCTGTTTTAACAATGATAGTCGTCCACGTGTATTCCACTTGTGGAGGGAACGTAATAACCCCACTCGCCATCACGTAACATAGGCGTTCCCGAATTTAAAAACATCCAAAATGTTTCTCTGTTTTTAACAAACCCGTCTATGATCTGAGTAGCTGGAGAGACAATGTGGTCAGTTACTGAACGACGTCATCAAAAACCACAGTGAATGTTAGGTAGACGATTGTGGGATTCCAGCGACCACACCAATCGTTCATTGATCATGCGTTCCATTACTTTGCATACGCAACTGTGAGGGAAATAGGACGGTAACTGAATGGAAGTTGACAGCCTTTCCAGGTTAAAAAATAGGTATGATGGTGGCCTCCCACCAGTTAACTGGAAAAGTGGCATCAAACCAGACACGATTATAGACCTCGACTAGGAAACCTGTGCCTTCAGGAGAGAGATGTTGCAACAGTTGGATGGGATGCCATCTGGACCTGGCGCAGAGTTTCGAAGCTGAAAGTGCATTTACAAGCTCCGCCATGGTGAAAAGGCGATTGTAGTCTTCAAGGTTTCCAGATTGGAAGGCGAGCCCTTACGATTTGACCTGAGCGTTAACTGGAAGAAACACAGGCGAATAATTATCTCAGCTAGACACATGAGCGAAAGCACTGCCAAGGTAGTTATCTACGTCAAATGTATCAACAACAGCCCCAGCAGGTGCTTTGAGACCGGCGATTGGTATGTGGTCGATTTACGCCTTAACTTATTCCCTGCGACAGAGGAAGGTGTGTGTCGATTAAAGGAGCGATCTAGCTCGTTCCACGATTACTTTGTGCTCTCTTTAATAACGTGACTGTCTTATGTACGCATCTTGTTTTATTGTATTAGGTTAACCAATGTAGGCCGATGTAGGAAAATCCGAAGAGCACGTCTTCAGGTACGAATGACATTCCGATATTCATCTGTCCACCAAGGGACAGCAAATCGACGGGGATGTTTAGTCGACCACGGAATAGAAAGCTCAGATGCGGGAATAGTTGTCTCGGTGAGGTGATGGACAAAAAAAAAGTCTCCGAGTCGTGCTCGTTATAGTGAAAAGCGGCCAAGTGGAATAGAATAGACAGTTGGTTCGTTCTAAACACCATCTAGTTAATCGTGTTGATCATACACCCTGTGCTAAGAGAAAAATAAAAATATGAAAGTGATCACTAGAATATAAATCAGAGATGACATTCCGTTGTTAGGAAACTGCCAAAAGTGGAGAACAAAATCCGATATCCAGGTGAGAAAAGCAATTGAAGGCGTCAGAAAACAATGTAGGCTCTCCGGTGTTCAGGAGACAGAAATTGAAATTATCCAAGAAATCAGAGATCACTTGACCTCTTGCACAAGCCCGAGGGAAGTTACAAAGTGAGAGGTGGGCATTCACGTTCCCTACCACTAGAAGTGGTGTTGGTAGCTGGGTGACGAAGTCTTCTACATCGGAGCGCGAGAGGTCTTCAGAAGGAGGCAAACATATTTTGCAAATGATGTACAGCGATGGATTACAAGTCAGATTTTAAGGGTACGGATTCAGCGAAGATATCTCTGATAAGAATAATGTTGCATCCAAGTGTAGGAACACCATCCGCCAGCAATAAATCACACCGGATAAAAGAGTACTAGTTTAATGTAAGGTTGTCTTGGGGACGGAGCTTAGTCTCTTGCAAACATAGGACCAAAGGCTGATTCTGGTGGAGCAACAATTGAAGCTCTGGTCGACATTGTCTAATTCCACGTATGTTCCACGTAGGATAGCAATATGACATGGTATGGGCAAAGATTTAAATTGAAAGACGTTTCTGCATATTTGGCTGTGCTGGTCAGATTAGTTTATTCTTCTTGGCCGTCGGACTAACACTTGTTTTTTTCTTCAGGAGCACGATCCTGCCGCCTATGCCGTCTTTCAGTGAGGGCACAATCTTCCTGGTCCATCTCCTCCACGTGGGAAGACCCCTTTCTAATAGAGGTTTTATTTCAAGAACGTCGATACGATTAGAGAAGCTGATCGGCGAAAGTGGTCGTCGCCGATCGGAACTCTTCCCACAAGATGATCGGCGTGGAGAGTGGCTTGGACTTGATATTTTTGGAGAGGACTTTACACTATGCTTTCGGAAGACGGTTCGCACATAACTTATTTTAAAAATCTTTTCTGGTGCAAAATATCCTACGGGTGTAGTGGTGATATTGCCCGAGGTTGACGGTTTGGATGGCACTGTTTTCGGAGTGCTCTTTACGATGGCAGGTTTCGAAATTGTTATAGCCGATATAGATATTAAGGTCTTTATTAGTGGACTGGCACCGATAGTCTTCTTTGCAAGTATGCCCCCTTTATATTGCAGGTCTGAGTGACGATTCCCCGAATCGGTGCCGGTTTAGCCACAAGCGCTATAGGTGCTGAAGCGCGGGAAAGAGGGTTGGCGGAGGCGCAGGAGACTACGGACTTCAGAGGACACTTTCTACCTCATCCGAATCTCCTGAATCACTTTCTCCTGTGTGAAACGGGAACAATTGCGGGGACTAGATGGATGTTTTTCGCTGCAATTTACACGATGGGGTCGTAGTTCCATCGTGCGATGCGGCTCCAGAGATAGCACATATAGAAATGCCAGTATAAAAGTCACTAATATGTCCAAACCGCTGGCATTTGTAAATTTGAGTGTGTTAGGAATATAGGGTCTAACCTCGATGGCTTCGTATCCTACCTTAATTCTTTGGCTAAAATGTTTCCGATCAAAGGTAAGGAACAGGGTACGGGTAGGCAAGAACTTACCATTTACTTTCCGCTGAACCCTATAAACAGATGTTACACCTTGTTCTGCTAGATCATTTTGAAACTCCTCGTTGGACAAACCCTCCATGGCGCGGGTGGTGATAACGCTACACGAGGAGTTCAAAGTCTCTGCTTCTCAATTTGGATCGGATAACTACCTAGCATACTGGCCGTCGTAATTTTTCTGCCTGGGATGCTGAAAATGCCTGAACCAGGAGTGCTCTAATGCAAGATTTAACGGGACCATCAATTTTATCCAACCCCTTTTGGATAGTAAAAGATATTACCAAGTAGCGAGGACCACTAGTCTCGGGACTTCTTTCCCATTAACAGTAGTAGGTTTTTGTTTGTTTTTCTTTGCCATGAAAAAAGCATATAAATTCATCCCCCAGTGCTCCCCACTCACCACAGAGCCCAACGAGTTGTCACCCCACAAGGGATACAACAGACTTGCGGTCCCACTCACCCTTGAGTTCGGTATAATACCTAGTCCTGCCCGATTGACTAGGGGTGGGTTTGTCCCTAGCCTCCCGTTTAGACGAAGCAGAAACCAAAGCAAGCATTAGGCAGCACACTCTCCCCAGTTACTGAAGGTCAGCTACTCAGGCAAATACACAACCCTCAACCCGACACGGGTCTCCACGTACGGCCTAAATGTGAATGGGCATTCGGAAAGTTAAAATTAAATTGAGCTTTATTTATGTACGCTCTTTAACTGCTGTGGTTCTTGGCGTCCCATGCTATGCTGGGCGTTAAAGACCGCTTAATTTTGCTCAGAGGCCTATTTTTTCAGGCTTGATGTTCTTTTAAGTGCCGTAAATCCACGATACGGGACCCCCGGCTTTACTTCCCTTCCGAAGGTAGCCATGCTTAGGATTTTTACGCCCGAAAAGTTTCATCGTCCTCCGCCGGGTTTGAACCCGCAGCCTTGGGTATATGTGGCAGCATGGTAACCACCATACCACGGAGGGCGATGGGTATTCGGATGCATTGACTCCCTCACCACTTAGAGGTTGCCCACCCGAGGGAATGAGGGTTGGCTCGGGAACCCGGGTGCGCCAAACATTCGTGAACAGTGTTTCTGGGTCTTTATCGTGACTGATCCGATCCAAGTTAGACTATGAATTAATTGTCTGTACTTCAGTACGACCATCTGTGCTGAGAAGATTAGACACTGTCCATACTGAGGAAATCCGTGTGGTTGTTGGAGCCTTTTCGACCAGCCCAGTTGTGAGCCACCTCTGCAATGTTGGCGGGATGTCTTGCTATCTAACTATGACTGTAGTCTGAAATGCCTCTCTGCGCATCCATCGTTTATTGCCTCTTTTGATATTGTATTGAACGACCACTTTAGAAACCTTTTACATAGTCAAACGCCTGCAGGATTCCACTTCCGCGAACTGCTTCGAACGCACGTCTTTTAATTGGTTTTTTATGTTGTTTGGCGATTGGTAATGGAGGAGGAAGTAAAGCTTTTAATTTTTCTCACCCGCGACCATGCCCTGTGGCTGCAGTTTTAATTACTTTTACTAACCTTTTCCTCCATTGTTGTTTTTAAACTTCAACTCTGGCTTTCGCTTTTAACAGTTCTCGTTCCCTTAGTTTTATCTATCACTTTGGCTGCTATTTTATTCTGCAATTTATTTTAATGGTGATTTGTATGTTTATGGTTTTTGCCAGGATTTTATCGCTTTTATTTTGAAGTTGTTTTTATTTTGGTTTTGGCAGAGATTTTATTTCCTAAGGGAGCTAATAACCTTAGCAGTTGAGCGGCCTTAGACACCAATCATCATCATCATCATCATCATCATGATGTTAAACAGTGTTTAATTGAGAGCGTTTCGGATAGCAGTGAGAGATACTGATAGTGATAGTTCCACTGATGACATATCTAGTGAAGACACACTATCTGGTATTGAACAACTTGAGTAAACTTACTTAAATATGTCCAGTGATGATTTTAATAGGAGCACATTTCCACAGTTAGATAGGCTGAGTACGTGCAGACAACTTTTAAAATGGATTGTACTACATTATTAACAAGGGAGTTACCTGAGGATCATATTAATCTGACGCACCAATTTCCATGACTTCTGCTGTGACCTTAGTTGGTAAGTAAACTCGCTCTCAAGCTTTAAATTTACTTCCTGCAGGGGTCAATAACAGTGAATCCAGCAATAAATATGATATTCTGTCACCAAAGGGGCAGTACAACAACTCCCTCCATCAGGGATGGAACTGATGACACCAATTATTGCACGGGAATTAACGATCAAAATGAACACCCAGTATATTTCACTACTGGTCATACTAGATACGTATTTTATAGAATATAACTAAACGGATGAACCCACATTTATGGAAAATAAACGCTAGCTATAACCCTGAAATAGCAACTTTGTAAATCAACAAATTAGGAGTATAAGTTAAAACATACAAGAATAAATATCTCTCACAATCTATAAAAATATATAAATTAAAATAAAATGGATACATATCCAAATGGGGATAACTAAAATGAAGACTCTACCTCCAAATGAGCAGTAATTACAAAATAATTACAGATTATTAATGGTATTATGAATTCATAACAAATCGCAGACTTGGTCTGGGTTCAGCTGATTCGTACGAACATTAACCGCATTCAAATGTTACAAAAGTTTCTTCCACTGCTTGCACTGGCAATTGGAATGCACAGCGCACGCCTTTACAATTGCTAACAAAGCAGATAGACTAATTTCATGCTTCTTCCATAAGCACAGTAAATCATTATCGCCACCAATGTTATTCGTATTGCACTAGATGTCCGCTTTTTCACCAACAACTGAACTATTGCTAATACGCGTACTGAATTTCTTTATTTTTGTTTTTTCCTTCGAAGTTCTTGTAGGCTGGTTGATGCATGCAAAGTATTATGTAAATGATTTACAAAGAGAGAAAAACGAATAGTTAATTCAATCACTTTATACCTCCGAATCCCCAACACTCACTATATTTTTTAAACAATGGTTTACTCAAGTGTCAATAACTACACTGCTTATAACACCAGCAAAGCAAGCAAACCCATCCATCGCTCATTTCGAACACTGCATGTCGCTACTTCCTGTCAATTTAGCTCCCTTCTTGATAGCCTATTTGTATGCTTTCTGCTAGGGTTCTTTTTTTTATTTAATTTTCTATAGTTTCTCTTTTAGAACGAATCGCAAAACTTTTGTTTAAGTATTCAGTGTAACCAACTTTGGTACGCCCTTGACAGCTTTGAGAAATCTCCTCTGTGCTGCCTGAACAGACCCTTATCCGTCTGTTTTAAAATGGTTTTTCATCAAAGTAAAGCACTGCTGGAAAGAGTATGACTTTATACAATTGAAGTTGCATTTCCTTTCTTGTATTTAAAAAAAATCCGCTGATAGTCCCACACAGATTGTGATATTCACGTATCTTATGGTGTGTATCATTGGCCTTATTTCTCAAACAAGATAGTTTTATACCTGCTCAATTATTTGATCGCTCACTACTATTTTACCTGTTTTCCTGTGAATAACGTACTTTCGTTTTATGTTTTGACTTTATCAATTCATAGACTTCCAAAATCTTGATCAACGCTTCTACAGTCTTCTGTAAATTTGCTGTTGTGCATGGTTCTTGTATAATTAAGACACTAGAATTGTAATTTCATCGAGTTGTATTCTTCTTATATGTCTATTTTCCCAACCCCTTATGAGGTCTTCAACATATGTCCAAAAAGGAGCACGTAACAAGCACAACTGCAAAATAAATTTTATATATGTTAATTATTATTATTATTACTGTTATTATTATTACTATTAATAATAATAATAATAATAATATTTTCGTAACCCTCCCGGTATTTAGGACCGATACTCCCTAGGAGTTACAATCAGGTGTCTAGCGATCAGAAGCCTGTTGGGTAGCCAACAATTCAACATTTCCCAAGTACTCCATCGTGGTTAGCGATAGCAGTTTTACACGCGTTTATCTTGTGCATCCGACGAGACGAGATCGATCAAGAAGCTATCGATCGGTTAAAACGTTCCCATTCTAGGATGAAACTTTCCCGATCGCCATCACTTCCTCACCGTATCCGCATTCTCCTCTTCTGTCTTTCGGATCCAGGCTTGGCAACACCATAAGCCTGCAACTATCGTTGATTTAATTTTCCGAAATTTCTATTTATTTTTGGAGGGGTTCCGCCTCTACCAAATTTTTTTTGTGGGGACCGAAAGAGGCTGGGCCCCATAGAGTTGGCATCCCTGGAACCAGGTAAATTTACCAAACTACAGAGATTGGAACGTTGCAATAGATGCGCCTTCAGAAATTCTCTAACCATTGCATTAGAGACCCTATTGCGATTACCTACCATGGACATTTACAAGCAGAGAATAGGTTTACTGATTGTCGGTTAGTGTATATGCAAACCGGGAACTGGAAAAGCACAATAACTGCATACATTTTCATTTTAAATTTCCTGAATACCATAGCAATGAGTTTGCGGTCTGACCTAATGAATGCTTGTTATTACCCTTTACCTCTACTTAAGGCAACAATCGGGTCTCGAGAAGACTGGGTGGAGCTAGGCCTTAGAAAGAATAGATTTTACGTGTATGATACACGAATATATCCTTCTAGGAAGATAATCGGCCGCAGGCATTGCTAACTTCAGCTGCAGTGTGGGCCTAAATAGTAGATGTAGGGCTACAGACATATAAAACCATGATAGACACATTTAAAAAATAATTTAGCCAAAAAATAATTATTATGACAGACGCGGTATTTTATTTCTTGTATATCAAGTCAATCCTCCTGTCTTTGTGTGTAGCAAACTTATTCCTGATGTCTTCATAAAATGGCTCAGTCCTTAACAGAATACACAAAAATTCCTTCTGGTTAGGGAATTCTGGCTAATGAAGTCGAATGTCCTTATGATATACTATTTCTAGCGGCATGTTCAATTATTTTCAAACTGAAAAACTTTTTTCTGCTGATGCACTTGTGGATGGAATTACTAAAATTAAAGCAAATAACTTACATGTTGAATAAAAAACAAAGACATATTTATTTACTTAGCACAATTTAAAGCAACCCTGAAGCCTTACTTTCCGCTAAAATGAAATCCAACATTTCAAAAACTCCTATTCTTTAAACGAGTGTTCAATTGTGGTTTGCACTTCAGGTGTTGAGCGAAATATTTATGCTTATTTACGAGAGCTCGCGTAATGTTCTTAAAATCCGAAAATCCTTCCTCATTTCACACATTAATATTAGCATTAAAAAGTAAACAGAGCCACAGAACAGTCTTTCTGAATTGGAGCTGCTGCACAACCACGGACATGCGGAAAACTAGGATGTTTTGAAATTAAGAATAAAGCTTTTTTGCTTTTGCTTCCCATGGCCCCGAAGGAAGTGTATACAGCGTAAGTGAAGATATCATACGAGTGACGATTCCATCCTAGCAACGCAGCGCAATGTGTCCTCCATGCCAGTCCTTACAAATTTAACAACGAACGCGGGAAAAAGTGGTTGCTATAGTAATCTCATAAACAGGAGGAAGAGCCAGGGTTTGTCTCTCGCCGCCACTTCAAACCAGTAGCAAGTAGATAAAGGGAGAGTAGATTCATTTAGTCTCTCACCTCACTCTGTTGTGTCCGGTCGCTATGTCTAGCAAACTTGAAAGTCAACAGACACCCTATCGCTGACAGGGCATAAACAAGTAAAGCAATGCACACTGCAGAGAAAAGACATTACAATAGTTCAGCCTCTAAAACAGTAAGACTAAGAATCTTAATATACATATTAATTACACTATTCTTTATTTTTTATGTGCAAAGTAGGTGAAGGATACCTTCACTCTCTTCACCCCAAAAGGTACTTCTGCCCAATTGTGCTCTAAGATAAATTTAGAAGGGTTACTATGGAAACGAATGTTCATCCTAACAGATATTTAAAGTGTATAAAAGCAATTCAGACCAGGTAAGTCAAATTTGGCATCCCAATGCCTAAATGCCCCGACGACCCTGTGTTTAAAGGGGTACTGAAATACTGGCCTTGAACTTGTGGTTGGAATCAGTACACGTACAGCCAAAACCTCAATAGAAATCTGGTTTGGGGAAGCAAAAACAAAAGTGTATCCTGGACCAAGGAAAGGTCCTGGGTCATTGCAATTCTCTTTCCTCGTCTCCATGGGATTGCATAGGAGAGGAATAAGGAAAATGGGCATGTGCATATGTGTGTGTGTGTTTGTGTATTTTCTGAACATGGTCACTTGGGAACATCTGTGTATGTTTGCAGAACTCTTCGAAGACGAACGCACCTGTGAATGTAGAACAAAGAAACTGCTATATCCCGTTTTAACATTTTCCTGACAAGATTGAACATTGGCAAGGAGTGTTCTTTAATTGAAAAAGAGCTGTCTAAAAACTGAATTGGTGTGCAAAAATGGGAAAAATTGTAAAAGAAACGGGAAAGGGATATGCTTGGGATGGGGACATAGGCATGAGAAAGGATTTCTAGAGAGAAGTGAAAACACGTACTGAGGATAATGAAAAACAAGACTTGTTTAGCAACAGCGAACGTTTGTCTCTTAAGCCATATAGAAGTGCAAAACAGGTTGGGGTAGAGGGAGACATGTGAACGAAGTGTGATAAAACAGTAGGGGAAGGATTGGATATGCCTGCGCAAGAGCATTGAATTTCAAATTCAGGGGACTCAGTGGGAATGATGAACATTTTCCGAATGTATGGGCGGGGGTGGGGGTGAAAGAAGCACTGCATTGCGTTTTTAAGTACTAGAAAGCAGAGATATGGAAAAGTGAACTGGAATTTGATAAATGGGATGAACTAGCAATAGAGGAATCAGCCAAAAAAACAAAAACAATTGTACAAGTGGATTTATTTGTCTTCAAAACATAACACGACAAACACCTTCCTTCGTGCGTGACTCAGGCCAACTAGTAGAAATACTGAGAAACTTCAACCATGAACCACACCATTTATTAGCTAGTTGCAATATAAAAATTATCTTTACAAAAATACCGATCGCAGATGCGCTCAAGATAATCTGAGAAACGGTCGAAATCCACCGGCTCCCAGAAGATTGGCCAGAGCTAGTTTACCATTGCCTCGCGAGTAATTACTTCAGTTTTAAAGACAAACTTTACCAACAAACAGAGCGCGCAGGCATTGGATCACCCCTTTCACCAGTAGTGACAAACCTTTTCCTGGAAGCATTTGAAACCACCGCAATAGACACCGCAGACAAGAAAACAGCTCTCTGCTTAAGGTACGTAGATGACACATTTGTAATTAGCCTCACGGGAAAACACAATTCTGGATTTCTTAAATCACTTAAATAGCATGCATATTAACAACCAATTCACCACGGAAATAGAAGAGGAAGGTTAACTTCCTTTCCTCGACGTCCTAGAGGAACGGAATGGCAGAAGTCTTACATGCTCGGTATACCGCAAACCCTCACGCACGCACGCACACACAGGTATTTGGACGCAACATCCCACCACCCGCCAGCCATTAAACGAGCAGTAACCAATACTCCCATACATAGAGGTACACGAGTATGTGACCCAGAGAACCTAAAGGAGGAATTAGACCATTTACAACCGGTGCTGATTGCGAATGGATACTCTAGTAGGTTTATTAAAAATTTACAAACGAAGAATAACAACACAAAAAGGAGACAAAAATATTGCTTGACTGCCTACATAGAAGTAACAGCTGACAAGATAGCGAGAATCTTATGTAAACACATTAAAACCAGATACAAGTCCTCCAGCAAACTGAAATTATTCTTACAAGTTAAACACACACGTGACCCCCTGTCCAACCTGTGAGTATACAAGATACACTGTGATTGTGGTGCCTCATACGTTCGACAGACAGTCAATTCGGTGACAATCAGGCGACAAGAGCATATTAGAAGTTTAAAATTGAACCAGCCAGAGAAATCAGCAATCGTAGAACATGCCATATCTACAGGACACCACGTAGATTTCGACCAAATGCAGCTACTGACTTATTCGGAACAATTCCTACACAGGATGGTAAGACAAAGCATAGAAATTTACAAACAACACACCTTAAACCAAGACAACTGCAGACATGGTGACACTATCTGGCAGATGCTAATTAGGAACGCGGGGATTGGCAGATCACCAACCAATAAGCGCTAGAGGGGCCGGCTCTCGACCCCCTCCATCAGAGTCAAAACAGCGTGCACCTACTGTTCGAGATGGGGCAAGACGACTTCTTACTAGAAGCCGAGGAGGAAGCCCAAACTTAGGTCAAACAAGAACACACAACAAAATGCGGAAAACAAATGCAGGAGAAGTAAGCTGGATTATAAAACACCTGCCAACCAGAAAAGCACCAGGCCCAGACAAAATAACAAATGTGGTACTAAAGAATCTACCTAAAAGAGCAGTAATATTACTAGCCAAAATATTCAACTACACGCTCGAATACGGCAGGTTTCCACCTGCATGGAAAGAAACAAAAAGTCTGCTTTTCCCAAAAACAAACAAAAATCTAACACTAACAATTAAATACAGGCCAATCAGCCTATTAAATACTATGAGCAAGGTATTAGAAAAAGTAATACTGAAGCGAATAAAATCACACATACATAGACACAAACCGAACAGTTCGGATTTAGAGCGCATCATTCGACCACGCTACAACTGCTAAGAATGACTGAGCAGATCATCGAAGGTGTCAATACAGATAAATCGACAGGTGCCCTCTATTTGGATATTGAACCTGCCTTCGGTAAAGTATTGCATGCAGGGCTACTCAGAAAGCTAAAAGAATACGAATTTCCTGACATTGCGATAACTCTAATTAGGGACTACCTCTATGACCGACGATTTCACACCTCGGTAGAGGATGCAGTCTCAAGCTCCAAACAAATACGAGCAGGAGTTCCACATGGAAATATTCTAGGACCAACACTGTTCAATTTATAAATAAATGCCATGCCAGAATTGGTAAGAACCAAGTACATATACGCAGATGGCACCGCAATAACCACACAACTCACTCAACCGCGAATTTTACACTTACGCCTACAAAGTACTTTAAATTCACTTGATCCATGGTTCACCAAGTAGAGAATTAAAATTAACGCGAGGAAGTCACAGGCTATAGTCTTCACTAAAAGAATTTATCACCGTAAAGGAAGAAACATGTTACAACCGCTTAACTACCAAGGTGAAATGATCGAGTGGAAAGACCACGTGACTTACTTAAGTCTTATCACGGACCAAGGCCTAACCTGGAGTAGGCATATAGCTAAGGTTAGAGCCAAGGCTAATGCTCAACTAAATAAACTGTATCCCATAATCTATCTGAATAGACAATTAAAATTAAACATGGGAATTACCTATATAAAATACTATTAAGAACAATCATTACATACGCATCCCCTGTATGGGGTTACGCTGCAAAAACCCATATACATAAACTACAGACACTCCAGAATAGAATAATTAGAATAATTGCCAAACAACCCACAGTAGCGCCTGATGAGCGGTTCATAACTCAATTGAGCAGTTCATAAAAAGCCAGAGTTACAACTTGTACAAACGTTAAGCACACAACAGTAATGACCTAATACAAGAACTAGGCAGCTATGAAGCAGACAATAACAAACACAAGAGACTGCTCTCTCTCTCTCTCTCTCTCTCTCTCTCTCTCTCTCTCTCTCTCTCTCTATTTGACAGAACCCTCGGCCTAGGAGAAGGCGACTTAAATATACAAAAATATTTAGAATCACTAGTTAGAATTCAACAATATTACCCATAAATGTGTCTAAGAACGTAAGTTTGGTGGCCCTTGAAATCTCCGAGTCAAGGCGGACCTGGGGGTATGAGGGACTCCCAATCTACGGCGACCTGGCAGACCACAAATGGACCTTCTCTTTAATATAGTTAATAGGACGTACCGAATAAGGTTTTATTACAGGTAAAGCAGCATTGGGCATGGCCATTACTTGGTTGGGTGACCACTAAGGAAGGTCACGCACAACCAATGAACTCTCTTCATAATGATTACGTCATTGCTGTTACAGGGCTGAATACAGCCGCATGAATAGCTTATACTAATAACTAAAGACTTTGCCAGACAGAGCAGCAGATGTTGCAGAAATATGACCAGCTTAGAATGTATTCTAAAAGTAATATTTTAACTGACTACAGGGCTGCAGACACAATAACATACATTAACGACTATACCCAAAAGGGCAACAAATGCTATATTATGTCCTTTTTGTTACAGGGCAGCAGATATATCCACATGTAATATTTATGTAAATCCCACCACAAATTTCCAAGGGAGCAATCAGGGCTTTGGTCATGTTTGCGTCCTGGGTATCACACTCTCCTGGCTCTGGCCTATAGCTGGACAACACACCCGCTCCTTGAATCCGCAGGTGCAACAAGCGGTACTGCTGCATTGCTACACCCTAAATTCTTTCCGGTGAAGTGGTATTTTTAGTGCGTATTGCCAGTTTGTGGCGACCCCCCCCCCCCACACTTGGCAGAGTTATCCCCTCTGTCGCCTGTAGATTCGGTTTTTCCACTCTACTCGGAAAACAAAATCGAGATGGGATTCGGAGCTTGATCCTCGAGCTGACTACATGGCGAAGAAGAGACAGCGCAGAGCCGCCGCTGCTAAGGCAGCCGCCGAGGAAACAACACCTCCGTCACCACCGGTCGGGGCAAGCTCTGCTTCGCCGCCGCTATGCCTACGGGCACACAGCAGACGCTTGCTCTTCTCCGCCGCAGTGCCACTATTGTGGTGCCGACTCTGCAACATTGGAGTGCACTGGGCATGATCTGCGACGTCGCCGCCGGTTCTGTGCCACATGTCGTGATACAGGATACTTCACCGGGCAATATCCGAGGAGCAGGCCATTAACACCACCAGCCCGGACAAACACCATCGCAGACAATCATCGACGCCACGCCACCTGCACCCTCGATAGACGCAGCAACGCGGGACGCCATTCACGACCTCAACGCGGAGATCCTGAACGTCTTCGCTCATTTAGCTGCCTTTGAAGAGGTGTGCACCCTCGTCATGAATCTGAAGCAGCAAGATTTTCAGGCCTCCACCACCACCGCCATCTCCTTGCATCAAATCACCGCAGCTGATCAATCATCTCAACTAGACAGTATGTCAACGCAGCTGAAGCAGGTTAGTAGCCAGCAAGCAACCTATTCCGCAGAGCTGTTCCGATCCCGAGCCAGCCACTCAACACTGACGTTGCTCCCGCAAGACTCCCTACCTCAGGCGGGAAGTGGGTCCCTACGAGCACGACCTCGCCTTAGCGGCGAAATGCACGAGAATTCGCCAGGAAATGGAAAGACTTAATTAAGTAAGCTTCCACGAGTATTCTAACATACTCGACTACAATCTGCTTCAATTTCCTACACAATTTCACCTTCATTTCCCTGGGCTACAGTCAGGTTTCATGACTGTAGCCTAGTAACAACCTTTAACCCTCCGGCACATTGTGCGGCAGCATCCCATCTTTCTCTTACTAACGCGGAACTGCGCTAATCTTTTCAGTACGATTATATCAGCAATCTACAGTTTTATTACGTGGAAGGTTTTTAGTGGGTATGCCGCATGAGGAGCGGAGAGCCCCACATATCCTCCCAGCCATTGCACCTCGGCTAGGGGGTCGAATGCGTAATGCGTTTTTCCCGTCCACGGTAAACAAAAAAAAAATCGAGATACCGAAAAGGAAGAATCACCGCAGACTAGCAGCTTCTTCAGCAGTCACAGCTTCTCCGGCGTCCTCCGGTAGGGAGCACTCTCACACATCTCCGCCGCCAGCCGCTTCACCGGCAGTGAGCGCTGCTACTTCGCTGCGCTCGCCACCACCAACGCCGCCTGTTACCACTGCTTCACCGCCAGCGAATGCAAACGCACGCGCCGTCACCACAGATCTCCGCGCCACCAAACCCGGTATAGTATCGTGGTTCGGGGGGTCACTTGGGACCTTTCGGCCCGACATGTCGCCGATGTGAAGTTTCAGTGGCCTTCCTGTGTAAGGGTCACCCGAATCAACAGCGACCGTGAACCTACCCGTACGTCTGGAGCTACTGGACTGGGCTGAACCGGAAGCTGCCTTGGCGTCAGGTCGACGAGGTTAGCCGACAGGAACGCCACAGGCCCTGTCGACGCTGTTGTGAGTATGGTCACGACCAGGAGGCCTGCTCCTCATCACCGCTGCCACTATTGTGGCGCCGCTACCACAACCGCCGAGTGCACTGGGCAGGACCTTCGCCGACGTAGCCGGTTCTGTGCTTCCTGCGGAGGCACCGGCCACTACACCGGGTAAGCCCAGTGCTACCTCTACCCTAAGAGCAGGCAAAGAATACCGCAGCCAGCCTGGACATCTTCACAGCCAACGCGGGCACCATTCAGGGCTTAAGTGAGGCCATTCAGGACCTCCACGCGGAGATTGTGATGCTTACAGCCAAGCTGACGACCTTGGAGGTCCGGCTTCAGGACCAGAATGAAACCACTTCATCAAGACCATCAACTCACAGAGAATCTCCAAGCAATAGTAGCAGCAGTGAAAAGCCAGGTAGAAATGCACGACATCCGGCTCATCTTCAAGGAGGTGAGAGCCCTCATGGAGAAGCCGTCAGAGACACGAGCCATTTCATTCTTCCGTCCGGGCCTTGGGCGTTTGGACATGAGGCTAGATCACTTTAAGTACCAAGACCCTGAGATGGCCGACTGGGTAAGAACACTTAACCAGAACTAATTCCATCCTTCACACCAAATTCCTTCACTCCTCACCCTGAATCCGCTGCGGCGAGAGTCTGGGCCTCGGTCAAGTCTATCTCCCGGCCCTCATTCACTCCCCTGACTGCAGTCAGATAATCATCACCTTGAATCAGCGGATGCAGTTTTGCGTTACCGCCTCTCTTTATTTCCTTCTAATACAGGCGGGGTTGTTTTTAGTCGGTATGCACACATGGGAGACGCCGACTCTCCGGGCTAGCCCAGGTCAGTCCATAAGGTGGATTTTCCCCTCCACTCAACAAAAAAAAAAAAAAAGAAGAAAAAAGCTAGCACAGTTCACCTGCCAACTGTCGAGGAGAGAGAACGAGCCCTGATGAAGCCAGACATGAGGCGAAACGTCGGCAAGAAATTCAGTCGAGACCCGAAAAACATAGACACAATAGTCACTAGCCGTCAAAGCTTAAGAATTGAGGATCTTTATTCGCTCATTGCATGGCCCATTCTTTGAGTCTTACTGGGCAAGACACGAGCGATTTTGTGGTCATCCTGTGCGCACGCGCAGAAGAACTCAGTACTTTCAGATGTAGTTAATTTGTTAGTGCGGGGTACAATAGGCTGAGAGGGGAAGCTTCTCTTAGGGCACGAGAGACTCTGTGGTCGTTCGCCACGCATGCCCAAAAGGAAATAAGAACCGACACAAGCAAAAGTTAAAGTTTAAGCCAAATCCGTGACAAAACTTTGAAGACAAAAGTCTCTTCACGTGTAAGTTTGATAATAAGAAACAAACCTTAAGTTTCAATATCTTCTTATTTGAAAACAAAGTTTTCCGAAAGTTTGTATAAAGAAGTGTATAAACCTCCCAAACGAAATTTACAAAAAGAAGCTTAAGGTCAACATTTACAAAGTTGGTACCTGGTAAACCTAGCAGAAGATAACGAATGCCCGCGCGTCATCGCTCAGTGCGTAGAAGCAGTGTGTTGCAAATAACTACCGTAAGTCTAGAGTAGAAATGGACGTTTTAATGGTGCTATTATGAAATGTGTTATCCGTGTTCTAGGGGTAACATGCTAGCCTCTGGTTTTCAACGTCGCGAGTCCAAATCCGGCTGATTTTTACTTTCTCTATACGTACTATGTACATAGTGTATAGAGAAGGTACTGTACTAAAAATTCGATATGCAGATTTTACCGGAAATATATGTTTTGAGACCGCCTGAATAAAAAAGAATATAAAAAGAATTTTTAGAAAAAGGTCTGTGTGTGCCTGTGGAAAGCATAGCGCAAAAATGAAAGGACCGTTAAACGTCAAACTTGGCATTCAAGTTTATTATCTTCTAAGGATGCGAACGAAGATTTTCAAGAAAATCCCCCCACCCCAAACTACCTTTTACATAGAATTTTTTTTTTGAAAATTTTGTTTTTCTCAAAAAATGGTTTTATCGATGTTGATTATAATACATGTTAAAATTATTAACAAGGCATATGAAACGTATATTTGGAGTTTTCTGTGAATAGCCTTTGAAGGGCACTTTATTCTGGTTGCTTTTTGCAGAATTTTGCATATCGCTTAAACCGTAAGAGATAGACATAAACTTACTACACACTGTAGACCTCGTTAAAACATACACATTGGCATATGAATTTTTTTATGTAGAGTTCACCGTTTTCAATATATTTCTTGTTATTGGTTTCAAAATACTTATACTTTTCTCAGTCAGGAAATGTCCGTTTTTCTTTTTTCTACTCCTGGCCAAGCAAAGAGGCCAATTTCAATGACAATCGCATAACAGTAGTTTTTAAACATTTGACTTTAGCTTAGCTCATTTCTTTCTGCTCATAAAGAACTAAGTAATCAGTACACTTTGCCAATGCTTATCGCGATTAGCATGGTGTAGAAAGAAGAATAATCTTTTGTAAGAATTCTATTTGTTAGAGTCATGTGAGTGTAACACACATTTTGTTTCAGAAGGGAAATAATACCGTTGGTGCCGTATCGTAAATTTACGGCGCGTAAAAAACTTCAAGCCTGATAAAGAAGCATCTGAGCAATATTAAGCGGTCTTACACGCCCAAAAAGCAAAGTGATGCTTAAAACCGTAGCAGTTAAACATCGTCCATAAATAACACTCAAATTAATTTTAAGAAATCTTAAAATTGTGCTTCACTAGGTAGTTTGGCCAAGAGCTCAAAAAGCGCCACGCCAGAACTGAACATAGAAGTACGAGAACTGGAAATGCAACTATTGCGCTATCCTGGTGCCCTTATACAAAAGTTGAAGTTGATTTCACAGGTTATTCACAGAAACCTAAAATGTATGTACGTATCATGTTAGAAATATTTTAATAACATTCAACATTTTAGAGCTATTTTTTCCATAAATTAAAATAACGAGAAGTTTTTCATGCAAAGTAGACGAATTTAAGTGTTCATTCAAATTTTCATTCTTGGATTGTGCTACACGTGCGGGTGCACACCTTTTTCTATAAATTCTTTTTGGTTTATTCAGGAAGCTTCAAAGTTCCATTTATTTTAAAAATTATCATCAAATGTTTGGTTGGAATGAGTACTATTTCTATGAAGTTTTCTGCAGTAAAAGAAAAGAAATCAAGCGTTATTTGTACTTTTACTATTATCATCATAATTTCCTTATTCATGCTCAATCATAACATTTATGAAGTTGATAGTTTGTGCTTGTCATAACATAGTATGTTATTGCCTGATCTCTCTTACATTTTACAACGTAGAATAAATATATCCATGTTATAGATTGCTTTGAATCTTCTAATCATATTTTGTCACAGTTTATGCAGGATTGCGTGTAACGTATCTACCAATTTTGCTAGGTATTCCTGTTCAACTTAAGGTGCGCATGGGCATGAATCAGATATGATTATATGGCTACAATGTTCGCAATTGGCTCATACAGACAAGGATCTGTTCAAGTCAAATGAAGCGAGCTTCTTCTTCAGAGAGTTAAGAACAAACAAAACCAAAATCCTCGCATAGTTTATGAGCCAGGAAGATGTGGTGCGGAGTGCAATTGGACTGTGGGAGATTATTGGTCCATATTTTTCCGAGGATTGTGCTGGTCACGCACTAACTGTAAACACCGACCATGTTGATATTTGCAAAATTGTCATGCCAGAACTCCAGGAAAGACAGTTGAACCACCTTTGGTTTTAGCATGGTGTTATGCTACACACTGCACTTCAAAGTATGGTTTTTCGCAGTGTTTCCCAACCGACTGATTTTCCGCTTTGGCGGTACAACTTGTCCGTCACAATCTCCAAATTTAAGAGTTCCAGAATAATTTCTGTGAGGATAATTGAAAGAAAAAGTATTCTCGCAAACCATTGAGTTGAAAGATACCATCAGTTAGGAGATAAATTCCACCTGAGATGGCGCGACGTGCCATCGGGGTATTTCCGCGCCGTCTTCAAAAATGCATACATGTACATGGGGGCCACTGAGCTGACATCATATTTAAGTGGTATACGTGTAATATCCACAAATGCAAATGTATACTGTTTCACTTTATTTAGTAGTACTATTTCTCCACTGAAATTGATAGATACATTATGCGTCATTTTGTATTAGAATGATCTTGAATTAAACATTAGGCCTCGTTTTGCATATATTTGTTTATATAGCCATAGCACCTTTGCTTGCATAAGCAATAAATAACATGGGAGTTATCGTCGGGTATAGTGCTAATTTTGTCACTGTACCGGGGCCTAACCATTGTAACATATCCAAAGGCTGATAAGTGGCTACATGTGCCAGTTTGTTCCATGAGACAGTCTTGGGCAACTGTCCATCAAGAAGTTTCAAAGCAGAGGGGACAGAATGCCCACATGACAATCTCCATAGTTTCCACAAGGGGGCAGTCGTCTTGCTCCAGAGCAGTAAGTTTGTTCAATTTCTAGTGTCGAGATGCATTACTTCTGTGCAGCCAAAATCAGAGATTCACACATTTAAGTGCCCTCGTGTCCAGGAAGGTCCCTAGGCTTCTTTTTTCCAAGCCATTGAGTCCTCTAGTACATGTAATAGACTGTGCATTGCTGTTACACAAGATTTAGATGGTAAGCATTTTGAGGCCGCGCCGTGACCTAGTGGTTAGACCACTTGCCTCTCACCTATACGGCCCGGGTTCGATCCCAAGCGACCGCATGTGAGATTTGTGGTGGACAAAGCGGCGCAGGTTTTCTCCGGTTCCCACACCATCGCATTCCACCGGTGCTGCATCTTCATTCATATCACCAGTATCATCACCTACGGTGCCACAAGTAGTAAACCCCTCCCCCCAAAAAAGAAAGCATTTTGGTTTTGATGAAGGGTGGGGGGGGGTTATGCAGTTTACTTATGTATGATACTGCCACCAAATTTCATTTTATTTTTATGGTTCAAACTACATGTAACCATTTCCTTTCGTCACCACACCGTTCAATCCCTGAATATATGGCGGACTTAATATTTCCACAAATTTGCAGCCACACATCAAAAGAACAAAGCATACTGACTATAAGAGGTATCTGCTAAGCTTTAAAGTAGCAGCATAGCTTAAGCATGCAACCCCTTCAGAGCCTCTGTGTACTGTATTACAATTATTTCTTTGGACACGATTGTACTTTCATTGCTATCCATATTCTGAAATAGTTGACTGAGGTAGGTACAGAGTTGTGGCTCAAATCCTGTTATAATTGCATTCCCCAATGGACTTCTTGTCATTGCTACATTGGTCCTCAGAAATGACAAATGCAGCAAGACCTTAAATGTTGGCTTCACATTTTGTAATATGTCCACCATCTGTTATTATTAGAACAGACGTTACACACTATTTGGGGATAATGGAAGCTTTTAAATTAGCAGCTGCAACCTCATTTAGCATAATGACCTGCAATTCCTAGCAACATTGTTAGGTATGCTTTTTCCCAACCCCATTATTTGATTGCTGAAAGATGTAAAATACCTACAATAACCATCTATTTTACAATCTCTGAAGTTTCTCTCGCACAACAACTATCAGCAGATCGCATTGGGCAATATTACCTCAAACATTAGAAAGTCAATAAAAAGTGTCATGATAATTTACTATGCAAGCTGAAATGGTTTATCCTAAGTCAGTGGTGAAAAATTTGTTTTCTTCTTTCACAGACACTTTATGTGTACGTTGCTCCTGAAAAATACTACATATCAGAAATACCAATGCATACACTATATGATTGAGGACCCATTTCAATTTTGAAAGATACCTCTTTTCATGATCATGATCTTTACAAATGAATTGATTCAGTGGTCCACCTAACTTTGTTCAACACAGCACCTGCAGACACTATCACATATTTTTCTGATGGCTGCGATAACCAGACTCACCATAGTAATTTTTAATACCAAAATTTAAAATCCCTTTGGAAACTATCACATTAAGTGAATGTGATTTTTTGCTTAGGATAACTCTGGCAGGTTTGTTATAAATTTATGCAGTTAAGATTAATTTGCTAGTTTATCCTCCTCATAAGTAGGACTTGCATACGAATGCCTAGGGTCAGAAGCCTGTTGTCAAGGAGCAGATGAACATTAAATCAAAGAATTAAGATTCCTGAACTGGGGACTGACACATAGAATGAGAGAGGAGGATGATGGTAAATGAAGATGAAATGGATGATAGGAAAAGTGATGATGAAGCAATTGGAGGAATGAATAGTGGGGGAAAACTGAGAAAACCTACTCAGACACTGCTTCGTCTATCACAAATAGGTTCCCTGGGATCAAACCTGGATTACCTTGGTGAGAGGCAAACTGTCTATCCACTTAGCCATGGCACTGCCCCTGAAAGAATTACATAACATTACTGTTGACATAAATGAGTCAGGTGGATTGGTGTGTAACATCTTCACAGGGTAAATCCTACAGAATTAGTGAGGGAACAAGATACATTTTATATAAAACTATGCAAGCTGCAGTATTTTATGGATTCTGGAAGATCGGAAAGAAAGGGGGGGGGGCGATGAGTTTCATAGTGTTAGTCTGATAATGTATTGTTTCTGTTGTAGATATCTTAGCAGTAAATGCTGCTGTTGATGTTCTTGAACGGAAAAGGCTTGCTAAAGGGCTTGTATCCAATTTGTGCATCAAGAGCAAGTTTTCAGCCAGGATTTGTATAAGAGAGAATTCTTGACGACCCAAGATCATCATATTTGTAGGTATAGCAGGGAAGGTAATTCTTGAAAGCAAACAGAAAATTCTTAACCCTTAGTTATTTGGGAATGGGAAATAACTTTTGTACTACAGAAATTATATTTAGAGGCTTGGAAGGATGACACCAACATTGCCAAATGAATAGTTAACACTCAACTGAACAGCATCTGCCAAATACCTTCAATGCTACCAACAACTCCTTTAGTTTACAAAGCAGCCACATTGCAATTTCTTCATTGCTGTCTCTATTTTTGCAACATTTAACTGATTTGAAGTAGAACAATTTAAAGATTGCAATTTTTAACTATGTTTTTCATTAAAGATTACATTATATTGCAAAATGAAATTTGATTTTTTTCATTTAAAATACCATATTTTCAAATTAAGAGTAAAAACTCAAACATTTTCTAAATTTGATTTCTAAATGTATGTTGCTATTCTGTGCACAGAAATATTGTACAGTCAACATAAAGAAAATAACCAATTCATGTGTACACCCCTTTCCCCCTTCAAAGAAAAAGATGTTTGGACCATTTTTGCGTATCTTTACTACAGATGCACTTTTAAATTGCTGTTATATAAAATTTAACGTTTTTAAAAAACCCTGGTCCTAGCTTTTTAAGAACAATATCCATGTTAATTTATCAGGTATGTAGAATTTTATCACAAATGGGTTAATAATCAGTTGTAAGTATTCTTATAAGGTATTGTGGCTTGCTGCACAAATATGGTGGTCTAGGTAATATTATGAGCTTCATAACTGGAATTCATTTTGTTCATTAAACACTACAGAACCTTCAAACTTGTTTCAAAAGCATTGTTTGCAATAAAGCAGTTAGCTTATTATGATGACACATAGTCCGCTTATGAAACTAATTCCTTTTATGTAGCAAAATGCAACACAATCATCTTTATGAAAATTAAATCAGTATCCCTTAACGTGTGCCACTACATCTGCTGGTGTGGTGATATTGAAGGAATATTGCAAGCCTACCTAACAAAGTTTGCTATGAATACTTTTAACTCTACAGTTCATAAATCTATACAGGCATTGCATATTGTTAATGTGATAACAGTGAGCTAATTACAGCTATATTAAAAAGTTATATTTTAATAAAAAAAATCTCTTTTGATTGGTTTAAGTTTGTAGACTAAAGATACTGTATAATAACCATTCCTCTTGAGCACAACACACTAAGCAGTGATTAAAAACTAACTGGCAAAAATGTACAGAAAAATCATTTATTATCAGTTCATGAAGCATTTACAATAAGGGTGAAAATGTTTTAATCATTGTAACCTATTTGGTTGCTTTCGCCTTTCTTCATTCCTGCTTACTACTGCACTGCTAAACTTTGGAAGATCAGAATTCCACAACCAATTGCTTCTTTCAACATTTATCATACTCACTTTAGGGTGGGTAATACAATTTTGCAAACAGTTTGGAAAACACAGAATTACATAATCTGAACTAAAGGTAACCAAAACATATTTTACAAAAGAATTTTATTATTGTGCTCAGAATTACTTATTACAAAATTAGTTGTGCACAGATGGTTTTTCACAGTGCTGAAACAGGCTGTGCATTCAGTGAACTTTTAGACTGAAATATGCTGAGACATAAATGGACGGTAACAAATACTAGCAGGTGTACCTTTCCTTTCAGTTGTTTTGTAATGTTTTATTGAAAACAATGCAATTGCCTCCTTGGAAATGGCAACTTTCCAAAACATGGTAACCTATTTGGTGATATTTCACTTTCTTTAAATGAAGAGAAATTAATTTTAAATTAAATTAGAGGTAGGAATAAAACAAGTTTATGTATGCAAAGTGCAGAAAATATTTCACACACATTTCTCTCTTTTCAAGCTGGTCATATAAAGAAAGGATTATCTGCTAGTTAATTGAGAGACTGTAAATAAACCAAAATTTAATCAAAATGGAATACAAGATAGAGAAGGAAGAAAAAAAAATGAACAGTAGTAATACATTTAATTGAAGTTAATTTTAATTTTTGAAATATTTAGCTCCCGTGACAATTCATCCATTTAAAGATATTTCAAATCACTTGAAGTTACCCTGAACATACCATGCTCTGCCATTCTTATCTGAATAGTTATATTAAACCAATGAGGAAAAAGATGGAAGGAGACTACTACATGTATCTTTTTCTCCTTTCTTTTATAACATATGGTTGGGAAGACTTTACTTCATTTTTGGTTTTAATCATATTCCAGCAGTTGTGCATTTCTACATTTATACACTCTCACACATGGATGCACACAAACATGCTTGGGCATGCATTTACAATTGTAAACCCAAACATGTGTGCTGCAGTTTTCGCAGGCATTCACACATATTCATTCATTCTTCAACCACACTTATCTGCATGCAAGCTACTGCCTAGTACTCTAATTCTGTTACACATAATAAACCTATCATACATACTCTTCAAAGCTCTCATAAATATATTTTTATATATATATATATATATATATATACTTCAAAATCAAATTACAGTTCATAGTATTTAACAATATAAGAAAAATTACAATCAGCGTTTCCTGAAGTGAAAGAAAAGTGCCACAGTAAGATTCCAATCATATCCTAATTAACCCTCCTCCTTTGGTAACTGTACTTTATACAGTAAAAAACATTTGTGCATTTTGCACTTTGTGAGCTCAAAAATATGAATTTGATGTTTGACTGTATTATTTTTAATCCTCTTAATACAATAAAATTTGCAATGGCACAGCTGATAATGCATTTCATACTCTGTGATTTTGTTACCATGCAGTAGCCTGCATGAAGACAAAGCTTGGATAAATCTTTCCTTCCATTTCCAATCTCCAGTTTTCCTTCCTGCAGAACAACACAGTTACAGTAGGTGGACAGGGTCAGAATAGACAAAAACGATATTTATTACAACAGCCAATGAGCAACAAGTCATAATACATACATTTTACATAACAATTAACTAATATGACACGCAAAACAAGTTTCTATATGCAATAATTGTCAAATTCCTTGCAATGATTTTGGTTTAAAGTGGAAGGAAAACTAGGAAGGTTATAACATGTTATTGAATTATGTGAATAAACCATTCTATATTTCCAGATAAAAATTAGGAAACACTATCACCTTTTTAACTGTTGGCATTTTCTCATTTTTCTTGCTTTGCTTTCTGCATAAATTTCCTTTGAGACCACAGCAGCTGTATAGAGAATGAGATATGAACGAACAGTCACCTGATCAGTCAATGCATGCTTCTTTCTGTCCCAATCAATTCAGAGAAGCTGTAGAGCAAACCAGTGCTGTCCAATTGCAAATGGGATTAAGTGAGGACAGGCAAAAACTCACTGCACTTGCACACGAAACCCGTAGGCTGCACCACAGAAAAGTAATTCCAGATCTTCATTCCTCAAGGAAGCAGTTGGGGGATATGAAAGGGAGGAGAGATATAATAAAGATTACATAAAAGTATTAAGGCCACAGACTGAAAAAAGAGTAGTTGCACTACAAACTTTGGATAATGGATCCTTTTTTTTTAATCTAACTTTTATTACCATATTTTGCTTTCCTTCTGTTTTCTTCATTTTTGGAAGGGGTTGAAAAATATGTCAACAAATATAGACACGTAGAGTTTGCCAAAGAGAGAGGAGGGTGCGCCATTCATTAAGTAAAAAATAATATATATTTGTATATATATATATATGCCACCGATCTTCATGGTAGGCCTCTAAGGATGTCTGTGTTTGCACAAAAATGCACCATCTCTTAATGTTGAAAATTATTTTGTGCACTTGTTGCGCTGTCACTCACTGTTCCAGGGGCTCTGTTGAACCTTGGGCCAAATTGCCCAATACCCAGTCCAGCAGCTGGATGAGCTCTTGGGAAAACTTTTACCACAAAATTAATTCATTTAAGATATCCAGTTGGGATGGAAAAGCTCACCCCATTGCTGACCGGTGCCACACCAAAGTATTACATGACTAAGGTTTGGCACCGTGTTTGTCACTTATGTCTTTTTTTGTTTTAAAGCAGTACACAAATGGGCTTCTTCCCCGGCTTCTTTTTTGGAGCTGGCGACTTCTTGTTGATCTGTCGCACTAGGTCATAAAATATCTGTGAACATAACAATATCTAAATAGAACTTGTTGGGAAGACACAGTAAATATTATACGAGAATGGATCCTATACTCAAATTATAACCTATGTCAATTTACTTTGAGGCAAACTGCCTCTCAACAGCTATGATACATTGGCAAGTTTCCTGATGTGCATCGAGATGTTGTCTATCATCTCACTATTTCCAAGCATTCCTAAAGAAAAGTTTCCTATTAGCAAACTTTAAACAATTCTAAATCCTATCAGACTACAAATAGAAACCACAGAAGTGTGATTAATCTGCAATAAACTATTAAACAAAACTCTCCCATTTTAAGCTTTTGACACAAATGCATTTAAATTATTTAGTTTCCTAAAATTTAGTAAAAACTAAACTCTTTGGTGCAACAGCCCGGAGTTGGGCTTGCCAGCTGCTACATTTCCCCCTCTGCTCGCTAGAGTTATCATGGATGTGGTGTAGTACTTCAAGGTGGGACTCTGTTAGCATCCATCCTGGCTGGCTAATACCCACAATACTTGACTACAATTTAAAAAATAAAATTGAAACCAATATCTAACTCCCTTTATGTATAAGGGAGCCAAAAACTAGAATTTTAAATTTTTATGAAAAAAAGGATGGACACTTGCATACAGAACCTGTATGGGACCTAAGAGATACTAATGCACAGTTTTCAATAGTCTCCTCCTCCAAATTATGTAAATACCACATGAAACACAAACATAGTATTAAGAAAGAACTCATTGGCAAGATCTACAATTTCACAGGTCGTCAATTTTGACAAACACTAAACATTTCAGCAGTTAAACCTGCTGTAGCCCAGCTTGCTAAGCTTGACTGGCTCTGGGTCAGTGGGCCAAAATTAACAGTACTTGCCTCCTACAAAAGCTACTGGAAGTGTGGTTCTTCAACCTGAATGCACGGCTGATATCTGCAGATGTAATTTTTAACCCAGTGCAGTTTATATTCAGAAATTTAAGAAAGCTTAAATGACACGTAGAAACCCATAGAATGCATTAAAGTAAGGCAGTTGTATAAGTTTTTAACAATATAGTTAAGCTCACTCTCCTAATCTCACTTTTCTGAGTGATCATCTTCTAACTTTTCACCACAGAGTAAAGATGTGTACATCTGGCTAGAATTCAAATAAAACATTTTGTGTGTCATATGTAGATTTATAAAGACGAACTACACCAAGTAAATGAAAATTCTATCTGCAAGTATCAGAAGTGCATATAAACCAAGAGAGAGCATTTCGAGCATTTTCTATGATATGCAGGTATTGTAAATTTCACAATATGTTTTCTTTCAGTCCAGATTGGCAATCAGCAGATCAGCAGTAACTTCAGCTGCTGGTTAACAGCTCTGAAATGTTTGAAGTGCTTCCAAAACTGACCAGGCATTGGCTTAATCCATGCCTAAAGTCATTAAGACAAAACTTGAAAAAATTCCAATTTCTTCAGCGCTTAAAAAACTATCCTTAAATGTCATCTCAATAGTCAAATCTACCAACATATTAAGAGAGGGAGACACATGCCTGCATGTACAGAAGTTCACGAGTTGAGCACACCTAATGGAGTCAAATTGCCCCCAGCAGTTAACTCATCATTGTAGTTAAATGAAAGTATGATATCCACCCCACTTTAGTCCTCCATACAAATTAACAATATTTAAAACACATGGAACATTTTATTACAAATATCTGGTTAGTGACAATTTTGCTTTCAGGTAATTTAAACTGACAAATACTAAGACTGGTTCTCAACAACCTGTAATATAACAAGAACAGGAATGTTGAAATACATGTATTTCAATGGAAACATTCACAAGATTATTCTAAGTGACTGTGACATGAAACAGCCACTAGAGCTCTCACTTGAGTCACAATTCATTTGAATTATAATGTTGGCTAACCCGCATTATGTTGGCTGAATTGGAGACATAATAAACATCATTGGTCAGTTAAACATAAGTGAAGTTGCAAAGCACAAAATTGAAGGAAAAGAGGAATAAATGCATTCCCATTCTTGTTACCAGGTTATTGTGAACCAGCCTTAAATCTTGATTGGTAGCAATAGCAGCGTAAGCACGGTATACTGTTTGATGTTGACATTTTGCCTGAACAACATACAATTATGATGCATTTAAAATAAACAGGAATAATTAGATTTTGAAGCTTTCATTAGTATATACAACTCACTTTCAGGCAGTTTTGAATCACTATTCTCTGTTAATGGATGGTTTATTGTTTGTATTTTTATTTAGACATTTTTCATACATGTATGCAATTATTAAGTAAATGCATTTTGATGGGGATTACTGAAAAATATTTAAATTCCACATTTTTCAATTAATATTATTTAAGTGTATGCCAATACTTTAGCTGGTGTATATACAGGGTGCTTGGTATAAAACTTGACCGCTTGCACAGGTTTTGCATCGACATGCTAAAACTGGCTGTCTTTATTTCTTACATCTGTACTCCAGTGATCCTGTACACAAAATGTAAGAAAATTAACTATTATAACGACAGCAAATACTGGAAATGTCCTTCCTCAGTTAAACAAACATTGTTACCACAGAAAACACATTTAGAGTGTCATCATTTGGCTTGACCACTATTTCAGTTTTTCTGAAATTACTCCAATGCATGACATTTTTGAGGTGAACATTCAAGATATTTACTAAATTAGTCTAATTTTTCTTTTGATATCACTGCATGACTGCAGGTGTTTGTTTACAATGAACCAGTAGTCTCAAATGTATTCAGAACATGAATAAAATTCTGGAAGATGCAATTGTGCAGGAAACTTCAGGAATACCTCTCCACAAAAGCAACAAGCTTTTTTGCATTTAAATTAACATTTACTTACCATTATGCAGTGTTCTAACCAAGACTGCCTTGCCTGTCTTTGCAAATAAAAGTGGCCTACTGATGCAAATGCCTACTTGGTAACTAAAAACAGAAAACCCAGAATGTGAGACATGGGGAAGCCAATTTGCATTAGCTCTGATTCACAATACTGTGCAAGCAATCAGGTTTTTTACCAAAGACCCTGTATTAGGGCTTTTTGGAATATTTTTAAAGTGCCTCCCCTACGCTATGGTAGAGCTTAGAAAAATTTACATTATAAACATTAGGTTTGACTTTTGGATATCCCTTCAAAACTAAGGATGCCTTTAGGAAAAAAACAAAAAAATTGTAATTTGTATCCTTCCACTTTTAAACAAAACACATAAATAAGTTTTAACTTTATAGTGATACCACAGAGAGTGTGAAAACAAATATTCTCAAGATACATCTGCTGCTGTTTCAGGAAATTATGCTGACAATTTCAAACAGATTGGAAGCCAACTCAAAATTGTGGAACATGGCAATACTGAATATATATGTTTATTGTAAATTAACTTGCAAGCTCCCGTTAACTTGTCAGGTTACAACTATTTAAATAATGCTTAAGGGAAATTAAATGTGAAGGAAGTTAAAGATATAGATAAATTATGCATTTAGAACACTTAAGGGAGATTTCTAAATAAAATAAGAAAATAAGGTACCTAATTTTTAATAGCTGTTAAATATTTAAGTGAAGCATTCTCCTACGTCATTAAACTAGGTGAATTAGCCACCTGTACATATGCAACCTTCTTAATGATAGTAGATGACCTATGGTGCATCTGTCAACTCATTTAGATAAAAAGGCTACACACTCGATATAAATGCAGCATAATAAAGCACACATTACTCTGGATCAAAATCTAATAAGGCATTCTTTTATTAAGAGCTGCACCAGTTTCCTATCTAATTTTGTATCCTTTTGCTAATGAGTATTATTAAGTACCTACCACATGGACGGAGTATGAGAATCAGACATAACGGTGGTTCTATACAATTTAACTTTATTCAAAATGAGTGTAGTACTGGTACATCACACCAGGGGATAGACGAACATGCCTTTGAAACTTCTTAAAAAATTTAAGTTTTCTTATATTGAATGTTATTATGATTTTATTCAACGATTATTCATTTCCAGTTTAGAACACTTGCAACACAGAAACTGTTGACTGAAAGGAGCATTGCAACCTTATTTGGGTCAACCATTCAATGAATGAAACTTATCTGGGAGGTAAGCGAAGGAGTAAATTGTGGCTGACAAAATGGCTATGCTGCAGGATAATCTCATGATCAGTTTAGTCTCTGCTTAAAATTACAACAATGAAAGCATGCATTATGTGTTGTTTACTGATACTATTTTAATTACCTTTCTTCAGTGTATCATAATATACGATTTGATCTCTATACTGGTGCGGCAGAAACAATGACCCACTTTACACGCTTTATTCAAGCATCAAGAAATACAACTACACATTATTAGTGTACACTGTTTGAAAGAACACTTCTTACAATTAATGGCATATGTCACTTTTTATAAATTATGTTCTTCAGATGTCCGCAATTGATTGCAACGCAATCTTCTGCACTAACACACAGATTCTACATAACCTTGTATGCCTTCGACTTTGGCGTGAACGTTTTTCAGATCCTGAATAGTTGCTGTCCTGTTAGCATACCCCTTGGATTTGAGAAATCCCCATAGAAAAGAAATAACAAGCCCATAAATCCAGCAAGTGGGCTGACCAGTCGACCACAAAAGCGTGAAACAAAATGCTCAGTAAACATTCTGTGCAAGACTGTCATGGAGGCTCTAACTGTGTGGGAAGTTGCATCATCCTGTTCAAACCACAATAACTGCATATAGATATGCTTAGGGCACATTTCCTGTTTTACGAACTGTTGCAACATAATATACTGCTGTGATGTTACAATGACGCTGTCCAAAAAATACAGACCAAAACAGCCCCATACAGAAATGCCACATCACAGTAACTTTTGCGCTATGCAGTGGTCTTTCGTGAATCAGCTTAGGGTTTTAGGTGCCCAGTACCAAAAGTTTTGCTACTCAGATAGCTCGATAAATAAAAATGGGCCATATTAGATATCACAAGGTTGTTGATGAAAGCAAGTTGAGTATTCATCATCTTTAGAAGCTGTGTACAAAATGCTTGTCGTGCCTGCAGATCTCTGTGCAATAACTGTTGCATCACTTGGAGCTTGTAGGGATGAAACCTCATATCTGTGTTCAATATGAGTCTTACACTTTTGTCTAAAATGTTAGTACTTGTGAATGCAGATGAACAGATTGTGTTGGACTTTGCTCTACAGCAGCTGTTACTCTTGCAGTGTTGTCCGGGGGCTTCTTGTTTGTTACAGATGCTGTTGCTCTAAACTGCTGGACACACCTCATAGTTGTCTTCATGGATGGAACTTCAAAGTCAAAATGTTGAAACAAACACTGTGTTCATGTGACACTATCACCACTTCTGAAAAACTTTTTAATTACAAGTGTGTGGTGTTCATTTTATCAACGCTCCATACTGACTGGAAATGTTTTTGAAACGCACTACACACTAGTACCAACATCAACTCGCTAGGAAGCCGGGTTAAACAATGATGTGCTATTTGAAATGAGTCATTGTTTCTGCCACATCTTGTATTAATGTGTGTATTTGGCAGTTTATAGTGGTCACTGCATTGTTTCTGGTATGGATTACATGATAATAATTCAGACTATTAGTGAATTATTTACCATTATTTGTCAGTGTTTTTGTATGATTATCTCTAATGTTTAAAATTAAAGTTAATAAGCATTCCATATACTTAATGTAACCTCAATGTGATGCATGATGCAAAATATGTAAGTTAGCAATATTTTATTTTTATTCACTTGCTGGTATGGTAACAATGCCTAAATTTTGCACTGTATTTGAAGGTCAGTTCAATTATGATTAGAGACTGAACGTATTTGCATTACAAGACTGTGTGGGCGGTTGCACCATCCTGTTGAAACCACAACTGCATATGGACATGTTTATAGCACATTTCCTCTTTTACGAACTGTTGCAACATAACACATTGCTGTGATGTTACTCTGATGCTGTCACCTGTGCCATTATCAAAAAAATGTGGACCAACAATGCTCTGTACAGAAATGCCACATCACACAACTCTGGCTTCAAAATATCCCAACAGACTTTTTCGACATTAAAAATCCAGTTGTATGCATGATACATTTTAAGGAATCATCTATTATTAGAATGAATAGGGTTATGCTTACAGGTGAATTGGAAGTATTTCTCAGAATCATACCAAATTTAAGAATACTCTTTTTCCAAACTTCTTCCTATTGTTCCCAGACAATCCCTTTAGATAAGACATAAAATTCTGGGCTTGTAGGCTGTGGTCTATTGGAAATTGTTTTTCCATACATTTTGTCCAAAGCTGCATTGAACTTCATCAGTGCAGATTGTTGCTTTGTTCTTCAATGGAAGTGGAAAACAATGGACAACTTCCTTTCCTGGATGTACTTGTAGCAAGTCTAATGGGTTATCCTGATATATGGTGGACTTCGTGACAGTGATGTGTTTTAACAATTGAAATTTAGTTGAGTCGATTTTGTAACATTACATCACTTACTTTTTATTTCGGAAAACATGTTTCCGATTTTGTAACATTACATCACTTACTTTTTATTTCGGAAAACATGTTTCAGAAGCCATGTGATTCCATTGTCAATTCCTTTGCACATGGCTTCTGAAACATGTTTTTCGAAATAAAAAGTAAGTGATGTAGTGTTACAAAATCGACTCAACTAAATTTCAAGTCTAATGGGACCACGATTTCTACCGCTAATACCTAAACAAACTCTCTGACCACCATCCCGGTCAGAAGCAAGCCATCATTAACACCCTAGTTGATCGGCAAACCGCATTTGTCAGCCAGAACTGCTCCCCCTGGAACTCTCACATATCAACAGTGCATTACAGGCCGAGTGTTATACCAGGCAGGAAATTAAAAGAGCTTCCATCTACACCAAATCAAACCAATAATAAAAAGATGATGACAGCCTTTATTCCATACATCAAAGGTGTCACTGACTGCATTTGGAAAGTTCTTGAGCATGATATCCATGCTTCTACAAACCTACAAAACAAATATGCAACATGCTACACTCAACCAAAGATCCAAAAGAGTCACTTGTCCTTGCAGATGTTTACAGAATCCCGTATTCATGTGGCTCTGTATATATAGGGACCATCCAGCATTCTATAAACACATGCATTACTGGACACAAGAGGTGTTGCCATCTGGGTGCAACCTGAAGAATCAGCATCATGGAACACACCTCACAAGTACAGGGAGAACACATCATCCATTATACTATGCTAACACAACTGTATTATCTTCTGCCATCAACTATTACCCCCACCTTAGTCACGAAACTAGAGCCCTTTATAAGCATACAGATAATTTCAACAGGAAGGAAGAAAGCAAACACCTAAATAGAGCTTGGTACCCTGCATTAACCAACACATGTAGGAAACCAGACAGGAGACAAGCCAGCAATCATACACCACCAACCACTTTGGTTACAATAAACACCAGCCCTTGGCCTGAAGGCATTCCCCACTCCAAACCAGCTTATGCAGCCACCGAGCCAAACAAGAGCAGAACAGCAAACCAGACCAATTGGGAGCCAGCACTGCCCACCCATTCTACCCAGCCCATGCATATAAAGCCGGCGAAATCTCAGGATACTGTATCAGTCATTGCCGAAAACAATTAGGCAACTATCCCCACTGATGTTTGATGCAGCTTCGTACAAAATGTATGGAAATTACAATAGACCATGGCCTACAAGCCCAGAATTTATTGCATTATCCAATTTTTTTTTTGGTGGTGTTTAACGTCCGCTTTAACTACTTATGGCACGCAGGCGGTGACACTGGTGATACATGAAGATGGAGCACCGGTTGAATGCGATGGGGGGGGGGGGAACTGGAGAACCCAGAGAAAACCCGCCCCAGCGCTGCTTTGTCCACCAAAAATCTCACATGCGGTCGCTTGGGATCGAACCCGGCATTATCCAATGACACCAGCTGTGAAAGCAGACATATTTCAGCAATCCCTTTAGTTAACACACCTTCTTAGGAAGGCTATTCTTGATAGTATTGAATCGTAAGCAATACATTGATGAAGAAGCAATAGAAAGTGTAAATGACATTTCATTGTGCAGTCCCAGAATTGTACATAAGTATGTAAATAAGTAATGTGAACATGCAGATTTAAAATAATAAAAAATGTCAATGAATTTGTAAATCAATGGTAATGATAGTCCCAAGAGCTAGGGCTATAATTGTAATTCAGTCAGCAGCAGGCAGTCTATCACATCAGCCCTGATAAACACTCCTGAAAGAAATACTTTGGGGATCAAGGGGGAAGCAAGAGAATAAGAACACGAATGGTCCAGTAAATGTGTTCTATTTGACCAAAACACAATTCAAGAAGCTCAATAATGAAAATTAACAAAAATTAAGGCATTTTAATTTCTTTTAGCACTTAAGGCAGACTGTTGAGAATATGAAGAAATTAAGATGGTTTTCATTACTGAGGATAATATATAGAATGGTTATACTCACATCATTAACATTAATTTTTGCCTTGGCTGATGTCTCCATAAAGGCGCAGTTGAATTGTCGAGCCAGGTTCACTCCCTGGTCCTTACCCACAACCCGCTCATCCTCCAAATCGCACTTGTTGCCAACTAAAACCATAGGTACATCATCTGTATCCTGAAACATTTAAAAAAAAAATTTAACATATTAATCTTAATGTTTATTACAAACATCATCAACCTAATATTTAAGTTTGAAAACAGTACTCACAAGCAGTAGAGAGCTATTGGTTTTCAGCACCTGCTACTCTTAATAAATTTTACTATTTGAGTCACATAAAGCTACGAGGTGTATCCATAAAATAAGCTCTCCAATCCCCCATCCCCACATAGAAAACATGTTTATTGGCAATGAATGTTACATTAATGGAGATGCTGGACTTCAGTTATTTTTTGCCAATCACATTGTGATCGAGGTACATTTGCATGTGCTGTGGCATTTTTTGTATACCCTTGTTATAGAACTCTCCCAGCATGTTGCGCCAGTAGCTCTCGACCAAGTTTTTCAACTTGTCAGTCTGAAAATTCATTCTACCCAGGCATGACTACAAATGAGGAAACAGATGAAAATCACTAGGTGCTAAGTCTGGGCTGTAAGGGAGATGGATGAGGATATCCCATCTGAATTGGACCACCACATAAACTGTTGGATGGGCAGTATGGGAATGAACATTGTTACAATGAAAAGTCACTGCCTTCCTCAGCATTCTTCTACTTTGTCTTTGAATGGCATGGTGCAGTTTTTTAAGTCTCACAGTGGTGAGCAGGATTTATTGCTGTGCCGGAAGGTATAAACTCGCACAGCAACACACCTTTTCTGTCCCAGAACATACTTGCCATCCCTTTGCTGGCAGACAATGTTTGAGTTTTTGTGGCTTCGGCAAATTCAAATGCTGCATTGATGAGACTTTTCCTTAGTTTTAGGTGTCGTGTAGTGCACCTAGGTTATGTTGTCAGTGACAACTGAATCCAAAAATTCCTTGCCCTGTTCTGCATAGCAGTCCAGGAATCCATGAGCCACTTCAACATGTTCCCATTTAAGGTCTTCGGTTAGAATTTTGAAAATTCATCTTGCCACACCTTATGATAATGAAAATGTTTGGGCAAAATCTTGTCAGTCATACTCTTATTTCAGGGATCTGTTTGCACAGCTTGTGAACTGTCACATGCTGATTTTCAAGAACTACCTTCTCCACCTTTACATCTGTTTCAGCTAAAACCGAAGGCCGACCAGAATGCATCATGCAAATCTGTACAACCGTCCCCGATATTTGAACCACTTTCGCATATTTTTGACATCCATACACTGTGGTCCATAGACCTTGCATAACTAACTAATGTCAATGGTGGTTAAAAAAACAGATCACTGCATGCAGCTTGCACCTGGTGGGAGAAGCAAGGGGGAGCTCCATTGTGAACAGCTGCCCAGTCCAGACTGAGTTTCACAGCAGGCTCAGTGTGGTGGGGGGAGGGGGGCATTTGAAGGGGGTGAGGAGCCAAGCTACATGCCTGTGTTGCTAGATCTTGCATAAAGGTGTTCCTCACGGCTCCAGCACCTTGGAGACATTTTATGAGCATGCTTTGTATATACCATAGAGGAGCAATAACACTGAAGGTTATGCCAACATCTAGTTTATTCCATGCCAAATCAGATAATGTTTCTATTCTTTGCAATGGGTTTAACTGCTTTTAGTAGGATAAAATTAGTAAAGAATTAAATACTGTATATACTAATTTATTTAGATGTTGCTTTCTTAATTAATTTCACTTTGGAACTGCCCCAAAAGTATGCCTGGTCTTAATTACTTTATACTTTTAAATTATTCATTGAACAAATGCCAATGTGTACTAATTTTAGAGCAAAAATACATGTATATTCTGCAATAATATGTATCATGTTTGGATTTCTTACTGATTTATAGCTAAATCAATGATTTTGATTTAATAAGAGTGAATTGGTCACAAGCAAACAGTTAAGGCTCTTGAGTGAAAGTCCACAGCACTAAGTTCAATCACAGTATTCCACATTTGGAGCAAAGCACATGGTATGGGCTGCAGCTCTTTTCACAGTAAAATCACACACCTGGTAGAAGCTTCTTGTCTTTCACATTTTATGATGGAACCAGTGTACCACCAGCGTGCTGACGAAATGACTCATTTGGTGGTTGGCTCCTGTCCAGGAATGGTTGATCATGGTGCTGGTGGCATAGAAATTGTCCTCTATTTCCTTTCCTCATCAGCAGCAGATCATTCAATTCTTCATATGCTGTTATGTGAGGCAAGAATAAACGGCTTGTTAAGTCTTGCATCCTGAACATCTCTTTTGCCAGGACAAACTAACCGCAAGGGAGTGCAGTTTTACACTCCCATTGTGCTTCTCACTTTCCCAGGTCTTTCTTCTTTAGGCCTTCCCAAATCTCCTGTACAAGGGTATTATTATTATTATTATTATTAGGCTCAAAAGATAAACAGTAATCTGTCACAGAAAATCGCTTTATTATTTCTCAAAATATTCTCTATGATCAATATACTTTTGCATGCTTATCAACCATGTCATAGCATTTTTTTCCAATCTGCTTGAGATACCTCCAAAACACGGTTTTTGGATGCATTAATGCCTATTCTGCTGATGAATACCGTAGTACACTCAATTTATTTTTGATGGTCAGGAACAAAAAAGACACTAGGTGCCAAATCAGGACTGTAAGGTGGGTGACCCATCATTTCGATTTTTTGAGTATTCATATAGTCATTCATTAGGTAAAATATCCGAGCATTCACATTGTCTTATTGAACAATCCAACAGCGCTTGTTTGTTTTCCTTATTTCACTGAATACTTCTAGCAGACAAATGTCTGTGTGACATTCAGAATGGACCATTTTGTGTTCCTCTGAAGGCACTTTTGTCACATGACCACTTTTTCTAGGGAAAAAAAGGGGGGCAACCATTTGTTTCAAAAGTGATTTGAGCACAAGCAACTTTTGTTGGATTTACTTTATCTCGAAACATCCATACAATCGAATGATGTTTGCATTCCAGCTCACAGGCATAGATCCATGATTGTCACCTGCTACAATTTGGATACATCTTTTGAAGTACCACCATTGTATTCCTTTTGTATGAATCAATCAACACTAGATCTCTTGAGTTTTTGTCAAATTTTGTGAGATGCAACAAGAGCAAATCTTTTTCATGGTTAAATGACCATGCAGTATTTTACATATGCTGGCGGAGGCTGGTCGATACAATGTTGTTTTGTTAATCCATGTCAAAACTCATATTAAGTCACTGCACAAATATCTTCAGGAGTTAATTCCATTTTCTTTTGCTGAGACATAATTTTCAAGTCACTGTAAACTACACAAATAATGCTCTATTGACAAAATGTCTGAAGTAGATTATGTTCAACAATGTCAAACTTTCCAGTTGAAATAACAAATGGTGCCCAACAATCAGTGTTGACAAGGCTCAAAATATAAACAGTTGCTCTCGTAAGTTTTATGGGTAGTACTTTGGCCTCAAAGGGTTTCATTGGTGCCTCTAGGGAGATTGCTTTTACAGGTGTTTAAATGTCGTTAATGGCTCTGGTGGCCACTATGGCTGTCTCCCATGTGCATGGTGTAGGTTCTCCCTGTCGAAAGCCAACTTCTAGATACTTCAAGGTGTTCACTGTATTGTTTTCTAACTCCATAGAATATGAAGTCCTGGAGTTTTAACATTCCTCCTTTCTCGAACACCATATATAGAGTTTTTCTTTATTAATCACAAGTCCATTTAGGTTTTCTCATACTATTAATTTGTTAAAGCTGTGTTGTGGTTCCTGTGCACTCTCTAATCAATATCCATGTTATCTCATTATATACACTTTGTCATTAATATATATGTGTGTGTACATTTTTTACTATAATTCTTAATTAATAATACATTCTTTTAAATATGAGTTGAGGAAAAATAACAAAATACTTTACAGCAAGTGGTTTGCACCATCCCACTATATTTTTATATCACATTTCACTTGTGAAATCATTTCAACCCATGACTATAAAGTGCTGCTGATTGATATCTTTTGGTGTTATCTTTGTTTTGCAAGATATTTCTTGGTGTCTTGCTAGTTTATGTTTATATCACAGCCTACTCTGTTACGATGCAGGGAGAAACATTTAGGTTAGAGTGTCCCAGAGCTCTTCAAAATGCTTGTGCTGTAATCAGAGTAGTTTCAGTAGTTAACATGATCAGTTCTGTGATAGCCTAACCCTATAATTTCACTAATGCTGTAATTGCTCAGCTATCATATTAGTATAACATTAAGTGCCTCTAATAGACAAGAATTGGTAAAAAGCAAATGTTTGTGGAAAGACAGGAATGACATATATATATACACAAAAATATAGATTGGTCCATCAGAAAAATAGTAAATAACTGGCCATTTCTAACTAGTTTTCACTCTGCATTGAAGCACAGAGAAGAAACTGGGTTCCATGTTTATCAATCAAGGTTGCAATGGGCCAATGAGCACCAGAATTGGAACTTACACAACTGGAAAATTCTTCTATGGATGGATTAATCCAAACTTGAAAATTTTGGTTCACATAGTTGGAAGTATACACACAGTCATTCTGGTGAGGGAATGCATGAAACTTTGTCTCATCCTATCTGTGAAACATGGAAGTAAGTGTAATGGTGTGGGGATGTTTAGGGAACAACTAAGTTGGAGACTTAGTGAAAGTGAATGGTATTTTGGAGAAAAAACAATGTCATATTCTTTCGCACCATGCTGTACCATCTGATATAAAACTTATTGGGCATGGTTTTGTTCAAGAAGATAAGACCCTAAGCACACATCGAAGTTGTGCTTGAAATATGTGAGTGGTAAAGAGGAGTCAGGAGTGCAAAAACCCTGACCTGGCTCTCCACAATCTCTGGATTTATTCCCAATTGAACTTCTTTAGGAGGAGCTTGACAGGAAAGCAAAGCAAATGATCCCTGATAATGTGGATGAGCTGTGGCAGTGTCTTTTATAAGCCTGGGATAACGTAACTTCAGAGTTGATACAAAACCTGACTGCAAGAATGTCTTGAACTTGTAAAGCCCTCATCAGAGCAAGATAGCCATCTTGATGAACAAAAACTTTGAACAATTTCTTTACTGCAAAGAATAAAGAAAATCAATGATATGTGAATGTGAATGATAATTGTGTACTTCATAGTATGTGTGCTGAAGTTTGTTGCAGAATGAAGTAATTATTTGATCTCAATTATCTTTACAAAACATCACCAAAAGGAAGTCACTTTACTATTTTTGTAAGGTGAGTTTAAACTTTGTCATTAGTGTACACACACAAGCGTTCTCACCAGCCCACCTTAATGGGTCACTATGCAAAACTTCACTGGTCTGGAGTAGTGGTATGGAAAGGCTTCTGCTATCCTATATCCTGATTAGGTCATGCTCCAGGATTGCTGTAATTATTCTTGTCAGATCATTTGTCTAGTTTTTGTGATTACGATACTTTTATCTAGGACAGGCATCTAATTGACCGTGGCATTAGTTATGTGCAAAGTCACAACTGCCAAGTTGAGAGAGCTGTGCCCCCCACATGTAAGCAGTTCCTTCTCTGCAGTATACAGTGGCAGAAGAAGGGACATCCATTTAGCCATCAATGCCAGTTGGTTTATTATTATGGGTGCAATACCATGGCTTAGTCGTGTTAAGGTGTGGGACAGAGATTTTGAGCTGGGAGATGCAAAACATGCCTCCAAAATTAAACTAGGTTTGTGGGAGAGTCAGTTGATTAATAAGAACCCTTGTCATTTTACAAAACTATATTTGGTGTTCAAGACCGCGCCCTTGCAAAAATGTTATGAATTTACACAAGCGTTGAAACAGCATTTTCAATGTAGATTTCAAGAGATGGCCAAAACTTATTCAATCTTTCCATATCTTTGCTGCATCAATGTCCACTGAGTATACAAAAGACAAATCAGTACCAGCGCATAGGAGATAAGTGTTTTATTTCCTGAAGTTTGCTATAAAGAGAAAACTTATGTACAGTTTAGTTTATTATTTAGGGAAATGCCTGTTTGTCTACTATACTGCATTTAAAACCAGAGTTATTTTTGCATAGATAGGTTTAGGAAAAGAGCATATAATGTTTAATTCACTTGGTTTATCATCACCATAATAATAATAATAATAATAATAATAATATCACACAAAGTTATAAGTTTGCATTTTGTAATTTATCTGAAAATAAAATTAATAAAATGTAATTTCACAGTTACTATAGTTTTGATATGAAAACATGCTTGTTATATATACAAGATACAGTCCAAAAGCATGCATTTTTGTTGTAACTGTATGATTGTTGCTGCAGCAAATACAAGTTGGAGAAGATCACGATTTTGGGCTACGAGTAAACAATCAGTTCAACTCCAAGAGTGAGCACATGAAGGCTCAGTGGTGGTTTCCTTAAGAGCCTTTTTGTATACTGTTTATTATGGAATTTTTACGAGAAGAATGGCAAGCTATTTTTGTGTAAAAGGTGAAAAATGTGTCAACATTTGCTCTAAACTGGTCTCTAATTATGGGGACGATGCACTGGACTATGGTAATGTGAATAGGCAGATGAACAAGCTTGAAACAGGAAGTGTGTCGTGCACTGATTTGCCACACTTAGGCTGACCTTGCTCATCTTGTAAGTTTGTGAACACATGTATCAACCTCATTCCAATGATCGTTGAATGACCATAGAGGAAACTTGTGCTAATTCAGGCCTCAGCCATGAGACAAAAGTGAGTGCCCGTTGTGTGCCAAGAATGAATGATGAAAACAAGAAAGAAATTGACACACAGTTCAAAACCACATTTTTTGGAAAGCTGGTCACTATGGATGAGGCATTGACTCCTCTCTTCAATCCTGAAAAAAAGAAGCAGTCAAAATAATGGAAACATTCAGACTCACCACCCCCAAAGAAATTCGGAGCTGGCCCACCTGTGGGACAATAAGAGTGTTATTGTGTCATATCCTATTCCAAAGGGTATGACAATCATAGGAGAATATTACAGACATTTTGAAGAATCAACTATTACCTGCAATTGCAGAAAATTGGCTGAACTGGTCGGAAAGTTTATCCCCCACCAAGACAATGCTCTGACTGTCACCAAATTCCTACTGCAAAGTGGAATTGAGACACTTTGACATCATTCCCTATTCACCTGACCTTGCTCCAAGACACTCTGAATTACATGACTATTCCAGCATGTTTGATGGGCTTGGCTGGTATGCTAATTTGCCAAAGGAACTATATATTTACATATTTTAAATTGAAGTTCTAGGATAAATTGTGTATATTTCTAGATGAAATAGACGTGTATGATGATATGCTAAAACAATATGCATAAGCATAAGTGTTACAAAAAGCACTTGAAATGGCTGTATAATTAAGACTGCCTGTGAACCAGTTCCAACATAACTCTCATTCCACTTTCCCTCCTGCACAATGAGTATCTTGTGAGTATTGTAACTGCTAATTCCTTTTCATGAAATTCTAACATTGTTTCACAATTTCTAGCTGCATGGTATGAAGAAGCAAATATTGAATCAAAGTTTTATTTTGTAAGTTTAAGTATGCAACACATTTTTCTATGCAAAATAAAAAGGAATATATATTTCTCATTTATCACTAAAACATATGCTCAAAAACATGAAGGGGAAAAGAATAAGCCTATACATAGTTTGAAATTTATGTCAAATGCACAGAAACATTTTCGTCGCCATCATCACCATCTTTCATGGTTTAAGCCATTTGGCTCATTCCAGTCTCATCATTTAAATAGAAATATTTTGTTTTTTCTAATTCAACAACTTTCTTTTATCATTAAAAACAAAAGCTTTTGTCTATGATAATCATCTTTAATTTTTAATTTGTAAATTATATATCTTCAACTATGTTTACATTTTTTTTTTACCTTGAAAAAAGACAAAAATTTATGAATAGAAGTGGAATATTTAAAATCTGGGAGCAATTTAGTAGTGGAAGCTTTCTTCCCCATACACACTGCGACATAAAAAAGTCTTTATACACTGCTTTCCAGTAAGCCAAGTTTTTGCAATTCTTCTCAGTCACAAAATTTCCAAGATGCAAATGTATATCCACATCTATTCTATATCTCACATAACTGAAATAACAACCCTGAAAAATGTAAAAAGGATAATAAAAAGTGTATTTACCTTAACTCGCAATATTTGTTCCCTCAAATCTTGAAGATCATTAAACGTTGACTGTGCTGTTATGGAATATACTAAAACAAACCCTTGGCCATTTTTCATATAAAGATCTCTCATAGCAGTAAATTGCTCCTGAAAACAACAAATATAAATAATTAAACAAGTACAACAGAATAATTGTTATTTTTGAAAATCATACAATTAGGCAAATAAAATTAAACAGTTTAAACTAAAAGGTGAGCACCATTATTATTAATTCTATCTGGATATTGACACCTGTTCTGTAACTTCTGGTTAAAGTTTTATCATTTGTATATGCTCCTAACCAGTTGCTAGATGCTATTTGGTATTCATAAAGTAAAAGCATAGATATGCTAAATCTGAAAAAAAATTATCTAGCATGCATGAAAAATAGATGTCTAATCTAGCTTCTGAAAATTTGTTCTATTTAATTAATGGAGAAATATGCATTCACAAGGCAGTAGAAATGAAATATTCATATTTATTTACTTTCATATCACAGCAGCATTGTACATGTTACCCCCTACTAAACAGAATTAACCTTCACCCAAAATAAATGTTTTGTCATTTCTGTTATTCATTCCCCCACCCCCAAGAATATCTCATCTCTGTAATCAAGTTATTACCTTTAATTCTGTCACTCAACCCTCAAAAACTTAGCCTGCATCAGAAAGTCTTATAACCTATTGCTTTCACTCTCCTACACATACCAGACGATACCAAAGTAAACAACTACAAAGTGAAACTTGTGCATAGTGTGCAAAATTATTTCTTTTCAGATTAATGGTAGAACACAAATGTATAAAGTGCATATGTAGGATGTACCAGAACCCATACTCCATTTCAGTACTGTTTGGAGATTACAAGAAAACATAAATGCATGTAATTTTTAATATCCCACTCATACTTCGAAGAATGCAGTTTGCATTGCTTCGTTAAAAAGCACTTAAAACATCAAACCTGATAAGAGTAAGAAATCTTAACAGTTTTTGATTTATGAGACCTCTAAAGTGGAACCAAAGTGGAAAATGATGTCCCTGAAGTCCATTTCCATGAGAAATATGTAAACAGTTTTCCCATTTCATTATTTGATAACAGAGAAATGCAGCACTTATATGGCAATAGTAAACATGTGGCATATTTGTTTACTTCTGTAACGTAGCATCACCATCATTTATGATACACTTGGCTATATGTTACAATAACTCTTCATCCTGAAGAAATACTGGCCATTTATGATAATTCCCCACAGATTCTACCATCAGGCTCCTAAATTTAATGGTCTGCATGTGGAAGTTATAACGTGTAATCATAGTGTATAGATGCTATGCTGTAACTTTCACTTTCCTACACCAGCTGAAGCCAAAGTACACATTTACTGAAATTGAGGCAAACTGCCCAAAGTGATTTTATTCAACTCTATAAATGTAGAAAGTGGATACTTAGGATGCATCACCATTATCTTCTCTTCAGTATGGTTGGAGATTATTATAGAAATATATGTTCTAGAAATTAATAATGCTGCATGCAGCACTTTCTTGATTGTGTGGGCATATACCAGCTTTCAATTTATGGAAGCACATAATATTACCTCACTACTTTTGCAATGTGCAGGTTGGATACCACATAGCAGCAAAACATTTTCACATCCATCATTATAGAAGTGTATTCTAATTAATAATGATGTATGTAGCACTTGTTATATGAGTAACGTTTTATTATGCTAGCTTTCAATTTATGCAAACATAATATGGCCATGTGACTCTCAATTCATTTCGATCACTAACTGGAGTGAACCTTACAGTTTTAACAATAGCATTGTTTTACAAAATTCAGCACATATTTTATATTGTTCTGTAGTGATTCTATGCATGTTTTCATTTCATATTCAAGAGCCTGGAGCACCAAAAATGGATTTACATATACTTTTAAAAAATTGCATCCAAAATGTATAAATTTGCAACTGGTTGCTTCAGGATGCTTAAAATGTGAAAGACAATAACAATAACATCACCATATCCAGCACAATTACAGAATACTGCCAAAGTTGTTCAGGGCTCATTGTTAGCAATTGAATAATGGCAACAATCTTAAACAAAAATTTATGAAATAGTCATTGTTATGCTCTATATTAACCATTTCACAGAGAGCAATTTAAACACCTCACTCGCTATGCTGTGTCATTCAGGTCATGAAATCAACAAAGAATTAAACTTTTCAAGTCAGCAACCCATTGATTTTCCCTGTCTGGAAAATATTTTTATTACAGAAGAGATACTGATGAACATTCCATAACATGAATTTGAAAACTTCTTAAAAATATCAGGATTCTTGGCTCTATCTATGAAGCCATTCACTTTACCAGCCAGCAGTTTATTTAAATTGAATATGCAAATGCTCTCAAACATTCAGATTATACAAAATGCACCTGTAAGTATTTAATTTGCAACTCTTAAAAATTTAAAAGAGGTTATACAGCTCAATACTTGTTAGTGTCTTATGAAAGTGCCGGTATTTTCCAATTAGTTTTAAAACATTTGAATTTCTGGATATTATCAATTTGGTATCATCATTTCAAGTTATATAAATGTGAGGAGTATTTAGATATCATAGCAGCATCCCATATTTTGTACACTAATTTTCACTATTTAAATAATAGAAAGTGTAACTGACTAATGCAAAATTTAAAAAATGAGTATATACAGAATGTGCCTTAATTAATATTTATTGAATAAAATTTCAATTGGAATTCATATAACAGATCTGGAGCACAACATACACTACTTTATCATACAAATTTTACCATCAGCTACACTATTAATAATTACCAGTGTAGAAAAATGCTGCTGTTGATTTTGAATATCACAGAGCTTTGTTATAATACCATGCATTCCTTGCAGGACTCTTTTCAGAGTTAAATTCAAGCTGGAAAATAGCTATTTGAATCAAATAGGAGTAAAAACATAAGATTACACTCAAACTTCACTCTTGAAATAAAGTAACATGAAAAACAAAACAAAACATTGGACAACGTTTTAAAGGAAACATGAGATATTTAAAATATAAGCAGACAGATAATTCAGCTGTAGTACATCATTTTTGGGCTCAAAACATAATTTTCACAGTGAGCCCAAGTAATTAAAATTAGTGCAGAATCCAACTGGATTAACAGTTTGGAAAAATCTATTAATTTTAAAAAACAAAAACAAAGTCGTAAATTTTGACATACCACAAACAAATGGACTCATCTCAAAATACCCAGAAGAAAGACCTCCACAGGCTGCTACCAAGAGTTTATCAGTGAATCTCTGTTGAAAATGTTGGCAACAGCTACCGAAGCATGTCTGAAGTTACTTTATTTCAAGAGTGAAGTTTGAGTGTAATCTATGTTATTACTCCTATTTGATTAGTTACTTCACTGTATATTCCCATCAATGTTTTAATAGCTATTTTAATGTTTTTACTCATATTTGATTAGTTACTTCACTGTGTATTCCCATTAATGTTTTAATAGCTATTTTAATATTCATACATACTTATTTAAGACTATTTGCTTGGAAACCATGTGGCATTAGATTTTTTACAGCAGATTGATAGTATGTCATTTTATAGACTAATTCAAAGTTTCTTTCTCCTTAAAAATATCTAAAAATTTAGTTGTGCTATTCTCCTACACTCGTAACGAATGCAAATGCTGTGAACTAAAGAGGGGGAATAATGAAAACTTGAAAATTGGCTTAAAGGTGTATATTTGTAAGGTTTCAGTGGAAAAGTACTGTTGGAATTGATGTGAAATTTTGAATTTTCCCCTTTCTGCTACTTCACGTCTTTAACTGCAATGGTCATATCAGTGGCTTTTGGAACATATTGCCTAACAGAATGATGTTAACCATCCAGTTTTCACTTAATTTTATTTCTTTTGGGTTTTTGTCTATTAGAACTTACAGAGTAGGCAGGTATTCTACTAACCGAACAATAGGATTAGCCTCTGACAATATTGTAATTTGCAGTATTTCAAATTAAAGAGTAGGTTCTTGAAAGCTACATGAACTACAATAAATTACATAAAATATTAAGAAAATTTAAACTTGCCTAATCTTACATTGCAAATTGCTTTGCCTCTAATCATAGAACAGCATAAAGCAAAAATTTTAATTAAAAACAACAGAATCAAATTTGTAAGATTTAAGTACATGAAACAGCAAAAATACTTATGCATATAAATAAGCTTCATAATTCTGCTTCCTGTAAGACTACTTGAGTCCCATGTGCAAAATACAATAGAAAGAAACCTTTCATGAGATATAATGGAATAATAATGAGTGAGTCAAAAAAGAACGAACTGGTTGTGCGGTGCTTTGCCTGTCTGCATCCTCAGCACTCATTGCCATCTGCGCTATCATAGAAAGGTGCAGATGAATTCATACAACATTTCTAAAATTATTTTTGAAGGCTTCACTTACCAACTTTATGAAAGGAGATGCTGAAACTGGCCATCATTGTTGTTCATACATTTTTGGCACCTCTTTAGGAAACTATCCACCACTAGCCATTGTTCACCTTGAGAAATGCTGGTAATTTCCTGGCAGATATTTTGTTTTAGTTCTTCCAGGTTGTGTGGGTTTGTCTTGTACACTTTATGTTTTAAGTTACCCCAGAGATAGAAATCGCAAGGGGTTAGGTTGCAGGACCAAGGGAGCCCCAAATCTCTAATAATAATTCTGCCCTGAAGCAAACTTTCAATTGTTCTCATAGAAAGAATGGTCATATGAGCTGTTGCAGAGTCTTGTTGAAAAAAGGCAAAATCACACTATCTGTTAATTCTTAAAAAAAAAAAGGGGGGGAGGCAAAATTGTATTTTTGTATTACGGGCGCCAATTAATGACTCTATAAAAAAATTGGCCCTATTCACCAATTTTTCTATCATGAAGGAGTACTTCATGAGCAATATTAGGCTTCTCAGAGCTCCAATAACGATTATTTTGTGTACACGCATATCCATGAAAGTGGAACCAAGCCTCGTCTGTGAAAAATATTAAATGTAGGTCTATTTCATAATTGTATATACTAGTGAGAGTCCACTCACAAAATATGCACCAAATTACAGGATAACTTGGTTGAAGAGCATGTCTATTATTTTATATGGTTTTAACTTCAGCAATTTAGTACCTCTTCACAAAGAAATGCCCATCTGTTGGTGAAAGACGTCTAAGCAATTTTTGGGATGACTTCTCCAAATGACCTATGTCTAATGTTTCTTCGGTAAGAACCCTATGCCATTTTTTAGATTTCTTAGCCTGAATATTTCCTGTAGCCTGAAATTTACTGTACTGTTCATGGATTGTTGTTTGGCCTGGAACTTCTACATCCTAGAAATCTTTCTGCAAATCATACTTTCACCTGGTAAGTTGACCGAGTTAACATATGCAAATAAAAAAAAACACCCTGTGCAGTAGGAAACATGTGCTGAACCATAACACACTTTGTGACTAAGTACAGAACAAAATAATAAATCACTCGTAATAGCTGAACCGCATCATATCACTGTCAACTCAATGCTACACTTACAGAGCAGAGCAAAACTGCATCATATGCATGACTTTGTTTACAGCAGCAGTGTGAAATCATGTGTCCACACACCCAGTGGAAAAACAATGCACAGCCGGTTCGGAGATTTTTTACTCACTCAGCAAGAGGTGATGCATCGGAGCTTCAAAACATCTGTATTGAGGGAGGGGGGCTTAGTCAATGTTTTTTTTCTGAATCTCTGTATCAATATTGTGGAAAGATATTTCATACAAAAACCAGAATATATAGTAATCTAATTTTAATAACCATAATAATAGGTTATAATTTAATTAATCTAATACAGAAACCAGAAATGATCCCAGAAATTCCTCATAAAATGGCAATAGCAAAGTTTAAGACTGCTCATAGATCATGAGTGGAAAAACATTTATAAAAATTACGAATATATACTAGTCCAAATTGTCTTCTATGCAACAAAAAAGGAGAAATGACTGAAGAACATCTGGAAGCCTGCAAAATAATATTTGCTGGATTCATCACAGAAAGCTATAGGAGAGCAAGGGTGCCATTGGCTTCATTGCCAAGGTACGACAGGTGAAAAAACCAACATATTGTGAAAATAAATCTTAAAATGGTAGCTGTAAGAACCTACAACTTCGCCACCTTAAGAAAACTTTTGAAACAAATGCGGACTGCAAGATAGGGGCAAATCTCTGCATTTCTCACATAATGAGCAATGTACAGCCTGGTTACAATTATTCTGGTGCTGTGAAGTGTGAACTGTGCCTTAAGAGACAGAGAGGGAAAAATAATAATAATAATAATAATAATAATAATAATAATAAATTAATAATTATAATTAGTGTACAGGTTGCTCCTTCCCTTTAGACGAATAACCTTTAATGAAGGTGCAGTGAGCTAGCCTGCCCTTGATAAACAGGTCCGCAAATAGATTATGTTACAATAACAAGCAGCTCTGCTTCCTTATGATTACATTTCGAGAATACATAGTAAAGGTGAGTAAGTGATGTGCAGCTAATCTCTCATTTAAAAACATCATTTGTCAAGAATGAATGTGCGACCTGTAATTAAATTATTAGTAGCATACATATTACTAAGATTATGTAATCAGAAAGAAAACCCACCAATCACTGTAAATGTCAGGAAGTAATACAAACAATTAATTTTTTTAATGAAGATTAGGTGCCAAAAATTTTACAGACAGCATCAAACATGTGACAAGAGAATCTGCTGAAGTGATTGGTAAATCAAAATCCACATCCACAATTTGTGAGTTATAAAAATGCACAGAACTACCAAGCATTAGAAGGCAAAAGCATCACCAGAAAGAGACATGGGTGAGTATTTCTCGTTTCCACTGGTGAGGAAAAAAAGAAACTATTGTAGCCATGAGCCTAGAAGAAAATTAACAATGCCATTGCTCCCACAATTGGTTTAAGATGAGAATATACACACAGACTTAGAGAGAGGTAGATGGGAGTATTTTGAGATGATGTGCTGTTTAGTTTTGTGTTACAGTTATTCACATAACAACGACCCTGTACATTCTAATTTTAAACTGCAATTACTAATACAAGTGAGCAAGACAGAAACAAAGATTTACCAATAACCCTAAACTCAATAAAGTAAAAAAAGCTTACAGAGATGGATCATTCAAAGAGTATAACAAATGAGCTGGAATAATATCTATTCTTTTCACATTTTAATGATATGTGAATATGGATAGTACTAGTTTTGATGAGCAATAAAGAAAGCCCTGTATCACATACAGGTACTGACATAAATATTTGGTCACATAAGGCTTTCCTATATAATGCAAAGTAATTTGAAATAAAGAATTGGTACTAAACAAAGCTGATGCTGAATATAAACCATAAACAAAATATTTAAAAAAATTTGGCCATTTGGAATTTTTGTAACAATGATCCCGAAGAGTGATGGCAGTTATACGGGCTGAGGATTCACATACCTAATATGAATTATGTTTATTTTTTGTATTTTAGTTTTAGAAGATAATAGATTATTTACAATTTTTTTACGTATTTAACACAAATGTTAGAAGAATTAATGTTTTTGGGTGCATAGATAAGACCATAACTTTAAATGCCAAAGTTATATTAATGCAATATGTTCTACATACCCAGTTATAAAATTAACAAACATAAAAAAAAAAAAAAATGACAAGCAGCACAAGATTTGAACCTAGGGACTTATGATTAGGAGCAAGGCCTTCTTAACCTCTCGGCCACCGCAACATTCTGCAAGTATTTATTTGTATTTGTTGTTACTTAAATGTTTAATGTGTTTTTAGGAAAGCAAAAGGTTGAGTTGAATGATTGAATATTTTTTTTGTATCCCTGCAAACATAGGAAAATCTTCTACTAAAGAAACTGAAGTTTTAATCCTCTCAGGGTAGAAGACAAATGAGCAGTGTGATTTAACAGTACAGAAAAAGCATTAGAAAGGCCTTGGGTAAAATATCAGAATTTCCAAAACTTCACAAGAGGATTCTCTATTATGGAATCCATCAATTGCAGGTTTCCAGGTAACAAGCACATGTACATGTGCACATCCACACACTCTCCCCATCTCCAACTTGATTCAACCATTTAGAATATTAGAATGCCTACCTGGTCATATTAAAATTTGTCCATGATCATAGACAGGAAATTAAAGAATCATGCAGAAGGCAAGAAGGAAAAGCTCTCCAGAACAGACGCATATATTTCAAGATAAGATCTACAACTTTTAGACTGATAACACATCATAAATAATTGTGAATAAATTAGGTATCTGGACTTAAAAAAAATATGCCTCTTATTTATGTGATGCAATAAACATATGCAACTTAGGATAAAAGTTAAAAAGGCTGAAGGAGGTAATTGCCATGACTTGGTACACACACATGGAGATTTGGCAGAAAGTACCCTACAGATGATAAAGAACCATTTTCTCTAGAGTGGGGATTTGTTCGGGCATTTAAAATGCATTTTTGTATTTTTTCAACACTAAGAAACCATCACATGCAATAAAAAGTATAATTCTACATTAAATCTTATTTAAATCGGTCATTGTTTCACCAGCTATTCTACCTCTGATTTCAAATAAATACTGCCAGTGTTTCAACTGAACATCAGAAATTAGTTACTTTTCAGTTACCTGTCACTAGAGAAAGATGTTCTAAATGTAACTACCAATGTGTCATTCTTCACAAGGCTTCATCAAAGTTGTCACTTCCTCCAAATGTTGGCCAAGAAACTGTTTTGATTGACATTTTCATTGTGTAGTTTTAGTTTTTAACACACATTATTACACTGTTCTACAAAAAGTCATGCAAAAAGAAAAGAAAAAAGGCAATACTTAAGACAATTTTAAATAAAAATTTGATATTAATGGTGTGAGCTGACCAAGAGTTTAATCTTTTTATACTGCTAGAATTCAGGTAAGTTGGTACATTGCCAGCAGGGCTAAGTGGTTCCACTTGTACTGTTTGTATCCTTTGAAGATGCTACAAAATATTTTTATTTTTTTTTGCCCTTTGCATGAACTAACATTTTCTGGCAACTGACCCAAATTTGTTTACAATTTGGGTCAATTCATGCAAGCTATTTCATGTCATATGACATGATCAGAAATTACCTCAAGTTTAATTTGATGTGGCAGTCACTCAAGATTCTGGGACTGCAAACTAAAAAACATTTAACATGATCTTTCAGTTCATGCGATAGAGGCAGCAGTCATTTGACCTAATACACAGAACCATCACATAAAGGGTAAAGGTTTTAGCAGGGTCGCAGCCGTGTGCCACTTTTCTCCCTCTTGGCTACAGTCCCAATTATTGTGCCACTTTCCTCTCAAAATGAGGCATGATTTCACTTAACTCACAAGATAAATTGCTATTGGGCATCTCAAACTCTAAAACACGCACATGTTAGTCCACTACATGATTCTATGCTAACTGTTTGGTGTGCTATGAGTGCAAATAGAATAATTGGCCCCATTTTATTTTGCAAGTGTAAATGAGTGCCATTTGCAAGCTCCTTGATGTAGAAGCTGGACAATGTTACACCCGAATGAGTTGACACACATGCAGTGGTTTGCATCATATGCAGCAGTTGTGTCAGTTTCGACTGGAAATTTGGAGCATGTACAGTCCTGTGCAAATTAATAGGAACAGAACAATAACACATTTTTCGTGCTTTCATGAATTTATTCATAAATTACCTACAATTTACATTTCTTTTCTTTTTTATAAGTTCCATTACACGATTAGGCAATGACTCCACAAGATTGGAACACACACATTTTTTTTTTGAAACCATGAAACCAACCTGAATTAAAGCTAATTTTGGTGGAAGTCAAATTTTGCAGGTCTCTTTTTACAAATAGTCCACAAATTTTCTATGGGTTTAATTTCAGGCAAATTCCCTGGCCATTCAAGCACACGAGCATTGATATCTTTGAAGAATTTCTTCACTTTCTTAGAAGTGTGGCAGGGAGCTAATTCTTGCTGATAAATTCTGTCATGTTTCGGAAATCTTTTCCGGAGTTTACAACAACTCTCATCAGTACTGTGATGTAATGATTACTTTTCATCATACCTTTTGGAGTTAAAGAATCTAAACCTTCATAGGCGAAACAGTCCCAAAACATTTTTTTCTTGGGTTGTTTTACAGTCTGTTGAAAATGTGCAGAATTTGCAGGTTCGTTATTTCCTCAGCACACATACTGAACCCGCTGATCTTGCACTTCGAAATGAGTCTCATCAGATGTATTTCTTATGCATTGGTTGTGTAAGAAGTTTCTTCACAGGTTTTCAGACTTTTCTTCGCACTACTAACAGTCTATGACAGCCATTAAATGCATCTAGATTCATTCCCCTGTCCCTCAGGTTGTAATTGAATTTCACAGCAGTGAGCCTAGGATGTGTTTTGGTTTTTCTAAGGAGAAAGCAGTCATCCCTTGATGGTCTTCTTTTGTTGACCATATTTGCCCTTTTTCTTTGCTTTAATGGAGCCAATCTCATTGTACTGATGAATTCTATGTACAATGGCTACGCCAACACTGAACTTTATAGCTATCTTCTATCTTTCTTTGTGTCATATAAGTATTTTGTGCTAATGCCAGATTCACACTTCGCTTCCTGGGAGAGATATCCATTGAAGACCAAATTTTAGAAGTATTACAAGAGAAATAGAAAACTCTACAACATCCCAATAAATGCACTTTTGAACTGAAAACCAACTACCACACAACAACTTACATTAGAAACAAGCAACAATGGCCAGAGAGTGTACAATTTCCTTATAAGCACAGTGCTGACAATTGTTTGAGAAAATGGAGCAAAATTTACCCTATTCCATTTAATTTATGTGGGACTGTAGTAGTAGCTGCTGAATGTCAAAAAAGGATTATAGAGCAGCATTGCTACAAAAGCATCAAAGAAAGACTTTTCGTGAGCAGATTCTGATTGTAATTAGTTTGTGGAAGATATACAGAGTAGCTTGTTGGAGCAACAAAACAAGAATTACTGTTACAATATTCATAATTTCAGTCATGTTGATGTTGACAAAAGCTTTGTTTTGCTAGGTCTGCATTATGCGAGATCTATATTTAGGTTCTCTTGTGCACATATAGCGTTAGTGGTAACCATTATTGCAATGTACCTGCAAATGTGATAACCATCCAAACACCTAACTTAATTGTTACTGATAACCATTACATGTAATATTAACTGCCAACATAACCATTAAAAAAATAACTTAATCATTACTAGTAACTGTTATATGTAACCCCTATTGCACTCTGTGAAAGTTAGAATCATTGATCGAAAATAACAGCCACACCTCTAGTAATGACTAATCCTTGATCAGAACTAAGGAATACTTAATAGCATTCCTGGCATTTTGGATTAAACCCTACATATTTTTGCAATAGCATAAAGGACTAAAGTGTAAAAAATTAAAATAGAAAAAACTGTTTTTGCATGCATTATTTTTTAAGTTAGTTGCATGCTCAAAATATGAGTGGTAAAAAAAAAAAGTATTAAAATAGTGCAACCATAGCTGTAAAAATACAACCGTACCACTTAGTCAAAATATTCCAAGTACTTGACAAATTAAAATTCTATTCTCATCTTTAATTGCATTTTAGTTCTCTCTAAGCTTTTAAGTAAGGATAAAAATAAAAATAAAAAAAAAAAAAAATAATAAAAAAAAATAGATGCAATTTCTAAGAGATGTAATTATTGCACTGAGTCCACCAACATCCAATATTATTTTGTATGCATACTATAAAAAAAAACTTGATAAAAGGTCTTACTGTGCCAGCTGTATCAAGAATTTCCAGCATACATTGCTGTCCATCCACCTCAACTTGCTTTCTGTAGCTGTCTTCAATGGTTGGATCATATTTTTCAACAAAAATTCCTTGCACAAATTGAACTGTAAGAGCAGATTTGCCCACACCACCGCTACCAAGCACCACAATCTTGTATTCACGCATAATCAAAGCTGATGCCCTTTTCCAATGATCCTGTAGAAAAACAAAAATCCAGTTAATATTATTGATATGTAAGTATTTCTCAAAAACCTAATTTTTCAAATTTAACTAAAGAAACATATATGAACAAAGTACATCATCATGATTCAAGCACTTATTTTCTATCCATGCTATAATAATTGGAAATTACTGGTGAAAATTATGGTAATAAGTTTTAAGTATAGGAAAAATGTGGTTTGCTCAACTAAGGCAGGGGAAAATTTTCATTACTTACTCATTTCACTTCTGATCCATTCATACATCTCATTTTTAAATATTAGATTAACTCTTTTGTGTCTTGCATTCCTTAAAGCTTAGCACTTCTGCACATATGAAAATTTACATATTCATTAACATACATTGAAATAATGCAGAATTACTACCAGCCACCAAACATTTATTAGAAACCAATTCTATAAACCAGCAACTCTTTGTCACATTTTATTTTGCTGGATCTACCAATCAGAGGCATCGCCAGATGGCAGTTTTGGTGTTTGAAATCCCCCCTTGCTAAAAAAACAGTGTGAATAACAAAATATAATTTTAATTCCAGCTTCTATACCTTAATCTATGAATATAAAATCAATTTTTAAATAATATTTCAGTTACTCAGGATCAATTCATATAGTTGTTTAAAAATGGATTCCTCTATGCAAGATCCTTCTCAATATTTTTTTGGCTACGCTACTGCTGCCAATTTATATTGTTCACAACTATCATAGATTGATTTTTCTAATACAGTTCTTTAACTCATTAATTCTGTCTTCAATCATGAACAAGAGCTTTCACTAAATTTTTCAATTACAACTGGCTGTATGGCATTTACCCCATTGCCACTGCATTGTTGCTATTATCAGCTTCAAATGTACATCACATGAAAATAGGGTGCAGTAATCCTCATAAATTCAGAAAGAAGGAAATTTGACCTCACATTAAAACTCTATATCTGGCATTTAAGACAACCTGCAGGTATACACATTGAATATGAAGTGATTCTAAATTGAAGCCCACCCCTAAAGTGACGTTTATGCAGAAGATGCAGACGTATCATTTTCTTTACTTTTCTTATCACATGAAAGACTTGCATCTTGTACCGATTGCAAAATGTTTCTTTGTACATCTAGCTCAAAATGCACCCACAGAAAAGTTTACCTTTGGTCACTTTCAACAGCAATGGGGAAGAATTAATGTCACATACTTAAAATAAATTACTCAAATTTCAATTTTCTAATGTTTTGCATATAATCGCTTCCAAAGAAAATCACTCTTAAAGAAACCAGGTCACCTGAATTGTAAATTTAGCACCTGATATGATTTATTCAAATAATTAAGAATGCTATTCGAATTAAAGCCACATATACAGGGTTCACATAAATGAATATCGGGGTTTTAACTCTTTATAATATTTATTACATTCAACTTACAGTTATAAATGATATGTCAAATGAAAAAGCAACTCAAACAGATTTGTTTGTTGGCACAAGTGCGCATGTGCGTGCAATGTTTCTGCCGCAATCCACTAGACAGCGATAGTAGCAAAGATGGCGATTAGTAAACAGAAAGCGTTTTGTGTTTTGCAGTTTGCAAAGACCGAATCTGTAGTTACTGTGCAACGTGCGTTCCGTATTAAGTTTGGTTGTGATCCTCCTAGTGATAAAAACATTCGTAGATGGTATAATCAGTTTGAAGATACCGGCTGCCTTTTTAAAGGGAAGAGCACGGGACGACCAGGAGTAAGTGAAGAGGCTGTTGAGCGAGTGAGAGAGTCGTTCACTCGTAGCCCAAAGAAATCAGTCCGGAAGGCTAGTCGTGAATTACAAGTTCCTGTGTTGACTGTTTGGAAAGTTGTAAGAAAACGCTTACAGCTACGTCCTTACCGTTTACAGTTATTACAGGCTCTAAAGCTGACAGACCACGGATTACGTGCCAAATTCGCAAACGACATGTTTCATGACAATTTTGTGGATCGTGTTGTCTTCGGTGATGAATCGAACTTTCACCGTAGTGGACATGTTAACACTCATATTGTGCGCATCTGGGGCTCAGAAAATCCTCACGAGATGGTACAAATGCAACGAGATTCCCCTAAAGTGAATGTTTTTTGTGCCGTATCCCGGCAAAAAGTTTATGGGCCTTTCGTTTTTGGTGAACCTTCTGTAACTGGCACTTCTTCCCTTGATACACTAGAGAAATGGCTCTTCCCTCAGTTGGAAGAAAATGAGCCAGAGAACTTCATTTTCCAGCAGGATGGTGTGCCACCTCACTGGCATAACGAAGTACGCAATTGGTTGAACTGTACCCGAGCGCTGGATAGGCCGCAAGGGCCCCAATGACAGGGCTTGCTATGCATGGCCTCCATGTTCTCCTGACCTAACGCCAGGCGATTTTTACCTTTGGGGCTTCATCAAGGATCGTGTGTACGTGCCTCCGCTACCAGCTGACCTCCCTGAATTAAGAAACCAGATTGAAGCAGCTGTTGCTACAATTACTGAATACACACTTAGCAACGTTTGGGAAGAACTCGGCTATAGACTTGATGTGTGCCATGTGCCAAAGGGTAGTCCCATTGCACATTTATAAGCTTGTTGGTAAAACTGTTTTGAGTTGCCTTTTCATTTGACATATCATTCATAACTGTAAGTTGAATGTAATAAATATTATAAAGAGTTAAAACCCTGATATTCATTTATATACACCCTGTACATTATTCAAGTTCCATCACATCATGCCTGCATATTTGGGACACCGCTTACTGTGTTTTTTATCAGAGAATTTCTGGTTCCCTATGTGTAAATGGTGACAAAGAATCAACTCTTCACCCATAGAGGATGAAACCAACAACTTTCATATATAAAATGTACACACACACATATATATATATTTTATATATTTCTAATTTTGGCTCATTCACATTTAGGTTTGAGTAACCCTTTTGTATACAATTTGAATTCAATGTTGTTCCTTACGACATTGCACTTTTCTGAGTTCTGTTATTTCATGCTGGTGATTCTCAAACTGTGTCTAATTCATATTCTTTTTCCACTGCTGGTTTTTGTGTAGATTTGTTCCTTCATATAGTCACAACTGTGCACTTTTGGTTATTTATATATTTGCTTTATAAAGGTGTAACTACAAAATAAGCAAAGAACAACACAATGCGTTAGGTTGCAAAAATTAATGTTTTGTGTGTTACATGTTCAAAAAGCAGGTTTACATATGAATGGATTAAAGGACGATATACTTTAAGTAAAAGGCATTTGGGAAAGCTCCTTACACCACTCTTTTGTAGAAAAGTTACAAAATCGCCATTTCATTACTGAGTAACATCTGTAATATTATTTTAACATGAAAAAATGTTCAGTCTGTTTATTGTTTAGCATTGTTTATTGATTTGAGTTAAATAACAAAATTTTCATGAGAATGAAAAGCAGCCACTCAGTGTGATGAATCTTTAATGAGTTTAAAATAGATACATATTTATCTGCAATTCATAATTACAGATTTATTCCAACTGTATAATTTGCATTTCTATAGTTTAGCAGTAATATTATGCCTTCTATGAAACTATAAGACAGCACATTGAGTGTATAAATTGAGATACCTTTTCTTGAGGGGTTGCAATTTCTTATTCCCTTTCCTGCAGACTGAAGGCAGGTCTGTATTGCCTTATCAACAAAACATATTGATTCAATGATGGGCTCAACATGTTGGCAGTTAACAAACATCTCTGCCAGTCAACAAGCCTTCAAAACATGTTAATTCAAACATGTTTTGTTGAAACAAAATAGTTTTCCATCTGCACTGGAAAACATGTTGAGTACGCTATGTATTAGACAAACGTTGTGCTGAACCAACTAACTTTGGCCTGACATGCACATAACTGGCCCATGCTTGTTTACTAGCGTGGAATCCAGTGGATGAAGGAATCGACAATACAACCATTAATGAGATTCATGCAATACCCATCATCTGAAACATAATACTATAGAGATAAATTGAAGAAAATTAGAGTTTATGTGACCTTGCTCATTTGCTTTAATGTCAATAAGATGAGAGAGAGAGAAGAAAAGGTTAGACCTAAACTCAGTTCAACTGATAAAAAAAAAAAGCTACTCTAAAAATCATCTCCTCTTTTGCAGTTGTTAGTGAATTATTTTCCTAAAAATGTCTCATTGATTTTTATTCAAATACCATATAATATAGACAAAATGTGTATCTTGAATTTTCTGGGAATAGCCTGTAAAGACCACTTTATTTGGAAGGAATTTTGTAAAATCTTGTAGGTATAACTGCCAGGTTAAGCGATACAAAAACCGTACTACAAAAACAATGTAGAGACCTTTAAACATACTATTTATTTCAAATATCCTTAGTGACATCAGCCACTTCTAAGGCATTTGTCACTAATGTTTTGAATTGTTCAGTCCTTTGTCATTATTTAAGGCCCTGTCCATTTTTCAGTTGTTTCTTATGAAGGCATGGAAAAAGAATGAAATTTTAAGGTCAGCATATAGCACCCAGTTCTTTAATGTTTGACTATCGCTATGAATGTGTAATGTAGTAATTTCTGTAAAGGTTTGTTTAGGTTAAAATGAAGTAAATAAGAAAATAAGTTTTTGTATGGAGTTTGTATAGGCAGCCACTATAATGATAAAGAGTAGACAAAGTCACATAAATGTAAAGACACCCAATTTGTTTTTCTTTTATTCTTTGGGTTTTTTCACAAAACACACATTGTTACCACAAAGGGTGACATTTGATTATCCGAACCTACATCAATATTGATCTTAAACACAATGTGTTTAGCCTCACTTGTTTATGCAATGGAGACTGGAATGTTGATAAGAATTCCAGCTACATATGTGAGAACATGTTTTGCATTACATCTTTTTTTCAGTTGTGTATGTTTAGTGTACAGTAGATTATAGAAGCAGTGGAGGCCTGGTTTAAGAATAGACGGTGCCTAAACCATTCAACCAGTGGAATTTCCTATCTTCATATTTTATGGCTTGGAATGTTTTTTTTCTTTTCTTCTTGACGCTTATAAACCATTAAAAAAAGGGGAAAATGGTCTACAGCTTGCACTTTCAGTAATTTTTCCATTTTCAGCAATAGGTATACAAATGCTTAAATGGCAAGGCAATATGTAAAGGGTAGTATGCTTCCAGTTGAATCTGCTTCCAAAACGTCACATGAATGTGAATTATACTTGGTAGAGATTCTGAAACATAAGTGACCTTTCCTTTCCCTGCTCAAGTGTCAAGTTTGTGGTGAAGTTATGTTTAAAAATATGTTTCTTATCGGTTGCTTTCAGTGGTTATGGTTATGGTTATGATTAATTCTATGAGAATGCAGTATATATGGGAATTGTAGCCATATTAAATTAATAATTAATCACTTTATAAACAAATAAAGAAGAAATAAAAAAATTGCAATAAATAATTTCATACATTAAAACCAACAAATACTGTAACAATAGCAAAAATTCAAAGAATTCTGTTGCTGAATAGGTCATTAGTTAAGGCAAGTTACATTCGAAGATGCAATTAGCATGAAGTCATAGTTGTGAAGGTAATTAAGTTCCAGAAATCTCAGTAAACACAGAAACCCATTTGGTTCAAGCTTCAATTCATTGAATTAGTGTACATTCACAAATCAAAGTGATGCTTAAAGGTACACAAAAGCTATTTCTAAGAATTAGCTAAGAGGAACAATACTTGGGATTGAGCAAAGAGAATGAAATGTAAAAGTTGGCACTTACAACATGGGAACTACAATGAGGCAGTCTGGTGCAGGAGGGACTCAGGTTAATATAACAGAATGTATTTTGAAAATATAATTACTCTTGGGCCTCTTGTGATTCAAGCGACATTCTCACACTTCAAGGCTCTTGCTATACTGATTGTAGTGCAGCACTAGGCTCATTTAGCACCGATTGCAAAGGGATTTGCCAACAGTAGTTTAGTGAGTCATGGAAAACACTTTACAATGGAAAAAAATTCTGTCTACAACTTAAGGTTTTCAATAACCTGGAAGTTAGCAGATTTAATAAGAGACACTTGTAATACCTCATTCTTGGACACAGGAACAGTTGATTATTTATTATAAAACAGTTAGCAAGTCATTTCAAGCACATCAGTTATTAATCTCCAATAAATATTCTCAGCAAGTTTAACCGGTGTTGTCCATTCTATCTCATCCACACATACCCTCGGAAAAAGATCACACACCATATCACTGGAGTAGCTTAGCAGGCAGCAAAGGAACATGACAGTACTGTAACAATTTGAAAAATTCCCACCAGCAGTCACAATGAGAAAATCAGGCACGTTTATATACTCCTGGAATTATAGTGTTAAAGCATGTCCACAAGAATAACAACATATTGTGTGATGTTTGACTCATCTGAGAAGTAACACATGGAAAAATACCAGGCCAGTGAAGTATGATGTAGTTATGATTTATAAAAATTCAAATTTAGGCTGTGAGTTTCAAAGAATCTGAACATGATTGGACTAGTTTGACCAATTTGTGCACTTTGATGGGTTCGCCCATCATAGCTTAACATACACATTTTGTACAATGACGGGTATTTCCATCATTGGTGTTTGCAACAATTTTATGTGTGCTGCATTACCAATTGGACTGATTGTATCATCTGTTTTGGTCCTACAAGTCTCCAAAGGATGTCTCTGACTGAAAAAGCTGGCATGGTTGTTTGAACTGAGCTCGCATCAGCAAAATAAAAGAAGAAAAGCTCAAGAGTGAATCACAGAAGTCGTCAGGCTTCCATTATTCCATGAGCAGCACAGCAAAAACAATGGTTGAATCCATACAAATTAAAAAATGCAAGGCTTTTACAATTATTTTTTTTGAGGATATGGATGTGCCTTCAGATGAACTAGCAAATTATCAGAATCTGACGATAGTGAGAAAGGGAAAATGGGAGTGCCTGTATGCCAGCTTTACCAAACCAACTTCAGAGTCTGCCGTCATAACAACTTACAAATTTGCGAGGGTTGTGACATATAATGTTCCATTTTATGCACAATGCTCATCTATAGGTGAAATACATCCTTCAACAGCTAGGCACATCACAAAGTAATTTTTGTTATAAAAAAATAAAATAAAAGATGTTAGGATGTTAGGCAATTGAGATATATATCAGCCTTATAATTATTTTAAAAAATAGTGTGAAACTCAACACTAACATGATTTAACATTTTAATCACAAATTTTACTTTTTACACCATTTTACTTCAGTACAGCATAATTTATAATTCTTTCGTGGGAGAGATCAGCAATGCCATACAAGATTTTTTTTTAAAGTGGAAATATTTAAACCTCATGATGATTGCACTGTGGTAAGCTAAACATCAGAAACAGAAGATAAAAATTCTAGAGAAACTATAATCTTCTAATTGGCCTACAAACATAATTTTAAGTACCAAAATAGAAAATGTTTATTATATTATCAAATTTTATTCACAATTAAAATATAGCATTGAACAACAGTGGATAACATTTCTAATGATGCTGCCAGTATCCTGCACAAGTTAAAACAGTAAAAAAGTTAAAAGCAAATTTAAAAGTTTTATGCAAATGGTTATCCCAGGTACTGGGTTCTGATGAATATGATTAAATTTAATTTAAAGGTTTTATGCAAATGATTATCCCCAGGTACCAGGTTCTGATGAATATGATTAAAATATCTGTTCATTAGGTCATTTGATGCTCTTTCTATTTTTAGGGTTTTTATTCTTTACCAATTTCTTGTTATTGTGCAGCTTTGAGAGGATGTTGGTGGGGATGTCTGGTATAGTGGTCTTGATGCATCATAGACTGGAGAACAGCCACTCACTTCAGGACACCATGAGTGAGCAACAAGTGTAGATGTTTGTTGCACAACACAAGTTTCTGGCATATAAAGGCACCTAAGCTCTGGAAATTTTGAGAAGACTCCTGTGGAAGCAAGCCTTTCAAACATCCAGGTGGCTCAATGGCGCAAACAATTTTTGGCAGGATGGAAGCAATGGAAAAAGAGCCCCACCAAAGACAATCATGGACAAGCATCACTGCAGACAACATTCATGCTGTATGTGACTTTATTGAAGAAGCTTGGCACATAATTTCTGAAATTGTTTCACTTGTAAAAATAAGCTTTAAAATTGTTCAAGCCATCACCAACGATGAACTCAAGTTCCCAAAGTTGTCTGGCAGGTGGTTCCTTCTCTATGGAAAACCGAAAGAAATACATTGAACACCCCTGAAACATCCTCCTTACAGTCCAGATGTGTCCTCCTGTGATTATCATTTGAGCCAATGAAAGAACTTGGAGGAAGGTAATTCGATGAAACTGCACTATAGGTATGTATACAACTGGCTGTACACACTCTTTGAGAACAGCATCAAAAAGTTGCCAATTTGATGGCAAAAAGGTGTGTCAAATTCAGGAGACTGCGTAGAAAATTGAGATGGCTATTTCATTTTTTTGGGATTTAATACAATTATAAAAAATAATTCCAGTTTATATTCCATTCAACCTCATATAACATTTTTGGTACCTAAGCCAGTTTCTCATGAAATACTCAAACATTCTGAATTCCAATGAGCATCAATTGTTTTAAAATATGTAAACCACCAAAAAAATAAAAACAGATGTACTAACTATAGAGCACACTATTCAGCTACATTTCTTGCACAGGCTAATATTTTCACGTAAGTGTGTAAGCTAAATTCAGTATTTATGAGCAGCTACCTAATAGGTTTCAGAGAACAAGAACCTATTTGAATGTCTTTGTTTAGAAAGGGCATCAATCAGTATTTTCACATTTTCCTCTTTTTGGTTTACTTGCAATCTCTAGACATACACCTAATGTTTGGTGCTTTGTACTGTTAGTGACATGCACTCAAAATTTATGATTTGTTTTGAAAAGGCATCAGTCACTGACTAATGTCCTTTCAAAACAAAATAAGAGTTGGCCCTTGTTGGCAAGTGAGTATTGTTTGCGAGTTCTCCACTACAGATAGCACACTGGAACCATTAACAGCAACTTCATTTTGTTTTCATGCATTCACTTTTTTTACGTGGATAACTCCAAGTGCTACTAATAGTAATTTATCAAAGTATATTAAAGTGTTCATTTAATTTAAATATGTTAGAAAGTGCTGAGGAAGTTGGTGAACGAAAGAAGGATACAGCAAAATATAAAGGAAATGTGTTAAAAAGTTCCAAACTGCAAGTTATAGTGGAGTCCAGAAACCAGTACAAATGCCTGGATTTACCTGTAAGTACACTATTATGCATTTTGATAATACTGCTACAGTCGTAAAAGTAGTCCCCTGAACCTTTCTAAAAATAACAGCAACTGTCATTTGGACTTGATTTATAGTATAATATAACCTTAGTTTTTATAATTCAAGAATAACTTGTATTTTAAACATCACTAATACAAATTGTGATTCCATTATTTTTGCAGATGCAAGAAGAAGTGCTTGGTGATGAGAACTGTATGGATATATTTACAAAGCTTTACAGTATCATCACAAAGGATCTACAGGATTTGCACCCATATGGACTCATTGATGTACATGACACGAAACAGAGGTGCCCAACGTCAGAGTCAGGCAGAGTAAATTCTGCTTCGCTAAAATATCATGTCACATTTGAAGCTCACCGAAAGGAGATATGTCTTGATGCACTGTAATCAGTTTTTGCCATAAGCGTGAAACAGTTACACAGAGTGCATGATCTGAAACTAGCAGGAAAGACTCCAGAAGACCTTAGGGGTCTTTCTGCCTTAGGCAATGTGCTTTGATGGAACCAGTCACCTTAAAAATCCTGTATTATATTGAAAATCTGTACCGGTTCAATTACCACAAAAATTCTTCAGTAAGTGACTGAGGGCTTTAGGTAGATACATTTCAATAAAACTTAACTATATTATCTTGCATTCATGCAAAGCTGCATGCATATTATGAAATATGCATGCCATCTTTTTTAGATGCTCATCTCCCTAGTCTTCATTTGGTAAGTGTTGTGGAATTTTGGAAGCAAGGCATAGCTACAACATTGAGAAACAAAGTAAGCTATAGATTGTGATATAGTGGCTAATAACTCAGTTATTCACAGGAAATTAGATAACACCCCCAGCTCTCTCTTACCTGCAAAACTAGTGTCCAAGAAAAGGAGTTATATAGTATATAACCACTAATTCAGTTTCTAACCCCTTCACAGCTAGCTATTTGAACACTTAACTGTAATAACATGTGAGCCAGTCAGCTTAAATTATAATCTGTACTTTAAGTTTATGGTCTTCAAGAACAAAATTTACCCCATGATCCTTCAAAATGAGACAAGGATGTCTTATACCAAACAAATCTACAAGAAAAAGTAAATAGCACCCAAATTGTTTGAAGGTAATCCAGGTAATAATGACTGTTGGCATATTTCCACAGCACAGATCCTTGTCAGTTTTTTCAAAGGTAGAATTGTTTCATCAACTCTTTTCTCAGTGTTAAGATGAAACAATTTCTTATTGTGCTTTCGCTACATGTTCAAAATAAACAATGATACAAAGTCATGCATACTCTGAGGTGAGAAATACTGTATTTTCTAATACTTGGTTGTTGAAACCTGCACAAGTTTATAGTCAAATACAGGAAGTGTACGGTGATACATGCCATAAAGTGTTCAATAAAGGACTAACATATGTGTATTATAATACTCGACCTGGATGTTAGTCACAATTGTAGCATTGACATGGGAAAGGTAGTAAAAAAAAAATTGTTTTTTCATAGAGAAGGTAGTAAATGCAAACGACATGGCATGGAAACGGTTGCAAGTGAATTGGTAAGACATGTTAGTTGCTATGATTGATGCAAGATGGAACTTGTAAGTCACCGAAGTGTTGCATGGAGAATGTAGTAAGTCAGCCTGTCCTCTGGTGGGATAATGTATAAACTTTGCCTCCTCTAGACTGTCAATGGTGCATAAACCTTGTTTACAGCTATTATGATTACTCATAGTAATATTTCAATCACCAGAATGACTCCAAAGCCTATTCCATTCAAAATGACAACTACTGAAACTATTTTGACAGTATTGACCTAAATGTTTGGTACCAGGGCATTCATATATTGCATGTGACATGGTTTTTGGAATAATTGAGAAGAGGAAGAAAGTTGTACAGCAATGGTAATAGAAGAAGTTACAGAAATGATTAGAGATGCTAAACATTTTAAACCATTTAATGTAATCATGATGACTCCTGGAGATTTTTATGACTTTGCCATAGAATGCGACAGATATTTAAATACTACACTCCTCAAAATTGGTACTGTCAGTTGGATAAGATTTCAAAAGACGAATTTCCGTCAAACAAGACAAAACATTCAGTGAGTTAGAATCATGGAAGGTGCCCAATATCTTCAAAAGAGGGAAGTCCCTTCATGTGATCAAAAACAGTCTTTACAACCTTTTTGGAGAATTTCAACAATCAGTGAACCAAAGGACTTATTAAACATGTTAAGACTATTTGGATGTAAAATATCATGAATTTTATCATAAAATCTGTGCTTGATTTGTGTATAAACAGTCAAAAAGGTATACAGTGATTTTTCATGACAAGTTTTATTTCACAATTTGCACCTGAAACACAAAAGTAGCCTAGTTTTGTGTGTTTAACTGATAAATGTATTTATCCTTGATTTTTTGATAAATGTATTTATTCTTGATTTTTCACTAAGTTTGTACAATAATATCTGCTTCACAATTTTGGCAAACCTGTCTTTTTAGTCTATTGTAAAATTCATTTATTGTGTCAATATTTCCCATGTCAATGCTTCAATTTATAGGTTAGAAAATCCACAGAATAAAATGCCAATGCCTCTTCTGGATTTTAGGGACACAAATGTACATTTATTATCTCTTAGGAGGATATCCCAGACGAGTGCTAGGAAGGTGGATCAGTAAACCAGTACCTACAATTGTAGATTTATTATGGTAATTATATTATTCATAAACAACACAAGATGTAAAATGAAAACTGTAAAGGAAAACAACACACATTTTTTTAAAATAAGTAGCATTACTTACCCTATGCATTCCATAGCAGTAAGCTTTTCTCTCTTTTGTATACCACCAAACAGGTAAAAATTTATAATTTGTAGTCTTACGCTCAAATAATTTTGTATATTACTATAGCCTGTGTCATCACTATTGTAAAAATATACTGCATTATTTGCCTCATAAAACTAGGTTCTTGTGGTCATGCCACTTTGTGTATCATTAATGACAGGGGGAAGGGGGACTTAGCCATTTCTCAAATAAAATAAAGAATGCAGTTTCTATAACATAACATCAAATACATTTTTTGGCTGGCCTCATAGCTCAATCTGCTGAGAGAGGGGTCCTGTGTTCAATTTTTAGCTGGGAGGTAGGGCTTTTTCTTTAGCTCAGATTATTCTCTATCCTCCCCAGAGTCTGGAAGTACGAATATGAATGTGAATATGTATCTAATGATTCAAATTAAAGATAAATAGTAACCCAATGATATCAGTACACGAGTTAACACCACTGTTAGTAGTCAATAACTATGTTCCAGGGAAATGCTGCGGGTGGGACCATGCAGTTGCTGCAGTTTGAGACTGAATGTTTATATATAACAACTTTTGATAATATAAATCTCTTGAATCATTAGACATTGTTTCCAGACACCAGCATAAATGAAGGTGGTCCAACATAGCAAAGCATAAAGCTTAGAAAAATCATTATATCCTGAAAGGCTCCAAAATTTGACAAAACTGTTCCCTCCACAACTACAAAGTGTTGTAGCTATGCTTAAGCAAGCATGTACAAAAAAAACTTGCCCTCCAAAATTCTTGAACTGGCATTAAAATGTATGAACACTATGTTGCCTTAAGCCAAAGCTGGCTAGTGTACTTGTTAATCATAGAGTACTGTTTTCAAATTTTGACAGCTCCCCACCCTCTTTTTCCTGGTAAAAAATATTATTTGGTATGTGCACCCTAACTGTACTTAACTGTAGTTTTGGCATTCCTTTGAAGTTGCACATTTATCTTATAAACATTGCTGAACAGATGTCTCAGCATATGACATAGCCCCTCTAATATAATAATGAATGAGAACAGCTGATTATGCCTCTCTAGGCAAGAGAGAGAGAAAAAACAAAGGCTTTCTCAGTTACAAATAAAGCAGAGCATTACTCGAATACAAAGTAGTCTCACAGCAGTATTATATTCTGTAGTTAAACAAAAGAAAATGGCTAGTAAAATTGTATGCACAAATGTGAATAAAAGCTTTACTGATAAATAACTTTCAGTCTGGAATTGATTAACTTTAAGCATATTTATAAACTCTTCTATTATCTTAAGTGTCTGCCAGCTTTTAGGAGGCTTCATCAGGTAATACATAGTATGAAATTAGATTATCTACCCAAAAACCTTCTGTCACTTTTCCTGGAAAATCATGGCAGAAAATGCCCTTTATCTTTTTTCATCACATGCCCACATATTTGGCTAAAGAGCTGCCTTGAATTTTAATAAATAGTCAGGTTTCTTTAAAAGCTGTGAGAAATACATACTGTAGCCAGTAATTAACAGGTGCTTCCTATTCAAGACATGTAAAACCCTCCAACTGTTTTATAGCACTACCAGCATTACCTAAAAGAGATGGGTGCTGGTCTGACATTCAAGTGGTAATGCAATCATTTCACTTAAGATAAAGCTTTTCTCTGTACAAAATTAACACTTCTTCTGAAAAATAGTGCTGTTCATTTTTTTTTTTTAAATTTTATGAATTTAGGTTTATTTCAGATCTACAGAAAATAAAGTTTTACAGTTTGCCTTATTTGTACATTCTTCTAGAAAAAGAAGTATCATTTCTACAATTTTTTTTTAGGTTAAACACAAGGACTAAAATTAGTATGTTGTGTTAATTAGTTTGCATTGTTAATGTTGCAATGACCTACACCTTCAGTACTACTTATATACTATATTTCAGTGATGGGCATTCTCATAAATCAAGAGGATAAAAATAGGTTCAATAGGCATTTTAAGACCCACATTTTTATTTTGAAAACTTATTTAATGATGCTTCCAGTTATTAAATATTTTATCATCCTACACATGGTGTTTACTATCCTGCAGTATTTCACGGTTGGTAACACACAAAAAAAGCAATGGCTTCATCTTATTATTAGTAATTTAAAAATCCAAGCTTACTAGACTCTGTGTTAGTTTTATAACTGTGTATGTTTTGTACACACTGCTGTTAAAACTTCAAGTGAATCACAAATGTAAAATGCAAAACAACATTTCTTGTTTCAACATAAAATAATCTATTCTTTACTGAACAATTTGATTCATTGACTACATTAAAAATAACATTTGAAGCAATAAAGATAATTATTACAGTCACTGCCTTAACTACATGAGTAGATTTTTAACGTTCCAGATCCATGTTTGTGTACTTTGCTATTTCATAAATCTCTCAAATTATCCTGTAATCTATAAAGATGTTCACAAAGATTAAGCTCACTGCAGGTATTTGTTTAATATCGACTTCACTTTTTTTTCCACATACACTCTAGCCACAAAATAAATTGCCACTTGTTCAATACTCGTAACATAATTTACCTTATAAAATGGAAAAAATAATGCAAATTGTGAGCCTTATTTGGAATAAAATTTGTCACTGGCAGATTTCTACACAGTAGTGCCATTCACTAGGCAATGCTAACGACTCATGGTTTCCTTATCATGCATAAAAGCGCATGCATGAAAACAGCAAAATTTTAATAGAAACCAAATGGTTTTATTACCTACTGGACAGTTCTTCCTCTTTTATGTCCCCCTTTAACTGTGTTTTGTAAAATTATAACAACAATATGGATCTGTTCCATATGTCTTTTCGTTAGCATTTAAACACTGCTTCTATTAATAAGTATGCTGCAACATTTCTGAATTATAAGTATTTTCTGGAATCTTAGCAAATGCAAGTAGCACATTAATGCTTAACTCCATTGGATCTCGGAAAAAGACTGCTTTCTTGCACAACTATATGTCATTCCAAAAAATTGCAATTATGATCTAATAAGCTAGTAGTTGCTAATGACATACCCATGCTTAAGATAAAGCAAAGCTAATGGCAGAAAACTTCACATTGCTAATTAATTAGCGCTTTAAACAGCATCTTAATGCAACATTCAAAATGGAAATGTAAAATGACTATTCAGCAATATTTTTCAATATGGTCCTCCAATACCTGGGACATCGAGAAGGGATGCTGATGGATACGTGAATTTTTCTAGACACTGGGTACTATTTTGTGAACAGCAGTGCTTCCAACATTTCACAATGTCAAATACTAGCTGAAACAAATGGAACATGTTATACAGATTTAACAGGTATCCACCCTTTCATTGCTAACAACGAGCAATTTCTTCTTTCATGGTTGTCACCTGTGGCTTGTTTTGCTCTCTTCCCTTATTACGACTGTTCTCTGGAATACTGCCTGTCATGTAAATTATATGTATTTATCCTGGCCCCTTGTTTTGGCTCTTATATTGGATGTGGATTTAGTTTATGGATTTCATTATTTATATACCAAAGTGTATATTTTTATTTGCATTGAGTTGAGAAATGCATACTCCATCTCATTTATATTAGCTAATATACCTGCAAAATCTGCTGAATGTTGATATAGCTCCTATTGGCTTTCCTGGTAAGAAATGCTTCATACATGCCGTTTTTCCCCACCTTGCTTTCTCAAAAAGCTCATAGGAACTATTGCAACATACAACAAAACTAATAAGCTTATTAGCAAACATAAATGGGAACAGCAATATAACCATGCTTTTTCAAATTGCGCTCTTGTGCAAGATGTATTCAGCATAGCTTGAACAATGTCAGTACAACTTAGCATCACTTGCTGGTTATATGTCAAGTCTGGGACAACAAAAAATGTGTAATTTTTCAATTTGCATGAAAAGCTTTGTTTATGACAGTTTTCATTCACATGTTTTGCACCAATGCCAAGTGAAAATGTTTTCCTGCAGCAAAGTATTACAACCATGAAGGAAGCATGATGAAGCAAATGCAAGTCCTTGATGAATGATTAAAATCTTGGCTAGAATGCCGCATTCTAAGATCTTTTAGCAAGAGATCTAGCAATTCATTTTCATTTAATTACTTTCATTTTTTTCTCTCTCTCAGTATGATCTTGGATTAGAAATCTTTTTTCAGTCATTTAAAAATAAAATCCCATTCTACATTCAAATGGGCAAAGTATACAAAATATATTTCTGTGGCTATATCAAACAACAATGTATTTAGCATACTGTTAAATGGCATATAGGGAAACACTATTAATAACAAGAGACCAAATTATGAATTTCAGTTTAATATAGCAGATGAGTAGAAATTGCTGTGCCTTAGTTCAAGCTATTTTCTGCAAGTTCAGCTGCTAGAGTCATATTCTGATTATCATCTCTGTGCAGTACATCTTGGCAGTTAAGATACACATTTTCTGCTCCAAATAAATAAATCCCTGTGAACATTATCAATTACTATGTCAAGTTCAATGAGCACACTTTCTTTTCAGCTGCATTTAAACACATCAGCCATAATGTATTTTAAGAATATTTTTCCTGAATTTTTCCAATTACTGATAAAACCATTCATGCTCCAACCAATAACTGCTTTCTGAAATCAATTCATGCCCTACCCATTTCTTTATTGGTCAGCTGCCTGCCCTCCCCAACTATTTTTCAATTAACATGTAAAAGTGTTTGTATGACACCTGCTCATGTATCTCTACAGTTTAGTAGATTCATTGCTGTGCACCGTATTCTTATGCTTATAATCTCCAAGAAACGAAGTGTTTCTATGTAAATCAACTTAAGATAGCAAGTACCCTGAGAATACCTGGGTTAAAAATGAAGACTTAAAATGTCCTTGATAATGAAAACAACACAGATTGTGAAGATACAACAGAAACCTAGAATAGAAAGTGTATTCTAACCAAGCAGAATGGCTTTCGGGAAGTTTCGTCTATGTCCCGTCAGGAGGTTACAGGTTTGATCCTCATTGACAGCCCACTCTGACTTAGGTTTTTTCCCTTGTCCCAGGTGGATGCTGGGGTGATTTTTGTAATACCACAAATTTTTGCAGTCCCTCATTACCCATTATTTTCATTTCATACCACCTTTCAGGGTACAGGGCTTGATTGAGTAGTTTGGCGATGTATGGTGGATATGTGCAACTTAACTGTTTCCTCCTTTGGTATGGAACGAATGTAATTTGGACTTGTTTACTTGGAGAAGAGCTGGTGATGTGTTCTCACAGGCTCTTTGTCAGTCATATATCCAATTTACAGTGTGACTTGAATACTTGGATCTATTTTGTATGGTAGTTACTATTTGTGTTCTCTTTTTAACTGTCCAATTTCACTTCCTTTACACCTTATGTAAAAGCTAACCTAATTTCTTACTATCTTTGCTGATCAATCCACTTAGGACATTTTTCCTGCTAATTTTGAACCATTTTTCCAAAATATGCGCATTTCTCCATATGTCAGTACCTCTACAACCAAATATAATATTTCAGTGTCCTCTCTATCACTGCACACAGGTCATTGGTTCTGCAGTATACAATTTCTAAACTCTCTTAGTCTCCTTACACTAATTCTTAACCATGGAATACCTCTCATTCCTCTTTGTTAACTTTGTCCATATATGCTTCCCTTTCTCATTACCTTTTTAAGGGCACATAGAAAGTCAAGAACTTTTATTCACTATTGCACTAATGAATTTTTGTATTTCTATGTACTCAAATCTTTTTTGCTGCCTTCCATAACCCAATTGTTATTTTCCCTTCTCCTCCATACATTTCCTACCACATTGCTTTCCTAGTTTCTTCAAAGACTGTTGGCCCGACCACTGGCTCTTGATATTCTAAACATTGCTTTCGCCATCTACATTATGGATTTTGTACGTGTATTTCATTACTCTTTCCATCACCCTGACTCAATTTGGGCTATATCTCTTAACTGCACACGGTAATCTAAGCATTTCCTGCAGAACATCCTATGAGCAGCATCTATAGCTTCCCACCTCCATCCAGGCCCTACACTTCTATCCCATATAGCATTTTCCTTTACCACCATGTTATAAATACTCTTTAGCCACGTACTTGATACTATATCCGATATTCAACTTTTGTTCCCTCTAATGACTACTATAGCTCCATTCCCTTCTGATAATACTAATTTATTTTGTTTCTCCCATGAATCTCCAAAAATGTTGACTCACAAGTATTATACTCTCATATTATTTTCTGATCTAGACCCTCTTTCTCCTATTTTTCGTATTTTCCTAATATTTTCCCTTTCTTAAATATCATAATTTGAGTCTTAGCTTAGTTCATTTTTTATTTCCATGTTCCACAATAGCAGCATGATGGAACATGCTCTATCACCAACAAGTATTCAGACATTGGATCATTCCATACCAAATCAATAAAAATACAATTTTCAATTTCATCAACTCCAATTTCAATGAAATTTTGTATACATGTTCCTTTGCATAGAAATTAAGATAATGTAATATGTTGCACTAAAGTTCGCAGTGATTTTACGCAGATTTTTTTTTTAAATTGAAGAAAATAACTAAATTAGACATACAACAACAAATTTAAAAAAGCTTATGTGCTCCACTCGCATGCCTTTCTCTACCTGTTTCACAAACAAACTAATCTTACAAAACATTCTTTTTACCCACATCATAAACATTAGCAAAATTGGTCTTATTACTTCCTAGAAGTTTTTAAGTAGAAGGGAAATAGGGGAATACACTAGGCTAAAATAAAAGAAATCTCTCAAAAGCTGGTCACTATGTGAAACAATTGAAATTTGGTTCTCTTTGCATGACCAGAAGTAAAGCAGAAGAGAAATGAAAAGATGACTTCCCATTTTATAACATTTTAAATATATTAAAATTGAAACTAATATCAAAGAATATCTCGGAAATGGTTAGTTCTACAAAAAAAAATTATATGACACATGACGTGTGTTTTAACCAGGGGCCTATTTCATAAAGCTACAAGTTGTAGCTAGGAACTCATGATTCTACAACTGTAAAGAAATTGTGTTTCATAAAGAGAATTTCTACAATTGTTAAGTTGGTATAATTTACTACAGTTAAGTACAAGTTTGTTGTTCTGTGGTAGTTAAGAATATGGAGCTAAACATAATTCAAAGCAACAACAAATTGCTAACAAGCTACTACTTGCAAATAAAATAAAGGAAGTGAAGGAGATATTCTTTGGAACCTGCAGTGATGTACTGACAAAATAAGATAAAATTAGAGAATGCAAAAATGGTCCCAGTGCTGCTTTGTTTTTGAACTAAATTCCTCAAAGTAAAACTTTTACATATGTGAGGGATATAGTATGTCAGAATTTAAAGAAGAATAAATACTGTTGTAAGTATTAAATAAATATTTTTATTTACAATTTCACTTTAACTACATACATGGCTGCATTGTTTCAATTTCTAAGGTTAGTTTTACACATTTTTTATTACCGAATGATTTTATAAAATCAGACATTTTTATTTTAGGTATAAAATTGCTGTTGTATGCAAATACAAGTATGATTCTTTCTTTTCAGGCCAAACTGGACAATGCAAGAAAAACTAGAGTTGGAGGTGGTAAAAATGTCAAGCTAACTGAAGTTGACCATGCAGTGATCAACATAATTGGAAAAGAAATCACCTTTGATTACCAGCTTAGAAGCAATTGAAACAAGGGAGATGCAGAACCAAGAAAGTGCTAACGGTGCTGGAGAGAATTCTGTAACTGTCACAAATGATAGTACATGTTATAGACCTACAAACAGAGGTAAATTAATTTTTCATATCTCAATTTTAACATTTTACAGCTGCATTGCCTATTTTAAAAAATTATATTCTAATTTCAGGGAAAAGAAGACAAATTTTCAGTGAAACTACTTCAGACCAAGGAGGGAATGGTGAGACAGAAAAAAAAAAAAAAAAAAAAAAAAAAAAGGCTGCTCTGCAAAAGGAACTATTACATATGCAGATCTACAAAACTAAGCTAGAAGCTCTAAAGCTTGAAAAGGAGTTGTGTTTAACAAGATCAGAATTCACGATGGAACTTGGAAACATTTCCAATGCAAGCACTAAAGATGAACAAATATATTATGTCTGCAATAATAATGAAAATGTTATTTTTGAAAATAATATGTAAGCTGTCAAAATTTTTATTTATAATAGTGCATTTGAGTGTGAACATACATACCTTTCAAATAATGTTATATTACAACTAAGTCATTATCCAATTAATACGTTTTTATTTATGCAAAGTGATTTATAAGTTGCAGTAGACCCCTTTGTGCAACTGGAAGTGGTTGGTCAAAGCCTGAATGATAATTTTCATTTTCATTAAGTTCCACATTCACTACATAGTGCTCCTGGGGTTCTCTTGCTATATTACAAAGTGTAACACAAGATTTAAAAATATTAGCAGCGAAGGTAGGGTTTACCCTAAGATGGTTCAGGCATATTACACAAGATTTAAAAATATTAGCAGCGAAGGTAGGGTTTACCCTAAGATGGTTCAGGCATGGACATTTTTCTTTTAAGATTCTAATGAAGTTTTCAATTATATGTCATGTTGACTTATGTAATCTATTAAAGTGCATAACTCTAGGCTCATTAACATTGTTCGAGGTAGGTGGTATTAGCCATTCTTTCTATGGATAACCAGAATCCCCCAGAATTATTCCATTTGGAGTTTGGCATCATCCAGCTTCAAAGTGTTGAGATCAAGTACTATTTCGTAGTACTCATGTATCATGCACACTGCCAGGCCAATTAGCACTGGCATAATAAAACTTCAAATCAGGACTGCATACCACCATACAATTAATAGAATGGTTTCTATGTCTGGCCATAAAATCATTTTCATTTATAACTGGAGCATCAATATTTATGAGAGTTCCATCCACACACTTGAGGCATTCCAGCTACAGCTTGAAAATCTTGTACTGTTTGCTCAATGTTAGGTGGCCAGTCAACAACAGTAGGGAATTTAACATCTACTGCACTAACAACTGAATGAACAGCCCTGCACACACTGGTTTTTGACACACCATACATATCATCAACTGAATGATATCGGCCTCGATGTCCTAACCAATGCAGTGCTATACTCAATTGCTGGAATTTCTATTAGTATCATTTTGAAGTTGGTTTCCTATATCTTACAACAACAATAGTTCCAGTTTCTCTGAACTCATTTGAAATCTTTCATTTATTCATAATATGTTGTAAAGACCATGTTTACCCTATTTCTGGACATTCTTCTGTGCCCATGATTATTCACAATATACTCATCACTACAACTGCTACTAAAAACAAAATCCATGGTAGTAAAGGTAAACAGAAGTAAGAAAAACAAAGATATTAATTAATTATAAGTCTTTGGATAGTTGGTTAGGCCGATTTCATTCTGATCCACAAGCTCCCACTGACCTTTAAGAAAAACCTTGATGTCTAAAAGCACCTTTAACTTACAAGTGCCATTAAGAAACAAAAGCTTGGTTTTTTCTTGTAGAAAGCTCTTTTAACTTGTACAGATTTACTTGCAGCTACAAGAAATTTTATGAAACAGGATTTCAAATTTCTACAACTTGTAGAACATTTTACTTGTAACTTGTAGGCTTGTAGTTTTATGAAATAGGCCCCAGAAGTACAATTTTTGAGTAGCAAGTTTTTGTGTGTCTTTTATGGTTTACCAGTTATGCACAAGTTGTCCAGAGAGAAGAGATCTTCAGAGGCTATTCCCAGAAAGTTTAAGATATTAATTTTTGCTTGTTATAAAAATATCAAACTAATAGTGTTTTAATTAAATCGTTAGCTGCATTTGAGAAAATCAAAATGTTTGAAAAACTTTCCATGTAAAGGGTAGCTGGGGATGGGGGAGGAGTTTTCTGAAAATCTTCAGGGTGCATTCTTGGAAGATACTGTATTTAAATACCAAACATGCTATTTAATAGACTTTCCAATTTTTAGTTATGCTGTCCAGCCACCCACACTAAGTGTATCACATGTTCCATATTTACATGCTGTACTTCCTTTCACATACAGGCACTTCTTTCTGCCTGTTGTCCTCTTAATCGTAACACAGTTGTTCAATGTGTCACAGACCATCTATTTGTTCATTCTCTTTCTCAATTCAATCTGCAGAGGAGCATTTGCCATACATTTGTTTATGTAATATAAATATATCTCTGTCTCCACACATGTGTACAGAGAACCCATGCCTTCCCCTCTTTCATTCCTTCTTAGTTTGGCATCTGTCTTAAATATTTAGAAGAAACCAACTTTATGTTGTTTTTATTCCGAACTTAATTATTTCAAGACATAATTTCACTTATCCTTGGTGAAATATACAGAGCAGTCGTATTAACCCAAAATAAAGTGACTGCACTCCTCTTTAAGGGATGCAGGTGTAATGGGTTGGCTCTAAACGACACAGATAGAACAATAAGCCTCAGGCTGTAGTGCGCCTGGAGAAATGATGGGAATCTGTATTGTAAATGAAGGAGGAACCCAAAATGAAGCCTCACATTCTGCCATTTGGGAGTGTGTTCTCATTTTGGATTTTTGTAAAAATGTATGTTGCTGCAACAATTAGCAGGCTAAAGAAAGTGTGTGAAGACACATAAATAAAAGGAGCATTTTGTGTAGGTATACCATTCTTAAGATCCCAACAAATCATATTGCAGGAGTTATTCAATCCCAAAAATAAGTATCCTATTACAGCATTGATATTTTATAATTTCCCCATGTTTAGGTAAAAACTAAGGTCTTCCTTAAGTCACCATAATCTTCAAATGCAATGCCTCTCTAATGCATAAAATTGCATGTGTGCAAACCGAGGAGCTGTGCACTATGCAGCACTCTGCCTTAGAAGTTTCACAGTGAGGAAGAAACCGTGGATAAGGTGAGGAAGGGGGACAGCTGGAACTCAAGACAAGCATAGTAAAGAGAGGTAGCACTATTGCTCAAAATCCAGATGTGGGGTTTCGCACTCTGATCAAGATAGTCAAGTTGTCGAATGCATCTGTGCATGCACCCTGAAAGGTCCTGTTCTAATGGATAAAGGTTTCCCATGTGAAATTGCAAAGCAAGCCCGACAACCGACAAAAATCTGCCATCACTTTTATTTTAACTCAGTTGATTCTAAAGCTTTTGTTCTATAAAGTTTAGTTTTGTATTATGAAACTGTAATTTATATATTTGATCATAGCTGATTGGGTAGTCCTCCATGGTCTAGGATTAACATGCTAGCCTCCGGTTCTCAAGGTCACAGTGGACTGCCATAGATTTTTTAGGATAAAAAAATCCTTTAACATAGCTTCCTTGGAAGTGAAATAAAGCTACTGATCCCATGTCACAGATTTATGGCTCAAAAAAGAACACAAGCCTGATAAAGATACCTCTGAGCAAAATTAAGAGGTCTTTCACCGCAATGTAGAACGAGATGCTGAGAACCGCAGCTTTTAAAGGGCATCCATAAATAAACTCAATTTAATTTTATAGCTGATAGATAAAGCTTTAAAGTTAACACTGTATCAAACTCACAACAGAAACTCTAAAAATGCCACAGCAATCCACCTATTTGTGCTGGGCTGCTGTTTTGTTCCCTGTGGATCTGAGAAGCTATCCATCAAATCCAACAGTCTAAATGGCAGACAAAAGCAATGTGAATTATCGTGTAGCTATAAAGCACACTAAGTATGTGAAAATGCAAAAATTCACAGGCACCATTGGTGGTTTAACTTAAATGTGATCATAGATGACTTAATATTTATGATTTGATGTTGAAACATTTTTATTACGAGATTAGAGCATAGTTAAATACAAAGGTAACTTTGACAACTGAGTGCAGAAAAATGATGCTAAAAATTGTAGTTCATCTTACCAAGTTAATTAGCAAAATAATTCATTACACTATCGAACATACTCCAATTGTGGCAAACATTCCATTATCACTTTAAATTTTAGGTTTGATATTGAGTAACCAAATGGATAATTCATATTGCACCATTTCACTCTCTTACTAAATTACCTGCCAAACATCTGAAATGTTCAGTTCAATGACAACAAAAGCAAAATTGAACAGCAACCATCACTTTCAACTACAAACATGTCCTTGTAACAACAGATTTGCAGGATTTCAAAATTTTAACACCACTTTCTTTATTGCTTACCTTGGTAAATTCTTATGTTCTTTCATTATCTCAATATCTGGGCTAAAATATACTTAATAAGTTTTACCATTCAAACTTATGAACTTCCTTGCCATTTTCCCAAATAGTTTTCATTTTTTTTGATTTCCTATTTTAATTTTTTACCCTAACACAGGCACATGTTGCCTACATACATACACACATTTAAGCACACACTCATGCCCAAAGAGCGACACCAAAACAAAATACCTTGGGGAGTTTAATCAAAGGAACCAACTATTCATTACAGTCTTAACAGTATTCTGCAGCTACTAGGAGAGAATCAATGAACATGGCCCAAATAATTCATTGATCCCCATGTTCCCCATTTTTCATTGGTAGCATGGCCTTTCTTGCTATTCATGCCACCAGAAGTAGGCAACCAGTGAATGCACCACACAGAATTACAAATTTAAGATCTGCATCACTGCTTAATAATTAAGATACTCACTGACGTTGCTCAATTTAAAATTTGAAGATGAGATTTTAAATATTTCAACTAAACTATGGCCATACCTACACAAGCATTAATTATTTCCAACATATGTTACGAGTAATGAATTTATTACAATCATTGCACTTTTTTCATATCTGGTTATGCTCAGATATTAATCATACTTGAATATATAATTTTTCCTATGTTCATTACTATTAAACAGGATTTCTGGTTTGCAACTGAACATCCTAACACCAATTATAGCACAACTAATTTACACTTAATATATCTATTTCAATAACAATGGAAAATTGCTTATGTCAGCACTGAAAGCACTTTCATGGTACCTTGGCTCTCATATCTAGTACTAATTGTAACTTTCAGTTTCAGCCACTTTCCCAAAATTTATGGTGCAACAGAGCAAAAGCATTTTCAGTATTAATCAAGTTTCCTTCTGATTTATCATGTAAATTTTCATTCCTTTCTGCCTCAATTCAATCACGAGAACAGTAATCATTTGCCATTTCTTTGAAGTAAACTTACGGTTCACAAAGACTAACTTGCCAACCTAAAACTCATTTGCAACCATTAAATTTTAGAATATGGCCATATGTTTCCTCTGCATGTGTGCAATGAACTATTTACATCTCATTTTTCTTTTATAATACCCACTTTGGATGGTTCAAGCTTGCAACCCAGTACTACAGAATTCTGATACTAGTCAAGGGTAAATTGGAATTAAAGATTGGTAGGCTGCAGATCTATATTGTCTTTATACTACGGCTGCCTAGTTTTATGGAATGAGAGTAATGCACACTAATGACAGATTATGACTTATAACAACAAAAACATCAATTTCATATTGCAAAAATTCTGTGTTTAGATTTTTTCCATCTACAAAAGTACAGTGAATAGACAAGTGACATTCCTGTTTGACTGTACACGACACTTTCTCTTGACATCAACTCTGCAACCTTGAAAGAACAGCAAACTTTAACTTCCCAATAACTTAATGCTTAATTGTGTGAATGATTCACTTTTAAAAGTATAGTTTCATCATTCAAATGTTACCATTTCCTCTGGTTTGTGCACAAGTGACAAACATTTGGTGCCTCTTGGCAGATGTTACACTCACTATTCTTTGGCACAGATCTCTCAATATTAATGCACCTTCTCTGCAATGAGAGTGACAGAAACACAAAACAAATCTTTTACCAAAATAGCATTCACACAAGCTTTCTCCAATATGCATGAAGTTCCATTTGTAACAATAGTAGACAGCGCTCTGATACAACTAATTATTGGGTCTCAAAACCAATCAAACTTAACTAATTCCATATGGAAACTGCAACTGCCACCTTGAGATTCAATTATGATTCACCATCAATACAGATGTCAAATACGAACTTAAAAGTGGCTGCAAGCCTTTGCTTTTAACCACTCAATGGAAGCAAAAATTGAGGACATCCTATATACAGGTATTTTACATGTTCTTTAGCATGTGATGCTTATGAGCTACTGAATATTTCTTAATGGAAAACCATTTAGCACATATTTGCTCTAGATCCAATGTCACTTACCAATGCTGCTATAACATCAAGGGGTATTGCATTCTTGATTAAATGAGCCCAACAGATTTACAACAATCTTTCAAATAGTATTTGAATATTTGGTCAATGGTTATCTCTGGTAGAGGATTATGTAAAAATCCCTTGAAATAGATTTATTTGCAAGTACTTTCAAGTTAAAAAGAAAGAAAAAAAAAGTTCTAAACAGAAATGGTGGAGTAGAACTAATCCAGTAACTTCCATAACATTGCGAGTCTGTATAAGATCAGTTTTCATTTATACCATTAAGGTTTTCATTTTATTCTCTTTCTCTCAACATAAAAGCAAAATTCCCCTCTTAGATTTAGGTGACTAACATGTCAATAAGTAATCAACAGAAAATAACATGCTTTAAATTCAACTAGCATATTACATAAAAACTTTTTTTCAAGCATCACATAGTATAATTCTATATGAAAAACCTACAATTTAAAAGAAGTTATAAGTTGCAATTTCCTAAAGTAACTGTCATAACTTAACAGTGGCCTATTCCTTTCCTTAGCATAGACTTCTCATGTTTTATATTATTTTTTTTAATTTATTTATTTTATGTTGCTTTAACTTACAAAGTAGTCATATCGCGACAATAATTTTATATTATTATATGTGTGTGAAACATTACTCTAGCTATTCTGACTCTTTTCATTCTTAGACATTTGTTGCAGGCCTTGTCCATGTAGTTGCTGATAGCAGCAAAGAGCAGTGAAATCATAAGATGATTCTTACAATATCACTTTTTCTTGGATTTCTAGAGAACTTACACGGGTTCGAACCTAACATATACTTCTATTTGTTTATATTAACTCTCCCATTGAATATAATACTAATAATTATGTTATTTTAAAAATGTGTGACAAGATGATAGACACATTGTTACTCAAAATAAATGAAGACAGAATGGAAACGTGAACAAAAAAAAAAAAAAAGTTACATATCAATTGCGACCTCTAGTTTGCAAAGTGTCTTTCTACTGCTAAATCAAGGCAGAGGGTTTGATAATGAAGTTAATATTAAACTATAATGCTTAATAGATATATCATATTTTTAAGTTTAAAATAACCATTCCAATGTAAATTGCCATGTATTCAATATTCAATCCTCCACCATGTATGAAGATGAATCTGAAGAACAATATTTGCAAATTGCTTTTTCCACAGAAACCATAAGTAGGACTGGAGTTGGATAGGTAGAGTCAGACTGAAAAATTATTCAGTGCCATTGTCTGGAATTGGTCGTCTCCTTAGCGCGGTGGTAGCGCAGCTGCCTACCAAGCGGGAGACCTGGGTTCGATCCCCAGTACCGGCGTGGGGATTTTTCCCCCGCTGGGAGACCTGGACCGGGGTGCACTCAGCCTCGTGAGGTCCCTGGGGGGCCAATTGAGGAGCTACTTGATGGAGAAGTAGCGGCTCCAGGTCGTGAGGACCGCATTAACCGGCCGGGAGGGGCTCCAGGCGCTGACCACGTCTCACCCTCCAATACTGCACCCCATCCATGACGTCTGTAGTGGACCGAGATGGGGGACGCAGCGGCCGGGCGGTAGGCCAAGGTTCCCCGTGAGCTGTCGTGCCATGGAGTTATGTTATTGTCTGGAATTGAACTAGGAGATCCATGGTACAAATCCCAGCTCTGGCATTGAATTTATCAGTCTGAGGCTATGCATCCAATATTTTCAAATGCCCATCAATAGGAACATTAATTATTACTATATCTCTATATGCTGATGCACATCTTCGAAATGTTGGGAGTCAATCCATGTAATTACATGGCTAGAAGCCCAAGAACATTTAGAGTTAATATGTTGTCAGGAAAACTTTAGCTCTTACTTTTATTATTACAGTAAAACCTTGTTAATCTGGACCAATTGGGGCTCAATATTGTCCAGATTAGGTGAAATGAACACCATAGAGAAAAATTGTGAATGAAATTAGAGTACTGCATAAGTTTATTAGAACGTAAGATTCAATAGGCCTACCTGATTTTAATTATACATTCTTTATTTGTTTGGTTTGAAGAAACCATCAATTTTCTTTAGTGGTCTATCACACATCTCTCTCACAATGAGATCATGAAGACTACTCATATGATGGCAGAATGCAAAAATCTGCTTATTGTCAATTTTCTTGACAAAGCCTATTACACAATTCAGGTGCTGTTTAACCTCACCTGATTTCACTTTCAACGTTCCGAAATCCACAAGCACAGCCTCAGATTAACTACTAGTGTCCTTTGCACTGCTTTCACTTTCTACAATTTCTTTGCCAGTCATGATGAGATAGCCTAGATCATCTTCATCTCCGTCAAGCCAGTTTTTGATCTTGTCTACTGTGACAGCTTTCTTGCCACCCGCAACCAGTGCTTGGTGAACTCATCTAATTCAATTGTACTGATGTCTAATTAAACACTGTCATCATACAAAAGTTTCTCCTATGCATTAGTCAATGTAGAGTTCAAAATGTTATTTACTGCACTTGCACAGTTGAAAATCATGGATTTGAAATCATACGATTTTATACTCTGGAGTGTTTTTTTCTGCCCATTTGTCTTACCATTCAGAGGCCCTTCAACTTTGAAAACTTCAGACAGGAATTTCTTTCTCTATAACCACTTTGCAGCATAGATAATGCCTTGGTCCACCAGGGAAGTTGTGTTAGGTGGCAAGAACACACATTTGATCTTAACATCAGCACTACACGGTTTCTTTGCATCTGGATGTACAGGTGCATTAACTAATAGGAAAACGACTTTTGCATCATTTTGGTTTTTATTTTCTGGGTGCCTTCTTATTGCAGGTACAGCATGATTGTGAAACCAATCATGGGCGATGTCTGCCGTAAACCGCACATTTTTTTAATTGCAGTAATGCACAGGCAATGTGGACATTACATTTTTAATAGCCCTTGGTTGCTTACTTTTATCTACAACAACTGGCTTTAAAATATGCCTTGCATCTCCATTAGCACATATCGCAGAAATGCATCCCTTGCAAATTTTTTGTCCAGGCATATTTTTTTTAAGGATTTGGAGGCTTGTGTGTACTAGGGCAAGGTGTGCCAAAATAGACCAGTCTTGTCTGTATTATAAACTTGAGACAAATTTAACTTTTCTTCTTGAATGATAGATTTTAGGTTTTTTCTAAATTGGTCAACAGCTGACATGTCAGCACAAGTTCTCTCCACACATTTTCTTTGTTCGCTAAGTTATAACACTTGCAGAACCTGTATAACCAGCCTAAACTAGCCAAAAATCCATTGATACCAAGTTGTTTCACAAGATTTTTGGCAGCAGCTTGAATTCTGCAATTCTGCTTGCACAAAATTGTTCGCACCACTCGTATGTTGCATCTTTTAATTTTTGTTCAGCCAACTGCCACATTCATTTGACCTGACAATTTTCCTCATTTACATCACATTTAATAAAAAATAAAGAGTTAACCTTTTTCTGTTTTATGTGTACGATTCCATATTCTGCACATACACATGTAACAGTAGCACCATTGTCAAGCCTTTTGATAATTTTCAGTTTCTCGTGTATTGTAAGCTATTTATGATGATATGGTATATTTACTAAACGGCATTATGCACTCGATTTGTTTCTTTAGCTTAATGACTAAGAAAGGCAGTGTTAAACTAACCCTTTTGACAAGAGTTGCAAGCCCTATCGCAGGTACAGCATGGGTGTGAGAAGGAGCGCAGCCTAATGTAGCATTGTCACAACTGTATTCTTGGTATTCCTAAGAAATTCCTATTGTACAGTCTGTGCAAAAATAAAATGGACAATTTCCTTAGTTTGCCTTAGTGCAGTACTGTAATTTAAGTTAGCAATTCATAGATTTTTTTTTTTAAGGATGCTTGTCTGAATTAAGCAAAATCCAGTTTTAAGGGGTCCAGATTAATGAGGTTTTACTGTATATTGTTTTTACGCTTCATTTGTCTGCCATAACAAAAACATCTAAAGGGACTTATGCCCCATACTGAAAACTGTGCTATTCATGTTTGTTCTAAATAACCATTTTATTCATCCCCTAAATTAATGTAATGAATATCCAGAAACAGAAGCAAAAAATTTTCCATTTCTCAGGGTACAACAAACTTAATGCCTAGCAAGGAAATTTATTGCAAAGTTAGCCACAGAATAGAGTGTAATCTCTCAACTGAAAAATAGCCAAATAGAGAATCTCCCCAATTGCAAAATAGTTTAGGTTGTTACCTAGAATTCAAAAGTGCTGGCACCTCCCATATGCTTATTTTCTGAAACGGAACATAACACTTTGAAGCCTGGACATTTCAGTAGTTGAAGTGCCAAGAAATCCAGGGTTTTATGCCTACTTTAAGTTATTATTTACAATACATCAATTAAATCTGCCAAAAAGCATTGGGACAATCTAAAAGTTGGCATTTAAGGATTTCTCAACAAGTAAGAAAATAGTCTTAACTTCCGTATTAATATTTTATTTTAAATTTACAACAAATATCAAATATGAGTTTGAAATAAAAACTGTGTAAAGCTGCTTAAACTCCATTTATTCAAAGTTCAAAAAACTCTCCCTCAGAAACAGAATGTTCCACAACTTCATTTGTATCCTGAACTTCAGCTTCAGTTCACAGAAATTGAGGAAAATGCAGCGTTTTAACATTTAAGAGCACAAATGTAATAAACAGATCACCACCCTCAAAGAAAATGGCGCGGCTACCTGAGAGCAGCCAATATTACTAAATCTCCTAAAATTCCTAATAGTTGACTAAAGCAAGGACAGATGGCAGCACAAATCAGACAGCTAAACGATAACCGATGTATGTCCTTTACCACAGAGCCCAAGACTGAGTTAAGGTCGTGGAATTGAATTAAAAGTGTTAGAAATAGCTGCCCAAGCTATGCTCAGGCATGGGTCTCATGAACATTTCGATGGCCCGAGCCAGATAACCGATGTATGTCCTTTACCACAGAGCCCAAGACTGAGTTAAGGTCGTGGAATTGAATTAAAAGTGTTAGAAATAGCTGCCCAAGCTATGCTCAGGCATGGGTCTCATGAACATTTCGATGGCCCGAGCTATACTTCTTTAATTCCTCAAGCTTATCTATTGTCATCAGGAATGGAGAATCATGATATAGGCACACTTCTTGACAGTCAGTTATGGGGACATGGCAACATTTAGGAGCACTTCACTTCAAGGCCTCTACTTAATTGAAACACAATAACAAAATATTTTCTGCAAGCGTATTGAAGTTGAATTTGCAACAATTTTCGTTGCTTTACAATGATTGCTGAAATATTGGTTTCTAAAACTGCGAGTTAAGCAGATGGATGCCATGTCCACTTGAACACAAAGGGAAGGGAAGCATATGGCAAATTTTATTCTCATACAACCACCTATGCAAGAATGCCTGAGGATTAGGTGACCCATTGTGCGGTGTGTATTTACTTCTGTGAAAGATAGTACACACATTTAGATAGGTTTTGCAAATTTACTGCAAAGTGCCAGAAACATCACTTATATGCATACATGATCTTAATAATGAAGCTGAAATATATTTGGAACGTGTTGACCATGATACAGTTGTCATAACAACTGAAGGTGAATTGACTAAAATTTATTATATGAATGTTTAGAAGCAGCTGTGATATATGTAGATAACACTGAACTTGAAGTAAATGATGTTCTGAAGGGGAAAATAGCAGAGATGGCCTGATAATGCCACCTCACAGTGCTGGATCAGAGAATCTGCTTCAGAGTCAAAGAAAATGTGAAATTGTTTGAAGAAAATCAAATTTATTTATCAGAGAAAAAAAAACGATGATAGATGTGTACGACACCAAAATTTAGGAAAATTATAACATGTAGGAAGGCAGAAGTGACATGGTATGGTTATATTTTTGGATCTGACAACCTGCTTGCACATGTCTAAGAAAATACTAGAATAAATGAGGAAGAAAATCTGCAAGATTAACATGAAACAAGCAAAGTAGACAGTATGAAACCAAACTGAAAGGTATTCGAGGATACAGAAAAATGGATGGCCAAGTAGAGCATGAAAGAAACAGTCAGGATCAATTAAGGCTTGTTCACAGAAATCATGCAGGACAAGAGTTTAGAGCACAACACTCCAGTAACAAGAATGAATTTCTTCATTTCTTGGTCAATTTTGCACATTGAGGCTTCATTTGTTTTTAACTGACCAATGATATTCGTTAATGTCTTCAACATAATATGGGTAGCCAATTGTGACTAGAGTGAGCTCTAGCTGCTGTTTCATATCACAACCACCTAGAGTAATCTCTAATGTTGCCCGCGAACAAGAAAGTGGAACTCGGCCATGTCTTGCTTCCTATTCGCAGGGCAGCTTCCCATCAGAATACATCTGAACTTTGTTGTTGTCATTCTGGTTACCATTACCTGTTGTTCTAAACCAGCCTTTAAAGAATGCTATGGCCATAAACCAATTAACAGAGCATCTAAAAATCAACCACAACTGTTTTTTCACAAAAAAATCAGACAGCATGAAAGATAGTTACTGAAAGTGTAAGCACAAGGAAAGAGGTATTGGGGAAATAACATAAGGAACACACCTGTAACATTTTTTCTTCCTAAAGTTGGTAAGGGGGTGCAGAAAGTTTCTTTAAAGTACCTTAAATGTGGGAGAGGACACATTTGAGTGATGGATAGCAGGTGACAATGAAGAAAGAGTCTGACGAGCCAGAAAATGTGGAACTATGAAAAAGAGACCAAGGAGGGGTTCAGCTAAATATGTGAAAGAATTGCTGTAGCCATTACCTAAGTGACAAATCTGTAAGTACTGAGCTTTAACCAGAAAAATGGTGTTGAATCATGCTTTTGGTCTACAAATATTTAGTGTTGAATGGTGCACTCAGAAGTATTCATTTGTATCAAGTAATACGTCACTCTGCACTTAACACTGAAAACATACACATTCATTATCTTAGGAAAGGTATTTATTTTGTGTTGCAGTTAAGTACAATTTCAGAAGATAAATATAGGAAGCAAAATAAAAGAATGCAAAAAGGGGTTGCAGTTCTGAAAAAAAAAAAAAAATGGTAGTAATCACGGTTCTTCCAAGATTTTTAGTGTGGCATACAACATACGCATCTGTAATATATTACAAAACAAAGCTTCAGCTTCATAGTGCACACAAGTCTTGTACAATCCACTAATTCACCAGTCTTCCTTCTACTTACAATCAAATCATTTTGATTTCTGATGGTTGCAACCATCAATAGTGCACTCAGTAATATTGCAAAAGCTATCTATCGCAAATGAGCTTTTTTTTTTTTTTTTTTTAATGGCAATCATAATGGAGGCAAATTCTGACCCATTTATTCTTGAACATACCTTCAGTACTTTTCACCATGTTTTAAGAATAGGAATCGGTGGGAGAAAATACCATGTAAAGAGGTTAAATGATACTATTTTCAGAAATTATAGTTAGATTTCTCTACAATCTGGAAAAAAGTTGGAGATGCAACTGTCAATGACATTTGGCAGCTAAAATATGCATCAGATATAAAGTGCTCAACCCTCTAGGATTCCTAAAAGAATGGAACTTATTCCCTCAGAAGAGAAGGAATACATACAACAATTTGGAAAGACTCTTTACCTCCTATTTTACATTTGAATAAAAATAGGTGCACTTGCACAGCTGAAGAAAGCAACTGCCAAGACCATCATTAACTTTATGATTCATTGGTGTTCATGAAATAGAAGGACTAAGTTGCCTATTCAAAGGAGTATAAAAAATAATTCTCATTAAGCTGTGAAAAAGGACAAATTAAAGAAGAGAAGGTAACTCATTGTTGTGAAAATTAAAATTAAAAAATGTCATTTAATATTAGGATTTAATTTGGAAATAAGTGCATCAAAAAACTTATTTTTAATAGAGTATCGAATGTGAAAGAGTTCTTGTTTCACTGATACACTAAGAAAGTATATTCATTTTAAAAGTGTAGTAATGCAGTAAAATACCTAGTAATTTTTATTTGAAAGCTGAAAAAAAATTGAATAAATGGTTGCTATTGCTATGAGGAGAAACCCTCAATTTAAAGGAGTTAAACATCCCATAATGAACAGGACAGTACCCCTGTTCAACCTGTTGTCTCAATAGATTTTGTTGTGATCCCCCTTTGCCCAGTTTTGTTAGAAAATAACATTTATTCTCCATTTTAGCTTGGTAATACTGAACACAGTAGTTATGTCAAAGCAAAAATACTTCTGAAGAAAATCCAATATTCAAGATTCATGTTCAGCAAGTCAACAGATTTATGAATTATACAACTTGATAATTTGATTATTTATATTATTGTAATTGTAATGTCTTATTTGTGCATTGTAATAACATTGCCTTTAATGCAATACGTTAAGTACTCTGATAATTATGACATATGTTTATTATAAATGTGCATGTAAATAATCTTTTAGATATTCCAGTTGCATTTACTTATAGTCTTAAGGCTAATTTAAAATAATAGTACAGAAGTGTCCCGTTCTTAGCTTCAGAACATATGGTGATATTACTTAATTTACACAGAAAAATATTAGCTTAATTTTAATTAATCCAGTGCTTGTTAAATTTAAATGAAAGAGTAATGACAGTAAGTTATAAGGTAATTATTAAAACTGTCACCATTAATTATGGCAAGCACTAAATGAAAGAAGAGTATATATTAAACAAGGGCATGTTCTCTATAATGAGAAATGAAAGCGAAATGCCCATGGCTTAAGCATGAATTGTGTGCAAAAACACAAATGAAAAGCAATAACACAGGGAAACAAAACATAAGTAATGTTTAAAGCAAAGCATATGTAAAAGACATAATATATATCCGCAAATGATTGGTATGGCATTAAGGATGTGAACATTTTATATTGCAAATTACGCCATATAAAAGGTGGACCGGATGGGAGAATATTCTTAAAAATCTTCATGAAAATCAAATCTCTGGAAGATTTAATACTTAAATATGCAGTTCAGTATGTTCTGCATTTTTCGTTTTGAGGTATTTTATTCTGCACATCAATGACATTGACAAACACACATGCAGCGCAAATGGCATCCAGTGAATACTCCTTTGAAGTTGATACTTCATTTAGTGATCACCAGAATTAAAAGAGTAGTTGCACAGAATTACTATTTCTTGCTGTGTTATTATGTCTTACAATGTTCACACTGTAGTGTTATTAGTGGATGACTGCCAAATGTATATGTCCCTTACTGCAAATGTCTGGGCTCTTTGGAATCTTTAAATAAAATAAAAAATAGTTGAGCTGAATCCGTCCAATTCTTCTGACCAATCACTTACCATGAATTATTAGGCAAATAAACTTTTACTTTGATTATAAAATGTCACCCATAAAACAATGAATATTATCTCAAATTGCAAACATTTCTGAAAATTAAGGTCTAAATGAATCACACCAGTGTAAATGTAAAAACAGTGGAGGTGAGATATTGTGGATAAGAGCTTTGACACAGCATACATTAAAATGGTTCAATGTATTCTGCTTAGATCTCAAACCAGGACAGAAGCAAAGGGGAAAATACAATAAATGCTCAAAGAATAATCATACACTTCAAATCAAATTGCCTATGCTTTAACAATATCTTAGTTAGCCTTTTTTGTTTTTTATTCCCAAAAAAAAAAAAAAAAAACTCTATAAATGCTTAAAATTTAAAATAAAGCTGAAGTTTTACAGTAGGTTACATTGAAAATGTAACATTGCTGCATATACACTTCTTTCTTCTCCTACAAAGCAGTCATTTACTTCTTATTTGGTTTTTATTTAATTGCTCTTGTATGTTGAGGCATTTTAATTGCGCCTACAACAAATTTATCCGCCTGAATGACAAATCCTGAAGGGTGTAATGCTATTAAGTATGCCTGTGTCCTAACCTAAGTTTCTAAATACTTTACAACTGTGGATCCCAGACAAGTAGTTATTCAACCATCAAGGCAAACTGGAGATTGTTATTGCATATTCTGTACCAATAAGAAACGTCTGGTGGCAGAAAGATAGGAAAACAGAACAAAATATGTCCCGCAAGATTCTGCTATTTTGAATCTTAGTGAATATCCGACTGATGGATGCACAGTACAAACACAAATTGTACTGCATTAAAGATGCATGAATTACTACAATCTGTTACACCTTTTAGAGTTACTTTCCGTGAAAACTAAGTGCAATTAGGTTTCCGTCAATCTCTATTAAGAGTAACATGGCTTCAGTACTAGCAAGACAATTTAAGAGAAATGCTGCATTCACACATTCTGGCAAATCTTACTTTACAGCACATCTTAAAAATAAAGCGCACTACCATACCTGTTCTGTTCCTTCTATTCTACGGATTTCTGGGAGAATGTTTCCCTTGTTTCTCGTAAAAACACTAGCTTCCTTTTAACACTCACTACACCGCCATGTCTTGACACCTGGTAATAGTTCCAGCAAGTAATACCACCCAATAAGTCATCATACTCTTGTTATAACGCAATAAAATAAATATGTTTATTGTTTAAAAACTGGTATTCTTCATAACACCTATATATAATTTCAGCAAATCATTCAACACTTACCGTTAACTAGGGCGATGGCTTCCCACTTCCCTTAACGCATGCGTATTACTGCAACAACTAAGTGCTTTTTCCGGTTTGAGACAACCAACAAATGTTTAGATTCCTCTAGTTCCTTAAGTTAGAGCATGTTCAGACTATTAATGATACGAAAAACCGCAACTAATGGGCTTTATTGAAAACTTTTTTTCACATACTTTTAACGCGTAGGGAGCCAATGACCGCTACATCCAGCGATGTTGTTCTACGCTTGCTAAATAATGGCGACCGACACAAGTGCTGCTCATGCTCACGTGTATTACAGAGGTAGATACATAAAGAAAGCATATCTCGGTTAAGAGCCATTCGTGCTGTAGTTCGCATCTCACGTTCTCTTTTTACAAACTTGTGGAATGCTTCTGTATTATCAGGGGTTAATTAATGTTAGCAAACATACCAGGGTCTGAAGGGATGTTCTCGTAACACCGTGAATTTGTGCTTGATATTATTTTTATTCATATTTGGTGATTCTTGTGGAATTGAATTATTTTAATTTTAAACTTCTGAAACCTACATGGAAGGCAAAGATTCTAAAATTGTCATTACCTTATTTATACTATATCGTAATGGGCATAAGTTCAGTGATTAGTTGCTTAAACAAGACAGCCCGCGCCGTGGCCGAGTGGCCTCTCACCTAGACGTCCCGGGTTCGATCCCAAGCGGCTGCATGTGAGATTTGTGGTGGACAAAGCGGCGCAGGTGCGGGTTTTCTCCGGTTTCCCCCGCCACCACACGGTGTCACAAATAGTTAAAGCGGGCGTTAAAAAACACAAAAAATAAATAAATAAGACGCTACACGCCTGGTTGCGTAGACGAGTACAAGTGTCGAGAACTGAACTCGAGCGGAGGGCAAAAGACGTATAAGGTCCCGCGCAATACATTGGTTTATTGACATTTAAAGCAGCTATAATTAATGTCATAAGGAGTTGGAAATAATTGCGACAACAGTTCTTTATGACCGTCAGCATCTACCCATAGGGATGAGACCTTGAATGTCCTGTTGGGAGTTGAATAAAATCACTTCATTGACTAGACGGAATTTCATTCTGCAACTGAACAAGACGAAAGAAAATATTATCATTGAACTTGAATATAACATACCTGGATTTAAAATGTTTCACAAACGGGTTGTAAGCATCACAGAAAGCACAGTTCAACTTTAATTCTCTTTTTCGGAGTTTCTTCTCAGTTATTCGATGTATACTTCCTGTTTATTACTTTAATACACAAAGCAGTCAACAAGAATTATAAAGAGTGTATCTGCAGTAAAGTGGCCAAAATGCTGAATTAAAAATGCAAAATATGCTGGGGTCGATTCTAGGCTGACGAAGCATTTCTTATTTCATTATCATTATTCCCTATCCTCAAGAGCCTGGAAATATGAATGTGAAACCGAGTGTGTGTTAACTTAATCGAGAAGTACAGTTTTAACGTACACCTCAACAATTTAAGCGGCAATAGAAGGTCAAAATAGTAACGACGATTTATTTAAGCACCTAAGGCGGTGCTTAAATAAAACTAAATAAATAAAATGAGTTACCAGAAAATGTTATGTGTTACAGTCATATGACTTTCTCTAGCTGCGCTACCAACTCTTTACAAAATAGTATTCTTCTTTTTTCTACACAATGCTAATCGAGATGAACATTAGTAGAATGTTCTTATTACTTAGTTCTTTATAAGTAGAAGGGAACTAAAGGAATGCGCTATGCTAAAATGATAGTTAAATGTTTTAAGCTATCGTTATGCGATTGTCAATGTAAATCGCTTCTTAGCTTGGCCAGGAGTAGAAAAAAAGAAAAACAGACACTTCCTGTCTGAGAAAAGTACAAGTACTTTACAATTCCAACCAATAACAAGGAATATCTCAGAAACGGTTATCTACACAACAAAAACGAAAAGGATATACATTGTATTTTGGCGAGATCTACATTTTATTTTGTGTAGAACGTTTTTCTCTATCTCTTACAGTTTAGTAGTTAAGCAAAGTTCGGTAAAATCCATCCAGAATAAAGAGGTCTTCAGAGGCTATCCCTAGAAAATCCAATATATACATTTTATTTGGAATGTAAATATCTTTAATATACGGGATTTTAATCAAAATCGTTTCAGCCATTTTTGAGAAAATAAAAATTTTCGAAAAAATGCTCAATATAAAGGGTAATTTGTGGTGGGGGGGATTTGTTGAACATCTTCGTGTTGCATCCTTGGAAGATACTAAACCTAAATACCAAGTTTGGTGTTTAACTGTCTTTTCGTTTTAGAGCTATGCTGCCCACAGACGCACACGTACAGACATACATGGACCTTTTTCTAAAATTGTTTTTTCGGACTCAGGGGGCCCCAAAACATATATTTCCGGTGAAATCTTGACATCGAATTTTTGGGTGGAATACAATACCTTCTCTATCCACTATGCACATTGTACATGCGGGCTAGAGAAAGTAAAAATAGAACAGATATCTATTCAATGCTGGAGTTTTAGAGACGATATGTAGAGTACACAAAACAAAATCAATGTGAAATTAGATACCCGTATTCCTCTTCAGTAAACTATATTCAAGACTTAGGTGAACATTTTCTATCAGTATTTGTGATATATTTCTGTTAGATAATATAGGTATATTAAGTTGATGTGCACCACAGGAGAGGATGATATGTGCTTCCTGAAATAACTCATAAACAAATATAAAGTTAGAGTCGATTATTACTTAATGTTCTATATGTTCTTACACGATTGCAAAATTCCATTTTAGCACCCTGTTAGGTCATGTTTCAGTCTGAAACTACAGATTTGAAAAACTAAGTTCATCGATATTTTGGGTAACTTTTCTTTAAATTTAGGACGAATTATAATATTGGATTCAATATTTTAACCTGACTTCTAATGATATTGAATATATACAAAATAGTTGTAAAATTGAAGATATCATTAACTTGCGTTTATTCTCATGGAAACAATTTTTCGCAAGATGCATTGACTGTGGTGTATCGATGGCACAAATTCGTTACGTATCAAAGCAGTTAACCATTTACTCAACAATTCTGGTTTATGGATTGGAAACCTAACAAAATAATCATTCACTGAGTGACAAAGAAACCCACGAGAATAAATCAGAATGAATTTGGAACACAAATCACAAATGTTACAATTTATTCTTACCGATGGAAAGTGATCTTAGAATCATTTTTCCGGCGGCTGGTACAGTTATGCAGCACAAATGTGCACCATGTTTACTATTAAACCCTAATTAACCTCTAAAACCTCTCGTTTTTAAAGCCTTAAGCGTGTTGAACATACGGCAAAAAGCACATTCTTGCCCTCCAGAGGCAACTGCGCGACATGTTTCTATTACGGGCAGAATACTAGCGCCAGCAACACTCGGTAATATAATTCCAACATTTTTGCTTAAAATACCAGATAGCTGCAGGTGTCGATGTTCGGTTCGTTACGTCGCCACGGATATCAACAATGTTCTAAATACATGCAATACACACAATGTGGAACAGGGGTTTCCACCCTCTTTTAAGACAGTAAACGTACCATGAAGTAGTAAAGATTTGGCAAATCAATACTCAAGTTTTATACGCTAGGTAGATTAATGAGATCCTTGAACTTCAACATAATGTAGAATACTTCAACAAGTCGTTGAACGCTAAAATATAATGGATGGATTCAACACTATTATCACGATCAAGGCCGACTCAAGAGGAGTCGAGCCCTGCTACTGCACAAGGCGGCAGATTATGAACGCAAAATCTTAAAACATGTTCGAATTACAAATGATGTTTAAAATCAAGTAACTTTCTGAAGAATGTTTTTTATAATGAAAAACGAAACTCCAGATAGATTTTGTAGCGATCCTCACTGATGAGCATTATCAGAAAACGACCAGTATTCAACAATAAATATAACATTTATAGTTTCAAGCAATCAGATGGTGTAAATCAAAAATCGAGAATAGTCCAAGTCGAAGTGCACGAATGCATGGAGTCGAGAGACATGCGCTCACTTTTGGCGTGAATAAAACCTGTAGCTAAGTAGAATGTCACGACCCAGTCAGCTTAAGTACTTTTGAGTGTCTGGTAATCCCACTGTCGGCTGAAATCAGAATTTGTTTATTGTGGTTCTAATAAAACAGTAGCTCATGGTATAGTTATCTACCTTCCGAGAGTTGTTTAACTTTTTCTTCCTACCACAGGTGAGATGGGTTGTCCTGCACAGTGTGTGATTGATATCTCCGTTGTAAACATCGGTTTGCTAAGCAGCTGTTGCTACAATTAAGAAAGGAACCAGAGGAAAATCCTAAGCTACAGTCAGCTTTTGTGGATTATACACAATCCCAAATTATATATTGTGGATTATATATATTTCCAAAAGAAGAGGAAATAATCCGATTATTCTAAAGGACTGGAGAAGAAGCTCTCCACTTCATATTAAAATGAAAGATTGATCCTCCATTGAGTAGGATGGTAGGCATGGAGGTATAAATGGTACAAATCTAATATTCAATTAAGCTGAGATGCTTTGTTCTATCTCGCCAATGTGTAGGTTTGTCTCCATTTTCTCTAAAACTACTCAGCCGTTTTTAATCATAGATTTGGAAAGACAGCTGATCAATTAGATTTGTATTTAAATTCTCAGGCCGATAATGCATCATTTTTCAAAATTTCTAAACTTTAGGTTTATGAAAATCATTAAATGTAGGACTATGTGTATACAATATACCAATGTAATATTCACTATTGTAGATCCACATCTCCTAGATAGTTATAGTTAGCAATAGTACCTTGCAAAATATCTCAATATTTAATACAAATACAGTTCTGAACAAAATGTGTTTTTTAAGAAAATGGGGTAAATGTTTAAAAATATTCATTACCGAGGAAACAAAGTCTAAAGCTTTTTCAAAGTTAAATGTTAAAAGTTACGCAAGTTCAAGTGAAAAAATGGCACTCAATGTAGAATAATTTACTACATATCCACACAAGAAGCAGAAAGCTTAATCTTTACATTTGTATTTCTGTGTTTGTGTGTGTGTGTGTGTGTGTGTGTGTGAGAGAGAGAGAGAGAGAGAGAGAGAGAGAGAGAGAGAGAGAGAGAGAGAGAGAGATTTTACTTCCTTGTTATATATTCCATTATAATTAATAACTAATTTCGGGCAAATACGTATTACAAGCGATGTAAAAATCGATGTCAAGTTTATAATGAACAAATAGTTAACAAATGGCAATACTAATACGTGTTAAAAACGTTAACAATCATAGTTAATCTTTACCGTTAAATAACATTCCTAAATTAATAATTAACATAATTGTCATATAGAAGTACAGTACAATTGAAGTCGTGACTGCTATTTACTTCAATAAATGAAATATAGGTTTTACCACAATTAATAGTTTTTGGCAATTTATTTATTACAATATAAATTTAAAATCGCTGACAAGTTAGAACGCAAACGATTAAAAAGTGAAAATAGTGTTACGTTTAAAAATTTTAACATTAAGATCAATTAAGTAAATATATGTATATTTTAAATAATATTAATAAATGTCATTAATTAATCACCGTCAAGTTCAGAATGCACACAAATTAATATAAAGAACCGTAAATAACAATTCAAATAAACATAATAACATCAATTTTGTTGTTGTTCTGAGTATTATTATTATTGTTATTATTATTACTATTATTATTGTTGCTATTGTTGTTGCTGTGGTCGTCATCAGCATCACTATTACTATTATTGTTATTGTTCTTCATCTTCTTCTTCTCTCCTTCTTCTCCTCCTCCTTATTATTATTATTATTATTATTATTATTATTACTCATCATCACTATTATTATTGTTGTTGTTATTGTTATTATAATTATTACTGTTATCATTATTCTTGTTATTATTCTTATTAATGTTACAGTATTGCAATGCCATGAAAACCGTAACTGTTATTTACGTCGATACACGAAATATTAAGTCCATTGCAAAACACTGGAGACAGCGATGACTCTGTAACCAAAACAAAACCAGAAACACAGACAATTATGTAGAAACATATAATGTAAGTAATATCACAAAATGGTGGCTGTCAATAAAATCGCAAAATAATATTTAACACGCTTATAATCGCAATAAAATAATGTTATGTATCTCATCTCCATGAGGTTTAACAGCCAAAGCTTCTTTAAATGTTTTAGAATCCCCATCTCCTAAATAGTTTATGTATTTTATATATACATAGGAAGGTAATTCTAAAAAATAGTTTTTGCCCATTTTACATCTATCCCTCCATTTGCCCATTATAGTTTGCTTTAAAGTTTTCTTTATGTTTCTGTTTATTTTTGCATAAATAACGTTTTGAAAGCACAACGACATCTACTACTTTTTCAGTATCATTTCTGGTTACTAGTACAGCACAATTTAGTGACATATGATTAAGCTCTTGCCATGTTCAATCTATAGCAACTAACAAGATATGACTACCACCATTTTCAGTTATAGCGCTTTCAAAGACAGTTCTCAAGTATTTCTAGCAACATCTTCTACACTACTATCCCATTATTGGTTATGAGTAGTAAATTTAGTAGCAGCTGGGAGTAATTTTGTTACTCCACAGAGCATTTCCACCAGAAGTATCCTTAACAATGGCTGACTAGAGGTATATTAATCGCACATTGTTTGCGAAAATTCAGAAGTTTTGCCATTTTTATCTGTAAACTGTATGGTCTTGGAACTATTAAATTATACTTCATAAGGGCATGATGCATATTTCAATAAAAATTGACCTGCAATTCCATGATGGACCTTTGTAAAAGTTTCCAAACCACTTTGCCCATTACTTTTACACAACACATTAGTTTTAAAATATCTGGGATAAAACTTCCATATCAAATATTTCACCAATATCATTCTCATTTACTTCTTCTAATAAATTAAATGGAACTGTGTTTATGTAGATTGAATGTTAGGACTTATTACTTCTCAGGCAGCTATTTTAGTATTTATAGCGCTATTCCTTTTCTTAAACACCTTTAAATTACTTCTTCTGCCTATTTTAACACGTATATAATGTAAATGGAAGATAAAACCTCACTAATTACTTAGAATCCAAAAAGCACATGCAATAAGGAGTATCACTCTGAAAAACAATAATGTGATGCTCTCTGTGGTGGAACCACTGAACTAATAGTCCCTGTAGGCTGGTCAGTGCTAAAATGTCTCTCTCTCTTTTTTTTTTTTTTTTTTTTTTGCTTATAGTCCTTTAACCTGTTTGGTCATATCGGACGATGAATGAAATTGGTGAAATGATGCTCAAATGATCTCGGGGTCCATGGAGCTTAAAGCAAAAGTTAATAATCCTGAGTAGCGCGAAATTTGATTGTTTTATCACATTAAGTTCAATTTGTTTGAGCTTTAATTAAGACGCGCCACGCCCCCTTAACATTAATTTCAACCCTTTGTAATATGGGTTTAAATTTGAATAAACCACAGAAATGATGTATCATTTTAAGGTTGTGAGATTACTTTTAAATGACAAATTTCAAATTTTTTACCCTTCCGGAATGCCTAAGTGAAGGAATAGGTTCCTTAAATATATTTGTTCCCTTAAGTGAAGAAATAAGTTGGTGTGTGGTAGAATGATCATTCGGTAGATGTACCTTCTTATTACATTTAATTCAAAGCTGTTTATTTGAGTTTCTCTGGAGTTAAAACTAACAAAACCAGAAGTAAACAAGAAGTAACTCAACACATATAGCCGTTTGGGATACGTCTAGAGTGAATGACTTCATAGGCTAATGGGTACCAATGTAAGCAAATAAGCCTACTCTAGTGGTTTGTATGAATAAAGTTGGGCCGAAGCTCTAAATTTATAAAATGTGGAGATCGATTCAATTTGCTGTGAATAAAAAATGTAACCAAAGTTTTTAACTCTGTGTCCTTGAATCGAAGATAAGGGTCACTCAGGCAGTGATTGGATGGTCCTAGTGCTTGTGAATAAAATGTAAGTCATACCCTCTTCTCAAAGTCGAGTTTTCTTGAGGTACTTCAGTAGTAGAATCCAGTCGTGAGTCGCTAATTTGGTGTTCGTTGGCTGTGAGTGTAATACCACAGTATATGCAGAGGATTTATGAAAGTAAGTAAAAAGTGTATACGTTACAAAGGAAAAGCTTTATGATGGTTGTATATCGTTATGGTTATCGAATTAACTTAGGGGATTTTGAATGGTTCACCAAAGAAGCTTAACAATAAATTGTTACCGAGAAGTAGAGAAAGTCATGCGAATGAAACACATCATAATTCTTTTGCTTTCTTTTACACCTGTCCATATAAAAGGAACGAAATATTAAAGTTATTATAGAGCGACTAGCTTTTTGAAGATTTGACCATCGCTTTAGCCTAATCTATTTCCTTATATCCGTTGTACCTATAAGAAAATAAGTGAAAAGTGCATTTCTGCTCATTTATTTCATATGGCACGAAGTAGATAGAAGAATAAGCCTTTGAACAAACACTTTGTTATAGAATATGTAGAGAAAGTCATGCAAATGGATCACATACGGTCTTTTATTAATTCCTTTTTAATTTCACAGTTAAAATGAAATGCACTTTATAGTGAAAACCTGAGGTGATTGCTAATGTTTATGAATACATGAAGGAAGTGACCAAGCAAAAGAAATGATACTCTCCTGAGGTTTTCAGAGAGAGAAAAATAAGTAAGTAAATAAAATAAATTAAAAAAACAAATGCAAGAGTCCTGTGCCACTGGCTTCTGGCACAGTACTGTTCAAAGAATTTCCTGAGAAAGCATAAACTAAAGAACGCTTAAGCCTTTGAAGGCTTTGAGAGCCCGAAAAGAAAATCATAACGGTGACAAGAGAAACAACATTTATGAAAGAGGGCGAAACATAGTCTAATGAATGTAAGAATCCAAGAAATTGTAGTTGGGGAGAATGTGATGGAAAACAGTGGGAGAATAATTACAGTGATTCCACAGAAGACGAACAAATGGCAGGCATAGAGAAATTACAATATGATTAAAGTCTGTGTAACTTACCAGAAAGTCCTGTGTGAAACTAGATTTGTTATTGAAACTATATAGTATTTACGTCTGTAGTAACTGTGAGAATTCTCTGTAGAGACGTATGAAATAAACATACCAGCGATGCTTCATCGGGTGGCTTCATCACAATTAGATATTGCTGCTACTGAAGCTAAGTAAGTGACTCCCAACACACATTACATTTAAATGTTACAGTGTTCAGTAACGATTATTACAGTGGGGTAGATGATTCATTTGCATCTTCAAGAGTGCACTCTCCATATGCATATGTATTTAATCTATAAGGTTATTGCATCATACGAGTCTGGAGCCAAAGTTCCCCAAGAAGCCAAGATAAGATACCGACCGTATTATATCGTGTCTTCGAGTTTAGAGGAGTAGCGCGGTAGATTAAACACCGTACATTTTAATTAGCGTACAAACCTTAAATTTAATACACTCAAATAAATAACAAGTCCACAAGGTGTCAAAAAAAAGTTTTCAAGTGCTCTTGTACTCCTATATAGAAAGTGCATCTGATTTTCTCACATGGACTTTTCAGCGCATGTTTTCCAAATAGAGAAGAACCCCTTACCAAAAACGCGCTTACATGTCTTTTCCCATTCACAATGATATTTTTTTGCTTATAAATCCAATTCATCATTGTATGACCAAGAGTTTTGTTTTAAACCAAACATGCAGGCACGCACGACCCTTTGCAATTATGGTAGTCGACAACAATAATGATTATGTCTACAATGACTATGGAGATGAGAATGTCAGGTGACTGGGCATCGTTGGAAATCCATCAGATGGGATGAGAGAAGATTAGTGGCAGTTTTGACAATTCTCGCACATTTTACTATACATATTTTTGTCACAAAGTATAACATAAACACTAAATAATACTATTCGAGCACATGCCGCACATTGTAATGGAACCCACTAAGTAGGAGTGTTCCACAAATGATAACAGTTAACACGCAGAAGTGTCTCTGTTCAGATTTTCTTACACTGACATTAGATTTTAATACCAATTAAAAAGAGAATCAGATGAATATAAATGATACTTATAAAGTTAACCAATAACTATGGGTATTTGATACACAACACTTAACCGGAAACTCTAAACTGGAATTTTAGCCATTGTCAGTATACACATTAAAACTCAGAACTGTATGACCAGTTATACACATTTCAACTTACAATGATTTCATTGTTGCAGAAAACATCAACTATTTTTCAGGCTGCAATATTGTTTTTTATTTTCTCTAGCAGGAATGTACAATACAAATATTAGATAGAGATGTATTACATTAAAAAAATTCGATACCTAGATTTCACCGAAAATAAACGTTTTTGGGTCTTCTGAATCCAAAAAAAGTGTTTTCGGAAACGATGCAGTTGTAAGTTTTTTTATAGTGTTTAACGTCCAGTTTTACTACAACAGCAACGCATGTGGTGTCACTTATAATACATGGAATGAAAAAGGAGCACCGGTGGAATAGGATGGCGGGAGAACCCGGAGAAACCCCTCCCATGCGCCTCCATGGTTACCACAAATCCCACCTGCAGTCGTCTGGGATCAAATCTTTGAGGAGTGACGAGTGGTCTAACCACCCAGTCACGGCGCGGCCTCATGTATTTGTGCATCTGTGGACAGCATTAATTCAAAAACGAAAATTCGTTTAAATACCAAACTTGTTATTGGACTTTAATATCTTCCAAGGATGCAATACGCAGATATTCACGAAAATGCCCGCACCCCAACAATCCTTTACAAGGAACATTTTTCGAAATACTTGATTTTTTTTTCAAAATTGACTCTAACGATTTTGATTACACACCATATGTTTAAGATATTTTATAACTAACGAAATGTATATTCTGAAATCTCTGGGAATAGTATCTAAGGTCCTCTTCATTCTGAATGACTTTTGTATAACTTTGGCATAACTGGTAAACCGTAAGAAATAGAAGAAAAACTTACTGCACAAAAGAGGTTATTCCCAGAATATATATATATATATATAGTTAAAACTCATTGTTTATATAAAGTAAACCATTTCCGGGATATTCCATGTTATTGGTTTAATTTTGAGCTACTTAATTTTTTTTTTCAAACCGAAAGTAATCTTTCTTTTCCTCTCTTTTGTTTTCTCCTACTAAGCATAGAGAATCTAATTTCCATTAATTCAAACAGCGACCGGCTTTAAAAATATCTGAAAATTGCTTCATCTTAATTACAGGCAAGTAAGCAATAAGACCAATTTTGCTAATGTTTATCTCATTTAGTAAGATTTAGATAAAAGAATAATTCTTTTAAAGAAAATGTTGTGTGCGAAACACGTAGAGAAAGTCATGTGAATGGAATACATCAGATTTTTCTTGAGTCAGATGATAGCGAATTCTTACCAGTATTCTGAAAACTACTAAGTAGGTGGACATTTTGTCGTGATGATAATGATGTTAAAGTAATCTCTGAGTTTTGTTACTACACCCGTTCTTCTTCAAGCATATGGGTATAAGACCCCATTCTCCTGTGAAGTCTGTTGCTGCTACCAACACCGCCGCCGCATTCGGTACTATACTACTACCATCACGACGATGACGACGACGACCACCACCACCACCACCACGTCGGTTTTCACCAAGGTTGAGGTCCCTCTGTGCAAAAAGTTGTTAAAATACCTATTGAGATCTGATAAAGGGAATTTGCGAACATATGCTCAACGTGTGCAGAGTTTACAGGCGACTTCAAGGATGAGCTTGAATCATTTTAAAAAGCATAAAGAGTCTTGGAGATATTAGTCGAAAAACGAGTTCTGTTGACGACACTCTTGCTTAGCTTTTTCCAGTCACTTCTGTTTCAGGTGTTAGCTACGCAGGTTGGCGCGATAACAGAATCGATAACAATAGTTATGGTTATGAAGACCTGTACGAAGGTACGCCGTTGATGCCGTAGGTGCTGGGCAGAACGTTAAAGGTTAGCCTTTTTGCCTCACACAAAGGAAATGCCTGACCTGTGATGCAAACAGAAATTGAAATAGCCTTCCATGAGCTACAATTTTTGCATACGTTGCTGGCAACCTCTCTACAAAGGATTAAGGAATGGACGGCGATAAGGTGATACTATGCTAAACCGGAATAGTATGGGGGATTTCCCCTCCCAAGGCAACGATCACGTCAAAGACGACTATCGAATTTTTCTTTCAAATCCAGGACAATTACACTTTGTACAACCCGATGAGAAATCAGTTTACAACAACATTCTAAAACGTAAACCAATAATAGAGGTCTTTAGAAAGCCAAACTAAACGCTATGAACAACGCCAGGGAATATAATAGACCGTACATATAGATTCTAACCGTCATTGACGTATTGTGCATAATAGCTCGAGTATTCCTCTGAAATCGATGTTGGGTTCCAAGGTTGCGGAGGTGCTTCGCTCTCTAATTTTCCAGCCTGTTCCTATGGTGCTGTAAGGGTCAAGGAAACCGCCTTTATTAACAAAACTTTTCGCAACTTTATAAATCAACAAAATGTGCAACATTACACTTCAAAATAGGGTTAAAGGCAGCACCGTGGAGCGCTTTAACCGCAGCTTAAAAACGAAGACGTGGTAATATTTTATGCACAAAGTGCTTACGATAGTTGAAGTACTTCTGGCCCTAATCAAATCGTACAATTGTTCATATCACTGATCTATATAAATTCCACTGAAAGATAAAAGCGGTTCTAAAATTTTAGAGGCGTAGCACTATATTAACAAAATTAGGGTGTATTGCATGCAAGGAAGCCAAAATATACAGTTGGCCATCACGTGCGTATCTTCAAAGAAAAAATGAAATTCGATGCAGGCTATGAGCAGATTGGACGAACGAAGTATTCCAGTGTGCGGTCAGCCAGTGAAGTATAATTTGAAGGATATGGTCGGAAAAGCTAGAAGCGGCACTTTTTATACCGATGAATTACGAAAGTTTATGCAAATGGAGAGCAAAAGAGAAACCAGAAGCACTGGACGCAACAAACAGCATTTGGTGAAGGGGAAAGGATTTTCGGTAAGGTTTGACTCGTGGCTCCAGGCTTCCACAATAGGTTCGGTATGATTTTCCTCACTATCGGTAGCTGCGCTTCGATGCACCACTTTACCGATAATTCGAGGTCGAAATTTTAAGCATCTTGCCAGAGAGTTTAGTTCTGCAGGGAGAATGGGAATCCTCTCTGTAAAAGCTTAGGTGCCTGCTAAAATGTTATACTGTTTCCAGCGACAACGCCCAGATCGTAGGTACCAAGCAAATCTTAACGCTCCTCCCTATTAATTTGAAATTAGGTTTAGATTTTCCACAAGGCGTTGGGCACAGTTCAAAAGACCTAATCGTACTCATCTACCTAGCCATGCTCCAGTATTTGCAAGCCGAAAACAATTTACTCCACAACGAAAAGAAAGAAAGAGCGCAGGGCAAAACCTATACTATGAGCAGATTGTCAATTTTGAACGACGTACTCCACGTACCCAAGCCACAAAATCCCAAAACCACACCCGCAGTTTCAATTATCAAATATCAAACCAGGGCGCGTTTCTCCCAGCATAACATTTGTTTAAGCTGCAAAATCATATGGTACTAGACCCAAATGAGACATCTTTCCGTGATCTCTTTCAATAAGGAAGACGAGGCAAAGAAGAGCCAGCAACGGACAAGGAGGAGGATGGGGCTTTGACATCGGAACCAGGCAAATGTTAATAAAACGGACAGTCTGGTGTTTCTGGCTGAGGATCTACATCGCATTTAATGTTTGCTCAGGACTTCCACTATAGTCAGGATGATAGGTTTCATACCTTGTGGATACGTTATACTACAGGAAGGACCAATTACCCTGTAGATACTCATATGAAATGTTTATCTATTACAATCTGGTGGATCCGCAAATGGTGGGCGGCATCTAAGTGAACGTCGTAAAGATATCTATTTGAAGGTCGTGGAATACGAAAGAAGAAATCACACAGGCACGACCAATAAAGGGACCTGTTTCCCCAAAAGTGGATATCTTTATTCATCAAGATTTCAAGATGGTGAACGTAATTTAAGGAACTTTTATTGCAATCACTTACCACTCGCTGACGGATTCTCATGCACTACAACTCTCACCTTCTGACTCAAACAGGAATAACGGTTGTGCACACCATCATATAGTCATGCCTCAGTCAGGCGATGGCGCATTCGACCAATACGATTTCATTCGTTGCAGAGGTAAGAGGTAACACCTAGGTGAACTATTCAGAACCGTATTGCCAGTTTTAAGGATCGGGGCGAAAGCAGATACTAAAGTGGGTGTTCACGTGCTTGGCGATGCGGCCACTTCGGAAAGATTGCCGTAGGTAGCACTTAAGCGGTAGCTTATGCAGGCCGAGTCAAATTTAAAGAGAAAGGTTAACGAAAAGCTCCATGCGATGCTTGGCTCGTACATGAGACACTTCAAGATAATAGAACGGACCAACCAAACACGAACAAAGTGCTGAAGTTTAAACGCAGTAAGTGTTGGTGCAAAACGTGTTCTCGTAATGACGGAAGCAGCCGTACACATGAGTTCTGAACTGAACCTCTTTAAATATGTACCCATTCAGATCATCATCGAAAGTCCCGGCTCATATTCCTAAGCCCTCAAAACTAATTGGTGAAAATTGCCCACATTATTTTCATTAATTGGGAAATGCAGGTGATTACCTAGTGTTGACCTACGTCGTAATCAAGCGCATTGTAGATGGTAGAAAATCTCTAAAGTATGCCGCTAACGCCAGTTTGTTGACAATGCCCTTAAATGCACTGTTTCAACAGGTAGATGTATTACTCAACAACATCATCGCCTTGATGCCACAGGCAGGCTATCCCTATAAAATCTACCTTGAGAAACTGCTCAAATACTCAAAAGATGCCATGTACACAAAACTGGAACCCTTTGTGTGGAAAAAGGACACGATCGGCATCAGAGACGTTTTTATGGGTAATGCGGTGTTTTACTGGCGTCTCGGTTTAACAAAGGCAGCAATGCAGTTCAGTTGATTTACTCTCTTTCCAATTCTCGGTGAAAACAGGAAAATCTGCTTTTGAACGCCAGCATGATGATTACGCTTGCTCTACCTCTCTCCAGTTTTATTTGTTCTCCGATGGACCTTACTTTAAGGATTATGCCGAAATAATGTCTACCACGCTGCGTTTAAAAGCCCTACGGACCTTTCTAACAATCAAGTTTAATCATCCGGCTGTGCAGGGCGTAAAATACCTCAATATACCATTTTAAGGATGTTATCTTTCACACCCTCGGCATTTCCATAGAGTCTAGAGCAATGGCGTTTGGCAACGTGTTCGTTGAACTCACTCCCAGAAAAGAAGTAGAGGCCATAATCACGGACAAGGCCTATTTCTGCAATTTTAACAGGTCTCCTTATATTTTGTTACATTTCAAAATCAACTTTTTCAGTTTTATGTAAATGAGCTGCCCGTTGGCTTTTAAGCCGTGCAACCTGACTTTCTAAAGGGTCGCTATTTGCTTACAATTCTTTAAAATCCTCCTGAAGGACCCAGGAATCCATTTTAAAGACCAAGAGGACACTTCATCTCTAGAGAAATATACCAGTTAGGTTGCACGCAATGACTGACGATCAGGCATGAGCGCCGACCAATTTCACATCGTAAGCCAGCACCACAGCACGTTATCTACAAGCAACGGTATTTCCATCAAATTGATAAGAGCCGGGTATTCTTCTGGTACGGGCGAAAATATATCGTACGCTTGAAATAGAAACAAACAGATCCATTTTGGTATCACGAACATTTTCCAGATTCTACTCATTCTGTCAGCCTGTTCTACCCGCTCTCACTTTGTAGGCATCTACCTCTGCGATATTCTACTCACACTTCATCCCATTCAGAAGCTTTTGTTAGCCGTAGTGACTATCACTTACCCCAGTACCAAATCGTGATTTTCATTGTGTTTTTTGTTTTTGTTTTTATTATTATTATTATTATTATTATTATTATTATTATTACAAAAAACGGACAGGGAGAATATTTTGAAAGTTACGGGGTTGGTCGTGTTCGCCCCGTTTTCTTCCAAGTCTTTCTTAAATTCATTCAACCAGACGCAATGATCAACGAACACCAGAAGGGTTCAAGGTTATGGCAGCACTACTTGTGGTTATTAGTGAGAGATTACCTCAACCACTCCTGATCCGGCCTACCTAATCCAAAATGTCACGTCAGCGACGACGCTCATAAAGATGGCTTCATTCGCAAAGACGTATGCCACTTAAAGTGCCTTAACTCACCAGACCATTGCAAGTAAGTAGGTATATATACGATATCGTCACTATCCATCTCACTTACTTGTGGTTTTTTCATTCTTTCTTGCCTGAGCTTTCAAAACACGCTTCCGCTCATATAAAATTGTCACGCCTTGCCGTGTTATTCACAGTGAGTTATGTAGCACGAGGTAGCAGCTGCACCGTACAGATTAGTCGGTCCTATATTCGCAATGTTTGACCTTTGCTATATTGTTTGTGTTCAACCATGAAGATAACATTCGTTCCACTGCTACGGCGTTTGAAACCCCAGCAGGTGGGACCCGAATGAAAAGCAAACTTCGCGTTAATGACGCCGAACTCGCACAGCATGCCATTAACGGCAGCCCTGCTCCAACACAAGAGAACCAACCAAGCGCAATTGTGGGTCTCTGTTGGAAATTAATTCCTCAACCCGCAACAAACCAACTTCGTAAATGTGGGCTTTTCACCCCAATTGCTGATGGTCACAATTGTGGGCAACGCAATGCAGTAGACCTGGGTTGCAGAGAATAGGAATACCTCGTTGAAGAAATGTCAATTATTCACCGACGCTTGCATAACCCAGAGAGCCACTTACGGCAATACCAATTCAGAAACAGCGTCAACATGTTGTTTAAGAACTGCTTGGAAACCTGAAAATAGTGTTCAGGGATCTTCAAGGTATCTCTAAAATGCTCAACCAAAAATTATGGAACATGTTGGATTAACCTGCAGCGAATGATTAACCTCACAATGTATCAAGATAAGAAAGAATAAATGTACGTGCAAAATAAAATTATAACGTACAAGTACGTGCTTCACAAACATGCCACCATTGTTACTTCGAAAGCATCTCTTTCACAATGTACATACGGTGCACCAATTTTAGAAATTCCCGGGGGTAAATCACTTTCTCAAAGCTCATTACGCAGAACGAGTAACACAAAATACACCTTAATGCGCACGTCTTTCTACTGTCGTTCGGCTCCTCCCGCATTCAGTTGCCTCTGGACCTTCGTTGGCGCATCAAACGCTTTCTCCAGCATGGGATACAGAAATTACCTGTCCGTATACTAAGAAGGTATTAAGGTGTTGAAGAGTACGCATTTCAGGGACATCCCAAAAATTGTTTCCTCGTTTCCACTGTAACGCCCAAGAGAGCAAATCCATATCGGTCAAAGTTCACAGCTGCGAAAGCAAGATTAATTTTGTCATACTCAACAAGTGTTTATACGATATCCATTTCAAATCAGACTCCTGTCGTTCTAGGGACTTCGATGAAGGACGTGGTAATGATGAAGAACAATACATCTACGGAGTTAAAACCAGCAAATGAGAAACGAAGACCCCACATGCTACGATAGATGCTTAACGGTGCATTTAGGCAATGCCTTTTCTATATTTACTCGATACACAAAGATTGGATGTTCAGCGTCGATTAACACAGAGTTCTCGTCCAAGATAAGACGAAAACAACACATTAAGCTAATTCAAAAGCAACGTGGTAAAACCTACGGTACAACGATCATTTCCCGCCAGTGTTTTCCGACGGATATACTACGACCTGTGTGTGTGTGTGTGTGTGTGTGTGTGTGTGAGAGAGAGAGAGAGAGAGAGCGCGCGCGCGCGAGAGAGAGCGAGAGGGATAGGTGTGTGTATGTGTGTGTGATAACTCAGGCTCCTCATCTTCATGTCGTAAACTTTAAATGGATTCTTATGCAGACATGTATGAATGAACTGATCCAGTCATGTGGGGTGCAAATCTGAAACTGAGGGAGGTTTTCATTTTTCTTTGCAATGATGGATTGAGCCACATTCACTTCCGTGCGCGTGTGTGTGTCCTCATAATAGACAGTTATGGTTCATTGTTTCAATAGAAGAAGCAATAATAAACCACATATAAAAGATGAACATGTTTTGGCCAGGACAATCGTCAGACCAAACAGTCATTTCATTCACAGTTTGTGCATTATCAAACACAGGAAGCAAGTTCATTACCACCTCTTCCTTCTTTTGTTTCATCCCCCAAACGGACACTAGTCTTATTTTCTGTGTCACCAGAAATGTTATAGTTGAATGTCTGCAGTGGTTTGCGTAAGTAGAAAATTTGAGAAATTGGTGTGGGTACACACTTTTGTAGATTCACTATTGTGGCCTTCTTTCCAACTCTCCCTTTTCTCCAAATTTTGTCTGTATTCGTAATATTATATTTTAGTTGTGCTTCAGTCTTGTGAGAATTTAACTGTGATATTATTTCTTCCTTCTCTGGATCCGATGCATCTGCCTGAGTAACTCCTACTTTATCGCATATTTCACAAATGCTACTGCTTGGTTCTTTGAAGGAATATTTAAATTGTCCATTAATAACTTTTCAGTACACAAACTATGACGCTAGGTTGTTGTAGGTTGTCCCATAAGTAATGTCGGATTTTTATTTTGTGTTTTGAAAATCTATTGGGTTTCTTTGGTTTGGCAATGCTATTTACAGGATGCCATGACTATTGTTGCGTACATTGCGGGCATGTATCAGTCTTCAGTTGTTAATAAACAATCACAAAATGGAGAGAACAAAGTTTGAACTTTGAGTCCTTCTAAAGCACCATTGGAAACAAGATTATAAAGCCGCTGCCTCAGCTCGAAGAATATGTGAAGTGGAAGAGAAGGTGTCGTTACTGAGTATGTGGCACAACGATGGTTCCAACAATGGAAGCGAAAACACTTTGGATTTGCCACGTTCTGGTAGAGCTAAATTATGGAATATTGAGGATACACACAAATTTTACGAGAAAATCGGCAAAAAAAAAAAACGCCCGTAGGCTTTCAAAAAATATTTGATGCATCAAAAGATACCATACATCGCCACATTAAGGTAATGCATCTGTGAAATTTGAAAATTCTAAATTTTTGAACAGATTTTTCTGAAATTTTTACCACCTGTATAGCACCCTAATTTAAGTTAAAATACAAAATGTCATATTTGTAAGTTCAGTAGTTGTTTTTTTTTTTTTTTTTTTTGCATATTAATCTTTTTGTTTTATTAAGGCGATATTAAAAACTAGTTGTACGAAGCAATTTTAAAATTTATTTTATGTAATAGCGATTTTCATATTCCAATTAAGTAAATAATTATTTCTACCTTATAACATTTTTATCCTTCATCAAACCTCAGAAAAAAAAATTAACATAAATTGTAGTCAACATTTTATTTTTTCAAGAATTTGTATTATTAATTTTTTTTTTGGAGAAGATAAATGGAGAAAAACAAAACCATACGATCGTTTTCTTTATATATATATATATATATATATATATATATATATATATATATATATATATATATGTTTAACCTATGAAAATTCTTGCAAAGATTGGTAGATAACTGCATCGTATAGTTTGTTTTGAGGTATCGAAGGTGTGACAAAAAATATAAAGCGAGACAATTCAAATTAAAGTTTTGTAACAAAATACCTGCAATTTATTTAAAACTGTCCAGCTCCATAAGTGGCTTTTTATGTTCATCGGCTTGAAATTTTGAGAGCCGCAGCTTTTTCCTTGTTGACTTTGAAGCTTGCTGGCAGGAAATGTCGCTCCACTAAAGGCGTCGATCATCTCTAGATTTTACAATCTTCTGACTAGCTGGGCTGAATTTTATTTTGGTAACACCTTCCGTTAGCTTTTCAGTTCTTAAACAACCCATATTGAACGCACTCACTACCGTTGTTACACCAATCTGTAGTTTTTTTCTTAACACAAAGGTTTATTTTGCGCCCTTAGCAAATAATGCTATGAAGAGCCTCATTAGCATTTTGTGTTTTTCCTAAAGTGCTTCTTCGGAGAAGTTCTTCATTGGTCAGTATGGCATACAAAGGAACTAGTTTTTTTTACCACTCCACTGTTTAGGGGTTTCTTCATAGTTGAGCTGTTATGTGGAGGGACTGGTTCACCTTTTGCAATTTATCGATTAAAAAAAACACCATGATGTTTCACCACCTGGGCAATTTTGATGCTGTGGATTTTGGTCTGTGGACATACAGTGATACAATGTTGCATAAATTGCTGTCTTCATTTGCTCCACATTATATATATATTGCTTTTTACGGCTTTGCTATAGTAATTAGTTAGTTTCTCTATTGTGTCCTCCTTCAAGCTGCCATGTTGCCTTCCACCAAGAGTAACACCACTTTTTCTGCTATCTTTTACATTTCTTATACCTGTACCCAGTTTAAGCATCCATCCTTTTTTATTTCCAGTTCACTATATACATCCATATCCTGCAAGTGTTTCTGTGTTTGGACATCACCATCTGACACTATATTTGTGTATCTTAGTTTGTATTTTTCCACGGATCTCTTCCACAATATTTCTGCTGCAGTCATCTTAATAGCAATATAGGAACCATTGTAGTTTCTTTCACATTTGCCACTCTTCACATGATTTGCGTACCAGTGTTTATATTCATCACTTGTAAAATTCCATTTTTTTTTCTTGTTGTGAGTATGTTCTGCAACATTTTGACAAAACTTCACAATCTACTACTAGCCCTGTTATCACAGCAACTACATTGCCAATACCATACAATGAAGAAAACCCCTCTTCACCCATTTTCCATCATATGAGACAGTGATATCGATAACTCCATCCGCACCAATTTCTGGATCAGTGGCAGCATAACCCTGTCGAGCAGCATTTGCAGCTTCTTACAATATATTATCACATATGCTTTTATTTTGTTTTGCTCCCAAGTGAACATTATAGGAGGAGGCACTAATAATTGGCATATAAAAATATGTTAATCCTGCATGACCTTTTCCTAGACTAAGAAATGTTTCAATTGCTGTTCGATTAACCTCAAATAGAGGTCGACGTGAATCTGCTCCAGCAATCCTTGGACTAGTGTAAAACTCACTGCAAATAGTGTTGCAGGTCACTGTTACCTTTACACGAACTTTGAAAATGAGGTTTTCAAATCATTTCCACCACAGCTGGCACAAACTGTCCCTTTATGTATATCTTGCCAAAAACATACTCTGTAGAAATATCTCCTTTTGTAATCTCTGGATTCTCATTAGAAAAGATAGATAGTTTTCTACTAGAAACACGCTAGTACCTTGGGATATTGATCCACTGCCTGATTTTTGGTAATCTTCCACAGAAGAACTCTGGGGCTGATCAGCTTCTGGGGTTAATGGGCCTTCACACACAGTTACTTCCATTGAAGTATTTTTCTTCTACCTTTTTAGTATTAAATTGTGTCCCTGAGAAAGTTTTTGAGTTTCTCCTGCCTCTGTTACGTTTATCAACTAGTCTATTCAAACTGCAAGAAGTGACCTCATCTCTCTATAGCACAACACAAAACCAATCAATAACCCTACTATTAACTTTAGATTAGTCTCTAGTTAATTATGATCTTTCTACAATGCACTGAGACACACTACACCACCAAAACACTAATAAATAAGGTCAAAAAACAAACAAACAAAAACCAATGCGACTTTCAGTAACAGCAAAACGTAAACATTCGCCAACATACCCCAATATTCCTACAACTTGGTATGAGCGCCAATTTTGAATCCAGAAATTGGTAATTCTTGCTTCTGAGCATTGTATATCTGAAGTGGTGTACATATTAGGGGGGCGTGGCTGGTAAGCCACGTGCGAGAGGTTACTTCAAGGTCACGTGACGTCCAATATTTTTGCGCTGGAGCAAAAACAGAATCATTTTATGAGACAAAGTACCAACTTTTTTATTTTTAGCGATTTTTGGCAAAGTTTCACAGATGCATTACCTTAAGACACTTGGAAAATCAAATAGAAGCTCTAGGTCTGTACCTCATGAAGTGACACCTCAACAGGCTCAACGTAGAGTGGATATCTGTCATCAGCTTATTCGTAATCCCATGGATGATAGATTTATCAGGAGAATTGTCACTTGTGATGAAAAATGTATATATTACCGAAATCTTGATGGCTCGAAATAGTGGCTTGATACCCGACAACCTGCCAAAAACTTCGTTAAAAAAATCGGTTCGGTCACAAAGTAATGTTGTGTATCTGGTGGAATTTTGAAGGTGTGATTCATTGGGAGTTTGTTCCAAACGGGGGTGGGGGCGATTGATGTGGATCTTTATTCTCAACAACTGGAACGAGTTCATGAAATTTTGAGATGGAGATAGCGAGCATTAGTTAACCGAAATAGATAACTATTGCGACAGGACAATGCAAGGCTCCATACTGCACAGACCATGGAAAAATTCAGGAATTGGGAGCAATCGAACTGCTACTACACCCAGCATACAGTCCTGATGTCGCACCATCAGATCATCATTTTTTCAATCCACGGGTTATTATCTACGTGGAAGAAAAGTGCAAGTGGGTCTCACCGAATTCTTCGCATTAAAAACCAGGGACTGGCACCATCGTGGCATAATGAACCTCACTGAAGGATAACTCAGTACCATAGAACCTAACGGTATGTACTTTGAAGATTAGTTAGTTGCTTGTCAGAACACATTTCAATTTTTTTTTCATTAAAAACCGGCATTACATATGATGCAGTATCTTTTTTTCATTTTCGAGGATGGGTACTTTCACAACCCTCTTTAAATACATTATATATAATTTTGAGATTTCCGCCTGCGATGCCATTAGTAGTTAAAGCGGGCGTTAAACACTACCAAAAAAAAAAAAAAAAATTTTTGAGATTTAAATAACTTCTCAGGTATTTTCTGTTTGTCCATTCACGGTAGTAATGAGTTTGTTCAACTGGAAAATTCAGGATATTCTTTTATTTGATTGATAATCTCTTCTTTGGTTTTGTTTGGTGGAGCTATTTTACCTCTTTCTTCAGGTAAAGTAGGTCTGCCACCAACAATTTTTGTTTTGTTTTTTTGTTTACAGCTACAATTTTTTCTCCAACTGCTAAGAAATACAGAAAATTACTTTACAGACCTTCGCCCCTAAACTATTAATGTGAAATGTATAGATCTTATTATCTTTACGTCGACCTTCTTGCTCATTATCTTTGGTATCTTTCTTGTTACATCTGTTGTCTTCATCAACGAGGGAACATACTCAGTATTCTGTAACCAAGCTTTTCACCTGACCGAAATGAATTGTAGACTTTCTATCTATCTTCTTCTGAAACATTTAAGTAGCACACCAAACAACACTTACAATGGGGTTTCATTTTTCTTGCCTGAACAACCTTACGTAAGGACCGGTTCTACAACGACCCGATAAGCCTGCTTATAGTTATTCACCAAATAATTTTATCCGTACGATAACCAAAGCTTTCGTTCCACAATCACATATGTTCCTCTGTACAATAACCATCTAGGATAGTTTGTAGAGCGTTAAGTTTGTCGTCCTGAATTCGATAGAAGCGCTACAGGTGAAGAATTTATAAACCAAAGAACAATGGAGGATTACCTTGCAAAGCAAGCAAAAACAAACAAAATAAAAGATAGTTTATATCAGGGGAATAATTTTGCCATGTTTTAGAATAAAATGGAAGACATAACGACTGCATAACGACTGAGAAAGTGTGTTAAATCTCTTAGAAGCATGAAAAATAGTCGGGAACATAAAGTCTGTTGGCATAGCCTACTAATAATTACGTTAGGGTTCACATAACCTTACTTTTCTGTTACTTTTTGCTTATGTACTTATTCCTAATACCGAAATTAATGCATACTGATATTAGAGAGAGAGAGAGAGAGAGAGAGAGAGAGAGAGAGAGAGAGAGCGCTATGTGTAGACAAGTGAATGTTAAAAACCACATGTTTTTACATTTCTTTCAATATTGAAAAGTCCAATATTTTGTAACCGAAATGGGCTATAAAATGCCCTGAACTCTTAAAGTACAATTCATAAAATACTATTAGAGGTGTGGAAAGTCTGTGTATTAGAATACGAGTACACTGAATCTATAAAAGAACATACTGGGAGGACTCAGGGTAGAGGTTAAGAAGGCAGGCAATTCACTTACGTTAATATCGGCATCTTTCATTCATTATTACTAGAAATCGTTAGACTTTTGGATATAGAAATTATAAGGGATAAACGGCGATGATGAGCTAAACATCGGCTAGATTGTACGGTGATTTCATAAATGTCAGTGGGAGGTATAAGAAGATTAATTAAACCATTTGAAACTCCCATACTAGTTACGCTTTTTGGTTATTTCCAAAGTGTTACTTTATGTTGAGGGTCCTAATTGTAAGCGCAAAGCGCAGCTGAGGGGTCGCTCCCACCGAAAACCCCAATCATCCGCGTAATAGGAGGAACTCCAAAACATCGTTCGAGTTTTAAAAGTTACATATGAGAAGTATAAAATCCAGTACTACTTCCTCACCGTAAATATTTACTTTCTTTACATGTACTCTGTACATAGTGTATAGAGAAGTATTGCATTGCACCCAGAAGCTCGATACCAAGATTTTACCAGAAATACACGTTTTAGATTTTTAGAAAAAGATCAGTGTGTCCGTGTGTCTGTAATGAAAAGACGGTAAAACAGCACGCTTGCTATTTTAGTTAAGTACCTTCCAAGGATGCGACGCGAAAATTTTGAGGAAAATTACCTCACCCGAAACTACCCCTTACGTGGAAAAATTATTAACATTTTAATTTTCTAAAAAAATGGCTGAACGATTTTGATTAAAATGCCGCATATTAAAGATATTTGTATGTCAAATTAAATGTATATCTTGAGTTTTCTGGGAATAGCCTCTGAAGACCTCTTTATTCTGGATGAATTTTGCTGGATGTTGCATTACTAGTAAACCGTAAGAGAAAGACAAAAACTTGCTACACAAAAAATGTAGACCTCACAAAACACACAATTTAGGCCATATAATTTTTTCGTGAAGTTGACCATTTTTTAGATATTCCTTGTTATTGTTTTTAGTTTTAATATGCTTGAAACTTCTACAATCGGGAATTTGTCAACTTCCGGCAATGCAAAGGAATGGATTTCATCCACATGGCAACCAGCTTTTGAAAGATTTGACTATCATTTTAGCCTAGTGTATTCCCTAAACTACGAATAAGCTTACTATCAGTAATTTGTTACAAAGATGTAGAGAAAGACATGTGCATGGGGCACATTCGATTTTTTCTTAATTATTATTGCTAGTGATAATTGTGAGACGTGAATGTAAGCGGAATCATAACCTCAATGGTCTACGGCCGTGGATGTCTGCAGATATATCTAATGTAAAAACTTATTTGTCGGCTTATAGACGTATCATCAACTCCAACTAGCCGAAAACTTAGCGGCAAATCTATCTTCCGAGTAGTGATATGCAGAGATTGTAGAACGTCAATCGGCTAGAATCCGGGGGCATAGCTATATCGGCCTTAGATACGTAACTTTCCCCCATTTCAATTCTTATTTTCTGCACTGTCTATTTGCACAGGAGATTAAAAATAACGCGTTTTCTACCTTTCTGATACCCACTCAAATTTTAAATTTCATGTTCCTCTTGTCCTTCCCTGTAGCTTTCTAAAGAGACCCTAGATTGCGGTTTTGCAGGTGAAACTAGAGATCCCAGACCGTTAAACTAAATCGGGGGATGGCAGTTCTTTCGGTTTCTACTCTTCAAAATTAGAGTATTTCACAACAGCATTTTACGGGAATAGCAGTTGAGCTAGCTGCACTATCTGATACATCTCACAATATTATTAGATATGCTAAATGGTTGATTTTAATTTTGTTTAATAGCGGTAACTTAATGATTTCCTATAGCTGTTTGATATTGAACACGTATTTTTTTGGAATGTTTTGAGAGATATCCTGAATAATCCACTCATCCAATCATCTTGGCAAGGTTGTCGTTCGGAAAAGGAAGTAACGGTTTCTTTTGTATTAAAGGAATAGGAAATGCAGTTAAACCTGAAATATGCTAAGACTAAAATACCTTTAACTACATTAATTTCATTAATTTACTTTACCTCCAGAGAAGCTGCACAACTCATCCTTCTCTGTCTCTTTTCTCTCTCTCTCTCTCTCTCTCTCTCTCTCTCTCTCTCTCTCTCCTCTCCTGGAATACATCATTAGGTACGGTTTTTACTACGAAATCTTAAAGCAGACTGAAACATACTACTCCTTTTTGACTTGTATTAGAAAGCATTTTCAAATCTCAAAATCTCTGTGTGTGAAAATAAAGATTTATTGGATACCCGACTGTTTACCTCTAAAATTGGCGCAATAAAACGTTCAAGGGATAGTGGTAAAGTGTATTCAATGGACATCTGATTATTTACCATCAGATCGATATGTGGACACGTCCTTTTACAACTCACTATCTAGAGATCTATGCGGTGTTGGACTTCGATTCATTTACCACTGAAAAGAGAGTAAAAAATTGCATATAGCGCATTAGGTAACTCATTAAAATAATAATAATAATAATAATAATAATAATAATAATAATATGGGCACTTGATGTGTTACCTTTGAGATACATATATATTCATATGTGTGTATATATATATATGCATATAGTGTTCTATATTGGAACATCCTGTGCCTAAACAGCTCCTAAAATTGTGATTTATGGTTCTAGTTTTCTCTACAGTATTCAGTAGTTTTGTTTGTAGAAACATTTCGTTCTATATTTTGGTCCATGTTTTAGAGGACAATATATCATTCGGCGCTTATTCTGGTGACTCTTAACTCGAAATAAGGGTATATAGTGCTTTTTATTAATCCAGTATTATTCTTAATCCATGTACTACGTTTTCTCCGTTCAGTAAAACCAATAATTATGTGTCACATTATCTCGTTTATGCCCTGTATTCTGGAGAAAAAAATCCTGGATTATCCAGCTGGGCTAACCATAAATCTACCGCTCTTAGGGCCACTTTTATAAACTTGCCGCCATCGCTCTTATCCATCGGATTAACAGCGGTACCGGTGCCATCTCGCGGGACGATTATCGTTAATCCCATCTGATAATCCGAGGCCATAACTACTGCAATATCAACGAAATTCCAGGATCAATAAAAGTTTCTTTGGAAGGTTGGTCTGGAGGCTAGTAAACGTTGTCCAAACAGGTTGTGTCTGGTTGGTTGAAAACAGACGCACAATAATAATACATACCGACAACATGACATAAATCTTAATCTCAGAGCAGAGCAGTTATCTATAGGATCAATACTAAAATCGGTAGATTACAAGATGTTCTCACTGAAACACAACAAATTCTTGATATGTTCAAAAGACACAAAATGACCCCTAGGTAATCTGTAAATGTTTATGATAATTAAATCTAACAATTTTATAAAAACGCCAGAAACCTCGAAGTGTAATTCCATACCACGTTATTTTCTCAAGCGGTTTGCTCTGTGGCCCGCATTCGGGAGTCGTGGGCTCGATCCCCGTGGCCAACCTACGTGACCCACGGGATGTTTTAGGGTTCTCCGCGTGTAGCCAGGCGAGTGCTGGGTAGGTCATTTTGTTCCAAGGAACAGGCGACGGTGTTCAGCGGACTCAGCTGGTTGGTGGACTGCGCATTGTAAAAATGTTATCTTGGAGTCGTCGTCAGCGACAGTCGGTCGGGACCCGCCGACAGATTTGGGACTCATTCTGGCGTCCGCCAGGAGGCTCGAAGTCCACGAGCAAGGCCTAGGCAGTCGACGTAGGCGTTCCAACTGTAGCCGTTAGGGATCCCGTCCATGCTTGCGCCCATCGTATGCGGATCTGGTCGCACTTCGGGCCTCTCATCTCTCCCTCCTCGAAAACATAAAAGTGGCTAAGTACCACAAGGTCCTATGTCCGTTGCTCTGCCCTGATGTCCTAGGGGGCTCGTTCGTGTCTAATGCTAATCCTAATCCATAGCATATTCTTTTAAATTCAGAATGAAGAGTTCAATTCATTTTTAATGAATATATTTTAACCTTCATTTTAATTGAGTTCTGAAAAAGGAAGTAGCTAATGTAAATCCATCTAAAACAGTAAAATTCATTTCGCTGGAATGTAACCAATGTCGGAATACACAACTTACATTAAAATATAACAAATTTACAAAGCATTTAAAATATACTCTTTTTTTCATAAACATTGAATGCTCGTAAACAATATTTTGAACCGTTGCCTAAGTCGACACTGTTTAGGTGGTTCACATTTTCAAGGTTATTAATCATCCATGTATTTTTACTACCTTTTTAGTTGTAATACTAGACATAGCAATAAAAAACATTTTATACAAGCATTATAAGATAAATTTCTGGATCCATAATTGCTTTCATATGCTCATGTAAGTACACTTTAAATATGAATGCATGTCTAGTTGCCTGGAATTTCTCACACCTCAGTTCAGGAATGTCTGATAAGAATTGCATTGCAGCCACCACTGAGGCACTGTGAGACAATCTACGAACATGTGATGAAGTAACTTTTGCAATGCTTTGCAACATAATTGCTCCTGATTCGTGATTCTATTATTTTCACTAACCACTACAGTTCATTTTGTTTTATGGCATTCTTACTTTCATTAAATAATTTAATCCATAAGCAGATTTAACTACATCACTTTTAGCCACCTTATTTTCTTTCTGAAATTTAGAACTGGTTTCAGGCGTATTTACGGAAAGACAGAGAACACTTACCTCCTTGTTTGCTTTAGGTTGTGCTGTAGGCATGATAATGTATTCAGTTAAAATAAACACATTTTTCTAAGTCCAATGATAGTATGATTCTTTTGTTTGAACAAAAACTTCTCCATCCAAATGTCTGTCTTGTTGTCCACTGCCACATCATTCAAAGCCACAAGAAGCTCATTGCTTTCATTGTTACCAAGTATATTACCACCAAATATTGTAATACTGGTATACTAAAGTACACTGTTTTGGCTAGTTTTGCACAGCTTAGATGAAAATTATTGTCATGATCATTGTAGGTGATTGCATTAACTACCCTCTTTTTAAAATGCTTGCATATGTGTATTGAAGAACTGGTCACAGAGTGGATGGATCCACGTAGTACGAGAACCAACCACCTAAGGTGGTATATTACCGTAAGGCAAAGCAAAGTTTATTGTATTTCACTTTTTTTTATCTTCTGTGAGTGTTGGAATGAGTAGAATATGCTGACGAAAGTTTCCTATGCATTTTTGGATAAAACCTCTTTTATGCCATAATATGTTGTTGCATTTATATAGGTTTCTGTCAGTCAGTACTTTATAGTGTACTTGTTAAAATGTGTTTAAAGTGTTTATTTTCAATTGTTATTCAAGGGTGTGCATGGTTAAGCTTCCACATGCAGCCAGTAGAGTGAAATGTGCCGGAGTGGCCTCCCTCCTTCTAACTTGAAGTTTGCAGTAAGTTTGCAACAACCAGCCAGCATGAGTGGGATAACCCAAGGTCATGGGTTCAAACCCGGCGGAGGACGATGGATTATTTTTTCGGGCGTAAAAATCCTTAGCATGGCTTCCTTCGGAAGGGAAGTAAAGCCGTTGGTCCCGTGTCGTAGATTTACGGCACGTAAAAGAACCTGAAACCTGATTGAGAGGCCTCTGAGCAAAATTAAGCGGCCTTTCACGCCCAATTTAGAATGGGACACTGAGAACCACAGTAGTTAAAGAGCGTCCATAAATAACACAACATTTAATTTTTGAGTGGGATAGCAAAGTCTGAAGCAAAATTCCTGTCAAATGCCACATACTGTAAGAATCTGACTCTGACTGAGTGGAACCACGCCAACTGTAACAATATGTAAATTTGTTTCTGCCGCAGATGTTTAAAAACAACAAATTAAAAACAGCACTTAACTGCCTAGGGATAAATTAGTAACATTTATGCACTTTAAAATAATTTAAAGAAAGGAAAGCTGATCGCATGTTTTTTTTTAACAAATCACTTTTTTTCCCAATAGCATTGGGTGTTATGCAATTCTGCAACATCATCAGCTACTGTCACTACATTCAATGAAAAACAAGCAATAAACAACTGTGGTTGTTTTCAGATGCTGGATTGTTTATATATATAATGGCAGATATGAAAACACCCATCAGCTACAATGAAAATTCTTTTAAGGTGATGCAACTGCAAAATCCAGAAAATACACATAATGTAAGATACCTTATTGAAATTTATGCCAGTTTATATACACAATAATAGTGATAGTTTTGCCATGTATCAATTCTGATACCTCATTGCTAAAGAGTTACAACTCAAAAAATGACAATTTTGAGTTATGAGAAACTCTTTGTTGCACATAGTGGTAAAATGCTGCAGCCTAAAATTGAGCTATTCTAATTTCTTTTTCAGTCGGCTTTCTCTCCCTTTATGTAGGAATGACACTTTCCTAGGTCTTACAAGTGCCTAGGGGTCAGAAGCCTGTCGAGTAGCCAACAGCACTTAACCTAAGAATGAAGAACCTGGAAAGAGTGGTCAGCCAGGCATGAGCAAGGAAGAGGATGATATGAAATGAAAGCGAAATGGATGATAGGAAAGGTGATGATGGAGAAATTGGTGGAATGGGTGGCAGGGGAAACTGGAAAATCTGGAGAAAACACACCCAGATGTTGTTCTCATTTTATTTGGGAAATTTCAGTTTGACACTGAAAAAAATTTGGCAAGATTTTCTGTGCAATACTGTGTCATTTTGAGTTACAACACTTATGTATTGACTTCCTTAAGATAAAACTGTTTCATTTTGAGTTGCTAGTTTTGCAATAGCAATTAGGGAAAGTTTGTTAACAGAATTGGCAAAACTGTATTATTTAGTTAAGGAATCTAATCCATTAACAGTCATATTGTTGAAAACAATAGCTTTTAATTTAAAGTAGCAGGAATTTAATAGTATCTTGAATATTATTCTGATGAGGTGAGTTACAGAAATAGGTACAGTTTTATGAGAACTACTATATTCTACTCAATTTTGAAAGGCAATAGAAATGTCTATTTGGTTGAAATGAATGTTAAAGTTAGTCTAATGAAAGCAGAAGGCACTTTAGCTGAAGCAGGTAGTTCTCTACAGGAAACCTCAAACTTACAATGCAGAAAGTGGATTTGTTAGTTTAATAAACTCTGTATTGTATACTTCTGTATCTATTCTATTGTGTTTTGAAATTATATACGTTATATGCTGTAGGTTTTAGGGGAAACTAATTGACATTGATTTTGTATTACAGATTAGAAGTATGCTTTCCCATCTGATGATTATGATGATAAATAATATGTATATGGAAAACACAAGCAATACACAAACCTGTTATTCCTGTTGACAAGGATATATTTGCCAAATATTACTGAAGGTAGGTTAATATTGAAACCAAAGATCCATAATTAATTACAAATAGTTGTATTATTTTTAGAAAGTCTGAAAACCTATAACATAATTTAATACTATAGTTTCACATTTTCCTTGCTTGTTTTATTCAATGCAACAAGGTGATTTGCAGTACAAAAATATATATTGCAGCTATTTCCTTATTAAAACTAGGAGGTAATATTTAATCTAAGTTTCTTAAGTGTCATTCTTAAATTAATTTATTAACTTATTTATTTTTTGTATTTTAGGAGATCATAGCAAACAGTATGCAGTTGAGACTAATGTTTCTGAAAATGCTGTTAAGAGATGTTCTTCAAGCGGGGCCTGGTATGGTGTTAGGGGGGAGTAGCTTTGGAATTTGAAGTTCAAGCTACAGAAGTGCTAGAGAAAGAAGAAGAAGAGGTAGTCAATATGAGGAGATTATGGAAGAGGTCATGAAATCCTAAGGAATGGAAAAGAAATGTTAATAAAAGGCATGGGAATGAAGGCAAGTCCTATACAACTACTAAAGGGGAAATTCCTTGGTCCCTAGTATTTAAAACCAGCATGCAGGGACAAGTGTAGATTGCAATGCTCAACAAAAATAAATGAAGATGACAGACTGAAAATAAAAGATAATTTTCAAGGCTGGGTAACATTCATAATCACTGTGAGTTCATTGCAAGAGATATCAAAGTTTTGGAGCCAACGTCTTGTTGCGCTCATGTGGGCAGTACCTGTTCAAAGAATCTAGTCTATAAATTTCTTGCGTAAGCTTCGGCGGCTAGTGTCCATGGTATCTTGGTCTTCTGGGAAGGCCGCGTCTTGGCTTGAAATGTTGCCGACGTTTCGCCTCACTATGTGGGGCTTCCTCAGGGCATGTGCTCTCATCACGACAGTGCCAAGTGAACTGTCGTGATGAGAGCACACGCCCTGAGGAAGTCCCACATAGTGACGCTGCCTTCCCGGAAGACCAAGATACCAATCTAGTCTATAATTTTGATGTAAATGGGACCAATGTAAGAGTTTGTAAAAAGATGTTTTTAGCCACCTTGACTGTGTAGCTGTTATGTGAGCACTACATGGGAAAAAGTTTGTTTGTTTGGTAGTGTTTAATGCCCACTTTTACTACTTGTGGCAGGTGATACGTGGGAAAAAACTACCACTGAAGGAACAACAGTTAAGGGCAGATGAGAAAAACATAATAAGCACCCTGAAATACCAGAGAGCAGATTAGATTAGATTAGATTACATTTATTGTCAACTGTAGGAATTACAAGAATTCATGGTATCGTCAAAACAAAAACAAACAATAAATGAACAAGATAAGAATAACTATATACACTTAATTACAATATGTTAAATTACACACCCTAAAAGTATCATAATTATTTAAAAGTATTTGCAAATTCTTCAATTGAATAAAAACAGTGCTGCAATAACAATTCTTTTACTTTACATTTAAATGTAGCTTCTGAGGTGATAAGTTTTATATTATCTGGTAACTTGTTATATAATATAATCCCAGAATGTCTTATGCTTTTGCCAAATAATGATGTTTTATGTATAGTTATGCTCAATTTATGACTATTTCTTGTGTGATAGCTATGCTTTTCACAGTTTGCCTGAAAGTATACCAGATTTTTCCTAACAAAAGTGACAACTTCTAATATATACAGGCAAGGAAGTGTCAATATGCGGAGTGTTTGAAATAAATTGTTGCAGGAATCCCTTTGTTTCTTCCCCATTATTATTCTAATTGCTCGTTTTTGAATTTTGAAGATTATATTTTCTTTATCATAATTACCCCCAAAATATCACGCCAAATTTTAATAAACTGTTGAAATGTGCAAAATATAGATTCCTCAAAGTTTTTAAGTTTGCAATATTTTTTATAGATCTAAACATAAAACAAAGCTGACTCAACTTAGATGCCAGTTTCTCAACGTGCGTGCTCCATTTCAAGTGCTCATCAATCCATACACCCAGAAATTTGGTAGTGGGTCTATAATGCACTAGTTCATTTTCTAGTTTTATTTGTGGCTTATGGACAGTGGTAATTTGAATGTGACTGAATGAAATGGCTACAGATTTATTCTTATTTATTATCAACTTATTTTGAACAAACCATTCCTGCATTTTTTGTACTAAAATCGATATATCTGCTTCCAGCATTACCAATGACATTAAAGCTCACATCAATTCCTTCCCCAGAGTGGAATCACATTATTGCAGCAAGAAAGAATATCTAGAAGGTGGTTTAAGCATCAGTATAACATATACAATTCACACAAAGAAGAGTGTTGCTGAAGGAATAGACTATGCAGAAATGCACCATTCTGCACATGTTTTTAATGTTTGTTTTAACTTGGATTTCTTTGTTCCAAACAAGAATCAATATAACTTTTGTTTAGGTTACAAACAAAGAATATCTGAAGAAAAACTGCAGATTCAGGAAGAATAACAAAGGCACATATTAGAAAAAGAGGCATACGGAGAACGAAAAATTTAGATATTCAGGAATGTAAGGAAACTGATGGAAAAAGTAGAATGTATGCATTTGACCTACCAGCTGTTCTTCAGACTTCATGCAGTAGAGTATCAGCTTTGTTCTTCACATGCAAGCTCTCCTGCTACAATTTCAAAGTCTTCAATATTGTAGGAAACTGAGGCAACGTGTTTCTTCTGGCATGAAGGGAAAGTTAAATGGGGAGCAAACAAAATTGCCCGTTGCTTCCTGAAATTTTAGAGAAAATAAAATGGCAAAAAAGAGTAAAAAGCCATATTCCATCATTGAGATGGATTCTAAAGATGTACATGGTTTCAAAAAGCTGACAGAAACCATTGGCCGAAACTAAAAAAAGAATGTGGAAGGACAAAATGTAGTTTAGACAACATTAAAATTCTCCAGTTTTCTAAACATGAGCCATATGCATTTCTGTACAAAAAGTTACTCTGTAGAAGAAGAGTAAAAGAGAGTTAATACAAGATCCAGACAGCAAAGAATACAAATTATTTCACTTGAGCCAGCATACACTACATCTCCACAAATTGATGCCCACAAGAAAATTGATCTGATCTCACTCTGCCACATTATGTATAATTCCGAGTGTATACTGGGACTTCTATAATAATTTAAAGAGTAATTCTGATGAAATACCTCAGGATGAATGTCCCTCTGATGATGAATGATGATGTATCACAATACAATCCACTTTAAGAAAACTTTAATTATTGTGTGATTAACGGTTTAGTTTAGTTGATTAAATGTGTTGTTTTATTTTCTGAACCTATTTACACTGCACTTATTAAAGATTCATTGAAGTATTTATTTTCTAGGAAATCACAAGCATCAATTAATGTGTGTAGTAAAATGTATGTTTTCCTTTTTGAAAGTTTGAAACTGATTGTGCATTCAATAAAATATAAATTCACATTAAATTGTTTATTATTATTATAATAATTATTAATCTGCAGACCTACCAAGCTAAATAACCATAAGTGGAACATAAAATTACCTCATTACTTACATGTAAGTGGACGACATAAGATCATTATTGCTCAATTTAGTGGTAATAAGTCAAATAGCAAAGCATTGATCCAGTGCAAAATTGTGACAACTAAAAAATTTTAAAATATTCCAAACTAACCAAGTTCTGAATATCAAGTTCTAATATATTGAGAGAGGTCAACGCATACAGAGAAACCTCAAAGTCAGAACCAAAGTTTACTACTCAGTGACCGGTAACAGACAGTTAAAAGAAACAGGTGTTTGGTTTTGCTCACTCCTGAAAAATTACCAGTTTTTAATTGTAACACTTTAGAACTGAGGCGTTGATATTCTAGCTTGAATGGTTATTTAAATGATAATGTTTGAATTTCTAATTCATTGTTCTAATGAAAATTTTAAGTTCTACAGTAAATGAGCTTACAAATAGATCTGTCATAGCATATTTTCTTACATTAACCCTAATTATAGAAGAAAAAAAATATTACTTTTTGTACTCACCAAAGCTCTTGATTTTTCAATTCTTTCCCCCCCCCCCTTTTTTTTTATCAACACTTTATTTATAGTTGCTTTGACTACTGGGGCTTATCGCAATTGTTTTCAAAATTAATAATTTATTTCTCAAAACTGTAATATTATTTCAAAAAATATATGACCATTTTTTTTAATGCACTTTGGAGAGTTAGTATGAACATTTTGAAACAAATTAGTAAAAGATTGCATTGTGTGGAACTTTTTGAGTATGGAAAAGTGTCGGAAAAATGTGAGAAAACAGGATTTAAACTTAGGAGTGTCTATCAATAAGTATGCACCTACCCATTTATAGCTTTCTGTAATTGGCAGTTAAAGTGTGGCAAGTGAGAACGATATATTTTCTTAAAGTTTAGAATTCATATAATTTTATTGTGAAAGAAAATATTTTTTTAATTTCTTACAATTTTTTATCAAATTTCACAGATGCATCACCTTAAATTTGTCCTTATGTGTAAAAGAAGCTATAATAATATGTTTTCAAAGGATTGCAATGCTGAGAGCTTATTGGTTGAACCCAAATTTTAACTGGTAAATCCCAATTCTTCAGGGTGTAGGTACCAGAGTTGCACATATAATCAATAAACCTCTATTTGAGATGGGCAGTAGTTATGCTACCAAAATATGCTTTGACAAGCCATTTAACATAGAATTAGAATGGGGCCCTGCTGGGAGTTAAACCTGGTACAAAGATGACTCTAAAATGGATGATGGGGTGATATCCATGGGGAGGAATCAAGGTATGGTAATATACATCTTGCTCTTAGTCTTAACACCACAGTATTTCAGGCCAACATTTATGCAATTGAAACCTGCATCACAGAGAATCTAGAAATTGACCACAGAAGTGGCAACATTTGGATTTTCTCTGATAATCAGAGAGCAACTAAAGCAATTGAAAACTAGTAGACAACATCCAAATTAGACTAAGACTTCCAATAAATAAGAGGCAAAACAAAATAGGTTATCCTTGCTGCATGTTTGGTAGGGATGCAACATTTGAAAGACAAATGATGGGAAAGTCTGTATACCTGACAATTTTGGTTTTGTCATTGAGGTTCAAAGTTTTTACATTACTCTATTATCTGAACTAGTCAGAAATATTTGATGTATAGCTTCCCCTACCTCAGTTATATTAGTTTATGCCGGAAATAATTACAAAAATAAGTTAAGATTAGAATCACAAGAATATGCAATTTACTTTAGCCTGGTTTATTCACAAACTTATCTATTTAACAGTCTCTGTTGACTACTAATTTTACAGCAGAGAATCTTTAATATTTCTCAACAATTTTGCCATCTTTAGAAATGTTAAACTATTTTCGTTGTGGTTGATAAACTTGTAGCCATTCATTTTGAAATTAAGTGACCTAAAACTCTTTCCTACAATCTTCCATTTAGAGTTCATCAGAGAGAAACCTCTTTCAACATGAGAATTAGACCCTGGGATGCTAAACACAAAGGATATTAGCCTTAGAAAGTGCTTAATTTCCTGAGGATTAACAAGTTTGAATACTTCTATCCATCTGTCATTAGCATTGGCTTTTTTATCATTGAATTTTCTTATAATACAAATACTTGCTTAATATACAAGATCCTTCATGCATTTCATCCAAGTTTGTTATGTGACCAAATATAACACATGAGCTACACATATTTTCAGGCATTAGAATGCAATTATGTTAATCAATGCTCAAGTTTTTGCCATTTTAGAAAACTTTAATCAAAATATTTAACAAAACAATTCGCACATTTTATAGAAATTCAGGAAATAGCTCAAAGACTGTCTCATTTCTGAAACAAACACTTGTTCAAAATTGTGCTTGCATTTTAACCAATAACTGTATCCACAGTTACTTAAGCTTTGAACAAAGACCCCCCAAAATTTTGTAAACTTCAAATACAGAGAGAGTATCTTCTTCTAGTGACTTTGAAGTACACTAGAGTATATTTTCAGTATTAAAAAAGCTTGAAGTAAGGAGACCACTAATTTTCTCCTAAAATTACTAATTAAGAGAATTTTGGAATACTTTGCAAGTAATAACTCTGAAAGCAATATGCTAATGGTTCCCTGTTCTTAACTAGCTTAGCAACTGCAGTATTAAAAGATAACCATCTAGTTGTAACATGACTCTAAACCACACTCCACCCAAAATTTATAAAATCAACAAATTTTGTTAAATCATGACTTTCTTCAGCAGAAATTGAGAAGTGACTGCATTTGTATAACCATTGACTCTGTCTCTACAACTAGGGGTTCACAGACAAACTTTGTGGCATTATAAATAATGTGGTTGTTGGAGCTAGCTTTTAAAATACATGCATCTTTGTTTTGAGTAACCTATAAATTGATTTATATAATATTGCATAATCTGCTGAGAATGAAAGTCCACTATATGTGCTTAGGTTGTGCTTGGCTAATGAAACAGTTAACAACTTGTAAATATACTCAGGTATTTCATCTGACAGCTCTGCAACATGTAGTATTTAGTTCTGAATTCTTTATGTAGGTTTAAAGTATGTATTAATTGGAAATATTTTCCTATTTTCAAAGTTAGAGGATTCAGTTGTAATAGAGATAAGACTAAATAAACTTATAAGGGAAATTAGTTATAAAATCAGAAACCCTTTTATGTGGTAGGGCAATTTGGACAATCTCCTCTTTTTCTGTGCACCTACAGTACATTTTAGAGTCACTGATCAGTTTTTCATGAGTTTATTTCCACAGTTCATACATACTCTTATAACTTAAGCTGTAAGATTAGAAAACCATTCTCCAAGTCACACTTCTCAGACATGAAGATTTTAAATTTTGTGTGAAGTGTCAGTTCCACTTATTTTCTATTTATAACTTGCACCAGTTTGATAGCAAACTGCATCTGAATGCACATAATGATTTATTGAAGATTATTTGTTACACACAGTTGATATTCTGGAACTCTAAATAAGAGCGAGAAAATATATTCCAATTTTAAAATAAACACACTGTGCCTTTCAGCACGCCTTATTTCACACATTGTCAGTCAGGCTCAGTCTTGGTCTCGATTGTTCACAATCACTAATGCCTGTTTCTTTTTAAATAACATTGGGGACAAAAATTAGGTATTTGACCCAGTACACATAAGCTTATGAATAGGGAGCGTATTTGGAGTGTATAAGGAATGAAGTTCACTGCACATTTACCTATAGATGCAAGTAGCATGTGCTCTCCAAACTGACTGTTGAGTAGAGAAGGTAAAACAGGGAGGTGGGAGCAGTAGACAATAGTCGTAAGTGAACAGTGTGTATGTGTGTGCAAACCTCACCTCATCTCTGATATCATCAATCCCATAATGCACAATCCCAATCTCACAAATGATACCCTATTGGCGCTCTCTAACAATGAGGCTTGAATTACAGACAATATGGCATCACATAATAGAAGCTTAATGCTCTTAAGAAGTAACTGAAAGAAATGCCAAATGCTACATTAAGTTTATTCTTAAACAGTGAAGAAAAATTACTCAAGACAATGATAAATTTATAATTTAACATAGGGGATAGTGAATATTTTCACAATAAGTTTCAAAATAATATCAGGTATATTACATACCTCACAAGTATATTTGTATTTTAAATTTGTTATAATCATTTTCATCTTGCAGTTGTCAACTGGGTAAATAAAGGTTGAACTGGTTGTGGTAGGAATACTGTTGGACTAGATCTCCTGACTTTGTAGTTTCAATTTTTCAGCAACATTAACAAAATATTTACTAAATTTATGAGCCACTTCAGTACATTTGGAACATGTTTCTCCTGCTTCTGTTTTGAGTTGAATTGTTTCTTTTTTCCTCCCTTTAGCTTTCCTCTACATACCCAGCTTTAGATTTACTTCTAGAAGAATTAATGATTTTGTAATAGTGATATTTTTTTACTACAATAATTGTGACATTTTATGTATCTTTCTATATTTAATGAAGTAATCTTTAAAGTTATTAGAGTTGCTTTCTTGTATAGGCTGTTGAGGAACTTTAGTCTTTTTAAGGAATTTTTATACCAATGATTTTTCTGAATTTTTATTCACTTATAATCATTCTGAAACAGGGTGAATATCAACATTCTCCAAATTAAGAGTGTATATATAAAAGCTTAGCTCATGGTTCTGAGATTAAAACCAGTGGTCTACTGAACACCTAGTGTTATCATCAGCACAAATTCTTAGGTGGAGTTACCATGAATTTAGTTGTAGCACACTCACTAGAATATGAAAATCTGAAGAAAAGTATCCAAGTTAGACAGAGGGGTCAACAAGTTATAAGAACTTATTGTAATTGAAGAATATTTTTAAGGGGAAATGTCAATTAGATGTCATTTAAAATGCAGTATAGTTATTTTAAAAAAATTACTATTCATCACAGTTTTATTGAATTTGGACACATTTTAATATAGTGTGATTCATTTATGTTATAAATTTCAATAAAATTGAGACAATTTTTTTGTCAAAATTAGATAAAGCATTTTCTCGAAATTTCAACTTTCTTTATATACCTTTTCAAAAATAAACCTTCAGAAATAATTGCTTGACATTTTGCACAGTTGATTTATTATAGTGAAATGATTCATTGTAAGGCTGTTGTTTTTTCTGTGACTCTTGTTTTATTTATAAGATTTTTTGAAAATAGTAACTCATCATTATGTTTTAATTTAATTTTTTTGTTGACATAAGCCATGTGTATGACAGGATAGGTAGAGTCAGACTGACAAATTCAATGCTATAGCCGGGATTTGAACCACTGATCTCCCGGTCTTGAGCCAGTTGTTCTATTAGTATGTTGTAAGCTACCTACTTAAATGCTCATGACATTTTAAGTTGAGAAGAAGCAACCAAAGTATTGCTTCGTTAAACATTTACTCCTAAATTATTCAGTAATAACCTGATAAAAGTCTATAGGATTCACATATACATTTGTTCCAAACATGCATAAATAACAAGTTTCATTGTGTCATGGTTTCGCTTACCAGCAGAGTACTGCTGCACTCAAAAGTGTACATTAATATTGGGCTGGCTGCACTGCCAAAACTCAAGTGTATACATTGGTATGTACCCCGAGCCGATGCAAAATATCCGTTGATTAAGCTAGACCGGTGAGAGAAGATGCATGCACATCTGAAGGATTCCAAGAGACACAGGCTTCTATTATGCTCCTTATGAAGCAAGCTTCGTATAATTCAGTCAGTTTCTTCTAAGGCAAGGTGCATGTAAAATGAATTTATAACGGTTGCATGTTACTCAGTTTGAAGTTTTACAGTTTGTAGAAATGAGTAAGTAATGATTGTTTGAACTGTATAATTATTATAACAGTGTCTCAACCAAATTGTATCATAAAAGAACTTCTATGTAACCAATTTTCCATGCGTTCATTCTTGTACAAATTACAAATAATTTAAAATGAGAAACCAACACCTGAACTACAAAATTTGCTTCAACATACAAATAAATGCACTAGTTTCAGTCAAATATACATGGTGAATGTGAGTGGTTAGCCAGTAGCATTGAACTGTATTGTTTTGCTGGTATTACCTGTTGTATAGGAATACTAGTTAGACAAAAACTGGACACACACCTCTGGGAAATTTAGTTAAGACTACAGCCAAGCACGAACTGTCTGTCAATCATCTACAATGTTCCACAAATATAGCAGTTTTGGAACAAGTAGAATAGACACCATGCTTGATGATCAGTAAAATAAACAAAATATCTCTGCACAATCAGAAGATAAAGCAAAACAGGGAAATCCTTTTAAGACTTATTAATGCACTGTACTTTCTAAGAAAGCAAGAATTAGCCTTCCAAGGTTATGATGAAGCGGAACGTTCTGTTAATTGAGGTAATTATATCTATTGTTAAAGTACACTACTTTCAGGAGAGCATTTACAAACCTCAACTGTTTTTAAAGGAATTTCCAATCATATACAAAATCATCTAATTCAAGCTCTTAGTTCAGCCATTTTATCAGCTATAAAACAAGGAAGAGCGAATGTTCCTTTTGTGGCAATTATGGTTGATCGATGAAACCTCTGATGTGGCAAATAAAGCATACTTTTCTGTAGTTCTGCATCATGTATATGATAGAGAGATCAAAGAAAGATTCTTAGGATTCTGTGATATAAGTGATGCCCAAGCTATTGCAGAACTTATCCAGCATTTCTAATCAGAATTTGGATGTAATGAGAAATTAATTGCACAGACTTTACACGATGCAGCAACAGATACCTGAATGCAACATATTTTTAGCACCCTTAATGGAATTGTGGCATTTTTTTTTAAAAATCTCCAAAACGTACAACATTTTTGGAACAACTTTTACAGCATCTACTTTCATGCAGGTGCCCAATGCAATGGAATTATTCTTCCAGATTAAAAACACTGAACTCAACTGATGTATTCTGTGCAATGCTAGGATACCCTGCAGAGACTGAGTCAGACATTTTAGCAGCAGTTGAAGGCTGGTTTTCACTTTTAGCAGATTTCAAATTAGTTTTCCTTCTTAACACATTCAATAAAATATTTTCCTTCAGAGATGTACTGCATAACATCCTCCAGAACCAGGCAAATGATATTCTACTGTCAGTGGAAAATTCAAAAACTTGTCACTCTATAGCGGCATTGTGTGATGATTTTGAAGAGCTTTTTCAAGATACTCCCTCTCAAGTAGGAGAGCCTTCATACAGAAGAAATGTAAACTACAAACGCATTTACTGCGAGGTGTTTGAAAACAATACCAACCACATGGAAATGAGATTTCATGTTTACTATAGAATTCCCCAAAAGCTACTTTCGAAGTCTCTTAGCTACTTACGAAAAATTTTTTGACGCCATTCAGTTGAAAAATGAGCTGATTGTAGTGCACATAGTGAAGAATTTGAGAATAAACCATGAGTGAACTTGCAACTGTTCAGCATTAATTCAACTCTAAAAACAGTTTTTGACAGATTAATTTGTAGTGTCATTACTATGTACAATTTCAGTAAGTACTTCTTTGGAAGATAAGTCATTTTCAGTGGTGAAATGAATCACATATTACTCTCAAAATTCTACTGGAGAAGAGAGGTTATCACATCTTGGAATTATTTCAATTGAAGCACACTTGTTAGAAGATCTCAGAAGAAAGAAGCAGTTCTTTGAGGAGGTGGTTGCCAAATTTTTATCACAGGAACGAAGGTTGGAGTTTCTATTTGGCTGATTTTTCCGCAATTTGTGTCACAGGAGGGTCAATGTTAGAAGTTTATTATTTTAAACAAGATTTTGTCTAATTATAATTTATTACATTTTCTTAACAATAATTAATTTAATTGATTACAAATTGCAATTCTCATTTTATGAAGGGAAATCACATCTTTAGTTTACCGCATTTACTTTAAAAAATCATAACGTGAAGTGCTTCAGCTGCCTGTACAGTCACCAGAAGCCACTGGGTAGCAGAAAAAGAGCATGCAAACTTCTCAACCACAGATTCAGTCATATACTTTGTATGTGTCCTTAGAATTAAGCTGAGGCTTAAAAACACAGTTTTCCTTTATTTTAGTTTCCACTTTTCCTATTTGAATTCAGGTGTGTGTCTACCCAAAGATTTCCATTCGATACTTTTTCAAGAGTTAGCCTTGAAAACTGCACCTCCATAAATGATTGTACAGAGTTATTCATATTTCTTTGGTCAATAAAATCATAAAGTCATCTGCAACGCACTGTTTAAGTAACATTAACTACACAAAGTGAATGAGAAATTTCAATGTTTTTACACTATAAAATTACTTGGGGAATTGCATAAGGCATGGAGAGGAACGCACCACACATACACCTACACAATGTGAAAACACTCTCCAATCCCTCCCTGCCTTCGCTGTTATACTTACCAATTATCAAGTGGAACAGTCTGGACTCTAAGCCTGCCACCCTGGGACTGTAGATATAAAAGCATCGCTTTTGTCACCATATGATGTTTTCTTGCAGCTTAAAAATAATAGTCATGAGGCAAAGGTTAATTTAATGCCTTGAAATTTTCGAGGGAGGTGCATGCCTTTGCACCTTTATAAGCAACTGCCCCCAATTCTTATAGTCCTTTTGCCCAATTTTAATAATGTTTCCATCCTGTTTACTTCTGCCATGCTTGTGAATATTATTTATTATGTTCCATAGTATTTTGTGTTATTATCTGATTGTATCTCTAATTCCCTATTGTGTAACCCTTTAGCCATTTATATTACATTTCTAAATGTTTTGTTATACTTCTCTATATGCACTATTATTTGTGAAAATTTCAACACCAAAAAAGAATTTCCCAAATAACTCCAAACTTGGTGGAAGTGTACAAGAGTGTGTAAGCATTAAGTGATTAGGTTTGCAGAGAGGTGGGATGCAAGTAGGCCAAGCAGAGCCCTGTCATGTCAGTTCGACAAAGTCAGTGTTGCACCCAGTGTAATCAGTGCAGAGCTGTCAAACAAGGTGGAAACAATAAAGTGAGTGCTAATATGCCTCATCAACATCCAAGGGAGACATATCAGCATGTGAGTTTGAATGGGGCAGCATGATTGGTCTCTGGGAAGCGGGTTTGTCATACCATGAAATTTCGGCTTGTATAGGGCATGCTGCTATGACAGTGACACATGTGTAGAAGCAGTGGATAGATGAAGATCATACACAGCGAAGGTTTGTACTGGACCATGAAAGATGACCACAGCATGGGTTGACCGCCATCTTGCTGCATGGCCATAACAGACTGCACAGCTTCATCCACAGTGTTGGCTCGATGCTGGAGCTCTGCAACAGGTATGAACTTGTCAGCATCAACAGTTCATCACCATCTGCTGCAGGTTGAACTGGTTGCACACATGCCATTACGTCAGCTTCCATTTTCCAGAAACCACAACTCCTCCAACTGTAGTGGGCACCTGAACATCGTCACTGGGGTGCTGAGTGGCAAAATGTAGTCTTTTTGGAGTGTCCCGCTTTAGCATGTCCTACAGCATATGTATGGTGGTACTGTGGTGAGCGCAGCCTGGAGGGCTGCATTGTGATGGTGTGATGGTTTGGGGCACCATTGGTTACAACAACCGATATCGCCTCCTATGAATTGAGGGCACCTTGAACAGCAACCAGATACCTACAGGTGGTTGTAGAGCATGAGGTACTCCTCCCACTTCAGGCATTTCCACAGGTCACATTTCAGCAGGACAATGCCCGGCCACATACTGCGAGGAATGTACAAGCCTTCTTCGAAGAGCGACAGGTACCATTGCTTCCCCACCCTGCACGTCTGCCTGACATCTCACCTATTGAACATGTCAGGTTATGGTTGATTGGCACCTGGTGTATCATGGTCCTCCAGTAACGATGTCCCAGATTTGTGGCCTCAAATACAAACTGCATGGAGGGAAATCCCTCAGGAACTTATTCAGAACCTTTTTATTCAATGCCACGGAGTATAGCAGCTCTAATTGCAGCGCATGGAGGCCACACCAAATAATAAATATGAGGACTCAAAGGTCATGTATCGATTCGTAAAGTTTATAATTTGTTACTTGTCATGTACCTAATCTGTGATATTAAATTCATTGCATTCATGAGTTTCCTTTTTGGTGCTGGAATTTTCACTAAAGGCAGTGTATTTTAATGGTTCCTCTCCCATATGTGGACTTTTTTAATTTAATTTAGAAATCTCACTTTTTTCCATGATGTATTGCATTTTTCATCGTTAAAATGTTTTATATCTTGACTTCTGTTTGATCTTTTTTAAATGTACATTAGCATTTAATTCCTGTTATGTATTTATTATTAATGCTCTCAGTTCTACGTACATCATCCCAGCTTGCCTGTGAAGGTCCTTAAGTTTATCCATATTTTACTTTATTTGTCTCTTGTATTCAAAAGTATCTTTTGCAATTCTCATTTTAGCTCTTCTTTTAAAAATTGATCATAATGGTCCCCAATCCCAGCTTTTATTATACTTTTTTCACATTTATTTTCAGGTAGATTTATGAGTATGTTATGTATGTAAGTCTTAGCTTGTTTAGTGTTCATAATGGGTTTGTTTGTATGAATTTTCAAGGCCTGTCTACAGTTTCCATAAACTTATGTTTTGCTGAGTTATTGGATACTAAATCATTATTTAAATCTTCAATAATTATTTAAATTTTGGCAAGCTTCACCACATCTAGAATTTTCTCTAACCATTTAGAAAATAATATTTGTTAGCTACTGGGAATATTTAAACTCCAATTACTATAATAATCTTTTCTTTAGGATGATCTCAATTGATGCCATTTCACATACCACTTCCTAGGCCAAATTACCACAGTCTACTCCTATGAATTATATTGTATTAGCTACATAGTTCAATTCCCCCACTATAATGACCTTGCATGCAAAAATATGCCCCAAATTATAGTCAATATGAATTATCTAATTTATATTTTCTGCAAATTGATACAAGCATGGGATAGTTCCCCTGGCACCAGTTAATAAGCCAACAATGTCAAATGAAGCAGTATGATATTTATTTCACATATAACTGAGTATTGTTTATGCTTCCTGCAAGTTTATAAGTAATATTGTGTTTATTTCTTCAGTTTGAAAAGAAGTGTGTGATATTTTGGGTTTCAACCACATGGTTGCCTGTTTCCATTTTCTTTAACAGTATTAATGACAAGATAATATACCTGGATTACTTAAATCAGAACCAGTATCAAAACCAAATCATTGTAGAAAGAGCCGATACTTTTGAAGAGTATGGGGACAGAAAATCTGAAGAACCGTTCCAGGTATCAAAGGATACCATGTGGTGACTAGTAGATGAAATGACAGAGGTTGAAGTTTCCTGCAAATCGCATTCAGCAGAAAAAGTTCTCTCTGAGAAAATATGCTATAGGAGCTTTTAATATTGAGATTTTAGTATTTCTAACAAACACCGAACAATGGTATTGCATATTATCAGTGATGCATAAAAACAATTGCTTCTCTTTATCCACAATTTATATGGTTTTCATTGAAGGCAGAATTAAGATGTGATGACACACATTTCCTCAATTCAATGCATTTACAGATGCCACGGGAATTATAGACTTTATTTATTAGCAATCATTAAAATGTTGGTCATTTTAATAACATTGTTGAAGGGAGCTTTTTTGGTTGTTAGTTGAACACCATTTAACTGGGTCGGTCATATAGGACGATGAATGCAATGGGTGAAATAATGCTCAAATGAGCTGATGCCTACAGAGTTTAAAGTTACCGGTCTCTCATCTTATAAGGGAAAGCCTGGAAAAAAATACCTTACCTGGCTGACACTAACCAAGATTTGAATTCAGGACTCTGTTGAATGCGAAGCATATGCTCTACTCTAAATTGCAGAGTTGGGCTCAAGGTAATTCATTATATTAAAAAGTTCAAATATTATGGTTCTTAACCTCCAATTAATGTCACACAATAATATGAGAACAAATTCTTCTGTATATTGAAATGTTAGATATAATGCACTTTACAAAGAACTTTTATTTCATTTACTGAAAACCTTACTTATCATAACTCCACACAGTCAGTTAATGGCAGTTAATTGAGTGGAAATTAACAATAATACACTGCAACTATAGTTTAACCATGGTCAAAGTTTTATCACGTTTCAACAGTCCTCAGTCAGGATCAGGAATGGTTCAGATGGCCATTTGAATCACATTATGCCACTACTCATAGAAGGGGTAATGTGCCACGTCACTCTGCTCTCCCTCCTATGAATGTGTCTCGCATTTGCCCATACCTACCCTTACCTATGATTTTTCTCCATACAGAGTTGTGTATGAATAGCGAAGTATTAACTACTATCTTAAACCTTCATTTTGCTTTCCTGTAAAAATCAGAAAATCTGTCTTAAGACAATTTACCTCTGGTATACAGAATTAAAGCAGTAGTGACCAATAGCAATGCTTCCTGAGAATACACAAGTGTTATCTTCTACATTCATTTACATAGAGATTAGAATTTAATTTTATATGTAATTACAAAAACTCTGTTGTCCACTTTACACCTTTCTTCAGAAATACAACACAATATTGCAAGACATGTGTCAAATAATTTGAAGGTGGAGAAATGATAACACATTTTGCAAAAACCAGACAGTTTCTTGCTTGCTCTTTTTAATTTTATTTCACTTTATATTCAAGCAGCATGTAAGAAACATAACACAGTTTACAACAAACAAATGAGAACTGGCAACTTACATAAATGCATATGCCCTTAATCAGTTATTCACACACTCTTATGCATGCATACATGCACTGGCATGCACAAATGCCAGGCCCCACAAACGCGCACACTTTTTACATAGTATATACAATTAAAAAAAAAGAGCTAACAACATTATGTAACCGAAGACTACAGAGAAGCTAAACTTTGCAGTGTTGCTTTAAGTCCTCTGTAGGAGATGTATTATTATGGCAATGTTTAGAAAATGATTTGGCATCTTCTGGAAAAAACAATACTCTGATTAATGCAATAAAATATTTAACCTCATTTTTTACTGCTTAAGTTCATATTGTATGGACGGAGAGCCATAACATTAAAATAATTTCACTGTGGTAAATAGTTTTCTTGTTGATTTGTTCTATCACAATACTGAATCTCATTCATCAATATTAAAAGTTCCTAATGTAAATATGATGCACAGTTTTTCCTGAATTTCTTAATATCACATTCATGAAATTGATCTTCCATTATTCACTCTTCATAATCACTCAACCACATTTACACCTGGTTATAGATGCAAGAAAAGTAGTTGCGAATGAGGATCTTGCTAGAACTTGAACACTTTTGCATCAAACTTTAACTTTTGTTTTTAATTCTTCAGCTACCCCACCCCACTTTAGTCTATAGGTCCTAGCTCGCCAAGTTATTGCTGGATCCCAGAGTGCATGAAGAAAAAGATATGGACTACTCCATTCACGGAAGAGCCATCCCACCACAAAGTCAAACTTGTCAAATGGCAAGGAGCCATTCTGTAATAAAAAAACAAAATAGTAATGATCATTTCAACGTAAGAACAACACAAATTACTACTTAAGCTAAAACTATTAGAATCCTAATTTATGGCTGTGGTTTACTGACCACATAATCACTTTGACTTGATGTTTCATAACATGCTACTAGACATCATCTGAGAATAATTTGGTATCTTATTCACATTTTCTCTGCAGTTAATTATGACTGGTTCGCAATAACCCGAGAATGGTAATCGAAATAGAAACAAGAACAGAAGGTAATGCAAGTTACAAGATTTTGGTTCACAATAGACCGGCAATGAAGATGGGAATGCAGATTGGTAATGGCACAAGGTCTGTAAAGGCTGATGCTTTGATATACGAGGTATGTCCAGAAAGTAAGTTTTGTTTGGTAATAAAATTAAATTGTGTACAGATACAGAATAATCATTTATTGCACAAAATTCTATAACTCTTAAACTACTTTTCCACATAACTGCCAAAATTTTGCAGGCATTTGTCATAGCGTGGCACAAGTTTTTGTATACTTTCTTCATAGAAGTTTGCCGCCTGTGTCTTCAAAAAGTTGGATGCTTTTTGGTAACAATTTCATGAATTAGTGATCATGAGCTTTGGGGAAATTCCATAGCGAGAGCACTAATTGTAAACTTGCAGTTTTCCTGGATCTTGTCATCAATGCGTGAACCAAGTCTTCTGTAACCAAAGATGGATGCCCACTTGGTTCTTCATCGTGCACTTCACTATGTCCTTCATTGAACTGCCGGACCCATCTTCTCACCATTGAATCACTCATCGCACTTTTGTCCGTAAACTTCACAAATTTGCCGATAAATTTCAATTGGTTTCACTTTCCTAGCATTCAGAAAACAATCACAGATCTGATTTCACAAGCAGCGGGATTTTCAATCAACACCGACATTGTAAACAAGCACAACAAAGCGTATGTGGCTGACAGCGATCTCAAAATGGCGCACGTTTCTTCTCCTTGATACAGAGCGTCTACCGCGCATGTGCGGAACTGCGATCGCAGCGCTGCAGCAGAGATAAATTGAAACGGAACTTACTTTCTGGATGTACCTCGTGTTACACTCTAGTACATAATTGTAAATTTTTGCATTGGAAATTCTATAACATATTTGTAAATATGTATTGTAATTTGTTTACATTTATGAAGAGTATATAAGACAATGATCATATTTTAGTTTTATATAATTACTAGTAGTAACTATTATGTTGATAATTAGAAAACTATCATCTGATATACATTTTAACACTAATTTTTGAAACTCCTTGCTTTTATATGCATGCAAAAAAATGAAGCATATATGCTTTTATAGAGCACATTAAGTATAGTGCAGTGGCGTACAGTCCTCAAAAGCAAATGGTGTGATTATATGTCTATTCTGTTGTTTTGTAACCCATGCTTTTAGCACTAAAGCTTTATAGATTGTTTTGTTTTTTGTTTTTTTTGTTTTTTTTGTTTTTTTCCCCCATAGTACATAAACATATGTATACATGTATATGCCTTGACAAGTTCTATGTTCAGTGGCTTCCTGGCCTAAACGAACCTGCAGAATGCTTTCTAATCCAATCTAATCTAATCTAACCATATGAATTTCAAAGCGGACGGTCAATTTTGCACATTGGGATTTCACTTGTTTTTAACTGACCAATATTTTTCCACCTGCCTACAATTCAGCCAATATAATGCAGGATAGGCAATGTAAATTTGAAAGAATTGCTAAAGTGGTCTCTAGTGGCTGTTTTGTGTCATAGCTACCTTGAATGATCTATAAAGTGAAGTGTCACATGCAAAATATTGATCTAATATGCCATGCCTGAGAATGAGATCAAGATGCTTGAAACCTGACTAAGCCTTCTTTTCCTTTCCTGGGGTCTAGGAAAGCTACCCTTCAATTGTGAATACCCCCATTAGAGCACATGTATATTTTTGTACTCATTCTGGTTACCATTATCATTGTTTTGAACGAGCCTTAATTGATCTTGACCATTTCAACAATACACAAACCTTTAAATATAATACTGCAGGTCTGAAAACCCTGTCTGTGATAGCTATTGACTTATAGCATATAAACTACTAAGGTACTGTATTAAAAAATGGAAGCATGTAATGTAACGGTTACGAAAATAGCATCTATTCTCCTTTCCAAAATATATTATTAAGTATGGTTTGTATAGTATATAATCCCTATCCAGATTGCAAATGAATAATTTTTCAAGGAAGGCGTTTTAGGAAGTTATAGAAATGCTACAACCTTCAAATTATGTAACAATATTAATGTGTAATTTGTGCTTGTTATCTTCCTCCAATCATTTTATATTAGATCTTACACTTTAACTAAGTATTTTGATTTCCAGTTAAATTTAGCTGCACTGGTGACATAGCTCACTTAATCCTATTCTTTGCCAACCAAAATTAATGTAATAAGATGTCAATCAGTAGTAAATGGCAAGTATGAGGGGCTATCCAAAAGTTCCTGGAATGTATATATGGCTTACAACTGTGAAGTAGTAAAAGAAAGTACTGTTAGATGACATTGCGTAGATCTCTTGTGGGTCAATGTACAAAGAAGCTTCATTCTGAATGGATGCATTTAGTGCTTGGGATTGTTGATTACGTTGCAATTTTTCAATGAAAGATGTAACTGAGTGGCACATCTGTGCAAAGTTTTCTTGGAAAAACTTTGCAGAAATGCATGAAATGTTTCAGTAAATATTTGGAGATGCTGCTCTAGGCCAGAACCAAATCAAAGAATGGTTCAAGCAGCTCAAAAAAATGGCTGAAAATTGGATGATGACTGATTGTTCTGAAAGGTCAAAAACTGATATTACACTCAAAAATGTTGCTTTTGTAGGAGCTGTGAAAGGATTTTCCATGGGGAGTTTGTGCCTGTTGGTATGACAGTAAATGCAGTGCTCTAACAAAGTCTTGAGGCAATTGAGAAGGCACATGAGAAGAAGACATCTAGAAATGTAGTGCATGGCAACTGGCTTCTTCACGACAATACAAAGCTATGTGCTGCTTTCATTGTGCAAGAATACCTGGTGAAAAACAAAATGACAGCTGTTCCTCATCCACCACATTCAACAGAAATAGTTCTATACGGCTTATTTCTGTTCTTAAAGATGAAAATCAAATTGAAATGTAGAAGATTTAGATATTTGAAGAAATTCGTAAAGAAAATTGGAGCAGGTGCAGTATAAGATTCAAAGAAAAGAACTTCCAAAAGATCTTCATATTTAGAAGAAGTGCTGGGAGTGGTGTATACACATGCAAGGGACTATTTTGAAGATGGTGTGAATAAGGTCGTCCAAGAAGTTGCAATTTTATTTATTCATGCATTCCAGGAACATTTGGTTAGCACGTGGTATATGATAATAGTGAGGGGGGCAGTAAGCAGAAAGAGGTTTGACGGCTCTAGATAGAAATAGGGGCTGTAAATCATGTCATTAGATGTTAAGGTGTATAGAAACAATTGCACCAGATTCAATATTATTATAGCAAATGTATCTGTCTACTCTGCTCTGTTTACTATACTTTGTAGTGAGTAACATATATCCTGCATTTCTATTACTTTCTTCTGTTCTTGACTTCATTCAATATTACAACAAATGTGTATAGTGGTGGTAAATACCCTGAGCAACCAGACCATTTTGTGGCGGCTGGCCCTCACCCATGATGGTGCAGTTGCGGGGCAGTTTGGTCGCTCAGGGAATGCACTGTATATGTAAACAGAGATATGCAACAGTAAAATGTAACAAAACTTAAAGAAAAGAATGAAAATGGTTCAGCTCGAGCATATGGAAATCAAGAAGCTAAAGGGGCAAGTTTGAAGAAGGTATTTGTCCTTTATGTGGGAAGGAGGAGGATAATGTAAAGTTTCTGCTATTTGGAAGCAAGAATTTATTAAAAGCAAATGGCTGATGGCAGCAAAAGCAGTAGCAATCCAAGAATATGTATTGAAAACCTGAGAGAGTATATATTTAAGGTCAAAAGAAATGGATTTATGGATTTGGTCTGTAAATGAGGCTGGAATTGTGTGTGTGTGTGAGAGGGAGATGGAGCGGGTGAGGGAGTGTGAGGGGGATTCTTTTAGTATTTTGCATGGCATTCAAACCTGAGTTAGCCCCAGACCATATATTTTTAATGAGATTATTATAACTGAATAAGCAAATGTGTGCACTTTGCTTTATTTTCTGTAGCAATGAAAAAATTAAATATTGTACAATCTGTGTATTTATATTAAATCTCTTACTTTTCATCTATTTTTGCTTTTGAACTGATTTTTATGACACCATTGCAATGAGAGCTTCAAACCATAATCTACAGAGAACAAGCTCTGCCTTCATGTTGTAAATGGAAAGCCTTAGGATACTTTTGAGATAGTTATATGCCCTTAATGCTAATCTTACAAAATCCCTTAGTGGTCAAAACATTTGTCTGTCACTTAAAAGGCACCTGGCTGAAACCCCTGGGTTTGACTGTTTATTCTACTATTCTTTGAATGATATTACACTTGATTGTTTTGGTGTACTAAGCCTGTTTAGTCCATTAAATATGCTTTAATTCTCGTGGGCTTTTCTTAGGCATCTTTAACTATATTTTTATGCCAGTAAATAATGTTTATCTTAGATAAACAGGAATAGAATTAATAACCTGTGTATGTTTTTAAAAGGTTTGCATTTTAATTGACACCACTCTTTTTTATTACAATTAATTTATTATGGTTGATTCAGAAGTACTGATAACTACTTATTTTTTTCCTTGTAAATGCTCCAGCACAGCAAATGTACTAATTATATTTGCAACAAGTAACTTTTACAGTTGACACTGTATGGATGCATTGATATATTTATGTATTTCTTATGATTGATTGTTCACATTGGCTATGTGTAACTTAAGGTGGCAAAGGTGAATATTTTAAAAATTCAATGCCACAGTTGTAACTCTAAGCATAGAGCAGTGGCTGACATTTCATGCCATTTGAAAATATATCTAATAATGTAATTTTCATACATTTTCAAGTGGCAGAATAAGAAAGGTCCAGAAAGTGGAGAGAGCAGAAAGGTGTAAACTCCTAGACCAGGTTGTAGGAAACCAAATCAATTCACCTATTGATTGGTAATCAGTTAATCTCAAATCAATTTGATTTTTCATTGGGTTGCACAAACATTAATCACCAATCAGTGAGAACTCATCAACTGGTTGTCGAATTACATTGTGAAACATGCATTTTAGAGTTACAGCTAGCCCTTTTTTAGTTCATTTGAAGCTTCTTGAGCAGAAGACCTATTAATTACAAGTTTAAAATAGTTGAAAATGAATGGTCAGGAAGCATTTTAAGGCCTCTGTCTGAGAATGGGGAATGTACAGGATATGATGACAGCAGCAATCTCATGTTAGCTTCTAATTAAATGACAAACAGTTGACGTGTGGACTCAAATATGATCTAACATAACCTCAAAGGTTCAAACTGCATAGAAACTCAGTATGATTTAACAGCTATTTCATTACAGAAAACGGAAAGTTCTGATTACTCTGTTAAGTCAAAATTTCTTTGGTGCTTGACAGTAAAAATGCACACTTCTTAACTCCATGGCACGACAGCTCACGGGGAACCTTGGCCTAGCGCCCAGCTACTGTGTCCCCCATCTCTATCCACTACACACGTCATGGATGGGGTGGAGGGTGAGACATGGTCAGCTCCTCGAGCCCCCTGGCCGGTTAATGCGGTCCTCATGACCTGGAGCCGCTACTTCTCTATCAAGCAACTCCTCAATTGGCCCCCCAGGGACCTTACGAGGCTGAGTGCACCCCGGGCCAGGTCTCCCAGTGAGGGAAAAATCCCCATGCTGTACTGGGGATCGAACCCAGGTCTCCCACTTGGTAAGCAGCTGCGCTACCACTGTGTATGCACACTTCTTACTTAACTTAAATCTTTGTTCAAATTCCTTATTACTTAAAGCAAAGAACCATTCTTGTCTCTCTGAAGTGCCTTCTTAATATCAAGATTTTCATCAGAAGAATCCATTATTTTGACTTTAAACGGTAACACAACAAAAGACAGCAGGTCATTTCATGATCCTATTATTCTGTGCTGTTGAATTAAAACTTCTTTCAGTAAAAACTTTGTTATTCACTCTTAATTTGGTTTTAAATTTAGTTATAAGCATTTTCTACTTCTTCCAAAGAGCTAAAAAAAAACAAACAAACAAACAAACAAACTTATGAAACCAAAAACAGCCCTTATCAATATTATTTCATTCAAAAATAATTTTGTAACATAATGCTTTGTACCTTGGCAGAACATTTTTATTCAGAAAAATATATATTACAATCACAAAGTTTATACACATAGCACTGAGGTCTGAGGAAAATTATGATAGATATCACTTTATCAGTATAATTCCACTTGCTGCACTTCAGCAAAAATTAATGAAAAACTATACTTTCAAAAATCCTTGAGAAAATTATGTACAATAGAATTGTTCCATTCTTAGAAAAGCATAAGATTATATCAGAAACTCAGTTGGGCTTCAGGAAAGGAAAATCAATAAATAGTGCAATTTTTTCTTTCATAGAAAATATCCTTACTGCTAAGGACAAAAAAGAGCAAGTGGCAGGTCTATTCTTAGATTTAACTAAAGCATTTGATACAGTAGATCATAAAATTCTGATACAGAAGCTTGATGTCTGTGGTGTCCGAGGACTAGCCAACAAATGGTTTGTCTCCTATCTTGAAAACAGATACCAAATTGTTGAAATAGAAGGTGTACGTTCAAATTCTGCTGCTATAGAAAGCGGCGTTCCTCAAGGATCCATACTAGGACCAGTTCTATTTTTAATCTACATCAACGATCTTCCTTCTCACTTATCACCCATTAGTAGTGTTCTCTTTGCAGATGATACAAACCTTATTTTCACAAGTAGTGAAGAAAGACTTATGCAGGCAGAAATCAATTATACTACCACTGAATTGCAGAAATGGATGACAAGTAATAAACTTTATATAAATATAAGTAAAACTGTATCTCTTAGTTTCAATCAACAATTGGGAGTTCATAATCCTGTTCAAATTTCAATTTTTAATACATTGATTAATGAGAGTCATTCTACCAAGTTCTTAGGGATTGTCATTGATTCTCAGCTCAGTTGGACAGAGCATGTCAATTTTCTTACTAATAAATTAAGTCGTATATGCTATGCTATAAGGCTACTAGCTAAAGCGTGCAGCTTAGATGTCCTATAAACAGTGTATTTTGGTTATATATACTCATTACTGACATATGAAATCCCCTTCTGGGGATCTGCCAACAATTGTATTAAGGTGTTTAAACTGCAGAAAAGAATAATAAGAATAATCAAGCAAGTGAACCAATGTACCCCAAGTAAACTACTTTTCTTGGATTTAAGAATTTTACCATTACCATGTATTTATATCTTAGAGACAGTTTCCTTTATACATGACAATAAGAGAATTTTTAAGGTCAACAATGAATACCATTCTTACAACACAAGAACATCAACAGCAATCCATCTCCAACAACACAGATTAACTAAAAGCTTAAATTCAGTTTCCCACAAAGGTGTTAACTTATATAATAAACTCCCTGATGCGATCAAAGTTCCACAGAGCAAAGTATTTAAGAAGAAGGTTAAAAATCTACTCCTAAACTATATGTTTTATTCCGTTGATGAATTCATGAATACATCTTTTTGATTATGTGCTAAAAATGCTTGTTTATTTGGAAAACTTTGCCACATGAGCCATCCAGCTATGTATGTTTAAATAAGTTGATTTCTCTAACACTGAAACATTGTTTGTTGCATGGGTCCTATTCATCTGAGGATGTACTTCGGCACAAGAGAAACCTTAACGACTGCCTCAAGACAAGATTAGCTTAGCAACAATTGTACTCGTTTTGATCAATACTGTAAAATATAATGTATATAGAAGTGTAAGAGATTTGTTAAATTATGTATTATTTGTTTTTGATGAAGCCATGAATTCATTGTATTTCTTAAGGTGAATAAATTCTATTCTATTCTCAATTTCTGCATTTCAATCCCCCAAAACACTCTTGTTTAGCAATCAAGCTACTAATCAGCAAAAATCTGCTGATCACGTCTCACAGGAGAATAATCTGCAAACACACACTGCTTGGCCTTTCTGCAACAAAATTTTACTGATCGCCAATCAAAGTGATTTTAATTGCCAATACATTTTGATGTGATTTTGTGCAATTGGACATTGAGCTTTCATTGTAAAGGCTCCAGTAATGTTGTGAGCTAATTTTGTTTTTGCTGAACATTTAAGAGAAATTGGTGGATGTCTTTATTAAATATGAATAATCTATTTATCTACAACTGTGTGGCATATGCAACTTTGAGAAATTTTGATGATCTATAATTACAAGAAAAGTAATTTGGCTTCTTGGTTATGCAAGAGCTTTATTAACTCCCGTGCAGGAACACATAGTCTGAAAGATACAGAGATGGGAAGGGGGAGGATGGTTATTACCATTAATGTATGAATGAGGCTGAATGGTCTATATATCTGCATCTTAAGTATTTCTGCAGCCAAACAATAATTTGGGAAGCTACATTCTAAAAGACATTTATAATGTTTTATGAATACATTTATGATGACAGCTTCAAAGGATGTAATACAATTAAATGTAAAGTAACATTTAACTAGTAAGATTAAGTAAGCTAGGAGAGGAATAGTAATACAGACCATTTCAATTTGTCCACTGGTATTCAGCTGTGTAACAGTGAATGTTATTTGGTGGTTGCAGTGGGGGTTGTGGTGGTAGATAGATTTATTTACAGCCTGAAGAAATACATATTCTAGGACACCGTCAAAGTACAATGAAATTTTGTTACATTTGAGTTTAAATATATACAGAATTTGTAAAAAGAATGGTAAAAGGTGTTGATGAGAGTGGTGAGAATGCAGCAGAAGTGACAATAAATGGCAAATAAACCCAAAAGGATACACAGAATACCTAACATGTACTTAATTTGCTTCTAGTTTCTTTTATATTGCAGTTAAACGCATATAACCTTGGAGGGATATGAGCAGAATTAAGCATATCCTAGCAACTTTAAAATCTATGTCTTCCATATTTATCTGTTTTGGTTTTTATCACAACATGGGCATAACATACTATTTTATATGCATCTATCATTTATGGATGTTACAAGTTAGTTCAAATGAGTTTCTATATCAACATTTAAAGCAGATGTCAATACTGCACCTGAATAACAGATAGTAAGATCCAGTCAAGAAGAAACCAGACGAGTATGTGCACCAAGTAGAAGACTAGAGGGTCCCAATTGTAGAGAAAGGAGACCGCCCATGATGCACATGCTCCTATTACCATACACTCTGACAGAGGCTCCAAGATAATGGTATAAGGCACCATGGCTACCCGCAATTTCGCCCATCTACAAAGAGAGAAGTGCATGCCAAATTGTTTACATGTATTGTTAAATGTATAAAAAGAGGCGAAAAATAAATATAAAAAATGTATTCATATTATTCATGGTTTATTGTACACATCAAAACTTGCAAATGGAGCAAGTGATGTTAAAACTTTTATACGAGTATTTTAGTGCATAAAAATAAATCATACTACTCATGGTGCACCAAATGGCAATTTCAGCAGTATATAATAGTTAGTGACATGTAATACGAGGGGCATACTGAAAGTCACGAGCAACCCATTGTACAAATTTAAATTTCAACAATGTAACGAAACGAATTGCAGGATCGTAGTCTACAGACTTTAAGCCACATGTTGACATATGTGACGTCATTAGCTTCTATCACGTGACCACAGATGGTGTTTGAAAAATGGCTGACATTGATGTTTCGTTTCGACAGCGTGCTGTCATTGAATTTCTTGTGAAAGAAGGAAAATCTGCTCCTGAAATTCATCTCAGACTTCAACGTGCGTATGGAGGTGTCTGCATGGGTGCCAGCAGTGTTAGAAGATGGGTGAAACATTTCAAAGATGGAAACATGAGTCTGCAAAATGCGCCTCATAGTGGGCGTCCTCGAACTGCCTCTACAGTACGCAACAAGGAAAGAGTTGATGAGCTCATTATAGGAGATAAGCGTTTCACTGTGAAAGAAATTGCTGCGCAACTTGGAATAGGACATAGTGCAGTGCAAGAAATTATCCACAGCTTGGGTTATCGAAAGGTCTGTGCCCGTTGGGTCCCCCGTTTATTGATTGAAGACCACAAACTTCAGAGAAGAACCATTGCACAAAACCTTCTTCAGAGATTTCACAATGAAGGTGATGAATTTTTGACCTGTATTGTGACTGGAGATGAGAGCTGGTTCCATCACTATGAGCCAGAAACGAAATGTCAAGAGTATGGAATGGCTCCACTTGAACTCACCATCGAAGAAGAAAGCGAAGACAGTGCAGTCTGTAGGAAAAGTTATGGGAAGTGTCTTTTGGGATGCACAAGGTTGCATTCTGGTTGACTTTCTTGAACCTGGACAAACCATAAATTCTGCCCGCTACATCAAGACACTTCTGAAGCTCCGTCGGGCTTCCACATCCTCCCTACAGTCCCGACTTAGCACCCTCCGACTACCATCTTTTCGGTTCTGTGAAGGAGCAGATGTGTGGCCAATGCTACGAGACGCTGGAGGATATTCGGAATGCAGTGCGGGCAGCTGGAATGGAGTTCTATCGCAAGGGCATTTTCAAACTTGTAGAACGATGGGAAAAATGTGTGCAAAACAATGGAGACTATGTCGAAAAGTGAAAGAAAGTCTGCAGATTATGATGATGTATTTGGTTTGGTTTAAAAATAAATATTAAGATTGTAAAACAGTGTTGCTCATGACTTTCAGTATGCCCCTCATATGATACAAGAAATGAAGAGAACAAATTTCTGAAAACTCTGATAACTGGATGTGGTTATGCAAAACAGAACTGACTCCAACTTGTTTATTACCAGGGCTGGATTATGATGATGTGTCATCTTTTAATTGTTCCATCATAGTCAGGTCAATATGTAAATAAATCTTCATAATGTGTCCCAGATTATAAAAACTAATAAAGTATTAGTTAATTTTTTGGGTCATGTTATGCCATTTTCTATTTTATAACATATTTTTACAATTTTACATAATTATTTTTGTCACTTTCTTGCGTTTTGCTTCTTAATTTAGTAATTTTCTTGCATTTACATTGAATATATAGTGTGTTTACATTACTGACAATTTAACAGGGATAACTTTTAAAAAATCTGAAATGTCAAAATACAACTGAAAAATGTAAGTAACATCATATATCCTTTACTTGGATTCTTAACACTAACTTTTCCATTTAACATTTGATCTGTATAGGGTTGCTTGTGGGTGGAGGGTTAGCCATCAGGGGAGCAGGTATAATCAAGGTAATGAATTAATTTTCCGAACTAGGAATGACAGATCAGATTTCCTGAGTTTGTGTTGATGCATACAGGTAAGTTGCTATTGCCCTTATCCTTATGCCATGCCAGAGGCTGTGAGGATCTCTTTATTTGGTATAATTTTGCATAATCTGGGAACTAAAAACGGTTAATGCTATATTATAAAACATGGTTCAAAAGCAAATTTCTAAACTTTCTTTACATATTCTTCAAAGTAAAACATGGAAACAATATTTAATTGATTTTCTAAATTATCTCATCATTATTCTTATACCTACTTTTTCTGTTTGTATAACAGATACCCAAGTTTAAAGCAATTTATAATTTTCTGTGCACTGATTCTAATAAATTGAATAAATCAGAGATTTTAGATATATAATCATTATGCCATATTTTAAAAAACGTCAAGTCATTTTATAGATCATTTTTCAAACATCTTTAGTTCATCAAAATCCAGGCCCTTTATTATCCAATCAATTTTACAAACATATAATAAATTCAGCTCTACACCAAAATATCATTAAAAGTAACCTTACAGAATATGACATGATTGCCCTAACAGCCTGTGCTGACCACCTCAAGCTCATATATGCATTATATATGTGGATTGAACCCAACCAATACAGGGAAATGATGTAGTCAGCATCATGATTCTCCTAACTGGAATACTGGTTTCCATAATCAACAAAGTCTACATATTATAGCTCTTCATATGTCTCATGATGCTGATTGGGCATGACAGGCTGAAATATCTGCACCCATGGGTAGTCTCAAACCCATGTGCAATCTGTGGCTGGGAGCTGGAATACATTTCAAAATAGAGCATGAGAAAACTAAGTAACAGTATTTTTTATGGATCCAAGTGCTGTAAATGTTGGTAATACTAAAATTGTGTTTTTGTTGTTGTTGTAATATGAAAGTAATAAAGGAGAGATGGCTGACTGACACTACTTGAGAAAACCATTGATCAATTATTCAGAACCCAGCAAAATAAAGTTGTATTAAAAGACAGAACAGCAGATTATGGGCCCAGTATTGACTCTAAACAGTAAAATAATAAAGCAATAAAACAGTGTGCTTCAAGATGGCATCAATGGAAGTAAAAAATTATGAAATTGCATGTGTACAAAAACTGAAAGATGCTAGTTCGTTTCCTATGTGGCATTTCTAGGTTAAAATTCTGTTTATGACCAAGAAATTAATGAATGTGGCTGATGGTACAGAGCAACTGGCAGATGGTGAAAGTGATAATGAAAATGAAGAAAAATGGAAAGCCAAACATGCTATAGCTAAGCATGTGATTCTAAGAACAATTGACAACAAAGTGAAAGTGCACTTCGTGTAGTGTGAAACTGCCAAAGAAATGTTTTACACTATAGTGAAAATTTACAAGAAGGAAACTGGTCAACAAAACTATTTACTGCTACAGGATTTCTACAACTTCAAATTTGACAAATCCAGAGATGTCAATACCAACATCATAGAACTTCAAAATATGATCTGCAAACTTGAGTGCCTCAAAGAAGAATAACAATCTAAGATGATGTCCAACATAATGACTGTGCTTTGAGAACAGTTCAAACATTTCAGCAATGCCTGGGATTCCACTCAAGAGTCTGACAAAACCCTGGAGAACTTCATCGCAAGATTGATGTTATAAAGTGAAAATGAACTTCAAAGAAGAAACAAATTTATTCTTTAAAGCTGAAATGGAAATAAGAGGTGAAAAGACAATAACTTGTTACCCGTGTAATGAAGTAGGGCATATTAAAACAAATTTCCCAAAGAAAAAGTATGGTTCAATGTGTAAAAAAAGTACTAATAATGAGAAAGAATATCACTTAAATGATGAACCATGCAGTATCTGTAAGAAAATAAATCATAAAGAGGAAGATTGTTTCTTTAGAAATAAAGGTAAAAATTGTAACTATAACAAACATGGTAAAAATATGAACAGGCTAAAATGGCTTTTCTGTGTCAAAATGTAGAGGTTAATATAAACAGTGTAGAAGGTAATAATAATCATCACAAGTTCATAGTTGATCGTGGAGCAACTCATGTGATAAATAAGACTGATTATGTGTCAGAACTAGAACAATGTACAGAAGAAATAAAAAACTGTAAAACGTGGAGAAAGTATGTCTGTAACAGCTGTAGGTTCCATGGAGTTTGAAAACTGTGTGCTAAAAGAAGAGTATTGTGTTCCTGAATTGTCAAAGAATCTCATGCCTGTAAAAAAAAATAACACAAAATAAGGGTGCTACATATTTTGATGATGAGAGGATATATATCTTGAATAAGAAAGTTGTATTGCTGAAACACTGTATTACACTCAAAGGTAAGAAAATCAGAATGGTTTGTATGTTATAAAACTAAATGTACAAAATGAAACTTCTGTTTACAGAATAAAAAGGTAATACTCTGGACACTTGGTACAAAAAGCATGGTCATTTAAACCTAAAACAAATGCAGGAACTTTCTGGAATGTGTGATGGTGTAAATTTTAAAGATAAGACTGTTATAGGCTGTTCTGTGTGTGCCAAAGCTAAACAAGTAAGACTGCAATTTAAGACTGTAAGGTAAAGAGCTGAAAGACCCCTTCAAATCATACATAGTGATGTGTGGTCCTATCGATCCCCCTACTTATAATAGTAATTATTATTTTCTAACATTGCTAGATGACTGGACACATTTTTGTGTTGTGTAACTGCTTAGTGGTAAATCTGCAAATGAAGTGTTTGTGAATGTAAAACAGTATGTTAATGAGGTTGAGGCTTATTTGAATCTCAAAGTCAGTAAATTCAGATAGAAAATGGTGGTGAATATAAAAAACTGGTGTAAAGAAAGAGGTATTGTGATGGATTTTACTATTTGTCACACTCCACAGTTGAATGGGAAATCTGAGAGATTGAATTTAACATTGATGAACAAAGCAAGACCATGAAGTTTGATGCAAAATGTAAAAAAGAAATGTGGGGCGATACATTCCTGACAGCAGCATATCTCATAAACTGAAGGCCTACAAAAGGATCAAGCAGTACCCCAGCAGAGAAGTGGTATAGGAGGAAATCAGATCTAAGCGGACTACAAATTTTTGGTAAAAAGGTATATGCAAAAATAACAAAACCTTTGAAGAAGCTAGTTAGTAGAACCAAAGAAGCAATGTTTGGAGTTTTTGCTACAAATTGCTACCAAATATAGGATCCAGAAAAGAATAAAACATTTGTAAGTAGAGATGCAATTTTCAATCCCTCATTCTACCAAAATGAAGAGGAAGAAGAAAATATACAAATATTTGAAGAAACTGAAGAAGAGGTAAATGAAACTAGGAATCACAAACAAATTGAAGAATAACAAGTAGAAGTAAATGAAGAATCGAGCTCCATGCAAATGAAACAAGAAATTGACAAATTTCCTAAAGCAAGAAGGACTAAAACAGTTAAAAGCTGATCAATGTATCTTTAAAAGTGAGAATGATGACATTATAGTTATTCATGTGGATAGCAGGATTGTTTTTAAAAGACAAGGCAAAAATTAAGAAACTACTGAAGAAACCTAATACAGATTTTGAAATGACAAGAAATGAAAATCCCAAAACATATTTAGGGATGGAACTTAAAATTGGAAGAGATGGTTTGTACACATATAAAAAAAAATACACTAAACAACTGCTACAAAAATACATGATGAATTATAAACCAGTAACAACCCCAGTAGTACCTCATGATTCACGGAGTGTACAAAATACAGAAGATTGTTGAAAATCAGAAAATGATTATTTTCCATACAGAGAAGCAATTGGAAGTTCCCTGACTTGTAAAACAAGGTTTGACTTGACAGTTGTGAGTTATGAAAGTCGGTACATGGAAAACCTGCATGATGATGATGATCAAAACATCAAAAGAACTTTACGGTATCCAAAAGGTAGTTGAGAATTAAGTTTTCTAAAACAGAACAATCAGAAAATGAACATATTGAACTGAAAGCATACTGTGATGCAAATTATGCTGGAAATAAAGCGCAAAGAAAAAGAATGACTGGCTATGTAATATTGTGTGCAGGAGGCCCAGTTTTCTGGCGCTCAAAAACATAGAGTGCAGTAGAAAATCAGCAACTGAAGCAGAGTACATCGCCACAGCAGAATGCTGCAGAATTCACACATTTAAAGACTTTAATTGAAAAGTTGACAGGAAAACCTATGAAAGTAATTTTGTATGTGGACAATCAAAGTTCTACAAACTTGATAAAATCAGGCCAACTAAGTTTGACATTGAAATGAAATTCTATTATTTGAGAGAAAAATACCAAAATTAAGAATTTGAAATAAGATATTGCCCCTCTAAGAGTCAACTGGCTAATATATTCACAAAACCACTGTTACTTCTGAATTTCAATAAATTTAAAGAGAAATTAACATTATGAAAGCATTGTAAAAATTTTTGTAACATTTTATCATTAAGGGAGTGTGTTGTAAAGGTTGGTAATAGTTAAATGTTGTTGTAGTATTACAAAAGTAATACAGGAGAGATGGCTGACTGACACCGCTTGAGAGAACCATTGATGAATTATTAAGAGGCCAGTAAAATAAAGTAATAGTAAAACATAGAACAGCAATCTAAGGAATAATCATAACTTCAATTAAGTAATTCTAAAATAAGTCCTCCAATGTTCTACTAATGCAATTATTTCCAGTATTTTTACAACCACCAGTGATGTTCTGATAACTGGGATTACGTTTCATTATAGCACAACATATGATGCAATACCTCAGAATTAGTCCTGCTCCCAGGTTCCAATAAACATTAATTGCCACAAGAAATTTTCCAGCAATTTAGATTTAATTATGCTACTGAGCTCTTTTAATACACATTCAAAAGGCAATTAGGTAAAATGTGACATGGAATATATAATTATTAGCATCATGGAAGCTGATACAAGAGTTGGTGGTAGCAACAGGATAGGTTAATTCATGCAACTAAATGTTTTATTAACAGTACATTACAAATTCACAAGGGCATGGTTGAATGTGGAATGGAAGGGAGAGAAGAAAGAGCACTGTTCATGCCACTTTGTCAAAATGAATCACAACTTAACTTCAAAGGAATTTGATTATTTGGAACCATTTTGTTCTTTCTTTCTTTTTTTCATTACTGTTATTGAAAAATAAAATGTTCTCTTTTCTATTTCCTATGATTTTTCAGAAAAAACAATTATGTCTTTATACTTATATTACTCATATTTAGTCTGATTTTGCAAGAGAATGCAGATTTTATATATGTAGTGGTTAGTTCCTTTCTGTGAAGCTACTGTCAAACTTCTACTGCAATATACAGGATAAATCATCTAAAATTTACAGCACAAATATTTCAGAAATGGAAAGTGTTGTTGATGTGTGGTTTACACAACATTGATTGGTAGTCATGGGCTCATACTTTAAGCTCATAATCAGATTTTAAAACTACATAGAAAGTGTATTTTTTTAGCACACATACAATTTTTAAATGGAAAAATGACTATTTACATCAACATAAAAGTAGGGTAAATTAGAATGCCATTGGAGTTTGCTGTAGGATTCTAGTGCAAATAGTTTGCAAGAAATCCTCTTTTGAAAAGTTTCCACGCACACAGTTGTGGACCTTCAAAGGTTGTTCCATCCAGCCTGCTTAGTTGCTAGGTACAATGTTATGTTTGCTTACATTGTGTTTTCTGTTTATTGACTGCATTGCAAATTTCTAGTTAGTTATTTTGTGATAGTTCAAATAGGTTTTGAGTGGAAGATGGGATTTACCAATGCAGAGAAAGCCGACATGCTCACGGTGTATGGAGAGTGTAGGAAGAATGCAGTTTGTTCTTGTATGGTGTTTGTGGACACATAGCCCAAAAGACATCAACCATCTCTGCAATTATTTATCAAACTCAAACACTTCAAGCAGTTATGTAACACCTACAGAACGTAACAAAACAAACAAATAGCAGAAAAAGAGGTAGAAATGAATATTTTGGCTGCTGTTGCAGTAGATCCACAAATTAGTTCCCATGGAATCACACTTGGAATTGATACGAATCAGGCATAAGTTCCATAACTATCACATCTCGCTCCATCAAGAGCTGCATGAAAATGATTTTGAGAATCGAGGTTAACTTTTGTACATGGACATTAAGACATGATACTCCATGATACTCATCATGTATCTTGTTTAGTGATGAAGCAACATTTACTAATCATGGCCAGGTAAACACCAGAACCATTCAGTATTGGTCTGTTGACAACATCTGTTGGCTTTGTCATGTGGAGCATCAGCGTCCATGGAGTTTACACACGTGGTGTGGAATAGTAAAACCACCAGCTCTTAGGCCCTTTTTTCATGGAGGAATAATGAAATTGCACAAGTATCACAGCCTCCTAACAGACCATCTTCCACGATGCTAGAAGGTGTTCCTCTGCAGCCTAGGAGGAACCTGTGGTACCAACATAATAGTTGTCCAGCCCATAGTACATGAAATACTACAGCTTGTCTTCATGGATTGTTTCCAAATCGTTGGTTTGAATGAAGAGGACCAGCACCTTGGCTGGCCTGTTCACCAATTTGACTCCTTTAGACTTTTTTCTGTGGGGAAAGCTGAAAGATACTGTTTACAAGTACATACAAACTACACCAGATGATATGAAGCAAATATTAGTGTGGCCTGCTCTGAAATTTCCACTTAAATGATAGAATGTGTGCAGTAGTCTTTCCATAGCTGACTGGAAGCATGTATTGAGTCTACTGGTGGTCATTTTGAACACAACCTTTGACGGTCAATTTTTCTCTTTACTTGTCAGAATCCTCAGATGTAGTGTATTTCGTTTTGTTTTCTTTAGTTTGTACTGCCATGGGTTGTACAGGTTATGGTGTTTAAAACATTTCTTATAAGCTACTTGCACTAGAATCTTGCAATAAACACCATTGACATTCTAATTTACTCTTGTTTATTTTGGTGAAGTAAATAGGCATTGTTCCATTTAAAAATTGCATGTTTGAGGAAAACCTACACTTTCTAAGATTACTGAAATCTGTTTATAAGCTAAAAATACTAGGCCCTGACCACCAATCAACGCTGAGAAAACTGCACATCAATAGCACTTTCCATTTCTGAAATATTTGCAGAGCAAGTTTTAGGTGGTTTGCCCTTGTATACTCAAATATTAATATAAAACATGTACTTTAACAGCTTCCTAATGCAATTACAGAAATTGAAAATTTTTCTAAATTATATAATGAATACTATGAATAAATTTAACATTGTTTTCATTATTATCCACTATACTTAACATTTAATACTTATTTGAACAATAAAATCTTATCTGTTGAAATAATTAATATCTCCATCTCACTCTAATTAAAAGGCATTCCCATTTTAGTTGGGTTTTTGTGCCTGTAATTATATACTGAAGGAATACATTGCATGCAATTATTACACAGTTAAATTTATCTGTCATAATTAGGATTGCTTAAAAATATTCTTTTTGACAGTAATACTGAAATTAAATTACACTACTGTCTTCCTTATTCAGAGAGAGAAATATCTTATTAAATCCTAAAAAATAATCTTAATTAACCTGGTTTCACTTTTCTTTTTTACCACAAACTAATATTTAAAATAATATTGCCTCATTCACAGTCTAGACAATGTATGTGAATTCTTGACCCTATATGTCATTGCATGTCAAATGCCCTGCACCCCACCACCATGTGTTTGCAACAAAAAGTGTGGATGTGTGCGTGCACAAGAGAGAGAGAGAGAGAGAGAGAGAGAGAGAGAGAGAGAGAGAGAGAGAGAGAGAGAGAGAGAGAGAGAGAGAAAAGAAAGAGAGAGAAGAAAGAAAGAGAAAGAAAGAGAAAGAAAGAAAGAGAGAGAAACAGAAACAGTGACATAAACAAGCATAGTAAACAATAAAAGGATATTAATACTTAATTGAAATTAGTTGCAACTATGTAAAATACCTACTGAAAATAATTTTATTGTAAAACATATATGGAAATGGCTTTTAACTAAAACAAACAAATTTGTATACAAGAATAAATTAGTTTATACACCATATAAAGAATGTTTCAATATTGCTAGTGTCATTTTAATAACACAGACAACCACTGGTTTAATAAACAACTTATATTTTTTACAAAAAAATGATAAAAAAATAAAAGAATGGATTGTTACTCCTGGCTCTAATAATTAGTAAGCTAGCATCAGTTGAAGCAAGAAGTAATTTATTTCTTATATTTGAAAATAAGTATGAGATATTTTAAGTTTCAAACTCTTATTACATGAATAATATTGAAAAAAAAAAAAAAATCTTTTGCTTATTTAAAGCAAAACATGCATTTTGAACAGTCATTTCTAGCTTTTAAGAACTAAGCATTGCATTATGCCCACTGATCCAATACAGGGGTAGCAACTTTAAGTTATTGTACCCCTTCATGTCTCTCTCTTCTGAGATATGGGAAGTGCTAAACCCCATATCTGTTCTAGACAATAATTCCTATTATTGTAGATGGTGTTTCCTATGTAAAAATTGTCAGCCTACAACCAAGGCACCGTAAGTCAAATTTAATTAAAATCTGGATAATACATAATTATTTATTAAGTGCAATTTTGTGCTCAATTTTGAGCTGAACTCTGTTCTGTTGTATTTTCAACAACTTTTAAGATATTTACATTTAGTCATCTTCATTATATATTAGTGAAATACACTAAGCACCTTAACGTGTTTCACCTCTCAAGTTCTTCCAATAAGACAGGTATTTTAAACAGCCAGGTGTGAGCATTATCAACTTACAGCCTGTACTATGATCACTAGATAAAAGGAACATTTCATTAAAAATAACCATATGTATCTGAATGTTACACAACAAATATGTACTTTTGACTCCTGTATATTCACAATCTGGAAGAGCACCTTCTAGATTAGCAAATCAACAGATTGAGCAGCGCATAATGGACAATCTGACAGAGACCAAACAACAGTAATGGTGGTATGTTATAATCATTTTGTGGATGCTTTTTATTCAGAATTAGATTTTGATGATGCTTTGGTCCAAATCTTTGTTGCTGCCTGAAGAGCATGGTGCATTAGACCAAGCTGAAATAATTTTGAACAGCGGTATTTTGAAGAATTTCGAAGTATTGTTTTCAATTAATTACACCTACTGATCTGGATTTGCTAGCTGCCATAAGAAATCATTTGGAGTTTGCCACTCAAGGTGAATGAGAACTGTATAATAATCAGTAAATTATACCTAATAAACTATATATGTGTGTTTGTAACTTATACAATGTTAACATTACTTTTATATGAGTTGTTTATATCATGGTCTATTGTATGATTGCTGTATGCATTGTGGTTAAATAGAGCATTTGGTAATTCAGAATATCAGATTTATTCAATTAAAACAAATAAACTCATTGCTACAAGTAAAGTAAGGTTATAAATGCTAAACTTCAGTGCAGCATAAATTGTTAAATAATTTCCTTAAGCTGTTTTATAATTAAATTGAGGTTATAGGTGCATAAATTAGAAAAATTATGTAAATTGTTCAATGTTGCAAGGTTATATTAACATTGTATTCTATTGCACTATATTGTATTTATCTTCATCCTCTGATAACATATGCATATTTCTTGAATACATCAGTTTACATCAACAACCACATAATACAGTGGGACTTGGATAATTCAAAGCTGGAAGGACAAGAAAAAGTTTCAAATATCCAAATATTTGAAACACAAAAGTTACCTCTAAAATTGACATTTTAGCAATACAGGTAAAAACAACTCCATTTACACTGGCCTGTCCCTTGACATAACTACCAACAAATTTCACACAGCTGACAAAGGCCTCTGATGATGTGGGAACTGACATCCCTTCAACTTCAAGTTCTCGTTCTAGCTTAAACCACATTAACACACACTCGTTGACATCAGGATTTTCTGGTTGTCTCACGGTTTTTGACTCTTTCCATTTTCATTCAAGGCACTGCTTAAAATGTACCTCTTATTCATCAGATAAGATGACCAAATGTTTAGTGCTATCTTACATTCTTTTGCAATTTCAGATTTTTTCTTCAAACCCTTTTCAACTTCTTGAATGACAGCGACTTTTTCCACAAAAGATTAAGCCTTGTATTGGACATATGGTTTACTAAGAGACATAGTGGCATTGATTTGCAACACACTGAACAGTAGGAAGCTCAAGTAACAGCTTAAAAGCACACATGTTTTAAACAAGGGGATGTGGGAGCAGATATAGAAGCTCAAGGCCAGCAGCTAGGAAAGCTTTCCACCCTCAAACTGCATTCCGATAAAACAAACAACCCCGGAGTGATGACCTCTTTTGCAGAAACACAAAGTTATCATGCTAAATTCCTGCATTTAGATTAATTTTTACTGACATTTCTGAACAAAAACTTTTGAGTTGAGGAAAATGAAACTCAAATTAAATGTGATATTTTACATTGCTTTAATACACATTCAAACTAACAACAAAAATCTTCAAATTAACGACAATTTTGAACTATAGATGTTAGAATTATCCGAGTTCCACTGTATTAAAATGTTCATATATTTACCCAGTAATTTTTACATTTAATTACATGCATATCTATGATATTAACATTTAAATAATCAAGTGAATAAAAAACAGGATTTTGCTTAATACTTTTTTAAACAGATTTGTTTCTTTTATGTTTCTTTAACTGATCTGGTAGCTTACTACACAATTTGCTTGCAGCTGTATTAGGTTTCATCTTGTAGATTTTTAAAATGGTAATTATTATTTTTCCTCTAGTTTTGTGGTCATGGGTCTGTTAATTTGTTTCTATGTTGATTTTTTTTATTTTTTACTTTCTCTAACATGTATATACATACAATGTACATAGTAGCTGGAGAAGGTATTGTATTCTACCCAAAAATTTGATGTAGACATTTCACCAGAGGTATACATTTTGAGGTCTCCTGAGTCCAAAAAAATGTAAAAAGAGGTGCGCATGTGTGCATCTGTGGGCAGCATAGCTTAAAAACGAAAAGACTGTTAAATACCAAACTTGGTATTAATGTTTACTACCTTCCAAGTATGCGACACAAAAATTTTCAAGAAAATCCCCCACCACAAACTACACTTTAAATTGGGAAAATTTTGCTTTTCTCAAAAGTGCTCTAACTATTTTGATTATAATACATATATTAAAGGTATCTGCATCAATGTATATTTTGAATTTTCTGGGAAGAGCCTCTGAAGACCTCTTTATTCTGAATGAATTTTGCAGAATTTTATATAACTGTTAAACCGTAAGAGATAGGTAAAAGCTTAAGACACAAAAAAAATATCTCTCTTTAAAAAACATAGCTTCCATCATATACACTTTTCTTGTGTACTTGACCATTTCAGATATTCCTTGTTATTGATTTCAATTTTGAACTACATAGCTTTTCTTAAATAGGAAAACACCTTTCGTTTCATGTCTCGTTTTACAGCTGGCCATACAAAATGAAGCAAACTTCAATTGTTTCACATAGAGAACGAATTTTAAAAGATTTGACTATCACTTTAGCCTAGCACATTCCCTTATTTCCCTTCTACTTAAAAGGAAGCAAGTAATAAGACCAATTCTGCTAATAATTATCTCGAGCAGCATGATTTAGATAAAAGAATAATGTTTCATAATAATAGTTTGTGTATGGAGCAGCCAGAGATAGTTATATGAATAAAACACATCAGATTTTTTATGTACATTATTTTTTAGATATGTACAGAGACTGTAATAGTAGTAGTAGTATGGCTTTAGGGCGCACAACTGCATAGGTTATTAGTGCCCTAGGGTACATAAAAGAGCTAAAAATTAGAAGACATAAAAACCACTAAAACAGGAGTACCACACAAGTGTTAAAACCAGGGAGAGCATAAAAAGGCTACCAAAGCCAGACTAAAACCGAGAGACTAAAAACACAAGTCGGTAAAAAGGTGAAACCGCAAGATAAAATTAAACCCTACTGTACATCCCACAGCGGCGGAGAAAATTAAAAAGTCTGTCACAAAAACCAGGGTTGTCACCCATAAGGGTGGGGATGTCATTAGGCAGACACAGAGACGCACGCTGCACTATAAAATGGTGGCACTCCAATAAAAGATGACGCACCGTAAGGCTCGTTACACGAAGCATATTGAGGTGCAGGTTCCCCACATAAAAGATGCTGGTGGCTAAAACGGCAATGCCCGATACGCAGTCGCGCTAAAACCACCTCATCGCTGCGACTTGCATGCGAGGATGTAGGCCAGGGGACTGGAAGGGACTTGACCGCTCTCAAGTTTGTTGCCACGCACCCCGGACTATTCCGCGAGCCAGCGCGAAAGAATGGCCCGGCGCAGGTGAACACGAACGTCACCTGTAGGAACGGTGGTGCTAAAATCATTATGCAATAAAATTGCAGACTTGGTAGCTGTGTCTGTTTGTTCGTTTCCGTTCACACCTACGTGACCAGGAACCCAAACAAACGACACGGTGCAGGCGGTCCTGAATACGCTGTATCAAAGAATGGCAGGAATACAGCTACGCAAGCCCTGTAGTGCACTGAGGGAATCGCTACAAATAACAAACTGCCTTAAATCCTGTCCCCGAATAAGAAGAAGAGCCTGATAGATATTAAACATTTCGGCAGTAAAAATCGAACATTGCCCCAAAAGATGAAATGTATAGCTCCGCGAATTAAAAATGAGAGCACATCCCACACCGCGGTCTTCCTTGGAACCATCCGTGTAAATAAAATAATGGTTGGGAAACTCAGCCTGCAACTCTAAAAATCGGAGCGGAAGACCGAAGGTGGAGTTGTTGATTTCGGCATGGATGCCAACCCAAGGTGGAACTGGGTGTCGCAACGTAACCAAGGGGGGAATGAACATTCCCCCAGTGGAAACACAGGCGGGAGGCGAACATCCAGGATCCGAAGAAGCAGACGAAAGCAAACTTCTGCGGGAAGCAAGGCAAGCGCGCTGACAGCATATTGACGGTCAAGAGACTCGTCAAAGAATAACCTGAAAGACGGGTGTTCTGGCAAGGCAAAGAGACGGATAGCATAGCTGCAAAGAAGAAGGTCACGCCTATGAGACAGCGGAGGTTCGGCAGCCTCCGCAGACAAACTAATAACCAGGCTAGTCGGAAACGCACCCAGCGCCAGACGAATCCCTCGATGGTGAACTGGGTTTAAACGTCGTAAAACCGAAGGACATGCCGAATAGTACACAATGCACCCGTAATCAAGTTTAGAGCGAACAAGCGAACGATAAAGCCGTAATAGTACGGTGCGACCTGCTCCCAAAAAACACATAAAACACGTAAAATATTAAGTGCTCGATCACATCTAGCCTTCAGAGAAGAGATATGGGACGACCAGCTAAGCTTCCTGTCGAACACCAAGCCAAGAAACTTCACACTTTCGGCGAAGGGCAGCGGTTCGGTTCCGAGATGTAGAGAAGGCGGTTCGTATGGTGTCCGACGCCAGAAGTTGACACAAACTGTCTTCTCGGAAGAAATACGGAAGCCATTTGTAACACTCCAAGCATGTAGACGGTCAAGACGTGCCAAAAGGCACGTGCGCCGAGAACTGCAATAAATTGCAAAATCGTCCACAAATGAGGAGGAGGAGGAGGAGATACCAGCAGGAACACACTCAACAATGGGATTGATGGCAACAGCGAAGAGAGTGACGCTGAGTACCGACCCTTGAGGCACTCCGTTCTCCTGACTAAAAACACGGGAGCAAACAGAGCCCACCCGCACACGAAACAAACGGTCCTTCATTAATTCCCGGAGGAGCACTGGAAGGCGGCCACGGCAGCTCCAACTGTGCAAGGTACGCAGTAAGCCAGCCCTCCAGGAAGTGCCATAAACTTTCCCCAGATCGAAAAATATGACCACAGTTTGACACTTCTGAAGAAAACCATTCAGGATGTGAGTCGAGAGGGAGACAGGGTGGTCAGTCGTGGAGCGTAGCACAAAAGTTTCTCAGACTCGAGCCACCATCATAACCGTCCATTGATCATGCGCTCCATCACCTTACATACCGCACTGGTGAGAGAGATAGGACGGTAACTGGAAGCAAGACTACGAACCTTCCCCGGTTTTAAAATGGGAACAACGGTGGCTTCGCGCCAAGCCGTAGAAAACACACCCTCGTGTCAAACGCGGTTGTAGAGATTCAGGAGAAATAGCTTACTGTCACAAGAGAGGTTCTGTAGCATGGCCATATGGAGACCATCGGGTCCTGGAGCGGAGTGTCGAGAGGATGCTAAACAGGCATCCAGCTCCTGCATGCTAAAATCAGAGTTATAGCACTCGGTATCCAAGGACCGGAAAGAGAGCCTCTGAGACTCCACGTCTGCCTTAATGGCACGGAACGCCGGGTGATTATTGGGCTGGATGCAGTTGCGAACGTGCTACCCAGGGCGTCTGCAACAGCAACCGGATCAACAACGGTGTCAGTTCCCTCGAGAAGCTCCGGTATGGAAGTACCAGTCTGCTTACCGGCAACACGGCGGAGTTTCTCCCACACAACAGATGAAGGTGTTGTGCGACTGAAGGTTTCAACAAACGAAGCCCAGGAAGCCCGTTTGCCATCTCGAATAATGCGCCGTGCCCGGGCGCGTGTTTTTTAAAATTGATCAAAAGCTCCAGAGTAGGGTGATGGCGAAATACCCGAAGAGCCCTCCTGCAGCACGAATAGCATCGCGGCACTCGGTAGTCCACCAAGGGACCGGTAATCGTCTAGGGTAGGAAGACGACCGCGGTATTGACTGCTCGGCAGCGGAGATCACGAAAGAGTTGAAATGATCGATCATGTGGTCAACGGAGTCGAACTGGGGGTCGCTGAAAACCGCCAGAGCGGAAAAGAGAGCCAAATTCGACTTAGACAGCTGCCAAGAACTCGCACGCGAGGAGGAAATGTGGTGTGGTGTAAGAGTAATGACACAAGGGCAATGATCACTGGAATGAGTGTCTCATACTACGTTCCATTGAAAGCGGTGAGCAAGCTGTGCAGAGCAAACGGAAAGGTCCAGGTGGGATAGCGTGGCAAAAGAATCGGAAATGAAAGTAGGTTCACCGGTGTTCAGAACAGAGAGACTATATTGAACGAATAGGTCAGCAAGAACAGTCCCCTATGCGCAGGTCCTAGGGGAACCCCATAGGGGATTGGGGGCATTAAAATCACCCAGCAGAAGAAAAGGTGGTGGGAGCTGTGACGAGATGGAGCATGTCAGCGGCGCAGAGGATAGATGAAGGCGGAACGTAGACATTACATACAGTAAAGGAGAAACCAGGAATGGTAAGTCAGATAGCAGCAGCTTGCAAGGTAGTAAGCGAGACTGGCTGACCGCAGATGTCTTTGCGCGTGAGGATCATAACACCCCCATGAGACGGAGAGCCCTCCTCCGATGTAACATCAAACCGCACGGGAAGGTACCAGTGCAGGGTAAAAGCATCATGGGGGCGAAGCTTTCTCTCCTGCTAACACAGAACCAGAGGGTTATAGGACCGTAGTAACACCTGAAATTCGGCCATGGGTACGGACACTGCGGATATTCAACGTCAGGAGAGCCATGGAGCACAGTTAGAGGCGTGAAAGGTTACCGATTAATCATAATATTAGTTTGCAGCTGGGATGCAAATGGCGGAAACGAAGCAGATGAAGTTAAGGTGGGCGTTTCTTGTTCTTTGCACTCTTTGGGCCCACAAGAGTATAGTCACTTTCGTCGTCGGTATCCGCTGATGTTCGGGATCAGAAGATCCCCTACGGCTCGTAGAACGAGAACGGGACTTGGAAGGTTTCTCAGTGGCCTTGAGTTTTTTGCGACTGCGCTCATGAGGAGCAGCGACGGATGGTGTCGGTCTAACTAGCGGCTTACGAGCAGGTTCTGGAGAAATAGAACTTGAGGCAGTGGGTGCTGTGGAAACTGAAGACTGCAAGATTGTTGTGCTCGGCGACTGCTCTGTTTGCGTACACGCGTCGGCTACGGGCACGGTTTGTAGAGCCACTGAGGAAACAGGAGTGCGGCGGAGCACTGATGCGTAGCCTGAGATGGTCGTTGGGTGCAGTTGTTGGAAGCGACGCCGGTCTTCAGGAAAATTTAGGCGTTTCTTAACCCGCAACTCCTGGATGGCTTTTCCTCGAGAAAACGCGGACACTGCCGGGAGCTGGATAAATGGGTCCCTTTACAATGGACGCAGCAAGGGTCTCGGGCACAAGCAGTTTCTCCGTGAGCAGGTTGGCCGTTGCGTTCGCATGAAGCGTCGAAGGTGCACTGATTTTGGGTATGGCCAAATTTCTGACAGCGGAAACAACGTATGGGATTCGGTACAGACGGCCTCCAGCGACGCGTTCATATCCACAGTAAATGGCCTCAGGTAATGTCGTGCCTTTGAACGTTAGGAATACCGTTCGCAACGCAACTGACTGACTGACCATCACGCTTACCTAGAAGACGGTACGCCTGACATACACCCTGGTCTGAGAGATGGGAAACAATGTCTGCATCTGAAAGACCGTCTAAGCAGGTGGTGGTCACTAAGCCTCTACAAGTATTCAGAGATTTATGTGAGGCTACCCTTATTGGGTAGCAACCCAACAAGCCGGCTTTCAGGAGCTTGTTAGACTGGTCTTTGGTCTTGGTTTCCACCAACAGCATACCATCTCTAGTCCTGGTTGCGTTGCTTACTTTAGCACAGACCCTGTTAATTTCCCATTGAATATAAAATGGGTTAATATCTCTCATAGTTTTTTATTCGCAAGCCAAGGTCACTACCAAAAAGCGGTCAAATGGAAGAGTTTTGCTCGGAGGGATCATGATGAAATAGCCCCCTTCTGGTACTGTCAGCCTGCCATCCAGGGGAAAGAGAAAAAAGACACCAAAAATACTTTCCAGACCCCTCCCAGACCGATCTCATGGAGTACTTAGGAGGAGTTACCCTCCAGCCTCCACTGCTGGTCCATATGGGTAAGACCTCCACCATGCACAACTTAGCCTTATGCCCCTACCACAGGTATAACGACCTGTGGCACCCCACTTTAGGCCATGGTGTGTAATGACACATTCATGGATTCAGGGGACTTGTGGTTGATTACACCGGATTTCCGATAGCGGTAACACGTCTGGCCCGTGATTCTAACCCTATAACCTGCGTTCGTCGGGAGATTAGCATGGGCCAGGCTCCCAGAGAAGCTACATGGGTGTACATATCGGTATAGGCGAGCTCCGCACCTAAGGCTTACACATAGGGGCAGTATGAAGGGTCCACTCAACCATCATGCCTGAGACCTCCGAAGAGCACACAAGTTGGAAGCCACGCTGGAACCATGGGACAGGAACCACGGAGATAGAAGAAAGATCCTTGTTGGTGAGGCAGGAGTTAATAAACCTAAAGCCTTAAAACTAAATATATAGGGAATAAGCCTAGAAGAGGAAGAAGATCAGGTGAGTAAACTCACATCCACAAGAACATACACAAACAAATGCGCAGACACACACAGACACGAACACAAAACGTGGCCCAGTGGATGGCAATGGGGAGGATGATATGGTGGCGAGTGACTCGGGAACCCCCGGGTGCACCAAACCCATACCCATACCTAATGTAGTAGGCCCCTGGGGGGGGGGGGAGTACAATGTTGGTATATTTAAAGGTTATAAATCCTTGTTTACAAGATTCTCTAGGTTTTAAGTCTAAAATCAGTCTGACTGCCCATCATTGTAACTTACTTGTATTTTTCTTAGTACTGTGTCCCCTAACTACCTAAGTGTGAATAGATTTGACCATAGTAAATTACATTTTGGAGTTCTATGTCTTTTAGATTTACCATTCTCTTCATTATGAATAATCCTGAACATACTGTACTTCATAACTTACCTGTGTGTTTTCCCAATTTAAAGGTTTGTCTATTGAAACTCTGAAAAAGTGTGCGAAATATAGTTCTTTAACTTCTTTATTTTCAATGATAATTTTATCACTTGTGCTGTTTCTGTATTGTATGGTTTGAAAGTGAATGCAGTTGGTTTTGTTTATGTTCTTATAGAGGTAGTTTAATTTAAAGTGCTAGATATTGTAATTTTTCTAAGCTGTTTGTGAAATTTCCAGTACTTAAAATGCATGTTTCTGCTTCTTGGTGGATTACAAATATCATTGATATGTAAGTTTATCCCAGAACAGAACCCTGTGGAACTCTATACATTTTACTGCAAGGCTTTACGAATAGTGATCTTTCATGAGTTGATTTTTGGGATGCATCAATTTTACTTGTGGGGTTCCACTGTTCAAGTCAGGTTTTACTAAGTTGTCTGGGATTCCTCAAATTCTATAGTGCTGTAGTTTCTCCAGGAGTAGTTCATGGTCTACATAGTCTGCATTTATTATATTCAGAAAAATACAGTTATTATGTATGTTGTGTATGTTTTCTATTATATAGTCCAAGATTTCTGCTATTGCCTTTTTTAGTTAAATTCTCTCTTCTAAAACCAAACTGTACCATGTTTAATAATTTGTGTTTTTCAAAGAAAGATTCTATTTTATTTGCAATTATTTATGGTGTTACTCTGAATGTCCATTTTGTTTTGAATAAATACCTTATATTACTCTAACAAAAGAAAAACAAAACAAAACCATTCTATGTTTTAGCTAATGAGCACTGCTGCATTGTGTACTTATTACATACCTGGTCAGTCTTGCCTGGAAACTTGTGATTTCACACATGCCTGAATTTTGCCATGCAGGCTGACTGCTTATACACATTCTCCACCCTCGCTCTGTTAATGACTTAGCTAAGAAAAAATCTTCTGCCAGGTAACAGCCAAATGCTTGAATGCCCCCTACTTCATCAATCACTGGTTTTCGCATCAATGTAGACATTCCTGTGTGGCAATTGACACCAAGCAGGTCTGCAACCAAGTAAATTCGTGCTTGAACTGTGCCAAAATAAATCTGAAAGAAAAGTTCAATATTACTTACAAGTTTCAGTAAATATGAGCATTATATAGAAACTGCTGCAACTAAACTCTGATGGTGAATCATATCAATATACAGCAGGTTAAAAAAAATATGAAAGTAAATATTGGCTCCCCCCACCAAAATAGTTAAACAACTATTTTCTAAGATTTTCACCTGGTTTCCCAGTTGTATCTGGGTTATATTACTATTAATATTTTGCAAATAATATATTGTGCTTTCTCAGCTACGGAGATCTCTTGACAAAGATTCTGTTCCCCCAAAGAAAGTGTACAGTTTAAGAGTATACACAGTAAGTAATGAACAGCTTTCTTTCTTTTTGTATTTTTACAGATATATAGAAAATATATTTTCTGAAATATATTTTCTGAATTCCATATATAGTATCAGTTGTCTCAGTCAGTACTCTAAAGAGCTGGAAATATCCTAAAAGTGCTAAGTATGCATTTAAAAATTGGGCTGACACAGTTCAAGAAGGTGAAGCTGATTCAGTTGATATGACAAAATCTTCACTGTTAATGTTAGAGTTATATATACCTTGAATTTGGTGCAATAACTTGAATATTGTTTTGTCCTTTAAAAGGCAATAGTTAATGTCTATACATCTCTTAGAAAGTTCAGAAAGTAATATGATGTGCAGCTATTAATAAATTCAAAACTTTACTTGAATATGAAGCTTTTTAAAATCTGTAGCTAAAAACCACTTTTAATCTGTGTTTAGATTCTATCCTTCATTAACAGATAGCAATAAGCTTATTCAGAATCCATGGAAATAAAAAAAATAAAACAACAATAATAAGATTAAGATTAATAATAAAAAAAAAAAATAATAATAATAATAATAATATGAAAACATTTTATTAAAATAATCCAAAAACTTGTTGAAGCAGATAAAATGTTCTAATAACATTGATTTTATCCTGCTATATGGTTTAAAATTTAGTTGATGTAGTGTTACAAAATCAGCTCAACTAAATTTTAACATTGATTTTATCTGGTGCTTAAATTTGACTTCTGTTCAAGCTTATCAGGTAACTTATTAGATAGTTTAATGCCACAATAGATTCAATTCTAATCCTTTCTTTCTTTCTTTATTTATTTCTTGCTAAGTAAATTACATCAAATATGTCATGGATTTAGCCAAAGCCCTTTGCCAATCATATCCTATTAACATTGTGACTTAAACAATTTTCTGTTTATTAAAATCTACATAAGTTCCAAGTATTATTTGTGTTCTCTCTTTTCACTGTCCAATTCCACTTCCTTTTCACCTTATTTTAAAACTGGCCTAATTTCTTACTATGAGGATGAGTCAATAAATATGTCACAAAAGTGGATAGAGGAAATAATAGTCAAAGTAACTACCTGAAATTTAATTTACTTTTCGACATATTCACCCTGTACATTGCGACACTTATCCATCTCTTTATAAGTCCTTGAATGCTGGCAGCAAAGAAGGCTTTTGGTTGCTGTCATAGCCAATGAGTAACCTCTTGGATTGTGGCATCATTAGTTTTGAAGTGATGGCTACCCAAATAACTTTTTATGGAAATCACTGGGGGCTAAGTTGAGACTGTATGGTGGATATTCCAACCGTTCCCAACGAAATGTTCACTGCAGCTCCTGCGTTAAATCTTGCTGAGTGAGGGCAGGCATTGTCATCCAGGCAAATCACTCCCTTTGTCAGGAGTCCAGGTCACTTGTGGTGAATGGCCTGTTGGAGTTCCCGCAGAACAGTGCAGTATGTCGTGGCATTCACAGTCTCACAATGAGGCTGGAATGTTTGCAGTATGATGCCTTGCATGTCTCAAAATATGGTGAGCATAACCATGTGGGCTGATGGAACGGCCTTAAACTTGTTTTTGTTGTTGGTGAGGTGGGATGTTTCCATTCCATGGAAGATCTTTATGATTCTGGTTGAAAGTGGTGAACCCAAGACTCAAGTCCATGTGAACAGCCTATAGCACATGCTACAGCATTGATCATCACACGCTGATTCATTCCACACAGTGCACTATGTCTGCAGTTCACACCTCCACAGAATGACCAGGATGTTCCTGATCTCGATGCTTTGCCTTCCCTTGTTAAACTGGTGGATCCAATTGAATATATCTTTCCGTGAGAAACATTTGTCACCATACATGAAACACATTTGGTGATGCACTTCTTCTGTGGACAGTCCCTTGGCCCACAAAAATCATACAACTGCATGCTATTCTACTTGAGTACAGTCAATCCAACTTAGGGATAGAAGAAAATTACATTCTTATCATTTCTCTATCAACTCCTTCATTCTCGCATTCCAAAATTCTAAATGTTTGCTTCAAATATTTTTCTGACTGTCATAATCGAGAAACTCGCTCACGACACTCTTTCCTTCTTGCTCTACCTGCTCATCATACAACCTTCTATTCATCATCATTCACAATACATTTAGCTAGTCTTTCGAATTCCTTACCTGAAGACATAAGGGACTGCCGGAATGTTATACTGTTCAAGTAGAAAGTTGGGGCATACATTTGTAATCAAACCTAATCTGCTGCTGTATTAATATGATAAATACATCACCACAATCATTTATTGTTATTAATATTTTATGCGCTGGTAAGTAATATGCATTTCAATTAAATATGACTAATATGTGTTTCAACCTACATGAGTATTTCACTTAAAATAATTTTGTTTACAGTTTTCTTTTCTTTTTTTTTTTCCTTTTCATTTCAGAATACTGTTTGCACCTTTTTATATATGTTTTTATTAACTTGTATAGAATTGTATTTTTGTTCTTTATTCCTTTATTCATTGTATCATTAATGTTTTGAATTTAATGTATTGCCTGGTAGAGTGGAAGACAAGGCCTTATGGCCTTAACTCCAACCAGAATAAATAAATAAATAAATAAATAAATAAATAAATCAATCATGCAACACACCTGCTATCTTAAACTGACTGCCACTGACTGACTGCATGCCAGAGAGCTATGACCTAATCTCTACAACAAGCATATGTATGCTGCTATTGGCTGGCACAAAATGCACACATAGTTTACAAATGGTATAAGGGAAACAGAAGTTTGCACTTATTTATTGACTCATCCTCGTATCTTTGTGGAGCAAACTACTTATGCCAGATTTCTTGTTAATTTTGAACAATTTTCCTGAAAGATGAGCTTTTCTCCATTATATATACCAGTTGTGTGTAAGAAACAATTAATTCACATTGATTGACCTAATAGTTGGTTAACTATAAAGCCTGGGACAGTACTTTACAGAGTCTGTAAATTGCTATTAAGGTATGGCATCTCAAAATAATTTGAGATCTCTTTGTGGTTTACCTGGAAAAAGGTGTATCAATTGGGTAATTTAGTGCCGTACTAGCATGTTACCATGGTAGCTCAGTGGTCAGAGCAATTGGATGGAAACTAAGAGATCCATGATTCAAATCCCAGCTATGGCATTGACTTTTTCAGTTTAACTCAAACTCTCCAACTTCAGTCTTAAACTTGACTGGTGTGGAAGAAGCAATTAACTCACATTTTCCTTTTTTGTATAATGAACGCTCAACTGTTTCATTTTCTACTATAAAGTTTGATACATTGTATGAATAAAACTTTTAACTCCACACATACAAAAAAAATTGCCTAAAGCCGAACATTTTTAGGAGGTTCTGTATAACTACCTATAAAGAACAAAATTCAACTAAATTTGAAATATGCACACTAATTATCTTCATTCACATATAAAATTACATATAAAATTTCAACTCTGGGCAGCAGTTTGTGAATTGCTTGATGTGTGTGTGACACACAAATGAAGAAATTGAAGCTACAGGTGCTCTGCAGTAACAAACATACCTAAAAAAAGGAAAACAAAAACTAAATATGAAAATAAAGAAGAAGAAAGTAAGGACATATGTATGAAATCTGGCAATACCTTTTCTAAAGTAGCTGCAAAGCCCTCCCGATCACAAGTAAATGGCATCTGATGTACTAGTGCTACATCTTCATCCATATGTAACACCATATCCAGTAATGTGTCTTCTTTCACTGAAAATCAACACCAAATGCTAATACCATGAGCATCAAATAAAAAATGCTACCTGACAAAATAAATAGCTATAATGTTTAATATCAACCTTGGTATTTAAGTTAGTATCTTCCAAGGATGTGACATGGAGGTGTTCAAGAAAATACCTTCACCCTGAACTACCCTTTGCATGGGAACATTTCTGAAATTTTGTTTTTCCCAAAAATGGTTCTAATGGTTTTGATTAAAATACCTTATACTGAAGATATTTTCATGGCAAATAAAAATGTTTATCCCCAATGTTTTGGGAATAGCTTCTGAAGACCTCGTCATCCTAGATGAATTTTCTATAACTGGTAAGCTGTAAGGGATCGAAAAAATCTACTACACAGAAATGTAGATGTCATTAAAACATGCAATTTATGACGTGTATATATATATATATATTTTTTTATTTTACAGAGTTAACCATTTCTGAGATATTCCTTGTTATTGGTTTCAATTTTAATACTTAAACATGAAAATCATATTTTGTTCCACCTCTCTTTTGTTTTGCTCCTGGCCATGTAAAGAGAACTGAACTTCAATTGTTCTCATAGTGCCTGGCTTTAAAAGATTAGACTGTTGCTTTAGCCCAGTGTATTGCCTTATGTCCCTTCTGCTTAGAAGAAAGCAGGTAATAAGGCAATTTCTGCTAATATTTATCTTGACTAAAATGATGCAGATAAAGTAATCTTTTGTATGAATAGTTTGCTTGTGGAACAGGTAGAGAAAGTCATATGAATGGAACACATCAGATTTTTCTTTATACATTATTTGAATTGCTGTATTTATCCTTAGTCTACCATAACTTTAACACCGTGATAAATTATGCATTTTGGACCTTAGCTTAGTTCATGTCTTTTTTGTTCTTCTGATTAATTTTTCTCTTGCCCTTTCCATGAATTCCCCTAGCATTTTTATATCCTGTTTCTTTCTTAGTTTCATTTTCTTAATCTCTAAAGTTTCTATACTGGTATTTTTTCCTTATTTTGGTGTTATCTGTTCCTTCCATAACCTCATTTCTTCACATTCTATGATATACTGCAAGTCATATCTCCCTCCCCCCCATATAAAGGGAATTTATCCGAGTTGACTCCTTTCCTGCCGCCTTTTAAATATAAAAAAGAAAGCATGCATAAATTTTGAACTAACAAATTACAATTCAAATAATATAAAATTAATATCAGATGGTGAAAGCACAGCTGAAATATACAGTACAAACTTTCTTGGAATGATCATTGACAAAAATTTAAACTAGAAATCCCTTGTAGCACATATCACCAAAAAAATAAATAAGGGCTTGTATGTAATGAGACAAATCAGTAAAATAATGGATAGCACAACTATAAAACTAGTATATTATGCACTTACAGACAAACAAATCAGCTATTGCATTAGCTATGAGGGAATATTGCAAAAAAAGGGGGGGGGGATTAAATTGCAGAAAAAAAGCTATCAGAATAATAGCCAAGTTAAATATCAAACAAACATGTAGAGGCTTATTTAAACATCTATGAATTATATTATTTTAACTGCTCCATACATATACCAGGTGTATATTTTCAGCCTGCAGATTATGAAGTTATGCAGTCCCAGCAGTTTACAGACTATGCTGTAAACACTGTCCACTACATCTCATCGTATAAATTTAGGTCGAAGTGACTGCTTTGTGCCACTGTATTTAAAGTGACTTGCTCTCTTAGCAGAATAGTGCATGTGTTGGTCTACAATGCTGTAGCTTTTAGGTTCAAATATAGTCACTTGACAGTACTTTTTATTTTTAAAAAAATTAATGTGAATTAATAGCTTGGCATGGAAGTGTCATTTCACTTGATTAGTTTAATTATGTGAATTTCATTAAACATAAATTGTTACTTTTTAGAATATGCTTTCATGAACATCATAATAATTTATAAATATAAGACATCATTAAATAATATTTTACTATTTAAAGCTATTCTTTCATACAAAAGAAAGCCAATAACTTGCCCTAAGAATTTACAAAGTGCAGCGCATATATTTTTAACAACAATTTTGATGAAAGGGTGTTTTGGAACAGTGATACATATGGATAGAATATTTTCTGAGTTGGATTTGTAACACTTAAGTGTCACTTACGAATAGTTTTGTCAGACCGGTTTCACAGCCATGTGGACTTCATTATCGATTTCTACAGGATGTTCTATGTTGAGGTGTGATAGTCCCTGGTGACTGAGTGAAGAACCTCCACAATATATTTTGTGGCGGCAATTCAAAGTTGAATAAGTGGCATTGGTTTTTAGCGATGTGGACATTCTCCAGATGTCAAACTCTGCTGCATATCTAGCGGGTTTTAAAAGGTGTATATTAGGTACGGCTGTGCAATGGCTGATTTGTCAGCTTGTTTGTACTTTACTGCTCTCAAGTGTTCTTTTAGTCTTGTTTCAAGGTGTCCCTTTGTTTTTCCAATGTAAACTTTGTTGCAATCTGTGCAATTTATTCTATAGATTCCTGATTTTTTTTGTTCTGGGATTTGATCTTTTAAGTTGTTACAGAGCATTTTTCTGTAGGCGAACTTATTTAAGGGGGGCAAGTGTGATTTTGCACTTTTTTAATTTTTTTGAGACTTGTGGTATAGTTTTGAGAGATAAGTAAAGTTTTTGAAGCAAGGTTTATCTATTGGTGGGCTCAATTTTGTGGTGTCTATGATTAATTTCTATTGTTTGAATTTTTTATTTTTTCATCTATTAATTTTTGGTTAAAGCCATTGTTTTTTGCTGTAGCTATTACGTTTGTATTCTCTGTTGTATTCTTCATCTTTTAATGGCGTGTAGACCAGTCTATGAGTGAGGCAATTTAATACTGCATGTTTGTGCGCTATAGGATTGTGGCCATTATTCTTTATATAGTTGTCAGAGTATGTGGGTTTGTGATAAATACCAAGGGTTAGTTTGTTACTTTCTCTGATTATTTTCAGATCTAGAAATGGAAGGTAAGTTATCTTTTTCAATTTCCATCATGAACTGTATTGCTTTTTCTCTATGTTAAGCAATATGAGGGAGTCCTGTATGAAATGTTTGAGGACCATGGCAAAGATGTCAGCAACATATCTATGCCAAGTCTTGAAGAAGTGAGAAGCTGAGGTTATGTGTGTTTCAAGGTAGCTGATGTGAAGGTGTGCCAGAAGTGGTGATATTGGGTTACCCATTGTAAGGCCAGTAGTTTGTTGGTATGTTCTGCTGTTGAAAGTGAAGTAATTCTGATATAGGCAAAGCTTAGTTAAGTTTAGGTAGTCTTCTAATTCTTATGTTTCATACAGGACTCCCTCAAATTGCTTAACATATACAAAAAGCAATACAGTTCATGATAGAAATTGAAAAAGATAACTTACCTTCCATTTATAGATCTGAAAATAATCAGAGAAAGTAACAAACTAACCTTTGGTATCTATCACAAACCCACACTCTCTGACAACCATATAAAGAATAATGGCCACAATCCTATAGCATACAAACATGCAGTTGTAAATTGCCTCACCTATAGACTGGTCTACACGCCATTAAAAGATGAAGAATACAACAAAGAATACAAACATATCTACAGCAAAAAGCAATGGCTTTAACCAAACATTAATAGATAAAAATTTTAAAAATTTGAACAATGGTAATTAATCACAGACACCACAAAATTGAGCCCACCAACAGATAAACCTTGCTTCAAAAACTTCACTTATCTCTCAAAACTACACCACAAGTCTCAAAAAAATTCAAAAAGCACAAAATCACACTTGCTTGGTATTGAGATATCTTTTTGTTTTCCAATTTAGTATTTCTCTGCTAACATCCCTATATCGATTTTTCCAAAATTGGATAATAGCACAATAATTCCTCTATAATTATTTGGATTTGTTTCGTTCCCTTTATATATGGGATGTATAATTGCTACATGCCAACTATCTGGCACCTTCCTTTTCTCTTTAATTACATTCATAAGTCTTGACAAACACATTAGCCTGTCTGGATTTTCTCACCATATTTTGAAAAACTTGTAGATAGACCATCAATTCCTACTGCTTTGTGGTTTTTTTTTTTTTTTTTTTTTTTTTTTTTTTTTTTTTCTTTTCTTAATTTAGAAACTTGACTGTTAACCTCCTCCTACGAAAAAGGTTCTGCCCAAATCCACCACATAATTATTTGAAACTTCCAAGTTCAAACTACTTCTGCCTCTTGTTTCAGTAATGAACAAACTCGGAAATGTTGGACTTATATCATTATATATTATAATTCATTAGGACTTATATTTTCATTTCTCCTCCCTCCTTTGACATGCTGAATAATAACCTGTCAAGCTTGCTGTCCCTCATCTGAGTTTAATTTTCACTCAATATCCACAGCTCTAGCTCTTACCCACTCTTGCATCCTGTCTATATCGTCATTTCTCTCTCTTGATATTTTACACTGCTTCCCTGACTATAGTTCTTATCCCTCTATACACTCCTCATCAAACCAGTGATCATACACCTTGTTTCCCCTATGATTTACCATAATATCACCTCCGCCCCATTTAAGAATAAACTCACACAAATCTTTGCATCACCACTTTTACCAAAAGAAATCACAAAATTAATCCCATACATGCATAGCTTAGCCATAACCAAATCCAGCATCTCAGGAAACCCATCAGCCCTTACCAGAGCCCAATTATCTTAGTTCCAGCTCCACACATTACCACTCTCTCATCATTAAGCCAAGACACTAAGTGGAAAATGTGAACTGTTCCACATATGTTCGTTATCTTAAATTCACAAACTTTACACAAAATACTGTCACTACACAACACATAATCCACCAAACTTTGTTTGCAAGCACTTGTAAATGTAAAATCACCCACTTCATCTTCTCTCCAGCAGCCGATCAGCATTACAAATTCTTTATTCTAACAAAACCAAATTAATTTTTGCCCCTCCTCATTTACAACCTTGAACTTGCTATGCCCAATCTATATCTTTCTAAATTCATTCCTTCCCCTCTCTTCCCACACATTTAATTCCCTGATCCTAACTCTTCCACTCTCGTGTTTAAATCTCCCATTAATATACATTCCATTGAGGGGAAATTCTATTTTTGTATTTATTAATGCTTTTTCTAGTTGTCGAAAGAGAAGTACATATATACAAATCAAATAGTGATTGGAATCCCATATTATGCTAGTTATGAACCTCTCTGGTTCCCAAAGTAGTGCATTTAGAAGTGACTATGACATCATGCTGGATCATCAGACAGATAAACCTTTACAATTTACCCTTTCCACAATGTTGTGGTTGTAATAGGTGTTTGAACTGGCCAATATGCTGGCAGATGCAAGATCTCTGTCTAACCATCATCGTCAGCCTAACCCAGAGTAACATGAATGGTGCAATGTCATGGCCAGGTAGGATGATGCATTCCCTGAGATGTTGAGGGATCATTGGCCGCTCCTGGTACACAAAATCTTTAAGATAACCCTTAAGAAGAAATCTAATGGTCTAGACCTGGTGAATGTGCTGGCCAACCTATTGGTCCATGCCGTCTGATCCATTGCTCAGGTTAGGTGGCATTGAGATAAGCCATTACATGATGGGCTGATTGAGTTACAGCCTCATCATGTTAGTACCACACAGTCGGTTCTGAAATGGCACTTCAGCCAGCAGAGTAGGCAGCTGGTGTTGTAGGAAGAGAATATAGCGATTCCCAGTGAGTTGGCCATCATAAAAATACGGGCCTATTAGATGATCACTGAATATACCACCCCAAATGGTGAAACCTCCTCTCACATCCAATGTGGGTTTACAGTGCTTTAGTAATGCATGTTGGTGATTTACATGGCCCATAATATGGAACCCTACTTTGTCTATAAATAACACAGTTGCCAAAAATATGGATCTTGTTCAGTTTGTTGTATGATTCACCTAGCAAATGCCATTCGCCATTCATGGTCCAACTGCAGTAGCTCCTTATGTAGTTTAAGACAGTGGTGAAACTTTGCATGATGTAGTACTCTCCATGTGGAAGCTGAATGACAGTCACACGGTCCGTTGTTGCTTGGTCACAGACAGGGTACTCTATTCATGGATGTGGTGTCTTGTGCACCATTCCTGATTCCAAAAGGTGGTTCACAACTCACAAAAAATGTGTGACCTGTAGGAAGTGTTCTCTATGGAAAACTCAGTTGGTATACAGGTGTCTCCATTGCATTCTGCTGTACTTCTCCATATACTAACAGCACGTCCAGATACACACTATTCGAAAACTTTTTTCCACAGTGAACACAAATGGCTGGAACTTCATATTTATAGGCAAACTCCTTTCGAATGCATTCAAAAAGAAATCATTATTTGCTAGAACTTTCTTGAAACACAAGCAGAAACGAATAAAAAAAGTCATTTATTCACAAATATGACTTGAACTTCTGACATGACTTTCTGACCTTCACCATGACTTTTCAGCATGTTAACTATTGTGCTAATGTGATGTACATATTATATATGTACAGTATGTTTCAGAATTTGACTGACAAATTTACAGGGGTGCAGACGGATAGTAATATTTTGAGATAGGGAACTTATTCTCTGCAGACTCCAATTTCATTACAATGAAGTCAAATCTAAAATGCAATAGGACGCTACTGATTTGGTGACCATTCAAGATCAAAGTGGGCAAGTAAGGAAGGCACACTCACTTGCTATGTAGCTCAGTGTGTAGACTGCGCAGCTACCAATAAGCTCAAAATAAACGACAAGGGTACATTGTTTTTTCCTTTCTTTCTATTCCTTTATTCTGAAATGCAATTATGGTTTAGAGATGTTATGAAATGCAAGCAGAACAACCACACCAAATGGTGAGATTGTAAGGTTTTAGTTTATTTGGAAATTATTGTTTTTATTTGTTTGCCTGCAATGTGAAGAGCTTGTATATGTTTGAAAGAATAAATTAAATGCAGTAGACATCTACAATTGTTGACAATAAAGTGTTCTCTTCTGAAAAGATAAAAAATAGAATTACAGTAGGATGGAGGAAAATATGACAATGTTTGGTTTTAAGTTTAATAAAGATGTTAAAAGTGAGTAAATAATTACAAAAATAAATAGACTTCATAATGAAAACAACCTCTCCACTTCTGAAGGGGTAAATAATGGGAAACCGAAGCATGATGAAAGAAATAGACACACTTTGCTTTTAGGTTTAGCAAAAAATGTTAGAAATTCAGAAATATATAACACAAACACATTTCACACTTCTTCATTGTATGAAATAGAAAACAAATAGTGTGAAGAAAATTTGTGTCCATGAACTATGATGGTGCAATGACACTTGTCCTTGCTTTCAGGGTTTCTTACGGTTTTGAAAACATTACAAAAATTTTTGGAAATGGTGACTGCCAACATCTCTGCAGAGATTACATTGGCAGATAAATGAGTTCTGCACCAGCATCAGGTCTACAAACTGAGAAGAGGGCTGGCATATGGATTTTGGTGGAAGTCTTTGACGGTGAAGGCCATGGTGCAGATCATTCAAGCAATGTAGTAGAGCTCAGCAACAGATCCATTTGTGTAGACACCTCTGCAACTGGTGCGGTTTGAAGTACCACCAAGAGGCCAGGATTGCAGCAAACTACCGAGGCATAGCCTAAGGTAGTATCAGGCTGAATCTGCTGATAGCGACACTGGGTCTCTGGAAAAGTTAGATATTCCTTGATTCACAATTCCTGTATGGCCTTTTCCTATGAAAACCGTGGACATTGTCGTGAACTAGATGGGTGATTCCCGCAGCAGTGGATGCAACAAGGGTCTCAGGAACAAACATCTTCACTGTGTGTAGGTTGGCTGCACCGTTCACATGTTGCGTCAAACATGCACCGAGTTTGCGTATAACCAAACCGTTAACTGAAAACAGCACATTGGGTTTGGCACATACGGTCGCACAGAAGCACGTTTATAACCACAATACAAAATCTCAAGTAAAGTGGTATCTCTGAAGGTTAAAAATACCATACGTAGTGCTAATGGCTGTCCATCACATTTTCCGAGAAGATGGTATGCTTGGCTCACACCCTGGTCAGATAAATTTGTGACAATATCTGCCTCAAATACCGTCTAAACAGGAGATAGTACCACACCTCTACAGGTGTTCAACGGCTTGTGAGGAGCTACCGTTATCAGGTAGGAACCCAACAAGCTGGCCTTCAGGAGCTGTTTTGACTGGTTCTCTGTCTTGGTTTCCACTAGAAGTGTGCTGTCTCTCACTCTGGTGGCATTGATCACTTTACCACATATCCTGTCAATTTCCTATTGAATATAAAAAGGACTAATATCTCTCATAGTCTTTTATTCACAGGTTAAGGTCACAACCAAAAATCGATCAAAAGTGGTGGTTTTCGCGGAGATAGCATAGTTAATAGACTCTCTTCTGGAACCATCGGCATCAGCCTGTAGTCCGGGGTTAGAGAAAAAAGACACAAAAATACTTTCCGGTCTGTGCCGCCTGGTAGAACCCCCACAGCGATCTCTAGGAGTACATCAGGAGTTACCCTCCAGCCACCACTGCTGGTCCATATGGATAAGCCCTTTACCACGCACAACCCAGCTTTACTACCACCTGTGGCTTGCCACTTTAGGCCATGCTGTATTACAGACATGGATTCGGAGGACTTGTGGTTGATTACACTGGGTTTCCATTAGCAGTAACACAACTGGTCTGTGATTCTAAACCAACGAACCTTGTTTGTCGGGAGATTAAAACAGACCGGACTCCCAAGGAAGCTACATGGGTGCACATAATGGTATGGATGGGCTCCTCATCTAAGGATTATACATGGGGGCAGTGGGAAGAGTCCACCTTCCTGCCAGAGACCTCTGAAAAGCACACATGGAAGGAGCGGTGGGACAGGAACCATGAAGATAGAAAAAAGATCCCTGTTGTTGAGGCAGGAGTTATTAAATCTAAAGCCTTAAAACTAACGAGTAGAGAAATAAGCCTATAAAAGGAAGAAGATATAAGGGGTGTACACTCATGCTCACATACAAAAAACAACTGCGCATTCACACATATACCCAGCAAAAACATGGTCCAGTAGATGGCAATGGGGAGGATGAAATAGCAGAGAGCTGGCTCGGGACCCCAGGTGTGCCAAACCCATACCTACCATAGTAGGCCCCTGGGGGGGTATATATTTGATGGGCAAATGTTTGTTTTGTAAGCAGCAATCTAAATTTCAAAGTCATAATAGAATAGAACCTGAGATTCATTAATCTGCTGCAAGTAAATTGATTACATGAGCTCATCAGTAAAATTGTTCTTCAATCCAGTCACAAGAAATATGCTCCTAAGCAAAATGGCAAAATCAATTTTAAGTGTAATTAACCACACATGTTTCAATTCTAGACCTAGAGGTGCTTGGCTGTGAGTACATAAACAGAATAATTTGCCTCGTGTTAATGCTTAAGAAAAGTGCAGTTAAGAATTTTTCACAAACAAACCTGAGATTTGACCTTGAGAGAGCAGGACAGAATGGCAATATTGTTAGGCAAGTTGGTTTATGGTATTGCTCCCTCATGATACTACATGGAATTCCCATACTGCCATGGAAGAAAGCTATAGCTGCCAATATGCTTGTCAGTGAGTATGCATTCAAAACTTTCACTCTTGTTTTAGTATGTGCTGCAATCTAACATACATTAGCTATCAACTATGTAAAGCTGGAAAACTGTCCAACTAAGTAATGTCAAAATAGATTAAGGTAGTAAGCTTACATGATTTAAGAAAGGCGCTTTGAAGCAAAATCTTCAAGAATATAATTTAACAGTTAAATCCAAGTCTAAGCTTGAATTTTATGCACATCAGTCACTGCTATACATCAAAACAGCAGAGTTAAGTTAGTTAATAGTGCATAATCTTGCTTAGTATTTATACAACTGGGCTTTGTTAATTTAGAGAAAATCTTAATCTATGATGTAATCTTATATTGGAATACAGAAAAAAAAAGATTTGGTGTACAAATAATAGGTTAAAACCTCAGAAATACAAGATTTCATCTTACTTTATAATTTAAATTTGCATTAAGTACACTTAAGTATCTTAAAATTCAACATAGTTTTTCCTCAAAAAATAACAACCCCTCTTTCAGCATTTAATCATCTAATCTAATCATCGTGGATTCTTTCGAACATGTGCCGCGAGAAAATGTCCTTAGTCCAAAGGTCCAGCAATGCACATGTGCAAGCAGACAGAACGAACAGAAGACTGTGTATTTCGCATAGGAAATTAGAGCTGAATTTCAGAAACTCCATTTTTACCCCTTATTTTAATTCAATTCATTAACACACATCTAACCTAACCTAACCTATCCTCAATGAAATCTCAAAACCTGTCATTCACAGCAGCTCGCTAATGCCTCCATTTGGCTCATATTAATTTTTCAAAAAAACACTTAGAAAACGTAAGAAAATCCTGTGTCCCATATTGGAAATACAAGAAAATCCTTTGTCACCTGAGTCAAATATTGGAAGGAAGAGTCCTAATCATATTTTGCAAACAACAAACTCTTGACCACCACCATCACCACTGCCACCACCTATATTGTGACTGTTTCCAGATCATAAAATGCTGCACTTGTTTGTGGCCATTCTCATGTTTGCAGAAGCCTTGGTATGTGTGGCAGAACATTGGGATGCGATAAACCCAGGAAAAGTGATGCCAGTAATATACTGGCACAATAGACAAGCACCAAAAGCTTCAGCTTCCAGTAACTTCTGTTGATGTGTTTCAAAGCTATGTAAGGAAGAGTTGCAAAACAACTTAGTCAGTCTTGAGTCAGTCTTTAACTGGAAATGTTAGCGCACAAAGGCATGCAAGAGCAGCAGCATGACAAATCTGTCAACTGTACATGCATTGAAGTGTCAAGTAAATTGTTTGCAGCAGTAAAATAAAGATAATTATTTTATAGCCAACTTTGAAGTAAATAAAGAAACTTATGCTACCGTGGTGTCAAGAGTGGCATTTTTACACCAAGATGGAGATATTGAAAAGTTTACTGGCCAAAATCAAATCAGGCATGGGAAAAACAGAAGAAATTAAATGTGGAGAAGTTGATGGAGGAGAAGATTGAATCCAGCATAGAGTAAATAGAAGAAATGAAATCAGGAATGGAGAAGATGGAGAAGAAAATGGAATGAGCAATGGAGAACCTGAAAAAGGAACTTTCTAGCAAAATCAATGAACAACTGGCCAGTATGAAGAGGGACACGAAAAAGTTTTGAGGAAAAGATGGAAGAGCTCAGTGAAATGCTGAAAGACCATGACAAATGCCTGGAAGACATCAGGGGACAACTTGATGAATAGTAGGGAAGTCAATGAAAGCACCAAAAAATTGAACATGATGATGGAAAAGGTGCTTGAGGGAAGACAGAAAGACTTGAAAGTTGAGATGCTAGGATGAGACAAAATATCTGCATGCATCAAGCCACCTAAGTATGATGGGACGTCAAAATTTGAAGTCTTCCACCGACAGTTCACTGCCATTGCCACTCACAACCGATGATCAGCAGAAGAGGATGCTGCACAGCTGACAGCAAGACTTCAGTAACAGGCAGCAATAGTACTGAGTGCGATTGCGATATTGGTGGCATTCAGAGACATTTTGGGGGCACTCAAGCACTGCTGCAGGAACCTGTGCTTGGCTGCAGCCTATCGTAGTCAGCTTAAATTGAGGCTGAAACAGACAGGGGATACAATAAAGGAGTTCGCCCTGGCAATCAAACAGCAAGTGGACAAAGCCCTGGTGAACCTATCTAGACATGTGTCCCAGGAAGCTGCCTATTTCTTCATCGACAAGTGCATGATGCTGAGATACAACAGCACCTAATGTTTGGCATCTTAAGACAATCCTTAAGGCGTTAAAGGAAGTGGATAAGATAACAGCTGCGCCCACCTCAAGAACCAGGATTATTCACTATGACAGGAAGAGAGAAGCAACCTAGTGGGAATACATTGCACTCAGAGTAATGTGTTGAAGTCATACTGGGCCCAATGGGACTAATTTAAGCCCCAGGTAGGAGTGCTGTTCAGAGTATGGGAGTTGTCTTATGGTAAGACCCAGAGAGAGCAGTTGATCCTTTCTCAGAGTAAGGTCGTGGAAGTCCTAGAGGAAGTACAATGAGGGCATTTAGGACCCAACCAAACCATTGAGAACTTCTGACAATGGTAATACTACTGGCTGAGACTACAAGTAGATGTTGAGAGGTGGAGATGCCAATGTCAAGTGTATGCAGCAAGTTATGGCCACATACCAGGAGCTGGAGTCGCATGGAGCAGTATAATGTGGGAGCAACATTTGAACATTTCAGGAAAGTTATGGCCAATCACCAGAGAGGCTGGGATGTCACTGTTCTTGCTGCCATACCACTCTTCAACCCATCCCACCATCAGGTTGACACCAGCCAGTTTGATCAGAGCTGCATTCACACTGTAACCTGATGTTTGGGAGTCCTACTGGGGCAGAATAGCCAGCAGTCATCTATGTGAAGCATCATGTAGACTTGACTTCATAACATGCATGAGATGGCCTGTCAAAACATCCAGATAGAGAGTGACCAGATGAGAGTCTGTTATAACCGCTAGGCCAACAGTTAAGGTTTCCAGCAGGGTGATCTAGTGTGGCTACATCACCCTATCTGGGCCAAGGGATGTTGCCCTATGTTTCAACAACCATAGCAAAGGTTGTACCTCATGGTGGAGAGTTTAGTGATATCTACTGCATCCAGAGGCTGCACCGAGGGAAGAGACTGAATAGATTAGCCTGCTATAATGGTGCTGATAGAGACACCAGCCATGAGGAGGGAACTGCCTGGCTGGCCCAAGAAATGCTGCACATGTTTGTAGCTACTCTCACACTTTCAGAAGCCTTGGCATGCACAGTGGCAGAGCTGGAAACCTTGGAATTTGATAAACACAGGGAGAGCAATACCTGTAACCAGAGGCCTTGGAATACAACATATTGGCACAATAGACATGTATGAGAAGCTTTGGCTTCCAGCAACTTCTGTTGAAATCATTCACAGCTTTATAAGGAAGAGATGCAAGCTAAATTAGTCAGTGTTCATCTGTGGGTGTTAGTGCACATTATGAGAAAGCCGTCAAATGTCTATGTGTTAAAGCTTTGAATGAATTGTTTGCAGCAATAAAATACAGACAATTATTTTGTAGCCAATTTTGAAGTCAATAGACAGATTTTGTTAAATTATAATCCTCTAAATTTATAGTTTGTTTTTAAATCTAATGGTTAATTTTGAAATAATTAAGATAATTAAAATCCACAATGATCGTCCATCAGTGGTTGAGTGGCCAGTGAGCTGACTATTCACCTGAAGGTATGAGTTACAATTCCCAGCTATGCAGTGAACATTTTTCTTTAATTAGGATTATTCCTTACCCTGCACAGAATCTGAAAGTTTGGATGTGACAATGAATGTGTGTATGTGAAGAACCTAAGTATGCTATGTTAAGTTCAAAGAGTAAAAACACTAATATTTCAGTTAAAACGGCCCATACATATAACCACAGCAGTAAAAGGGGGCTAAAGGAATGAACATGCACAAAAAATATTTCACTGACAAATTTCATTTTGGCATTCTAAACAAATGTACACAAATTAACTTGATCAAATTTAAATGATGACACACCTTATGAGTTCTCATATGAAAAACATTAAGAATACTTGTTTACAGAAGTAACTTTACAGAAAGTAACAAATCATGCATTTCACACTTACTTCTTATTCCACTATCTGATATAAGAATGAGATCATACTTTGCTGCCAGAAAACCTGGTTGCATGTTGTTGATTTTTGGATTCACACCAACATTTGCTCCGCCTATGAAAAGAGAAAAATGGCTTTTATCAACATGCATGACATATTAGTGCAAGAGCTGTTAATGATACTTCAGAGGTAATATCTTTCACTCCAGCATGCTTTAACACTGTTAACTGCACAATATGCTTATTGTGTTAGGGTGTTTCATAAGATATATTTATTCCATCAAAGGTGCTGTAGATAGCAACTCAGCAAGGAAAGTAGGGTATCCATGACTTATCAGTTTTGATCAAAGCTTCATTTTTTTCGTATAACTATGATTTCAGCCATGTTAGTGAATTATTATAACAATGCTCCCATTTTAATTTATTATGTTTTGAAGAATATATCATTATGAAAGTCACTTTTTGCATGCAGTTAGTGTCATCAGAGCTTGATAAGAAATTATGCATGGTTGCCCATTTGCTAGTATTATGGCCACACTAGTCTTAACAGCTACGTGAGCAAACGAAGTTATTTCTTATAATTTCTCTATGCCAGTTTTACTTCAATGCAACATAGATTTTGAGGGTATTTTATAAACAATATTGCTGGTGAGACAAAGGGGCTCTGAATTGCTTATAGAATTTCATTTAAAACCCAAAATAATTACCATTATGCTGGTATATAAATGTGCATTAACCCATTTTAGTCATACGATGAGCTGTACTTGCATAATGTATGAGTAGTAATGGTGTTTAAATCACATGGTAAGCACAGTATCCAAGTATGCATTGGCCAAAAAAAAAAAAAAAAAAAAAAAAAACACCTACATGTATTTGCATTTTCAACTTACAGATAGCATTCACAGAATCTCCAAATCTCTTTAGGAGTCCAGTGAACAGAACAACTAAGGCTGTTGATACATGAGAGCAAAGCAGGATTATATCTCACAATGAAGTGAAATGAGGTGTGAATCATGTTCTGCAATGTGTGAGAAATGGAAATAAAACAAAGATGTTTACTTCCTATAGACAAACCCAAACTGCTGACATTACAGTAACAGGCAAGCTGAGAAGGGAAGGTCATACACCCAAAGAGAAGATAACAGACACTGAAGTGTGCCATTGAGTACTAGAAGGTAATGGTTGGTTTTTAAGATGATAAGGTGACAACTTTGCTTCCTATAAGACAATTCACAGGTAAGGAAACTATTTTTTCTATTTGTTACACAAGTGCATATTCAATTATTTCATTGTCTTTCACAAGATGACTGGGGGAAAAAAAAAATTCAACAACACAGATATTAAAACCAACATCCCTTATCAGCTCTTTCAAAGCATAACACTGCCAGAGTACAATGTTAGAAGTTAAACTTCTTCAGCTGGGGAACAGGGGATACCCCATTGAGATTAAAAACCAAACTTGTGTTCCTTTTCCAAAGAACAATTTACTCATTAAAATAAAGTGTTTTATGCTACAATAGGAGAAACAATAGCAGAAGTGTTATGTTGACCTTTATTTGATGAACTGTTTTGAGATCTACTGTGCCCAACAATCATATTAGAAAATTAACGTTAATGATTCAATGGTTCCAGTATTATGCATTTAAAATTTCAGGAAACAAATAACATTGGTTGACTTCATTTGAATTTTAAATTTTAGTACACATTTGTGAAGCTATACAGGGATATAAATAATGTGTTTTAGGGTATTAAATATACTAGGCATCAATGGATATTAATATAGGTTGCACAATAAAACAAGTATAATTTTTTAAAAATTAAAAGATGGCAGAAGTTAATGTTACATTTAATATAAATCACATCACTGTCACAAGCTTCTTTTTATAGTTGCAAATTTACAAATTACATTTTGAACATACCAAACTTTATGAACTTGTTGAACAAGTAAAAGTATGTCTGCATAAAGATTTCCAGGTGTAAAAGTTCCAGACCGTACAATATTCCATGAACCTTACAATAATATTTAGGCCTCAGGAAGTATTCAGGCTAAGAAATCTAAAAGGCAGCATATGGTTCTTAACAAAGAAACATTAGATGACATTGGAAGAATTAAAACAAAATATCTGCCAGAAAATTGCCAGCATTTCTCAAGGTAAACTACGACGAGTGATGGATAGTTTCCTAAAGAGGTGCCAAAAATGTATGGACAACAATGGTGACCAATTTTAGAATCTCCTTTTACAGAGTTGGTAAGAAAAGCCATTAAAAGTAGTTTTAAGAATGTTTGATGGTTTCATCCGCATCTTTCTATGATAGCGGCAGACAGCAACGAGCACCGAAAATGCAGACAGGCAAAACACTGCACAGCCAGTTTTGTATTTTTTGGCTCATTCATTTCTTACATACCTATATTTAATTTCTGATATAATTTTGCCATTTATTTTTATTTTATTGCTAATTGTGGAGTTCTTTTTCAATTCAAAATTTATCTGTGCTGTCTTTTTAATAATTACACACTACAATGTTTTTGCATTTTTTTCAATATTGAATTTGTTTTTGCTTCCACCTCGGTTATTGTTTTTTCCTTTAATTATCAATGTCATGTCACGTGCATGTCCAATGGCTAATCCTCCATTTTTTTGTATCAAATAAAAAATGTCATTTTTTTGACCAAGAGTAAGTAAGGACCTAGTTTAGAACCCTGTGGAACCTCCTGTTTAATAGCTTCATAATCTGATCTTATTTTTTGCATAGTCCCAGTTTTGTTTTTGTACTTTATTTTGACACGTTAAGTTCTATTTTTTAGATGTGAGCTGATCCAATTCTTTCCTAATCCATTAACGCCATTGTTTTCTAGTTCATTTATTAATATATCTATATTTATACAATCAAAAGCTTTTGACAGGTCAAAAAAAACGGCAATTAGTTTTTCATGATTATTTAGTGCTGTTAATCTCCTCACTTTATCTATTGCATTTGTTGTAAATCTTTTTTTCATGAAAACCAAATTGCCACTCTGATATTATATTTGAGTGTTTTTAAAATATGCTTGGATTTGCTTTAAAAATATGCCCTTTATTAGTTAGGAAAAGGTAAAAAAATTGATTGGCCTATGATTTTCTGTACTCGTATAATTTCCCTTTTGATTAGGTGATGGTCTAAAAATTACTTGCTTTTAATACTTCTGGAAATTTACCTTCAATTAGTGATGTATTTACTGTATGAGTTAGGATCTTCACCATCTCATACTTTAAGTTTTTTAGCATTTTGTTAGTTATCTCATCCAATCCGCTAAATTTGTTTGCCTTTAGTTTGTTTCATTTCCTGCATTATATTTTCCTCTGTTGCTTCAAAAATTTCCCATGGAGTCTATTTGTCCCAATGGATTTAATATGTTTGGTGAATTGATAAAAGTTGATTTTTTTGCATTTATATGATTCGCTATGTTAATATACTAGCTGTTAAAGGTATTACATATCTCATTTGGATTCTTACTGTCCTTCTCCCCAATTATGCCAATATTTTCATTCAGTTTACTTTTTCCTTGTTTATGTATATTATGTTAATCTCCATATTACTTTTGTCTTAGAATCTGATATTATCACTAATTCCCTATTATGAAATCTCTTAGCCATTTCTATATTTCTATTACAATTTTAAAAGTAGCACTGTACTTCTCTATGTATTTTAATGATACATCTCCCATGTGCGTGTTTTTTTTTATTGAGTTTAGAAATCTCATTCTTTCCCATGATTTTTTTTAAATACCTTTTGTCATCCATTTTTCATCTTTACGATGTTTTATATCTGACTTTGTTTGGCACTTTTTTAAAGGTACATTAGTATCTAATTCCAGCTGTATTTTATTATTAAAAATTTCATATCTGTTATTAATGTTTTCAGATATATATAAACACACCCGGACTCTTAAAATTTGGCCATTATGGTCCCCTTTCCCAGTATTTATTACTTCTGATTCCCATTTATTTTCAGGTGGATTTATGAGTACATTATCAATGCAAGTCTTCACTTGTTTGGTCACACTAGTGGGTTCGTTTATGCCAATTTCCAAATTCTGCCTAATCACTGTTTCCATTAATTTATGCTTTGCCACGTTATTACTTAGCAAGCCAACATTTACATCTCCCATAATTGTTTAATTTTCCCCACCTGAACTAAATCTAGCAGTTTCTCTAAACTATTTAGAAATTCATTTTTTGTTAGCCGCTGGGGATCAGTAAAGTCCAATTACTATGATATTTCTTTCTTTTAGGATAATCTCAATTGCTACTTACTTCACATACATTTCCTCTGCAAAATTATTACAGTCTATTTCTCTAAATTTTATTGTATTTGTGGTAGTGTTGTCGATTAAGGGTCTGTTGGCCGCATAACATCAGGCAGCCAACCTTTGCATCTGAAAAGTGTAATGATCTGCATAATGGAACATATATAGTTGGTATTGCAAAAAAGAGGGAAGGCAGTGCACACACAGATTATTCTGGAAAGGATGAAATATACACTTAACAGTGTGGGAAAGCAACGATCCCATTGGCATAATAACACTAATGGCAGCAATTCCATAGTGTGGCGGGTAAACGCTGAAGTGTGTAATTAAAACAATACTATTTTCCTCCAAAACAAACCTGCATCCTTCTTTCCTCACAAATTAACATTCATGCTTCTTCCGATTCTGTTTCTTTCCTTCGCTCATACTGTTTTCTACCTCTTTATTTTCTTCTATGTCAAAACAGCCTTTTTTAGGCTAATAATGACATAACTAAAGAGCAAGTAGATCTGTTTGGGCTGACAGTTATTTTTAAAACTATTATTATTGTCATCATCGTCTGTCTGCTATTACTGCAAGTCACTCTTACACACTCTGCCATCTTTTTTTAGTTAAGGTAATAAAAAGAGGTACTGAAAACACTGTCAATGTTAATCCAATCAAATTATATTTTGAAGTTTACCACAATAAGTATCTCAATTTTTTCTCAGCTATAAAAAGTGTGCATGATATTTTGAACTTGACACCACATAAAAGATCTTCAAACATTCAAAAATTAAATCATTGCCATTAGTATAGATGTTGAATTTGTAGGGAGAGCAACAATAAATTATTTTCATGTATTTTACAGCTATTTCAGTCCAAATGCATATTTGTTCATTACTTGTTACTCTGAAGTTTTAGTATTCATACTGGTATGTCATCTTGTCACATGCTACAATAATAAAGGAGCTAGTGGCAGCAGAATAATGTAGACGTGAGAAATGCAAAATTGAACATGGTCAATTCCTTTTCACAAAGAATTTCTAGTCTTATTTTGCTTTGTTTCTTATTCCTTGTGTGTGCACTTGCACACTTGAATTTTCTGAGAATAGCCGCAAAGTTCTCTTTACTCTGGAAGAATTTTGCATAACTGGTAAAGAGTAAGAGATGGAAAAAATCTTACTGAACAAAGAATGCAGATCTTGTTAAACAAATTATTTGTCAATTACCATTGTGGCATTAAATCCCACTTCTGACAGCAGTATAACAGTTTTATTTCTCCAACAAACAACTCTACTTCTTCCACTGATTACAAATAAAAATCTGTTCACAAATGAATGTCATTTTCAGTGCTTTTGCAACAATTCTATCTTTAAGTTCGGCAGCTATGGCTACTTGCACATTCTTAATTTCCCATGGAAACTGACTCAACTGCTGCACCTGATACATTCTCAGTTGAAACTGAACTCTCTGCAGGGTTCATTCCACTTTTTAATATCTGACGACGATGTGATAGGAAACTTCCAGAAGCAGTTTCACATGCAAGCCACTGTAAGTGTCACAAACTCACACATGTATAACAGTTGCAGCTTTGATGTCAAAAGAACTTGTCAACAGCACATGTGCCCCTAATTGCAGATGTAACAATGGATGGCAACAACCAATTGCGACTTCCAAAGCAGACCGTTCACACACATATGGTGATTATGGCCGAAGAGCATAGTAAGAACATTCTATTTGTAACTCTACGCTGTTTCAGAACTATGTTTTGTTATGTAAACCTGAGAGAACATCACATTTATCTAAGAAAAGTTTATATCTGCTATGCCTTAAGATAATTCCTATGCTGGACATCTGAGAAAGAAACATGAGCAACCGGATGGACTTCTTCTATTCAAAGTGTTATACCCTGAACTTGTGTATTTATTCATCCAAAAGTTTATAAGAACACCTGAAAGGAGAATATTTGGTAAAATTAGGATTTGAAAATAAAAATCACAGGACACTAAGGATAAAATATTTCTGAAGACCAGCAGAAACACAAGAGTATTGAGTTTATGGAGGTTTTAATACCTTAGCAAAGCAATAAAGGGAAAAGATATGAGTTTAATTTGTCCAGGAAGAGAAGAGAGATCTATGTTAAGTTCTACTCTCACAATGCTGATTTCTTAAGATATAAGGGATAAACCATTTTGATTTAAACATATTTGAAATCCACTTGTCTGTTTTTTGACAGTTTTGTAATAATGCTAGAGGACTCCTGGGAGGATAAGTCAGCAACAGAGAGACTGAAAGACCTCTGATAAGAAAAGATGATTGGAGACATATACCTGGTGAAAATAATCATGCTGACCTCCAATCCTGAGGCTGTTTGGACATTCTTGTGAACTCCAAGAGGTGTGAGGAGCCAAGAACGCTGAAAGACAAACAAAAAGAGGGCCGAAATCAGAAGTTAGAGTACAGAATGTGGAAGGAAGGAAAAGTCCTCAAGATCTGGATGTAGATTTAAAAAAAAAAAAATGGGGAGAAAGTTTGAATTTGCAAAATAATTTTAGTTCCACTGAAAGTACTCTCAACTTTTCATTCATGAAAAAAGAAAAAAAGAGAAGAGAAAGAAAAAAAAAGAAATGAAGTAAATTCTTTCAGAGCAGATATTACACCTGCTACAAAATTACAATATGAGAAAACAAAAAAATGATGTGCTTTCCATTGAGTGCACTTACATTGGTTAGTAATATTCACAACTAAATCTTATGTATTTACATTTATGTTTGCTAAATTCTTGAACTTATAGCCATTCTTAACAAAAACAGAAGGTAATATGAGATTGTGTAGTATTTGAGAAATGTTATCCACTGCTCTCACTTGGCACTCTAAAAACATATTTTCCAAATTTTATTCCAACGGATAAAATTGACAGATAGGCATACTGATTATTTTTCTCAAATCAATTTTATTACTCCTATGGTAAATTTTCAGCTCTTGCTTGCATCTCCAAAAAATTTCACACAGATATAATATAAAATGCATAAATTCTGCTCTATAAAGGAATAAATGTACTCAAGGGCAGTTATTTCAACCTTTTGCAATTAATATGTTTAAGCACTTTCTGTTTTTCTAACTTATACATGACAAAGTGCTTGGATATAAGGGTTAATCATACATAAAACTAAATTTATTTAGAACAATATATTGAGCTAATAATGAGCTATAACCGTAACATATCACTTTACTAGATGGTCTCCTGAATTTGAAATATCCCATACATTGTCAAGTTTTAATGTTTCAAGAAGAAGTGATTTTTTATGGAGGTTATGCAACTACTCTTCTACCTTTGCAGCATCATGGAATCACTGTTTTTTCAATGCCCTTTAAGCTGTTGAAGCAAGTGCCAGTCACAGAGGGATGCACTTGGTCTGTAAGCAGCATGTTCTATAGTGCATGAGCTTTAAGTTGGCACTTTTTCTACTGTCCTTGTCTTACACGGCTAAGGAAAACCCTTGGGTTTCTTTCCTTTACCTCAGTACATTTTAAACAATACATTACCTAATTATCTTGTTGGTATATGCAAATGAAATGGAAGAACAGACAGATGAGGAAGGATCATTTTCCATTAACATTTCTGCCCTGAATGATTTGCCAAAAAAAAGTAATGACTTTGAAACAGATGGTGAGCATTGTAACAAAACTGCTGTTTATTACTCAAGAACTCTTTATTTCTGCCAACTGATTACAATCAGAATCTTTTTATAAATAAATGTCTTTATTTCATGCTTTCACAACAATTCTGCCATACAGTTTTCTTTCTAAGTTTGCTGCAATGGCGGCTATGATTGTACACTCCAAATTTCCCATAGAAAAACTGGCCCTCGTTAGGGCTTGTTCTCTCCTTTTTATACCTGTTTATCACATGGCAAGAAACTTCCAGAAGTAGTGCTTATTGTCACATGTGGAAACCACCACAGATCTCAAACTCATACACAGGTGCAACAATCAGAGCTTGTGTAAAGTACTCGCCAACTGCACATGTGTCCACTCGGGCAACTAAGATAGGAAGCCACAGGTGCACGTCAACAGACAGCTATGACTTTCAAAGCAATCTGCTCACATGCATGTAATGATTAAGGCCAGCAAAGTAGAGTCACAAATTTCCCTCTTTTTCTAATAACCAACAGCTTGTGGAGTATAAGTGCTGTCCATTGAATATGTTCCAGCTTTTGACATTAACACTATAATAAGTGGTGTCTCATTGCTGTGAAGAAGAATGTTGTTCCTTTATTGGCTGCAAATGCTGCTTATTGTGCTTTGCAATCTTTAGCTCACACAGAGGCCAGCATTTATTCTTCTTCATTCATGAACAAACGAGTCAGATAAAGCTGTAAACACTGTACCCATAGCACTTGTCCATGGTATTTTATGGAATTTATTTTCCACACTTTCTCATATCAACATAATTATTTCTTATACTTTTTCACTTGAGCATTTGAAAATGTTTCTTCCCTGAACTTCTTAGTACATTCACAAAACTTCAAAAGATTTTACATATTCTTTGACAAAGTAATATTGTAATAATTTGCTATACAACAGATGTGTACACCTCTTGGTCACTCATTACTACTAGTGAAGAGAAACAAAATTGCTGTTTGTGGCATGAAGGGGGAAAGACTCCAGACATTACAACCATTTATTGTTTGGTACACAAACAGCTTTACTCACTATCGAGCTGCTAGAGGAATATTCCCGTTTATATTTGATCTATCATTTGTCCATGATTGTGTATGTACAATGCTTAATGACTATTAAATATAGCAAGTGAACTTTGACAGGTTTATAGTGTCTGAATGCAAGATACCTGGTTCAAAACCTTGCTATGGCAATGAATTTTTCAGTTTGACTCTACCTCTCCAACTTCCTTCCTACATAAGGCTGGAGTGAAAGAAACAATTAGTTCACATTAAATGACCTAATAGTTGTTTAACTATAATGCCCAGGACTTGAGTACTTATGGAGTTTGTAAGTTACCATTGAGGTATGATATCTCAAAATAATTTGAGGTCTCCTTGTGGTTTATGGGAAAAAAATGAGTCAGAGAATTTAGTGCTATGCCAGCATGTTGCCATGGTAGTTCAGTGGTCAGAGCAACTGGACAGAAACAAGGAGATCCATGGTTCAAATCCTGGCTATGGCAATGAATATTTCTCTTTGACTCTATCTCTCCTATCTTTTTAACTGTTTCAACATAGTGTTGTGTACAGAAGGCAAATAGGAAATGAGATGTGGGAGACTTGATTACTGAACACTAAGTAAGAAACAATTACTGTATGGTGGTTTTAGTGTCTGCCAGGAATATCAAAGTCATCTATTGGCAGCATTAGGCATTTGTCATGCTACCACATAGATACTCAGTGCTTCTATTGGGAAGTCATAATTCTTTGTGCTATTGTTTATTGGCAACCAACAACTTAAGGGTAATGTCAATACACAACTCTATAGCCTTAGATATCAGATGTGAGAGGAAGCAACAGTTAATAACACCCTTTACATTGTAAATGATGTAGGTAATTTGTGATTTTAAGGCATAAGTATAACATTGCTCACAAGAAAAAAAAATAAGTTTGCCCATATCCAGGATTGAACTTGATTCCTCAGGTTTATTCAGGTTCACAGACAATCCATTTAACCATGCAGCCAAAGTACAATGATCAAAATTTCCCTACGTTTCTTTAGCATTCGCCACAACCTGTTATCCATTGTAGTGGAGTGCAGCCCCATATTATGTCCCCAATTTAAGTGATAAATTAAAATTTAGAAATGCTTTTTCAGAGAGATAAAAGACAGACTTTACTAAGTGCATAATAAGCTCTAATTTCATTTCAAATGCAGACTATTTACATATTTCTTTCGGATTTTGATCCTAATCTCTAATTACTCTGAATATGCATAACTTGTGAACTTGACTTTGTAGACCATTGGTTTCTTATCTCAAATTGATCAACTAGGAATATCTACTGCCAGTAAAATTCATGCAGTGTTATTTATTTGCATCCACATGTGGGATTTGTGGTGGACAAAGAGGCACAGGGGCAGGTTTTCTCTGGGTTTTCCGGTTTCCCCCGCCATCGCATTCCACCGGTGCTCCATCTTCATTCCATGTATCATCAGTGTCATCGCCTGCTGTGCCATTTGTAGTAAAAGCAGGCATTAAACACTATAAAAAAAACTCAAAAGTGAAAGGTTAATCAAGACACGTGTCATGTGCGAGTTACATTAGTTTATTCTTATTAGTCCTGTAAAACAACTACAAATATTCATGCTGGAACAAAGAATTTTTATATGTGATATATAGAAACTGAATTATATAGACAGGTGTATAACTTTCAGGAGAAATTTCCGGTATTCCAGTTCTTCAGAAATATAAAAGTTTGGTTAATAAGTTGAGGACACTGGGATCATTAAATGCCAAGCATATGAAGCAAAAAGATATATTCTAACAGAGGAAAATTAAATTGGTGAATCATTCCAACAGTCTCCGAAGAAGTGTCTTAAGATATGTTGCACAGCAAGTGTGTATTTCAAAAACCTGTGTTGATAGAGCCGCTGAAATTTTAAAATTGAAATCCTATGGAATGATCATTGTTCACGAATTATAACCTCATAACAAAGGCTGCAAGAAATTTTCAATGAAGATGGACACACCTCTCAACAAAAATTATAACAAGTTAGTGCTCATTATAGTACACATTACTATCACACATGAGTCAGTAATACAGGAGGTTTAGAATGGATAACCTCCCAAAGTAGTGGGCAGGGCGTAAGGCACGTATTTGTGTGATCCATTGCTGGCAATATAAGAATGTGCAATACATAGAAAACTTGTAAAATAATTCTGCCTGGGAAAGGTTACAATTCATTGCATGTAATTTTATTTTCTTATAATTTTTTTTTCTTTCTTTCTTTCTTTCTTTCTCTTCCCAGGAGAGGTTGGAGAACATGAGAAAATATACTAATGATTCAGAGAATAATTAGCAAATACTTGAATAACAAAAGGGGTGGAATACACACTTTTCACAGACTTTGAGACAGCTTTTGATACAATAAAGAGAGAAGTACTAAAGTGAAAATTGCACGAAAAGAGGGCGAGTGATGAATTTATTTACAGGATAGAGAAAATATGAAGGGGTAAGATGTGGGATAAGATATGGAAAGGAGGGAATAACTGAGTTAGTAGAACAGAAGATAGGGTGAAGACAAGGATGTAAAGTAAGCCCATTACTGTTCAAATTATTCATAGACAACATACCCAAAGAGAGAGGAAATGTCCATTGTCTGATGTTGATGAATATGGAAATACCAGGATTACTTCAGAAGCCAATTAAGGAAATTCAGAAATTCTGCACAGGATAAGGGATAAAAATAAATATTAACAAATCTAAGATAGTTGTGTTCATAAAAGGAATCACATTAAAGAAGGAAGAGAAATAATATTTGGAAGAAAAATAAACTTAAATAGTGAAAGAATTTGATAATTTGTAGATAAGATTAAGTCATAATGGAGGCTGGGCAGCTCATGGTAGAAAGATACAAGCAAACGGTGAAGCGGCAGTGTCAGGTATTATTTTTTTTTTTTGTTAGTGTTTAACGCCCGCTTTAACTACTAATGGCACCGCAGGCGGTGACACTGATGATACATGAATGATGATGGAGCACCGGTGGAATGCGATGGTGGGGGAAACCGGAGTACCTGGAGAAAACCTGCCCCAGCACCGTTTTGTCCACCACAAATCTCACATGCGGTGGCTTGGGATCGAACCCCAACCATCTAGTGTCAGGTACTAGGATATGTAAATAAAGACATGGGGAAAATATTGGACTATGTTTTTGTCAAATGCTTTACTTAAGAAAACTTTAAGATACCATAGTTTAAAAATGTCTTGTAGCCTTTTCTAATTATTTTGCCTCAGCTTATTTTAAAACTTTTTCAGTTTAACATTTGCATTACTGGTTGTTTATCAGTCCCTCACATAAAAAAAGAAAAAAAAGAAAACTTTATTGTTGTATTTCCTCAGGAAAATATAACATGCTTTAAAATACAATATTTAACAATCAATACATCTTTCTTCTTAAAACTCAATTGTTTAATATCAACAAACTAAAATAATTCATATGTTTAAGATTTAAGCTAGAAGAGAGAAAAGTGAGGTTATGGGGAGAAAACAGGATTTATCTATGAGAAAAATCAGCATTGCTAGGTATCTTCCTGATGAAGGGCATTGCACACAGAAGCAGATAACAGAAAAATTTTAAATGTCTCAAAAAACTATCAGCAGAATAAAAATAAAGCAACACTAAAATGTGATGTATGACTAGCATCAGATTGGGAAATGTAGTAGAAAGAAGAAGCTTAGTCCAAGAACAATCAGAAAACAGCTTAACCTTTCAAAGAAAAGGCACAGTGCAACCAGCATAGAGCTGTCTAAATCTCAGACTACTTTTGGAGTACCTGTATCAGGAAAAACAAGTTTGCAGACTGCTTAAGAATGAAGGTTTATCTGCAAAAGGTACCCAGAAAGATGAAAAAAATCCATTCTGCAATGGCAAAACAGAGACTGAACTGGGCAAAAACCATGCTAGCTAGTCTGCAGAGGACTGGGAAAAGGCCTTTCACATATATAAGTAATATAATTTATTGCACTAGTTATTCACTGTATTGGGTTGAGAATGAATGAATCCACATTTTTAATACATTTATTCTGTTGTGACTTGCTTTATTGCTGTATTTAAAATCAAGGATCACTTCCTATAATTCCCTAATATTTTCCTGGTTTGCTTCTCGGATGAGTCTACATTCAGCATTGGTGAGGAGAGAGGTAAGTACGTGCGCAGGAGGGAAAGAGAAGCATTTCATGCTGAATGTGTTCCTCAAACAGTGAAGCATTCATTGTCTTTCATGGTGTGGAGTGCAATGTCTATCCATTGAATGGGATGACTATACACTGTTGAAAGTATCATGAGACAAGATCACATATAAAAGTATTAGAAAATAGGCTTTTGCCACAAGTAACAAATTGGTCTCAGACAAAGACTGTATATTTATGCATGATAGCACACCATGTCATAAGGCAAAAAAAAAAAGGGTCACCAAATTTTTGCAAGATTCCAACATTAAAGACCTTGATTGGTCAGGTAATAGTCGTGGCTTTAATCCCATTTAGAATCTCTGGGCAACTGTCAAGAAGAGAATAAAGAAAATCATTATTGCCACAAAACTGGGACTCATCACTAATACATATTCGGCACAGAGATCCTGAAATTCAGGAATCTTGCAAAAACCTTGTACACAGTATGTCAAAGCATATTCAAGCAATTATAAAGGCAAAAGAGATGCATACCAAGTACTAATACAAATAATGTTATGTGTAGTAATGTAATGACTATGACAACTTAAAAGTAGGGAAATACCTGTACAGTGCCAAAAAATATTTTTAGTCTAATAATAATTTTTCCATGTCTGTAAATTACCGCAGATGAACAGTAAATGGTTCGAAAGGGTTAACAAGCCAACAGTAGAAGCAAAAAAGTTATATACATTGAAAATATGGGGAGTAACAAATATAGGAAAAAAATAGACCATAGACACAGAATGTTCTGTAAAGAAATTTTAGGGCTAAGCATTGCAGCACCAAGGGGTAGCAATGGTAGAATTAGGAAGACCAGGAAGGAGGAGTTGAATGATCCTAGAGAGGGTATTCAAATATTGGTATAGATGTATAAAGTATAAAGATGAGAAGCTGCTGAAAAAATTCATAAAACAGCTCAAGATAGTTAAGAATGAGCAGTACTGGTGAGGGCAGCTAGAGGAAGACTTGATGTAAATAAGGATGGGAGGTATATAGAGGAAGGAAGAAGAAAATGGTAAAGGATTCTATATGTCAATGAGAAATAGGATAAAAGACAGATTAACAGGAAATATGGGGGTGACTAGAAAACAAAAAGCTGCTTTGTTTTCAACACAAAGCCTGGTTTACAATAACCACTAACGATAGCCAGAACGAGAACAGGAATTTTAAAATACATGTATTTCAATGGAAGTATTCCCAATTGACATGAAGCAAGTCTTGCCATGTTTTAACGTTCTTGTTCTAGTTACCGGGCACAGGATATTAGATGCATATTGTGCATTATTAGACTCTATGATGTAGAAATTATTCTAAGTGGCTGTGACATGAAACAGTTGCTAGAGCTCACTTTAGTCACACATTTTTTGAGTTATAATATTGACTAACCAACATTATGTTGGCTGAATTGGAGATATACAGGGTGTACATAAATGAATATCAGGGTTTTAACTCTTTATAATATTTATTACATTCAACTTACAGTTATAAATGATATGTCAAATGAAAAAGCAACTCAAACAGTTTTGTTTGTTGGCACAAGTGTGCATGTGCATGCAATGTTTCTGCCGCAATCCGCTAGACAGCGGTAGTAGCAAAGATGGTGACTAGTAAACAGAAAGCGTTTTGAGTTTTGCAGTTTGCAAAGACCGAATCTGTAGTTACTGTGCAACGTGTGTTCCGTATTAAGTTTGGTTGTGATCCTCCTAGTGATAAAAACATTCGTAGATGGTATAATCAGTTTGAAGATACCGGCTGCCTTTTTAAAGGGAAGAGCACGGGACGACCAGGAGTAAGTGAAGAGGCTGTTGAGCGAGTGAGAGAGTCGTTCACTCGTAGCCCAAAGAAATCAGTCCGGAAGGCTAGTCGTGCATTACAAGTTCCTGTGTTGACTGTTTGGAAAGTTGTAAGAAAACGCTTACAGCTACGTCCTTGCCGTTTACAGTTATTACAGGCTCTAAAGCCGACAGACCACGGATAACGTGCCAAATTCGCAAACGACATGTTGTTTCATGACAATTTTATGGATCTTGTTGTCTTCAGTTCTATGCATGGCCTCCACATTCTCCTGACCTAACGCCATGCGATTTTTAGCTTTGGGGCTTCATCAAGGATCGTGTGTACATGCCTCCGTTACCAGCTGACCTCCCTGAATTAAGAAACCAGAGTGAAGCAGATGTTGCTACAATTACTGAGTACACACTTATCAACGTTTGGGAAGAACTCGGCTATAGACTTGATGTGAGCCGTGTAACAAAGGGTAGTCACATTGAACATTTATAAGCTTCTTGGTAAAACTGTTTGAGTTGCTTTTTCATTTGACATATCATTCATAACTGTAAGTTGAATGTAATAAATATTATAAAGAGTTAAAACCCTGATATTCATTTATATACACCCTGTATAAAAAATATCACTAGTCAATTAAAAATAAGTGAAGTTGCATTGCCGAAAAGTGACCAGGAAAAGACATTCTTGTTACCAGGTTATTGTGAACCAAAATATTGTGTCCTATATAGCTTCCTGTTTTCTGTTTCATTCTGGTTATTGTACTCAGATTATTGTGAACCAGGCATTACCTTTGAAAGGGATGAGAGGCAAAGAATTGGAACATGTTTTATATGAGGAGAAAAACAGTATTGTTCACTGTTTTAACTGAATGTAAAAGAGTAAGAAATTGGAAAAAAGAAATTTGCAAACACAAATGGAATAGTACATCAGAAGGGATGGTAGTGATTAAAATGATGTTGAATGTCAAGGGAAATATAAGAATGAAAGATATAGGGCAATATTTGAGAAAGTTAATAGAAAAAAGGATAAGAAAGAATAGAGAGAGAACAACAGAGAAAACACAGGGAAGGAGATGGAATATATAACATAAACCAAAGGGGGGCTACACTTGCTAACAGCCAGGGAGCTTAGCAGATGTAGTGACATTGGTACTCAAACGTAATTGTACATTAAGATAAATAATATAGTTTGAGTAACAGGACATGCTTTGTAAATAACTGAAAATGTAATCTAAGTACAATACATTATTTATTTAATTGCTGTAAGCAAAATGTAGCTGTACGTGGACTGCAATATAAAAATTAAGCAGTCATAGTTTAAGAATGATTATAAATAACTGACCAGAATAGTCTTAATTCCACTGCCGTCACAAAACAAATTTTTGGGAGAAAATAGCTCTCATTATGCTGTACAGATACCACTGTGCTGCATTTTAAAATATGATTGGTTTGCAAATGATTTTGATCTGAAAGATGATTATTATATTTTTTTTTCTTTTCTTTCTTTGTGCTGAATTTAAAACTGACCTTCAAACCGCTCTATCACATCAGAATATTGCATGAATCACAAAGAATACAATATAAATTATTTTTAGTCAAGTATATTGCATTTATGCTTGCTAAATATGTGTGAGTGATCAGATTTTAACTCTTTACTGAATAATAAACCTTAGTGTTATATTTACTCTTATGTCACTTTCCTTTGACCATGTGTGTAGCTCAGTGTCTTTGAAATTTCCATTTTCTTGACATCCTGGAAGGTATTTCAGAGGGATTTTCTCTCTTAAGCATCCAGCTAAGACCAATCCTTACACTCTGTGCTTTCCTTGGTATCCAGTTTCCATGTCTGATGAATTGGTGAAACCTTTCACCACGTTTCTTACTAAAAAACTTAAGTTCTCAGGAAATTTGAGGTGCAAATGCACTAAATAAACTTTAATACTATTGCAGCCCAAGGTTCTGAAGTTATTCAACTTTGTTTCAAACATTTCTTTGTAACCGGGGTGTTACAAGAGTAAGAGAGTACTCACAACCAGAAGTTATTAGATGCATTTTTTTTATGAATCACATATAACTTTAAAAATGATTGTCCAGAATTAATTTAAGCATCTCTGGACTTACAAAAATACATCTCTGATAAAAGCATAATCTTATATATTTGTTTTGCAACTAAATCATACAGCTATAACACAGAACACTTCTGTATCATTAATACAACCACTGTTTGTCATTTGTATGAGACAGAATGACAGAAAACATACCAACATACAATTACCAATGTTAACTCTAGAACTGCTGGAGCAGTCATTCTGACCACTGCTAATATATAGAACATTTCTGAGTTTATCACTAGCATTATTTTCAATGCAGGTTACTATAACACTTTTAAACTCAAATTTACAAGGGATTTTTATTGGTATTTTCATATATCTGCATGTTTCAACATTTCTCTTTGTGAATTTTATACTAATTAAAGGTTTGCAATAATTGTTTGTTCCTAGATCACTCTATAGAAGAGATTTCTTGAATCAATTTACTAAAGACTGCATAAAAATATTAAAATGATCTGAAAAATCAGAATATAAAACAACATTATTACATATAATAAGTGTATTGGTGAATGGTAACACTACATCACTAAAAATTCCACTTACTTGGACGTGTTTTGGGGACAGGGTGTTGTTCCCATTATCAACAGTTAGAGAATTGTTGATAATGGGAATAATACCCTGCCAATGCGTCCAAGTAAGTGGAATTTTCAGTGATGTAGAGTTACCATTTACCTACTCACTTATTATATGACTAGGCATCACAGTTACTAGCTTCTATTCCCTCAAACTAATTTCTATTTACATGCTTTACAAATGACTTTCTTGGTTACTTTGTGTGTGCAAAGTCCATAGACAGGATTTCGACTTGTCACAATGTTTATTAGTCTTATTCCAATATTTCTTTATGATATTAATACAGCTGTAGAAAATAATTACTGTGGAGAAATTCAGATTCCTCCAAACAATTGAGAAATTAGTTGCAGGCAATAAACATGAAGATTCAGATTCAAATACAGAGCAGCAAGCTCAAAAAGAAAAACATAAGCAAAAACAAAATATGATAGCTGTTCATGACAACTGGAGAAGATACATACAAAAGACAAAAATAAATCAGGTCAGGAAGTTTGAACAAAAAGTGGTACAATTAGAGCACAGAAAAACTGTGCATTGTTCTCAGTATCCTGGCAATTACAGTTTTAACATTTATGATCAATCACTAGTGTCTTTGGAGCCTGGCTGATGTCAATAAGCAACAGCAATATCTGAACATGCTTGTTACTGAGAAAAAAAACTCTAGGACATATGCAGATATTTCAAGGAGAAATAAAAGTAGAGATTTTTACCTGAAAAACCAAGACCATTTTCGGTATGCCAAACATTTTTCTTGGCTTCTTTTAACATATCAGAAATGGTTGTGAGAAATATGTTAAAGAAGGACGCCTTTGCACTGTGGTAGATGATAAGAGGGTAAAGAGACCTAAAGAAAGCAGGAATTACATCATTGATCACATTAACTTCTTTATCATTATACATGTAAACAAACAACTAGAGAATATTTACCTTCAGATCTGAATCTCTCTAAAATGTATGATATGTACATTCAAAAAAGTGAAATTGACAATGTTTTGCCTGAAAAGAAATGGTTCTATCTAATGCTTTCTATGCCAATTTTAATATATCATTCCATTTATTTTGGTAGTGTTTAACGCTCGCTTTTATTACTTGTGGCACTGCAGGTGATGACACTGGTGATGCGTGGAATGAAGATGGAGCACCGGTGGAATGCGATGGCGGGGGAAACCAGAGAACCCAGAGAAAACCTGCCCCTGCACTGCTTTGTCCACCACAAATCTTACATGCGGTCGCTTGGAATTGAACCCGGGCCGTCTAGCCGAGAGGAGACTGGTCTAACCACTCGGCCATGGCGCGGCCTATCATTCCATGTACCAAGGAAAGAGAAAAGTGATAAATGTTACACTTATGATCAACTCAATGATGAAGAAATACTTGTGGTTAAATAAGCCCACAAAATACACATATCAAGAAAGGAAAGAGCTAGAAATGTGAGAGCTCTGTGTGTGTATAAGCATGATGCTGAAAATGGAAGAGTACATTTAATTGAATTTGACATGGAGGCTGATAGAGATTTTCCTGCAGCTAACGCTAAACTATATTCTACAAATAAAGATAAGCTCTTTATAATCTCACTGTTTACGATGTGACAAAAAGACAGGCTGAAAACTATATGTGGTAGAAAGATATTGCAGGCAGAGGAGCAAATGAAGTTGCCTGCTGTGTTTATGACTATATGAAAAATTCTGATACTAGTAATCAGTAATGTCTGGCTCCTATGGGGGACAAAATAGAAATTCAACTGTGAGTACCACGTGCCTATATGCAACACAATCATGGGTTATTTCAGTCATTTATCATGTATTCTTTGAACCAGGACACTCTCAAATGGAGATTCAGTACATTGAAAATGCAAGTAAAAATGTGAAAACATTTGGCTCATCTGGTGGGTATGCAATAGAAAGAATTATCTCGAAGGATAATTAATATAAAATCAAAGAAATAGATCTGTCAGGCGCATAAGACTTAAATCTATGCAAGTGGAAGTTCTAAAACACAAACAGTTGATACTGAAGGCAATACCATACACTGGCTGTATATAATGTGGCTTCAGGAAAAGCAATCCTAATCATGCTTATTTTAAATATAATCAACTTGAAGACGGTTTCCATTCATTCCAAACCAGTAGAAAAGAGAGAAGGCACTTTTCTATTGCCAGGCTTGTCCTTAATCACACATATAACCAGCCATTGAAAATAGTCAGGCATAAATTGAACAATCTCTTGGATTTGTGTAAAATGGCATATTCAAATAACAGTATCATTATTTCTATAATCCTTTGGTTTTCACTGAAGAACCAGCACAAGAAAGAGAAGAAAGTTTAGCAGAAGCACAGAAAGTAATTCTGGTACATTAAGTCAGATAAAGCATTATAGAGTAACATTGTAAATAATTGTCCAGATAGGAAAAGTGATATTAATTGGTTAACATTGAAATTATTACCTGACAACTCTAAATTCATGATAAACGTTTATTATAAAACATTATGTCTATACGACAAAAGTTTGAACTTACAATACATTGATAAAATATTTGTCATATGTTGTTAAGTTCCATATTTAAGCTCAAGCAGAATTATGTTATGGTTTGACTTAATAGGTGTATCAGCCATTTCTGAAGTTTGTACATTGCTACTTATGAATTTACCAATAAAACAATATTTTAAAGATCTTTAATGATTATAAAGAAAGCCCTAACTCATACATGAGAGTGCATGATTAGAGTAAAACACATGTCACTAGCACTTATTTTATTGTACAAAAGCATTAATATGAAACGGCTTATTTAAAAACTAATGCACATAAAATTGATTGAAAAATGCTGAAGTTTTCTATTTCAAAATATTATTTCAAACATCAAATTGAAGCATCAACGTAGATATGTTCATTTGACACTAAGCCATCATAGAATATCCCTACATATTGATGGCTTAATGTTAAATGAATGTATACAGACTTTAAGGTGAGATCTGGTACCAAAATGGCAAAAAATGCAATTTTGAGGGAGGTTTAATTTTTGTTGGAAAATGAATACTTTGTATATACACAATTTATTCATATATGCTTTTATCTAAATTCCTACTGAAAGGCATTAAATTGTTTCACAACTCAAATCCTTATGCTGAAAAATGTTTACATTTCCTTATATTTTCTCCCACCAACACGTTTACTTATATTTGTATTTATAAATAATTGTTGTATTTGTAAACAAGTATTGCATTATAATGTTTGATGAATCCACAACATGTAGATATTTTCATGGATGTAATAAACTGAACTTGAACACTATATGCTAAAAATATAGTTTTTTATTAGGAAGTCAGTAGAAAAATTGTATTTCAGTTATAATTACTATTGGCTTTGTTTGTAAATTTTCAAAACATATTACAATACTCATTTTAATTAATATTGGATGATAACTAGCAATTTTTGTTGCTTGCAATAAACCACCAGCCATATTCAAACTCATTTGGCACAATCTGAGTGGAATGAGTAGCCATTTTAACACTATAAATGCACAAATGAAAAGAACTGGTTCCAGATCTGAAAATGAGGTATGGCACAGTTGCACTGCTAAGGTTTTTACATCTTCTCATATATATCTTTTATCAAACAAGAATGTCAGAAAAATGTTGGTGGAGTGGTTTAGAGGTTCCAAATGCAAAAAAGGACAAAAAAGGTATTTTTTTATGGTGCAGGGTAAATCTAAATGGTCATCAAAGATTCTTTGGATACTACACTTTAATTGGGTTTTGCCACAAAATACAAAATTTGCAATTCAGGAACACTTTTTCCAAAAAATGTTTAGCCGATTAGGATGAAATTTTTACCATGAATGTAACACACGTGAAAAACAAACTGGAACTGTTTTTTTATACTATGATTCAGTGACTTAAAATTAAAATTGCTCTCTTAAAACTTGAAACAATTCATTTTATTTTCTTTAAAAGCAGATAAGTTCATAATTTCACAAATATATAGGACTTTTCAAAATCCATACACAGATTTATTACTATTTACCTCTATTATGAACCTGCAGATTCCCAATTTCCTGACTCAAGCCTTAATTTTAAAAAGTATGTGCCAAATTTGTACAAAATTTTAAGAATTAAACATTCATATTTTGAAAAAGAATGAGCTATGGGCTTTGAAAATTTGTCATGTAGTGCTAAGCATAACACATGTCATTTCTAAAAATTTTATCAGCTTCTGTTTAATAGAAGCATGATTTAATGCTACAATGGCCCCTTAAGGTAGCGGTGGATAACTTGAATATTATTAAAATTGTGCACGTTCGTTTAGTATTTAATAATTATTTAATGGAATATCAAAGCATGTGCTCAAAAATGAATTTTTAATGTGTTGTAAACGAAGATATATGATTGATGGGATCTTCTTTCCAATACGTGAAGCAGGATTTTTTAAAGTTCAGTTCAAGTGGAATATTTTTTTGAAGTACAGCTTTACACATTATTATCTAATATGAATTTAAAAAGCACTTTTTACTATGATTTCATGCCAGAAAATGTTATCTTAACGTAACTGAGGGTTTATAATTCTTTATTTACTTACAGCGCATGTAGCCATTCTGAAGAATGCAGTGCAGCCAAATTATCGGTTTTAATGCAAGATAGCCAAAAATCTTTTATTGTCAGTCATTACACTAGCTGTACAGTTTGTCACTAAATTATGATAACTCACTATTGCACTTACTGTATAACCATGTATGCCCTTTGTCCCTAAATCACTACCTATGTTCTCTAAGCACTTAACTCACTCGTTGAGTATGCCTACCCTAAACTTTATCTCTACACCACAGGGCACAACTTCCTAATGTCTTCCACAACTTCCCGAAAAAGGTCTGCTAAACAATTTTTGGGTTGGTATGCCACAAATACCCACATATGTGAGCATCTAAATGTCCTCATCAAATTCTGTCCCTAGATAGACAATGCCCTAGAGATCAGAGGCAAGATTCAATATTATTCATGTGCACATTGTCACTGGATCTACAAAATGCACAGAATTATTTACTACCAGCTGGGCAGCAAATCCTCCAGCCATCAACCAATAGTAGTGCCTCCAGGCATCAGTATATATTGTGCTGGTGAACTCAACGTTTCCTGCAATTAAATTGTAGAGCATGTTTGCACCCCTATTATTATTATTATTATTTGTATGTATCATCTGCACCTCATTTGTTTGCACATTTATCATCCCAAATATCCAGTTGCCCTCTACAATGTGCCCCCGATGGCATGACCATCCTATTTTAAATTCATTGATTTGAATGACATGGTCAGGACCTCCAATTTTCCCTCTCGAAGCATATTTGGTATCATTAGAGACAATGTATACTTTGTGGTAGTAACTAGACCAATCAGATACTGTCCACAAATTCACACATTGGTCTGCAACCAAACACTCCATCATTGTCACCTCATATGACTGTTTGTATACAAAGCAGTGTATGAGAAAAAGAATTTTCCCAGGCAACAGCCTGCTCAAACCACATTCCTTTGCACACAAACTGTGACCTTTTCATGTCCACTTCTTATATTAAAAAAAGTAATAAAGTTACTTACTAGATATTATTAATAACAAAAGTCACAAGAGTAGGGCTCTATTTTAACATTCTTCTACCTACAGATATGTACAGTTCTGTCTCTTAGTCGGGTGCAAGATTGCATTGTATTCAGATCACAACATTCTTGTTCGCAGCAGACCCTTGTCAAATAATAATTGAAGACAGGCCTCCGAATCGTTGAGGTAAACCGACACATCTGCCTTATTAATCCGATGAGCCATTTCTAAAACTACTAGAATCTGTAAGAACATCACCAGTAACATACAAACTTCCCTTCTTGCACTACAATAAATTCTGCTTGATCCCAACCCCATGTTTGTAAAGTAATAAAACCCAAGAGAAAATATGTTCAGAACTTTTCAAAAATAAAAAACTGGTTGTTAATCACTTCCAGATGGTACCACACAGTTTGTTGTGCAAATGCCTGGGGATTATTTGCCGAGGTTGGCTATGATTGTAAGAAATGATGAGCAGGTTGGCTACTATGTGAGATGCAATACGGTTCGCAGTCTTCAGTTGGTTCTGTCTGCTTGTGCATGTGCATTTCTCGCCATCTCGTGTCACATATTGTACAGCATTCCCGATTAATGTTTTATGTGATTGTTAAATATACAGAATTTAGTGTTGGTGATGAGTAAAAAGACCACATTAAAAATGAACATGATGCAATTTCAAAATGACATTACAGTCTAGACAAGCATGGATATAAGAATGTAATTTCTGCTGCAAATTCAAAAATAAATTCTGACCATTGTTCAGTTGACTGATTGTTAATACAGCAATCCTATATGTAGCAGAAATGAGATATGGAACATATATTATTTAAATGTAAATGGACCGAAGTTTGGAGAAAAGTGTGTATTAATAAGAAATGGTTGAAAATAGATAGAAATGTAGCGGTAGTTGAAATGTTTCAAAAAGACAGTAAGAAGATTGGACAATTCTTGTACAAAGTGAAAAATAAATGGGTATGGACAGTAAATAGAGACAAAATGGTGTATTAAACTAAAATTAATAAAGAGCCAGGGCTGAACACCGGTCATATTCACCTGCATACAGCTTAGCATAAATAAATAAGTATAAATAAATAAAAATAAACAATACAGAAATTTAGTCAAATTCCTTTCACCAAAAAAAGTAAATGATTGGCAATGGATGTGATTATATAAATATACATGAATTTATAACCTTTTTATTTACTAATTTTCTTTTCAATTTGGTATTAGGAATTTTGGTATTAACCATTCTGCCTGAATTGATTATTTCATGTAATCTTTTAATCAGTCGCATCCTATGACCAAGGAGCAAGAGTCACCATTGCTCCTCCACTATACTTGAATGATGAATTATTAAAAGCACATCAGTCTCAGAAAATAAATTCAATGTTGATTAAAATATTTTTTCAGTCAGCAGTCAGATACATTTAAGAAGTCATAATCTTTGTTTTCCATCACAGGCATACAGATGCATAAAATTATTTAATTTAAATGCTAGAACTAAATTTGACAACATAATGACATGAACAGGTTTTTGATTCTAATGACATGTCCTCTTTTATATTTTATTGCATCATAAGACATTGCTGACATTCTAATAAACCCTATCATGGGTCCCAGATAATAGAAATACAAATTTATTAGGATATGCATTGGTCATTTTATGTAGCTTTCTATTTTTAAGGCTTTTTATAATATTATTTATTTACATCATTTCGTTACCCTTTGCATCTATATTCAGTCATTTTCTTGCATTTATACTGAGTATATAAAAGAGTTTAATTGCTGATATTCTACATAATGCAACTTCAAAAAATCAGAAATTTCACTACTTTACTGAGAAAGAAGAGTAAATGTACTAAAATCTTGGGAAAAAATAACATTTATATTTAATGGTCAGCCTAGAAAGGCTTACTTGTGAATGGAGGGGTGACTTTTGTCAGGGGATCAAGCATAATTAGATAAGATGGGTCAGTTTTCCCTTTTATATATTAATGAGCACTTACTGACAGATAGTTACTGACCTTATCTTTATATTGTGTCATGCAGTGAAGTGCTCTTCATTAATTATGAATTTTATATAGTCTGAGAACTCAAGATTTGATGCAACATTTTCTTAAGATCTAATTCACAAACAATTGCCTCAATTTTCTTTTTGATTCTTCAAATAAGAACATGGAACAAATGTTTAAATTTGATTGATTTCTAAATTATCTTATTCTTATAGCTACTTTTTTCTGCTTGTGTATCACTTATACCCATTTACAAGTTAATTTACAATTCTCTGTACAATAATTTTATTAAATTGTATATCTTCAAAACTTGCAAATATGCATAGAAGTTTGTGACAGTGATGTGATTAAATAAAAAATAAAAGAATTTGAATCAGTTTTTGTAACACAAACATTACTTGTTTTTACTTATTGGGACCGGTCTCAGAAACACTTGTTCCCATTTTCAATCCTTAATTCTGACTAAATCTTTCTTAGTTGGCGTCAACGATGAGGGTGGTGGTGTATCAATTGTGGAGGCATCTGTTACTGGATCAATGAACTTCCAGAGGTTGCTGTATGGTGGTAAATCAAAATTCATGATATCGCTCTTTTTCTTCATGATGTAGACTTATCCCAGACATCCAATTCTGTGGGTTTATATGCTGATTTTAACAGTTTTACATTTGGTGTGATTTTGTGTCCTGATGTCCAACAAATGTTCCCGAAACCAGTCCCAGTAAGTAAAAACAAGTGATGTTTGTGTTACAAAAACCAACTCAAATTCTTTTATTTTTTATTTTTTTAATTGTATATCTGTTTTAAGCTCTTTGTAAAAGGGAGGAGAGGGAGTGAGAGTGAGAGAGTGAAAGTGGGAGAGAGAGTGTGGGAGAGTGTTAGTGTGTGAATGGGAGAGTGGGAGAAGGTGAGGGAGTGCGAGAGAGAGAGAGAGAGGGAGTGGGGGTATGGGTATGGGTGTGGAGTGAGAGCATGCGAGTGAGAGTGAGAGCATGCGAGTGAGAGTGTGTGCATGCACGTACATGTGTGGGTGTGTGTATGGACAGCATAGCTCAAACATGAAACAACTTTTAAACACCAAACTTGGTATTCAAGCTTTTATATGGCAAATAACATGTATATCTTGAATTTTCTTTATTCTGGATGATTTTTGCCGAATTTTGTATAACTGATAAACCATAAGAGATAGACAAACCCTTACTACATAAAATATGTATTGTTAAAACATAATTTATGTGATTTACATTTTTTTTTTTTTTTTTTTTTTTTTGCAGTGTAGAGCTGACTGTTTCCGAGACATTCCTTGTTATTAGTTTCAGATTTAAAATACTTATATTTTTCTCATATGGGAATTTGTCAATTCCTAGCCATACAAACAAAAGAATTCCAATCTCATAGCAGCCAGCTTTCAAAATATTTGACTATCGCTTAAGCCTACGGTACACCTTTATTTTCCTTCTTCTTACAAGGAAGCAAGTAATAGGGTCATTTCTGCTAAATTTATCTTGATTGGCATGAAGTAGATAGAATAATAAGCTTTTCAACAATAATTTGTAACAGAGATGTAGAAAAAGTCATGTGCATGGAGCATATCAGATTTTTTTTTTTTTTTTTTTTTGTAACTATTATGCTGCTCTTTAAAAATTTTAGAGTTATTTTATTAATCATCTTTTAAACACTTTTAGATCATCAAAATCCGGGCCCTGCTGATGACCTACTATTCACTTGCAGCACTTTGCGAAGAGTGATACCATTTATGCATGCATGTACTGTGTCATTGTTTGCTGTTTTCAGGTTTCAAATTTTGAATTTCGTTCAAATATGTGAACATTTCACTGTGCACTATGTTTTTTTATAGTTAGAACTTTAGCAGTACATCTACAAGACACTTTTGCTCTCCAGAAACGTGAAAGAAAAGAAAATATACACATTGTGCTCACAAAGAGAACATTACCTGTAAACAGTCTGGAACACACATTTGGATACTTTTCTATGAGTCGCCTGACTAGCATAACAGCTGGGTCCCCCTCGTCCTCAACACAAAATATCAATTCATACTGCAAAACAGATGAATATTTAATTAGTAACACCATTCAAGTGGGTGAATTTTTACTTATAAAGAAAAGCATTTGGGCTCAAACAAACACATTAGCTGATATGCATACAATTGAAAAAGCATCTTGCTCTCCCATAAAAACATTTTAGTTTTGGATTTGAGTGCAGAGAAGCAGCCTCTCTGTCATAGAATAGCCACTTCAGTTTGGTGCGCACAAACACACACTACCAAATCAATGAGTCCCCTTGAGTCTCCTATGAGTTCTCTCAAGATGTTGAGAGGAATATTAGAATGGTTGTCAAAATCCCTTAAATAATTCTTTTCTTAAACAGAAAGACTTAATACAAAGTCATTTAGCCACAGATGATGACAGCAAAGATTGGAGTTTAAGTATGTTTATTTTAATCACCTTGTGGTAATCTTCTTGCCCCTCACACTATTGCACAATTTCTAACTCCAGTTAAGTTAACGTATCCTTTGCCAAGCTTTTTATGTAGGGTGTCAATGAGTTATATTAAAACAAATCATTGTTTTTTCTCTCTGTCTTGAGTCTTGTTCTTCACATGCTTTAATTTGGTTGTCAAGTAAGGGATAATAACTCCATGGCACGACAGCTCACATGGAACCTTGGCCTACTGCCCGGCCACTGCGACCCCATGTCGGTCCATAACAGACATCATGGATAGGGTGCAGTATTGGAGGGTGAGACATAATCAGCGCCTCGAGCCCCCCTCAGCCAGTTAATGCGGTCCTCATGACCTGGAGCCGCTATTTCTGCATCAAGTAGCTCCTCAATTGGCCCCCCAGGGACCTCATGAGGCTGAGTGCATCCCAGACCAGGTCTCCTAGCAGGGGAAAAATCCCCATGCCAGCACCAGGAATTGAACCCAGGTCTTGCACTAAGACAACCAAATAAGGGATAATGTTGCAATTTTTTCATTATGTTTCAGTTTATACAATTATTCAGTTAATCTTAACATACTGATTCATTTCATTACAATCCTTGCCTGTAAAAGGTAGAATGACGTTTAATACAACAGAATTCACAAGCTATATTTTAAAAAAGAAAATGGTTAAAGGATGAAAGAGAGAAAATAAAAATAAAAGCATAAAAAGTCTTCCAAGCCCTTACAGCAGTTTTTAAGGAAGCTGATCAAACTATTAATTGTCATTTTCACAGCAAATTTAGCATTGGCACAAGACTGATTGCTGTAACATCTAAAACTGACTGCCAACATCTCAAATAACATCAGAGGCTATAATTATTCATGCAATTAACACCTTTTGTAAGAATAGGTGTTTTGCAGCCATAGATGTGGAGACCCCAGCAAAAGAAATCAATAGAATTAAGGTCCAAAGAGCATGGTGGCCAAGCTAAGAGGGTGATTAAAAAATAAGGGGTAATAGAACCAGAGTACTGCAGAGGCAGACCCCGAGTAGGATAGTGGAGTAGGGGGGTTCAATGTCAGCATGTTAGGGAGAGGAAATAACCAGCTAAATTAGCTGCTTTGATAGGTTTCAGTGTCAGCACAGACATGAGTGAACAAGAGACTCCTTTGCCTATTGCACAAGGCATTACTATAAGGTTTAGAACCAATGAAGGAGTTAAACCATTGGAGATTTTTAATCATTTGAAGACATAGTGGATGATAATTTTAGTTGTTTTCTCACAGAAACCATGTGTAGGACAGGAATTGGATAGGCAGAGTCAGACCGAAAAATTCAATGCCATAGCCAGGATTTTAATCACAAATCTGCCACTTGGTCTACCACTGAGCTACCATGGCAACATGCTTGTATAGCATTGAATCTCTCAACCGACTCTCATGTTTCCCAGCAAACCATACACAGTGATCTCAAATTACATACTTACAACATTGTAAGTTGCCATTGGGGGTTGTCATCACAAAATAATTTGAGATCACCTTGTATGGTTTGCCGGGAAACATGTGAGTCAGTTGAGAGATTCAATGCCATGCCACAATGCTGCCATGGTAGCTCAATGGTAGAGCGACCGGCTAGAGGCTGGGAGATCCGTGGTTCAAATCCCAGCTATGGCATTGAATGTTTCGGTCTGACAGTTTGTGTATGCTACACTGCCCCAGATTTGAGTGTTTACCTGGTCCAGGAAATTTAAAGGTGGCTGAGCAATTGTACAATATGAAGGTCATGCTCGCTGCCCAAGATCAAAACTCACAGATGACATTTGTGCAGTTTGAGAACTTCTTGAAGGTGATCACCACTGCACTATAGAAGAAATCACATCAGAAGTGAGTTTCAGCTTTGGGAGTACTCATACCATTATCATTAGCATCTTGGATTTAAAAAAAATTAGTGCTTGATGGGTTCCAAAGTTGTTAACCAAGCAGAAAAAGCAGGTCAAATTGGAGATTTTTGAGAGACTTCTGAATCAATTCTGACATGATGGCGAGGATTTATTTAAGTGCAACATCACATGCGATCAGACATGGGTCCATCATTTCACTCTGGAAACCAAAATAGCAAACAAGAAGTGGCAAAGAAGGGATGAGGCCTACCCAGTTAAGGTCAAACCCAGCAACTCATCCAGAAAAGTTCTTGCCACAGTTTTTTAACTACAGAGGCGCTTTTACTCGATTTTCTTCACGATTGACATATTGAATGTGGTTAAGGTCAGCACACGCCATCCACTGAAACAAAAGATGCCATATAACCACCAGAGATATTACCCTTCTCCAGGACAATGCTAAACCTCACACTGTGAATTTGACAAGGGATACATTGGAGGACATACACTGGATAATCCTTGAACACCCACCCTACAGTCCAGTTTTGTTCTGCAGACTATTTTTTCTTTGCACTCAGGAAAGAGTCATTTGAAGAGGTGCGATTTAAAACTAATAAAGATGTTGAGGACATGAGCGCAATTAGATAACAATATGCCCTCAAACTTTTTTTGAACAAGGAATATTCAAGCTTCCAAATTGTTGGCAAAAGTGTATAGAGCATGAAGGAGGCTATGTAGAGAAGGTGTCACTTGTGTATATCTTTAACCAATAAATATATTTAAAAAATTACTGTTTATATTTGAATCACCCCCATACATATGACTCCTTTTGATTCATTGGGAAGAAACAGCTTGGTTCAGACATTCTCACAAGAGAGAAAGGGGAACAGCTCCATTAGCTCTAGTCACATTTGACATGGAATGTGCTGAGGCATTCAGCAAAAACATTGTACATGGAGGCCAAAATCTGTTGACTGTGCTTTTTCTTTTGATGGTGAAAGAGTTGGAGCCTCACACTAATGTTCCCAGTGTATGTGCTTTAGCACAGGTGCTGATATCAACCCTTCAGTAATTCTATGCAGAATATTTTCCTCAAATTGCATGTGTATTGAATATATCTAGCACTTGTATCACTCTGCCTTCTTACTTTGAAGGTTCCACATTCTCAAAAATGTTTATAGACAGACTAAATCATTGATTTATGTGGCTGGCATCTATTGGGATATCTTTCCTTGTACAGAGGCTAAACCATTATTTCTTGTTTCAGCATAAATAAGATGCATATCTGCAAGTTTAGAGGAGGTGAATGTTCCCCTTATTGTCTCATAGATAATCTTCAGCTTACTAACAAGGGAGGGTACCCAAATGCTGTCATGCACATTTTGAATCTATATAGTGTGTTGAATAGCCAATATCGAAATATGCATACCATGCAAATTACAGCTGCTATGAGCAAGAAATATAGGACCTCTGAGCATCCAAAGATAGGGTATGTGTACACATAAAGACAAGAATCCTTGTGCTGATTATTCCACATGAGGCTGAATACTGTAGATGGTTGAGCCAATGTTTCCAAGCACCTGTAAATAATGGAAATAAAATACATTATGCACCACGGCAGTTGAAGTGTAGTAGACATAAAGGTTAATAAGCAATCCGTGGTCTAGACATAAACACGTTCACAGTGAGCACATCGAATGAATGCTAGCTGCACACAGTCATCTTTGAAACATTTTTCTTCTAAACCACACCCAAAACAATGTTCAGAAAGTGTCTGAAATGATCCTGGATATTCATCAGTGTAACCATATTTGAAAAAAGCAAATCGAATCTATTTGCCATAAATTGAAGTGCACAAATGATTGAATGCAAAGAAAGTTTTCTCTTTGGCACCTTTAACTGTGATGAACCTTACCCCCTATTGAATGGATGGAAAAAGAAAACGTCAGCTGGTTGTACCAATCCAGTACATTTTGCAGAGATCAGCTTCTTGAGAAATTCAACATCTTCTGGAACTGTCATTATACAGAACGTCATCTTTATTTACTGTCCACGAATCAACCAAAAGAAGAGTTTGATCTCTTCTCTGCAAATCTGGCTATAACACCTGCTCCAGGAACACTTTCAAATCCATTTTTGTCATGTTTAGTGATTTGCTAGCATATGCTTACACATTGGGCAATTCAAGCTCATGCTTGCTGGAAATTTCCCACTGGGTTCCGAGACAAGAACATACATGTGTGGAAGAAGGATACCATTGTTACAATAACAGACATTATCGTGTATGAATGAGTGGTTGCTGCAATTGAACCCAAGGTAACATAAATTGTCTTTGCTCCCCAGATGACAAGTTCTCCCAGAATATAACTCTTTAGCAAATCTTAACTGATCAGCGTTAATTATCTGCTCTGGTGTAAAATTATTCTCTTCAACGAAACACCTTACTTCTGTAACAAACTCACCAGCTTTCTTTGTTTTATCAGTTGCATCAGCAATAAATCTGCTGCCAACTTTATGTGTGATCATGCGAGAAGCAATCTTATTTTTTCTCTTGACCCGCTGCAGCCATATTTTGGAAGCTTTGAATGTTAAGGTGTTGTTTGAACCAATTTGTGCTCTAAAAGACATCACCCAAATTAGTAGCGTTTGGTCGTGTATAATTCCAAATTGTTTTCGCAATTGAATGAACTGATCATGTACCTCGCTACTGATCCTTTCTTGTAGCACCTTCCTGTTTCTGCCAGGTCATTTGAGCATCTTTTTGAAGTTTTGCAAAACTGTCTTGTATTTTATTTGTCTTTTTTGTGCCATTACCATTGTGAATTTGACTCTAGGGGACATGTCTGGGGCTTATCCAGGAGGGCACCATTGTGGAGAAATATTTTCTTTTGACTGCTTTGTCCAGATTTTGTAAGCATCAGCCAAGTAACCTTCAGGAAATTTTGTTCTTATAACACTCTTCTTTGGTGGTGATGGGTAATAAGAGGAATTGCTGCTCTTGTCACTGACAATGACACGTAATGCTGGATTGCTTTCTTGTGATGTCTGCTCACTGTCACTTTCTAGCTGTATTGCTGGATCATCCCCAAAATCACTTTCAATATCATTTTCATCAGTGACTTCTTCATCTACCATAAGAGTTCTAAACTCATCAACATCTTCATCATGTAGCTGTTTTCTAATCTGTTCCAAAAACTATATGATCTACCCTAGTTGGCTTTTCCTCTGAAATACTGAAGACATCCACTAACAACTTCATGACCACAGCAGTTTCATTTTGTAATGGCCTATGCATACAACACATCACATTCACCTCTAATACATAACTAGCAGACTGGTTCCATGTCGCCTTCTTCCATTGCACTCCATACGCCCCTCCCCTCCTATCCTTTCCAATTGTGCACAGTACAACAAATTGCTCCAAATGTCTTGTCGTACGTTCTGAAACATAAATAAACCGGTTTCGTTCAAAAATCAGCAACTATGGGTACCCTCCCTTGTAAACACAGTGAGCCTAAGAATGTTATGGTAGTAATTACATAACTAACCAGCATTTAGACCTTGAGCATGTGTAATACATCTCTTCATGAAATAATAGGCAGACCAATGACCTTTGGTACATTACCTTTTGCATTATAAATGATGCCACATGAGCAGTTGTGTGTAGAGTAAGCTGAATAACACAAGAATGCAGTTTATTAATATTCAGTATCATACTGTCAAATAATTAATTTGGAACTTGAGAAATGTTTGGAACTTAATCTTGAAACTGCTAATGAGCTCCTAACATGTATACTTGTATGCTTATCTTTAACACTGACTTAAACATGCTGCCATTGGATACTGTTAACTCCATAAAACTGAGCTATGTTAAATTGTGGGCCATACATTGCATTATCTCAAATTGCTTATATAAGATATCTCTACACGTCTGAAATTATTTTGGTATAGTTCATTAATACTCTGCATAGGCTTTATTTAAGTCCCTAGCATGAAAAATGGGTAGCTTTAGTGCTTTAGGACCCTAACTTATTCTGGCATGTTATTTATAATCTGATGTTATATTTATGCTAAAGGAAATTTTAAAAAAAGTTCTTTTTGGTGTACTTGTTGATACATTTTAAATTAAAAAATAGTGCACTATTATTTCTTTGTAATTAATGAAAATCGTTTTTATCATGTTAACATAGTACTGCATATTTAAGAACTACTGTCATTTGTTTGCTTCCTTTTCTTCAGGGTTCGCATAAACTATTTTAAATATTAATAAAACATGACACATTTCTTTGGAAAGTGGAATGAAATCACTAACTAAGCTTTGCACAGCTTTGGCTTTTAGATATAACACATATTTACAAGAATGTAATCTCATTTTATTTTTAACTTATCTGTCTTCAACTTGCTTTCAGTGCCGTGTGTTGTTCCAGTGTTTTTACTTTCTTTGATCTGACATCAGGTGGCTGAAAACTAATTACAAGTCTGTTTCTTTAATAGTTACACAAACTTACAATGAATTATATTTATTTTTTCTGCTTCAAAGCTTTCACCTTGTGAAATACCTGAGGTTCATATGCATGAAGAGCCAAAGAATAATACCACACACATTTTCAGTACACCGATACCCAAATCCTGTTTATTTCCATGAGATTATGTATGACGTTAACGTGCATGAAATAAAATTATGCATATCTGAAAAGATACTCTCTGTAACACAGAAGTTTTTCATGCATGTAGAGAGAAAAAAAATTGCTTCTTACGCTTCTGAGAGGATAGTAGGGGAAATATTTCTGTTTTAAGCAATTAGCCATTAGCATCAAACTTCCATGAAGGATCATTTAGAGTTCCCTTAATGCAGTAGTAATATTCGTTTACCTGCAAACTTCTGCAGTCATCTGTCAGATACCATTGTATATGCCGTATTCAACAGCCTTTGCCATGCCAACTGAATTGATGCAGTATTCAGATGCAGTTGCATTTCATTGAGTTGTTTATGCAGTGAGGCATCACATGTGTTGGCTATTAAAATTAGTCTGTTGATGTATACTGAGACTGGTTGAGGTTAAATTATGATCCACTCTTCCTCATAAAGATACTGTTGTAGAAGACAAATTATTTACATGTTTTCTGTTTTTCCTTACCAATGTAAAAATGAAATCATGGGTTAGAACACATACTGTCATAAGTCTAACAAAGAATTATGACGCTAGTGATAAGAATAAACACCTCACTGTAACTAGAGGTGTCACAATAAACATGAACTGACAGAAGCAGTGAAAGTGAATACTAAACATTGCCTGTTAACTATATAATACTATGTGTCATCACGCTGTTTCATGACACACTAACAACATACACAGATATTTCAACATATAAACAAATTTTCTCAGAAGAAAGCTAAAAGCAATGTTCAAAGCATGCTGAACTATGTGGCAAAGAAATCAGACAAGATGAAGATGCAATTTTCAAAGCAACTATGTGGCACATAAGTGTGATGCGATGAGATGATGCAGTTTTCAAAGAAGCCATACGCTATAATTAAATATCATTAAGTAATCACAATGGCCATGTTTGATGAAGTGAGAGATTGAAGAAATGAGCCCAGATTTTATTTATGGATGTTCTTTAACTGCAAAGGTTCTCAGCATCCTATTTTATATTGAGCAAGGAGGACCACTTAATTTTGCTCCAATGCCTCTATCAGGCTTGAAGTTCTTTTACATCCTGTAAATCTACGACATGGGACCACCAGTTTTACTTCCCTTACAAATGAAGCCAAGCTGATTTTTATACCTGAAAAACTCCATCACCTTATGTAGGGTTTGAACCGATGACCTTGGAAACCACAACCTACTATGTTACCCCTAGACTACAGAAGACAATGCAGTGACAAATTGTTTTACTCATTATCGCATTTACAACATTCGGTGTGTAGTATAGCCAGACATGTCAGGTATCCAAGCAACCGACCAACCAAGTGGGTTCTGTATGGAGCTGTGATGAATGAGTTCAACCAAGCTTTTTTCAAAAGAATATTATCCAAGTAAGGGGACAGAAACACCTTCAACATTGTGAGCAAGTAACAGCATAACATATAGCTACACGAGTGACACTGCTATTATCCATGAATGGATAATTAACAGACCAATTCTAGATGTATGCTTTCAAGAGAAAAGTTTGGGTCCAATGTATCAAGGGAGATAGGAGCAAACTGCACACCAAATATCACCATGGATGTAAGTGTAAATGGGAAGTTGATACGAAGACATGTTTTCTTTTTGTTTTGAATACACATTTGTTGACAAAGTCACACATGCTTTGGTTCTTCAGACGTAAAAATGAACAGCTTAATGGAAGCTTTTTGCAGAAAATATATAAGATTTAAAAATCATCCCACCATAAACTATCTAATAAGAAAACTCTGTGGCTATGTATTACTTAAGTGAATATAAAATATTTATCAACAATAGATTTTGTTTAACCTATCATCCAATAACAGTCAAATTTTCATATCAGATTCTTTATCATAAAATTAAATTCTGTCATCTAGAATCATTTATGTTAGTGTTTATTGGCCATTGCTATCCTATACATGGCAGACAATTGCTAATTACTGGTGAACCTGTGGATAACTTCAAAGCATTAGCAATGTAGGATTCAGTGTTGAAGCTACACAGTGTGCAATTGTGTCATGTAATAAACTTGCTTTTCTTACTTGTGTCCTTGGTAGTCATGCCTATTGCTTTGAGCATTATACTGAAATTCCTCAGCTGAATTTCTAGTAAGAAATGTAAATAATGGTATTCATTAAAAGTTGAAATTCAGCCATGAAGAAATGTGGTTTAGTGAAAGAGGGAAAATCCAAATTGTCGGGAATTTTCATACTTAGGGGTGAAGTTGTCTAGCATAGGCAGTTGAGAAGTGCAAAGGCAGATTGGCTATCAGTGTGGTAAAATGATGTTTGCATACAGCAGCAACAATGAGTGAAGAGTGGTTTGAGAAAATATATTGTGTATTGGGCGAGTCTAGGTGGATATATGGAGCAGGAATTTGGGGTGTTGAGGAAGGATGGGAAATATTGGATTAAAAAAAAAAAAAAAAAAAAAAAAAAAACATATTTCAATATAATTTTAGGAGTCCCACAGTGTACAGTTAATACAGAAGCAATGACAGAATTAGGGAAGGTTAATGTGAAGAGGACAGATAATGGAAAGGGTACTCAAGTACTTCTTGAGCATTAAGCATATGTCAGAAATGGAAACTCTGAAAGTGTTTAAGGTTTCAACAGAAAATGGTGAAAAGCAAAGTATAGCTGGGAAAGATTAAGGAGCAATGATCAGGAATGGTTCAGTTGATGTGTGACACAAAATGGATAACTATAAAAGGGGATTTTGAAAAGAAGTGAGAAAAAGATAGGAAGAATTTATGTGTATAGATGGAGAGCAAAAATCTTTGCAATGGTGTGAAGAGGTGATGGAAAATGTAAGAAAGGAAGAGTACCTTAAAGTTTGCAATAGAAATGAGAGATCAGGGGTGGCATAGTTTTTACTAGATATCTTGAAATTGAAAGGTAAGGCAGGGACAGTGTTCTAATTGTGGGAAGGAGGAAGATGAACCGCACATAATTCTTAAATGTAAGGGGATAAATGAAAGGAGCATGGAGTTGATTTAATGGAAATAATTAGGGAAAGATAATGAGCTTGGATTGAAGGAGATCATTAAGAGCCAAGGGTAGTTGAGAGATTTAGGGGAATCCTTATGAAGAGCTAGGATGAAATAGACAAATTGTAACACATGAGATCATACAGAGAACTAATGTCAATGTATAGATAATAATAAAGTGAATAAGTTTGCCTGTTAAATAGAGGATGTTGGCATGCCCAAATAATGGTCAGGGTCACAAGTGAGGGTCACTTTGTATTGAACTTAGCACTGAAATAAATTATTACTATCAGCAAGAAATTTACAATGCATGTAGCTTCTACAGTGAATTCTGCAATAACCTCCAGTGAGTATTTGGAGACCTTTCACAGAAAAATAAGATTCACTAAAAGCTCAAATAGGTACATATTGGTTTCATTAACTGAAATTTCAAACAGGTATGTTTGTTTAAACCCAAATACTTGTTAGGGATATAAACATAATGATAACAATGAGACTAGCCTTTAGCTGTTTTTTTCACTTTCCACAGTGCCATTGTTTTCAAGTAGACTCAGTTTATCAGTTTCCCATGGCTTGTACAATACATTTTAATTTTTAAAGACAGAAACTGTTAAATAAAATTCACATTTGGATTATTAAATAATACAGAATACAGTACAATACATATAATCAAAGTACTATACTAATTACGAAGAGCAATAGTTGAATAAGATCAACAAGGAATTGCACTCAAATGGATAAAAAGCAGCCACAGCAACCATATGAAAAGCCGTTAGGCTGTTACACAACTTCAGTTATGGGAACAGTGTACAGCTATACAGAAGATAGCCCAACTGTGTTAAAAGTGCAAGAGTTGAAAAAAGTGCTATCATTGTGGATTTTCGGTTTTGCAATGGGGAGATGACAGCTCTTTTGTTACAGCAATTAAACTTTCACTCCACACATGCTCAATCTCTCACTCTCCATGCACAACCACCCCCACACATCCCCTCTCTCTCCCTTGCATGCACACACACACACACCCACCCGCTAATGCACGCATGTACATACGCTCATGCTCTTACGCACACTCTTACACACATCACACATGCTCACTCACTCACTCTTGCACACACACACACACACACACACACACACACACACACACACTCAACCTCACTCTCTCACACTCTCATTTACAGGTCAGTGCAATGACTTTACTTTAACTTTAAAAACTGTGACATCAAGAAGTAAACTAGCATTTTGTTCATAACAAATTTAAAGTAATCAAAACAGTAGCACTATACAACATAAATATTAATGTACCCTAAGGCAAGAATTTTTAATCTTTAAAATTGAAATCCAAAATTTCTGAAAATTTTGCCACATACTCTCCACTATAAAGTTCACTAGTTTTAAAGTATTGGGCTTATAATGCTTTAAAATTAATTTGAATGATGTGTAAGCTTTTATTATATTGATATTTATTAAAAAAAATTCTCACACATATGTTAAAAACAGAAATATGTTTTTAAGTTCTGTTTCTTTATTTCCAGACAAATTATAGTAATTTTATGAATTAATTATTTCTTTCACATGTCACGTGTAGGACAGAAATTGGAGAGGTACAGTCAGACTGAAAAATTCATTATCAAAGCCAGGATTGGAACCACAGCTCTCCTGGTTTCCATCCAGTTGCTCTGACCATTGAGCTACCATGGTAACATGCCAGCAAGGCACTAAATTCTCCAACTAAGTGGCATTTTTCCCAGTAAACCACAAGGATATTTCGAATCATTTTGAGATATCATGCCTCAATGGCAACTTACAAACTCCATAATTGATTGACCTAATAGTTGGTTAACTATAAAGCCTGGGACTTCAGTACTTGAGAGTTTGTACTTTTGGTTCAAAATTCTTTAAACTACAAATTGGATTGTGAGGTATCAGAGAATTCCACTGCATACAACTTCTGTCCTATATTTTGGTCCAATTCGAATTTGCACAACAGAATACAGCAATTTTTAATTTTTGGTCCAAACATATGAAATCAGCTAATGAGCAATGTGGTGGTAATGATATACGATGGCAGTAAACACTTGGTTTTCCTGCCATATCTTAATGTGTTTAATTATTGCTAAAGCATCACAGTTTGTTGTGTAATGCATAATGGAGAATAGGAGCCAGGAAGGCACATTTTGTTGAGAGAAGGTGTAGAGAAAAACATGTTTCTCTACAACATAGACCAGGTTGTTTATCACAATAGGCATATGAGAAGGGATGTCCTTGGAAGCATATTGAAAGTGGCACTAGTTGTGAGGGCAGAGACCACAGGTAAGTTCTTCTGGTTTATGTGAGAATTATTACATGCAATTTCAGTAATATGATTTCAAATATTTAAATTAAAGCATCTGTATCTGTAAAACCAAAGTTGGAAGTTATTCATAAGTTGTGTTCCTCAAATAAGAAATTGTAGGCCATGTTTGGCATTTAATTACTGCATTCATGGGAAATTAAAATTGATTGCAACAACTACATATAAATAGAAATAATAAGTATGTGTGCATAAGGAAGCCTTGAATGTACATTTTTGCTTAACAAATGGTAAATTGTAAAAATGGCATATGGTAAATTTATTGTCTTGAAAAATAGATTCCAATACATACTGAAAATTGCATGAAAACTGGAATGGAGTTACAACACTAAAATCTTATTCAAACTGATTTGAATTTTCATAAAAACTACTGTATTATTATATGTTTTCTTGATTCACACTGATTGGATTGAAATCCAATCTAATTATACCATAGTTATAGCATCAACCATGACAATTTTCCTAAGGAAGATGGATACATTAACTTAAATATAAATCAATACAGTTCTTACATAGGCATGTACTAAATGTTATAGTTATGGTCATTAATACCTGTTAAAGGAAGTTAAGTAGCACAAAAATGGCAAAACATTGTAGGCCTACATGAAAAATTACTGGAACGTGGAATATCAGTCATGGAATATCAACCATTTAGCAATTTTGTTATTGAAAGAGTTACCTAATTAAACATAATTATTAATACTCACTTAATCTACCCTTCAAATTATAAACCAGTATACAATATAATTTTATATCAGAATACAAAATAAAATGAAATACACAATTCAATGTGTTACTCTACTTTGTAGTGGAACAAATGAAAGCAAGTGGAGCTGCTTAAAAATGCAGTTCATGAGTGAGTACCAGAAATGAAAAAATGAAAAAAATAAATAAACAAACAAAAACCTTAAAGAGTGATACTAATGATGTGGTATCTCTCTGGTGCTTTCATAAGTTTCCTTTCCTATGGGATCATGTCACTTACAGGATAAGCATGCCTGTGCAGTTGGAGTTAAATTTCAGCTTTGAGATATCAGAAATAAATCTGTTTAATGCAGAGACAACTGAAGATCTTAGGTATGCTTTTACCATTACTATATTTTGAATAAGATAATACTGTTATAGTCGACAGAATTTAATTGCATGTCCACTGGAACTGTCAAATGTATAACAACAGAAGCAAACAAGCACATAACACAAAAATTTGTTTGTTTGTTGTTGGTTCAACCAGAAAACCAAGTTGTTCTACTAGCCTCTGTAAAATTCCTATATTTCTATTTTTAATGACAACATAGCTGTCCAGCTGAACTAGTTTCCACAATAAACTACAAATTGTCTAACAAGTAGCAAGGCAATTACATTTTCAATCTATATTAGAAAGTCTGATTAATGATTATAATTTGCAGCTTATTTTCAGAGCCATTGTGAAAATGTGCTCGCTTTCTTGATTACCTTTATTTAAATTTGAATTACCACACACATATACTCTAAAACAGGGCACTTTATTAATCTAATAATTAATATTGGAAATGACATATCTGGCCATGTGAGAGATGAGTGATGTAATATCATACTTGACTCATTCATAACCATTATTGGCAAACAATGCCATTAAGAACAAAAAGAAATGTATTATTGTTAATAGTCAAATAGCCCAAATTGAGAGCAACTTCATTTTTGCATTGTGTTCTTTTAAACTAAGAGCAACTTTTGTTTGGTTAACATGAGAACATTGCATGCTGCTGTGGTTCTTTGTGTGCAACCATTTGATTGGTTATCGAAAGGGAAATAAAATAAATTTGCAAGTTTGGTTGATGGATGAAAAAGTATGCAAGTCTGCTTTTTAATTCTGCTGCATTGTCATACACTTGTAAGAACGACTGGGTGGTCAGCATAGAGCAGAACAAGTTTTGCAGCAACTAACACAGGCCTCAAGATTCAATGTCAGCCAGTTAAGAGCCATGAAACCTGTTCTGCTCTATGCTGGTCACCTTTATTTGTACATGTGCAGTCCGGAGGATTTTAGTGATTTGGTTATCTGTTAAGTTATTCTAGTTTTAATTTGTAAACTAAAGGATTCCTTCAGAATCCCTGCTTAGTTACTCAAAAATAAAACATATTAATGCACTTCAAGAGTATTATGAGGAAGCTAGTTATTTTATAGCTTATCAACATTGTAACATATATCTCCTTAATTTAATTGTTTTTTCATATAAGTTATGTGTAGGACAGGAGCTGGGTAGGTAGATTCAGACTGAAAAATTCAATGTCATAGCCATGGTTCAAATCCTGGCTATGGCATTGAATTTTTCAGTCTGACTCTACCTATCCAAATATCTCCTCATTACTCAATAACTGATTGCAGTAATTGTCTTTATTTATTGCTGTATTGCAATTCTTCTCTGATAACTCCTAGTAAGTTGACTGATCTCTCTAATTCAACTGCATGCTCAGAACTCTCAGTTGAAACTGACTTGCTGACACCTTGCGGTTCCCTTTTTATACCTGTCAATCATGTGGCAAGAAATTTCCAGAAGTAGAGATCACTTTAGCATGTGTTCACTACAACCGGGTGTAGCATTCCAAGGCTTTGAGGTACTGCAGTCACGCTTCATGTGTTAAACTTATGACCCCTGCAACAATGAGTGTGGCTATGGAAAGGAAGCAACTGCACATGCACAACAATTAATTGACAGCAAAATGCTCACACACGTGCTACGATTGTGGGCTTGCAAGGCATAGGCTGGTGGTCACATTGCTCCCTCCTCAGGATTGGTCTTCCCTCCCAGCACCATTATAACAGGCTAGACAATCCATGTGCATTGCCAGTCTCTTTCCCTGGGGCAGCGTCTGGATGCAGTAAATGTCATTAATTCTGTTCACCACAAAGTATGGCCCTTGCCATGATAGCTGAAGTTTGGGGCAGCATCCCTTGGTCTGAGTAGGGGAATACAGCCACCCTGCTGGAAACCTTAGGCTGTTGACTGCCAGTCATAATGGGTTCTCATCCAATCACTCGCTACCTGGATGTGTTGGCAGCTCATGCCTTCCAGTACAACAAGCACCTCTGCCATATTGCCAGAGGAACATGTCTTGATAGTTGCTGGATAGATCAGGTGTCTCCGATGTTGATATTTAATGCTCTCCCCAGTAATCTCAAAGAAAATGTTGGGAATTTCAGGGCTTTTAAGGCCTCTCTTAAGGAGTACCTTTGCAATAAATCATTTTACTCTGTAGATGAATATTTAAGTGTCAAATCTGTCTGACAATACCGTTAATAGTCATTGTATTTATAAATATTACAGTATTGCAGTTTGTGTATATTAGTGTGTGTGTTTTATATTAAAATTAAACTGATTTATACTTTGACTTGCACGAATGTGTCAAATGAATTTTTTTGTAGTATTTAGCAATGACACAAGGTCTGTAAAGCCTGATGTTTTGATATTTTACACTCTAGTGCATAATTGTAAATCTTTGCATTGGAAATTCTATAACATATTTGTAAATATGTTATAGAATTTTATATAATTACTATAATATTTAGTTTATATAATTACTACTAGTAACTATTATACCGATAATTTAAAAACTATCATCTGACATAACATTAGTTTTACATGTAATGAAATTATATTTATTTATTTATACATTTTAACACTATATTTTGATACTCTTTGCTTTTATGTGCATGCAAAAAAAAAAAAAAAAAAAAAAAAAAAAAAAAAAAAAAAAAAAAAAAAAAGTATTCTGTTGTTTTTGTAACCTATGCTTTTAGCACTAGAGCTTTATATATTTTTTTTTTTTCATGGTATATAGTATATAAACATATGTATACATGTATATGCCTTGACAAGTTCTATGTTCAGTGGCTTTCTGGCCTAAACGAACCTACAGAATGCTTTCTAATCTAATCTATGATGTACTCGGACAGTGTGTTCATAATTGCCATTCTGATCGCTGAAGACAGACTGGTATTGGCTAAGTAGACAATGGACCCTCTCCAGTTGTGAAGCAGCCAGATGATTAGCTGCTCTCTTCACCCAGTCCTTCAAGTAGGCCCTAAGGTCATGTAACGGTACTGGCTGGTCGGATCCATTGTACAGAGATACACTCACTCCTTGCTCACACTTTCCTAACTCCATCCCAGCCTGAATGTCCTTGTTGTGTCCATCTAGTTCAGCAGCCTCACTAGTATTACCTTCCAACAAGGCAATGATGCCCAGGAAATGCATAATCTGTTTAATGGTATTAAGGTTCCTGCACCATTGGCCCTCCAAATGTACCTTCATTAAGACCTCGCTTCTTGTGGGATAACTCCATTATCCCTTAGGATCACCCTGCAGATACCCTGATGTTTATGGGGGCTTCGGAGCTACACCTCATCTCAGCCGAGTCACAGTATCCTTTTGATGACTGTCGTCATGGCTCCTGAGGGCATTCAGTCTCAGTATCTCATCCTCAGCCACCCTCATGATAAACACCCAAAGGCTCATAGAGCTCCATCCCTGTTTCACCTCCAGCAGGGTCTCCTTTTCCAAAGGCATGATGACGACCAATGCCATCAATATTGTGAAGGATCAACTGGGTGTTCGTGTCAGCAATCCCTTTGCCACATCAGTTCTGATTACAGTCACAGCTGATCCTGTGTCCAGAAGTATCCAGCACAGTCTTCCTTGTATCTAAACCATCTGCAATGTCATCCATCATTCTGCCCAAGGCATGTAGCATCACTTGAAGTGTTGGGCAATGACGGCCCTGATATGCAGCTCCATTGTTTCTTTCCTATCTACTGGTTGGCTCTGTTTTAAACAGACCCAGCACATACCACTTGAGGGTGTCGTCATCATCATCATCATCATCATCATCATCATCATCATCTCTCTCTCCCTCCTTCTCGCTCCCCCCTCTCCCCCTACCCTCTCTGTCATAATGAGTATTTCTGGTGTTCAAGATGGGCGGAGCTGTTATCTTGGTCACCTCCATCCTCAGTATTACCCTTAACATGTATTGTCTTGTAAACTAAAGCATCAGGGCAAAAGTTCTTTTTTAGGGAGGAAAGGCCTTTGTTTATTTTTACTTAATTCACCTCTCTCTTACTGATCCAATTCACCTCTCTCGAATTCAAATTATTAATCGGGAAAAAAAAAATTAATAAAGGATCCATATTTATCTTCATTTCTATTTTTTCTGCTGATGTATCTTGGTATCACACCCCCCATCAACAAAGAAGTAGGTAACTTCCTGAGAAACATAACTAAGTGATAGGTTCACCAAGGCTTTGTTCACAAGCTTGTTTATAGCCACAGTGAACTCCTGTATTGTCTCCCCTGGCTGTTGCTGCCTTAACTTAAGCTAACTGTAGTAGGCTGTGGCTAAATAATGGTTCCTGAACCAGTTCCCGAGGGCCTCCCAGATGTCTCTGGACATTGCCGACATTAGAACCACGTTTAGTATTTCTGCCTGGAGCCTGGTTGTCAGTTGCATGGCTTCCACCGCAGCTGTCCAATGGTTGTGGGTGGCAAGCTGTCGGTGGATGACTCATGGGTTGATGTTTTGTCATACTTGAGTGGCTTGACTCGCATAGCTGTTATGTAACATCCTGGTGACTCACTTCAAGTCCTTTAGCCTTCTGTGAAACATCTTTTCCATAATGCTACCATCTACTCTTCCCTTCATGGTATTACATCATTCCTTGATGTCTTCTAGGGCATTAAAGCACTGGTCTAGTCTTTGAACATTCCAAAAATCTCTTCCACCTTTCCCCAAGATCTTCTCCTCTTCTTCTTTCTTCATGCTGACCAGTTGTTCACCAAGTTTGTTCAATATCTCCATCTTCAGGCTCACCATTCCAGATTTCATTTTCTCCTCCATTGCCAATTACATTTGTTCCATTTTCTCCATTCCTGATTTCATTTCAGCCAATAGTGTTTTCATAATTTTCTCCATGGTGACATTAAGTCCCACTTCTTACACCGATGTAACAAAAATCTTTATTACTCACAAACTGATTACAATAATTGCTTTTATTTAGTGGTGTATCACAATCCCTCTCTCGTCATATTGACAGCAGTAGACAGTTGACTCTAATGCAACTACACACTAAGAATTCACAGTTGAAACTGATTTACTGCTAGCTTGTAGCACCCTTTTTATACCTGCTGATGACATGGAAAGAAATTTCCAGAAGTGCAAATCATTTTACCATGTGTCCACTACACCCAGGACATTCTAAGGTTTTGAGGTACTGTGGCTGCTCTTCATGAGTTAAATTCACAACCCCTGTGACAATGGGTGTGACTGTAACAATGGGTGTGGCTACGGAAAGGAAATTCAGTACACATGTGCAACAATTAGCTATATGACCGAAAGCAAGCTGCTCACACACTTGCAGCCATTATGGGTTGGCAAGGCACAGACATGTGGTCACAGTATTTAAACCTGTTATAATACTTATTTAAAATGTATTTGATCTGCTCTCACCTACAGTGCATAGTATAGTATGCTTGAGCTCATGATGAAACATGACTTCCACAGCCAGATACATGTCCAGCATTAACATCTCTTCCCTCCCTCACTTGATGTTTGGGGAATATAGCTTCTTCTTAACCTGTAGTTACTATGGTTTGTAAGTGCAAGTGCAAGTGCATGTAAACAAGCAGTCCCTACCATACATTTTCACAATTAACTAAAAATATACAGCCAGGAAAATTGTGGAATCTGTAGAAGCATATTTGACCCTCTTAATACTGCAAAAAGCAGAACAGTGGCAGAGTTGATCACTTTATGTAAAGAAGTGCTGCTTCTAAAAAGATGATACAACCAAAAAGTTCTAGTCTGCTAAAGCAGAGCACCCATCAAAATTACAGGTGTGACCTTCCTTGTATTAGAAACTACTGTATATTTATTGATGTCTATGTGAAAGTAATTGTTTAGGTTGTGCTTTCTTCTGTTCTTTCATTCAAGATTAAATCAGTACTTCAATTCCAGTTGTTTTTTAAGCATTAAAAACTTAGCTGCAAATAAATAAAAGGGCTACCTTACTGATTAACTGTACAAGCAATCACTCCTACAATTCAACAACATAATTGTGGCAGTTTTGTAAATTCAGCATGCACTTTACTGGGCAGCATGCAACATTGTACATCCTCAAGCGCAAACTGTCAAGCGAAAATGCATAGATGCTAAACAGGTATACTTTTCTACAAATATCTTAAAGAGAGAGAAAAAAGGACTCGCACATTGTTAATGTAGACACTGACCTCTTTAATTATTTTAAAAGATTATGTCTCTACCCATTCCATCCATTATAAATAAAACATAAAAATGTCTCAGAATAAGCTAGAACATCAATGCCATATTTGTTACATCTAATTTCCCATTTTGAATGAATAACCTGCAAGCACATTTTCTTGCAATTAAATCCATATATTGGTGCCACAAGTGAAAGATCTGAGATCACTCTAGGCCAAAACATGCATTGTATTATTTAATGTAATCACTAGACCAATATGTGAACCACCATTCCTGTCACTTTTATTGACTTCCGAGTGTAATTTTTCAAAAATTCAAATGATACCTTTAACTCTCAAATAATAACAAAGATGCTTAGTAACATAATTCAATACAATAAGCATATTTTATATTCAAGCATGCAGCACCATAAGTTTTACAACAGCCCTCAGGTTGAAAAGTCAATAGTCAATATGCTTGGCACCAGGTATCAATGGTTATGTTGCTGAAACTGTTAAGGTCAGTATTTCATACAGAGAAAGGATTATTAGCTCAGAGAAGCAAGAGTTTTAATAGAGCACAAGCAAATTAACATTCCTGTGCAGCTCACCTCTTTCTCCTTAAACAATTTTTTTCTAATGGGTTTCTTGATTAGATGCAGCTTGTTACTATGTAAGAAGTTTTGAAATTATAAAACCAGTACTTGAACTGAGTGAAACAGATGCCATGTGCATTAGTGAGTCCAAATAAGCTATGCCTACAAACAAAATACAAATAAATTTGTGTGTAAATTAAAGCCAATTTATATTTCCTTATTTTGACTAATAAAAAAACTGGAGAGCAAAAAAGCATAGATGCTGTTGTTCATTAAAAAAGATAATGAAGTAAGTCTGAAGGGTTTCCCAAGGGGCATGCAAAATGCCCTTACTGAAAATGAAGGTGCTAGTAAATAACAATAAAATTGGACAAATACACACTTTTACAGAAGGGAAACATTATGTACAATGAAGACAACTGGTTCTTTTAAAACTAATATTCACCCAAACAGTACAATGATGAAGAAATTGGTACCATGGAATAAAATAAGATAAATAGATTGCACGAGGGGCGGGAAGGAGAGAGAGGGAGGGAGGTGGGGGGGAGAGAAAGGGGGGTTATAATCCAATCACACTTCATATTTTAAATTTATACACCTGGACAACACAGTGTCAGAGTTTAATTCATGCTTTATATGAAAAAACACTTGATTATAAGAACACTGTGCTTATGTTTGGTACATTTGCACAATGAGTAAGCATCTACAGTCTGTGTGTATATCACATGGCCTAATTTTCCTATATACTTTAGTTTTGTGCATCCTATACTTTATGCACAACCTAAAGACTTGCTTCCCATCCAGAATAAGCAGAACAATGTGCTTAAACTTCCAGAAGGTGATACCATCATTAACATACATTTAAAATCAGTTTAGAAGCTGCTGAAATCTAAAAGCTACCACAAATATGAATACAAAATTATTTAACCACACAATTGTTTTGAGCAGGTGCTGTGTAGACTGTGAACAAATTGGATAATGTATGTATAAAATGGGTATGATGCAAATTTAAATACCTGTTTGACTTTCTTTTCCCCTGTTCTTTCATTACTTTTTTTTTATTATTTTATTACTTCTGCTCAGAAAAAAAGGAAATATAAAGAAGGTGTGAAATCCTGGCTTCTGTTTTACTTTTTATTTCTTTTTCTCTTACTTTATACCTTGCTCAGTGTTTTATGTGCTCCATCCTACAATGAATATATTCAACATTTTGGCCACTGTGACTGATCTGGTCAACTTCAACATTAGCCATACAGGAAGAGCATTCAGCATCAGATGCAAAGGACATATAAAACTCACCCATTAAGCAGAAAACAAATCTAATTTTGTAAAGCTCATATTTGCAGAAGATACAGCTACAAAAGCAAACACAGATACGGAAATGCTGCATATCATCCAGAAAAATCAGAATTCAAAATTTACAAGCACAAAAGTTTTTCTTTATTTCATACTGAACAGCCATTTCAATTTCAATTTCAATTTCAATATCACGCCCAATTTGACACCAGAGCATCTGCAACTTTCCCCCACCTATTTTCCACGACGACCTAACCCCAAAAATGAATACAAGATCACAGACGATCAGCAACCACTGAAGATGCATAGGTAACCCCACAAAATGGTTACCCAGTGTTTACAATATGTATATTGAAACTTTATTTTTCCTCTGAACATGGCAGGAATGGAACTATGTTCTTGGTCTGTTGTGTATGTCAATATTTCCAGTTTAATTTAAGCGTAGCAAGGGCAAATAATCCTGAAATGTTTGAGGAATACTATTCCAAATGCCAAATTCTCATACAGCAAAATGAAGACATCAAAAGAAATATGTTGTATAATCTTTCCAATAAATGAGTTATGTGGAAAACAACTAATGACATAAAAAAAAAAAAGCACACTGCAAGCCAAGGCTATGTGTATACAACAAATGCACAAGCAGCTGGGGACTAAATTGTTCTAAATGTGCAAAAGTATTTTATTTTCACTACTTTCTGCATTTTTTGCTTTGCATGTATCATCATCATCATTATCATCATCAGAACCCTACTTTAGCTATAAGGACCGAGCCATTTTGGTTAAAACATTTTTTTTTTCCTAATAATTACTACTTTCAGTGAGAGGAAGAAAATAATTATATTCCAAATGCATATTATAATGTTCAATGAAAAAAAAAATTACTACTTCATACAATATTAAAATACACATTACAGTATTTACAAAGATTGTTTCATAAAATTAGTAATCTTTTCTGAACATTACTTTCACAATGTTTGTGAACAGCTATATCAACTACCATTTGATATGTACTATTATCTGTTGGGAGTTCATTCACTGCTTTGTTCCACAAAATGCAAGGCAACCTAAAAAAAAAAGTTTTGTGATATTAGTAGTGCCATAATTCTATACTTTCTTTTAAGATTTGAATATGAATTTGTAGTCCTTTCCACTAATGCTTTCAGTTCCTCCACTCACTGTTACACTATAGCCAACTTCAAGTTTCTGCTGCTGAATGCTTATCACAATTAACTTTCTTCTTTCTAAGATCTTAAAACAAACCACAAGACCAACACTGACCATACAATAACACTGAATGTGTGAGCAAACAGTTAACACTTGTTATAATGGTACAATATTTTTTGGAATGTGGGGTAGGGAGCAAGGATTAATGCACACAATACCAAGTGCCTATATTGGAATTAGGGTAGCTGCAATAGAACATTGCCAACTGTTGCAGTGAAGTTGTCAGTGTGAATTTAAGCATTTCGTATTTTTTTATTCATTCTTTGTTATTTTTCATTTTGTGTGTGTCTTCTGTTGTTTTAATTTAGCCAGGTTTTGGTTAAAAACTGCTTGATTATGCAGGATTTTATTGTATCTTTTTCTTCCTAGATATTTAAAAAAATATCTCTCCCTCTCCCTCCCTCCCTCTCTCTCTCCCTCTCTCTCTCTCTCTCTCTCTCTCTCTTTCTCTCTCTCGCTCTCTCTCTCTCACTCGCATGTATGCACACTCACACACACTTATCAAATATGTACAGAAAGGTATAACAGGACAGATTATTAGGACAAAGATAGATTGAAGGGTCTTTGGTAAGATATCCGTTTTCAAAAAAAGTAAGTACTATTATTGCACATATACAAATTGAAAGGATAAAAGCAACAGGTTGGCCCTGACACGAATACAAGATAAAACAGAAATGCTTAATTTAGACAATTTCATAAAAGATCCATTTGGTTGAATAAAAGGTGGGGAAAATTGTATATTGCACCATGACCCTTACTTGACTAACTCTGGTTCTTTCATACAAGTTAGGATTATTCATTCCAATTTCAGATCATGATCTCCTTCTTTACTTTCTCTCCATAATGCATACACAAATTCATAGTGTGCTCTTAACAATATATCTATACAGTTATGATTTCTGTTGGCTTCCTTCATTAAAAAAATGGCTCTCCATTATCATAGTAGTAACCATCTTGTATTGGTTTGGATGACATTAATGATTGTATGTTTCTAAATAGTGTCTTGTGTAATTGGCTTTCACAAGAGCTCATAAGCATAATTACACCTAGTTAGCCAGGAAATTTATAGTGGGCCTTACATTTTATTGAAAACTTCACTTTCATCAATTCTGAAATACATGATTATAACACAAACAAAATAGGCATCTGCACATGAATAGAATACAAAAATGTTTCAAAAAGTATGGCACATATGGGCATACACATTATAACAAATTACTAAAAGTCTTTGAATCAATAAAAAGTTCACAAGAATGTACAAGTCTAAACTAAACTAAAAATAAAATTTTGTTTGATAACGGTTTTTATACCATGGAATAGTATTTAGCTCACTACTACTAAAGCGCTAATCTAATTAAGAGTCCATGTTAATATATATTATAATTTTTTACATAATTTAACTTGAAATGTAAAGATCCCTTATATCTCAAACTTGTACATTACTACTGCCCTCTCACAGTTTGCTGTACGATGTTAAGATCTATTTTACACCAAGCTTGTATGTGAAAATTATTTGTTATTTTACTTTGTAGTTGTGCAATTTCATTTTTAATCTTTTATGCTGACCAGTCCTATGTCATAGTATAAAAATACATTGTATGATTTTAAAGCATGAATGAACCATATTTTCTTGGGAGACAGGGATGGTTCCTAGGTCTTACATCATATAAACCATGGTAACTGTTGGACAGAATAAAAAATTACTGTGAACAGTGTTACCTTTGGAGCCAGTTACAAAACTTCCTTCATGCAAAAATGAAGGAACTGTTATTTTGGAACTATATAGCTCAACCTATCGTATTTTCCTCCACTACCTCTATGGTCAAGTGGATTATATATAAATAAATAAGTAAATAAACAAATAATAGCAACCTTCTGATGCAGGGAGTTGTTACTGGGAGATTATTAGAGTAGCAAATCCTAAGAGCCTATTATGACAGAGTCTTTCAATATTTATTGAGATACTCGGATGTGTATATAGTGTTCTATATACTGCTGCAAAACCGTTGAGATGGACCCGAAGATCGGTAATTTAAAGTGCACAGCATGTAGATGTTTTTCTATCTGTTCAATTATAAATACCTTATATTGAACAGAACAGGTTAACCCAAATACTAACTACAACCATATTATTAAAGTAGCATACCATGGCTGATAATGAAGAATACCTTTTATTTAGCATCAATTCTTCCTCAAATATACCCAGGAGAGCAGCTCAAACATTAGCTCTAATTCTTTCTAAACCACCTTAAAAATCTTAGAACATTCATAACTTTATTTTAGTTTTATGGAACATTTTGTGACATTTTCAATCACAAGCCCAAAGGAGCAAGTTAAGAAGAAAAAAAAAAAAATTAAGCTGCCATTGTTTCTTTTATAGATAAAGTAACATCCTTTTCCTGAACCGTGTACCAATCCCTTATTGCCAAGTGAGTCGTTCCAGTTGTAATCCTTTGTGTTAAAAAAAATGATAGTTTAAGTAATATTTTTACAGAGAGGCTGCAACATATTGGTAGGTAAGTGCCGGGTAAATTGAGAGTTTAAATTTGGGGAGTTTGTGAGATACAAGAAATTATGTGATCCTTGGCTTTATAGAGAAAAAATTTGTCTTTCCCCGTGTTTTTCTCTTATGTCAAATTTTAAAGTATTGTGACAAAATTGTAAAGATTTGATGAGCTTTATGTCATCTTATATTTGGCCTTTAGGTTTGAGAAGTGGTTTTTACTGTGGTATGTGTTTTGTGAGTTTAATGTAAAGTTAAAAATGTTTGTTATATGAGCATATGTCCCACTTCTTTGTTCAAATATTCCAAGTCTGTTATAGGTCGCACTTGTGTTTAATTTTAATGAGGGACAGAAATGTTAGTTTTGAAAGTAAGTTTAACAATTTTCTTCGCTTGGTTTTGAAATTAATTTAGCTTCATTTTAGTAATTGCATTTAACTTTTTGTCTTTTCTCCATCTTGTGTGCTAATGTTACATTTGATTCAAAAGTGTGCCTAAATGTTCTGTTCTATATTCACATGGTATTCTAATGTATTTTTTTTACAGTGAGTGTTGAAGTTTATGTGTAACTTTGATGAAGTGTTCTGTACCTTGACTTATTGCCCAATGGTTTTATCCAGTGATTTTAAAATACAGATTATTGTTGCTAGTATGGTATTCTGCGCACGTGTTATGTGATGGTAGCTGCAGTAGCTGCAGCCTATATTTGCCAATCTGAATTGATGCTCATCTTTAGTAGGCTTCGTTTTTAATTTTTTTTTTTTATCCTGTTGTGTAATTTCTGTATAAAGTTCCCTAAGTGGATGGGATATTGAGAGACACAATATGAAAGATTATCTTTGCTCCTAAAGGAATTACTACTTCTTTCAACTCAAATTTCAACTTTATTTCTCCTGTTTTGTAATTCTGCTTAATGAGTATAATACAGTGAATGTTAGCCCTTTGAAAATATTGTTTTGTACTGCCCTTGGTTTGTTGGTTACATGCTGTAATTCAGTGTGGCGTGTTATAAACTACTGAGTTGCATTTCAGCTATTTGAATAAGTGTTGCCATAAACTTATACTTGTAAGTTTGAGGGCTAACTTAAGAAAGTCTAATTTGTTCCTTTCATACTAATGTTACTCCTTTTCAGACATTTTTGGTGACAGTGATTTTCATATTATAAGCAGAGTTGAGCATTGCAGTTATAGTATTTCCTTTGTTTTATGCTATTTCCTTTCAGCAACATGGCTCCTAATGAAGTATAATTGCAAGCTCCATCTAATGATCTTTTTGTCAGCAAAACTTTACAGAATATCCAAAAGGATTATGAAGTTACCATTTACAATGTAAACCAACAGCAGTTAAAACAGAAAGCTACCTTTGATGTCAAACAAAGACATGTATAATTTAATGTTGGTCAATTAGTTAATGTTTTTACTCCTGTTAGGAAAAAGGGCAAATATACTAAACTTCTCCATAGGTATTTTGGACCATTTGGATTTGTGAAACAGATTATTCCAGTGACGTATGTAATCTGACATCCTAATGCCCCCAGAACCAATGTGCAAACTGTACATGTGTCCTGCATTTATCCATATTATGGTCCTACAGGTCCTTATCACCTGTCATGAACTTTTATTTCCCAACTAATGTTCCCTTTATGCTAGATCTGTATAAAAACTTTTTCTGTTGTAAGTTTTGTGACCTGTGATATATTCATTGTAGTTTTGCTTATTTTATTTTGCCCCTATTGGTTTGCTTTTAATGCTTATTTGTCATGAAGATGATGTGCATTATCATTACTTGATGTGATGTGATTTTTGGGATGTGCTTAAAGTCTTACTGTATTATAATACTGTACTTTCTTTTGTGGAGTTTAAAGAGTTGTGGAAGCTAAAGTGTGTTTTGGTTTGTTACGAGTTCCAGTTCTGAGTACTGATCAAGCTAAATTTATAGCATCATTGCTGTTTATGGAAGAAATGTGAATTTTACTTTGGAGGTTAATTGTGGGTTACTTTTTTAGTTCTACTGAAATTTTACTACTACGGTGATCGTTGGTTTGGATTGTTGGATTTCATCGTTGGTTGGCCAATGTGTGCCCAATATGAGAAAATTTGGTGGAAATTGTGGTCAGTAGGTTTGCTGAGATGCTCTCACTGATGGTAAAAGATTTGTTCGTGAGTTTTGAGAATACTGTGAGTTGTTAAGTATACTATTGTAATTAAAGATTTTTTTTTTGTCTGATTTGTTTTCTTGCTCAATTTGTCTTGCTGTTATAGATCTGGTTTATAAATCTCATGTTTTAAGCATCTTTATTGGAACATGTTGAGAGATAGGCAATTGTATAAATGTTATACACAAGATGTTTGGAATTCCACATACTTCCCTGACAGTTGATATATATGTGTAATATTGATTTTTGCATGACTGTAGTTTGCTTTTATAAATTGGTAATCAGTGATTGGCTTTTGTGCATGTAGATGTTGCACATGTAGTTTGTGTATGTTCGCATCCTTATACATATATTTTGTGTTTTGGTTGTTCTAGGGATCCCTATTTTTGTTTGTCATTAATGCTGTACTTATAAATTGTCCACTTGCAAGTGATATATTTTAGTGTCCATGCTATTATATTTTGCTAATTTAATGATTCTGCAGCTCACCATTTTCTTTGTAAATTCAATTTCTAAACATTACTGTAAAGCTTTTGCTGATTTTTTGGTGAGCTTTAACGTCATTGTTCATGGTTTGTTATTTGCTTGGTCTCAATTTTGTATTCATTGCTATATTGTCATTATTTTGCTCCTCAGGCCTGAGTTAAAATGAGTTGTGTTAGTTTTACATTTTTTCTCTTAAAATGTTATTATGCTATTAATTACATTATAAATGTCATAAAAGGGCTTGCAACTGTAATCATTTTGTCTATTGATAATGATGTACAACTTGTAGATTATGTTGTGGTGCACTTGGAGAAGCCCCAATTTTGGCTGTATCTGTCTGTGGACGGCCAGCCCTGATGTACTGACACTGCACATCCAAAACATTTTATGCAGCAGCACATGGCAGTCACCAGTATACCTGCTCCTGGTGTTAATTTTCTCAGCACTTCTTCCATTGTCAACATGCTCACTGGTTCAGCACACTTCATTGGTAAGGAGACTATGAACTCATCCTCATATGCTTCATTTGGAGACCGGCCAGTTAGATTCAGTCCTCTATTTCTTACTTGGACTTTCCTGGTGGTATGTATGCATAATCACAATGATTTCTTTGATGCCTCTCCAGAGTAACTAAATATGAAGATGGGCACACAGTGTTATGGATTCCTAGCAATTGTACTACCTTTAGTGCTGTGTTTTGGGTTGGGATATTTCACTCAGTGAGTTACAGTGTACATTTCAAGAAACAACACAAACATTTTAAAGTACTTTTATAACAGATATAGGTATTGCATTTTTTTAGTAATTGGAACAAATATTGTGTAAAATTACTATTATTGAGTTCTTCAATTTGAATGCAAGCTCTTAAATGTTATACCTTTTTTCTTTTCCCACTTTTCGGGCCCAATACTGGGATATCAATATGATGTATGTTTAATTTGAATTTGTTATTAAGTCTTTGTTTGTGCAACCATTGTTCCCTTTACATACAGTTATGTCCTTTCCGTGACCCATGTACCAATTCCTCATTGCCAGGCAAGTCATTCCTGTTGTGTCCTGTGTGTTTGAAAAAAATGGTAGTTTAAATAATACTTTTACAGAGGGGTTGCAACAATGCATATTGAGGATATTAAAAACTAGATTTTTTCAGTAGCTTAGCAGTTAAGCATTCCCTGGAACTATACAGAAGTCTAAAAGCAGATTGGGGCAGAGAAAAATATATGGACTTACATGATACATTGGCAAGGAAAGGATGTGCTTTGGCAAATTAAATTAAATTGAGTTTTATTCATGAATGCTCTTTAAATACTGTGCCCCTTAGCAACCCATTCTATATTAGGTGTGAAAGACTGCTTAATTTTGCCCAGAGGCCTCTTTATCAGGCTTGAGGTTCTTTTACATGTCATAAATCTATGACATGGGACCAACAGCTTTACTTCCCTTCCAAAGGATGCCATGCTAAGGATTTTTACATGAAAAAATCCATTGCTCTCCACCAGATTTGAACCTGTGACCTTGAGAATTAGAGGCTAGCGTGCTGTCCCTAGACCATACAGGATGACATGCTTAGGCAAGAACAGGTGTGTTAAAATTAAGGGGGCTTAGAGTGTGGACTATGATATTAATATATGCCCATTGTGTGGAGAAAATGAAGAAACACTACACTGTGTTCTTAAATGTGCAAGAAAACAGAAGCAAGGAGAAGTGAACTAACGTTTGATAAATGGGATAAATTAGCGATAGGGAATTAGCAAAAAAAGAATGTTTAAAAATAAATTAAGAGAAGTTATTATAGCTTGTGGAAAATATTTAGGAAAGGTGCATGAGAATTTGTATAGAATTGTGAGGCAGTGCAAGGCAGAGGAAATGAGTAGAGGAGAGAATGGGATTATCTAGTATTAGTTAAACAGGATTCTTATACACCAATAACCAGCATATTAGTGTAAGGTCCAAAAGAGCAAGCAACTCTCAAGGATAAAAAGTTAGCTGAATCTGTTTAAGGAAACAGAAAGAAAGAAAGAAAGTGAAAAAAAGAACAAAAGAAAGAAAGAAAGGTATATTATGTATGAAATATAACAAATGCTTTTTTTGTGATTTATGGTAATAAATTCAATATTGTACTTTTGTTAGTAAAAATGATGAAAGCCAGATAGTTTAGCTTTATCATAGAATGCTGGCAGGACATTCACAAAATATTAAAAAGGCTGAACCATGTTCAGTAAAATTTGGGCATCTGATCACCCTAGGAAGAAGGGGATAGAGAAGTATTTTGTTGCACTACATGAATCAACATTAAATATATCATGTTAAGAATCTCAGATTGTAAAACTTGTTTGTGGCAATTCAGATATACGCAAAACACACTCTTGCACAGCACTAGTCACTGTCACTAAGCATGTCTGATGGTCAATGGCTCATTTGTGTTGTGAAGCCAACAGAATGGTACAGTATTATAGAATGTTCATCTTATTCAGTAAAATGTGTACAGTAAACTACAAGTAATGACTTGGGGGGTGGAGGCAATGCACTTTCAACACCCCTAATTTGCTATGCCATGGGCATTACCAACCTAAAAATTGCATTGATGGGGCCTGGTCCTGCAGAATTTCAATGTAGCTCTCATTTAACAAACGAAGAAACTGATTAAGTAGACCAAACAGAGTTACAAAGGATTACCTTTATTTCAACTACTGCACAAAAGCAATGATGACCCAGCCTAGTTAACTTCAAATCAAAATCAAAGCACACAAATGCTGAATTGTTCTTGTGTTAACACATCCATAGTTTCGTTCCCTATTACAGAAAAATATTTTGAAGTTTTATATCTGCCATCAGTTTTTAAAGTAAGGTGTGATGCAAAGTAAAATGTATTCATTCAACTGTTTATAAGAAACAAGTTGCATACATTTCCTGAGTTCATGACTATCCTCATTCCTAAGTAGCAGCATGCTTTTGAAATTACTTTTGTCATTTGTGTGGCCATGGTTGAAATTCTAATACTCTCCTAAATGCTGTTGCTCTCATCCATAGTCATTGTGAAGTCATGAACTTACATCTTGAGTGGTAGATGAGTTTATAAGAGGAATTAACTTCTTTTAGCTGTGTTTAATGCTTATTCTTTAATATGGCACCAAAATAGCACCAAAGTCGATGACACTGGTGATACATGAAATGAACTAAGAAAGGAATTTTGATAAGAAACATTCTAGGCCTAAGTTTAAGACACTTCCTTGGCATTTGCCAGATATGAGGATTGACAAAACCTGGGGAAAACCTTGATCAGGAACACAATTCTGGGAGCATTTAAACAACGGACCATGTTCTAGTGACCTTGGCCACTTATGTCAGTAGGAATTAACTGAGCTACAACACTTTCACCAGCAAATGGTGAGGTAAGGTTACTATGGAATCCTTAGTTGTAAACCAGCAGGGGTTATTATCCTCTGAAGAGGCCCGGTGGAGTCAGGGGCAAAATGTCAGGTGATATTTCATTTACTGGACCATGGCCTACAACCCTGGAAACCACATTCTAATGAATTAATACTGGCCTTGAAAGCCTAAGCATGTATAATAGTGACTATGTTAATGTACTAATAGCAGTATGAATAAAAGTGAGACCTGTTTTACGAGGTGCTGGAAACAGAAAACGTGAAACACAGGTAGCCTTGAAATGTGTCATTTATTTTCTTTAAATAAAAGTTTCCCCTGTGAAGTTGAGATATGCTTCATGTGTCTCGTACACAAGCCATTGACATCTCTACATAAGCAGCCCTTTTTCTGGTCCCCTTGTCCTAATATGTCTGCTTCCTGTTCTTACTCCTCCCCATAGTCTTGGACCACAGAAATCTCATAATCATCTTCCAGGAAATGGTTATTATACAGAACCATACAACATACAATACACAAAGTTACTTTGTAGCCAACCTTACTTTTTATTGGAGTACTGGAAGGCCTTCTCTTAGCTGCCCAAGGCATCTTTGTATATAACACACTCCTTGGTAAAATACCTGCATATGTATAAGGTCTACATGCTGTTCATTACTCATCCCTAAGAAATATTCAGTTCAAATAGTAATAATAATAATTATAATAATAATAATAATAATAATAATAACAATAATAAAATAATAATAATAATAATAATAATATACTGTTATAAATAATATAATATAAAATTACTATTGAATAATAATTTTATAACAGTAAATTCTTGTGGTGGGTGGGTGGTTGGTTGGTTGGTGGTGGCAGGGGGGGTTATTATTAATATTATTATTATTATTATTATTATTATTATTATTATTATTATTATTATTATTATTATTATTATTATTATTATTATTATTATTATTATTATTATTATTATTATTATCATCATTATGATTACTGTATTTCATATATTTTGTAGCCAGCACTCAACAAATTAATACCTCTGTTAATTGATGCTTAGAGGAATTTAGTAATAATGACATTCAAATTGTATGGGTATATTTGTGGAGCTGGTTTTTAATACCAGGTCACTTACACTTTTTGTTTATGAGGATTTAGTTTCGAAAGCCATTGCTTTCATTTTCAACCTCAGGGGTTTGTCTGCCAGTGTTGATTGTAGCTGCCTGCAGTCCCTTCTCAAGCAGGGAATGAACTTCAAGCAAGTTGTCAACTGATGGAATTTTGATGTTTCCATATTAAAATGTTTTCCCATGTTATGAGTTCACTGGGGCCTGTCATGCTTTTTAGTACTTTTGGATTCAGATCTAGATAATGGTTTCCTTTCCAGAAGTGAAATGCTACTGCTGGTTTATCCCTTTGTTTGAATTTAAGATTTCTAAGTGCTCTTTGGATCTGATTTTTAAACTTCCTTTGGTTTGTCCCATGTAGAACTTTTCACAATCTGCACAATTGATTTGATATATTTCTGATTGATTTTCTGGTGGAATCTCATCTTTTGTATTTGAATTTATCAACTTTATTACAGAACATATGCTTATAAGAATCTGCTTAACCTTGTCATAGGTGGAGGAGCTTGTACCTCTGAGAATTAATGAGCAGTACATTGTACTGCGGTCACTGGGGAAGAGTCACGCCAGTAGCAGCTTACCATCTTAAAAGCCAACTCTTGGGTTGGTTTCACAATCTGAAAATTATATTAAAAATGAAAGCTACAAACCATTATTACACAAACATGTGTAATCAACAGCCTCAAACATAGATGAATGAATGTACCCAGCTGAATTAAAAAAAAAAAGTTGAAAATTCAATCCAAATAGCAGGAAAAGCTGTATGCAGCAAGAGCCTAGTATACAAGAAATTCAACAAAGCAAAAGAAAACCATCACAGAAACAACCAAGCTATCTGCAGAAAAAGGCGATAACGCATTCAGAAAGTTCACTTACCACCCTAGAGTATTTAGAAAATTCAAAAATATCTTCAGAGAACAAAAGATCATTTTGGCTCCCATAAACAGATTTTCTGTAATAAAGTTGCTAAATTGGAATACAAAAGATGAGATTTTTCCAGAAAATAAATCAGGAATATATCAAATTAACTGAACAGATTGTGAAAAGTTCTACATTGTCCAAACCAAAGGAAGTTTAAAAATCATATCCAAAGAGCACTTTAGGAATCTTAAATTCAAACAAGAGGATAAAGCAATAGTACCATTTCATCTTTTAGAAAACAAATCATAATCTAGATCCAAATTCAAAATTACTAAAAAGCATGGCAAGCCACAATGAACTCACAACATGGGAAAACATCTTAATTTGGAAACATAAAGACTACTTAATAAACTTTAAAATTCCATCAGTTGACAACTTAGTTAAGAAGTTCATCATTCCATCACATGAGAAGGGAGTGCAGACAGCTACAACCAACAAAGGCAGTCAGACCCCTGAGGTTGAAATTGAAAGCAATAGCTTTTGAAACTAGTCCCCCACAAAAAAAAATCTGTGACATAGTGTCAAAAACAGACTCCACAACTATACCCATATAATATTTCTGTAGTTATCTTATAGCTTTTTATCATATTTTTTTAAAATAGTAATCACCATTGACTTTGATCAACTTATAGCAGTATTATCATTTTCTTCTGAAATTGGCTTAAAAAAATTAATGCATATATTTAAAAAGTTGTTACTAGCATGTTTGAATAGTTCCACATTTAATTAATCTCCTGGGGTTTTGTTACTTGTTATTTTCTTTAAAACCGAAGTAGTTCACAAAAAAATATTGCCACTTAAGTAATTATACCCCTCCAAGAAGCTGCTTCACCTTGTCGTGAATGGAGGGGCTTGTACTCCTGTGAACTAATGAGCAGTATTAGCAGTACATTGTACTGGTGGAGTCACTCATGCCAGATTGATTATTGGGGAAGAGTCATACTAGTAGCAGCTTACCATCTTAAAAGCCAACTCTTAGGTCTCCCAGTTGGAGAATCACTAATTATAGGACTGCCAATTGATGAACCAAACTGAAATGGGCTCTGGTGCTCTCAAGGTAAATTTTGAGACATCATGCTAAGACCTTCGAAGCACTGGGGCAGTAAAGCCAGTGTCATGAATGATCCCTTCAGGGCACCAAGCAAAACATCATATATACCCTACCACCTACATTTGGGGCTCTATGGGTGATGATCTGATATTTCCCCAGTACTCATGGGACCAAAATAGATGACTAAATTGAAAGGGCAGAAATGGAGAAACAAATGGTGGCCATGGATGCAAATACATGTCTAAGGACCAAACAAAGGTAGCCAGCAGTTCTGCACACCTGTGGGAAAAGAACTGGGTCCAACAGCCTCAAACTTAAACAGACTGCATCTGACAACCAAGCCTCTGTCAGGGGCTGCAAAAGGAAACAGAAGAAAGAGAAGTTGGGTCAAACTGATACTGGGGGCAGGTGGACAATCTGGCCTCTTTTCAAAGTCCACAGAAACTTGGGACTTCAAAAAGAACTAGGGACACCGTCGTCTGCCAAGCCACACCATAAAAGACCCAGGAGCACTTGAGAATCTAGAGTTACTTATAAGGAGGTCTTGGCAGCACATAAGGTGACCATCATCCCTGAGGGATTCCCTGAATTGAGACTCTCAGAAGCTGAGGTCAGGAAAAATCCTTAGCAAGATACTTGAGAAGGTGGATGGGATTCCTAAGGTAGAGCCTATATCTCTCATGAGGACTTTTCATTTCAAGATGAGGCAGTGATATACTACTGTGAGGATGCACTATCCTGCACCTGGCTAAGTGCTCAATGAGGTAAAACTCAAAGAGGGTATGACAGAGTACTGAAAGCCAAAGATCTTCCTAAATATGTTAAGGTAGCCTTTTGAATTCTGAATTCAGGTTACTGTAACCGAAAATTCAAATGTACTCCTGCACAACATTGAGGTACTCAAAATGAAGTGCTGGAATGTGCTAGACAGACAGGCAGACTCAATGGAACAGTAATTAATTTTGCTGATTGACCAGGACTCTACCAAACCAATCAAAGAAGCAAAATGGGAGCCTATATAGACTGGACAGGAGTCAGTAAATATCCTTGCCAATCCCAACAAATAAAGGAAGGAGCCAAAAGAATTGAAGGTGCTATGGCAAAATATGCACAGAGGGGGGGGGGGCATGAAAATCAAGAAACTTTGGCTAATTAAGGTAAGTAAATTATACTTGCAATACGGATAAGGTGACAGAAATACAGATAAACATTCATGATTGCAAGGCAGCTGCTGATATTGATTTAGCTCTCATACAAGAACCAAGTGTTTACAGGAGAAAAATAAGAGGTATAAATAATATTAGTGGGTTTGTAATAAGCTCAGACACACCCAGGTGTGTATATATGTTGAGAACTGATTAAAGGCAATGCCAATATTAAGGGTTGGGTTTGCTCCAGAGACACAACTACTGTTGAAATATACTTCTGGATGGGTAGGAATCCCAGAAATTTGGGTGAACTTCTAGAGCTCTTACTTGGAAGTGATGCCACTGCACACATTACATGGGGGATCAGCAACATCAATAGTACAGAAGAACTGATTTTGGAATATCTGGTGAGTACACATCTGTATGTTCTCAATAAAGACAATGAACCCATATTCATCATTGTCCTGAGATCATGCTGGAATCTGCAATTATGCCAAATCATGCGGAAAAATGATGTGTATCTGATGACAGTTCTGTAAGGCATTTGCTTCAAAGTAGGAGCACGGTCTTTCGAACCTATGATTTTCAGGAATACAAACACCCTGACATATAACAAAGACTTTTCAGCTATAGTTCAAAAAAATTTCAACCAACATATATTCAGTGGTGGACTTAGGAGTTTGCAGTTGACCAGCTGCAAACAATCCATTCTCCAGTCTTGTCACTCCAGCTTTAGGACAGACTGCCATTTTGGGTGGTCAAAGGAATTGAGTAAACAGAAAAAATACAAGGAATATATTCAATATAGCTAACACAACAGGTGATTGAGTTAGTTACAAAACTGAACCCACTACAATATAGAAATAAGGAAGGAGGGATACATGGAGGAAGTCCTGTGGAGATATTGAAGAAATATCAAGCAGTGTTAGATTCATGAATCTAATGGTTAAAAATACAGTTAATAAACTAAGCATAATAAAGCTTCCTGCTTCTTCTTCATGGACATAGGCTCTAGGTCTGTTTGCCTGTCTCTCAATCTTGATATTGGTCGAAACATGTTTCTTCTTCCTTTAGGGTGGTACTGAGATAGTATCTGTGGCACTCTGTCAGCTGACATTCTTTCAATGTGATGGAGCTAGTTAAGTTTTAAGTCGTGGATTCTTTTTCTCAAGTTGTATATGTTTAATTCTACTTTTATTTCTCCACTGCATTTATCTAATAATTGGTGACATACTACAGAACATTGTAACTGCTTCTGTTTTTCTTTTATTTTCCCTATTGACTGTCCAGTTTTCCCTTGTGTTGGTTAGGGTTGGAACTGCCTTAGTTTTATTGAACTTTAACTGAGTAATTTTAAAGATTTGTTTTTCAATGTTCCTTTCACTGTCCCGCACAAGTTATAGAATCTGCTTAATATTATACTAATGTTCTTTAGGCAGTAAGATACATTTATCTTAAATAGTTAAAATTATTTACTTGATCTATTAGTTTACTGTTAATAAGTATTAACAGTGTTACATCTTTTGTGATTTGTCTTTTTAAAAGCGATTACTTTTGTTTTTGAGTTTGAGATGCTCCTATTACAGCTGTCTGCTATTTCAATTAATTTTTGGGCTGATGTTTGTAGTTCATCCTCAATATTACTAAAAATTACTTGGTTGTCTGAGAGTAATATTGTATTCAAGACAATGTCAATTATTTAAAATCAATAGTAATTGTTCTTGCTATTGCCTAATGACTTATCAAAAAAAAAAATAAATAAATATATATATATATATCTCAATGTTGGGGACAATGGGAAAACTTGTTTGACTCCTTGGTTTGTTGTTATTGATTTCATTTTGAGACCGGTAATTAGCCCCGTAGTAATAATAACTATCAGTCTATTAATTATCCATATACATTTATATGTAACGAGAGTTAATATTTAATAAGTTGTTTGCATAGGGACCAAGAAGCAAGTTGTTTACTAGAAAGTTACTCAGAATCATGACACCAGACTGGATAGAGGGGTGAGAAGTTGCTTCTTTTGTGAAAATCATGTACAAGTTTAGTATACGGGGAAACCACAGATAAATACACACAAGGGGACTTCTCCTTTATATTCATGGTATCACGTGATTATTATGACGCATTCTGGGAGATTTGCAATGATTTTTGGGTAATGATGGTGTCATTTTGGTGGACCTTCTAACCAATCAGAAAGAAGCCACCATGACACCATTTTTCGTATATAAGACATAAGATTCAGCACATCGGGGTAGTTGCTAAGAAATTACCCGTGGGAGAAGCCACGTCGGTCGTTGCTAAGAAATCACCCGTGGGAGATGCCACATCGGTCGTTGCTAAGAAATCACTCGTGGGAGATGCCACGTCGCTGTTGTTAAGAATTATACGTGAGAGAGACCACATTGACCGTTTGTTAAGAATTTGCCTGAGAGAGGCCACGTCAGACTGTTTGCTAATAATTTGCCTGTAAAGTAAAGTAACGTCGCTCGTGATTACGTGAACGTGAATTGTGCCATCTACTCAACGAAGACAGTGTAATTAAGAGTACTTGTGAGTCAGTGTTAGAGAGCATCAATCAGCTGTATAAAAGTGTATAACCAGGTGCTTGTCTCAAATCTCCTTCATAATAAATAACAGTACAAGGTTTGCAAGTGTTTTTCTTAATATCTATAAGAACACTCCTACAACTCTACCCACTAGCTAAATCCACACCTGGGAGGGTCAAGAGTCACCCAAGACTGCGTAACGCCGTGGTAACCCATCCCAGAGGAACTTCAGTACCAGGTACGTTAGAGTAGAGGAGTTGTTTGGAAGTGACAGTTATGCTGCACCTAAGCACACAACGTGCGGCAATAACTACAAATTCAAAATCCATGCTTCATATGACTTCCCAACCTGGGGACTAAAAGCAGTAATGCAACAACACCCACAACATCTAAAGTACCCCTGCATATTACTGACCAATGTGGGGCAACTAAAACCCAGCCTGCAACAACAAAAACACCGCTGCATATGGCGCACATAACGTGGGGCAAAAACCGAAACAAAATCACCGCTGCAATTTCTCTAGTTGTAAGATCAGTCCCAAAATATAGGCTTTGAATTATCCTCATTAAGTGTCCCAAGAATCCTCTCTTTTATGCATAATTTTCCACAGTTTTAGTAACATTTTATCAAAGGCTTGTATAGTTTATGAATAGCATATAGGCAGGGAGATTAGATTCTCATCCTTTTTAATCATTTGTTCTCTCCACGCACGCAAACGCGCACACACACAAACACACAGAGTTCAAACATGAAAGTCCTTTTTGTAAGCAATTTTGTCTATATATATTTTTGTTTAAATTATTAAATTTATTCAGTAAGATCCTTAACAATCACCTTATATGCTGCAGTTAACAAATCTATACCTCAGTAGTTTTGACATTCATTTATATTTTCTTTCTTAAATATGGGACATACAATTCACCTTTTCCATTCATCCAGGACTGAGCAGGGAGTTTGACAACTCCGGCCAATCACTTGATGATAATCAGTATTTTAAATATCCCTGGCTGCATTATAGGCACTGTGCAATGTAAGGAAGCTACACAATGGCAACAAAGTAAGCCAAGAAAGAAACGTTCAGCATACACTTCCCTGGATCAGCGGAAATAAGTAATGGAGCTCAATCTGAATTGGAACCACTAGATTTTGGAGTCAACATACAAACAGGGAATATTAGAAACTATCCAGTGAGATCTTAAATCTTACTAGACTCAGATGGGCTACTCAGTTGTTCTAACCATATAAACCAGTAGGACCAGATCATCTGAGCCTATTCTACTGCAACAAGGGACTGACTGGGTCAAATCCATAGTATGTCAAATATTTAGGACATATCTTGTACTGGGCATATTCCAATGCCCTGCAGAGAGGCAAGAGTGGCTTAAATACCTAAATCTGGGCATCCTATATATGATGATGCCAACACTTATAGCCCAACTAGTCTTTCATCATTTTTATTGAAAGCAATGGGGAAAATGTTGAGGGGTAAATCAGGAACTCTTAACAAAATGAATATCCCTTACACAAGTACAATTTACTTATCAACCAGGTAAATCTACAGAAGAAGTTCTGCATTGTGCTGAATAGAACATAGAAAACATGCACAAGAAAATTGCTCTAGGAGCTTTCCTCAACATTGAGGATGCCTCTGATAGAACCTCCACCAAAGCACTATTTAGTACTATAAAGGAATATGGGGTCCCTGATATGTTTGTCAATGAATTAGCTCCAATTGAAAACAAGAAGAGCAATCAGTATCGTAGCTGGAGAGACTATGTCTGCATCATTGACAAGGGCCTGTCTTATCTGGAGCTTTTTTTTTTTTACCTAGTAGGTCATATTGGACGATGAATAAAATTGGTGAAATAATGCTCAAATGAGTTCAGAGTTCTATGGAGCTTAAAGTTACTCAAAATTCATCTTCTCAGGATAAGGGCAAACCCTGAAAAAAACTTTATCCAGCCAACTCACCCTGCCGAGATTTGAACTTGGGACCTCTTTAATGTGAGGCATTTATTCTACCCCTACACTAGAGAGGTAGACTGGAGCCTTGTTGTCAATTTTATTTGGGATCTTAATGGGAATGGCTGTGTACTACACAGTATATTGATGATTTAGGCATAATCATTAAAGGCAAGTTTTCTGGAACAGTTTCAGAGGTACCTCAAGTATGGGGGTTATGATGAAAGTTTTTAGCAGAGATTCAGAAAAACATTTTATTTAGAATAAACTATTAAAACTTTTCAAAATACTCTCCTTGAGCACTTAAAATTTTTCCCACCCTTTTGAACCATTTAGAAAAGCTTCTTTGGGGGATCACACAGAGCACTGTTTTATCCAGCAATGGCCTCTTCATCGAATAAAAAATGCTGCCCATAATGTTTTCTTTTGTCTTTGGGAACAGGAAGAAGTCACTTGGGTCAGGTCAGGTGAAAAGGGTAGGGGCAGCAAGATTCGCACCCTTTCCTTCTCCAGAAAGTCAATTGTTCTGGCAGCTGCAACAATATTTCTTTGGACCATCCTTTGTCAACACAAGCACAAAACGGCACCAATCCACTCTTGCATCTTTTTGGACTTCTGTCAGGGAATATGGCACCCAACAGGCACATCTCTTGGAAAAGCCTAAGTGATAATAAACGATGGCATGTACCACAGTCGAACCAAAATTTAGGGTCCCTTCAATGTCAAAAAATGTGAGATGAGGATCTCCAATCATTTTCCTCACAGCACCAATGTTTTCTTGGGTCACTACTGTTGCTGGGCACTAAGATTGAGGTTTATCTTCAAGAGACTCCTGACCCCTTGAAAATTCATGAAACCCAAATTCCAAAAGTGGTCTAAAAGGGGAAGACTCACTGAAAATACATACTAGAGAAGAGTAGCATTCTTCTGCATTTAACTGCTTTTTGTAGTCATAATATATCATTGTGCGAAAACCATGGTGCGACTGATCCTCATGCACTGGGTCTGATTCAACGTTGCCTGCATCTTCACGGACTGTTCATAGCATTGTGTGAAATCCTATGATGGGGCTACTGTCATGCATACCTTCCAAGATAAAAAAAAATTGCTCTTTCAAACCAAAAGAATCCCATTGTTGCCAGACTTCCAGTTTAAGAGCTGTTAAAAACAGCCCTTATAGCTCCGTGAAAAGTTCAGCACTGGTGTGACAGTTGTGATTTACCTGTCAACCCTAGTATAATTACAATTGGGCCTTTTGCTAGACTCAAAGATAGGGAGGGCTATAAAGAACTTGAGCTTAAGGAATGAGAGCACAGTAATGAGATTATACCTTGGCATTTTTTGACATACCTTAACCCAGAAGAAACATCTAGAAGCAAGCATTAATAAGACATACAGGTCCCTTTGGATATTTAGAACTCTGCTTGGCAAAAAGTGGGAGTTAAACCCTACGGTCATGTACTGGATATACATTACTATGGTTAGATCCATAATCTCTTATGCTGCACTGGTTTGGTGGCCTAGGCTGAAATGTGAATGTGCAGGAACGAACTTTCTACACTGCAAAAGTTTGCTTGCATTAGTATAACTAGAGTATTTAGGACTACTCCTACTGCTAGCATTGAAGTTCTCTCGACATGGCACCACTTCACCTTTGGGCAGTAGGAGAAGCAAGAGCAGATCCATACAGATGTGTGTAATAGCAGGTTGGACAAAGTTTACATGCCTTCGACACCTGAACTTTCCCAGGGACAACAATCTGTCATCTCATGTAGTATGAATTCAGATAGAATAACACCAAGGAGATCAGGAGAAAGGAAATTCATTGTCTCATTTTCAGAAAGAAGTGAATGGAAGAAAGGAACTAGTTCAAGCATCCAGAAGGAACCAATCTGGTTTATAGATGGTACCAAAACTAATGAAGGAACCAGAGCTGTGGCAGAAAAGTTTCATTCAGCATTGGCTGATATGCTATTATCTTTCTAAATAAAGGTATGTAATATTGGTATGCGCATGGGAAAGTTTAAGTAAGGACTAAAAAGATAGACAAAAAAACGATCTTTTTTGATAGTCAAGAAGCTTTAAAAGCTCTTGGGAGTGAGTTGGTCAGGTTTAGACTGGTCTGGGAATGCCTGGAAATCCTAATGGTACTGGCCCTACACAATTCAGTGGAACTGATGTAGGTGCTGGGCACAGGGGAATCCAAAGCAATGAAAGAGCACATGTACTGGCAAAGAAGGGAGCCAACAACCCTTTTATTGGTCCTGAACCCAGACTTGGCCTAACCTGCAGACTATTCTGTGTAACAATCAGGAAATGGATCAGGAAAGAGTATAATAAGCATTCAGGACACTAGCATTCAAAGGGATTAAAAGAAGCAGGACACATGTACTGTTCAGGATTAGTGAAAATACACTCCACAAAACAGTGGGGATAATTGCAGGATTGTCAATTACAAGGACATCCCTACAAAATTGGCAAAATAGTTGAACTGAAACGTATGAAATGTGGAAGAAAGATTAAACTGCATCTCATTTGCCATGTGATTGCAAGGCTATCACAGTTCTTAGGGTTAAACACAGTTCCAACCGTGTTCGGACTAGCTTTTCAGAATACTTGGTGTGCAGCAAGCAATATACAATATCCAATGAACCAGCATATTGCTTGCTGTATACCAAGTATTCCAAAAAGCTAGTCCGAACACGGTTGGAACAGTGTTTAACCCTCTTACATTAAATTACTAAATAATACTGACTATATAAAATATTTATTACTTGCATAATTCACTTAAGTTTAAATTACATCTAATGTGCCATTATTGGCGATTGATGATTTGTTACACTTGCGTGTTGCTAGTGTAAGTCATAATGCTACAGATGCTACTGCTGCCCAATCAGGTTGTCTTTGAGTCTTGATATAACAAGACTTCTCATCCTCCCAGACCTACATATCATACCAACCAGGAAGCAGTGCACCTGTGTCCCTCACATAAACAACCATTGAAGGCAATGCAAGTTCTGCCAGAACTTGTTGTTTGTCAACATACTAATACACCTAAATGTATCACATTTAAAATTATATTGGTTTAACGCACAGTTTAAATAGCCATTCACAATGATTTCATAATTGAGTTGTTTGTCCACTAAGCAGAATGTTATTGATATTCAGTTGCACAAGTGTATATTATAATGAATCTAGCACAGCAACACTATACACACAATAATGGAACATTAATTTCTTTTTTTAAAAAAAAAGCTGAACATGAAAAAGACAAACAAAAATGTCACTCTGACTTGGGAAGTGGACATAACTTATGTACGGACCACTTCAAAGTTACACTGCTGGTGCGAATTATGGCTGTTCAAAACCATCCTTCTCTACATGGAGAAGCTTCCTTAATGACAGCCAATCATTAATGAAAGAGGAGGAAGGTTGTCATCCTTAAGAAGCACCGCTGTCCCAGGCACTAGATTTGGATGACTGGATTGCCATTAGTGCCATTACTGCAGACTACTTAAATAATCTCCAGGCTAATGCTTCCAGAACTGTTGTTGCAGCAACTGGATGAATCTCCACCTGGAACCTTAACTGTGAATCTTTGTCAAGTCAGGTTCAGGGAAGGGTATTAAAGGAGCACCTATCAAGAACTGTCCAGGATTAAGGTACAAAAGGTCTTTAGGATCATCTGAAAGTCTAGTGAGCGGCCCAGAATTCAAACATGCCTCTATTTGACACAACGGGGTATGCATTCCATCATATGTATGACAAGTGTTCCCAGCGGTCCATCTCAGATGATGTTTCATCTTCCGGCTTCCCATAACTACCAAAGTGGGGTGCATCTGGCAGTATAAAATGTCAGGTAGTCCTTAGCCGAGTAGTCCTCAACTTCAGCTTTAGCATTTGTAGTTCTGAATATTTAACTCAGATTTTTTAGTTTGTTCCTAGCTGCCACCAAGTTGGTGGCAATGTCACTATATAGGAGTATTCAGATTCAGGCATTTTCCTCTCCTTGAGCAGTGAAACAGCACAAGGCTGCAATAAAGTCTTGGGAGGCTAAGTCCTGCACTAGCTCTAGGTGTATGGCCTTGGTAAAGAAACATGCGAATAGTTATGTAGCATTTCACTTTGATCTTGCTCCTCACATTTTCCTGTTTAATGTAAAGAGATCCGGCATAGTCAACCCCTGTGTTTATGAAAGGACAAGAAGGTGTCGCCATTTGAGGGGGTAGCTGGCCCATCAGCTGTGTTGTCATTGCTGCCTTATGGTGGAAACACCTCAAATAATGGTGTATTACCTGCCATATCACCCATCTTATATTTATGATCTAGTATTTGTCCCAGAGTGATGCAGTAAGATGGTGAGCTCCAGCGCAAAGTACATGAAAATGCTCTGCAGTTGCAATCAAGTATGCAAGGTGATTCTTTGGGGGAAGTGTAATCTGGCGTTGCTTCATGAATGGCTTCAAAGAATTGTCCAGTCTTCCACCTACTCCTAGGATCCTGTTTCCATCAAGAAAAGGATTAGACTTAGACTTATTAGACTCTTGAGCGAGACTGCTGAACTAAATTGAAAAGCCCAAATTCTGCAACGTAAGTGTGCGAGTTTTATACATACTTTCAGAGCTGATGCCAATTCCATACTGGATAGCGACCCTGACCATCTTACATTGCCCTTCTTTGTGTTACAGAAACCTTTTACAATAAGCCACCACTCTCATTAATCTATGTAGGCATGAGAACTTGGCAATAATAGCTACCATTATAGTAGTTGTAAGACAATGTACCTTACTTTGCTGCTCTGATACTTCCTTATCCTCACTAATGGAGACAAGTAGAAAGATCCCTTTTCAAACACAAGACTGCATGCCACCAGCACGCATTATTCTGAACAGCGAGTGCTGATTCTCCCCTTGATGGGATATAAGCTGGATTGTCTTCTAATGCGACGTGGCTCCATTTGGCATCCTTTGTTAGTTGCTGGATTTCAGAGACTCGGTTTGTAATGAATGTTTTCCATTTTGTAAGTTCTTCTTCCAGCCAAGCAAGCAGTATTGTTGAATCCAACCATCACAAAACATTGTTCAGATTCACGTTTATGGTCTGTGTGGGATAAGTTGGCAGAGAGGGATAGCAATAGTAGCGTGTGACCTGAAACCTTCCTTTTACTACAATAGAAACCCATTGAAAAAGGATGGTTTGTGAAGCAAAAAATATTTCCTTGTTGCCAGTTTCCTTCCACTGTGACACCAGTATTTCAGCATATGCTAGTTATTAGTGGTGGCACGTTGACAGTGTGGATGTGTAGTTCTTGAAAATATACAGATAATATAAACCTGTCTTTTGCTATATGAAGATAATTACATAAGGACTTTCATATCAAGAACATTTGGTAAAGATGTGGTATATTTTTATTTGCGTAATATTCATGCTCTTGTTAGTGTTTGTGGCATTTTTAGCTGGTGTCAGTAAATGACGCAAAATTCTGCAGTCAGATGTGAGGGAAAGTGTTTGCAATCATTTTTGCTGAAGAATTTGAAGCTTTCAAACTTGGAAATTCAACTATACCCGTTAGCGATATTTTAGAAAGGTCTGCTGCAGCAACTGGCATATCTACTCGCACAATTCATAGAGTCATTCAAGAAATGAAGACATGCAAAGCCAGTGGAACAGTACTGCAAACTCCTGGGAAGAAGCAACCTTGCAGAGCACCCCAGAAAAGTGTTGTGGATTTGTTTACAGCTGCAGCAATAAGAAGAGCTATATATATTATCTATATAAGGAATGTTTTATTCTAAGTTTAAATTATATAAGAACTATTTAGTGAAAGCAGATATCCTTTGCGGAAGTGGGCTTTGCAACAAATTCTAAAAGATACACTAAAATTTGCTATATGGTCAATAGCAAAGGCCGAAAATATTTAATGGAGAGATCCGAGCATATTCAAGTGATTTAATTTTCTTAGAAAACTGAAGAACTTACGTTCCACTAGTCATCCAATAATTTACTTAGATGAAACATGGGTGAACATAAATCACACCAAAAGTAAGATGTGGATGTCTGAGGGAACAGATGGAGATTATTATACCACCCTTAAAATCCCTTGTTCATGCCGCATCTTCAGACAGATTTATTCCTGGGGCTTTTAAGTGTTTCAAATCTAAATCCACTAGAGACTATCATAAAGAAATGATGCTGATGTATTTAAAGAGTGGTTTATAAACCAGCTTCTCCCTAATATGTGGACCGCATTATTGTTATGGACAATGCGTTGTATCATTCAAGGGAACTAAATAAAACACCAATATCATCTTCCAAAAAATCAGATATGCAGGTGTGGCTACAAGAAAAAATATTAATTATGACCCTTGCTCAACAAAATGAGTGCTCTACGAATTGATAAAATTGAATAAGGATAAAGTTAAAACGTATGAAATAGATGCAATAGCTAAAGGTTGAGGGCATGAAATAGTGCAGCTGCCACTGCATTATTGTGATTTTAATGTCATCGAATTAATATGGGCACAAATTAAAGGGGATTTTGCAAAACACAACATAACTTTTAAATCTTCTGATGCTGAAAATCTATTTCACAATGCCATGTTAAAAGTTACTGCTGACAATTGGTTATATGCGTGTGAGTATGTAAAAAAGGTGGAACATTATTATTGGGAGAAGGATGGTCTGGTAGATGAAGTTTTAGAACATCTTGTAATTAACTTAGACTCAGAAAGCGATGAAGAGGAAGAAGAAAACGAATACGCGCAGGAAGTCAAGAGTGCTGCCACTGCATCGTTAAGTATACAGATTCCTGGAATACAACCCCTTCTCCCTGATAGGTTCGTCACAACACTGCATGCAAGCGAGAGGGTGAATATTGCTCTCTTTTTCTAAAAATCTCCCTGCCAGCTTATCCCAGCTAGACCGCAGTGCCTTGATAGTACTCACAATCAACCAAGCTAACAGGAGCACTCCACAAAGTTCTAATTGAGGAATTGCTTGTTGTTTTAGAGGCACCACTCTTGATTTGGAACAAACTAAATGCTCCGAACATTTATCACCTTCAATGTAACCGCGTAAATAGATGTAGGCTGCATTGCCTTCTCTAAGGCATCAGAAAATCCATGGGTTACCCATGCCTAGGATTAGCCTATCCATACATATCTGGTTAAGCAAAGGAAACTCTGTGTAGATTTTCCTCCAAGTATCCAGCAATCAGGTGTCAGAGTGTCGTCCCATCCGTCTAGTAATCCACAGTTGTTGAATGAAAATCTTTATGAGCACAATAATGGATCATGTAAGTCCAAGAAGATCAAAGATCAATGAGATGGTGGAGAGAACTATCCATTTCATTGCCATTTCTGTACAAGTCTTTACATAAGCCTCAAATTGGAATTCATTGAGAGTTGGATGCCATGACAAGCCTAAGGTTTTAATACTGGTTTTGTCATCAAATCATAACGGTAGTTGAGACTCCTTAAGTTCTGTGGTAATCGATGCAAGTGCCGCCAGATGATCTCGAGCAGCATTTTCTAAGAGCAAAACCTCTACGTTAACTAAAGCTCCTCTCCGAGATTCACTGCCTCCCCTACGGAACTACATCTGCATGTGATGTTGTCCACATAAAAGTCCTGTTTCAGTACTTCTGAAATACAGGGAAATTCAAATGCTTCTATCTGTGCTGCCTGAACAAGGCACATGGACATGGACAATTTTTTTTTCCAAAGTATGTGCTGAGGATCAATGTCCCTTTTGTCAACCTTAATTTGGCGATACATCTTTGCAATATCCGCACTCAAGGCTACCTGATGTGTGCGGAATCTGGTTACCAAGGACAGCAGATCTCGTTAAAATTGGGTCCTATACATTCAATGATATGTCACTGCTGGTTTTGCACGAGGCATCGAATACCACTCTCAATCTTTGTTGTTGTGCTTTGATTCTTGAAAACAGCATGATTTGACATGTAATAGAACCCATCATTAACCTTGTGGTTGTTGGAAGCCAAGTGCATGTGGCCAAGCCTGATGTATTCCACCGTGAATTCGACATAGTCATGTCGCAGTTCACGATTGGTACATAACTTAGATTCAAGTCGCTTGAACTGTCACAACACTGTATTAAAAGATTTTCCAAGATGTGGACTATCTTCCTTTATCGGCAGCCTTACAATAAACCTCCCATTATCATCCCGTTTTGTGTGCCTCACAAAATGGTCCTCACAGTATTAATGTTCCAAAATCTTTCCATTTTGCAATCCAGGTCACAGTCTACCTTCATTGCAAAGAAAGTTCATTGGACCTCTGGAACTGTACATCTCAAATTATTACTTCTTACTGGTCCCAACAATATCCAACCCAACCGCATATTCTTCAGTATTAGTAAGTTGTCACTGTTCTTCTGCCACCCATCAATTAGCAGAGCCATGAACAATTCCGACCTATAAGCATATCTATGGGACCAGGCTTGTTGAAGTAGGATTGGCAAGTTTGATATCCTGTGAAAGATTTCAACAGCTACAATCAATACTGTATGATGGAATGTTTCCAGTTATTTGGGGAAATAACACATTACTTGTCTGAAAGTTTGAGACATTAGATCGGATGAGTAAGTTGACACACTATGAATGTATGTTCCTGTAATGCATTAGTCTAAGAATGTTGGCCACTGACTCCATGTTGAAATTAGATTGTGATCCACAGTCCAACAGGCATGGCACTGATGAGCTCGTCCATCAGCATTGAGAACAGTGCATGGCACTGATATGCTCATCCACCAGTATTGAGAACTTGAACAAGTACAGTGGATAACAAAACCTGCAACCTTAGCTAAAACTTTAGAGCACAATAACTGGAACTGTTGCAGTTATTGGGGTGGGGAATGCTGTCTGGAGCTGTTGATACCAGATTACTGAAATGTAGTAATGTGTGATGTTTTTGATCACAAATCTTGCAGCTTCATGATCTACATGAATTAATCCCAAGGTGCCTGAAACAGTTAAAGCACAACCCCTTTTTCTTCACTAACGCATAGCTTTCCCTGGAGTCTGGAGTGTACTGGGTGGTTTGAATTGCAAAAATCACATTTACGTTAATTACATAAGAATTGAGCAGGGCAGGCTTGTTGCTACACCTTTGTGGACCACTCTTGCCACTTGCAGATATTCCCCTTTGCCTTTAGTGGCCATTAGCTCAGCACCTGAGCTTTATCTTCTAGAAATGTGCATATCTCGCTAAACTTAGAAAACTTGTCTCTAGAAGCCTGCATTTCAAATTCTTTACATGTAGCAGTATCTAACTTATTTAATATTAGTTGCTGCAGAAGCATTCATGCAGTGGCATGTCTAAGTTCAAGCCTTGCAATGCATTCAGGTTGCTCATCAGCTGATTACTTAGCTATCTGAGTTCTGAGGCATTAGCTTTACTGAAAGTAGGCAATGTAAGAAGTGCATTTATATGTTGTGCTGCAATTAGTTTTCTGCTATTGTATCTATTCTTAATGGTCTCACAAACCACTGAAAAGCTATTGCTGGAAATGGGCCAATTTTGAATTAAGTGGCGAGGCTCCCCCTTAAGTAAAGGGAGTCTTTGGATGTTAGACAGCCAGTCATTGTTGACAATTAGCTCCTCAAAGGTGTCAGGGAAGTGCATCCAAGTTTCATAATGGCCATGAAAATTTGGGAGGTTAATGACTGGTAGCCTTACTTTGCGGATGAATGAACAGTACTGCACACTTAGTGGGATATGTGTCAATCTGCTGATGAAATTGGTGTCTTCTAATAGTGTTTTCACTTTTACTTCTGAAGCATAAAATCTGTCCTCAAATTGACCTCTCTCGTGCATATAACTGTTACCATATTCATCGTTGTCTAATTCTAATTTGTTTTGGACTGCAATGTATTCGCTTCATATTTTAGGTTGTTACCTCAATTGAGTGTGTGTAATATTGAGGTCTGAACCTGTTGTAAATTGTTGCCAATAATTTAAATTTGCCTTTGATTGTTTTCTACTGATATTATCGATCCATTCAAGGGCATTTCTGAGAAAAGTATCTACATACATCAATGCTTCCTTTTGTGTCACACAACTTTTGGACTTGTGTGCTGGACCCGAGCGACATCGGAGACATTCAGTAACAAAATTGCAAATATATGTAAATGATCCTTTGATTAGAACTTGCTGTTAAACAAGCCTGTTTCACTCACTAGACTCCATGATAAAGAAAAGAAGGAAAATTAGGGAATGAATGACCTGAAGATAATATGATGTAAAGAGTAGATTCTCTTGCTGATGCGCTGCCTCGTAATCCAGTTGTTGATGATTTAGTCATCTTGTTGCACCATCACGTTTTTACTTCTTGTAAATGCCTCACTTTTTCTGGAGGACCAAGTAATGTTAATTTATGAAAGATATCCAGTCTGTGATGACCAATTTTCCGACTATGTTTGGACTAGCTTCTCGGAATACTTTATGTACAGGAAGCAGCATACTGGTTCACTGGATTACATACATTAAATTATAAAATAATACTGACTATATAAAATATTTATTACTTATATAATTTACTTAAGTTTCACTTTACCAAACCTCTTAACATTCACTAAATCTAAACTCCCTGACCTACATACCAATTCAGGAGGGTGACCAGGAAGTGGTGCACCCCTGCGTCCATCACACAAACAACTTCTGAAGGCAATGTGAGTTCTGCCAGAACTTGTCGTTTGATTAGGAAACCATGTAATCGCATGGTTTCAAGAAGTTTAAGTACATAGTGCTTTTTTTCCCTCCTCCTCTTTTAATTTCAATCTTATATAATTATAAGACTCTAGTATTCTTAAAGGTTCCACAGTCAATAACCGCAGTTTTTGGAAGTAGTGATCCTGACATTTCAAAGGCATAATATTTAAATTTAAATAATATTTGACTTCATTGTTTAATTTCTCAGAAAATTTGTAGGTCTGTGGTCATGTCCTAGAGATGTTTTCTATAAAGGCTACAAATTCTTCACAAGATTGTCTATGCTTTTTTTTTCTGATCTCTCTTTACTACAACCCTTTTCCTAATGTAGTTCATTTTATCTTCTGTTTTGTTAAAAGATATGTTCTATGTGTTTCTCTCTTATCTGTAATGATTTCACTTACATCTCTATCCTAATCTCTCTGACCTTTATTTTCATGCCATCTCTGTTTTTGTTCAAAACTTTCTTTTGCTGATCATTTAAGAATTTTATTTTCATGCCAGCTCTGTTTTTGTTCAAGGCTCTCTTTTGCTGATCATTTAAGAATGTATGCTGCTAGAGCTTCCTATTTCTCTTCTATGTTATCACAAATGGAATTTCATGATTTGATTTCTCCTTGTTTGACATAACCACTTCACACTAAAATCATCCTTGGACAAACTTATTCAACATGCAAATTCTTTGTTGTTAATTGTCTTTGTCTTCTTATATGATGGTATTTGCACTGGACTTACCAAGAGATGGTGGTCAGATTTAATTTCAGGGCCACAAAGTACCCCAGAGTCTAAGATCATATCAGTAAATTACATTTATCAATAAAATTGATATGTCTTTGCAGCCATCAATATGATCCGACTTTTCACTTTATCTGAGGTAACCTCTGTGTACATTACCTCAGATAACCAGGGTTCTACTGTACAATCATTTTGAAATTTCAGCATACATTTTGAAAATTCTATGTGTCATTTTTTTTCTGCATGAGCTCAGTATTCAAGAATATTTGCTTTTCATCCCAAACGCTTCACTTTTATCATTCAAGAAATGTTACCTTTACTCTCCCAAGAATTCCAGGGTATTCTATTTAAAATATTTTAGGGCTTGTAATCATTTGGCCAGCATATGAAATAAATCAAAATACAGTAATTTCTCATAGTTTTAAAGACTACACATTCTACAGAACTATCATAATGATGAAAGTTTGTTACTTACCATAGGATAGTTCATTGTAAAGAAGGACTCCAAATTACTGAACAAATTAGGGTCTACCCCCATTAATGGTTTTAAAATAGAGACACCTGGGTAAGGGGTTTCCACTGGCAGCTGGCTCACTTTTCTATGTAGTTTCCATTTCCTAAAACAAAATAACAAAAGCAAATTACAAATCTTATTAAAAATCAATCATAAAATATATGAGAACAACACACTTTATCTCAAACTATCAAATATTTGTATGATTTTTATTTTTATGCACGTTCCATTTTCTCAGATTTTCTCTTGAATATTCTGCATCAAAATTAGGAATGCTTTTCCAAAACTCAATAAATGCAGAACATTACATTTGCCAGGAAATGTGTTTATTTTTACATAGAGAATATAATATATTCGCCCTATTTAATCTTAACTGTTTTAAATAAATGGCCCTAGTAAAATATAGTTTGCACTATGCAAGACTATAGGATGATTTATTCAGGCTTTTTCAAAAGTAGTTAAATACTTGCATACGTATGAAAATAATTGTTCTAATTCTGTGTTAATTTCATATTTTTGTATTTCTATGCAATTATTTATTTATCATTTGTCGTTTCCTAGGAGACCTTTGTAGAATGCAATTGTATCATCTGGTATCTCAAAATACTTTAATAGTGCAGAAATTCCCTTCTTTTTCTTTTTCCCTTTCTTTATTTTTGCTAACCATGCTATATTTTGGTAGAACAATGGCTGGCAATAGTGCTGGATGGCCTGGTTTCCTCCTAAGAACTTGAACTTTAACAGAATCTTGGTGGAATGTGCCTTTCGCTGATATGTAGTTTAGGATGGCTCAGTTGGTTAGTGAATTGGCCTTCTGGTGCCAAGGTCAGGGTTCAAACCTTGCCCAGACCAGTATTTAGTGTGCTTAAAAGTGACAACCTCATGTCAGTAGATCTGCTGGCATGTAAAAACCTTCTGTGGAACAAGATTCCGGTACACTGGCAGCGATGGTATGATTCCTAAAATTGACAGCATTGTTAAGAAACAGAAAAAGTATATATAAATATAATTATCGATTTAGCCTTCTCTAGAGTAGCTCACATTTACCGACACACAAATGATGGCTGACTTTTAGGGGCACTTCATGCAAATGGTGCTTCAATATTTTTTATTTGTTATATACATAGTAAAACTTTGTTTATACATTTTAAGGGTGTCTTATAAACAAAAAAAGGTATGTGTGAAAAAGGCATAAAAGAAAGCATACATAAGGAAAGGAAAAAGGTGTGAATGGGGAGAAAAACAAATTATACAAAACTCGTATTAGAAAAAAATACTATTACTGTATAAGAAATCCAACAACTTCTGGATTTTGTGTGATGACTATGATGAGCTATCAACATCATGCTGGATGCCAGCCACTATGTGATGTGTCGGGTAAGTGTGGATGGTGTCTTAGGATTGTGAAACAGGGTGTTTTTTGTGCAAAGTGTGATTATGTTTTCATTGGGACTGTGTGAATACTAATTGTGAAAGTGTAAGTCAGGTTTGGTTGTGTGAACTGTGTAGACCTTAGTGACAAGCCATGAGAACACCATACTAAGCCTGCATAAAGAATTGTAACTTGCTAGATCTGAAATTGAAAGTCTGAGATGGGGAAGTAAATGTAGAAATAAATCACCGGAATTTAAAGTGTATTCCAGTTGAAAATGTAGGTGTAGTTTTGGGTGTGCTCGTGACAAATTACCTGAGTTGGAGCTGAGTAGCAGGTTCTCAATGATGGCAATGGCAGAGGCGGGATCTTCCTTGGCTATGCCAGAAGAAGTGCCTACTTCTTCGTCACTGGAGACAAGGCCTGCTATCAGGTCCAAGCAGGAAAGGGGTTTTCTGATGCCAAATGAGAGTGTTAGTTTTAGGTACTAGTCATACGAGGCGCATTAGAGAAAGATTCCAGGCAAAATTGGGGGAGGAATATACTGTTACAATTATTTTCAACTCCAATGCTGGTTTAAGCCAGTTGGTGGGGAATGTTAAATCTTTTACAAAGGATCTCGATAAAGGAGATCATACAGTAATAGTGGGGGGACCTGGAAATAGTTTGGATAGGAATCTCAATCTCAATTGAGATGGACATGGACCACATTGCTAAGGCCAGTAGCCACACTAATGTGAGCTTTGTGAATCTCTTCTGGAGATATAACAAGTCTTGGATTAAAAGGGCAGTTAATCACAGGCTTGATTGCTTTCTTAGTTGAGAGGGAACGGGCCACATTAGAATTGTTGACATGTCATCCATTGAAAGGTATGGTTACAATAAACAAGGCTTGCATCTGAACTCTTGAGGCAAGAATATGTTGATGCATTCCATTGCTGAGAGTCGTTCATGCACAACCATGGATAGTTGCTGTAATATTCCTGATCTTGTTACTAGTAATGTCGCTCCTTTTTTTTTTAGAGTAAATCAGATAAATAGAACAGTAAATGTTTCAGAAATAAAATAGCAACCAGATAATTATTTCAAAATCTTCTCGGGCTTCTAGCCAGGTTAGAAGCCCGAGAAGATTTTGAATTAACACGTCACCAGGAAAGCCTCAGTTCTTATTTTATTTCAGATAATTATTGTTCTATGTCATTAAAAAAAAGAGAACTCACTCACAGTATTTCAAGGTTTAAGATATAAAGTAAATGAATTATTAATTAGTTTCAAATCTGAAAATTTAAGTCTGGATATTTTATGTATCACAGAACATCAATTTTAGAAAAACAGGAAATATTACATTTTTCAATGGATGGTTATAAAACAGCAGCTTGATACTGTAGACAAAATCTCTCTAAAGGAGGTGTGAGTATCTTTGGTAAGAATAGTATAAGCTTTGACATTATTGATCTTGAGAAGCACTGTCTGAAACAAATCTTTGAATGTTGCTCTATTCATATTAACACAGTAAACCAACTAATTATATTAGCAGTATATAGGGCTCCCACAGAAAATCTTGACAACTTTCTACACAACTTATATGTTATTCTAAAACTTGTCTTCAAACCAAAGATTCAATTTATTTTGTGTGGTGACCTGAATATAGACTTCTTGATAGCAATCAAAAGCTGCAAATTTGTTCACTATTAAGATCACAAATCTTATGCATACACCCATTTTTGCAACTAGAATACAAAATAATTCCAAAACAGCTATCGACAATATTTTTAAAAATATGTCTAAAAAGGAGCATCATGAAATACAATTCTTTATTAATGGACTTTCAAACTATGATGGACAACTAATCCAAAATTATTTTTATACTCCCAATTCCAAAAAAGCAAACCGAGTAACCAGCTTTAGAATTATACATAAAGAAAGCATATAGTGTCTTAAAGTCAAACTGTCCGAAGAATCAAGAGAAGTAATGTATAAATTAAACAATATAAATGACAAGTCTAACTGTTTCTTAAACACCTTTGTAACACTCCACAGCTCCAGTTTTCCATTCCATGTAAAGAAAATTAATAGAAATTCTAAAACTGATTGGCTAACACAAGATATGAGAATATCATGTAGACATAAAAGAGAACTTTATATAGATACTAGAGAAAATAAGTGTGGTAGATGTAAACAACACTATAAAATGTACTGCAGAATTCTAAAAACAGTTATAAATGCAGCTAAAAAGCTTTGCTATGAAAAACAAATAGCCCTTGCACAATAAGCCTAGTACTATATGGAACATTACTAAAAAAGAGACTAGTAAATATCACTTGAAAAATGATATAAAAGAAATTAAAGTAAACCAGTGGTCACAAATAATCCCCAGCAGATAGCAAATGCATTTAATGAATATTTCATTCAGGTGGCAGAAAGTTTATTGACAAAGAAACAGCCTAAGAGAGATTCAATTTTATACCTTCAGGAATCCTTATGGAAAATTTTACATCCTTAGAGATATTACCCACAAATGCAACCAAAATAAAAAAGTAATACAATCCCTCAAAACAAGAATTCATCAGGATATGATGAAATAAGCACAAAAACGTAAAAAGTATGTGCTGACATTATTTGCAAACCTTTAAGTCATATATGCAACATACCCTTCTTAACAGGGACATTCCCAGACAGATTAAAATAACCAGTCACTAAACCATTATACAAGAAAGGGAAAATCTCAGAAATGTCAAACTATAAACCAGTATCTTTACTTATAGCTTTTTAAAAAAATCTTTCAAAAAATTATGTTTCAAAGAATTGATCACCATCTATATAAATTCAATATTTTAGCAAACAGAGCAGTTTATATTCAGGTAGAATATATCAACCCAGTGATGTCATTTTAACTAATGAAACTCTTAAGTCATTGGATGACAAACTTAATACACTAAGAATATTCTGTGATCTATCAAAGGCATTTGCTTGTGTTAATCATGAAATATCACACTACTGTATTAGGGGTAAAGGGTTATCAAACAGAAAGCAAAAGTTTATAATAAGTACTTCAAATAATAGCAATGCTTATTCTGAATGGTCTGAAATAAAGCATGGTGTTCCACAAGGTTATATTCTGGGTCCCTTATTATTTTTAGTGTAAATAAGTGATCTACCTGCAGTAATAAACAACAACGCCTATCCAATTCCTTTTGCGGATGACACAAGTATTATAATTAAAGAATACAATGTCAGTCAGATCCCAGATTCACCCAATAAAATCTTCAACACACTAAATAATTGGTTTGAAAGTAACAAAATTCAAATAAACTTTAAAAAAAACTAGCTAAATTAGTTTTTGCACAGAGCATAAAAAACATGGCAGACCTAAGGATAGAATACGAAAATAATCAGATTGCAGAAGCCTATAATACAAAATTCCTAGATCTTATGATCAATTGTAATGAATTGAAAACACCATATTGATTACATCTTACCCAAACTGACCTCTGCAGATTTTGCAATCCAAACTTTAATTCAGCTTATAAATAAGAGCATACTAAAAACAGGTTATTTTGCATATTTTTATTCATTGACCTATGAAATAATATTTTGGGGAAATTCAGTAAATACTAAAAAAATTGTTCATTATGCAAAAAAAGGTGATAAAAATAATGGTAGGGGCAAGTCGATTAACTCACTGCAAGCCACTATTCAAAATGTTTGGAATTTTACCATTAGCCTCGGAACATACTCTAGCCATATTGTCATTTGTAATACATAACCCATAAACATTTACAAAAAAAGGCAGATATTCATAACAGAGAGACCAGACATACATAGACCAACTGCATTGTTTCAAAACGTATTAAGTACACTCTTGGTCAAAAGAGAGTTTGGTACAATTTCCCCCTATTTCATGTGCGCTCTACCACTGTCAACTCAGAATGGAACATTTTGTATTATATCCCTTATTATTTTACTGACCAAGCAGATGCATTGGATCAAATCATATTATGTGCATGTGAATGATCGCTTGAAAACGTATTATGTACAAGTTTTATTCAGTTAAGTTTTACACTCTGCATTCAATCCACATGATTTTACTGATATTTTCCATATATAATTGTTATGCTCATTTGTCCCTAGGCTTATAAGTTATATGTCAGTTCATTGTGATTATCATGGAGTGAAGTGAACCTGTTGTAGAATAATCAAAAGGAAGTAGGAAGAGAGTCAAGAATAAAAAAACTAAATGCCAACATGAAGTTGAGGCTAGGTAAGTGTAATAAATGTATTATATATTTGATAACTTTTACTCAATACCATAGTATTCTTTTTTTGTTACATTTTGATATGCTCATTTTGAGTTGAAACTAATGGGAAATATTGTTATAGGTAACTACCAATAAATTACATAATATAAGGCATATTGCTAAAGGAATTTAATATTAGCTGATGCATACTAACAGTTTATAGCAATCAATGAATACATTCTATGCTTAAAGGTACACAAACTGCAATCCAGATCTATGAGACTTTGAATCTCCATGCTCTAACAAAAACGGGGGATTTAGGTGTTGCAGCATTCCTGTGTACTTTCTAGCGAAAGCATGGAATTTTGTGTATTCAACACCTAAGAGCTCATCAAGTTTGTCAATTAAGCCATATGCTAAAGGCTACATCTCCTAATCCCGGAGAACATCTAAGCATTATGAAGGCAATAGTTATTCAATCATTGTATCTTATGAGGTAAGTTCTAGAATTAATGCATTTTATGGTTTTTGTGGGGCTTGAGTATAGAGTTCACACGAAAAGTTGATCCATGTGGAGGCATGTTGACGTCTCACACTCACTTGGTACCTGTTAGTTGATACTTCCTCAAATGCTTATAACAATAAACAATTCAACACCTTTGTGCAGTGTATAGCCTATCCTAAAATAACCTATGTACATGTAGCTTACTCACGATATTCCTTGCAATGTTTAGCTTTATGCAGATGACCCTATTTATTAATTTATTTTATATCTTAAAAGCTTGAGAATGTTTTGTTAAATTGGTTATCTCCTTTCACGTGAAAACAAATGACCAAATGCAATCAGTATGCTCAAAATGTTTTCAACATTTATTTGGAATAGGACAAACCAAAGTAGCATAGCCAAGGCTGCCAAGGAAGGCCAGGGCATTGAGGAGATGAGATGAGATGAGATAGGAAAAAGGCTTTGTTTACCACCAAGAAAAGAAGTGTGACTGAGTTTATCTCATAACTAAGGGCAACAGAATCACATTACAGTAGAAAGAAAAGTCAAAGGCTTTATTTATCAGCTGACTTAAGCATCAAAAGATTATTCAAGATGTACAATGTGAGTGTTTCTGCTAAGCTTATGACCAAAAAGTGATTTTTCCACAATATTCTCTGCACACAACTTAACACTGGCTTTGGGTCACCTGCCACTGATGCATGTAGTTATTGTGCTCACATGGTATTTCAAATTAAATGTGAAGCAGATATTCAAAGAAAGAATCACTTACTGGCTAATCTGGGAGCACACTCAATCTAAAACGTTCCAACAAATTAACGAAAGCTTCCTTCCAGTACAAGAATTTTCTGCCTCGATTTGCAACAGGTACAGCCCCTTCCAAAATCATCAATTGGCGAAGCTTACTATTCCCGTCAGATATCATTTCATTTGTTGTGTGTCACTGACATCAGCAATAAGGATGCATCCTTCTTTACCTGGAATGAGACAGAAGATGGCAGAGGGGCAAACGAGGTGGCATCAGGTGTAATTTCTTATTTGGATGAAGCCCATTTTAAGTATTCAGTCACCACTATTAGACTTTTCACCGATGGCCGTGGAGGCCAAAATAAACACATGCACGTAATTCATTCTCTTGTTTATTGGCTCCAAAAGAAAGCATCAACCCATCTCAGAAATAATACTGTAATTTTTCCAATGAGAGGCCATTCTTATTTGCCTGCAGATTGCTTATTTGGAGTTGAATGCCTGCCAGCAAAAACGTTGTAACCTTCACTTTAATAGAATGCTAGATTTTCGCATAAAAATGTTGTATGTGGTAAGTGCAAGGCATGTGTGAAGTTATATTGGAAAACATGAACATTAAGTGCTTTTTATCTTTTGCTTTAATTTTGCCGCAGTTCGCCCAGATACAGAAATGTATTTGAAAAATTTGCATTTTGAGGCTTACAACGTTTTTGCCAGCAGGTATTCAGTTGTAGAGAAGGCTCTCTGAAAATGCTTTGATATCCCCACTCCTGCAGACCACAGAAAATGTTATAAGTCTACGGGAAAAGTAAGATCATTTGGAAATGATTGGGACATCAGAAATTACAAAACGCTCAACACAATTTAGGAAATTGGATGGAATAAAGGATATGAAGAGGGTAATTTTGAAGAAAAGTACGGTAAATGGGAAGACCCTCATCAGAGTATTGAAGTAGGTGTGATGACCCATCGAAAAAGTTTAAAACATTACTGAAACAAGAGGCAAAAATGGACCATGTGTTTGTACCTCCTGTGGCTAATAAAATTAGAGCTTTATTAGATGAGAAGAAGACAGATATAGATGATCTGAAAGCACAATATGGTGATAACTGGAGAGAGGTTGATAGTCTGCAGATTTATAAAGTAGGGCTAAATTTCAATGCAGCACCTGAAAATTGTGCCTGTTACATGAGGAAACAGGACTTCAAAGACTTTAATATGTTGTCCTAGTTCTGCTGTAAAAGTCAAGTTTTTGCTTCTATATAAACAGCAGAATTTGTAACTTCAAAATGAGTATTACTTATTTATTATGTTGTGATATTATCAACGTTATCAATATTAGTTGTCCCTGCTTACTCTATTCTGTAAGTATGAAATAGAAACATAAATTGAAAAACAGCTGATGAAATATTTCTTTAGAATGAATTGTTTGATCTCATCTAGTTTGTACTGACTAAACAGTTCAAAACATATTAAGTGAAAATTTTAAATTAAAATAAATTGCTAGCCAATAAAAATCCAATTTTGGTTTTTGCAAATTCTCAAACATTATCTCGTTATCTAAAATTTAGAATACAGGATTTCTTGTTTGGAAGAAAAACATTTTTCTTGATTTCTGAAACATTTTCTGCCGTGCACTTATACGTTTTGAAATGATGCTCCTCAAATACTTTGCAGTTATTCCAAAAAGTGGTTTACTACAAAGAAAAAAAATTTTATTTAATTGACTTCCCTCTTCTATAAAAGAATTGCAAATGAACAAAAACAAAGTTTAGATCAGAACTAAAAACATAACTTATCACTCACACCTTCTATACAGAGGATTTCATTCAGTCAAAAGATACTGATAATAATATAACATTGTAAATATAATAAACATGAATATTCTAAGAATGCATGATATGAGTAGATTTTTGGAAACAGACATGCAATTATAAATTATGCAAAACTGACACCTCTGAAAATGTATTCTCAGAGTTATTATTTGTAAATAAATGTATGAATAAATTTAATTCTTGACTTGATCTAGATCCTAGAATTTGGGCATAGACTCTAATCTCATATTAGGATCTACAGATTGCAATGTATGTTACATATGGCCAACATTAAATAAGTATATCTATTCTCTATGGGAGAAATAAAACTGAAATGTACGTGAACATGGCTATGGCACATATAAACATGCCTAGATTGTGTGCAAAAATACATAAATGAAAAGCAATAATACTGTAAAACATAACATGTAGGTCAAACACACAATATTTAAAACAATACATCTCTCGTATCAGAAAATTACAAGGAACATGATAGGCAGCAATTTCCTAAATCCACTGTCTACGAACTATGTGCTTGCATATTTGGGAATCATTTTTTTTTCTTTCTAACACATCACATAACCCAATATTTGAGGGAGTAGTTTCGGGAGCCATTGCTTTCATTTTTAATCTCAGGATTGTGATAACTGCATCATATACTCCTCAGAGCTATGATGCATCAGAGTGAGTGAGTAAGTGAATGAGTGGGGTCCAAGGGCTGTCAACAACTAGGTCATTTGGGCCTAAAGTTATGAAAAAGGAAAAATGTTAAAAAACTAAAATTTCAATGGAGGTAAAGAGTTAAGAATGCTACAAAAACAACAAAACCAGGTCATATGTGTTTGTTAAGGACAATAGAGGTAACAAACCATAGCACCTTATCACAGAGACAGGGTCATTTCCCAAAATTATGTTTAAATTAGCACTCAGGCTGATGCATTACTAATGTGAATAGAACCTTGGACAATTGAGTAATACATTGTGCTACACAGACAAACATTGCAGGTCTGAGAGAGAGATGCTAGCTCAGTATGGATAAGATAGCCATGTGCAACGTTTGTCTGTGTGGCATAATGTATTGGTATAGTTATAGAGCAATAACTTCTTGTCCTCATGAAAGCATTCGTTGAAATTCCCAAGGATTATTTTTCTTCTAAATCTATTATCCAGTTACAAAAGAGTGTGTATTTCTTTGAATGGCAGGGATGCGGTATGAGGAGATGCTTAACCAACAATGCTTGGGTGGGAGGGAGGCACGGTGGACAATGCTACATATAGCTGAAAGATTTACCTATTTCAGTTTAGTGTTAGTTTGTTATTTTGCAACCTTAGCAGTGGTCAAGCTTTTGTTCTGTGGTTTTCTTTATTTAAGTGTATACTCAAGTGTTTGACTTTTGAAATGCTGAAAATAAAGTCTTTGAAGACTTCTGTAATACACCAAGGTTGCAAGAATTTCCAAAGTTTGGATGAACAAATTGTTGCCAAGCATGCACCAAACACTTTAGTACATAAATTTATTGTATTTGTTTAGCTGGAAGATGGAGTATACCTTTTAGTTCTCCAATGCACAAACTGCACTATTTTTTTCCTTTGTTAAAATTCCAAACCACAGCTTATTGGAGTTTGATACCACATGTCTAAGAGAGATTGTATAAATTTCTTAAGATTTTAATTTTAAAAACAAAATCTTATTCAAAGTACAACACAATTAATAAATATGGTCATTTTATTTTAATAAAAACCTATTAAGTTGGCTTAATTTAGCTTTTGTTGAGATTTTGCAGGTATCAAGTGAGAAAAATCTCATTTAACTCCACGTCTTTCAAGTTTTATTATGTGTAAATTATATTAATGCCATATCGAGGGAAGTGTTTTATTGTTAGAACCAGCTGAAAAACTCAATGGCGTAGCTAGGACTTGATCATGGTCTCCCACTCTGCATGTAGTTCCTCTAATCAATGTTCATCCCCGTCCCAGACAACCAACCGGTACGTCTCATAATTTCAGAGATCACCTTAATGGTGACTTACATATAATAAGTACTTAGTATCTGAGTAATATTCAAATAGTCATGCCAATTATTGGGCAATTTTATTAATATATTGTAATAATTATATACTAATACCAACCAAGAGTAGTGTTTTATTGTTAGGACCAGATGAAAAACTCAATGCTCAAAACTCAGGATTTGAACACAATTCTCCTGCTCCTCATGTTTACCGGGTAAAAAAACATGAATCAGTTTTGAATATTGCATGTCATACTGGAATGTTTTCACAGTAGCACAATGGTTAGAGCAACCACAAAGAGACCTGGGTTCAATCCCAAGTGACCGCATATGAGATTTGTGGTGGACAAAGCAGTGCAGGGGTGGGTTTTCTCCTGGTTCCCCAGTTTCCCCCACCATCACATTCCACCGGTGCTCCATCTTCATTCCATGTATCACCACTGTCATCGCCTGCAGTGCCACAAGTAGTAAAAGCGGGTATTAAACACTACAAAATAAAAACACAAAGAGAGCGAGAGAACCATGCTCAAGTCCTACCTGTGGCAATAAATTTTTCAGCTGATTCTAACTGTAAAACACTATTCTTGATAGGGCATTAATATAACATTGCAATATAATAATAAAAGTACCCAATAGTTGGCATAATTATGTAAATATTATCCAGATATTAAGAACTTACGTTATGTAAATTGCCATTAGGGTGTTCTCTAAAGTTATGAGATGTACCAGCTGGTTGACCGGCTAAAAAAAATAAAGAAAAACCATGAATCAGTTGGAGGATTGAATGTCATATCAGTATGTTGTCACAGTAGCTCAATGATTAGTGACACCACATGGACATTGGGATTAATTAAACCCCAGCTTGGTTTTAATAGTAAAACATTACCCTTGGTAGGGAGTTAATATAACATTACAAAATAACAATAAAATTGTCCAGTAGTTGGCACAAATAGGTGAATATTTCCCAGATACTAAGTACTTATGATATTTAAGTACTGACTTGAATCGATTGTAACACATTTCCATCACTTACATTGTTTCATCATTAAGGACATGTTTTGGAAGTGCCATTGCTTCCAATATCAACTTTGAAACAATGTTAAGTGATGTAAATGTATTACAATCAAATCAAATTGATACTTTACTTATAGTATGCATCATGTCCCAAAATCCACATCATTTCAAGTACTTATGATATGTAAGTCACTTTTAAGTTGTTCTCTGAAGTTATGAGATGTACCACATGAATCAGCTGGAGGATAGAATATCATACCAGCATCTTCTCAAGGTAGCTCAATGGTTAGAGCAAATGCCTGGAGAGCACAAGAACCATGTTCAAATCCCAGCTGTCGCAATGAATTTTTCAGCTAGTTTTAACAGAAAAATACTACCTTTGATAGGATATTAAGATAACACATTAAATGTAATAATAAAGTTGTCCAATGCTTGGCATAACTATATGAATATTACCCAGATACCAAGTACTAACAATATCTAAGTTATCATTATGGTGTTCTCTGAAATTACAAGATTTACCAGTTAGTTGACCAGATAAAAAACATGAATCAGTTGGAGGATTGAATGTCATACCAGCATGTTGTCACAATAGCTTAATGGTTAGAGCAACTATCTGGAGAGAGGGAGAACTGTGTTCGAATCCCTAATGTGGCAGTGAGTTTTTCAGCTGGTTCTAACATGCACAAGGTGCTACACATCAGGGAAATGTGTTGCAAAAAGCAAAATTGAAGTAGTCTCTACTAACATAATCAAATAATTAAACAACCAAAATTGAATTTATTGCTGACCTTTTCCAAGCCATTGTTGCAGCAAATAGTCTGTTTAATTGCTCTCGGTTATCGTCATTGCCACAGAAATATTGCATCAGAATCCGCCATAAGAAAGAATTATGTTGACAGTACTCATGAAGAGACTCTTTGTAGAATATGTTCAGAGGCTGATGATTTATGTATGGCTTTTGGTAGATGAAACTAGACAACATGGGATGCTATATAGCTTCTTAATTGTTGAAAGTTGCATTCTGATGCCCCTTCTAAGGACTATTTAGTATGTAGTTGACAACTAACCCAAACCAACAAATAGACAATAGAACAATTCATGAACAATGGTCAAAAAATATTGTTTTCCAACAATATCAATGAGAATAAAGTACCACTAATTTATACTGATGCAGCAGCCTATATGATTGCCACAATACAGTTACTAAAAGTTTGTAGTTCACATTATTTGCCTTGCTCATAGCATAAATCATGCTGCACAGCAGATTAGGTTATAGTTTCCTATGATCAATAAATTGATTTCTACCATAAAAGATCAGATGTGTTCCAATCGCATGATTTTCTTTGACTATTCAGCAAACTGTTCTTGCCAAACATTATTCTTCTATCTATGTCATGCTTCTCGAGATAAACATTAGCAGAAATGGACTTATTAGTTAGTTCCTTGTAATCAGAAGGGAAATAACAGAATGTACTAGGCTAAAGCAACAGTCAAACCTTTTAAAAGAAGTTTCTATATGATTGTCATTGAAATTTGTTTCTCTTTCCATCGCCTGGAGCATTATATGATCTTAAAATGCTGCATAATGATGACAATGATTTTTTTTAATATAATAAAAGAAAGAAAGATAAAATGAAAAGAAAAGAAAACCTGTAAAATGCATATATCTGCATTCAGTCAAAACTTGTCAACATCCAAACATGCCATCACTGATTGCTTCAGTTGAGCCCTTCCCAACCTTTTCCATTGTTGCTCTTGAATGCAGAATACACAGTTTGTCTGGATTTGATCCTGCTATCCATGGCTTGATAGGTTAGCTACTCCTATCTTATCTTAGACCATATGGACATAAATCCAGATGTCAGGGTTTGTACTATTTCATGGAGTTATCCAATGTTATCCATTGGTAAACTGGGTTATTTAATCTGCATAGGATATTATATCATCTCCATATCGCTAAAGGGGCTAGTATTGAAACCAATAACAGAAATATCTCAGAAATAGTAAACTTTACAAAATATCTGTATATAACTTAAATTAGGTTTTTTTAACAAGATCTACATATTTTTTTTGTAGTAAGCTTTTGTTTTATCCCTTACGAGCATTCAGAATGAAGAGGTTTCAGGGTCTATCTCCAGGAAATTTGGGATATACATTTTATTTGCCTGTTATCTTTAATATACAGCACTAATCAAAATTATTAGAACTAATTTTTAGAAAATTAAAACTCTCTAAAAATGTCTCATGTAAAGGTATAGTTTGGAGTGGGGGGATTTTCCTGAAAACATTTGTGTCGCATCCTTGGAAGATACTTAATTTAAATACCAAGTTTTTTTTTGTTTTTGAGTTATGCTACACACACACACACGCACGCGCACACACACACACACACGGACCCTTTTCTAAAAATGCTTTTTGTAGATTCAGGTGTCCTCAAAACATGTACTTATAATTATACAATTTATATAATACCTTCTCTACTTACTATTGTACATATGTGCTAGAGAAAGTAAAAAGGTATTTAAGATGCCAACAATAGTCCAAGTTTTCCAAGAGAGATTACCCAATGTTGCTCTTTCACAAGAATTTGTATATACCCATTGGAGAACAGGCTGCTGAATATCACAGTAACCACTTCAACGAAGTTGAAGATGATGTGTTAACCCAATGATGTAACATTTTTATTGAAAAACTTGTGCTCTGAAATACCATTTTTTAATGCAAAAATTCCTCGGTGAAGTATTTGCTAACATAAGCTACCTAGGGATTTTCAACAAGATGTCTACTTAATGAAGGATTTATTTCACTTACAAAAACACACTGTGCTGGTGATGGAACATGAAGTATCACATCCCTCACATATTTTTAAGTTATTATGATGGCAAACACTAATATCTGGTGAAGCGGTATATAGTCACTCTCATTTTCCTCTTTCTCATTATCATCAGATTCTGACAGTACATCAGTAAACATGTCGTCACAAAGTACATCAGAATCCTCACAAAATAATAGCAAAAGCTTTCCATTTTCCACTTGTATGCATCAGCCACTGATATTGTTTTACCAGTCATGGAATGATGTAAGTTCGGTGGCTTCTAGGAGAAATTATTCACTCAGAGCTTTCTTTTACAAATTCAATTAATAGGCACTGACAGCTTTTGGGTCAGAAACATATCTTAGGTACTTGGATGATATAATCAATCCAATCAGTAATGTAGCATGCATGAAATTATTGCCAACGCAGATGGCAGAAAGACCTGTCATTGTACAGAATGGGTAAATTATGCAATGACGGACCAACCCACTAAGTGCATGAATGGGTTAAGCCAATTAGATGATTCTGCTAGCATTATTTCAGCAAAGAAACTCTTGACAGCATCTAGCATTCAGCAGGACCTAGTGTTTATTACATCCTATTAAACCTTTCTTGTTCATGTCATTGCATTACTTGAAGCTTCAGGAAAGCTTTGTATGAGCACATGTAAATATTCAGTGATATGCAGAAAAAGACAAACTGTTCCTAGTTCTATAGGGAATATAGTACAAGGTAAACTAGAGAAAACTCTGCAGAGAAATACAGAGCTGAAGAATCTTTGTGCTGCTTCAGACATTCTGTAGGCAAAATAACCGACATTCAGTGTAATATTTCTAATCCACCTATTGAATTTTCTAATCCACCACAATTGAAATTTCCTCCTGCAGAGCATTCATTTTCCACATATAAACTTGTTAAGTGAAAAGTGACATTTATTTTCACTATAAAATTACTATGTGCACACCTTTTCTTCAATGCTCAGCTCCCTAGTCTTCATTCAGTAGGATTTGTGCAATTTCAGAAGCAGAGCAGAGTGTCAACAATGAGACATGAAAAATGCCCATCACCCTAAAATCTGGTAGCTTCATTGCTAAGGTTTCCTTCTGTCTGTAGATCCCAGAGTTCATACACAAGCACATACTCTTGTTTTGCTTAATTCAACTAGTTTGCAGTAATTAGACAACCTATTCACCATAATGGCTGAGGGCCTTAAAGAAAGAAGCTTTCTTTGGTTAACAAAACTGTGGAAAGACAGGTGGGCAAACTCTCCCTTCTTTCTCCAAGCTCTTGCTTCCACATCAAACATCTAAGACAAGATGTGAACAAAGTACTTAATGAACTTTTTCTTCCAAAACTTATATGCAATATTACATTTTCATGTAAATTTGTGTATTACCTATTAGTGATCGTCTAATAATAATAATAATAATAATAATAATAATAATAATAGATGGGCATATTTCTGTGCACTATATAATTAGGTTGTTTAATCAAGGTCATTGATAGATGTGGATTTTAATAAATTTGTTATGCAATTTGAGATATTTCAGAATATAGGTCATTTAATTTGAATTAATGATTTTTATAATAAGCCTATTTTCTAATTTTAGGCATCTAAAATTGCATTTAGCAGTCTAAAGTCTAGTGATAACTATGACAATAGAGCACAATGTAACACATCCATTAAAAATTACCAGAAACGTTATTACTATTCTGCAGCATATGCATGTAATTCCTAATATCTTTAAAACTGCTACATCCACAGAAATGCATAGTACCTATACAAGAAGAACTTTACCAACATTAGGATAGGTACATATATCCCCAATTCCTTTTATTACAGAAGAGTGTTTTCTTATAATAATTCAAATTAACATGTACATTGTGAGCATATCTAAATATGCTTAGTTAGTTCTGACATTACACCATTTATATTCTATAGCACACCTTTTATTTGTTAAGGAAATGCTTAGAATTTCAAGAAAAGAATTTAAGGAAGAATGGACGGAGTTGAAAAATAAATTGGGGCAAATTTGGAGAAGGAAAATTTTATAAGTGGATTTTGGAAAGGAGTTAGGAGGAGATTTGAAGGTATTGTACCTATTTATCTGTATCATCGATTATTATTATTATTATTATTATTATTATTATTATTATTATTATTATTATTATTATTATTCTAGGTGGCACTGTGGGTGAGTGAACACTCGCCTCCCATCTAGGTGGCCTAAGTTCGATCCCAAGCACCCACATATGGGATTTGTGGTGGATAAAGTGGCATCTGGGCAGGTTTTCTCCAGCTCCTCCAGTTTCCCCCACCACTCAATTGCTCCAGCATTGCTTTTCCAGTCATCAACTTCGCTTACATTTCATATCATCCACTTCCTCATGTTCATGCCTGGTTATGGGCCGACCCCTCGTAACAGGTTCTCCATTCTGTGGTTTCATGCCATAGGCTCCCTGGTATGCTTCTGATCCCTATGCAATGGCTTATAAGTCCTAGGGGGTGTCAGTCCTATAAATATGGAGAGGGTAAGCCAATTGCAAAACAAATTATTTCAGCTCAGCTTCTAAGAAAAATAAGATTTTTCAATGATGAAGCTGATAAGATTCAATTTGAACATATAACTGATTTTGTAGCATTCTTATATGACAATAGCGATTGAAATGTGTCCTTTTAAGTGAAGGAAACAAAACAAACAAAAAAGGAGATGACAATTTCCTTCTTACATCCAAAGCACCTGCCAAATCATTTGCATATCCCCAAAAACATCCTGACTGTTTCAGCAAACTCTTGTGCAAGCTGAATTCAAAAACAGCACCTTGCCATAGTTATGTTCTAACAAAGAAAAAGATGAACATGGCCATCCAAATTTTACTGAAGAACTGTAGGTATGTTATCTAAATTTCTACAACTGTAATTATGTTTGTTTACGATAACAAACCCCATATGGTTACTGCATACCCTGTGTTAGAATTTTAGTTAAGAATCATCCCAGGGACACTACTTTGAAATTTTCACTTTAAACTAACAAAAGATCGCCATATATTGCATAAATATTTTTTCAAGTGTAGATATTGCAGGTTTGTGGGTTTTGTTTCCTTTATTTATGGTTAATTTTTCTTTTTTATTAAAGTATGTTGCATATCAAACTTAAGCTGTAAAATGAGGTTCAAATCACATATATAGAAGTAAAAGAATCTTAGCTCTGAAGGCTTCCAAGACAGATCTGTGTGCCAGTTTTTAAATTTTGCAACAGCCTTAAGTAAAAAATGAAGGATTGAAATTTTTTTAAAAATATTGTATTCATTACTCATGATGAAGTAAAATGCATAATCCAAAAATGAGCACAATACATGACATTGAGAGTTAAATCATTGGTTGATTTGACATGGAATAACATGAAACTTCTCTGCCCATAATATGTATGTTTTATACACTGATTAGATACTGGTACAATTTCGTGGCTTCATTAATTATATACTACACATAATTATTGTCTCCTTAGCGCGGTGGTAGCGCAGCTGCCTACCAAGCGGGAGACCTGGGTTCGATCCCCAGTACCGGCGTGGGGATTTTTCCCCCGCTGGGAGACCTGGACCGGGGTGCACTCAGCCTCGTGAGGTCCCTGGGGGGCCAATTGAGAAGCTACTTGATGGAGAAGTAGTGGCTCCAGGTCGTGAGGACCGCATTAACCAGCCGGGAGGGGCTCGAGGCGCTGACCACGTCTCACCCTCCAATACTGCACCCCATCCATGACTTCTGTAGTGGACCGAGATGGGGGACGCAGCGGCCGGGCGGTAATACTTATACAAATAGGGCCAACCTATCCTAAAATTCTTGCTAATATATTGATAATAATCCTAATTATTTTAACGGGATGACGAAAACAAGCATTGCTTGTAAGAACACTGACACACATGCAGAGAGAGAGAGTAAACATATATTGCCGTTACACAAATAAATTTCATGATTTTCACCCATTAGTGGCAAATTTTCAATCAGTTTTTGAGATATTTAACAACTGAACATACAGCAGGTAATCAAAGGTCTTACAGTCAGGGACATTTAAAATGAGTGTTCTATTTACAATGATGGATTACAGTTTTTCTTCAAAATAATCAGTTTTTCATTGCTAGTAGTTCTTCTAGAGCAGGCATCCCCAAGTCGAGTCAAGGTCGCCTGAGGGCGCACGGGGCTGAACATTATACACATTGCAGGCAGCGCATCTACACAGTCCAGTATATCCAAGCAGTGGCAGTGTAACGCTACATTTTAGTACTGTGGTGTCCTACTTACGATGGCTGGCACATCCGCGTTGGGAAGACGGACGTTCACACCTGTGATGTTTCGAGCAGAATGGAAAGAAAAATTTCTGTTTATGGAAGAAAATGACACGGCAAAATGTTTAGTGTGTTACAAACTTCTAAACAAAATAATAAATATAATTTGCAACGCCATTACACTATGTTACGCACACAATTATGGTAAATACAAAGACACTGAACGCACGTGTGTTGTTGCAGATCTGAAACGTAAAATGAACAAGGAAGATGTAAATACTCGTGCTAGAGTAATTAGAGTGAGTTACAAATAGCGTCACGTATTGCCAGGAACATGCGATCCTTCAGAGAAGGTGAGGTGGTAAAACAATATTTAATTGATGAAGCTGAAGAATTGAGCCCAGAGTATGTACACGATTATCAATCAGTCAGTTTATCCACCTCCACGATAACACGTCGTGTGGAGGACCTTGCAGGTGATATTCGGAGTCAGTTGTCTGAGATAACTATAACATCCATTGCATTTTCTCTTGCAATAAGTGAGAGCAATGACATAACCGACGCTGCACAACTTGTCGTCTACATCAGAGGCATGAATAAAGATCTTGAAATAAGAGAAGAGTTGTTAGATACTGTGCCGATGAAGCATACAACTGGATCCGATATCTTCAGTTGCATCGAGGGAACGATGGAACAGTGTGAACTTCCATGGCATAAAATGGTGTTGTTAGCTACTGACGGAGCACCGGCTATGTGTGGAAAGAAACAGGGTGCTGTGGCATTGGTACAACAAAGAAGGAAAGAATTAAACATACAAATGGAACTTATACCGATGCATTGCATTTTACACCAAGAAAACGTATGTGCCAAGATCATTCGTCTGAGCAATGTAATGAATATCGTTGTGTGAACAATTAACATCATATCTAAAGAGCTTAATCACAGAGAGTACTTGTTGATATTGACAGTGAGTATGGGGATTTGCTTTACCACATGGAGGTAAGGTGGTTAAGTCGAGGAAATGTTCTGCAATGTTTTTTCGCTCTCAGGAATGAAATTGCTTTCTTTATGGATGTACATGGTAAACTTGTTCCAGAACTTCAAGATCAGATGTGGGTAAATAATTTGGCTTTTCTTGTAGATTTAACCCATTATCTTAATGAACTGAATACCACACTTCAGGGTAGAGAGCAGATTATCACTGACTTATTTTGTACCACAGAGGCATTTAAACAAAAGTTACGTCTTTGGGAGCACCAATTTAGTAATGTGGTGACGGTACATTTTCCGAACCTAACCTCAGTGATTCAGTGTGTAGAAACCTTATACTTTGATGAATATATAACCATACTGTGCGACAATTGCGAGAAGAATTTGAACATAGATTCCAGGACATTATACCACTTGAGAAACAATGTAAGTTATTTGCAACACCATTTTCAGTAGATATCTTTGATAGTCCTGTTGAATTGCAGTTGTAAATAATGGATATGTAAAATGATATTAAGTTAAAAGATAAATAGCAAAATAGAAAAAGTATAAACCATTTCTACAACTTTGTAAGACGCGAAAGATTTCCTAAAATCCAGAATCTAGCACTGTTTTCCTTAATGAAGTGGACTCAGTCACGTCACAGAAGCCAATTAAGTGATGAACACTTGAAAGCATGTCCCACTTATCAAACAGCTAGTTGAAAACAGACATCTGCAAAAATCACGGCGATTGTCGGATGGCTAAGAAAGAGTAGTTTTCATAGACATTTATTTGAAGAAAATTATGTTTATTTGTATTGTTTATACTTGATTGAATTGCATAGTAACAGCAAGAAAAAAGGTCTATGTCATATTACATTATTTATTTAGTTTATTAGTTTTATACGAGTGTTTGTATTTTGACAATTGAATTTCCTGCCAATTAGATTTTATTTTGTATTAAGTGAATAAAATACTGCTATAATTATTATGTAATTGACAGAGAAAGTGTAAGTTAATTCACACAATCGTAGCTCCGCCACTGTAGCACCTTCATTTCATGCCCGCAACCGCACAGTCAGGGCTTGAGGGCTTTTACTGCTGCCCGAGCATGTGGTCTGTTGGGCATGCCTGTTCTAGAGCCTTTGACCTTGTTACTTGAGAATTTGGATCCTTCTTCAGTCACAAATTCATTGAATTCCAATGTGCAAATTGCTTAAAAAGAATGTAAAGAGTTACTAAATAACTTATTTTAAATTTTACTATGCTGCTTCCCTACATACAGCTGTTGCTATTAAAATACACTCGAAGGTTACCAGCAGCACATGCAGGAACTATGGATCATGCAAAGTAGCAAACATTAGCCTAAAAGGTAGTGAAACTCTTATTAAACTAGTCCATCATATAGCATGCTTGAAACATGTATAAAACGTTAAATTAGTTCATCTTTCTCACAAAAATAATATAATAAAATAATAATTTGTAATAACAAATAACAGGCTACAAAATGAAGAACAAGAATAAGATGACACTGCTAAATGCAATAATGATTCAAATAATGATAAATAAGACAATGGAAGAGCTAATTCATAGCTATTAAGGTACATCTTCAAATTATTGTGAAGTAGGCTAGAATAGTCATACAGTGTAATAATACATAAGGACGAGATATAATTTCACATGCTATAAGGGAGCAGTGTTTATTGTAAAACTTTCATACTGAGTGCCATTCAGCAACAGCCAGAGTCAACAGCTAGGGACTTCCCTGCTGAAGTGATAACCTCAATTCTAGGAAACTAACCATGTCGTTTTGTATTACTAACACTGTTATTTTACCAGCCTAATAAAAAGCAACCCAAACTCCTCATAAAACCTGTTCAATACATAGGTAGCTGAAAGTAGTAAAAACAGTTTGAGGAACCAAAATGTTGCACGTAGCAAACCGTAAAATTGTGTAGCCTCACCAAAATAAAAGTAGTCCTATTCGCTACTTGTTGCCAATCTGGCAACCCTGCCTACACACAGGGTTGGACACCAGCTAACTCCACTTAATTATGCTTTAGATAAAAATTATAGTGCAATATAAGTACTCACAACTGATGCTTACACCAACTGTAAAGCCAAGACCAGCAATGAACATAAGTTTTTGGTCAAACTTCCACAGGCAAACCAGATTTGAAAGTGTTGAAAACATTAACATGTGCAGATTTGAAATCCAGTAGATTAGCAGTTAACAACCTTTTTTACGATGATCTGAGTTGGGCGAACCACTGACTTTTAAATAAGCATATAGTAAACATGTACAAAATTTAATTCCAAGCAAAACTACCCTTCTTGATTTATATTAATGACCTATCCTTAGCAATGAGAAGCATAGTAACTACTATTCTGTTTGCTGATGATACTAGCATAATAGTAACAGGCGATAACTTACAGGGTTTTGCACCAAAACTGAATAATGCATTTAGAGCAATATTCAATTGGTTTAAGACCAATAAACTCACATTAAACACTGATAAAACTAAGGTCTTGAAATTTACAGCATACAATTCAAAAAATCTTGCTCTGCAGATAGGCATTAACAAAGTTGCACTTGACCAAACCTCTCATATTAAATTCTTAGGTCTCCAGGTTGATAGGCATCTGAATTGGAAAGCTCAAATAGAGCTTACTAACTTAAGATCAACATTATTTGCACTTAGATCATTAAATTCATTTTGCCTAATCTATACATTAAAGCAGGTATACAATGCCTATGTTTGTTCGGTAATGAAATAGTCTTATATTCTGGAGCAATGCGGTTGAAAGTCAATGAGTTTTTATATTACAAAAGAACTACGTATGGCATCAACCTGTTTCAAAGGCTGAACATTTTGACACTTCCTTGAGAATACATTTACATGCTCACGTGTTTCCTCATCAAAAATCAAGAATACTTTGCAAAAAATGTAAATCTATATAATATAAATATTAGTCAAAGAATGAATTTACACAAACCAAGTGTTAGCTTAACTTGTTACCAAAAAAGGAGTATACAGCGAATGTGTCAGAATATTCAGTGCCCTTCCCAATGACTCAAAATTATTATTTTTGGGAAAAATAGAGAGGTACAAGTCTGCTCCTAAAAACTCCCTACATAACAATGCCTTTTACTCAATAAAAGAGTTTATGAATGATCATTAAAATATTCTCTGCCATAAGGGAAATGTAATGTCATTGTACTGATTTTTAATGTAATGCAAAAACATAAATAAATAAATAATTAGTGGTGGTGGACAAAATGGTTATGTGACAGTTGGACAGTTGATTTTCTGTATGACGTGTTCAATGTCCCCGAGCCTTGCTTGATAAAGGAACCAAACAAACAAAACAAACGTTTAATAATCTTAAATTAACTTTATCCTTATGGTTTAAAACCTAAAGTTACTCTAGTTACAGCTTAAAAGTTACACAATGAGAAGGACTAGTTGCAATACTAAATACAAGAAATTACTCACCTTTTGCTTGGAATTCAGTGAGAAGATTGCACCTACTTTCCACAAGACAGATCTTTGAAGTCACAAACCACAGAAGTTAAATAAAGTCTCAAATCACTTTCTGTGTTTATTTTTTAAATAGGCATACAAAGAAAACAACTTTTTGTACAAATATATGGATGAAAAGGATAATAAAGCCATTATGACTTTATTCAATAACAATGGGTACTCCTTTAAGCTTCACAAAAACCAATGAATGACAGAGATTTATAACTTTTCTGTAACTGAAAATCACTGGAAACTTCAAGAAATTACTCCATTTACACATAAAGTGAATCTAAAATTGTTGACTCTTTGAAAGGATTGCAAATTCAATTGTTATTATTGATATAGCATGGAAATATTCTCTGATGGTTTCTCAAAGTCCCTTCAAATGTTCTTTAATCATGTTCTTGACATTTTCATACTAAGAAAGATAATTTTCCACCAGGAAGTCGTAAAGGATATCATAGCACACGACTTGATTCCTACTGAAACACATTTCCTAAAAATTAAGTTTTTTAATGAATGATTCAATATGATCTTGCACAATATAAACATATATATTTGACCCCTCCAGAGATAAGTTTAAAGTGTTAATTTTTGAGAAAATGTCTGCCAAATAAGCTACAGTCTGAACTTAGATTTCATGTTCCATGCACTTTACTTTGTGAAAGCTATGGCTGGTGAGAAAAATGTAAACCTTGTATTTAAGGCATACAGTCTGGAAATAATTCTACCTCAAGAAAGCCACCTAACTTCAATGTGAGACAATAAATACTAATAAATGCTTCCAATTTCCTTACAAAGCATACAAAGGGAATTTACACAGCAAGACTCAGTAAAATTAAATATTTTCACTGCATCATCCAGAACAGATTTCATCCTTCAGGCATGTCTTTGGAAACAAGAGCCTGTCAATTAATGCAACAATGTGTCAAAGAAGCATTTGGCGCTACCGATTTCATTTTGGCAATAAATCCTGCATAGCACCCTGTCATAGATTTTGCACCATCTAAACAAATGCTACTCAGTGAGTCCAGTCTATTGAATTTTCATGAAAGTATTGAACAGTTACCTTAATATCTCTTCCTGTATTTCTCTCTTTTAAGAGTCTGCAGAATAGTAGTTCCTCTTCTACTGACTCATCATTAATATAACAGATGAAAAGTTACAAAATGACTAAATTGGCAACAAAGTCAATTTTGTCAAGTTAAATCACAAACGGACTGGTATGAATTCCTTTCAAAATTTGACATGTCTTTAACCCTCCATTGAATGTATTGTCAGACAATTCTACCACATTGACTATTTGGTGAAAGATCCTCCAAGCGTACACCATACATCATTCATACATGGCCACAGGGGATACAAAAATAGATATATCATTTTTCTACTCGTTAACTCTTCATGTAAAAAAAAAAAGAATCACCAGATTTATTTACATGGATACTAGTTTCTAAATAGCAATTAGGTAGAGGTTTCAGGTTACTGTTAGCCAGAATGTCCCCACACTATGGTATTGGACAGTCTTTGTCACCTGGGTACGAAAATCCTAACCTAATGTAGTTACCATTGTGCTTCTTTACTTTACACATGTTTCACGCTTGTCAGATTGACGAACATCACTAAAAGCTGAAGGACCTGTTGACACAACCTAACTTGCAATTTTGTTAAATTCTGTTTCCCTTTCCAACAGTTATTCATTTTAATGTGAATGGAAACATTTCTGATACACAACTGACAACTTACTGCATTTGTCACAAGGAAAGAAGAAGTAGGCTATTGATGAAAAGCCCAACCACCACTTAACCATTCCTTAGTGGGTTCGCACTAGTGTTGTCAGCATTCTTAGGACACGAAGTTGGCAGACTAAATGTCCATTGTAGCAAAAACAAATACATTCCTAACATTGTTACATAACTGTAAATTAGGCATTCACAGTCAATATTAATTTATTGTGGAAATAATATAGTAACTTTCCTACTATTATGATAATACCACAGAATTTAAGGAAACAATAATAAGCCTTACCTCAAAACCTGCCATTATGGAAAAGTTTTGGCAAGCCCCTTGAAATATTTTGCGCCACACAGGTTGGAAACGATGCGCTAAACTGTCGAGGTTCTGACTTCTTGGGATCACTGGGATTCTAGTTTCAAAAGTCCCTGGGGCTACGCCCTGTCATCGTTCCGCAGTCGTGGCCTCAGGCCGCAACTGCTCCACTCCTCTACTTACAAAAAATTTCCCTCGACTTTGCGGCTTAGGGCACTCCACTTTGGGCTACAATTTGCGGCTTAAGGTCCCTAAGTTTATAACAAGTAGTAAGTAACTACAAAGCAGCTCTAATGACAGAATTCAGAAAGTAGGAAATACTGATCACATACGGAAGTAATGCCAAATTATTAATTAGGATTAACACAGTATTAAAACAATGCACAATTCTTACACAGTAAAAAATTAACGACCCTTAGGTATACGTGTACACAAATACAAACGTCACTGCACATTAAATTTGCACTATGTATTCCATTTGAACTAACATAACCTTAAGGTTTACATGTCTGCACATGAAAGCCCAAAACTCCACTTACCCATATACTATAGCAATTAGATGAACTAACCACATTCCACTCCAGAAAATAAAGAAAAATATTGCAAAGCCAAACTTCGTATAGATCATGGGCGCCATATTGTGATAACCGTGACAGTTCTCAAGGTAGCCGGTCCCCATGGCTACGCTCGCTAAAGCGCCTCGCTTTGGTGCTTCGTGGGCAGGGGATCGTGGGTTCGAGTCCCGCCTTGGGCATGGATGTTATATGTTTGTGCAATGTGTATATGTTTGTAAAAGAAACAGTAAAACCAGTAAACCAGTAATCAGTAAAACCTACGGGGGGAAATGTAAATAGGGATACAGTACCGGAGTCCTGATCCAAAAAAAAAAAGGTAAGACCATGGATGTATATATCAGCTGGATCGTTTAATAGGTAAAGAGGATACAAGCGTCGTCTGCTATTTCTGCGGCCATGGTAGATGGATCCATCAATGAAAAGGGTTGTGACGTATGCGGTAAAAAATCACCATCAGCCTTTCTGATAAGGGTTTAATAATGAGCTATAAAAAGTCAGATCAGTTTATTTACAACTGAGGCAATATTAATGTACACGACAGAAATAACTGAATGGAGTCTTGTGCCCAGCCGGCTTCTTGCGCCCAGTGGCAGTACAAGTTACCATATAAAGGAAATGCAACATCTGTCAAATTAATTGAAATTTGGAAGGAGAAAGATCTCAGATGAACGTATATTTAATACAATCACATTTTTGGACTATCAGAACTTATTATTGATAAACGGGTATTATTGAAGAAACATCGCGATAGTGATTACTTAAAGTTGGTCTAGTTTCTTGAACTAAAACTAATGTAAATGTAATAAAAAGCTGTATCACTAATTACAGCATTGTTATACAGATTTAGTAGAATGTGTGATAGTATTCAAGAATTTCGGTCGAGCAATATTCGATAGTTAACATTGCATTTCGCTGCGTAAGTCTACAAACCTAAAATTCTAAATCTTCAATAAACAATTTACAACAGAATTAGCTGCGCTTGCATATCTTCGTAGAACTCATTTTTGAAAGTTTATTTAATTCACCTACTACTGATACTGGTCGTCTCCTTAGCGCGGTGGTAGCGTTACTGCTTACCAAGTGGGAGACCTGGGTTCGATCCCCAGTACCGGCGTGGGAACTCTCTATGTTCTTTCAAACACAAAACATCAACAGCAAGGACACAGTTGGGGTATTACCCTTATCTTTACATTTTAATTACTTCATTTTTGATTGCATTAGAAAAATTCTACACTTAATTCTGGTTCACAATTAATTTTCGTTTACCAAGAATGTAAGGCCCTTGTAGTTGTTACTGAAGCAATTACTTCTCTATCATTCCAAATTAACAAATAATATAGAATCTGGAAAGGTACAGTCATACTGAAAAATTCAATGCCATAGCCGGGATTTGAATCACGGATCTCCCGATCTGTAGCCGGTTGCTCTGCCACTGCACTACCATGACAACATTCCGACATAGCATTGAATTTCTCAACTGACACTCATGTTTTCCGGTAAACCACATTCTCAAATTATTTTGAGATGACAACCCAATGACGACTTACAATGGTGTAAGTACTTTAGGTCCCAGGATTCATTGTATAGCCAACTATTATGGTCAATTGGTATTGGTTTAATTGTTTTTTCACATAAGCCTGTGTAGGATTGGAGAGTCGACATGCTTTTTCATTATTAAAAATATATCTAAAGTCATTCATAAGTATGAAGCCTCAAAAGAACACATATTTAGCATTGTAAATCTAACAAGACTATAAGAGAATCTCAACCCCATTTCGGAGATACTATCCAAACAACACAAAATATGACACAATAAAACAAGAAAGGGGGAAAGAAGGTAGAAAAATAATGAGACGATTGATTGATGTCGCCGTATTGCTCTGTAAACAAGAGCTTGGTTTTCGTGGTGTCCAGGTCATATAATATAGATATATTAAAAAGTGTTAAGTTGCTGAATATAAGATCTTTAGTCAACTATTAATAATCATAAAAGTTCGGTTAAAGTTAATTTTAAACCTAAAAACGTTTTACCTGCATCGCTAGCCAGATAATTAGGTTCGCCATTTTGATTTAGCGTTTGCCTATATATATATATATATGTGTGTGTGTGTGTGTCTGTTAACCTTAGCGCTTCATTCAAACAATTTTATTTTTCTAAATAATTGTATGACGAAGTTTAGATAAATGAACTTGATGACCCTAAATTTTTTTGGTAGTGCTTAACGCCCGCTTTAACTACTTGTGGCACCGCAGGCGAGATCCTAAAATGGTGTTAAGTGCATTAATGAGTACTGCTTTTGTTTATGTGAATTTTGATACTGTCTAAAGACGCGTTTACTACTATTTCACCTCAGGCAATGACACTGAAGATACATGGAGTGAAGATGGAGTCCCGGTGAAATATGATGGCGGGGGAAACCGGAGAAAACCTGCCCCTGCGCCGTTTTGTCCACCACAAACCCCACATGCGGTCGCTCAGAAAACGATATAAAAATTTAGTATATCAAGTGACAAAAATGATCCTAAGCAGATATCCACCACATTTAATGAATATTTCCTTCAGGTAGCAGAAAACCTTTTCACGAAGAATCAACTTAAGAAAGGTACAATTTCCTATCTTTAGGTATCCCGTCTGGAAAAATAATCATCTTTGATGATAATACCTACAAGTGCAACCAAAATAAAAAAAAATGCAATCCCTCAAAAGCAAGAACTCGTCAGGATGCCGGTCCCCATGGCCACGCTCGCTAAAGCGTCTCGCGGGCAGGGGATCGTGGGTTCGAGTCTCGCCTTGGGCATGGGTGTTATATATTTGTGCAATGTGTATATGTTTGTAAAAGAAACAGTAAACCAGTAATCAGTAAAACCTACGGGGGGAAATGTAAATAGGGATACAGTACCGGAGTCCTGATCAGACTCCGTTACTGTTTAAAAAAAAAAAAAAAAAGGATATGATGAAATAACCACCACACAGATATTAAAATTATATTCTAATATTATTTGCAAATCTTTAAGTCACATATGATATAAATCATTTTCAACACTCCCAAATATATTACAATATTCAGTCGTTAAGTCATATACAAGAGAGGGCAAAATTCACAAAAATATCAAACTATAGATCAAACATTAATTACACGTTCTTTTTTTTTCCAAAAGCGTTGAAAAATTGCGTTTAAAAGAATTTATCACCAACTAGATAAATACGATATTGTAGAAAAGGAACAGCTTGGAGTCAGAAAGATCATACCAACTAACTACGTGATCTAGAAGTTAACTAATGAGTTTCTATATCCCTGGATGCCAAATTAATACACTAGAAACATTCTGTGATTTATCAAAGACCTTTGAATGTGTTAATCATAAAATATTTCTATCAAAATTATCTTACAGAAGTATTAGAGATAAAGGGTATCAATGAGCTGCATCTTAATTATCGAGCAGAAAAAAACAGTTAAAATAAACACTTCACACTCTGAATGGTATAAAATAAAGTATGGTGTGCCACAAAGTTGTATACTGGGTTCCTTATTTTACTGTTCATTAATGATATACATGTAGTAATAAACAACATGGCATATCAGGGTCTTTTTGCCGATGATACAAGTATTGTAATTAAAGAACACAAAATCAGTCATCTCCCATATTCACCTAACAAAATTTTCAGCATATACGCAAAATAATTGCTTTGAAGGTAATAAAATGAATGTAAAGTTTAAAAAAGTTAACTACATTAAACTTTGTACGAAATAAAGAAGCATTTCAGACTTAGGATAGAATATGAAAGTAATCGAAATGCAGAAGCTACCACGCAAACTTCCTGGGTGTTAGTATATCTTAATATGATTTAGAAACACCATATTCATTATATCTTACTATAGGTTTGAGAAAACATTTTGAAATACCTCATTCGTATTTCTGGTAATTGTATTCCGGGACATATTTTCAATCACTGAAGTACTCTTTGATAAACTGCAGAAGAAATCATCTGCATACAGTATTATTTTTCAGCAATTCAGGCGATCATAAGGAGATTGCAAGACATGACAAAAATAATCAAGTCGAAAAATATTTCAACACCGTGAACGACATAGAAAATATGTAAGAAACAAGATATAACTCCAATAGAAATCCAACTCGACAGAGAAAGCTCTATTTTGAATTTGCTGATAACATTACATTTCAGCTTCAAACCAGGCTCAGAGACATTAAAAATTTGAAAGTTCTTCACTTAGCGAACTCATCTTGGTTCAGTGCCTTCAGAAAACGTTTTCAATCGAAAGAGTTATTAAAATTACTACGCCAAGTATTTTGAAATTTCAGGATTCAGAAACGAACTCTAGTTTGTGTACTCCGATGCCCAGTTCTTGTCTCGAAGTGTAAATGAAGTTATAAAACTTTGCAGAAAGTGATATTCAATTTTTTTGTTTTTTGTTTTTGTTTTTTGTTTTTTTTTTCAGAAGCTTACGACCGTTTAGCTTAGCTGCAAAAATTTCTTCCACAAGTTGCAGTGCCCAGAGAAGCTTCTTTTGCTTCAACAAAACAAAGTCATTACTTAATGAGCTCAATGACACTTCACAGGATTACAGCCTTAACGACATCGTCTATTAAACGAGAACCTCTTCATTCGCTGGAAAATTAGGAGAGATGGTACAATGAAATCAAGCTATTTGCCAGCATGAATATTCGACGCACTGATCTACTTTAAAAGTAAAAGCAAGCAAACCGTTTCGTAATTTGCATATTGCGGATGTTTGCCTACCTTGCATATACCACTGCTAGCCGCCACTGAAGCATTGGAAACAATAATTTCTCCTTAACATTACGAAATAACAAGCATATGTTTTGCAATTTGCAAGCATTGTTCCAAATTCCGCTCATTGACAATGCCATTGCAAGTGCGTAGCAAAACGCTGTGACAATAGTACGTACAAGAACTGAACCAAGTTCTACATATTTTATAAGTAAAGCAAGGGATTCTGTCCTTAACCCTTAAATATTACTCTGAGCACCAAAGTAGTATTTTGTCTCACTATAGTTGGTTGGCTAAACTTGCATTACCCCCCGTCCTTTCTGTTATGTTCTTCACTTGGTAGTTTCTGGTTGTTGAGACCAGTATATGATAATGATGATGATAATGATGATGATGATGAATAGTGCTTAAGGGCGCTAAACTACATGGTTATTGACGCCCTTAAAATGCAAACGAGGAACATTAAAACAATTTAAAAAGTGATCATAAATAAAAAATGGCATCGTCACAAATAAAACTCTAGAGTAAATAAAAGAATCTCTGGCAATGGCCTTAGGTAGATCTAAAACTCGGGTCGAACATGAAAACTAAAAAGCAAAAGAGATCCAAAAGAAAACCCCATCGACAAAAGTGACAACGAGATAAACTCAATAACGAAATAATCATTAAAACCAAAACGTTTTCAGGAAATACAGTTGCGATAAAAATCTGAAAGCCCTATCTACCACATGGTTGTCATCCCCGAGGACCTCGGAAGGGGAGACCAGAAGCTGAAGAGTGGCTCGAAAGGCTGATATAGCAACACACTGCAGCAGCACATAAAAAAAACAGACAAATGTGCTTTACATAGCGGACAGATAGATACAGGTTCCCCGTTGAGGAGGTAGATATGTGTAAAAAAAAAAAAAAAAAAAAAAAAAACAGTGACCAATACGCAGACGAACCAAAACAACTTCCTCAAGACTAGATACTCGAGATGAATTTGACCAGTATACCGGAAGATCCTTCACTACTCTTAGCTTGTTGCCGCGGAGAGCCGACCACTCCGCATGCCAGCAAGAAAGCACTCTCTCCTCACAATAAGCCTAAAATCTTCGGCGGCCGAAAAACGAACCATAGCTTGGGCTGTTACCGAATTTGCCACCACAACCGCCAGTTCATTACACGACATCCCAACGTGTCCAGCACTCCACATTAACGCCAGAGACGTGTAACATGTGGAGGACATCCTGAATTACGAAGAATGAGCCAGTCACCCAAATCGCGACGGCGAACATACCGAATGGCTCGGTAAATAGCAAACAGCTCTGCACTATCAAAGAAAGTGTAATTAATCAAAGGAAAGTATGTGTTTCGGTTCCAGTAACGAAAGCACATCCAATACTGTCGGTTCACTTACTACCATCTGTGAATATGCAGGCACCGTGCACTTCCCGAATGTCATCATTCCGAGATTGACGCGTGATGCACCACGTAACCAAGGTGGATACACCCTCTCTCCCTTGGGAAATATGCTAGGTAAGGCAATACTGTAGTTCCAAAGAATCTCTCGAAAACGAAAACCATCGGGCTTTGAACAAAGTGATGGGTGGTGACAATGCTCGCCCAGCTCAGCAGAGTTAATAGGTGTAAACGTTGGATGTGTAGGCATACACGCAAATCCGCACCCATTATTTGCCAGCAGGACACCACACTGAATTCGCAGAAGGGGTTCTACCGATTCAGGTAAAGGCTCTCAATAAGGTTGGTTTGAAAAGCTACAACCGTAACAGCGATGCCCTGATTATGGACAGTATCTGACTTTGTCAGGACAGGTGGTCGTGCTGAGGAATAAACAATGCAATCGTGGTATAAATTGTATCCGATGAGCGCACGATAATAGCGCAGCAACATCGTCCAATCTGCTCCACAAAATTTGCACTTAGTATCCGTAAAATATTCAGAGAACTCTCACATCGTGTTTTCACTTCTGCTATATATGGTGACCAACAAAGTTTCCGATTGACTATCAACCGAAGGAACAACACTTCATTTGCGAAGGGAAGTAAACAAAGCTCGAGACGAAGATAAGGTGGCAATCGTCTCCTTCGTGACCAGAAATTTACACAGAGGGACTTCTCAGTTGAGAAGCGAAAGCCTTTTTTGGAGCTCCATTGATAAAGATTGTCTAAACACCGCTGGAGACGTCGTTCCAAACACAGCGTACGCTGAGAAGTACAACAGATGGCAACGTCGTCTACGAATAAGCAGGTCGAGACACCAGGGGGAACACATTACGATATAGAATTAAGCGCTATAGAAAACAGCGTCACACTAAGTATCGATCTCTGCGGCACTCCATTCTCTTGAAGCAAAGGATTTAAAAAAAAAAAAAACCGAGCCGACGCTTTTAAGGAAAACGCGGTCCCTCATAACCTCCTGAATGAACAACGGTAGGCATGTACTATATGCCAGTTGTGGAGGGAACGTAAAATAATTACCCGCCAAAATTGATCATATGCCTTTTCGAGTTCAGAAAATTTCCCAAACGTCTGACAATTCTGAAGAAAGCTGTTCATGATCTGCATCGATAATGACACAAGGTGATCAATCGCAGATCGACATCTTCTAAAGCCACACTGGATGTTGGGCAGAAGATCGTGGGATTCCAGCCACCACACCAGCCGTCCATTGATCATGCTTCATCACCTTGCAAGCGCAGCTGGTGAGGGAAATAAGCCGGTAGCTGGAAGGAAGGTGATGGTCTTTTCCAGGTTTCAAAATAGGTATCATTGTGGCCTCATGCCACTGATTTGGAAAAAGTGGTATCCACTCAGGTACGATTAGACCTCGAGAAGGAAAGCCTTACCTTCAGGAGAGAGATGTTGCAACATTTGAACGTGGATTCCATTAGGACATTGTGCAGATTTTCGCGAAGATGAAAATGCATGACCTAGCTTCGCCATGAGGAAAAGGCGATTGTACACTTCAAGGTTCCCAGAACGGAAGTCAAACCCTTGAGATTCAACTTGAGCCTTAATTGAAAGAAACTCAGGCCAATAGTTGTCTGAGCTAGACACTTGATCGAAAGCACTGTCAAGAGTGTTAGCCACATTAAACGTATCAAGCATAGAGCCTGCAGTTGTCTACAGACCGGCTATCTGCATATGGGTCGCTTTTCCGGCTACATGCCGTAACTTATCCCATACGACAGAAGGGGGGGGGTATATTGCCGAAAAGATGCTACAAACCTGCTCTATTATGTCTTCTTGCTATCCTTAATAATTTGCCTAAATTGGGGACGCAGCTTTTTATATCGTATAAGATTATCCAGAGTTGGGTGACGCTGGAAAACCCTGAGAGCACGTCTACGAGCACGAAAGGCATTCCGGCATTCATCTATCCACCAAGGGACAGGAAATCTATGAGGTTGTACAGACGACCGCAAAATAGAAAGTTGAGAAGCGGTGAGGTGTTGGATTAAAAAATCCATCGAATCGTGCTTGTTATAGTGAAAAACTGCAAAACTGAAATAAAGTTTGCAGTTGACCTGTTCTAAGCCTCATCTAGGATCAGTCGTGCGGAACATACATCCGTGCTAAGAAACAAATGAGAATAGAAAAATGGACACTAGAATGTACGTCAGAGATGATATTGCCAACTGTAAAGAACAAGCTGCTATATCCAGGTGAGACAAACTATTGAAGACGTCAGAAAGAAATATAGGCTCACCGATATTCAGGAGAGATAGCTTGATATTACTCAAGAAATCGGCGATCACTTTACCCCTCGCATAAGCCCAAAGAGAGCCCCAAAGTGGGTGGTGGGCATTCGCATACCCTACCAACAGAAGAGTAGTTGGTAGCTCAGAGATGAGATCTTCTACATCAGTGTCCGAGAGGTCAGCAGATGGAGGCACATAGATAATGCAAATTGTCAAGCTAATGGAGTGGAAACTATCCATCCAGCTCTGGACTGTATGTCAGACAGTATCGGTACAGATTTACAGAATATAATATTTCTAATAAGAATCAGGGTGCCCCCATAAACAGGAACAACATCCGCCGGTGATAAATCACACCGTACAGAACAGTACAGGCCTATTGTAAGGTTGACTTCGGCACAGAGCTTGGTCTCTTGCAAGCATGTGACAGATGGCTGATTCTGCTGGAGCAACAATTCAAGCTCTGTTCGACGGGTCTAATTCCACGTATGTTCAACTGTATGATAGCCATAGGCAATTGTATGGGATAACATGTAAATGGAAAGGCGTTTCTGTACATTCGGCTGAGCTGGCCGGTTTAGTTTAATGTTCCTGGCCCTCACACTAACACGTATTTCAGGAGCAACATCCTACCGCTTACAGTGCGTGTTAGTGTGTGTTAGGGAGACCGTGCGGGCAGTGTTCTCTCGGTCCGTCTTCACGGTGTAGGTTCCCTTTCCAAAAGAGAATTAGGGGTGCTGATCGGCTAAGATGGTGGTCGCTGACTAGCTCTCTCCCCAGAAAAGTCCTCAGAAGAGGATCTTAGCGGAGAATGGCGAGGACTGCTTCTTCCATTAAATGTTTTGGTAGGAGACTTTATATAATCCTTCAAGAACTCGGTCCTGACTTAACTGATCTTAAACGTTTTCACTGGTGCAGCATACTCAACATCTTGCCGATCTTAGCGCCTCAAATCGAAGTTTCGGGGGAACCCTTTAATGTATTCTTCTTTACTTTGGCGGATGCGGCAGATGTCGATACAGGGGTAGATTTAGACATGGATTTCTTCGGCAGTAGTCTGCCTATGAGGATCTTTTCGGCGCTATTGGCTGCGTTTATATCGCTGATTTGAGGGGCTATTTCCCGACTCAATACCGTATTAGCCACGACAGAGATATAGGTTCCGGATTTCGAGACACAGGGTTAGCGGATGCGTAGGAGCATCCAGATTTCAAACAAAGGCACCTTCTCCTTCACCCTATCTCCTGGATAGTTCTCTCCTCTGAAAAACAGGAGCAGTCTCGAGAACTGGAAGGATGTTCGCCGCCGCATTTAATGGAAGATGGAGTTGACGTACAAGTTTCATTGCGTGTACTGTTCTACAGTTGCAACAGGTAGGCCGACCACTACAGAGCTCGCTGGAGTGACCAAAGCGTTGGCACTTGTAGCATCTGAGCGTGTTAGGGATTAATGGCCTAACTTCGATAGCTTCGTACCCGGCCTTAATCCCTTGAGGGAGATCTATCCTATCAAAGGTAAGGAATAGGGTACGGGTAGGCACAAATGCATCATTCACTCTGCGTTAAACCCTGTACACAGAGCTAACGGCTTGTTCCGCAAGACTCTTGTATCACTTCATTGGACAATATGTCCAATACGTATGTGATGATAACGCCGCGCGAGGAGTTAAAGATTTCGTTTTTAACGGGTAGCTGTCCAACATATTGGCTCTCAGTTATTTCGCAGCCTGGGATGCTGATATTTGTTGGACCAGGAGCGTGCCATTACGCTATGGACTACAGGACTTCACTGGACCAGTTATCTTATTAAGCTCATTTTGTATAAGAAATGAGCTAACCGATGTGAATTTCCTCCCTTCCTATGTTCTATATATGAGCAGGTAGCAAGTACCGTTGAATTCTACTACGTCTTTTCCAACCATTACGTTGTATTTGGGGTTGTTTTTAGCCATAAAATATATGGTATAAATTCATCCCCCAGTGCTCCCCACACACTATGGAGTCCAACGAGGGGTCATCTCACTGGGGACAGAGCTAAACGGGAGATATAGCAGTCTCGCCGTGCCACTCACCCAAGAGTTCGGTATAGCACCTAGTCGTGGCCGATTGACTAGGGGTGGGTTAGACCCTAGCCTCCCGTTTAGGCAAAGCAGAAACCAAACAGGTGTATTAGGTGGCGCATCTTCCCCAGTTACTGAAGGACAGAAGCCCAGGCTCAGATGCGCAACCCTAAACCAAACAGAATATCCTATTCTACCGATATGGATCTCCACGCACAGCCCACATGTTGTTGGGCGCTTTGACCGGCTGACTCCCTCACCAGCTGAAAGTTCCCCACACGAGGGTGTTAAGGTTGGATCGAGAACCCGGGTGCGCTAAACCCGTACCTACTGTAGTAGGCCCCTGGGGGGAAGCCCAGTTGATGGCTACAACTGCATCGCTCTCTCTGCGTTTCCTGTGTGTATGAGTGATTATTCACCCTGTGTACTATTTGTGCTACTGTTTTAAAGTAGTGTAATTTTGCCTTATTTCGTGTATTTGATAAAAAAAACTATATTTAAAATGGCTCCTTATATATCTATATACATAGAATATAATAATAATAATAATAATAATAATAATAATAATAATAATAATAATAATAATAATAATAATAATAATAATAATAATAATAATAATAATAAGCCATAGTGAGATGAGAGAACTTATTTTGAGTGAAGAAGTTGACGATAGTGCAGTTAAAGATGATTCAGAAATTATGGATGCTGCGAAGATCCTTCAGGACGATGTGATTGATGAGAATGATGCACCAGTGTGTGCTACAGTGTTAAAAGATGGATCTCTCTCTTCATATGAAGAAGGAGAAGGATAAAACTCCAACAATCAACCCCAACAAAAGCGAAGAAAGGTGGGAAAGTTGGAGATTCCGTAATGGGTTGACCTTTGTGACAGCGTCATATTGCTTCATTCCATTACACTCAAAGTTAAGAATAATTGTTTATGGTCAACAGAATGTCTTACAAAAGCAAAAGACACCTACTCGTAGTGTTCCAAGGTTAAAACTCGAACCTAAAGGCAAAGCAAAACATGTAGGAATCACTATTGAAACCTGACGAATCTTTTTGATAATAGTATGCTTCGGCATATTCTGGACTGTTCCAACATAGAAACCCAAAATCACAAAAATAAATATAACAATTAGCAATGTTGGATTCAGGATACAACCATTGAATTACTTGCATTTAAGGGATCGCTTTATATAGCTGGTTCACTAAAAGGTAAACATGTGCCCTCAAAGTTCTTTTGGAGTAATCTATCAAGCCCTCTACATTTGGTTGTAATATCCCATGAGAGGTATATGTTTCTCGAAAAATGCGATTTGACAGCAAAAGAACTAGGGATCAATAGAAATCATATGATCCATTTAATAATATAAGATTCATGTGGGAGCAGTTCTTTATACATTGTGCAGAGTACTACACACCGTCTGCTGAATGTGCAATTGAAGAACTATTGAGGTTTAGAGGCAGGTGTCCATGGACAAAAGAAATTAGCATCTTAAATTGAAAGCAACCAACAGTGCGTCTACTATAACATATAGATTTGCTGAAAAAGCCATTTGAAATTTGCTGATTACCCTGTAACTCAGTAGCTGATTTGTAGGACCTTCCATTTTCTCTTCTTGCGGTTTTATCATCTAAGCGTACACGTAAAATTTGAACAAATCTGTCCCTTCACAATGTTGCAGTAAATACTGGTCTAAAACATGTAAGGTTTCTTAACTATAAATGTAGTAAATTCTTCAATCTCAGAACTCCCGAGGAATACACAAATAAATTTAAAATTCTTCTTCAGTAATATCCTTCCATGAATTTGGAATTCTAGAAGTTCACGGGCAAATTTCATTAAATATTTTACCAGTAAAACATAATCACATAATAATAATTTTTTTCACTGTAAGCTGGCAACCAGAACTTAACTGTAACAATGTATGCTATCTACGGTGACTTTGAGGACGAGGTAAATTTTCCCAACTTTTAAAATTGTTTCCTGTGTAATTTTTTCCCATTTTGTTGTCACCAGATTGTGCTTTTCCATCATTTTGACCATCTGTGTCAGAACTGTCTTCAGATGTCAATCATTTTTTCTACGTTTCGAAGTTCACTCGGTACATCGTTATGATTGTCATTATCACCACCAAAGATATCCGCATCACTATGATCATCAGAATTTGCATCTGTAACTTTTTGCTATTCCTCTTGTACTTTCTTCAAATGCAGGCATTTTCGCTAAGTAAATACCTGCAGCTATTCGTGTGTTGATAATTATCAATAGTTTATTGAATATATATTCACAAATGACGAAGTTTGCCGACAGTGCATAATGAGAACAAGCTGAACTTAAAAATAAGTCAACTACAACAAACACAAGTGGGTATAAATTTGTGCACTGCAATATTTATAAGTGCACACTTACACATATGTTTATAAATATAAGTTTGTTAATACTCGCATATATGTAATAGTGACACATTAGCTACAAATAAACAAAGTGCTTAAGAATTTCTCCCAGATAATTGAATAATAATTAAGAAAATATACGACCTAGGTACAATATGTCCCCAGTTAGTAAATAAAAGGTGACGTGATGTGCAGATGTATATTTTTAGATTCAGTCACACCTGCTAACAGTAAAAAATATTGTGCTCAAAGCTAATACGAAAATCAAACTTTAAAACATTTCAGCCACTAACTGTTAGTTTCCTAATCACAATAGGTATATTTGTAACTGCAGGTTCAACAAATAAGTACCCTTTTCAGTGGTTGGTAAGGTCGCCAATAGACATGCTAACTTACCCTGCCCGTGGAGGTAGGGTATATAGGATGGAAGCCACTTGATGCAACAAATTAAAAGTAGAAATATAAATCGACGAGCCGCTTAAAATGTTGTACATTGGGATATTCCTTGTATTCGTAGTTTTCGCAAAAATATATGTATAAACTTCTATATATTTAGCAACACCGCTCTTTAGTAATGTTCCGACAAGTGCTCCCTGTGTAGTGGGAATCGAGGCGTGTGAAGTCAGGAGGGCGGGTAAAGCCGGTTGGGCAGTTGCTCAAGGTTTTTGCAAGTCGCGACGTGTGAAGTCGGGATGGCAGGTAAAAGGTTCCGCTATTGGCAGGAAAGGGACACACCACACCTCGTGAACTCCTAATGTCTAAGGTCTTGATTCCCTGCCCTACCGAGGAGCCAGTTTGTAGTCGGCAATTCTGATGAGGCAGGAAAATAAGGTCTGGTGCTCACCTCTAATGTAAACAAGAGCTCTGCTAGGGTCGAAGCCTACTACCTACGGGAGCTCATTTGATACAGACATTTTGAGCTTTGCAATGTCGCGCTACACATGGGCAGTATTTTAACATGTATATTTTCGCTTCGTTCTTTGGCCACTTTCAAGTTTTGTATCTGCTGCTACTTGTGATAATATACCACTATCTGCCAACCTCTACTTCTCTTTTACATTAGCATTATAGAAAAAGAACGTGAAGTTTGTTTGCCAAGTTACAGCTACTAGTGAATTGTTAACACTTCAATTGAAATTGGTTTAATATTTGAATAAATGCATGAGTAATCCGATGTAATCAAATAAATGAAAATGTCAAATTCCAAATGATAAGACGTAATTATTGCACCCAGCAATAACATAAAGTGGGATAGGCTGGTTTGCGATGCAACAATGTCAAAGGTGAAGTGCATATAATTTCAAGAATTATTCAAAATGAACGCAATTGGCAATAATGTACGCTTGGCAACGGCGACGGAAATATTCATCAACTCACCATAAAATTGCTTGCATATTCTTGAGTTCTTGAGCTGCGTGAACGACCCGTTTCCTCAGTTCTTCTTCAGTTTGCACCTCCTGGTGGTACACCTTGCGTTTCAGCTCTCCCCAAAAGAAGTCTAGGGGATTCACGTCGGGACTTTCGCTGGCCAAGCGATGGAGTCCTTACTACTCACCCAGCGGTTCCGAAAGTATTTTTTTTTCAAGAAATTACACACTGTTTGAGTAACGTGAGATGGTGCTCCATCATGCTGAAAACCTATTTTGCGACGATTTTGAAGCGGAACGTCTTCCAAAAGTTCGTTCAGGTGTTCAAGATAATTTAAATAGGAAGCACCGGCTGGTCTTCGCTGTAGCACAACAGGCCCAATGAGCATGTCTCCCAAAATTCCTGCCCATACATTGAGGCTGAATCTTGTATGAAGATGCCACCGCCGTGAGGCGTGAGGATTTTCTTCAGACCACACGAGCGTATTATGGTAATTAAAGATTCCATTTCTGGTAAAATATGCCTCATCCGTAAACATTAAGCTACTTTTAAGGTTTTGAGGTTGGTTGAGTAACCATGTGCAGAATGCAGTTTGCGGCAAATTTTACACTCATTGCAGATGATAACGGCGTTGTAGATCTTCCCGCACAGTTAATAGTTATTATTAATAGTAATAAAAATAGTGTTAGCAATAACAGTAACAACAACAATAATAACAGTAATAACAATAATAACAACAACAACAATAATAATATTAATACTACTACTAATAATAATAACAACAACAATAATAACTAATAATGCTGGCACGTGTTCGTTAAAATGGAATCAAGCAATGGGTGAGTTTCATTTGACAGTAGTTTTACGTTACATTTCTCCATTTAGCCCAAAATATTAGGTAATGGGTAATGTTGCCGTTTAAGGGCCAGTTGGCCGCGTAACGTCAGGCGGCCAACCTTTGCATATGAAAGGTGCAAAGTTCAGCGTTATGGAGCATATATAGTTGGTATTGCGAAAAGGAGGAGAAACTGCGCAGTCATAGGGTAGTTAGCCAACGCATCCATAAAAAGGTGCGGGAAACGCTGAAATATGCAATTATATGCGTCAGGGAGCGCATTTACTGTTCTTCCGGATATCTCCTACTGCTCCCCATCTCTTTCATGTTTTCTTCTATGACAAAACAGCCTTTTTTAATGCTACCAATGACATAATTAAAGAGCAAGTAGATCTGGTTGGGCTGATAGTTATTCTTACAACTAAGAAGAATTATAATAACACTCATCATCATAATCATCATACTACCAACGCCACCACCAATAATAGTAGTATTAATAACAACATTATTAATAATATAAATAATAACAATATTAATAATATTAATAATAATTGTATTTACTACTAATGCTTCTGTTTTCGTTAAAAAAAGATACAAAGCAATCAATATCTTATTTAACAGTAGCTTTATGTATTAAATTTCCCCATTACCTGGTATTGTTGCCGTTTAAGGGTCAGTTGGCCGCGCAATGCCGCAAAACCATACCAACTTTAGAAATTGAAAACCGCTGTAGAACTCATCACACAGTGCCAAAGGAACACAACCGGTTAACAGCCGCAAGATGGTAGTAGTAGCTCGGTTATATGCTGCTAAATTGCGCGTATATGACGTAACCGAAGGGCGTGGCAATGCTAGCAGACGTTAGCATCCATCATACACCATTACACCTACTTATTACAGATGTTGGTTGTTTGAGGTTATGTGGTACATGAGCTAGCTAAAGGCGGTTTCATCAAAACAAAGATAACCCCATCTATGTCACACTGCAATTGCGGTACTCTTAATACGTTTGATCAAGTAATATTTTGGGTTAAATGGAGACATTTAACACAAAAAGCTACTGTTAAAGAAGAAGTTATCGATTGGTTTGTATCTTTTTAACGAAAACAGGAGCATTAGTAGTAAATAAAAATTATTATTAATAATATTAATATTGTTATTATTATTAATAATAATATTAATATTGTTATTATTATTAATAATATTGATATTGTTGTTATTATTATTAATATTATTGATATTAATATTATTATTGGTGGTGGTGTTGGTAGTATGATGATTTTTGATGATGATTATTATTATCATTATTATTAGTTGTAAGAATAACCGTCAATCCAACCATATCTACTTGCTCTATAGTCATGTCATTGGTAGCCTTAAAAAAGGTTGTTTTGTCATTGAAGAAAATATGAAAGAGGTGGAGAACAGTAGGAGATATTCGGAAGAACAGTATATACGCTCCGTGACACATATAATTGCATATTTCAGCCTTTCCCGCACCTTCCTATGAATGCGTTGCCTCATTGTATATTTCTGGGTTTCCCCGCCATGCTAAGATGACGCTTCCTAAGGCATATACTGTTAATAGCAAATTTCATGCTTTCCACACTACACTATGACTTCGCAGCCTTCCCTCCTTTTCGAAATACCAACTATATATGCTCCATAACGCTGAACCTTGCACCTTTCAGATACAAAGATTGACTGCCTGACGTTACGCAGCCAACTGAACCTTAAACGGCAACAGTACCAAATATTACTTGATCAAATGTATTAGGATCCCCGTGCAGTGTGACAGTAGGGGCATCTTCCTGTTCTGATGAAATCATCTTTACCTAGCTCTTGTACCACATAACCTCAAATAGAAACCAGCAAGGGTTGTTGATTAATGCGCATATCTTATATTTTGTTAATTTTAAAAAATTACAACAGAAAAAACATACTTTATACCTGAAACAAGTACGGTTTTATTTATTTCAGTGGTGTGATCAGGGAAACGCTAGTAAATACATAAATATATATTTGATTTTCAATGATATCTTTCGTCAACCATATACGGCTGATTCCCTTAGCATTGAATAGGGAAGGAAAACAGAGCATACTACTACCATTTAACAAATAATAACCGTGCTACTACTGTCATCTACCGGCTATAAACCGGGTTAGCTCCCTTGGCACGTTCTACTCAGGTTTATAGCAATTTTTCAATTCATAAAGTTGATATGGATTTGCGATTTTGCGCCGTAAATAGACCTTTAGTTCGGCAACATTTCCTCTTCATATTCTGATGAAATTATCTTTAGCTAGCTCAGGTAGCACATAATCTAATATACCCAAAATCTGCAATAGGTAGGTTCACCTAAAACGGCATACTATCCGGGTCCCGCCAATTCTCCGCCATTTTCAGAAGGTTTTTGGTTAACGCGCATGGTTTATAACTTATTTATTTTAAAGAATAACGACAATAAAACTATACTTTATAAGCGAAACAACTATGCATTTATTTCTTTATTGAAACGATGTGACCATGGGAACGAAAGTTAATACATATAAATATAACTCATTTTCAATGTTATCTTGCGTCATCCAAAAGAAGGGCGCATTCCCTCTGCTTTGAATGGGGGAGTAACATAGAGCATACTAGTGCCATTTAACCACAAATAACAGTGCTATTACTGCTATCTAGCAGCTATTAACCAGTTGCTTTCCTTTGCCACTGCCTGCTCATTTTTACAGTAATATTTCAATTTCTAAGGTTGGTATGGTTTTGCGACGTTGCGTCGTAAACAGACCCGTATTTGGCAACATTGCCTGTTCATATTCCAATAGAATCACTTTTAGCTAACTCATGTAGCATATAACTTCATATAACCAACCGGGTGCATCACCTTAGCATTGAATGGGGAAGAAAAATAGAGCATACTACAGTCAGTTGCTACAAATAACCGTGCTTCTACTGCCATCTAGCGGTTATTAACCAGTTGCATTCCCCTGGCACTGTCTGCTCATTTTTACAGCGCTTTTTCAATTGCTAAAAGTTAGTATGGATTTTCGACGTTGTGCAAGTACACAGGCTCTTGTCGACAATATTACCAAAGATTGGAGCAGTTCTGCAGATAGCTAGCGGCAAATAAATAAGTACGTTTTTGTTTCTTTATTTTAAACGATAGGAGCCAGGAAAGGACAGTTAATACATAAAAATATATTTGAATTTCATTGCATCATTGGATCGATAACCGGTGCTAATGTATCATTTAATGGGGAAGAAAAACAGCACTACTACGTCATTTGGTAACATATAACCGTGTTACTTATGCCATGGCTGATAACCGGTTGCTTTCCCTTGGCACTGTCTGTACATTTCTCAGGGCGTTTTCATTTTCTAAGGTTGGTTTTGGTTTTGCGACAGTGCAAAACGCCCTCACACACGTACGCACACGCACATAAACATTGCAATCTGTAGATCCTATTATGAGATTAGACTCAAAGCCCAAACTCTACGATGTAGATCATACCAAGAATTACAATTAATTATACTAATTAATACATTTATTTATAAATAATAACTCTGACATTGAATTTTCAGAGGTGTCAGTTTTGCATAATTTTCAATTATGTCTGTTTCCAAAAGCCTACTCGTTCACTTGCATTCTTAGAACATTCAAGTTTATTATAGTTACGTAAATTATTATCAGTGTTTTTTGATTGAATGAAATCCTCCTCTGCATAGAAGGTGTGAATAATAAAGTATCTTTTTAATTTTCATCTAAACTTGTTTTTGTTCATTTGCAATTCTTTTATAGAAGAGGCAAGTGAATTAAACAAAACTATTCCTTTGCAGTAAACCCATATTTGGAATAACTGCAAATTACTTGTTGGTCTATGTAAGTCTTTCCTATGTCTGGTCTCTTAGTTATGAATATCTGTATTGTTTGTAAAATTTTCTGAGTTATTTATTACAAATTTCAATATGGCTAGAATATATACACGGGCTAATTGTAAAATTCCAAACCTTTTGAAAAGTGGTTTGCAGTGAGTTGATCGCTTTTCTCCTGCCATTATTCTTATCATTATATGCATAATAAATACTTTTTTGGAATTAACCCTTTCAAGTACAGTAACGACTGAGAGGCCATGGAGATGTATATGCCATTGAAGATGCTTGCCGCAGATGCAGGCGAAACGTCTGGCAAACAAGGGGTGAAGCCCAGTGGACCACGGCCAACAAGCCCGGTTTTGTTTTCTATAAGTAGTTTCTTTTTGTTTGCACCACCGATTAGTTTTTCACTGTTTATAGTTTCATTTAGGGATTTTGTACATGTTGGAGTGGTATCTTTTGGAATTTCCACATATACTTCTGACTGCAAAAAATGTTCCATGCTGTTTTCATAATCTGATTTGTTCACAACTATTATTTTATTTGCTTTATTGGCTTTAGTGTAGATAACCTCCCTTTTGTTTAATGATTTTAGCACTCTCTGGTGGGGATTGTGGTGGCTCTGGGATTATTTTTAATTGCTTTCAAGTTTTTTCACATTGTGCCCTGATTAAGAGCTTATGGTTCTCTGGTAGATCAAAGATTGCCATTTCTATGTCTGACACGTATTTGTCAACATCATGGGAAAAACTGAGGCAACTATTCAGACCCTTGTTTAACACTTCTTTTTTTTTTCTGTGAAAGATTCCTTCGATAAACGAACAAATTTTCTTTTATATTTTCGGTTTGGCAACAATAACTTGTATTATCTTTTGGTGTTTGTTGCTTTTGGTGTAAATGTTTAAATTTTTTATTTAGCATCTTCCACTTTTACTTTATGCATAGGTTCATAACCTCAGAGTACTTCCCCCAAAGTTTTTATGCTATTTTTGTTTATCCTCCAGGTTGAGATGTTCTGAAGCAATGTGTTACCCATAGTAGGCAGTATTAGCACAGCCATCCAACCCCTCTCTGATGCTAATCTTGAATTTTGTGATATACTTTTATTTTTTATCTTCTGTTTCCGACATCATACCAAAATTTTTCAAGCGAGTAATAGCATATTTTTCATACTTTTTTAAAATGGTGGTGCCTATTTAAAAAAATGTTATTAAAATAACAATATATAAAGGTAATAAAAACACTATACCAGCATGCTCTGTTGTTCTTTAAGATATGCATTTGTAAGTGTTGTCATTTCAAAAGACATTGTTAAAAAATATTTATACTTAAAGATGTTATTTTGCATGAAATAACATCTAACGAATGAGTCAAAGTACAAACTGGCTGCGCAGTATTTTGCCTGTCTGTGTCCTCAGCACTCATTACTGTCTGTTGCTATCATATAAATGCACGGATGTACCATACATTTTTAAAACCTTTTAAAGGCTTTACTTACCAACTTTATGAAACAAGATGCCAAACTGGCCACTGCCGTCATCCATACATTTTTAAACCTCTTTAGGAAATTATCCCTCACTCACCGTAGCTCATCTTGATAAATGCTGGCAATTCCCTGGTGGATATTTTGTTTTAATTCTTCCAGGGTGTGTGTGTTTGTCTTGTACACTGTAATTTACCTTAGCAATAGAAACTGCAGGGGGTTCGATCAGGGACCGAGGGGGTCAAATCTCTACTAAAAAATCTGTTGTCCTGAAACACACTTTCAATTGTTCTCATCGAAAGATTGGCTGTATGAACTGTTGCAGTGTCTGGATAAAAAAGGAAAAACAACACACATTTTCTGTTACGTCTCTAAAAGAAAGGGGGCAAAATAGTATTCATGTATGTATGGGCATCAACTGTTGACTCAAAAGAATTAACCCTATAACTCTTTCTCTGCCATCTTTCTGCAAATCGTACTTTCACTTGGCGAGCTGAGTTAACACATACGAATCATATATAAATATACACTGTGCAGTAAAACATACTGAGCCATAATACACTTTGTCACTAAGTACAGGACAAAATATAAATCACTTGTTGACCTTGTTTACATCAGCAGTGCTGAATCATGTGTCCACATACCCAATGGGAAAACACTGCACAGTTGGTTCAGAGGCTTTTGATTCACTCGGTATTTTAATATTATAATGAAAAATACTTTGCCTAGAGGCTTGAAATGTTTTAGGAATAGATTATGTTGTTCAACACACACAAAATATTGCTTATTTTAAAAAAAAAATATGGGGTAGTTATTTGTTTACTGCCTATTTTGAGATGGACTGACCCATACTTGGAATACAGTAATCTAAAAATAAATTTCAACACAATGTTTCATTTTTGACTGCCCACCCAAATACTTTTATCAGCATTTTGTGTATTTTATTATTTTGGGAAGAAATATACATTCAAAGGAAACCACAATAAACAGGAAGCACTGGAAGTTTATTTTTCAATGGGGTCATAGATGAAGCCTTTCCAACCTAGTACCCCACTTAAATGATCTTATGCCACTGTGCCAATGATCATGCTGGGCTGTGTTCTGTAATTAATTCTCTATTGTGTTAGCCAGGAAAGGCAACATTTTGTCATTGATACAATTGAATCTTGCTTAGTATGGAAGATTAAATGGCGAGGAAAAAAGGAACTGGATGTTTAATACTAAAGAATGCAAATGTTTATTGTAGTTGACAAAATAATGCTAGTAGCATTTTTATTCCTTTGCAGTGATGTTTCCATGTTCACATTTGAGCTACAATACAATATGTCTGAATGCTAAATAAATGTTCTAGAATAATTGTCAGTTTTGGTGAACACATCTTTTCTGCGTGTGTTCCAAACTTTTACCAACAAATTTTAAAGTATCTTTTAGGATTCAAATGAACAAATGCACATATACCAGAAAGAGGTTTGACATGGTCACAATTCTGGTTACATTTTATGTATTGCAGACTACTACAGTTTCTAATGAAATGCTCAAAAAATGGGACATCTTTCACCTCTGGAAGCATCAGAAGTTTCATTCAAAACAAATTAAATTGATTCCAATCCTCTTCCAAAATAAAATCTAGCAGCTCACACTTCTTTATTTCACCACCCTCATAGGGTCATGCCTTAATTCTTACTTCTCTCCAAGTTTAGTTATTCAAACTGTGCAAGTTATAGCAATTATGAGCTGCCAAAATAACAAAGCTATAAAATTATAATCCTTTGGGATAATCTTAAGGAGGACAAAAGTATTTTCACATGCTAAGAAATAGAAGTAGAGAGTGAATATTCACAGCCTATTTTATTAGAGTATAGATTGAGTATATATTATTTGTAAATGCCTTAAGAGTTTTCCAGCCAATCTACAGAAGTTGGTAGTTTTATCTCAGTTTGAGAAAAACAGTAGGAATAAATACTTCACAAATGGGCAACTCAAATGCAATGCAGAGTATTAGACTTCAATTGTCATGACAACTGTTTACACAATTCTAAAGTAAACTGACAAAAAGGTCACCCATCGTCTCTCTACAGGAAAAAGCTAAGCTCCCACTATTTTTCATATTGCACAAGTATGTTAGATTCCCGCATATTTTCAACTTTCATTGCTAGGGCTTTATGCCTAACATCACAATTGCAATTTGGTAATACTGTGACAGCCTTCAGTACACGAGACTGTTTCACAAATGTTCCTTTTTCCTAAGCACGGTATGACATAATGACCACACCTGGCATTGAAGACCAGAGGAGTTTGTGTTGCTATTTCCTTCAGCACAACTATTATTGTTCATATATTTGTGTTTGAAGCCTAATAAAAATTGTTGGAACTAATGCATTCAATTTAACAAGAAATACTTTAATAACATAGCAAGTACAATGTTTTAGGAGAAATGAAATCAATCCATTTGTTTAGGTATTTTAATTTTTTATGTTCTTGCATTTTCATGAAATTACACTTAGTGTACCACCAGAAGGCATGCTCTCAAAAATTGGCTAACCATAGATAATTAAAAATGAAGCAATGTGCTGCCTTTAATTGCAGTAAGTGCCTGTAAAATTTTAGACTAATATCAAGGAAACCATGTTGTTTCCAATATGCCCTATATTTCACATGCAAGTTATTAGAAGTGATTATAAATTGTAAAATGTTTTAATATATTGAGAATGGATTGTTGACATTTCAGTTTCAAGTGTAAAATTAGTAATTGAAACTTAAACGTCATCAGTCCAACCAATTTTCATAATGCTCCCCATATACAATTTTTACAAATGCCACTTTAATGAATATCTCAGTTCAACTAATAAAAATTAATTCCTCTTGTATATCTCCACAAGCATCTACATTATATTATTACAACTGTACAGAACAACAAAAATGGCAATTTAAGAAATAAATAGTTCCCCTTAATGAATATGACCGATTGTGCAAATTTTTAAAACTCTTTCTAGACTTCCTGAACATTTACAGTGTTATTTGCTGATTCAGAGAGTGGTTTGTTCATCTTTGAAAATACAACATTGCATGCAAACATTCCTGACCATATCATGTTTTGCTCCAGCTTAAGTCATAAAGGGTAAGGGAGGCTGTAAAACACATGATTCGGATGACATATTGAACAGAGAGGACAGCTTTGTTTTGTAAAATGACACCCAATTGCATGCTAGCAGTGAAAGGCATGAAGTGCATCAGTGTAAAAAATAAAAAAGAAATGATAATAGTCATTTTGTGTGCTAATTCGACTGGCAGAGTAGTTGGCTCCTTTTATTAGTAAATATGGATGCCTGAAATGCTTCAAAGAAGTACAATCACTGCTCTGTGAGCCTTGCAATAATCAAAGAGCATGGATGGCCAGTGAAATTTTTCCATTCTTGTCTTCTTACACTGGAGAGAAAATTGAAAACAGCTAAATGAATGATCCTGCTCTTATTAGACAATTGTTCTTCTCACAATAATATCCCAGGGCACATGGAATTTGTTTAAGTTCTTATGTTACCACCAATTTGTGCATCCATCTTGCAACAACTTGACAATGGCATAATTTGTGCCTTTAAATTATGTTACTGATTATGAGTGACACAAAAATTCTTGCAAGAATATCCATTGGTGGAGATACAAAACATATCTATTTGACAAGCAATGGAAATATTTACATTGGTATGGAGATCTTTGCCCCTTAATGGTGATAAAAAATTACTGGCTGAAATTTGAAATTCTATCAGTAATTGTGGAGAAAGATATGTGACAACATTCACATCCCTGCAGTTATCACACCGGAAGACTTCATTGGTATTGATTGTGCAGTGATTATATAAGAGTTACTCACAGAAGATGACAATATAACAGTATGAGACAAACTAAGGATGGTGCAAGTGAAAGTGATGATTCTGAAGCTAGTGATCATGAATATGAAAACAAGTGCCTGTCTCATGTCAAAGAGATAAATATTGATGCTGAATTGTGGCATTTTTTTGTCTGCACAGAAAAATGTTCCTTCACAATATGGCAAAAAGTGCAAGTTGCACTGTGAACTTCTTGGAAGCATAAATTGTGAAGTGTACTGTCCAGCAAAGATGAGATTTTTTCCTCAAAATAAGAACATTTATAAAGTAAGTCACATAGTGGATATACAAGTTTACTGCAAGTTAATTATATAATACTACAAAGTATTAAATTTGAAGTTACTTTAGCACCCAATTTCGAACTGTATTGTTTTCTTCCATTTTCATTCGTAATATTTTTGTATAGGCACACTACATAATAAATGGATAAAGAATCATTATAAATTAACACACAAAATTTCACAATAAAATGAATTTGGAAGTCCCTAGTAATTTGTTATAATGATATTTAACTGCATTGTGCTCTTCCCCAGAGAATGTGTGTGGACAGCAAAATGTCTTGTATGCTAGCATTAGCAGATAGAACATAAATTAGCAATTTTTGTGTGGCACCTGTTTCATCATCAGTACAACCTTAGACCTAGGAAAGCCATTCCAATGTATGTGTCAATAATGATATGGGATAGACAATTCAGAGAAACAGGAAGCTTGGTGTTAAATATAGGTAAACATTCCTAGTGCATAGTGACTGAGGGCAATGTTGATCACATTTGTGAGACATTTCAGAGAAGCCCGCAGAAATCATTCAAAAAGCTAGTGTGCAGTCGAACATCTCACCAAAAACTATGCATACAGTGCTCCATAAAAGCTTGCATTTGTGAGCATGCAAGTTGCAACTACACCAGAAGATTATGCCAAATGATAAATGGGAATGGAAACATTTTGTGGAAACAATGTTAGAAAAAGTAGATGATGATGATACATTCCTAACTCAAGTCTGCTTCTCAGATGAGTCAACGTTTCCTGTCTGTGAAAAAGTAAACAGACACAATTGTCACATCTGGGGGTCTAAATATCCATGTGTTGTATTTGAACACCAGTGGGATTACCCTAAATGGAATATTTGATGTGGGATCATGCAAGATAGAATTATTGGTCCCTATTTTTTGCTGAGAAGACAGTCACTACAAACACATACTCAGTTATGTTGATACTGTGCCTCAACTCCCTGACAGAACAATTTTCCAGCAAGTACCTCGGCACTTTGCAAACATAGTTTGGATATTCTTGAGTATACAGTTCCCTGGAAGATGGATCGGAACACTGTACACCACATTGCCTGCCAGATCAACTAGTCCTCACACCACCTGATTTTTTTTCCTGTGGGGGTCTGTTAAGGATCAGGTCTGCAGGACACCAGTAAGTGATTTGGCAGATTTATGATAAAGAATTTATGCTGCTGTCAATAGTTACACCACAAATACTTCATAACCAATGGGTTGAGGTTGAATACAAGTTGGACATACCCATATCACTAATGACCTGCCATGTAAGTTTGTGAACATAAGGAGTCATAAGGTGTAAAAAAAAAAAAAAAAAAAAAAATTCTCAGTTTTCCCTATTTGTAGCGAGTGGTTTCGCCTCTAGATTTGTACTAGTTCAGAAGTTATAGCTCTTTCTTTTATTACCCATAAGCAGAACACTCTCTATATGCTGGGGTACTAATGTAGATAATAAGTCTATTTATGACATCATCCTGAGCTAGTATGAGGTACTGTGGCCCCTATCCCCTCCAGAGAGCAAAACACCCCAAAGACAAGTTCTCGTCAGACAACATTAGTTATGACCATAGGAGAGCCTTGTCCCATTAAGCAAAGACTAAACACATATAGCTTGAAGCACTCAGTGGACAATAAGAATGACAATGAAATGAGGAGACTTATAGCTTTTATCAAGGACTAAGAACCATGTAGAGCATCAAAGATATTTCAGTTAAGTTAGTCAGAGAAGATTGAAAATTCCTACCCCATAGCCTGGAATTAAACCATACCCCCAGAACAACAGCCATGAATGAAACTGCTCAACCCTGGCAACCATGACATTTTATTTTGTCTTAACTAAATATGAGATTATAAAATTGGTATTTCAGCACAGGAAGGTTAACCTTAATCTTATTCATGTTAAAGGCTGGTGGTAGTAAGATTTCCTTGATACCCATTGGACAAAATCAGCATAATCACCCAAACACATTTTCATAAAAATACAAGACACTTTGCATTAGTAGGTAATACTGCTGTCTTATGTGTAGAATTTTTAAGAAGAGGAGCAGATATGACTTTCTGATCAAAAATATATTTTTATCACACTCAAACCAAATCTGCAACCATTCAAACTCAGCATTTTTAGAATGCTGGGACAGTATGATGAACATTATGTGCAATTGTTTCATTTGAAACACTTCAACCTCAAATCACATCTTATAATACTTGTAGTCCTTCATGCCTATATTTATAAAAATCAACACAAAAAATAAATTATTAAATACTTACTGCAATTCTAGGCTAATAAATTATAATATGATGTTGCATGAGAATCTCGTAGGAATACCAACATTTGCAATGGTGATGACAGCTCTCTTTGTATCTTAATGCATCCTAATGACATTTACTAAACTCTTAATCAAGATCACCAGTTGGAGTGCCACAGTCTTGTGAAACAAAATCTTGTATACGTTAAAAAAAATGGTTCATCAAGGTCTTTATGTTCACAAAGAATATATTTTATTTACTCCTTAATGATCAGTAGTGATCCATTGCTAAATTTAATGTAAATACCTTGTATGCCAAATAGAGATGCACCAAGTATGCTTAGTTTTAACAGGCACTTGGTAAATTCAGTTTTCGATATTCCAACCAAAAACTTCGTTTATAAATTTAAGTTCATGAATTAACATCCCAAAATCAATTTTCTGGGCCATAAAAATCAATGTTTATGCATTCATTAATGTATACAGAATAAAAATTATGTATATAATGATGCAATGTCTGTGTATGTTTTCATCTGTAATATTCTGTTTAATATGTAGCACTTTGGGGCATCACTATTCATTAACATGAGGGTAATGTACAAAGTTTGTCTATAATATACTAAAAATACAACCCTGCAGGAATTTCATAACAAAATATCAGAACAATTACAAATAAATATGCTCATTCAAATTCATTTCAATTTTGGATACCTGTTTCAGTATTTATACAAAACATTAAAATGCAATGAAACAGATGGTCTTCCTTTTGAAACAATTATACAATGGGACACATTTAAATATGACTCTGCACAAATCAGTTTACCTGAATCAACCAGAAATCTATAAATTACACATATAGTGTAATTGATGTAAAAATTTAATTGTCTTTATCAAGAGCACTGATCAGCAATATCTAAATGGAATTTGATGCACTCATGAAATGTGCAGTAAAAAGTTTGTTCAAAGCTTCTAAGCAGTATATTCAGTAGTAGTAGTAGTAGTTTTTTGGAAGATATCCAAGTAACCAGCAGTCTTATAATAGTACATGGGTTTGATCTTTCCATGTTCAAAGCAGAAGCAGCACAGTAGATCACTGTGAATGGGAAAACATCAAACATAAACACTGTAGTTATATTCATTAAACAAAACAGAAAGGGCACCTATATAGTAAAGCAGCAGCAATAATAGTAGTAGTGGTAGTAGTAAAATAAATTCAATAATTAAATAATAATAATAATAATAATAATAATAATAATAATAATAATAATAAATAATAATAAATAATAATTAAGCAAAAATTAAATAATTAAGCAAAAATTAAATAATTAAGCAAAAATTAAATAATTAAGCAAAAATTGAATAATTAAACAAAAATTGAATAATTAAACAAAAATTGAATAATTAAACAAAAATTGAATAATTAAACAAAAATTGAATAATTAAACAAAAATTAAATAATTAAACAAAAATTAAATAATCAAATAATAATAATAATAATAATCATAATAAGAATTAAATACTAACAATCATAATAATAATAATAATAATAATTAAATACTAACAATCATAATAATAATAATTAAATTCTAACAATCATAATAACAATAATTAAATTCTAACAATCATAATAATAATAATTAAATACTAACAATCATAGTAATTAAATAATAATTAAATAACAATTAAGTAATCATAATAATAATTAAATAATAATAATAGCGATAATTAAATAATAATTAAATAATAATTAAAATAATTAAATAATAATTAAAATAATTAAATAATAATTAAAATAATTAAATAATAATTAAAATAATAATAATAATTAAAATAATAATAATAATTAAAATAATAATAATAATTAAAATAATAATAATAATTAAATAATAATAATAATTAAATAATAATAATAATAATAATTAAATAATAATAATAATAATAATTAAATAATAATTAAATAATAATTAAGTAATAATTAAATAATAATTAAATAATAATAATAATTAAATAATAATAATAATAATAATTAAATAATAATAATAATAATAATTAAATAATAATAATAATTAAATAATAATAATAATTAAATAATAATAATAATAATAATAATTAAATAATAATAATAATAATAATAATTAAATAATAATAATTAAATAATAATAATAATAATAATAATTAAATAATAATAATTAAATAATAATAATAATAATTAAATAATAATAATAATAATTAAATAATAATAATAATAATAATTAAATAATAATAATAATAATAATTAAATAATAATAATAATAATAATAATAATAATAATAATTAAATAATAATAATAATAATAATAATTAAATAATAATAATAATAATAATAATAATTAAATAATAATAATAATAATAATAATTAAATAATAATAATAATAATAATAATAATTAAATAATAATAATAATAATAATAATAATAATAATAATTAAATAATAATAATAATTAAATAATAATAATAATAATAATAATTAAATAATAATAATAATAATAATAATAATTAAATAATAATAATAATTAAATAATAATAATAATAATTAAATAATAATAATAATAATTAAATAATAATAATAATAATTAAATAATAATAATAATAATTAAATAATAATAATAATAATAATAATAATTAAATAATAATAATAATAATTAAATAATAATAATAATAATAATTAAATAATAATAATAATAATAATTAAATAATAATAATAATAATAATAATTAAATAATAATAATAATAATAATTAAATAATAATAATAATAATTAAATAATAATAATAATAATAATAATTAAATAATAATAATAATTAAATAATAATTAAATAATAATAATAATTAAATAATAATTAAATAATAATAATAATTAAATAATAATTAAATAATAATAATAATAATAAAATAATAATTAAATAATAATAATAATAAAATAATAATTAAATAATAATAATAATAATTAAATAATAATTAAATAATAATAATAATAATAAAATAATAATTAAATAATAATAATAATAATTAAATAATAATTAAATAATAATAATAAAATAATAATTAAATAATAATAATAAAATAATAATTAAATAATAATAAAATAATAATTAAATAATAATAATAATAATAATTAAATAATAATAATAATAATAATAATTAAATAATAATAATAATAATAATAATTAAATAATAATAATAATAATAATAATTAAATAATAATAATAATAAAATAATAATAATAATAATAATTATAATAATTAAATAATCATAATAATTAAATAATTATAATAATTAAATAATAATAATAATTACATAATAATAATAATTAAATAATAATTAAATAATAATAATAATAATTAAATAATAATAATAATAATAATTAAATAATAATTAAATAATAATAATAATAATTAAATAATAATAATAATAATAATTAAATAATAATTAAATAATAATTAAATAATAATTAAATAATAATAATAATAATAATAATAATAAAATAATAATAATAATAATAAAATAATAATAATAATAATAATAAAATAATAATAATAATAATAATAAAATAATAATAATAATAATAATAAAATAATAATAATAAAATAATAATAATAATAATAAAATAATAATAATAATAATAAAAATAAAATAATAATAATAATAATAAAATAATAATAATAATAAAATAATAATAATAAAATAATAATAATTAAATAATAATAATAATAATTAAATAATAATAATAATAATTAAATAATAATAATAATAATTAAATAATAATAATAATAATAATAATTAAATAATAATAATTAAATAATAATAATAATTAAATAATAATAATTAAATAACAATAATTAAATAATAATAATAATAATTAAATAATAATAATAATAATTAAATAATAATAATAATTAAATAATAATAATAATAATTAAATAATAATAATAATAATAATTAAATAATAATAATAATAATTAAATAATAATAATAATTAAATAATAATAATAATTAAATAATAATAATAATAATTAAATAATAATAATAATAATTAAATAATAATAACAATAATTAAATAATAATAATTAAATAATAATAATTAAATAATAATAATAATAATTAAATAATAATAATAATAATTAAATAATAATAATAATTAAATAATAATAATAATAATTAAATAATAATAACAATAATTAAATAATAATAACAATAATTAAATAATAATAACAATAATTAAATAATAATAATTAAATAATAATAATTAAATAATAATAATTAAATAATAATAATAATAATTAAATAATAATAATAATTAAATAATAATAATAATTAAATAATAATAATTAAATAATAATAATTAAATAATAATAATAATTAAATAATAATAATAATTAAATAATAATAATTAAATAATAATAATTAAATAATAAAATAATAATTAAATGATAATAAAATAATAATTAAATTATAATAAAATAATAATTAAATTATAATAAAATAATAATTAAATTATAATAAAATAATAATTAAATTATAATAAAATAATAATTAAATTATAATAAAATAATTAAATTATAATAAAATAATTAAATTATAATAAAATAATTAAATTATAATAAAATATTTAAATTATAATAAAATAATTAAATAAAATAATTAAATTATAATAAAATAATTAAATTATATAAAATAATTAAATTATAATAAAATTATTAAATGATAAATAATGATAATAAAATAATGATAACTAAATAATGATAATGATAATAATAATGATAATAATAATAATATTGATAATAATAATGATAATTAAATAATGATAATAATGATAAATAATGATAATAATGACAATTAAATAATGATAATGATAAATAATGATAATAATGACAATTAAATAATGATAAATAATGATAATAATGATAATTAAATAATAATAATAATAATAATAATGATAATTAAATAATAATAATGATAATTAAATAATAATAATGATAATTAAATAATAATAATGATAATTAAATAATAATAATAATTAAATAATAATAATTAAATAATTTGTTTTGGTAGTGTTTAATGCCCGCTTTAACTACTAATGGCACCACGGGCGGTTAATTAAATAATAATGATTAAATAATAATAATAATAATAATAATAATAATAATAATAATAATGACTAAATTAAATAATAATAATAATAATGATTAAATTAAACAATAATAATAATAATAATGATTAAATTAAACAATAATAATGATTAAATTAAATAATAATAATGATTAAATTAAATTAAATAATAATAATGATTAAATTAAATTAAATAATAATAATGATTAAATTAAATAATAATAATAATAATAATATATTCAATTAAATAATAATAATAATAATAATAATTATTCAATTAAAGAATAATAATAATAATAATAATTCAATTAAAGAATAATAATAATAATAATAATAATAATAATAATAATAATAATAATAATAATTCAATTAAAGAATAATAATTCAATTAAATAATAATAATAATAATAATAATAATAATAATAATTCAATTAAATAATAATAATTCAATTAAATAATAATAATAATAATAATAATAATTAAATAATAATAATAATAATAATAATAATAATTCAATTAAATAATAATAATAATTCAATTAAATAATAATAATAATAAAATTAAATAAAATAATAATAATAATAAAATTAAATAAAATAATAATAATAATAAAATTAAATAAAATAATAATAATAATAAAATTAAATAAAATAATAATAATAATAATAATTAAATAAAATAATAATAATAATAATAATTAAATTAAATAATAATAATAATTAAATAAAATAATAATAATAATAATTAAATTAAATAATAATAATAATTAAATTAAATAATAATAATAATTAAATTAAATAATAATAATAATTAAATTAAATAATAATAATAATAATAATAATTAAATTAAATAATAATAATAATTAAATTAAATAATAATAATAATTAAATTAAATAATAATAATAATAATTAAATTAAATAATGATAATAATAATAATTAAATTAAATAATGTTAATAATAATAATAATAATTAAATAATGTTAATAATAATAATAATTAAATTAAATAATGTTAATAATAATAATAATTAAATTAAATAATAATAATAATAATTAAATTAAATAATAATAATAATAATTAAATTAAATAATAATAATAATAATAATAATAATTAAATTAAATAATAATAATTAAATTAAATAATAATAATTAAATTAAATAATAATAATAAAATAATAATAACAATAATAATAATAAAATAATAATAACAATAATAATAATAAAATAATAATAAAATAATAATAATAAAAATAATAATAAATTAATTATAATAATAAAATAATAATAATAAAATAATAATTAAAATAACAATAATAATAATTAAAATAATAATGATAATAATTAAATAGTAATAATAATTATAAAATAATAATCAAATAATAAAATAATAATATGTAAATAATAAGTACCTACATAAATAATACTAATACAAATACTACTACTACTACTACTACTACTACTACTACTACTACTACTACTACCACCACTAGTAGTGGTAATAATAATAATAATAATAATAATAATAATAATAATAATAATAATAATAATAATAATAATAATAATAATAATAATAATAATAATAATAACAAGAAAATGATGAAGAGGTTTTAGGAAAATTAAACTATTCTAAATTCTTCTATGAAAAAGTGTGCAAGTCATTCAAAAATAAGAAGTTTCATCTCTGACTTACGACACTCCTGCCATGGCGTCATTTATGCAGGTTATCCAAGTTTTGCTGTGGGTATCAATGTTCTTGTATCTGTCAATTTCATTGCATTCTTGTGTATATAGCAAATGCAGAGATACAAAAAAAAAAAAAAAAAAAAACAAAAAAAAAAACTCTGACCAAATTATGTTAACTAAGACTAGTCATCAATATTAAATGCTGTTCATAGAGTTCATCTCAAACATAAATATACCTAAGTGCTGACAATCAATGAATTAATAAATAAATACATATATCAAGCAAAATGGATAGCACATGTCTGAAACTATGAACACAGAATTTGTTTGCCACATTTTACACTAGTTCACACAGCATCCGGAAAGGGAGCTCAGGCAAAGTTGATCATCACAGCCAAGAATGGGATAATATGATGCTTTTCCCATTTTGTATCTCCCCATAAGATATCATTAATTAATACTATCAACCCCATCAAATGCTACTGAATACAGTTTGGTCAAATGCTATCTTGAGAAGATGTGGAAGCTTGATCCAAAGAATGCTGGTCCACAGAGCTCCGTCTAGGACACACACATGACAGGGATGATGACGAGTCTGGACATGAATCCAAATCACAGCTCATCCATGAGTGCTGCAAGATATCCTCCAAAGGAGGACGGTCACTTGGTCGAATCTGAAGACACTTCTGAATCAAGTCCCGACAATCTAAAACATACATTTGATTTTTTAAGCAAATTTTATGTTAATATAACCACCTCTCCTTGAGTCAGTTTTATGAAAATATCAAACTCATACTGAATTATGCTATGAAATTTCTGTGAGAGAAGTTGTGGACCATAAGATGGAAAACACCTGATGTATACACTTACATAACTTTCCATAACAATATTCAATTCCTGCCTTGACCATTTACCTATACATTCATATAAATGGCTATTCTTCAATCCAATTAATTAATTGTGTATGAGGATGGATTGGAAAGTTTTGCATAATAATTTTTTATACCCAAAGTTTAATAGATACCATTACAAACAAATGTACAACTGAACTGAAGGAACATCTTTTGTCTGTTTTTCTACATAGTCACCAATTTTCTCAACACATTTCTCTCATTATGATACCAGTTTCAAAATACCCTGTTCATAGAAGTCTGTTCAGTTGGAGTTTAGTCATCTGCAGTGTGTTTTCACTTCTACATCTGATGCAAAGCGTTTACTAGCCAGGAATTTTGTCATGGTACCAAACAAATTAAAGTTTGATGGTCACAGATCTGGACTGTATGGAGGATGCGGGAGTACCTACCAAACCAAGATTTAACCCAATACTCTGTTTTGTTCTTCTGTTTTGCCTACCAAACAAGGACTTTTATTCTATTAGCACTATGTGGGCTTAAAGTCTAACCGCCAGCATATAAGGTTGCAGGCTGAAAAAAGGAGAATGATACCAAATGTCACAAAATAGCATATCTTGTTTAAAAGCATGATGTGGTGCCCAATTTTGGAACCCTGCAGTCAAAGGCATAGTCAATATGCTAACATTCTACCTTTTATATCAACGTGCTTTCATTACTGAAATTTCAAAATAGTTCCTTATAAGTAGAAGGGAAATAAGGGAATACACTAGGCCAACAGATTAAAAATAAATGCAGAAAAGACAGTGGCTATTTCATTTCAAAATAAACATGGAATCCAAAGTGATGGTCTTACTATAATTCTAAATGAAACATGCATCAGCTACTCAGAAAAAACAAAGTTCCTTGGTATGGCTGTGTTTTCATCTTTTCATACTATCAAAGTCATGAATAAAAAGTGCTTTTATCTCTGTACTATGCATACTTTCACTGTATCATACCATATAGTATAATACTATGGGGAAACTGCGTGTATTCAGGTTATAAAAAAGAGCTATTTGCACAACATTAAAGATTAACAAAAGCACCAGTTGCAGAGCACTCTTCAAAGAATTAAGCAACTAGTGCTTTTGTTAACCTTTAATGTTGTGCAAATAGCTCTTTTTTAATACATATTGCCTCTAACTTGCTTGTATATCCAGGAATCAGTTACCTTTGTTAAATCCAACAATTATACAACAATTTCATAAATGCATATCCAGATACTAGAGGAAAGGAGTATATAAGTATAATCCCCACAATACAAACTTATTTGGTAAAAGTTTTAAAGTACACTGGACTTTGCCTTTATAATGGCCTACCAGAACACTTAAAAAGCATTATCTGCACCACATAAATTTAAATTAGCTGTCAAAAAGTTCCTGTTATAACATTGTTTTTACAGCCTAGAGGAATTTCTTTAAAATGTAACATATAAACAAATCAATCTGTATGACAAAATGTATTCTTAGCAACTTTGTGTATATATATATATATATATATATATATGAATTTTGTAACACTTTTGAAAAATAGTTTGTATATAGTTTTTCTTACTTCTAATCTTGTTATCTATATCCATCAATGTGAATCCTAGTTATAAGTTTTTGACATGTCCTACATCCTATACTAGGATCAAACAGATGAATAAATTTCCATTCTAAACTGACTGTCAAATGTTTTAAATGTTTATAAGTTCCATACGTGGTATGAGAAAAGTATTTCAAAACTGAAACCAATAACAAAGAACATCTCTAAAATGGTCAAATTCAAGAAAAAAACGTAAATGACATAAATTGTAGCTTTAAGGAGATCTACATTTCTTATGCAGTAAGTTTTTACCTATCTCTTGTGGTCTACTAGTTACACAAAAGTCAAAAACTTCATCCAGAATAAAGAGGTCTTTAGAGGCTATTTCCAGAAAATTCAAGATATTTGTCATGTAAATATCTTAAATATGAGAGATTTTAATCAAAATTGGTAGAGCCATTTTTGAGAAAAACAAAATCTTCAAAATTTTTTCTATGTAAAGGGTTGCTCGGGGTGGGGGTAGTTTCTTGAAAATCTTCCGGTCACATCCTTGGAAGACACTCAACTCAAATATCAAGTTGTGTTCGCACACGCACACAGCCTGTAGTGCCACAAGTAGTAAGAGTGGGCATTAAACACACACACTTTTCTAAAATTGCTTTTTTTGGATATATTTTTCTGGTGAAATCTTGGTATCAAATTTTTAGATGCAATACAATACCTTCTCTATACACTATGTACATAGTATGGGTAGCAATGGTAAAATGGTAATAAGAATAATGGTAGGGGCAAGACATAAACTCACCATAAACCACTATTCAAAATATTTGGAATTTTGCCATTAGTTTGCAAATACACTCTAGCTGTATTGTTATTCATAATAAATGACCGAGAAAATTTTAAAAAAATGCAGATATACATAACAAAGAGACTAGATACAGACAGGACTTACACAGACCAGCAAATAATTTCATACATTCCAAAAAGGGGTTTACTACAATGGTATAGTTTTATTTAATTCACTTCCATCTCCTATAAAGGAATTGCATATGAACAAAAACAAGTTTAGGTCAAAATTAAAGAAATCTCATTACTCACACCTTCTATATAGAGGATTTTACTCAATCAAAAAAGACTAGTAATAATAGTTGAATATTCTAAGAATACATACTTGGTTTTTGGAAACAGACATGTAATTGTAAATTATGTAAAATTGACACCTCTTAAATCCAATATCAGAGTTAAACTTTGTAAATAAATGTATTATCAAGAATATCCAATAAATTTAATTTCTGACTTGATCTACATCCTAGATTTAGACTTTGTGTCTAATCTCACACAGGATCCACAGATTGCAATGCAATGCAATGTAATGTAATGTAATTCTGTGGTAGGGAAATGGCTTAATTGCAAAATTTATTTTGTAATACTCATGTGCTAAATTTGGATTTGAGGCTGAAACATAATTATAATTTATGCAACCGATCTGAAAGGTTTCCAAAACAAAGGATTGATTTAAATTTACCACAACTATGTGATTTTCAACTTCTATTAAAAGTTGCAGTACTTTAATCAATAGATGTGAATATGAAAACTTCACATTTATACAATCAGTCAATCATATTTTGTCACTCTATAATTGTAACCCTTAAATTTATATGCCTTATACAAATGTTATTAGGGTAGACATATTCACTAATCTCTTAGGCAGAAGCAACCTTGCTTTGAAATGCATTCTTATCCAAGAATGCAATAAGATTAGATTGGGGATAGTAAGATTTTAACTACTACTTGTGTTTTCCACATAATATATTCCTGCTTTGTCTTTTAACCATTTACAAACTTCATATATTGCAACACTTGGCAACACAGCAAAGATTCCAACAACAATCAGGAACTCCTTTAATTACAATTCATCTGTGCCAGGAGAAGAAAAACTGATTTCTGCAATGTCACATCAGTAAAACAAATGTCTCAACACTTCTAATCTGTGACTGTAATATTTATTTTACAGAATGCATAAAATAACACATTTATAAACTATTAAGTACATTTTTGTGTTTGTCAAAAATCAGTATCGACTGACTCCGTGGTTGAGTGGTCAGCGAGCTGACTTCTCACCCGGAAATCCCGGGTTCAATTTCTGGCTGGGGTAGGGAATTTTCTTTAACCAAAACTATTCCCTATCCCCTATAGAGTCTGGAAATATGAATGTGAGAGTGAATGTGTGTGTGTTTAGTAATATAAAGCTTAACCTAATGTTCTGAACCAACAGTTTCACAAGTCAAAGCCCTCGATATGACCATAGATGTTAAAGGGGGTTATACAAATGAAACAATAAAAAAAGAAAAATCAGTATCAACCACTAAATCAGCTGACAGAATCAAAGAAAAAAATTAATTGTTTTACTCCATATCTCTGATTGCCACTGCCACCTTCCAGGTGTTAGGTCTGATAGACTGTTAGGGTCATATTAAAAACTGTGTTCCTAAGAAGAGAAAAATCCAGCCAACACATTTAAACAGCTTTGCATGGAGAGCCAATAGTTGTACAGCTATCCTGTCCTGCTTTCTAGAAGTTAGTCAGCCTTGGCAACAGGGTGCTTCAATCCAAACTTCCCCATCTATCATGCTTGCCTGCTACCTGGATCCAGTCAGCTGATGTAGAGCAGTGCAGTGTATTGAAACATTTTTAATATTTATGTTTATATATCAACATAGTTTGCTATTTTCATTTATTAGAGAGTTAAATTATTCCATAATCACAATTTCTGATAGAGTGTGTATGCTGACAAAATGGACATAGGTTTGAGCATGTTAATTATGCTGTGCTCGATTTTCACTGTATTCTTAATCAGAGGAGAAGGAAAGCCCATGCACTCGGAAACAAAGAAATGGTATGTCACATGTACAAGTTCTTCCAGAGTGAATATAACATGGAATGTGGACAGTCTTCTATTCCCGTGGAGAAAGTGTTAGAACATTGCAAGCATTGAGAGTACCTAAGTAGGCATCATACAGGTTCATGAACAAGAAAAAGGATGAAAAAAAAAACTGATAAGTCCTGCTAAAAAGCAACAGTGAGAGTGTATGGTAACTATGTTTGATAAGTTCAGTCAAGATGCTTTAGGGAGATGTAATCTAAATCTCTACAAAGAGGGACTGTTCTGGCCCTGAATGATATTTTACCAGCTGTAAAGGAAAAACAACTCTATCACACTCATCTTAGTGGAAAGTAATGAAAAATACACAGTATATAATATACACTGTAAAAATAACACTAATCACAAGATCTTAATAGAGCACAGTCATGTAGTTGCTCACCATAATGAATATCTAAGAAAAATGAGGGATATAAGGAGTTTGAAAAGGCCAGTTGTTTATTTAGACGAAACATGGGTAAACATGAACATAACAAAACAAAATATGTGCATCGCCTGCCTGGGTGGTATGGTGGTAGTGTGTCTGCCTCACATTCAATAGGTCGCGAGCTCAAATCTCGCTTAGGGTAAGTTACCTGGATAAGGTTTTTTTCAGGGTTTTCCCTTATCCTGAGAAGATGAACATTGAGTAACTTTAAGCTCAATGGACCCCGAGATTATTTGAGCATCATTTCACCAATTTCATTCTACGTCCAATATGACCAACCAGTTAAAGGGTGTTAATCATTCAAAAAAAGATGTGCATACTGGACGATTGCAGTAAAGACTTGCGCATTCCAACAGGTAAAGCTTCCAGGTTAATTGTTTTACATACTGGTATGATACAGCATTCATGTCGAATCCTCTCTTGGTATTCAGTTCAAAGTCTACCAAGATCATCAGCATCATGATGAAACGGATGCTGATTGTTTTAGAAAGTGGTTTCAAAATCAACTGATGTCTAGCATACCCCCGAACTCCATAATAATCATGCATAACACTAAGTATCATTTACAAGAATTAAATATCACCCCAAATTCAAGAAAACGATCAATGCAACAAAGGTTATGCAAATTTAACATTGATTTTGACAAAAGAATGGTAACGACCGCTCATAATAAAGTAGCTCAACAACAAACCACAATTTTGCACCTACATCATAGACACCTTAAGCTAAAAACCATAGATGTGAAGTTGTGTGACTGGTTCCATATCATTGTGAATTCAATCCTATAGAACTAACATGGGCACAATTTATTTGGGAGGACAATATAAAATTTACAATGCAACATTCTACAACTGTTTCAAGATGCCAATTCTTCTGTGATGGTAAAAAATTGGTTTAAAGCTTGTTGTCATGCTAAAGGAGTGGAAGATTTCTACTGGGAAAGAGATAACCTATGGATAGTCTTTCTGATAGACTCATCATAAATCTTGAAGAAGACCATGCCAATTCAAATGATGAACATGCTGATGAATATGAAACGGAAGACCGTATTTTTGGTGGCATGTCTAATATCGTTTAAGGTAAGCTCTAGGATATTAGGATGAAATAATCATGATGTATTAATAGTAGAGACAGGCAAATTATATTTTCTATGCCATGCTTGTTTTCATTATGGGAACAAGTACTTTTATGTATTGCAATATTTGGAATTCAATGAACATGACAAAAAGTTTAATATTTTTTAATTTTTTAATAAAATCTTACAAATATCTTCCTATTTTCTTCATATTTTTTAAGATTTACAATTTTTTATTTTTAAAATAATTTCCACTAGCAATGAACCAAGTTTTTCAGTTATTCTATCTGTGCAATTTTCTGCCAAACACATTAAGAAAAGTAAGGCCACTCTAAATAATGCTACTAAAGTTAGCATAATTCACACATGCTTTTTATTGCTCTATTTTTATTGTGGATCGTTATTTTTATAATAATTTTGCACAACCAAAGGTCAAGTTGCCAAAGCTAATGTACAACAAAGAATGTTATTCAGAGCCCTGCTAGTAGTCATGTTAGCCAAATGGTGAATAAAGTTTTGTAATGCTCTATGCCTACCTTACCAACTCATGTGATGTTAGGTCCATCATTTGAAAGTAACGGAGGGATCTTTCCCTACTTAGGAAAAACACATGTCTAGTTGCTTAAACATAAATATATTTTTACTCATTACTTTATAACTCTGTTAGTCAAGAGTTAATGTAATTACTAGAAAGGAAAAAAATGAAAACTTATCTAAGTGGTGATATCATTGAAATTATATAGATTTGAAAAGAAATCTATTTTCAAAGTGACTAGCCCCTTAGCAATCATTTTGTCATGGGCTGACAAAATCTCTGGAGAAATGTCATTCAGACAGGCAGCATTACATGCTAGGGCCAGAAACTGATTTTGTATTTCTCACCTAGTATGAAGGAACAGTTTTTTGTATCCATCTTAAATATTCAGGTTACTTGTTTCTATGTAACTGAACTTTTGTATGTATAAAAAGGTATAAATACTTCACTTGTGTTAGAATAAGGTAATAAAGGATTACAGTAACCTGTGTACAGGTGTTTACAAAATATTATTTGAGTCCAATAAGAAACTTACCATGGGACAGCCGTGTTCTGAAATGAATTGATGCTTGCATGATTTCATCGTCATGCTCAAATGGAACATCACCACAGACCATACCATAGAGAAGGATTCCAAGTGACCATACTGTAGCACTGCGTCCATGGTATCTATTATATTGGATCCATTCAGGAGGAGCATAAACTCGTGTACCTGTGAACATGTATGTTAGAATTTACTTTCTTCTTAATTAACACAATACAAAATGTTGCAAATGACATATCCCTGAAGGTGTAATCAATATACTCAGCTGAAGCTTTGGTAAATTGCAGAATGTCATACCTACTTAGAGTCTTTGATATCTGCTATTGCCACCATTTAGATACATATGAAAATTTTAAAATTCGCATTTTTCGCTGTTGTGCAAAACCTAAATATGAAAGCACATTTGTATGCTGTACCACTGCCAAGAAGCATAGTTCAATCAAAGTTGAATCATACAGTGTGCTACAGTACACAACTAAATGAAATATGCCATGAGATGTACAGAAATGACAACTTTCATTCATATAAATTAAGCTACATTAAAGTCACTATGTCATATGATGGTCCTCTAGATTTACGAAAATAGAGATATAGCACTTAAAAGGATGTATGATCAGCATTGACAGCAATGCATGCTCTGCATTGCCCATGCTGGCCACAAGGTTGGTAAGGAGTTCTTCTGGTAGGGCGTTTCAATCCTTGATAACTGTTGGATGATCATTGGTGCATGTGGATGTGCTGCAAAGGGCCTCCCCAAAGCATCCCACATGTGTTCAATGGGATTTAAATCAAGGGCAGGGTAGGCCAGTCAATTTGCCAAATATCCTCTCATTCCAAGAGATCCTTCACCAGCGCTGTTTGATGCAGTTGTGCATTGTCATCCATAAAAGTGAAGTCAGGGCTGACTGCACCCCTAAAGAGATGCACTTGGGGAAAGAGTACAATATCAAAATAACGTTGACCACTGAGCATTCCATATTCAAAGATTTGGAGGTTGGGATGCCCATGTAACATTATGCCTCCCCAAGCCATAACACCTGGACCACCAAAACAATCATGATCAAGGTTGTTCCTGGGTGCATTATGTGTTCCCACCTCTCACCAGATGAGGATATGTCAATCACTACTCAGACTGAATCTGCTCTCATTCGAGAAGAGCATGCGACCCCATTCCTTGTTGGTCCAATTCTAATGCTCTTGGGACCAATGGCACGCTGAGATGCAGGTGTCAATGAAGCACAACACAGTGGCCATTGGGCAAAAAGACCAACTCTATGCAGTCGCCTTGCCACTGTATAGTGTGAGATTGCATGACTAGCAGTCCTATTAAATGTGGTTACAAATGCACCCGCTGTTCGATGTGGATTGCTTCTTGCCTGTTGCATAATATAGCAGTCATCTTCTGAGGAAAGGGAAAAAAGTATTTAAATTTAGACATAAAACATTTTTAAATATTAGTACTGTTTATTTTCAGATACTTGGAAAAGCCTGTACTCACTACACAGCACATATTACACTTCACTACAACTGAAAATACTTTGTATAGCACTTTTATCTACTCTGTTGCATCTTTCAACACAATTATTTTTTCTTTTTTAATGATGAGCGCCTTCCTTTATATTAAATGCACCATCTTTGAAGCTTAGATTGAAACAAAAGTTATAGATGGATCAATATAGGTTCTTCCACAGGCTCCAGAAGAGGACCGATTTCTGGTAAGTTTTGATTAAGCGATTTGATTGTGCTGCAGGGGACATGTTGGGATATTCTCCTGATTCTTTATAATTACCCTCCAATGTGTGTGGAGAAATGCTTGTATCAACAACTCTTCCTCCTGAAAAATGAAAAACAATGTCAAATTTTCTTTGAATGTTATAGATAGATTTTCTATTTTCATGTGGTATAGTTAAAGCATGAATATTGAATATGGTAGTTATTCCACAAAAAGGAATATTCTCTTACCTGCAGCTACATTATTGCTGAGTTTGTCTCTCACTGTACAAGATCAAACAAACATTTTCCTGGGCTTTTTGGTGTCTGCTTATAGTCCATTTTCTTTACATTGCAACAGCAGTATCTTCTGAAGTGAGTCTCATATTTTTAGCTTGGTGTTTGAGTCATTGCAGTTGGAGACCATGGAAAACAAAACCTTGCATACACAAAAATAGGAAGTACATGGCGACTGTAACTGAAACCTTTGGGAACATGACTCGATCCTTCACGAATGGTCGGCTTCTAGAAGCATCTAGGGAGTTCTGTGATGCCATTTTCTAGCTATAAAAGGAGGAAGAAGTGCAGCATTGTTGTGAATAGTATTGAGTTATGAGTGACTAGAGTGTTAACGCACAGTGCTAGCCATGGATGGCATGCAGCCATAAACTATCTATGCATCAAGTGAATTATTTGCAGCAGTGAATTTAAGGCTTCATTTGTAACTAATTTTTGAGTCAATAAAGACATTTATTACACTGGTGTCATGAGTGGGATGTAAGGGTGCCACTGCTCTTCAACTCACAACACTACCGGGTTGACACCAGCCAGTTTGGTCTTTGGCAAAAAGCTGCAACTACCATACGATCTGACATTTGGGAATTCTCCTGGGGCAGAACAGCCAGCAGTTGACTATGCGGAACATCTTGTAGACCAACTCCATGACATGCATGAGATGGCCCATCAGAACATCCAGGTAGTGAGTGATTAGATGAAGACCTGTTACAACAGGCAAACCAACAGCCAAGGTTTCCAGCAACATGATCTGGCATGGCTATATTGTCCTACCTGGAGCAAGGGATGCTGCCTCAAGCTTCAACAACCACGACAAGGGCCTTACCTTGTGGTGAAGAGGATAAATGATGATGTCAACTGCATCCACAGGCCACCCTGAGGGAAGAAAACTGGTAGCACATTTGGAATGTCTAGCCTGCTATGATGGCGGTGGCCAGGATGACCAGCCCTGAGGAGAGAACAATGTGATAATGTTGTCTTCTAAACTGATTCTCATGTTCGCCTTAATGTGTGTCATTGCAGTTGGAGACCATGGGAAACAAGACCTTGTGTAAACAAGAAAAGGAAGTGCACCACAACTGAACCAGAACCTTTGGGAGCACAGCTCGGTCCTTCTCTAATGAGGCATTCACAATACAACAACAACACTGCACTTCTTCCTGCTTTTACAGCCAGAAAATGTTGTCATATAAGTTTCTGGAAGCTTCTACAAGCCATTTTCTGTTTCAAACTATACAGGTTAATTTATTTTTAAATATATAATACATATGATAAGTCATTCTGAAAGTTTTGTAAATGGGCAACAATGAGTTATGTTAAGCTAAAGCAGATCTTTGTAGCTTTATTTTGAAGTTCAGATAGCATCACGTACAAGTCTAGGTGAGCTCCAACAATGCACATCAGCTTCTATGCATGTGCAAGCAGGTTTTGCTATGCCACATATGCTAGGTTTAATCTCAAGCAAGAGCATATTTGTGTGATGATTTTCTATTTAAAACCTGATTAGGGGAGAGAGTGCCTTGAATGACTGCATAAGGTATTTGGGGATCTTTGCCCTTTACAATGTATGGTTTATTGATCATTTGCAGAGTTTAGGAGAGCAAGGAATATCCCAAAGATGAAGACTGTACAGGATGGTCAGCTACAACAGAATGGATGAGAATGTGATGATAGTGTTGTGCAAAGATCATTGTTGATTCAGAAACTGAGCCATCAGTCTGGGTCTTTCCAGGAGAGGATCCTACAACAAAAGTGATGTGAGCGTGAAGTGTTGGCATAAACAATGATCTGTTTGGTCTTCTCAGTTAGCGGTCAGATGGTAGTAATTCTGCTTGATGGATAAAAGACTGTCATTGCCACATGTACACTATAAAATGCCTGCCACAAGTCTTCAGTGAACTGAGAATAAAGCATTCTAAGTCTGGTCACATGGAATTTCATGCACCACAACACCACCACTGCCCACACTGCACTAGAAATAACCCAGTTTCTACAGGAGTCAGGAATAAAATGTTTGTTCTAATATCTGTACAGTTCAAATCTTGCTCCATGTGAATTTTCCTATCCCCCAAACTGGAAAAAATACAGATCAATGATTTGAAGTATCCTGAAACTGAGGTAGCTGCTTATGAAGTATTTGCACTCTCTCTGAAGAATAGGCATTTGAAAACATAGTTTGAAAGGATGAGATATTGTATAGAATGCAATGGGAAATACTTTGAAAACCTGCAATGATCATATCTAGATTTTTAAAATGTTATTGCAGTTATTCTCAAAACTTCCTCTTGCTCAGAATCAAATTTAATTATGTAGCTTTTGACAATTTATTTTCAGTATCAGCTGCCTTTTACTTTGTCATTTTGACAAATGAGTTTTTTCTACCTAAAGAAAATGTGTTCTTCAGAAGTGGTCATAAGGATGCCTTAAACTGACATTGTTTTCATGACATAGCTTTAGCTTATCCTTGAATTGCACATATAGTTTGTTAGCTGTACGAGGATACAGTAAATGGAGCAAACTGCCTGAACAGTGGAGTAAACATCCATAGACAATCAATGCTTTTAATTGTTATGGGACAGAGTAATTGCACTTCCAATAGATGTGACTCCATTTTGCTCTAGAAAATTTTTTCCTGGGATATTGCTCAACTTTGCTTATAAAAACATTGTTCACATTCAGCAGAATTAGCAGTCTTTTTAGTAATCTCCCATACAAGCTGAAATTACACAAGCATACAAAAGTGTTTTATGTGGAAGTGAATAGCTCGTTTCAATCTAAGAATATTAATAAATTTTAAGCATCGCCATACTCAAACTACTATTAGGCAACTAAAAGAATTACAAACATCTGTGTTATATGACAAGTTATTGCAACATATGCATTTGAAAACATTTTGTATGCAGTATGGGATTCACCACCAGATGACATCCGAGTACATTGGTAGGTGCTAGTAGACACATGCCAACATTAGTATTCTAGAGCAACAGTTCCCAACCGGTGTGCCCCGGCACCCTAGGGTGCCGTGTGATTGGCTAAGGGGTGCCGCAAGATATTGAGATAAACAAAACAAAAAAAAAAATACCTTCTACTGAAGCCTTAAGTCTTGTAAGGTCTTGAAATAAAATAAGTCAAATCAATTACTCTCATGCACGGCAGATGGTGATAGTGGTCGATTCATTTCAATAATTCAGTTATACTAGTATCCCACAGATGGCATTACAGCTATACCCTGCCGAACATTCCCGAGACTACTCGCTTCCTCACGAACATTCCCGAGACTTCGACAGATGAATATATATAAAAGTGTACGCCATTTGGCGCTTTCAGTTGTCTTCCTCGCATTGATTCACAGTGTTTAGCTATGGATAAGTTCATTGTTAAACGTAAACGCCAGGACAGTGAAAGTGAGCAGTCGGCTCCTACTGCTTGCTTTAAGAAGCCAAATCTTAACAGTTTCTCCCGGACCGTCGAATTCACTACATAAAGAAGACAAACGAAAGAAAAGAACATACCAGGACAGTTACTTAGCGTATGGATTTAAGTGGAATAACGACGAAAACCCTATCCTTGTGTGTTTAGTTTGTGGCGAAACACTTAGCAACGAGGCCATGGTACCTAGCAAACTGAAGCGGCAACTTACAACAAAGCATTCTAGTGTGTCACAGAAAAGTATAATGTATTTTTCACATATATTAGAAGGGGAGAAGAAAACAGCTGTGCGAATGGTAAAGAGAATGACCATAGGTGATACTGCTCTTGAAGCCTCATTTAAAATAGCAGAACTGGTAGCTAAAAAAAAGAAACCTCATACTCTTGGAGAGGAAATCATTGGCCCTGCATGTCAAGTTATAGTTTCAACAATACTTGGCGAAGGAGCAGCTAATCAAATTTCGAAAGTTCCTCTGTCCAACAACACAATCAGCCGCAGGATATCTGAAATGTCATGCAATATCAACGAACAAGTCACGGAGAAAATAAAAACTTATAGAACATTTGCTTTGCAAGTAGATGAGAGTCTCGATATTGGTGACAAACTGCAACTCCTTGGTTTTATCAGATATATTGATGAAAAAGATATTAGTGAACAGTTTCTGTCCTGTAGACCGCTGGAGACTACAACCACAGGCCATGATATTTTCGTTTCTATTAATTTCTATCTCAATGACCATGATCTTTCATGGAAAGACTGTGGTGGTATATGCACAGATGGTGCACCATCTATGTCTGGGAAAATTAAAGGTTTTACTGCCAGAGTTCTCAATGAAAATCCATCCATTATTATAACTCACTGTTTTCTGTATAGAGAGGCATTAGTCGTGAAAGCGTGTAATGAAGATTTTGCTGAACCAAGTTGTGAAAATGGTGAACTATATGAAGTCTCGACCTTTAAAGTGCAGAATTTTTTAAGTTATGTCGCGCAATGCATGCAGCTCATACCTCTTTGTTACTTCACACAGAAGTAAGGTGGTTGTTGCGGGGTCGTGTATTGAACCGGTTTCTCGAACTTAAAGAACAGCTAAAAACTTTTTTTAAGGATGAAAATCAAGACACATTTCATGAGCTCTTACTAAGTGATTCTTGGTGTTTTGAACTGTCGTATCTGGCAGATATTTTTCATAAGCTGAATGAACTGAATGTTTCGATGCAGGGTCGACATGAAACAATAATCTCCTCAACCAATAAAGTGAAAGGTTTTAAAAGAAAATTTAGTTCTTGGAAGTCTGCAGTTCAAAAAGGAGATTTGTCGAACTTTCCATCTCTTCTTAATGTGGTAGGAGATAAAGATCTGGGTAAACTGAAAGACCGCATTTGTGATCACTTATCAAGATTGCAAGATGCAATAGATGCGTACTTTCCAACTATTTCCACTATGAATCTCGACTGGGTTGTCTCACCATTTGATTTTGTAGATAGTGCAGAGGAAATAGATTTCACTGCTTGCGAACGAGATGAATTTATTGATCTTTGCGCTGATTCCACACTCAAAGGTAAGTTCACCAAGAGTGGCTAGTTTTTGGCTTCAACGGAGAGAGGAGTACCATAACCTAATGAAGAAAGCAATTAACGCACTTTTGCCCTTTTCAACATCCTATCTATGCGAGCAAGCCTTCTCTGCTATGGTGACAATAAAATGCAAAGCAAGAAATAGACTGAATAACCTTGAGGATGATTTGCGTGTTTCACTGTCAACTGTAAGACCCGACATCACATATCTGTGCTCTAAGCATCAATCACAAGTTTCACATGAATCATTAATCGAACAAAATTTATTGATGTATTTTTACTCAGTGATTGTAGTAAAGTTTACTGTATTATGTTATGGTGTACGTTATTATTATATAATATTTCAATAAATTAACATATTAAGCTTAATTTTCTTTTAATTCAAGGAAGGGTGCCCCTGGTGTTTAACGTTATTACCAAGGGTGCCGTGAACTTCAAAAGGTTGGGAAACACTGTTCTAGAGGTTGTGTTCCAAGATGGATGCCACTAAAGTTGAACAGTGAGCAAATGTAAAATTTGCATTTTGCCATGGCACAAATGCTTGTGAGTGGTATCAGTCTGCTCACACAGAGGTGCAAGTGGCTGTTATCGAAAACTGTTGAACCAATGAAAGGCGTTGGACTGTGGTGGAGCAGCCACACATACTGGTATTCCTGAATAGACAGGTTCCACATTTTATGGAATGATTTGAAGATGTGCAAGCTTTGTGCAAAGTGGGTACCACATGTATTAACTGAGGTGGAAAAATGGACTCGAAACGAGAAATGGTATCAATCTGGAGTGATTCCAACATGAAGCAAATGAGATGTTGCATCAAATTATTGCAATTGATGAAACATGGGCATGAGCTTATGAACCAGAACAAAACAGACAATCAAATGGGATCATGGTTCACCATGAAGACATAATTTTCAACGGAATCGATTACCCATGATGGTAATGCTCAATATCTAATGACCGCCAAGGTATTCTAGAGTGTCATCCTGCTTGTGAGGGCCAAACTGTCACTGCCGCATACTACAGACCATTCCTGCTGCACAATCTGCATTGTACACTGCAGAGGAAACATCCAGAGGTACTAAACAATGCAATAATCATCCAATGTGTTTCAATGAGAGGTGGCGCGCATAGTTGCATCACATACAGCTGATGGTGTTCAGCGCCTTCATCATCATTGGCAAAAATGTGTGGAAGCCTTGGGGGACTATTTGGAAGGGTTGTTAGCTCATAAGAGTATTACACATACTTTTTTGCGCATATGTAATACGAATAAAACAATGATCATATTTATGCACCTTTCAATCTCCTGTACCTATAGCCCCTTGTACCTAAATCCCAATTTTATACCATATTTGCAAAGAACATTCCAGTGTCTTTCAATTGTATATTTTGAGTTTTGTTTCCTGCAGCTTTACTGACTGATAAAAAATAGCTGCCCTCATATTTTTGTGGTCATTTTGTTTATTTATAGTTCATTTTGACTGCACTTTTTACCATTTATACTGGCAGCGTCAAGTAATTTAAGGCATTATGTGCATAAAACTCCCACTATTCAAAATGTTATTTAACTATGGTCCTGATACACAAGTGATAAAATATGAACATTATTTGCTCTAGATTACCTCTGCTTCGAATGAGGTGCTGGTTTTTGGCACATGTTTTATCATTCAATTATTATGGAAAGATTCATGCTACAGAAACACCATCATCATTACCATTATAGAAAATTTAAGAACATACATGGTTCAGGAAAACTTTCATTGTTATTAGCACTATCATTTCTCCTATTTCTATTGCAATGATTTAATCGAGCAATGGCAAGATTGCCTTATACGTATTGAATGCGCAACTCCAGTTCACAATCAAGTACAAAACTAGAGCATTTTATTGCTTAACAAAAACATTTACAAAGGACTGATGTACTTAAATGTAACATAATAATGCTACCCATTGCCCTTCGAAGAAGGCTCATACATTCCTCGCAATGTGTGGCTGGGCATTGTCCTGCTGAAATGTGAACTGCGGAGATGCCTGAAGCAGGGGGAGTACCTTGGGCTCTACACTAACCTGTAGATACCGGTTGCCGTTCAAAGTGCCCTGAATTTGCAAGATCGGTTGTTGTAACCAATGGCACCCCAAACCATCACACCTGGTGTTTGTCCGCTATGCTGCTCAACAATGCAGCCCTCCAAGTTGCGCCCACCACGGTACCACTGGACATGTGTGCGGCCATCACTGTTGGACACGAAGCGATACTTGTCTGAAAAGACTACCTTTTGGCACTCAGCACCCCAGAGATTCAAGTGCTCATTGCAGTCAGAGGAGCTTATGGTTTATGGACAATGGAAGCCAATGTAATAACATGTGTGCAACCAGCCCAACCTGCAGCAGATGGTGACGACCCATTGATGTAGACAAGTTCACACCTGTTGCAGTGCTCCAGCATCGAGTCAACACTGTGGATGAAGTTGTATGGTCTGTTATGGCCATAGGGATAAGATGGCAGTCATCCCATTTTGTGATCATCTTCTGTGGTCCAGTACCTGCTCTTCACTGCATATGACCTTCATCTATCCACTGTTTCCACACATGCATCACTGTTGTAGCAGCATGCTGAAATGTCGTGGTATGACAAATCCGCTTCCTGGAGAGATCATTCTGCCCCGTTCGAACTCACTCACATGCCCACATGCCCTTTGATGTTGACGAGGCATAATGGCACTCACTTTATTGTTTCTACCTTGTTTGACAGCTCTGCACTAACTACACTTGGGGCAACTCTGACCTTGTCAGACTGATGCGATAGGGCTCTGCTCGGCTTATGTGTACCCCATCTCTCTGCAAACCTAGTTATTGCTTGCACATTCTTCTTCACTTCCACCAAGTTTGGAGTTATTTGGTAAATTCTTTCTTGGTGTTGCAATTTTCATAAATAGCAGTGTATACATCTTTCCTTCAGTTGTTTATAAACACTGAATTTTGTTCATCCCATTTGAAGTAAAAAGGGACAATATGGGACACACATCAACCCTACCTGATGCAACTCTCAACTGCAACTGAGAGGATAGTCCCCCTCAAAAATGTTTAATGAATTTAGTTATACTTACTGACCAGCATATTGACTAAATAATTAGTGGATAAGAATTGTCTACTTGCTACTCATATACTGAATAAAATGGCTTTGTTTAGCTGTAAGTTATCACCTTAAAAGCTCTTCCCATATGTTCAGAACTTTGCATCATGTTCATTAGAGGTGATCAGAACCTGTGCCACTCTCGCTTGCTACTCATAAGCCAAGCCACTTCTCGAGAGTGCAGCAATGAGAATCTTATGTGTTGAGAACTAGTGCTTACGAGCAAGGCAACTCCAGTATTCTCATAACTCAGGTGGAGTAGGTTGACATATGATCCACAGTATAAACTGGTTACATTAATAACTAGGGCCTGGATTTTTAGTTGGGTGGGTGCTAATGTGTGAATCTTACATAAAAAGAAAGAAAAAAAGCTAACTGAGACATTAAGACCTAAAACTTGCTAAACTTAAGTGTTGTTGTTGTTTTTTTTTTTTTGTTTTTTTTAAACCTCAGTAGAAAATTGTTTCTTCAATTCATTCGAATTACAATTTTTGTTTAACAATTTGTTTAGTTTTGTTTTAAGTGTGCATGTTGAGTTAGCCAGGGAATAATTTATTACAATTTTATTATCTTGGTATAAAAATTGCATGTACGAAATGCACAACAAATTTAATTGCAGTATGCTGACAGTACTAAACATCAGTTGCAGCCATTTTATATTAGCTAAAAATAGTTATATGACATAAGCTAGTGTCATGGTTTTACTATAACCTGCTTTACAGTCTCTAAATTATGCCACTATACTTGATGTGTGGTTTATAAAAATCTGTTGCTCACAACATTCAGACATAAATATCAATAAAAAGAAATCTAATAAGACATAATAATAAATATATCACAACCTAAGATAATTTCTTATGACCCCTCTATACACCAAAAATTGACTGTCCCAAGCAGAGGAAGCAGTGGCGTCAATGAATCAGAAGAGAAACAGAAGTTGACATCAATTTGGCATCAAATACATGCAAACACTATTCAGAGATGTAGACTGCTAGTGAAACTGAGGATGAGTATGAAGTATTACGTTCCATTACAAGACATTTATTTATGTTGATCTAAATGACAAACGATACTATTTTATCAGTGGCAGCACATGAGCATACAGTTTGAGTGTTCACAAAATGTTAGATTTCGATAGCCCTGAAAATGTGAAACAGATCTACTGCATAACAGTTATGATTACAAAGTATTGGCACATGACAATGGCTCTCAACAACAAATAACTAACAACAACAATGGTAATTATAGTACTGAACTTCTCCATCAAAAAAAGAATTGTTTTTGTAATTTTTTTATACATAATTTAGTACAGTTTAGCACAATAACAGAGTAATGTGAAACCTTTTGCTACTCTCTGTTTGCGGTTTTTTGTCACCGAAATATTCACATTACCAATTTATTAGAACTCGCAAACTATCTTTTTCTGAAGCAGGAAAACTATTATTTATTCTTGTGAAATGTCTTGCTCCTCCACATACTCCACTTAAAGTTAATCAATGTAAATATTTTATGCATGAGGGGATATGTCTATTCCTAGCCGTTTGTTCATTGTGTTTCCTCACAGACACTCTGTATATGCTATCAAGCTGAGTATGACATTAATTTCACCAAGCATTGAGAGTTCAATGATCACATTTTTGTGTGAGTGACAGTTTTTGTGCTTATTTATTTTGCTGGAAAAATGTACAAGATATACAACACCCAAGTGAGTTCACGAATAAACTTCCGGGCTGATAATCAAAAATGGAAAACTAAACAGTACATTTCTTATGTTACACCCACACAAACAGTTATGCTTATTGGACACTTCTTTTTTTGAATGTTCACTTGTAGTCCTGCTTATTAGAGTTTGTCAATCTTTAAATCAACAGATCTGGTCTGAGAGGCCCTAGTTCCTTTGCAGCTAAGTTATCCTGATCATTTAGTCTTCCGTTGGCACTTAAAATACTTTCAACAGAATTCATATTGATCTCGCACCCGAATAACACATGACTATTTTGTACTGCATCATCTGCATTTATGTTCCTAAGCAACTACCATCAAACTACCATTTATGGAAATGGTTGATATCAAATAACAGCCTAACAATGCTTACCAACGTGGTCACTTGACTATGGGTAAAAGAAAATCTACTAAACAAATGTACTTGTGTTAAAAATAGGAACTCAAATACACTATGACAATATGCAAAATATAATATACTAAGCATATCCAAAAACGCACAATATGTATTGTATGAAATAGGTTTTCCAAAATGTAAGTAACTATAACTAGGAAACATATTTTTTGATAAAATACAAGTGTTGATTTTGGTACTAAAACTACTACTATTTCGGTGAGTATTTCGTGAAATAAAATGACAGCACTATACTTCATGTGTAGCTTTACGATTTTTTTAAACATGTATTTATATTTCATTTTACATTACTAACCTTAAATTTTCATGAACACACTAACCTAGTCTACAAAAAAGTCTTTAAATCTGCCAGTGTTACAACTACTGAATTTCTACAAATCTGACATTAAACATCCATAAAATACAAACCAAGCATGGTTTCAATATTATCGACACAATGGTTTGTGCGACAGTCAGTGAGGATGTTTGTGTAGGCAGAGAAGCCCCCTCTCATTACCAATGTTTGAAGTTGGGAACCACACTGCTTACAAACATTGCATTGCAGATTCCCTATGGTCTTTGCTAGCCCTCCTAAAACACTAACAAACACAATCAGTATTCTTTGCAATGCCAACACACTCCTCCAACTGATGCTGAAACACATCATACCCCTGCAGAAAAGTATTTTGAGTAATACTGCTAAGCAGAGGAATGTTCTTTACACTGTCTATTAGGGTCATGTTTATTTTAGCACACAACACCTTAAGAAGGTAAAACAGCTTTGAAATTGCTTGGAATGTTTTCCCAGCTGGATCTTCCTTCATCATTTTGTCCAACTTAGTGTGCCACTTCTCTGTGATATCCTTGATCTTGCTCTTTCCTTTTGTCTTTCTCTCACCAGAGAGCTGATTTAGAGCAACAGTAGTTTGTTGCCCAAGACGTAACTTCCTGACCAAGTCAAACTCTGAAAATAGGGAATCCAGTTTAGGAATAAGTTTGTGAGTAGTTGGGTGTTGAGACCCTCAAGCAGTGTGATCAACTCGGACACTGAAACACAATTTTCTTTCACAAATGTTGCCTTTTGCTCACTATTAGCGCTGGAAATACTTCACAGCTTCATTGGTGTCTTCTACTCCTCTGGAGTAGTCAACATGGTCCGTGAGGTACTCTTGCACATAGAGCTGAATCTATCCAAGAGCCAGCGTGTCATCACAGGTGTAGCAAAAAGTTTCAGCACCTTTCGGCAATCAGCTATCACAATACTTTTCCTCAAGAAAGTTTAGATACCTGTGCTTCCTTTTCCTAGTATTTTGGAACACTTTCTTGGTCATAGAGAGACACTCATTCAAGTGAGTGAGGTAACGAGGCACAAACTTGCTAATAATATCCAGCTTGTGTGCCTAACATATACCTCGCTTGTCATATACCTCGCACTGAGAAGATATGCCTACAATATTGTTGTACTGTATTTCGTACTTCATAAGAACACTTAATAGCTTGGTAGCACTCCTGAGAATTAGCATTTTGAAGAATACTAATTGAAGCTACATAGAAATTTGAGGCAAGAGTTTCAGCTGGTAATACACGGAACAAAATAATAAAAATAGCTTCCCCTTTTGAGTTGGTGATTTCATCACAGTGAAACAACTTTTTTTCTCTCTCACAGCTGCTTTTATTTTCTCTTTGTACTCTGCTCTCACAACTGGAATGTAATTTTTATGGCACATGTTGGCTTGTGGAAGATTTCCAGCACCCATAAACAGAAAGAATAGAAAGCAGAGTACCAGTATACTTATATCGTCATAAGTGTCGTAAATAATCTCATTATAATACAGACAGTAGGAAAGGCAATTTGATGGCTATTGCAATAATAGGCACTCTGACAAAACAAGGTGGATCACAGAATCAGATCGCATTAAAAATGAAAACAGCTACTATGCCAAAATCGTTAAAAGTTATAAACCTTTTATGTTCATCCACTTGCTAATTCAGTACTGTCCAGTTTCTCAAGTGGAATGTTGGCTTCCATAAAGACCCTGGTCTTATCTCGTATAAACTCGTCCATCTCTTTTTTTTTTGGTGCAAAGTCTCGTTGATTTTATTTTATTTTGCGGTTTTCAGTCTTCTTTCTCTTATGCACTTCAGATTCCTTGCAATGTTTATCACTCGCGTCTTTACATTCCCTCTTAATATGGACGTTACAGTATTTACACATTAATATCTTGTTTGTTGCATCGAATACATAAAATCCTTCATTTTCATATTCCTCAGCTCTCATATGAACAGTAATAACTTTTAGATTTCAGCATTTTCAAAGCTACTAATTAAATGTAAGGTGATTAATTTTGTTCTATCGGAATATGGTAAAAAGTATGATCTTCGCTACCTTCTGTATTCCTAAAATCTTAAACGGGATGTTGACCAGAGAGTAAACAGGATAAGTAAACAGTTAAACCAACATCTGAGCCTCAAAATATGTTTTAAGAATATTTGACATTTTTCTTGAAAATTTAGTTGTATATTTAGCAAGTGTCACAAATATAGGGATAAATTTTGCGGTTAGTGGTGTATTTTGCACAAAATTTAGCGACATTTCACAGATTCATTTCACTTAAATATGGCAACTCCAACATTTTTAATGCAAAATATTGCTAAGAAAGCAGTTTTCAAAATTTAGCGTATATTGCTAATATAAAAAATACAGTCCCTAATTATAACATATAGTAACACCAGATCTAAATTTCACTGCACATATAATAAAATGAATTGGCCTAACTGTTTAGTATTCTACCATTTGGTAGGATTTATGTCAAAATGAAAAATGGATGGGTGTTCCCCACCCTTGCAGCTAACATGAACGAAACTTCTGCTGCAGTGTGCTTCCATTTTAGCAACATTGATGTAAACTTGTAGCCAAGAGATGCAGGATAAAAATGTCCATGTCTTTAGCCATGAACAAATTTTCCACATATAAATGAGTTTAGAGGGGTAGAGTGGTAGATTCAAATGCTGTAGATATTAAATTACTGCATGTGTGTTACATTCAATTGAACTGAAAGAGAAACTTCACAAGGTGTCAAAAGTTAGTGTCCTCTTGTGCTCTTACACAGCAGTGCCACTGTATTTTATATTTGTGCAATTCAAAACATTTTTGTTTGTTTTGTGTCCTATTCTTTTGAAACTTTTGTTCAGCTTGAAAAGTTTAGGGTTAAAATTCTATCATAATATGATCTGTTCATTTCCATGTCTTATTAACTATTCTGAACTATTCTAGTTTTTTGCCAAAGTTGTTACTTCACATAAAATATTTACATACAGAATAGGATTCTTAATTTCGCATAATGTACATCCTAATAACACAAGATTTCTGATTAAGCCTTGATATTAGTAGGAAAGAATTCACCTTTCAAGAAGCTGATGCCACAGCTTTATTTTACGAGTTTAGTTTTAATACATATAACATTTTATAGCCTTTAAGGGGAACATATGCAAAGCAGTTTAAAAATATGGGCATGGAATGTTGCAACACATAAAATAACATTTAAGAACAAATTACATTGCACAACAAATTTGAACTTTGTTTCTGTCCTTTAGATGAAACTGCGTGATCCTGTATAAACAAAAGGTGCTTGACTCATATCTGAAAACCAAAATGGTCCATCACATACCATTTTTGTAGGAGACCCACTTTTGATATATACAAATTGATTACAGAGAAATGAAACACTAGGCTTGAGTACAGGAAACACATACACTAAAATGAGTTTTTGACCATTTCCTCTTGTAGGCATCTGTTGGTGTGTCCCTGACAATAGACCAACAATACTCAGCTAGCATACTTCCATTCCATCATCCACTGAAACGTTTTTCAAACATAGAAATGTCCTGGTGGAACCTTTCCCCATGCTCATCGCTTATTGCGCCAAGATTTTAAGGAAAGAAGTCCAGATGTGAGTGTAGTTTTAATGACATATTGCAACCTATAGCATGAAAGCATTCTAGCATATCACTGACAAGATCTTCATAGTTTTCAGCTTTCTCATTTCCAAGGAAACGTGAGCACACTGATTTAAATGCCAAACAGGCTGCTTTTCTGCCTCTGACAGTTTATTTTCAAACTCTTCGTCATGAATGACTGCTACAATTTGGGAATCAATGAAAACCCCTCCTTTACCTTTGCCTCACTTAATTTGTTGAATTTGTTCCTGAGATGCAAGAAAGCCACTCCTCCTCTGTCTAGAGCTTTCACAAAAAATGTCATTAAATCGAGTTTAATGTGTAGTGGTGGAAGAAAGACACATTGTGGATTCACAAGTGGTTCATGTGCTATATTTTTGGTGCCAGGAATGAAGCTTTGTCTTGGAGGCTACTGTTTACGGGTGTAGTGGTTTTTTCGGTCACGGCTATCCCATTCATATAGGAAGCAGCAGAACTTAGTGTATTCTTGTTGCATGCCTGTTAATATCCCAATGACTTTCAAAATCACCACAAATGTGTCATTTGAATGTAGTGTATTCAATTAAATTCAGTATAGTATATAATTCAGTATTCATATTCAACCAGAATGATATTTCTTATTTGCTTATGCCATTTTACGATCTATTCCTAATAAATTAGGGTAAAATGTTTAATTTATATTATGATGAATTATTTATATATAAATATAAAGAATTAGGCAAATATTTTGCTTTATATGTCTCCTTTGTATTTGTAGAATGTGCTAAAGGAACAGACAGATGAACATTGCCTATATGGAGGAGCACTACTTTAAGACTATGTTTTGACGAGTCAATAAACAAGCGCCAGTCTGCCTGATTATGTTTATGTCCTAATGCCTGAAATAGGCCATGCACATCACAGCAATATACAATGTCTTCTTTCTCTGCAAAATAGTCTGCAAAATGGCTTTGCCATCTTCTAAATGAACTTATTTTCACATCCTTATCTAATAGATTCCAACCTTAAAGCCTGGAACACAGTAGTTCTGAGTCTGTTTGAGAAAGTTTCAAGTCCCGTATAAGATTGCTAAGCTCTCTCTGTGCGATTTCATGATGTGCACAAGTCATAGATGTAGATGGTTGAAAGTCAGGATCTGGATGGTTTGTGTCGCCTGTGATGTCTTCCTCTGAATCAACGGTATATGAACCTGGAGCTGTAGGTATAGGAAGATTGTCAGAATGAGGAACTGGTCAAATAGCAGAGGGTAAGTTTGGATACTGAAAACAATGTTTAGACTTTGAGGACAATCCCTTGATATCTGTCAAACAAAAGTAACAATCCATTAGGTGATCTCTCAGCTCGCGCAAAACCATAGGTACTCCAAATTTCATTGTACTACGTTTTCCTTGTAACCAGTTTCTCAGATTCCTGGAACATGAATTGCAGCAGATATGTGGAGCCCAGTACTTATCCTGGTTCCCTACTTTACATCCAAAGTACACTTCATAAGTCTTTTTTACCTATGGTGACAAGCTGCATTGCTGTGTCTTCAATGTAAATTTGCCACATGCATAACAAAATACGTCCAGCTTATTTTTACAGTGACGAGACATTATAATGCACTGAATGTAATATAATTTTATTCTTAAAACACTTAAAAGTGATCGTCACTAAAATATTCCTGCCAGCAACACTTCAGAGAGGAAACATTTGAAAATAAACAAAATTTTACAGTTAAAAAGCTGACATAGTTGAAAGATCAAGCTGGCAGAGAATGTTTGATATAGATATTCATTGTTTACTGTGTGTACATACATACCTGCATTGTAAATGTTGAATAGAATAAGCAGGTTATTAAAAAAATTGATTTAAATTAACAAAGACACAAATTTATCGCGAAAATTCATAAAAAACTAAATGTGGATTTTTGGGAATCATAATTTCACACTAATTACAAAAATGAAACCCGTTTTTGCATGCTATGTCAGAATCTTTTACAATTCAAAATTTTATGTTTTGAATATTTTTCATAATGTAGTAATATTACAGTGTGCCTATCATTTGCTAGAAAGGCTCTACGGCTTGTAATTTCAACTTGATTACTTAAAATTTTATATTATATTATATATATTTATTAAAATCTATTAACTATACCCACCCTAGATCCATATAAAAATATGTCTTGCCCTTAAAATGAACAGCGTTTAAAATATCTGTTGCTTTTCTTGGAGATATTTATCTATCTGCATTCATCATATCTATAAACAGGAAGTTGAAATGTAGAATGTCTCAGGCGATAAAAGTTAATTGAAGAAAATATTTACTCTTGGAGATCGCTAGTTAAAACAAACCATGCACTAGAGAACTGACAGAGGGTCCCTGTACATATCAAAGTGCAATCCAGCTTGTCAGGCTAAGGATTTCGTTTCTGAGATAATAAACCTATCGTATTTTACTGGCTGTTTTAAAATTTAAATCAGTCTTGCACTGTTCGCTGTCATAAAAATGTGAAGTCTGCAAGTTCTCATTTTTCTGTGAGAGTACAACATAATAGTTTTGTTTCTTAGAAATTTTGAAACGTGGTTGTGCAAATAATCCAAATCTGCTTTGCTATATACACTAAAGTCCAAACGTCAAGCATAATTTGGAAAACAGAGAACTGAAAGGGAAAGTGGTGAGCGAGTGCCATTAAGCTGTATCACAGAGTGTGCCTCCCCTTACTGGTGGTCTCTGATAGGTAAGCAGGTTCATACTTCTAAGGTCAACAAAACCAGAGCAGCAAACCAATATCAGAGGATCACACCTATTGTTACTGTCCTCCCATTGTGAACAGAGAGTTGTTGCATCACAAAGTGTTTACAAGACAGCACCAACATGCCACAAAGACGTCAACTGGACCCTGTTTTGAAGGGTAGAATCATTGGACGTCTAGAGGCAGGTCAGACACAAACCACAGTCTCTCGGACTCTGAATGTGCTGCAAAGTGTCATTTCTAGGCTTTGGCAATGGTTCCAAGAAACAGGAGGATCCCTGTACATGGTCACCCACGGGTCACAATGCCGCAACAGGACCGATATTTGACCATAACAGTATGACAACATTGGAGGATGCCTGTGAGAAACTGTCTTCCAAGCTTACATCTGCCTCAGGCATTTGAGTTTCAAGGCAAACTGTGTACCGGAGGCTTAGGGCAATTGACCACCATGCCAGACATCCAGCAGTGTGTTCCCCACTCACTCAAATACACATACGGTCCTGTTTATAACTGAGTCAGCAACATCAACATTGGACCTTGAATGAATGGAGGAAGATGCTGTTTACAGATCAGTCCAGATTCAGTTTGAACAATGATTCACATTGCACAATAATCTGGAGAGAATGTGGAACCCAATTTCATCCCACCAACATTGTGAAAACACACCCATTTGGTGGTGGTGGCTTATTCATGGTGGCAGGCATAATGTTCATTGGACATATTGATCTTCACATCTTTGACAGTGGTATTGTGAATGCCCAGAGATAAGGTACTGGAGCCACCAAATGTGCAACTTTTCAGAGTACAGTTGGTTTACACTTCATCTTAATGGATGATAATGCACATTTGCATAGAGCCCACCTGGCATATGACTATCTTGAGAGGGAAGATATCCAGCGCATGGACTGGCCAGCAGGATATGAACCCTATAGAGCATGTCTGGGATGCTTTAGGAAGAAGAGTTGCAGCCCGCCAGCCCCCACTGAGAACACTTCCAGACCTCTGACGTGCTTTCCTGAGGAACGGGAACTGCTATCTGCAGAGCTCTTGAATCACCTTATAGAGAGCATGCCACGGCACTACAAAACCTGTGTAGCCATGAGGGGTCACCACACCCCATATTAATCACTCAGCACCATCATCGTCATTGTGGAAATGATAGTCAGATTTTGATTGCGTGAAAAGGTGCCCTGAGGTCAAAATTGTCTGCTATTTCTCCCTCTATTGCATTCCAGATTATGTGTGATGCATTGGTAACAACATATTGCATTATGCTCAACTTTTGTACACTTGTGATACATTGACAATGAATTTTGCTAATTTTTGGACACTAGTATATGTGGGTCATATATGTTAGTAAAACAAAGACAGAATACAACTGCTTTTGTAAAGAAAGCTCACTTTGAATACTTTGGCATTAAGTTAAGAGATCAGGAAAAATCACAGTACCCTCACAAAGTGTGTTGTAGTTATGTTGCAGAGTTGAGGAGTTGGAAAAATGGAAAACAAAAGTGATTGCCCTTTGGTATCCCTATGATTTGGAGGGAATGGAGAAGATTGTTATTTTTGCACAGTTAAGCTAGCAGGATATAGTGCTAAAAACAAGAAAGATATTGTATATCCTAACATTCCTTCTGCCACTCAGCCTGTACCTCATGGTCTCGATATTCCAGTTCCCTTACATCCTGAATACAGCCATCTGCATCCAGTAGCACTGAAACTAAGTGTCCAGTGGACCATAGTTATGAACAGATAATTCTGATCATGATAGATGTTTCAATCAAAGGGAGCTAAATGATTTAGTGAGGAATTTACATTTGCCTAAAGAATCAGCAAAAAGTATTGGCTAAGGGTATATATTTTTAATGGTACAGGCATCGTGAGAAGAAACTTGTCACTTGTTTAGCTGAAGAAAAAAAATGTGTGTATTGTCAAGACATCCCTGCTTCTTAGAATTTTATAACATGAACCATAATTGTGGCTTGCTTCATAATGGAAACATTCATCCTTCCATTCCTGTGACCCACTTTAGTTTTAAAGGAGAATATGAAAATGTAAAATTTTTGTTACAAAAACTGCAGTACAAAACCATCTATGGCTAGTCTGTGGATATTTCAAGATTATTGGACTATTATTTGGTCAGCAGGTGGTTTCACAAAATACCCTTGTTTCTTATGTGAATGGAATAGCAGAACTAGGTCAGAACACTGGCAAAGGGAACAGTGGTCATGTAGGACTAATTTAATACCACGCAAAAAAAAATATAAAAAGTGAATCTTTTATTGATCCTTCAAAAGTACTGTTAACACCTCTCCAAGTAAAATTAGGTTTAATGAGACAATTTGTCAAAACTCTAGATGAAGACAAATGAGTGCTTTAAATACCTTTGTGCTACATTTCCTTCAATATTCTATGAAAAAATAAAAGCTGGTGTATTTGTTGGCCCAAAATTTTGAAAATTCATGATGGACAGTCAGTTTGAGAATACTATGAGAAGTGAAGGATGCCTGGAAGGCTTTCACAAATAATGTTTTTAATTTACTTGGAAATAAAAAATTATGTTAACATAGTGAAAGTGATGCTACAAAATTTCAAACAGATTGGTGGCAACATGAGTGTCAAAGTACATTTCCTTCATTCCCATCTAAATTATTTCCCTGATAATTGAGCAGATTTTAGTGAGGAACATGATGAAATATTACACCAGGATATAAAAATATGGAAATGGTATCAAGGGAAGTGGAGTGTTAACATGATGGCTGACTATTGGGACTGCTCTGAAGAACATGCGAGAAGGTCAAAGAGGAGAAAATTTGAAATGCAATATTGAGGTAAGCTTACAAGTGTGCTTATAATTATGCATTATTTTTAAGTAATGATTAATTAGTGGCAAATAAATTCTGGCCTAGCTTTTCACACAAAATTCTTGTTGAAAGTAATTTTTATAACGTTTCACAAAGCTATAATTTCATTTCTAGCTATTGATGAATATTTTGAAAAGCTGACATAATGGGAGAAAATTGAGATCATTTTTGAATTCAGCACAAAATATACATTTAGAATCATCTATCGGATTCAAAAAAAAAGGTTTTGAAATGCAGAACAGTGTTGTTATATGCTCTCACTAAAGCGTTGCTGTCTGGTGACTTGCCAAGATAAACCAAACATATCTTGGTCAGGGAGCAGGGCTAAAGGAAACTGTATCCAGCACCCTCCAGACTTGTAACAGATTCTTAAGTGAACCTATCTTTCTGACTTTGATCACTTCTTTTATTAACTCTTTTCTAGACTAATTAAATAATGTCATTTTGTAATCTTTATAGGATGGCTCACAGAGTTGTTTTTTTTAATCTGCAATGCCTTTTTTACTGCATACAGCACAACAGGCAAGATATTGATGGTTCATGAAATAACTAAGCACACTATTTTTCATATGTTGATTTCACAGATTTTCCACGACTATATTAAGAAATTTTCCCTCGCAGCCAAGATTTTTTATTATGGTACTATAAATTTTCTTCAAATAATAAATATATTGATAATTTTTTTAATTTAAGTGAAACTGCAATTTTCTTTCACCAATTATTATTTTTTTTTTTTTTTTTTTTTTTTTTTTTTTTTTTTTTTTTTTTTTTTAATCGCCCTCCACCAACCCTATTGCCGTCTAACACTCTGCTTTTAATTTTATTTGTTATATTAAACAAAACATTGTTTATCAAGACATTGTTTTATATCCTATCTACACAAAACATATTAAACCTGAAACATATAAAAAATAAGTAAAACTGATTAAATTTATTTTTCTCCAGCATCCGAAATTTTTGCTTTTATAGAAATTTCTTCTTTAGGAGTCTTGAGGCTTTAGTATCTTTCTGTGTTCAAGTTTATTTCTAAGAAAGTTTTCTTTTTTCCTCCTCTCTGTTTTAGTTTTTTTTTTTATTTCTACAGATATTCTTTGCATCTTGAATGAGAAGTCCTTAAATTTGTTAGCATATGGATGGTACAAATGTTTTTCAAGGTTTCCATAAAACCTAATAATTTTTTCAGCAGTATGTGGTATTGTCAGTATTTATACTGTCACTAGTGATAAATAGCTATATGTACACATGAAACACTTTAATTTTAGCAACAAATGAACCAAAATAGAATGGAATATGTCAAAAAAAAAAAAATATAACAAGCCTGCCAGAATGCAAACAATTCCAATCGCCTCTACGGGGGGGAAACACATTCACAGATTCGACACCTAGAGGTACAACAAAGAAGAAATCACAATTACTTTGCTCTCTTTGCTTTCTACTATGTTGCTGCGATACTGGCATAATTCCTAATTATGTTCGACAAAACTGAGTTTTGTCCACAGCTGCATTTCACCGTATATACAACCACACAGAACGAGCCTTTCTTCAGGAAAGCATCCATTATACCCACCGGGAACTAGCCTACAACAAAAAGGAACTTCTATCTATACACCTTCAACTTAGCCATAAACTAAAAATGGTATTCTAGGATCATGGATGGTTACTTGCTTCCATGGTTACTAATGATAACAGAACTGCAGAAAGACACAAGAAGAAATATGTGATGTCTAGAAACTAGTGCGAAAAAGTAGTATTGGCACACTTCAAATAATGATGAAGCTCCCATCTTCACCCATACAAGCTGCATGGTAGTCAACTTGTCAGATCATCAACTATCACCATCAGAAGCTTCTGTCCTCTCCAAAGGCAGTAACTATGTGATTACACCTCATGTCCTGCCCATAAAAGAGATCACATTCATCATTGAAGCCAACATACATAAAAACAGTGGAGGAAATATGTCTCGAATCTTCCAGAAGTCACCAAGCTAAGCCACCAAAGAGCAACCTCACTTTTTAGGTAGTGAAAGCTCTTAAAAATCTGATTGCAAATAAGGACATCATTGTACTCAATGCAGACAAGGGCAGTGCTACTGTAATGATGAACAAATGTAACTATGAACACAAGGTGACCGAGCTCCTAGATCCAGCCACCAACAAGCAGCTTTCCAAGGACCCAAACCAACCAACCAACTTAAGTCATCATTTATTCCACCCAGAGTTTTGATCAATTAAGCAAGAAGAAAAGTGAAGTTTTATCTTCCAGGCTTTATGGACTTCCAAAGGTACTCAAATCTGGCATATCTCTAAAGCCAATTGTTAATGCTACTGGCTCACCAACATATGCAGTTGCAAAATATCTTGCAAATATGCTACAACTTCACATCAGCAACACGGACACATACATTAAGGACTCCTCACACTTCATTCAAAAACTCAAGACTCTCAGCCTACAATCCAACGACATACTCAACAGTTTTGATATATCATTTTTATTATGATCCCAATCAGTGAAGCCATAACACAACTTAAAGAGATTTTTCTGGAGGACATTGCGGCACTCTTCCACCAGATTCTCACCACCACGCATTTACAGCGGGATCATGAATTCTTCAGACAGACTGTGTCGAATGGGGAGTCCACTCAGCCCAGTTATTGCAAACTTTTATATGGAACTCTTTGAAGCTACTGCTTTAGATTCAGCTACATTAAACCTTCATATTGGTGGTGTTATGTGGATGATACACTTGTCATTTGGAGCCTTGGGAACCAGCACTGTCTGAATTCCTTAACCATCTCAACAGCATTAATATTCAAATTCAGTTTATTATAGAAAAAGGAGAGGATGGAAAATTGCCTTTTATGAAAGTTATGGTGATCAGGAAAGAGGATGGTACACTGGGCCATAAAGTATACCAAATACCTACTCACACACACTGCTACCTTCACCTGAGTTCCAATCAATCACCTGAAACAAAAGCGCTCGATGATCAAAACTCTGGCAGACTGAGCTACACGAACCCGTGAGCCACAATACTTACATCAAGAACTCCAGCATTTAGAGGAAGCACTCCAAGAAAATGGGTTCACAGGGCATGAAATCAATAGAGCATTAACCTCAACAGAAGTACCAGCATCGTGCAAACAGCTGCAAGCTCTAGGAAGGGCACAGCTTTTCTCCCATATATCAGATCAGCCATGGACTGCATCGAAAATTACTTAAACGTCACAATACTGACACCGTCTTCAAGTCCACCAAACAGATCAGCAATATGCTCCATTCAGCCAAGGACTCTAGAGATCCACTAACCACAGTGGGGGTGTACAGAATACTGTGTTCTTGCAGCAAAGTGTACATTGGTACCACACAGCAAAGCATAAAAACTCACATTAACGAGCACAAAAGGAATTGTCGTTTGGGCCAGACAGAAAAGTCAGCAATAGCGGAACATGTCATACTCGAAGAAGGGGAACATATCATCCAGTACGAAAACACAGATATTCTGTCACCAAAATCTCATTACCATTCGTTTATCGCAAAGCCATTGAAATTCAGAAACATAAATCCAACTTAACCGCAAAGAAGGTCTTAAACTAAACCGATTACAGCAAACAATACTAATAAAAAGCAAAAACAAGAATAACACTAGAGCAAATCAGACACCAGCAGAGCACAGTACTCTGTCAACAGTCAAGCCCATGCCAACCCGAGCCAATCACCGCAAACCTCCTCTCCACCACTGATATAAATACCACAACCCACAGTGCAACCAGCACAGTCATGGTTAAAACTTCTACCCGAGTACTTCAACCTTGCCATTGCCACTGAAGATGTCTGTCTTAGTCGCAGACAAAAGTCTGGGAAGAAGAAGTAGCCCAGTAGACTATGACCCATAAGCCCCAATGATTATACTTTTTCTAGTAATTCCAATCCAGCTGATATCACAACACAATTAAAAACAATGGATACTTCAAATGAATCCACATTTGTGTCTTTCTCCTTTTCGATTGACTACTTCAATCTATTTGAATCTTAACTCAACATTTCCTTTCCCCCTTCTTCACTTTTCTTATCTCTTATCACCTCTCACTTATCTTTCCTGTCTTTTCCCTTATTCATACTGCACTTGATTTAGCTCTCTTCCTCCTTCACCTTCACTTCTAAGTCTTCCTTTTACTCTGCCTCACCACAATCTCTCCATTCCCTCCTTTCTCTTCCAGGTCTCACACACTATAAGTTTTCTTTCCCCATATATTACCCACTTCCCACTTCGTCTTCTCACACTAGAATCTTGCCTATCTGCTTCTTTATTTTTTTCCACAAAGTACAGTCACTCATAACTGGTATTTTTATCCTCCCAAGGTTTCACACTCTTCCCCATGCTCTTTTCCCTTTGTTATTGCTTCCTCTAGTACCCCTCTGTCCACCTATTTTACCACTCTCCTTCAAAGTAGTGCCCAAGCCTTTCTTGTCCACTAACCCGATTCTCCTCCCCTACAAATGCTGCCATTTCCCCTCTGCACCCTTCTCCTCTTTCTCCTGGGCTTCTCCTTTCCCTGCCTCCAGCTTACTACTCCATGTCATTTCACAGTCCTTTCCATCTCCGGCTTTCCCTTCGTCATGTGCTGTTGTCTCCTTCCTGAACATTTTTACTGCATATGCTTTTATTTTTTCACCCCACAGTTCATTGATATTTCCCAAGTTTTTGGCTTTGTCAGCATTTCTATTGTTTCCTGCCTCCCTGCTTGTATATAATATGTTTCTTCTGCTATCCTACTGCTGATACATAATTTAAAGTTTTTAATATATGCCACTTTTCCTTGTCTGGTGCTTCTTTTTTCTATTAATCTTTTTAGTTGTTCCCTTTGTTCATAGTCCCTGTTGATGTATATATCCATTCTTTTAAATTTTTTCACTTGGTTTAATAATAATTGCTTATATATTTCACTACCATATTGCTCTTCCCTGTTTTCTTCTCGAACCAAAAGCATTGCATTTTTCATAGTCGGTCACCTCCATTTCTAGTCTCCTAAATAATTCCTATGCCTCTAATCTTTTGTCTCCTCCCATTGATTTTTCTAACCCCCATGTCATAAGGCTGTAACTTCTGCTTGTATCCTCCCGCATTCTTTCCACCCTCCTTCTGATATTCCTTACCTTCTCCACCGACTTCTTCCTATTTTCTTTGTTTCTTCTTCTGTATTGTCATATTCCTTACATATGTATTGCTCTAATAAGTTCTTTAAGTCATTTAACTCCATCCTTGCACTTTTTAGTGCCTTTTATTCCACGCTTCTTATTTCCTTCTTCCTCTGATGTCTGAGAGCTGCTTCAGCACACATCTACACATCTGCATGCTTACACTGGCAGCTTTGCACTCAAAAGAACAAGTGAGAAATACTACAATCCTATTATCTATAGTCCATTACCGTTGCATTGGCTTACATTTTATCAATATTCAATATCTCAATCACTAGAAAAGAAAATCATGTGATTTAATTTCAAATTTTATTCCTAGCTACTCCAAAGGAGTCCGTTTTCCAAAATTTCCAAAAATTCACCTGGATAATTTTTTGCACTAGAAAGAAAGATGTCTGGTAAATAGAGCACTGTGGACATCCTACATATTTGCCAAATGAAAAGTGTTGACTGATGTCTGCTCAGGTTCACTAAGTGTAAAAATTACAGATTGAATCAATTCACATTTATTATTCAAACACTATCTATATAAAACTATTGTTACTATTAAGCCATTTTTACATATTAGGAGTATGAATCTCAGCCTCATCACGATTCTAGGCCATTGCTATATCTTCTCCTTGACCTAATGAGTGAGATATGTGTGAAGGAAATCAATGAGAAGCCAAATCATACCCATTCCCCTCATTTTTGCACTAAGCAACATCACACATATGAAGTACATTTGGAGATATCAGACACATCATTTATAATGTTTGCATCAAAATATTGGCAGCATAAAAATGTACTGTACACAAAATTTATTATGAGAGTATACACGAGTATACTTTCTGTAATATTGTATGTTTATACTGTAACTCATCATTTTTACTGTTCTTGTACTTGTATGGCCACAATAAACCTGAATTGTTTAAGTGACCTAAGTATCATTAAAAAGATAAAAATATAATTCCTTGTTAGAACATAATATTTCATACTACAAGATATAGCATATTGCACAGTGCAGTTGATGTGAACAGGAGTGTATTCCTTACCATCAAAGTCTGTATACAGACTATCCTTCAGATATGTGCCAGAGCCAAAATCTATCAGTTTGAGAGAATGTGACTTCAGATCAACAAGAATATTTTCATCCTGCAAGAAAAACAATTACAAACATTAGTTACATTGTTATGTTATATTCTGAACATTACTAAACAATAAGTTATTTGAAATGACTAAGATAAGAAGGAGTGGAAAAACAAACAAACTAAAATGTGACCAAAATGGCAGTGTGTTCAGTGGTTTTCTGAGTGCCGAGACATAATTTTAAATGACCAGCACACCACAATGACCAAAAGCTAAAATGAAATTTCCTTCCATTTGGGAAACAATTTTCTTTTTTATGGGGTATAGAACAGCAGTAAGATATTTAGGTCGTCTCCTTAGCACAATGGGGTGCAGCTGCTTACCAAGTGGGAGGCCTGGATTCAATTCCTGGTACCAGTGTGGATATTTTCTCCCACTGGGAGACCTGGTCTGGGGTGCACTCAGCCTCATGCGGCCCCTGGGGGGGGGCCAATTGAGGAGCTATTAGAGGGAAAAGCACCTCCAGTTTGTGCGGACTGCATTAACTGGCTGGGAGGAACTTGGGGTGCTAACCATGTCCCAACCTCCAGTGCACTCCACTCATGATGCCTGTAATGAGCAGAGGTGGGGGATGCAGCATCAGGTTATAGGCTGGAGCCTGATTTCAGGCTGTTGCGCCAGAAACAGAGAGAGAGGAGTAAACTGTTTAGGATATATCAAGGAATTTTTGCACATAAAAACTTCAATTTATAGCATAACATGAATATTCTTAAATTTGTTGTGCCTTTGTTGGTATACTAAAATAACAAGAACATGGTAATATACTCAGAGATTGACAAAATGCTCCAAAACAGATTTTAAATTTAGTACATTGACATATATGACAGAAGGATAATATCTATTAAGTATAGCTAGAGATTGAATACAAGTACTACTGTAAGTTTTCTTCTGATCCAATATTAGCTAACAGTTCTTTCAATGCATTAACTTATATTCCAAGAATTGTTTTTAACTCTTGTGTCCACACTCAAGAAATTATACTTTGTTCTGTAACTAGGTTACCAAGGTAACATGAATTGTGGTACTAGTCAAGGTTGCAACTCTTAGTTTTGGGTATGTATAAAAACGTTACAACACTGCATTCTAATTGTTGTTGGCTAAAATTGCATACAATCTGAACTATTCACTATCATGTAAGCTTTGCTAAAGTGAACCTCAACTGTGTGCTCATGGATGATACTCAAAAACTCTCTAAATCTGAATTCAGCAGATAAACAATGAAAGGAACGAAAATTATATTAGAAAGTTAGAGCAAGCACCAATTAGCTGGAAATTACAGAGTGGATGGGGCTGCTATCCAAACCTTTCTACATGAACAACATGGGGCATTTGTACAATCTATCACTAGTGTAAATGAAGCCTGGGCTAATTTCAAAAGACTTACCTTGGAAGCAATTATTAAACATGTACCCTTTAAAGTTTTGAAAAATAATGCCAATCCAGAACTTTATACAGAACATACTAGTTCACTTAAAAGGAAGACTAGGCACACACATCATAAAAGGAGGAAATTAGAAGGACGTTTTAATAAATTTAAAGAACTAACCAAGCAATTACACGATAAAAAGTTGCAAGCACAGGAATGGTTCTTAGTACAAATCCTTAATGATGAAAATAATGGTTGGAAAGCTTTTTACAATTATATGACAAGACGCAGGTGTAATAAAGATGACATTCCAGATTTTAAAGTTAATGGAACTGCTGTATTAAATGATAGGACAAAGCCGACATATTAAACTCATATTTTGTATCAATTTTTCATAAGTTGGACGATAGTTCTGAACAGGAAATTGGGGATGGTGGAGAAGCACTTTTTCAAATAATGGCATCCAAATTATGCAGAAGGACCACGATGCTACAGAATGGAAAATCAAGAGGACCATATAACATACCTTTGGAAATTTTAAAAATAGGGGGAGAAGCCATAATTACCTAACTAATGCTTTTGTTTAACATGTCAATTAACAACTTTACTATACCAAAAGACTGGAAAATTGTTATTGTAGTTCCTATATATAAAGGAGGTAATAAAATAAATAATTATCAACCTGTTAGCCTAACTTCAGTAGTGTGTAAAATAATGGAGCATTTAATTACAGAACACATATGGGGGCAGCTAGAAAACAAGAAATGGTTAAAAAAAAAAAAGCCCTACATGGGTTTAGATGAGGGTATTCATAAGCAAATAAATAACCTCATTATTTCAGGATTTGGCAGATGTGGTGGATGCAGGGGGAAGGACTGATGCAGTGGTAATAACATTTTTCAAAAGTTTTTGATGCAGTCCGCATAATTTACACATCCAGAAGCTAGCAAAAACAGGAATCGATAACTGCATAGTATCATAAATAGAATATTTTTTGAAAGAGAGGACACAAAGAGTAAGAACTGTCTGAAAGGGCTTTTGTAAGTTCGGGTGCCCAAGGCTCGGTACTGGGTCCGTTACATTTTCTTATCTTTGTTAACGATATAACTACAAATATTAAATGCCAGATGAGATTGTTCACAGACAATTGTATTATTTACAATAAGATTCAAAATACCATGCATGAGAGCGCTCTTCAGGATGACCTAAATTAAATAAGTTAGCTGCCACAAATAAAAGCAATTAATGCCAGAAAAAGTAAGTCCATTGTTTTTGTTTTTAGAAGAACAAATTCCACAGGTGGACAGCTGCGAATATTTGGGAGTGTGCTTGTCAAGTAATGCTGGATAGGAGAACTAGATAAATTCTACATCTAGGAAAGCATGGAAGACATTGCACTTCATAATAAGATTACTGAAAAAGGGCAGCGCAAAGGCCAGGGAAGTTGTCTAAGTCCTTAGTGTAGCCAGTTATGGAATATGAAGTAGCATGCTGAGACCCATACAGGATTAATCAAACTGATTCACTGGAAAAGATACAGAGAAGGGCTATAAATCAAATACATTCATAAAGGTTTTGGGCTTACGAAAGGCAAAGAGAATAAATGGGGGCTGCTAAAAGTTAGGTGTAAAAGACATAGGTTAGTCACACTAAAGCTTACACTGGTCTAAATGCATGGGTGGACAGAGGTTAGAAAAGCAGAATGGAGAAAACGATCATTTGTATAAAATCAAGGGTAGAAGGTACAGAACCAACATAAGTAAATTTTCTTTTGTAAATAGGACCAATGAAGAACGGAATGAATTGCCTGTAGCAGCCTTTCAAGGCTACCCTCTGTCCTTAGAGAAGTTTAGGGATAATTTAAAGAGAATAAATGTTAGATAATTAAAGTAAATATTGTGAAGCAATTAAGGATCCCAAAAACTGTTCTGCAACTATTAATGTTGAGACTCATGGTTACTGTTTACAACTATGCTGGTAATTCACATAAGTATTGTTATACTGAATAATAAGTAGTTAGGTATTTCAAAAACCATATATATACAGTATGTTAGTTGTAGTACTATCATTAATTTGTATTCACTATTGCTAATTTGTATTACTATTATTAACACATTGAAGCCCAGACGTTTCTTTAGTTGGAGCACCAAGAAACCCAGGGTTTTTACACCTACTTTATTATTATTTGCAGTACATCAATCAAATCTGCCAAAAAGTATTGGGACAATCTAAAAGTATGGTATTCAAAGATTTCTCAACTAGTAAGAAAATAGCCATAAATTCCGTATTAATATTTTATTTTAAATTTACAACAAGTATCAAATAAGAGTTTGAAAAAATCTGCGTAAAGCTGCTTACACTATATTTATTGAAAGTTTCAAAAACTCTCCCTTGGAATCAGAATTTTCCAGACCTTCATTTGTATATTAAATTTCTGCTGCAGTTCACAGAAATCGAGGAAAGTGCAGCATTTGAACATTTAAGAACAGAAAATGTAACAAACAGATCGCCACCTTCAAGAAAAATGGCGGACTACCTGAGAGCAGCCAATATTACTAACTCTCCTAAGTTTCCTAATAGTTGACTAAAGCAAGGACAGATGGCAGCACAAATCAGACAACTAAATGATAACTGTTGTATGTTCATTGCTAGATAGCCCAACACCGAGTTAAGGTCGTGGAATTGCATTAAAAGCGTTAGAAATATCTGCCCGAGCTATGCTCAGGCGTGGGCCTCATGAACATTTCGCACGGCCTGAGCTATACTCAGGCTTGGACTTTTAAGTGTTAATTGTAAGATTATTATTGCAAATTAATTTTGTACATTTAACTCTGCCACCAGGCAGCACCAAACTGCAGAGAATAAATACATATATAAACACATACTACTGTTGATTCAGAAAAGAGTGAAGCATCAGATTTCAGTGCAGTAGATTCTACAGACAAATGGATTCCAAGCAAGTACAATACTGCTGCTTCAAATATTGAAAATGCTATCGATGCCTGCAGTGATATTGAAATTAAAAGTGAGGAGTGATAATACTGATAAAAGTGATAGAGCCAACGAAAAATGCACAATATTTGTCTTTTCTGCAGGCTTTCTATGTGGTAAAAGTGGGATTGAGTGGCATAAAGAACCTTTTGGGACAAGAAAGTTGCCAAAGCATTATATCTTGCAGGAAAGGGCTGGTCCAATACACGATACAGAAATTATTTTTATAAAAGACACCTTCAAGAATACATTTACACATGAAATGTGTGATATAATAGTATGTGAAACCACCAGGAAAACAAATCAGTTATTCAAAAATTATAACAAATTTCAGAAGGAACAACAAAAAAGTGGAACCAAAGAATTTGATGCATATACTGATTATAGCTGGGGTAAGATTCCCTAACACTGAACACACAAAGGAAATATCAAAATCAAATGCAGTCCCATTGTATCATGCAAGCTTATCCCTTACTGATTTTGGCACATAAGCAGATTTATAAGATTTGACAATGTGAACACTACAGCTGAATGTCTGAAAAGTGACAAAGCTGCTGCAATATCTGACATAGTTAAAATGCTAAATTCAAACATTTTAAAAAACTTTGTGCCTTCTGATTCCTTCACTGTTGACGAGTGCTATTTCATAGCACAGGAAAGACAAGATTTACCGGACTCATGCTGTCAAAGCCAGCCAAATGTGGTTTGAAGGTATGATGGATTTGTGATTTGTAAAATTTTTATCCAATAACCAGCCAAATTTATACAGGAAAATCAAAGAAACTCAAGAAGAAAGAACAACAAAGAAGAGAAACTCAAAGAAAGAGGGTAGTGAAGGATTTGTGTTACCATTTCAAAGGTACCAGCAGAAATATAGTCACTGACAATTTTTTCAGGACTCTGCCATTAACAAGGCTGTTGATGACTTGGGATTTGTCCATTGTTGGTACAGTGAAAAGAAACAAGATCTATATACCCCCAGAAATGCAAACTACTACTTCACATTAAGAGCAGTCATCTCTATTTGGGTTCAGTGAAGATTACGTTTGTCTGTGTTCTTATGTTGCAAAGAAAAAGTAGTTCTAGTGCTACCCACAATGCATTATGATGTATCCACTTCTGGCCCTCTATCAAATCCAGATATTACACATTATAACAGCATAAAAAGGGGTGTTCTCATTATAGTGTAAAGAGGAGAATACAGAGATGGGCCCTAGCATTTTTTTTTTTTTACAATATTCTGGACATTGCTTGCCTAGCTGCATGCATTATTTACACAGAAAATAAGCCTCATACAAAAAATGTGACTCATGGATGCAGACTGTTTCTATTGCATATGGGAAATAGTTGGCAATGCCTTCCATTATCAAATCCCAATTACTTGAGGAAATTGTCCATAAAATCAAATATTGAGTAGATGACCAGAGGAGCTCCAATTCTGGTTCCTGGATGTGAAGAGGCACAGCCAAACTTGATGCTTCTGGATGACTGAAAATTGTTGGCGACTGTATTATATGCAAAGCTCAACCAATCAAAAGCAAGATGAAGACAAGAAAAAGTTGCAAGAAATATATTAACCTAATTTGTGATGAATATTGTATTACAACAACAATGTGTGGACTTTGTGAATAAATAATAGTTCCAAGAATAACTTTTGTAATTTAATAGCAAAATTTACTGACTATATCATATTTGTAATTTACTGTCACAATTAGTAAACAGTTGATAATTTACACATACTTATTACTATGCCTATTGAATTATTGCTCAGCTATCTAATAAATAAGACTACCAATAATATTGTGTGAAAAAAGTATTTCAGTTGTGAACTTTATACCTATTCTAATTGAGATATAGCATTACCTAGGTAACCCAAATATAGATTACAGGAGGGATTATATTCTTCAATATTTTAAATGTTGATATTTCAAAATATTTAAATTGTGCTTTTATTATGACATTTATAAAGACGCAAATGAGGAATAACCAGGAGCTTGTGCATACCAGCTTTATAGTCCTCTACACTGACATTTATAATTGTAAAGGTTACCCAGAGAACCATGTGGGCAAAAGGGTTAAAAATAAAATTGGAAGTGGCATGCATGAACTAGATTTGCTTTGTAAGTAAATTATCTGATTCATAAGGGATTTTACATTCTAAACTACATTAGAATGCTAATAAGCAAAAGTGTGAATTTATACTTGTTTCAGTGAAATTTAGTACACAAAAATTTGTCCCTAACAACAAAAATACTATGCTAAATTCCACTTGTTTCTACAAGGTAAATTATATTTGCCCTCCTTATTAGTGAGAGACACTTTTTAATACCTTTATGTCCCTGTGAATTACACCAGCATTGTGACACTGGATGACAGTTTCCACAATCTGTTTGAAAAAACCTCTAGCAACAGATTCTTTCAGGCAAATTTTCTCAGTAATATAATCAAACAAATCCTTTGCTTGTTCGGGCCTTTCCATAATTATAATGCAGCTGTCTGGACGTTCATAATACTCCAACAACTTTATCACACCAGGGATGTGAGCTAACTGCCGCAGAAGACAAACTTCAAGTGGAATGCGTTCCGACCCAACCTAAAACAAAAAGCATTAGCATTGCTATTAAGCATAGAATATAACTATTTTTTTTTTTCTTTCTTTCTACAATAGAACTAGGTCCCATTATAATACAGTAGAAACCAATTTTCATTACAGCACTGAGGTGCAGGTTGCAATAAGCATGTTAAACTGATACACTTTTGCAAAATGGTTGTTGCTGAACATTTGGAGAATAGTTTTAAATTGCATAAATGCCATTAGTTCCACTATATGGAAGAGTGAAAATTTAACTGTTTTATTTCTTAAAAAGTTCAAATATTCAACCAACTTTCTCAACTCAGTTTCTCCACTGATTCTACTAACTTTTTGAATGTGAGGACTCGCACAAGGGTATAGAGTGAAAAATAATATACTGAGATAAAAATTATAGTTTAGATAATTAAGTCCATAAAACACTGAAACAAAGAAAAAGTTTTGAGTTAACTCTTACAGTCTTTTACACACACTGGCACACATTTTATAGCATCATTAAATTATAAGGTATCTTGTGGAATCTCTCCATGTACAAAAGGGCCTAGAGTCCCCAGGTAAGTTGTGCTGGCAGAGATGGACCAAAATCATTGACTTATAGAAATGCTGGAAATGTTGACCTTCTGCTCTCAAACAGACAGAAAAAGCTTGTAAAAGTGTTCTCGCATGCCCACCTCAGCTGTAGAAATCCTTGAGATTTCTGTGCATGGTATGATCAAGTACCTGTAGTGTATAAGCAATCTTGTTATTGAATCTCATTGAAACCAACCGTTTTGGCACATATGCCTACGGAATCATTAAATGAAATAAGAGAGCTGTTTCATGACAGAATTGTAAGTTATTACTAATATATAGTGGATTTTGATGTGTTCTAATAAATTGAAATTAATTAGCGAGTCAATTTTGTAACACTACATCATTTACTTTTATTATTGAAAAAACCTTATTAACAAACATCTGCTTTAGCTATGAGCAACCCACTATCACCAATACTAGCAGACCTCTTTATGAGCACTTTGGAAACAAGAATAAAAATGGTATTCCCCTGGATTTTCAAAGTATGGAAACATCTTTGAAGAAAGAAGAAAAAAAAAACCCTGGAAGAGGTATTGAAGCTGCTAAATCTGCAAGAACGTAAAACAGTAACAAAAGAACACCTCAGAAATATTAAAAAAAAACAAGAAGACAAATCAATGGTAGCTTGGTATTTCTGGAAAGACCAACACACCATAAACAGTCATCCAAAAATATTCAAAAACATCACAAGGAAAAAGAATTAAAAATTGGGAGAACATCTGTTGGAAAAAGAAGAACAGCATTTTCAATTTTTAAATCCCACCAGGAGACCTACTGATACAGAGGTTCATCAAAACACCACTAGGGACAAGGACAAATGCCGGCAGTCGATCTAAGGGAATTGATAATGGAAGCGTATAGCTTCTGAAACATGTTTTCCAATAATAAAAGTGGTGTAGTGTTACAAAATCAACTCACTAATTAATTAGAATTGTAAATACATGATTTGTTGCACCCTTGTTCCCTAAACCTTACCGCTTGTAATTTTTATTTACAGGCAGAGCCAACTGTTTTTGTTTTAATGATAAATTAGAAAGTTTTTGAATTACAAACAAAATATTTTGTGTGCATTCTAGATAATTTTGAATGCATTTTGATATAATTATGAAAGCAGTGCCTATTTCCATGGTGTAATTGGTATATGTTGCCACAAGTTCAAATCTCTATTATGGTACATTGCTTGGGTAAAATTGTCTCCATAATTCTCCCTTATTCTAAAATGCTGTCAGGAAGCACCTAGTTCTTTGGACCCCAAACTCATTCGAATGGCAAGTGATCATTTCATTCATGTACATAGACTAGAGAAGTTATACAAGACATCAAATTGTTCTTCCCCTTCCCTCAGCACCCCAAGCTTAAATTTGAATATTAAATAGCTATTACCATGCTACTCAAAAGGTTAACATGTCGGCTTCAAAGGCTGCAATAAGCTCAAAATATTAACATGTCGCTGCAAAGGCTGCGATAAGACATTGTGTTTTACTCCACGTGTACTCCACATCTTTCTGTCATTCATGATTTCTACTGGCTGAAGTGACGTGCTCATTGGTGCACTGCAAACACCGGCAACTTTCCAGAATAATCAGTGCATTATCTGAGAGGTTTATATTAACAAAGATAAAGCCTGTGTTAACCTTTTGAGTAGTACGGTAATACCAAATGTTCTGTTCACATACCTCAATCCAGTCTGTAACTTTCTGTTTTGCAACATGCTTTATGGCCACCTGAAAAATTAAAAATTCAACTCAATTTATACAAGACACCAAATTAATTAATATCAGGCTTTCAAAGGGACTGCCTCTCTTAGCCAAAATAAAATAGGATGTGCAAGCTTATACATTACATTTAGCATATATCAGCTTGACGAAATGAAATCGAGTTTTACTTATGGAGCTCTTAACTACTATGTTCTTAACGTCCCATTCTATATTGGACATGAAAAATCAGAAATTTTGCTCTGATGCTAGAGGATATTTTATATACCTCCACAAATCTACAACATGGGACAACCAGCTTTACTACCCTTCCAGAGGATACCATGCTAAGGATTTTTATAACCCCCCCCCAAAAAAAAAACAAAAAAACATTACAGTGGACCTGAGGAACTAGAAGCATCCCTAGGACATGCAGAAGGATGACAACAGCTTAGTGGGGCTCCATTATGTATGCTGATTATTTTAATCACTAAGCATGTGTTGTTTTGGTAAACATTTTTACATATTGCTGTTCCCGTAAATTACTAATGCCCTTGGCCAGTCGAGAACTCCTTGTCCCTGGGATCTAGGGCCATTTGCTAGTATCCCAAAGTCGAGAACCACTGGGCACCAGCAAGCGTGCCCAGAATATCAATCCACGGTAAAGGGAAACAAGTCATTTTGATGACAATGTTCAGCTTTCTGTAGTACATGCAGAAATGTAGCTCACCGTTCTTCTTCACCAAGACTACAGGGGAGCACCAAGGGCTGTTGGACTCTTCAATGATTCCCCTAAATTTCATGCCCTCTAGCAAGTGCTATAGCTCTGCTTGCTTCGCCAGGAGCACACGTCCTGATTATTGCCGGATAAGATGTACATCTCTGGTGTTGATTTTGTGGAGTACTAGTCACTGTGACCATAATCGCCATTCCCTTCGCTGAAGACAGATTGTATCAGCTGAGTAGATGCCGGACCCCCTCCAGTTGTGAAGCGGTCAGATAGACGGGCGCCCTATTCAGCAAGTTAATCAGCTGGGGCCCCAGGTCCTGTGGCGGTGCTGATTGGTCGTATCCGTTGCACAGCGATACGCTTGCACAGTTCTAACTCCATCCCGGCGTGGATGTCCTGGTCGATATCCATCGGGTTCGGCAGTTTCACGGATACTTCCTCCCGGCACGGCAACAATGCTCGGGCAACACCTAGTCCGTGTAATGATGCCTTCTAGCCCAATATCAAGTCCCTTTACCGTTGGCTCTCCAGGTGCGCCTTCACCACCACCTCGCTTCTTGCAAGCACAACTACATCACCCTTCAGGATTACCTTGCAGATCCCCAGATGTTCGTGTGTTCCGGAGCAACACCTCATCTCGGCTGAGTCGCAAAACCCTCCGGCCGACATCAACTGTCGCCTCGTGGGTCCTGAGGGCACCAACACTCAGTGTCACATCCTCAGTCATCCTCGCGAGAACACCCACAGGCTCACAGTGCTCCGTCCCAGTTTCAACTCCAGCAGCGCCTCCTCCTCCACAGTATCGCCCGACTGCGTCTTTAGTTGATAGGGTAGACTGGGTGTTCCTCTCGACAAGCCCTTGCCACGTCACGACCGATTACAGTCACGGCTGCAGCTGTGTCTCTGAGTATGCGGCACAGCCTCCCTTGCATCTAACCGTCTATTCCAAGGCCCATAACGTCACTCAAGGAGGTATAAGTCCGACCTCGTCACGTCGGTCCTTACTCGTTTTCCGCCTGCTGGTCATGTTATGGACACTCCTTCACTAGGTGACCTGGCTCGCCACACCGCCAGCACACACCACCTGAAGGTCGTCTTCTCTGGATTGTATCTCTCTCCCTGAGGTAGCGAATACTCCTGGTCCTCGAGGTGGGCGCAGCTGTTGTCTTGGCCGCTTCCATTCTCAATGCTGGCGTTAACATCTCGCGGATTGCCTTATAATCGCTAAGCATTAGGCGCTGTCGTATCTCGGCATCACGTACCCAATCGACGAAAAAGTAGGCAGCTTCCTGAGGTACGTAGCTGGTTGGTAGATTCACCAGCTGTTTGTTCGTAAACTGTTTGATGGCTAGGGCGAAGCCCTATATCGTCTCACCTGGCTGTTGCAGCATCCGCATAAGCTGACTGTGATAGGCTGCTGCCAAGTGATGGTTTCCGAAGCAGTTCTCGAGGATCTCCCAGAACTCTCCGGACTTCGCCGACGTCAGGATACATTCGGTACTTCTGCCGACCATCGGTTGTGGGTGGCGACGGCGCCGAACAGTCAGTGGAAGATTTCAAAGGTTGACGTTCCGTCGAACTTGGGTGGCCTGACGCGCGCGGACGTTGTGTCGCGTCCTGGTGTTTCGTCTTTCAAGCCTTTTCATTAAGCATATTTTTCACAATGGCGTTCATTTCCTTGACGCCGATGTCAACTTTTACCTCCAGGGCATTAATGCATTGCCTGAGGTCTTCCAGAGCGTCAATTCCTTCATTCTTCCGCCAAGCCCTTTCGTGTTTTTCTCCACGCCGGCCAGTCGTTCGTTGATTTTGATATTTAATTTGGTCTTCATGTTTTCCAATGCAGACTTCATTTTATCTTTCATTTTCTCAATTTTCCGGATTCCCTCTTCTCCATTATTTTCTCAATTCGAATTTCATTTCTTCGATTCCAAATTCCATTTTCTATTCCATCTTCTTCATACCCGACTTCATTTATTCCATTTTCTCATTCCTGATTTTATTTTTGTTTTCATTTCCTTAATTTCGGCCAATAAACTTTTCATCATTTCCTCCATCTCGACGTAAATATCCAACTCTAGACACCAGTGTAACAATTGTCTTTATTCGCTCAAAAACTGTTTACAAATGCAGTCTTCAATTCACTGCTGTAAATAATAATTTCACTCGACGTTTCAATGCATATACAGTTTACAGCTTCATTCCATCCATGGCTTGTGTACCATTGCACACTAACACTACAGTAACTCATGACTCTGTAGAATTCACACTTCCTGTTCTTGTTTATGCATCCGATATGGTGACTCTCACAACAAGGTGAACGTAAGAATCTGCTGAATAGGACGGAACTGTCACAATATTGAAATCAAAAATACCCATGTCTCAGCTTTCTCTCCCATTGAAAATGTAAGGCTGTGACAGACAACTTTAGACCTGTCTTCTGCTCAACGATCTGGTAGTGTGCCAGGTACTAATAATGAAGTTTGTATACTCTGAGGCTATAAGTATCTGTGTGCAAGACCACACTAAAAATAACTTACAACTGAGAGTTCATTTAGCGCAGAGAATATTTGCTGTAGATAGTTTCATTTTTTCCCCCAGTGATGGGTGGCTCCAAGAAAAAAGCTGAAATGATAAAAATTACTCACTCTTAAAGTTTCTTGTTTAACATTTTTTTTTAGAATGTTAATATATGCAAATAACTGGTGAATCATTCTAATTTGCAAACATTTTTCTTGTCAAACACAGGTATTTTTATTTTCAATCTACTTCCACTGAAAACATCCCAGCTTGATCAATATAATTGCCCCTTAAGGTAAGATAAACTGAATCAAAACTGTCAAGAAGTTAATATAGAGATTTCTATGTTAAATTTCATAAAACAATGCCAGGTAGAAGGTATTTTTTGGTAGTGTTTGACGCCCGCTTTTACTGCTCTGGCACCGCAGGCGATGATGAGACTGATGATACATGAAGATGGAGCCCCGGTGGAATGTGATGGCGGGGGAAACCGGAGAACCCGGAGAAAACCCGCCCCTGCGCCGCTTTGTCCACCACAAATTTCACATGCGGTCGCTTGGGTGAGAGGCGAGTGGTCTAACCACTCGGCCACGGCGCGGCCCGCCAGGTAGAAGGGATTAAACATAAAAACACAGACTACCCAGTAAACTGAAAGAATGAATTCCACTTGGGAGAAAAGTTATGAGGAGGTTAGATCAATATGAGATAAAGGATTAGAAGAATCGGAAGACAAGAGTTGTGCAAAGAAAAACTGAGTTGTATTAGCATTGGGCATATAGTGTTTATGTTTTTTCCACAAGAGCCGTGTGTATGACAGGAATTGGACTGAAAAATTCAATACCATAGCCGGATCTAACTGGCTTGGTTAAAATATAAAGCCCAAGACCCTAAGTACCTACCTACAACGTTTTAAGTTGCCATTAGGGTAGGTTATCTCAAAATAATTTGAGATCACCTTGTGGTTTACTGGGAAACTTGCAAGTCAGTTTGTTGCAATTTAATTCTGTGTCGGATGTTGCAATGGTAGCTCAGTGATAGAGCAACTGGCTAAGACTGGGATTCGTGGTTCAAATCCTAGCCAAAGCATTTAATTTTTCAGTCTGGCTCTACTTATCCAATTGGACATATACCTTTGTATACTTCAGCATGCACGCCAACTGGTCTCTTGTTGCACACATACAAACAGTTCATGTGGATTTAAGCAAGTTGTCACTAGATGGGAAATATAGGTGAAATATTAATACACTCGGAAGAATTTGGCTTATGTATTGAAGAAAAGTGACACTGATAAAAGAAAATGTTTAGCAGTTTCCCGAGTATGGCGTCTATTTTGCTGTAGCATCACCAATGTAATGCACAAATCAATCTGTTTCTGTCAGAGTGTAATACACAAATCAATCCGACTGTTAGAATGTGCAGGATGCATCTAATGATCTTAAGTGACAGCAAAGCATAGAAAAGGCAGACATTTTAACAGTAGGGGAAATCAATTGTTCTGAACATGTTTAACTTGTTTTGTCTACTTCTTCCAGAATGTCTATAATTGTAGCATCTACCTCAGAATTCACCGGTATGTCCAAAATGAGCAATATCCACATTAAAGAAGCAAGATCTTGAGGGAATAGAATCCATTCCAGAATCTCATTAATGTAACTACACAAGTAGTTTTAAGCTTTAAAGTTTTGAATCGTCCTAGACGTCAAACAATAATAACAGTACGTCTGCTACTTATCAGTTACTTCTTCCTACAATTAAAGATCATTATAACTTCTTAATATCTACTTGCAGATCATGTGCACGTACACCGCAGAGTGGTACATTACTTCATAGCATAGCAGCAAAATCAAACGAGGGAGACGAGTATACACTGCAGGTAAATACGTGCTGTAATAAATAAACAAAGCCAATTTCTTTTACATTGCTAGTTAAAATGAATATAAAAAGTACGGATATATTTGCTCCTTAATACATTTTTCTCATAAACAAGCAATGCTTAGCCACCAAAAAAGAAAGTAAGATGCTATTTTAACATGTGCTAATTTTTAATTATATATCAACATTCTATCCTTCAAATTACAATTATGAATGGTAACAGGTTCAATATTTCAACTTACAGGAAGACCATCGCGAATCCGAACTCCGGAGTACACAGTTCCAAAGCCTCCTTTTCCAAGGATGCTGCCCACACGATAGGTCCTCCCAAATGGATTACCATGACCTGCAAAGCAGAAAGAATTTCTCTTCAAATTTCAAGTAAGACTTGAAGATTCCATATTTTATTAAAACACAATTAAACAATCCATAAAGGATTTTATTTTGAATCTTTTGAAACATTACAGCTACAGAACATTTAGGATGAACCTAAACTTGGACAAACTTGCAGAACCTGTTCAGGGATTCTTTCCCAGTATTTTGGTATAAGGGGCCCACAGTTTCCAGCAGCTCATTACAGATTAATAATGTAATTATAATTTATCAGTCTTGTTTATGTGAAAGTAACTTCAAAACAGGAAGAAACCTGCAATCTGCAATAAACGAGACATAAAACACATAACACAGAGTACTGCAATAACCCACAGATGAAACATCCACATTTTTATTGCAGCATGTTCAAACTGATCTGTCAGTGTACAGTACAGAACATAACAAAAGCAACCAGCTAGATCATGCAGAATGCACAGCAATGTACCATGGTCATTTTCATAATAAGTAGAACTTTAATTCTACTTTTCCTAAAAATAAAATGTGGTTTTAATTTAAATTTTGTATTTACGAAGATGTTAAATAGCTTCCAGATTTAAAACACCATTACGGCCAAGTTCAATCAAGCACATTATGCACAAAATTAATTCAATTAAAGCAATGACTGTTACACCATTGACAGCACCCGTTACGCAACCGATGTATTGCATTAGGTCACTGAATTAGGTGTTAAGCCATCTGACATCATGCATCAATCCCATAAGAAACTAAATTTAACAACAAATTTTAATATGAAACTCTCAAAATGACATGTTTATTCTTTATTTTTGTTTGAAAACACAGAGAATGCTGATTACACCCGTGAACAGTTCACAATGCAATTAAACTACTTCTGTAAATGTCTAATCGTTTGCGGTTGTTTTATATGGCAACTTTTAAGAGCCAATTTACACAATTGCAATTATTAATTTGGAAAACAAATAGCACAGGTCACAAAAACTTAAGAGTAAATTTGAACTTTATTATCCCTGAGAATAAGATAAACTTTATAGTTATTATCTCTGAGAATATTAAGTACTGGACAGAGTTATCAGAATATCATAAAGATTATAGAATATCACATGTTCTTGCACAATTATCTCTGATCTGCATTAAAAATGGTTTAGTGCAAATTAGGGACCAGAGAACAATTTTTCATTAGCTCAAATGTTATACTTAAAACTATTTGCATAGTTCATGCCAGTGAACAAGAGAATTTAAAAATATCCAATCTGAAGAACTTTAGGAGCACATATTAGTTGTTATTGCATTTAACTATGAGGCAATAATTCCTCTTTCTTGGTCCAAATGAACATATTACTATTCCGAGTTTTGTGAAAACACGAAACAATTCATTCTATATTTTAAATGTTCTCTCCAGTCTGCATCTTAATGAAAAGCTCGTGTTGAGCTTACAAAATATCCAAATCCTGCTGTATTCCAAACGTTTTTCCTTTACTCCTAGTAAACGATAGGCCCAATAGAAAAGGTTTTGTAGAAAAATACCACCGCATAACCAGATGTACTCCCCACGTTATGTATTTTTAAAATGTAGCCGATAAGACAGGATTTTCTTTGTTTTTTTAACAAAAAATTATAAATGGAGAGTGGGTTGTTGATTAAATATTAACAGGTAATTTTTATCTTGTTCGCGCCATTGTGAGAATGGCGTTTCTAACACACTGCAAATCAAGTCGTTTTCTGGATTCATTAATACTCGCAAAAACCACCGAACACTTTGAACTGAAATTAATATTACTAAATATTAGGAATGGCCCTAGTTAACATCTTTCTTAGACAAAAACTTATCGAAATCTAATTCAGTCCACATAGCATGACGGTATACCCTGCTCTCACCAAGGCAGAGCTAAAACTGAGTTCTTAAACTCTGAAAGTTCCCTAGCATAGCAGGTATAAGAATAGCACAACCTGAGTGCTTCCAACACGTAACGATAACAGTGCGTTACCATGGCATCCGGGTGGAATAGCTGTATACAAACGCGTTTGAAACAGGGTGGAAATACGAGCATTTTAGCCAGAGATATTTGCTCTTCTTCCTTGACTGAGGGAGTGAGAGAGGGAGAAAAGGGACAAACAGAAACAGCGCGTTCCTACCTCTTCACGAGATTTCGGACAGGGTATTGTGTGAATTAGTAGTACAAGATACAAATATGTAATTTTGTATTCCGATTAAAAATTTAGGTGAAGAGCCGCTCTTGGTCTTCGAATCGTTGAGGTAAACCAACAGATCTGCCTTATTAATCGGACGACCCATTTCTAAAACTATTAGAATCTGCAAGAATATCGCCAGTACAGACTGTTGTTTCTTCTAGACGAATGACATTTAGCTAAGTGGTTAAGTGAAATCATTAAAATTCGGTGATCTTTGCTTGATAGGGGTAAACAAATGAGAAACGAAAAGAAAGATGTCTCCCTTTTGATGTAGTTTTTAATACCTAAAAACTGAAACCAATAACTTGGAATATCTCGAAAACGGTTAACTCTTGTCTTTAAAAAAGTATGACATAAGTTGTTTTTGTTTTAATGAGGTCTACGTTTTCTGTAGTAAGTTCTTGCCTTTCTCTTACAGTTTATCAGTTATACAAAAGTTATAGTCATCCAGAATGAAGGTGTCTTCATAGGCTATTCCCAGAAAATTCAAGGTATACATTTCGCCATGAAATCTTGAGGAGTCACTTTTGAGAAAATCAAAATTTTCGAAAAATAATCCATGTAAAGGTTAGTTGTGGTAGGGGAATTTTCTTGCAAATCTTCCTGTCGCGTTCTTGGAGGATGCTAAACTTTAATACCAAGTTTTGTTATTAAACATGACTTCGTTTTTGAGCTAAGCTGCCCACAGACACACATGCATACGTACACACAGGCACAGACATGTTTCTAGAAATGCTTTCTTTTGGATTCAGGGGTATCAAAACATGTATTTCCGATGAAATCTCGAAATCGAATTATTGGGTGCATACAATACCTTCTCTATCCATGTACATACATGGACTACATTGTACATTGTACATACGGACTAAAAGAAAGTAAACATTTCATACGTCAAGACTGGTTTCTTTTTCGCCTTACAATAACGATCGCAACCCGGTGGTGTTTGTAAAGCAATAAAACCAGAGAGAAAGTATGGCAGGACTTTAAAAATGACCTATTATTAATCTCTTTTAGATGGTACTACATAGATAGTTGAGAAGATGTCTGGGGATTTTTTTTCATACTTTGCCACCATTCTCAGAAATAATGTGCAGGTTGGCTACTATGCGAGACGCATACAGCTCACAGTTTCCGTTTGCCTCTGCCTGCTTGACATGCTCATTGCCGAACATTCTGACTGAAAGAATCGCCGATACAGGTCGCGCAACAGTTCTTGACGAGTGACATTTTTAAATGAGAGACTAGATGCAAAACACTCACATTTACTGCGTATTCTCGAATTTACTGGGTATTGTTATAATTGGTATAAATACAACACAAATACTGATTCTTAAGCTGCACCCCCGTGTCAGAAAGTATAATTCAAAAACTAGGCATTACTCATGTTTCTGCGCTGAAGTAATTAGCAAACACAACAAATTAACACACTTCCAGTGATGTCATCTATATGTATTACACCATCAACCTCGGTAACATTTTCTTTCATTTCTTCTATACTCGACATTTCTCACTCGTCTTCTCCGCGAATTGCTGTCTTTTTTTTTTTTTTAAAAAATAAAATACAGTTTCGGAGCCTGATCGGGACTCCGGCGCTGTATACCCTACTTTTTATTTACCTAATTTGTTTACTTTGATTACTGTATGATTTCTGAATTTCTGTTTTACTGTTTACACACACACACATATAACACCCATGCCCAAGGCGGGACTCGAACCCACGATCCCCTGCGCTGCGAAACACCAAAGCGAGACGCTTTGCCGAGCGCGGCCATTTTCATTATCATTATCCTTGTCGCTGTTTTGCATTCCACAGTTATGAACAATAATTCTCTCTATCCTGTTTCCCACAGTGACATCTTTTTCCCCGTAACCCTGTTCATGATTTCAACTTGTCCATTCTGTTTGTCCTATTTCCTGAAATGTTTGCCTGCACAGGATTTAACATATTTTAATTTAAAAGTTATGCTCCTGGCAGCCATCCACCGCTTTAAAGCCTTCCTATATTACTCAATGGGGTTCAGGGCTGCAAGATATAGCACAAATCTTAAAGTTGCGTGGTGATGCTCAGCCAATATTTGACAAATTGACTTTTTTTCCGAGCTGTTCTACGCTGTGCTCGTCAAAAGGAATGTGATTTTGTAATCAGGAGTTGCATAACTCTTTTTAAAGAATTTTATGTTGTAGGGATTATCTAACTGCGCATTGCGATAGGAAGGACTGTCGATTACTAGAACGGAGGTACGGGGTAAATTTGGAATTAACACTAGAAGATAGCCTTCCGAGTTCATTTGTTTATAAAATTATCCTCTTTTTTGCAGGGATCTGTAAACAAGGAAAGAGGCTGGATTGAAGAAAAATGCATATTTTTCATCTGGAATCAATTTTCTTTATTACAATTCGAAGGCTCGTAAGTTTACTTTCAAAATTGATGGCCTCTCGCAATTTTTCTAATAATCATTTTGCTGTAAGTACAGTCTTCTCTTAAGCATAGAAACACTATACAGTGCGTCGAATAAGAGTTATCAAAATCGTCAATCTCAGCAACTGTTTTGGGAATATTGTGGTGCTTTCTCGGGGGGAAAAAAAATCACTTCCTCTTCATGCTTTCTTCGTTTTTCTCCCACAGCTCTGTGAACTAAGCTACGCGAGGTCTTGGTGGGTACAGCGAGCCTTTCCTACACCTTCTGAAATACTTTAAAATACGCTGGAGGAAATATATTTGTCTTCCTTTATGTACCAACTAATAAACATTAGCAATTATTTCGCGACTTTGACTTTTAGTTTTGACATTACAGGAGGTATTGTCAGGTAAGTAACTAAGCAGCTCTCCTTAAACTACTGGCAATGGCATACACCTATATCGCATAAAAATTGTCATTTATACTGTGACAGTGCTGTCTTACACAATGGTTCTCGTTTTCGCCTCGGTATGGAAGTCATCGAAATTGGGATGCATAAAGAACGCGGAAGAGCAACGCGAGATAACGGAACCTTCGGGAACGCGACTCTCGATTCTTCTTCAAGTTTCGGCTTCCAGTATCTCCAAGTTTCCAGAAAATTTGTGACACTTTCCAGCTATAAAAGGAGGAAGGATTATAATGCAGTGTGGTTCTGTTGTGTGGCAAATCATACTGCTACCAACAGAGGCTTATTATCATTGTCTCTGGATAAACGCGAGTGTTTTAGCAACCTGACCCTGTCACCTCCTCGTTGTTGACTGTGCAGCACCACAAACGTTGCCTGTTCTGGTGCTCGTATCTGAAGCAAATGCGAGAACAACAGGGCGTTTATTAGCAATCTCTGGCATTACTAATGTAGGAATGAATGTATTGTAAGGTAACAGTTGTCAATGTAATGAACTAAGTAGAACTGTGAACATGGGGGAAAATATAGGAAACAAAAGAAAGAATCAGGTCTTATCAACAGTAGTTGGAAGCTTGGCTATGATATGTGCAACATATTACTCATTTATAACAACATTGTGAGAAGACTGCATTAGATAAATATAAGCATACGAAAGAGATGTTTCGGGGACGACGCAAAGCAAAAGATTAAAAAGATTGATTAATCGTCACCGAGATTTGAACCCACGATAACCAGTAAGCAACGCGCGTGCGTTACTCCAGAGACGCTTGCTCTTTGCCCATAAGGGAGCCCTTTGTTTCCATATCCCGTTATAATTAGGCGCTATGCAAAATAGCCATGGCTTTCACAGCTATGTAAAGGTTTTATCGTGCAACGCGTGCTTGTCAATTTTTGTGTTCTTGATCGACGACAGTCCGAGTGCTCCACCTCTTTTTAAGCACACTAATCAGCATATCATCAGATAGTCATTATGTCTGTGTTCTATTGATACATTGGCTAACGAAGAATGGAAAGACATAATTGACTTCCTCTATCGTCCCCCCCTTCCTTTATCAGGAAACAAATACAAATACGAGACGTGATTCAAGACACAGACTACTGTGCTGGACGGACGATAAAATATGGCTAGCGAGTGTCAATAAGCCTGGATGATTCTGGAAATATCCATTAGTGAGTATTTTGCGGCTGAAATACTTGGGAGATGGAATATTTCCTGCTCTGAGTATAGTCTCAAACATTTGTTCCATAAATGTACGATAACACCGAACAGAATGTGAGTGCAGTTACTGGCACCAATTCTCTGGAAATGCTAACCAAATAAAGGTTTACAAATTTGAACTTGCGGAAACAATCAGCTGATTTACCAATAATGTGGGACGCCGCTACATACTCTTACACAATTACTGTGGTCTTTTCTGGACGAGGATCTGCACGGACACTGGATGAGATGCATTTCGCTACCCAAGAACTTCACCAAATTTAACAGCTCTGAATGTCTACTTTTGAGGGACCTTGGAGGATTCGGTGTATCTCAGAAAACTACCTAACCTGCAGAACTCTTTGTTAAGAAATTTTAGTAGCACGTGTAGAAACTCCTGTGGTCACATTGATCAGCACTGTTCAGGCAGACATTAGCCGTTGTGGTGTGTATGTGCCGCTAACTGCCAACTATTTTGGAACCAAAAGTCACTGAACAGGCGCAGGAAGCTTGTATTAAACCCGTAATAATATACTGTTAAGTTCAGTACTAACTACTACTATGCAGTGTGTAAACATTTTGACAAGCTCTGTAGATTTATTTTTTCCCCTCATTCTGGACCAAAGTAGACCAGACATGCAGTAACTTTCATAGCAAAAAGATGCCAAACTTTGCAATTTAACACGTGACGATAATGTATACCGGTAACCAGTTCATATGTGAAAGTTGCATCAATCTGTACAGCATATTTTGTTCCTAAATTAGTTATCCAGTCACAAGAGCGAGATATAGTTCTTTGAATTAGTTTGTTCACTGGATAAAACAGTGTATAGCTTTGGGTTTGTCCTTAATGTTTGCAATGTTTCATATTATTTAGACCGTTATATTCAGTTAAATTGTATGAGCTGCTATCTGAAGCATACATGTATCAGAATACAACAATTTTCTGTAATAAGATCTAAATCAGGAAAACAGGCACAAAAGCCTTTGTTTGCATTTCAACTATGGTGCTGTGGCACCACTAATTAAATGGAGTTCACTACTATCGTTACTTTCAATTTCTATGTTTGTAAACTAGCAGTTTACAATGTGAAACTGTGTACTGTATCAGATTATAACTCTGGTTCGTAAGGTACATCAGTTAATAAAAGACGTAATATTTTATACAGCTTATTATGTTTGTTTCCTAATGGATACGTTTTTCGTCTAACAACTTATTGCTGTATAAATATGATGGAATAAATCAAACGACACACATTTGCACACTTAGCTGTGAAGATGAAACTCGTTCAGAGTGGTTTTAATCTGTATGCTGCTTTCAGTTTCCTCTGCATTACCTTGGGGTCGACTAATTAGTAGATTTACACAATATTCAAACTTCGATTCTGTCGGACATAATCTTTTATAGCACTCAGAATCAAATTGAGGCAGAATATAGAGAAATCACAAAACGTTTTACTGTCAGCTAAATGAGCGAAAAATCGTCTTTCTTTCTTTCCTTCTTTCTTTCTTTCTTCCTTCCTTCCTTTCCTCAGAAGGCTGAAGTAAAATATTTTCTCTGGCACGTCCAATATTGGACTTAAATTATCACAGCCATTGTTGCTGCACTGCAACAGCAGTTTTTGGGATCCTAAATTTATAACTTCTGAAAAATCCAACCAAAGCGTGACGGAAGATTTTTTCATTATATCGAGCAATAGGAAGAGTGATATATTGACCCAGAAAACAATCGAAATACACAAAACTAAAAGAACATGATTTGAGGTCAGCCCTCTGCTACATATTAACCATGTTCATCACTATGGATTGTTCAGAGAACTATTAAGCTTCAGCAACGGAAGGTAATTTCGTTATGACTTCTAAATAGCATAGCATGTTTTCAGAACTCAGTGTTTAAAAACTTGGTCTTTCTTATTTAATCTTGAAATCCTGCATCAGAATTACGAGAAATTTACTGTAAGATAAAGTGGTGTGCCGAAGAGATGACATTTCAGGTTTTTAATTAACATGGGTTTGGCCCTTCTGACAACTTGCCACTTTATCCATCTTAAGTTGACATTTGGTCTTATTAATGATTTACGAAATCATTTAACACAAACTGATCACGTGCTTAAGTTGTATACTTTACGATTTCAAATTTCCTCCGTGATTTGTTTCATAACTTGCGAAATAAGCGTTCCTATTATTAGAAAGCATCTGAACAAATCTGGTGCAGCGTTACATCATGTTCAACTCTCTTTCTCTTTCTCTTTCTCTTTCTCTTTCTCTTTCTCTTTCTCTTTCTCTTTCTCTTTCTCTTTCTCTTTCTCTTTCTCTTTCTCTTTCTCTTTCTCTTTCTCTTTCTCTTTCTCTTTCTCTTTCTCTTTCTCTTTCTCTTTCTCTTTCTCTTTCTCTTTCTCTTTCTCTTTCTCTTTCTCTTTCTCTCTCTCTCTCTCTCTCTTTCTCTTTCTCTTTCTCTTTCTCTCTCTCTCTCTCTCTTTCTCTTTCTCTTTCTCTCTCTCTTTCTCTCTCTCTCTCTCAAGAGTAGGCTGTTACGACACGAAGGAAAAGTTGCCCTTCAAACAGTTAGGGTCACCAAACCTTGGTTTCTATTTAACTCTCTAAAACGTTACGTTTCCCTTCGATTCTAAAATACTTTTGACGCGTAGTTCAATTTACATACAGTTTTTAACAGTTCTGCTAAGGCATCAAAGCCACTAAGCACATTTATTTTTCAGCACTGTTTCCTGTGTAATGTGTGGATTATTTTATAGCCGGGAGCAAACATGTTAAGTACATAACATTGAAATACAGTGGAGAAGACAAGTCTACAAGAGTATAATCTATAAGTGATGCAAATTAGTTTAATATTTAACACCCTTATAAAAATTTTGGTTTTGTTAATAACCGTTGTTTAAGAATTAAATAGTTGTCATTTCAATTTTGCTTTGAAATATTGAAGCTTACAGAATGTTGAAAACACTACTTATCACATTGCCTTAGCAATTATTTTACCGTAGTACGCCAATGTAATTTTTTTCAAGCTTAATCAATGATCATTGCTGTAATATGTAAGTATTAAAAATCACATTGTATACAGAAAGGATTAAGAATTCTTTGTGTACCTTGAGGGAGAGATTTTGTTGGCAAACGTTCAGCATGTTTGCTCGTTTCATTTAGTTTCTGTTCCATTAAAACTATACGGCTTCGTTTAAGAGTGTATTCTTTGTTTTCCTCTTTTAACCCGCATATACAAAACTTGCGTATAGTAACGTGAAATGCGAACTTAAAATGAAAACGCTGATCAGGAAATATGAATTAATCGCCCCCAGGGCGATCTGATCTATGTATGAGACTTGTCTCGTGCGGATTAAATGATCTGCGATAAGCTGCGTTTCTGCGAGTTTTGTTGTTCCATAGCGTAAGAAAGCTTAACGGATTCTTTATCACCAACTATAAAGGACTACATATTTTAATTGACAAAGTCCCAATTGAGGGAAATTCAGAGCAGTTTGCCAAAATCGATGTTTAGACAACGTTGAGCGCTAAACGTTATTTAACCTTCATAAACGGAGTTTAATGCTAAACAAAGTCTAAATCGCGTTCAGTTTTTGACAGACTAACGATGGTTTATACATTGTTTAACCTTAACTACACGAGAGGTGGACTGAGAGCAGAGAAGCAAGACAAATATTTAGCGAGTCTTTGATATCCTTGCACGATATGAAGGAATTTTACACCCAAAAAGGAAAATAGAGGTAATAATACAGCCAAGAATATTTGGACATCGTTATAATCCATTAGAGTACTATATCGAAAGGGAAGTCAAAGCAAGATTTAGGATAACAAGTTCAAATCCATATTTCTTTAACGAAAGAATGTCGCCTTACTACATAGGTCTTAGAGTGACATCATGTAACAATAACTTTGAATACAATATCTACATATTAAATTAATAATAGTATCTAGCTTGTAACATTAGTTATTTGAATTCTAACAATAATACTTATATATTATGTAGAGTTACATACAACAGAACATTAAAAGTATACAATATTTTACAGTGCAGTAGCAAGTTTACAAGCCTTTATGTATTTGAACAATGATGATAACTTCGTTGGTTCGTAGAGTGCTGCCTGAAGATCTGGAGGAATTTGGTGGCTGGTTCTGTTACTTTTGTCAGACAGGAAGTGTTCGTTTTTCTTTTGTTCTACTCCTGGCCAAGCAAAGAAGCGATTTGCAATGACACTTCGTATAACGACAGCTTTCTAAACATTTAACTATCACTTTAGCCTAGTGCATTCCCTTAGTTCCCTTCTACTTACAAGGAACTATGTAATAAGAACATTCTGCTAATTTTAGCTCGATTAGCATTGTGTAGAAAGGAGAATAATATTTTATAAAAAATGTGTTGGTAGAGCAGCTAGAGAAAGTCATGTGAGTGTAACACATGCTTTTTTTTTTTTTTTTTTTCTATTGCATATGTACAATCGTGGGCAAAAAAAAAATCATGTCTGGAATGCCAAATTCGTCTAAGTCCTACACGGCACTGCGCCTTGTGTAAGATACAGCTGTGTAGCGGCAGCAACAAGTTAAGTATAACCCATGTGTTCAATAATCATAATCAAATGCATAACTTAAGCTTTCTTAAAAACGAACTATTAATATTAACTAAAAATATTAGACACAAAACATGACACAGTTTGTATTGAATGGCATTACTAAACCTTGTACTTGCCATGTGTATTCAGTGTGGCAAAACGTAGGTTATTTCTCTGACGAGGGTCACAGGTTCGCTTCTCGCATGTAATGAACATTTTCCCCTTCTGTTAATGAAGTTGAATCAACACATAATATCTATTTATTATAAACACACACTTTTCATACACGACTTTCGGTACACTTAATAATATGATAGTTATTATGATGATTCTATAAGAGTTCATTCTACCGAATATCAATATGCTACACACGAAAGCATCTGGTGCGCAGAATGGTCCAAAAACGCATCAGGCACGAACAGTTCTCTCTCAATGAAAAAAAAAATGGAATTTGTATGGTATGAAAAACAACTGTAGACTTTGTTAGGAAAACTAATGTTTTGAAACATTTTTAGGATTCCAATTTTGGGCAAATTTTATTTGGGGAAGGTATGAATTTGTTTTGTTTGTTTTCCTTTTTTACTCAACACGCCCTTCGCAAACCGATCCAACAGGAAAATGCCAACCCTAACTGGAATAACGTGATATTTCCAGACGAGGTGACATTTTCTTACACCCGTAAGGGAAAGGCGATATCGTCCAAAGGGGTCCCGATACGATGCAAAATACGTGTCTTCACAATTTCATCGTGGTCGTTTATCTATATGGTGTTGTGGCTGGATATCAAAGGATGGTCTAGGCGAGTGCTCTGGCGCATGACGATACATTGAACGGTGTGCAGTGCACAGTAATACTAGATAATAATGTTATTCCCTCTTGAGAATGAAATATACTGATGCAATTGTTGAATTTGTGTAGGATAGTCATCCTATCCACACATCTCGAAAGGTTTCAAATTGGTTTTCAAAAAGGCAGGATATCAGAGTGGTAGACTGGCCTCCATGTTCACTAGATTTGAACCCTATTGAGAACGTGAGGGCTGGGGTCTAATTTACGTGTTAGATGGGAGAGGACAAAAGATGGCTTCTGGGCACGAATTCAAGAGACCTGGGATCTTTTGACCTCTCAGTTGCATTACTGCAGGCATTTAATTCTGTCTGTACCCCGAAGATTGAAGACAGTTGTATGGGCTCAGGGTTTATACACCCAACATTAATTAGTTTAATTTTTGTGTTTTAGAAGATAATCGTTTATTTACACATTTTTTTTAGTTTTTTTAACACGAGTGTTAGTACAATTATGTTTTTGTATGCATAGATAGGCTCATTACTTCAAATGCCAAGGTTATATTAATGCAATATTATATTCAGCATCTACAGTCATAAAAGTAACAAACATAAAAAATATGACAAGCGGTGTGAAATATGAACCAAGGAACTTACGAGTGGGAGAAAAGTCTTCTTAACCTCTCGGCCACCGTAACGTTCTGTGAACTGTGTTCGTACTTATAAGTTAACCATTGTGCTGTCAGTCACAGACCATTGTGCAGTTCTTTTGTGTGCATTGTGAACACAGCATTTACGAAAAGACACGAAGCTCTTCGATCGACACATGGATTCTGAGGATGACTCACTTTTTGTGTCCACAGCTGCACAATGTACATAAAATTCGATACCGAAATTTCACCGAAAAAAAAACATGTTTTGAGACTCCCTGAATCCACAAGAAGCATTTTTAGAAAAAGGTCAGTGTGTGTGTGTGCGCGCGCGCGCCTGGAAATAATTAACTCAAAAACGAAAAGTCCGTTAAATACCAAACTATGTATTTAAGTTCAGTATCTTCCAAGGATACGACACGAAGATTTACCAGAAAATTCCCATACCCCAAACTACCCTTTACATTGAAAATTTTTCGAAGATTTTGTTTTTCTCAAAAATGGCTCTAACGCTTTTGATTAAAGATGTTTAAAAGACAAATAAAATATTTATCTTGACTTTCCAGGGAATAGCCTCTGAAGTTCTCTTCTTTCTGGATGAATTTTTCATTACTGATAAACTTACTGCACGAAACATATATATCTCTCAAAACACACAATAAATGTCCGTTACATTTTTCCTGTAGAGCTAACGTTCCCGAGATATTCCTTATTATTGGTTTCAATTTAAAACACATATTTTTCTCTGACAGTCACCTGTGCTTCTTTAGTTTTATTTCTGGCCAAGCAAAGAAGCGAACTTCAACGACAATCGCATATCGACAGCTTTTAAAACATTTGGCTATCGCTTTAATATATTGTATTTCTTTAGTTCCCAAGTGTTTATACTAAGTAATAAGAACATTCTGCCAATGCTCATTTCGATTAGCATGGTGTAGAAAGGAGAATGATGTTTTGTAAGAGGTTTGTTTGTATAACTACTGAAAGTCATGTAACCCATCAGATTTTTTTTTTTTTTTTTTTTTTTTTTTTTTTTTTTTTGGGTAAAGTGGCCACCCAACATACAAAAGATTGTCAAATGCTGCTTCTCGGAATGTCTGTCATATAACTTGGGGGAGGCAGTGCAAATTGAGTGAGTGGAACAATTGATATATTTACTGCTGCCAGTCTAGGTCTACTTGGCGCAGTGGTCCATTGTTAACCGTGTTACTGCACGTCTCGCCGTCTGGCGGGACGGAACGCGTTCGATACGTCTCGACGGCGGGGGAAATGTAGAGGGTATTAGAGATCAACGGCAACCAGGTCATCCACAGTGCTTCGCTCATTAATTGGGCTTCGTTTACATGGCAAACTTCCTTTCGCAAAATCGCACATTCTATTGACACTTCGCCAGTTTAACTAGGACGACCTCGGATATTTAGTTCCACATTATCATCCACTAAAAGCACACCTTCTGTCTTTCTTGACTCCGGCATTCTCTTATTGATCCGATCCAAAATTTGATACCAGATTTTGCTTGAAATGCAAGTGCAAGGATCCTCCCAATGTAATACTTCCCGGAAATTGTCTTTTTTCAAAGATAATTATTGAATTATTTCAAAGATGTAAAATACGGTATGGTATCCAATACTGTACCGAGTTATTCCTTAGATCACTATTCCCAAAGCAGATTTAGATTTGTCCACCGACCCAGAACAATATGAATGTAACCCGAGAGAAATTATAATATTAATGTTAACCATAATAGGTTATCGCAAAAAAGCTAACAAATTTCTGATTTCGCCATTGCAGAAATAGCTTCAACGTGTGATTTATATTTACCCCAATATTTCAATATTTCTTTTGTATCATGCGCTATGGTGCATTGGTAAAGAATATTATAAACAAAAGTGTAAGGACTTGTATGTATTTTAATCAAAATTGTTTTAGTATATCCTCTGGTTAATGAATAAGTTAAAACTATTTTTCTATTTATTTACTATTTTTATACTCAACCAGACAGAACACATGGAAATGATTGCTCAACTGATCTTGAGGCCCAAAAAGCTTAAGGGCTACCAGATATTCATGTTCTCAGAATAGGGAAAAACCCTGAAGAAAATGACGATTCAAATTCAAACCCTTTGTGTTATGAGTAGGACACAATACACCCACACCAAGGAGATGTGGAGTTTTCAAGTATATTCAAACTTCTCTTTAAGGGATAGCTGGATATAAAACATCAGCTTAATGTTAAAAGTTTCGTGATGCGTGGATTATCTATATACACATCATTACTTTTAATATTTGTTACTGCATAGTTACGATTTTTGAAACCCCGTTTTCTTCTACAATACTTTCAAACATAAGTATTCATAATAAAATAGGAGTGGGACATGGAAATTGCAGACGTCACAAATAGGGATGCCGGTTGGGAGATATGTGCCTACTTTTCCACCTCATAAATATGGACAGGCATAACATGAAGCACAATTTGCCAAAATTGAAATACAAAGAACGAATTCCAAAACATAATATATCAACCATTCTCTGTGCTAGAGCATTTAGGAGTGAGGCATATCCAAAATATTGGAATTTGACATTTTACAGACATGTATACGAGTAACTTTAAAAAAGCCGAATCCTAATGTTTACCCCTTATAGAGCATCTACATGCCAGTGTTGTATTCCCAAAAATATGCCATATTATCTATCTTTCGTAAACTTTCTTGTGTTACATTCACATTGACTTTCTATTCCCTCTATTGTTTATTGATGGGCGTATAAAATATTCTTACGAAGGATTATTTTTCCACTTCTTTTTTTTTCCAGATAAATCTTTACAGAACAAGCTACATTACACACTTCGTTAACACACAAGGCGATAATCAATCTTTGAATAACTGTACGCTATACGCTGAATGTATAATTCCGTATTGTTTCAACGCAATCTCGAGAAATCAACTGCCTATCCACAGGAATTTAAAAGAACGATAAAGCAGCGAATAATTCAAAAAGTAATAACTGATATCTTCAAAATTACTTATTCCACGCAAAAAAAATGTATTTAAAATAAATTGTGTATTTTAAAGATACCTATGTTCTGTGTGTATTACGTTTTCGTTTAACGCTCAACATTTGCTTGTTATACCAAAATATAACAATTCCTTCTGAATAGGACTTCCCAGGCTATTCCCAGAAAATTGAAGATAATATATACTTTATTCGTATTGTAAATATTGTAATATATGGTATTTTAATCAAAATTGTTAAGGCATATCTGAGAAAATCTGAAACATAAAACCCACGTAGAGGATACTTTATGGTTTCATAGGGGGAGGAGGGAATCTTTGTGTCGCATCTTTGGCAGATACTGAATTACCTATATTGGTAGATATACAGCTTATCATTTTTTATTTACGCTGCCCCCCTTCTCTCCCTCCCTCACATATATACTTTTTATAAAACTGATGTTTTACTTCAGTGGGTCTCAAAACATGCATTTCCGGTGCAATCTCTATATGGAATTTTGGGTGGAATGCAATATCTTACCTACTATGTACTGGTAAGGGAAAGTAGCTGTATCAAGAAATTCCACGATTTAACAAAAACGTAAGTGAAACTAGGTAAGAAGGATTATCTATAATTTAGGTTATCTTTAGAGAACATTTATTTGATTTTCTCGCCGTGCACTTCCGCTGAGGCCTGAAGTGTGCACAAATAGATAACATTATAATTTATGCATGTATCTCGTCATTCCTCTTTTGTAATACCTTCAAACAACTTCCAGGAACCATTAACTTGTTCACGTCATAGCTACTACAGGAAAAAGCACTTCTATTCTGTTAGTAATGATTTTAGTGCTGATAGAACACCTTTCTGTAAATGAACTTTTTCTGCACACTAAGGGGATATGCCTGTTGTGAGAAACAAAACATGTAAGAAATTTCGTTGTTCCTAGCCCCCCCCTCCAATTAGTATTTCTACCGAATAAACGATAGTCTGCAACACAAGCTCCATGCATCCCAGCTAGAAACAGCGTGAGTTTGTTTTTAAAATGCATAGCACAGCTTCAGAGATCATTGCGGATCAAACATCTATGAACTGTTTATTATACTCCATTAATATTTAGTATTGAAACTGCCTACAAAGTTACAATGAGTTCCATTTTGAATGCAAAAAGTTCCTGTTGTCATTTTAGCTGTTTTAGTTTTTAAATCCTCTTTGCGTTCAGATATTTTAGATTAGATGATTTCTCACAAAAGGTGTTATGCGTTTTTTTGCAGTTAAAATTTGGCATCCTACTCGAAGTTTTCTGCGTCTCACAAAACCACAAAGCAGGGGGTACCCAAGTGTTATCGCAGTCAATAGCGTACTCTTGTACACCATACTATTTAAACTGTTTCCAACATCTACATAATGTATTGAAATATATTTGAAACAACCTTTTCACAGTACGATGCACATTTATATTTAACAATGGATACGAACGGATATCGCTTTGGATTCTAGCTAATCATGACGTAAATTTGATTTACTGAGGTTATCGAGAGAGAGAGAGAGAGAGAGAGAGAGAGAGAGAGAGATAGAGAGGTGAATGGCATTAATACCTATGGTTGTAACATATGATTTAAATACGATTAACTAAGAAACTAATTTAGATGCTAATATTCAAAACGGAGCTGAATCGGATTTAGAATTCGCCTCGAACAGAATCCATGTTTACAGATGTTAAGTATAGAAAGTTCACACTCAAATAGATTTCTTAGGTATATAAACTGACTCAGATTTTTGTTCTTCTTTCCTCAGCCGTATAACATTTTTCTTTGACTGTGCAGTACTACACTACGCTTCCAATCTTCGAGTTTGATTTGAAATAGAGCTTTCTATCTTTCACAATGGAATGAAGAATCTTTCGTTCTGCGAGATCGCGGGTTTACGTTAAGTTATTTCCACAATTATAACACAAATTGTATTTTCTTGAAGAGACACAAGAAACGATTCCATTTCATTCTACCACTCTCTAATAAATCGATTTTACTTTTATCTTAGGATTCGTATCAACCTTCTGCGCCTTCAGGAATTAAGCAACCGAATTCACTTCTGGTGTCAACGTTAGAGATTGACTATTATGAATGCTTATAAATTCAGGGTGTCGTGGTTCACCTACAAAAACAATGGAACCCATTCTAAATGAAGCAGAGAAACCTAAAGCGGCTTCCACAAGGTACCTCGACCCTCTTTGGACAGCCGGCTACGTGGGGGACGCCAGTTCTCCGGTCTAGTGCAGAAGATTCGCCACCGCATCCACGTCGTCCACCATCTTGTGTCCGGCTCATCGCCGTTGCCCCTGCGGTATAAGCGTCATATCTTGTTGTTTTTTTTTTTTTTTGTTTTTTTTTCCTTTTCCTTTTCCTTTTTGAGACACGTCGCTGTCCTGTGTCTGGTGTAGCTCAAATGTGATGTACCTAAATGTAAGAGTTTCCTTCAATAAAGGAAAGTGAAAAAATCTCACACACAGGGACTCTCTCTTCCCTCTTTGCGTATAGCTAGTATACAGTGAAAGTCACTGAGCATTTTGAGGTTAACATTTAGACCACCGATTTAACCAACATTCGGACAGTATCATTTTTATCAGGACAACATGTCTTATGCTAAGGAATTACTTAAATCTTGATTTGGATATTTTACTTAAATATTTTTAGATTTAAGATACTACGATACACGTATTTACAAGACGTTACATATTTTGCAATTTTAAAATGAATTGGAAATGAAACTTTCAATTAAATGTATAAGAAATTTTAAATTATAGAAACACTAAACAATATCAGCACAAATGTTATATAGAACATGCAGCGGTACTGCATATGTCGAATACTCGACTATCCTGCAAGTAATGCCTATAAGTTTTAAATTTATTTATGTATTTATGGTCATTTTATCACAACAAAGGTCATCATCGGCCACAGATTATCAAAGAACAGTGTATATACACAATTTAATACAAATACAGGGTTACTATAAAAGAAATAGACAACTTCAACTGCCTGTAAAACAAAAACTATTAGAGATAGCAACCTAATTATTTTGGAGGTATGTTGAGAAACTCTCAAAGTTTCGTTTGTTACTATTGGTAACGCTGTAGTGTTTTGTTTGTTGTTGAACACGTTACCACAAAACGCCACCGACTAGACAGTCAATCTACGACTGGTATAGAAAATTCGAGACAACGGGATGTTTGTGCAAAGGGAAGAGCTCGGGAAGACCAAGAGTTTCGGAAGAAAACGTTGAACGTGTTCGTTCTGCCTACATAAGAAGCCCACAGAAATCGACATCTAGGGCAAGCATGCAATTACAAATTCCACAGCAAACTGTATGGAAAATCTTGCGGAAGCGACTGCACATGATGCCTTACAGATTACAGATGTTGCAGTTTCTGAGTGAAGAAGATAAGGTCATACGGCGTGACTTTTGCATCGACATGTTGCGACACGATGAAGACGATGCTGGTCGACAGCTTAGCTCAAAACGAAAAATTTTGAATAAAATATCGTATATTAAAGATATTTACATCACAAATTAACTGCATATTCTGTAGATTCCTTTGTCCTGGATGAGTTTTGCAGATTTTTGCATAACGGTTAAAAACCTTAAGGGATAGACAAAAACTTGCTACACAAAATTTGTTATCAACCAAATCTAATTACTTACCAAATTAATCAGCAACGTTTAAACAATTTAATATCAAAGAAAAATGTTCTTTAGTTCTTTGCATTTGCTCTAGTTCCTACACGAGAAATTAAAGACCTCATACAATTATGAAATATATATAAACAAATAAAATACGGTCACCAAAAACAAATTTTAGGTTTAGAATAAGAATAATAAAGTTACCAATAATACTTAAATTTAGTTTCGTCAGAATGAAAATTGTGAATAAAAACATCCTCACTTCAGGAATCTATTTTCTAACATTCATTACTGCAAGAAAATAAAAAAACTGTAAAGTAATCTGTTCTATGTACTGTATATTTACCTCTTGCACGGCATATTTTAAAAAAGGTCTCCTTAAATGTAACCAGTACTATATAGATGTTCATCAAACCCTGGCCCCTTTCTGTTAGGGTAACAGAATACACCTTCGCAGTTTCTACTTTGAATTGCTCGGTTGACCAGAAGGCAAAGTGCAACAGTTTGGACTGGGGGAGGGGGCTGTTTATAGGCACAAAGTCCACCAAATGTTCTCTTTGTGGTAAACTTGGCTCCACACCATTCTGTATGCTCTGCAACAAGGTTTATATTTCTACTGCCTTAAAAATATAGTTTTCCATTCAGTGCTAAAGGCAGTAGCTATGAAATGAAAAGGAGCTCCTTAGCATATATTTGGGTACTTTCCCTTGCCTTATTTATTGTACCCCTTTCATTAACCCCTTAAATATATGCATTTTCATTTTATTTTCTGTAATATGTGTACATATTTTTGTTATAGGTTATTGGCGATATAGATGGCACACACATCTCCATAATAAACCCCGGAGAACAGGCCCAAATTTAAATAAATAGATCGGGTATTACTCACTAAATGTTAAGTTATATGTAATGCAAATTTACACATCTTGAATATTGTAGTGCGGTATAGAGGAAGTGCCCATGATTCCTGAATTTTCAATGAAAGCATAGTAAAGGAAAGATTCGATGAGGGTGAATTTGGATGTTTCATTTTGTTGGGTGATACCAGGTATGCAATACATACTTATTTGCTAACTCCTCTCAGAAATCCTGCAACGTGCCAAGAAGAGGCATACAATGTAAGCCATGAGAGAACATGCAATGTCATTGAACGCTGTTTTGGGTACTGGAAAGGAAGGTTTCGATGCCTCACCCAAAACATTGGAACTAACCTGAGAACAGCAAAGTACATCATTGTTGCTTGTGCTGTACTCCATAACTTGGCATGCCTGTGGAAGGAAGAATTTGAATGCATTCATCTAGATGAAGAGGATAATGAAAGATGGCATGACATGGCTGAAGAACGGGGACATCTGTTCAGACAACACTTCATACAACAACATTTCTAACTATTTATTTTTATTCAATAAGATGTTTTTTGTTGTTGTTGCTGTCTTTTTATATTTCTTTCAGTATTTTTAATTCTAATTTCTCATTTTCTAGTCTAAATTTTTGCAGCTGCAATTCATGAAACTGTCTTTCTCACTGTAACTGTTCTTTATGTTCCTCCAGCTGTAGGTTAAACATTTGTCTCTCATACTCAGTCACTGTGTTTGAATCCTATGGAAAGAGGAATTATTGTAAATAAAATAACATTGTAATAAAAATATTCAACAAGTAAATTATAAAAATGTTTACAAATTTTTTAGCTGTGATTTCTTTTCATTGAAGGAATTCTGGCCACTCCTGACTTAATATCCTACCTCAAATACTAAATAATACCGTGCATCTGTACAGTTGACACTTATCGATGACAATACAGGAATTAACACAGTGAAGTTTCTTCTCTCTTGTAATTTGAGCTAAAATTACAAATGGCCATTGATATTCCTTTATAAATAGAAATAACAGCTCATAGTAATGACAAACACAACAATAATTATAGTTCTGAAAACATATTATGTCCACCTCATCTCTTGGGAGTGATGGAATTCAAAGTTGATGAACCAACTTCCACGGAGGTGAATGGTTTCGGTGTAAGCAAGGCATTAACATCCTGAAAGGAAAAATAAAATTAAATATTTTAATATCAATAAAGTCAACACCATATACTCATATGAAAAGAGTGCTAACCTCTGTTGCTGGAGATCCTTCCACAGAGGCAGGAGAAATGGGTATTACAAAAATCTGAAACCAAAGAAAACAATGTTTCGGATAATATTACAAGTAGACCTAATTCTAGAAAATATTTACTGGCACTGCTTTGTTTGACACAGAGGCCAAATTTGTGTTCGACAAATAAAAACAACGCAAGTAAAATTGGCATGATAAAATTATCCCAGTATCCCAAAACTGCACCTTCCAAAATACTTGTGCATCATGAATACTTATGAGCAGTCAAAGGGATCATTAAATAGTTGGCTCCATGTTATATTTAACCAAACCGTTATATCAATACAATAAATGAACTACAGCAGCCATGAGTCCAATGAGATAAACACACTGGTGAGCGCTGTCTGCAAATAACAGACTGTACAATGAACGGGAGTGGGTAGTTAACAATCATGTTCAGTAACAGCTCAACTTCATTTCCTTTCATACTGGTTTTAATGGTTAGAAATTCCTACGCCTGATTATGACTATAAAATATATGAATCAGAAGAAAATTTAGCTGGGCAGCATTGTTAACTTTATGTGGGCTTTAATGGAGTTAAATAATATCTTCAAACAGCATAAACAAAAATTCGAAGGCTTTCACGGCTGGAGTTAAAATCACTTGCAGAAAACAAAACCGGGCTTGTAGGCCGTAGTCCACTGGGCTTCACCCCTTGTTTCCCAGATGTCATTGAAGATGCTTGCCGCAGACGCAGGCGAAACGTCTGGGGAACAAGGGAGAAAGCCCAGTGGACCACGATTTCAACTAGTGCTCAAGTAGTCTAGCCAGGAATTTTAAAAATTTCTGGTTGGTGACAAAGGGTGAATCCATTTACCATAAATAGAAGTATGAAGTGATTTAATTTGATATACTTCTCATTTAGAATACTTCATTATAAATATTTGAGTAATCAAGTTTCATGTAGCACCTACAGTTAAGAAGTATTACATGTTTTATCTTTCTCTCCATAAATCTGTCGGAAACAGAGCGCATTTGTTCACTTAATGTGTAGGAAGGATAACATACCCAATAGCAAGCACACAGCACCTTTTAAGCTCTGTTACATGTGTTAATATTTTACATCTGTACAGGAATTCATAATGAGAATATTTGCAAATGTTTCAAATATCATATAATTGTGTGGACCATCTATAATATATTAAAAGAAATGAAAGTTATTATATATCTGAACACCATAATAGTAATTTATGTTTTAAAGTAACATAGTCAAATAGGAAAACTGGTGGAGTTTGCAATTATTCTGCCACAGCCCTATATGAAAAGCTCTTAGGGCACATGCTAGCTTGATTCCCAAGCTTCAAACCTGCCGGAGGGCGATGGAAATTTTTGGGCTTAAAACTTCTTTGTATGAGTTCCTTCCTTAGGCAAATAAAGCTGGAGGCCCAGTGTCGTAGATTTACAGCACATTAAAGAACCTCACTACTAATAAAGAGACCTCTGAGCAAAACTAAGTGCTCTTTCAGGCCCAAAATAGAGAATGGGATGCTGAAAACTACAGTAGTTAAAGAGCAACCATGAATAAAACAACTTAATTTTATTAGGGTAATGCATCTGTGAAAGCCGATCCAAAAATTTTTAGATTTACTTTTTCTGTTTTGTTTTCTCTCATTATGACTCCTTAAATGGGTGCTGTGACCACTGACAGGTCAGCATGTGCAGGGGCATGACATTTAAAAACATATAGATAATATCGTACTATGAGAATGGTATGCAAAGACACAAAAGAGCTTGTAATCAAACCCTTGCTAAAGGGGAAAAACTAGCTTAGCATGTTGCTAAAACAATGGAAATTACACTTACAAAAGAAGTACTTCACAAAATCGTGACTTATCTACAAATGATGAGTGCATGTAAAATAAAACTTAGGGCATTTTGATCAAATTGCAGACTGCAAGCATTCATTTGCAATTTGGTCAAATCAATATTTTTGTATCAAAGAAGTTACTTCAGCCATAAGCAATTAAATATGGGACATGAAAGGAAGTGTTACTGGTGCTTGTTTGACTGGCAAAACAAACCACTATTATGAGAGAAAAATGATGTGTGTGCAGTGCAGCATTAAAATTGCTCACAATAGGCTAAAGCTAGAAAAACTACCAGCAGAACAGAATATGAAGGGCGCAGTGGGACCAATGTATGCAGCTGAGCAGTTAAATTTGAAAATTGCTCCAGAACTAACAGATTGGAAGCTTATTTTCTGAAAAACAATTTTGACAGCATCTTTAACAAATTGTTCCATGCAATGAGATTTTCTTATCCCTTTCAGAGTTAGTGTAAAAATAAATAATAAGTAAAGAAGAGAAAGAGTCAAATATTAAAAATTTATAAGAAAATTAGAGGTTCAATTTGCACACAAGAACTAATGTATTTTTATTTATTTTATTTTCTACATCAGTCAAATGCTTTAAGGTGTCTTCATATTGTTGACTGTAATACACAATTTAAGTGTTATTAAAATGTTCCAAATGATTCAGCGCAAAGCTATTTGAAACTTGTAGAGAATTACCTACAGATTTTCAAATAAAAAAATGTTATCCTTCAAGCCACATGTGAACCAACCTTACCACATTGCATATAGTGCATGCAGTCCTACTATGGTTAAATTTTCCCCAACAGGATAAGAACTAGATATTTAGTTACACAGGTGCATTGCTTTTATAATCAAAACGTGTCTTATTACCATGCTAGAAGTAAGATAGCTGTTAATGATTGCACATAAATCCACTGAAGAACTACGCTCTTTTGGGATGATCAAGCTAGGAAAATGTTCACTTAAACTACAGAAGCTCTTTGGATTTATTATAAGTGGTTAGTTCTTGAGAAATTAACTTCAAACATTATGTGTCTTACAAGGTCTAGAATCCCAACATAACGAAGTTTCCATTATTTACACATTTATTAAAGCATTGTCCAACTCCATGTCCGAGAGGGAATCTTCCCCAACATTCCCTTCAGGAACACCATATCCTCCACCGGTGGCCTTGTGGTGTTTATTTAGCTGTAGGTTAAAAAAAAGTATCAAGCATTTATTAGATAATGTGATAGAATTCTTATCTAATAGCATTTCATGTACCCAGTAGGTCTTCTAAATAGAGAATGGTGCTTTAGCTGGATAATATTCAGATATTCAACTCCTTGCTATCAGGCACAGTTAAACTGCAGTAACCAAACAGGTATTATCGTCTGTGTTAACTTTTTTGGTACGTTTTAATGTCCTTACTTTCAACATACACCATTGGCGGTCTCTCATTTATAGTTATTTTACTGAAACATTTTGAAAAGAAGCCAATATACATTTGATGACATTTGGTACATTTCTTTTACAAAGTAAACAGTGGTGAGATTAAGTAGTATTAGTAGTGCAGTTGGATAGTTAAAATACAATTGATATTACATCATAAACCTAACATCTGCATCACAAGAGTAGGTTACGGCCTTCGAATACTGCTATTTCATGGCTAATGGTATCAAAATAGAATGCACTTACCTATTGCACATTTGCATTAGCAGGTTTCTTCTGTCTCTTCCACTGCTCCTTCAATAGGATAATGCTGCTCTCTTTAATCTCCAAAACTGCGCAAAACGTCTTATAAATTTCCTCCATACCTCCTCTGTGTTTGCATTCGCATTTATTTTTTCTAAGGCGTGCATTCTTTTCTGGACCACGGAAAATAGGCATTTCGTTTCCTCCTCCGACCAATTTACTGCACGCTTTTTCGCTATCTCCATTTCTATTACTAACATAGCAGAAAATCACCACACTGAACGGGAAATAACCTAAGAAGAAAACAGCCTATATAGCTGTAACGCCATCATAAGGCAGAAACTTCATAGGACCAGTGGTTAACTGGTTACTTTACTGTTCTATGGACGTCGCGCATGCGTAGAGGGACTTTTCTTTCTCGTGTAACATTTCCTTCTTGCTGGTCCACGGTCTTTCCGAGTATTTGCATCGTCTACGAATACCAAAAATTTGGTCCGTACCAAAAACAGATTAATCAGCCGGGAGATGGTCCACACCAACGTAAAATCTATGAATTGCTTGTTGCTTAGATAAACACACAGTATTTTGCTCGACATTTCTGAAGCTAATTTTATCTGAGATAGATTAACTTTAGTAGCTAATTGTACAAACTCAATGGTGGGAGAATAATCGGCTGAACAAATCACAATGGCGTTTCCCTTTTTAGGGAACAAACATGCTTTGAGAAGCTTGAGGCATAACTAATTCGTGACTTACTTCTACTCGTAGTTCGAGTTCAATGGGTGGTGGAATCCATGTTTAAATAACCAGAAATAAAACAATAATAGTAACGACCAAAAATGTCGAGAGTATAAAAAACAGATTTTCCTTTATTTCACGGTTTTCTCGATGAATGTGTGCCCTATATTTTGAATCACTGTGTCCTACGCTTTAGAGAAAGAATCTCATAAAGGTGGTTTAATCAAGGTATTGCTAGCATTCTCCTTTATGTAATCTATATTTAAATTTGCGCATACATGGAATACTAAATATGAAGCAACAGATACCAATATAAACATCTAAAAAGTTATGAAATTTCATAATATGGGGAAAAATTAGCCTTGATAAATTGTTATTACAAAGGAAAGGAATTATGTCTCCATTAGGTTGCAATGACTTTCAAATATTTTGTTCGCTGTTCCGTTACTTGTAACATATCTTAAGGATGGCGGAATTTTCCCTATGTTCACCGCTCACCTCTGATAACTTTCCTCTTCCTGCGGAAAGGGGTCATGCTTACTAAGATGTTGAGGCATAATTTGTAAAATATTGCTTAAAACAGTGCCCAAACTTGTTAGGTTAGCTGTCCCGGGAAGTTTCTGACGCCACCTTAAGACCGAAGATAATTTATAACTTGGCTTATAGAGCAGTTACCAACAGTGTGACGCCCCCACAATTTGGAAATAGCTGTCTTAACGATTGGCTTTTGCGTCACTTCCCTGTTAGACATTTCTACGCCGAAGTGACATATCTTCAGCAATCGTGGGTGGTGGTAGCTTGGTTTAAGGGCACACAGCGCCATTATTATTGGATATCGTGGGCGTCGGCATAAGGATAGATAGGAGAATTCCACAGAAAGGCTTCTTAAAAATGAATTAAACCAACCTCCAAGTGCAAAACGACTAGTTGATCCCGATAAAATGCTAGAAGAATGCACCACACCAAGTTTCATCTTCAGTACCTTTGAAAGCGGGTATGTATGTAGGATTATCTACATGTCAACGAAAAAATGCATTTCTGAGGGTTAATCCTCACTACCATTAAGCGTATTTAATTAATTTTATAACATGTAATTGAATCAAGATGCAACACTTATGCATGGAGCTTTTAGTGCCTCAGAAAACGTGAAAAACCAAAGGAAAATAAAAATAAGGCCATATTTAATATTTTAGTGCTTTATTTTAATTTTAAAAAAAACACGGTAAATTTTGGGAACCCTGCACTGTCTTTTACCCTTCAAACGAAATTACATCAGACAACTTCAATAAAGTTTTGCTATAAATTCTAAGTTTATCAGCATCAAACTTCGCCACATATATAATTAAAGCAGCATAGAAAATTTTGATGAAACATGAAATTAATGTTACATCAAACACAATTTAATTAAAAACTTTTTGTTTTACTCTGTAACATTACATATACCGTCATTTTCCAAATAATACTTCCTGACAAGCAAGGCCTATAATCTAGGTTTCCAAAACGTTGAAAAGACATCCTTTTAGTCATTTAAAACGGACAAAAATGAATTTTGAAAGGTAACACAATATACACAAATTCAAAAACGTATTTGCTCCTTGTAATAGAGTTATCGTTGATGGTAAATATGTCCCTGCGTTGAATGCATTAATGGCATATGATTTCTGGTGTGGTAAATTCCAAATTGTCTGCACACGAATCCCCTCACCGTAATGTAGCTTTATCTGAACGTAATATCAGCTCGACCCTCAAGTTGGCCTTGCATTACATTAATTGCAGCTCAAGAACAACAGCTGCGAGTGTGCAGCACAAAAGTTTCTCACCAGTGACCTCAACCAATTACCACCAAGGAAAACTTCCACACATAACTAGAAATGCTGACTGTGTCGCTAAATGCAGAACAGGTTTAATTCCTGCTCGGTCTTCCCCCCTACGTAAATAGGACACTTCTTCCGTAGAAACCTAAGCAATGTGATTAATTGAATGTTTATATGGTTCCAAACAACACCATGTGTATGGGTGCAACCTAGAGAACGTGCTTTGATTAAAACAAAACAGTTTCCGTTATTTAATCACAGCGAATGGACCTTTTTGTCTTCAATTCACGCTTCTTCGACGATTAGAAAACTTTAAAAATCCTTGTTCATTATACCATGCTAAATTTTCTTTCTTCAATTTACAATCACAGAAATTCCTTTCGATTTTAACTTTCTGTCGTATTTTCCTATCCGTCACAATTGCGTAATGTGGTCAATAACGAGTAGTTTCTGGGTTCACATTTAAGAACGGTGGCCCTACTGTCGCACTGGATAACTCAGGGTAGCTTTCCCGAAAATAAATGTTGAAGAGTCGTGCTTCAGTCAGTCTGATCGTATGGTCTTGGTGAATATCTCCACGCCTTTTATTATTTATGTATTGTAATTCACTTTGGGGATCATAATGTCTGACACTTTGAGGTGCTGAGGGCGAATGACTTACTTAAGCGGAAGCTCACTTATTAAAACATTTGCTAGAAAAGTTACTTTTAATTTGTTGAGTGTGTATAAAGAGTTATATACCTTTTATCGGACAAGGATATTTGGGGAAATATTAACAGCAGTCTTTCCTGGAATGCGTTCATTGTGAAAATGAATATTACATGAAGTAACTATAAAGACATTACGGAAGACAATTGCTTGAGGCAAGTAGCTTCAAGAAATGACGGTGTAAAGGATTTTTGGTTCTATTTATGTACAAACTTGGTTATACACCATAATATACTCTCTGAAACACAAATTTCGTGTTTCTGTTTGACACTTGTCTTTAGTGTAATTAGCTAAGAGCAAACATAAAGGTGACTAGTGGCTGGAGGTTACTTTTCCGTGGCTCGTATTGTAATCTATCTCAATTTTGATGGGCTTTTTGTGACCGTTTCATCTTGGGGGTTCGCACATTACCATTAACTGTTTAGGGTTATTGTGCTGGTTTATGGAATTTCCAGTATGCCATGTCTGGGTCTTTGATTCATTTAAACACATTGCTTTTTGAACTTAGTAGGCGTGGACCTGAAACGGCGTCCTCTGCCGACGTGCCTGTGAAGAGTTGATTATTTCGTTGATTGAAAGATGCGAAACTATAACAACTGGCCAAGTCACACTGCGTGTGGTAACTTCTGTTTTGACGTGATATGGGGCTCTTACAGAAATTTCGAATTGGGCTCGTGGTGTTCTTCATCGAAGAAACAAAGTGCGAGTTTCGGTCTGTTTGCAACATTGAGAGCAGCTCTTAAAACACTTAATTTCTTATTATTCTAAATTGCCATTCGGAGGTCAATGGAAGCAATTAAAGCAAAACATTTTATCGGTGTCTGCTGAGCTACCGGTATTGGATTCTAGCGCAACTGAAGGTAATCCGGTGTGTGGGTCCATAGAAATTCCAGTACCGAATTCCGTATACTAATGTCTCCTATAGTTCGTGATTTATGCATGTTGCAACCTCTACAGCAATTATTCTCAAAGGTGAATACTTTTCAAGCATGTGAAGATATGATTTTATATAAAAGTCTAAGTAAATATCATGGAATGTACATAAGCTTATCAATTTCATCAGTAAACTTATAAAAAACAATTTCATATTTCAATACATCTATGAATTGTGAAAATATGTAGCATATTATTGAAATGTATACCAGTTATTACACAGAATAACAGTAATGCTTTTGCCATGTTTCAAAATTCTTTACATGGTTATTTAAATAAGTTTATTGTATAAATATATTCTTCTAATAAAAATGTTCCAAACGTGCATTTTTAAAATTAAGTTTAACCCCTAATTGTTGTAAAAAATTACTACTATCTCTTATCTCCAAAACTCTTTGATTATTCAAATCTTATTTATTTCTGAAAATTCTGGAAAATGTGTCCGGTAATTTTCTTTGATACAAATAAATTAAAAATTTGAAACAAATTAGTCATAAATTGCATAGTGTGGAGTATTTTGTGTATGGAAAAATGCTGAAAAATATTCATAAGTGTACAAGGTATAAAGTTTAAAAAGGTGTGTCCATGGGTTGTAAATGCTTTTGATCAGGCACGTGAACAAGAATTTCATGCTGGAGCCGGTGCAAGAAAATTGGGATTTCTAACATTTACAAGACGACGCCAAAAATGGACAAAATATTTTTATGAATCAAAGAGTATTGACTGTCCTGCATGTTTTAAGCTGGTGCCCTATTTCCTTGCAATACCCTCTTACCGCAAAGTTGGAACGAGTGTCTTTATTAATGCAAAGTCAGTGATTCAAGGAGAAAAACATGTTTGCCTCTGGAGTCAATCAGAAGCATGCAGAGATTTTTATTCTTACCTGGTTGCTGAAGTAGGAATAATCTACTGTGAAATAAGCAAGGTCAAATTAGAACGGGGTGCAACAAAAATGAGCAGAAGCTGAAAATACACTTTCTCACATGTTTCTAATCAACTGCTAAGGCTATCTGTTAGATGTAACTTCTGTAAATAGAACTAATAACAATAGTGTTCAAAATAAGCGTAACTTATGTCTAAGGTGTCCTCTTTTTTTTTTTTTTTTTTTTTTTTTTTTTTTTTAATAATAATACCTAATATGGTAACTCTAGAATATCTGTAATATTCCTTTTAAGAATGCTTTGGGTTTCTATATATATAAACATACATACACTCAGCTGTTTTTAATTTTTGTGTTATTAACACTAGGAAGAAACTCGAAGGTTTACACTTCAAGCTTTTGACATGCTTTTCATTAGGGATAGCATCTTGGGGTCGATAGAGGGACATAATCAAAGTTAGCGCAGTGGTATATAGTTGTGATATGTTTACATGCAGTGTGTAGGTAGTGATACTAATAGAAGGAAAGTAGGACAGAGGTTGCGAGGTAGACTGTAATGTTTTCACTAGCAGTGGAAGGCGATTGAGGTTAGGTGGGTGATAAAACATAAATACCACTCATTTACGGGGACTAACAATTATAATTCAATTGCTGTTGTGCAACAAGTGATCAGCATCATTATCCGTTTCATATATATATATATATATATATATATATATATATATATATATATAGATTACAATGCACGACATACAATCGTAACGTCTCATTAATGTGAATCGTCTCCGATTGGAACGTAAACAGGCTTTATATTGTGAAAAATTTCACTCCACATCAGAAGACGTGATGGGAGCAAACAGAAATAGGACACATCATCGACTATTGGGTAAGATACTCCATCTGCAATTATTTCCGTAGCAACACCTAGTAGCACATTTCGAATTTCCGAAAATTTTCCAAACATGTCTTCGCTTTCTTTTTCACAGTCTAACACAGGTGTCACGGATCTCTGATTAGTTGCTTGCACTAGTTCATCGACAGCTTTCAACATTTTGCCAGATGTTACGTAATATGAACTCTACACAATGCAAGCCTTAAAAACACTTGTTCCCATAATAATGGAAGGCATTTTATAGAATATGAAACTTCAAACTTTGCCTATCTAGTAATAATCATGGGGAAAGTGGAAACTGTGGAGCTTACGTGCCTCCGCTGCTGAGATGATCTAAAACCCGCCATTATAAATTGCAAGACCTTAGCTCGTTTGTGTGTCTTTCAGTTATGCTCAGTTCAAAACGTAGCGACACTGACAAGGTATAAGCGACACGCGATTGTTATTCCTCCTCAAAATCTACTTCTCATAATGAGGTGACACAATTACACATTTCCGCTCGAAGCTCGGACAAAAACATCGCAATTTCATAGGTGGTTGGCTTTTACTTTCTCTACAGGTATGTACAATGTATATAGTAAGTAGAGAAAGTATTGTATTCTAATCAAACATTCGATACCAAGATTTCAACGCAAATAAATGTTTTGATAATGCCTAAATCATAAAAGAAAAAAGAGCATTTTCAAAAGGTTAATGTGTGTGTTTGTGTGTGCGTGCGTGTGTGCGCGCGCAGTAGCCCTAAAACTTGGTATGTGCTAACTAGAGGAATCCGGTACCCCATGCTGTTTCCTTCAACTACCTGCAAGGCCGTCACATATTTGGTGAATCTTTGCGGCCTGAAAACAACCTTCCCCACAAAAGAAACCCTGAACTACTTGGCTGGCGCTTTCTTTTCTTTCTCATCCCAGTTGCTAACACAAAGAATGCCTGTAAATTGTGTTTCCGCCTTGCGTGAAAGAATGTGCAGCCTGCTTGTCAACAAGCTACCTGAGTTAACTGCCACGTCGATGCAGAACAAGTAAACGTTCCTTGCTTGTTTACATGTTGCCAGTGAGGGCTAACTAAGTTTATTCTACACTTTATGAAATCAGTTTCATTCAAACCATAATAATTAACGTCACTTTCCTTAAAAATAAAACAAAAAAAAAACAAAACAATATAATCACGAGACAGAATTAAAAATCCCTATTGGGAACCTCAGGGTAGCGATTTTCTAAATAGGGGTGTAAGGCTGGTTTCACTAAGCGTAGCATTTTAAGGGGGCTTTGTAACCTGTACTCTTCCCAACCTTTATTAAATGTTGTATAAAAATTCTAACCCTCAATTTCGTAAAATACGTTAAGTTCAGAATAGTTTATGACAATATTGCGTAATATTATATTTGTGGATTCTATATTGAATTTAATTACTTCTAAAAGAGTTAATATAATATTGAATGTAGATTACCCAAGAAATAACAAAATTACCGTTGATATGTAACACACGTCATTTGTACAAAACCTAACCCTGGTGTAGGGTTTGTAAAGTGGCAATTTTTGTTTTTGCATACTCTAAATTTATATGCCTGTTTGAGAAAATAAATTGCATGCCAATGTTAAGTGAATTATTTTATGGTACGAGTTCCTCTATTGGCGATGAAAATTAATTTATAAATTATTACTTTGTCCATACTAGTCATTGATTTGCTGTAACTTTTCTGGGTTCTCTACTAGAAAAAATAGATCTATAATATACTCGCAAGCTTATAGCCAAATTTTAAATTGAGAAAAACCGCAATAAATAGCAAGCCAGTTTTCATTTGTATTTCTTAAATAACCCCTGATAAGATTAAATAAGTTCATGGTATTAAAACATTTTACGAGATAGGTATGATTCCAACACGCTTAAGCCATAGAATTTCTTCTCTATGTTTTCCTAGAATTCTGTTCTCCTTCATTCTTGCTAGCGACATATAATATGCTCTTCAAATAAACCAAATGCTCGTATATAATAATTACAATAGATAATAATAATAATATCAATAATAATAATAATAATAATAATAATAATAAACCCCTCCGGAGACGCATTTGGTTATTTTAGGCCCAATTCATTCAGCCAGAAATCAAAGCGCTTGACCCGACAGTTGAAGCTTCGCCCACACATTTGGGGTTTGGGAATAAATGTGTATTTATCTATCAGGGAATTTGGAAAAAAATGCGTTTAAAATTGTTGCAAAATTTAGATGCGATTCAAAAGATATACCCCTTGAATGAAGTAATAAAAGTTGCCTTTTTTTTTTATTACTGAGTTTTCCCTTATCCCCATAAGACGAATGTCGAGTTACTGTGAGCTCCAGGGACCCCGCCATCATTGAGTATCATTTCACCCATTTCATCGTCCGATATGATCAACGAGGTTTAAAGGACATTAAAGAAAAGAAAGGAAAAAATTTGTCATTCTTTCCTGACCACACAAATTTATGACGTTTATTTTGATTGCAGATTCCATCCAAGTGCAACAAAAACGTCCTCAGAGTCTGTAACAAAGAAGCGGCATGATACAATATATGTTGAAAGTTGGCGTATGCGGACCCTTAAAAGGAAGCGATATATGGTTTGTATCTTTTCTGAATTTTGCATGTATATGTATATATAGACTCAAACCATCAAGAAAACGTATGCTTACGGACTTGCAGCTTTTGATTGCTTTACGATTACCTCTCTAAAGCAGATCATTATTTTCTTAAGTGTTAAACGTCATAAAAAGACCATTTTCAAATAGCGTTTTTAAACTTAAAATTTTATTTACTAAAAAGTGTCTAGAATTGTGGTGGTGGTGGTGGGGTACGACGCAAATGCAATTACCAGAAGCGCTATATTAAAGGATGTCTTCTTTATTACATTCATTGGAAACGGTTAGTTAGAATTCTAACGTGCAGGGATAAAAAAACAAGAAAGCTTCGGAACAAATTTGAGAAGTAGTTAGCCAGAAATACAGTGTAATTTAAGACACAAACTTTCCCTGGGGCTAGTTATGCTCTACGAAATTTATGCGAAACGGTCTTTCCAAGAACGCACTTGTTTCAGTTATTTCTCTGAACTCCAGGCAAACTATGAGAGCAGGGCAAATTCAAACGCAAACAATTTAACAATGCACAAGAATAAAGCGTTTAGAACTGCACTGCAGCGCTCTTAATTTAAATAACAGCGTTGCTTTTTTTAATTGTCTAACATCTAAGGTCATATCGGGGGCTTTGCACTTGAAACAACTCGTTTTGTAGGTTCTTTACGTTGGCTTAAATAATGTTATTTTTCTCACACACACACACACACATTCGCTCTAATATACATACTTCCAGACTCTGTGAGGGAGAGGGAATAAATCTGGATAAAGAAAAATGTTCCGCCCCTGCCGAGAATCGAACCCGGGACCTCCGGGTGAGAAGTCAGCTCGCTGACCACTCGACTGCGGAGGCAGTCAACAGCGTCTTATTTTCATGTGAGAAATCTCTCTCTTCCTAGAAGTTCTACAAAGTTACGATTTGCTAGAAAACAGAATTAAGTTTTATTCTTCATACTCAACCTTCAGCGGCTTGTATGCATATAATTCGAACCCGCTCTGAAAATGTTGAGCAACCTATTCAAGCAGAATTATGTTTCATCGCACCTAACACCACGTTCATAGGGAAATAAATTCTAGTGGCTAAATGGTGTAAAATAAAAAGTTAAATTCGGACAGCCTTGTTTAATTTTGCAATTCAACTTATTTTTGGCGAGTAAGGAGAACAGATACTGCATACGATTCAAAAATGGATGTTCAGATTTCACCATAAATAAACATTTCGGGGTCCCCTGCATCCAATACAAGCATGTTTTCCTCATCTTTTTAAATTATAAACACTCTTTAACTGCTATGGTTCTCAGCGTCTCAATCTATACTAGGCGTGAAAGACCTCTTAATTTTGCTCAGAGGCCTCTCCATCAGGCGTGCCGTAAATCCACGACACGGGACCAACGGCTTTACTTCCCTTCCGAAAGAAGCCATGCTAAGGAATTTTACGCCCGAAAAAATCCATCGTCCTCCGCCGGGTTTTAACCCGCGATCTTGGATATATGAAGTTAGCATGGTAATTATTACACCACGGAGGGCGACCTTTTCTCATTAGATCCACCTGTGAACGACATAACTAGAAAGCGTAATGGTACTGACGATTTTGTAATGTTTCAAAAATGGTCAATCAAATGACTAAAATTTTAAAAATATGACAAAAATGGGCAATTTAAAATAGAAAGGTGCAAAAACCCCAAATCATCGAAACAAAGTTGTTACATAGATAGGTCCAAGAGAATTATGAATTAAATAGGATACATTCACTTTTATTTTATCGCAGAAATATTTTGATAGTTATGTTGGCAGCACCATACTGGTTCAGAGGAGTTTCATTCAGAACATCAATACCTGGATATCGAAAGTGGCATACGATTTCATTCCTAGTGACCTATTTAAAATCGTCCGAAAAGTTGCAAAACCATTCCAAACAGTCCCAATGCTAGAGCTAGATTTCCACAATATTAAATACGTGGCTGGTCATCTCATTTCTATCAAGAATATTAATCTTTTTAAGGCGTATTGATTTCAGTAATGGAGGTAGAGCTTCTGTGAAACAATCCCATAATATTGAAGCTTTGCATAACATTAAAGTGTTGAAAAGGAAAGAAATTAACAAGATAGATGTGCAGTTGGTATTTTTTCAAGATATAAATAGGGAAATTACTGAAGAAAACAAAAGGGGTCTGTTAGGAATGACTCCCTACCTTCCAAATGAGTGTAGCTGTACAGTCAGATTTGCAATTAAACATTGCACCTTTTTCTTAAAATTGTTTTTTTGGGTTCAGGTGACCTTAAAGTATGTGTTCCGTTGAAATCTGGACATTAATTTTTGAGTGGAATGCAATACCTGATCTGCCTACTATATTAGTGGTAGTGGAAATAAAAAGACTCTAAATCCCGAGATTTATTTAATGTATTAAAATTGTGCATGGAAAGTGCAATTTAATTAATACGTAGATGCAAGTGCTCTACATAAATATATTATGAGATAATTTAGAAAAGTATTTAATATGTAAATATATACACATATGTATACATATATACACTTACATATGTTGTGTCACTTTTTGAAGAATCTGAAAAGAAAATTGTTTTTAAAGCAGGTCTTACAAAACTGTAGCATTAATGATCTTGAGTTTACAGATTATATAAAATGCATTTCTAATTAAAATAATAATTCAAACTATATTTAAATATTACACTTCCTAATCATAATCCTAAAATACTTACTAAAATAGGTATTATTTTTATAATAAAAGGTAAACAAATAAAACAAGGAGTTAAAACAATTATTCAATTGCCTACGACACATCACGTTGGTCAACACAAGAACATTCTACGCGAAGAAGGAAAACCACCTAGTTAGGAACATGAATATATCTGTAATGTTAACCGATGCCAATGGCTACCCCTGCATCCACAAGCAACCCTTTCCAGATCGACCATTAAATAGGAATGCGGTTTCTTTCCAAGAATGCGAGTAGGAGGTGCACGTTAACCTTAGTTCACAGTTTAAGAGTGATACTTCTGTTGCTTGAAAGTTATCCTCATGTAAAATGTTCATAATGCATCCCTTATACACTTAATGTAAACGCCAGAAAATGACTAAAAAGGACGCAAAGTGCAAGCAAATCACAAAATAACAAGTAACATTGAAAGTGCTCTAAAAGTCACAAAACCACATAAAATGACCAAAATTACCTACTAAATATACATTTTCATATTTTGGGACCCTTAATAAGGTTTCATATACACGTTATTTATGTCTGTGGTGTAACAATACATGATATATCGTCAAAATCAGAGTCATTGTGGTATTTGGGGGTTTGTATATTAACAGAAGGGATAGCATCTTTGGGACCGATAGTGAGACAGAATCGATAGCATGGTATATAGTTGTGATGTGTTGAACGTAGTGGTACTAATAGGAAGAAAATGGGGCAGAGGTTGCGTGGTATGTTCTCACTAGCTGTGGAATGCGATTGATGTTGAGCGGTGGTAAACATAAGATTTCAGCTCTGCAAGACAATTTTCAAAAAAAAAAAAAAAAAAGGCATTGTTATTAATTGATCGCATTTTCTTGTATTGTTTAAACCTACCACGATTTACTCTCATAGTTGCAATATCTACTGTAATCGTGACTGTTATTATTCATAACTTTAAGATCCTATCTTGCTGCTTGTTTATTGTTAATAATCCTGATGTAATTATTATTGTATTATTTAAGTTTATACTGAAAAACCCACTTTTTAAATGAAAAATCGCTAAAAGACCTAGTAGTTAGGCGACTATAAATAAAGAATTTAAAAAAAGCATTATCAAAAATCTAGGATGGTGTGACTGCAACAAATTAACTGTGAGCTCACATATGCACTGAAATAAAACCAATTAACTAAATGCACTATTTTGGTTGCAGGTACCCTTTATATGTATCTATATTTTGCGCAACTGCTTTTGATCAAAACAAAGAACGTTCTTGTAAATCAATATATTACAGTTTTGGTAATGCTACTTCATTTACTCAGACATCCCTCCATGATATATCACAATGACCATTTTAAAAACAATGGAAACCAACGGTCTATGAGAGTAATGACGTCGGGATTCCAGACGCGTGCACCGCCAGGTTAATTCGGCTGCTAGAATTTAACAAGGAAATGAGCATTTTAAGAAATCCCGTATCTGACGCACTTAGCATTATGTCAGATGAGTTCAGATGTCCATTTCGTATCTTGGTGGTACCAGTTCGAGTGAAGTCCCTGAACTCAAAATTTTCAAATCTGATAATTTTTTGAACTAGTTCTGTTAGATTCCATCCGTTTTATAGGTTATATAGAGATAAGGCTCTGTGAGCCTAAATAGCAGAGTGAAATTCCTATGACGGAGAGTGTGATAAGTACTGCAGTGTGCCGCACCGCCTGGATCAAGGACAGCGCTCTCACCTGGGTCAAGTGATGCAGAGCAAGGCAACTTGGGTCAAGGATTTATTTGCAACAACCGGTGAAAACTTTCTACTTTAAGCCCTTATAAGCTAATACTTATACGATTATTATTTTTTCTCTGCACAATTCCACTTTACAAGCAAAAATAGTTGCCAAAGTTAATATGAAAATCTGGATTACTTGTCAGCCTCTTAACTTTAGGACGTTAAAGGTACCTAGAGATAAAATGTTTTATTGCTACTATTCAGTTTGCTAATAAAAAGTTTCACACACAAGGGAAATTTTAATTTTGAAAAAAGGTAAACGTACTGACAGATTAATTACAATAAAGGAAACTGGTACGGGAAATTCTTGTCACTTCTAATTAGTTCAAATGAAGACTGGACTTTTAATGTCCAAGTAACTACAGACAGAATCAGTTCTCCGCTTTGGGACCCTAATATTTTCATAGTTCAAGTTCTTTACACGACGGACAAAATGTAAGTATATATCTTCAATTTTCTGCGAACAGCCTGCGATACTTTCTTCATTCTTAATAAACACTGCCGCATAACGTAAACCCTAAGACATATGTAGACAAAAACTTGCACAAACTATAGATCTCGTTATAACACACAGCTTCTGTCAAATATGTTTGTGCCATTAACCATAACCGACACATTTGTTATTGTTGAACTGACTTTTCAAACAATATATACTTTTTAATGTTGTCGCCAGTCGTTTTGTTTCTTACAGTCACCCAAATATTGGAATTTCGAACAGCATACTCGCTTTATAAAGATCTGACCATTGCTTCTATGCCCGACAATCTCGCTGATATTTTAGAACTGATAGAAAATGTATTTTCGAGGTCGTAAAAACTGGTGCGTTAAGCAGTGATTAAATTTCTGGCCTTTGGCGAGTTTTTCTCTGTTAGATCAAAAGCAATGTTTATCGGCAATTTCAGTTGTACCAAAATACTAGTATGCAAATGCACGTGAAATACTTTTAATCATCCCACACCGAAAAACTTGAATTTTTTGTGAATTTACAAAACATTATACAATTAATACGATTAAAAAGACTCGAAAAAAACGGCAGAAAACTTGGTGTGATACCGTTTATCTTTCTGCATATTAAAATTGCTTGATTTTCCCTCCGTTAATTTGGCTTCTAGAATTGTTACTTTCTCTACATACCTATATACTAACATGACGAATTAGAATGATATCCTGCACGTTCTAGGAATAACCTGGAAAGTCTACTTCATCAGGAAGAAATTTTGTGACATTGATAAACGTTAAGAGATAGACAAAGACGTACCACTCAACACATAAAACGCAACATTTATTTAAACACAATTGTTCAACGCAGTAATTTTTTAAGTCACAATCCACTTCTTTCCTGCGATGTCGAAAGAGCACGGAATTTTAAACCCACAGTGAGCCGCCTGTAAATACCTGAACATCGATTCGGTTTCGTCTATCCCTCTTTATCCTAAAACGAAATATGTAATGAAACTGTATCTACAAATGTTTATCTCGAACAAGAGGAAGCAGTTAGAAAAAGAAGCTTGTGTAAGAGTAGTAGAAATAATATAAATATAAATGACAGGTAGAGAAATTCATGTGAGTGTAGCACATTAGATTTTTTTTTTAAAAACTAGAGATGGACATCATTGTATAAACAAGTCGGTTCCAATTTACATTCAAAGAAATCCAGAATGAGCCGTCAACATATAGGAGAGCTATTAGGAGTATCGGAAAAACTCAGGTGGGAGGACAGTTTAAAATAAAAAATCATATCATGACAAGATCATTCGTATCCATTGCTGCATTGATATTTCGCAACATTATCATCTTGGGAAATATAGACAGGACTTTAAATTGTTCTTCATGTTAACTCTACTGGGCGATTTTAACCAATTTAGATATGAATATAAAAATTCTTTGAAGTTTTTCTACAAAATGCCATCTACCACGAGGGTTACAGTTGAATCTAGGATGCACTTTTACATTTTAAAGCCTGATAAGAATAGAGTTAAAAAATAATCGCAGTAGCATCACACTGGTAGCTTAATAACACTCCTTAACTTTTGCCTATGTCAGAAGCACTGAAAGTTGGCCCAAATCAGTAGGAATGATATGTCGATATCCAAGAATACTGTTTTGAGGACAACTATATAAAAATGTGTTTTTCGAAGGTATATTTAGGGGGAGGGAGGGGGAGAGAGAGCAACACAACTCAAAATGAAAATTTGGACGAATATCGAATTTCGTATTGGAGGTTGGCATCTTCCATAGGATGCAAGCTGAAGATTTTCATGGAATTTCTGGACGCAATAATACTTCAAGAAAGAATATACTGTAATTTTTGCTTCATCATTATCGAGTTTTATATAAATATTCTAATATGTATTTGAAAAGATGTTCGAAATGATACGAAAATGTACTTTGTATTATTAATTTTGGAACACCTGTGAACTGTTACTATGAGTGAAGAAAGATGTTCCAGTGTTAAACACCAGACTTTACTTTAAGCAGATTTGTTATGCTTATGATCATACCCAGTAAGAACAATAGAAAACTTCAAATGCACAGGACATAAGTTCCGGACTGTTCTATGAAGATGAAGTTTTCTTTTCTAAACCTTTAGTATGTAAATGGCGTTCCGAGCATAGTCTGCACACTATAAAATGCTTGTGAAGAGCCCGAAAGTATAGTTTTCAAGTGGAGAACTTTTCTTTTTGACAATATTGTATTGTAATACAAAGACTTCGTCTTCTGTTCCTACGTTTCCTCTCCCTTATATGCTTTCGAGCGTCGGGTTTTCTCTGCCGGTCATTGTCCATTTTTCTATATTTTCTCCTATCCCTAGTTAGTTGTTTGACTTCCCTCAAAGTCTTTCCTTTCTAATACAGTATTTTCTCCACATAATCGCTTTATTCCATTCTTGGTCGCCCTCTCCATCTTCTTCGTTCCACTCTGGCCACCCATACCTGGTTCGGTTTCCTGCTATCATCCATCCTATTTATGTATCCAAACCATCTTAACACATTTGTCTCTTTATAACTGGTTCTTGATTAAGGATATGTAATACTGAGACAATACACAAAACTTCAACGAGCTATGCTCATCTCTTTCCGAGGTAATTTTGTTCTTGATTCAATATGTTTGTATAACTGAATGTCCCACTATGGAAGTTTTGATACACCCTACTAAGAATGTTATTTTAGCTTTAACAGGCCACTAAAAGAAATGCCAAGTCTCAGTTTCTTTTAATATTAATCAAGACTTTCGGAGAAATGTGCAAAACTTTTCCATCTAGATTATAACAAACCTGAGCATATTTGGTAAAAAAAAATAAATAAATAAATAAAATAAAGTAATTATCCTATTTATAAGATTATTTCAATGGACCTACAGAGCTTTAAACATTTCCGAAATTAGACAACCAACTAAAGTATAGGTTTTGAACGTAATGAAGAAAGAAAGAAAGAAAGAAAGAACCAAGATTTTCACTCAAATTCCTATGCGCACATGCTATATACCTATTTCCAGAAATTCCTAATTTGAAACCCTCTTCAAACATGCAATTCATGTGCGATATTCTTATCGTAGAAGCGTTAACTCGGAACTCCAATATGATACGACGGTATGCTCCACGCTCGATTGTGGCAGAAAATGAAGACATAATGGTAGAATAACAGTAAAAGGCACTATATTCCACAATACTGTATTTAACATCACTTGCTGAATGTTAGGATAAATTTAATTAACATAACCTGATCCTAGACATTTCTGGAATATGTAGTAAAATTTGGAATAGTTAAGCGTTCTTTTTCGGGCTTTTAAATAAAAAGGTCGAAAGGCTATAAATATGGTGCGGTCGATTCAAATTTATTTCGGAAATATTTCCGAAACTACATGGAACGTTTTCGTGACACGTGATTGGTAACCCATAAATAAATACTACTCGAGTCTTTTGGTTACGTGGCGTACAAAACTACATATGCACGAAGAGGCGCACCTCTCCTCTTGCTTAAGAGCTCTCGCCATTAGAGAAAGCATTGCTGTGATTTGTCTGGAATATTTCACTTTCTAATTTGAGGATAGTTATGAAGTGCACTGTTCAGTTCGCTTTCCCTGGATAACTGTACCCACGATGTTCCCAGGCTCCTGAGCAGTTAGATATAATTGTAAGCACTTCAACGTCTGCTCGGGGCCTGCGTATTTAACCATTGTTTGCAACGGCGAACATTCCTAGTGCCATGAGTGCTGTGCATACTGAATCCAGGTGCATAGAAATGCCGAGTAGTAATTTAACAACTAAAACAACCACCTGAATTACATTCATAACGGACTCTGTTGCATAGAAGCTGGCTCCAAAAAATGTCACAAACCTGTTTTACGTAGCAAGAGCTTGGGCACGAGAAGGAAGTGTACTGCATGAAACTTGTGAACATTTGCACTATCCAGGAATGCGGATCTCTATACAAGAGCTTCCGCTCGCAAGGAAGTTTTCATAATACATGGCGAGTAGCAACTGATCAAATCGGCAGAAGCAGAAGGAAACAACAAAGAAAGCACTGGCGGGAAATTGTTACAATTTATACATAATGCTACATTCACAATGAAATGCTAGCGCAAACGCAACTTGAACTCCTATTATTTAATGTAAGCATTCAGATAGAAACAGGCAAGACGCGACGCAATACAATGCAACGTAAGAGTTTGCAAACTCCAAATTTTATCCTTGCGTTGCATGCCAAGAGGAGGCATTCTGCTCCTTTTCTCTATGCATTGCCAATGAATTCAATAACAAACGATCGCACTGCAAGATTTCACAGGGACTGCTGTACATGCATGTTCTTATATTTGGCCATGCAGTGCCACGCCATCTCTAATTTCCCTCAAGAGATTACGACAGTCTCCTTGCGAATCCTTCTTTGATTTAATGGATGTAACTATCATCTGCATCTAGATTTCCTGGTTCTCATAAATAGAAAACGCAGAGAGATAAATCTTAGTTCATTAAATGTGTAGTTTTATCACATGCTGAAGTCTCTATGCTTGTACTATTTTCAATAATTTTGAATGAGCCATTATTGTGACGTCACTGCCGAGAGCGTCAGTTGTTATGTAATTTTATAACATATTTATTTGTAAAAGATTGACTGAATTTTGTTGCTTATGTTATTCACATGTAACTCGCGGATCTAGAAACCCGTGCTAACTTCTTGCGTTGCGCTCACGATTGCATTGTGAACAGTGTTTTCTTGCGTCTGCGCTTACATCTCATTGCGAATGTAGCTTAGCTGTTGTGTCGTTTAATAAAGCCGAATTTTAGCACCATAACAAGGAGAGCGGATATTTGGTTACGTATACGGAGTATTGACCTTGCTTACACAAGAGTGTAGCAACGAAAGTGTCGCTGTTGGACAGCAGGACCATCCGAAATGTCAATGAACAGCGATACAGACTCAATGCGCACATAGCAAAACATACGTCAATAATATTTGATTCGTCACGGAAGACATGTTTGAAGTGCCTACACTTAGGCCTAAGTTTGCAACTATGCTTTTTTGAGAGAAATTTTATTACTTTAAAACGATCCTATTTGTTTTACAAATTGCGTTTTTACTGTAAAAAAAAAAAAAACAACATAAGACACCACGGTAAAGTATATGGGGAAATTGGCTTAAAAGCAATTAAAATCCACAAAACTCGCATTCGAAGCATCTGATCCCGGAATCAGATAGCTTGCAGGAATGAGTAAGGCTATTTCCCGAAAATTTCTCCCTCTCCCTTTCTCTCAGCATTTTGCCAAACTGAACATTCTCTACGTAATGCTACTTGTTATATAGGAACTGAGAATGTTCATGTAAGCATGATACTAGAATTAATCCTGGCCTATCTGGAATTATACAGAACCGCCTAGCAATATTACTACCGTTTGCGCACCAATAAACATTTTTGGATGGTCTAAAGTTAGTACATACTTGCTGTTTTTTCAGATTGTATCAATAAAGCCGCTGGTGAACTATAGGCATTTTTTTCTGTACTGGTACTTGGTGTTAAATTTTAATATACGTCTACAGGAATTCAGCAAGAACTGTATTACTCTACTTTAAAATGTTTCCAAGGTATATTTATATTGCACTGATTTTATAGGTTTCTACAAAATGTTAACTGAAATTTCAAATTTTGTTACTTTTTCTCGTTAATTTCAACACCTTCCGAGAATTCAGGGTATTTCAACCTGACTTTTTGGGAGAGGAGGCTGTTTTATTTTACTTGCATTAACCTTCTCGCCACCTAAGCTACAAAGCTCTGTACAGTGATCCAAATGAACTATCTACGAGGTCTAAGATCATTTTGGCAGTGCCATGAACCTTATTTTCATACCCACTTTCTAAGATTCCAATCCAAAAATAGTTTCCTTTCTGTCGAGTCCTTATTGTATTATGGGTGCAAAGTCAGCAATTTGTAAATCGTACCCATTAATAATTGCATCACACATCCGAAACGTTTGTCTTGAGCTTAAAAAAATGACGCAAGTTATATTTAAGAAGTTACCTAGTTTCAAAACTAATGACTTACGAAGAACTGCTGCACCTAAATACGTCTTACACGATAAGAGATTCCACGGGGCCTTCCTCTGAAAGTAAATATCTTCTAACAGACAAAGTTTAACACAGAACATCCTCAATTTTACTTTGCAGAAAAGAAAAACGTCATTACGTTCATTTATTCTGACAATTTTCAAGTATAGTTCCAGAAATTGTGGTGAAAATACGTTTTCAACTGAGGGAGGAAAGTCTCAAAACTCAGAATTATCAATGAGTTTGCTAATTTCCCCATTATCCCCTCAGGTTTTATAACTTCACAAGTTAATTTCGATCTACAGAATTTTAAATATGCAAAGTTCTGATACCAACAGATCCTAAACTATTCAACCTCAGAGGATGAAATTGGCCTATATATTCTCTATATCTGTTATTAAATACAAATATAATTAAGCTACTATTCTTCACTTGGGTTATTTTTTCTATTCCCCCTCAAATGTAGAAAACGTGTTTAAAAGTTAAAGTTAACATGCTTTAAAAGCCATCGTTTTTATTTATTATGCATATGTAATACAGAGAGCTATTAGTGTTAATTGTTGTTAAAAACGCAGTTTTTGTGTTGAACCGTTTTCACACTGATCGGTTCTAAAAACGCCAAATAAAGCAAAACAAACAAGACAAGCAAAGGGGGTATGAGCATTAAATTAGTGCCAGGAGTTTAAAGAATTCCTTTTATATGGCATCTCCAGTGGTAGAAGGAGCTGTAACTTCACAACCTTCCTTTTTTGTGTAAGTATACAGGAATCAGCAAAGAAACTAAGTTGTAAAATTTATCCCACGTCAGGATATTCGGCCCCCTTAAATCACATGTAGATGACGCTAGGTGTTTTATAAAACTTGTTTTAGGTACTAAACACCTATATAAGCATCACATATGAAAAATTTAAAACGCAATTTTCAAACAAGAAAACTGCGGTATCGTCTGTTACTTCTGCAATTTTGAAGTGGGAATTTTCTCCCGGTTAATTTGGATACACGATTTTTAAAAATTAGAGAAACATTTTAAAGTAACTGTCCTTTCAAAGTTATGTGTAGTTATGGAATTGTTCTAAGTTATTGGAAATTCATTGAAGACGAGAAGTTATTACATATTTTGGCAGAAATATTTTAAGCATTAAATTAATAAAATAGAAAATCAAATCAAGTTTAAATTGTTTGCCATTTCTCTGAGGGGGTGGAGCGGATGTCGAAATAAACCTCTCCACATATGGGACCGACCCACATCCTAGACGTAAAGCAATACTGGGAAGACACTGAGCCATGCTAATAATATACTTCTGTTCCAGAAAAGATGTAAATGGAATATTTAACACAAAAATGCTGCTAGCTATAGAATTTAAACAATTGGATGCATTTCAAATCCTATAACCGAGTTCTGCGTCTTCCAGATTGTTTGTCGATCTTTAAACTGCTATTTTTATTGTGATAATTATTTCTTCATAAAGGTGGCGACGACGTTGGTGGCAAAATCACAGTCTCTTTATGAAACTCTACTGAATGGCATCGACAAATGTGGAGATTTTGGGCATGTCTTAAACGTAACATTTATACCTTTTCTGTAATTGGGCCTCTACCCAATTTATTTTAGCAGTATGACCATTAGTGCTGCAAACTAATTCTCTGAGGAGGCCACTTGCTTAGCGTAGCTGTAACTTTTCCCCGGTCGACCTCCTGCTGGTCAGAGGCTCTTCACTTTCTTGAACAACGAACACCTCAGTTGCTCACCGGTTTCCCAAGGCCACAATATTGTAGCCTTATGCGAAATCTGGCAAACGCACACAGGCAGTCACTTATCACCACGGACAAGAATTTATGTTTTAACGATAAATACAAAAATTAATGTTTTGTATGCATTTTACATAATTTTGAAATGATAAAAAGGATAATTTTTAAAATTTTCGAGAAAAACTTGTTTTAGCGATAGATAAATGATATCTTTTTTTTTTTTTATTTTGCATTCAACATGTGCGTCTTCATGCTATGCAGTTAGAAGTTTGAAACAAAAGGCGTCAGCAGTTTTAGTACTAACAAGGTACTAAAATAAGGTACTAAGTGTGAAAATGTCTTGTTTCTGAAAGTTGCAGGTTGGAGACAGATCCAAAGGTATATTTTTAATCTCAAGAAAAACCTGTAGCTCACTTTGTTTTATCCCAAATTAACTCGCTGAGAGCCAAATGTGAAATATTAGAATGTGGTCACTTTAGAAGCAGAGTAGCTGTACTTGCAGAACGCATGGATTCCAATGTTAAGAGATACAGAAAAACATAATTTAAAAGTTTGTTGTCATATGACATTAAATTGGGCTATTATAACATAAGAAACTAATGATATAATAACAATAAAACTCTGCATCATTTGTTTGAACTTTCAAGGCTAACTACTAAACCAGGTATCCGTGATTTAAATAACGTAATGACCGCATTTAACTAACTAAATGCATTTAAAAGTAGATGATCAATTCTGATTGGCTTCTTTGTTACAATGAACTTTGTACATATAACTTAACTGTAACTGATAGGACACTTATCAAAATGGAAAAAAATGTAAGTTGCTATGTAAATTGTAAGCATTTCATTCTATTCATGATATGATTTGAAATAAAATGTTTGAAATTGGAGAGGTTTTAACATTAATGTTCCTTTAGTTACCCTTCAATTGTCGTTTCTGTCACGTCATTAATTCTACTCAAAAATTAGTACGAAATTAATGCGAATTTATGCAGCACATTCAGCAAAAACACCACTAATTTAAATTATTAATGCGAATTTTTAAAATAATTTTTTACATAAAATCAGCTTATCTACTCCACGTAGAATACAATTGCAGCTGTCTCTGCGTAATAGGTATGCTACCATTGATAACAGGAACGACATTGGACAACCACTAAATGAGGTCGTTGAGGTCAATTCCTACTTTTCGCAGGACAGTAGCGATTTCTTACACGTGCGTATTCTTACATCTGGCCACACCAAGAGTTTTTTTTTTTGGTAGTGTTTAACGCCCGCTTTAACTACTTAAGGCACCGCAGGCGGTGACACTGATACATGAATGATGATGGATCACCGGTGGAATGAGATGGCGGGGGAAACCGGAGTGCCCGGAGAAAACCCGCCCCAGCGCCGCTTTGTGCACCACAAATCTCACGTGCTGTCGCTTGGGATCAAACCCCACACCAAGAATGAGCACAGCCTTGTAACGTGACAGTTTTAATGCTGCCGCATGTACCGCAGTAAAAGGCTTCTGCGGATACCCTCTTCTAATCCTCAAAATGTTTATTTCGGTACTCATTTCTACTCTACAATTTTGTGCAGATCGTTTTCCCTACTTCTGGCTACACATTCATGACAAAAATATATAATTGAAGTGATAAGTACACATGTTTCAATTTTTTTTTTTAAGTTTAACGTCATTTAACCTGGTTGGTCATATCGTACGATGAATGAAATTGGTGAAATTAAGATCAAATGATCCGGAGTCCATAGAGCTTAAAGTTACTCGACATTCGTCTTCTCAGGATAAGGGAAAACCCCGAAAAAAAACCTTATCCGGGTAACTCAGCCTAAGCGAGATTTGAACTCACGACCTTTCGAATGTGAGGCAGACACGCAAACACCACACTTCCCAGACGGGCTTTTAATTGTTTTAAAAGTGAGGATAATTGTTCTTTGTACTATTGTTTGCGGATTTGAATCCTATGTACTATTATCTTTTTTTTTTTCTATTTTTTTTAACCAATTACGATTTATAGCAAAATAACTGATTTTTTTAATTATTGTTATCAGCACTATTCCTGCTTTTTTAATGATTTCTCTACCGCTATGTTAAGCAATTTCAAAAAGTGAAGCTTCCAGGTGACTGCGTTTTAGATTGTAGCACGATATGTTAAGATGGACCATCTCGATTTTCCAGAAAATTCCACTACTCTGGTCCTTCCAAGGACATGTGATTTTCTCTTCTTTTTTTTTTTTTTTTTTTTTTTTTGTGATCTTTTTTCTTTTGGCAATGCTCACATCTGTGTTGAACCCCATATAATGTAATTCCAAGGAATTTTCAGACGGTATTTCCACTTGGCAATAACAAATATGACAACCACATGAGCTGCCTGTCACGTGGATCCTATTCCTTGGAACTGTGGGCTCAGTATTTCCCAAGTCAAGTTATAACAAACAAATTATGGATATTCTGTTCTGTAGAATTATTTTGAACAGTAATATTGCATTGCCTCATAATAACAAACATGACAGCCACACGAGTTGCCTGTCATGTGGATCCTATTCCTTGGAACTGTGGGCTTAGTATTTCCCAAGTCAAGTTAAAACAAACAATTATGGATATTATGTTCTGTGGAATTATTTTTAACAGTAATATCGCATTGCCTCATAATAGCAATAGCAAATAACACTACACGTTTAGCAAACATCATACTTTCTCTACGCATTATATTTTACTTATTATGGTAAAGACGTTTTATTCAAGCTAGAATTACAGAAACATATTAGGAACTGATGTAACTTTCCCTCCCCATTAAAATCCAAATGTGTCGGTTATTTTTACTTTCTCTACACGTACTATGTACATAATGTATAGAGAAGGTATTATACTGCACCCAGAAATTCAATACCGACGTTTCACCGGAAATAAATGTTTTGAGACACCATGAATCCAAAAAGAGCATTTTATAAAAAGGCGTGCGCGCGCGCGTGTGATGGTGGGGGGACAACATAGCTCAAAAACTAAAGTACTGTTAAATACTAAACTTGGCATTTTAGTTTATCATCATCCAAGGATGCGACTCGAAGGTTTACAAGAAATTTGCCCCTCTCCAAACTACCCTGTACATGGAATTTTTTTTTAAAAATCTGTTCTTCTCAAAAATGGCTAATGATTTCGATTGAAATACCGTATATTAAACTTATTCACAATACAAATAAAATATATAGTTTGAATTATCTGGAAATAGCCTCTGAAGAGCACTTTATTCTGGTTGATTTTTGCAAAATTTTGCATAACTGTAAAACTGTAAGAGATAGACACAAACTTACTTTACAAAAAATGTAGATCTCGTTGAAACATATACTTTATGTCAATGCATTTTTGTTGTATAGTTGGCCGTTTCCAAGATATTCCTCGTTGTTGGTTTCAATGTTAAAGTATTTATACTTTTCTCAGACAGGAAGTGCCCATTTTTCTTTTGTTCTACCCCTGACCAAGCAAAGAAGTCAAATTCAACGACAATCGCATAACGTTAGCTTTTAAAACATTTGTCGCTTTAGCATTGCGTATTCCTTTAGTTCCCTTCTACTTATAAGGAACGAATTAAGTACATTCTACTATACTATACGAGATGTAACTTGTCCGATTTGGTTCTATACTTATTTTTGGGACACTCTAAATTCTTGGAAAACACACATCTCCTCCCAACTTTCTACTGTGTGTTAAATGGTTACATACTCTTTGCAAAAACATCCGTGTCACCGTAAAGAGAGAGACAACAAGAAGGTAAGTGTTTGTCCTTTTTTTTTCTAGACGTTAAATCTCACATAGGTACTCTAATGCTTATCCCGATTAACATGGTGTAGAAAGAAGAAAAATCTTTTGTAAAAAGTCTGCACAACAGTCAGAGAAAGCCATGCGAGAGTAACACACCAGACTTTTATTTACTTCTCTGATCAATTGTCCTTGCCTAACACAAAATAACAAATATATGTGATAACATTATATAATATAGTTATACTATGTAGCATAAAATAATTACAATAGTACAATCAATTTTACTTGTACTGTAAGCACCAGATACTTAAAAGGTGCCTAAAAAAAACAATGTGTACTTGATAATAATATGCATAAAATATCCTGTACATTTTTACTAATTTTAGATCTGTTGCTCCGGTTCACAGAATATTTTTGTCACGGTCCATCTGATTCGAAAAGAAGGCCGATAACTCATTTAAGATTTTAACATACTAGGAAATATGTAATACGTTCATAGATTTGCTTATTTGTTTATTCACTTTTGGGGTTAATTTGCATTAATCTTGAAACTCATGATCGGGCCCATTATTCTGCTCCTGTTGTCTCTCTGCTGAACATTGTCTGCTCGTCTATATCTTTCTTCGTCCTTTAAATTAGAGGCCAGTCAACTGGTTATATTTTATCAATGGTCACCAAGTAAGATTATATTGCTATATGAATTCGAACTGTAGGTAACGTGTTTCGTTAAGTGTAGTTGTCGTTCAACATCTAAAACAATGTTTGAAAAGTCAATAAGTTATTCTTATTATACAGTTTTTAAATCTCTATTTTATATATTTTTAGAAAGCTATCATAAAAATCACATACCATTATGTAATATAGAAATGTTCCTTATTGCACTGATTATGTGGAACAATTTTTCACGTGCACGGGTGAAACTGTAATAGTTGAACGTAATTTATTCTCCATAATATTCATAGCATGAAAGGTTTTGCTCACAAATGTAGGCATGTCGAGACAAATCTGCAAGCAACAGCAAGCTCCTGAATTTCAGGAAATTTGTCTGGAGAAGATATTTTCAAAATTCAGTCAAATTAGCTGAAGAGGGTGATTCACAATGCTCTTCAAATTTATTACGGTGATGAATATCCATCTGCAAGGATGGAGAATATTAGTGAATCTGAGACCCCAAAATACAAATGGAGCTATGAATACACTTGTTACTCTTTTCACATTTGAAAGAGGAAGAGTTTGTAAGGGTAAGTAAGTAGACTTACATCGGATTTTGAATTATTCTTTGGTCAGAGCCCTTTGAGACAGTCCAAACTAGGAAACAGTTGCTCGTGCCCAGTCGGTTAAATGTGAAGCTGCCGGTTCAGCCACGAGTCGACCTTATCTCCCCATTCTTATGTCTCAAGACTGACCAAAGAATGCCGGTCCCCATGGCCACGCTCGCTAAGGCGTCTCGCTTTTGTGCTTCGTGGGCAGGGGATCGTGGGTTCGAGTCCCGCCTTGGGCATGGGTGTTATATGTCTGTGTAAAGGAACAGTAAAACCAGTAATCATGCAGTAAACTTAGGGGGGGGATGTAAACGGGGATACAGCGCCGGAGTCCTGATCAGACTCCGGTACTGTTTAAAAAAAATGGAGGGGTCACACAAAATATAACTTACGGGTTATTAATTGACCCACGAGCTTAGGGACGACCATCTCTGTTCTAAATAGTGAATTGCCTCTTAAACCTCCAGTCCCTTCTCGGGGGACCAGCGACGAACTGTATTGTGGCTCCTGAATTCAAAGAAGGTACCCCTGAGGGCATTTTTTATACTATATAACATAGGATTAATCGATACACATTCTCTTCAAGTCTGTTTCAACTTAATATAACTCAACTGCTGCAACATGCAGAAGTAGCACTCACTGTTGATACTGCAGCCCAGCTGTTGTTTGTAATTACTCCCACGAAGCACACACGAAAATAATTTATTCGACACAACTTGCATTTATAACGCATTATTTTTCTATTGAACATTAGTTTTACAGTTGTGTTTTTTAACGGTATAATTTAAATGCAAACGAACAGGACTTCACACTAATGACTCTAAATGCATTATATTGCATACACTTTTATGTACTTCGTCACGCGAATATCTAAACAATATGTAATAATTTTGAGAAAATAAGCATTATAAAAAGCTTTTAACCCAGAGTTGTTTTGGATGCGAGGAGATTTGTGAAAATATTCCCTTCATGCTTGAGAGATGCCGGACATAGATAACAAGTTGGTATCTATTGTAGAAGACATTTCGTCAAGAGTTCTCTCTCTCTCTCTCTCTCTCTCTCTCTCCCTCTCCCTCTCACACAACGCGCGCGCGCGTTTATAATGCGCTTTTTGGATTTTTTAAAAAAAATTGTACAATAATGAAAAAATAAAAAATACAGTTCCGGAGGCTTGTCAGGACTCCGGCGCTGTATTCCCTTTTTCTCCATTTTTTCCAGTTTCCTATATTTCTTTAGTAGACCTTATTATTCTTAACGTTTTCCTTTTACATATACATACACAAACATAGACGACACATTTACAAACAGTGAAACACCCATGCCCAAGGCAAGACTCGAACCCACGATCCTGTGCACCACGAAGCGCCAAAGCGAGACACTTTTAGCGAGCGCGGCCACCAGGATCGGCTGGATTCGAAGGGTCTACGCATGTATTCCAGGAAACACCGATTCTGAGCTTCCTCTTTACCAAATATACCTATAATAAGCTGAGGGAAAAGGAACTTCTAATTTAGTTTAAAACTTTAAGCGTAATATGTGACCTGTGTAAAAGTCTAAATATGTACAAAGTAAAGCAGCAGTTGTGATAGGATAAATGCTCTTAGCATCGCATTGATGGTCTGCAACATCATTTGTGGATCCTGAAATTGTAAAATTGTTATCTGTCCTTACATAAAGGATTTCAAAGTCGATGTTGTACAAATCATCATGACGTTTGTTTAATCGTTTCCTCCCCTTTATTTGTTATTATTTCTCTGTAAAACATACCTTTTCTTTGTTGTAATTCTACTTAGTCATTATGTTCCTCCAGTTGCTTCTTACCTGCAAAGAGATACAGCAAAGTTAGGATTTCTGCTTTAATGTGCATAGATAGTAATTTTAAATTCAACTACCAATTAATTAATTTATTAATTCTAAAGTTAGCATAAAGTGTACAAGTTAACTATGAATTCAATCGGTGCCGATTAAGTCGGTAACTTGTCGAGGTAAGTAAATCCAATTACCCGCACTCACTTTCTCCATATTTGGCACCTGGTAAACACAAACAGTAATGATACCTACCCTACAAATCTAGCAAACAAGTAAACAATCTACTGGATGTATTTTGATACTTCAACCAATTGCTTCCTATGTAAATATATATATATAAAAAAAGTTACTTAAACGTGGTACGCGGTAGAAAAAAAAATCCAACAGTTCAAACTTGAAGCCTAGCCCAAGCAATAAACTCGGTACAGAAGAATATCCACCACTTGATAAGAATACAGTCAATCAACATAAGTCAGTAGAACTACGTGTTATCAATAGCCAATCACTCCTGGGAACGCAACAATGAACTTGATCAAACAGAGCTCCCTAACCTCGATACACGGATCCCTTCAATTCCGATTCAAAGGAACATCTACCCGAAGATATCTAAACTAACAACTAAAATCCAAAGTTAGAACCTCTCAGAAAATGAATGTACTCACCAAACAACTCAATCTCTACCACCCAGTCTGAAAATGAAATGAACTTATGCTGATGCTTCTTCAGATGACTCTAAACCTGTCAGCAAGAAACCCAAGCCATCAGACACAATCTTGAAGGCCTGCTTCCAATGAACCAGATCATAGATCTCGGCAACTTCTTGTAGCGGCATGTTTCGTTTCTGTAAGCTTTAATGGGCGTATGTACGATAACTTTACATCACTGTACATGTAAAAATGTGAGGGAAGAGACAAATAAGCTATACGAGATGTGATCTAAAAATAATGGGAATTTACAAATTTCGCGGCTTTTATACAACTGATTTTCGAAACTTTTTTTTTTTGTTTACCTTGTAGGTACACATGTTCCTTATGTATATTTGCATTTTCAGTTGTTTGTTTTTGACAGATAAAAGGGTTGTATGTATTTTCGAAGGCTTAGCAAATTTGCATTAAATTTTGCTTGAAAATGCAGTAAAGTGTTCAAAATGTTGCCTGTGGCTTTTGGCAAATCTATTATGAGTAAGACAAGGGGTTCCGAGTGATATCGACGTTTCTAAGAGGGTAAAGAAAACTCAAAAGACGACGATTCCTTGGACGTCCTAACACATGAATTACTGACAACAATGTGGAAGATGCAAAGAAATAGGTCTGCCATAATACAGTCAATAAGGAACACTACCTAAAAGTTAGGCGCCGTTTGCATGAAGTAATCCAAAGAAAACTACCAGAATTTTCGCAAAATCACTCATGGATAGTGCTCCTGCTCACACCTCAACACTTGTTCGCGATTTTTTTGGCAAAAGCCAGAAACGTTATGTTGCCTCAGCTACCTTATTCGCCGGACTTGGCCCCCTGCGACTTCTTTCCATTCCCGAGGCTGAAGAGAACAAAAAAGGACGTCGTTTAGCCACTATTGGTGAGCTATAAAGGAATCTCTGAAGTAGCTAAACACGATAAGGAAAAGTGAGTTCCAGAGTTGCTACCAAGTTTGAAAAAAGTGCTGACACAAGTGTATTATATCTGAGGGAGTTTATTTTGAAGGGCACAAAGATGCATAAATAAAGATTGTTTAAGAAAAACAAACATTCCCGTTATTTTTTATCACACCTTGTATATTACGGAAACGATAATTAAAATGTCAGCCATTTTCCTATAATATGTTTCCATTGAAGAGGTGCCGTATGTGCATACGTCCATGCTAGATGGCATAGGTACAAGTCAGTGGCGCAAAATTGTGTACCATATATGGCGACATTTCTTTTACAAGAAATGTACAGAGCGTTACGGCTCACGGATCGTTTGGATTATGTGGGCTTCTATTTTAGCATCTCGTCAATGTGTGTTTAAATATTTTTGTTTCTAGTCGCCACTCTTATTCTGAGAGCAATTACGTTTCGACCTTTGTCTGTTCGAATATTAGCAGAATTAAAATGAAGTGGAAATTGTTGGCTATAACACTTAAACTTCCGATATTTTATAAGCGCATTTTACGATATTAACTACTGTGTTTAAGTTTGGGTTTTGTAGGTACCATCTTAATAGACAACGCTAAAGCCTCGAGTAAACAAAAAATCACCACAAGTAATAGTATATGGGATAGTCAAAAGGCGGACAGGCTTCGCTAGTTTTCCTAATCTTTTTAGTAGCAATTCACTATGCGTGCACGTTTTCTTTGGTGCTGGACTCCTTAGTCTTCTTTCAGTACGTTTCGAGCATTTCGGAAGCAGAGCATAGCGACAACATTGAGACTTTATATGCCCATATCTCATAGCTTCAATGCTAAGGTTTTATTTTGTTTGTAGATCATAGGGTTCAAACACATGCAGGTGCGCTGAGTTTAATTTAATAATTTAGCTAGTTCACGGTAAATTAGATAATGTATTCATCATCATGGCTGAGGGCCTCAAAGAAAGAAACTGGAAAGAACAAGCTCGGAAAGACAAGCGGCCCTAGCTTCCCCATAAAACTAGTACAAAGAAAAGCTGCAGGCATAGAATTAAGCATAACATGCATACCCTACCACGCTGTATGTATCTGTGTGAAACGGCGATTAAAAACCCTATCCCGTCAATATTAAATGTGCTAAACTCATGGCCCGTTATCTCAGAAATCATTTAATATATCAGCATGTTTTTTTTTTTCTTTTTCTTTTCAGGATATAGACGAGTGGCTCCTACCTTAATTGATCAACTTTTATCCACTAGACTTGATTACTAAGGAAAATATACTTATCATTTTAATGATGCTAACCTTTGTTTAAGTTTATCAGCAATTTTTTTTTCAAGTATCCATGTTAGTTAACAACAAATTAGTCCCTCTATAGCACTCAGAGATTATCATCCTAAAATTTCATTTATATATCCTCACTAGTTTCAAAGAAAACTGTTCACTTATACCAGAAACATTATTGTCAGAAAAGCTGTTCAAATCAAAAAAGGAAAAAAACGAAACTCTCACATATTTATAAAGAAAGAAAAGCCACATCGCTTGAGCATACAGTAGCACAATGGCCTACCACATTTACAGCAGTAGCAAACATTCCAGTAAACAATTCGCTGAAGTTTATTTCTCTACTTCAAAGTGTGCAAGAATTTTTTGCTCTTCCGGAAAGGGTCTAGAAATCACAGTACAAAATGGCAGGTGCAGTATTGTGTTTTTTAAAATTCGCAGTTAAAATATATACATTGTTTCTACAATGATTATGTGCATATAAAAGGTAATAATAAACTTTAATAAGATTACATGAAAAAGTAAACTAAAAGCATTATTTTTAGGAATTTTCGCTATCTAGCCTCCCTAAAGTTATGCTTAGGTTCGTCGTGTAAAGGCGAGAGAGTAAATGCTGTCGCGCAAGCATAACGATTCAATAACCATTTAATTTTTCAAAATATACTAGGTGCCAACATTTATTAAGAGCGCCTGACATTGTCCCAACTCGTTTAGTAGTTACATAAAAGTACAATCGCTTTTGCTTAACGCCGCAAGGCTGACTGCGTTAGTAATCATATCGTGAAGACCTTCAGGCTTTTTATTTCTTTTACACACTGCGACTGGTTCGACCCATTACACGTGGCTGGGTAACAAACAAAGGTGGGGGTGACGTCATTGAGAACTATGGAGGGAAACTGTTCCCGCCGCCACCACATTTCTTAGAGAGGGGCTGAAGCCAGCCAGGGTCATGACCCTGACACTTTGCATGGCATAATATGGCGCTTGGTGCTTAAAAGTGCCCGCAGAATATTTTCGGAATAGCCCACTAACTTATTTTAGTACTTACACCCGTCTAGACAACCGTCAAGGTAAGACAAAAAGTAACACTTCAGCCGTTTCAGTTTTAAAATATACAGGTAGGTATCATATATAAAAAAAAATAATAATAATAATAATAATAAAAGAATCTGTGTTACATTCAGGTAACTTTCTCTGCTTGCTTTTTCACAAACTATTCTTACAAGAGGTTATTATTCCACCAGCTGCTTGTTATACAGACACTTTGAATTTATATTTACACATTTCCTAATACGATACAGCAGGTAATGAGCCAGTATGATTTATTCATAATGTAATTAAGAGCGTGCTGCTATGAGATGCCAAAATGGCATTCTCTTTGTATAACCTCGAGAGAGAAAAGAAAAAACAGATTTCTCATTTGAGAAGTCAAAGCAATAACATGAAACAAATACTTAGTTCCACAATTGTGTCATAATTGGTTTACTTTAGGGATCTACGTTTTTTGTGTGCTAAGCTTCTTTTGCTTACAGTTTACCAATTAAGCTCAACTCGCTGAGAATAAAGAGGAATTCAAGAGCTTTTTTCTCAGAAAATTCCTGATATACATTCCATCTGTCATGAAAGTATCATAACATATGATATTGCGATCAAAATCAATAAGGCATTTTTCAGAACATCAAACTTTTCGAGAAATGTTCCATGAGGGTAGTTTGAGATTTATGGAAGATGCTGAACATAAATACCAAGTTTGGTATTTAAACGACTTTTTGTTTTCTGGGTATGCTGTTCACCTTACAGATGCACACAATGTTATATAAAAAAAAAAACAATCCGATGTGGTACATTCACGTGATTTTCCCTTTCCGCTACCATTTAGTTTAATATTGCTTCCACAAGCTATTGATGTTAATCATTAACCTTTGCATAACGTTGTATCACAAGTTTCCTTAAAGGTGTATAAATGGGAAGAAACCTTAGCGGTAGCCAAATGTCTATAAAAGTCACTAAATGCTAGCCTTGAAATTACATACTCTTTGCGTGCTATTGCGAGAAAAACTCGGCAGCACTACAAAACGACAAGAATATTGAAAAATTCAAACTAATAACAGCGAAATATCTCTGAAATCGCTTATACTACAGAAAAGATTATTTATATTTATTTTATATTTTAAAGATATCTAGATCTTTTATGTAATGGACTTCGATCTCTTGTGGTTTATCTTCTTTCTTGGATTACCCTACTCTGAGTAGGATTTGCACCGCCAGGAAATAAAAGCTAATGCCTAGGATCAGAGGTCTATCGAGAGGCAAGCAAACTGTGAACCGAAGAATATTCAGGATGGATCATCAATCCAATGCCTGGTAAGGTAGTGAAGAAGGGAAGTGAAATGAAATTATAAAGGATGATATGAAAATTTTCGAATAAAATTGTCCAACCTAGCATTCACCTGGCGACCGAGGAAATCCGCGGAATATCCATGGGTCAGATTGGTCTGCCCCCGGGGGGTTGAACCCAGGAACTCCAGAATGTGGGCCACATATGTTACCGCCTGAGCCATTCCGCTTGGTTCTTAGGTTTGTCATTTATACCAATTTATATAATTTCCTTCCGAAAGAAGAGGCCTTCATAGTCTATCCCCCAAAAATTCGAGATACACAATTTTTTTTCCCCATGAAAATAATAGTCTTTTAACCAAAATCGTCAGCCATCTTTGTTAAAATGAAAATAACTAGGAACTTTCCACATAAACCATAAGTTGGAGGGGAGGGATCCTTTTTTATTATCATCATCATCATCATCAACTTCCTGTCGCATCTTTGGAAGTGTAACAAATACCAAGTTAGCTATTTATCTGACATTTCGTTTTTGGGTTATTCTGGTCAGAGGCATATCTTTTTCTAAAAATGTTTTTCTATATAGGGTGCACCAAAACATGAATTTCAGTTGAAATCTCTGCATCCAATTTCTTGTTGGATTGCAATACCTCCTCTGCCTGCTAGGCACGTGGTATATCAAGTAAAAAAAATTAAGATGAATATTTAAGAAGTTATGCCAATATATTGTCTCATTACTAGTGTTGGCAAACGTAAGCCAGTTACCGTTGGAAACAGTATGTAATTCCTTCCTAAGGAATAAGTACAAATGGCTAGGCTGATGTATTATAATCATAAAATCCTTTTATTAAGGTTTAGTTGTATTTACATCGCAGAACTATTTGTTACCGGTTTTCACAACACAGAATAGCATGCGCAGGGAGATAAGAGATACACACAAGGTTACTAAAATATTCAAATATGTGAACGCAATAACGCAAGCGGAACAGCAGGTTATATTTTATACTGAAATTAAAGTATGCGATTCCGCAAGAGTTGCCCTATTGTTTATTTTAAATGAATGCCGGTTACTTTAAAGTTTAACCTCTTGGCAAACACTTGCTTCGTTTTTCATACGTTTACAGAATTAGAGAAACACTGTTTTCATAGAGTTGTACGAAGCCAAGTCAAATTATCAGAAGCCTAGAACCATCACTGGACGTATATTACCTCAAAAACCAATTTCCACATCTATTATTGCATGTGCTCTCAAGGTTACGCACGTTCATTTGTTATATTTATTTGGCTGTTAATAAATATCCACTGTTCTGAATCGCAAATAAACCCATCCGAACCATATTAAATCGATGTCTGTTTTCATATTGCAAAGAGTATAAAGGTTCCTAAAGGCATAGGTATAAATAGAAATATTTAATCTTTCTTGGCTTGAAAAAGAAAATTTCCGACGAAGACAAGACAATCTTGCATTGCATTGCCCTAAAATTTACCATCTCTTATTTTTATTTGATCCCGTGGAAGGCACTGGCAAACCACCGCGGTACCTATCATCCCGTCTAGTCACCGTGGTCGGGTTGTGGTCTCGACCATAATTCCGTTCCGGTTCCAAGCATGCATCGGGTTGCTCACATCATAATCATGTTTAATGGGGTATTTACATTTTTGTATCTTAGGTCCATATTCAGTTAGGAATTTTGCTGTTTAGCATGACAGCTCAAACGACTGTTTGCTATTTAAAAGCGTATAAAAGAATGGGGTAAGTATTTGAACAGTCTTGAAAGTTATGTGTGCCAGTTAACAAATGCCCAAATACACTTTTTAGCATTTAGCCAACTTTTAATTTACCCGTGAATTAAATGGCAGCCCTGACTGCTCTGCAGTGGTTTCTTTCATTAGAGCAAATATTTAATACTATTGAACACTGTGTTTTGGATCCAGCGTAAAAAGAAATAGCAAAATGGAATTCGAGTAGATTCGTAACTGTTATACGTACTCATCTATAAGTTTGTTTTAATGCATGAAATGTGTTAATTGAAGTTGATAAACAGAATAACGTGCAATCTTAATAATTTTACATGAATATTCATGCTTACTCGGTAAATGGTCCAAGGGATTTTCGCTCAGATTTTCTTTTTCAGATTAATTTCATGCCATCTGGAAATCTTTGTAGGCCCTTTACATTGTTCTCATGGTTATACGCGGCTCTCCGGAAGTCAAGATGACTTTACTGCTCATTCAAACAGAATATAATCTTAAGTAGGTCAAATATCCAACTTAGTGGGTTAATCAGAAGCGGGCGTGAAAATTGCAGACCTCTATAGCGCGTTTATTTCTGGCGGTAGCGTCTGAAGTTATCCCCAGTGTATTTTTATAAAGAATGATAAGGTCCCGAAGCCAACCTAGTTCGAAGCTAGCTGTGCTTGCAGAATGAGTCAATTGGGGTGTCAAAAATAGGCGGCGGCGGCGACATTTTGTACATAAATAACTCGCGTGTGTTACACCAGTCCTTCATGCCGCTAGCGCACGCTATCCTGGAACGTAGCCTTGGTTAAGTCCGTTATAAGTTGTCGAGCACTGCGTGTACAATACTCTACTGACGGAGTCACTCAGCATGTTTCATTATTTAAAAATACCAATACAAAAAAAAGTCTTGCTCCCAACTTCTTTACACTGGAGCAGCTAGGAATATGAGCTTCTGCATGTATCTTACAGCCACGTGTTACTTATCTGTACTACATACTTAACTACAACTTCTCAAACATAAAAAACTTATGTGTTGCGTTCACATCATTTTCTCTAACCATTCATTTCTTTTGGTAGTGTTTAACCCCCGCCTTAACTACTTATGGCACCGCAGGCGGTGACACTGGTGATACATGAATGATGATGGAGCACCGGTGGAATGCGATGGCGGGGGAAACCGGAGCACCCGGAGAAAACCCGCCCCAGAAATCACACATGCGGTCGCTTGGAATCGAGCCCCGGCCGTCTAGGTGAGAGGCGAGTGGTCTAACCACTCGGCCACGGCGCGGCCTCTAACCATTCATCAACAAACTATTCTTACAAAGGCGTAATCTCCTATCTAATTCATGTTGGGATAAAGATTTGTAGAAATGGTTTTATTACATATTTCCTTGTAGATACAATAGGAGTAGGGGAATGCAATCTTAAACGAAAGTCAAGTCTTTATAGAGATGGCCACTCTGTAATGGCTTTGAAATTCCGTTCGCTTTGCATGATCAGGAAAAAGGATGAATAACGATTTCCCCCATATCAGAGAATTATAAACATTGGAAAATTCGAAGTAATAACACTGAATATCTCGGAAATGATTACTCAGAAAGACAAATGTATTTCCTCTAAAATGTATATTATGCGAAATCTATATTTTTTGTCCAGTAAGATTTTTTTCTATCTCTCGCGGTTTACCAGTTATACAAAAGTCATCCACGAGGAAGAGGACCAAAGATTATTACTAGTAAATGTAAAAAATATGTCATGGAAATATCTTAAAACATATGGTGTTTTAATCAAATACGTAAAGAACCATTTTTAGAAAAACAAATCAAAAACGTTCCATATGAAGCCGGGGGTGGGGGAATTTTCTTAAATCTTCACGTCGCATCCTTGAAAGATCCGTACTTAAATACCAGGTTGGCCAATTACAAAAAGGTAGATTGTGCAATCGTAGCATAAATACGCTTTAGCGCAATAAGTAAACAGAAGATACACGTAATAAATCTTCCAGGTTCTGTAAGGCAAAAAGTCTTAATCAAACAGTGATTTGATATCTATGGAACGCCAAAGATCAGTGGTCCACTGTTGGACTACGAGAAGAAGGCGAGCGGGGTCTGAGCTAGCTGACCGCTACCAGAAAAGTGCGATGTTGCCACAAGTTAAAGGGCGGGGTGAAGTTACATGCAGTAATAAGACAATTTACAGGATATTACTGTTGACCAGCTCTTCCAGCCACCCGCGATTCAAATTTGTGCCTGCCATAGCAGTATAATTGTGGATTTTCAGTCTCTTTGCCAGCGCTAGAGTTAACCCGACAACGATGGTTTTGTTTATCGATGAGAGCGGACAACAACTTCATCCTCAGGGCAGGAAAAGTTTATACAGCACATGTGTCTTACTTCCTTCTCGCTGTCTACGAGTATATCATTTAACTTGACTAACATTTCATATAAATATATTAGCAAAACTGGTATTGGGAGTGAATCACACAGTTATTTAGGCCCTCATCTTTGCGTTTCGATATCGAGAACGTATTGATCAGAAGGTCAGAAATGTTTCCTAAATGTTAATTGTGTAAACTATGCGGTCAACCGTCTATTCTAGCCAAGGACAGTCGCTACGTCATCACACGGAAGTGAGTGGCTTTATGTAACTTGATATACGCAATGTGTTCTATTTTAAATTCACTTCTCCTCATAGGATTTTCCCCAAAATATGTCTTACTGTGCTAAATAAAGCTCCTCGAATACTAGAGGCTTGCAGATAGGATAAAGAAAAACCAAATATCATAAAAGAAAAAACTTCTGTTAATTCAGTAAAGCTCAATAAGATCCCGTTTTTCAACTCGTACATATTTAATATAAAGGATTGTGAACATTTTTTGTTTGTATGCTCTTTTATAGTGTTTAAAGCCCGATTTTACTAGATATTGCACCGCAGGTGATTTACATTTTTCGTGTCTTAATGGATAACACTACTTCGTTTTCTCTTAACCCTCGTAAGGCGTTTGGGTATTTTTTGACCCAATCTTTGAGCTATAGTTTTTTTACATACTTTGTTTACGAGCATTTGCTTCTAGGACATTATTTGCCTCATTATGAAGATTGCGTTACTTGTGCATTTATTGATATTACACCAGCAGAAATAGTAACACATAGGTTGTTCGGGTCAAATGTCAATTGACCCATGCATGTTATCGCAGTTTTTGTAATACTTAAATCAACAATGCAGCGTTGTACACTTATTGCCAAAAATGAAACATCTGCTTCAATTAAGGTCAAGACATTCGACTTAGTTTGCCAGATTCTATCCAATGCTTTAGTTGTGAGGTGGCACAGTTCTTCAAGATAATGGTTTCCTTATTTTTTTTGTAGTGTTTAACGCCCGCTTTTACTACTTGTGGCACCGCAGGCGATGACACTGGTGATACATGGAATGCAGATGGAGCACCGGTGGAATGCGATGCCGGAGGAAACCGGAGAAAATCCGCTCCTGCGCCACTTTGTCCACCACAAATCTCACATGCGGTCACTTGGGATCGAACCCGGGCCGTCTAGGTGAGAGGCGAATGGTCTAACCACTCGGCCATGGCGCGGCCCAATAGTTAGAAGATGATGAAATTTCCTCAGAAAATATTTTATGTATCTGATAGTGGCGAACTTGCTTCTGAAATTGAAGATCAAATATCAACTAAGAGTTCATTATCTTCTGAAGAAGAAAGAGATGACACTTCAGAACAGCTCACAGGAAACGGTAACACATTTGTTTCAAAGGACAAATCTATTGAGTGGAGAACACAACCCACATGTCAGGTAGTACGGCTTGCTGTACGTAATGTTATCTTACACCTGGAACAACAAGGTATGCCACTTACAGTATCACAAATGAACATTCTGCTTTCAAGTTGTTTTTTCCTCCATCTATTGAAAATATGCTGACATGCTCCAATGCTGAAGGAAAACGTTTGTATGGAAACAAATAGACAAATATAGATGGTGTTGACTTGGATGCTTATCTAGTTCTGTTGTTATTAGCAGGTGTATACAAATGGAATAATGAGTATTGAGTGCTTGTGGGATGAATATAAAGGGCACGCTATTTTCAGCATCGTGACTAGAAGGCAAGACGTGAACAAGATAAGTTTTCAAATATATGCTACAATAGATGAACAGTTGGTAGCATTCAGAGGGAACTGTCCATTTTGTCAAAATATCCCTAGTAAACCAGCCAAATACGCAATCAAATTCTGGGTACTCTGTGACAATGATATAAGTTATGTATGGAACATTCAACCATAAACCGGAACGAAACCGGGAACTTCTGCTGAAAAGAATCAAGGCCTAAGAGTTGTGATGGATTTATCGTATGGGTTGAAAGGGCACAACATTACCTGTGACAACATCTTCAGCTCTTATGAGCTGCGACAGACTTTACTGAAGAGAAATATAATTATGATGGAACAATGCGCAAGAACAAACCTTCCATTCCATCAAAACTATTGGAATTAACAGGAATTTCAATCCACACCTCAAAATTTCTCTTTACAAAGGACGCAATCTTTGTATCACACGTTTCCAATAAAATCAAGTGTGTCTTCTGCAAAGTACTCTTCACAATAATGCCAAAATCACTGAGCGTCCAAAGAAAAAAACCTCAAATAATTTTGGACTACAACAGAACAAATGGCTCTGTGGATACATTAGACAAAATGGTGGCCAATTATACTGTAAAAAGGAATAATAAGAAATGGTCCATTTTAGTATACTCAAACAAAATCGATATATGTATCTGCATGTAATTCATGATAACCTATCCTGAATAGAAACTACTCTGCATAAAAGAAGATTCTTTCTTGAAACTCTCCGTGAATTACTTATTGAAGAAATACGAAGAAGAGGCCATCTTCCAAAAGGAAAGGCTGCTAGAAACGTCGCAGAGGGATTCGTAACATGTGAATCTACACCTTTAGGTTCAAGTGAAAACTCTACTGGCAGTAAGAAATGGGGAAGATGTAACCTTTGCGCAAAAACTGACAACAAAAGTTCTGTAAAGTGTAGTAGGTGTGAAAAATTCACTTGCAAAAATCATATTTCATACACATGTAAAAGTTGCATGGTAAAAATCTGAGAACTTGAATGTGAAAATACGTTACGTGCAACTTTATATTAACAATGATTGGAATTTATTCATCATTGGTTTATATAATTATTAAATATAGTTGTTTTGGCGTCTTTTAGTAGTTTGCATTTTGTGAGTTGTATAATTTTGGGGAAATTACTTAACGTATTTAACTATTTCATGTGCGATTTTTTTTAATTATATCCTTAGACATTTAATACACCCGAAAATGCATCGAAAGGGCATTTTTGCGACACATAAATTTGTAAAATCGAGAAAAACAAAGCAGTAACAAGGAAATTCAGCAAATACTTTACTTATTCACCATTTTGTTTTTCGTCAGTCTATATAGAATTTCGCTGCCGTTTTCAGCTAAAAATCTCTCTCCTACTAAATGCGTGCGAGTTAATTTTGAGAATGCCGTACATTAAAAATATAAACATGTTTGTGCTCAGCATTGCAAATCCTAGTCAGAAATATTTAATACTTTGTTTAGCAGCAAGGAAATTTACATTTAGCAAATAGAAGCTACAAAACGTGAAAGCACGGAAGTATGGGAAAATACACTAAGCTTTAATGATTAGTGCTGCGAAGGAAAGCGTGAAGAGACTACAAAAAATGTCTTCCATTATGCAAAGCTAATACATTCTTCAATTAGTTCTTAGCAAAAACCTCTGTTTCCGCTTTCACTATGCTAAGAAAAGAAGGGGGGAGAGCGAGACTTTAAAATTTTCCTCCCCTTGGAAGAGGCCACGCTTCAAGTTTTCCTAAAGGGAAGGTTGCCTGAAGTTTGACAATGTTGTATGACGACTATCGCTGAGGTGGTTTACTGAAGCAGCTGTTTGTTCAATGCCCTCTTCACTAGAAGCGCTGAATACTGCCCACCTGTCATGTCTGGAACATATGTGTGCAAGCAAGCAGTAAGCTTCCGCCGCCTCAGACGCAATGGGATACGTATAACACGTTGCATTGCACGAGTCTATCGAATGAATATCTGAACAATCCATATATGCCTGTTTAAGGGACACTGGGAGTGAGATTTCAAATTTCTGCATTTCGCATAGCTTTCGCTGAAAATTATTATTATTCCATTTCTGTTATGTTCATATGAATACCAAATATCATTCAAATTGAGTAAATACTTTACAAGATACAACTTTTTATCTTCTCTATCCCGTATATACAATGTACATAGTGGATAGGGAAGGTATGTACATAGTGGATAGGGAAGGTATTGTATTCCACCCGAAATTTCAATGTCGAGATTTCACCGGAAATATATGTTTTGAGGTCTCATGAGTCCTAAAATAGCACTTTTAGAAAAACGTTCGTGAGAATGCGTGTGTGTCTGTGGAGACAGCATATCTCAAAAACGATAAGACCGTTAAAAACCAAACTTGATAAGTTTAGTATCTTCCAAGGATGCGACACGAAGACTTTCAAGAAAATACCGCCACCCCAAACTACCCTTTACATGGAAAAACGTTTGAAAATTTTGTTTTTATCAAAAATGGCTTTATCGATTTTGATTAAAATATTGTATATTAAAGATATTTACATCACAAATAAACTGTATATTTTGAATTTTCTGGGAATTGCCTCTGAAGACCTCTTTATTCTGAATGAGACTACAAAACCTAGAAATCCAATATCTGGTATAGCTCAAAATTATATCATAATTTCCAAATGCTTCCTTTTTACCTTTTGCAGAATTTTGCATAACGGATAAACCGTAAGAGATAGACAAAAACATACTATAAAGATGTGTAGAACTCGTGAAAGCACATAATTTATGTCGGTTCTGAGGTATTACTTTATTCGGTTTAAATTTTAAACTTGTTTCAAACGGGAAGTGACGTTTCGTTTCATCCCTCTTGTTTTACTGCAGGCCATGCAAAGCGAACCGAACTTTTAGTTTTTTTCACATAGACCAGCTTTTAAAAGATTTGACTATCGATGTAGGCTTATGTATTCCCTTATGTCCCTTCTACTTACAAGGAAGCAAGTAATTAAACAATTTCTACTAATGTTTACCTTGATTAGCATGTCGTAGATAAAAAAAAGAAATTATTGTAAGGAAAGTTGTTTGTCTAACAGCTAGAAAAAGTCATGTGAATGGAATACATCAGATGTTTTCACAATGCTATTATTTAAACATGTTATACAATCAAAATATTCCGCGGGTCTCAAAAGATGAGAAAATTTGTTGGCATTTTCTGTACTGGAACTTTGAACCACACACAAAAACTTTAAATTGTGATATTTCAATATCCTGGAGTACTCAATTATGATTTTGTTTAAAGTGCTGGGAATGTTATCTACAAATTAATCAATAATTTCTTCATGTTTTCTTTTTAAATTGCTATTGGTATTAGGATAAGTTTGTAATTTTTAATATTACAACAGATACTTCAGTACATTCTGGAAAATGTTAATTCATTTAAACAAAAACAGAGAGGTGTCAAACATTTTAAAAGTGTGAAAATGTGGTCTGAGAAAAACGCTCTTTTATTAAATAGTATCCGAAAACAGGTGTGTTGTACGATCTCAGAAGCAAGAACGGAACAGCTAAAGATCAATACTCCATATACTCCCAAAGTTTGCAACAACTATTTACTATAAAGAAAAACATTTTGATTTTTGACCGAATTTCACTCCCAGTGTCACTTAAGGTATAAGTAACAAAATACAAACACAATTTCTCTCCGATTAAGGTTCTAGAGAGAGAAAAAACTTACTCTCACACGGCTTTCTCCACTTTGTTAATTTTCTACAAACCACGAAACCTTTGAATATGTACATCGTGTTGATCGAGGTAAGCCTTCGCAGAAAAGAGCCCCATTAATCATTTCGGTGAAGGTACAAAGGTACAAGTATTGAAAACTTAAAACCAATAAAAGTTTTCTCGGCAATGGCTAACACCACAAACTTTTTTAAAATTGTGTGTATTAAAGGCATTAAAATGTGTATATAATATATATATATATAATTATATATAATATGATAACGTTTACCAGTTAAATCAAAATTCTACAAAATTCCTTTCACAAAGTGCAAGAGATATACTATTGTGTCACGTAAAAGATCCTCTGTGTAACGCATTGTAATTAAAATTGTCACAGGCTTTTCGAGAAAACAAAAAGATTTCCATGAAAATTGCAGTTTGGAGGGGGTGGGATTTACTTGAACATCTTCGAGTCGTATCTTTCTAAGTTACCATTGGGGTTTGTCATCTCGAAATAATTTGAGATCAACTTGTGGTTTAATGGGAAATTTAAAGATGTGCCGGTATGTTGCCATGGTAGCTCAGTGGTTAGAACAACCGGCTAGAGACCGGGGAGATCTGTAGTTCAAATCCCGACTACGGCATTGAAGTTTTCAGTCTTACTCTACCTACCCAATAACAATATTATTACTATTACTATCATTACTATTATCATCATTTATCATTAATAATACCATCAATAACAATAACCATGGTCATGAAACTGAAGTCCAAAATATTTGTCCAACTTCACTTAATATTAGCCTTAATGCATAATGAGCTGAAATATTCCACTTTGAATATTTTTTTAAGCCTTCGATACAAATGTGCCTTTGCCTTAGTTTTCAATTGACGCCATCCAGAACTGTTTATCAACTGTACGTTGCTTAAGTTGCTAATTTATTGCACAGATGCGTCTCTCAGCAATGATTTCACTAGTTTTCTTGGTGTCAAGCCTTCAACATGAAAAGTTGTTTACTCTTTGTCTTACGAATCTTACTTTTATAACCCAATTAGCTTTGATAAGGGATTAAAATTGCTGTTAAAAGCGAGAAAGAGTTTGTGCATCTGAATGATATTAGAATTTAAATTATTTCGGCGGAAATGGCGAAAATCACATATTATGATGAACAGACATGTATGTGCATACTGCAGAAGTTTCAGACCAATATTTTAAGTAATTTTTTAAACAATGAGTCGAATTATGAACGTTTAACTTTGGTGAGAAAGAAATCTTGCTTTAATTTGGTTTCATTTTTTACTGACCTTTTCATGCCAAAACCTATAACTTGAAACACCAGTTTCAAATAATGCACGATTGATTTATATATTTTACTGTATATTCTAGTTTCAGTTTTGGTAAAGAAATTACCCTTTTTAGGCTTTTAGTCAAGAAACTTCTTTTTAATACATTTTGAGCGGTGTGTGAGAATTTCATAAATTAAAACGAGGATCCAATTTGGAAAGCCCTTGAGGTTATATACCCCAATACCTGAAGTACTGCGTCCCCCCCCCCCTTCTTTTCTTTCTTTCCTGAAGTGGCGCTGTCTGCTACGTAGTGTATACTGAATTTACTTATACACTTAATGCGGGACATAAAGGCGTTCTTTTTCCTTATTTTACTGAAAGAAGAAACGTGATAATATTTCCTCATGTGGTATAAATTACATTATCTCAGTTTCCTTCCTTTCACCACAAGTATGTAATACAAAGGAATTTCCTGTGTGCTTATGCCAAGGCTGTGTGCACACTATACTTTCCTTTTACATTCTTGGAGCCAGTAAAACGTATACGTCAGCTGTGCTGCTCTGATTCTTCTTCATGAGTAACTATATTTTGTTTATCCAGTTACATCACAAACAATTCGTAAATCCTCAACTAATCTATTTGATATTGGATTAAAGAAACTTCACAATAATATGGTAAATTTATGTACTAGTTTGGCAAACGCCAACTATGGTCTTGTTCTGCTCAAAACCTTCTTTGTAACATAATTGTTTTCTGTTTTGAGAGATAGCACTTCTTTCCATAGAAATCCTTGCGTCCATTTTCAAAGCAAGCAATAAGACACTGGTAGCAATTCGGCTAAATGAGTCAAGGTTTCTTTGAATTAGAAAAACAAGAATCCGAGACACTCGAAAAAAGCTGCCAGCGAAAACAATTCTGTGAAAGAAGCGGTCAGTTTTCTGGATCAGGTACACACCAGGCGGAGTCTGACAAAATCGCAAAACTCGCAGAATTAGGTACAACCCAAAAGCGCATAAAATGCGCGCTTTGGGTTTGTGGTATTAGCTCGTAAATGGGCGCTTTGAGTCTGAGGTATTCTTATTTTAAATCTTAGCAACAAATATGGCAACAGGGAACATACTGAAAGGCGTATTTTTGTGTCGGTAAGACAATTTTCAAAGTGTGTGCCACATACAAAGGGGTGGAGAGCTTGTTATTCAAGGTTACGTATTTTTGTATATGGCCGGCAGCCGCGTAGTTTTAGTGTTTTTGCCATCTAATAGAGGGCGTTGTCTCAGCGGCAAGGATTACTGTTCTCCATAGGAGATTATACACACTCAAACCGTAAGTAAAGGCAGAGTAAGTCTTGAGCCCTACACTGAGGAAACTGTAATATTAAAAACAGTTTTACTGACGTAACCTAAAATACCAACTATAGATTCATTAGGTAGGCTCAGTAATGCTAATCCAACCAAAGTAATTTCAAATGTTTCCAACACTGATAGTCGTAATAAACGTGAACAAATAAATCCACTGGCAAATGAAAACGCTACTGGTTCCAATAAAACAACTAACAGATATTCAGATAACGTAATTAAATCTGCTAATAACGGGCCAAGTGCATTTACAAGGCCAAACTGCTTTGATGTGACAATGTCACCCCTACAAAATAGCAAGCTGCTATTATCGACTCCTATGATAGCATTAGTATAAAAGATTCTGTTCCTGTGCTAGGTAAACTAACCGATCCAAGCAATGTACGTTATGTTTCTCGCATATCTAATGGAAGGATTTGCTTATTCCTATCTAGTGAGAATTGTGCTGAAAACATTACCAGAAAACATTCAAAGTCATACACAATGTAACGCTGGAAATAGACTCCTCCCGACAAGAAATAAATGAATTATTCTATCGAATTTTTGCTCAATAATCCCGAACTATATGATTGAAAATGAACTAAACCAACTTGGCATTACAGTAATGTCAAACATTTCTCCAATTAGTACAGCAGTATCGATCCCAGGTTTCTCGCACATGCTAAGCTTTAGAAGTTAGATGTATATCCTAGATGAAAACTTCAACAAGCTTTCTGATACATTACAACAATAAACTATAAATTACTCATATAACCATCCTCTGAAATCCCCTCCAGTAAAACTGAGGGGCATTTGGCTAAATATTGCCCTAATATCAGTAGAGTACCTAAACATGTGCATTTAGATGCCTCTTACAGGATCCCCAGTTCAAATCTGATGTCCTTGGAATTTCCAGCAATTAATGAGGAAGCCTCCTTAAGAGCTTAGGAAATGTACTGTCATACCCGTACAGAAAAAATGCCAAAACAATCTTGGTCAAATTCAAGCCCCATCAAGCTCTCACGATGAGCTCTCAGATGCCGTTACTTTAAAACCAGGAGCATATCAAAGCAAGTTATTACACCACCATAACCTCTTGGAGTAAAAAGGCCAATATCGCTAACTAGCAATGAAACCGCCAAACTCCGCGATGAATGCAATAACTGTATTAATTCAAATAAACACCTTGCAGATCTCAAATCTAACCGACCCTCTAAAAAAACTAAAAAGGACACACAAAATGCAATAAGTGATATGCTCCAACCAATTAAGCCAATAATTGAAGCTTAGCAAAACTCCTTCCCTCTCAACTATTGGCAGCTCCAAGGTTTCTTTGAAAATACATTAGGAGGTACTGACCCAGCAACCAATTGCTTTCAGTTACACTCAAGACATATATATCCATCCCTAACAGCGTAATTCCCTGTAGTGATAGTATAGTAAACTTAATACAGCAACTTCCCAAACCTTTCATATTGTTAGGTAATTTTAATAGGCATACTACACTATGGGGAAGTCGTCACACTGACACAAGAGGGAAAATAATTGAACATTTTGATTAGGTTCTACTTAGATAATGCACCCGACCCAATACGCTTCGATCCAGCTCATGGAACACCTAGTAATATCGATATAACGATCAGTACTCCTGACAACTATGAACTACTGCGTTGGTCTGTTTAACCTTCACCATTTGGTACCGACTACTCATCTATTACAATATCAGTAAAAAAATTCAATAGCCTCATAAAGCTTCAATTCCAAATGGAAATTTCATAAAGCCAACTGACCACTATATCAAAATCTCATCAAAGAGATCATTCAAAAATGTCCTCCAGCAGACTGCTGTTCCATCAAAGAAGTAGATTCTATCATTTCAGAGTTTACTGGATTAACAATCACTTCCGCAGCACTGAATGTGACAAAAACCGCAACTTTTAACGTTAAAAGGTGTGTACCATGGTGGGACGAATCCTGCAAAGTCGGTCTAAAAGAAACAAAGCATTTTATTAATACAAGAGGCACCCCTATTTAGAGGAAAAGATAAGCTTCTTAAAACTTTAGATGTAAAGCAAGGAAAATCATCAAGGACAGCAAGCAACAAAGGTGGTTATTCTTGGTATCCTCCTTAAACCATAGCACCCCTTCGTCTGTAACTTGGGACAGAATTAAAGCTAAATCTGTTGTGTTCCATTCACATATTTCGGAAACTGTCAACTCTACAACAAAAATGCTATATGTCAAATTGTGTATCTTAACGAGATCTACATTTTTGTACAATTCGTTTTTGCCCATTTCTTATGGTTTACCAATTTGCAAAATTCAACAAAATTCTTCCAGAATGAACAGGTCTTCAGAAGCTATTCCCAGAAAATTCAAGATCTGCAATTTGTTTGTATCATAAATAGCTTTAATATGCAGTATTTTAATCAAAATCTTAGAACCGTTTTTAAGAAAATCAATATTTTAAAAAAGTTTTCAATGTGAAGGATAGTTTAGGGTGGAGGAATTTTCTTAAAAATCTTCTTGTCGCATCCTTGGTAGATACCAAACTTTAAATACCAGGTTTGGTATTTAACGTTTTTTCACTTTTTGAACTATGCTGTCTACAGGCACACATATACACGGAGCTTTTTCTAAAACTGCTTTTTTCGGATTCAGGGGTCCCCAAACACGTATTCCCGTTGAAGTCTCGATATGGAATTTTTGGGTGCAATGCAATACCTTCTCTATACACTCTGTGCATAGTACAAGCAGAGAAAGTAAAACAAAAACAAAATCGGACTCAGGGGACCTCGAAGCATATATTTCCGGTGACATTTCCGTATCGAATTTTTGGACAGCATATAATACCTTCTCTGTCCACTATGTATATAGTACATAGATCTAGAGAAAGTAAAAATCAGCGAAACACTCAAGACACCTCACATCACGACTTTCTGAATCGCCGAGAACAAAAACATTTGCTGCTCTACTGAAATTGCTAACCTTTGCAGGAATTTTAGTGATTCTAACTACGATGACGCCTTTCAACAATATAAAAAGTAAAAACCACACCTGAAACTAACTTCAACACTTTCAGTTTGTCACGAAAGCTACAACGAAGAAATTGCTTTAGACGAACTAATAGACAAGCTACAACCATGTACATTAAATGCTCCTGGACCGGAAACTATACCAATGAATTGCTGAAACATCTTTCCCGTAAAGGACTGGTATATCTGAAAGAAATCTATAACTTTATCTGGAGAAATCAACTATTTCCTAACCAATGGCGACTATCTACCATTATCCCTATTCCAAAACCCAACAAAGAACACAGTGTTCCTGGAAACTTCAGGCCTTTTGCACTCAATTGTACTACCATCAAACTTATGGAAAAAGTAATTAACGAAAAACTAACATCGATTCTCAATGAGCAATACCTTTTTACCGATTCTCAGAGTGGGTTTCACCGTTACCACTGCACTACATACGGGTATATAGTAATCACACTTTAAACAGAAATTCTCAAAACCTTCTCAGAATACCCACACTTGCGTTATAATTTTAGATCTGGAGAAGGCTTATGATATGGCATGAAATTCTCACATAACAGAAACTCTTCTAATCACCAATGTCAGAGGAAGGATGATTGTCATTTTTTAAGAATCATATTTAAAAATTCTCCTGACATGTACACTTCTTCACCTCTAAATGGGTTTTATCGTCTGTTTCCCACCGATGCACTCAAAATATCATTGCTCATACTTGTTATGTTTCCACAATTCTCGGGCATTTCTTTCACAGAGTTAATTCCACGTTATAAAATCACATACTCGCAATGTTTCTGTGTGTTTTCGGTATGCGCAAACGCTGGTTCACTCTTAGTAGTAATCACTTTCAAAACGACTGCTCTATCACTCTCAGTGAACCACAAGCAGACAGTTCTGTGCTCAAAACAATACCATCCAATGCACGTGCTAGTTCTAGTTGATATGCAATGTGCCATATCTTTCCGTGTTTTCTTTCTTTCGTTCGTTCGTTCTTTCTTTCCTTCTTCACATTCTTGGATTCCTTAAATATAAACCAGTCGCACCCTGGCAGGTACTAAGTTATCCTCTGGCCGCTTATTTAGCAACGTTCCTTTTGAGCATTTGTTTAGCGAAACAAATAATGCGTGAAAACAAGACAAAGCACAACTTTTATGAAGGAAGAAGAAATCGAACAGAACTGTAGAAATCTACAAGACTTTGTGATAATTATTAAGATACCTTAAAATTTCAACACCGCGTCTCAGTGGTTAGGTTCGATCCCAGCGCTCACATGTGGGATTTGTGGTGGACGAAGCGGCGCCTGGGAGGGTTTTCTCGAAGCCTTCCGGTTTCCCCCGTCACTCATCCCACCAATTGCTCCATCACCGTTTCAATCATCAATTTCGCTTACATTGCATTTCATCTACTTTCTCATGTTCATTACTGGCTACGGGCCGACCTCTCGTATTAGGTTCTTCACTGTGGTTTTGTGCCGTTAGTTCCACCGACAGGCTGCTGACCCCTAGGCATTGGCATATAAGTCCTAGGGGGGTATCAACCCTACAAATACGGGGAGGGTAAGCCGATTACGAAACGAAAAACGAAAATTGCAACATAAATTCCTCTACTCCTCTTTTCATCCCCGTATGTACAAATTCGCAGCATTTGACCTATCTGAACAAACGTTAGTCGCTTACGTTTTAAGCACGAGTCAAAATGATATGCTACTGAGGGTTTTCAAAAACATCCCCTGTCCAAAACCGTCTATACGGAATGCATCCAAGCAGTGCTAGGGAAGACAGCTTGTGTAGACGTCTAGAAAAGCGAAGGGAGGACGTAGAGTTTGCTGTCAAGGACGAGCCCTTCGGTAGAAAACCATAGTGCACTGAAGCATTTCTACGGTTTTCGTAATTACATTACCTGGAAGTCTGCGAGATTGTATGAGCAACAACCCTAATGAAGAGAACCGCCCTTGGATGAACAAAATTCGCATAGATCACAAGGTACGCTATTCATCAAGTATTAACCTTGTAGAGTCAAACGACCATGATCATGCCCTAGTGACTTACATAGCATATCCTCTCTCCGAAGGACTGCCATTGAGTTGCACTGCTTTAGGATACTAATTTTCTCCACCTAAGGAACAGAAGGCTGACAGTTGTAATCCTTTATGAGAAACTAACTAAAGAACTCGAGCTGACTCAGCTAGCAGGCAATAATAATTGTACTGTAAACTCTCTGAACAAAAAACACCAGGCGCTGCGGATATTAAGGCAGAACTTAACATTTTTTTATCTTGCGCCAGAATCCCATTCGTTCAAAAATCATTCGAAGAACTCAAAAATATCATATTTTTTAACATACTGATAACATTCATTCCTTCAAGCCACAAATTCTGATTTAGTACTTTAAAATAACAAAGTGTCGGACACTCCTTGTCTATTAACATTCATTAAACAAATTAATTATAGTGTGATGCTTTACGCGCGTTCGTTTTTGACAGAATATAATACTTAATGGAGACATTAATATATACTTTGAATCGTCGTTATTTGTGGATGATTCTTCAGTAACCTCATTTTAATACGAGTTATAAGCGAATTTTAAATGATTTGGCAAATCTTCAAATTCTTGAATTCAACAGATGCTAACGACGTATACACATCAGAGCTGCTTCACTTCGTGGTCAGCTGCGAACAAGTTTGGTTTCCTCTTCCCTTTGAGACCATCTGTTCGTTTTGGGATGAAAATTGTCTGCTCTCTGAATGATCTATGCTTATGCATTTGATCCCAGTGTGTTTATATATTTTATACGGGCAGTATTTGACCACAGAGTTATAATAGACAGCTTACAGGGATGCGCAATACTTTACTAAGTGGGGAAAACATCGAAACGGTCCTAAACCGATGTGACTTATGGATAATGCGAGCGGCATTCCTAAGGTTTTAAAGGGAGATCATTGCAAAATTACATGAGCATAAAGTCACAGATTAAACGTAATACATAATTTGAAGAAAGAGAAAACTGTAAAATTGTGTGCATTTCCAAACTGAGTATTTTGCATCTATTTTAATTACGGTTGGAAGCATTTACTCGTTTGTACAGTCAATCTGAAAATTGGCAGTGTTCTCAATAACGTCGTGTTATCGTTCTCTGCTCCAGTTGACTTCCTGTTTGAGAAAACTATACGTCCTTCAAAATTGAAACCCAATGACAAGGAATGTCTCAGAATTCGTTATCTCTAAAAAAGAGTAGATATATAATCTAAATGTGTCAACAATATCTACATTTTTTTGTAGTAAGTTCTTGCCTATTTCTTACGGTTTACCAGTTATGGAAAAGTCATTCCAAATGAAGAGGACTTCAGAGTCTGTACCCAGAAAATTTAAGCTATTTCTTTATGTAAATATCTTCAATATACGGTATTCTAATAAAATCGTTAAGAACCATTTTTGAGAAAATAAATCGTTTCTGTGTAAAGGTTTGTATTGGGAGATTTTTTTTTAAAATTTTGGAAGATGCTGACTATTCGTTTCTGAGTTATGTCCCCCCCACACACACATATACCAATCTTAAAAAAAAAAAAAAAAGGTATTCAGGGGTCCTCTAAACATGTGTTGTCGTTGAAATCTCATTTTCAAATTTATGGGTGGAATACAATGCCTTTTGTATCTATCATGTACATAGTACTTACATACGTACTAGAGTAAGTAAAAGCTTCGGTGTTTGTTTTGTAATTCAGGAAAAGAACGCAGCATGCTGTTTTAAACGTTGAAAAAGTGTTGCAATTTATTGGTGCTTACAAGGACAGCAAATATGTCTAATTAAATTCAACAAATAATAGAGCAGATCTTGAGAGAATTTTTGGGCTGAATATCGAAACAACTTTGCAGAGTTTACAATACAAGGATTTGATAATCTAAGGAAAGAAACAAAATTGCACTGTGGGAAAGTAAAAAGAATCTTTAAATGGTTTCCACTCAGTAATGTAACACTGAACTTCGTTTCTAACGGACTGCGAGGGCATTTAACACTGACAGTGGTAACTTAGGCATTTTAACTTAAAAGTTGCAAGTTTTCAGTAAGTTTTTCCCTTAAATCAATAAATTTTCAGTTTACAAACTGTTTCTTGTTTACTTACCGAGAATTCTTTCTTTACTTGGAGAACACTCCACCCCACTTTCTTTACCCTCATCCCCCCCCCCCAACGAAATCTGAATACCTCGCTTTAATCTTTCATACTTCAATAGCCCTTTTCCCGAAATTTCACATCTCTAACACAGAAGAAACTACCCACCATATGGCGAATGAGTATTTGTGCCACTATGTGAGGCGTTGATGGATTTCTTGCCTTAACCCCCTTTTCCATTTCTTTGTTATCACACACTCCACGTGTTTAAGATTTTCATTGGCTTCAGTCTTACATCTGGCGCAATGTTTACTTAACTGAGCTTCCTGCTAGACGCCAGACGCAAAAGTGGTCAATCGGGGCATGCTCCGGTCGTGTGTCAATGCCGCAGTACGGCTTTACCTGCGAAATGAGCTAGGGAATCTGTCTACTGGTTGTATGTTTTGAGGGATGGAATGTAGTGTACTGAGGGATAAAGGAGCCAGGAGCCAGGAGCAGGAACTAGTCGCCCGAGTGTACTCGGGCGGGGGCAAATCACCACGGTACCTATCCGCTTTTCTTGCGGATTTACCCGTGTGATATAGTAGATGTAGTCATATGCAAGCGTTTTTGTCATGTCAAAGTAATTGGGCAGGGTGTTCCCTCTGTGCAGCCGGCGCGGGCTGGCTTACCTATCCGAGTGGCCACCCACCCAGAGAGGGACCAGGCCCGATGCTGCTTACCTTGGCCAGCCGCTTGCGGGCTGTCAAGGAAAGCAGTGCCGGCTAGCGGGGAGACATGAAGGGATATAGGTACGGGGTGGGGGAAGCCAGTGTTGCAGATCTGGTCGGAGTACGACTGGATGGTCACCCGTCCGAGTCGTGACCATGCCCGATGCTGCTTAACTTGGCGGGTAGAACAATAAAGGGAGAGGCGGCCGGAAAACTACCATCCCAAGGCGTCCTTGGGAAGGCGGTAGCTTACGCGTCTCCTTGGTAGCGTGTGGTCGTAAAGACCGAGAGTGTTCACCTGGGGATTTGGGTGGGGAGCAAGTTTAGTGTATATTGTGCGAGCTCTTTCTCGCACAACGTCCACTATGTAAGGGATTCCGGAGTGGGAATGGAGAATGTGGGACGGGAATCTGCGGTCTGTGCCGTATATCATCCTCAATGCCCTGTTCTGCACGGCCTGCAGCCTGCGGATGGTGGAACGAGCCACCGAACCCCAGACCTCACAGCCGTACAGCATCAGGGGCGGGATGACTGCGCGGTACAGCCGCAGTTTAAGGTGTGTAGGCATGGTGGAGCGGAAGATAGGAAACAACTGCCGCAGGGCAGCGTGTCCCAAGCCGACCTTCTCCCTGACATGTGGAGTGAAAGTAAGGCCGCGGTCGAGGAGGACTCCGAGGTATTTGGCGGAGCGGACCCAGGGGATCCGCCGCCGCCGCAATCTCAGCGACCTCTCCGGTCGCCAGCCACGGACTTTAGCCAGCAGTAGAGCTGAGCTCTTCTGCGGGCTGATGGCCATCCGCCACTGTTCACTCCATCTGCCTATGGCCTGGAGCTGTCTCTGTAGCGGGGGGAAGCAATATTGGTCGTTCTTGTTACGCGCCATTATGAGGACATCGTCGGCATACTGGCACGTAACTGTACTGGGTTCTGTGGGGAAGTCGGACATGTAGGCAGCAAAGAGTAACGGCGACAGCACGCTGCCTTCCGGCACTCCCGCCGCTATGGGTCTGACTGTGGAATGCCTCCCCTCCACCCTCACCCTGAAAGTGCGGTCCCGAAGGAAGCTACTAAGCAGGTGAAGGTAGGGGGGAGGAATTTCTGCATTCTTGAGCTTGTACAAGAGTCCCTGATGCCACGTGGTGGCGAAGGCCTTTTCCACGTCCAAGAGCACCGCGACTGTTTTGAAGTTGTCCTGGAAGCCCAGGGCAGCCTTCTCAGCCAGTCGCAGCAACTGCAGGGTTGTGGAATGTCCAGTACGGAAACCAAACTGATGATCCGGGAGTAGGAGTCTCTCTTCGAAGAGAGGGGTGAGGCGAGGTAGGAGTAACCGCTCGAATACTTTCGAGACGATCGGAAGTAAGCTAATAGATCTGTAGCTTGACGGGAAGACCGGGTCCTTGCCGGGTTTCAAAATGCATACCACCCGCGCCTCCTTCCAACACGTTGGAAAGTGACGTAGGTGCAGGCATGCATTGTAAATCCGCGTCAGGTGGATTACGGCCTTTCTGGGTAGGTGCTGGAGCATAGGCGCCGTAACGCCGTCATGTCCAGGGGCTTTGTTAGGTTTTAGGTGGTTGAGTTGGGAAGCCACCTCTTTCGGGGTGACTATAGGAATGCGGATCTCCTCATGGGGTGGCGGGGGCTCCTCATAGAGGTAGTCTACCGTCGCTTCCACGAGCTCAGTAAAGTCCTCATCCTGGGGGTCTTCACGGGGTTCAAATTGGGACTCCAGATAATCTGCGAAATCCGTGGCTTTATCCTGGGGCTCAAAAGAGAGTCTCCCACGGGAGCCATGGATGGGATGCTGAAACTGACTTTTGTCTTTCCTGAGGGATCGGATGATCCTCCAGGGTTGTTTCTCTTCCAGGTTTGTATGTGCCATTGTGTGTTCCCAGGCCGCTTTGCGGTGCGCGCGAAGCAGGCGCCTTGCCAGGGATTTTAACCGCTGGTACACTGCTTGGATCCTGGGATGGCGGAAGCGCTGCCATAGCTTCCGTACGGTTGCCTTGGCTTTTAGCAGCTGCCGGAGTTCATTCGGTATGGTTCTCGGGTTAGGTTTGTTAGATGGGATGCGGTAGGTATGCGCGCGTACCACATTCAGGAGTTGGCGGGAGAAGGCCGTGGCTGCCGCTTCCAGCGCTTCGATGGAATCGATGCGCGGTCGCGGGTCCACGGTTTGGTTTAGGTCTAGGACGGCTGCGTCCCAGTCGATCTCATTTATCCAGTCTGGTGTTACCAGAGCTGATACGGTCTCGGTTGTATCCACCACGACAGGGTCATGGTCGGAGTCCAACTCGTTGACCGCCGAGAGGTCTAGATGAAATGGTGTGTTCTTGGTGATTATGATGTCAAGAACATCCGGTCTGCCGCGAGCCGGATGACACGTAGGTCCTCTCGGTCCGTGCGCGACGAGGGCGGGGTTGCCGCTGATGAGGCGGTAGAGCCCGCGGCCTCGGGGGTTGTTGGTGCGGCTGTGCCAGAGGGCATGTTTCGCGTTGAGATCTCCTGCGATGCATACCACTGGGTGAAGGTTGAGTAGGGTGGTGTAGTCCGCTTCATGGAAGCGGTGGTTTGGTGGGTCATATGCAGCTATCAGCAGCGCGTCTAGCCCGGCAACGGCAAGCCGGATTGCACAGGCCTCCACGTGCTGTAGTGCTGGGAGTTGGACAGGAGTATGGGTTATGTGGTTCTTAATGAAGATAGCTGTACCGCCACCCTGTCGGCCGACCCGATCGGACCGATGGGTGACGTAACTAGGCAGCGAGAAGTCAGTAACAGCATCCAGATGGGTTTCGCAAACCATCAGGATGTCAATTCCGTACGATTGTACAAACTCAATGACGCCTGGGCGTTGCCCCCGGATGCCGTTCGCGTTCCAGTACGCGAGTCGCAATGGTCTCCGAACGAGTCTAGAGGCCATTACTTAGCGGAACCCGGGTACAACTGCTCCAAGGTTTGGAGGAACAGGGTGTGTTTCTGGAGGGGGGAGAGTCTGGGGTTGCTGTACTGCAACTTGAAATTTCGCAGTACAGGTAGGACCTTACTTAGGAGGTCACCGAACCACAGGGCTAGGTCCTGAAGTTCATCCAGGTCCGCCTGTGGGATGGCCGCTGTAAAGGCCGAGGAAGCCGCTGTGGTGGTAGGTGCAGCAGGGGCCTCTGCTACTGGAGTAGGTACTGTGGCGGCCGCTACTGGAGCTTCCGCCACTGGTGGCTGCTGGAGTGTTGGGGGCGTGGCCTCGGGTCTCACAGAGGTGGGAGCCTCTGTTTGGCCCGGCTGGCCTGCCGCCCGACGGTTCTTACCTCTCCTCCTGGACTTCTTTTTTGGAGAAGTCCGGCGTGGGCCCTCTGTCGAGGGCGTCGGGGCGGCTTCCTCCGTTGAAGTAGGCGGACCAGGTTGGGGCGTTGGGGTCTCCGTCAAGGACGGAGCTGGCACGGTCTCTGCAGTGACTGCGGGGCTGGGAGTTGCTGCTGCCTCAGCGGCGCGCAGTGTTCCCTCAGCGCGGTTCAGTGCCGAGGAGAAGGACACCCCAGGGCGCACTTTAGCTGGCTCCTGGGGGCCTCCACGGCGGCTCTCAACAAGGCGCTTCCGCACCTTACATCCTTTATACGAGCCCACGTGCGCCTCACCACAGTTCACACAGTGGCGAGCTTCATGGGGCTTTGTGCAGTCCCTCAGTAGATGGGCCTCACCGCACCGCAGGCATGCGAGCTTGCGCTCGCACACACTGCTAGAGTGGTCGAAGCCCATGCACCTATGGCACTGCACAGGTCCCTCTTTGCCGTGGTATCTTTCGATACGCACGACGGTGAAGATAAGCCGACGGACGGCGTCTATCGGCTGAACTGACTGGGCGCGTTCCCTTGGTACCACGACCAGGAATAAGGGCATGGGCACTCGCTGAGTGCCGTCGTCTGTTGCCACCGTCTTACTGAGACGTGCCACGGTGGTAGGGGTGATATTGTACTCGTCCTGAAGAGCCGCCTTGACATCCTCAGGGGTGCAGTCGGAGTCAAGGCCCCGAATTATCCTACGCTCCACGTAGGGACGCTGCAGCGAGTAGCTGTAGAACGGGATTTGTTCGTCCCGTAGTACTGCCTTCGCTGCCTCGAAATCCCTTTCCGAGGAGGTATGGAGGTGGACTTTCCTTTGCTTCCGCCGGGCCTCGAAGGGGCCCCTAAGCTTCGTTGCCAGCTTTCTCATAACCACAACGTGGTTGCGGAAAGCGTCGGCAACTATAGGCGGGATTTTTCTCCCCCCTTGGGTTGGGGGTTGGTTAGTTCCCTGTGGTGGTGCAGCTGGGTTGGGGGAGGAACGACCGCTTCTGCGGCCCCCTGCGTGGACAGTTATCCACGGCCCGTCAGGTTCGACGTCGGTGTCAGAGTCGGGCATAGGGATAGTGTAGGGACTGGTTGGGTCCTGCCCGGTTTGAACACTCTCAACCGCTACGAGGCGTTGAGGTGAGGATGGCTTGCGCCTGTTGCTGCCACCAATAGACGTCCTGCTTCGCTTGCGCGAAGGTTCGGCCGTCTCTGGTGAGGGAGTAGGTATACTTGTGCTTGGCTGTTGCCCGTCATTGTTAGTTAGGGTCGGTGCGGTTGCCCTACGGCTGTTCGCAGAGGACCGGACCTCCATGGAGGAGGCGCCTGTGCGAGCCATATCGGCTCGAGGTTTCAGGCCAATGGCCTTCACCCTTGGCTTTGGCCTTACGGACCCGCTGTATGCGTTGTCTGTCGGTCTAGTCAGGTCAATGAAAAGAAAGATGACAGTAGAAGAGAAGTATGAAAGTAGGGGAGTTCCTGCTCTTTATAAATTGACAGCAAGCTGTCGGGGCCGCTCGCACACTGGCGGCGGAACGGCAAGCTAATAGGGGGTCAGAGCCCACTGCGTTGCCGCTGTGTAAAAGCCGAACACCCGCAGGCGTCGGAGCTGCAAGCTAGAAGAGGGACGAATGCCCACTGCGTTGCCGCTGGGGGAATGCTGCCGTGGCTCCTGCCGCTGCTGCCGCTGCTGCCAGATCCGCCGGTAGGTGGTGCCGTGGTTGCAGAGGAGATGCTGGCCCTCTCGAGTCTCGGGAGGGAGTGAAACGTGAAACTGAGGGATGGTAAAAAATAATATAGCGTGTCGTCCTCATAACGGGTGAACGCGTATTCCAAATTAAAACTCTTAATTCTGCTTCAGGCGGGAGAAAACTGCGCGGCCTTCTAATTGGCCCGCGCAAGCGCCCGTGGGCGCGTCCTCTCCCTACAAAATTCCCTGTACCAACATGAGGGATAAAATGTTGGTACAGGGAATTTTGTAGGGAGAGGACGCGCCCACGGGCGCTTGCGCGGGCCAATTAGAAGGCCGCGCAGTTTTCTCCCGCCTGAAGCAGAATTAAGAGTTTTAATTTGGATTACGCGTTCACCCGTTATGAGGACGACACGCTATATTATTTTTTACCCCGTTTTGGTTACGGGTTAGTGTCGCTTTGCCCTTTTCAGGTCCAATTTAAGTGTGTGTCAGGGGAGGGGGCGTGGCTAATCGAGAGGGCCAATGGCGTCTCTCGGCAGGCGGAATGAGGGCAGGCGACGTACCTCTCTGGGATCATAATTTCCCAGAGAATTCACCAGTTGATTAGGGTGGGTTGGAATTTTGTCGTACAATGAACGGGTCCTCGTTCTGATGAGGTCGACAATGTACGGGATACCAGAATGTTCATGAAGGATGTGGGCGGGAAATCTCCAGCCGGTACGGTAGATCATCCGTAGTGCCCGGTTCTGCAGCGTCTGGACCCTGAGGAGCACATAGTTAGCTACGGTCCCCCAGATCTCGCAGCCGTACAGAACCAGAGGCGGAATGATCGCCCGGTACAGCTGAAGCTTTAGGGTAAGGGGCATGCTCTGTGAACTGAGCATGGGGTAAAGCTGCCTGAGAACAGCGTGCCCTAGGTTCACCTTGCCCCTGACATGCGGAGTGAAAGTCAGCCGTCGGTCCAGCGTCACTCCGAGATACTTTACCGTGTTCACCCAAGGGATTCTACTTTGCCGTAAAACAAAGTTCTGGAGCCAGGAGCTAGGAGCAGGAACTAGTCGCCCGAGTGTACTCGGGCGGGGGCAAATCACCACGGTACCTATCCGCTTTTCTCGCGGATTTACCCGTGTGATATAAAAGATGTAGTCTTATGCAAGCGTTTTTGTTCTGTTTTCGGATCCTTCGTTTTAATGAATTCTACTGTCAGCCACCGCCTAACCTATCGCGCGCGTTTAAGATTTAAAGTGTCTTTATCAATGGTTTCCAGCTATAACATACGGAAAAGAGAATAAATAACCTTTTAAGCTGACCTGGGTTGGCATTTGAGGATATTTGATCAGATATGGCTGTTTTAGTATCAGAATATAAACTGCTCATAGCATTAAATCTTTAAGCATATTCATCAGATTTAAATCAGTGAGTTAAAGGATGGTCCTTAAAAAAATTATTGATCTGTTGTAAAAACTGCAAGAACTAAATCCTTTGCTACGTTTAATGAACTCTTAATTACTTACAACCCATTGTTTTTTTAGAGACAATTCAACATATTTGCATTAAATGGAAAATAAATGAGTGTAGGCTACATAATGCCAAGTAACTGTTGTATACACCAGATAAAAAAGTGTACAAAAATACAAAAAAATCTTATGTGTACCATTCACATGACTTTCTCCATATCCCTGCAACAAATAATTCTTAAAAAGCTTATACTTCTATTTACTTTATGCTAATCAGAAAAAATTAGCAGAAATAGTCTTATTACTCGCATCCTTGTAAGTAGAAGCGAAATAAGGGACAACCGTAGGTTAAAGTGATAGTCAAAAGCTGGTTGCTATGTCAATGAAGTTCCTTTGTTTATATGGATAGGAGTTGACAAGTTCCTGTATGAGAAAAGTATACGTTTTTCATAGCATAAACCAAAAATAAGGAATGTCACAAAAACGACGAACTCCACGAAAAAATGTATATAAGATAAATTGTGTGTTTTAAAGTGCTCTACATTTTTTGTGCAGTAAGTTTTTATCCATCTCTTACGGTTTAGCAGTCATTCAAAATTTAGTAAAATTCATCCAGAATAAACTACTCTTCAGAGGCTATTCCCAGAAAATTCAAGATATACATTTCATTTGTCAGCTAAATATGTTTAATATCCAAAATTTTAATCAAAATCGTTAGAGCCATTTTTGAGAAAATCAAAATTTTCGAAAAAACTTCCATGTAAAGGGTAGTTGGGGGTGGGGGGATTTTTCTCAAAATCTTCGTGTCGCATCCCTGGAAGATACTAAACTTAAATACCAAGTTTGGTATTTTATCGACTTTTCGTTTTTGAGTCTTCGTGTTCACAGACACACGGACACACGGACACACACACACACACACACACACACACACACGGACCTTTTTGTGAAAATGTTTTTTTTGGATATTGGGGACCCCAAAACATATATTTCCGGTGAAATCTCGGTATCGAATTTTTGGTGGAGTGCAATACTTTCCCTATACGCTATGTACATAGTGCGTATGGAGAAAGTAAAAAGTACTGTGTTACACTTCTATACATATCAAATCACATTCAGTTTTGTGACTGACCACGTGCAGATGCATTAGTTCTCCACTTCCTTAATGTACCCAAGAGCTCGTTAATGGGTGTGTAGAATTTCAGGAACAGAAATCGCAACATGTTCGCCTGAAGATATTTCTTCATTCTTGTGTTCGGCTGATAGCAACCTCACTGAATGCTCAACTTTAATCACACAAAATAAAGGGGGTACAATTTCTAGGCATTAAAAATACCAGCTCACAATTTCAAAGAAAACCCCCTTCTATTTATCTGTGCTAATGGTTTCAGGGGCACAATAAGTCAATATGTACCTTATTCAAATTTAGCCAAAATAAGGTACAAAAGGACCAAATCAGTAATTTCAGTTATATAGGTTAGTTGTATAGATAGGCTAGTTGTACAGAAAACCCTTCATTAAACTGGGCTGTATATCCTTACAAATCACAGAAGGTTGAATATAATTTAACAGGTACATAAAGAACAGAAATACATTAAAAAAAAAACTGATAACAAGAAATAACAGATTTACAGTGTTCAATTTTACTATAGTACTTTTTAGTGGTTGCATTAGCACGTAATTGAAAGCTTTGGTTTTAAAACAGAAGCTGAATATTTCAGCTACCTTAACAAGAGAGAAAACATGTATAAAATGATATTCTACTCAAACTGAGGTTTCATTTCAATATGTTATAGACAGAAAAATATATTTCATTGCAGGCAAATTTACAACCAAGAATAATGGATAATACGCATCAGTTCACAAAGTAAAATTTATCTTGGGAGACAGAAATGTTACTGATTGGTGATGAGTTTGTGTATTTGAAATGTAATCGAAACAGGAGATTTCTGCACCAAATTGTCTTTTCTGAGTTTTAAACGCATCCCTTAGAGAATAACCACTATGTGTGAAACATGTATACTGCATTTGGTTATTTGTCGTTTAACAAGAAAATAATAAAATTATAAACACATTTATTTCAGTTTTTAAAGAAAGGCTTTACTGAAAAATGATCAAAATTAAACTAATTCTGGAATTTGTTTATCTACCTCCGTATGTATTTCTCCAGCCTCAGTGTACCTAATTTCACAAAACTAAATTAAAAGTAAGCATTTTTTCCCCTGAAATATGCAATAAAGCTACCCAAATACAATACTTCTAATTAAGTACATTTTAGAGTTATTTTTCCATCTTATTTTAGCACAAAAGCCTTCATGAGCATAAATTAATTTAAATAAAAATATATTTATGCAGGCTTTTACAGGAGCTCTGGGGAATAAGCACTTAAATTTTCAGATATAATCGCTTATATTTGAAAAAATAGTTAGAACTTTACTGTGGGTATAATCCCCCTCATATATACCATGCTCTGAACAGGGTCCAAAATGTTCCAACCTTTTATTCTATCAGAATTTAAACATTGATAGCAAGTGTTTTATTTATTTAGTTTTGAAAAACAGCATTTCTTTAAATACAGAATTCTATAATATGCTTTGAACTTGATAATGTAAGCATTTGTTTCACCTAAGACTACTGGCTTTTGTGGAAGAATTCTTAGGTCTTAAAATAATGACACGTGTAACTCTTGACCTTTGTCTTCAGCTTTTTAAAATTGGCACATGCTCTACAAATAGAGGTTTGGTGCCATTAGATTAAACCATTAAAAATTAGTCATTTCAATACTAGCACTTTAGGTAAAAAGTTGCATTCCTTCAAAATGCTCCTCACGAAGAACGATTACAGATTTCTAACTAAAAATAAATTTCTGTACCTTTAAGTTATAATAATAAAACATTTGAATTTCCAAAAACTGTGCACCAACATTTAAATATTTGAATTACTTCATTGTAAGTACCAGGGAAATAAGCAAGTACACTAGGCTAAAGACATAGTCAAATGTTTTAAAAGGTACCGCTATGCCATTGTCATTGAAATTCGGTTCTTTTTTCATAGCCAGGAGTTGAGATGAAACGGATGAGGGCTTCCCGTCTGAGAAAAATTTAAGTATTTTAAAACTGAAATCAATAACAGGGATTTTCCCGGAAATGGTTATACAACAACTATATAACATAAATCGTGTGTTTTAACGAGATCGACAATTTTTGTGCAATAACTGTTTTGTCTATCTCTTACGGCAGAAAGAATAAGACTCCAGTGGCTATTCTCAAGAAATCCAGGATATATCATGTAAACATCTTTAATATACATCATTTTAATCAAAGTCGTTAGTCATTTTTTAGAAAATCGAAAATATTGATATATGTTTCATTTGAAGCGTAGCGATTTGGGGCGATTTTGCTGAAAAATTGACGACTCGCATCCATGGAATACTGAACTTAAATACCAAGTTTTATTACTAACCGACTTTTCGTTTTTGAGTTACGATGTCCACAGACACACATGGACCCTTCTTTAAATATGCGTATTCATGGGCCCTCAAAACGTGTATTTCCGATTAAATATCGGTATGAAGTATTTGGGTGGAATACAATACCTTCCAAACTCGCTTTGTACATTCTGCATAGGCGCTAGTAGAGAAGGTAATATTAGACTTATTGCTACTTTGAAAACAATATGAAATCAAGCACAACAGAATATAATACTAAAATCTGAAAACTAATTTTGCGCCACTTTTGAATATTTCACCAAGTGGTTGCCTTAAACAACACTTTCTGGAAATTTTGACCATTTCAAAACTTCGGTAGCCAGCTGCTGTGGTATCCATGCACAAGGAAACCATACCTGGCTTCTATAGATAATAGACCAAGGCGGGCAGAATTATAAAGGAACAACCAGTTTGGTTCCTCACAGGTATTCGCACGTGTCATAGGGGTTCTGGGATTGCCTACCTGTAGAACAGGAACAGCTGGTGTCCTCCGAACTTGTGTGAGGATAATAAGGTTCCTAAACTACTTCAAAACAAAACACTATGGTAACATACATTTCCGAATATATGTGTACATTTAGGAACACTTATAGTCATTAAAGGGCCTATGCACACAATTCGTTAGTAAACCAGAAGCATTGCAGCACGTCCCTGACAACATTAATGTTAAAAGTGACGATTGCAGCCCTCTCAAGTCTTATATTATAATGCTTGAGGGAATTTCTAGTGGCAAAACGGGATAGTCAAGAACCAATGGACTTTAACCGACTGGAGAGACGGGAACCAAATTCAGACGTACTCAGATGGGTGAGGAAATAATGTATTAGCATACATAGGTTATATATAATTAGTTAACTATTTCTAGAAGTGAAGGCAGAACGCGCATTAACGAAATTTTAAATTTGACGACACGTAGTTCTTACAAGTTAGCATCTATACTTTTCAACTTAGCACGCAAATCATGTAGCCAAGATAGTGTAGATTTTTATGAAGCTATCTATATTAGTTACCCTTAATTTATTATTAATCCCAATAGTTTGACAACTACTCTTTCAGGTTGTATTTGCATCATTTCGCCTAAAATCTTAACATTTTAGCTTTAAAATTTAATCGTCAATAAAAGTCTTACATAGTGTTTTCTTATGCACACCAACTTAATAACTGTACAACTAACCTTCTGGGGGTCACAATTGAACACTTAAGTGGGACAAGCATATAGATAAACTAGGGGGCTATTTTTTTTCAAGGTCCGATCGGTCGCGAAATTAAAACCACAGTGAAAATTAGATGAAGCTTTGCGCAATATCTCTAGTATGACCGTGTCACGTAGTGTTCACATTTCCATATCCATGTAGTGCTACCATCTATTCCCAGTTACATAAATTACATCACACATAAAGAAGTGCTCCCAGCTGCCGATTTAAAATTTTCTTGTGACTATTTCAAGGAAGTTTGTGATACTTGTTTTGGCATAGAAGAAATAGAGTCTGTGGTTATTTAGCGGCAAGCTAAATATATTATTAATCACGTGTAAAAGAATCAATCTGAACAAGCAATTACTTATTCTAGTTTTATGGTTACAATAAATATGTGCAGAAACGCGGGACAGCATTGTGACAGAAAATGGCGCTGTCACAAAGCTATGGTACCTAGACCAGCATTTCAATGCATCTAATTTGATTATTTCTATTATTTGTTGCAATTTTTAGTATGGAGAATTCTCCCGACATTAACTGGTAAAACTCTCTTCTTGACCGCCTACAATTTTCACCCAGAGATTCGCGCTAACATTTCAATAGCACGAGCAGCCGTTAATGAAGGTGTTATAAATCAATTTTTTGATCTGTAGCTTGCTCTTAATAGAATTCCAGGTCCTAACATTTGGAATTACGACGAGACCAACCAAGAAACCAAAAGGGGCACGAAGTATCCAGAAAAGATAAGAAATTCGAAGAAAGCTTGCTCTTCTTTGATGTTCCACTCAAAAATTAGATGTCGAAATTTCGCCGGAAATTTTGTTTTGAGGTCACCGAAGTCCAATAAAAGCCTTTTTAAAAAAAGGTCCGTGGGTGGAGCACCATAGATCAAAAAATAAATGAATGTAAAATACCAAACGTATTTATGCTTAGTATTTTCCCAGGATATGAGACGAAAATTTTCAAGAAAATCTCCCCACTCCAAACTACCCTTTACATGGAAAAAGCTCTGAAAGTTTTGTTTTTCTCAAAAATGGTTCTAATGATTTTGATTAAAATGCTATATATTAAAGATATTTACATCGCAAATAAAATAAATATCTTGAATTTTCTGGGAATAGCTTCTTAAGACCTGTTCATTTTGGAGGAATTTTGTTGAAATTTATGTGACTGACAAACTTTAGGAAATAGACAAAATGCACATACATGTAGATCGCGTTAAGGGCGAATTTTTCATTTTTTTTATTCCACTAATTAATTGCTAATACATTCAGATTTATGTTCACAAAGTTTCATAACCTAATTCGATTTCTTTGTGGTCCAAATAAATTAAAAAGTTAGGACTTCATGCTACGCCCACTTTTTCTGCTTGCTTGATTATCAGTTTTGATCCCTTGTTTCTCGACATTTCTAACAGGCAAACACAGTTATAAATATTTAAAAGTCATGTTTCGTTAGTTTCTGACCAGGAAGAAGAATCTGACTAAATTTATGGTGGATTTTAGCAGTATTTAAGTATGTAGATCACTCCCTAAATAAAATAATCAAACAAAATTTTCTTTTCTCGTTTTCTCATTTTTATAATTTTTCACACTTGTGTACCTTTTTCTTGGAAACTATTTGAAATATTGCAATGAAATTTTGTACACACATATTTCAGTACACAATGAGTATTTTGGTGCAGCTAGTTTTCTTTTGATTTAGATTCTATAAGTATTGTGCTATGAAATACATAATTTGAAATAAAAAAACGTACGTACCTTGAAAAATACTTCAAAAATCATTGAAGGAAGGTAGAGGAAAAAACTTCTGCGCCAAAATATAGCATAATTCTAATACTTTATGTACACTTGTTTTCAAGCAACTTCACCACAGGCATACTAAGACAAAGGTACATAAGTTTTTTGATGTTTTGCAAATTTCAAAGTGGTGTAATTTCTTTATTTGTTGACCAAATTACTTAAAAAACAACACAGTCATAGAAAATGTCAATACTATTAACGGTGCAAAATATTATTGCTTTAGGACAAAAACTATGGCCACGGTAGGAATTTTGTTGTGTCAAGGTATTTCTGTCTACGTCCCCCCTTAAAATACACAATTTATGTCACACATTTTTGTTTAAGAGTTCACCGTTTCCAAGATATTCCGTGTTATTGGTTTCAATTTTAAGCTACTTAAACTTTTCTCAAAGATAGGTCACCTTTCTTATGTCTGTCTGTCGTTTGCTCCTGGAAAGCAAGGAGAATGGAATTTCAATTGTTTTACATAGCGACCGTCATTTTAAGGGAATTGACTATCACTTTACCTTCTGCTTACAAGAAACAAATAATAAGACTAATTCTGTTAATGTTTATCTCGGTTAGCCTGATGTAAACTAAAGAAAATATTTTGTATGTAAAGTTTGTTTGCGGAACAGCTAGAGAAAGTCATGTGAATGGAACACGTCAAAATGTTTAAGTAGTCATTCTCTGGGTCAGTTTTTAAAAACTCTTTAGGCTATCAACACACGGGTCTTGGTTAGAAATAAATAATGAAACAACTAATCAGCGGTTATGGTTGTATCCAAGGTCCTAGCGTGCCGTAAGCGGGCAAATATAAAACTTCTAAAATTTAAACAGCACTCTGGCAGCCACTGCAGTGCTTCGGTTATATGCGAGATTTAAGTTGCTTCCTCCTCGGGAGAAATTTATATCGATGTCAGTGTAAATATTTCTTCAAGGTAGCCTTTAGGGACCATTTTCAAAATGATAATGGAAGGAATATGGAATGTACAGACCTAACTATAACTTTCGAAAAACTAATATTTCATTTTAAAAATGTATCACATTCACATTATTTTACATCTATTCTTTACGCAAATTGTTATGTTTATTTCTCTATCTTACTCATTTTAATCGAAGTAAACCACTTGCAGAAATAGCTACAATAACATTTCGTTAATATACGTAGGGAAAAGAGATAGCCAAATGCTTCACTGGACGCTACATGCTGGAGCTATAATCCATATCCCCCCCCATTTATATAGCCCCCTTTAACATCAAAGATCATATCCGGGGCTTTTCACTTCAAACAACTCGTTGCCTGCAAGTTTAAATAATTTTCTTTTCCTCAAACACACGTACATTCACTCTCAAATACATACTTCCAGACTCTGTGGGGGATAGGGAATAATTCTAGCTAAAGAAAAATTCCCCGCCCCAGCTCACTGACCACTCGACCAGTCATAATCCATATTGTTTACATGCAATCACGAGAAACAACAATGAAGATGACACTCTCCGTAATCAAGTGGCTAGCCCGACTTCTCGCCCAGAGGTCCCTGGTTCGATCCCCCCCCCCCAATAAAGTCTGGAAGTACGCAAGTGAGAGTGAATGTGTGTATGTTTGAAGAAAAGAAAATTATTAAAAATCTTGAATTTAAGAAACTACACGCGTTGTTTCTTAAATCAATGTTGGGAGGGGGGCTATATGAAACAAACATAAATCAAGTAAACTGAAAATCGGCTAGACTTACAAAAATGATAATGAACAAAGCACATAGTTGATAACGGACATTTTTGAAATGGTTTATGCCATAAAGAACTTATTTGAAATAAATTGTGTTTGAAAGAAACCTACATTTTTGTATAGTACGTTCTCAACTATCGCTTAGCGTTTACCAATTACACAAAATTATATAAAATTCCTTCCCAATAAGAAGAATTCAAAGTCTAGTCCCAGAAAATGCAAGATAAGTCATTTTATCATGTAGATAACTTAAATACACGGTATTCGAATCGGAATCGTTAAACGCTATGTTTTAGAAATTAAACTTTCCTAACATTTTCCAGGTAAAGGGTAGTTTGCGGTGGGGGATTTTCTTGAAGTCTAAGTGTCACAGCTCTGGAATACACTGAACTTAACTGTCAGGCTTGTGTTGAACCAAGTTTTCGTTTTTTGCTTATGCTGTTCACAGACATAGACCTTTATCTAAAAGTGCATTATTTATTTGGAGGGCCTGAAAATATATTTTAAGTGGCCTCTCGGTATCGAATTTTTGGTTGGAATGCAATCCCTTCTCTTCTTACTAAGTAGACGGTAGACAAATTAAAAATAAAAATTAACTCTAGTTCGGAGGATGGTTTGTGAGTTACAGTTAAGTTTGGTTAGTGTGTAAAATATTCTCTTTTTTTTCTGTTTATTTGACTAATGACCTCAAAAATTACATTTAAGTCTGTTATCTGTTTCAAAAATTGTTGGAGTGGTTGTTAATAATCACATCAACTTGATGTAAGAGATAAAAAATGAGTAATAGACGCATGTAAAATTCTATCAGCACTATAAAGATGGAAATATCTAAGCATTGTCGCAGTTTGCAAAGGATTTTAAAGTGATGAGTTTGAAAAATGGAACGCAGTTTCTTCTATTTTTATATTAAAATGAGAATTCGTGGCCCATTAATTTGACTGCCAGAAACTTTTAAATGCAGTTTAGTATTTTCTGGAGTGATAACTCATCCAAAGAAAATGTCAATTGCTATGATATTTTAATGAATGGATCTCATTCACAGCTTCCCTTATTTTTGTAGTTTACAGAGTTATTCTGTATATTCTTCTCAATTCGCATACGTACCTGGGAAGGTTATATATATTCTAAATTCAAATTTATTCATGCAATTAAAAGCTGCACAATTTTTGATCACCTTTACTATGGATTTTAGCCTTGTACGTCTTTACATCTAACAAATGTTACCATTACAGTGGCGACAAACCAATGTTTCAACAACTCTGCGACACCAGCTCTGACTGAGGCTCTAGTGGTTATTTACACGGGTTTGGGTGCATCTGGAAACAGCTGTTTGGAATTAAGCGGCTCTGTATAAAGATGACAGAAGACAAGTTTAAACAAACCCGCTCCCCCCATGAATCAACAGACCCGCCAACCAAACCAAGCTGGATCTCAGCAAGTCACAGAATGCCTATATTTTTTTTCAAAAACATGATGGCCCTCAAACGGGACCGCTCTCTCCAACCACTGGGCAATAACCATTAGCAAAAATAAGACACTCTGTATTAAGGGTGAGAGGCAACGTAGTAAAATATGTTTCCTACAGACTGCTTGCAAGCCGAGAATCGCGCCTCAGTAAAGGGACCAGTAATGTTAAGTCTTGGCAACAGCGAGGGTTGGTTTCCAGCCGTACACGCCCTAACCGCTAAACAGAAAACCGCAAACCCTAACTACAAAATCTTTTGAAGAGGAGTGGGGCAGCGTCATCATGTTCTATACTATACAGATGGAGTGAGGAAGATACCCCAGTACAGCTATCACAGTAATCTAGAAACACCATAGGATCAACACACGAGCTCACCATATAATTCAAATATGGTTGGTCGAATTGCACAGGGTTTCAACAAGCAATAATATCTTACGGTGTAACTTGCATCTTCTCAAGCAACACAGAATCACTTCCGCCCAGGAGTTGTTGGGATATTTTACCTTAGAATGCTTTGCTTCCTTGCTAAACTAGTTTTCAACGTGTTGTCGAGCTGATCAATGTGCTTACCCACCCATGTATAGAAGGGAAAGCAGATTGGTGACTCATTTTGCTGTTTTTCAGAGAGTATCTATGATGCCGATATAAAAGGCTACGTTCTGTCAAATGTAATGCAGAAAGAAATGCACGCTCTATCTGATTCTCATAATTTAAACCTTCAGGTATTAACGGGTAAAGAGATATTTAACTGGGCCAGCAAGTTGGATCCTAAGCTTCCGTTTTAGTTTATAATGTTAGATACGCTTTATGAGTCCATTTATTATTGGGAAACACCACTGATCTCTCTTATTTTAGGACTAAACTTTGGAGTAAGAATAAGTTATCTCACATTGTTGGTAAAATACTCGTAGTATTAATACCACAGGAAAACTGTTGATAAACCTCTAAATTGGGTCATGGAATTAAGCAAATTGCGTTTAGCAACGCATATAGTGTTGTTGCGTAAGCCAAGACAACTTTATGACACTCTTTAGTGTTTTATAGATAAATATTTTCGTATACAAATTATAACATTTTCAGTAGTAATTGTTGTTACAACCATTTATTTTTGTGCCAACAGTATAAGATACAATGATCATTTGAGGTATTTACTAATGGAAATAAACGAAGTACGAGAGGTATTCAAAAGAACTATGGACAACAAACTTAACTCTTGTTCGTTTCGCTTACTTACTCGCTAACACTTTGTTTTATGAACTTAAAAATTTAATGCAATTAACTAATAACCTGGAAAATGAAATGAAAGGATTAAGACGTTAAAATAAACCCCATTTCGCGGACTATAAAGGATTGGTTCTAAGAATCTGAAATGGTAAATTCCGAGAGCATGACCAATGAATTAAAACAAATTTAACGTAGGTGAATAACTTGCAACTTTATATAACGAAACATACATGCCTACACAACTAAAATTGGCTAAAAATAAAAGCTATCAGATAGGGAATACGTGGAATAAAATAAGAAAACCAGAAGTAATGAAAAAGAAAATTGCAAAACTGTGCCTATAAAACCAGTTTTCTCTCCGTGTAGAACACACACAAGTATCTGGAATTTAGCTAATGCAGGCATACAACACTTTACAGAGATTGCTCCTAGCCGTTTCGCAACGAAATAAGCAAAACTGTTATATGTAAAAATAAGTTACAGGATACCGCTACATTTAGCAGAGATGTTTGAGCAAATATTATTATGTGTAAGCAGTATAAAACACTTCCAATGGATAACTCGATACTTAACCAATACATAACCTGTTCCATCCCTACACTTTCAAATATCTCGCTCCATCCACTCATTATACAGGTCTTCGGTATAAAACGCACGGTGTTGTGTCAGCCAGTGCCAACTGGCTTCCTCAGTTTCCGTAATCCAAACAGGATTTTTGTCCTTTAGTTACCACGTAGCCATTAACGTCAACATTCCAGTTTTATTTACGAAAATGTGAAGGCAATTATGTTTAGAACAGATATAAAATGTGACCACTCCCCGCTACAGTCTGCCTTCGTAAATCTTTACATTGAAAAAAAAAAATTCTTACCCCATGCCAAAGACAGGAAATGGTCAGGCTTATTGAAATACTTCATTTGGAAAGCTTGGAATTGGATTATACTACTAACGTTAAAGTTAAACTTGTTAATATACCATATTCTTAGTACAGCCGAATGTTATTTTTTCTGTCAACATGCATTTATTTATTCACTGGCGTTTTCATCCGTGTTACGGCAGCTGGCATCCCTAGAAACTATAAATTACTGGCGTGTTGTATGTAAAATTCGCAACCCTAATTAATATTCCCAAAAATTACAACGAAGTTAAGCACGAGACGCTTAAAATGGCGCCCTGCTACATCCGCCAATACACATCTATTAGAAAGTTGTTGTTATCCATATACCTCAGTTCATCTTCTAACATTCAATCAATTTCTCAATTTATGTATTCTTTAAAACCCGATCCTGCGAATTTGCAATGAAGCAGATGTCTTGAGTGCTACTAGAGAAAACGGCAGGAGTCGACCCTCTGGTGAAAATGTGTCAAGTGACAAAATAGGAAGGAATGTGCCGTATAATGAACACTGAAATTTTGTGCAATTGCTTATTCAAAGAAATGCTGACCAATGGAAAACCAGAGAGAGTAAATATGGATTAATGTGAAAATGGGCCTCGTGTACGGCGCAGCTGAGGCACGGATCATCTGACGTGTTATTTGTGTTTCGGAGGAAAACGGGACGATGTTATATAATATATGAATGGTTGTTTGAGCAGTCCTTTACTTTTGTTCCAAAGTTCACAACGAATTTCAGCCATAGCCTCACGTGTTGCAAACCAGGAACGGTCAGTTAAAAGGTCAAAGAAGTTAAGGTACATTCAGAAAAAATTACTCTACATTCCCTCGCTGAAGGACTAAGGAAGAGGTTTAAAGATGTTTAGGTTTACTATTGATATTTTTTCTGCATAATTTGACTTTATTGTTTCTTAGAAACTTGTTGAATATGTATTTTCATTATGTTGAGATTCACTGCAATGATTGCTTCTGCGCAAATATTTACTGTGTTACAAGACCACATACGACACTTTTCTGTTTTTGCATACAAATACATATCTTTGTTTATCATTATTTTAAGCGTACAATCTTAAATCCATGAGATATTTTGATGTGTTTAATCTAATATACTTACTTCATATGGTAAAATAGAGATTTTACAAGTGCAATGATACTACAACTTTATCATGCGTTACAGAAGAAACCCATTCTTCCCCTGCAGTCCTCCTCCTACACATATGTTAATAAACATCAACTATATCTTTGCAGTTTCCTTTTATTTCTTCATCAACGTGCATTACTATGGTAGTAAACTTGGTACGGAAACGTCCCGGTTAATGACGTTTTGTGTTATGCTTTGTTGCATGGCATGCTTAAAAATAGCTAGCCCCTCCTTAAATCTGCCATTGGAAGGCTTGTTTCCAGACGAGTGGCGCAGTTGTATGAGGAAAGTCTAGGCGCATCATGAATTCCACGTAAAGGTGAATCGCCGCGCATCGAGCCCGGTGGAAAGAGAAATTGCCCGAAATAGGGCAACCTGACCAAGCAGGTTCAGTCACACGTCAGCAGATGAGAATGTTGCCATCTTCCCCTCTCTTTCCCACAGAAACAATGTGTGCAAAGCGACGCGCCACAACGTCCTTCGACCAAGCAGTTTTCATTTAGGGTTTCTTGAACCTATACAGCAGTGTTAACTACGCAGCGAAATTTCCGCTAAATGTGCTGCATTTTAAGTGAGTGAAGGTGGCGGAAGCGAGTTCAACGACTAGCTTATTTGTTTCAACTTCTGTTACACAGAACTGCAGCACATTTTGCAGGAAAAATTCGGCGAGGAGAAATTTCTATCTTTAATAATTTATCCACAGCCATTGAAGGTACATCTTCCACAGCAGCAGGTGACTGATAAACACTGACTTCTATAAGAACTACAACAATGACCCAACTTTTTAAAAACAAACCAAGCAAAGCTCTTGTGCACCAAGCGATATGGTTCCACGGTAATATGAAAACTCCGCATTTGGGAGATCCCTAGATCAATTCCCGTCGGGCCGGGCACACTGACCATGTTCTTTTTGTGTGTGTATTTTGTTTGTTTGTTTGTTTTTACCCGGGTCGGTAAGTGAACACCGCGATGGTTCTCTTCCTACCACGAATTCCCTGTCTAGCATTTCCTTTCATCCGTTTCACCTTGTCTATTACAGGGTTGTAGGAGCGATTGTTGTATTACGGCAGGGCGGTGGAATTTTTGTTTTCGAAATATTTCTCCCTGGCCCTTGGCGGGACTGGGGCCTCCCGTCTTTTCTTAAAGAGTGTCTTCTGTACACCCGGAGCCTCAGATCGCAGGTGGCTAAGGCAAGAGACAGGTGTCAGGATGTGTCATGTTGGAATCGTTAGGACCCGTCCCTATTAGCCCGTGCCATTGTCCGGATCTGGTCGCCACAACAGCAACAGCATATAAAATTAGTGTCTTCACTCTATGCACAAAATCCATTAAATTACAGTTTCTCTTCTGAGTGTATATTATAGCCCAAAATACACTACCAGCCCTAGTTCTGATGTTATTAATGCTGCAGGAGGTGGTGAACCACCACCAGTCTTCATAATATATCTGATGTCATTTGCCATATCCCCTTTCCTTTTAGTTTTAATATCGTCCCAGCATATTTAAGCCGAAATAAAAAAAAACAATTTTGTAATTGTCTCCGTAAATACAACATTGTTTAATTTGAAACAAATACAACGCTATATAATTAATTAATTGGGATTAAAATTTCTGGCTTTTTAGAAAAGTATATTATAATCCAGTGTTCAAAGTTATTGAAACATTACCGCGTAACATTTTTGTGTGTAGTTCAAAGCCTCAATTAAAAAAAAATGGCAACCAATTTTCTCAAATTTTGTGGCATGTGGCATATTTTGAATACGTAATATATTTACATAATAAAATTTGTTATTTACATAAATAATTTATACCCAACCAATTATTTATTCAATTTGAATGACATTTCATATTAATATTAGCATAACGGGAGTGCAGTAACTAATTTTTTCAGAAAAATCTATTAAAAATATAAACATTTGAAAATTCCGACGTCTCTTTAGCGTGGTAGTAGTGCGGCTCTTGGCAAGCGGGAGACCTGGGTTCGATTCCCGGTACCTGTGTGGGGTATTTTTCCCCGCTGGGAGATCCGGTCCGGGGTACACAGTCTCGAGAGGTCCCTGAGGGGGGGGAGGGCAATTGAGCAGTTACTTGATCGAGAAGTAGCGGATCCAGATCCAGAAGGCCGCATTAACCGGACAGGAGGGACTTAAGGTGCTGATCACGTTTCACCCTCCAGCACTGCACCCCATTCATGACGCCTTCGAACCGAGATGGGAGATGCAGCGGCGAGCGATATACCAAGATCCCTCGTGGAATGTCGTGCCATGGAGTTACGTTTACTAGCTTCCTTCTCAGTAGAAGGGAAATAAGATGCACAGGCTAAAGCGACAGTCTCGTTCTTTAAGAGACCGGTGGCTATGTGATACAATTGAAGTTCCAATCTCTTTGCTTGCCAGGACTAAAACAAGAAACGAGAAGAGGTCTTTCCATTTGAGAAAAGTTTAAGTGTCTTAAAATTGAAACCAATAATCCGGCATATCTCCAAAACACTTACTCTACAAAAAGATGTATGTGACATAAATTGTGTGTTTTAATGAGATCTACTTGTTTTGTGTAGTAAGCTTTTGTATATCTCTTACGGTTTGCCAAAAGTCGTCCAGAATGAAGACGTTTTCAGAGGCTATTTCCAGAAAATTCAGGAAAACACATTTCTTTGTCATAGAAATATCTTAACCATAGTAAGGTATTTTAATCAAAATTGTTAACGCCAATTTTGAGAAAATCAAAATTTTCGAAAAATGTTCCATGTAAAGGGCGGTGGAGGGATTTTCTTGAAAATTTTCGCGTCGCATTCTTGGAGGATACTCAACGCAAGTACAAATTGTGTTAATTAACCTCCTTCTTGGGCTATGCTTCCCAGACACACACGGACCTTTTTCTAAAATGTTTTTTTAGATTCAGGGGACCTCAAAAAATATATTTTCGATGAAATCTCGATATCAAATTTTTAGGTGGCATACGATACCATCTCTATAAACTATGTACATAGCACGAGAAGAGAACGTAAAATACAGTGGCGACGGAGAAAAATTACGATCCTTCTTGCAAAACATACTTGATGGTAGTGTTATGAATAGTAATAATCTGAATAAATCCCCAGGAGAGACAACAGCCATTGGTGTAACACTGAAAAGTATTTAATTAAAGCTTACACAATGCATAAGTTAAATTGCTTGCATTCAGTCCTGGTAACCTAACCTACCTGCATGTTACATTTATTATACAACATTTTTCTAGACATTGCGTCGTACAATATGATTTTGATAATTTAATTGTAACCTCTAAATCTTACCTGGGTCTTTACTTGCTTTTGTATTGTTAACATTCGTTTAGGGTTTAATCCACTCAGCAGTTCAGTGCGAATTTCAAATTAAGAATTTTATAACGGTAGCAGCCATGCTTGGATAATCGAACTCCAGTAATATGAAGGTAAGGAAGCGGAATGACTCTTCAGTGAACACGAAGCTGCGGGTCCGGCTAGTAGTTACACCTAACTATTTTCATGCGCCGCCTGAAGAATCACATTAACAGTTTTAGAGTCACCAAAGGCTCCTCGACAACTGTGAAGTTTGCTTTAAATCGCAGGTGGCTTTATTGTACTCAGTGACCTTGCACCGGTGGAATGGAATCTTACTTCTTGGAAATAAGTGTCTACTGCAACATCTGGAAACGGTTCAAAATACAAGTCGCTTGAATGAAGTTGCCATCCTTTCCTGACCGTACAAATTTATGAGGGTTATTTTTTGTCTGCAGATCCCATAGTAGTCCGACAAAGACACCTCTGCATTTATAGCCTCTAACAAAGCAGCAGCATGAAAGTTGACGGGGTTTTTGAAAGTTGACGTCCATAAACGCAAACCTGTGATTTTATCTGTTCTGAATATTGCCAGAAGTACATCAAAAAGGCATTCTTCCAGAAAGAGAGAGACAGAAACAGTGCCTGGATTCAGATGACATGTATTATAGATATTGCTATTTTGTTATATATACATGTATTTCTTTACCATGGGTCCTAAACTATGAAAATGTATATTAATAAATCACTTTGACAATCTTATATAATTTTTTATTTTAGTGCGTTGTGCGTTTTTTCGACTTTAGGTGCTTAATTATTTTACCATTTCCTTGCCCTTTGCATCTTTAGTCATTTTGTTTCATTTACATTGGATATATAAAGCAATGTACAGATACTATTGACATTCTACATAGTTAAGATAATTTTTCAAATTTTTCAACCATCATAAATGTCACTATTCCTCTGAGGAAGAAGAGAAACTTTACATTCTTAGGAAAAAATTATCACACCCTCTTTTTAATGGTTAATCTAGAATAGGTTGTTTGTGGGTGGAAGGGTGGTTATGTCGGAGAAATAGGTAGGTATTAATTTCACTTTTGAATTCACATACCAAACTAGTTTTCCATTTAATGAGTGTTACAGTCAAGTTGCTGTTATCCGAATATTTATTCGTGTAGGTTGTGAAGTCCTCTACATAACTCACGAGATTTACATAATCTAAAATAATTTAACACTACCGTTTTATAATACCTTATTCAAAACAACTCTCTTCTTCTTTTCGGATTCTTCAAAAAAGAAAATGGTGAACGATATATATTTTACATTTAATTTATAAGCTCTCATTACTCTTGCACCTATTTTTTCTGCTTGTATAAAAGTTACACGTGTACAAGTATTTATAATTTTCTGCACACTAATTTTAGTATATTAAAATATATCAGTTTTAGCTCATTTTTCGTAATTTTGTCTTGCTTTTAATTTTAGTCACTCTTATGTCACTGTCCAAACGTTTATTAGGACATCAAAATCCGGACCCTGATTTTAAGAAATTTTCAGCTAGTATATAGCTAATAATGCAATGAGATTTATGTATAAAATATGTAGAGATAAGCCGAGATGAACAACTTTAGAAATATTGACTCCAGCTATGTAAGCCTAAGCTTAGTACGATTAAGTATCAACCTTCGGTTTTGAGAGACCTTATTCATGACTAAGTAAGACAGGTTGAATGGCAGCTGATGCTGTGTACTGCGGAATTAAAACTGTTGGCCAGTTCATTATAAAGTCATTACTCTAATGTGACAACATGACAGTCCTTGGACAAAACAGGACAAAGATTTTTTTCGCAATAATGGTAAATTTCTCATATTTGGAAAAAAATTTACTAACAAGAACCCTATGGCGAGATTAAGAAAAAAATTTGAAAATTCATATTTCCTCTACTACGTCTAAATACGTAGGTATTTAGTTTTTCTGGATTCATTTTACGTAATTCATTAGTTTCGCTTGATTAGAAATCAAGCATTCTAATATTAAACCGTAACTTTCATTATTCAGCATTTTCTTGTACATTTGACCATTTAAAAATGTTGATGGCCAATTTCATACATTGGCACCATATTCTATATTGCCAAGTTTATTTCTTTCATCTTGAGCATGCAATACTTAAATAGGAATAGGTGAAAAATCTATTATTGTTTAAACTAATTATCGATCTCGGAGGTAGATCAATACATTTTTATTCTTTCTACTTGTAGCATTTGCTTATAATCTGGATCGACAACGCCCAAGATAGACCTAATGAATTCTATAAAAATTGATATCAACAATAATGTAAAATCATTGTTACGATGTAAATAACTTCCTCCACTGCTAAGCCAAACAGACGAAAGTTGATCAGAAAAACTTAAGACATTAATTTAGGTACACCCTAACCAGCAACTCATATTTCAAAAACTAGACAATATCAGCGACGAATGAAATTTTGAGATGATTTGAAAGAATTCCCAAGAGCACGTTTTATTAATGTGGAAGAGCAAAGGCAATTTAGCTTTCTCTTCCGCTCAACCGGTTAGGGAAATCCTGAATGCAATGACATTCTTAAATCACATTCTAACGAGAGAAAAAAAAACAACATATATATTAGAAGACGATCAAACGTAAGTTACTACTAAAAATACATAAAAAAAACTAAATTACAAGAAATATCCATGTTGAAAATCAATGTGTGCGATGAAAATGAGGATATTCCCTCTAAAGTAACCAATTATTTTTAATTACCTTGTGCGGCTTATGACGAAATCTATCCCAGTAAGGGGGCATGGCACCTTCTTTAGTTGGGCTTCAAACTTGGAACTCTTGTCTAGATTAAAGTCTTATTGCTAAACACTCAAGTTCCGTTATAACTATTTAACAGCTTTTTAATTATTTAAAACTTTCTAAAATAATTTTTTTAAATATTATCCACTCCCATAAAGCGTATGTTCCAGGGCCGAAACAAGTTTTAATTTTTGTGACAGGTACCTACAGTTTATCAGTGGAGCCACAATGTTAACTTCAAAGATCAGAAACATATACTGATCCAGTGAATTAAAAAATAGCATCTGTGGCACTTATTAGACACATCTTACTCTTTTAATTCTAAAAATATGTATTTGATAAACATAGTTTTTCAACCATAACTTTCAGAATCTGCTCTAAATTTGCAGTTTCCCAGCATGAAAATTGTAGCATTTTATAGCATTTGAATGTAAATAAACGCAGTAAAAATGAGAGGGGAGAAAATTACTAAGATATTTAGTGTGTGCAGGCATTTAAATGTGACATAAATGTAAGTACTTCCAAGCGTTGCTGGGCTCTAAAATTTAGCCAACTAGTAAACCTAAAGTTAAAAATAATTGTCACAAATTTGCCAAAACTTTTCTGCCTTGAGAATGGAGAGGCTAGAAAATAAGATGTAATTGCGAATTAGAGAAATGAGTAGATAAACAGGATAAAGTTGAGATTTATAACTGCACAAAGAATAACATGACTGACAATAAAAGGAATGGAGAAAGGCAGGATACCAAAAAGGCTTTTAAAATGAAGATTATTCTTCGGCAGGAAGAAATGAAGACCAAAGCTGAGATGGTTAGATAATCTAACAACACACTAATGAATAGTAATTGTAATAACTATAATTGCTATAGTTAGAGGGTGCAAAAGTAAGGTAGAGGACAGAAGGTAATGGAGGAAAATAGTACAGGAGCTCGGAAACTAACGAAAAGCTGTACAGCCAAAGATGAAGATATATAAAAGGAGAATGGCATGAGGTTGGTAAATTTACCATTGACGAAATAAGAGCCGTTTATCTTCCCTTAAATGCATAGTCGTTAAAGTGCTAGAAATGGGGCAACTGGGTCTTCAGAATTCCAAATATGGGACAGGACTGGGTAAAGTTCTACGGTTAAATCCAGAATGTACATTTGGGCATTTCACATTCTCTCTATTTACAGTTTAAATAGCGTTTGCCCATAAAAATGCTACCTCTGTTAAGTGTTGACTTGGCTCTTTCGGCCTATATGAACGTAGTCTGGGGCAAATTTATAACGTGCTTTACTTGTAAACGTGAAAAGTTGACGCCCCCCCCCCCCAACATTTAGCTGCTTCCTCTGCAAATGTTCAAGCAACTGAAAGTTAATATTTCCTAGATTCATTTCTTCACACTGAAATCTGTCGTTTTGCTTACAGACGATGAGGTTACGATTCGTTTGTGTCTAGGCCTTTTTGCGATTCTGTACGGGCGAAATGTCTTAACACACAATGACGCAACGGCATGTTCCGCGTGTTTGAATGTTGAACAAGTGTTGCTAAATCTGTCTGACCTAGAAAATGACGCCTTAATACGGTTATGTGTTTTTATTAGTCAGTTAATAAGTTACTTCACGTTTCTTGACCATTGCACATTTAACCCAAATTCCTGATACATTCTTTCCTTGTGAGACATTTATGTAGTCTCAAGTGGACAAAAGAGTATCCACCATTTGACTGCCTGTTAAGGGTCATTAGGCATTTAATGGCAGGGCCGAAATAACAATCAACGGCCGTCTAGAAGGCCGCAGCCTTCAGTATGGCAGACACGCCACTTCACTACCAGGAGCATTTTTGTCGAGGTAAATTGCAGTAACCTTGTTTCACATCACGTCAAGGCAGAAAACGGCCCCAGGGTACACAGATGGGTATCAACCAAGATCCGTGATGGATAAGCAACTATATTCCCATTAACGGTAACACGTTACAGTGCTCCGTTTGGTGAAAAATAACCATAACATATTTCGCTATTATCATTGCTGTTGTGCTGTCGAACATATGTGCATAGAATACATTTTCCTAAAAAATTCTTCCATACTCCTCAGTAAGTTTAAAATGAAATAATATGATCAAAATGAGTGATTATATACCCCATGTATATCTCGCATCTGCTAAGTTATAATATCGAACGCTTGTTTTTTAAATCAAACTATGGCTGTCTAACCCGGTATTGAACGGATGTATTCTGGAAGAAAGTCACCATACCTTAAGTGTGCGTGTCCACAGTTTTATTCAAATTGGTCAAATTATTAAGTAGCAAGGTATCCTATAATTTTCGCCAGATGCTTAGGCTCAACTGCAAAAATTTGTTTCCCCGATTGACCCAGAAATAAAGTGAGTTGAAAATAATGGACAAGGTTATTTGAAATTTTCGAGCGCTATACAGAACTATTCTTTTTAAGCTAAATTTAAATTGAGATTATCTGTAAGCTACACTTTCGTATTCATAATATGCGCTGTTTATTCAAAACTTGCAAAAGCTACAAAACTGAAGCTATTGTTATGGCTAGGCTCATAAAATGCGTTAAATGGGCTGGATTAGAATTGAAGCTTTTTACTATGATATAAAAGCTTTTGTTATAAAATTGTTCTAAAAATGCTCACGGGAGCGCAGTTCTTTTCTGTTTCAAGTAGTTTGAGAAAAACGACCAATAATTATAACTTTTGTCATATATTGCTTTTAGATATTTTTATATTTTGCGAACTATTACACCTATGAACAAGAAATTTCACGAAGATAGCTGCCTGTGTACTGTTTCTCACCGATCTATAAGAATACCTAGAAATATACAATGTGCTCGATACAGTTGATAACCAACTAGTCACACACGGTATTGTCTGCAAAGTGAACTTATTACCCGATATCAATACAACTTCAGTGAACACACAACCGCCGTGGTCTTAGTATAGGTACATAGTGTCACTGCACCACCGATATCTGCTCTGTATCAAACGCGCTTGGAAATTTTAAATCCTTTGGAAGTTTATCTGAGCTGTGATATTCTTTCCTGCTTCAATGGGCCGTCCTCGTGCAGCAAAATTATTTTGAAAGATAATAACTATTACTTTAATGCCGCTTTGCATATGGTTCACACATAGACCACATCGGTCTCATAATTCATTCACATTTCATGTTAGGATATTTTATGTTGATGCCTCCAGATGGGGGGGGGGACTTTCTGCCAACTAATACCCTGTTGAAACGATTATCTCGTCACCCTGAAACATTAAAAACAAGGTACCGCGTGCAGAAACACGCCTATCGTTTGCTTCTATACATTAACCTTCTGTTACTTATTATCGTGGAATGTTATAATATTTCTAAAACTATGTGTCTCTCAGACCTGACTGAACTCTCAAGCAGGTGGTAAACACTGAATATTCGCTTACACCTACCTGAATCCTTAACAAGTAATGATATAATTCAGCCTTTTAGGGCATGGTACGATGAAGGAGTAAATCCCTTTTTTTATCATACAATAAGTGCCTACATTTCCTAGAAATGTTTCTTGATAACCCTAACTCAAATGAATCTGTATATTACATGGTAGCGGTACATATAAAGTTGCATGGAAACTAACAACAAAGTTTCTCCTAATATAGGGAAAATGTGTGTTTTCCATCGCATTTTATGCTAAATTGAACTTGAGGAATGCCTTAAACCAATTTTTAAAATGTACCACATAAAAAATAACGTTACAGCTGCCTTAAGCGGTCTGATGTAACAGCAGTGGCAGACGCATGACGATCACAAAAAACTTCGTCTGAACTTTTGATTTTCATACTGGCAAGATCTTCAATCAGTCGCAGCGACCGAAGGCATGGAGTTTTTCAAAATCCTAGAAATGGATAACCTATGTAACAAAACATTGTCCGTCCAGGAGGAGTAGAGCAAATCTTGTGTTTTGTTTGTTATATTTATACCCTGCCAGAACTGCGATAGTCATATCGGCGGCCTTTGTAGTTAACTCGTGTACAGCCATTGGATTTTGTATGTTAAATCCACACATTCACCCTCATGCATACATCCAGACACTGTAAAGAATAGAGCACAATCTTGGCTAAAGAAAAACGTTCATCCTCAAACGGGAAACGAACCCAGAACCCGTCGCATAGCAGGCAGGAATCTACCGACTAAGCAACAGGGTCATAGTTTAGAACGAGTATGGCAATGACGCAACGATGTTTTTCTTTGTGGTACGCTCTTCAGATATAACACACAGGATGTTCTCAATTTCACCAACTAGACCAACACTCGAAATCAAAATACTCTATTCTTATTCATCTCATTTCGAAATAAGCAGATAATTATGAGTTTTGAAATAACCATGTACCTCTTAGGAGTAGACTTCATAATTGAAATAGTATTACGTGCATGTAAGAAAACTACCGTTAGTTCTAGTAATATTGGATGTTGATTAGATAGCTTATGCTAGTGTACCCAAAGTAAAAAAAAAAGTATTTTTCTAAACTGTCCTTTGCAAGTACGTGTTACATTTTCGCTCAAGTAGAGCCTAATAGTTATGAAACCTAAGTATATAACTGCTAAGTTCTCACTTAGAGAATAGGCTATTCGTAAGCTAAATTGCTTTCCTGAAAGGAAGAGCGTCAAGTTGAATTTCGCTCGGTAGGTGTAAACATCAGGCAGTGGTGTTGTGAATATGAACGTAATCTCGCCGCTAACTACAACTTTTATGGCCATATTATGAAACTTATTACACTTTATTTGTTGTCTCCGTTTTGAGTAGGATAATATTTAAGAGAATGGAATCGCATCATGGCAGCGAAGCTGTGTCCAATACCAATGGCGCTGTGTGCCTTCTGATGAAAGTATCCAAACACTTGCGTGAATTTCGACAAAGAAGTGGCTATTTGTATTAAGTTGAATGAAAACTACGTATACATAACAATCAACGTATTAATCTAGTTGCTTAAATAACATCCCGTATTACACTCGAATGGGTATATTTTCTCAACGAGGCTGTAGAAAACTAATCCCGCATATTGCGAAAGTTAACGAAAATGAACAGTTACAACCAACAATTTCACTTTCTTCTAGGACTGTCCTTGTGGCAACCTACCCACGTTCATCATGTGATGTCATCAAGATCCTCCATATTAGTTTTAAGACAAAATACGGTGTGAGTATCTTATGCAATTACTCAAAAGGTTATGATGGACATAGCCAAAAAATATATATTTCGTTAATCGTTGAGACCAACCAACTCGTATTCGCCAAAATAAACACTGACATGTCAATGAGTTTTGCATATAATTTCCGTATTTTACTTAAGTCTTAGGCACTATCAGGAACACCCAGTCTGAATCTTTGAAGATTTACAGATCTAACCGACCGGGTAGGCAAAATCGTTACACCACGGACTCGTGAACGGGAAATCTGTAGTTGAAATCCCACCAGAACCGTTCTACTTAAGAGAGGTTTTTCTGTTTCTATAGCTGGAAAATACCTGGAATATTTCCATTTCCAATTATCATTTTATTCCTTGTATCACCATAATACCCGCCTTGGTGTCGTCGTGAGCGTTTAGCACTAAAAAGAAGGTACAGAATTGCGTCTAATAGGAAGATGCATGTGACATAATCGCCTACTGATTACAATCACAAGAAATTCTCTGGCTTTCGTTGATTTTCACAGCTATTTCAATAATTGGTACTTTCTAACTTCTTTCTGCTAATCATAATAACCCATGTAAATGCATTTTGAGGAGACAGAAATTTTCGAGAATTGCATTTTATCCTTGAAGAATGAACATCAATATATTTCTGCAATGCCATAACGGCTACATTCCATGAGGTACAGTTGAACTCACTCTTCTTGCAGTCCTAATGTCTAGAACATGATAAAAAATTTAACTCCTCCCTATTGTGTTTTAGTCATTAGAACCACAAGACAGGAAAGGCCAGATTCACAATCTCATGGAATGCGGCCGTTCGTGGTCGAGTGGTCAGCGAACTGACTTCTCACCCGGAGGTCCCGGGTTCGATTCCCTGCTGGGGCGGGGATTTATTCCCTATCCCCCATAGAGTCTGGAAGTATGAATGTGAGAGTGAATGTGCGTGTGTTTAGTAATATACAGTTAATTAACCTAATGTTCTGAACCTACAGTTTCACAAGTCAAAGACCCCGATATAACCATTGATGTTAAAGGGAGCTATGCAAATGAATCAATGATGATGATGATAATAATAATAATAATAATAATAATAATAATAATAATAATAATAATAATAATAAAAGTATTACAACGTTATGCACTTTCTCGCTCTCTCGTATGGCTTTTTCGAAATGCATCTTCTTTTCATAGGTCAGGACTCCCGAAATCCTTGTTCCTGGCGAAACCTTGATTTATTACTCTTAGGCGAACACAATATACTACCACAGCTAAACAGCAAAGAAAGCAAAATAGTGCAAACATATTTAAATCCAAGAACCTAGACAAATGGCAAAGAAAGCCGAAGCCACACATCGTAAATATACCGTATATGTACAACAAAGTCAAGATTATAAAAGTTCGGTGACGACAGAGCGTTAATGACATACTTTATACATAATGAAAGTGCCAACATCGCACTGTCCAAAATCTTGAGACGAAATTGACAGGCATTTTAGTTAGTCGCTCAGCGAGTCTTAGCTAAAATGTTCAGCGATTCACTTTTTACCTTTGTATGGGAAAACTTGCGAGAAGATAAAAGCGAAACTGACTGCTGTTTATGGGGACCGAACACCATCTATAAGCGACCGCACGTGAGATTTGTGGTGGACAAAGCGGCGCTGGGCGGGTTTTCTCCGGATACTCCGGTTTCCCCCACCATCGCATTCCACCGGTACTCCATCATCATTCCTGTATCATCAATGTCACCGCCTGCGGTGCCATAAGTAGTTAAAGCGGGCGTTAAACACTACAAAAAAAACACCATCTATGACAACATTAGATATTGATTCAACAACTTCAAACGTGGTCGAACATTCGTTTTTATATGGACTGCCCAGGGCACTCCGCAGATGTGGGTACCGTGGAAGTTGCGGGAAAAATCCAGGACATGATTTTTACTGATCGTCGAACGAAAGTTTGAAGTGGCAGAAGCCACAGGCACGTGGAAGGGAACTACAACACGTATTATGCATGATAAGTTGGGAATGAAAAAGTTGTTGGACCAATGGGTATTGCGATTTCTCACAATGGAAACAATAAACCCGTGCAGTTTTCAACTTCGAAGCTGTGTTTGGAGCTATTTAAGCGAAATACGAAGGTCACCGTCAATGGTACCTAGTTTCATTATACTCTGAAATCAAGCATAAAGCAAACCAATGGGTTGCTTCCAATAAGTCAGTTCCAATGAAAGCATAGACAGTTCCATCGGCCGTATATGATGGCGATTTTTTGGGATGCGAAACATATAATTCTCATTGACTTCTTACAAAAAGGAAAAACGAATACTGGACAATAATATTTTGAAATATTGACCCTATTCGAGAAGAGGTCCTGAAGAAGAAAATTCTGTTTCACGACACATAGCCGCACTGCTTCAATTGTGTTATGAATTATGCCGCAGCCTTGTATTCGCCCGACCTGAGTATCTGAGATATCTTCTTGTTCCCAAACATGAAGAAATGGCTCACGGAAACAAATTTAAATAAAATGAGGTCATCGTCGAGACAGAGGCTTATTTTACTAAGCTTGGTCATTCCTGTTTTGGAGGGTGGGGTTATAAAACTGGTAGTAGTGTTGGAGAAATGTATATCCCTAAAAAGGGACAACGCGAGAAATAATATATTTTACAGTGGATGGATGGATGGATGGATGGATGGATGGATGGATGGATGGATGGATGGATGGATGGATGGATGGATGGGGTCTTCATTTCTGACACGCATACTTAATGAACCGCTATTGTAGCTTATATTGTTTAGGTTTCAAATAGGCGCATGCATACAGAAGAGCAGTAATATCAAGCACTATAGATGTTGGGTGGCAATAAACGCTAGCATTTTTATCTTCACACACTGATAAAATTATTAGTTCCTACGCAATAACGACGCCTTGTTTGCTTTATCGAAGCACAATCGATGTTCGCTTGATATTATATGTCATTACAATGAGAGAGTGAACGTATCCAATTAATCCGCCCACTGCTCCTGTCGAAAGAGGCATTTAATCTCTAGGAAAAGGGCAGCGACGTGGGAGCAGCCCCCACAGAGACGAGACGCCGCCGCCCTATGAGTCAGAGCCGTTATCCCCAGTCGTCATTCTACACACCATCATCTTATTACATGTGCATCCCATCTCGTACATACATACATGCAAGGGACGCAAAAAACATGCTAACCTTGAGGAAGTCTAGACGATCTCTTCGTTGTTTTCCCTGCGAAGTTTAGTAATTAAACTGTCACCAAAGGAAGTCCAACAGCGAAAAGAAAATGCCGAGCATGTGGGTGGATGTAACGAACGGATTAATGTTAAAACGGCCTATGAAACAATTTTACTTTTTCTAGTTCGTACCTGGTAGGTAGAGAAGGTATTGCATTCCACAAACAATTCGATATCAGATGTTAGAAATCCGAAAAAAGGCTCGTGTCTGAACCACAACTCAAAGGTGACAGGTCCAATATATCCTACCTGGTGTTTTAGTTCAGTATTTTTCACCGGCGGAGGATGATGGATTTTTTCGGGCGTAAAAAGTCTTAGCATGGTTTCCTTCGGAAAGGAAGTAAAGTCGTTGGTCCCGTGTCGTAGATTTACGGCACGTAAAAGAACATCAAGCCTGATAAAGAAGCCTCTGAGCAAAATTAAGAGGTCTTTCACGCCCAACATAGAAGTGACGCTGAGAACCACAGTAGTTAAAGAGCGTCCATAAATAAAACTCCATTTCATTTCAGTATTCTTCAAAGATGCAATTCAAAGATTTTCAAAAATGGCTAACGATTTTGATCAAAATACCAAAAATTAGGATACTTGCATGATCAATAAAATACACAAATTGAATTTTGTCGGAGTACCCTATGGCGTGTATGAAGTCCTCTTCATTCCACGCGAATTTTTATAACGGGTAAAGCATAAGAGACAGGCAAAAAGTATCCTATAAAATGTGTAGTTTTCCTTAAAAACACAATTTGAAATACATTTTACTGTGGCAGATATTTCACTGAAAATACAGGTTTTGAGACCTCTCAATTAAAAACATTTTTAGGAAAAGGTGTGTGAGTGGGTGGATTGAAAACCAAAAGTCCGTTATGTACTAAACTTGATATTAAGTTCTGCAGCTTCCAAGGATGTCATACGAAGATTTTCAAGAAAATCCTCCAGCTTTAATTACCCTTACATTGGACTTTTTTTTTTTTTTTTTTTTTTTTTTTTTTTTTTTTTTTTTAATTTTGATTTTCTCAAATGTGACTCTTAAAGATTTTGATATCTAAGATATTTTATACAAATAAAACGAAAAACTTATATTTTCTGGGATAACCTTTGAAGCCCTTTTCATTCTGGAGGACTTTTACGTAACTGATAAACCAAGAAGAGGTAACAAATTATTACTACACAAAAAAAGTAGAACTAGTTAAAGGCACAACATTTCTCACACGTTTATGTAGAATTAAGCATTTCAAAGATATTCTTTTTATTGGTTTAAGGTTGGTTTATTTTTACTTGTATGGCAAGTTGTCATTTGTTTTTCTTCTTTTTTACGCTTAGCATTGCAAATAGAACCAAATATTAATGTCATCATACAGCAACCTGATTTTAAAAGACATGCCTATCGCTTTAGCCAAGTGTATGCCCTTCTTTTCCTTTTACCTGCATGGAAATAAGTAATCAAAGCATTTCTGTTAATGTTTGTCTTGGTTAGCATAAAGTGGAGAGAATAATACGCTTTTGTAAGAATAGTTTGCTGCAGAATAGGTAGAGAAAGTCACGTGAATGGAACACGTCAGATTTTTGGAGCTCTGTCGCAATTTAGCTAACTTGCGATGTTATGGAAAAAGCTCCGGTCTTCATGCACCCCATATGTACCTACAACGGAACTTTCCTCTCAATTCAATACGGGTATATTTGCATGTGTCTCTGCGTTACGTTTTTTCACTTATATGAAGTCTAATACATTTACAGAACATTCAAGATATACATTTTGTTGCTCCAAAATTTAATAATATATATGCTAGTTATCTTAACGGCTTAAGTTTTTTTTTTTTTTTTGTTTTTTTTTTTTTTGAAAATGAAAAAGAGGGGTAAAAGTTCAAGTTAAAGCTTCATTGACGTAGTGAGAATTCCCTCCCCTCCACATAACCAACCTTCCACTTATATCCTCAAATATCAAATACACTTTTACGCCTTTAGTTTCAGTGATGCTCTGCTCTTTCAAGAATTATTTACCGTCTTACTTCCGGCCTTCAAAATGAGTGTATTTGAAGAAATCGGATATCCCATTTCATTAAAACGAAGAAAACAAAATCACCTAAATTATATTAGGTTTTAGGAATTCTAAGGATTTTGGGAGAATATTTTGTGGCTGCTTCTTTTGACACGAAAGGAAGAACTATAGGGTATACCAACTCAGGAAGCGAAGTTGGGGAACAGGCCAACTTAAGCAAGTAAATGAAAACAATTGCACAGGTGCGTTTTACTGACTAATTTTATCACGGAAGGAGAAGATTTTTTATGTGGACAATATATAATTTGAATTGTGTGAAAAGCGCGGACACTAAAAAATTTTAACTCATTCTTCGATGACAGTAAGCTAACCATTTATAATTATGATAATACCAATATCATTAACTACGATAAAATTTCAAATTAAACCTAAAGACGACTTGCTAAAACTAACTTTTAGTAAAAAGCAGTTACCCATATTGCAACAAGTACTAAAAATATTTGCCTTTTCCCCCAAAAACCACACTATACAAAGCTACAATGAAATTATCAGTTTTCATGCATATTTACATTTAATACAAAACTAGCTAATTTAGGCTTCAAAATGAACGCACATACATCGCACAGATACAACAAGTAATGAAGTCGTTTTAGATGGAGGATGAAATAACAATACAGAAACTGGTCAAGAATGGAATATGAGACATCCAGCGATTGTTGGAAGAGATTCAATGGAAGGGATAGTGAATGGGGAAAATATTTCATGACTAGAAAACACCAAAATATCGTATTCTAAATGCGGAAACTAGCTGTGATAGATCTGCCAGAAACTATGACATGAACTGAAAACAAACACGAAGCGTTCTCTCTCCCTCCCGCTCCATACATTTCTAATGACCCAAATTACGAAGTAGTGACTGCCGCTTTTACTGAAGCTTGCAGCAGATTAAGCAACCGATGGAAGTAGCCTATAAAACCTCGTTTGAAGCTAAGGTATAACATAGTGGCTCTATCTAATAATTAGACACCATTCATAGTGAAAACTAAGCGTAACGCACATTTAACAAAAGTGATATGTACTGTAATGGCGCAATTTAGAACAAATTATGTAAACCTAAAAACATTGAATTAAACGTAAACTTAGAAACTTTTAAGTTCTATTATAAGACAGTCTATTAAACGGTTACCGAATGTAAATTACGTTTAAGAACTTCTGGAGGATACCTTTATGATGAATCCAGCAGAAGCGGCGCCAGAAAACTTAAATGTTAAGAATTTGCTATTACTTTATACATTTTTTTTAACAAGGGGGAGTTACAGCCCCTCCGGCAACATCTTTAACGTACTGCTTGGATGTGCCTTCAGCGCTCAATTTTTTCAGTTTTGCAAAAGCATCTCTTTTGCGATCCAGTATTCAAATCATTCAGGTTACGGAATCCATGTAATAATCAGGTGCGCATCCTGTTAAAGCAGCTGACGTCTCCAGTAATGAAACCATTCGAGAAATTCAAACCTCTGAAGTATTATTTAAAGCTATATGAAAGCCGGCCCCCATGGCTGTGCTCGCTAAAATGTCTAGCTTGTGTGCTTCGAGACGCTGGAGATAGTGGGTTCGAGTCCCGCCTTGGGCATGGTTTTTGTGGTGTTTCTGTTTTTGTTTTCTAAGTAATTCTCTCATAAAAATTATATGAAATCAAACGTTGAGTGCATAGTTTTTAAGGTAAGGGAGATGGGGAGAGCAACTACCTAAAAGTACATATTAAGCGTAAATAAAGTATACTAACATTATTACGTTTCAGATTTTCGATGGAATTAAACGGATTAAAATTTTGAAATCCAAGTTCCTAAAGAATCTAATGAAACGTGCAAATACGGCAACATTACCCGCCTAAAATTCACAATGGTACTTTAAGTGTTTATACCTAAATTAACAAATAAATTGAACATGTAATTAGTTTAATTAGTCCATTCTTTTCTTCTTATTTTTTTTTGTAGTTTAACGTCCTTTAACCTTGCTCGGACAATGAATGAAATTGGTGAAATGATGCCCAAATAATCCTGGGTTCCATGGAGCTTGAAGTTACTCGACATTCGTCTTCTCAGGATAAAAAACCTTATCCGGGCAACTCGCCCGAAGCGAGATTCGAAACCACACACACACACATACTACCACCACACTGCCCAGGCGGGCTAAGTCCATTCTGATATCTTAAGAAACGACACATATTGGAGGGTAATCATTTCTTGTACAGCAGCCCTAATATATTCCACATGGATCTGAAATCTCTACTTGTTTACCCTTAAAACATCAAGAATACAACTAATTTGGAGATCACATGTGATGAAATTGTGTTTTATGTGCACATCTTTAAATGTGGTCATATGCAGAACTCGAGGGGCCAAATTCCAAGGATAATTCCCTGACATTAAGTGTTCTGAATTTAATTACGTTCTTGGCTGTGCACCAGTGCCCCAGTTTTGCTGAATCATTACGTGTGCCCTTTATACCATTAGCGTCTATGTCATTTGCTTCTTGGGTCGATATCGGTAAGCTGTTAAGAATAGTTACACCTATTAATGACGCATTTCAGAAATTCATAAGAATTTTCGATAAAATTAGTGGACATGAAAATCTTCAGATTATAAAAAATTATTACTGTTTTCTCTACTACTGATGAGTAGAGTAAGTGTCGTATTCCACACAATTCGATGCACAGATTTCACCATAAATACAAGTTTTGAGACCCCCTGAAAAAAAGAATGCATTTTAGACAAGGCGCGGGCTGTGTGTGTGTGTGTGTGTGTGTGTGTGTGTGTGTGAGAGAGAGAGAGAGAGAGAGAGAGAGACACAGAGAGAGAGAGAGAGAGAGAGAGAGAGCGCATAACCGAGAGATCAGTTAAATACCAAACCTGGTATTTTAAGTTTCAGCGTCTTCCAAGGTTTCGACACGATCTTCAAGAAAACCTCATCACCTCAAACTATCCTTTACAAGGGAAGCTTTATGCCATGTTTGATTTCCTCAAAAAAAGCTAACGTTTTTAATTAAATTAATTTTAAGATTTCCATAGAATGTATATCTTGAATTTTCTGCGAATAGGCTGAAGTTCCTGTTTATTTTGAATTATTTTTTAGACAAAATCACATTGCTAAAAATTTACGAGATATTCTTTGTTCGAATTTTCAAATACGAAATACTAATAATATTCGATATCGAACTACGAGAGAGAGAGAGAGAGAGAGAGAGAGAGAGAGAGAGAGAGAGAGAGAGAGACGAGGGGCGATACGCAGAAACGAAGTGGGTAAATACTTCAAGGAGCAAGTGTAATTATCTTACTTAATCCCCATCTTAAATAACCCTGTAAAATGACATTTTCGTTTCCTTAGTGGCACGTTACCAAGTGATATGTCTGCTGAATTTTCTGCAAACAACCTGTGAAATATGTTGTTCATTTATATAGCCCCATTTAACATCTAAGGTCGTTGTCAGTAGGTTTAAATCATTTTTGTTTTCTTAAAGCACACACACATTCGCTCTCACATACATACTTCTAGACTCTGTGGGGGGTAGGGAATATTTCTGGCTAAAGAAAAATTCCCTGCCCCAACCGGGAATCGAACTCGGGACCTCCGGGAGAGAACACAGCTCGCTGATCACTCGACCACGGAGGCAGTCACATGTTCGATTCTTTTGTTCCCTTTCGTTACCAACAAAAATCTGTGATATTAATATCCAAGTATCGTTTCTGTACATTGTATGCAACCATTCGCATCCTGCTTAATTCGTTATCACTTTTAGACAAACATAAACGTAAAGTAGATGAGTGACTTATACAGAGAAATATAGCATTTGCGAATTTATAAGGGGAGAATAAACCGCAGTCACCTATTTTACAGTAAGCGGAGGAGGTATTTTATTCCATCCAAACATGTTGTGTCTAATTTTCATTGGAGGGACGCCCTTTGATGTCGACTGAACTCGAAAAGAAAATAATTTTAAGGTCCGTGGGTGCATATACCAACAGTAAAACAAAGACGTTATATCGGATAAATATAAAAATTCATGGTTGAATCCCGAATTCTTTAAGCGCCTGTTACCAACATTTTCCATATTTTATATATTTTCCAAAACGGCTAATAAGTTGTATTAAAACAATGTGCGACATACGGTCATGTTCTATAAAATATGGCTTAAAAGTTTCTTCAAAATAAGTCTTCATTTTGATAGAATTATGTATTCACGGATAAACTGTAAAGGACTGAATTTACTGTACGTTTACTTGAATCGCACATTAAGTAGTATAAAATTATGACCATAACAATTTCCAGGATATTCGTTGCTATCGGGTTGAACTTTCAATAATGATATCACAAATTCATTCCATTTTAAATATCCGTTTATCATTGTCATAAAATGTATGCAATTTCTAAGCCAGTGTAGAGCGACCGCTTTTTACTTTCTCTACACGTACTATGTACATAGTGTATAGAGAAAGTATTGCATTCAACCCAAAAATTAGATACCGATATTTCGCCGGAAATTCTTGTTTTAGGCCCCCCTGAATTAAAAAAAAAAATTGGAAAAAGGCCCGTGTGTGCGTGTGTCTGGACGGCATAGCTCAAAAACGAAAAGTCCGTTAAATACCAAACTTGGTACTTCAGTTCATTATCTTCCAAGGATGTGACGCGAAGATTTTCAAGAAAATCCTCCCACCCCAACTACCCTTTATATTGAACTTTTTTCGAAAATTTTGATTTTTTCAAAAATGGCTCTAATGATTTTGTATAAAATATCGTATATGAAAGATATTTATCTGAAAAATAAAATGTATATCTTGAATTTTCTGGTAATAGCCTATGAAGACTACTTTATCCTGGATGAATTTTACGGAATTTTTCATAACTCTCAAACCATAAGAGATAGACAAAAACTTTCCTACCAGAAATGTAGAGCTCGATAAAACACAAATTTTTTGTTATATACATTTTTTTCGTGCAGTGGATAGTTTTTGAGATACTCCTTGTTATTGGTTTCAGCTTTCAACAGCGTATACTTTTCTCATACGGGAATTTGTCAACTCCTGTCCATACAAACAAAGGAACTTCAGTCACATAGCAACCAGCTTTTGACTAATACTTTAGCCTTGCTACTCCCTTTTTTTCCTTCTACTTGCATGGAAACAGGTATTAAGACTATTTCTGCTATTTTTTTTTCTCGATTAGCATGAAGTAGATAGAAGCATAAACATTTTAACAATATTTTGTTGCAGAGATGTAGAGAAAATCAAGTGAATGGAACACATCAGATTTTTTTTTAACGATCTGGCATTCACTTCAGCCTTGTGTGTTTCCCTTTACATACAGCAAAGTCTGTAATGACGCTCATCTCGATTAACATGAGCCAGTTGGAAAAATAATTTTTGAAAGAAAATTATGTAAAACATTAAAACACTGATTGTGGATCGAGAAAAGAATGTTAATGTACGTCAAACTTTGTTTTTAAACAATTCTATTTATAAACTTGCTAAAATTTACTCTACCACTCAAAGTAGAGTAAGTACCGCATTTCGGTCTCTTAAAGGCTGACATCGATATTTTATCGTAATAACAGGTTTTGAGGCGCTCCAAAATAATGTTCCTAGGAAGAAGCCCGACTGATCTTTATAGTAGTTTTCAAACGAATTGATTTTTATTGCCAAACTGGGTTTAGAGATTCGATGAAAGTAGACTATATTTGTTCTCAGATTTATTAAAATGAACCATAAAGGTGAACATTACATATGCATGTAGCTTTCAGGCTAAATCTTGAAGGCTTGACATGACTCATGTACTTATCTTATATTGTTGGACGTGACCAAACAACAGAGTTAGTCATCTACCCTGGATGCTCCATTATCTTGGGCTTGGGCTTGGGCAGGTCAAAGATCTCAAAGACTCACTTCAATGGCAATTAAACAAAATCGACCCCTTGAAATCCAAATGTTTTGGTTTGCTCTGTAGTTCGTTATTACACTTACATTTGTAGCATACCATTTCCATATTTTAATTTACTGTGGTTATTCAAGGAATACACGTGAAGGTCCATTTGGGTTGCATGTCTTTTTTCCTAGCGGTTAGTCGCCCTCCGTGGTGCAATGGTTACCATGCTAACTTCATATACCCAAGGTCGCGGGTTCAAACCCGGCGGAGGACGATGGATTTTTTCGGAAGGGAAGTAAAGCTGTGGGTCCCGTGTGGTAGATTTACGGCACGTAAAAGAACCTCAAGCCTGATACGAGAGCAAAATTACGCGATCTTTCACGCCCAGTATAGAATGGGACGCTGAGAACCAAAGCAGTTAAAGAGCGTCCATAAATAACAGGCCATTTCATTTCCTAGCGGTTCCAAAGTGCAGCGCTTTCTTTAAAAAAAGAAAAGACGCTATGGAGATGTAATACTTGAAACTCAACCCCCCACATTTCCTAAGCACGGGTTGAGGGCTTTATCTTTATTCAATTAATCTATCTTCTAACAGATGCAGCTACCGAATTCGCTCCCACGCGAGAGTATAACCGCGTAAACGCATAGAGTCTTCAAGGCAGTAATATAAAGGCTCTTGTGACTATCCTAGCCATTGCTGGTTTTGGTGCACTAAAGAAATAATTATAACCAGGACTTAAACTGCAAATATCGTAAACAACTTGATAGTCAACAAACAAAGACATGTAACTAATTCCAAATTCTGAATGTATGATTTAAAACAATATTTTGGAACTTTAGATAGAGTGTTCGATCTATGCACTTGCAAAATTAGGAGCTGCGACGCCGTTTTTATGGTTTTCTACGCATTAGCAACTTTTGGCTCAAAATCTAATTATTACCACATTGAAATTTTGGTTCCAAATGTTCTCTTTAAATTCTAATAAAATATGTTATAATAGCTAGAGCACCATTGTCTTCTGATAATGGCACGCACAAACCCTGAGTCTGTGTGAAGAGAATTGTTTTATCTCCTTATAAAATCCATGTACGTATTTAACTACATAGAGTCGGCAGCCGAAGTATTGTTTTCCACACAAAATTCGATATCTAGATTTTGGAAACACAAACACTGGATTTCTTTGAACCCAAAGAAAACACCTTCAGAGGAAGGACCAACGGTGAATGGGCACACTCTTACGAAACCACACCACCTTCGCATTTTCGTCCAGCAGCTTTTAAGAGTGAAAGATGAAGATTTTCGGTAAAATCTCCAACTGCAAATTCCTTTACAAGCAAAATTTATTTTTATTTTCTAATAACAGATTCGAAAGATTTTTATTAAAATGTCAAGTTTGCGATATTGAGATGAAAAACAAAATGAGAGGTCTTAAACGCTATGTGGATCGCCTCGGAAGTCTCGTTCATTCGCATATACTTTTGGTTAACTGAGCAACCATAGAGACGGACCAAAGCTTGCTACAGTAAAAATGTAGAACTGATGAAAATAAAAAAAAAATCTGATGTGTTCCATTCACATGATTTTCTCTAGCTGTTCCGCAAACAAACTTTTGTTACAAAAGACTTTCTTTTTTCTAAATCATGATAAACATTAGCAGAATTGTCTTATTGCTTGCCTCTTTGTAAGTAGAGGGGAAATAGGGGAATGCACTAGACTAAACGATAGATAGCTCCATGGCACGACAGCTCACGGGGAGCCTTGGCCTACCGCCCGGCCGCTGCGTCCCCCATCTCGGTCCACTACAGACGTCATGGATGGGGTGCAGTATTGGAGGGTGAGACGTGGTCAGCGCCTCGAGACCCTCCCGGCCGGTTAATGCGGTCCTCACGACCTGGAGCCGCTACTTCTTCATCAAGTAGCTCCTCAATTGGCCCCCCAGGGACCTCACGAGGCTGAGTGCACCCCGGTCCAGGTCTCCCAGCGGGGGAAAAATCCCCACTGGGGATCGAACCCAGGTCTCCCGCTTGGTAGGCAGCTGCGCTACCACCGCGCTAAGGAGACGACCAAACGATAGATAAATCTCTTAAAAACCGGTCGCTACTTGAAACAATTAAAATTCGGTTCTCTCCGCTTGCTAGGGGTAAATAACAAAGACGGAAAGAAAGATGACACCCTGTTTGAGAAAAAAATAAGTAGCTTAAAACAAACTAATAACTCGGAAAATCACGAAAACGGCTAACCCAAAAAAAGTATATGGTATAAATTGTATGTTGTAACCAGATCTTGCACATTACATGTGTAATAAGCTTTTGTCTGTCTCTTACAGTCTATGTAGCTGTTCCAAATACAAACTATTCTTTCAAATGATCATTCTTTTATCTACATCATGCTAATCGAGATAAACATTAGCAGATTTGGTCTTATTACTTGTTTCATCACAAGTAGAAGGGAAATAACGGAATGCACTAGACTAAAGCGATATTCAAAATCTTTCAAAAGCTGGTCGCTATGTGAAACATTTTAGGTTTGCTTCGCTTTGCCCCGTTTGAGAAAAGTTAGGTAGTTTAAAACTAAAACCAATAACAAAGAATATCTCAAGGAGGTCATTTCTACAACAAAGAAAAAAATCTGATGTGTACCATTCACATGACTTTCTCCATATCCCTGCAACAAATAATTCTTAAAAAGCTTATACTTTATGCTAATCAGAAAAAATTAGCAGAAATAGTCTTATTACTCGCATCCTTGTAAGTGGAAGCGAAATAAGGGACAACCGTAGGTTAAAGTGATAGTCAAAAGCTGGTTGCTATGTCAATGAACTTCCTTTCTTTATATGGATAGGAGTTGACAAGTTCCAGTATGAGAAAAGTATACGTTTTTCATAGCAGAAACCAAAAATAAGAAATGTCACAAAAAAGACGAACTCCACGAAAAAAATGTATGCAACATAAATTGTGTGTTTTAATGTGCTCTACATTTTTTATGAAGTAAGTTTTTCTCCATCTCTTACGGTTTAGCAGTTATTCAAAATTTAGTAAAATTCATCCAGAATAAACTACTCTTCAGAGGCTATTCCCAGAAAATTCAAGATATACATTTCATTTGTTAGGTAAATATGTTTAATATCCGAAATTTTAATCAAAATCGTTACAGCCATTTTTGAGAAAATCAAAATTTTCGAAAAAATTTCCATGTAAAGGGTAGTTGGGGGTGGGGGGATTTTTCTCAAAATCTTCTTGTCGCATCCCTGGAATATACTAAACTTAAATACCAAGTTTGGTATTTTACCCACTTTTCGTTTTTGAGTTATCGTGTTTACAGACACACGGACACACACACACACGGATCTTTTTGTGAAAATGCTTTTTTTGGATATTGGGGACCCTAAAACATATATTTCCGGTGAAATCTCGGTATCGAATTTTTGGTGGAGTGCAATACTTTCTCTACACACTATGTACATAGTGCGTATGGAGAAAGTAAAAATATATGTTATGACAAATTATGTGTTTTAACGAGATCTACATTTTTTGTATATTAAGTCTGTGTCTCTTTACGGTTTGGCCGTTATGCAAAATTCAGCAAAAACCATCCAGAATAAAGAGGTCTTCAGAGGCTATTCCAAGAAAATTCAAGATATACATTTTATTTATGTCAATATTTTTAACACGCGGTATTTTAATCAAAATCATTAGAGCTATTTTTGAGAAAAACAAAATTGTCCATTTAAAGGGTGGTTTTAGTAGGGGGGATCTTTTCTTTAAATCTTCGTGTCGCATACTTGGAAGATGCTAAACATAAATATCAAGTTCGGTTTTATACGGTCTTTTCGTTTTTGAGCTATTCTGTTCACGGACACACATAAACGGACCTTTTTCTAAAAATTATTTTTTCAGAACTCTGAGACCTCAAAACATATTATGTCCGGTAAACTCTCGACGTCAAACTTTTGGGTGGAATACAATACCTTCTCTACTGACTGTGTGCATTGTATTGCATACCTGCTAGAGAAAGTAAAAATGTTGTTCTTGTATTCAGGGGGTCTCAAAACATGTATTTCCGGCGAAATCTCGGTGTCGAATTTTTGGGCTGAATACAATAACTTCTCTATCCACCACGTATATTGCACATATGTGTGAGAGAAGTTAAACATGTGTTAAGTAACATCTTCGTACCCTAATGGGTCGCCCTCCGTCGTGTAATGGCTACCATGCTAACTTTATAGCATGGTAAGGTTCAAACCCGGCGGAGGACGATGTGTTTTTTTTTTTTTTTTTTTTTTTTTTTTTTTTTTCTTCAGGCGTAAAAATCCTTAGCATGGCTTCCTTCGGAATGGAAGTAAATTCGCTGGTTCCGTGTCGTAGATTTATGGCACGTAAAAGAACCTCAAGCCTCATAGAGAGGCCTCGGAGCAAAATTAAGCGGTGTTTTACGCCCAGTATAGAATGAGAGGCTGAGAACCATAGCAGTTAAAGAAGGTCCATAAATAAAACTCCCAGGTTTTCTTTTACCCTAATAGGTTTTCGAAACATTGGTTGTGTTGTGTTTCATTGAGCGAAGTTTAGATTGATAATGAATATTTGAACTTGCAGGATTCACAAGGAAAAATAAATGGATTAAAGCGTACCAGGTACGTAAATACTTTAATCGCGATTGAAGAAACATTTTATATGAATCTAGTAAACGGATGCCTGCGACATAGTAATGGATAAAGACAATTCTGCAAATGTGCACATCAGGTAAATAACTCATTTCAATACACAGAGGGAAAATTCTATTTTTATATGTACCTGCTTCTATGCTTCTGTTGCACTCCACAGCAGCTTGAGTAAGGTAACAACTGCCTCTCCCATTTAACAAAACTTTCTATTCTACTCCCAGCAATACTGCTTTATACTTCTCTCGAAGACGTTCCTATAAGGGTCGGGTTTATAGCAGACATACGAAAGGTTAAAAAGGCAATTTCTAGTAAACAAATAACCCACTTGGAGTGACTGGGGGGAAAGTAATTTCTTCAACTCCCTTAGCTGATAAACGCCAGCTTTAAAATCAAGCATCCGTTTTGAATAGTGAGAATAGACTGTAACTCCAACTCGCAATCCTCGTTAAGTAAGAGAAAACAGCGACATACCAGAAGCGTTTTCGCAATGGTATGGCGCCATCAGAAAAATGACGTAGCGAAATCTGCCTTCATAGTCCTGCTTACTACGGCGAGCAATTGCAAAATATGCCATACTGGACGACTTCGCAAATTCGCTTAACATTAAAATCTGCTCCTTTAATGAGCGGCTGTTAGACAAATACTTAAAGAGTTGACATATCTCTAAGTTTTGAAACATCCGTTTTAACAGATTTTCGCCTAAAGCATGCGTTACTTCCAAAATACTTGCAAGGAAAAAAAATGTTTAACATGAATGAAAATAACAGCTTTGCATTTTCGTTTTGCATGCCATAATATAAGTTAAGCTTTCTTCTCCTACATGCAGCTCCGGCCTGTGTCCCCATCCAGACCGGTTCTACATAAATATACAAACACATGCGCAATTATTTTGTGCTTCAAATACTTTCGTTAAGTGTGACTTTCTGGTAAAGCCAGTGTTCAAAATTGCGGCGTTATTTATTTTTTACTTATTCCTTTCTGCATCCCCTTGAAATACTGCACGCACAGCTTTAAGTCTGTCTCATACATCAACTAGCCAGTTTTCAGGATAGAAATTCTTTGAATTGGCACCAATCACAGTTGTTTAGCCTACTAGGTTGTTTTTTTTTTTTTTTTTTTTACTTTCTCCATACGCACTATGTACATAGTGTATAGAGAAAGTATTGCACTCCACCAAAAATTCGATACCGAGATTTCACCGGAAATATATGTTTTAGGGTCCCCAATATCCAAAAAAAGCATTTTCTCAAAAAGGTCCGTGTGTGTGTGTGTGTGTGTGTGTATGTATGTGTGTGTGTATGTGTGTGTGTGTGTGTCTGTGAACACGATAACTCAAAAACGAAAAGTCGGCAAAATACCAAACTTGGTATTTAAGTTTAGTATCTTCCAGGGATACGACACGAAGATTTTGAGAAAAATCCCCACACCCCCAACTACCCTTTACATGGAACTTTTTTCGAACATTTTGATTTTCTCAAAAATGGCTCTTAACGATTTTGATTAAAATTTCGGATATTAAACATATTTACCTGACAAATGAAATGTATATCTTGAATTTTCTGGGAATAGCCTCTGAAGAGTAGTTTATTCTGGATGAATTTTACTAAATTTTGAATAACTGATAAACCGCAAGAGATGGACAAAAACTTACTACACAAAAAATGTAGAGCACATTAAAACACACAATTTATGTTATATACATTTTTTTCGTGGAGTTCGTCGTTTTTGTGACATTCCTTATTTTTGGTTTCTACTATAAAAAACGTATACTTTTCTCATACTGGAACTTGTCAACTCCTATCCATATAAACAAAGGAACTTCGTTGACATAGCAACCAGCTTTTGACTATCACTTTAACCTACGGTTGTCCCTTATTTCGCTTCTACTTACAAGGATGCGAGTAATAGGACTATTTCTGCTAATTTTTCCTGATTAGTATAAAGTAAATAGAAGTATAAGCTTTTTAAGAATTTTTGGTTGCAGGGATATTGAGAAAGTCATGTGAATGGTACACATCATATTTTTTTTTTAGTTGTACGTTATCACCTCGACATACATTTTCCATCACTTGTTTTAATTGTTCCATTTATATACCACTTTTCACTGCGCGGTCCTAGCGGTGGCATTTCTCTTTGGATGATATTGCCTATAGGCTATGGTGGTAACTCCTGTACTGATATCAATGGGTTTCTATTACTTTCTCTACACGTACTATATACAGTGTATAGAGAAGGTATTGTAATGCACCCAAAATTCGATACCGAGATTTCACCGGAAATACATGTTTTGGGTCCCACGGAATCCACAAAAAACATTTTAAGGAAAAGGTCCGTGTGTGTATGTATGTGTATGTGTGTGTGTGTGTGTGTATGTATGTGTATGTGTGTGTGTGTGTGTGTGTGTGTGGGAGGGGGGACAGCATAGCTCAAGAACGATAAGAATGTTAAATAACAAACTTGGTATTTCAGTTTGGTACGGCCGCGCCGTGGCCTAGACAGCCCGAATTCGATCCCAACCGAACGCATGTGAGATTTGTGGTGGACAAAGCGGCGCGGGGGCGGGTTTTCTCCGGTTTCCCTCGCCATCACATCCCACCGGTTGTCCATCTTCATTCCATGTATCACCAGTGTCATCGCCTGCGGTGCCACAAGTAGTAAAAGCGGGCGTTAAACACTATCAAAAAAAGTTTGGTATCTTCCAAGGATTCGACACAAAGATTTTCAAGAAAATCGCGCACCCCAAACTACCCTTTACATGAAATTTTTTTCGAAAATTTGGATTTTCTCAAATATAGCTGTAACGATTTTGATTAAAATAACTTATATAACGTGTATGTTGAATTTTCAAGGAATAACCTCTGAAGACCTATTCATTCTGGATGACTTTTGTGTAACTGACAAACCATAAGATATACAAAAACTAACTACACAAAGAAAATCTCATTAAAACACACAATTTATTTCATGTACATTTTTTTTTCTTTAAGCGTTAACCGTTTTCGAGCTCTTCCGGATTATTGGTTTCAATTTTGGCTACTTAAACTTTTCTCAAACGCGAGTACATCTTTCTTCTCTTTTCCCGTTTATTCCTGGCAAGCAAAGAGATTGGAATTTCAATTGTTTCACATAGCGACCGGGTTTTAAAGGACGAGACTATCACCCTAGGCTGTGCGTTTTCTTATTTCCCTTCTACTTACAAGGAAGCTAGTAATACGATTAATTCTGCGTATGTTTACCTTGATTAGCATGACGTAGATAACAGACTACTGTTTTGAATAAAAGATTTGTTTACCGAACAGCTAGAGGGCATCATGTGAATGGAACACTTAAATTGTTACCCTTCTACTTACATGGAACCACGAAATAAGGACAATTTCTGTTAATGTTTTATCTCAATTATCATGAAATAGAAGAATAAGCTTTATAACAATAATTTGTTACAGAGACGTAGAGAAAGTCATGTGAATGAAACAGTCAGATTTTTTTTCTTATTTTTCATCTTAGTCATTAGATCACAAACAAATTCATACTTCCATAATCTGGGAAAGAGAGGGAATAATCTGGGCTACAGAAAAATCCCAACCCCTCAGCCGGGAATCAAACCCAGGACCCCTCGCACAGCAGGCAGGTGCTCTACCAATTGAGCTACGAGTCTCTTCAATTTCGCAGATCTGGGATACATAAGGTTTCAGATACGCAGTAACTTCTTTCTTTTCGGGGAATCCTATTAGCAGTCCACCCAAGCGGTATCACTGATAAATACAATATCGTCAGCAAGCAATTAAAAAAGATGACCCTTGACTTGAATATATAAACGCTGCCGCTTCTGCGTGCCATTCATGGGCCACTTGTTGAACCTCTCAGAGGACATATTGCAATCTTAGTTTACATATTTGAAGACACGTTCCATGTAATTTTGCGATGTTTATGCATTATACACACAAGCAAAGCAGAGTTGCCAACATTTTCCATTCCAAGGATAGTGCATTGAACTGAAAATGCTCGTGTTCTGGTCGTTTGGATCGTACGCTCGATTCTTTTTTCGATAAACTATATCGTTATTTATAATAGAAGTGAATATTTGTAATAACTCAAGAGTTTCACAGACAGTTTTTGAAATAGTCAGCTGCATTATAGGCTTTTAAAAACTCGGTATTATTCTTCCTGCCAATGTTACATAAATTATATACAATAAATTATGCTAACAAGTGTTAAACCAAAACTATCCACATAAGTTCTGCATTGTTATATGTTGGAAAAAATACACAGCGTGAGAGGTTGAATAAGTGCGAATATATGTATCAGCGTTTGAGGAAGATGTGGTCAAGTATTTGCAGCCTTTTCGCTACTTTCTAAAGCTATGTTCATGAGGAAAATTTCAGGGTGTTTATAAGATGGCTATATATTCTCTATCTCAGACGTCGGATTGTTTACGTAAGAGGTCACATTGTTGACCCTCCTCTGCCCTAGGCGCTTATAGGTGGTGTGATTTAAGTAATCACAGCAGGGACATAGCTCAGCGCCGTTCAAGAGTACTGGACCCTGAAATTTGTACTCCATTTATGACAATGCTATTAGTAAGCGGACAAAATGAGATCCACGTTGTTCCCTACTAAATGTAAAATTATTTGCACTTACTTACTGTAAACTTCATGCATTGTTTAACCACAAAATGTGCGAGCAGTTGCTGAACAGGTGCAATGCTATCAAGCGAAAACTCTTATGATATCTGTACAAAACAGCTAGAAAATTCAACAAAAATAAAATAAAGAAGGTTTACCGTGGGTTGTTATCAAAGTCTACTGTTGCTGTTCTAGGGCTGCAATTATCGTATTTCAAGCAAGTCGACACCTGTATGTCCTATTCACACAAATTATTGCACGTTTACACCCGGATCGTACATATTGGCAGCATTGAAGCAAAACCAAATACTATTCAGACCATGGCCTTGAAGCTTCCATTTGGCGAATTAAATGAACACTTAATTTGCACACTCAACAAACCAAAACATTCGGCATAAACCCGCATACACTTAGCAGAGTGCAGATTTTCTTTTGAGTAACGCCCTAAAACGCTACTGATATTTAAAATTGCGGAGAAATAAATTCAAGGGCCTTGGAAATGGGGCGCTAACGAAAAATTCAGCAAATGGTGGTTAGTTCTTACTTGCAATTTTTTTTTTTTCTTCAGATCAAACCGATTTTCACTAAGCTTTCGCGAACTACACTAAAATAACGTATGTAATTAAACGCGTATATATAAACTAAATTTGTTAGTAATCAGAATTCGTAATTTTGAACACAACTTTGGGCATTGATTGCATACGAGATCTTTAACTGGTAAGTTTGTTATTCTGCCCTTAAAACCGCTTTGTAGTTATTGGTGTATTATAACATTTTAGGGCCCTAAGCCGCAAAGTTTAGCCCAAGGTGGAGGGCCCTCAGTCGCAAAGCGTAGCCGAGAGAGGTACCTCTAGGTAAGGGGAGGAGCGGTTGCGGCCACAACTGCTGAGCGACGACAGGACGTAGACGCGTTATCTGTGAAGCTAATATTCCAATGATTCCAAGAAGAAATCAAAACCTCGGCAATATAGTGGATTTCAAATCTGAACATGTTAAATTTTTCAACACTTTCAAATCCGTGTAAGTTAACCAAAATTCATAATATGAAAAATACTTAAAATTGCCAAAATCTATAAACGTTTTTTTCTTTCTTTATTTCAAAACGTACTATTTTCTACCATTTAATTTGAAGCAGGTAGTTTTTAAGGTTGTATGAGGTTTTCCGTTCTGCGTTAACCTTTCGAGATATATGGAATTATTCTGTAAATGGTGCATTTCGGAATGAATATTATAATTATGGTTTTGAGAATCTCAGTAATCTAATGTGTGAAGAGGGAGGGGACGATAAACGATTTGAATACTCAGTAAACCGCCATTTACTTTTATTTTGGCAACACGGACAGAATTTTGAAGACGGGCTCAATTCACACGAAAAACAAGGGCTGATATTACTTGTCAGTAATTGGCAATGTAGTGTTAACATAACTACAAATGAGCCGCGTTTACAGTGCGATCCTTCACTTCAACAGGATCGTATTACGGTGTCGGCTCAATTCAAACTGTCGGCTTTTCAAACCCCACGTGAACGAAACAAATATTAAAATAGTGCAATTGGTTTCAGTTCTCAGGAGCCTTCCAACGCTATATTTTCCTCTAAAATGTTAGTTGTTAATTAGAAATATTAAGAGGACCTTGAAAGTATGTATTAGTATTCTAAAAAGCACATTACAAGTTCGGAAATGCCCAAATTTAAATGGAACATGCCTCCCTGCATTTTATAAACATTGCAAACTAGTTACAACGGGTTCATGCATGAGAAAGTGTAGATACATTAACTTAAAGTAAGGCTGCAACATCTCAACCTCTCACCTATACGTCAATAATATCCAGAGGTACAGAGTTCTATAGTAGCACAGTAAGATTTCAAGGAAACCTTCCACTAATAAAGTCAGTAAGTCAGCATATATGAAAGTAGTAACAGCCTTACATGAAAACCACGTGGCAATTTCAATAAAATACTCAAATTTTCAGATAGGTGCTTCCCTAATACAGAAAGTTGCCATTTTGAAGTCTACAATGAATAATCTTGGGAGTAGAAAGTTATAGGAGCAGCAAGTTTTCACTAAGTGTTAGTAGTATCCTTCCGGAACTATAAATTGCATCCAACATGGTCGGCACTTATAGGGTATCCTAGCAAATTTGCAAAATATGTTGTGGTGAATAAAAAAAAAAAAAAAAAACCACGAAGGCAAATTATGTACTACCTCCAGAATCAAATTATTTTTTTTACTAGCGTACTCTTTAGATTTAATTTAAAAAATTAAGTAAACAAAAAACTGGAGGGTACCGTTGCTCATTTTCTCACTGCAAGAGCATCAATACGCATCCGCCAGACTTCGTGTTCCTGGAGCTGCACCCTGCTGCCCCCTCCACCAAACGATACAATATCCGACCACGTGCGAGCTAAAACTTGGCAATAAACAAATAAACTGTCTTCTGGCGCACCAACACACAAATTCACAATGATGAAAATTGAATCTTGTCTCAAATAAACAGCAGGAAGGAACACTTATTCCACATAATTTCTCACTCATTGTGACTCCAAAATTGTCTGCTACACTATGGCGCCATGCATATTTTGTATACACCCTCATAGGGGTCAATCTTTAACAATTTTTATTGCTCAAACCTTTTGTATTAGATTTTGTTTTAATATTCCAGACTGCTTAAACCTACAGAAGTTCTAGACTGATAAATTGATAAAAAATGATAAAGGTACATTTAACTAAGAAATTTTAGACACAAACAATTAGTTTATAGTCCTAAAATTGGAAGGAAAAGAAAATATTTTGGAGGAGGTTTTACCTTGTTTTTTCTCTTCAACATGTAGCTTCGAAACATTTTCCATTATGCGAGATTTTCCCAATTCCGTAGAATCCATCGTGGCTATTGATCCTTCTTAGGTATCCATGTGTAACGAAATTTTGGCGAGTATATAACTTTCCCTAACGTTCTTACAGGCACTCTTACAGTGGGTGAAGTACTTCAAAAGTTTATGTTTTCTCAGAAGCCTTTTCACTAACATAAGGAGCACTAATTCGACTTTTCTAAGTAGAATTCTTTTTTTTTTCTTTCTTTCTTTCCTATACGATTTGCCGAAACTTAAACCCCCACAGCGCTGATGACCTTTTTCTCTATATGCAGTTTAAACGCCATCCATTTCCTTTAGCAGTTAAGCCCGCGCAGGAAATGCCAAACAGCAAAGCCATTTTGGTCAATAATAATCAACTCGGACCTAGAAATTATCACACAAACACTCAATAGAAAAACCACGGCAGTATCACTCAGGTTTTGTCTCGGCTTTAGAAAATAGGTTGCATCCTCCAACGAAGAACGTAAATATACGTGGCACAGTGCGCTCATGCAGCAGTTGGCCTCTGGAATGCTCGTCACGGTCTGCCGTTTCACCACCTGCCTCTCGAACTCGAACCAGGGGAGTAGGCGAAGCAGAAAGGAAAGATTCGCAGCGTACCCACCAGATGGCAGGTTGTAGTAGACGCTGCATTACACGTTCGGCGTGGGGGCTGATCGACGTACCCACCACATTACTGGATGACGTCACAGAGTCGTCGCGCGCTTTTGTCTTTTACGCGAAGATTTTGCCAGTATGTGTGTAAAGTGCGCGCGCGTTTGCGCCGCCATAACTGGAAAATATCCTTCCTTACCGGCGTCTATCATTGGTCATCACTATTTTTATCTGCAGCAGTGTTTTAACAGACATTTCGAAGACACTTTTAAACCCTTCATTTATTATCTCTGTTTACATTCATTACATTGGTCAATATGTATTCTGCGGTAAAAAGGAAAATATGTGGCGTTTATGGAAATCAGTGCGCTGATTTTAAAAAATTAAGTCCGTTTTTAATTATTTATCTAGTTTTTATATGTGCATATATGTCTATGGTGGTACATTCATTCAGCTTATGCAGCTTACTGCTACGTTTCAGTATGTTATTCTAAACCTGTTGTTGAATGTCCTCATAATCGGCTCACTTCCATCCTCTCTTATCACCCAGCTGTTTTTTTTTTTATAATCCCAGCACTTATCGGTTTGTTCTGTAAGTCACGTCTGTCTTCTTGAGGTATTTATGTTTACTTTTGAAGCTATCACAGATAGATCTCAGCTTTAGTTGAACTGCAATCTTGGGTTAATACGCACGTTCGTCTTCTATGTGTAGTGCTAAAATAAAGTTCGGGTATGACTTGCACATTACCATTACACAGCAGTCAATGTCTACAAAGACCTCAGAAGGTTTGTTAAATTCGTTAGTGCTACTTTTTGACGGGAAAGAAAGGTAAATAGACTCAAAATAAACAAAACTTTATTACTGATATTTCTAAAAGAAAGCTGGTCATTAGGATAAGTCGTTTACACCTAAAATTGCATGTAACAATACCGTTTGCAAACCAATGATATGGAGAGAGCAGCAGAAATACCATGAGGATTGTTATTTTTGCATACGCAAAATTGCTGGCTACAACAAAAAATGAGCAGGAATTAAATAGCCAAATCTGAACTCAGCAGCATGGTCAATTCCTCATGGACCCGAATTACCCATATATACACCAGCAGCAGACCAAGCCAGGTGGCTCAGGCGTTTCGTCTGGGACTGACATTCGGGAGGTCGTCGGATTGTTCCCCGCGGCTGAAGTTTCAACCCATGGGTTTTTCGGGGCTTTCCTAGGTCACTAGGCAAATGCTGGAGAGAATCCGTCATCCCCCCGAACTTCCTGTCCCTTCATTTCACCCAAACCGTTTCTTCAGGCTTGTAAGTGTCGACGAGGACTGCGGCAGAAACGTCATTTCGTGGTAGTGATTGCGCTCTGGAAATACAACTCTCGGAGGCGAGGTAGCGTCAGTGATTGTCTGCGGACTCAGGTGGTCTATCCGGGACTGAGCCATGCGCTCCTGACGCTCCCCGCGTCGAGATAGAAACTGCCTTGAACTGCACGACGGCTCTCTTCCTGTCCGGATGCTGGCCGTCATCTGAAATTACACTCATCTCATCTTACCTTCAGGGGTCTGACGACGCCCAGTGTGGAATACCTTTCCGTAACACACACACACACACACAACACCACCACCACCACCACCAACAGACCTCAATTTTAGCGAATCTGAAAGCAAGCTACGTGACTTCCGACAATGGGTTGCTTTCTCATCCAGAAGAATTTGACAATTCACCATAATATTATCTGTGTAAAGTTAGTTCAGTCCTGATGTCAACACATGGGAGGGAAGGGAAGAGAGAGAGAGAGAGAGAGTTACTGAAGCAAAAGAACGTTAGGCTGTTGATTGGTTCAGGGAAGGTAATGGGTGTTAACTTTTACGTGGATGCATATTGTAACAGCCTCCTAAAAGTACAGTAATGTAATAGTTTTCAGATCACTGCTCTGCGCGAGTTAGTTTCGGAGAGAAAAGTATGCAAATGCTTCGATTCTTATAAAAGGTAATAGTACGACATTTTATCCATATCCGTCACATACCAAGCAGATGGCTCTGGGTTCGTGAATTCTGAAAGGAATATTTACAACAGACGTACACATTCTATAAAAAAATATAGATTAGACAGAAGAAAAATTAATGTGAAAATTAAGTATCGTGACAATGAGTGTGGTGACTTGGTCATTGGTCTGTTACTAGGACGACAGAGAGGATACACTGAATTACGTTGTTTCTTTGCGATTGGAATAGCGAGGAACAAACGTTAGGAAACCGACCAATGGTTGAGAGGCAGCAACTGGAACCTGGATCAAAAATGTTACTGATGTACCTCTTGTTGATCGTCAACATATTATACTCCATCCATTATACATAAAACTTGGCATGATTGAACAACTCGTAAAAGCACTGACAAAGTTGCCCTTGCTAGTACCAGGTACTTATGCACAAAGTTCCCATCATTGTCACAGACTAAAATCAGATAGAGAGTATTTGATGCGCCATATATAAGGAAATTCGTTGACGAAAGATGCTAATATTACCAGCTGTATGAATGAAGTTGAAAAAGATGCGTGGAATGGATGCTACATTTCCTCAAGTCACATTTTGACTACCTCCCATAGAATTTCGTAGCTACCAGTGAAGAACATAGTGAAAGTTTTACCAAGACTCGAAAGATGTTGCAGGACCTTATCAGGGACGTTGGGACGTACATATGTTGTTGCTTTTTTTAACCGTGGAGGGTACATCTGATTTTTTTTTTTTTTTTTTTTTACTGTGGAGGGGAAAAATGCATTACGCATTCAACCCCCAACCGAAGTCCAATGGCTGGGAGGTTATGTGGGACTCTCCGCTTCCTCATGCGGCATACCCACTAAAAAAAACCTCCACGTTATAACAGTAGTTTGTTGTGAATTTCGTGGCTTAGCGCGGTGGCACAGAACCGGCGGCGACGGCGGAGATCGTGCCCAGTGCACTCGGCGGTGGTGGTGTTGGTACCACAGTAGTCGCCCTAATAAGGGCAACCCTGACGCCAAGGCAGCTTCCAAGTCAGCTTGGTCCTGCAACTCCAGGCGAACAAGCGGCGTTGGCCCCCGGTCGCAGTAATGCGGGTGGCCCTCAAGCAAAAAGGCCACCGCGACTGCGCGGCGGTGAGAAGATGCCGGGTGGAAAGGTCCCGAGGGACCCCCCGTACCACGACACTGAACCGGGGCGATGGCGGCGTGGACTTTGGCGGAGGCGTCGGTGCTGGCGGCAACTGCGGCTGCAGTTGCGGCGAGACTGCGGTGGCGGCCGGCGGCGAAGCAGGGCTTGCCGTGATCAGTGGCGTCGGAGATGCTGCCTGTTCGGCTGCTGCCGGGGAAGAGGCGACGTTTGCTGCCTTAGCAGCGGCGGCTCTGCGGGGTCTCTTCTTCGCCATGTGTACAGCTCGGCTTGTGGTTTATCAGGAAACATGCGAGTCAGTTGAGAAATTCAATGCTATGCCGGTATGTTGCCATGGTAGCTCAGTGGAAGAGCAACCGGCTAGAGACCGGAAGATTCGTGGCTCAAATCCTGGCTATGGCACTGCATTTTTCAGTCTGACTCTGCTTATCTAAAGTTTAAGTAGTTTAAAATTGAAATCAATAAGAGGGAATATGTTGGAAAAGATTAACTCTGCAAAAAATATACATGACATAAGTTGTGTGTTTTAACGAGATCTATATTTTTATACAGTAAGTCTTTGTCTATCTCTTACGGTTTACACATACACAAAAGACATCCAGATTGAGGAGTACTTCAGAAGCTATTCCAAGAAAATTCAAGATACAAAATTTGTTTGTCATGAACATGTCATAAACATACAGTATTTTAATGAAAATCGTCTGAGACATTTTTAAGAAAATAAAAATTTTCGAAAAATTTTCCATATGAAAGGTCATTGGAATGGGGAATTTTCTTGAAAATCTTTGTGTCGCATCCTTTGAAGTTACTGAACTTAAATAACACGTTTGGTACCTAACGGACTTTTCGTTTTTGAGCTATGCTGCCCACAGACTTGTTCATACACACACGGAATTTTTTTCTAAAAATGTCCTTTCTTTATTGAGGGGTTCTCAAAATATTGTATTTCCCTTGAAATCTATGTATCGAATGTTTTTCTGGAATACAATGTCCCCTCTATATACTATGCAGGTTGTACATTTGTGCTAGAGAAAGTGAAAATTGGGTTGCATACTTTAGTGAGCTCTGTGTTTCTCTCGTAACAAGTTGTTGCTTATCACTTATATTATTGTTTCTTAGTTATATAATCATTGAAAGTAAAGAGGTGGTTATAGCCCATTCTCAGACAATTTCCATGGTGTTGTCATGTTAAGTCTCAAACGTGCAGCATTTTAATTAGAAGTGTTTACATATTTTTGAGAAGACTCAAAATAATAGGTTCTTCCATGAAAACTTTGGTACCACGCTGAGGAAAATTTTCACATCCTTGAAAGCTACAAAACCTAAATATAAAGTTGGTATTTATTTTCATCAAACAACTTAGGGCATTATTTGCGCTCTCTCTCTCTCTCTGTTTCTTTCTCTCCTTCACCCTCGTTCTCCTTCCCTCCCTCCCTCCCCCTCCCTCCCTCCCACTCTCTCTCATTCAATGAATTTCAATTTTTGACACCAATCCGATATTCTGCCTCTGTTTCACTGTTTCTGACATGTTCACCTAATTCAAAGAAAGCTTGTTTGATCTTTCAACTGCAGTTTGTTCTAGATTTCCGTGCAACAAAATTTCTAAAGCAGACACAATTTTTGTTATGCTCAAAACGTTCCTTAAGATTTGAAACCAATTCATCAGTGTATGGAATATAAACACATAATCTGAAGTACGATTGGCCCTCTTCACCTGTTTACCTGCTAGCACTTGAATTTTGCGTTCAGAATGAACTGGAGTTTTCATTATGTTCGAACATAAATAAAAGGTTTAGAGAAATTCTTCAGCAGTATTATTTCTGAAAGCTTCCAACTGCTTTATTACATCACTGACATATTATAAAGCAGAGCCAAGATCTTGCTCGGGATTTTGCAAGTAAGTTGAAAAGCTGAGAATGAAATACGGAAGCTTTTCACATACCAATAGTGAGACGAGAAAGGAACTCTTCTCTATGAATACCTGTAGTTGTGATGCAATCATCGAAATAGAGTTTTCGCTTATGAAAAATCCTGGAGGTTTTGAACAATTGGTTCCTGGAAACAACAAATTAATATTTTAATGTACTAATTCTTCCCGCTGTTTTTGTAATTGAATTAAGGCAAGGGACGCCTATTGGAAGATAGCTTGTTCTTAAAACTACATGAGCATAAGTGTGTTTAATAGAGTAATTAGCTTATTGTATTTGTATACATAGATGTCAACATTGGCAAATAATTTCAGCTAGCAAATTTCTCTCTTCAACTAACTGTGTCGTTGATCCGACACAACAATTTGGTGAGAGCATCTTGGGAATCGATAGCGGGACAGAATCGATGTTTGCGCAGCATGGTATATAGTTGTGTTGACAATGCAGTGTGCACGTGTGATACTAATAGGAGGAAAATGGACCAGTAGTTGCGTGGTAGACTGTGATGTTTTCACTAGCAGTGGAAGGCGATTGAGGTTGGGTGAGTGGTAAACATAAATACTACTGATTTACGGGAACTAACAATTTTAATATTTACATACATTCAATTGCTGTTATGCAACAAGTCATCAGCATCCGTTTCATTTTCTCTCAATATACACAGATTACAATGCACAACAACATACACTCGTAACTTCTCAAATGTGAATCGTCTCCGATTGGCACATAAACAAGGATTACATTGTGAAGAACTTCGCTCCACATCACAAGATGTGATTGGAGTAAAAATGAAATAGAACACATTATTGACTATTGGGTAAGACACTCCATCAGCAATTATTTTTGTAGCAACACTTCTTAGCACATTTTGTATTTCAAGCATTATTGAAAACCCGACATTTTTTCTTCACTGTCTTCACTTTTTTTTTCACACAGTCTAAAACAGGTGTCACAGGTCTCGGATTAATTGCTTGCACAAGTTCATCAACAGCTTTCAGAGCTCGAGTCATTTCAACATTCGATGTTTCCAAATTTGTGTTATTGTCGTAGATATATCTGCAAAGATCTTCTGTATGAATTGCAAATCTTCATGCAATCCATTTGAAGAAAGAGACTTTACAATCTTGATTGAAGAGCATGCACTATCCTCAATTACCATTTACATCCTCAATATTACAGTATTATTACTGTATTTAATCATCTGTAAAACAGTATTGTAATATACAGCAGAGTATACTGCTGCGTCGAGCCACATTCCCAACGCGGACCCAAAAGATGTATTTCCGGTGAAATCTTGGTATCAAATTTTTGGGTGCATTACAATGCCTTCTCTATACATTATGTACATAGTGCGTGTAGAGAAAATAGTAATGCGTTTATTCTACTACTGGTTTTTGGACAGAAAATAATCACACCATTTTCAATAAAACATTTGAGAAAGAGACTAGGGACTCCCCTGCTCATATACCAGGGATATATATATATATATATATATATATATATATATATATATATATATATGTTTGAAATATGAATATAACTTTTAACCACGATAACTAATGAGTTAACGCAACGCTTCAGAAAACATGACTTTGCTTCATGTGTGCAGAATTTTACTAGGAAAAAATGACTAAATATTTCTAATCGGGTACCGTATGAGGGTAAACCTTTCCTACGTTATTATACAACAGTTCAGCAACTATAGATGTTACAATGTATATACTACGTAATATTTACCATGTCAGCCTTATTTGTAGTAATATCTGCCAATTTTATTGCTTATGCAATCTCAACGATTGCATATGTTTTCGATGATAGTAGGGCAATGCTCTATTGAATATAAGCAAGAAATGTAATTCAAGCAGTGAAACGAAAACATTTTATTTGTAGTTCTTGTGCATTTTTACCTGTTTATAAAATATACCGTTTTGTTTAAAATCAATTTTAGGTCATTTTATGCTACAATTAAACATTTTTGTCAATTTCGGTCGTTTTATTGCATATTGCCTTAGAGGGCGGCAGTGTATGCGAGTTAGAAAGAATTTCAGGTCTTCACATATTTAAGGGGGGACAGATTTTTTTTTAACTATTTTGGTAAAAAATGTTTGATTTTTGGATTTTTGGTGTAAAATCTGCACCATACGTTAAACTACCTCCTGAATTGGATGTAACACATGTTTCTAACGCCATTTTAAAGCGTTGCGCTGGTTAAATGTCTCTTTATCAAACTTTAAAGCCAGTTTTCTCAGGTTCAAATTTGTTGTTATTTTTTCATATTAAAAATCTATCTTCTTCGATAAAAATACAGCTAGAGATCTCAAAATTTTTCTAAAAATATGTGTATTAAAATCTCTGACTAGAATTTTGATATTAGTCATAGATTAGTTTTAAAAAAACTAGTTAGTAGATATAACCAAGCGCTTCTCTTTTATTTTTTCAAACTTTTCCACTTTGTGATGTAAAATAATTGTTTTAAAGGTAATTATTCAATTTAGAAAAATGTTAAAAGCGCAATTTGTAACAAAGACATTATGGAAAATAATGTTAAACAATGATGCATTGATTTCAATATCTGTAGAAAAAATGAATTTTCATTTTAACCAATTAAATCGAATGAATTCATATATCCAGAATGAAAAGGCATATGAATGAAGATTGGTATGGATGTTTCTTTTGTTACCGGTAATGTCTGCATAAAAAATTAACACTCTGGCGTTAGCACCCTACAAAATCGCTTTTAGCACTTCGGTAGCAGCCTTTCTCTTAGAAAGATGCAAAAACCACTAATGATGTCTGGTTTCAAACCTTGTCACGCCTAACTTAGTTGAATTGCTATTGTTAGGTAGGTACCTGCTAAAAGATGGGAAAAGTTGAGGGAGCACAGCAATTAACAATGACCTGTGGTGTGGCTACCTGCTGCTGTATGAAGATGTTGCAAACAAGTCCGGGACACCTCAGGTGAATGACTTTCCGCAGAAACATAACCGCGTAAACCGCCCCTTTTTTAAGTACTTTCAGGTAGTCACATTTCAACAAAATCTATTTTCCCCTTCTCCCACCTTTAGCCTACCTAGAAGAGGCGAAGTACTTATAAAATAGTAAATGTTTTAGAAAACTCATGACTGGAGCATAATCTTACCGATTTTACTACTCTTCCATGGAATTTTCAATGAAGAAATTATATAGATATTGCTTTAATATTCCTTTCTACATTCTATACCCTCTACCACGTATAACGTACACGTAGTAGACAAGGTATCGCATTTCACACTAAAATTTGATACCGAGATATTTCGAGGACCCCAGAATAGAAATAAAGAGTTTTTGAAAAAAATTCTGATGTGTTATACTCACATGACTTTCTCTAGCTGCTCTACAAATAAACCTCTTACAAAAGAGTATTCTTCTTTCTACACAATGCTAATCGAGAAAAACATTAGCAGAATGTTCTTATTACTTAGTTCTTTATAAGCAGAAGGGAACTAAGGGAATGCACTAGACTAGTGATAGTCAAATGTTTTAAAAACTGTCGTTATGCGACTGTCTCTGCAAATTGCTTCTTTGCTTGGCCAGGAGTAGAACAAAAGAAAAACGGACACCTCCTGTCTCAGAAATGTATAAGTTCTTTACAATTTAAACCAATAACAAGGAATATCTCGGAAACGATTACCTCCACAACAAAAGCGTAAAATACATAAGTTGTGTGTTTTCACGAGACCTACATTTTTGTGCGCTAAGTTTATGTCTATCTCTTACGGTTTAGCAGTTAATCATAATTCGGCAAAATCCATCCAGAATAAAGAGGTCTTCAGAGGCTATACCAAGAACATTCAAGATATACATTTTATTTGGGATGTAAATAACTTTAATATATGGGATTTTAATCAAAATCGTTAGAGCCATTTTTGAGAAAATAAACATTTCCTAAACATTTTCCACGTAAAGGGTAGTTTGTGTTGGGCGGATTTTCTTGAAAATCTTCGTGTCGCATCCTTGGAAGATACTATACCTAAATACCAAGTTTGGTATTTAACGGTCTTTTCGTTTTTGAGCTATGCTGTCCACAAACACACACGGACTTTTTTTTTAAATGTGTTTTTGGACTCCAGGGACCCCAAAGCATATATTTCCGGTAAATCTCGACATCGGATGCTTGGGTGGAATACAATACCTTCTCTATCTACTGCGGGCTAGAGAAAGTAAAGATCCGAATGTGTGTGTGTGTGTGTGTGTGTGTGTGTGCGTGCATGTGAGAACAGAATAACTCAAAAACGAAAAGTCGATTAAGTATCAAACCTGGTATGTAAGTTCAGTGACTTCCTGGGATGCGCTACAAAATTTTCCCAAAAAAATCGCCCACCCCAAACCTTTTATATGGAAGAACTTTCAGGATTTTCGATTTTCTCAAAAATGGCTCAATGAATTTGATCAAAATACCATATTAAAGATATTTACATGGAAAATAAAATGTTTATCTTGAATTTTCTGGGAATAACCTCTGAAGTCTTCTTTATTTTGGATGACTTTTGTATAACTGGTGGAGATAATCAAAATGTTACCACACATAAAAGTGGAATCGTTAAAACACATAGTTTATGCCGGATTACTTTCTCTTCATTCTCTTCACTCTGATAGCAAACCAGCGGGAGGAAGGATGAATGATATGATAATAGGAACTACAAAGAGGGATAGAAAATTTGAGGATGGAAGAAATCTACCCAGCATTTGCCTGGCGATTCGAAGAAACGTCGGGAATAAATGATTAAGGCAAGCCGGGCAGCAAAATCACGATTTACCGAATGTGGGCAACAAACGAAACTGCCCGAACCTTGCATATAATTGTAGTTAATGCCGCTTCTCACACCCTTGACACATCTCACTACTTTCCCACTTACTATTTATGTAATATACAGATGACCGACAACGACGTCTATAATGCAAATGTAAAATGGCCCCCTTGAGCTCTGGCACTTTCTTTGCTTTGACGCTTACTACTGACGCTATCTTTCTTTTCACTTATTCGTAAGTTTTACATTTGCTTTAGCTACCCATATTGGCTAAAGTCATCAAACATCTTTGGAAGGAAACTGAAATCTCGCAACCCTCAGTTTATCGAACTCAAGTCATATGGTCAGTATCATCTCACACAGCCTCGGTTCCCCTCTGAATATGTTTTCAAGGGACGAGATTAACTAACTTAAGTGAAGTTACTGGCGCCACAAGTCCTACATTTGAGTATTACAGTGTCATTCTATAACTTCTTATAACAAAATAATTAATTAAATAATTTATAATTAAAACATTTAACAAAGTAAAGCACATAAACCACTCATTATGCACTATAAGATGTTTCGTTTCGTAATCAGCTTACCCTCCCCACATTTGTGGGACTTGACACCCCCCTAGGACTTACAAGCCATTGCCTAGGGGTGAGAAGGGAACCTAGGCAGCCAACGGCACGAAACCACAGAATGGAGAACCAGCTCTGGGGGGTCGTCCCGTAGCCAGGCATGAATATGAGGAAGTGGATGATATGAAATCTAAGCGAAATGGATGGTCGGAAGGATGATGATGGATCAATTGGTGGAATGAGAGGAGGGGGAAATCGGAGGACCCGGAGAAAACCCGTCCAGACGCCGCTTCGTCCACCATGAATCCCACATGTGGATCGAACTCGGGATCACCCCAGATGGGAAGCGAGCGGTCTAACCATTCACCCATGGCGCCACCTACTTAATATATAGGTAATACAGTATACTGTATCATAACGGATCGGAAAACAAAGTAAAACGATATTAATGTAAAAGGATGTGAAACATAGGCGGAACATCTAAATTCCTTAACTCTCCACGACGGGTTTCGAAGTCCTGGAAATGCTGCAAATCCTGTAAGTGCCCTTTGGCAGTGGACGAATCCTCGGTTAGGATGGTCCAGTAAACGTTTAGATAATTATAGCAGGTTACATTTTAAAACTTTGTGTCTTCTATTCGGTCCCGTAATTATTTAATAACATAAAAGCTACACAATTTTGACCCAAAGCTGAAACCCTCAAAATATAAAATGAAATAAGGCTCCGCACTCCCTGGCCACTTTGGAAAAGATACATATTTTGCGATCATTGAGAAAAATGATGTTCTCAGTTAGTATAGAGTATTAGTTCATTAATTTCTAATGTTAGCAGTTTTCTCTCTTTATACACTAAAAGAATATGATCCTCTTGTATATATACTTGAAGTTGATGTTGAGTATCCTACTGAGCTTCACGATCTTCATAATGATTTGCCATACTTACCTGAGTGTCTGAAGCCACAGAATTCAAGTGTAAAGAAACTAATTGTGCAGCTTGGAAATAGAAGTATGTTGTTCATTACATGACGTTAAAACAAGCGCTCACCTACGGACTACGAATAGAACAAAATCTACTGTGTGCTACAATTTCGGCAATCGTATTGGTTAAAACATTACACAGCGTTTAACAACAGACTAGAAATGACTTTGAAAAAGATCTGTACAAATTCGTCAACAATGCGATGTTTGGAAAACCATGGAGAATATACGAAATCGAATGGATATACGCCTTGTGAGAAACGAGAAAGCATTGGAAAAGCTGACTGCTAAGCCAACATTCATTGACAGAAGTGTTGGGAAAGTTTAAAGATGAAGCTAACGGAAAAATCATCCAACGTTTTTTCGGACTGAGGCCAAGACGTATGCTCTCGATATTGATGGAGAAATGAGCAAAAAGACTAAAAGCATAAAACGAAGCGCTATTAAGCAGTGCATCACATTTGACAGTTATGTAAGTTGTCTTAAAACAACGAAATAATAAGAACTCCTGTGAGTTTGATCATGTCACAACAGTATAACTTTTCGTTTGTAAAAAGTCAACAAAATCGCCTTACCGCCCCATTATGATAAAAGAGTGATCGCTGATGATGGAATATCAACCTATGCTTATGGTCATTACAAAGTTGTAAACTATAATGAGAGAGCGCTACATACATTGCTCGTCATCGGTAAAGTGGTAGGAAAATTGAAACTTACGCTGCAACGCTCCCAAGCACCTAGCAAAAGACACCACGTATAAAATCAAACAGAAATAAAAGGTAAAATACTAATAATAACTCAGAAAATATGCCCAACGCTTCAACAGTAACAGCAGCAACAACAAAAACAAACAGGTTGACATTATTATTCAAGAGAAAATATATATTGATTAAAAGAAAACAGACTGAAAAAACAACAAACAAAACAAAATACCAACAATACATGAATAAACATAATGTTCAATAAGCACGTCGACAACAAAGGCTTAGATCATTCTTCTAGTGTTAGACTCGAAAACAGAGAACCACAGAAAAAGACAAATAAAAAGATGAAGAAACGAAAATTTAGGTTAACTTAGATTTACAATCTAAGAAAGACTGAAAACCATGCAAACATGTCCCTTCGCTTTACAAGTTAGAATCTGAAAATGAAGTTTGTATATAATAAAAAGGGGGGATACAATGTGACTCTTAAACAACTTAAAAATATGAAAGAGAATGCAGAAATGTTCATAAAGGATAAGGAAAATTATGACAAAACTTAAAAATATTTGATAGTCTACAAAAGCGATCAGATCATCAGGAAACATATGAAAATGATATAGAATGTAACAAATGGCGTGAACAACGTCAGAATTTACAGACAAATGTAGAAAATGGTTGCAGAAACGACATAAACTAGCATAAAATGTCGCCAATTACTATCAAACATAAGAAAAGGGACTATAACACATCACGAAAAGCACATCGCCTCAAATACGCTTAAAGCATCCCTAAACGTACCTAATTAAAATATCTTTAGTACACCTTCGTCGCTGACAAAATTCTTAGAGAACTTCCAAAGAATGCACTCAAAGTGGGCTGTGGCCGCGCCGTGGCCGAGTGTTTAGAACACTCACCTCTGACCTAGACGGCCCGGGTTCGATCCCAAGCGATTTTATGGTGGACAAAGCGGCGAAGGGGCGGTCTTTTTCCGGGTTCTCCGGTTTCCCCTGCCATTGCATTCCACCGGTGCTCCATCTTCATGTATCACCAGTGTCATCGCCTGCGGTGCCACAAGTAGTAAAAGCGGGCGTTAAACATTACAAAAATGTGGGTTGAAATACTTATTGCCTGGGAGTTTAACACTACCCTATAGTTCTGAATAACTTAAAAGTCGTAAATGATCTGTAAGGAGACAGACAGAAGGCACCACGAAATACTGCAAAAGAGACTCAAAATGTGAAGTGATAAAACCATTATAAAACTTTACAAAATACTGTAAAATATTAGCAAAATGCCTGAGAAGGGCGTATAGGGTCCTATATAGCAACAAGATGGCTTGAAATGTATGGAAAAAGGCTAAAATATCTTAGCAATATCCTGGATCTATCTGCCCTACGGTCCTAAATACACTCCCTAAATGGCATGGCGTCACATTAAAATCATACTAAACAACAGTGGCAACGCTAAAAATCACTTTAAAATCCTGAAAAATGTATGTGAAAGTACTACAATCACTGAAAAATAGTCCCAAAACTACATAAATGTCTGTTAAAGTGCTAAGAAGCATTAGGAAGCACTGCAAAATAATGTAAAGTTTGAGCAAAAACGTCTGAAGAAGCCTAAAATACCTGTTTTAGAGTGCTACATACCCTCAAAATGCCGTGAACTGAGATGAAGAGCTAAAAATGCGTGACGAATATCCCGCAACTAGCTGTCCTAGAACCCTAAACATCCCCCAAATGACATGGAATATCATTAAAAATCATTCAAAAACTGTGGTAACACTAAAACCATGTTACAAATCCCGAAAAATGCATGTGAAAACACTACAATCGCTGAAAAATAGTCCTAAAACGTATTAAAATGCTAATAAAAGCGTCAAAAATCAATAGAAAACACTGTAATAATAATGTTAAATAGAGCAAAAACGTGTGAAAAAGCCTAAAATATTAGCTTTAGAGTCCTGAATACTCACAAAATGGCGTGAAATTAGTTGAAAAGAGATAAAAATGCCTGATGAATACCTCTCAACTAGCTATCCTAGAGCCCTAAACATCTTCCAAATGTCATTAAAAGCATTCGAAACAACTGTGCTAGCACTCGAAAAACCTATCAAGAGCTTATGAATTATCTGTAAGTACTCAAAAAGCAGAGCAAAACACTGAAAAATAACAATAATAAAAAAATCTTCAAACAACACCCCACAATACAAAAAATCATAAATGTGTCAAAGTTCTTGGAAAACCCATAATAATAACTGCAAAACAAAGAAAACGACCTGAAAAGGATTATAAAGGACTGAAAAAATACACCTAATACGCTGAGCGTAGGTTAAGTTCCCCCTCTACCTAGCATGGCTCCTTGAATTCCCTATTTTTCACATGTATGCTCATGTTAGGGCATACACCCTCCTTGAATTCCCTATCTTTCCATGTATGCTCACTTGCCCTTGTGCCTGCTACATTAACTACTGTAGTTAATGCAGCTACGTCTGGTAAGCCTATACTACTATATAGGCTTACCAGACGCGTGCTCGTACCCGACTGTACCCTACCGATTAAAAATTGCAAAATTCCTTCCGAATGAAGAGGACTTCATAGACTATTCCTATAAAGCTCAAGGTATACGTACATTTTATTTGTGAATGAAATATATTTATTATATGATATTTTAATTTAAATCGCTAGAGACATTTCTAGAAAGTAAGGAATTTCAAAAAAATGTGGCATATAAAGGTTTTTTTTTTTTTTGTTTGTTTTTTTGTTTTTTTATGACTTTATTTCATTGGAAATATTCGTATCGCGTCTTGAATGAACTTAATACCAAGTTTGGTGCTTATCGAACCTTGCCCTTTCGTGTTAAGGAGCACACACGCATAACAATACATACATATTTACACATAACAATACAATACATACATAACAATACATACATAACAATACATACATAACAATACAATACATACACACTCATTCACTCACTCATTCAGACAGAAACTTTTTTTCTAAAAATGGTTTCTCTGGATTTAGGGGGCCTAAAGCATGTAAGTATTCCCCGTGATGTCGATATGAAATTTTTGGGTGAGTTGCAATATCTCTACTACCTACTTTATACGTGTTAGAGAAAGCGAAATTTAGGTACAAAATAGTGTTGAGATAATTTAGGTAATTGATTAAAATATATTTATTCCTAGTTCTTGTTTGAAGAATATGAACAGAACATTAAGAAAGTTGTTTTCGAAGCAGTCTTACAAAATGTTGGTATTAACTCTTCTGAGTTCTCAGAGTATACTAAATTGATTGTGAGTGATCAGTGCTTCACAATCTATGACACGACAAAGGATAGGACAATAGCAACCTTAACGTTTCGAGAAAAAGAAAACTGACGTGTGTCATCCTTAATTTGGGACATGAATTCATATAAGCAATTATAGCCGCTGTAATGCCAATACCTATCCCTCCAGTTTCGAGCAAACCTTTCCACTATCACACAGGAATTATTTGTACCAGGAATGCGAGGAAAGAATATATAGAGATAGCTTCATCTCTCAGTTCAATAATTAAATTTCTGATGTTTGTAAAGTTAATCTCATGTAAAATGACATTAATATAAACTTTTTGTATACTTAATGTAAATGCAAGAAAATGACTAAACAGGATACAGATGTAAGTGTCCATAAAATGAAAAAATAACTACGTAAAATCGAAAGAAATAGCCTAAAACAGAAATTGATCTAAAATTAACTAATAAACATGAATTTGTATAATCTGGAACCCATTGTAAATATTTAAGTACGCATTAGCAATGCATTTTTGAACATTTTTAGTATATCTGTTACAGGGTACCAGCTATACAAAAGTCATTCAAAATAAACAGGACTTCAAGGTTATAGCCCGAATATTCAAGATATGCTTTAGTTGTCATAAAAATAACCTAAATTCATATTTCAATCAACATCTTTATAGCTATGTGTCGGAAAATCATATTGGAATAAAGGAATTTTGTTGAACATCTTTGTGTCACATCCGTCGAAAATCCTGAAATTAAATACAAGTTTCGTATTTAACGAGTTTCCGTTTTCGAGTTGTTCACAGACACACACACTCTATCTTTCTCTCTCTCTCACACACACACTCACATATGCACAGACCCTTTTCTAAATGGTTCAAGGGGACTCAAAGCATGCTTCCGGTAAAGTTTGAACATAGACTTTTTGGCTGAAATACAATACTTACTGTAAGCACACATTAGAGAAAGCACATCCACTCAAAACGGTTAGGAACAGCTGACATAACCAAATACAAGTGAAACAATGGTTAAAATGATACAAATGATACGAGGGTTCTCTGTAGATCTATTATCTACATAGCCTTCACAGTTCAGCTGATTAGATAAAGAGTGAAACAGCTGAGAAGCTGGTAGCATAAGGTCTTCAAGACAGCAGGTCAAGTGATTATCTGCTGAATTTTAATTCAAACATTCTAAAGCACGTGAGCATAGCCGGGGAATTACTGAGTTGCCCAGCAACTGATAGCAATGCTGGTACTTGTGTCGGCTGTCACGCATTAGTGCATCCATAAAAATATCCAAGGCTCTTTCAGTATTCCTACATCCGAATTTTAAATAAAACTAAGAGAAATATTCTGTAGAATAATTCAATCTATATATTTCCTTGAGTATTGTTATCAGGGTATAATTACATCATTTGTACAAAATATATTTTGAATGTTACCTTTAGCGGATAAAAAAATTACTTCAAAGCTTATAAATCCTATTATACTTAATCCAAAATCTAGCTAATCGTCTTGATAACGCCAGCTAATAATTCCATATTAATCCCTCTACGATTAAAACAGGAAAACTATAGGCTACAGGAAAAGAATCTATGTGTTCACCTAAATGATTTCTTAACTTATTTACACCAGTACAAATTTTGAATAACTTTTAGGAAGTAATAAAAATACGTCGAAGAAAATTTCACCCGTTTTAATATGGCATAGCACTTAGAATTTAGAAGACCGGCGACATCTCACTCCTGTAGACTAATTTATCCCTGTATTCCTGGGAAAATATTTGCACAAACTGATTGTGAAAGAATGCAAAGTTTTGCATTTTTAAGCAAAGTAAACATTACTGCGGTAAAAATGTGAACTAAATCAATTCAGGCTGAACAAAACATCTGATGGTTCAAATCACTGCCTGTGTTTATGAGCTTCAAAGTAATATACGAACGCACTCTCTAATTTAATGTTTAGTGTTGTTTTAAGGGATAGAAGGCATGAAATTATTGAACATTTTAAACCTATTATGGGGGCCCAGATTTTGATGACCTAAGAATAATTGAAATATACCCTATAAACGACTCCATTTTTTTAAAAAAGACATGATAGAAAACAATTTAGCAAGGAAATTTATTTAACTTATTAGAATTAATGTATAGAAGGTGCTACCACACCTTGGGGTGATCACCCATCTTGGATAAGGGATGATACAGAATTTTATTCCTCCTCCAAGGACATTTATTTAACTTATTAAAACTAATGTATAGAAAGTTATAAGTTAATTTATACAAGGGCTACCACATGTTGGGCTATCATCCATCCTGGATACGGAATGATACAGAGTTTCATTGCTCCGTGACAGGCTCCTGACCAAAAGAATTGGCTTGTAGGACCTTGGGATGCAAGTCCTATCCGTAAAAAAAATGAAGAAGCGGTATTCCTATTAATGTAGGTATAAGAATAATGATGAGATAATTCAGAAAATTAATTCAAAATAAGTTTATTCCATGCTTACGTTTGAAGAATTTGAAAAGAAAATTAAGAACTTAAAAACTCTATCATTAATTATTGTTAAACTCTCAAATAAAAAATGTGCAAATGAAGAAAACTTTCACATCCTATGATACAAAACAAGTGGAAGGGCAATAAAGCCTGACTCTATGCCCCTATTATCGCGAAAAAGGAAAATCTGATCTTCTCACCCCTAGTTTGGGACATTAATTCGCAGTTGTAATTAATTATACCTGCTCCCTCACAACAGTCATCCCTCCACCACCAGCAACCCTTTATAGACTAGCCATTAAGTAAAAATTATTTCTTTTTTCAAGAATGCGAATAAATGATGTACAAAATTACTCTATTTCTCAGTTGAATAGTGAAATTTGTGATGTTTGAAAAGCTTCCTTTGTAAGTTTTCAAAAAATAAAAACTATAAGCTGAATATAAATGCAAGAAAATGACTAAATAAAGACGCAAAGGGCAAGGCAATGACAAAATAGTGCCAAAAAATGAGGAAAAAATCCCCTACAAATAAAAAATGGTATAAAATGGCAAAAACTGACCTAACAATTTTGCATTTTCATAATGTGGTACATTAAGCATTTATACACGCCTTAAAAATGCCTCTAATGCAAAAAATTAAAAGATACGTTCCAAACAAAATCCGATTCCTGGTTAGAACAATGGAAAACAAGTTATAATTGTCCATAGTAAGTAGCTAAAGATGCTCACCTAATCTCTCACTGAATCAAGCTTGCCTCTATTGCAAATGTTTGTAAACATTTCCTTTTCTAATCTAGAAGATTGAGGTTTTTTTTAAAGAAGTAGTTTAAGTCTGAGCATTTGAAAATAAATTAACAAATCTCAACGTGAACACGTACTTATTTAAGTGCAAACATGCAAGTTTCTAAAATCAGTTTAAAATAATCCTATCGAGTCAGGTTCGAAAGATGAATGGCTTTTATATTTTAAAATAAGCAACACTCACAGGTAGAGCTGCAGAAGCACACATTTCTGAACAGTATAAACGTACGAGAACAACCCCAGGTTGACTATATTTGGATACTTCAATAACAGCACTCCTGCAGAAAATAAATACCTTAAAAAAGGACGCCTGAAATGCTCCGACAGAATACAAGGGCATTGTTGATGGCACCCCCCTCCTGTCCCTCAAAAAGGTGCGACGGTCATACGCCATTAAAACTATGGGCTAAATTAGGGCTGTTCAATATTCCTATTCTCTTTCTTCCTCGTCAACCTTCATTTCTTTCTGCGCCGGCCCCTTTCCCGGGTGGGGACAATTTATTTACACTGAAGGCATGTTTCAAACAGCAGATAACGCGAAAGTTATATTTCGGAAAGTATATGACCAAACATGTTAGATACGTAGAATCAGAAACCTTTACTCCAGTCATGTGCATACGCGGAATCACTTCTTCAACATCTCTGCGTGTCACCGTGGACTTCGTACCTAATGACACACCTTTTCACTTGCCGTGAATCCTATCATTCTCGTAACAAAAGGAATGGAAATATGTCGCTGTATGGCCGCGTCGTGGCCGAGTGGTTAGATCACTTGCCTCCTACCGAAGTGGCCCGGGTTCGATTCAAGGCGATCGCATGTGGGATTTGTGGTGTACAAAGCGGCGCAGGGCCGACTTTTCTGCGGGTTCTCCGCTTTCCTCGCCATCGCATTCCACAGGTGCACCATCTTCATTCCATGTAGGTATTATCAGTGTTATCGCCTGCGGTGCCATAATAATAAACGCAGGCGTTCAACACTATCTAAAAAAATATCGCTGTTTAAACCCTCCGCGATTTACAAACGCAAATTCAAAGAGAAGTGGGAGAATGACTTTTTTTTTTTTTTTTTGACAGCTGCGGAAAACATTACATGTTTGCTTTGTTCTGCCGATCCCGTGGTAACTGAACCAAAAACAGCACCTCTGCAGTTGCAGATGGAATTATTTACATTGCAAATGACACATTTTTACTTTCTCCATACGCACTATGTACATAGTGTATAGAGAAAGTATTGCACTCCACCCAAAAATTCGATACCGAGATTTCACCGGAAATATATGTTTTAGGGTCCCCAATATCCAAAAAAAGCATTTTCACAAAAAGGTCCGTGTGTGTGTGTGTGTGTGTGTGTGTGTGTGTGTGTGTGTGTGTGTGTGTCCGTGTGTCCGTGTGTCAAAAACGAAAAGTCGGTAAAATACCAAACTTGATACTTAAGTTTAGTATCTTCCAGGGATGCGACACGAAGATTTTGAGAAAAATCCCCCCACCCCAACTACCCTTTACATGGAACTTTTTTCGAAAATTTTGATTTTCTCAAAAATGACTATCGATTTTGATTAAAATTTCGTATATTAAACATATTTACATGACAAATAAAATGTATATCTTGAATTTTCTGGGAATAGCCTCTGAAGAGTAGTTTATTCTGGATGAATTTTACTAAATTTTGAATAACTGCTAAACCGTAAGAGATGAACAAAAACTTACTACACAAAAAATGTAGAGCACATTAAAACACACAATTTATGTTATTTATTTATTTTTCGTGGAGTTCGTCGTTTTTGTGACATTCCTTATTTTTGGTTTCTGCTATGAAAAACGTATACTTTTCTCATGCTGGAACTTGTCAACTCCTATCCATATAAACAAAGGAACTTCATTGACATAGCAACCAGCTTTTTACTATCACTTTAACCTACGGTTGTACCTTATTTCGCTTCTACTTACAAGGATGCGAGAAATAAGACTATTTCTGCTAATTTTTTCTGATTAACATAACTCCATGGAACGACAGCTCACTGGGAACCTTGGCCTACCGCCCGGCCGCTGCGTCCCCCTTCTCGGTCCACTACAGACGTCATGGATGGGGTGCAGTATTGGAGGGTGAGACGTTGTCAGCGCCTCGAGCCCTTCCCGGCCGGTTAATGCGGTCCTCACGACCTGGAGCCGCTACTTCTCCATCAAGTAGCTCCTCAATTGGCCCCCCAGGAACCTCACGAGGCTGAGTGCACCCCAGTCCAGGTCTCCCAGCGGAGGAAAAATCCCCACGCCGGTACTGGGGATCGAACCCAGGTCTCCCGCTTGGTAGGCAGCTGCACCACCACCGCGCTAAGGAGACGACCCCTTTTTTCTGATTAGCATAAAGTAAATAGAAGTATAAGCTTTTTAAGAATTATTTGCTGCAGGGATATGGAGAAAGTCATGTGAATGGTACACATCAGATTTTTTCTGATTAGCATAAAATAAATAGAAGTATAAGCTTTTTAAAAATTATTTGTTGCAGGGATATGGAGAAAGTCGTGTGAATGGTACACATCAGATTTTTGAAAATATAACCCATTCGAATTAAGGTTATCGCTGACGGTGGTGATGCTAGTATTGCTGATGTTTAACGAATGTAGACTATTGTAGGGGTCGCGAGGAGCTGCGGGGATGGAGCGACTGGCACAGTCCATCGCATAATGCTATACAGAGTAGGCATTTATATTGACGTTACACTTATCCCATTAACACTAAGGCAATAGCTATCGGATTTATTATGACTCATCTACTGTAACGTCAGCACTGCTGTAATGAGACATCATACGTAATAAGTGAAGACGTTCATTTAAAACACTATTGTACTGCAACACTGACACTGACTTTCCACAGCGCCTGTCCAGTGTACGACGTAACAGTGCGAGCGTTCGTCACCGGTAGCATGCGGTGGGACGGGTAGTATGTGTAAAATATTATTATGATTATTATTACTATTATTGTTATTACTATTTATTTATTATTAATTATTTATTATTATTAATATTATTATCATTATCGTTATTATTGCTATTATTATCATTATAATCATCATCATCGTCATTATTATTATTATTGTTATTGTTATTATTACTATTATTATTATAATTAGCTATACGCATTAAATTTAACCGAAATTATTTACATTGTTAAGGATAACTTTCACTAAATCCTGAACAAAATGCACACATAATTTGTCAAGTGAAAAAGGGAGCTAACCCAGAGCGTGGTTGAAGCATACGAATTGGTGTAAATGGCGATCAGGAAGCTAGATATACAAATTTGCTTCCAAAAATAAAACTCTTTGTCTTAAGAAATTAAGCGGTCATATATTGGTAATGTTTGCCTCAACATGTATTTGAGAGCATCCTTTTTCTGGAATAAAGTAAATAAAATGTACAAATAAAAATAGAGTATCGATTTCCATTTCTCGGCACAGCTAAGAGTATTTATAACAGATATTGTGCCAAATTTGGGAGCTATTGTGGCTTCCAATGGTGTAGCATACATACAGGAATTTAGTTAAGTATAGAAATATAACTAAAGGTGTATGTTATTTCTGCGACAGACAGTTTATTTTTGAGTATTCTGCCCACTAGTACTGGACTCTACCTGACTTTTAATTTACTGTTTGTTGAAGATTACTGTTTATTATACAAAATTCTTAACTTTCTTTGCTCTTGTGACTGTATAATAAATAGACTTTTCTTATGCACAACATTTAGTCGTAACTTAAGATAACGCCACTTTCCAGTGCTAAGGTTTGGGATCGATCCACCTTACTACCCTGGCTGCTCTACATCGTCTTTTCTCGATTCCATTTGTCTGACAAAACTGTTTTGAGTAATGTCCTTCTAGTTACTTCGTATAATATAAACTTTCACAATGAAAACAGGCCAGGAAAGAATGCTTACAAATTGTTTGGTTTCAAGTTATCCATGTTTTTAATTTTTTCGACGGAGAAGTGTTATTCGTTTTTCTTTCTGATAGTCAAGCAAAGAGAACGGAATTCCAGAGCCATCGCATAGCGACCAGCCCTTTATAGAGTTGACTATCCCCTAAGATGTACTGTATTCTCTTAATTCCATAATACCTGTAAGGAAATATGCAAAAAAACGTATTTCTGCAAATGTTTATCTCCTTGAGGAGCAGTAGATAGAAGTTTGGTTTTTAAGAAAGGTTTGTTGCAGAATAAGTAGAGAAAGCTGTATGGATGCAACACATAAGATCCTTTAGGAAATAATGCGCAAAATACTTGCAAAGTACTGTCTAAGTTGGAGGAATTCTTTGAAAAGCTTCGCCTTCCTTTTTAAAACCTGCCGAAATATCAGCAAATCATTTCATCGTACTGTAACAAAACTCTTTTTTCTCCGACAAAAACCTTTTATTTTTCCACAAACTGTACACAATCTGCTCACAAATAATTATCTTTCGTAACAATTCAGCCATACAATTTCTTTTCGACGTTCCTTCCGGTGACGATACAGTTCGTTTCGAAATTCCCATCGAACTCACTTAACTGTTGCATGCAATACATTCCCAACTGCACACCGAGCAGGTCTTCATTGCCCTTTTTGTATCTGTTGGTCAAATGACTGAAGTTTTTCAGAATCCGTCATACATATACAACACCGCAGACCCTCACAAAACTCACTCCGGCTTAACAATGCGCGGCTTCGACGTTAAAGAACCTTCCAAAACACAGTCGCACGGTTGTAATAATCACAGCTGTCATGCCTAAAGAACTTACCATAGGCAAAGGTGTCCAATATAGCTGTGTTTAGGAATGGATTCCAACAATCAGTTCTGACTTACAAAGCAAGCCGTATACACACGTTCAGCGACTACGGCCGCGAGTGTTGTCACACTGCTCCCTTCTCAGGGTTGGTTGTCCCGACCAGCACTATCGTAAAGTGCTAGACGTCCCAGGTGAACTACTAACCTCTTACCCCGGGACAGCCTTTGGATGCGGTAGACGACATTATTCATCCTCTCCACCCTTCCTACGGTTCGTGAAGCCTGGGCCAGTGTCCCTGGGTTCGGGTATGGCGATATAGCCACACCAAATCAGCCTGTTGCAAACCTTGGCTGTTGATCTACCGGTCGTAGCGGGTCTTCATCCGGTCGCTCGTTTCTGGATGCGTTGACGCGCCATCTCATGCATGTCGTGGAGCTGGTCTACGAGATTCTTCATGTAGTCCACTGCAGGTTGTTCTCCACCAGGGGGACTTCCAAACATCAGTTCGCATGGTAGACGTAGATCCCTGCCAAATACCAAAATGGCTAATGTCCACCCGGAGGTGTCGTAGGTTGAAGAGCACCAGTAAGAATAGTGGCACCATCACATCCCAATTTCTTTAGTGATTGACCACAACCTCCCCCATATGTTCTTCTAAAGTCTTTATGTACCGCTCAACCATGCCGTCTGACTTAGGGTGGAGAGGTATTGTGCGCGTCTTGTACACGCAAAGTCGCTCCACTGTCTCTCTCATCAAGTTAGACCCGTAGTTGGTGCCCCGGTCTCTGTGCAGCTCCAACTATACCCAATAACGACAAAATAGTTTCTCTTCGAAGCAGTTGGCGATGGTCTTGTCCTCCTGGTTAGGGATGGCGTACACCTCCGGCCACTTGGTGAAGTAATCCATGACGACCATCAAATACTTGTTGCTCCTGTCTCACACAGGAAATGGCCTAGCTACATCGATGGATTTCCGTTCAAAAGGTGTTCCCATATTATACTGCTGCATGCGACCTCGGCTCCTAGTCTGTGTCCCGCGAAAATTACCTTCTACCCAAATCAATATATTTAATTGAATCTAAACCAATTACTAAAGGTTTTTGTTTTACCGCTCACACATAGCATTGGCGGCACCAACTCTCGGCGTCTGCCCTTAGTCTCAGGCTCTAATTCAGTTGTCGGAGCTTGTCGATGGATCGGTTGGGTACCAAATGTATTTCCGAAGTCCCCGTATGTACTTCCTCCGAACTTCAGCTACCTGGCTCCGAGGAAGGATCAGCTTATCTCTCTGGTCTTCGCATCGAGAGACTCCCGTACTCTGAAAAGTACACCTTCCTTGGACTTCAATGAGTTTCATTGGGCCCAGTAGAACTTATGCGCATTGCTTCTGGGTGCAATGTTTTCCCAGCTCGGTCCTGTGACGGATTCTGTAGATTTTCAATCATGTGACCAGGTCTAAAAAGGGCACGAAAACTGCTTGGTGTGTAGTTTTCATTAGGAATGCATTGCATGGAACAATTAAGTGAGTTCGATAGGAATTTCGTAACGAACTGTATCGTGACCGCAAGGAACATCGAACTGACTATATTGCAGAAGTGTTACGAAAGACAATTATTTGTGATCAGAATGCATAAAGTTTGTGGAAAAATAAAAGGTAATTGTTGGAGAAAAAAGAGTTTTGTTACAGTATGATGAAATGTTTTGATAACATTGCGGCAGCTTTTAAGGAAGGATGGCGAAGCTTTTCAAGAAGTTCCTCCAACTTAAACAGTAATTTTCAAGAATTTTCCGTTTTATCTCCTAAAAAATTTTCTCTCAAGAGTGTTCCCAGTCAACGTCCGCCAGCTGCTCGCTCCTGAACCCTGCACCATCTCATGCAGCTGCAGGCACCGCCGAAATGACACTGACAGCTGCAGTGACCGAACTCCTCTGGACAGGATCATCGCGACATGGCACCCGCATTGGTTTGGCTCCTTCGCCGGCTCTGATGTGAAGCTGTACTCTCGAGCCTCAGGATACAATGGGAAGTCTGGGTCTCCAGGTTCTCGAAGCTCAACAGTCAGGTGACGGCGGAGTGGTCAGTTGCCAGGTGAATTGGCAGACTGTACAGGTACTTGTGGAGATGCGCTAACGCCTTTACTACTGCCAAGAACTCTTGTTGGTTAACACAGTAGCTCTGTTCTGCCTTGGGGATATCTTGCTGTAGTACGCTATAACACGCTTCTGGCCATCCTGGACCTGGGCTAGAATACCTCCAATGCCAGTGTCACTGGCATCGTTGTCCACAGTAAATTCACTACCAGGTTGTGGAAATCCTAAAATAGGCGCACTGCAGAGTGCTGACAAAGAGCCTGGAATTCGCTCTCTGCTCTTATAAACACGTATACGGCCGGCGCTCTTCCATCAGACGAGTGAGTGGTTACGCGATACTGTAGAAACCTCTGACGAACCGTGGATGGTAGCTGCATAGGCCCGGAAAACTTCACAGCTCTCGTTAGTCTTTCGGGCAGGGCCAATCTCTCAGTGTTCAAGCCTTCTCCGGTTCCATGGCCACCCCAAATGGAGACTAAGTGGCCGAAATAGTTCGCCTCCTTGCAGAAGATTTGGCACTTCTTTCTGTTCAACTTCAGGTTTGCTGGCTGTCAACAGCCTTTGCATTATTTTGGTCAGGTGGTCTTCGAATATGTGGCCTTATGATTATGAGATCATCCAGATATAGCAGGCAGGCGCAGTAAGTCAACCCTCTCATCCTGACTTCACGAGGCGATGGACGGTGGCTGCAATTGCAGAGACAAAGGACATAACGGTAAATTGCTAAAGCCCTAGACCAGACGACAGTGCTGCCTTATCTTTGTCTCTGGGAACGAAGGTCACCTGTCAGTATGCCGATTTCAAGTCCAAAGCAGAGAACCCTGGGCACAAGCAGGTGTGTCGAGGGTGTCGTCAATCCGGGGTAAGGGGAAACAGTCTTTTCTGGTGACGGCATTCAGCTTCCCACAGTCCACGCAGAAGCGTAGCTCATCGCTCTTCTTTTCCTAGACTACAGGGGAGCACCAAGGACTGTCGGACTCTTCAGTAATTCTCCTAGACCTTACGACTTCCAGCCTGTCCTGTATCTCGGCCCTTTTTGGCAGAGGAACACATTTTGGCGGTTGCCAGATAGGTTGCGCGCCTCCATTGCTTTGTTATGGAGTGCTCGGTAATAAACGCCGTTCCCTTCGATCAAGCTACACTGTTAGCGCCTAATTAGATGCCAGATGTTCTCCAGTTATGAAGCAGTCAGCAGACCTCTTCCACAAGCCTGTCAGCCGGGGACCCAGGTATACTCTCCGCTGGCTCGTACTTCCCTAACTCCGTCCCGGCTTGGATGTTCTGGTCGGTATCCAATTTTATTGGTTCAGTACCCTCACGAGCACTTCCTCCCACCAAGGGAACAATTACAGAGCAACATATAATCCGTTCAATGGTGTTTTCCGATCCAGTACAAAGTTCATTGATCCTCAAAGTGCGCCTTCATCAACTCCTCACTTCTTGCGGGTACAACTACGTCTTCTCTCAGTATCTGTCGCCCTCCGTGCTGTAATGGTTACCATGCTAACTTCATTTACCCAAGGTTGCGGGTTCAAACCCGGCGAAGGACGATGGATTTTTTCGGGCGTAAAAATCCTTAGCATGGCTTCCTTCGGAAGGAAAGTAAAACCGTTGGTCCCGTGCCGTAGATTTACGGTACGTTAAAGAACCTTAGAGGGGTCTTTGATCAAAATTAAACGGTCTTTCACGCCCAGTATAGAATGGGACGCTAAGAAACACAGCAGTTAAAGAGCGTCCATAAATAAATCTCCATTTCATTTCTCTCAGGATCACTCCACAGTTCCCCAAATGTTTCTGGGGGCTCCGGAGCGATACTTCGTGTCGGCCAAATTGCAAGGTGTTCCGGCCGACGTCGATCGTAGCCTCATGACTTCTGAGGATATCCAGTCCCAGTATCACATTTTCGGTCATCGTCGCGACAAATACCCATAGGTTTACATTGCTCCATCCCAAAGTCAACTCCAGCAGGACCTCTTTTTCCTAAGGTAAGTTGGCCGACTGTGTGTTCGCATCGACACACGTTATTTGCCACGTAAGGTCTGATTACAGTCATGGCTGTACCTGTTTCTACTGTATCCGGCACAGCTTCCCTTGAAGCCAGCCGCCTGTGATGAGACTGTTGTCCATGTTTCTACCTAGGGGACATATCGTCACTCGAGATGTCTGTGATGACGGCCCGATGGTCTGATAGTCGATTTTGACTTGGTCTGCCTTTCGCTAAGTGTCCTGATTGGCTACACTCCCAGCATATACCACTGAAAGTTCGTCGTCATCTCTGGTTTGTCTCTCTGTCCTTATCGTAACCAATACTCCTCGTCTTCGAGATCGGCGCAGACATACGTAAATACATACATTATATACATTACATACGTACGTACATACATACACATAAACACATACATTACATACATACACACATACACATACATTATATACACACATTACATACATACACTTACACATACATACATACATACATTACATACATACACATATACACACATACATACATACATTACATACACACATACATTACATACATTACATACACACACAGTTACACATACATACTTAGTGCTGTCGTTAACGCCTCATGGATGTTTTTGTAGTCGCCGATCAAAAGGCTCTGTCTTATCTCGGCGTCACGCACCCCGGCGACAAAGGAGTAGGCGGCTTCCTCGGACACGTAACTAGGTGGTAGCTTCATCATGACTTTGTTCACCAGCTATTTAATCGCCGGGGTGAACTCTGCATCGTCTCCTCTGGCTGTTGTGGCCTGGACTGAAGCTGGCTGCGATGGGCTGCAACCAGCCGATGATTCCCGAAGCGGGTTTCTAGGCCCTCATATATCTTACCATACATCGCCGACGTCGGTGTCGTATTTAGTACTTCTGCCGCCCGTCCCTGGCAGCTTGCTATCAGTTGTGCTTCTGTCTCTTCTGGTGACTATCGGCTGTGGGTGGCGACGTCGGTGAACTGACGGCGGAAGACTTCGGAGATGGATGTTCCGCCGAATTTGAGTGGCTTGACGCGTGCAGATGTTTTGCGTCCTGCCGCCTCGATCTTGAAGTATTTCAGTCTTCCGTCTAGCATCTTTCTAATTCTGATTTCATTTCCCTCTCCATTTACTCCATTTCGAGTTGCATTTTTTTCATTGTTTCTGATCTGGATTTCATTTCCGTTATCATTTCATCCACTCTGAGTTTCATTTTTTCCATTCCGATTTCCATGTTCTTTACTTCTTCGAGTAAAGCCTTCATCATCATCTCCTCCTTCGTGGCGTTACATCCCGTCTCTGACATCTATGTAAAAAAACGCTTTCCCCCCACAACAACCTTTTATTTCCTCACAAATTGATTACATTCTGTTCACAATAATTGTCTTGCGAACAATTATGCCGTAGAGTGTCTTTTTGACATTAGTTGCGGCGACGATACAGCTCGCTACAAAGTTCACGTCGAACTCACTCAACTGATGCACACAGGCAATCCCAGTGTAAAATGCACATTGGGCAGATTTTCACATCGCATTTTATATCTACTAGTCACGTGACTGAAAATTTTCAGATTTCGTCGCACTTGCAGTACCGCAAGTGATCACAAAACTCACTCAGGCTTAAGAATGCGCGGCTTAGACGTCAAAGAACCTTCCGAAAGAACACGGGTCCAGTCGCACGCATGTAACAATCACAGCTGCAATGTAAAAAGAACTTACCGCGACACAAGTTTCCACCAGCGCAGCGTAACAACGGATGCCAAAAATCAGCTATGACTAACAAAGCAAGCAGTACACACATGTTCAGCGATTACGACTGCAGGGTGTAGTCACATTACATACACACATAAAAACATACAACACACAGACATACGTAAATACATACATTACATACGTACGTACATACATACACATACACACATACATTACATACATACACACATACACATACATTATGTACACACATACATACATTACATACATACACTTACACATACATACATTACATACACACATACATACACACATACATACACACATACATACACACATACATTACATACATACACACTTACACATACATACATACACACACATACATACATACATATATACATACATACATAAATGTGGATGGATCATATAAGTGAACCCAAAATCATAAAAACAGGAGAAAAATTCTGTAACCGGTGAGAAGAAATCCAAACAGGAAGAATGAAGTAGGTTAATTATTTTGGTGTTTTTTTTTTCTAGGGTGTTCTAGGAATACGTGTCAATTTAGACATTTGTTGTGAATTGATTCTCTTTATTGAATAGCTCAGTACTTTAGGAAATCGATTTTGAACTACATAGGGATTTTGTGCTTGGTTGTTACATCATCACGGGAGCCAAATGCTGATGCCGCGGTTTTGATACATTACACAAACTGTGTGTCTGCTATTGCCACATCAAACAGGTGAGGCCAATGGATTCTGTAAACAACAAATGCAAGCAGAATTTGAAGAGTCATTATTAGTTTGAAACTTAATGGCACACATATGCGTGTTTCTTAAACTTGATTTTGACTGCATTAATATCATATAGGTCATTTCTTCTTAAAATAATATATTAGCAAACACTTTTGCACAGTACTTCTTAATAAACTATAGATCAATAAAATTGAAAAATTATACTTCGTACTCCGAAACCTTCCTATAACGCAACCGAGAGGATACGAGTACACTACTCGACAAACCGACCAATTAAAATGGAAAATATGCCTAACAATCGCAAACCTTAGTATTGTCGTCTACTTGGAAATGTTATAATAGTTAGCATTGTCAATGTTATACATATCTACCGATCCGCCTGTTGGTTTATGGAGAACCTTTATGTGTAATGAATTCTGCCCATGAAGCCAGAGTGCAATGTCTCGCCTGTTAGGGCCGCTGCATCGCCCTCTTGTGATTGCTTTCTAATGGTGCCTGGGTTCTCATATTAGAAATATAAGGAACTTATGCTGGTCTCTATGAGCCGCTCTGCCTGCGGGTCCTCGACCTCCCGCAAGGGGATGTTGCTCGTCCTTCACATGGATTCTCTGGTGCATCGTTGTCATTGCGGATCATTATTATCATTCAAATTGGTTTTCCTTATTGCACAGCTGCGTTCACAGAAAATTAGTTTTTTGCGTTAGAAAACTGGTGACACTTCAGTTTTAGAAATAATACTGCATAAGAAATTATAATTATATGAGAAACAACATATTATAGATCTGTCAGTAAATAAATATTCCGGTAATGCTGATCACGTTAACATGGTAGTCCCATAAATACTCCTTATAAGCCGTTTAATAATAAGCTGTTTTAGTAACATAGTCTTAATGGTTTTACAAAGGTTAGTTGCAAATTTTACTTTATTGTATTAAATTATACAATTAATGAGATTTTAAATTCTAATATAACATGAGCTTTATCTCAATGCATGTTTCGGAAATGTTAACATTTGCCTGTTACCTGTGTCGTGATTTCGTGTGTGTTGATGTGAAACATAATTATAATAATTGTCATAAATATTCGTGAGTATTGAAATAAATATAATAAGATAAAAGTTAGAATAATTGTCAATTAATGCTCAATGTGATCTTCTGTTGCCGGACTATATAATAGGCATAGGAATTCTTAAGCACTTTGCTGCAAGTTATCTAGTCTCAAAACTTAGAAATAATAGAAATAATGTAAACAACGGTGGCCAAGGATCACTGATGGCAGGTAAACACGGTCTTATGAGTGCTGTCTGCACACACTTAGACTGTGTGAGGGATCAAGAGTGGTTTGTTAGTTTTCTTATACTCTGATTGTATACTTTAAAAACACGTAATTTCTAACAATGAACCCAAAGTTATGTACTTTTCGGCAGATTCCCTGGCGTTGCTTACTTATATATTTCTTACACAAACATAATAATGGCGTTCATGATGTTTGGAGCACGAATGCCAAAAGTGTATATAAAGGGACTTTTGACTAAGAAATTCACTCTCAGTTGTGGGACGAAGTCAAGCTGAGCCTATGCTCGTCAGTAAAACAAATACGCGCCTAAGGTACAAAAGAATACTTTTGCGATTAAGTGATCAAATTGAGAGATTGTGGCAATAGTGCTTATAGTAAAAATTACGGAAGAAATAAGCAACTATTGTCATACTATTGAGTACATTATCGTGAGGAACCTGAATAAATTGACGCGCTGAATATACACAGTTTGCATCGATAACAAAGCAGTGGAAGTTTTTAAACATAAATACGCCACAAGTCATTAGCAAAATATGTATATCTGTGAACTAGGTGATAATTTTAAAAAGTGAATGAGAAAGTTAACAACGTTCATCTGGAATTATGCAGTGTTCTCTTTGTTATCATTGAGTTCCTGAACTTGCCATCGAGCCACGACCTTGCATCAACGACCCGCATGCTCCACCTATCTTTCGCTATCGAAATTTCAGCAGGAATGAAGAGTAGTCCTGATTTGTTAATAATCATCTGTACTCAAGTTAGTCTCCAGCTTCATCAGCTAGAAATTTAAAACTCAATGACAAAATCGAGGTAACAGAAAAAGGAAGAATCCTATAGTTTGTTGGCAGTTTTATAGAACAATATCTTTCAGTTGTAGTGGGTTGTTGAATATGTCAGTACAACTGTTCTTTAAGTAACACTACAACCAAAAGTCGCCGGATTGAGATCTCGAGGACATACTTCTTGTAAAGTACCTGCTGATTACATTCATTAAAATATTATAATTATAAAATGACAACCATGCTCTTAAACTCTTATGATAATTGATTTTCTCAAACCTTGAGAAAGGATTCCCATTGTTTTTATAGTAACATTTAACCTACTGTATCTAATATTTTTGGTGATTGAGCCAAAGTTTGAAATTTACAAATCACTAATATTTTAATCAACGAAATTAAAGCTATAATGTGTGAAACATCCTTAGAGGTACACAACTAAATACAAAACCCATATTGCTTGCCTGACACAGTGGTGGCTTTATCTATTTCTTAACTGAAATAGTAAAATATTTATAGAGGTTTAAAGTTTGAAGAGTCTTTTGAAAATCTCTTATTTCAATTTTGTTTAAAATAGGTACCAAATTAAGGTTAATTTAGATGGGGAGCCACCCTCACATTATATACTTTTTAGTTAAACTACTCACAGACAATGTCGAAATGTTATAAACAAGACTTTGACTGGTTTGTTTTCTATACATTTAAACTTTTCTTGGAATCACTGGTGGACCAAAGGTGTTAAAATAAATGTCCTAGAACAAAGTGGCAGCTCAATGTTAACTAATTAAAGTAAAAGTCTTTGAAGCTCTACTAGCTAAAAGTAGCTTTGAAATTAAATCATATATAAACTGAATATTAATTGACTGTCAAAATAAATCTGTATTGTGTTTTCAATTACGATTAGAGACAGAATACCTTGCGTGCACCTGTTCTTGGACGCTCGGCTGCCTATCTTCATTCGGTGGGTTTCGCTCAATTTCGGGAGCAGGTTAGAGTGAAAACTGAGATATGAAGTAGGTAAGCTGTGTACCCTGATAACTAGTGACTTCAATGCTAAGGTTTTATTCTATCTGTAGATCCGCTAGCACATGCACATGCAGTGCGTTGGGTTTCGTTTAATAATTTTGCTAGTTTGCGGTAAATTAGGTAACCTATTCACCATAATGTTTGAGAGCCTCAAAGAAGCTTTCTTTAGTTGACAACCCTGCGGAAAGCAGGCGGGCCAACTCTCTTCTTCTTCTTCTTCTTCTTCATCTTCCCCGACCCTCGCCTCCCCATAAAACTAGAGACCAAGAAAAGGTGCGCGCTTAGTACACTCGTTATGGAGTTTTCAGCAGTGGCCGAAACAGTCCTAACGGGTTATATGGTTCTACTTCAAATTGTAGTTGTATGATGTAATTGTTTATGCTCTGGTTTGTGACGCAAACTACCTGGGTTTGTTCCATAAGAAAAAGATAAAGGTAACTTAATTACCTGTAACTTGACTGAAGGCCATATCTACGTTTTATGCTTTCTCTACGACGTATAGTATATAGGAGAAGCACCGTACTCCACACCGGAATAAAATAAATAAAACTCCATGTCGGTATCTCAAAGGAAATATATGTGTTAAAGCCTCTTGCATTTAATATAAAATGTTCGTTTTTTGAAACAGGTCCGCACGCGCGTTTGTGTCTGAGAACAGCATTTAACTCGAAAATGAAATGTCGGACATATGCCAAACTTATATTTTAGTCCATCACCTTCCAAGGATGCGAAGATATTCAAGAGAATTCTTCTCCCAAGTTGCCCGTTATATGGAACATTTTACTAAATATTTTTATTTAACGAAGACTATTTTAGCGATTTTTATTAAAATGCCACATACTACAGCTATTTACACGAAATATAAAATATTTATATTTATATAAAAATGTATATAATTGTGCATAGCTATTAAACGTTACAAATTCGTATTGCACATATAATTTAATCTCCGTAAAACACACACTCATTCTAAATAGTATTGTTGTAGCATCAGCCATTTCCCAGATATCCATTATTAATGGTTCCAACTCTTCCTTATTCATTCTTTTAAAGTGCTATCTATTTTAAATTGTATTTCGCGATGCTATGTAATTTATATAAAGAGTAAGGGATTTTGAGTTCAGCATACAGCGTCCAGTTCTGAACAATTTGACTGTCACTAATACTTTTTTTATCTGCAATGAAATGTATTATGTAGTTATATGCAGAAAGGTTTATCTTGATTAAAATGAAGTAGATAGGAAAATAAGTGTTAGTGAGAACAGCTTGTATACCCACTAATAAAGATGAAGAGTAGAGAAAATCATACGAGTCGCATACACCAGGATTTTGTTTAGCTTAAATTTGTTGTCATGTATTATTCTACATAAACATTTTAGGTTTGTTATAATGCACCCGGAAGTCTGAGATTTGCCGGGATACTGCATATTTCGGTATCTTTACAAACTAAAGTAATACAATAGCTACCATCAAAGATAAATAAGTCACAAGGGATTTACAAAGTGTACACTTATGCATGTAATGACAACACGTAACGGTTATGTTGTCATTATTTAAATGGCGAGACAACAGGTGCAGATACAAAAGAAAGTTAAAAAATTCAAATATTCATGGATATAAATTCTTTACAAATTCGTTAGAAATGGAAGAGTGGTTTACATGAGTCTGCTACAAAGCTGTATGCCTTTCACGATTGTTTTCCATTAACCACTAGAACGCAAAACTAGAGCCGCGAAAATGCAAGAGGCCGCGCGGTTAGACCACTCAACTCTCACCTAGACGGTCGGGGTTCGATCCCAAGCGACCGCATGTGAGATTTGTGGTGGACAAAGCGGCGCTGGGGCGGGTTTTCTTACTCCGGTTTCCCCCGCCATTGCATTCCACCGGTGCTCCATCACCATTCATGTATCATCAGTGTCACCGTCTGCGGTGCCGTAAGTAGTTAAAGCGGGCGTTAAACACTACAAAAAATGCAAGTGAACTGTAGGGCTATTTTTTTTGGTAGTGTTTAGTGTTTAACGCCCGCTTTAACTACTTATGGCACCGCAGACGGTGACACTGATAATACATGAATGATGATGGAGCACCAGTGGAATGCGATGGCGGGAGAAACCGGAGTACCCGGAGAAAACCCGCCCCAGCGCCATTTTGTCCATCACAAATCTCACGTGCGGTCGCTTGTGTTCGAGAGGCGAATGGTGAAACCACTCGGCCACGGCGCGGCCCTATAGGCTATGTGTGCACTTATGATCTTACTTCATTCTGGTTTTTTATTTCTAATTTGAACGCTATCCTGCTTCTAAGGAAAACTGTGTAACTGTTTTCGAGATTACTTCCATTTCCCTGCGTATTCTGTTGGAGATGCGAAATCATTTTGGACGTTGGATGTGACACCGAAGCAGAAAAATCGAGAAAAGAAAGGGAGGTGTTCTTGTGAGCCAAATGCTGGTTATGGATTTCATTTGGACACAGATGATGAAGCACTTTGCAATTTTACTCCGCAAGTAGCTTCAAGAAATAATAATAGTAGTAATAATAATAATAATAATAATAATAATAATAATAATAATAATAATAATAATAATAATAATAATAACCATACTGAGATAATACTGCAGTAAAAGCATATTTGCAAAATGAGAAAGAAGATTAAAGATTTTATTTATTGCATTCAGATGACTTATCCACCTATCCTGCAAACAAACTATTCTTAGAAAGGATTATTCTTCCATCTATGAACATCAAGCTAAACGAGATCAACATTAACGCAATTGGCCTTTCTATTTAGTTCCTTATAAGCAACAGGGTAATAAGGTAATATATACCATGTCAAATCTATTAAAAACCGATCGATATGTGAAAAATTGAAGTTCGGTTCGCGTTGCATTTCCAGAACAACAGAAGAGAGATAAAACGAAAAGTGACTCCGTTTGAGATGTGTGGTTTAAAATTGAAACCAATAAAAGGAATATCTCGGAAACGGTCAACACTGCAATAAAAATGTATATGGCATAAATTGTGTGTCTTCACGAGATCTAAATTTCTTGTGTAGTAAGCTTTTGTGTATCTGTTACGGTTTACCAGTTAGGCAAAATTCAGCAAAATTCATTCAGAACGAACAGGTCTTCAAAAGCTTATTTCCCAAAAAATTCAAGATATACATTTCATTGTTTATATAAATAGCTTAACATATGGTATTTTCATTCAAAATCGTTAGAGTTATTTTTGAGAAAAACATTTTCAAAAATGTTCCATGGAAAGGGTAGTTTGGTGTGGGGGGATTTTCTTAAAAATCTTCGTGTCGAATCCTTGGAAGATACCAAACTTAAATACCAAGCTTGGTACTTAATGGTCTTTATAGTTTAGTTTATGGTGACCAAACACACACGGGCCTTTTTCTAAAATGTTTTTGGACTCAGGGGACCTCAAAACATATTTCCAGCGAAATATCTATATCCAATGTGTGGGTGGAATACAATACTTCCTGTATACACAAGGTGGACGCAAAAAATGAGTCATCCCCAGCTTCCGTGTGTCGATCGAAGAGCTTTGTGTATCTTCGTAAAATCTGTGTTTACAATGTACACGAAAGAATGAACAGTGGTGACAGCGTGATTGTTCACTTATGAGTACTGAAAACAAATCACAAAACCATGCTACGGCGGCAGAGAGGTTAAGAAGTCCTTGCTTCCATTCATAAGTTCCTAAGTTCAAACCTCGCGCTGCTTGTACTTTTTTATGCTTGTTAATATTATGACTGGATATGTAGAACATAATTTTGCATTCATATGACTTTAACATTTGAAGTTATGGGCCTATCTATGCACACACAAACTTAATTCTGCTAACACTCGAAGGCACTAATAACCATAGAAGTTGAGAGCCCTTAAACTGCAAACATCCTCATCATACTAACACTCGTGTTATATAACTAAAAATTTGTGTAAATAAACCATTATCTCGTAAAACTAAAACACAAAAAACAAATGTAATTTATATCGGGGCATAGACAAAATTAAATGCCTACGATAATGTGGACGAGAAGCTACAAGTTAGCAGGTTTCTTGAATTTGTGCCCAGAAGCCATATTTTGTCGTTTGCCCACCTACAGGTAAATTGGAGCGAAGCTCCCTTTTTACCATAGCCCGCACATTCTCAATAGGGTTCAAATCTGGTGAACAAAGAGGCCCGTCTACAACTCTGATACTCTGCCTCTTTGAGAACCAATTTGGAAGCTTTCGAGATGTATGGACAGGATGGTTATCCTGTATAAATTCAACAATTCCATCATCCTCTCAGAGGGAATCAAAATATATGGAGGTTACCGTGTACTGCACTCAATGTATCCTCAAGCAGACACAGCACACCTAGACGGCCCCTTATATCCAGTCTCAACACGACTGGACAGACGACCATGATAGAATTGTGAAGCCACGTATTTTGCATCGTATCGGGACCCCTTTGGACTCCTTTCCCCCACGTTTGGAAGAAAATGTCATCTCATCTGAGAATATCACGTTTTTCCAGCTGCGGTTGGCATGTTCCTGTCGGATGGCTTTGTGAAGCGCGAGTTGAAAAAAAAGTATTCCTACCTCCCCAAATTTGCCCAAAATTGGATTCCTAAAAATATTTCAAAACATTGGTTTTCTTGACAATACTTTTATTATTTTTTCATACTATGGAGATATATATATATATATATATATATAATTTTTATTTTTTTTTTTTGGAGAGAAAACTGTTCGTGCCTGATGCGTTTGCGCACCACTCTGCGCACCGCATGCTTTCGTGTGCAGCTTATTGCTGTTTGGTAGAATAAACCCTTAACAAATCATCATCATAATATCATATTATTAACTGTACTGAATGTAGAGTAATTCTAAAAATAGTCGCTATGTGTTCATTCAACATCACTAAGAGAAGGGGGAAAATGTTTGCTACTTGTCAGAAGTGAACCTGCGACACCAGAGAAGTAGCCTACATTTTGCCACAGCACTATAGTGAACACACATAGAAAGTGGCAGGTTTAGTAACAAACTTTATCATGTTTTGTGTCAATATGTTTAGTTAATATTGATAGTTTGTTGTTGAAGAAGCTTAAGTTATGAATTTGATTATGAATATTGATCACATGGGTTAGTAATAATACGATTTGAAACTTGTGACAACTTGTTGTTGCCGCTACACAACTGTATCACGGATGGTGTACACAAGGCGCTGTGGCGTGTAGGACTTAAACGAATTTGACGTTTCAGACATGACTTTTTTTTTTTTTTTTTTTTGCTCAGATGTGCATAGTACGTATAGGGAAAGTAAAAATACTAGACGATCAAATATTTTACTTCTAAACTTATGCAAAGCACTTAATACATGTACATTTCAAATTTTGTTGTTTTCCAACATTCCCCAAACGATCACCGACCCTCGAGATTACCTCATTCCATCAAGCAATGACGAACCCACTTCCGAGATGGAGGCACCCAGCGGGCAGAGTCTATTGACGATGATGAGGATATCTGCGGGATTAGAGTACCTACAGCATTTACCGTGGACTCCGAATCACGTTGGACTTTGAGAGGTACTCCACATGAGTAGTCAGAAGTGAAGGAAATAAATGTAAATGGAGTCTTATTTATGGTCGCTCTTTAACTGCTGTGATTCTCAGTGTCCCATTCTATAGTGGGCGTGAAAAACCACTTAATTTTGCTCAGAGGCCTCTACGGCACGGGACCAACGGCTTTACATGCTACGGATTTTAGGCCCGAAAAAATACATTGTCCTCCGCCGGGTTTAAAACCGCGACCTTGGGTATATGAGTTAGTACGGTAACCGTTACACCACGGAGGGCAACCAGAGGTGAAGGTTTGGATATGTCGAGTTATATGTCGTGAATCGAATCACGGACCCTGAACACGAGAGCCACGAAGGAAATCACTGTACTACCACACCGCCGATTTGCATTCTATATTTTCGGTGACAATGAATAATAATAATAATAATAATAATAATAATAATAATAATAATAATAATAATAATAATAATAATTATAATAACAACACATGCGGAAATAAAAATAATTACTGTAAGCTGTTCAAAAGCGGTATCGAGGTCGACCGCCCTGGTCTCTACGAACCAATGATCGATTAGTCACGCCTGGTAGTGTGAACCAAGACAGTAAATAACTGAAGGTGACAACCTACATCCTTTCGGTTCTCCCCGAACCGCAAGCGGCTGTCCAAGTTAAGCAGCATTGGGCCTGGTCCCTTCTTGGGTGGGCGACCATTCCAGTATCCAGTAGGTAAGGCAGCCCGCGCCGGCAGCACAAAGGGAAACATCCTTCCTTCGACACGGACATAAACGCTTGCATAAGACTACATCTTTTATATTGCACGGGTAAATCCGCAAGAAAAGCGGATAGGTACCGTGGTGACTTGCCCCCGCCAGAGTACACTCGGAGCGACTAGTTCCTTCTCCTGGCTCCTGGCTGCTTGTTCCAAAATAGGTGTATTTAAATGCTGCATGAATTAAAATATTAAGCATTAGCAAATAAAGGGAAGTAAAGGCAGTAAAATTTAAATGATATAATTCAATTATCAAATATAATCACATTGTATGTCTGCAACAATAATTATACTTGACAATATTTAGAGGGTTAAATATATTTTGTTAAAGTGTGCAGTAACAGTGCAAAACATATGGAGTGCAAGAATTTTAACTTCCTACCCATGATAGAATGAGTGGGAGGTGGATAAAAACACTATAGTCAAAAAAAAAAAAAATTGTTAATGTCTTTCCAGCACTTGTGAAGCTACTAAACGCCTGAGGTTTAAAAATATGGATAAGATTGAAAAGCTGCATATACATAAAGCAAAATGCTTTGATGGTTTAGTGAAAGTGGGCATATAAGCACGCATTGTATTTATACTATTGCGTTTAACTCTTAATATTACACTTCATATTTACCTAGAGAATATAAAATATTATCCTGTGGCACAGGATATGGCCTGTATTTCACAAATGTTTGGCTTTCTTAATGATTAATTATGTTATTTAAACACTAGAGAAATAGAATTGTCAACCTAAACATATGTATCGAAATATATGCACAGATCATTTTACCTAACACAGTTAATTATTCTTTGAAACTTCATTTGAGCAATTTCATGATATTAACTTCATTTCTAAAAACTATATAATTTTTAACTAGCAATTATTTCTTTAACGTGCAAAATATAGTGGGCCTCGTCATCGTGCTACTGTTGCTGGGGTGTGATTGCAGGGGTGTTTAAACGAGCGCTCGAGTTCGTTTACTTTTTCTGGCATGACCCTACACCTTACATTGTTATCTTAGCGAAACGAACTTAAAAACTATAAATCGGTCAAGGTATACTTTGCGCGTGACATTAAAATTTGACAGCTTCCTAAAAATGAACTGCTTATTACCGCAGCACAGTGTCTTGTGTCCGGCAAGGTCTACTTTTAGAGCTCGGGGTTATTGTAGATAACTTCCCTCCAATGATACAATGAAAATATTCCTGTAGCCCAGGATGCTCCAGCTTGGGTGTGCGCCAAAAGCGCAGTGAGTAACTCGAAACTCACAGAGATCTGCCTGCAATATGGAATACAGTTGTGAATTCAAGGCAAGCTATCGCCACATTTGAATCAGCTGTTGGATTACACTGGCTGGGAGAGCAAGCATTGGCTGTGACCATTGCCTAGTGACTGACGTATTGGCTATCTCGTTTCACCTCCAGCCCTGCTCAATGATTAAGTACACGTGAGTCCTTTGACTCAGAGGAGTCGAGGAGTCGAGTTGGAACAGCTTATAGCTGCACGCCCTAACGTTAGGATTTAGTAGTCAGACGGAGGGGCCTCCAGTGAATGGAGCATAGACGTAGGCCATAGTGCTTTCAACGTGATCCCTAGGAAAAAGGGGTGTAAGGTAGACCCGAACGGAGACCGAATCAATATGATGACGTGCGCTAGCAATTGTGGATTCCCAAAGGATTCCATATGTCCACAACCCTGACACCGTCTAACCCTGCCTTACTAACCCGCATCTTGGTTGTCCCGAAAATAGAGAGAACAGCTTCCAGGTAGGAGGGACCACAACGGTCCCCCCAGGCGCCAGGGAGAAATAATTCTTCCAGAGCGTAAATTCTATGCCCTGCCGCAGCAAGACCGCCATCGCCTGGCCTTACAACATAAAAACAGATGAGGCGAGAAAGGTGAGAGGAAATGATGGGAACAAGAAACGATGGGCAGGAAATTCAAGGTAGAAAGAGAACCACACCACATTCGGAGAAACCACGAAAAAGCCAATAATCCGACGGATATCGAAAACAGTAGTCCCTAATACGAATGTCTCAAATTACCGTGGAACAATATTGCACGGTCACTTAGCAGTTACATGTCAACCTCACGCGAAATAGTACAAGGTTTCCACAGTTTTACTTTCTCTAGCAGGTATGTACAATGTATACATAATATTTAGAAAAGGTATAGGGCAGTAGAATATACATAGGGTTTTTGGCACAGGGCTTCTGGAACTAAAACATAAACGGCTGCTGGAACACAAGGATTCAAGAACAGTCTTGGGGGTACCGTTAATATAGGAGCTTGTTTTGGAACAACTTTGTAGGTCAGGATGCCTGCGGAAATAGAAAGTAGGCTAGTTAGGAAAGGGGTAAGACCTTGAGCACAGGTAAACATTTAACACTCTAAACTTTTTATTAATCATGGCTGACAATCAACACCCCGCCCCCCTTGCTGAAAAAAAAAAAGAAGCAATATGCCGGAGGTAACAGAACAGCTGCCTCGGAGCTTGTATAGAATTATAAGAAATATTTATCTCAGCAGAAAAAAACTCGAGATTACAAGCCTGCCCGTATAATGAAAAATCTTTCCAATACATGACCTAGATTTGTGGTAATTATAATTAAGAGAATACGAATTGCAATTTCGCGATATACTAGATAAAAATCTGATGTGTACCATTCACATGACTTTCTCCATATTCCTGCAACAAATAATTCTTAAAAAGCTTATACTTCTATTTACTTTATGCTAATCAGAAAAAAATAGTAGAAATAGTCTAATTACTCGCTTCCTTGTAAGTAGAAGCGAAATAAGGGAGAACCGTAGGTTAAAGTGATAGTCAAAAGCTGGTTGCTATGTCAATGAAGTTCCTTTGTCTATATGGATAAGAGTTGACAAGTTCCTGTATGAGAAAAGTACACGTTTTTCATAGCAGAAACAAAAAATAAGGAATGTCACAAAAACGACGAACTCCACGAAAAAAATGTATATAACATAAATTGTGTGTTTTAATGTGCTCTATATTTTTTGTGTAGTAAGCTTTTGTCCATCTCTTACGGTTTAGCAGTATTTCAAAATTTAGTAAAATTCATCCCGGATATACTACCCTTCAGAGGCTATTCCCAGAAAATTTAAGATAAACATTTTATTTGTCGGGTAAATATCTTTAATATACGAAATTTTAATCAAAATCGTTAGAGCCATTTTTGAGAAAATCAAAATTTTTGAAAAAAGTTTCTATGTAAAGGGTAGTTGGGGGTGGGGGGATTTTTCTCAAAATCTTCGTGTCGCATCCCTGGAAGATACTAAACTTAAATACCAAGTTTGGTATTTTACCTACTTTTCGTTTTTGAGTTATCGTGTTCACAGACACACGGACACACGGACACACACACACACACATACACACACACACACACACACACACACACGGACCTTTTTGTGAAAATGCTTTTTTTGGATATTAGGGACCCTAAAACATATATTTCCGGTGAAATCTCGGTATCGAATTTTTGGGTGGAGTGCAATACTTTGTCTATACACTATGTATATAGTGCGTATGGAGAAATTAAAAATATGATGTGTTACACTCACATGACTTTCTATAGCCATTCTACAAACTTCTTACATAAGATAATTTTTCTTTCTGCACCTTGCTAATCGTGGTACTCATTAGCACAATGTTCTTATCACTTAGTTCCATATAAGTAGAAGAAAATAAGGGAATACAATAGGCTAAACCAATAGTTAAATGTTTTAAAAGCTGTCGTTACGCGACTGTTATTACAAATTGCTTCTTTTCTTGGTCAGGAGTAAAACAAAAGAAAACCGGACTCCCGTCTAAGAAAAGTATAAGTACTTCACAACTGAAACTAATAACAATGCGTACCTCGAAAACGGTAAGCTCCAGGAGAAAAATGTATATGACATAACTTGTGTATTTTAAAAAAACCTACATTCTTTTGTACAGTAAGTTTTTATCTATCTCTTACGGTTTACTAGTTATGCCAAATTAAGCAAAATTCATCCAGAATAAACAGGTCTTCAGAAACTATTCCCAGAAAATTTAAGATATACATTTTATTTGTCAGATAAATATCTTTAATATACGATATTTTAATCAAAATCGTAGGAGCCATTTTTAAGAAAATCAAAATTTTCGAAAAAAGTTCCATGTAAAGGGTAGTTTGGGGTGGAAGAATTTCTCTCAAAATCTTCGTGTCGCATCCCTGGAAGATACTAAACTTAAATACCAAGTTTGGTATTTTAGCTACTATTCGTTTTTGAATTATCGTGTTCACGGGCACACGGACACACACGGACCTTTTTCTGAAAATGCTTTACATGGATACAGGGTAGGACCCCCTGTATTTCCGGTGAAATCTCAGTATCGAATTTTTGGGTGGAATACAATACTCCTCTATCCCTATGTACATTGAAATGACTAAAGAGAAATCAATTATTATATTTTACATTTAATAGACTATATAATTGAATTTCTTATTCATTGAAAAATAAACCATTTATTTTTATCATTAGTTTCACAAAACTATTTGAATAGTCTTGTGTAACAATTCTGCATTTAATAATTTCGTTACTAAGATTAAACGTTAATATTATATATTATTGTTAGCAGTTGTGCTTTATTAAATATTCAAGTAAAATATGTCAAGGCCACCGTTTATTTTCACTCGGAAATACTAAAACACATACATTGAATACATTTAGTAGATGTCTGCTAATACCATTTGTCAAAAAAAAAAAAAATCTGATATGCTTCATTCATATGACTTTGTCTACATCTCTGTAACAAGTTATTGTTAATAAGCTTATTCTTCTATCTACTTAATGCTAAAACATTAGCAGAAACGGTCTTGTTACTGAGTTCCTTTATAGGCAGTAGGGAAATACGGCAATACACTAGGCTAAACCGACTGTCAATTATTTTAAACTGTGGTTGCTATAGCAACAAGTTCTCGAATGAGAAAAGTTTAAGTATTTTAAACTGAAATCAATAACAAGAAATATCTCGAATACGACCAACTCCACGAAAGAAATGTATATGACATAAATTGTGTGTTTTATCGTCATCTACGACTTTTGTGTAACAAGCTTTTGTCTATCTATTACGGTTTATCAGTTATGCAATATTGAATAAAAATCATCCAGAATAAAGAGATATTTAGAGGATATTCCCAGAAAATTCAAGATGTACATTTTATTTGGAATATAAATATATTAAATATAAGAGATTTTAATCAAAATCGTTGGAGCTATTTTTAAGAAAATCAAAACTTTAAAAAATTGTTCCATGAAAAGGGAATTTTGTAGTGGGGGGATTGTTTTGAAAATCTTCGTGTCATATCCGTAAAAGATACCAAACTTAAATACCAAGTTTGGTATTTAACGGTGTTTTCGTTTTTAAGCTACTCTGTTCACAGACACAAACGGGCCTTTTTCTAAATTTTTTTTTGATTCAGAGGAACCCAAAACATGTATTTCCAATGAAATCTGGGTATCGAATTTTTGGGTGTATTATAATACCTTCTCTATAGACTATGTACATAGTACATGTAGAGAAAGTATAAACCCATTAACATCTACATCCAGAATACGAATTTGAATAGAAATATATATTGTGTGTAACCTTGTTTTATAAATGTGGTAGAGTTGTGGCATAAAAGTTGATATCTAAAAAGTGCATCAAATAGACATATTTTCCCTCTAAAAGATGGTTTCTATTGTGCTATATATTGGTCAAATCCACTAACGTCTCAAGTCGAGTCGAGTTGCAACTATGCCCTGACTTTGATGAAGCGGTCTCAGGGCCGACGTAAAGCTTGAGCCACTGCAAACCTAAATGTCAAATGAAACGACATTGAAGGAACGGTCACCCGTCTAAGTAGAGATTAAATTATCTTGCTAAGAGGGGCATGATCTCATTAAAATCATACAACAAAACAACAAAATCTTATGTGTTCCATTCACATGACTTTCTCTACTTCTGTGTAACAAATTATTGTTAAAAAACTTATTCTTCTACTTACTTCAAGCTAATCGAGAAAAAATTAGCAGAAATAGACTCATTACTTGGTTCCTCGTAAGTAGAAGCGAAATATTGGAGTATCATAGGTTAAAGTGAAGTCAAAAGCTGGTTACTATGTGACTGAAGTTCCTTTGTATGGACACGAGTTGACAAATTCCTGTATGAGAAAAGTATAAGTTTTTCAAAGCTGAAACCAAAAACAAGGAATATCTCAAAAACGATCAAATCCTCGAAAAAATGTATGTAACATAAATTGTGCGTTTTAATGTGCTCTACATTTTTTGTGTTGTAAGTTTTTGTCTATCTCTTACGGTTTACCAGTTACACAAAATTCCATAAAATTCATCCAGAATAAACTAGTCTTCAGAGGCTATTCCCAGAAAATTCAAGATATACATATTATTTGTCAAGTATATAACTTTAATATATTATATTTTTATCAAAATCGTTAGAGTCGCTTTTTAGAAAATAAAATTTTCCAAATATTGGCCATGTGAAGGGTAGTTGGGGGTGGGGGGATTTTCTTGAAAATCTTCGTGTCGCATCCTTGGAAGATACTGAACTTAAATACCAAGTTTGGTATTTAACGGTCTTTTCGTTTTTGAGCTATGCAACCCACAGACACATACACACGGACATTTTATAAAATGCATTTTTTGGATTCAGGTGGTCTCAAAACATGTATTTCCGGTGAAATCTCACTTATCTTCTCTACGTATAGAGAAAGTAAAAATGAAATAAAAGAACAAATTCTGGCACCATCTCACCCCATTCCTTTCTTTTCTTTATTTGTGGCGGGCATTTCTATGCGTTATTTATATATGTATATATTTGGACAACGGCCGCAAACTAGCAATGGAGGCGAAACGTCGTGATACCCTCACTCCACTATCTTACAAGTGCAAAGTAAATCAGTATACAGTTGGTAGATGATCCAAGAGCAGTGGACAGGGTTTTTAAATTTTTAGCACAAGTTTCTTTTACATTGAGGGTTTAGTGTGGTGTTAGACTTATATAGATTTATTGTCTGTTGCCATACACTGTACAGATATAAAAAGTTTTGTCATGTAAAAATGAACGTAGTGATCTTTTAAATTTACACATGTCATCTATTTTAATAATTTCATATGGGAGAGCATTGATAATTTTACTTTTGAGGCACTTTGGTGATTTTGAGTATTTAGTTGTTTTATATTTTCCTATATGGATGTCATTCATACTTCTAGTAAAATTATTATAAACGTCACAGTTGCGAGTGAATAAGTATGAGTTGTTTTTATAAAATAGTGCAGCATTATATATTAAAAAAATCTGATATGTACCATTCATATGACTTTCTCTATATACCTGCAACAAATTATTCTTAAAAAGCTTATATTTCTATTTACTTTATGCTAATTAAGAAAAATGAGCAGAAACAGTCTTAGTACTTGCTTCCTTGTAAGTAGAAGCGAAATAAGGGACTACCATACGTTAAAATTATAGTCAAAAGCTGGTTGCAATGTCAGTGAAGTTCCTTTCTTTATATGGATAGGAGTTGACAAGTTCCTGTATGAGAAAATAAGTTTTTCATAGCAAAAAACAAAAATAAGGAATGTCTCAAAAACGACGTACTCACGAAAAAAATGTATATAACATAAATTGTGTGTTTTAACGTGCTCTACATTTTTTGTGTTGTAAGTCATTGTCCATCTCTTACGGCTTAGCAGTTATTCAAAATTCAGAAAAATTCATCCAGAATAAACTACTCTTCAGAGACTATTTCTAGAAAATTCAAAATATATATTTTATTTGTCAGGCAAATATATTTAATATACGAAATGTTAATAAAAATCGTTAGAGTCATTTTTGAGAAAATCAAAATTTTGGAATAAAGTTCTACGTAAAGGGCAGTTGGGGGTGGGGAACTTGTCAACTCCTATCCATATAAAGAAAGGAACTTCACTGACATTGCAACCAGCTTTTGACTATCATTTTAACGTATGGTAGTCCATTATTTCGCTTCTACTTACAAGGAAGCAAGTAATAAGACTGTTTCTGCTCATTTTTACTTTCTCCATACGCACTATGTACATAGTGTGTAGAGAATATATTGCACTCCACCATAAATTCGATACCGAGATTTCACCGGAAATATATGTTTTAGGGTCCCCAATATCCAAAAAAAGCATTTTCACAAAACCGTGTATGTGTGTGTGTGTGTGTGTGTGTGTCCGTGTGTCCGTGAGGCTGTGAACACGATAACACAAAAACGAAAAGTCGGTAAAATACCAAACTTGGTATTTAAGTTTGGTATCTTCCAGGGATGCGACACGAAAAGTTTGAGAAAAATCCCCCACCCCCAACTACCCTTTACATGGAACTTTTTTCGAACATTTTGATTTTGTCAAAAATGGCTCTAACGATTTTGACTAAAATTTCGTACATTAAACATATTTACCTGACAAATGAAATGTATATCTTGAATTTTCTGGGAATAGCCTCTGAAGACTAGTTTATTTTGGATGAATTTTACTAAATTTTGAATAACTACTAAACTGTAAGAGATGGACAAAAAATTACTCCACAAAAACGGTAGAGCACATTAAAACACACAATTTATGTTATATACATTTTTTTTCGTTGAGTTCGTCGTTTTTGTGACATTCCTTATTTTTGGTTTCTGCTATGAAAAACGTATACTTTTCTCATACTGTAACTTGTCAACTCCTATCCATATAAACAAAGGAAGTTCATTGACATAGCAACCAGCTTTTGACTATCACTTTAACCTACGGCTGTCCCTTATTTCGCTTCTACTTACAAGGATGCGAGTAATAAGACTATTTCTGCTAATTTTTTCTGATTAGCATAAAGTAAATAGAAGTATAAGCTTTTTAAGAATTATTTGTTGCAGGGAATGGAGAAAGTCATGTGAATGGTACACATCAGATTTTTCTTAATTAACATAAAGTAAATAGAAATATAAGCTTTTTAAGAATAATTTGTTGCAGGTATATAGAGAAAGTCATATGAATGGCACACATCAGATATTTACTTTCTCCATACGCACTATGTACATAGTGGATAGAGAAAGTATTGCACTATACCAACAATTCGATACCGAGATTTCACCGGAAATATATGTTTTAGGGTCCCCAATATCCAAAAAAATGCATTTTCACAAAAAGGTCCGTGTGTATGTGTGTGTGTGTGTGTGTGTGTGTGTGTGTGTGTGTGTGTGTGTGTGTGTGTCCGTGTGTCCGTGTGCCTGTGAACACGATAACTCAAAAACGAAAAGTCGGTAAAATACCAAACTTGGTATTTAAGTTAAGCATCTTCCAGGGATGCGACACAAAGATTTTGAGAAAAATCCCCCCACCCCCAACTACCCTTTACATGGAACTTTTTTCGAAAATTTTGATTTTCTCAAAAATGCCTCTAACGATTTTGTGTAAAATTTCGGATATTAAACACATTTACCTGACAAATAAGATGTATATCTTGAATTTTCTGGGAATAGCCTCTGAAGAGTAGTTTATTCTGGATGAATTTTACTAAATTTTGAATAACTGCTAAACCGTAAGACATGGACAAAAGCTTACTATACGAAAAATGTAGAGCACATTAAAGCACCCAATTTATGTTACATACATTTTTTTCGTGGAGTTCGTCGTTTTTGTGACATTCCTTATTTTTTGTTTCTGCTAAGAAAAACGTATACTTTTCTCATACAGGAACTTGTCAACTCCTATCCGTATAAACAAAGGAACTTCACTGACATAGCAACCAGCTTTTGACTATCACTTTAACCTACGGTTGTCCCTTATTTCGCTTCTACTTACAAAAAAGCGAGTAATAAGACTATTTCTGCTAATTTCTTCTGATTAGCATAAAGTAAATAGAAGTATAAGCTTTTTAAGAATTATTTGTTGCAGGGATATGGAGAAAGTCATGTGAATGGTACACATCAGATTTTTACTTTCTCTATACGCACTATGTACATAGTGTATAGAGAAGGTATTGCACTCCACCCAAAATTCGATATCGAGATTTCACCGGAAATATGTTTTAGGGTCCCCTGTATCCAAAAAAAGTATTTTCAGAAAAAGGTCCGTGTGTGTGAGTGTGTGTGTGTGTGTTCGTGTGTCTGTGAACTCGATAACTCAAACGAAAATTCGGTAAAATACCAAACTTGGTATTTCAGTTTAGTGTCTTTGAGGAATGCGACACGAAGGTTTTGAGAAAAATCCCCCTACCCGAAACTACCCTTCACATGGAACTTTTTTCGAAAATTTTGATTTTCTAAAAAATGGCTCTAACAATTTTGATTAAAATATCGTAATTTAAAGATATTTACCTGACAAATAAAAGGTATATTTTGAACTTTCTGGGAATAGCCTCTGAAGACTACTTTATTCTGGGTGAATTTTACGGAATTTTGCATAATTGTTAAACCGTAAGAGATGGACAAAAACTTACCATACAGTAAATGTAGAGCAGTTTAAAACACATAATTTATGTTATATACATATTTTTCGTGGAATTTATTGTTTTTGAGATATTCCTTGTTTTTGGTTTCAGCTATAAAGAACATACTTTTCTCATACAGGACTTTGTGAACTCGTATCCATAGAAACAAAGGAACTTCAGTCATATAGCAACCAGCTTTTGACTATCACTTTAACCTATGGTACTCCCTTATTTCGCTTCTACTTACAAGGAAGCAAGTAATAAGACTATTTCTGCTAATTTTTTCTCGATTAGCAGGAAGTAAATAGAAGCACGATGTTTTTAACAATAATTTATTGCAGAGATATAGAGAAAGTCATGTGAATGGAACACATCAGATTTTCTGATACATGCTCCAGGTCTAGGACTATTTAGTCGTTTTATTAGTTTTTTTTTTTTTATGAAACCTGGGTTTGTGACAGCATTAATGTCATGACTTTGTCACAAAAAAATCTTATGTGTTCCATTCACATTACTTTCTCTACATCTCTGCAACAAATGTTTGCTAAAAAGCTTATCCTTCTACAGGGTTATTACAAAAGAAATAGACAACTTCAACTGCCTGTAAAACAAAAGCTATTAGAGATAGCAACCTAATTATTTAGGAGGTATGTTGAGAAACTCTCAAAGTTTTGTTTGTTACTATTGGTAACGCTGTAGTGTTTTGTTTGTTGTTGCAGAAGCTGAAATGGCGGAAAATCCTGTGGAAAAGGCATATTGCGTGTTAGAATTTGCTAGAACGCAATCAGCAACTGTTGTCCAACGACATTTTAGAACACGTTACCACAAAATGCCACCGGCTAGACAGTCAATCTACGACTGGTATAGAAAATTCGAGACAACGGGATGTTTGTGCAAAGGGAAGAGCTCGGGAAGACTAAGAGTTTCGGAAGAAAACGTTCAACGTGTTCGTTCTGCCTACATAAGAAGCCCACAGAAATCGACATCTAGGGCAAGCATGCAATTACAAATTCCACAGCAAACTGTATGGAAAATCTTGCACAAGCGACTGCACATGATGCCTTACAGATTACAGATGTTGCAGTTTCTGAGTGAAGAAGATAAGGTCATACGGCGTGACTTTTGCATCGACATGTTGCGACATGATGAAGACGATGCTGGTTTTTGTGAGCGCATCATTTCATTTTTGTGGTAACGTGTTCTAAGATGTCGTTGGACAACAGTTGCTGATTGCGTTCTAGCAAATTCCAACACGCAACATGCCTTTTCCACAGGATTTTCCGCCATTTAAGCTTCTGCAACAACAAACAAAACACTACAGCGTTACCAATAGTAACAAACGAAACTTTGAGAGTTTCTCAACATACCTCCAAAATAATTAGGTTGCTATCTCTAATAGTTTTTGTTCTAAAGGCAGTTGAAGTTGTCTATTTCTTTTGTAGTAACCCTGTACTTACTTCATGCTATTCGAGTAAAAAATTAGCAGAAATAGTATTACTTGCTTCCTTGTATGTAAAAGCGAAATAAGGGAGTACCATAGGTTAAAGTGATGTGACTGAAGTTCCTTTGTTTGTACGGACAGGAGTTGGCAAATTTCTGTGTGCGAAAAGTATAAGTTTTTTAATGCTGAAACCAATAACAAGGAATATCTAAAAAACGACCAACTTCACGAAAAAAAAAAAGGACGTAACATAATTTGTGTGTTTTATCGTGCTCTACATTTTTTGCGTGGTAAGTTTTTGTCCATCTCTTACGGTTTAGCAGTTATGCAAAATTTTCTAAAATTCATCCAGAATAAAGTAGTCTTCAGAGGCTATTTCCAGAAAATTAAACTTATACATTTTAGTTGGCATGTAAATAGCTTAAATATAAGAGATTTTAATCAAAATCGTTAAAGCCATTTTGAGAAAATCAAAATTTTCGAAATTTTTTCCATGAAAGGGTAGTTTGAGGTAGGGGGATTTTCTTGAAAATCTTCGTGTCGCATCCTTGGAAGATAACAAACCTAAACACCAAGTTTGGTTTTTAACGGTCTTTTCGTTTTTTGAGCTATGCTGCCCACACACACACACACACACACGCACACAGACACACACACACACACACACACACACAGACAGATAGCCAGACACAGATGGACATTTTCTAAAACTGCTTTTTTTTTTTTGGACAAAGGGAGTCTAAAAACAATATTTCCGGGAAATCTCGGTATTGAATTTTTGGGTGTAATACAATACCTTCTCTATACACTATGTACATAGTACGTGTACATAGATGTTATAGCCTTCCTTACTTCAATGTTTCTCTCTTGAGACCTGAGAACGTTTGCATTCAACTTATTTGCAATTCTACTTCGAGGATTTCCATCAAAGTAGGTTATTTAGAAGCAAGAGCCCAAAAAAACTGATGTTACACTCACAAGACTTTCTCTGGTAGTTCTACAAACTTCTTACATAAAATTATTTTTCTATCTGCACCTTGATAATCGAGATAATCATTAGCAGAATGTTCTTATTACTTAATTCCTTGTAAATAGAAAGAAAATAAGGGAATGCACTAAGCTAAACCGATAGTCTAATGTTTTAAAAATTGTTATTATGCGATTGTCATTGCAAATCGCTTCTTTGCTTGGCCAGGAGTAGAACAAAAGAAAAACAGACCCTTACTGTGTGAGAAAATTGTAAGTGCTCCATAACTGAAACCAGTAGTAACAAGGAATATCTCGGAAAAGTTGCCTCCACAACAAATATGTAACGGACAAAAATTGTGTGTCTTGACGAGATCTACATTTTCTGTTCAGTAAGATTTTTGTCTACCTCTTACGGTTTAGCAGTTAAGCAAAATTCGTCAAGAATAAAGAACTCTTCACAGGCTATTCCCTGAAAATTCAAGAAATACATTTTATTTTGGATGTAAATATCTTTAATAAACGATATTTTAATCAAAATGTTAGAGCCATTTTTTAGAAAATCAAAATTTTCAAACAGTTGGGGGCAGGGGGGATTTTTTTGAAAATCTTCGTGACGCATCCTTGGAAGATACCAAACGTAAATACAAAGTTTAGTATTTAACGATTTTTTCGTTTTTCGGTTATGCTGTCCACAGATACAGACACACATACATGGACCTTTTCCTGGAATGCTTTTATTCTTTTTTGGATTCAGGGGGTCCTAAAACATGTATTTCTGGTAAAATCTCGGTATCGAATTTTTGGGTGAAATACAATACTTCCTTTATACACTATGTATATGGTACGCGTAAGGAAAGTAACAATACTAACTTTGCATGTGGTTCAAAAGAATGATACAAAGCTAAAACTCCCATCACTTTTCTCTCCCTGACAGTTAATCATAATAAATATTAGCAATTTTGGTTAGTAAGGGGCATCGCCCGCTGATTGAGCACGGTTGAGAAATGGGTCCAGAGACGGGCTCACGGCCGTAGTTATAGACCATTATGAACTGTCGTGTATTTTCTTGGCCATGCAGTACGCTAGAGGATCTTACAAATCAATTGAAAGCCAAAGCTTTCCAACGTAGAAGACGCTGCTAAAGCATCTGATTACTTGAGGTGATATAAGTAATCTCCTCTTTCTGTTGTCACTAATTTTGGAACTAATCCGCCCACTTGTAAATAACTGGTTGTTGTTGTAAACATCAACTTGTATTATTATATTGGAAAGCCACTTTTATAGCCACTGAGATATCAGCAAAAACGATTATGCTCACAACAAATGCAATCTGTCTACAGCAGATTCTCGAGATGGCAAAATTGGCTGTTCACAACATTGTTTTATAATGCACTTTGTCAACTGAGGCAGCAGCTAACATACAATAATTATCGCATATGCTAGTCTTAATATTAAAAATAATAATAGAATAAAAATTAATTAAGTGAAAAAAATCTGATGTATTCCATTCACATGACTTTCTCTACATCTCTGCAACAAATTATTCTAAAAAAGCGTATGCTTCAATTTACTTCGTGCTAATTGAAAAAAAATTAGCAGAAATAGTCTTATTACTTGCTTTCTTGTAAGTAGAAGCGAAAATCAGAAAGTATATGGGTATATGGGTAGTGAGGTAGTAGCGTGTCTGCTTCACATTCAAAACGTCGTGAGTTCGAATCTCGCTTATGGTGAGTGACTCGGATAAGTTTTTTTATTTCGGGGTTTTCCGTTATCCTGAGAAGATGAATGTCGAGTGACTTTAAGCTCCATGGACCCCGAGATCATTTGAGCATCATTTCACCAATTTAATTCATCGTCCGATATGACCAACCAGGTTAAAGGACGTTAAGCTACAAAAAAAAAAAAAAAAAAAAAAAAGTATCATAAGTTAAAGTGATAGTCAAATGCTGGTTGCTATGTGACTGAAGTTCGTTTGTTTGTATGGACAGGAATTGACAAATTCCTGTATGAGAAAAGTATACGTTTTTCAAAGCTGAAAACAAAAACAAGGAATATCTAAAAAACGATCAACTCCACGAAAAAGTATATGACATAAATTGTATGCTTTAACATGCTCTACATTTTTTCTGTGGTAAGTTTTTATCCATCTCTTACGGTTTAGCAGTTATGCAAAATTCCATAAAATTCATCCGGAATAAAGTAGTCTTCATAGGCTATTCCTAGAAAATTCAAGATAAACATTTTATTTGACATATAAATATCTTAGGTAAAAGAGATTTTAATCAAAATCGTTACAGCCATTTTTGAGAAAATTAAAATTTTCGTCGCATCTTTAGAAGATACCAAACTTAAATACCAATTTGGTATTCAATGGTCTTTTCGTTTTTGAGCTATTCTGTCCACAGAAACACAGACACACACACGCACACCACACGAACCTTTTTTTAAAAGGTAAAAAATGCTTTCTTTGAATTCGGGGGACCTAAAACATGTATTTCCGTCGAAATATCGGTATCGAATTTTAAGGTGGAATGCAATACCTTCTCTATACACTATGTACATAGTACGTGTAGAGAAAGTAATACATAATTTTCTGGAAATGTCCAATACGGCAAAAAACAATCTAATTTCACATAAAGCTTATCCTTTAACGACATTTGCAGTTTTGCAGTAATGTGTTTTTTCTGTTTCTTAAAATGTCTTAACCGCAAAAATCTTATGTTCCATTCACAGGACTTTCTTTACATCGCAAGAACAAATTATTGTTAAACATCTTATTCTTCTTTTTAATTTATGATAATCGAGATAACATTAGCAGAAATTGCCTTAATTACATGCTTCCTTATAAGTAGAAGGTAAATAAAGGAGTACACTAGGCTAAAACGATAATCTAATCTTTTAAAAATCTGATGTGTTCCATTCACATGACTTTCTCTATATCTCTATAACAAATTATTGTTAATAAGCTTATCTTTTATTTATTTCATGCTAATCGACAAAAATTAGCAGAAATAGTATCTAGGTTAAAGTGCAAGCCAAAAGCTGGTTGCTATGTGACTGATGTTCCTTTGTATGGACAGGAGTTGACAACTTCCTGTGTGAGAAAAGTATGTTTTTCAAAGCTGAAAACAAGAAAAAGGAATATCTCAAAAGCGTTCAACTCACGAAAAAAATGTGTATAACATAAATTGTGTGTTTTAACGCGCTCTACATTTTTTGTTTGATAAGTTTTTGTCCATCTCTTACGATTTAGTAAATATGCAAAATTGATCCAGAATAAAGTAGTCTTCAGAGGCTATTCCCAGAAAATTCAAGATATACATTTTATTTGCCAGGTAAATATGTTTCATATATGATATTTTAATCAAAATCGTTACAGCCATTTTTGAGAAAATCAAAACTTTCGAAAAAAGTTCCATGTAAAGGCTAGTTTGGGGTGGGGGGATTTTTCTCAAAATCTTTGTGTCGCATCCCTGGAAGATAATAAACTTAAATACCAAGTTTGGTATTTTACCGACTTTTCATTTTTGAGTTATCGTGTTCAAAGGCACATGGACATACGGACACACACACACACACACACACACACACACACACACAAACACACACACACGCGCGCGCGCACCTTTTTTCTGAAAATACTTTTTTTGGATACAGGAGACCCTAAAACACATATTTTCGGTGAAATCTCGCTATTGAATTTTTTTTGGAGTGCAATACTTTCTCTATACACTATGTACATAGTACGTATAGAGAAAGTAAAAATCTGATGTGTACCATTCACATGACTTTCTCCATATCCCTGCAACAAATAATTCTTAAAAAGCTTATACTTCTATTTACTTTATGCTAATCAGATAAAAAAATTAGCAGAAAAAGTCTTATTTCTCGCATCCTTGTAAGTAGAAGCGAAATAAAGGACAACCGTAGGTTAAAGTGATAGTCAAAAGCTGGTTGCTATGTCAATGAACTTCCTTTGTTTATATGGATAGTATGAGAAAATTATACGTTTTTCATAGCAGAAACCAAAAATAAGGAATGTCACAAAAACGACGAACTCCACGAAAAAAATGTATATAACATAAATTGAGTGTTTTAATGTGCTCTACATTTTTTGTGTAGTAAGTTTGTGTCCATCTCTTGCGGTTTAGCAGTTATTCAAAATTTAGTAAAATTCATTCAGAATAAACTACTCTTCAGAGGCTATTCCCAGAAAATTCAAGATAGGCATTTCATTTGTCAGGTAAATATGTTTAATATACGAAATTTTAATCAAAATCGTTAGAGGCATTTTTGAGAAAATCAAAATTTTGGAATAAAGTTCCATGTAAAGGGTAGTTGGGGGTGGGGGGATTTTTCTCAAAATCTTCGTGTCGCATCCCTGGAAGATACTAAACTTAAAAACCAAGTTTGGTATTTTACCGACTTTTCGTTTTTGAGTTATCGTGTTCACAGACACACGGACACAAGGACACACGGACACGGACACAAACACACACACACACACACACACACACACAAACACACACACGCACACACACACACACACGGACCTTTTTGTGAAAATGCTTTTTTTGTATATTGGGGCCCTAAAACATATATTTCCGGTGAAATCTCGGTATCGAATTTTTGGTGGAGTGCAATACTTTCTCTATATACTATGTACATAGTGCGTATGGAGAAAGTAAAAAATGGCCTTCTGATTCCTAAACATGGGACAAATATACAATAGCTATGTACTGTGAGATAAACACTACACCCGCTACTTGCTAAACAGCTAATACATATATTTAATGGGGGAAATAATTACAGATAAATTCTATTTTATAACCCATAACGGTTTAAACTCCCATTTAAAGCCACAGCTTATGAAAACAGCAAGAACGCGCACAATAAATCAGCCTGTATAGAAAAGCGATTCATATCATTTCTTTTCAAAAAATCTGATGTGTTACACTCACATGACTTTCTCTAGCTGTTCTACAAACTTCATACATAAGATTCTTCTTCTTTCTGCACCTTGCTAATCGTGGTACTCATTAGCACAATGTTCTTATTATTTAGTTCCGTATAAGTAGGAAGAAAATAAGGGAATAACTAGGCTAAACCAATAGTCAAATGTTTTAAAAGCTGTCGTTATGCGATTGTCATAACAAATCGCTTCTTTTTTTGGCCAGGAGTAGAACAAAAGAATAACCGACACTCCCGTCTGAGAAACGTATAAGTACTTCACAACTGAAACCAATAACAACGAATACATCGAAAACGGTAAGCTCCACGAGAAAAATGTTTATGACATAACTTGTGTATTTTAAGAAGACCTAAATTTGTTGTATAGTAAGTTTTTGTCTATCTCTTACGGTTTACTAGTTTTGCCAAATTAAGCAAAATTCATTCTGAATAAACAGGTCTTCAGAAGCTATTCCCAGAAAATTCAAGATAAACATTTTATTTATTAGGTAAATATCTTTAATATATGATATTTTAATCAAAATCATTAGAGCAATTTTTAAGAAAATAAAAATGTTCGAAAAAAGTTCCATGTAAAGGGTAGTTTAGGGTGGGGTGATTTTTCTCAAAATCTTCGTGTCGCATCCCTGGAAGATACTAAACTTAAATACCAAGTTTGGTATATTAGCTACTTTTCGTTCTTGAGTTATCGTGTTCACAGGCACACGGACACACGGACACACACACACACACACACACACACACGGACCTTTTTGTGAAAATGCTTTTTTTGGATACAGGGGGTCCTAAAACATGTATTTCCGGTGAAATCTCGGTATCGAATTTTTGGGTGGAATGCAATACTTCTCTATCCCTATGTACATTGTACATATGGGGCTAGAGAAAGTAAAAATACATGTACATTAACAGGAATTTATTTCAAGAAATAATCATAATTAGCCATAAAATATCTGGACTCAAAAAAAAACCATCAGAGACAAAACATGGCCTGCACGACAATAAAACGGGTGAACATTCCTAATTAACACAAAATAAATATAAAGAGACAATTACCAACGATTTAAACTTCTTTTGAGGGTAACAAGAAGGGGAAATGCGAATAAAAATCTGATGTGTACCATTCACATGACTTTCTCCATATCCCTGCAACAAATAATTCTTAAAAAGCTTATACTTCTATTTACTTTATACTAATCAGAAAAAATTAGCAGAAATAGTCTTGTTACTCGCATCCTTATAAGTAGAAGCGAAATAAGGGACAACCGTAGGTTAAAGTGATAGTCAAAAGCTGGTTGCCGTGTCAATGAAGTTCCTTTGTTTATATGGATAGGAGTTGACAAGTTCCAGTATGAGAAAATTATACGTTTTTCATAGCAGAAACCAAAAATAAGGAATGTCACAAAAACGACGAACTCCACGAAAAAAATGTATATAACATAAATTGTGTGTTTCAATGTGCTCTACATTTTTTGTGCAGTAAGTTTTTGTCCATCTCTTGCGGTTTAGCAGTTATTCAAAATTTAGTAAAATTCATTCAGAATAAACTACTCTTCAGAGGCTATTCCCAGAAAATTCAAGATATGCATTTCATTTGTCAGGTAAATATGTTTAATATACGAAATTTTAATCAAAATCGTTAGAGGCAATTTTGAGAAAATCAAAATTTTGGAATAAAGTTCCATGTAAAGGGTAGTTGGGGGTGGGGGGATTTTTCTCAAAATCTTCGTGTCGCAACCCTGGAAGATACTAAACTTAAATACCAAGTTTGGTATTTTACCGACTTTTCGTTTTTGAGTTATCGTGTTCACAGACACACGGACACACGAACACACACACACACACACACACACACACACACACACACACACACGCGCGCGGACCTTTTTGTGAAAATGCTTTTTTTGTATATTGGGGACCCTAAAACATATATTTCCGGTGAAATCTCGGTATCGAATTTTTGGTGGAGTGCAATACTTTCTCTATATACTATGTACATAGTGCGTATGGAGAAAGTAAAAAATGGCCTTCTGATTCCTAAACATGGGACAAATATACAATAGCTATGTACTGTGAGACAAACACTACACCCGCTACTTGCTAAACAGCTAATACATATATTTAATGGGGGAAATAATTACAGATAAATTCTATTTTATAACCCATAACGGTTTAAACTCCCATTTAAAGCCACAGCTTATGAAAACAGCAAGAACGCGCACAATAAATCAGCCTGTATAGAAAAGCGATTCATATCATTTCTTTTCAAAAAATCTGATGTGTTACACTCACATGACTTTCTCTAGCTGTTCTACAAACTTCATACATAAGATTCTTCTTCTTTCTGCACCTTGCTAATCGTGGTACTCATTAGCACAATGTTCTTATTAGTTAGTTCAGTATAAGTAGGAAGAAAATAAGGGAATAACTAGGCTAAACCAATAGTCAAATGTTTTAAAAGCTGTCGTTATGCGATTGTCATAACAAATCGCTTCTTTTTTTGGCCAGGAGTAGAACAAAAGAATAACCGACACTCCCGTCTGAGAAACGTATAAGTACTTCACAACTGAAACTAATAAGAACGAATACATCGAAAACGGTAAGCTCCACGAGAAAAATGTTTATGACATAACTTGTGTATTTTAAGAAGACCTAAATTTGTTGTATAGTAAGTTTTTGTCTATCTCTTACGGTTTACTAGTTTTGCCAAATTAAGCAAAATTCATTCTGAATAAACAGGTCTTCAGAAGCTATTCCCAGAAAATTCAAGATAAACATTTTATTTGTTAGGTAAATATCTTTAATATATGATATTTTAATCAAAATCGTTAGAGCCATTTTTAAGAAAATAAAAATGTTCGAAAAAAGTTCCATGTAAAGGGTAGTTTAGGGTGGGTGATTTTTCTCAAATTCCTCGTGTCGCATCCCTGGAAGATACTAAACTTAAATACCAAGTTTGGTATTTTACCGACTTTTCGTTTTTGAGTTATCATGTTCACAGACATACGGACACACGGACACACGGACACACACACACACACACACACACGCGCGGACCTTTTTGTGAAAATGCTTTTTTTGTATATTGGGGACCCTAAAACATATATTTCCGGTGAAATCTCGGTATCGAATTTTTGGTGGAGTGCAATACTTTCTCTATATACTATGTACATAGTGCGTATGGAGAAAGTAAAAAATGGCCTTCTGATTCCTAAACATGGGACAAATATACAATAGCTATGTACTGTGAGACAAACACTACACCCGCTACTTGCTAAACAACTAATACATATATTTAATGGGGGAAATAATTACAGATAAATTCTATTTTATAACCCATAACGGTTTAAACTCCCATTTAAAGCCACAGCTTATGAAAACAGCAAGAACGCGCACAATAAATCAGCCTGTATAGAAAAGCGATTCATATCATTTCTTTTCAAAAAATCTGATGTGTTACACTCACATGACTTTCTCTAGCTGTTCTACAAACTTCATACATAAGATTCTTCTTCGTTCTGCACCTTGCTAATCGTGGTACTCATTAGCACAATGTTCTTATTATTTAGTTCCGTATAAGTAGGAAGAAAATAAGGGAATAACTAGGCTAAACCAATAGTAAATGTTTTAAAAGCTGTCGTTATGCGATTGTCATAACGAATCGCTTCTTTTTTTGGCCAGGAGTAGAACAAAAGAATAACCGACACTCCCGTCTGAGAAAAGTATAAGTACTTCACAACTGAAACTAATAACAACGAATATATCGAAAACGGTAAGCTCCACGAGAAAAATGTTTATGACATAACTTCTGTATTTTAAGAAGACCTAAATTTGTTGTATAGTAAGTTTTTGTCTATCTCTTACGGTTTACTAGTTTTGCCAAATTAAGCAAAATTCATTCTGAATAAACAGGTCTTCAGAAGCTATTCCCAGAAAATTCAAGATAAACATTTTATTTGTTAGGTAAATATCTTTAATATATGATATTTTAATCAAAATCGTTAGAGCCATTTTTAAGAAAATAAAAATGTTCGAAAAAAGTTCCATGTAAAGGGTAGTTTAGGGTGGGTGATTTTTCTCAAAATCTTCGTGTCGCATCCCTGGAAGATACTAAACTTAAATACCAAGTTTGGTATTTTAGCTACTTTTATTTCTTGAGTTATCGTGTTCACAGGCACACGGACACACGGACACACGGACACACACATACACACACGGACCTTTTTGTGAAAATGCTTTTTTTGGATACAGGGGGTCCTAAAACATGTATTTCCAGTGAAATCTCGGTATCGAATTTTTGGGTGGAATGCAATACTTCTCTATCCCTATGTACATTGTACATATGGGGCTAGAGAAAGTAAAAATACATGTACATTAACAGGAATTTATTTCAAGAAATAATCATAATTAGCCATAGAATATCTGGACTTCAAAAAAAAACCATCAGAGACAAAACATGGCCTGCACGACAATAAAACGGGTCAACATTCCTAATTAACACAAAATAAATATAAAGAGACAATTACCAACGATTTAAACTTCTTTTGAGGGTAACAAGAAGGGGAAATGCGAATAAAAATCTGATGTGTACCATTCACATGACTTTCTCCATATCCCTGCAACAAATAATTCTTAAAAAGCTTATACTTCTATTTACTTTATACTAATAAGAAAAAATTAGCAGAAATAGTCTTGTTACTCGCATCCTTATAAGTAGAAGCGAAATAAGGGACAACCGTAGGTTAAAGTGATAGTCAAAAGCTGGTTGCCGTGTCAATGAAGTTCCTTTGTTTATATGGATAGGAGTTGACAAGTTCCAGTATGAGAAAATTATACGTTTTTCATAGCAGAAACCAAAAATAAGGAATGTCACAAAAACGACGAACTCCACGAAAAAAATTTATATAACATAAATTGTGTGTTTCAATGTGCTCTACATTTTTTGTGCAGTAAGTTTTTGTCCATCTCTTGCGGTTTAGCAGTTATTCAAAATTTAGTAAAATTCATTCAGAATAAACTACTCTTCAGAGGCTATTCCCAGAAAATTCAAGATATGCATTTCATTTGTCAGGTAAATATGTTTAATATACGAAATTTTAATCAAAATCGTTAGAGGCAATTTTGAGAAAATCAAAATTTTGGAATAAAGTTCCATGTAAAGGGTAGTTGGGGGTGGGGGGATTTTTCTCAAAATCTTCGTGTCGCAACCCTGGAAGATACTAAACTTAAATACCAAGTTTGGTATTTTACCGACTTTTCGTTTTTGAGTTATCGTGTTCACAGACACACGGACACACGGACACACGAACACACACACACACACACACACACACACACGCGCGCGCGCGCGCGCGCGCGGACCTTTTTGTGAAAATGCTTTTTTTGTATATTGGGGACCCTAAAACATATATTTCCGGTGAAATCTCGGTATCGAATTTTTGGTGGAGTGCAATACTTTCTCTATATACTATGTACATAGTGCGTATGGAGAAAGTAAAAAATGGCCTTCTGATTCCTAAACATGGGACAAATATACAATAGCTATGTACTGTGAGACAAACACTACACCCCCTACTTGCTAAACAGCTAATACATATATTTAATGGGGGAAATAATTACAGATAAATTCTATTTTATAACCCATAACGGTTTAAACTCCCATTTAAAGCCACAGCTTATGAAAACAGCAAGAACGCGCACAATAAATCAGCCTGTATAGAAAAGCGATTCATATCATTTCTTTTCAAAAAATCTGATGTGTTACACTCACATGACTTTCTCTAGCTGTTCTACAAACTTCATACATAAGATTCTTCTTCTTTCTGCACCTTGCTAATCGTGGTACTCATTAGCACAATGTTCTTATTATTTAGTTCCGTATAAGTAGGAAGAAAATAAGGGAATAACTAGGCTAAACCAATAGTCAAATGTTTTAAAAGCTGTCGTTATGCGATTGTCATAACAAATCGCTTCTTTTTTTGGCCAGGACTAGAACAAAAGAATAACCGACACTCCCGTCTGAGAAACGTATAAGTACTTCACAACTGAAACTAATAAGAACGAATACATCGAAAACGGTAAGCTCCACGAGAAAAATGTTTATGACATAACTTGTGTATTTTAAGAAGACCTAAATTTGTTGTATAGTAAGTTTTTGTCTATCTCTTACGGTTTACTAGTTTTGCCAAATTAAGCAAAATTCATTCTGAATAAACAGGTCTTCAGAAGCTATTCCCAGAAAATTCAAGATAAACATTTTATTTGTTAGGTAAATATCTTTAATATATGATATTTTAATCAAAATCGTTAGAGCCATTTTTAAGAAAATAAAAATGTTCGAAAAAAGTTCCATGTAAAGGGTAGTTTAGGGTGGGTGATTTTTCTCAAAATCATCGTGTCGCATCCCTGGAAGATACTAAACTTAAATACCAAGTTTGGTATTTTAGCTACTTTTCGTTCTTGAGTTATCGTGTTCACAGGCACACGGACACACGGACACACGGACACACACATACACACACGGACCTTTTTGTGAAAATGCTTTTTTTGGATACAGGGGGTCCTAAAACATGTATTTCCGGTGAAATCTCGGTATCGAATTTTTGGGTGGAATGCAATACTTCTCTATCCCTATGTACATTGTACATATGGGGCTAGAGAAAGTAAAAATACATGTACATTAACAGGAATTTATTTCAAGAAATAATCATAATTAGCCATAGAATATCTGGACTTCAAAAAAAAACCATCAGAGACAAAACATGGCCTGCACGACAATAAAACGGGTCAACATTCCTAATTAACACAAAATAAATATAAAGAGACAATTACCAACGATTTAAACTTCTTTTGAGGGTAACAAGAAGGGGAAATGCGAATAAAAATCTGATGTGTACCATTCACATGACTTTCTCCATATCCCTGCAACAAATAATTCTTAAAAAGCTTATACTTCTATTTACTTTATACTAATAAGAAAAAATTAGCAGAAATAGTCTTGTTACTCGCATCCTTATAAGTAGAAGCGAAATAAGGGACAACCGTAGGTTAAAGTGATAGTCAAAAGCTGGTTGCCGTGTCAATGAAGTTCCTTTGTTTATATGGATAGGAGTTGACAAGTTCCAGTATGAGAAAATTATACGTTTTTCATAGCAGAAACCAAAAATAAGGAATGTCACAAAAACGACGAACTCCACGAAAAAAATTTATATAACATAAATTGTGTGTTTCAATGTGCTCTACATTTTTTGTGCAGTAAGTTTTTGTCCATCTCTTGCGGTTTAGCAGTTATTCAAAATTTAGTAAAATTCATTCAGAATAAACTACTCTTCAGAGGCTATTCCCAGAAAATTCAAGATATGCATTTCATTTGTCAGGTAAATATGTTTAATATACGAAATTTTAATCAAAATCGTTAGAGGCAATTTTGAGAAAATCAAAATTTTGGAATAAAGTTCCATGTAAAGGGTAGTTGGGGGTGGGGGGATTTTTCTCAAAATCTTCGTGTCGCAACCCTGGAAGATACTAAACTTAAATACCAAGTTTGGTATTTTACCGACTTTTCGTTTTTGAGTTATCGTGTTCACAGACACACGGACACACGGACACACGAACACACACACACACACACACACACACACACACACACACACACGCGCGCGCGCGCGGACCTTTTTGTGAAAATGCTTTTTTTGTATATTGGGGACCCTAAAACATATATTTCCGGTGAAATCTCGGTATCGAATTTTTGGTGGAGTGCAATACTTTCTCTATATACTATGTACATAGTGCGTATGGAGAAAGTAAAAAATGGCCTTCTGATTCCTAAATATGGGACAAATATACAATAGCTATGTACTGTGAGACAAACACTACACCCGCTACTTGCTAAACAACTAATACATATATTTAATGGGGGAAATAATTACAGATAAATTCTATTTTATAACCCATAACGGTTTAAACTCCCATTTAAAGCCACAGATTATGAAAACAGCAAGAACGCGCACAATAAATCAGCCTGTATAGAAAAGCGATTCATATCATTTCTTTTCAAAAAATCTGATGTGTTACACTCACATGACTTTCTCTAGCTGTTCTACAAACTTCATACATAAGATTCTTCTTCTTTCTGCACCTTGCTAATCGTGGTACTCATTAGCACAATGTTCTTATTATTTAGTTCCGTATAAGTAGGAAGAAAATAAGGGAATAACTAGGCTAAACCAATAGTCAAATGTTTTAAAAGCAGTCGTTATGCGATTGTCATAACAAATCGCTTCTTTTTTTGGCCAGGAGTAGAACAAAAGAATAACCGACACTCCCGTCTGAGAAAAGTATAAGTACTTCACAACTGAAACTAATAACAACGAATACATCGAAAACGGTAAGCTCCACGAGAAAAATGTTTATGACTTAACTTGTGTATTTTAGGAAGACCTAAATTTGTTGTATAGTAAGTTTTTGTCTATCTCTTACTGTTTACTAGTTTTGCCAAATTAAGCAAAATTCATTCTGAATAAACAGGTCTTCAGAAGCTATTCCCAGAAAATTCAAGATAAACATTTTATTTGTTAGGTAAATATCTTTAATATATGATATTTTAATCAAAATCGTTAGAGCCATTTTTAAGAAGACAAAAATGTTCGAAAAAAGTTCCATGTAAAGGGTAGTTTAGGGTGGGTGATTTTTCTCAAAATCTTCGTGTCGCATCCCTGGAAGATACTAAACTTAAATACCAAGTTTGGTATTTTAGCTAATTTTCGTTCTTGAGTTATCGTGATCACAGGCACACGGACACACGGACACACACATACACACACACGGACCTTTTTGTGAAAATGCTTTTTTTGGATACAGGGGGTCCTAAAACATGTATTTCCGGTGAAATCTCGGTATCGAATTTTTGGGTGGAATGCAATACTTCTCTATCCCTATGTACATTGTACATATGGGGCTAGAGAAAGTAAAAATACATGTACATTAACAGGAATTTATTTCAAGAAATAATCATAATTAGCCATAAAATATCTGGACTTCAAAAAAAAAAACCATCAGAGACAAAACATGGCCTGCACGACAATAAAACGGGTCAACATTCCTAATTAACACAAAATAAATATAAAGAGACAATTACCAACGATTTAAACTTCTTTCGAGGGTAACAAGAAGGGGAAATGCGAATAAAAAATCTGATGTGTACCATTCACATGACTATCTCCGTATCCCTGCAACAAATAATTCTTAAAAAGCTTATACTTCTATTTACTTTATACTAATCAGAAAAAAATAGCAGAAATAGTCTTGTTACTCGCATCCTTATAAGTAGGAGCGAAATAAGGGACAACCGTAGGTTAAAGTGATAATCAAAAGCTGGTTGCCGTGTCAATGAAGTTCCTTTGTTTATATGGATAGGAGTTGACAAGTTCCAGTATGAGAAAATTATACGTTTTTCATAGCAGAAACCAAAAATAAGGAATGTCACAAAAACGACGAACTCCACGAAAAAAATGTATATAACATAAATTGAGTGTTTTAATGTGCTCTACTTTTTTGTGTAGTAAGTTTTTGTCCATCTCTTGCGGTTTAGCAGTTATTCAAAATTTAGTAAAATTCATTCAGAATAAACTACTCTTCAGAGGCTATTCCCAGAAAATTCAAGATATGCATTTCATTTGTCAGGTAAATATGTTTAATATACGAAATTTTAATCAAAATCGTTAGAGGCAATTTTGAGAAAATCAAAATTTTGGAATAAAGTTCCATGTAAAGGGTAGTTGGGGGTGGGGGGATTTTTCTCAAAATCTTCGTGTCGCAACCCTGGAAGATACTAAACTTAAATACCAAGTTTGGTATTTTACCGACTTTTCGTTTTTGAGTTATCGTGTTCACAGACACACAGACACACGAACACACGGACACACACACACACACACACCCACAGACACACACCCACACGCACACACGGACCTTTTTGTGAAAATGCTTTTTTTGTATATTGGGGACCCTAAAACATATATTTCCGGTGAAATCTCGGAATCGAATTTTTGGTGGAGTGCAATACTTTCTCTATATACTATGTACATAGTGCGTATGGAGAAAGTAAAAATTGACCTTCTGATTCCTAAACATGGGACAAATATACAACAGCTATATACTGTGAGACAAACACTACACCCGCTACTTGCTAAACAACTAATACATATATTTAATGGGGGAAATAATTACAGATAAATTCTATTTTATAACCCATAACGGTTTAAACTCCCATTTAAAGCCACATCTTATAAAAACAGCAATAACGCGCACAATAAATCAGCCTGTATGGAAAAGCGATTCATATCATTTCTTTTCAAAAAATCTGATGTGTTACACTCACATGACTTTCTCTAGCTGTTCTACAAACTTCATACATAAGATTCTTCTTCTTTCTGCACCTTGCTAATCGTGGTACTCATTAGCACAATGTTCTTATTATTTAGTTCCGTATAAGTAGGAAGAAAATAAGGGAATAACTAGGCTAAACCAATAGTCAAATGTTTTAAAAGCTGTCGTTATGCGATTGTCATAACAAATCGCTTCTTTTTTTGGCCAGGAGTAGAACAAAAGAATAACCGACACTCCCGTCTGAGAAAAGTATAAGTACTTCACAACTGAAACTAATAACAACGAATACATCGAAAACGGTAAGCTCCACGAGAAAAATGTTTATGACATAACTTGTGTATTTTAAGAAGACCTAAATTTGTTGTATAGTAAGTTTTTGTCTATCTCTTACGGTTTACTAGTTTTGCCAAATTAAGCAAAATTCATTCTGAATAAACAGGTCTTCAGAAGCTATTCCCAGAAAATTCAAGATAAACAGTTTATTTGTTAGGTAAATATCTTTAATATATGATATTTTAATCAAAATCGTTAGAGCCATTTTTAAGAAAATAAAAATGTTCGAAAAAAGTTCCATGTAAAGGGTAGTTTAGGGTGGGTGATTTTTCTCAAAATCTTCGTGTCGCATCCCTGGAAGATACTAAACTTAAATACCAAGTTTGGTATTTTAGCTACTTTTCGTTCTTGAGTTATCGTGTTCACAGGCACACGGACACACGGACACACACATACACACACACGGACCTTTTTGTGAAAATGCTTTTTTTGGATACAGGGGGTCCTAAAACATGTATTTCCGGTGAAATCTCGGTATCGAATTTTTGGGTGGAATGCAATACTTCTCTATCCCTATGTACATTGTACATATGGGGCTAGAGAAAGTAAAAATACATGTACATTAACAGGAATTTATTTCAAGAAATAATCATAATTAGCCATAAAATATCTGGACTTCAAAAAAAAACCATCAGAGACAAAACATGGCCTGCACGACAATAAAACGGGTCAACATTCCTAATTAACACAAAATAAATATAAAGAGACAATTACCAACGATTTAAACTTCTTTCGAGGGTAACAAGAAGGGGAAATGCGAATAAAAAATCTGATGTGTACCATTCACATGACTATCTCCGTATCCCTGCAACAAATAATTCTTAAAAAGCTTATACTTCTATTTACTTTATACTAATAAGAAAAAATTAGCAGAAATAGTCTTGTTACTCGCATCCTTATAAGTAGAAGCGAAATAAGGGACAACCGTAGGTTAAAGTGATAGTCAAAAGCTGGTTGCCGTGTCAATGAAGTTCCTTTGTTTATATGGATAGGAGTTGACAAGTTCCAGTATGAGAAAATTATACGTTTTTCATAGCAGAAACCAAAAATAAGGAATGTCACAAAAACGACGAACTCCACGAAAAAAATTTATATAACATAAATTGTGTGTTTCAATGTGCTCTACATTTTTTGTGCAGTAAGTTTTTGTCCATCTCTTGCGGTTTAGCAGTTATTCAAAATTTAGTAAAATTCATTCAGAATAAACTACTCTTCAGAGGCTATTCCCAGAAAATTCAAGATATGCATTTCATTTGTCAGGTAAATATGTTTAATATACGAAATTTTAATCAAAATCGTTAGAGGCAATTTTGAGAAAATCAAAATTTTGGAATAAAGTTCCATGTAAAGGGTAGTTGGGGGTGGGGGGATTTTTCTCAAAATCTTCGTGTCGCAACCCTGGAAGATACTAAACTTAAATACCAAGTTTGGTATTTTACCGACTTTTCGTTTTTGAGTTATCGTGTTCACAGACACACGGACACACGGACACACGAACACACACACACACACACACACACACACACACACACACACACACACGCGCGCGCGCGGACCTTTTTGTGAAAATGCTTTTTTTGTATATTGGGGACCCTAAAACATATATTTCCGGTGAAATCTCGGTATCGAATTTTTGGTGGAGTGCAATACTTTCTCTATATACTATGTACATAGTGCGTATGGAGAAAGTAAAAAATGGCCTTCTGATTCCTAAATATGGGACAAATATACAATAGCTATGTACTGTGAGACAAACACTACACCCGCTACTTGCTAAACAACTAATACATATATTTAATGGGGGAAATAATTACAGATAAATTCTATTTTATAACCCATAACGGTTTAAACTCCCATTTAAAGCCACAGATTATGAAAACAGCAAGAACGCGCACAATAAATCAGCCTGTATAGAAAAGCGATTCATATCATTTCTTTTCAAAAAATCTGATGTGTTACACTCACATGACTTTCTCTAGCTGTTCTACAAACTTCATACATAAGATTCTTCTTCTTTCTGCACCTTGCTAATCGTGGTACTCATTAGCACAATGTTCTTATTATTTAGTTCCGTATAAGTAGGAAGAAAATAAGGGAATAACTAGGCTAAACCAATAGTCAAATGTTTTAAAAGCAGTCGTTATGCGATTGTCATAACAAATCGCTTCTTTTTTTGGCCAGGAGTAGAACAAAAGAATAACCGACACTCCCGTCTGAGAAAAGTATAAGTACTTCACAACTGAAACTAATAACAACGAATACATCGAAAACGGTAAGCTCCACGAGAAAAATGTTTATGACTTAACTTGTGTATTTTAGGAAGACCTAAATTTGTTGTATAGTAAGTTTTTGTCTATCTCTTACTGTTTACTAGTTTTGCCAAATTAAGCAAAATTCATTCTGAATAAACAGGTCTTCAGAAGCTATTCCCAGAAAATTCAAGATAAACATTTTATTTGTTAGGTAAATATCTTTAATATATGATATTTTAATCAAAATCGTTAGAGCCATTTTTAAGAAGACAAAAATGTTCGAAAAAAGTTCCATGTAAAGGGTAGTTTAGGGTGGGTGATTTTTCTCAAAATCTTCGTGTCGCATCCCTGGAAGATACTAAACTTAAATACCAAGTTTGGTATTTTAGCTAATTTTCGTTCTTGAGTTATCGTGATCACAGGCACACGGACACACGGACACACGGACACACACATACACACACACGGACCTTTTTGTGAAAATGCTTTTTTTGGATACAGGGGGTCCTAAAACATGTATTTCCGGTGAAATCTCGGTATCGAATTTTTGGGTGGAATGCAATACTTCTCTATCCCTATGTACATTGTACATATGGGGCTAGAGAAAGTAAAAATACATGTACATTAACAGGAATTTATTTCAAGAAATAATCATAATTAGCCATAAAATATCTGGACTTCAAAAAAAAAAACCATCAGAGACAAAACATGGCCTGCACGACAATAAAACGGGTCAACATTCCTAATTAACACAAAATAAATATAAAGAGACAATTACCAACGATTTAAACTTCTTTCGAGGGTAACAAGAAGGGGAAATGCGAATAAAAAATCTGATGTGTACCATTCACATGACTATCTCCGTATCCCTGCAACAAATAATTCTTAAAAAGCTTATACTTCTATTTACTTTATACTAATCAGAAAAAAATAGCAGAAATAGTCTTGTTACTCGCATCCTTATAAGTAGGAGCGAAATAAGGGACAACCGTAGGTTAAAGTGATAATCAAAAGCTGGTTGCCGTGTCAATGAAGTTCCTTTGTTTATATGGATAGGAGTTGACAAGTTCCAGTATGAGAAAATTATACGTTTTTCATAGCAGAAACCAAAAATAAGGAATGTCACAAAAACGACGAACTCCACGAAAAAAATGTATATAACATAAATTGAGTGTTTTAATGTGCTCTACTTTTTTGTGTAGTAAGTTTTTGTCCATCTCTTGCGGTTTAGCAGTTATTCAAAATTTAGTAAAATTCATTCAGAATAAACTACTCTTCAGAGGCTATTCCCAGAAAATTCAAGATATGCATTTCATTTGTCAGGTAAATATGTTTAATATACGAAATTTTAATCAAAATCGTTAGAGGCAATTTTGAGAAAATCAAAATTTTGGAATAAAGTTCCATGTAAAGGGTAGTTGGGGGTGGGGTGATTTATCTCAAAATCTTCGTTTCGCATCCCTGGAAGATACTAAACTTAAATACCAAGTTTGGTATTTTACCGACTTTTCGTTTTTGAGTTATCGTGTTCACAGACACACAGACACACGAACACACGGACACACACACACACACACACCCACAGACACACACCCACACGCACACACGGACCTTTTTGTGAAAATGCTTTTTTTGTATATTGGGGACCCTAAAACATATATTTCCGGTGAAATCTCGGAATCGAATTTTTGGTGGAGTGCAATACTTTCTCTATATACTATGTACATAGTGCGTATGGAGAAAGTAAAAATTGACCTTCTGATTCCTAAACATGGGACAAATATACAACAGCTATATACTGTGAGACAAACACTACACCCGCTACTTGCTAAACAACTAATACATATATTTAATGGGGGAAATAATTACAGATAAATTCTATTTTATAACCCATAACGGTTTAAACTCCCATTTAAAGCCACATCTTATAAAAACAGCAATAACGCGCACAATAAATCAGCCTGTATGGAAAAGCGATTCATATCATTTCTTTTCAAAAAATCTGATGTGTTACACTCACATGACTTTCTCTAGCTGTTCTACAAACTTCATACATAAGATTCTTCTTCTTTCTGCACCTTGCTAATCGTGGTACTCATTAGCACAATGTTCTTATTATTTAGTTCCGTATAAGTAGGAAGAAAATAAGGGAATAACTAGGCTAAACCAATAGTCAAATGTTTTAAAAGCTGTCGTTATGCGATTGTCATAACAAATCGCTTCTTTTTTTGGCCAGGAGTAGAACAAAAGAATAACCGACACTCCCGTCTGAGAAAAGTATAAGTACTTCACAACTGAAACTAATAACAACGAATACATCGAAAACGGTAAGCTCCACGAGAAAAATGTTTATGACATAACTTGTGTATTTTAAGAAGACCTAAATTTGTTGTATAGTAAGTTTTTGTCTATCTCTTACGGTTTACTAGTTTTGCCAAATTAAGCAAAATTCATTCTGAATAAACAGGTCTTCAGAAGCTATTCCCAGAAAATTCAAGATAAACAGTTTATTTGTTAGGTAAATATCTTTAATATATGATATTTTAATCAAAATCGTTAGAGCCATTTTTAAGAAAATAAAAATGTTCGAAAAAAGTTCCATGTAAAGGGTAGTTTAGGGTGGGTGATTTTTCTCAAAATCTTCGTGTCGCATCCCTGGAAGATACTAAACTTAAATACCAAGTTTGGTACTTTAGCTACTTTTCGTTCTTGAGTTATCGTGTTCACAGGCACACGGACACACGGACACACACATACACACACACGGACCTTTTTGTGAAAATGCTTTTTTTGGATACAGGGGGTCCTAAAACATGTATTTCCGGTGAAATCTCGGTATCGAATTTTTGGGTGGAATGCAATACTTCTCTATCCCTATGTACATTGTACATATGGGGCTAGAGAAAGTAAAAATACATGTACATTAACAGGAATTTATTTCAAGAAATAATCATAATTAGCCATAAAATATCTGGACTTCAAAAAAAAACCATCAGAGACAAAACATGGCCTGCACGACAATAAAACGGGTCAACATTCCTAATTAACACAAAATAAATATAAAGAGACAATTACCAACGATTTAAACTTCTTTCGAGGGTAACAAGAAGGGGAAATGCGAATAAAAAATCTGATGTGTACCATTCACATGACTATCTCCGTATCCCTGCAACAAATAATTCTTAAAAAGCTTATACTTCTATTTACTTTATACTAATTAGAAAAAAATAGCAGAAATAGTCTTGTTACTCGCATCCTTATAAGTAGGAGCGAAATAAGGGACAACCGTAGGTTAAAGTGATAATCAAAAGCTGGTTGCCGTGTCAATGAAGTTCCTTTGTTTATATGGATAGGAGTTGACAAGTTCCAGTATGAGAAAATTATACGTTTTTCATAGTAGAAACCAAAAATAAGGAATGTCACAAAAACGACGAACTCCACGAAAAAAATGTATATAACATAAATTGTGTGTTTTAATGTGCTCTACTTTTTTGTGTAGTAAGTTTTTGTCCATCTCTTGCGGTTTAGCAGTTATTCAAAATTTAGTAAAATTCATTCAGAATAAACTACTCTTCAGAGGCTATTCCCAGAAAATTCAAGATATGCATTTCTTTTGTCAGGTAAATATGTTTAATATACGAAATTTTAATCAAAATCGTTTGAGGCAATTTTGAGAAAATCAAAATTTTGGAATAAAGTTCCATGTAAAGGGTAGTTGGGGGTCGGAGGATTTTTCTCAAAATCTTTGTTTCGCATCCCTGGAAGATACTAAACTTAAATACCAAGTTTGGTATTTTACCGACTTTTCGTTTTTGAGTTATCGTGTTCACAGACACACAGACACACGAACACACGGACACACACACACACCCACACACACATACCCACACACACACACACGGACCTTTTTGTGAAAATGCTTTTTTTGTATATTGGGCACCCTAAAACATATATTTCCGGTGAAATCTCGGTATCGAATTTTTGGTGGAGTGCAATACTTTCTCTGTATACTATGTACATAGTGCGTATGGAGAAAGTAAAAATTGACCTTCTGATTCCTAAACATGGGACAAATATACAATAGCTATATACTGTGAGACAAACACTACACCCACTACTTGCTAAACAACTAATACATATATTTAATGGGGGAAATAATTACAGATAAATTCTATTTTATAACCCATAACGGTTTAAACTCCCATTTAAAGCCACAGCTTATAAAAACAGCAATAACGCGCACAATAAATCAGCCTGTATGGAAAAGCGATTCATATCATTTCTTTTCAAAAAATCTGATGTGTTACACTCACATGACTTTCTCTAGCTGTTCTACAAACTTCATACATAAGATTCTTCTTCTTTCTGCACCTTGCTAATCGTGGTACTCATTAGCACATTGTTCTTATTATTTAGTTCCGTATAAGTAGGAAGAAAATAAGGGAATAACTAGGTTAAACCAATGGTCAAATGTTTTAAAAGCTGTCGTTATGCGATTGTCATAACAAATCGCTTCTTTTTTTGGCCAGGAGTAGAACAAAAGAATAACCGACACTCCCGTCTGAGAAAAGTATAAGTACTTCACAACTGAAACTAATAACAACGAATACATCGAAAACGGTAAGCTCCACGAGAAAAATGTTTATTACATAACTTGTGTATTTTAAGAAGACCTAAATTTGTTGTAGAGTAAGTTTTTGTCTATCTCTTACGGTTTACTAGTTTTGACAAATTAAGCAAAATTCATTCTGAATAAACAGGTCTTCAGAAGCTATTCCCAGAAAATTCAAGATAAACATTTTATTTGTTAGGTAAATATCTTTAATATATGATATTTTAATCAAAATCGTTAGAGCCATTTTTAAGAAAATAAAAATGTTCGAAAAAAGTTCCATGTAAAGGGTAGTTTAGGGTGGGATGATTTTTCTCAAAATCTTCGTGTTGCATCCCTGGAAGATACTAAACTTAAATATCAAGTTTGGTATTTTAGCTACTTTTCGTTCTTGAGTTATCGTGTTCACATTCACACGGACACACGGACACACGGACACACACATACACACACACGGACCTTTTTGTGAAAATGTTTTTTTTGGATTAAGGGGGTCCTAAAACATGTATTTCCGGTGAAATCTCGGTATCGAATTTTTGGGTGGAATGCAATACTTCTCTATCCCTATGTACATTGTACATATGGGGCTAGAGAAAGTAAAAATACATGTACATTAACAGGAATTTATTTCAAGAAATAATCATAATTAGCCATAAAATATCTGGACTTCAAAAAAAAAAAACCATCAGAGACAAAACATGGCCTGCACGACAATAATACGGGTGAACATTCCTAATTAACACAAAATAAATATAAAGAGACAATTACCAACGATTTAAACTTCTTTTGAGGGTAACAAGAAGGGGAAATGCGAATAAAAATCTGATGTGTACCATTCACATGACTTTCTCCATATCCCTGCAACAAATAATTCTTAAAAAGCTTATACTTCTATTTACTTTATACTAATAAGAAAAAATTAGCAGAAATAGTCTTGTTACTCGCATCCTTATAAGTAGAAGCGAAATAAGGGACAACCGTAGGTTAAAGTGATAGTCAAAAGCTGGTTGCCGTGTCAATGAATTTCCTTTGTTTATATGGATAGGAGTTGACAAGTTCCAGTATGAGAAAAGTATACGTTTATCATAGCAGAAACTAAAAATAAGGAATGTCACAAAAACGACGAACTCCACGAAAAAAATGTATATAACATAAATTGTGTGCTTTAATGTGCTCTACATTTTTTGTGCAGTAAGTTTTTGTCCATCTCTTGCGGTTTAGCAGTTATTCAAAATTTAGTAAAATTCATTCAGAATAAACTACTCTTCAGAGGCTATTCCCAGAAAATTCAAGATATGCATTTCATTTGTCAGGTAAATATGTTTAATATACGAAATTTTAATCAAAATCGTTAGAGGCAATTTTGAGAAAATCAAAATTTTGGAATAAAGTTCCATGTAAAGGGTAGTTGGGGGTGGGGGGATTTTTCTCAAAATCTTCGTGTCGCAACCCTGGAAGATACTAAACTTAAATACCAAGTTTGGTATTTTACCGACTTTTCGTTTTTGAGTTATCGTGTTCACAGACACACGGACACACGGACACACGAACACACACACACACACACACACACACACACACACACACACACACACACACACACACGCGGACCTTTTTGTGAAAATGCTTTTTTTGTATATTGGGGACCCTAAAACATATATTTCCGGTGAAATCTCGGTATCGAATTTTTGGTGGAGTGCAATACTTTCTCTATATACTATGTACATAGTGCGTATGGAGAAAGTAAAAAATGGCCTTCTGATTCCTAAACATGGGACAAATATACAATAGCTATGTACTGTGAGACAAACACTACACCCGCTACTTGCTAAACAGCTAATACATATATTTAATGGGGGAAATAATTACAGATAAATTCTATTTTATAACCCATAACGGTTTAAACTCCCATTTAAAGCCACAGCTTATGAAAACAGCAAGAACGCGCACAATAAATCAGCCTGTATAGAAAAGCGATTCATATCATTTCTTTTCAAAAAATCTGATGTGTTACACTCACATGACTTTCTCTAGCTGTTCTACAAACTTCATACATAAGATTCTTCTTCTTTCTGCACCTTGCTAATCGTGGTATTCATTAGCACAATGTTCTTATTATTTAGTTCCGTATAAGTAGGAAGAAAATAAGGGAATAACTAGGCTAAACCAATAGTCAAATGTTTTAAAAGCTGTCGTTATGCGATTTCCATAACAAATCGCTTCTTTTTTTGGCCAGGAGTAGAACAAAAGAATAACCGACACTCCCGTCTGAGAAACGTATAAGTACTTCACAACTGAAACTAATAACAACGAATACATCGAAAACGGTAAGCTCCACGAGAAAAATGTTTATGACATAACTTGTGTATTTTAAGAAGACCTAAATTTGTTGTAGAGTAAGTTTTTGTCTATCTCTTACGGTTTACTAGTTTTGCCAAATTAAGCAAAATTCATTCTGAATAAACAGGTCTTCAGAAGCTATTCCCAGAAAATTCAAGATAAACATTTTATTTGTTAGGTAAATATCTTTAATATATGATATTTTAATCAAAATCGTTAGAGCCATTTTTAAGAAAATAAAAATGTTCGAAAAAAGTTCCATGTAAAGGGTAGTTTAGGGTGGGTGATTTTTCTCAAAATCTTCGTGTCGCATCCCTGGAAGATACTAAACTTAAATACCAAGTTTGGTATTTTAGCTAATTTTCGTTCTTGAGTTATCGTGTTCACAGACACACGGACACACGGACACACGGACACACACATACACACACACGGACCTTTTTGTGAAAATGCTTTTTTTGGATACAGGGGGTCCTAAAACATGTATTTCCGGTGAAATCTCGGTATCGAATTTTTGGGTGGAATGCAATACTTCTCTATCCCTATGTACATTGTACATATGGGGCTAGAGAAAGTAAAAATACATGTACATTAACAGGAATTTATTTCAAGAAATAATCATAATTAGCCATAAAATATCTGGACTTGAAAAAAAAACCATCAGAGACAAAACATGGCCTGCACGACAATAAAACGGGTCAACATTCCCAATTAACACAAAATAAATATAAAGAGACAATTACCAACGATTTAAACTTCTTTCGAGGGTAACAAGAAGGGGAAATGCGAATAAAAAATCTGATGTGTACCATTCACATGACTATCTCCGTATCCCTGCAACAAATAATTCTTAAAAAGCTTATACTTCTATTTACTTTATACTAATCAGAAAAAAATAGCAGAAATAGTCTTGTTACTCGCATCCTTATAAGTAGGAGCGAAATAAGGGACAACCGTAGGTTAAAGTGATAATCAAAAGCTGGTTGCCGTGTCAATGAAGTTCCTTTGTTTATATGGATAGGAGTTGACAAGTTCCAGTATGAGAAAATTATACGTTTTTCATAGCAGAAACCAAAAATAAGGAATGTCACAAAAACGACGAACTCCACGAAAAAAATGTATATAACATAAATTGTGTGTTTTAATGTGCTCTACTTTTTTGTGTAGTAAGTTTTTGTCCATCTCTTGCGGTTTAGCAGTTATTCAAAATTTAGTAAAATTCATTCAGAATAAACTACTCTTCAGAGGCTATTCCCAGAAAATTCAAGATATGCATTTCATTTGTCAGGTAAATATGTTTAATATACGAAATTTTAATCAAAATCGTTAGAGGCAATTTTGAGAAAATCAAAATTTTGGAATAAAGTTCCATGTAAAGGGTAGTTGGGGGTGGGGTGATTTATCTCAAAATCTTCGTTTCGCATCCCTGGAAGATATTAAACTTAAATACCAAGTTTGGTATTTTACCGACTTTTCGTTTTTGAGTTATCGTGTTCACAGACACACAGACACACGAACACACGGACACACACACACACACACACCCACAGACACACACCCACACGCACACACGGACCTTTTTGTGAAAATGCTTTTTTTGTATATTGGGGACCCTAAAACATATATTTCCGGTGAAATCTCGGAATCGAATTTTTGGTGGAGTGCAATACTTTCTCTATATACTATGTACATAGTGCGTATGGAGAAAGTAAAAATTGACCTTCTGATTCCTAAACATGGGACAAATATACAACAGCTATATACTGTGAGACAAACACTACACCCGCTACTTGCTAAACAACTAATACATATATTTAATGGGGGAAATAATTACAGATAAATTCTATTTTATAACCCATAACGGTTTAAACTCCCATTTAAAGCCACATCTTATAAAAACAGCAATAACGCGCACAATAAATCAGCCTGTATGGAAAAGCGATTCATATCATTTCTTTTCAAAAAATCTGATGTGTTACACTCACATGACTTTCTCTAGCTGTTCTACAAACTTCATACATAAGATTCTTCTTCTTTCTGCACCTTGCTAATCGTGGTACTCATTAGCACAATGTTCTTATTATTTAGTTCCGTATAAGTAGGAAGAAAATAAGGGAATAACTAGGCTAAACCAATAGTCAAATGTTTTAAAAGCTGTCGTTATGCGATTGTCATAACAAATCGCTTCTTTTTTTGGCCAGGAGTAGAACAAAAGAATAACCGACACTCCCGTCTGAGAAAAGTATAAGTACTTCACAACTGAAACTAATAACAACGAATACATCGAAAACGGTAAGCTCCACGAGAAAAATGTTTATGACATAACTTGTGTATTTTAAGAAGACCTAAATTTGTTGTATAGTAAGTTTTTGTCTATCTCTTACGGTTTACTAGTTTTGCCAAATTAAGCAAAATTCATTCTGAATAAACAGGTCTTCAGAAGCTATTCCCAGAAAATTCAAGATAAACATTTTATTTGTTAGGTAAATATCTTTAATATATGATATTTTAATCAAAATCGTTAGAGCCATTTTTAAGAAAATAAAAATGTTCGAAAAAAGTTCCATGTAAAGGGTAGTTTAGGGTGGGTGATTTTTCTCAAAATCTTCGTGTCGCATCCCTGGAAGATACTAAACTTAAATACCAAGTTTGGTATTTTAGCTACTTTTCGTTCTTGAGTTATCGTGTTCACAGGCACACGGACACACGGACACACACATACACACACACGGACCTTTTTGTGAAAATGCTTTTTTTGGATACAGGGGGTCCTAAAACACGTATTTCCGGTGAAATCTCGGTATCGAATTTTTGGGTGGAATGCAATACTTCTCTATCCCTATGTACATTGTACATATGGGGCTAGAGAAAGTAAAAATACATGTACATTAACAGGAATTTATTTCAAGAAATAATCATAATTAGCCATAAAATATCTGGACTTCAAAAAAAAACCATCAGAGACAAAACATGGCCTGCACGACAATAAAACGGGTCAACATTCCTAATTAACACAAAATAAATATAAAGAGACAATTACCAACGATTTAAACTTCTTTCGAGGGTAACAAGAAGGGGAAATGCGAATAAAAAATCTGATGTGTACCATTCACATGACTATCTCCGTATCCCTGCAACAAATAATTCTTAAAAAGCTTATACTTCTATTTACTTTATACTAATTAGAAAAAAATAGCAGAAATAGTCTTGTTACTCGCATCCTTATAAGTAGGAGCGAAATAAGGGACAACCGTAGGTTAAAGTGATAATCAAAAGCTGGTTGCCGTGTCAATGAAGTTCCTTTGTTTATATGGATAGGAGTTGACAAGTTCCAGTATGAGAAAATTATACGTTTTTCATAGTAGAAACCAAAAATAAGGAATGTCACAAAAACGACGAACTCCACGAAAAAAATGTATATAACATAAATTGTGTGTTTTAATGTGCTCTACTTTTTTGTGTAGTAAGTTTTTGTCCATCTCTTGCGGTTTAGCAGTTATTCAAAATTTAGTAAAATTCATTCAGAATAAACTACTCTTCAGAGGCTATTCCCAGAAAATTCAAGATATGCATTTCTTTTGTCAGGTAAATATGTTTAATATACGAAATTTTAATCAAAATCGTTTGAGGCAATTTTGAGAAAATCAAAATTTTGGAATAAAGTTCCATGTAAAGGGTAGTTGGGGGTCGGAGGATTTTTCTCAAAATCTTTGTTTCGCATCCCTGGAAGATACTAAACTTAAATACCAAGTTTGGTATTTTACCGACTTTTCGTTTTTGAGTTATCGTGTTCACAGACACACAGACACACGAACACACGGACACACACACACACCCACACACACATACCCACACACACACACACGGACCTTTTTGTGAAAATGCTTTTTTTGTATATTGGGCACCCTAAAACATATATTTCCGGTGAAATCTCGGTATCGAATTTTTGGTGGAGTGCAATACTTTCTCTGTATACTATGTACATAGTGCGTATGGAGAAAGTAAAAATTGACCTTCTGATTCCTAAACATGGGACAAATATACAATAGCTATATACTGTGAGACAAACACTACACCCACTACTTGCTAAACAACTAATACATATATTTAATGGGGGAAATAATTACAGATAAATTCTATTTTATAACCCATAACGGTTTAAACTCCCATTTAAAGCCACAGCTTATAAAAACAGCAATAACGCGCACAATAAATCAGCCTGTATGGAAAAGCGATTCATATCATTTCTTTTCAAAAAATCTGATGTGTTACACTCACATGACTTTCTCTAGCTGTTCTACAAACTTCATACATAAGATTCTTCTTCTTTCTGCACCTTGCTAATCGTGGTACTCATTAGCACATTGTTCTTATTATTTAGTTCCGTATAAGTAGGAAGAAAATAAGGGAATAACTAGGTTAAACCAATGGTCAAATGTTTTAAAAGCTGTCGTTATGCGATTGTCATAACAAATCGCTTCTTTTTTTGGCCAGGAGTAGAACAAAAGAATAACCGACACTCCCGTCTGAGAAAAGTATAAGTACTTCACAACTGAAACTAATAACAACGAATACATCGAAAACGGTAAGCTCCACGAGAAAAATGTTTATTACATAACTTGTGTATTTTAAGAAGACCTAAATTTGTTGTAGAGTAAGTTTTTGTCTATCTCTTACGGTTTACTAGTTTTGACAAATTAAGCAAAATTCATTCTGAATAAACAGGTCTTCAGAAGCTATTCCCAGAAAATTCAAGATAAACATTTTATTTGTTAGGTAAATATCTTTAATATATGATATTTTAATCAAAATCGTTAGAGCCATTTTTAAGAAAATAAAAATGTTCGAAAAAAGTTCCATGTAAAGGGTAGTTTAGGGTGGGATGATTTTTCTCAAAATCTTCGTGTTGCATCCCTGGAAGATACTAAACTTAAATATCAAGTTTGGTATTTTAGCTACTTTTCGTTCTTGAGTTATCGTGTTCACATTCACACGGACACACGGACACACGGACACACACATACACACACACGGACCTTTTTGTGAAAATGTTTTTTTTGGATTAAGGGGGTCCTAAAACATGTATTTCCGGTGAAATCTCGGTATCGAATTTTTGGGTGGAATGCAATACTTCTCTATCCCTATGTACATTGTACATATGGGGCTAGAGAAAGTAAAAATACATGTACATTAACAGGAATTTATTTCAAGAAATAATCATAATTAGCCATAAAATATCTGGACTTCAAAAAAAAAAAACCATCAGAGACAAAACATGGCCTGCACGACAATAATACGGGTGAACATTCCTAATTAACACAAAATAAATATAAAGAGACAATTACCAACGATTTAAACTTCTTTTGAGGGTAACAAGAAGGGGAAATGCGAATAAAAATCTGATGTGTACCATTCACATGACTTTCTCCATATCCCTACAACAAATAATTCTTAAAAAGCTTATACTTCTATTTACTTTTTACTAATCAGAAAAAAATAGCAGAAATAGTCTTGTTACTCGCATCCTTATAAGTAGAAGCGAAATAAGGGACAACCGTAGGTTAAAGTGATAGTCAAAAGCTGGTTGCCGTGTCAATGAATTTCCTTTGTTTATATGGATAGGAGTTGACAAGTTCCAGTATGAGAAAAGTATACGTTTATCATAGCAGAAACTAAAAATAAGGAATGTCACAAAAACGACGAACTCCACGAAAAAAATGTATATAACATAAATTGTGTGCTTTAATGTGCTCTACATTTTTTGTGCAGTAAGTTTTTGTCCATCTCTTGCGGTTTAGCAGTTATTCAAAATTTAGTAAAATTCATTCAGAATAAACTACTCTTCAGAGGCTATTCCCAGAAAATTCAAGATATGCATTTCATTTGTCAGGTAAATATGTTTAATATACGAAATTTTAATCAAAATCGTTAGAGGCAATTTTGAGAAAATCAAAATTTTGGAATAAAGTTCCATGTAAAGGGTAGTTGGGGGTGGGGGGATTTTTCTCAAAATCTTCGTGTCGCAACCCTGGAAGATACTAAACTTAAATACCAAGTTTGGTATTTTACCGACTTTTCGTTTTTGAGTTATCGTGTTCACAGACACACGGACACACGGACACACGAACACACACACACACACACACACACACACACACACACACACACACACACACACACACACACACACACGCGGACCTTTTTGTGAAAATGCTTTTTTTGTATATTGGGGACCCTAAAACATATATTTCCGGTGAAATCTCGGTATCGAATTTTTGGTGGAGTGCAATACTTTCTCTATATACTATGTACATAGTGCGTATGGAGAAAGTAAAAAATGGCCTTCTGATTCCTAAACATGGGACAAATATACAATAGCTATGTACTGTGAGACAAACACTACACCCGCTACTTGCTAAACAGCTAATACATATATTTAATGGGGGAAATAATTACAGATAAATTCTATTTTATAACCCATAACGGTTTAAACTCCCATTTAAAGCCACAGCTTATGAAAACAGCAAGAACGCGCACAATAAATCAGCCTGTATAGAAAAGCGATTCATATCATTTCTTTTCAAAAAATCTGATGTGTTACACTCACATGACTTTCTCTAGCTGTTCTACAAACTTCATACATAAGATTCTTCTTCTTTCTGCACCTTGCTAATCGTGGTATTCATTAGCACAATGTTCTTATTATTTAGTTCCGTATAAGTAGGAAGAAAATAAGGGAATAACTAGGCTAAACCAATAGTCAAATGTTTTAAAAGCTGTCGTTATGCGATTTCCATAACAAATCGCTTCTTTTTTTGGCCAGGAGTAGAACAAAAGAATAACCGACACTCCCGTCTGAGAAACGTATAAGTACTTCACAACTGAAACTAATAACAACGAATACATCGAAAACGGTAAGCTCCACGAGAAAAATGTTTATGACATAACTTGTGTATTTTAAGAAGACCTAAATTTGTTGTAGAGTAAGTTTTTGTCTATCTCTTACGGTTTACTAGTTTTGCCAAATTAAGCAAAATTCATTCTGAATAAACAGGTCTTCAGAAGCTATTCCCAGAAAATTCAAGATAAACATTTTATTTATTAGGTAAATATCTTTAATATATGATATTTTAATCAAAATCGTTAGAGCCATTTTTAAGAAAATAAAAATGTTCGAAAAAAGTTCCATGTAAAGGGTAGTTTAGGGTGGGTGATTTTTCTCAAAATCTTCGTGTCGCATCCCTGGAAGATACTAAACTTAAATACCAAGTTTGGTATTTTAGCTAATTTTCGTTCTTGAGTTATCGTGTTCACAGACACACAGACACACGGACACACGGACACACACATACACACACACGGACCTTTTTGTGAAAATGCTTTTTTTGGATACAGGGGGTCCTAAAACATGTATTTCCGGTGAAATCTCGGTATCGAATTTTTGGGTGGAATGCAATACTTCTCTATCCCTATGTACATTGTACATATGGGGCTAGAGAAAGTAAAAATACATGTACATTAACAGGAATTTATTTCAAGAAATAATCATAATTAGCCATAAAATATCTGGACTTGAAAAAAAAACCATCAGAGACAAAACATGGCCTGCACGACAATAAAACGGGTCAACATTCCCAATTAACACAAAATAAATATAAAGAGACAATTACCAACGATTTAAACTTCTTTCGAGGGTAACAAGAAGGGGAAATGCGAATAAAAAATCTGATGTGTACCATTCACATGACTATCTCCGTATCCCTGCAACAAATAATTCTTAAAAAGCTTATACTTCTATTTACTTTATACTAATCAGAAAAAAATAGCAGAAATAGTCTTGTTACTCGCATCCTTATAAGTAGGAGCGAAATAAGGGACAACCGTAGGTTAAAGTGATAATCAAAAGCTGGTTGCCGTGTCAATGAAGTTCCTTTGTTTATATGGATAGGAGTTGACAAGTTCCAGTATGAGAAAATTATACGTTTTTCATAGCAGAAACCAAAAATAAGGAATGTCACAAAAACGACGAACTCCACGAAAAAAATGTATATAACATAAATTGTGTGTTTTAATGTGCTCTACTTTTTTGTGTAGTAAGTTTTTGTCCATCTCTTGCGGTTTAGCAGTTATTCAAAATTTAGTAAAATTCATTCAGAATAAACTACTCTTCAGAGGCTATTCCCAGAAAATTCAAGATATGCATTTCATTTGTCAGGTAAATATGTTTAATATACGAAATTTTAATCAAAATCGTTAGAGGCAATTTTGAGAAAATCAAAATTTTGGAATAAAGTTCCATGTAAAGGGTAGTTGGGGGTGGGGTGATTTATCTCAAAATCTTCGTTTCGCATCCCTGGAAGATACTAAACTTAAATACCAAGTTTGGTATTTTACCGACTTTTCGTTTTTGAGTTATCGTGTTCACAGACACACAGACACACGAACACACGGACACACACACACACACACCCACACACACACACCCACACGCACGCGCGCGGACCTTTTTGTGAAAATGCTTTTTTTGTATATTGGGGACCCTAAAACATATATTTCCGGTGAAATCTCGGTATCGAATTTTTGGTGGAGTGCAATACTTTCTCTATATACTATGTACATAGTGCGTATGGAGAAAGTAAAAATTGACCTTCTGATTCCTAAACATGGGACAAATATACAACAGCTATATACTGTGAGACAAACACTACACCCGCTACTTGCTAAACAACTAATACATATATTTAATGGGGGAAATAATTACAGATAAATTCTATTTTATAACCCATAACGGTTTAAACTCCCATTTAAAGCCACAGCTTATAAAAACAGCAATAACGCGCACAATAAATCAGCCTGTATAGAAAAGCGATTCATATCATTTCTTTTCAAAAAATCTGATGTGTTACACTCACATGACTTTCTCTAGCTGTTCTACAAACTTCATACATAAGATTCTTCTTCTTTCTGCACCTTGCTAATCGTGGTACTCATTAGCACAATGTTCTTATTATTTAGTTCCGTATAAGTAGGAAGAAAATAAGGGAATAACTAGGCTAAACCAATAGTCAAATGTTTTAAAAGCTGTCGTTATGCGATTGTCATAACAAAGCGCTTCCTTTTTTGGCCAGGAGTAGAACAAAAGAATAACCGACACTCCCGTCTGAGAAAAGTATAAGTACTTCACAACTGAAACTAATAACAACGAATACATCGAAAACGGTAAGCTCCACGAGAAAAATGCTTATGACATAACTTGTGTATTTTAAGAAGACCTAAATTTGTTGTAGAGTAAGTTTTTGTCTATCTCTTACGGTTTACTAGTTTTGCCAAATTAAGCAAAATTCATTCTGAATAAACAGGTCTTAAGAAGCTATTCCCAGAAAATTCAAGATAAACATTTTATTTGTTAGGTAAATATCTTTAATATATGATATATTAATCAAAATCGTTAGAGCCATTTTTAAGAAAATAAAAATGTTCGAAAAAAGTTCCATGTAAAGGGTAGTTTAGGGTGGGGTGATTTTTCTCAAAATCTTAGTGTCGCATCCCTGGAAGATACTAAACTTAAATACCAAGTTTGGTATTTTAGCTACTTTTCGTTCTTGAGTTATCGTGTTCACAGGCACACGGACACACGGACACACGGACACACATACACACACACGGACCTTTTTGTGAAAATGCTTTTTTTGGATACAGGGGGTCCTAAAACATGTATTTCCGGTGAAATCTCGGTATCGAATTTTTGGGTGGAATGCAATTCTTCTCTATCCCTATGTACATTGTACATATGGGGCTAGAGAAAGTAAAAATACATGTACATTAACAGGAATTTATTTCAAGAAATAATCATAATTAGCCATAAAATATCTGGACTTCAAAAAAAAACCATCAGAGACAAAACATGGCCTGCACGACAATAAAACGGATCAACATTCCTAATTAACACAAAATAAATATAAAGAGACAATTACCAACGATTTAAACTTCTTTCGAGGGTAACAAGAAGGGGAAATGCGAATAAAAATCTGATGTGTACCATTCACATGACTTTCTCCATATCCCTGCAACAAATAATTCTTAAAAAGCTTATACTTCTATTTACTTTATACTAATCAGAAAAAATTAGCAGAAATAGTCTTGTTACTCGCATCCTTATAAGTAGGAGCGAAATAAGGGACAACCGTAGGTTAAAGTGATAGTCAAAAGCTGGTTGCCGTGTCAATGAAGTTCCTTTGTTTATATGGATAGGAGTTGACAAGTTCCAGTATGAGAAAATTATACGTTTTTCATAGCAGAAACCAAAAATAAGGAATGTCACAAAAACGACGAACTCCACGAAAAAAATGTATATAACATAAATTGTGTGTTTTAATGTGCTCTACATTTTTTGTGTAGTAAGTTTTTGTCCATCTCTTGCGGTTTAGCAGTTATTCAAAATTTAGTAAAATTCATTCAGAATAAACTACTCTTCAGAGGCTATTCCCAGAAAATTCAAGATATGCATTTCATTTGTCAGGTAAATATGTTTAATATACGAAATTTTAATCAAAATCGTTAGAGGCAATTTTGAGAAAATCAAAATTTTGGAATAAATTTCCATGTAAAGGGTAGTTGGGGGTGGGGGGATTTTTCTCAAAATCTTCGTGTCGCATCCCTGGAAGATACTAAACTTAAATACCAAGTTTGGTATTTTACCGACTTTTCGTTTTTGAGTTATCGTGTTCACAGACACACGGACACACGGACACACACACACACACACACACACACACACACGGACCTTTTTGTGAAAATGCCTTTTTTTGGATATTGGGGACCATAAAACATATATTTCCGGTGAAATCTCGGTATCGAATTTTTGGTGTAGTGCAATACTTTCTCTATACACTATGTACATAGTGCGTATGGAGAAAGTAAAATCACTAAATATTTAACTATTGGCACGATACCTACATGCCAAGACAAAGAAAATACCTTTACAATTACTTCATAACGTAGCACCGGAGCAAACAGCTGCCACAATCCAGTGTAAATAGAATACTAATAATTTGAAAACGCTTAAATGACCATACACTCAACTATTACATTGATTTCAGGGGAAGGGAACGGACCAGCTGATTCCTGGCTGCAATAACCACGCAACTCTTTAACATTTACAATAAAATACTGATCAGAGACCTTAGTGAGAAATAACAATGAATATTTAGAAACAAAGCCTTGACCAACATTACAAATAACAATAGAACGCTTTTAGATGACACTCGAAATAACCCCTTTGAATGTGCACTTAGAGGAATACAAACGTTGACAAGTGAAAGAGTATATTTACTAATGACCAAGAACCTGGAAACAACATGTGTGCAATTATCTTAGAAGTAGGTCGGACAACATAAATAGATTATCATGCTTCCGCTTTTCAATAACGAATCACATTGTTAAGCTATTCAATAAATACTGATAGAATTGTTTTAACATGAAATAACAAGGGTCGCTTATCAATCCCGTGTAACAGAAAAGAAAACTGAATGCATGGCTGAACTTAAGGCAAAAATGACTTAGATATACGCTTATGCATCTGAAGGCTCGGGGGGCTTGAAAAAACTTTAAAAATAGATATCTCGGGAACAGTTAATCCTCGCGAGATGGGACAAAGCTCTCAACCAGGTAATATTAAACGAGAGAACAAATTTGATTGCAGGACATTGATTCGAGGACATTTTAAGATTCCAGCGTAATCTTCAACTATTAGGCGGCCAGTACCATGGAAAACTGTATATTGATGTATTTAGCATATGCATTTAAGATTATAAGTACTTTTTAACCTAAAGAACCCGCTTCGATATCTCACCGGATGGGCTTTAATTCCATGGGTGAATAACTCTTAGAGGAATGGGACAGAACGGGAGCGAATAAAAGTGAAACGGATACTCCTCCGTCAACTTTGAATATCGATACAAATAAATAGTTATCATTAGCTACTTGCCTCGAATCTATTAAGGCTCCGTTTTTATAACTCCGAAATTAAAAGCGGTTTATAGCTTAAATAAATATATAAATGAAGGTGAATTATTAGGCCATTAATCTTACTTATTAAACACCCTCCTAACCAGTACAAGAATTACATTTGCGCTATCACACATCCGAGAAATATTGATTACACTAATTAAAACAGAAATAACGATTAAAAACTGGGTACAATAAATGAGCTATCAGACCTGACATATAAAAAAAAATACTCGTATATGCAAAACTTTCGGTTCTATACCAAAAACGACAAATACCATTGCTACAAATCGCTCGAACAGCCTACAGCTTCACTCAGCATTAAGCTATAACTTGAAGCACTCATCACACGACTTTACGATTGTGCATAAGCAAATAATTTTAAAAAGAAATGAGAATATTTAGTAGCCTATTATCACAAACACTGAATAAAAAATATGCATGCTCGATCATTCTTGGCTAACACAAACGATAAGGGAAGAAACGAATCATACTGCTGCAACAAAATGATCTGACTTGCCCCAGACAATGAAGAACAGACACCACAGAGGAAACACAATTCCAAACTGCAACAATACCTAATTATGTTAAATACATCAAAAACACGCAACGAATACAATTTGAATAAAAAAAGGTGTATACATATGTATCAATAGCATTAAAAACAAGCTAACAACATTATAAAACAACAGAGATTCGATCACCCTCTTTTATGAGAGGACTTATAAGGAATTCTTATACAATGTAACTTTAAAAAAAATTCAAGTAATCTCTGGAATGCATATATAAATAACACACCATTAACAGACATCACACGCAGAGAAATGTAGCAGCGGTTTGATACATTTGACACACATATTTAGCATTTTAAGTACTTCTTGCCCTAGCTTACCTTTGAAGAGGCCTCACTCGATTGACTATACATTCATATGACTTTTCCTACCCATTCTTCAACAAACTATCATTGCAAAGCTTATTTCTCTGAAAACTAAGAAGAGTATATAACATAAAATAAAATGTAAAAATGAAGGGTGAATCATTGATCATAGATGTATTAGAAACGCTAATAACGTTATAAAAGAACACAGGGGCGATTCCCCAATCCATTCATGAGAAGTTTTTACTTCTTACAAGGAAGAAATACCCGCCCTCCCAGAAAATATGTAGAAGCTCCATTAATCTTTTCGCAAAACAGATATACTTTACACTACAAACTCATTAACGGTTAAGCAGTATGTTGTGTACAGGAAAACAGGTCACTGCCGTTTACACGAAAGAAGAATTATCAATGAAACGGGTTTACCAAAATAACTCAAAGGGCCGACCAGGGTTCGCCGGTGTTTTCCGTAAAGAGAGATGCTATCGGTAAAATACATATCTACAGCTGACGTATATGTCTCATACAAAACAGCTTAACCGGTTCTACACTGCTTTCAGCATTGTACAGCACATGAATACCGAAAAATCGTATTATTATATAAACTAATAATTCATATACCTATTGTCACCTTCCCCTTAACGATGCTGATTATAAGCGTAAAAACGTAGAATTTGTATATCAGAGGACTACACGACAATCATGAGTGGTTAGTATATTAGATAATATTCTTTTGTATTCAATTAAGCGCCCTACTTATGCCGATTAGTAGCTAAATGATAACTTCAATTGCGAAGAATAGTTAACGAAGAATAGTTAAATGAATTACAAGGAAACTTATAGGCATACACTTCAAAGCGAGTTGCTTACATTGAAAATACTGTTTTTATAATGCATATATACTCCTATCAATAACTAAAATGCGAAAACAAGAACGTTAACAACGATTAGTTTATTCTTCAATATATATACAAGAAGCGCGCTAAGGGTGACCTTCATTGGTCACAATCGATTTTAACAATGTTCTTTGAAGTTATAAAGCTAAATTCCTCTATTATTTAGAATCTTAGAACATACACCGAAAAAAAGGCAACTTTGGTTTACTTACAATCTCATTTAATATATGCGCTATCCCTAAAGTCAATTTTACTTTAAAATCCTTCATAGCTTTTAAGCGGGTATAGCAATGAAAGAAACAAAAGAACTTACAGTAAAAAGTAGGGGAAAGCATGCAAACACATACATAAATACATACATACGCCTATACATACATACAGATATGCATCTGGGCAAGCAATACATACATACATACATACATACATCGCCCTCCGTGGTGTAATGGTTACCATGCTGACTTCATATACCCAAGGTCGCGGGTTCAAACCCGGCGGAGGACGATGGATTTTTCCGGGTGTAAAAATCCTTAGCATGGCTTCCTTCGGAAGGGAAGTAAAGCCGTGGGTCCCGTGTCGTAGATTTACGGCAAGTAAAAGAACCTCAACCTCTGAGCAAAATTAAGCGGTCTTTCACGCCCAATTTAGAATGGAACGCTGAGAACCACAGCAGTTAAATAGCGTCCATAAATAACACGCCATTTCCATTTCCATACAGACATACAGAGGTACATGCAGACATGCATAGAGACAGACAGACATACATACACACAAATATACACATTTCCATACAGACATACAGAGATGCCTACGTACATACATACATACAGACATACACACATACATACAGACATACACACATACTTACACACAGACATGCATACAGAGATGCATACGTACATACACCCATTCATACAGACATGCATACATACTCCCATACAAACAGACATGCATACATACACCCACACAGACATACAGGCATACAGACATGCATACATACATACATCCCACATGCATACAAAGATATACACATACAGACAGACACACAGACATGCAAATACATACATACAACCACATGCATACTTACATAAAGACAAAGACATAGACACACACATACAGACACACAGACATGCAAATACAAACATACATACATACACACACGCATACTTACATACATACATTGTATTCCACCCAAAACTTCGATAAAGCGATTTCGCAGGAAATATTTGTTTTTTGAGATCCCCCTGAATCCAAAAATTGTATATTCAGAGAAAAAGGTCAGTGGATTTGTATACACAATAACTTAAAAAAAAAACAAAGAAACGAACAAAAACGGTGTACCGGTAAATACCATTCGGTAAAGAAAGACTTTTGGAATGTAACATGACAGAATTGTATTTTCTGTACTGCTTCCATTTAGTAAGTAGAGGAAGTATTCGAATCCCTTAAAAAATCTATTTGTCGTTTAAAATACATGTTTTGAAGACCTCTCAACCAATGCATGTCCGAGGACAGTATAGCTCAAAAACTCCGGTTTTTTGCTTCAATTTTAAGCTACTTCCAATTTCTCAAACTGGAAGCGACGTTTCGTTTCGCTCTTATTGCTTTACTCAAGACAATGCAAAGAAAATAGAGATACAATGACAATTGCATGGCAATACATTATAAAAATCTATTTAAACTAGGGATTTCCACTAATTTCGATATTTATAAGGAGCAATGGAATAACAACCTTGAATAGCATAAGTAAACAGCAGAAATAAAGCTTGATAGACATTTTTATGTTCATTTTGACTATCAGGATATTTCAGTACAGTTTTATACTTCCGCTAATGAATATTTCTTTCATACATCACACCGAAAGGAATATCTAGCACGGGATAACGGTTTGCCTACAGAATTATTGCACGTCGACATCATTATTACATTAAAAGTACACAAAAGAGGAAGAAATGGAAATTCAATTCTTTTTGATATAGGTAAAACAACAATGCATTTTTAAATGATACAGCTTCAATCATCACTTCTAATGAGATATGCAATCAACACAAGAAACAATATTTAACATTCAATGCACTTAGTTATATTAACAGACTGCATCAGTGGACGAGTGATTAGCGAGCTGACATCTCACCCAGAGATTCCGGTTCGATTCTCAGGCTGTGGGTGTGGGAATATTTCTTTATCCGGAATTATTCCCTATCCCCCACAGAGTCTGGAAATTATGAATGATAGAATGAATATGCATGTGTATAGTAATATAGAATTTATTAACTTACGTTCTAAACTTACAGTAACACGAGGGGGTTCATAGCTCAAAATCCCCTGCCCTAAATGACCACAGAAGTTAAAGGGGCTATACAAATCACGCAATGAAAAGATATTGTTATATCGCGATCACATGATTTTGACAAATAAATCAACTTCTTCTAATGACACAATTTAACATTAGCAAACATCAGATATCAGCACCGGCACGATACAATACGGATCCAAGACTAGCATAAGAAGCACATAATATGAATGTTTTTCCAATCAGGCTCCATCAATAATATAGGTAGGTATATTGAAACACTCCTTCATGAGATATAATTACACAATGCATATAACTCAACTATTTCTAAGGAGCAAGATGGACTGCTATTATATTCTTATATGCTCGCTTTATAACATGGAATATTTTTAGCGGCTTATGCAGATGATTATTATTAATTTGTCAAATTTCAGGGAAAATCACGACTGCAATCATACATTTTTGTATTTGTATGAGAGCTGTTATAATAACCTAAGGATAGCTCCATGCCGAGCTGCAAACGTCATATATAATCACTCCACGATAGTCTTAAGAAACCCAACTCATCAAAATTAAAGCAACAATAGATTATTTAGTTAAGAATAGAGTTGAGAGTCCATCAGAAAGCAAAATACAGTAGTAACAAATGAAGTTAAATAATGAACACTAAATCTTCATTCAAGACAAAAACGAAATTGCAATGCAATATTTCGATTTTATTAATCTATATTATTATTTCCTATTATAATGGAAAGCACATCTCACACATTCGTTAGATATAGACTTTTAATATGTATGCTATATGATTGCAAAGGTCAAAGTTCCTTAATTTCACAGTTAATTAATTATTTTTCTGCTTCACGACTAATTTTGGTCAGTGAACATATTTATTAATTATTATATAAAGTTATAAACGAAACCTACAATCATTTTATTAATAACACCGAATCCCAGTCCTTTTCCAACAATCTAAATAGAAGACACTTATTTTTAACACGATGCAGCGAAAATGAGGTGAATAGCTATCTGCATGACGAATAATTATACAAGAATACAAGAGAAAAAGCATCACATGCTCTGAACAGAGCACGCAACGTTTAACCCAAGCTAGCTGTCACGTTTGCTATAGGAATACACTGCAAAAGTCATATTTGCCTATTTGATAATTTTTCACTCTATTACACCAGAGTCTTTAAACTCAAGATTTCTTTGAGTGATCCCTATTGTACGCTGTACATTAACAATCGTAACCTATTTGCCATAAGAAACTAATCTACATATTTTATCCAGACTGCTGGAAAGGTCCAGGCACTTCAAATTAACATGTTCTACATTCTCTTTATTATTATCTAACTCATTATAATTATTATTATTATTATCATCATCGTCATCATCACCACTAATTGTACGAGACGAGAACAGATCCTTTCTTCTTTTGCTAGTTGTGCAGAAAAAAAAATAAGTTCACCATATGCCACATTCAGGTGTCTTCCGGAACGCTTTCGCATATTTAGAAGTGTCATACTAACACGATGAATTCTCAATAACTAACTATGACTGAAGTAGAATATTAAAAGCTTCATATTAAATACACAATAGTCATAGGATGTAATAAAAACAAATACAAATGCAATGAGAACCTTAACATGTCACACTGATCATTGAGATTTATCGGCAAATTACAAAACAAAACAAAAAAAAGTTTAACAATGCCAATTTAACAAGTCAATGTAAAATGTCCTAATCGTAATCTAACATCAGAGAGACCATTTACAACATAACGCAATCATTCCCATAAAGCATTGATTACACTTTCATCTTCCATTACCATTTGAGACTGCAAGAATGAGCTAAATAATGGAATGTTTCTCAAAAACCGAGGAACTTTCCATTATCTGATCATTGACTTGTTAAATTGATGCTAATCAGAAAAAATTAGCAGAAATAGTCTTATTACTCGCATCCTTGTAAGTAGAAGCGAAATAAGGGACAACCGTAGGTTAAAGTGATAGTCAAAAGCTGGTTGCTATGTCAATGAACTTCCTTTGTTTATATGGATAGGAGTTGACAAGTTCCAGTATGAGAAAAGTATACGTTTTTCATAGCAGAAATCAAAAATAAGGAATTCGATACCGAAATTTCACCGGAAATATATGTTTTAGGGTCCCCGATATCCTAAAAAAGCATTTTCACAAAAAGGTCCCTGTGTGTGTGTGTGTGTGTGTGTGTGTGTGTGTGTGTGTGTGTGTGTGTGTGTGTGTGTGTGTGTGTGTCCGTGTGTCCGTGTGACTGTGAACACGATAACTCAAAAACGAAAAGTAGGTAAAATACCAAACTTGGTATTTAAGTTTAGTATCTTCCAGGGATGCGACACGAAGATTTTGAGAAAAAAAAAACCACCCCCAACTACCCTTTACATGGAACTTTTTTCAAAAATTTTGATTTTCTCAAAAATGGCTCTAACGATTTTGATTAAAATTTCGTATATTAAAGATATTTACCCGACAAATAAAATGTATATCTTGAATTTTCTGGGAATAGCCTCTGAAGAGTAGTTTATTCTGGATGAATTTTATTAAATTTTGAAATACTGCTAAACCGTAAGAGATGGACAAAAACTTACTACACAAAAAATATAGAGCACACTAAAACACACAATTTATGTTATATACATTTTTTTCGTGGAGTTCGTCGTTTTTGTGACATTCCTTATTTTTTGTTTCTGCTATGAAAAACGTGTACTTTTCTCATACAGGAACTTGTCAACTCCTATCCATATAGACAAAGAAACTTCATTGACATAGCAACCAGCTTTTGACTATCACTTTAACCTACGGTCGTCCCTTATTTCGCTTCTACTTACAAGGAAGTGAGTAATTAGACTATTTCTACTATTTTTTTTTTTTTCTGATTAGCATAAAGTATATAGAAGTATAAGCGTTTTAAGAATTATTTGTTGCAGGGATATGGAGAAAGTCATGTGAATGGTACAACTCAGATTTTTATCTAGTCTATCGCGAAATTGCAATTTGTATTTTCTTAATTATAATTACCACAAATCTAGGTCATGTATTGGAAAGATTTTTCATTATACGGGCAGGCTTGTAATCTTGAGTTTTTTTCTGCTGAGATAAATATTTCTTATAATTCTATACAAGCTCCGAGGCAGCTGTTCTGTTACCTCCGTCATATTGCTTCTTTTTTTTTTCAGCAAGGGGGGAGGGGTGTTGATTGTCAGCCATGATTAATAAAAAGTTTAGAGTGTTAAATGTTTACCTGTGCTTTCCTAACTAGCCTACTTTCTATTTCCGCAAGCATCCTGACCTACAAAGTTGTTCCAAAACAAGCTCCTATATTAATGGTGCCCCCAAGACTGTTCTTGAATCCTTGTGTTCCAGCAGCCGTTTATGTTTTAGTTCCAGAAGCCCTGTGCCAAAAACCCTATGTATATCCTACTGTCCTATAACTCCATGGCACGACAGCTTACGGGGAACCTTGGCCTACCGCCCGGCCGCTGCGTCCCCCATCTCGGTCCACTACAGACGTCATAGATGGGGTGCAGTATTGGAGGGTGAGACGTGGTCAGCGCCTCGAGTCCCCCCCGGCCGGTTAATGCGGTCCTCATGACCTGAGCCGCTACTTCTCCATCAAGTAGCTCCTCAATTGGCCCCCAGGGACCTTACGAGGCTGAGTGCACCCCGGGCCAGGTCTCCCAGCGGGGGGATCGAACCCAGGTCTCCCGCTTGGTAAGCAGCAACGCTACCACCGCGCTAAGCAGACGACCTCTACTGCCCTATACCTTTTCTAAATATTATGTATACATTGTACATACCTGCTAGAGAAAGCAAAACTGTGGAAACCTTGTACTATTTCGCGTGAGGTTGACATATAACTGCTAAGTGACCGTGCAATATTGTTCCACGGTAAATTGAGACATTCGTATTAGGGACTACTGGTTTCGATATCCGTCGGATTATTGGCTTTTTCGTGGTTTCTCCGAATGTGGTGTGATTCTCTTTCTACCTTGAATTTCCTGCCCATCGTTTCTTGTTCCCATCATTTCCTCTCACCTTTCTCGCCTCATCTGTTTTTATGTTGTAGGGCCAGGCGCTGGCGGTCTTGCTGCGGCAGGACATAGAATTTACGCTCTGGAAGAATTATTTCTCCCTGGCGCCTGGGGGGACCGTTGTGGTCCCTCCTTCCTGGAAGCTGTTCTCTCTATTTTCGGGACAACCAAGATGCGGGTTAGTAAGGCAATGTTAGACGGTGTCAGGGTTGTGGACATATGGAATCGTTTGGGTATCAACACTTGTTAGCGCACGTCATCACATTGATTCGGTCTCCGTTCGGGTCTAACTTACACCCCTTTTGCCTAGGGATCACGTTGAAAGCACTATGGCCTACGTCTATGCTCCATTCACTGGAGGCCCCTCCGTCTGATTACTAAATCCTAACGTTAGGGCGTGCAGCTATAAGCTGTTCCAACTCGACTCCTCGACTCCTCTGAGTCAAAGGACTCACGTGTGCTTAATCACGGAGCAGGGCTGGAGGTGAAACGAGATAGCCAATACGTCAGTCACTAGGCAACGGTCACAGCCAATGCTTGCTCTCCCAGCCAGTGTAATCCAACAGCTGATTCAAATGTGGCGATAGCTTGCCTTGAATTCACAACTGTATTCCATATTGCAGGCAGATCTCTGTGAGTTTCGAGTTACTCACTGCGCTTTTGGCGCACACCCAAGCTGGAGCATCCTGGGCTACAGGAATATTTTCATTGTATCATTGGAGGGAAGTTATCTACAATAACCCCCTTGCCGGACACAAGACACTGTGCTGCGGTAATAAGCAGTTCAGTTTTAGGAAGCTGTCAAATTTTAATGTCACGCGCAAAGTATACCTTGACCGATTTATAGTTTTTGAGTTCGTTTTGCTAAGATAACAATGTAAGGTGTAGGGTCATGCCAGAAAAAGTAAACGAACTCGCGCGCTCGTTTAAACACCCCTGCAATCACACCCCAACAACAGTAGCACCTGACGAGTAGCAGGTTAAAGAAATAAGTGCTAGTTAAAAATTATATAGTTTTTAGAAATGAAGTTAATATCATGAAATTACTCAAATGAAGTTTCAAAGAATAATTAACTGTGTTAGGTAAAATGATCTGTGCATATATTTCGATACATATGTTTAGGTTGACAATTCTATTTCTCTAGTGTTTAAATAACATAATTAATCATTAAGAAAGCGAAACATTTGTGAAATGCAGGCCATATTCTGTGCCACAGGATAATATTTTATATTCTCTAGGTAAATATGAAGTGTAATATTAAGAGTTAAACGCAATAGTATAAATACAATGCATGCTTATATGCCCACTTTCACTAAACAATCAAAGCATTTTGCTTTATGTATATACAGCTTTTCAATCTTATCCATATTTTTAAACCTCAGGCGTTTAGTAGCTTCACAAGTGCTGGAAAGACATTAACATTTTTTTTTTTTTTTGGACTATAGTGTTTTTATCCACTTCCCACTCATTCTATCATGGGTAGGAAGTTAAAATTCTTGCACTCCATGTGTTTTGCACTGTTACTGCACACTTTAACAATTTATTTTAATTCATTCGGTTTATTACAATGTTAATATATATATATATATATATATATATATATATATATATATATTTTGTATAATTTTTATAATTCCTTTATGTTTTAAAATATATTTAACCCTCTAAATATTGTCAAGTATAATTATTGTTGCAGACATACAATGTGATTATATTTGATAATTGAATAATATCATTTGAATTTTACTGCCTTTACTTCCCTTTATTTGCTAATGCTTAATATTTTAATTCATGCAGCATTTAAATACAACTATTTTGGAACAAGCAGCCAGGAGCCAGGAGAAGGAACTAGTCGCTCCGAGTGTACTCTGGCGGGGGCAAGTCGCCACGGTACCTATCCGCTTTTCTTGCGGATTTACCCGTGCAATATAAAACATGTAGTCTTATGCAAGCGTTTATGTCGTGTCGAAGTAGGGTATTTCCCTTTGTGCTGCCGGCGCGGGCTGGCTTACCTACCGGAGTGGTCGCCCACCCAAGAAGGGACCAGGCCCAATGCTGCTTAACTTGGACAGCCGCTTACGGGCTGTCAAGGAAAGCAGCGCCAGCTATCGGGGAGAACCGAAAGGATGTATGTTGTCACCTTCAGTAATTTACTGTCTTGGTTCACACTACCAGGCGTGACTAAATCGATCATTGGTTCGTAGAGGCCAGGACGGTCGACCTCGATACCGCTTTTGAACAGCTTACAGTAATTATTTTTATTTCCGCATGTGCTGTTGTTATTATTATAAATATTATTATCACTATTATTATTATTACCAGCCGACTGCGTGCCACACTCAATGCCAAATATCTGCTGCCGCTTATGCACTGCATAACCCTGCGTTGCACTAAAAATCGTATGTATATGTAAATATATATATATATATATATATATATATATATATATATATTCATAACTATAAAAACCACTGTACAAATGGCCTAACATAAAAACAACGTCAACCGTCTGCCTCCAATTCTTCCACACCTGACTGTCCTTCGTCTTCACTGGCTGCACAAGAATAGTGAATAAGTTTATGAATCAGTTTCCTCCATTACAAAATGTCATTATCATCCCTGCAATCCCTATTTTGTACACCATTATCCTAGATGAGAGTTCTTCCTAATGGACTTTCTACAATTCCATCGTTTTCGAAATTCGATTGTTTGAGAATATTGCGTCAGGAAGAGCGCGTAATCTTATGAATCAGTTTCCTCCATTACACAAATTTATAAGTTTAAAAACATCATATACTATAATACCATCCGTCACACACTTCACCACATCGCTTGCAGATTCTGGTCCTTGCATTTGATATTTTTTTTTCTTCTTTTTTTATGTCTTTTAACCTGGTTGTTCATATCGGACAATGAATGAAATTGGTGAAATGATTTCGGGGTCCATGGAGCTTCGTCTTCTGAACACAAGGGAAAGCCCCGAAGAAACCTTATCCAAGTAACTCACCTAAGCGAGATTCGAACTCGTGAACTCTTGAATGTGGAATTCTGTTTTGTGGCATAACAAATGGTGGAAACTGTGAACAGCGAATATCCCGTGCGATGTTACGAGAATAAACAATGCAATAGTGTCAGCTGATTTCCGAGAATCAGGCGCTCGACGATCTCGGGTGAACATTATTTTCTGCTTTCATCTCTGCCTCTTGTTTCATGTAGTCGAGGACATTTGCAATTATTTATCTGCTATGACTATGTAATACCTAGCCACATAACTCTGAAAATGTAGGAGCCATTGCTATTAATATCACAAAAAAACAAAAACAAAAAAACAAAACAAAGAAAAACACTATTTACGGTCCCCATTGAAAACACAAGCAGATGCAGAACACTTTCGATGCAGACTACATAATGTTTTACTCGTTGGACTGTGAGTAGGCAGTCGCAAATGTATCATGGCGCAATCTCCCAGTAAGCTAGGCTCGGCAGCTGTGTTGGCGATCAGGGTCAGGATTAAAAAGCTTTTGCGCCCGCGTAATAACTTTTGCAGGACAGGTAGAGAAATGGAACACATCAGATTTTTTGTCTCTTACTTCTTAAAATACCAGTCAATTTCCTTCAAGTAAGGAAGATGAAAAGTGAATACAGTCCACCCAACAAACGTGTTTAAGTATGAAGACATAGACAATGTTTGAGGTTAGATTTCTTCTCTTCTTAATATACCAGTCAATTTCCTTCAAGTAGGGGAGATGAAAGATGAATACGTCCACCCAACAAACGGCCGCGCCGTGGCCGAGTGGTTAGACCATTCGCCTCTCACCTAGACGGCCCGGATTCGATTCCAAGCGACCGCATGTGAAATTGTAGTGGACAAAATGGTGCAGGAGCGGGTTTTCTACGGGTTCTCCGGTTTCCCCCGCCATCGCATTCCACCGGTGCTCCATCTTCGTTCCATGTATCATCCATGTGTCATCGCCTGCGGTGCCTTGGTAGTAAAAGTGGGCGTTAAACATTATCAAAAAAAAAAAATACCCAACAAGCGTGTTCAAGTATGAAGACATACACAACGTTTGAGGCACCGATGTTAACTCAACGATATTAAGTTATGTAAGTACAATATTAAAGGTGAATTCTTTCAGTTCTTTACCGTCATTATAGTGGCTACATTCACCAATGTCAGTAATTTCTGGGGTTACCGTAGGTCTCTAAAACTGGAGTAAACCATTGAACTCGAATAGCGCCCACCTGTTTATTTACCACTGCAATTATATCCCCTGATTACCACGGCCTTGTTTTCGTTGCAAATCACATTTCATCATTAAATTGTTCATATTAAGGCACTGAAAACAGCTGGTCTGAATCAGTAAATCTGAGTGAAATCTGCATTTGTTTTACAGAAGACAGATACAGATTGTTTTACAGAGACGATAGATAAATGAACCCAGATGCATCTCTTGCGTTAGTAAATAGAATCTGCTACATATGTCACCCGATTTAATTAAAGTTTAATGAGTGCTTTAAAATTACATTTACACCCACCTGTCTTCTTGCTACATTTTAGTTTTTTTTTTCAGTACGTTTGCTTTTTTATTTTGTTCTTTTTCAGAGTGCAACGCCCATTTAAAGTCATTACTTTGCAGAGGCAATGAATGAATAAATGAATGAACGAATGAATGAAACGGTTGAAAAGGTACTTAAATGAGTCTAGGTTACTTAGGACTATTTTGCCTGCCATTTGATTTACAAAGATAAAAGACAACCTACAGACAACCCAGCGTTACCGAGAGTTGTACATGGGATCGTTTGCGCGGGAAACCAACACGCTAATACTACACTTTGAGCTTGGCATTCTGACATTTATTATTATTATTATTATTATTATTATTATTATTAACCACAAAGATCATTAGTTTATCCTCTGGACATGAACACACTTCCAGGTGACCTACTAGTATAATCACATCACAAGATACCTTCATTTTGCTGATCCGGGCTTAGTCTGTCATTGGCATATTCACATTGTCAATATTATGTACCGTTTAGGTTATGTTTAACATGTTTACAATTATGGCTGTTCATTGTTATACTAAAAATAAGTTGAATATCGCACACAAATTGGTTAACTGCAAAAGGTAACTGCAAAAGATATAATTGCAAAGAACCTAATGCTATTGTTACTTGTGTAGTGGAAATAGCAGGTCATATTCTATCACAGACAGGAGGGTCAAAGCAAAGATCAGATAATCTAAAACACGTGACAAAATCAATTTCATTGCAGTTCTCAAAATGTGTTGCTCTTTCTTTAAACCATCTAACACGTTTTGTTAAAATTCTCTTGGAAATATTCCTCGTCAACGTCGTTTTCTGCTTCATTAATTAGATATTCCAGTTGCATAGGTGCCATTTTGGTTACACATATTACCACGTATTTTCTTATATATTAATGAAAATTTCTGTGGCAAGATTTTAAACTCGGGTAATGTCAAATGATCGAGAGTAAAATATTGCCGTTACCCATGATTTAGTGGCTAAAAACGGAGCTAACTGGATTATCGGCTTTGGTGAATATGGCTCTTCCATCTTTGTTAGCTTATAGAAAATTGATTCTTATAACTTAGATCCTACTTAAAACATTGCAGGTTAATACCTTCCCTATGCAGTAGGAGCATTTTGATCTGGTCTGCAGCCTCGCCCTCTGTTCTTCACAATCTCTCGTTGTTAACTGACACCTCTCTACTTCCCCGCGCCCTTTGAGGGAGAGACTGACAGAGTTAAATTGAGGTCAGCGGATGAAGGTGAACATTTTCAAAGTACAGTGAAGCGAAAGTCGCAACGTATTAATAATGCAGGCACCGGAGATTGATTGAAATGCGCTATCTTTGAAGTTACGAAGTGCTTGTCTTGGAATTCTGCCAGCATAGCAAACAAATTGACCGCTAAAAGTGTGCATAAATGAGATAATGTGAATTGCATAAAAGGAGAAATAGAGGACAATAGTGCTGTAACCCAGAAGCGTCTTTCATGGCATAAACAAAAACAGCTCATTGATCCAGAACCTTCACGCCGGTTTTTGATTAAGCTATTCGTAAACTGCTCCACTATTTCATAAGAGCTGAGGTACCACATGTCCGGAATATCGCGAATACGCTACCCCTTCTTTTATCTTCTATTTCGAGGAAATTTCTGGAAAATCCCACACTGTGGCGAGTTTAACTTACTGAAGTTTCAAACTAAGAAATCGAGAACAATAAAATAAAATCTTGTGGTTACATTCACATGACTTTCTTTAACTTCAATAGCTTTATTAGTGAGTATATAAACTATTCTTACTAAAGATTATTTTTCTATCCACTTAATTTTAATTCAAATAAACCTTTACTACATTATATATTTTGTTACATTAGTAGATTAGGATTACTTGCGGACGGTGCCACCAAGACACTGTGGCAGAGTATCGCATATTGGCGCTTGTCACCCTTATCCTCTCAAGTGACTCGAATGTCGACGGGCGCAAGCACTGACGGGGTCCCTAACGTATACAGTCGGAGCGCCTCCAATGCTGCCCTAGACCTGGCTCATGCGCCTCAAACCCGAAGGCAGTTCCCCGCCTTGTGGTCTCGATGACCGACGACGCCAGGATAAACTTTTACAATGCACAATCCACTGCCCTTCCGCAACCCGCTGAACACCGTAGCCTGATCCTTCAACCTTAAAAGAGAGATGATTAAGAAATTATGGCAATAGGAAATGATGGACCGAAAAATTCCGGAAATGTAATGAACCTACTCAGCATTTGCCTGGAAACCCGGGAAAATCTCCGAAAAAAACATGATTCAGGTAGGCCGGCCACGGGGATGGAACCCGCCACCTCCCGAATGCAGGCCACAGATGAAACCGCCAGTCATCCCGCTCGGTTATACGAGTAGATACAGGGCGAGAAGCGATAGTCCAACGTTTCAGAACTGGATGTTATATGCTTGCCTTAAAATTCCGTCACTTTTCATGCAAATACGAACAAGTGAAAATTGGCAGGGCTTTAAAACATTGACCATTTTGAACTACTCGAACTGTAAATAACGGATATCTCAGTAATTGCTTACGTCAAAACATTATCTGAAATGAACTGTGTTTAAGACAATCTATATTTTTGTGTAGGTAGTGCGTTTTCGGGTATCCGTCTATTGCTTGAAGCTGCTATACAAGAGTGTGCAAAATTCTTTCCGAATGAAGAGAATTTCACAGGCTTTTCGCAGAAAATTTAAGATATATGTAGATTATACTTGTAATATAAATAACTTTAAGATATGGTATTTCAATCAAAGTCATTAGAGTATTTTTTAGAAAATTACTAACTGTCGTCGCAAAATGTTTCGGATAAAGGGTAGTTTAGGGTGGGGGAATTTTATTGAAATCTTCGTGCCGCATCTTTGAATGGTAGGTATTTATCCGACTTTTTTGGATTATGCTGTTCACACACAGACAGACGCGCGCGCGCGCACACACACACACACACACACACACACACACACAAGGATCTTCTAAAATTCCCATTTGGATTCAAGGTGCCTCAAAATATACATGTCCGTTGAAATCTCAACATCGTGTTTTGGGTGGAATACGATACTTCCTCTACTTATGCTTAGTAGTAGAGAAAGTAAAAATACCTGTTGAAAATAGAGGAATTACTTTGTTATTCCTACACATAACACCAATGTTGACATTTTTTTTTTCACTGACGTAAACAGAGTAGTTGCTCGAAATAAGCAGATTATTGATTTTTATGTTGTGTATGTTTTTTTATATACGCGTTCTGTAACCCTGAATCCAGAAATGCCTGTGTGTGTGTGTGTGTGTGTGTGTGTGTGTGTGTGTGGGCGCGCGCGCGCACACACACTCCTATGCAAAAAACAAAAATACCAAACTTATATTTAAGTTCAGTATCTTCCAAGGATGCGACACAGAGATCTTAAGGAGAATCTCTCCACCTTAAACTTCTCTTTATATTTTTCAAAATAGCTCTAATGATTTTGATTAATCAATGATTGTAGTGTATTAAAGATATTCACATGAGAAACAAAATATATATCTCGATTGTTTTGGGAATAGCCTGTGTTCTTCTCTTCAATGGAAGGAATATTTATAACCTTGTCTAATCTGTAAATGTTACGTAATAAACAAAAATATACTGTATAACAAAAGCAGATTCTTTAACAACCCGTTTATTCTACATACATAATATATACCTTTTATTGTTCCATGAAGTCCTTTCGATATTCATTTGTTTCTCGCTATTTTTTGGAAACAGTATGGAATTTTACGCCAGTATACAGCGTTCAGTTCTTAATCATTTGGCTACATCTTTATTTGCTGTGCATCTATAACGAAATGTGCAATGTAGCTTGAACATAGAACATGTCAAAGAATATATCTCGATGAGCATGGAGTAGAAAGAAGAAAAATGTTTTGTAAAAAGTTTGTTTTTGGAACAGAAAGTAAAAGTCGTGTGAATGGAACACATCAGATTTTTGCTATAGGAATACTTGAGGAAATATGAAACAGGTACATATACTAAAGTTAGAGTCTTTTGGGACACCAAGGGGCAAAGATAGGCACTCGGTTGTCTGTGCCAAGTCGGCTTTGTTAGTTGGGACCTTGAATTATTATCTGTTCACTCTTACGTTGATCAGCGCCAAAACGGATTCACGTGACCTGTGCACCACGGTACAACACAGCAATAGTGCGAGCAAGAATGTAATCTCATGCTAACACTTCAAAATACAGAACGAATTAATTCTTAAATTGTATACTACTCTACATACCTAAGAGTTTTATTGACGCCGATTTGTACCGTTAAACAGAGCTACATGTCCCAACATATTATTCGTATGAGTTACCTGATTTCCTCATTATTGTTTACAAAGTAGCGGTTGCTGGTCATTGCTGTTTAGAATCATGGAGGATGGTCGCCGTGTATTTGCTCTTGCATCTTCGTCGAGTTACATAAAGCATAAGGCTAAACCGTTGACTAGTGGTGAAAGAAGCTATAGTGTTGAATGTTTATTATGAGTTTTGTCAGAAATATCCAACACTTCCCGTAAAAGAAGTAGTGAATCAACATCTGAGTTCACCGTTGTTTCTGCTACAAGTATAAACAGAGCTCGTAAAGGAACATCTGAAACGGGAAAAGTGATTACACCCGGGAAAAAAGAAAGCGTGTGAATGCAAGAATGTGACGATTTTGTGAAGAATACAATTCGCGTAATAGTACACAATTTCTTTTTTAAAAATGAGCCGCCAACAGTTGATAAAGTGCTACATGTAAGGAAAGAAGAAGAATTGTTTTGAGAGATAGATAGTTTAAGTGACACCGTTGTTGACAACCTGGTGATCAGCATTGGAGTGGAAAGCAGCAGCACAAACAGCTCAGGTGACGATTCTGATCTGGAAGGAATAAAATTATCTTCAGAGATCGAATAAATGCAACTTATCACATACACGCTATTTTTTTCGCTCGTATTTTAAGTTAATTATTACACGTGCACTCATTTATTTTGTCACCCGCCGTGATGTAATGGTTACCTTCATATACTCAAGGTGGGGGTTCAAACCCGGAGGACGACGATGGATTTTTTCGAGCGTAAAAATCCTTAGCATGGCTTCCTTCGGGAGGGAAGTAAAGCCGCTGGTTCCGTGTCAGATTTACGGCACATAAAAGAATCTCAAGTCTGACAAAGTGGCCTCTGAACAAAATTAAACCGCCTTTCATATTTAGAATGGGGCGCTGAGAATCTCAGTAGTTAAAGAACATCCATAAATTACACACTATTTCCATTTTATCCATTTATTTTCTTATGACTATCATTATTATCACCATTATACCTTACAGAATGTTTTGATCACCGTTTACGTTGTCGGAATGAGGGCTCTATTCGTTTTACATTACAATACGCCGAGTGTACGCGCCACGTGGTCGTGAAAGTATAACAGCATTTTTGGTGCCATTGGCGGAAGGCTACATTATAACAGTGCACTGGTAGTCTGGGTTTTGTTTTGACGGGAATCCAGCTAAGGTTGAATAGATAATAGCTACCGCCCAGTCACCTCATGCCCTTATTTCCCTCCTTTCACGGTCTCGAATACCCAGGCCTAACAGCATACATGATTGAGTAGAAATTTAAGTTTGCGTTTAAATATTCCTTTATTCAAAATTGTTCCATAATGGCTGACATTTTTATATAATCTCCAACATTTTGGACCGGTAGTGTTCTGCAGTTCGTTAAAAGAATTTGGCAATCCCACATAAGGGGCATATGTTCAATACCCATATATTTGACTCCCAAAATGTACGCAGCTGCACTGCAGTATAAATATAAAATTTAAGTAAAGTATACACATTATTTCAAAATTTCCAGTGTGGAATTGTATACGGTGTCTTCTTCGAAGCATGTAGTTGTGAAGTTCGATACGATAATCGCCATGGAAGGTGGCGCCATGACTAAGTGGTTAGGCCACTCGGCTCTCATCAAGGTGGTTTGGATTCAATCCCAGGGGACCGCATATGTGATTTATGGTGGACAAAGTGGCCTCTGGACAGGTTTTATTTCAGTTCTGCTGTTTCCCTGCCATTTATTCCGCCAATTGCTCCATCATATTCTCTCCTATAATCCATTTCAGCTTTATTTCATACCATCTACCTCCCTCACTCTCACGGCTGGCTACAGGACGATCCTTCGTTCCGGATTCTTTACCTTATGATTAAATGTTCCTTGGCCCCTCGACAGGCTTCTGATCCTAGGCGTCCATGTGTAACTCTTAGGGGAAGTAAATCCTCCACACAGGGAGAGTAAGTGGGCTAAGTTGATGTAGAATGTTGATTCATTGTGTAGATAGAGGCAAGCATACCCAGGAATTAAATAAGGGAAGTAGTTCTTTCATCCAAAGCGTGTAGTACGTAATTTAAATTGAATAACGAGCTGATGTATGCTGCATGAATTTGTCTCTGAAAAGGTGCTTGGCTTTATACTTTCGACAATATACGTCGATCAGGGTGTTAATTAGACTTCGGACAGGACTTTAAGTTAAGTTCTATTATAATGGTACGTTGTTTACAAAGGAGCAGAGAGAAGAGAGGCAATTGTTTCATGCGGAACTGAGTTTGTGTCATACGTAGCACTTCTATAGTAAATATAAGCTTTTATTTGAACGTGTAAAATCAACAAAATAATATATTTCTACTGACAGATGAAATAATCGGTTTCATGTGTGATTTATATGCATGGACAACCGACGCAAATGATTAAAATATATTTTGTGAATGTATCAAAAGCAAAAAACCTTGATTGGAAATTGGACTTCGTACCTTCAGAATTGGTTGTACATGTAGTGATGGTTTGCTTAGAATGAATGACCGGCAGTGCTTCGGAGGGTTGCAGTCAAACCCTTTGTGCACGTAACAGTTTTTCCGTCAAAGCGTAACCAAACAGCAACCGTCTCCGAAGCCTAGTGCTGATGATGATGATGATGATGATGATGATGATGATCCTGCGCGTAACATTACATGTAAATCCTAACTACGACTGCAGAACAATTTTCACTGCTCCCGCCAGTACATAGGTGCATATGGCAGTATTCGGTTCGGTTTTATTATAAACTAAGCTATTATCAGAGGTTAATAAGTATAGCTTTCACATTATTCCACCATTATGGGATAAGTCATTAGAATCTGGTGATATATGAGTTATTAGGTTCCATTCTCAACCGGCAACTCTTTCACAAACATGCACAAAGAAGCACCATGCACCATATGTGAATTGCGAAGGTTAGTTGTTATTACTGGCTAGAGTATAATCCGGGCTTGTGGGCCGTGGTCTACTGGGCTCCTCCTTCTTCTTCCCAGACGTTTCGTCTGCGACTACGGCAGACATCTTCTGTGGCAGCGGCGAGTTCGAAGTGCTCTAGTGCCCACAAGCCCGGATTATACTCCAGCCAGTATTGACACCGGCCGTGAAAGCCTAAGAATTTAGTTGTTTTGTTGTAGTTTCATCTGTATCCCGTCTTTAATTGCATGGTTCTATCGACGGCACAAGATTAGTTATGTATCAACTGCTACCTAAGCGGGTGCCCTTAGTTCAAACATGGTACGCCGACCGTTTAGCCGCTAAAATGTACTTAATTTCCTCTAGAACCACTGTAATACATCTCTGTGTTTCTTACACTTACAGGTAGAGGAGTTTACGTGATCAATGGACGCTGCACTAAAATTTGAGCGTGTTATATGAATTTATTTGTAATTATACATATATTGGAAACAAATAAATACGCAAATTCAAAGAATTGCAGTGCATGATAGTACAATTCGCTGATGCCCTTTGTCTTAACTTTTTTCAGGCGAGTAGCACCTATTACTCGCATTTTGGAGGTTTTGTGTTCAGATTTGTACCTCAGATGATTTGCTTGGATTTTTTAAAACCGATTCTTTCATATAAATATGGAACTGAATACTTCTGAATACACCACTCCTATGAAAACAGTGGCATTAAGGATTAGGTGGTTTTGGGAAGTTTTAACTTAACCTATGATTTTTGCTTGATTGACATAATTTTTAAACAGTATAGATTTCTACCTAAGAGGTTGGAAATGTAGTAGGGATAGACTTTTAGGAATGATAAAGTAGCTTATAATTTCTTTGGGTCTTATAGTGTAAGTGTGCAAGGTTTCATCTAGATAGATCAAAGAGTGGAATTGCATGTTAAGGGTTGAAAATTAAACTATGGACGCTCTTCAATTACTGTGGTCATAATGTCCCATGAAGAGCAGAACGTTTGCTCAGAGGCCTTTATCAGGCTTAGGGTTGTTTTACGTGCCATAAATCTACGACAGGGGACAGCGGCTTTATTTTCCTTCCAAAGGAAGCCATGTTAAACATTTTTACGCCCAACATCCATTGTACTCCGCCGGATTTGAACCTATGACCTGGAGGACTAGAGACTTGTATGGGTTAGGGCTTGTTGTAGCCCTTTTTTTATGCTTGAAAGTAATTTGTAACATTTTATGCTAGTTTATGTCGTTTCTGCAACCATTTTCTACATTTCTACAGTAATTTCTGTCATCGTTCCAGTATTTCTGCGTTTTCCACACTATTTGTTACGTTTTATAGTATTTTCTTTCGATCCTGGACGGTTTGATCGCTTTTATAGCCTGTACAGTATTTTACAATTTTGTCATATTTTCTTCCAATTTTTATCCTTTATGAACATCTGTTTCAGTATTCTGCAGTCCTTTAAGAATCATATTTATACCGTTTTTGAAAACTTCTGCATGTTCAGATGCTAACTTGTGAAGCGAGGAGATATGTTTGCATGGTTTTCAGTCTTTCTTAGGTTGTAAATCTAACATAACCTAGTCGCCCTCCGTGGTGTAATGGTTACCATGCTGACTTCATATACCCAAGGTCGCGGGTTCAAAACCGGCGGAGGACGATGGATTTTTTCGGGTGTAAAAATCCTTAGCATGGCTTCCTTCGGAAGGGAAGTAAAGCCGTTGGTCCCGTGTCGTAGATTTATGGCACGTAAAAGAACCTCAAGCCTGACAGAGAGGCCTCTGAGCAAAATTAAGCGGTCTTTCATGCCCAGTATAGAATGGGACGCTGAGAACCACTGCAGTTAAAGAGCGTCCATAAATAACACGCCATTTACATTTTTAATATAACCTAACTTTTAGTTTCTCCATATTTTTCATTTGTCCTTTTATTTGATCCTCTTTTCGAGGCTGAAGGATGGTCTAAGCCTTTGTTGTCGAAGTGCTTATTCTTCAGTGAACATTGTGTACCTTCGTGTTTTATTCGTCTTTTGTTGTTTTTGCAGTCTGTTTTCTTTTAAAGAAGATGTTTTTGTCCAAGCTAACACCAGATTAATGATCCTGGCCTTATTGTGTTGAAGTGATCATCATAGTTTTTGAGTTATTGTTAGCATTTGCAGCTTTTATTTTTATTTGTTTTTATATAAAGATAACCAGAATGGGAGGTTAGGCGTCTCTCCTCTTTTATCTAGGCTTGAGACTAGCATTAGTAATTTATTGCAGTGGCAGAGTTCCCGCCACCCTCATTTTTCTTATTCTTCCCTCTTCTACATCCACAACTTTGTAATGACTATAACGATAGATTGATGTTTCATCAGCAGCAAGCAATCACTCTTTTATCATCATGGGGCAATAGAGCGATTTTGTTGACTTTAACAGCCGATTATGCTCTTGTGACATGCTCAAATTTATAGGATTTCTTTTTATTTCGTTATTTTAAGGCAATTTACATAACTGTCGAATGTGATGTACGGTTAATAGCGTTTCGTTTGAGGTCTTTAATCGTTTTTTTCATTCCCCCATCAATACCGAGAACATACATCTTAGTCGTCCATCCGACAAACAGCTGGTTGATTTTTCCGATAGTTTCATCTTTAAACTTTGCCAGCACTTTTTCGTTTCGTGTGGAGTGGCACATGTGGCTTGCAGGGTAATCAGATCTATCTAAATGTTCAAGAAATTATAGTTTGTCCTGGTATACGTCAGCTGTTGTGACTCGATGAATGGAGTCCATATCCATGTACTTAAGCCTCAGGTTTTCAATCCTATAATACGGCAATAGCGATTAATATTGTTAGGAGTACATCAGACTTCATGAGATATCCAGCACGCTCATTCCGATGTATGTAGGCTTGTTGAATATAATCTGCCGTGATGCCATATGAACAGCTGCCAGGTTACGTCCTTATATGCTTCTATCAATTAATGTAGGCTTACCGATAAGCTTTTCCAATGATTTCACGTTTATCACAAGGCGTATATCCATTCGAGTTCGTATATTCTCCGTGGTTTTTCCAAACATAGCATTTTTGAAGAGCTTGTAGGGTCCCTTTCAAAATCATTTCTAGCCTGTTGCCACAGCTTGTTATTAAACGCTATTTATGGTTTTAACCAACACTTTTGCCGAAATTGTAGCACATAATGGATTTTTGCTAATCGTAGTCAATGTGAGAACGGCTGTTTTAACGTCATTTAATGTAAAATATACACCTTCTTGCTTCCAAAATGTGCAGTTAGCTTCTTTATACTTGAATTCTTAGGTTTCAGACAACCAGGCCAGAATATATATATATACACACACACACATCCAAGAGGATCATCTTATTTTAATTTTTCTATATTGATGCTGTCAGAAGAAACCCACTGAAAACCTCCACAAGGTAGTGGATGCTGCATATTCCATCCAAATTGATTATTTGCGTCTTTATATGTGATACATTAAGTTGCTTTATAGGATCGAACTTCACCATGTAGGCGTTGTTAGCTAGGGCGTACCAATGAGAAAGCTGAATTAATAATCGTCCCCTTATGCCGGACTCCACCATGAAAAGCTGCTCATAATCAATAATTATTCTAGCTCAATTCCGATATACAAAAGCATAGCATCCAGGTAATCCCTAGAAATGTAAAGTGATATGCAGCATCAATTGTATGAGTATTCGATGTTTGTTCTCTGAAGTTTTCAAAAACATCTGCGAGTAGCAGCACTTCTGAGGTTAAGTAGAGGTCACTATACTCTGCCAAATTTAGGACATTAAGCTGCACCCATACATTTTTTAACATGTTCGTAGTCTTGATCATTGATTTCCTCTTCATTTAATCTATTGTAGAACGCTTCCTTTAGAGGCAAGTACGTTTCTTTCAAAATATACCACGACGTGATGTAATCATAGCCTCTTCTCCAAAGTACTTGCATGTCTCAGGAAATTATGTTAGGATTTTTGTTAGTTTATCCATACTTGAACAGAGAAAACGGTATGTATCCACAAACCGAAGGTTAATATCTTCAACATGCCTCGAGAATGAAATATACTTTTCTTTTAAGAACGGAATCACCTCCACTCTTTCACTTGTACAACCAAACTGTTTAACGATGAAATGAGAATCATATCCGCCTAAGTTGTGTATGAAGACAGGAATATATAATAAGTGCTATATTACACTTATTATGAAGACTTCCTCGATAAAGCAAGCGCTCATAAAGCAAAACAGCAAAACGATAAAAAAAAAAAAAAAAAAAATAAAAAAAAAAAAAAAAACCTCAACTTCATCCACAACACATAGGAAAGCGCTAAAAGCATTAAAACATGTCAAAATTCTGGGAAAACGATAAAAAATGGCCGTAAAACAAAGCAAATGAGCATAAAGGGACCCTAAAGGGTTCACAAATAATCTAATACCCTGAGCCTAGGTTAGAATCCCTCCTTGTCCACCTAGCATGCTCGGTTGAGTGCCCTATCTCTCCCATATACGCGCATTAGCCCCTGGCTCAGCTCTCTCTTATCTACTGACCCTCATCGTCTTCGACTTCAGGGAAACTGGAAGGCCCAGAACAATTTCCGGTAAATGTTCGCCAGGAAATTCACAGTTATTAACCCATGTAACTATTTCTTAAATTAATAAAAACTGGTAATCTATACCACTGATATCCAGCTCAATCTACACTGGTAGTCAGCACATATTTATTATCTTTATATTTTCTCAATTTTTTAACACGCTATACTAAATATAGCAAACTGGAACAGGCCAAATGGCTTAAACTATGAAGATTATGGTGGTGTATTATCAATACGAACCATTCATTATAGTGAACAATAATTAAAAGTAATCTATTCCCAATTATTTACTCTAATATTCCCCTCACCACTCTCAAATATATGGTTCATAAAATCCATTATATAAATTAATTTCTTCATCAATATATATCATTCCATTTTATTAATTGCAGTTGTATAAACACAACAGTAATTAATTTCTTACTCCGAAACTATAAAATGGTTTCCTCATAACACACACCCATACAAATGCACAGCACACTCTTTTTTGTATTAATTCAGTTATTTTTCCGTATAATAAGCAACAATGGTAGTGCCCCTATTTGTGTGCATTGCGAATGTCAATTTACTTGTGACCTTACAACAGAGTGGGCTGGAAAGAAAGTTGAACTCATAGGCAGGGTGGCTCAGTCTTGCTGGATTCGAAAACCAAGGGAGCAGAATGACGAGAAAAGGAGATTTGTTTCCCCCACATAGCATTTAACGAAATGAGTGCTTTGGAGCTTTAGAACTTCAACCCAAAAAGTTACATTTAAAATACACACACTTAAGAAGACAAATTAACGGCATATTCGAGGAATACCGTGATACTTTAGGGGATCATTAGGACCACGTACCGTTTGAATGGATGCTTGGGTAACCATGGTGAATAAGTGTTATTTAAATTCCAAACTATTGCCAAAAAAACGCACAATCTATATATTCTCGAGAATAGTAAGTATAGTAAAATATTTCCTTATTAATATGGGTTCATTTAATGTTTAATGTTAGTAGAACACATACACACTACGAGCACTAAGCTTAGTCGGTAGTTGTAGACCGGAAACACTTTCACAAAAGAAGATCTGAAGCGCATCCTTAGTTCACAGCGTCGTGCCCTTATAGCCGTTATTTGTGATTAGGAACATTTGTAAGATGAAATAGAGAGACGCCAAATTGACAAATACGCCATTATCACAAGAAGAGTAGAAATGATGAGATCTAATGATCGCACAATTGTTGGACCTAGATAATTCGAATAACGAGCAGAACAAGACACCATATCACGTACATCTGAGATATGACAGCGTTTTAAATGTTATTCATGGAGACCTGCTGTGCCACTCTCACTTAGTTGAGACACGTGCAGTCGAATCTCTGCTAGCAAGGAAAATTAAGGAAATGATGCAAACAACGAACTCAGAAGGGCCAATAATAAGTTCGCTTTTCAGCGAAATAAAAACACACGTGGTGAGCGGAAAATTTCGATGCCGTTTCTTGGCTTTGTATTCCGTTGCTATTTTAGTGTGTAAAATAGTGTTTATTTGTTGTTACAAAATGTATTACGACGTTTTATGTTTCAAAAACCGAGAAAGATGGCTTCGCGGTAACGGCTCGCGTTGAGTAGATGCCATTTTCAATTATGGTCGGGCCACTCTGACCATGGGCATTTCCTTGATTTCCCCTGCTTGGTAGGCTCATCCTGGGTGATTACCTGTCCATCATTTCCTTTCATCTGTTTCGAGATTATAGGAGATGGTATGGCGTATGGCGGGATTGCTGGGCTGCCTTCCTACCTGCAAATGTCTCGTCTATTCCTGGGATCCCAGGTTGCAGATGATTGAGGATGAGGTAGCCGGCGTCAGGATTGGTGTCATGTTGGAATTTTTAGGGACCCCGTCCCTAATAGCGCGCATAGTCGTCCGGATCTTTTTTTTTTTTTTTGGTAGTATTTAACTCCCGCTTTAACTACTTATGGCACCGCAAGCTGTGACACTGGTGATACATGAATGATGATGAGCACTGGGGGAAACCGGAGTACCCGGAGAAAACCCGCCCCAGCGCCACTTTGTCCACCACAAATCTCACATGCGGTCGCTTGGGATCGAACCCCGACCGTCTAACCACTCGGCCATGGCGCGGCCACTTCCGGATCTGGTCATCCTTAGGGTCTCCCCTAAATGTCTTCCTTCCAGGGATCACATTATAAACACAAAGGGCATACTATGCAATATTGTGTGCGGTGCTTGCTCCAGTTGCTGGAGGCTCCTTCTGAACAATCCTAACTCCAATGTGTTCTTACTATTTATCCTTTGCTGAAAAATGTTTTGTTTATAGTACTATTTAAATGCAGGCTAGAGCACCGGAAACTGGTGTTCATTGCAGTTTCCCACCCATTACCCCTTTACCACCTTTGCTTATTCAAACTGGTAACTTCCACCCTTTATTCCTAGTAATATGGGCAGGTCGGACACTAATCTGTTTTACATTCTTGGAGTGAGGTTGTCACCATGCAATAAAGTCAGGAGCACCTTCAATCCGAGCAACTTTATTGCCGCCCACCTTTCGGTAAGTGCCATTTTTAATGGCAGTGACAGGGATGATGCGGCACTTTATCTACAAAAGTTATTTTAAAAAGCACACAATTAGCAGTGCCTTCATTGGCGTGTTATACTCTGGGCTTATTTGTGCATTTACTTCTCGATATGCTGCAGAGAAATAATGCCATAAATGCAATATACATTCTTGACAGTGCTAAATAGCGTTTTGAAATGAGAAATAAGGTTTAAACGGGATAGTCTATTAACGGCAGTTTCTAACAATTAACATATGCTTATAATAGCTATTGGGTGTTCATTTTAAATTGGCCCTGCCATATTTTACTTGCTCCAACTTATTTTGATGCCAGGTTCACCTCCTCAGAAGTTGCAAATGCGGAGTAGGATTGTGCCGCAGAATATTTCTAGTTCCCATGGCGTAACAAAGCCCTTTAGCGGCATTCATACATCTCTTTGTGGATCAAACAACGGAGGAGTTTTAGTACTGTTTATTTTTAAACTTTCGACATCGAGTTCTCCATTGTAGCAGATTGTTTAACAGCATCTGCACCAGGATAGATTTAACGTAAGAACCATTTGTTCTCATTTTAGAACCCCATTTTAGAGCAGGGGCCTCATTGAAGGGAAATATTGATACGATATCAAACACTCCCACCACCATCCGGACACACAAGTTTTGTTCTAAAAATGTGTTGTTTTTTTGTTTTTTGTTTTTTGGATTCAGTGGACCACAAAACACATATTTCTGCTGAAATCTCGGAATGGGCATTTTTGGTGGATTATATTAGCTTCTCCACCTACTATATATTTAGTAGAGAAACTACATGGTAGACGAAGTAAAACTCTGCTTTCTTTGCCCTCTATTCTTTATTTATAAACAGCTTCTAAAGTTTGTTTTTTACCCCATTCGTGTTACTCCATTTAAACCGAGCGGGATGGCTCAGGCGGGTGGGGGGGGGCGGCCACTTCGGAGACTATACTTCTCTCGACACACCATGGTGAAGAAGAGACATCGCCGAAACGCCATTGCTAAGGCAGCAATCATCACTACTCCTACACCGCCGCACCGGTTCAGTGTTGTGATACGGGAAGTCCCTAGGGACCTTTCCATCCGGCATCTGCTAACGGCCGCGCAGTCGCGGTGGCCATCTTGCTTGAGGGCCATCCGCATTTACTGCGACCGGGGGCCACCAACTCCGTTGGTAAGAGTGGAGCTTCAGGACCCGGCTGACCTGGAAGCTGCCTTGACGTCAAGGTTGCCCTTATTAGGGTGACTTCTGTCAGTAGAGGCAAGTCGACAGGAACGCCACCGGCCCTGCCGACGCTGCTGCGCCTTCGGGCACAGCCAAGACGCCTGCACCTCAGCGCCGCGGTGCAACTACTGTGGGACCAACGTCTTGACGACGCAATGCACTGGACATGATCTCCGTCGCCGTCGCCGTCGCCGGTTCTGTGCCACTTGTGGTGGTACAGGACATTTCACCGGCCAGGCCCAGAGGGACGAGCGCTCCACTCCGCTGCCAGCGCACTCACCGCAGATTCACATCACAGACGCCACACCACCTCCTGCCTCTACAGTCAGCGATGCAGGATGCTATTCAGGACTTCCACGAGGAGATCCTGAAAATCGGCGCCCGTTTAGCTGCTTTGGAGGAGGCCTTCACCAGCGTCATTACCCGGAAGTTACAGGACCTGCAAGCTGCCACCACCGCCACCATCTCCACACTTCAGTACACCACCGCTGAGCTGTCCAACCAGATAGCCAGCGTCCACACGCAGCTACAACAGGGCCTCCCACAGCAGCATTTCTACTCCGCCGAGCGGCCCCCTCCCAGGGGCCAATCGTACACCACAATTGCTCCACCAAGAGAAGCTGAGTCCTGAGTTCAGCGAGCAGCAAGACTTCCGAAAGCAGTGACGCCCAAGAAGTCTTCTTGGCAACCAGTACACTTGAGAAGAAGAATCACCGGAACTAATCATCCATTCATTTCACCAACTACTTCACCAGTGGGGCACTCAGGGCGCAAGTCATGTGTGTCTCCTGGCAATTCACCATCACTCGCTGTTACTATCACTGTCAGGCAGCATTCATATTTCACCATTAAATTCGCAGGTGCTTAATGCAGTACTGCACAAGAGAGGCATGGGCCTCCTACATTCGGTGTTTTTCTTTGAGGGTAGTGCCACCCTGGTTCGGGCCCAGGGTGGGGAATCTCACACTCCCAGGCTTGCCTGAGGTTAGGGCGTCAGTTGCCTTTTCCCCCCATCATCAATAAAATAAAAAAAAAAAAAAAAAAAAAAAGAACAGGCGGTTTAGTCTGCGGCCCGCATTTTTTTTTTTTTTTTTTTTTTTTATAAAAAACAGTACCGGAGTCTGGTCAGGACTCCGGCGCTGTATCCCCTATTTACATCCCCCCTGTATGATTACTGGTTTTTACTGTTCCTTTACACAAACATTTACACATTGCACAAGCATATAACACCCATGCTCAAGGTGGGACTCGAACCCACGATTCCCTGCCCACGAAGCGCCAAAGCGAGACGCCTTAGCGAGGTGGACATGGGGACCGGCGCATTCGGAAGGTCGTAGGGTTTCCCCTGTTTTTTTGGTTTTTTCGTTTTTTTTAATTGATGATGGGGCGAATAATGAATAAGTTCTTTTATTACCCGAATTTCCTGTCTCTCAATGATGCTTTCATCGTCAGTTCATTCATCCTTCATTTCGTTGGTTTCTTTCAGGTTTGGAAGTGTCGGCGATGGTGCATGGTGCGGCTTGCCAGGGAAAAAGGATGCTCAATCTGGCTGTCTCAGTACCCTGACTTCGGTTGGTTGCCGGGAAGAGGACCGCTTCTGGTGAGGGCGTTGGATCCTATGCGGGGCAGGGCCATCGGTCTGCTTGTCTGACTGTTGGAGAACTTAAATCTGGAAACTTTAAGTATCCTGTCATTGCTGTGCCACCGCTGCTGGTTCCGGCCGCCCGTGTATCATCTGACCTCATCACTCTCGGGGGCGCTCCCTCATGGGGCGTACATACAATAACCTCAGGTTCGGTGCCGAGTCCCCTCCGACCATACCCTAATCTATCTAATACATATAAACTTTTCCAGAAATAAACTCATTACTCATACCGGTATATGTATACCCGTTGCAAAAAAAAAAAAAAGTCATGTCTGGAACGCCAAACTCGCCTAAGTCCCTCACAGTACAGCGCATCTTCGATACAGTTGTATAGCGGCAGCAACAAGTTGTCACTAGCTCCAAATCCCAATATTACTAAACCATATGATAAATAATCATAATCATATACATAACTTAAGCTTCTTCAACAACAAACTAATAATATTGACTAAAAATATTAACGACACAAAACATGATCCAGTTGGGTTTTTAAACTTGCGACTTTCGATGTGTGTTCAGTGTAGCGCCGATACAACACGCAGTTTACTCCTGTGCTGTGTGCTTAGGTTCGCTTCTCGCATGTAACAAGTTTTATATATATATATATATATATATATATATATATATATATATATATATGTATGTGTGTGTGTGTGTGTGTGTGTGTGTGTGTAAGATCTTGAATGGACACATAGCGGTTATTTTTGTTTTACATACTTATTAAATTCACGACATTCGGTACAACAAATAACACTGTCGCCCTCCGTGGTGTAATGGTTACCATGCTAACTTCATATACCCAAGGTCGCGGGTTCAAAACCGGCGGAGGACGATGGCTTCCTTCGGAAGGGAAGTAAAACTGTGGGTCCCGTGTCGTAGATTTACGGCACGTAAAAGAACCTCAAGCCTGATAGAGAGGTCTCCTAGCAAAATTAAGCGATCTTTCACGCCCAGTATAGAATGGGACGCTGAGAACCAAAGCAGTTAAAGAGCGTCCATAAATAACAGGTCATTTACAACAAATAACATGATAGTTATAATGATGCTTCCTTGAGTGTTACCAAACATCAATATGCTGCACGCGAAACCATGTGGTGTGCAGAAATACTGAAAGTATTGTTAGAAAAACCAACGCTTTGAAACATTTTTTAAGATCCAATTTCTTTTTTACTTAACACGCCCTTCACAAAGTGATCAAACACACCCTTCACGGGCCGCGCCGTGGCCGAGTGGTTAGACCACTCACCTCTCACCTAGAGGGGCGGGGTTCAATCCAACAAACCACCGCATGTGAGATTTGTGGTGCACAAAGCGGCGCTGGGGCGGGTTTTCTCCGGGCACTCCGGTTTCCCCCACCATCGCATCCCACCGGTGCTCCATCGTCGTTCATGTATCATCAGTGTCACCGCCTGCGGTGCCATAAATAGTTAAAGTAGGGCGTTAAACACTACCAAAAAAAAACACCCTTCACAAAGGGATCAAACACACCCTTCGTAAACCATGCTTCACAATTCCACCATGGTCGCGTATCTGTATCGTGTTGGGACTGGATGTCAAGGGACGGTCTAGGTGTGCTATGGCAGCTTGACGATACAATAAACGGTGTGCAGTACATGTAATACTCGATAATATTTTGATTCCCTCTGTGAGAATGTGTTCTCTATTGAGAATGTGTGAGCTGAAGTAAAAAGGAAGTTGCGCTCCAATTACCTGTAAACAGGCGAAGGACAAAAGGCTGTTACACGGGCTGAGGGTTCATACATCCGATATTAATTATATTTATTTTTTGTGTTGTAGTTGTAGAAGATAATAGTTTATTTACAAATATTTTTACTTTCTCTACACGTACTATGCACATACGGAGAAGGTATTGTATTCAATCCAAAAATTCAATACTGAAATTTCACCGGAAATACGCGTTTTAGGGTCTCCTGTATCTAGAAATGACCGTATGTGTGTTTGTGTATCAGTGTGTACATGTGTCTGTGAACACGATAACTTAAAAATACCAAACTTGGTATTTAAATTACGTATTTTCCAAGAATGCGACACGAAGATTTTGAGGAAAATTTCCCTCACCCCAAACTACCCTTTACGTGAAAAAAATTTCGAAAATATTGATTTTCTCAAAAATGGCTCTAACGATTTTGATTAAAATACTGTACATTAAAGATATTTGCATATCAAATAAAATGTATATCTTGAATTCTCTGGGAATAGTCTCTGAAGACCTCTTTATTCTGGGTTAATTTTGCTAGATTTTCTATAGCTAGTAAACCGTAAGAGATAGACAAAAACCTACTGCACAAAAAATGTAGATCTCGTTAAGACACACTATTTTGGCCTTATATATTTTCTTCGCGGAGTTGACCATTCTTGAGATATTCCTTGTTATTCGTTTCAGTTTTAAAGTACTTAAAACTTTCACATACAGGAATTTGTCAGCTCTTGGCAGTGCAAAGAAACGGATTTCATCCACATGGCAACTAGCTTTTAAAAGATTTGACTGTCATTTTAGCCTAGTGTATTCCTCTATTTCACTTCTACATACAAGAAACCATTTCTGCTAATGTTTATATGGATTAGCATGAAGTAGATAGAATCATAAGCTTTTTAATAATAATAATAATAATTTGTTACAGAAAGTAGAGAAAGTCATGTGAATGTAACACATAAGATTTCTTTAGTTATTAACACGAGTGTTAGTACAATTATGTTTTTGTGTGCCTATATAGGCCCATAACTTCAAAGGCCAAAGTTATATTAATGCAATATTATGTTCTACATATCCCGTCATCAAATTAACAAACATAAAAAATGACAAGCAGCGGGAGATTTGAGCCTAGGAACTTTTGAGTGGAAGTGAAGCCTTTTTACCTGTCGGCCACCGTAACGTTGCTCCGTAAGTTGTTTTCAGTACTCAGAAGTTAACCATTGCGCTGTTAGACACAGACCACTATACACTTATTTCGTGTGCGTTGTGAACACAGCTTTTACGAAGATGCCCAAAGCTCTTCGATTTCGATAGACACACGGAATCTGAGGAACTTTTTTGGGGGCGGGGGGCGACGGGTGTATACCAAGCAGGATTAGAGAAAACAGAACCGCCTTTAAAATGCCAGTTATATGCTGCCATTAAAATTCCACAATCGTTCCTTGACATCGCGAGAAGAGCGACATCATCTTAAAAATGAGAACTGTTGTGAACCCTAAACATATAATAAAGAATATATCGGAAATGGCTGTAGTCAAAAATAATTATTTGAAATAAATTGTGCGTTTAAAATAGATTTCCTTATATATATACATACACACACACACACACACACACACAAGTTGTACAAAATTACACACAATTCCTTCGGTATGTAGAAAATCTTACAAACTACGAGTATTTCCAGAATATTACAGATATAGTTCTGCTTTCTCTACATCTACTACGTACATAGTGTTTAGTGAAAGTATTGTATACCACCCAAAAATTCGATACCGAAATTTTACGGGAGATATATATATATATATATATATATATATATATATATATATGTATATATGTATATATATATATATATCCCATCTCCCATAAAATATATTGAGAGCTTCTGAGTCCAAATAAGAGTCATTTTTAGAAAAAGGTCCGTGTGTGCCCTTGGACATTATAGCTCAAATGTAAAACATCATTAAATACCAAACTTGGTATTTAAGTTTATTACCTTCCAAGAATGCGACGCGAAGATTTTCAAGAAAATTCACCCACCCCAATATATCCTTTACATGGAAAATATTTGAAACTTTTATTTTTCTCAAAAAGACTAACGGTTTTGATTAAAATACCGTATATGATAGATATTTACATCACAAATAAAATGTATATCATGAATTTTCTGGGAATAGCTTCTGAGGGCATGTTCGTTCTGGATGAATTTTGCTGAATTTTTCATAAGTAGTAAACCGTAAGAAATAGACAAAAAGTTACTACACATAAATGTAGATCTCGTTAAAGCACACAATTTATGTCATGAACATTTTTATTGCAGAGTCGACTATTTCCAAAGTATTCCTTGTTATCGATTTCAAGTTTAAGCTACGTAATTTTTCTCAACCGGATCCTCCGATTCCCCCGCCACTCATTCCACCAACTGCTCCATCATCACCTTTCCAATCATCAATTTCGCTTACATTTCATATCATTCACTTCCTCATGTTCATGCCCGGATGCGGGCCGACCCCTCGTAACAGGTTCTCCATTTTGTGTTTTCGTGCCGTTGGTTCTCCGACAGGTTTCTGACCTAGGCACTGGCTTGTAAGTCCTAGAGGGGTGTCAGTCCTACAAATACGGGGAGGGTAAGCCGATTACGAAACGAAACAAAACTTTTCTCAAACGGGGTGACCTTTCCTTACATCATGCTCTTGTCTACTACTGGCCTTGCAAAGCGAGCCAAACTTCCATTGTTCACATAGACCAGCTTTTAAAAGATAGGTCTTCGCTGTGACCATATTTCCCTTCTGCTTACGAGGATTAAAGTAGTAAGACCATTTCTGCTAATGCTTATCTCGATTAGCATTATAAAAGAATAGTTTGTTTGCAGAACGGGTAGAGAAAGCCATGCGAATGGAGCACATCAGATTTTTTCCCATGTAAATATATTAAGCATGTGATATTTTAACCAAAAGGGTTAAAAATATTTTGAGGGCATTAACAATTCGAAAAAGGTCTATACAAGGGGTATTTAGGGTGTCAATTTTCTTAAAAATCCTTTTGTCGCATCTTTGGAGGATATCAAACTCAAATAATAAGTTTGGTATTCATCCAACTTTTCGTTTTTGAGTCACACTATTCACAGACTCACACACAGATATGTACATTCTTCTAAGAACATTCTTAGGGACCTCAAAACACATACTCCAGGTAAAATATCACATAGTTTTTTGTGAAATGCAACGCCTTCTCTACCTACCGCATATGGTAGAGAATGTAATAACAGTATATAAAAGTACCTTTTAATCAGAACGTTCATGAGACCTGGTGACCGCATGCATGTTCGGCATTCCTGGTATGACCATCAGTGCTGCATAAGCAAGCACAAGGTTAACATGGATGAATAAACTGCAATTGTTATGTCACCCACCAGAGGTCAAGCATGCGCGAAAAACCAAAAAGTGAACACGTGCTCTCATCCATTATACTGTGCAGAATTATGCAGCTCCTCATTGTGACAACGATACTTATCTAAAGGGCAAACCTAAGGTGACTTGGAATATTGAAGATAAATATTTATAAGTTCAGGTCAAGGAAGAGAAGGTTACTGCAGTGCGACCAGAATATGGGTTTCTGTGAGCTGCATAATTCCAAAACACGAATCTAATAATACCAAGCCTGTCACTTTAGTTTAGCGTCTTCTAAACATTTAATACGAACATTTTAAAGAAAATCATCCTACCCGAAACTACCCTTTAGATGAAATATTATTTATGTTCTATTTGCTTATAGGTGGTGATATTCATGATAATACTCTTAAGGTATCTGATAAAATATATTATATTGCTAATTATTTGCGGATACCTGTCATATCTTAATCCTGAATAAATATCTTATAATTTTGAATAACAGTTGAACTGCAAGAAATAAAAAAATCTGATGTGCCTCATTCACATGATTTTCTCTATCTGTTCTGCAAACAAGATATTCTTACAAGAGATTATTCTTTTATTTACATGGTGCAATTCGAGATAAACAATATAAGAAATGGTCTTAATACTTAGTTCCTTATAGGTAGAAGGGAAATAAGCGAATACACTACGCTAAAGCGGCAGTCAAAAATCTTTTAAGAGCTGTCGCTATGCGGTTTTCATTGAAATGCGGTTTTCTTTCCATGACCAGGAGAAAAAAAAAAACAGAATAAACATAAAACATTTTAGGGCTTCCCGTTTAAGAAAGGTTTAAAATTGAAACCAATTACAGGGAATACTCTCTGAAATGGCTAGATCTGCAAAGAAAAGTGTATAAGATAAATTGTGTGTGTTAACGAGATCTGCATATTTTGTGTAGCAAGTTTTTATCTATCTCTTAGGGTTTATTAGTTATGCAAATGTCATTCAGAACGAAGAGGACTAAGAGGTATTACCAAGAAATTCAGGATATACATTTTATTGGCCATGTAAATATCTTGCATACACGGCATTTTAATTAAAATCATTAGAGCCATTTTTTAAGAAAATCGAACATTTCGAAAAATATTCCTTGTAAGGGATAGCTTTGGGTGGGGGAATTCTTCTGAAAATCTTCGTGCTGTATTCTCAGAAGATTCTGAACTTAAATATCAAGTTTGGTATTTAAGCGACTTTTCGCTTTTGAGTTACATTGTATACAGACAGACAGACAGACACACACACACACACACACACTAACCTTTTTGTAAAAATGTTTTTTTTTTAATTCTTGTACCCTCAAAATATGCATCTCCGGTGAAATACCGGCACGAATTTTTAGGTGGAATATAATACCTTCTTTATCTACTATGCTGTACATTGTACATACGTTGTAGAGAAAGTACTACATAGGAATGTAGACCTCGTTAAAGGCAAACTTTGTGCCAATTAACGTTTGGATTTTACGTTTTCGAGCTATTCACTGCTACTGGTTTGTATTTTCCAATACCTTTATAATACATTACTTGAAGTACAAAGTCACCATTTTTTTATCCTGCGATACCATGCAAAGAAAACGGAATTAGAGTTCGCATCAAATCTCCTGCACATGGCAGTAGCCAATAAGAGCACGGCACAACATAGTCATATCTTGCGCTTGTACGTGAGAGATACAGTATATTAAGCATGCAGCGCAGGGTGTTACCGAGGGCTATTTAGTGGAACTGCAGATTAAAACCTAAGTAAAATTTGGCTATTTAGTAAAACCAAATAAATGACAATAGAAACTAATATACCTGCTTATTCCAGAGGGTTGACCAGGGCCTTGTCGTCACTGCTTGACTACGTAAAACACTGTATTTCGGTTCCCTTCTTTCACTAAAACAATCACCTGCTTTAATTAACGGCATGTTGTAAACCTTCGACTACAAAGAATGCAAATTGACTACCTGTTTTGTCCCTTAGTCAGAGTGTTTAGGGGTGTATTGGGAGAAAAGTGAAGCATAAGGTTAATCAGATCTCTTTTAACAGCTCCAAGTTGTTTCATTTCTGACAAAATACACGTAAACCATAATTGCGTATATGTATCGAACGGCTGAAGCTAAAATTTTTCGTATATGCTTGCTCAATCATTCTCTTTATATCTTATATAAGTTTTAAGGTTGTAATAAACTATAAGTATATAACTATAGTTAATCTAGTAATTACTAAGTGAAACGTAGTTAGTTCTGACTTGGCAACGTTGCACGCCTATGATTCGCTACAGCTGTGCAGCTTCTGAAGTTCATATGCAGGAGGTTTGACGAGAATTATAATTCAAAACAGTATATAACACGACAGGATTGGAGTTTCTGTATGAAATGACTAGTCTTTGATGTAGGAGCACGTTGAGCCGACGTGGGGTTGTAATAAACAAGCTAAATGTTTGGTTATGGCCTAAGTGGAAGAACCAATGGTGCTGACGATGGGCCTTAGAGGAGCTTCAGGCTTGTTAATTTTTGGAAGGCCGTAAAGTCTAGGAGGTGGAGCTTCCGATTTGATGATGCGGCGTTTATCTTCTGTTGGCAGGGAAGTATTCTTAATTAGCAAATTGGTCTTTCGTAGAATCCGAGCTGTAGGTTTGCGTTGAATTTTTCGGTATGTGTCCGGTTTTAAGAGATCCACAATATTTTGTTCGTAGTCCTGTTGGTTCAAAATATTGGTGGCGTTCCCCTTGTCTGCTGAGCAGACAATGATGTCTTTGTTGGCATTCAGATTCTTCAAAGCGGTTCTCTCTTCGAAGTTTAAATTACTGCGCGAGGTCTTGGCGTGCTGGAAAATCCTAGCGGCTTCCCGGCAAATCTCGTCAGCTGCTACTCCCGGCAGCTCAACTGGTAGAGTTGGTGTGACCGCTGCAAAATTACTACCTTTGGTAAGCAATGAGGTCTCGGTTTGTGACAGTTGGTGATCAGATAAGTTTACCACTGTACAGCTGGTGTCAAGAGGAGTAGTTGTTTTGTTTCCCGCCGAAAACGCGTTGCGTAGTAATGAAGTTCTGGTTGTGAGTCATGGTGTTGTACATGATTCTGTCTGTGTTGTCCCAATCATATCTATGAAGTGAGTTATTCACCCAGAGACGTAGAGCGAGTAATTGTCTATTGTTTTAAGCAAGTTCCCTTCTGGTCTGGTGGATGCGTTCTCGGAGCATAGCACGCTCAGAGCGGTTGTAGATTCGGTGAACGGCAGCTGTTTGAAGATGGCGTTTCTGTGCAGGGCACCGTAGAAGAAATGTGAGCACAGAAGAGAAAATGTCTGTTTGCGTAGCGCTTCTAGTCGACGAATCAGACGGTATATTTCCTCCCCGTAAAAGTGAGTAATGAGAGAACGTAGGCTTTTACGGCCGGAGTCAATATAATTAAGGTTTATTTCCGGGCTGTTTTGCCGTGGTCTGCTGGAGTAAGATGATCCAGATGTTTCGTCTACAGCTGCGGTGGACATCTTCAGGGGCGCGGTCGAAGTTTCCTCGGAGAAGATTTCACTCCGTCTATTGCTGCGCCGCAATGTTATAACTGTTTTCAAGCTCACGAGACAACTGAATAATTTATTACGCTCATCTAAAGACCCTCGGGAACCTTTGTCATCAGCCGATGTATGGTTAATTTCCTGTTCTTGCGGCTCGGTATACATCGGAACCACACAACGCAGTGTTAACACCAGAATCGAGGAACTCAAAGACAACTGTCGACTGGGCCACACAGGAAAGTCCGCGATCGCCGAACACGCCATTAAGGTGGAGGGTGAACACATGACACATCAAAAAAATAAAAATAAAAAAATAAAATAAAAAAAAAATAAAAAGAGGCCTTAAAGTTCAACAGAAACTGGCATAATGTCATCGAAGGCTGGAAACGTCATAAAACTGGCAAGATCAAAGCGGGCCAATCAGAAGACACCTGCGCCGGAGAGGCCAAGCCTCACCCCCAACCAGCCACATAAATACAGTAAATAAATTCACACATACACAGACACAATATAATAATATCCGAACAGTTAGGACTGGAGCGCATAATTCGACCACGCTACAACTACTATTAATGACGGAGCAGATCACCAAAGGATTCAACACAAACAAATCAACAGACGCCCTCTATCTAGACATTGATCGCGCCTTTGATAAAGTATGGCATGCAGGGCTACTCAGAAAACTAAAATAATACGAATTTCCTGACACTGCGATAGCCCTAATTGGGGACTACTATGCCCGACGGTTTTTCACCTCGGTAGAGGATATAGTCTCAAGCTACTTCTATGACCGACGATTTTACACCTCGGTAGAAGATGTAGTCTCAGGCTCCAAACAAATAAGAGCAGGAGTTCCACAAGGAAGTATCGTGGGCCCAACATACTTCAGTTTATATATAAATGACATGCCTGCATTAGTAAGAACAAACAAGTACATATACGCAGACGACACTGCTATAGTGATACGATCCACTCAGCCGCGAATTTTACACTTACGGTCACAAAATGCTTTAAACACGCACTTGAACCATGGTTCACCAATTGGAGAATTAAAGTCAATGCGAAGAAGACACAAACTATAGTCTGCACTAAAAGAATATCTCACCGTAAAGATAGACACGTGTTACAACCGCTTAATTACAAAGACGAAAGAATCGTGTGGAAAGACCAACTGACCTACTTAGGTCTAGTCATGGACCAAGGCCTAATTTGAAGTAAGCATATAGCTAAGGTCAGAAACAAGGCCAATGGTCAACTAAATAGATTATATCCGATAATCAATGTGAATAGTGAATTGAAATTAAACATGGGAATAACCTATACCAAACACTATTAAAGACAATTATCACGTAGGCATCCCCCGTATGGGGTTCCGCGGCAAAATCCCATATAGTACATAAACTACAGACACGCCAGAAAGGAATAATAAGAATAATTGCCAAACAATCTCCAGTAGCGCCGGCTTATCTCTTTCACGAGGAACTAAAACTATACTCAATTGAGCAGTTTATCAAAAGCCAGAGCTACAATTTGTACAAACGCAAAGAAAAAATAGTAACGACCTAATACAAGAACTAGGCACTTATGAAACAGAAAATAACAAACACAAAAGACCGCTCTCCCTATTTGACAGAACCTTCGGCCTGGAGGAACCCGAAATAAACATACAAGAATATTTAGAATCATTAGTAAGAATTCCACAATAAATATTGCGACGTGAGTTTGGTAGCCCTAGAAGTCCTTGCTCTCTGAGTCAAGGCGGACCCGGGGATATGAGGGACTCCCACTCTACGACACTGTGCATGGCAGACCACAACGGAGGTTTTCTTGTGTATATTTAACCATAAGCTAATATAATGTAACAAACATTTGCTAAAAATAAAACTTTATTACAGGTGAAGTGACAATACACGCCTGGCACCAAAGTCAAGTAGAATTGGGCGTGGCCACTACTTGTTTGGGTGACCGCTAAGGAAGACCACGTGACCCAATGAACTCTCGCATACTGGCTATCCCTTTTCTGTTACAGGACTGCAGAAACAACCGCATGAATACTTAAATTAATTAATGACTAAAGACTATGCCAGACAGAGCAGCAGATGTAGAAATAATACTAGCTAGGAATGTATTCTAAAGGTAATATTTTAACTGACTATGCCCTTTTTCTTACAGGGCTGCAAACACAACAAATACATTAATTATAATTATATTAGATTACGCCCGAAAGAGCAGCAAATGTTAAAGATTATTCGCCATCTTTACACCTTTTTGTAATAGGGTTCCAGATATAAACATGTAATATTTATGTTAATCCTCACCCCAAATTTCCAAGGGTGCAATCAGGGCTTCGGCCTATGGCCTGCCAACACACCCGCTCCATGAATCCGCAGGTGCAACAAGCGGTACTGCTGCATTCCTACACCCTAATTCTCTCCGGTGGAGTGCTTGTTTTAGTGGGTATTGCCAATTTATGGCGACCCCACACTTAGCAGAGTTATCCCTTCTGTCGCCTGTAGATTGGGTTCTTCCACTCCAAAAGTCAACGCTTCAGACGCAGCGAAACCTTCTCCGAGGAAACTTCGACCGCGCCACTGAAGATATCCACTGCAGTAGTGGACGAAACGTCTGGATCATCCTACTCCAGCAGACCACGGCAAAATAGCCCGGAAATAGGTCCTAGTTCTATTGACTCCGGCCGTGGAAGTCTATGTTCTCTAATTTTTTTTCCTCACAACTTGTTTTGTTTAAAGTGAATATAATAATAATAATAATTATTATTATTATTATTATTATTATTATTATTATTAAGATTGTGTGAATATAACAGTATAATCCCTTCCCATTTTTATTTTTTGAGGTCTGCTTAATGAACTTAAAATGTACACCTGTGTTGATTTAATTATTTTTGAGTGTGGCCTTTTTCTAATAAAATGTTTATTTTTGTATATTCGGGAGTCCTCAAGACATGTCGGTATTTTCAGTGAAATTTCTGTCGAATTTTTGGGTGGAATGCAATACTTCCTCTACATAGGATGTGCAACGTATGTACATGGTAGAGAAAGTGAAACTAATAAAAATTAACTTCAAATAAAGTATAAATGAATTCAAGGTAAGCAGAACTAGACTCTGGCATATATTAGATAAAAAAGGATACCCAAAACAATTGATAGATGTACTCAGGAATATATACCAAGAAACAAAAATAAAAATAGTTTTAAGAAATGGACGATTATCACAAGATATGATAATTAATAATGGTTTAAGACAAGGATGTAGTTTATCTCCGCTTTTATTTAATATCTATATGGATGATATTCTCAGAAAATTAAAAGATGAAATACATTAGGAATAAAAATAAATAAAGATAAGGCCTTAAATATGCTACTCTTTGCAGATGACATGATGTTAATACAAGACCGAGAAGATAAGCTGCAAATAAGTATGTACAAGCTACAAAAATTGATCCAGGATTATGGTTTAAGTATATCAATAGAAAAATCAAAGATAATGGCATTTATAGGAAAACATATAAAAAGATCAAAGATAGTGTTAAGCAATAAAGTGTTAGAACAGGTGATAAAATTTAACTACTTGGGTTGTAATGTAACCTTTAAGACAAACAATGAAGAAATAAATAATAAAGTGAGTAAGTTCCAATATATTTGTGGAGTAATAGCTCGTACCTTAAAAAGGAAAACCCGAAAAGATACAAACCTAAAATTCTATAAGACAATGGCTGTTCCAGTTTTACTGTATGGTTCGGAGACATGGACTCTTAAAAAGAAAGATTGGAGCCAAATACAAGCGGCAGAAATGAAATATCTCCGAGCAGTAAAAGGTTGCACCAGACAAGATCATATTAGAAATGAAGACATAAGGAAAGAATTAGACATTTTTTGCTTAAAAGAAAGGATACAAATAAATAGAGAAAAATGGGAAAGCCATTTACAAAGAATGGATAACTCTCGCATTCCATTTCAATCATACAAATATAAACCTCTAGGCTACAGAACGATAGGAAGACCAGTTAAAAGATGGGAAGAAATATGAGGCCGGAACAGGAGAATCCTCCTAATCCATGAAGAGTTGATGATGATGAATTCAAAACAGAACCAAGAAAAATTATCTATCATTTCTAGTTAAAATCAATGCCCATGCTAGTTTCAACTAATACTGATCAAATCCATTTTATCGGTCAAAATTGAACACAAAAGTGTTTTTACAATAACTCAAGGCAACATTATTTAAAAAAAATATGTAGCTATCAACAATTAAAATGTTCCTAACAACTCAGTACAACCACAAAATATGAATGTAAGGGTCATTTTCCCACCACCACTACTATTAACTACCAGTAAAACCATACCGCCACCACCACTACCACTACTTTACTACACCATTACCATTAACTACCTCTAAAACAATACAAGCATCATCACTACTACGATTATTACTACCATTAACCCCACCACTGCAAAGACTACCACTGTTACCAGTAACACCGTACCAATTCCACCACTACCACTATTTCTATTACTACCGCTACTACTAATATAGTTATTAACACCGCCTCTTTCTACACTACTACCACTACCACCACTGATTTCTACAATATTACCACCACCAATAATAAATATAATAATAATAATAATAATAATAATAATAATAATAGTAATAATATTAACGTCATCAATACTATTACTACCAGACCAGTAGAAGGCTAATGCTACTTTCCATCTGGAATCGCTTGAAGTAATGCTCTCGGGGCAGCTCCGGGGGGAACTTCTGCTGGGATGTTTAGTTGGTGGAGAATCCAACTCGCCTGATGAGGTGTAATTGCCTGATTTTACTCTGCTCAAAATAAGAACATAATTTTCACTACTACTGCCACTACCACTATCCCCATACTACCATTATTATTACCACCATCACCACTATTACTATTACTACCACTAATGCTACTACAACAAATACAACCACAAACGGCACAAGTACGTTTTACTACAACCACCACTCTACCAATTTCACCACCACTACTACCGTAACAGTATTACTACTACAGCTACTACCACCGCCACCAACGCTTATCAAATAATAATAATAATAATAATAATACAAATTAATATAAACGATTGACGGGAAAAGGCATACTTTTAGGAATTCGCATCAATATTAAACACAGAATGGTTTTAGAAGTTTTTTAAACGAAAGAAAGCTTTACTATACTGTTCCTAATGTCTTCTTATATGACTTTACAATTGGAAAACTGGATCGCAAACCACTAGGCCAGGGGATTGCTTGACATGTCGTTGGTAGAAGTGTAAATATAGGATGTTCCTAATAAAATACAAAATTATTTTAGTTAGTTCGGGTTACACAGAAAATGCTTTAAAACAAAACATGCCCACCAGGATGCACAAAAACAGTCAAAATCTCTGGCAGTAGTGGTGGTGGTGGTGGTGGAGAAACGGTATCAGAGTTCAAATAAGGTGTTAAAATATGTAATTCACTGAGGTGAGGTTTCAGAAACCATTAAAATAAGACATTACCTCTATTTAGGTAAAATTTCCATAGCATCTGCCAAACTTTCCCTTATACATATTTGCCTTTGTGGCTTTTGGATTATGCGACTGAAACTATGTCCAGTGAACCACGGAGGTGGTTGACGATCTATGTAAAAGAAAAAAGTCTGATGTGTTCCATCAATATGACCTTCGTTACAAACAAACAATTCTTACAAAAGATTATTCTTTTATCTATATCATGCTAATCGATATAAACTTTAGTAGAAATGTTCATATTACTTGCTTCCTTGTAAGTAGAAAGGAAATAAGGGAATACACTAGACTACTAGGCTAAAGCGACTGTAAAATTTTGTCTCCCTGTGATTGTAATTGTAATTCGGTTCTCTTTCCATGTTCAGGATAAAAAAGAAATAAAACGGAGGAGGACTTCCAGTTTGAGGAAATCTTTAAGTGTTTTGAAATTGAAAGCAATAAAGGACACGGAAATGGTTAGCTCTAATTGTGGTTTTAACGAGATCTACATGCTTTGTGCAGTAAGCCTTTGCCTATCTCTTGCGGTTTTCCAGTTATGCAAAGTTCATTCAGATTGAAGAAGGCTTTAAGGGTTATTCGCAAGAAAGCCAGGATATACATGTTATATACCATGTAAATATCATTAATATACGATATTTCAAACAAAATCGTTAGAGCTATTTTTAATAAAATCGAAAATTTCGAAAATGTTTCATGTAAAGGGTAGTTTAGGGTAAGGATTTTCTTGAGAATCTTTGTGTAGTGTCTTTGTAAGATATTAAAATTAAATACGATGTTTGGTATTTAACCGACTTTTCGTTTCTAAGTTATCCTGTGCAGACTCACACAAACCGGTTTTTACATTTTTTTTTTTTTTTTTTTTTGGATTTAGGTGTTCTCAAAACATGTATTTCCGGTGCAATCTTGGTACCGAATTTTGGGTGCAATACATTACCTTCTCTACCTATTATGCACATTGTACATATATGCTAGAGAAATATAATTTACATATTTCCAAACAACTTCGAAAAACAGTGTTGGTGTTGTTTAAAATTACGTTCAAAACACCTGAGAAATTCCGTACACGCAGGCAAAATTATGAGTGAACAAGTGTAAAACAACAACAACAACAACAATAATAATAATAATAATAATAAAATTACGATAGCTTAAACGTTTTAATTTCAGAAGAAACTAGCAGAATCAAAAATAAGTTGCTTTAAAAATTACTTTCGCTATAGAATGGTTTAGGAGACGTTACAATAAAATAACAAGAAACTTTATTGAATTCTTACTTTACGTTCACTTATATTTTCCTGAGACTTGAACATGTGACTGTTGGATGATGAAACAGGATTTCCTTTAATCTATTACTTGACGTTTACGAATTATGCAAAGTATATAAAATTCATTCGGAATAAGGATGACTTCATTGGCTATTCGTTACAAATTCAGACTTAAATTTTACTTATCATGTACGTATTTTAAACGTATCTAACGGTAAAAAAAAAAAAATAATAGAGCCAATTTTGAGAAATTGAAAATAACGAAACGTTTCACACGTAAAGGATAATTTTTGTTTTTTCTTTGAAGATGCTGAATTTAAACACCGTCTTTGTTATTTAAGTGACATTTCGCTCTTTTGCTTCCTACACACTCAAACACACAGACCTTATACTAAAAATGCTTCTTTTTTGGTTTCAGGGAAACTCAAAAAGTCTATTTGAATTCCAAATTTTGAGATGAAATGCGTAGTTCATTTACGCATTGGTAAGTACTATAGAGATTAAAAATACAGGAAATTGATGCTTTCAAAGTTGTTTTGTTTTTCTGTTGTTTTAAGTTAACTCTGGCTCTTAAGGTAAGATTCACCGCTGTTTTACTACAGACGGAAGTTCCCCACCATGCTCTTCGGCGACTAATTCTTAGTGATGGCTTTCTACTCATTTTACAAAGTGCATTTGCTAAAGGTGGCGGTTAAGATTTTCTGCCTATCCATCACTGAAGCCTACTCTCAATACAAACAAATATTTTACAATGACTTACTTCCTCTTTTTCTTATTCATTAACTAATAGCATAGGGCGCGGGGCAAGTGTAGATAACACTTATATATTTATCTATTGTGGATATAATAAATTAGCTAATATCCGGGGCTACCGACATTTGCCCTGTAACTTTGACCCCCATTTTCCATATGGCAGCAAAAAGGCAATAAAACCAAGTTGAACAGCACAATAACAAACGCTAAAACTGGTCACTATCAACGGAAACAAACCACATGTAGAAGTAAGCTGTTTGATATAAGCGAATTAATAAACAAGAGGCTGCATTCGGGCCAATATCTTGCGACATTATAATAAGACCAGAGTTAGGATTTTTAAGTACGAACCGTTTTTATTAGGATGAACCGAACTCTTCCGAAAGATACCATAGTGAGAAATTTTATCTCTAATTGAGGAATTTACCTTACGCACCTTTTTCCTTGTTTCTCCTCAACCGTGGCCATTATCCTTTTTCCCTTTTGCCTTTTACACTAGTGCTTTTAATATTCTTTTAGGGCACATTTTATCGTTTATAATAGTTATAACTTATGAGTTACTATCCGTTTGTATGTGTTTCAATCAATAGCAAATATTTAAATACATTTCAGTTAATGTCTCCTCAGATTGCATTAAACATGCAAATGGTAGTCCTAACTACTTTTAGTAAACGAGGGACTGAAAATACCTGCCAAAATGGAAAATAATTGCGTGCAATACAAATCCTCTTTCTCTAAATTTGCATTTAAAAATGCGTCCAACAATGGAAGTGTGTACGTTATTATACATTTTTAATTTCATTGCACTCAGTTAGCTTGTTGTTCCTGATTATAAGTTTGTTACCACTCGAAATGTGTACAATGTTCGATATTTTGCTCTGGTTGAAGAAGAAGATATAGAAACCGATGAAGCTGTTATACCATGTACTTTTAGCGATCTAAGAATTTTAAGAAATGAAAATCACCAGCGATACGGCATCAAACAACATATTTCTAGTTACAAGCATCAAAAGAAAAAGACTCTTCAAACAAGTAAATCGCAACAATCTATTACGAAATACATTTGAACAGTGTTCTTCAAAAATGCAAACGTTGAAGGAAATACAAAATTGATTTGTGTTCCCTCTAACACAAGCGAGAATTTCACTCGATAAGGTAAACCATTTAAAGGATTTGTTGAAAAATACATAAAGTTGTTAGTGCCCGCTGAGAGTAGTTTAAGATAAAGCCACGTGTTTTCTGTTTACCAAGAAATCATACACAGAATCAAGGAGAAGTATCTGATTTCTAAGTGGGAATAAGTCTGGATGAAACCAATTCAGCGGGACGATGTGTATTGAATATCTTAGTTTCCACCCAGTTTAGGCCATGCATTAAGGATATATGAGCTTCAGAAAGCCATTGCCACTATAGTAATGCAAACAATCATGTACTCCGATCAAACGCGGTAGCCTAAACAGGTCTTCTGGCAGTTAAGCAACTAGTCAATTGAAACACTCGTTTCCTAAGTTGAAGTATTTGAGAATCTTGGCCCATGTCCTTCACAGGAGTGTTTAATTCATAAGAAACTAATATGACTGCAAATCAATTCATCTCTGCCCTGAAGATTCTATTGTAAACTCCCAGCTGTGTTGTTGCTACAGAGAAATAATTCCGCCCCTTGTTCTTATGATGGCAACTACACGATTCGTGGCCTACCTCACCACAGTTTAGAAAACTCGGTGCTCTATGTTCTTCTCCAATAATCACCTTGCGTCTCAAAGTAGGTATCTGTGTTTCATCGTTATTAAAATATTTGAGTTCATTCTCTCAACAAAGCATTCATAATCACGCGTCTTTTCCTAAAATGTTCTCAAATGTTCTAGTCCTTTAAACACCAGTTTAATACTAAACTTGTCTTATATACGAGGGCCTTTTTTTTTTTTTTTTTTTTTTTTTTTTTTTTCCAAACTCCGATATGCTATAAATAAAAGACAAGCTCATAGAAAATAATTATTTTATTACTAAAAGTTTTGTACACTTATGGTTACTTTTCAACATAATCACCAAAAAGATTGAGGCATTTATCGTACCTGTACACAAGCTTTGCAATATCCGCTTCAAAAAATGTTGCCGCCAATGATGCAGCCCGGAACCACTATCAATGCAGCTGTTTATTATGAAACTTAACGACGTTTGCGGAGAGCCATTCAAAACAAACGAACGAGGAATGCTGACTTCAGGAATTGTGTTGATCCATGACAACGCTCGTACACACACTGCTGGCATACTACATCGGCTCCTTGAACAATTTCTATGGGACATTTTCGATCACAGCTGTACAGTCCTGACCTGGCACTCAGCGACTTTCACCTTTTCCCTGAACTTAAGACATGGCTAGGAGGGCAGCACTTTCAAACTAACGAAGATCTTCAAAACAACGTCAATGCTCATTTGAAATCATTGGCGGCAACATTTTTTGAAGCGGGTATTGCAAAGCTTGTGCACAGGTACGATAAATGTCTCTATCTTTTCGGTGATTATGCTGAAAAGTAACCATAAGCGTACAAAACTTTTAGTAATAAAATAATTGTTTTCTATGTACTTGTCTTTTATTTGTAGCCTATTGGAGGTTGAAAAAAAGACGACCCTCGTACCATCGGTTTTGTACTGTTTCAAGGAATCAACATCGACTTCGCCTCAAAGTGCAGTCTTCTTTATTGTATGCAGGTACTCTTGTAATGTTTTTTTTTCTTCTTGGTATTCTTCGTTATCTTCCTCTCCCTTATCACAATCGTCTTTTCCGCTGTCGTCTTATCATCTCTGACATCTTCAAGTTATGATAGTAATTCTGCTGGAAAATGCGCTTCGTTAGGTCTTCTTTATCTCCGCCAAATCCCAAATACAACACATTACATATCTACTTTAATAAAATCACGTTCAGCGAAATTGTGTAGGACGTACCTAATCTTATCGTCGCAGTCAGCGGAAACTTCAAAACACTGAAGTCCTGCAAACTCTCGTAACCTCTTACGGTTCTGCCGGTCACCTTCATCGCTATACATAAATGCATATGATAAATATGTACGAGTATGTATGTAAATGTGTTGTTTTGACTGGATACATTGATGCAGCAGACATATTCTTGTTTATTCTCAATGGCTGCTGGTGTATTTACTAGAATCAGACGTCGTTAACTTAAATGTAACAGGCAATCTTTATCCGAGCTCAGCATTTCGTCATCTATTTGAACACAGTACGCTTTTATTGTTCTTTAACGTCATTTAATTCGTTTAGAGTACACCAAAAGTAATAATAGTTTTAAGTGTATTTACGGTGACCTAAGTCCCCAGCTTTGGCGTCGTAAATGTTTCGGCTAGCTCTCTGTCCTTTGGTTTTCAGCCCGCATTCATATCCCAGATGAGCCCTACTTTGAAACTGCTCGGAAAGTTTTCATTTAGATTATTTGAACCATTAAGCTTAACAATTTTTTTCGATATTTTAAAAACGACTAGAGGGTTTGCATATATTTTCAGTTTTTCAATTTTATGTATGATCTTTAATTATTATTATTGTTATTGTTGTTGTTGTTGTGGTGGTGGTGGTGGTGGTGGTGGCTGTGGCGGCGGCGGTGATGGTAAAAATTGTATGATTTTGCTTCAAGCGTTCAAAACGTACGCGCTTAATTAAGTGGACAAGTGGCTTTAGTGTTCTTTCTTTCTCTAGCATTTTATAATATTATTTATTCCCCGGTTTTTTCGTTTTGAAGTCGCCTTGAAGACGTTGCGCTGCGGTTTAATAATGGGCATTCGGGTAAAAGGTAATCTACTGCTTGATCTCGCCAATGGCATCCTAAGCTGGTCGAAAATTCGTAAGAATTATATAATATAAAATATCGGAACAATTATACAGAAGTTAAAATATTTAAGGATAAAAAAAAGGGTTATAAGATGTATCATAGTGTGGAAACCGCGAATAAAATGTGGTGAAGAGTGAATAATTAAGCGTTATAAAATTGTGGAAAATATTCAAAATATTTCTACCTAATACTTGCAAAAAGTAATAAGAAGGAAATTTACTAAAGAGTTTCCACAAAATATCATACTGTATATTAAGTTAGGATGAACATTTAATGAAATGTTTAGGATTCAATAACTTTTAGAATTATCTCCACAGGAAGCATTGTTTTATTTGACATCCCATGGTGTGAACGACAAATCTCGGTTACCATATATATGTATCCCATAAGTTTTTAGGTCCTTTACGGATATCAGAGCAAATGATTAGTTCTAACACACTAGACAGTGTGGAGAAAATAAAATACTGCATCCCCTTGCACCAGAAACCAGTCTGTAGGTTGCATAAGAAAGTAGGAGTAAGCAGGGACAGCTTGAAAATGTACACCTCTAACTAAACATACAGAAACACAAAGAATTTTCGTTGACGTGGTTTATTTTATTGTGTTCATGCCAAAGATCATTTTCAGTATTTTTCCCTAAATGAGCCACATCTTTAGGTATTAGAATTACAGGAGTGAACTTCATAATCAGTTTTTAAGTTAACAATATTTATCGAGCCTGAAGTGCTGGATTAAAACTGATTTTTGTTATTAACACACATTCGAATGGAGTAAGGCACATAAAAAGGGGGTATAATCATCCGCCATTTTGGCTCAAAGGGAGCTTGAACAAGATAAACGTCATATTCTCCTTACGTAGTACTTGGTGGTATATGGAAGTCAGTGTATGTTTATTGAACTTTTCATTTTCAGCTTTTTTCCAACGTGGTGTACTATTGGGTACCAATTTGCTCCAATGGAACCCATAAAGGACCCAACTATTTCGATTGCAACTGAAGAGCTATTTGGCTCCATAATTACAAGATAGACTCCCTCATCCTAGAATCTGCTAGTCAACAAATCATTCTTTTACTACAAAACAACTAACTATGCTGTTTTTGCTATTTAATCTATTTAACATCTGAATGTGCTGGATGGATTTAAATTAATATACAACAAAGAGAACTAAGATATATAGAAAACAGCTGTAAAGGAACTAATTTTCACACATACACACACAAGTACTAAATCGGCGTTGAAAATGTTAAATATGTAAAACACCTGCTAAATTTAGAGAAATTGGTGCTGAAAGGCATAGTACATATTAAATACAGAAATAAAACGGCGGTTATATTGGCGGTTTTGCTTTTAGTTCAAGTAATTTTATATTTGTGTTAAATCCAAATGTTATAAATACTAAAGGAAGCACTGAAACCCTAATGTGGAACACATTGGAAAAACGGGATTTTTTTTAATCGGTGGCTGCTTCACTTTTAGCTAAAATAATTTTGAAATCGCGGTAAATTGGTATGGTATAACTGTTAAGCAGAACTGTTAAAGGACTAGTTCTCACATGATTTTCTTATTCTCCCGCAAATTTTAGCGAATTTCAAACACAATATATGGAGTAATAAATGCAGTGAGTTTAATACGAATTAAAAAAAATATGTAACACCTTTCAGAAATTGCATTCAGATTTGTTGTGGCTGAAACAGTTTCTTTCATTTATGTTTATATCCTTTCCTCGAACAAAAACTGTCCAATTATGTCCACGAAATCACTAATGGTATAATGCTAAATACAGTGAATTAAGAAAAAATGTAAAGCAGACTTGATTTTTCCAAAACATTACTTGCGTTAATGTGTACTTTGATTTGCTGTCAACGATAAAGGGAGAAATGTAAAGGTATGCATCGAGGGCGGTTTTGAACCAAAATGTTGGACGATTGTATGGTGTTAGAGAGTCCAAGTATCGCACTCCAAAAACCAACAGTCATATACCACACTAGCTCGGATACAAGACATAAACATTCAGTTGATCTTTGGAGACCTCTTATCAAGTCATGTTTATCACTACAGGAAATAAGACGACGTCCATTCCAAATGTTAAATACGTAGTACCAAATGACCCTTGCTATTCAGTGAGGAAACATGCCAAAACATCATACATCTCTTATCATTTAATGGACGGATCACTGTCAATCGTGCACGTGCTTACTGTTTACAGCTATTATAACGCAAGTATAACTCACCGTTCAAGTCCTCGTGACGCCAAACGCATGACGCGCCATATAAGGGAATTCATCACAAGTGTCTCGCAGCAAAATGAAAATAGGAGACTACTTAATGCTCGCGTTCCAAATCTGACCAACATCAGTGACCTTCTGAATGTTCGTTACAAACTAATGTGTCAGGTTTTGTTCTTATATTCGGAGGATGGTAAGCAAAAGGTCCAGCAGATGAAAGCCAAGAAAGGGGCTTTTTTTTTTTTCTTTTTTTTTTTATTATAAACAGTAACGGAGTTTGATCCCCGTTTAAATTCCCCCCTCTAAGTTTACTGTATGATTACTGGTTTTCAGTGGCGGCCGGCCTTTAGGGGCACAGGGGCACGTGCCCTCCCTACAACAATTTCAGACAATAATTTCGGCATTATATTAGGTAAAATGCTATAGTCTATAGCGCATTTTGTATAAATTTAAACCTACTATGCACACTGGACAGTTGTAGTGAAGATGGCTGTCGGAAATAGTAACCGGCCGCGTTTTTCGGACACAAGCGATTTTTTGGCCATCCTTTGCACACGCGCAGAAGAATTCAATGCTTTCAGATGCAGTTAATTTGATGGTGCGGGTTTCAAGGGGCCGAGAGGGGAAGGCTCTCCTAGGACACGAAAGCCTATGTGGTCATTTGCTGCGCATGCGCAAAGAAAAAATAAGAACCGACAATAAGCAAAAGTTAAAGTTTGAGTCAAATCCCTGACAAAAATATTTAACCAAAGATATTTCCACGTGAAAGAGTATACAATAAGAAACATTTCTTAAGTTTGAATGTCTTCTCATTTGAAAACAAAGTTGATGTATAAACCTCCGGAACGAAACATACAAAAAGAAAGCTTATATGGTAAAAATGTACAATGTTGGTACTTGGTATTCTCTCCTCCCTGCCAAGCAGACGACAAGGTACGCTGGCGCGCTAACGCTCAATGCGCACTAGCAGTGTGTTGTGCAATTATCCGAGGTTTACTAGGAAATAGATTTGCGATACATTTATAGCTTCACTTGAAAACAGAAAAGGTCAAACAACCAATAGTTATTGAAAAAATGGACCCTACTTGCTAGAGGTGATTAGTGGCTAGTGTTTTGAGAATGAGAGCTGAGTAAGAGTAAATAGATAAGTGTGAAACAGTGCCTTGACTGTATTTCACGTGTTATAAGACATAATCCGAATGCGCTGGAGAATAATTTGGTGAAATTAACTGCAGAATGATATGCCGATTTATCAGTTGCTAGAGTTCAAAGAAACCGCACTGTTAAAACTCGCCTTAGGAGGGAAAATCCTAAACACTGTTTGGCGATGGTTTGTAAAGTTTACAATTGCTTATAAAGAAAATGCTTAAGATATTAATATCACGATCGCGATCTACTTTACTTTAAGGGTAGTTTCCATAATTTTCAGAGAGAAAAGCGAGCTTCGTTGGTGATAAGAAACATCGTGAACAGTAATTGACATACATAAGCTATTAAAGTTGTGTAAGGTGGTATTGAAGACTGGAATCTTAAACTCAAGTGCATCAGCTGTTAAGACGAGCTATGCATCAATTTACAGCAGGATCACCTCTCTGATAGTGTTGTTGACATATGATAAACAGTGAAGGTGACGGTTCGAGTTCAAATTTCTCGGAACATGTCGCGTTCAGTTTCTGACTTAAATAGTTACGGAAGTATTTTTTCAAGCAAAGGATTGAAGGATGGACTTCATCTACAAACAGAAAGATTAATGCTAATACATAAATTAACATTTCATTTTTACTGATATCTTTTAGTATCCACTAATTTTAGTCTGTCATCATCCGTGATCTACGGGTAACATGCTAGCCTCTGGTTCTCAAGGTCGGTTCAAACCCGGCTGATGTTTTTTTCAGGCGTAAAAATCCCTTCCTTCATAAGCGAAGTAAAGTCGTTGATACCAAGTCGTAGATTTACGGCACGTAAAAAGCCCTCAAGCCTGATAAAGAGGCCTCTGAGCATTATTAAGCGGTGTTTCGCGCCCAAAATGGAATGGGACGCTTAGAACCGTAGCAGTTAAAGAGCGTCCATAAATAACATTCAATTTAGTTTTAATCTTAGTCAATCTTAAAATTGTGCCCTACTAGATAGTTTGGCTACGAGCCGCCACTGCTGATGTTACTGTTCCTTTACACAAACATATACACATTGCACAAACATATAACACCCATGCCCAAGGCGGGATTCGAACCCACGATCCCCTGCCCACGAAGCACCAAAGCGAGACGCCTTAGAGAGCGTGGCGGCTTCAGCAGAATAGTTACCTAAGCTTCTTTCACTCTTTAATTCAATGATATAAAAAATTAGAAGAGTATTAAAGCGATAAATCGTGCAGAATCATATACAATATTACTAATGTTTCCTCCTTGAATTCTCCAAGTATTACTCATTTTTAAGAAATTCTTGGCGATGGTAATTGCTAAATTATTAAAACAAGAATATGAATGAAAATCCAATTTTTATTCTCAGAGCAAGGGGGTATAGGATTCTGAGAAACTGAAATTGCATAAACTGTTCTAAAAGCATTTGCTCACAATTTCCCAGTTCTCTGTATTTATTTTCCTAAAACGTCTTAAACATTTATACTTAATAATATACACTAGCAGGATACGAAAAAAGTTTGCCAAATATAAAAATATGAATGAAAAATCTTAAAAGAAGTGTGTATTATTAACCTGAAACAATTAAAATAGGCGTGGGGAGGCCGCGCCGTGGCCAAGTAGTTAGACCACTTGACTCTCGCCAAGGTGGGGGTTCGCTCCCAGGCGATCGCATGTGGTGGACAAAGCGGCGCTGGGGCGGGTTTTCTCCAGTTTCCCTCGCCATCGCATCCCACCGGTGCTCCATCTTCATTCTATGTATCATCGGTGTCATCGCCTGCGGTACCTATGTAGTAAAAGCGGACGCTAAACGCTTACAAAAAAAAAGGCATTGGGACGGCCAAAAGAGAAAGAACGGGCTTTACTCAGCCCGCATTATGTTGTCAATTGATGATGAGTACCTAACGCATTTGTTTACGTACAAGCCAGGTGCACTGGCGGATTTCTCACACTCTGCGCGTTAGTAGAGTCTGTGTCAAGTTAATTCAGTCCTGATGTCAACAACAAGGCGGAGCTGGCTCAACTCGCCGCGTGTTAACGGTACATGTGCGCACATAAGTTTTGCAACACTAGCGATATATATCAGCAACCTGTGGAGAGTACTTTGAGAAATGTGGCAATTCTGTGTCAGAATGTACTGCATGCAAAATGTTATTTAGAGTCGATGGTTCATTTCTGAAAAAACAATCATAAACTTTACCGCGAATAGCACTTTTCGCAAAATGATCGTATTTCTCCGAACGTTTTTTATATTTCCGCGATTTTCCCGGTGTTCTTAGGCTTCCGGATGCTTGCTGTTCCATTCTAACACCATGCACACTAAATGCAGAAACGCCAAGGAGATCACCCGTTTCTTTTTCGATATTCTTTATGGCCGATTCGGCGTTTCTTTCTTTAAGCACCGCGAAACAATGCGCGACCATTCGCCTCTCGACGCTTTTTAAAGGCTTGCCTCGATTGTGTTTTATTACGGCTGAAGCACCGGCCTGTTCCGTGATCAAAAGCTTGCTGCTTTTAAACTGCATATAGCAAGTCCCCTGGGCTTGTGAGGAATGGGAGATGTACAGGAAATACAGTCTTAAATAACACATTATCAGAGGCGACCCTGCACTATAAACAATAACAACTTAATCAGCATTCACTTCGAGAATTACCGGTTGTTTAGGAAAGCTGTCAGGTACAGGCTTGTAACTTATTGTGTATATAATAACAATGTTCTTTAGTAATATAAGTTAGCTGCATTTTATTTAACAGTAATAAGAATAAAGTTAATATATACTTTTGCCGGTCTTCTGTCTAATCTATATGTTTTTTATAGAATGTGTACGTCTGTTGTAAATATTCCTTTCAGAATTCACGAACCCAGAGCCATCTGCTTGGTATGTGTCGGATATGGATAAAATGTCGGACTATTACCTTTTATAAGAATCGAAGCATTTGCATATTTTTCTCTCCGAAACTAACTCGCGCAGAGCAGTGATCTAAAACCTATTACAGTACTGTACTTTTAGGAGGCTGTTACAATATGCATCCACGTAAAAGTTAACACCCATTACCTTCCCTGAACCAATCAACAGCCTAACGCTCTTTTGCTTCAGTATCTCTCTTTCTCTCTCTCTCTCTCTCTCTCTCTCTCTCTCTCTCTCTTGTGTTGACATCAGGACTGAACTAATTTGACACAGATAATAATAAATTCTTCATTGGTATTTTTAATGTGTTTTGCATATATTAAGTATATGTTTCTTACAATAGTGATTACAGCCACCTACTCTGGGTAAACAAGATATAATCTTCAAGTTTAATCTTCCTTTATCGTGTGCATGTAATATAATCTTACACTGCCTTGTGATTAACGTAATAAATTGTTTCGTTTTAACAATAAATGAAGTAAAAGTAATCCATTGCAGTTCAACTTTAAAACATATTTTAAAGCTATATGACCAGTGTAATGAATTGTTTGGTTTTAAAAATCAACAATATAATACGTAGGTCCGCTCAAATATTTTTCTAAACTTTAAGAGGGCGTTACCCGAGAAAACAATGAAATTTGCTTTAATTATGAATTATTGTTTAGCAGAGTGATAACTAGCTTCCTGTTATTGTTTTCCCATGAAACATAACTCTAATCCTTTGTTTTGGGCATTTAAAATTCACTAAGTTTGTACCTTACAATTGCTGTGATTTTGTTTTTCGCTATTTCCGATAGTTTCTCTTAATCTAGTAGACTAAAAGCTATGTTTTTTCTATTAAATTTGTAATGTTTTGGGAATAATCTGAATAAAATATATTTTTCATATTTGTCCTATATTTTTTTTTAAGAAATACATAATTCACCAATTTGTTAAACTTGCTTTTGTTTTGTTAAAATGTGTAACGCTGTAGACAAACCGAATAAAGAAAGTACTTGATTTGAAGTTGCACAAGTAAAATCTGAATAAATGAAAGAAATTGGCATGCTTGACACATCTACAAATTTTGGATACTGTGAGCGTATAATGCCATCGTTACAGGAATTTTAAGAAAATGTAAATGCTTGAAGGAAACGCTGTGGCTGAGTGATTAGACCGCATGTGAGATTTGTGGTGGACGAAGCAGTCTCCTGGTCCTCCGATTTCCCCCTCCATTCATTCCACCAATTACTCCATGACCATCTTTCTTGTCATCAATTCATCATTACTTCCTGTCAGCCACTTCCTCACTTCCATTATGGCTTCTGCATAATTCAGAGCCTCTGCTCCTCTCCCAAGGTCAAAATTTGGTCCAAGTTTTTTTATACGTGAACGTTGTGTACAATTTCTCCATACAATTCCTACGGGATGTGCATTGGTCCAAATATTTCTCGCATGTACATGAACAGCTGATAGAAAATGGTGGAAATTGCTGATCCACAATTATTTACGTTCGCTGTCGCAAGCTTAGTTTATGTAGCCATTGCAAGAGCATATTATAATAGAAAGAAAAAACCAATCAAGAGGCGTTGGTGGACTAGACCATGGCTGGAACGTAGGAATGCAGTCCAAGGAAGAGGTGTACTACATATGTTGTAAAATGAACTCGTTTCTGACCCTGTAAATTATTTTAACTTCCTTAGAATGGACGAATATTTGTTTGGAAAGTTGCTGTCCTTAGTAGAGGCAAAAATCACTCGCCGAGACACAAATATGAAGCAGTCCATACCAGCAAATCAAAGGTAGCGTTTTTATATTTTGTTGAGAAAAGAAGGTTAGGTACAAATGGATGCGATAAAATACATTTGCAGGGGTTACAAATACCCGAGTAATTATTTCATAAATCTCTGCCACAAAAAAAAAAAAAAAAAAAAAAAAGTGCATTTCAACCGTAGCTCAGCTACTGTAACCCTATTATTTAGGACAAAGTTACAATATACAGCAAAGTTTCACACAATCACGTTGGAGGGAAGGAAGACCCAGCGCTAGCTGCCATCTTATTACGCCATTACCACTAGGACACTCATTGGTTGATTTCATACGTTTGGACCATCAGAAACCACTGTATCCTGTTGTAGCAAACTGGAATTGGACCAAAAATAGGACGAAAATTGTATACAATGAAATTATTCGATATTCCACGATCCAATTTGCAGTTTGAAGAGTATTGGACCAAAATATTTGACGGTGGGACATCCGCTAGTCCTAAACAGAAGGAGGGTAAACAAAGAAGAAGGAAAGAAAGTGAGTGCTTCATTCACCTGCCATGTAACGTCTCCTTGTAAAACATAACAATATTTGATATAAAAGACCGTGAAATACCAAATTTAGCATTTAAGCTTAGTATCTTCCAAGAATGAGACATGAAGATTTTCAAGAAACTCCCCCGCCCCAAAAACAAATTACCCTTTACATGGAAAATTTTTTGAAAATTTATTTTTTCTAAAAAATGCTCCAGCGAGTTTAATTAAAGTACCGCATGTAAAAGATAAAATGACTAATAAAATGTATATCTTGAATTTTCTGGTAATAATCTCCGAAGACCCCTCCATTCTGGATGAATTTTGTATAACTGGTAATCCGTAAGAGATAGACAAAAGCTTAACACATAATGTATATCTTGTTAAATAACACACGACCTGTGTCATATACCTACTTTTTTACTTTCTCTATACGTACTATGTACATAGTGTATAGAGGAAGTATTGTATTCCACCCAAAAATTCGATACCGAGATTTCACCGGAAATACATGTTTTAGGACCCCCTGAACCCCCAAAAAAAGCATTTTCAGAAAAAGGTCCGTGTGTATGTGTGTGTGTGTCTGTTTGTCTGTCTGTCTCTGTGTGTGTTTGTGGACAGCATAGCTCAACAACGAAAAAACAGTTAAATACTAAACTTGATACACACACACAAACACACACATACTCATTCAGGTTTGATATCTTCCAAGGATGGGATACGAAGAGTTTCAAGAAAATCTCCCATCCCCGTCTACCCTTTACATGGAAAAATTTTCGAAAATTTTGATTTTCTAAAAAACGGCTCTAACGATTTTGATTGAAATCCCGTATATTAAAGATATTTACATACCAAATAAAATGTATATCTTGAACATTCTGGGATTAGCCTCTGAAGACCTCTTTATTCTGGATGACTTTTGCTAAATTTTGCTTAACTGCTAAACGGTAAGAGATAGACAATAACCTGCTGCATAGAAAATGTTGATCTGATCAAAACACAATTTATGTCCTTTACATTTTTGTTGTGGAGGTAACCGTTTCCGAGATATTCCTTGTTTTTGGTTTCAGTTGTGAGTACTTATATTTTTCTCAGACAGGAAGTGCCCGTTTTCCTTTGTTTCTATCCCTGGCTAAGCAAAGAAGCGATTTGCAATGACAATCGAATAACGACAGCTTTTAAAATATTTGACTATCAGTTTAGCCTAGTGTATTCCCTTATTTTCTTTCTACTTATAAGGAACTAAGTACTAAGAACATTCTGCTAATGTTTATCTCAATTAACAAGGTGCAGACAGAAGAATAATCTTATGTAAGAAGTTTGTAGATCAGATAGGGAAAGTTATGTGAGTGTAACACATCAGATTTTTTTTGGTAAAGTTTATCGTCTTCAAAATATTCCTTGTTATAGGTTTCAAGTTTAAACTACTTGACTTTTCTCAAACGGGAAGTCACCTTCCGTTTCATTTCTCTTTTCTATTACTCCTGCCAATGTAAAGCGAACCGTGCTTCAATTGTTCATAAGCGACTAGCTTTTAAAAGATTTGATTATTGCTTTAGCCTAGTGTATTCCCTTATTTACCTTCTACTTAGAAGGAAGCAAGTAGTGACACAGTATCTTTTTTTGTAGCGTTTAACTCCCGCTTTTACTACTTGTGGCACCCCAGGCGATGGCTCTGGTGATATATGAAATGAAAGTGCAGCACCGGTGGAATGTGATGGCGGGGGAAACCGGAGAACCCGGAAAGAAGCCGCACCACAAATCTCACATGCGGTCGCTTGGGTAATACAATACCTGCTAATGTTGATGTAGATAAAGGAAGAAGCGTATGTCGGAATAGTTTGTTTGCAGAATAGGTAAAGAAGGTATTGTGAATGCAACGAATCAGATTTTTCAGTTTGGTTCTACTTTTCAACTTTGTTCTACACCCATCTGTTGTGAAATAACAATTATCATTATAACTCACTATTATTTCATAAGGTATAATTCGGTGAGGCAACACCTCGGCCCCTGTGACGTGTGAGACCTGTTGTGGCTACTATCCCTCAGAAGGAAGGAATGGGGTGAAGGAAACACAGGAGGTTACAGGCTGCAAGTACACCTGCTGTACAGACGCGCGGATGTCTCCAACAGCTCCCGGCTCGGAGACTCGTCAAACTTCTAGAGCTACCCAGAGAGGCAATAAACCCGTAGAGCCGACCAGCCTTTTGTGTTCACAGGGAATACTCTTTCCTTGAAACCAGTATCCGCGGCATCTGTCTGGCACCGCCTCAACATCACTGAACTTAGAAATGCATATGAAACATAAGAAGGAAACCGAAAGAAAGATAAATTATGGAAAGAAAATCGTGGTAGATAAGAAACCATCTCAGAATTCGCCTTCCATCAGGAAAAACCTAAGGTCAGAGAGTGCGGTCTATCGAAAGGGAATTCACGACCTCCCGAATTTAAGTCCCATACGTTACCTTAGAGCCAATTCGCTTCCTGTCCAAGCAATTGACAACTCAAGGAGCAAATTTACCACTGGTTACTTCGGCTGAATTTAAAAGTGCTTATGCCCGCCTGGGTAGTGTGATGGTAGCGTGTTTGCCTCACATTCAAAAGGTCGTGAGTTCGAATCTCACTTAGGGTGATTTACCCGGATAAGATTTTTATCGGGGTTTTCGCTTATCCTGAGAAGTCTAATGTCGAATACTTTAAGCTCCATGTACCCTGAGATCATTTGAGCATCATTTCACCAATTCCATTCATTCATCGTCCGATATGACCAACCAGGCTAAAGGATGTTAAACCACAAAAAACAAGTGCTTATAGTGCGCTACAACCAGTTTTACAGTATTCTAATAAAAATTTGCATCCCTTGCCAGTGAGCGTGTAAAAGATTACTTCATGCCGTATGAAATGATTAAAGCTACATTTGGTAGCTTAAATTTCTAATATTTCCCTATTAGGTCCTCACTCACTTTGTATGATGGAAGTTTTACCTATTTTATTTTTCCAGAAGTAAATTGGTTCTGCACATCGACAGATCCATGCCTTAGAGCAGGGACAATCCATGCTCAAGCACGCGATCTGCACTGTGATTACGGTTTTTGAATGACAGCAATTGGACTCGGGGCGCAGCTTCGCGCGCGCGTGAGAGAGAGAGAGAGAGAGAGAGAGAGAGAGAGAGAGAGAGAGAGAGAGAGAGAGTGAGTGACCTCACATTACTTGCAATAACTCTTGGTGATAATGGCCGTATACGTGTTAAAGAGACGTTTATGTCACTGATACTGTATTGTTTTTGTTTAAGCTCCAATTTTAAAATGAGTCAATGTGTGTTGTATAGGTGTGATAATTCAGACACACACACACACAATGGTATAAAATAGTTTCCATTTATGAAGGATGAACAGCTTCGTAAGGGCACCGTGGTTGCAGAAAGAGACCTGCTTCCTGAATTACGTAACTTTATGCTTATGATAATAACAATAATAATAATAACAATAATTCATAGATGCAACAGAAACATAGTATTACTATTTAGGTTACGTCATAAATAAAGATATTGTTTTATCATTCTGTTTCTCTACATTTCAGGAATATATTTGTGGTTGAGTTTGTTAGAGAAATAATACTTCTGAAAATGCCAAGACTTGTAATAGAACACTCCCCCCCTCTTCATGCCAAAAAGGAAATGCATTACAATTGAAGCTTGGTAAACGGTAGACATGTTTCAAAGTTCTAAAACTGATGATGTAGAATCTCAAGGACATGAAAAAAATGTACCAGAATCTATGAAATATCGGCACAAAAGCGAAAATTTCAGAAGGGGCTTAAACATAATCAGTGTGGGTTATGCAGCACTTGGAAACATTAAGCCTTACTCAGACTTAGGAATAAACACAAAAGTAATGCCAGCTGACAAAAAAAAGACGGGATTAGCTTTGTTTGAATAGGAAATTTAGTTCTAGCATGCATATTATAGAAATCATATTTTAAAACGTTAATGGTGCTTTGTATCGTATTCTAAACATATACCAAAGGAACTGTAGAATGACCCGATGACGCAATCGAAAGCGATAGGGAACAACTGTTACATATTGCAATAAGGAAATTGAATGAAACTAAAAAAACAAAGTCGAAAACAAAAAATACAAATAAAGGGAAACGACTACTTAAAGAGTGAAATGTCTTAAAATCAATTTCAGATCGATTCATTTGAAATTTTAAAATAGCATTTAGGGTTTTAATGTAGTCTAATACCGTGTACCTGTTCAATTATTTCCCGAGATATTTATTATTATTATTATTATTATTATTATTATTATTATTATTATTATTATTATTATACTGCTTTGAAAAGACTACTCCATACAATTGTTTTTTTTTTTTTTTTTTTTTTTTTTTTTTAGAAATTAATGTTGTGTGATTTCTCTTTTAAATAGTACATATATGAATAAACTATAGGCAAATGTTTAATTGAGCTATAATTAAATGTCAAATACAACTTCAATTTAACACAAACATTTATACAATACTGCCACATAATTACTTGACAGTTAAGCATGTTAACAAAAAAGATCTCGTCATATTTAATGTTGATATTTATAAGGAAATTAACCATATTTCACACATATATACTGAAAGCTGCACTATGTGGAGCAAGTTGAAAATAAGATTGTTTCAACACATGAAAAGAAAAAGGAAAACATTAAAAAAGAAAGAAAACATTAAAAAAGAAAGAAAACAGAGTTTAGAATCAACACGCTAAACAAGCCTTAAATCTGTTTAAAACAGTACATGTGCATGCTCTCCATCGTCTTCCCTCCTCTGCACGTGAGTTGGATATTTTAAAATTATTGTGGCTTGCCTTGAATAGTTTTTTCACTTTAATGTGCGCAAAACGTATCCATTTTCTGATCATTATTTTAAAGGAACGCCTGAGTTTACAAGCGTTTAATAGACATGTCCCAAGATTTAGATTATCACCTGGCTATAAAACCTAGAGATAACTAAAGTAAAAGACATTTTATTTTTAATAATACCTTAGTTATGGCATTTGTCAGTTTTTGGTCTTCTTTTCACCCATGAGTATCCTAAAGGGAAGTTTGGAAGTAACAAACACGTGGTTAACATGATGCTGTTGCATTCGGTGCAACGTTACTATATATCTGGTGTGCTATCAAGTATTATAACCAAAAGTAAATAATGGTACTTTATTCAGATTATTTATACTATTATTTTAAAGCATAAATATTCTTGTTTATTACAATTGTTAAGCTAATATCTATAATGGTATTAGAAATGAATCATTTTCTTTCAACACCTCGAAGTACGAGCAACTTAGTGCAGCAGGATCTAGTCCTGCTCCAACTTACAGTGGAAAATGATTTGTTTGAATAAGGTGAGCATTATTTATTCATGATTCATATTGTTTACATTTGTGTTTTGTTTTGGATAAAGGTTTTGGATTCAGGCTATCACTTTACAGCTGTGATTATTGTCCTCGCCGGAATCAACAAGCAGCTATGTCCCTCTCCTGACAGTCAAGCTGACGTCCTTGCGCAGATCGAATAAAAATAAGCAGCGTTTGCTCAACAATTTTACAATGCTTCCACCGATTTCAGACCTATGAGTCAATCATTACTTCACGCGTGGCGTCTGGTAATCTGTAATTGCGTTACAATTAAAATAAAAAATGTGATAGAAAAGGAATAACACAAATAATAATGACTGAATATTCTTCTGGTGCTTGGTATTAAATTATATAAAAACAACTCAATACAAATCAATTATAGCCTTTAATTCTGAAGCGTTAGTGGCGTATGCGCGGATTACCCTAGGCATGAAGCAGAATTCGGGTTGGATTGATGCCTATAGGCAGATTCGCCTCGTAAGGTTGGTTAGGTCCATGTTGGTTTTCTTTTATGACTCTGTAGATGGGTCCCGTTTTCCCGAACCGCTTTTTAGCCAACTAATCAGTTAGGCAGAGTTAAATGGGTCTTAGGTCGCGTGAGGAGAAAAGCGGAGAAACGTAATTGCAGATTGTAATTTAAAATATCTATTTATGCATTCAAAACTGTGGATGTATGCAGTGTAATTTATCTGTAGCCATCTAAAAATATCCTGTATTTTCTTAGCTGAATCAGCGTAATTTACGTTATCTAGTTGACGCGTAACATTAAAAATCTGATGTGTACCATTCACATGACTTTCTCCATATCCCTGCAACAAATTATTCTTAAAAAGCTTATACTTCTATTTACTTTATGCTAATCAGAAAAAAATAGCAGAAATAGTTTAATTACTCGCTTAATTGTAAGTAGAAGCGAAATAAGGGACAACTTTAGGTTAAAGTGATAGTCAAAAGCTGGTTGCTATGTCAATGAAGTTTCTTTGTCTATATGGATAGGAGTTGACAAGTTCCTGTATGAGAAAAGTATACGTTTTTCATAGCAGAAACCAAAAATAAGGAATGTCACAAAAACGACGAACTCCACGAAAAAAATGTTTATAACATAAATTGTGTGTTTTAATGTGCTCTACATTTTTTGTATAGTAAGCTTTTGTCCATCTCTTACGGTTTAGAAGTTATTCAAAATTTAGTAAAATTCATTCTGAATAAACTACTCTTCAGAGGCTATTCCCAGAAAATTCAAGATATACATTTCATTTGTCAGGTAAATATGTTTAATATCCGAAATTTTAATCAAAATCGTTAGAGCCATTTTTGAGAAAATCAAAATTTTTGAAAAAAGTTCTATGTAAAGGGTAGTTGTGGGTGGGGGGATTTTTCTCAAAATCTTCGTGTCGCATCCCTGGAAGATACTAAACTTAAATACCAAGTTTGGTATTTTACCGACTTTTCGTTTTTGAGTTATCGTGTTCACAGACACACGGACACACACACACACACACACACACACACACACACACACACACACACACACACACACACACACAACATACACACGGACCTTTTTGTGAAAATGCTTTTTTTGGATATTGGGGACCCTAAAGCATATATTTCCGGTGAAATCTCGGTATCGAATTTTTGGTGGAGTGCAATACTTTCTCTATACACTATGTACATAGTGCATATGGAGAAAGTAAAAATATGTAAATGAATAACATTATCTGAATAATACATCACAATTAGTACTATATAGTAATTATTCTAGATATACAATTGCACAAATCATTTAAGCTTCTAACGACTATTGACAGCTTATCAGCAATATCTTACCGTTGTTTAATCTTTACACATATATACCACGAAGTCTCGTAGTACGACAACGTGAATACCACGACTGCTCGTGATATAATCCTCGTGATATGAATACCAGATGGCGCGTGTTACAATCCTCCCGAAATGGAAAAAACAAAAAAACAAAAAAACTTCCCTTTATATAATATGCTTTCTAATCGTATCTAAAACAAATTTTAATAGAATGACAGGCTATTCATTTTAGTCAGCCGAAGAAGCTGAGCCGATATTTTTCCAGGGAGAGTAGAATATAAGGAGAAATCATGAAGTAATAAACCAGTCTAAAATTGCATCTCATTTCGGAGTATGGCTATAAACTTACGCAAATGGAAATGAAATGTGTATAAAATGAATTATAAACAATACAAAATCACATATCACAGCAATAAGCATTAACGTAAAGTTTGTAAAGGGAGCACATATGTTGTTTGAAGTCTTATACAACCAAATGATGACATGCTTTTGCTGTAAGAACGAAAAGGGTACTTTGATGGTAGAAATTGGATTAATTCTGGAAAAGCTGTACAAATATACGATAACAAAATAAAACTGATTATATACTGATAATATCACAAAGAGGACTTCAAATTAAACGAATATAAGCTGTGTAATGAATTAATTAATCATTAGTATGTGGTGTAATAAAATGATGCTGAAGGTTAAATCATTTCAGCACTTGCATTTCTTGCGACAAATTAAGTGGTGCACCTCTACATCCTATGAAAAAGTACGCAGTTTCTCATTCAGGATTGAAATAATTTGTTGGCGTGGGCGACCTTCGCTTTTAGTGCACTTTCATTACAAATAGCGCTGATGTACCGACCACCACTTACCGAGAACAAACCCACCGCTCCCATTGCGCAGCACTCGTAGTTTTCCTTGTTCGGTATGTGAATGCTGGGGTGATTTCTCATCTACCACAATTACTTTTCCTTCGTTTCCCTTCCACACAGTTTCCACCAAATATTCCAGATGTGCTTCTAGGTTTCATGGTACATGGCGGGACCGGAAAGATGGAGCGGAAGTTTATTACAATCTACAGAAATCTCGGTTCATAACCAATAGAAATTTTATTGCAGAAAGCAAAATTCTAAAATATGAACATTGAATATTTAAAAAGCAGATAATTGTAAATTTCAAATCGGAGTAATATGTTCAGAACATATGACAATTTCCTAAAACATTATGAAATGTGAGGTTTTTTAAACTACCGAAATAAATTCTACATTCTGAACATCTTTAAATTACTTTTATTACTCCCAGGGACCGTTTTGGATTATGAATCCCTCCACTCGAAGAGATAGGAAGGAGAGAGACGTTTGTCAGTGTGATAGTGAGGTAGTTAGAACCTCTCTTACCATGCGGATTCGTGGTAAGGAGAATAGCATTTCTTTTAAGTAAACACTCGTCGTTAAGACGTTAAAAGACAGCTGATCTGCGCATGCGTAATAAAAACACATGACTTTCACCATCTCCCAAGCAACCAATAGACTATAGAAACCAAAAAACCTCAGTCAGCAATGGCGCTGGTAGTTTTGGAGAAGCCCTTTTTGGAGGTTTGTTTTCGGCAATTTTTTATATTTTGAAAGGGATTTGCCGTTCATACAGATTGAAGTGGAAGCATTTTTGCGTAAAGTAGAACCCCGAACAACCATGATGGGGCATACATCTCCCAGCTCTACAGACTTGCATAAAAGGAATTAGGGAATTTTCGCACTCCTGTTTTAGTTAACCAATCCGAACATTGCCGAAATGGGAGGGCCGTGAATATTCAGCACAATATACTACTAGCTGCGTTGCCAAACATACCTGTTCAATCGTACATTTTTTAGTCTTATCTGTACGATGTACGGCTAGACCTTTGAGCCGTCCGCAGTAAATACGGTCCTACGATATAAATTCATTTATTTTGAATTTGATCTGCAGTATACTGTGTATTATAATTTGAATACTGCTTGCATAACCCTTACTCCTTGATTCTTTCTGCACCATCTAAAACAGTGGTATTCAACCTTTTTTCTCCGCGACCTCCACTGACAATTTTCCATTCCAGCCTGTACCTCTAGGCCTAACCCTAGAGTTTTCACTAATTTAAATTATACATAAACATATCTAAAAAAGATTAAAAACATTTACAATTTATTAAGTGTTAAAGAAAGGAGGATTATGCTATAAGTGTATAAAATAAATACAGGAACTATGTAAATACGTTGCAGATAGCACATATACACAACATTGTATAAAGTTATATATGTTTTTGAGCCGTATTGAGATGGCTGAGCTTGTTTTCTGGATACCAGCTCCTCTATTCGTGGCTGAATCTTCGTTAGTGCGAGTAGCAATGAGGATTCTGGATTCAAGCGATTTCTTTGTTTCGTTCTGATTACTGTCAATATAAAGAAACCCCGCTCACACATATAAGTTGAGGGGAATGGAAGATGGAGTGTAATGGCACAGTCACCAAGGTCAGTGTACTCTTTGCATGCGTAACACCAGAAATCACAAATTGGCATGTTTTCGAATTTTATTTTCAGTGAACTGTCAACGGAAATTTCCAAAACACTTTCTTGTAATTTTACAGGAAGATCAGAGAAATTGATGGCGGTGTTGCAAAACGGATTTTTAATCCATTCTTGTGTAATTATCACTCAATTTCGGGGAAGTATTTTAAAAACTGTAACCTGAGTTTTTGTAGGTGGAATTTGATTATTTCCAAAAGTCCATCAGCAACACTAACTTGATTTTGTTCATTGTGTTCCAAAAGAGTTGGAAAAACTGCAATATTCCCTTTATTAATGCAATCAATCCAAAATAAAACTTTCTTATAAACCCCCCCCCCCCTTTTTTTTTTCTCATGAGCTTTAAAAATGTTTCTCTCAAAACCTTGGAGTTGAAGATTAAGCTCGTTAATTTTGTTGAATATATCCGTCAGATAAGCTAATTGACAAATCCATTCTTCATCTTCAAAATGCATCAACAGATCGGATTTAAATTTTGTAAGGAAACATTTTACCTCATTTTTCAGTTCAAAAAGACGCGTCCTCGTGATAACCAGCGCACCTCGGTGTGCAAAAACAATTGAGGTGTACGTAGCTCCCATCCCCTCACACATTTTTTTGGACAGACGGGAGTTCAGTGCACGTGACTTTATTAAATTGACTACTTTTATAGCAGTGTTCAAGGTTTCGTGTAAATCAGGAGTTATTTCTTTCGCTACTAAACTTTCTCTGTGTATAATGCAATGTTACTTTGGGTTTAATTTCGCGAATACGAGCAATAAGACCGCTTTTTCAACCTGTCAACGAAGCAGCACCATCTGTAGACAAACTTACACACCAGTCCCATGACAAATTTAATTTTAATCTTATATAATTCTCAAGCCTTTTAAGAACGTCCTCCCCCCTTGTATGTTCTGGTACTTGTTTACATCCTAGAATTTCATCAGCTATAGCACCGCTTTAACGCCAAAATACCGAACGTATAGTAGCTCAGCATCATCAGACACACCTACTGATTCATCGATTTGAATGGCAAATATTTTGTCTATTTGAATATTTTCCACTATTTGGCCAACAATATCTTGTGCCATAATATAAATTCTACGCCCTACACTTGTGTCAGAATTCGTAATTGTTTTGATTACTTTAGCGGAATCTTTGTGCTGTAGTCAAAGAAATAGGAATAATAAGAGATTCAGCTGCGGTATAAGTGCGGTGTAAGGTGATTTATTTTTTGCAACTAACAACGCTAACTCATACGATGTCTGCAGCGCCACCTTAGTTGATTTTGTAAAACTGTGTATCACGTTTGAACTTTTATTCAAATGTTCTGCTTTGCGCCGGAAAACTTCGACTCACTTGTCTTTACATTCGCCGTGATTGGTTACCAAATGTCTGTGAAGTAGGGATTTGAAACAGTTTCATCAACACAACAACTATTTGAATCCGTTGCGCCACTAAAACTGTTTCATAAAACACTTCTGTAAATTGTGTTATTCTTTCGTGTATCGCTTCCCCGCAACAGATCCATGAAACAATAACAGCAACGCCTGAATAACTGTTTCACTTATTGCAACAGTTACTACGCTGCGGTTGCTGTGTTCCGTAACGTAAATATTTTGTTATTGCTTCCAAAGTTTACCTTGTAGCGCGCGGTCTATATTATCGCGAAATTGAAACCTACTAATCAAACTCGCTAACGCGCAACAATACTCTGCTTTGATCATTTCCTCTTCAGTGCACCTTGTATTTGGCGCATTGTGACTTTATTGATGAACTGTATTTATCTCAATAGTATTTGATGGTACACGACATGTCTGCAAACAGCTGATCAATGCGGCGCAACGGTTTAAGGACTTTCTGTTGCACGAAATTGTTATCTGGAAACTGTTTCGTAGTTGTAACAGAAACAAATGAAACTGTTTCGCAAAAAGAAAAGCTTTTCCCACCACTACTGATTACTGAACTGACGGTAGATTAACAGTTAACTAACTACATTCTCAGACACTGTTATTGTTGTCGGCATTTGAAACAAACAACACAAATTATTAGCAAGCGCAGCTGTATGTTTTCATTGTTGGGTATACCGGTAGGGCAGTTCAAATCTCTCTGGTTGAAATATTTTTCGGTACTTTGTGATCATTCAGGAAACATTATATGTACCCCTAAGAAGTCTTCGTGTAGCCCAGTTTTAATATGCCCGATCTAAAAGAGTGCTACGATGCAGAAGAGCTTTACAGGTGCTCGGTATGGAATTAAAAATATGTTGCGTTCCATTCACATGATTTTCTCTAGCTGTTCAACGAACAAGATTTTTTTCAAATGTAATCGAGATAAACATTAGCAGAATTTGTCTTTTCACTTGCTTCTTTGTAAGTAGAAGGGAAATAAGGGAATATACAAGGCTAAAGCGATAGTCAAATATTTTAAAAGCTGGTTACTATGTGAAATAATTGAAATTCAGTTATCTTTTTGGGAGGTGTAAAACATAACAGAGATGAAACGAAACGTGACTTTCCGTTTGAGAACAATTTAAGTAGCAAGTTTTTGTCTAAACTTGTTTCTTACGGTTTTGCAGTTATACCAAATTCACCCAGAATGAAGAAATCTTCGGAGGTTATTCCCAGAAATTTCAGGATGTACATTTCATTTGTTATAAAACATTTTAAAGATCTAGTATTTAATTAAAATCGTTAGAGCCATTTTTGAAAAAATAAACATTTTTGAAACATGTTCCATGTAAAGCGAAGTTGGGATGGAGGGATTTTGTTGAAAATCCTCATGTCGTATCCTTGGAAGATACCGAAATTACAGACCAAGTTTGGTAATTACCCGACTTTTCGTTGTTAGATTATCATGTTCACAGACACATGGATGCGCACAAGGACCTTTTTCTGATTTTGTTTGTTTGCTTTGTTTCATACAGCACACCCTAAAACGTGTATTTCAGTGAAATATCGATATCGAATTTTTGGATGGTATGTACTAAGTAGAGTGGGTAAAAAGGACATAAACTTTGTTGACACATTATTATCATTGCTTTCTCCCCATACGCCAGAAAGAGCGGTGGCAGATGTAGACCGAAGAATGAACCATTCACTGAACAAACAAAACCACATTGCGCAAGGTGAAGGTTCACACCCCACTTACTCAGGATGTGAAGGAACCACAATTCAGATGACGGTGATGAGTTTTGGGGTTGATTATGGTCGCTCAAATACGCGATGAGTGAGTGTTATTGTGCTTTCTCAGTTTGCATTCTCGGCCCTAAGTTGCTGCACTCGAATGCTGATTTCAAGCGCCTATTAAGGAAAATCAAGAGAGAGATAGAAATCGGCGGTTTATTTCAGCAATGAGCACATGTCTCTTAGTATGTAATTAATAAGCAATGGTGGAACATTTGAGACATTTTCTTCAACTGACGATATGCTGCGCTGCACCATAAACTATTTATTCACTCTATTGAATATTTCACCAAAACCAGAGTACCACTTACTGGATAATTATGAAAAATCCTTCATTTTGGCGAATTAATTATGATGAATTAATATACGTAGATATTTATTGACACATTAGACGCTGATTTTTATTCTTCTTAATTGACATTTCTTCAATTTCTTACTGTGTAACGTTACTTATATGCATTGTGAAATATTTTGTGAAAAATCATATGTGTTCCATGCACATGGCTTTGTCTAGTTGTTCCACAAACAAACTTTCCTAACGAAAGATTACCCTTTTTCTATTTCATGTTAATCGAGAGCAGAAATGGTCTTATTACTTGCTTCCTAATAAGAAGTAACATAAAGGAATGCATTAGGTTAAAGCGATAGATAAATATTTTAACAACTTTCGCTCTGTGAAACAATTAACATTCGGTTCTTTTTCGCATTCTCGGGAGTAAAACAAAAGAGATTAAACGAAGGTTGAGTTCCCGCTTCAGAAAAGTTTAAGTAGTTTAAAACTGAAACAGATAACCAGGAATCTCTCGGAAACGGTTAACTCTACACAAAACTGTATCTTAATCAAATAAATATATGGCATAAATTGTGTGTTTTAATGAGATCTACATTTTTTGTGTAGTTATTTTTTGTCTATCTCTTATGGTTTACGAGCTATACAAAAGTTATCCAGAATGAAGAGGTCTTTAGAGGCTATTCTCAGAAAATTTAAGACACACATTTCATTTGTGATGAAAATATTTTAAAAATATGACATAGTCAAAATTATTATAGCTATTTTGGAAAAAATCAAGATTTTGGAAAAATATCCTTTGTAAAGTGTGGTTGGGGGATTTTCTTCAAAATATTTGTGTCGCATCCTTGGAAGACACTGACCTTAAATACCGAGTTGGTTATTTAACGGACTTTTTGTTTTTGAGCTATGCTGCCCACAGGCACATTGGCGGACATTCTTCTAAGAATGCCCTTTTTTTATTCAGAGGGTCTTAAAAGATGTATGTCCGAGAAATATGGATGTCGAATTGTTGGATGAAATGCAATACTTTCTTTGCCTACTAAATAAATTTTACATACGTGCTAAGGAAAATAACAAGGGAAAGAAAATATAGCATATACATAGATTAAGAAAGTTACTCGCATTTGTGTTTACATTTTGAAAGATTTAGTTGGGAAATCTTTGTAAAGTGACCAGAACAGAAGGCAGATGTCTAACATGCCCCGAAAGAAAAGGAATTGTTTCTCTATTTGGTGGCAGAGAACATGGAGGTTGTTGTTTTCGAAAATTATGGTTTCTTAAAAATGGCTCTAAAACTTTGATTAAAATGTGACATGTTTAGGATATTTTCATGACAAATTAACTGCATTATGAATTGCTTTTGTATAACTGGTACACCGTATAAGGTATAGACTACAACTTACAACACAAGGAATGTAGATCTTGTTAAAGGACGCAATTCATGCTATATATTTTTACTTTCTCTAGCTGGCGTGTACAACGTACATAGTGGATAGAGAAGGTATTGTACTCCACCCAAAAATTCGATCTCGAGATTTCGCCGAAAATATATGTTTTGAGTTACCCGAGTCCAAAAAAAAGCATTTTTAGAAAACGGTCTGTGAGTGTCTGTGTGTCTGTGGACAGCATATGAAAAGACCGTGAAATACCAACTTGGTATTTAGGTTTAGTATCTTCCAAGGATGCGACACGAAGATTTTCAAAAAAATCCCCCACCACAAACTACCCTTCTCATAGAAAAATTTTCGAAAATTGTGATTTTCTCAAAAATGGCTGTAACGATTCTGGTTAAAATCCCGTATTTCAGAGCTATTTACATCCGAAATAAATTCTATATCTAGAATTATCTGGGAATAGCCTCTGGAGACCTCTTTATTCTGGATGAATTTTGCCGAAGTTTGTTTAACTGCTAAACCATAAGAGACAAAAACTTACTACACAAAAAATGTAAATCTTGTCAAAACACACAATTTCTGTCCTTTACGTTTATTTTGTGGAGGTAACCGTTTCCAAAATATGTCTTGTTATTGGCTTCAATTGTGAAATACTTATATGTTTCTCAGACAAGAAGTCTCCGGTTTTTGTTTGTTTTACTCCTGGCAAGGCAAAGAAGTGATTTGCAAAGACAATCGAAATAACGAAATATTTGACTATCACTTTAGACTAGTGTATTCCCTAACTCTCTTCTACTTATTAGGAACTAAATAATGAGAACGTTCTGCTAATGCTTATCTCGTTTAGCATTGTGTAGAAACAAGAATAATCTTTTATAAGACGTTTGTAGAGCAGCTAGAGTGAGTGTAGCACATCAGATTTTTTTTTTCTAGAGTTAACTATTTTCGAGAAAATCCTTGTTTCGGTTTGCGCTTTTGTTTTACTCTTGGCCATGCAAAGAAGCGAATTTTAATGACAATCGCATGGCGACTGCTTTGAAAACATTTGACTATCACACCTTCCCATAGTTCCCTCCTACTCAAAAAGAGCTAAGTAATAAGTCCGTTCTGCTAATGTTTTTCTCGATTAGTGTGAAGTAGAAAGAGGAATAAGCTTTTGAAAGCTGTTAGTTTGCAGAGCAGGTAGAGAAAATAATGTGATCGATGGGATTTTTTTAGTGTAAAATTGGATGTAAATACTCTCTTAAATTACCAGTATATTCTGCTTTGTTCATTGCTATGCCCGAGATAAGCGCAACGACCCTGTCACACGATCCCTCTTCTGTTCTTTAAGTGGCAAAGAATATGCAGTAAACTGATATGACGCAATGTATGAATCATTGACATTCTGATTATTCCAGAGATTACATACAATCACATCCCACGTAGGTACTGTGATAATGCACTACCCAAGTGAGATTGCAAACGGTCAAAGTACACTTAGATTGCAATTCATTGACAACCGCGAATAGCTTCAACATGATGTGTACTTTCCTAATCGTAGATTTAATTATGTAATATTGTAACAACAGTGTACCCCACAAGTATATGTATAATTATTTTAGCGGTGAACATAACTGTTCCAGTTTAAGCCTAGGTCTTGTTTCAGACCAGATTGAGGTTGCCATCTTTGTATTTCAACATTTTCGGATGGAAAAAAAGAGAACCTGTTTTTCCTTTTCACTAGATATTTTACGGCAAACCTTTAATTAGAAATATGTTCATTCAGGTTTCGAGCAACGAATACAAATAACTGTGTTCCAAATGAAAAATCATAATAAATCAGTATGTGTGCTCTTGTTGTTTTCTCTAGTTCTTCAAGAAGAAAATAATTGCTAATTTTATGATAAGCTATGTGTCAAATTTCACCTTACATATATTTTTTTTTAATCACTTTTGGTCCATTTTGCTTAATTTGAAATGTAGTTCTAGCTTATTTTACAGTTTCACTATTTTATCAGGGGCGGCGTTGATGCAAAGTGGTTATACTGCTCGCCTCTTACCAATGTGGCCCGGGTTCAATATCAGGAGACCGCAAGTGGGATTTGTGGTAGAAAAAGCGGCAACTGGGAGGGTTTCTCCGGGCTCTCCAGTTTCCCCCACCATTCAGCACACCAATTCCTCCATCACCTCCTTTTCTATCATCCATTTCGCCTTTATATCAACCAATTCCTCACTCTCATCTCTGGCTATTAGCCGATCCTTCGTTCCAGGCTCTTTATTCTGAGATTATGGTTGACGCCTCGACAGGGTTATGACCCCAGGTACCCAGAGTATGTTCTAGGCGGTTAAAGTCCTCCATACGAGGAGGGTAAGGCGATCAAGCTATGTAGGATTTTTGCACATGAGCTAATATGAACAAAACACGCGAAGATTTCTCAGAAACCGCACATTGTCAATAATGGCTACAAGTTCTAGATTTTCTTGAAAATCGTCGTGTCGCTTACTTAAATACCAACTTTGTTATTTAACGGGATTTTCGTTTCGAGTTATGCTTTTATGTGTTTATTCAGTAGGTCTCAAAACGCATATTTCTGGTGAAATCTCGGTATCGAATTTTGGGTGGAATACATTACCTTCTCTATCTACTTTGTACATTGTACATAGTTGCCAGAGAAAATAATAACGTAGCTTTAGTTATTCGCTAATATTGTAGAAAAGAAATACGGAATTTATTTAACTGTTATTGTAAGTATGATTATCGCAGATGTAAGAGGAGAGTCAACCGGTCTTAGGTGTCTATCAAAAACAAATAATAAACAAGTAAATCGTCACATAAATAAAAGTTTGCGAAACATTGTAAACAACCAGAGATAGGAACTTCAAGTTATCTATGCTCAAAACATTATCATTATAAAAATCCGATGTGTTCCATTCATATGGCTTTCTCTACCTGTTCTAAAGCTACTCTTACACAAGATTATTCTTTTATCTATATCTTGCTAATCGAGTTAAATATAACCTTATAATTGTCTTATTACTTGCTTCCTTCTAAGCATAAGGAAAATAGGGAAATGCACTAGGCTAAAGCGATAATCAACTCTTTTAGAAACCTTTCACTTTGTGAGCAATTGAAGTTTTGCTCACATCGCAAATAAAGCTTTGCATTCTATTGCCAATAATAAAACAAGAGAGATGAAACCAAAGGTGACTGACTACGTTTGAGTAAAGTTACGTAGTTTACAATTGAAACTAATAACAAGAAATATCTCGGAAACTGCCAACTCTTTACCAAAAATGTATGTGGAAATAAAGTGTGTGTCTTAACGAGATCTACATATTTTCCAAAAAGTTTTGTCTATTTCTTACGGTTCACTGGTTATGCCAAATTCAGCAAAATTCGTCCAGAAGAGCAGGTCTTCAGAAGTTATTCCCAGAAAATTCAAGATATAATTTTATTTGTTGTTCAAATATCTTTAATAGATCTATATGATGATTTAACCAAAATCGTTAGAGCCATTTTTGAGAAAAACAAAATTTGCAACAATTGTTCCATGTATAGTGTAGTTTGAGGTGTGGGATATTCTTGACACTCTTTGTATCACAGCCTTAGAAGAGACTAGACTTTACTATAAAGTTTGGTATTTATCGGTGTGTTAATTTTGGAGTGACACAGTCGCACACACGGACCTTTTTAATTTTGTTGGACTCAAGAGGCCCTCAAAACGTATACTTCCGGTTAAATCTCGGTGTAGAATTTTTAGGTGGAATTCAATATGTTCTCTATACACTGTGTGCATAAAACCTGTAGCGAAAGTAAAAATGCAAAACAACAGAGGCCAAAAATCACTAACAGGCAGGTAAACACAAAAAAAAAAAAAAAAAACTGAAAAAAATACTGTTGCTTAAATAAATTGCCCATATTCTTGTGTACAGTATATTATAATATTTTGCAATTCTGAGGTACCTTAGTGGTCTTTAAAGCTTAAATACTAAAGCATATTGCAAAGTACAATGACACCTTCTAGTAGACATGCTGTAAGCTTCTAGACAATTGAAGGTTTCAATAAATTCAGACAGACCATTTGACAACTATTGCAGCCAATTTCAATACGGCTGTGGACTAGCATTTCCTATGTTTACAGCTTTCTTTCAGCACTCAGGAAGTCATGTGAATTTGTGGAGGTTGTGTTTATTTCAGAAGTGTGATTGGATGTGAAATATTGACTTTATTTTCTTGAATAATGTTATTTATTGATTTACAATGGGTAGGTCACAAAATATATTTAAGAAAGTCAAAAAGATAATAATAATAATAATAAGCAACACAAAGGAGGTAAAAGTTATTGCTCAAGCTGTAACACCATGTGCTTCGAAAAGGAAAATTTCAGATGTCAATATCACTGTGGATCAAGCAATGAATCTGAAAGAGCACGTGGTTTCAGAGTAATTGACCTAAATTTGTTATCTACAGCCATAAATAACTTTTGTGTATGTTCGTTTTGTGTCAAAAATTCTTGTCTAATGATGTTTGATGACATAAGTAGTAGGTATGGAATTGTGTGTAATGTGCACATATGTGAACACTGTGGGGCAGATAACAGTTTTAGAACTTCTGAAAGCTACAGATCATTTATATGAAATGAAATATGTTATGGAAAGTGAGCCTTATGGTGTCCAGAAGATAGAAAAGCTGCAGAGGATGAGGAGGATGTTGACTATGGATATAGGAAGCACTAAATTGGTCTACATGTAGAAAACTATTTTAATCCTTAGACTGTGTTTTCTGAAACTTAGAATTTTCATTATCGTTGTACCTTTTCATTAAAAACTATTGTGAGTACAAACATGAAATTTTGCACACAACTAAAAACAATGAATAAAAAAGGTGTTACAATTGACTTTATATACAATGCTTTAAATGAAATAAAGATAAATCAAAACGTCTAAGCGCAGTGAATTGTTAGTCCATACATCCCTAATACACATAAAAAGTTCCGAGTTGAATGCTGTGGTGAAATTTAGAAAAGGATACATAATTATTTTTAAAAACATTTGAAATGTTGAAATTAAAAACACGAAGCAGGTTAAACAAAAGTTCTGAAAAAATACACAAAATAAATAAATATGTTTTAAATAAATGTGCCAAATTTTAATGTCCTAGGTCCAAAACGTGGAAATTATGGACCTTTTCATTATTAGGTGCAAGTAAGTGACTGTCCCCCCTTGTTGTACTATGGGTACGTAACTCCTTCAAACAGTCCGTTCTCTTTGGATGTGCACAAATGTAAATGGTTTTATATTATAAAAACAAAAGCGAAATGGTTTTATATTATAAAATCCTAAGCGTCATACCACACACAAGCATGTAAGAGAGTTATATTCACAAACAGAAGTTTCTTCGTTTTAAGATGAAAAGAATGCTTACATGATGCTTAAATAAGTTTAGTCTTAATTTATTCATGCAATAGTTTCATATATCATGCTTACATAGGAAATTAAAATGGATTTAAGTCCAATTCCATCTCAATACAATCCGCATTTTAAATTCAATACGAATTGAGATCGTTTTGAATACGTAAGGTTCAAGAAATGTTATTCATCCATTCATATTGGACAACTTTTAATTGCGTTGGCGAAGCTGTTAAACATATATTTGTTATCTGTGCATTACTTGTAAGTTTTGAAGTTAAATAATTATATTTGGGGATACATTGCAAGCTATAAAGATTTCAAAAGTGGTTCTGTTACTACAGAGCAACTTAAATATATATAACGAGTGTAGCAGAAGGAGAGTTTCTTTAGCGTATTCAAAACGATTTGAACACAAAAGCATTTCCATGCAATATATTTCGATCCGATCTCATTCAGATCGAATCCATTTCCATGCGTATTCAAATCGATTTCAATTCCCCATGGAAATGTGGAAATGTGTACTGCTATTTTTTACGATTGTATCTTAGAAGAGACTTTATTTTCTTTTGAAAATGATTGGCAGACCAGTATTTTAAAATGTATCCAAAATATTCACCTCATCAAGCAATCATGTTTTTACAATTTCAGCGAGTTCGATGCGTTACCAAGAACATTTAGAATTAGATGAGGTATTTCGATGTATTACCGTGTAATGCCTTAAATACTGTTGCAGTTTCATAAAACACAAACATTAGATTTAATTGTTAAAGAATGGAGCTCCAATGAAAAGATATAGGTTTCCATTTAAGCAAAAATTTGAAATTAAGATTACCTTAGTATTCTCCACTGTATTATATATAACGAACGCTATTGGTTTTAAAGCCTTTAAAACATTGCTAAATGGGCTTGAGTTAAACACTTTTAAAACTTGCAAGGGAAATGTGGTTATATAAATGCTTACCTGCTGTTTCTTCGGACGTATTGCCAGGCTCCGCCGACATATTCACCTCTCGTCTCAAAAGTGAAGTTGCGAGTAGAGGATTGCAATACACACTGGCGAGAGAATTGCACCTTAGCGCATGAGGGTAGCATGGTATGACGAGGTACAGCCGCGACAAAGAGTCTGGAGCCATTACTTTTAATGTTACTGCCACCTGCCACCCTGTGCCTACTGTTAGTCTATAAACTATTCTTACAAAACCGTGTCCTTTGTGCCAAATACACGTTAATCGAGACAGGCCTTTGCAGAAAGAGGTTTACTAAACGTTTCGTTTAAAATAGAAGGGGGATAGAGGAAGCAGTGTCGATAATCAGCTGTTAAGTTAGTCGCTATATCATAGTCCAGAAATCCCGTACTTTCTGCATGATGTAACAAGAAACGCCCCAAAAGGCGTAGTGTTACCTGCACATGGCTTCATCAATCCAATATAGTTTGTTTTGACAAAGCCTTTATATCAATAACATATAATAATAATAATAACAACAATAACAATAACAACAACAACAACAATAATAATAATAATAATAATAATGTAAAAGATACTTTCCAAATACTTTGAAAATCTAATATATATTAATGCTTACCTGCTGTTTCTTCGGACGTATTGTCAGGCTCCGCCGACATATTCACCTCTCGTCTGAAAAGCGAAGTTGCGAGTAGAGAATTGCAATACACACTGGCGAGAAAGCCGACAGAGAACTGCGCCTGGCGCATGAGGGTAGCATGGGTATGACGAGGTACAGTCGCGACAAAGAGTCTGGAGCCATTAATTTTAATGTTACTGCCACCTCCCACTCTGTGCCTACTGTTAGTCTATAAACTATTCTTACAAAACCGTGTCCTTTGTGCCAAATACACGTTAATCGAGACAGGCCTTTGCAGAAAGAGGTTTATTAAACGTTTCGTTTAAAATAGAAGGGGGATAGAGGAAGCAGTGTCGATAATCAGCTGTTAAGTTAGTCGCTATATCATAGTCCAGAAATCCCGTACTTTCTGCATGATGTAACAAGAAACGCCCCAAAAGGCGTAGTGTTACCTGCACATGGCTTCATCAATCCACTATAGTTTATTTTAACAAAGCCTTTATATCAATAACATATTATAATAATAATAGTAATAATAATAATGTAAAAGATACTTTCTAAATACTTTGAAAATCTAATATATATCTGCTGTTTTAGGGGTTTTAGCATATTCATCGCTTTATTTAGTATCCTGAACTGAACTTCCCTGTTAAGCTGAGTGCACATTAGACCTATTTGAATGAAATTTAATATAATATGATATTTATTTAAAATACATACGAAGTATATTTATACATCTATTTCTCTTAATTTGGAGCAACAGAGTAAGCTTAACGAACTCAAATCGAAATGAAATGCACCCAAGTATAAAACCTCTAGAGAGAATGTATTATGTCATCCAATTTTGGATTATAGTGCTGTTTATCAGCGGTAAGAATTTCACTGTGCAAATTTTACGTGCAAAAAATAAAGGAAGAGTTATAAACTTGAAAATTATATAATTAGGTTAACCACAGCAGGTGGCTGTAATAATCCTTACATAAAACATGCTTAATATAAATAAAAATACTCTAAGTACCAGCGAAGAAGTTATTTCTGACGTCAGATTGGACAACAAATCCACCACTGCTCTTGACTTTAAGCAAAACAAGTATGTTACTCCTCGTCACTAGACAGCAGAACGTGGGGTAAGTAACGCACCCTCTCTCCCGACTGGGGTTGCCATCCCCTTGCCTGTATTGTAGCTACACCCACTAGGAGACACGGATGAAATGAAGGAACCACAGGTATGCACTTTGCCGAAAGCCCCATGGCCGCGCTCACCAAAGCGTCTCGCTTTGGTGTTTCGCAGCGCAGGGCATCGTGGGTTCGAGTCCCGCCTTGGGCATGGGTGTTATATGCTTGTGTATGTGTGTGTAAAAAGTAAAACAGAAATTCAGTAATCATACAGTAAACAAATTAGGTAAATAAAAAGTAGGGTATACAGCGCCGGAGTCCCGATCAGACTCCGGATCTGTATTTTAAAAAAAGAAAAAATTAAAAAGCAGAGACTACAGAGACAAAAATAAGCCCGTAACATTTTCATGCCTGCATACCCGCTCACCATGAGGGAGCTATCCCTGGAGGACGGCGCAGTTCACGAGGAGAATTCTTTCCAAAATGACAGCAACTGCGCCATCTTCCAGCACTGCTATTGTCAATTCCTGTGGACTTTAATAAAACCATAATTGATATAAGAACACTATTCTGTGTGCTGCTGTGCATTTTTATACGAAGTCTTAAGCAGTTATAATTATTACCCTTCGCCCAAGATTTTGTCTCCTGGTAGTCTGGAACCAGTTGTACCCCTTTTACAGATCATACATTTTCCATTTGCTTAAGTCACTATTGAGACACTTCATATTTGGATTTTGTTACCTAGAATACTGGGTTGAAAACGTTGGTAAAGTTTCGACGTGAGCTTTAATTTTAAAGATAACATAATTCCTCGATTATTCTTGCGAGAAACACATTAACGTGGCAAGTTTCTCTGTCAAACAGTTTGAAGATATGCCAAATGTCTTGATAAAAAAACGATTTGCATACTGTTTAACCCAAAGTATAATATGAAAAGTAATTTATTTTTCAGTTTTAACAATATTTTCGATTTTTTTTCAGGACAACTGTTTCTATGCAAAACAAGATGTTTGCAGGTCCCATGACCCGGGGGTCCAAAATTCTTTAAACACGGCTTCTCTTTCCCCTTCTGTAATATTTTCCCACTGATATCTGCAACTTTGCGTATAAGGTTTCACCAATATAGCGGCCTTCTTTATGTTTTTGGACCCTACCTAGGCCTTACCTATGGATTACTTTTGTTCCATTTTCTATCAGGATTCTTCTCGCTTACCTCTTTCTTGCTCTTTTAGGCTATCATTCTCCGTCTCTCCTGCGATGAAGATGAGAACCTCTCAGGTTTATAATTTTTGTCTTCATCGTTCATGTTGTGCGGTTAAATTAAATTACAAACGAATTTTGATCTTCTTGACTATAATGACGTTGTTATTCTGATATCTAACTTAAGGATAAAAGTTTATGGAAAACATCCTTAATAATGGCAGTAAATATGTTTCAAGAACGGACAATTTTCTCATCAGTGTATTTCATGATTATACACAATGAGGTATTGATAATTTTAGAGGATTTGTGCGTGATTGTGTCCGCAAGATGTTGCACGAATTAGGAATGCCTGCGCCCAATCGCTCCTTGCACGGTGCATTCAATCGTGCATTTTAACGAGAACGGCAACACGATAGAAATGCTTTGAGTTAATCCGTAAAAAGTAAGGTCCCGCTTTTAAAACAGCAGCAAAAAAACAGCTTATGATATGATAATGAAAGCAGTTAATGACCGTAATGGAGGAATATTTTTCCTCGATGCACCCGGTGGAATTTTAGATACAATAGGGTCACAAAGTCAAATAGCACTGGCAGTAACATCATTTGGGATCGCTTCTACATTGTTAGAAGGCGGATGAACCTCACATTCTGTGCTCAAACTGCCATTGAATTTGCAAACAACAGATGAACCGACATGTTATATAACCAAAACATCAGCAATGGCAAAAGTGCTACAAAATTGTAAAATAATAATTTGGGGTATGTGTACAATGGCGCACAAACGAGCATTGGAAGTACTCGATCGAACATAAGAGATATGCGCAGCAATAAAAAACTCTTTTGGGGGGGGGCAATGTTTCTACTGGCTGGAGAATTCGCCAAACGCTACCAATCATTCCCAGATCAACAGCTGCTGATGAAATAATTAGTGCTCACTTGAACACATACATTTTATGGAGATACGTGAAAAATCTAAAATTAACAACGAATATGCAAGTGGCGTTACAAAATGACATCGGCGGAAGTGTTTTCAAAGGCATTATTAGACATTGGCAATGGTAAAATTCCTGTTGACACTTCCACTGGCCTCATTTCGCTTCCACCAAATTTTTGTCACTTACAACGTCAAAGGAAGAATTAATATTGAAAGTGTTCCCAAATATTGGTGCAAATTACAAAAACATGCTTTGTTGAGCGAACGAACCATTTTAGCAGAAACTTATAAGGATGTAGATGATTTGAATATAAAAATTCAGAGCAAAATTGATGGACATATGCATTCATTTAAGTCGATTGATTCCATTACCGATCCAAATTAAGTCGTCAATTATCCAACTAATTCCTAAATTCATTGGATTTACCAGTCTGCCTCACAATTTACAGCTCAATTTACAGCTCGGTGATAATTATGCTACGCAATCTGAATCAGCCGAAATCGTGTAACGGAACAAGACTCGCTGTTAAAAAAATATGACAAATTTGATTGAAGCTACTATAATCATAGGAAAGTTCAAAGGCAAGGATGTACTTATTCCAAGAATACCACTAATGCCAACCGACTTTCCTTTTGAATTTAAGCGTGTTCAGTTTCCGGTGCGCATTGCATTCGCAATGACAATAAATACAAGGTCAACCGTTAGAAGTGTGTTGGAATGAACCTTGAATTGCCCGTGTTTTTTGCATGAGCGGTTGTACGTTGCATGCTCGAGAGTCGGCAAACCACCGGCGCTATTTGTTTTCTCTTCAGAAGGAAAAACGAAAAACATTGTACTTAAAAGGCATTACAATAAAGTATGGTCCAATTATTTTATTGTAGTTCTATTTCATTACATGGTCGTATTTTTCATTAGGTACACTACACCACCCGTGTGAATCCGTGGCGAGCGGCTAGTTTTAAATATAAAAATAAATATAAATAGGAAAAGAATCAACTATTCAAAGACCAACAATAAGAATGTTTAATTAATAATATACGTATAGTTTGACTTGCTCTAAATAAAACATAAAAATTACTATATAACATATCACATATTGTTGGGCACAAAAGAAACACAACCATACCGAGTATAATTTAGAGGCATCATATATAAGCAGTGGTTAAGATAAACATAACAATTCGTTCAATATGCCTCCGGTCTCTAACTTCAAAATGCATAAGAAACTGACTTGGTATAGGGTATCCCTTACAGAGAATAACTAATCCACAAGGCTACATATGTTGGTAACGGCAGCCCCGTACTCATGCCGTAAAACACAGAAGGTAAAGGTGTGGAAGGAGGAATATCCCAAAGTGCAACTATATACAAAACCACATAATTGCATACAATATAGACACGCTTAAAGGAGAGACAGAGACAGAGACAGAGACAGAGACAGAGACAGAGACAGAGAGAGAGAGAGAGAGAGAGAGAGAGAGAGAGAGAGAGAGAGAGAGAGAGAGAGAGAGAGAGAGAGAGAGAGAGAGAGAGAGAGAGAGAGAGAGAGAGAGAGAAAACCAAACATAGATATTTCTGGAAAAGGGAAAGAAAGAATACGAATAAGGGGAAAAGTTAAAGAGAAAGACACAAGGCTCTGATTTTTAAATCCTAGGGGGCGGGGTAAGTTCTAAATAGGAGGGTAAATGGCAGAAGAAGAAGATGAAATCTTAAAATTTGGAGGATTGCATTTTTCATTTATACCCATTGTCACTAAACACCGAAAGCCAGTCTGGGAAGGAGTTCACAGCACACAGTGAAAATTTTGAATTTGGTTGTCTACGTTATCATTCATGGAAGCACTTGAAAGGCATTACCTGCGAGATACAGACTCTGAATAGAAAGCTTTATTTGCTTTGTGTACAATGTTTTTGCTTGTTTTTAAGTACATGACATGTGTAAACAACAGATGAAAGTTTGTTTTATTTGCAGAAAGGAAAGCACAGAACTTTTACTTATAAGGCCAGGCCTAGGAGAGTACCTCCAAGGAAGGAATACAGAAACATTTTACCTAGGTGACTGGAAGGCATGCTTTGCTATGATGGTCCATACATGGTTCAGTCTTCTTGTATCATTCTGTTGTCAAAAGCCTGACACACTAATATTAACCTATGAACACAGGTCAGTTTTCTGGCTCAGGAGCAAAGGGAAAGGGAGGAGTAAGAATAATAAACATTAAGTTCTTCTTACACTAAGCTATAACCAGGTAGGGGGTAATGACTGGGCATGATAGAGCCAGTTTTGTATTTCTAGCATAAACTAGTGTATTATGCATTTCAGCAACATTTCAGGCACTCAATAGTACCAGGATACTGCATTGTATCTGGAGTCATAGAATCAAATTTATTTATTTAAAGTAATTTTTCTCAACTCTGCTGAGAACACAACACAAATTGATTCTTTTTTATTTCTGACCTAATTTGAAGATCTTATCTAGTATATTTATTTGGCCTTAAATATACTGATATTTTATGCAAAAACATCTCATATGGCCAAAAAGGATATTCTGTGAAACCATACTGTCTAGAAAGGAATAGTGAATTGCTTTAATAGCAGTAGATATCTTACCCATAATATGTTTTAAGCTACTCTAAGGGTGGAGGTTACAGGGTTAGAGTTTGCAGAATATACAAGGAAAGATGAAATTGTAAACTGTAATAAAACTGAAATAGTTCTTTATTTTTGTTTTAACAAATACCAATAATAGAAAAATAATTCTGATTTACAATATTACATAAGTATTAAAACAAAAATTTTCATAAGACGATCTGTATTTTGCAAATATTTGGAGATTATTTTTAAATTGAGTTCAACATAATAATGATAATGATGATGATGATAATAATCACATAAAAAGTACACTACAAAAGAAAAAAAGTTTCAAAATGAAGACAAGGGTAATACATCACTTAGCTGAAATACTAGAATCTTCTATTGATAATTCTCTGCTTTTCATATTTAAACTCAGGTGCCTTGCAGATGGCTATCCTTATTTGTTGTTAACCTATTTTTCAGCAGTCAATGATGAACACTTCCACTTCTAAGTACTTATCAGTTTTTTTTTTAGAATTTGTAGTTTTAACTGTTTGCAACACACGTACAGTTGTTTTCTCTGTGTTGACCCAGTGGCATATGACAGCACTTATATAATTTTTTTTCTATTATTGAATATGTGTTATTTTATCACTGTGCATGCATTACTGTTCTGTCATTTAACAGAGTTATAAAGTTTAATAATACATACAAGTAAAAATTAAATGTTGTAGGTATATTGATTTATACTAGTATGACCTGAAATAGGTAATATAAAACTTGTGTGTGTATGTGTATATTATATATATACATTATAAGCAAATTATTTTAATTACATGATTGATAGATATGGAACATCATCAAGGGCCTTCTAAAAACAAAAGGTGACTAAAATTAAGCCTTATTATCTGGAAAAAAGACCCAAAGCTCAATAAAAACAACTTATTTGTGACAGAATATACATAATTAATTAAGTAAAGAGGTTCAGCATTCAACACAGGCTCTTACTTTTATTAATGATGCTGTCAGTTACCAGGATCATATCAGTGCTGCCCCTGTGATTGAAATTTCCTGATGCAGGAACTGTTCTGCATGCCAGTAAATCTGCTGACATGGACACTTAAAAACCAAGCAGTATGGGCCAGGTTTGAACCTGTGACCTTGGGATCAGAAGGCCAGGGGCTAACCAATTGAACCACTCGACTAACACATAGGCTCTACCAAGATTAGTGATGATATTTCTGAAGGGGGAGGAAAAAAAAAAAAAAAAAAAAAAAAAAAAAAAAAAAAAAAAAAAAACAACGTAAAAATGATAAATTTTTCACCTCTATAGAACTTATAGGTATATGTGAACTTCTGCATAGAGGTCTTATCTATTATTTTGGGACCATGAAATGAGGAGAAAAAATAAGAAGGAAATTCTTCCACAGTTTCAACCAAGTAATTCACGCAGAGTAGGCTTTACACTCTATGGTTATACTAAGGATATTGACTTCACTCTCATGTATACCAAAATGGTCTAAAGCAGTTGTATTGCTATCAACAATGCACCATTATGAGAATCAAGATCCTGACACTGGGAAACCGAAAATAATAGTTTTCTAAACTAACAAAAGGTGGTGTTGATGGAACTGATAGAGCTGTGCAAATTACATCTACAGCCAAAGAACTTGCTGATGGCAATGATAGATCTTTCAAAGCAACCATAACACAGCCACTGAACACTGTGCATTCTGGATGTAAACAAAACTTGACAGGTTCACCAAGAACTAGAAACTTGCAAGATATGTTCTGTTTACCCTCCAAGATGGAAGATGAAAACTAGATATCCCTGTCGGAATGTAGTGATGCATTCTGCTTACAGCAGGCTGTGCTCTACTTCATTGAGTCAAGAGTGTACTCAACAAACCTTTCAGTCAGGCGGGAGCAGGACCGTAATAGCCAATACCTTAGTGGGCAAAGGTCATAACACAACTGTTTGTGCTTTCTCTCACTTCATTCAGTCCAGACAACAGATTTCCCTCAGTACTGAAGCATATTGCATACTGCAGGCAGAATGTCTATCTGATATTATATTTTGAGATATAATTTAGTCCTTTTACCAAGATTTTTCTTGTTTTCAGCATAAGAAATATACAAAATTAACTAAAATATAAAAATTCCTAGGAAAACTTTATGCTGCCACTGTTGAAGTTTTGGGGACACTAGCACAAATTAATTATGCTATGTTATGTCAATAATTTTAATGTGTTTTAGGATTCTTTAAAACAAAAGCTAAGCTCGTTTTTACTTTCTCCATACGCACTATGTACATAGAGTATAGAGAAATTATTGCACTCCACCAAAAATTCGATACCGAGATTTCACCGGAGATATATGTTTTAGGGTCCCCAATATCCAAAAAAAGCATTTTCACAAAAAGGTCCATGTGTGTGTGTGTCCATGTGTCCGTGTGTCTGTGAACACGATAACTCAAAAACGAAAAGTCGGTAAAATACCAAACTTGGTATTTAAGTTTAGTATCTTCCAGGGATGCGACACAAAGATTTTGAAAAAAATACCCCCACCCCCAACTACCCTTTACATGGAACTTTTTTCGAAAATTTTGATTTTCTCAAAAATGGCTAACGATTTTGATTAAAATTTCGGATATTAAATACATTTACCTGACAAATGAAATGTATATCTTGAATATTCTGGGAATAGCCTCTGAAGAGTAGTTTATTCTGGATGAATTTTACTAAATTTTGAATAACTGCTAAACCGTAAGAGATGGACAAAAACTTACTACACAAAAAATGTAGAGCACATTAAAACACACAGTTTATGTTATATACATTTTTTTCGTGGAGTTCGTCGCTTTTGTGACATTCTTTATTTTTGGTTTCTGCTATGAAAAACGTATACTTTTCTCATACTGGAACTTGTCAACTCCTATCCATATAAACAAAGGAACTTCATTGACAAAGCAACCAACTTTTGACTATCACTTTAACCTACGGTTGTCCCTTATTTCGCTTCTACTTACAAGGATGCGAGTAATAAGACTATTTCTGCTAATTTTTTCTGATTAGCATAAAGTAAATAGAAGTATAAGCTTTTTAAGAATTATTTGTTGCAGGGATATGGAGAAAGTCATATGAATGGTACACATCAGATTTCTGTAAAATATATTGCAATTGTAGTGAGTAGGTACCTAACAAATATTCATTAGTAATGCTTTCATGACTATGTTGATAAAGTAGATAGTGCATTAAATATAATTCATTTCTAAATAAAGTGTGGTATATATAAGGAACAAGTATTATTTAAAAATTTTAAATAATTCACAATTTTTGCCTAATTTTCTAGCCATCTGAGAGACACCATACAGCCAGCTGCATCATAAAAGAATATACCAGTTAAGCATTAATGGAAAATACATTAATAAAAATACTTAGGTACAACTATTTTACATTTCTTTATACATTAACGTAATTAGCTCAAGGACAAAGTCGCCTTCACAGGTTATAGTATAAATGTCTGCAGGATCCATGATAATCACAGTTTGCCAACATTCCTAAGGCACTAATAACCTTTGACATTATATGACCTTAAACCTTCCTACTACTCAACATTTCCAATTATTTGCTAGGAAAGAACCTTATTTGTTTTACTAAGAATACGCTTTAGATCTGGGTAGTTGATTAGGCTCTGCAGTTAATGCTATTATGGGACAAGGTCAGGCAGTAGGAAAAGTTTAACAGCAATGACCTTAGATTTATATTAATATTCTTATCTACATATAACTTAAATAAGCCTGCTAGCTCAACTGTATATTACCATCTGCTTTCTGTGAATGCAGATTTGGACAAATAGGTTATACACTGCATAAAAAGAAAGTCTTATTAGCCATAGCAAAGGTAAAAAGCAGTGGCAACAATTCAGGTGAAGCTAGTGAAGCTCCACTTCACTTATTTTTAGTTTTATTAAATCTGGTGTTAAATTTGCTGAATGCTCAAGTATCTAAAATACCAGTCAGGAACATATACGTAAGCAAAGAAGGAAGCACTGGAGAGGGATGTGGTTGCCTTCTGGCCTGACAGCCTTGAAGAGGGTGTTAATGAGACAAAAGGAAGGAAGAAAGAATGGCTGTAGTTTTGCAGCTCTTTACTGTCAATCAATACATAATTGTATGTTTACACCTGGTTACCATGACAACAAAACAGAACTTAAGGTCCCATGTGTTTGGAAAAAGACCTGAAGCTATCTGTATGGAATTTAGCAAACTGCAGAACCCCCTTCCAGAGGCTAGCCTCTGGGTTTATTGCACTTATGAAAGTAAACCAACCTTTGAAAGTCACCCAGTCCCTTCTCTAGGGAAATTTGGCATCAACATTTTCCACATTAAGTCTGAAAGTATTGTTTGTGTAATGTGGTTGTGTATTTGAATACTCTAGATGCATTGTATTCTTTTATTTTACTGAAGTTAGCTCTGCTGCAACTTCTTACTTTCATCTACTGTTCTGTGCAGTTAAAGTGTGGAGAAATGAATCTGCAAAAGGTGTAATATCTTACACTGTGTTACTCTTGAGAGTTTGCAAGTATGAATTCAAAATATCAACAATAAGTTTATGGCTTAAACACAGTTCTTGTGTTTCAGTGCATAAGGTGGAAAGAAGGGTGAAAAATGTGAAATCAGAGGTTTTAAAAGTTGTGGTAAAGGCATATTTCAAGAGCACACACACCTTTGTTGTTGGTTTTAACACTGTTAACAAGGAGTTTTTTGGTGGAGAGAAGTTTCTTTCACTCACAATTAAGGTATAAGTTACATACACCGTTTAATGACACAAGAAAGGCTAATATCTTTGATCAACATCTTAATTTACAAGGACTTATTGCACTACTTAATGGGGAAGTAGCTTATCATAACAACATTATGAAGTAGGGCCAACAAAAGGGACAAGAGAGTTAACTTAATATATAAGAAATAGGTAAGTTGCATGTGATTATTTTGTGTGAAAATAGCTTCACCTGTTGTTTAGACCACAAGCTGCCACTGGGGGGGGGGGATAAGCAAACGTAAATGAGACCAGTAAAACACATTCTCAGGCTATAGTTCCTACATTAATTATTCTGAATTGTCTTTTATGCAAGTATACAACACTGCAATCTATAAATTCTATTTTGAGGTTGGACTCAGTAGGTAGTCCAACTCTGAATTTAGATCATTTCAGAATTAACTCTGATATTGAATTTTTCAAAGGTGTCAATTTTACATAAATTGCAATTATTACCAATATTGTTTGAGTGAATGAAATTCTCCTCTGTGTAGAAAGCATGAGTACTAAGGTACTTTTTTAATTCTGACCTAAATTTGTTTTTATTCATATATAGTTCCCCTGAAGTGAATTAAACAAAACCATGCCATTGTAGTAAACCTCCTTATGGAATGACTGCAAATTGTTAGTCTTTGCAAGTCCTGTGTGTGGCTTGTTTCTCTGTTATGAACATCTACACTTTTTGTGAACCTTTTAGGTTAACTATTACACATAATAATTGATAATTGCTAGAGAAATGGTGTTCTTAGTTTTTTTTTATCCAAATGAATAATAAGATTTATAAACTCAAGAAAAATCTTCCTTATTTGGACCTTTCATATTAGAGGTAGGAAAAAATAACAGACCCATTTACACAGTTCCTAAATAAACTTCACTAATGTGATCATTCAAGTGTTTTTAATCTGTTTCAAAACTAGCACACTGACTGTAGAGAGTACAGTGCATTACAACACCAGATACAAGTATGTGTGAGATCCAAGATCTCTGAACCATTTCAGCTTCACAGTTCCAATAGAGAGTAATATCAGCAACAAACCTTCCATCCAGTCAGATTTGGTTACCTGCTTATTTTGCCGAGCTCTTGCAATATACATCCATACAGTAATTACCCAAATGGCAATTTAAAACCAATTATAATCATTAGTTCCATGGAAACTTATACAGGACAGTGATGATAAGAATGAAGAACTGTAGCTTGATATTGAAGAATCTGAATCAGTCAAATAACAGTGGACCAAGATTACCTTGCTGTTGGTTGTGCATAAATAATAAAATACTCATGGATGAACTTGACCACAAGCCTGTTGAAGCTTATTCATCTCATTAGTGTAGTGGTAGCGTAACTGCTTTTGGAACAGGGGACCTGGGTTTGATTCCAGGTACCAACATGGGGATTTTCTTCACCACTGGGAGGACTGGTATGTATCTTTTCATCATCACCATCCTGTGGAAGGGAAATAGCAACACCACCACAGTATCATCCTTGCCTGAATGCTATGGTTGGGTTGCGGTATCTCCTGGCCATTGACCAATCTTTAGGTTGAACACTTGTCAAATGGAACCTAATAGATATTTTGGAACTGGTGCTGAAAGATAATCAGTTTCCCCACCTATTGTTCAGAAACATAGCAACTTTTTAATGCTAATATGAATGCACTGCAAAGGGTAATACAATGTATGAGTGAAGTGAGTCAACATCTGTTTTTATTCTGCTCTTCACTGTGTTGAACAACTGATTTTTAACAGTACAAGGCTAAATGGATTTGTGCATTTACTTTTTTGACTATGATAAAGTCATGAACTTGTTTAATGCTACTGTGATGTCATGTTCTTTTTAATTTTATAACACAGCGGAGCACAAGATATCCTGTTTGTTATTGGACTAAGAACAATATCCATGAAAAATCAGAAATGAATAGAAGAAACCATATAGATTATTGCAACCCTATAACTATACTTTTATCACAAGTTTCAGATTTAACTTCATGATATATAAGAACCTTTTTTTTTATATACTATGTTTGATGTGCACATTGGCTTGGCTCACAGCTTCAATTTCTGTTCGGCATTGGCCATCTTAATTTTTTAACTATCAGTCTATCATCATATAGGAGAGTAGAAAATTGAATCCTGAGGGCAGCACATACCTATTCGTGCTGCAACATCCAAAAAATGACTATACGTTTATCTTGCATAACATGTCTGACAATCCACTAGTCCCAGGGTAATGCTACAAGAATCCATTTCTAGAGTAGCAATGGACCACCTCACCGTTTCTCCTCTAAGAGTGTGAATATTCAATTTATATTCCACTATAAAAGGTGTAATAAATGATGCAACTTTCTGCATCTATACTTCAGTGAATCAACCCTCTACATCCATTCAGCACATTAATGAATATCCAATGAACTTCTTTACTAAAAGTGTTGGAAAACATGCTGAATACTGCCTCTTAATTCATCAACTGTATGAGATTTGTTGCATCTTTAAGCACTCCCCAATGGATTTAGATTTGAAGAAAGAAGGCCAGACCATTATTCTATTATCAAAACATATGCCAGGGAGCATGTTTTTGTACATCTTTTTGTAACAGCCTTTATGTAGTGTATTTTTCCATGGTTAGAACTGCTGGCTGTCTAAGTTTCTTTTTGTCCAATATGGACACAATCTATTGAAAAAACATAAATTGTGGAATCTCTATAAAAATTCAAGCTGAGGGTCCACATGTAATTTCATTTGAGGAAAAGTTAACACATTACGCATGTGCTGTTCTGTAGTACATTTCATGATAACTCATATATTAAACATAATCTATAGATAGCTTGACACATGTTACTCTCACCAGTGGTGAAGACCCTACCAATTTGCTGTGTAGTTTCTATTAAATTATTTTAACAATTGTTATTTAATAGTTCACAATGTACCTACTCGGACCTTTGTTATTTTCCTGGCTTAGATTAGAGCCAAGTATAGACACTGTGCTTGCAAAAATACTCCCTATAGCCTGCAGACATTCCATGGTGGAAAGAAGCCCTTGGATGCTTTATAAAGAGAACAAGAATGGGGTTGGGAAAACTAGACATTTCTACTCGCAGAAAGTCTGCAAGTAAATGTGCATGCATATGGACTGTAAACTATTTTTTGCTGGTTTTACAGCATTTTGCCATGGTCATTCGGACACCAAGATTTTTTTGGAGCCCCCACCCTCCTTTTGCAGAATTTTAATTCCATTAAACAGTCATTCAGTGTTCCATTTTTTCACTGTTTTGCTTTGAAATTTCCTTCAGTATTCAGTTGCATTGGAGACTCACTGTAGTGCTTGGTGAAAGTAAAGTGCTAGGTTTAACTGTTTAAATGTGAAGTTACAAGTTAATTGGTTTTGCAATGGCCGAGTCAATTAAGATGTGCCAGTGTAACATAGGAAAATATAAAATCAAACCTTTCTGACTGTTGAATCAAGAGCACAAACAGCTAATCATTCCTTAGAATAGACCAGTGCCTCAATTAACGAATCTCTTAAGTAGCGCTAAGAGAAATTTTTTGGTTTAATTAAAATGGCTCAAATAAGTTCTAAATTTATAATTACTAATGTTGTATATATTATTTGTATATAATAAAAAGGGGTAAACAAGGAGGATTCCTAAGGGTAAGAAGGAAGAAAAGATTCAGCCATCATTTGAATACAAACCTATATGAAACAGGGTTTTGGGCCAACTACCATGTGTGTTGGTGTATTTATTATTGACATTCTGCCATGAAAGAGTTGTGGGTTTGAATCCCGTTATGGGCATGCATGTTTAGTGTTGTGTGTTTCTAAATTTGTGTACTATCTATGTCATTCTTCCCTCCTGATGGCTGAGTAGGTTATGCCTGAAGGCCAATAAATGTGTAAAAAAAAAAAAGAAAGAAAGAATGGAGAGGAAAAAAAAAAACAACAAGCTTTTCAGGACACAAATAACATACATAAACATCTTAACCATATCATATCAAATTGACTCCAAGAAATTTGCCCAAATTACATCAATTATGCTATCTCCTCCTCACAATACCAGTAATGACAGCCAGTGTCGAATGCTTGTTTTCCAACTGAAACATACTAAAACACATGCTTGAAGTGTGATGAGTGAAAACTGTTTGCTATCATCTCCATTAAGAAAGAACTACTAAAACTACTACTAAACTACTAAAATCAATGAGAATAAATTCACTTTCAGTTTTTTATGATGCTATCATTGAGGAATTCATGACAAAGGAGCAGTGGTTAGAGTTAATATATAAATGAATTGGTAAGTTGCAAATATAGAGTTTTTCAGTTTCAGAGCAGTCATTTTGAACATGTAGGTATTTAAGTAATAGATGATGATGACGATGACGACGACGACGATGATGATGAGGATGAGGATGATGATGATAATATCAATAATAATAATAATAATAATAATAATAATAATAACAACAACAACAATGACGATATGTTCAATGTCCCCGTTCATGTGGTAGAAAGTAGAGTAATTGCGTAGTGCATGCCTTTCACTTGAGATCATGCTTTGCTAATGATTCTCAATATATACTATGTCAAACAACATTTGACTAAAGGGCACCTTTGTAGGCTCATGAACCAAACTACTGCGGAGTGAAATCACTCAACCTGACAGCTGCTACAAGTCTAAAGCAAGAGCCTCCAGTTGTGGCATTCAATTTAAACCTAACACTATACATTTGAGTTTCACACTCCTTGATAAACTCATCACAAATACTGCCTTATGTCTAACTCTCCTCCTCAAATTCACACAACTGCATACATCATATACATGCCAACACAACCAGAGTTTATTACTACTATAAGGTGAAACACAGCCAGAGCTTATATGAGCAGAAAATAAGCTTCACTTCTGAGATACACATGGACTGCATTACAGAGTTTAATGTGCATCTTACTTTGGATACCTACTAAATTTGGCTGAAAAATGTATGCGCTAGGTTTGAGTAAATGTGACATTTTAATAACAAATAAATTATTTATTTATCTCTTAACATTTGTGTGGCCTATTCCCATGGTTATGTGGTATCACTGTTGCCAGCAGAACTGGGGACTCAATGGTAAAGAATTTTTCTCATTTCAGGAAGCCTAGAACAAGGTGCGAGCAGCCTTGTGCAGTTCCTTGGGAACAAATGAACATTAATGGAAAGAGAAATAACATCTCTCCTCTTTTATGGAGAAATGATACTTTGCTGTGAGTGCTGTGAGATTTTATTTCCAGGCTGTTTTACGATACCAGAATTTATATCACCTATATACTTTTCACAATTAGGAACTATTGAAAAGAGAGGTATTTGCTCTCCCATAACTAAAATTGGAAGCAAATACACAATATTACAGGATTTTGGAACATTTATTCTTTAAAACAGTTGCAATAATTTTAATGCAAGCACACAGCTACTTTGCAATGAATTAGCAAATAGTAAATAGAAGTGATGTGATAACATCTGACACTAAACTATTTCTGCAGAAACACAGTTGTATTCATAAATGCAAGTCAGAGCATGTAGCTTTTAATTATTAGAATTGGTTTTGGAACCTGTTTCTCTCAACTTTAGTCAGTCCTTAACTGAAAATGGCAACAACAGCTCCTAAAATTAGTTTTAGTGATTACAAATTGAGTGAAGTTGAAAGTATGTATGGTTAGTATTAATACCTATTTAACTTCTGCATTTCAACTTAGCAGCTATTTTTCTTTACTATGGACCTTTCTTCTCAGCTTTTTCTGATTTTATACAAGACTGTTTCTTTAGTAACAGTATGTTTAAAATATTGGATTTATTATCTTCTTTTTTGTTAATATTGTTGATATTTCAGTAAATACTGATCTTCTGTATTGGGGAAAGCAATTAGTGGAGTGAGAGAGAAACTATATCATAATCTCCTTAGTTCTTAAAGAGTTAGCTGGTTTTTAGTTCTGTAGGGATATTAGAAAGAGCAGGAGAAGAAAAAAACATATTGAATTTAAGAATAAGCTTTGCTGCAAATGACAAATGTTAAACCTTTTTGTATGTAATCAGAAGAGGCAGTGAATAATTGCAAATAACTGTATTAGCATTTGAGGATGATGTGATGATCCAGTATTTACAGCTTTTTTTGCTGTTTTCTCAAGTTATGTTCATGAGGAAAATTTCATAATGTTTTTATGATGGCTTCTAATCCCTATCTCAGCTGTTTGCTTGTTTACAGGTCACACAGTTGACCCTCCTCTATTATCTGCAGTGCCTGACCATGGGTGATGTGATGTGTGTAAAAACAGCAGAGAAACAGCTTAAGGCCATTCAAAACAAATTATACCCTGAAATGTGTGCTTCATTTATGACAATCCTCTTAATAAGTGGACAAAATGTGACACACTTATGTTTTAAATGCATTGTTTTTTACTACATATCAAATTATTTGCACTTATTCACCCTCCCCCCTCTCCTGTGTAAGTACCTAAACAAGATGGTGGACATGGTAAAAGAGCATCTACATTGTACTCTTAAGCTATAATCAGTTTGGCAGAAGCAGGTGGAAACCCGTGGAAAGACAGGAAGAAGGACATGCAGAAAGCAGTAAGTAGACTGGAAGTTGTTTTGCTGAAATGAAAAATGCCTTAGATGAAAAGAAAACTGAAAAGACAAGTGATAAAACTGAGGTTAGCAAAGATGAAGTTACACATTAGCGAGAAGACAACAATCTTGTGGGACAAATGGCACCTTGAGTTAGTACCTACAGCTGTCTAGCAGAGTGGCACAGAACAAAGAGGATAATTAAGTGAATATAAGAAAAAAAACGACAATCACTTGCAAACCACACATGAATGCAGACATGAAAGGAAGGATTATAGAAAAAGTAAATATACAGATACAATCCATGTTAGAAAGCATACAGAGGTTGATAAAGGAGGAATTAAAAAAGGAAGTGCAGAAATCACTGTAATTACTGGAACCCAAAACAAATTAACAAAGTAGTACATCATGCCAACAAAATGAGGAAGAGGAGGAAAGAGAAAAATCCTAACCTGTTATAACCACAAATCAGTAACCTGACTACTTAGGTGTGCCTCACGACACCTTATGCAACAAGTCGATGGGTTTTTTCATTAGGACAGTGCCTATGTAATATACTGACCTCCTTGCTTACGCAAATTCAGAACTAATGGGAAAATAGAAGGGAAGAAAAACTCAAATTGAAGTAGCATATGGCACTAGGGAAGCGCAGGCAATAGCATCCTCATAGATGGTATTAGACATTTTAAATAAGATCTAAAAAATGCACAAGAAGAAGTAAGAAAACTGAAAATACAAACACATGAACATGAGACATATATATACAGATGTAAATGGACAAAACATTGCATGTGTCAGCAGTGTAAAAGCATTGAAATTAAGAATTTCCTCATACATCAACTCCGTAAACAGGTTTGAGGAGCTAAATGTAGAACTGATGCAAGCAGATGAAGCAAAAGGAAAACACAAAGAAAGAAACTAATTCTCATGGACAATTCCAAATGCTAGGAAGAAGACCCCAAAGAAAGAAGAACAAAAAAGGGAGGAAAGAAAGAAGAATGAAAAAGAGGAAAGTGTGGTGATATATGGTGACTCAATCATAAAAAATGTAAATCTGAACAGAAAAGATGTAAAGGTGATAAGAAAGTTTTTAGATGGGTCCAGGTGAAATATCTGCCGAACATAATACAAAGTGATAGTGAAAAGTCTAAAACAAAAGAGGTGCTGTTGCATGTGGGCAGAAACAACATTAAAAAAGGTAAAAGTCAAAATGAGGTTCTGGAGGAAGTTTACAACCCAATTTAGTGTACCAAAAAGTGTTTTCCAGAGGCAACAGTTCTGGTAAATAGCATAGCAATAAGAAGGGACTACACTAAAAAGTATATATGTGCTCTAAATGATGAAATAAAATGGGCATATAAAGTTGCTAGAGCAATTTATATAGAATCAAGTAGGTATATAGATGAAAGTTGTTTGGGAAGGGATGGTCTGCATTTAAATAGAAACGGTTTGCATGTGTTAAGCCAAATTATAAATATTTTAGTTAATTTATGCATGAAGCAGAGAAACTAGAAATACACAGAGATGATGGCAACAAAACAAATAAACATAAACAAAATTTTGAAAATGAAAAAAGTGAAATATGTACAGCAGAAAGAAGTAATTCAGTAAATATGCAGGAAACAACAAAGAAAAATTATAGAGTAACGAATGTGAGAAGTAAAAGCAGACAGGATCTAACATTCTATCATCAAAATATACAATAGATAAGCAATAAGAAAATACTTATAGAATTAAGCCATATGTTGTAACATTTACTGAACATCGTTTAAAAGCAGAAGGAATAATAGTAAGTAATTATGAGGGTTATTGTTTGGGGCATTTTGATGTAGACAAGAACACAATAGTGGAGGAATAGTGGTTTATGTGGACAAGTCAATAAAATTTAAAGAAATAGATTGTAGTACATGTTTAGCAGAAATGACAATGTGAACTAGCAGACATTGACAGTTTTTTGAAAAAACAAAGCATTGTAATAACAGGAGCATGTAGATCTCCAGCAACAAATGAAATAATTTACATAAAAAACACGGAAGACTTACTGATAACAATTCCTGAAAATCAAATCAAAATAGTTACGGGGTATCTAAACATTGATTTATAACTCCATGGCACGACAGCTCACAGGGAACCTTGGCCTACCACCCAGCCGCTGCGTCCCCCATCTCGGTCCACTACAGATGTCATGGATGGGGTGCAATATTGGAGGGTGAGACGTGGTCAGCGCCTCGAGTCCCCCCGACCGGTTAATGAGGTCCTCATGACCTGGATCCACTACTTCTCCATCAAGTAGCTCCTCAATTGGCCCCCCAGGGACCTTACGAGGCTGAGTGCACCCCGGGCCAGGTTTCCCAGCAGGGGAAAAATCCCCACGCTGGTACTGGGGATCGAACCCAGGTCTTCCGCTTGGTAAGCAGCTGCGCTACCATCATGCTAAGGAGATGATCAAACATTGATTTGCTAAAAGAAAATTCAGTAAAACTTAGATTAACAGAAACTTTGACCAGGATAAACTTAAAACCTGGTATAGACGAACCCACCAGGGTCACAAAACTAATAAAAACATATATAGATAATGTATTTACAAATCTAATGTAAAATAAATGGGAGTCTAAAATAATATACGCAGGAATAGATGATCATTTTGTCCAGTTGCTAAAAATAAATGTAAAAAAAGAGACTTTGCAAAACAGCTCTGAATATAAAAGCAAATGGATGAGGAATGTTTAAACAGATTAAGACATTACCTCACACAGGTAAGTTGGAAAGAGGTTTATGAAAGAAAATGTAAATAAAAAGTATGAGATTTTTAGTAGTATAATACAGAAAGACTTAAATACTTAAATGTCTTTAAAAGGTAAAAGTAAAGTCAGGATTAATAGATATTCAGTATGATAATTGGCTGACAAAATGGATACAAATTTAATGGGAGAAATTGAAATTTCTGAATTCCCTAAAACATGTAAATATGGGTGAAAGATCATTAAAATGTAGTGAAGATTATAACAGAATATTTAAATTAGTATGTAAATGCAAAGATGAGGTATAATTGGGAATTGACAATAAAGTCAGAAAATAAAAAAATAATATGGAACATGGTAAATAGTATGCACAAGTACAAATTAAATAAACAGTGGAAAAACATGAATATTAAAGAAAACAATAGAAAAATAAACAACCCAAAGGAAATGCGTATTAAGTTTAACAAATGTTTTACAAATATTATAAACTAAATAAAGACAAATGTGCAAAAAATTAACCAAAAAATATTAGCAACAAGTTTGGTGAAGTCAATGAGAACAATAGAAATAGCAGCAAAAAATATATTACAAGAAATCAATAAGCTTACGCCTGAAAAAGAATCAGTGGGATTAGATAAATTGTCAAATAAAACTATAAAAGAGATTAAAATTGAGATTGCTGATACAAATTACAAATACATCATTAAATCAAGGAACATTTCCATTTAAAAAAAGTAATTGTAAGGCCATTATTTAAGCAAAAAGGCAACAGAACAGACATAGAAAATTATAGACTAGTTACATTATGTTCTACTATTTAAAAATGATGGAAGGTGTATTCTTAACCAATTACAATACATTTTTACTACATAAAACATAATATTGAAATGGCAATTTGGATTCCAAAAGAAAAAATCAACAATCAATGCAATCAGTAAGGTAAATAATTACATAATCAAAGCCTTAAATAAATAGGAGAAGGTAATAGCTATCTTTTGGACTTATCAAAAGCATTTGACTGTACTAATATAGAGATACTGGTAAGCAAATTAAAAAAAATATGGGGTCTGGGGATTGGCATAAAAATGGATCAGTTCATATCTTAAATGAATGTCGAAATAAATCATAGAAGTACTGGTATTTTAATAAAAAGTAACTCAAATTTCTAAATGGTTAGGCAAGGAGTACTGCAAGGCTTGAAATTAGGTCCATACTTATTTCTAATATATGTCAGTGACATTTTTGAATTGGTACAAAGAAATGAAAATGTATCTATTGGATATGCAGTAAAAATTAAAGGTAAGTCAGCTGCTGAGGTAGAATTAAAAGTAAATTAATTAATGGAAAAAATAAAACAATACTACTTTAACTTGGACATGAAATTAAATAGTAAAAAACAGCCTGGATACATTTTGGACTAAAAAATTGTAGTTTAAATAGTATACAATTGGAAATAGATGGAGAAAAAATATCAGAGATCCAACACACAAATTTGTTAGGTGTTATAATAGAAAAACAGTTAAATTGGAAGGCATATATAACACATATAGAAAAGGAGATATATACTGGCATATATAAGTGTCCCAAAATTAGACCGACAAACTTTGGGAGCTGATAGATAATATCATTTTAAGCACTTTTTCTTAAGGAAAGTTTTTTGTTGCGGTGCTTCGTTTAAGTGCTAGACAAGTTATTACTGCCTCCCACCCAGTTTAAGTATTTACAGCAAAATCAACGATGCAAATTAGTATTGCATTTATCTTAGTAAGGCATATAATCTTAATCCAGGAAACAAACACAGAACACATAAGCAAATCACAAACATTTCATTGTTTACAGTTAATCACAGCTTTACTATTCAAAGTAAATGTTGGAACATACGCCCATTATGATTAACACAAAGAGTGCATCGGCATACCATATTCTGCCATACTCTTTCAAAGACACCAGCCATTTCTCCGATTTCGCCTGCTGTGCATGCCACAAGGTCCTCTTCAGATTTAACAGGTGTTTCATACACTATAGTCTTCATGTGCCCCAAAAAAAGAAGTCAAGTGGAGTAAGGTCAGGGGAGGCAATGGGTCCACCTCTGCCTATCCAGTGATTGCCCTATGTAGCCATAAGATGACGACGTTCTTCAGCACTAAGTGAGCTGGTGCCCCATCATGTTAAAACCATATGTCCTGTCTTATATGATGGGGAACTGTTTCCATTAGATCAGGCAAAACTTGTTGCAGAAATATTAAGTAATTGTAAGCATTGGATCGGGCTGGCAAAATGTATGGTCCTACCAAGAAGTTTATGCACAATACTGGCCCACACATTAACACCAAATCTCAGTTGATGTGACCTCTGAAATGTAGCATGGGAATTTGAAATGTGAATTCTGACACATATAATAACTGCTCACAGGTGAAAATTGCTTCATCTGTGAACATGACATGGGATGCAAACAGTACATCATTTTCAATTTTGTCCAGATACCACTGACAAAATTGCTGTTGCAGAGGATAGTCCTCAGGCCTCATTGTGTGGACCTTTTCAAGGTGAAAAGGGTGCAACATTTCCTACAGAATTCTTCCCCACAGTGTTACGACTTAGGTACAACTGTCGAGTGTTGGTGTGAGTACTAACTGCAGGATTGTTCTCAATATACCGCAGCACATCTGCCTCATTCTCAGGAGTCCATACAGAACTGGCTGTCCTTGACCTTCTGCTCATCTATCCAAGGGTCCTCTTTCATGTAGTCTACTTTCAATGCTGGCAAATGTAGTGTGATGAGAAACTCTTCGGTTTTGGAACTGTTCTTGGTAAAGCCTTACAGCTGCACGACCTGAACCAGCTTTTCCATACACAAACAGCATGTCTGTCATTTCATTTCACGTGTAGCTTTCCATGTTGTAAATAAACTAGTATGCAGTATGCATTCCATCAAACTAATGCACAATGTCAAAGATACCCAACAATGAGTTCAGGAACTAAACATATGCTAAACAAATTGGAGCATCTTTGTTTTGTTTCTTAGGGTTTTTTTCCTTTAAAAAATACATGCAAATTGAAATGTCTTTATTTTGTTTCTTTTCTTTGTTTCTTTACAAGATACATACAAATTGAAGCACCTTTGTTTTGTTTCTTTCTTGTGTTTCCTTTAAAAGATACGTATTTAAAATTTACGTATCTAAACCAGCTGGGTGGGAGGCAGTAATGACATTAACTCTTCTAGTGCTTAAACGAAGCACTGCAGCAAAAACCTTTCCTTAACAAAAAGTGTTTAAAATAATGTCATCTGTCAGCTCCCAAAGTTTGTTGGTCTAATTTTGGGACACCTGTATATAATGAGACAGGTAAAGAACACCATAGATGATGGAACACTTAAACAGGTATACTTTGCTTATATACACTCACACATAAAATATGGGATAATATTGTGGGGAAATATTTCAGCAAAAGAAGTTGAAAAGATTTTTAATTTGCTAAAGAAAGCAATTAAAATAAAGGCAATGTAAATAGTAGACACATGTGCAGATTAATGTTCAAACAATTTGGTATACTGACTTCTCCTTGCATATATATAAAAAACTATAAAACATGTTTTACAAGAAAATGAACCAAAAATTATGTTATACACACATAATTTAAGAAACAATCATGATTATTTCAGATTGGCAATTAGTGTCACATTAAGCAGAAGTTGTACAAAAAATATGGAAAAGAACTTTATAACAAGCTACCTGAAGAAATAAAACTGTTAAAATATATTGATTTAATTATGAAAACAGTGAAGAGGTACTTAATGACAATATGCATTTTATACTCTGGAGGAATTTAAGTATGGGCATTAAATTAAGAAATGCTTACATGGATGTAAAATAAATTAAAAGAATTGTAAAAAAAGGATTTGTATCAGAACATTTTGTGAAGAAAAAGAGTGAATATTATAAACATATTCTTTTAGTAAGAAAAGTAATTATTAAGTAATGTAGGTGTTTAATGGTTATAAGAAATGTGTTTGTAAATGACCATTGCTATACAGGCAATTAGTGTATTTTGAACTTAAGATCTATTCTATGTAGCTGGAACATGTGGATAAATAAACACGGTAGTCTATTGTATTTTTTGGGTATCTGAAAGTGCATTTCACTTGTTTCCAGTCTTGAATTGTATGATTTTCTACAGCTCAAGCTACTTTGTTCACTGCAAAAGCAATGTTAGGATGTGAAGCTGTAGGAAATACAGAAGACAACCTACTGCCTCGCGATAAGGAATCTTGTTTGTGATCTTCTCTCTGACATCACTTTCTCATGTTCATTTGGAGTAGAGACTCCATTTGACTTGTCCATTCCAAATTTCTTTAGGATTTTCCTTGTAAGGTGTTTTGATTTATTGATATAGATCCATTTTTATTCTTCTGTATATTCATGCTCAGGAAATTGCCAAGAGATCCCTTTATTGTACAAAATTTCTGTTGTAGCATTTTTAGGAACTCTTCAATTTCTGTTCTATTGCTTCCCACTATTAGACCATCATTTATGTGGATAGCAACAAATAAGCATTTTTCAAATCTCCTGTGATAGAAAAGACACAGATCAGCTCACTGTTTTAAATCCTCCTTCACTCATAAATTCCTTGAAACATTTGCTTCATCAGTGATGTCTGTTTGAGACCATACAGAGTCCTCTTAAAATAGACATACTCGTCCATCTTCAAACCCTGCTGGCCGTGCCATGTACTACACATCATCTACAAGTGTGCTATTTAGGAAAGCTATTTTGATGTCAGATTGATTGAGCTCCAGATTTTCTGCAGTAGCCACTGCTAACACGATCTGAATGGTATCGTAACATATGACAGGACTGAATGTTTCTTCATAATCAATTCCTTGTTTTTGTACTTAGCTATACAAAGTCAAGCCTTGAAACAGACTTTTCCTTTCTTTGCAGTTTTCTAATAAACAATCCATAAATTTTTCAAGACTTTTACACCTTCCAGATGTTTAATTAATTCCCAGGTACTCCTTCAAAGACTCCAATTTTTTATTAGTTGCTTTGAGCCAGTGATCTTTATTTTCAGACTGCATTACTTCAGCATTTAAACTCAGATCCTTTTCTTCAGATGGTCTGGCCAACTCTATTTCTATATTTCATTTCTTTTTCTTTTTTCTTTTTTTAATCTTTTCTATTACTTTATCTTCTTCCTGTTTGTCAAATGACTTTTCACTTCCCCTGAAGCTAGACACTGAGTGAAATTCTTCTTTTCCTAAGCCTATTGCCCTCTTGTCTTGTTTTATATATGGAGATTGGTGCACACTGGTGCACAGATTGCAGGAAACTTCTAGCTTGAATTTTACATCATGGTTTAAAATAGACTTTCTCTGAGATGGAATCCAGATCCTGAATCCATCCCTGTCATTCATATACCCAAACATTATGATGACCACATTGTCATCAAACTTCAAGTGGAAATTTTTGTTCACATATATGTAGCATTCAGTTCCAAAAATCTTCAGATGAGTTACCATTTCTCACAAGGCAATTTGTTTTCAACAGATGACTTCCTAGTAGGTTTGGGTTGAGCGATTCATTTTCATTAACCAATTCATACAATTTGTTATGCAATATGAGTTGATTCATATGCTTCATTCATGATTCATTAATCGTCACTATGCCTTCTATGTGTTTAACTTAAGCTATCTCGTTCATTATACATGGATATGATGGTTTTATGGTAGCTCCTTTAACATAAAAACAGTAATTTATGTAAAACCGTCCTACTCTTTTCCATCTATTGCAAAGTATTTGTTAAACTTTCCTCCATTATTAAAACAAACAAACAAACAACAACAAAAAGTTTGTTTAAGTCTAAAATTGACACCTAAACTTCAACTGCATGTCGGTATTTGTAATTATTATCATCAGTATTGTGGTTGCATGCCAGTAAGTCATGTAATTTTAATAAATACATTATTAGAAGGCAACACTAATACCTAGAATAATAATTATTTTTTTCAGGAGTATTTAAGATAATTTTAATGCATTAAAATAGTAGTTCCTATACCTATTAGATCATAATTGCTTTATTTGTCATACAATTTTGTTTCTGAAGTTATATATCTTGCTGATGTAGTGACGATTTAGCTGTGCATATATTATATTTTGGATACTGCAAAAAATATAAATAAAACAGTTATAAATTCTGCGCTTGCTTTCATGTGTACAATAACTCATCCCTCAACAACATAAAGATGCTTATGGTGGCATCGGCAGTGTTCGTTTTCTTATGTATATTGTATATTCTATTTTATATTTTTTATATTCTTATGTTTAGCCTCATGGCCTCAGCACTATTTATTTTCTCACAATAAAATGAATGGTTATAAATACCTGTACACATTGTCTTGCACATTAGGCAGTTTTGTCGAAGCTCAACTTGGTACTTTGAAAGGTGGAAGCAAAAGAAAAACAAACCCCGATACCCGATTACAACTCTTCAAATCTGTGATTCTTTTTCAACAACATTACCTGCTATGGTTGACACAATTCATGCTATTCTTTTCGACTCATATGATTCATTTCGATTCTTGCAATTCTTTTTGAACAATAATTCATGTTGAGACTTGCACAATTCTTGTGATTCTCTTTGAACTACGATTTGTGCAAAGATTGACACGATTCATATGATTCTTTCCTTGTAGTCATTCATATGAATGATTCTTTCTGAATTGCCTAATGTCTACTTCCTAGTGTGATTCAAAAGATGGGCAACAATATTAATTGTATTTAGAATAGATGAAGAGCACTCCACAATGGTGCAACTTTCCCTCTCTGCAACATCATTTTGCTGTATAGGGTGGAGTAAGGCAATGCTCTAGGACTCCTTTTGCCAGTGATTCAGAAACTTTTTTGCTGTCAAACTCTTTTCCTCCATCGCACCTAAGTTGTTTGATAACATGGCTGTTCATTTTAGCTACAATCAGGAACTGCTCCATAACAGTGTAGAATAATGGTACAGATCACAAAATTGCCCCTAAAAATTGTTTCACACATTAAACATTTTTCAGGAAATTCACATACCATCTGAGAGCACATTATAAATGCAGTATAAAGCTATTTTTAATATCCCCAAAGATTGAATTTCATGCTAAAAGCTCCTGGAATTTACCAAATAAGCTGTTAAAATGGTACAACAGACCCCTACATAAGCATGCCAACAAGGAGAAAGCAGGAGAGGAAGCGGGAGAGGGAGAGGGGAGGGGGAGGGGGAGGGAGAGGGAGAGGATAGAGGGGGACAGGATAGAGATGGGAGGGAGAGAGAGATTTTACCTATCAGGAAAAGCCACCAAACTTCGAACATTAAAGATACTTTGCAGGATATTAATTCAACAATGCATCCATAGTGAATACCATCTGATGAGTGCAAATATGTTCTCAAAATATGCTTTTAAGTTTCACAAAGTTAGCAAAGTTAATGTTTCCAAATTCCAATTAATTTCTAGATTACAGAAAGTATCTTAACCAAGCTACCTGTTCTGACTGGGAATGAAACCACTGATCTAACAAATGGCTAACAGATATGCTACCACTTTTACCAAAAAGGTAGACCACACAGTATCTTATAAGGAGTAACATACTTAAGTACATAAAACCGTACTCTTACAACTCCAGTAAGACTAATACTGTTTATATCACCAATACCATTGTTTACTTTTAACTGAAAAACTCACTAATACACAATAAGGCACTATCTTTCATCCTCTTTCTTCTGAAATATACATACTGTATGAATTTGTAAACGTTGAGTAACTTATCCTGGCTATTTATTAAAGTACACTTGCACATGCTTTACAGTCCTTTTGCCTAGCCCAAACAATCAGACTTGATTTTGCTGTTGGTGTGAAAAAAGCACTGCATCATGGATAGAAGGGAATACCTGTGCATCTGGGAAGTCTTCAAAGAAATCACAGTGCATCAGTTTTTCATATACTGAAACTGAAACAAAAATACATCATATTTTTAGACATTTATTTACACATCTAAAATCATAGATATAAATGGATTTATTTTCTGGAAGTAATAAGTAACAAATAATGACCGAAGAAATGGGACTGTTATCAAATAAATTATGCATATAAGTACAAATAATAACCGACATCTTATGCTTTATTTGAGAATGAAATTGAATGAATGTTCAAAGCTGTGAATGTGATGAAAAGCACTACTTTAAACCTTCTAAAGTCCTGGAAGTTCTTCTTGTCACAATTTTTACAAACAGTGCTTCCATTGTCCAAACACACAAGAGCGAGAAGAACAGAAAAATTTCAACAAGAACTTCTTGTTGCTTGTGTATCACATTTTAAAGCTTCCCTGTTTTGGTCCAAAGACCATAACTTGTTAATATAATCATTTAGGCACATTCTTGTATCCTTTCAAGAGAGATGAAATATTTTGCACAGAAAGTTAGAATGTAGCATTGTTGTTATCAGACATAAAAATGGTATAATATAAACCCACTGCCATTCATTCACTCTTAACCAAATTGTAAACAAGCTGGGTAAAATCACACTGCAGCTACACTAGGTGAAAGTCACCGAGGCAGTAATGATATGCACACAACCATTAACGATGGAACCATCCTTGACTACCACTGTATACAGACTGAATAATAGCATACTTTGAAGCAGGGTTGCAAACTTATCACAGTAACCAACCCCTTTATTGCTTCTACTATAAAGGACCAGACCTCATAATAGAGAAAACCCTTTAGGCGGAGACGGCAACTATTATTCCTGGTGGGTTATCCATTTAATTTGTACAAGGAGTAAATGAAAATACTTGTGCAACCCCAAGTTGTCATGCCATCTGTACCTATGGGTTTTCTCTTCCTCCTCTTTCTCTTTTTCTACTTTTTAGTAATGTTTAATGCCTGTTCTTACTATAAATGCCACCACAGACAGGACACTGGTGATACTTGAAATTAAGAGATGACTGAGAAAGGAAATTTGGGAAGCCAACATTCCAAGCCAAAGGCTACCTCCCTGTCATATGCCAGTTACAGAGAATGAAGAAAACCTGGAAAAAATCTCAGTTATAAAGGATGCTTTGGTGGAATTTGAACCACAGACCTTTTGACTAGAAATCCATCCCTGAACAACCTTGGTTATCTATATTAGTGTTCTGATACTATGTTCAACAAATGGAGCCTCAGGTGTACCTGGCAATCTCTCTTAGTACGTAACTTGGCATCAGAAATTGAGGCTCCTCTGGTATCGACCTATACTTTCACAGTATTCGTGGGAATATCTAGTCTACACACTCAGGTGGAAGACAGACTTGTTGTGCAAGATACCTTGGAAACCAAGGCATTGGAATCAAAACCAATGTAAACAAACCTAGCTACAACAATGGAAGTGAAGACTCCAGAAACTGCAGTTGTAGAGATAGTTGAGCAACTAAATCTGATGAAGATTAAGGACTTATCCTATAAGAAACAAAGGCTTATGGAAGAAATAAAGACTACGGGGAGTACAATATCCTAGCAAGACAGAATCATGGACATCCATCATCAAAGGAGTCTTGGCCTTTAAAATGGCAGTGATTTAGCAGGGATATCCATTTGTCCAAATAACCTAAACGATTGGGGAAGGTAGATGATCAACATTCAGAAGAGTATCTGAATAAATCTATATTTATCTGTGGAGGAGGAGTGGAGACAACTGAACAGCTGATGGAAATGGTACCTAAGATATCCCCTAGGGAGGACTGAAAACATAGCAGATGAGCTCCTAAAGATTGGAAAGATATCTATACGGAAACCAAACGTATTGGAAGTTGTTCCTCCATAGACTTCTGTAATTAGATTCAGAGTCAAAATCCAATGATCACAATAAAGGAATGGAGAACAATCAACAGCGAAGGGGAGGAGAGGGGCCAGAAAACTGAGTTGTCCCTGAAAAAGCTGAAAACCTTGGGTTTTTGCAGTTTAGCATCAGGATCAGCAACTTGGATCTGAAAGTGTTGTAGATAAACCTATAACACAGGAAAAGAGGATCAACTGCTGAAGTAGTGGGTTTAGTAGTATGATAGAGAAACTATGTAATTAGGGGAGGAGTATCAGAATTAGGAGGTAAGTTAACTTAGCCAAAGAAAAGAAGTCCCAAATTTGTGTATGTGTTAGCAATCGTATTTCATTCGTACCAGTGGAAAATTTCTGTTAAAGGGTTTTTGGGACTATTTGGCTGAAACAGCATAAGGAAGTGAGTACCACATAGTTGGAGGCTTCCACACACTTTCTCTTTGAGGACAGTTTTCCACCTCTGCAAGGGGCCGCACTGTGGCCAAGTGGTCAGACCATTCGCCTCTCATTTAGATGGTCTGGGTTCGATCCCAAGCGACTGCATGTGAGATTTGTGGTGGACAAAGTGATGCAGGGGCGGGTTTTCTCCAGGTTCACTCATTTCCCCGACCTTCACATTCCACTATCATCAGGGTCATCACCTGTGGTGTCATAGCAGTAAAAGTGGGCATTAAACCATTATAAAAAAAAATCTGCAAGGGCTGAGGAAACTGATTGGCAGCCCTCAACAGCTGAATGAACTACTGGTTGAATGCAATGAGAATACCCACAACTTATTGCAAGGCTACCTTCTGTAATGTGAGGTCATGTAAAATGGCTTGTGTTATGGAAACCTACTCTTTCAAATCACATGTATATGTATCAGGTTTGAGATAGGAGAAAAGCAGACCAAAGTCTATTTGGATTCTTAGGAAAACAAACTGGGATGCATTTAGGACACATCTCAACCAATATGTGGATAGGTTAACGAGTTCAATTTTATTAGAAATTTTATGGATATAGAGAATGCAGCTCGCCAACTTGGAATAGCAGTCATCACCTCATATCTAGAAGTATATTCATCATAAGGAAAGCCACCAATAGGAATGTGTTCTGGTAAACCAATGCTCTGGAAATGCAGGGAAAACTGTTAAGATGATTGTGTAGTAAAGCAGAAAGGCAGCAGTTGGTTGAGTATCAGATGCCCGGAGTGAACATTATGAGACAATTAAGAATGCAAAATTGAAATCCTGGGAGGTATTTTGTGATGGGATGGAGAAGACACACACTTAAAGGTTGTCACTAAGGTTTCAATCAATCCAGATGACACTTAAAATGAGAATGAGAAGTATACTAGAAGATGAAGGATTTACTGAAAGCTCCTTGATACTCGTTTCCTACAATGCATTGTAGTGGAGAAAAGGCACCTGTCAAAGAGATGTCTTTTGACACCTAAGCAGGAAGTTTGGGAAATATCCAGGTGGTGTGTTGACTTCCAGGAATATAGTTAAATAAGTTGATGGGTCCTGAGGGAATATTTTCAACTTTACTACAGGTGGGGAATGAGCCAACCTAACATCTGTGCAGGTTCTTTGCAGCAAATTTGTCCTCAGGTCATGTACAGTCAAGTGCAAAGAAACTACCAATATAATCAGCTGTGTGTTAAGTTGGCAGTTCCTCCCAAACTAATAGCTCCATCCCACCCCTTACCTGGCAATTAATTGGTTTCCTTTGCATAGCCTTTTACTGCAATGGGAGATATCACCAGAATCTAGGATCCATGGCAGTTTTATGGTCAATTCAGTTTTATTAATTGTTCTTCTTTAGCCTGGAAAGGTAGAATTAGTGTAAAAAAGCTTTTAAGTTGATCTGGGGACTGTTAGATCAATAGAAGTTGAGCATAATTAGAGTCACTTGGAGAATTTCATGATGTGTTAACATGGCAATCATAGCTCAGATGGCAGAGCAGTGGCACGAGAAACTGAAGATTGGCGATTCAAATTATGACCATGGGATTAAGCTTTTTTTCTTTTGTTCCATAATTCCAAATTAATATAAATTTCATTATCAGAATTTTGCTGAAAGATTAACACAAAAAAAAGTTGACAACTCCTTTCGGGTAATGCAAAAATATGTTTATTGCTTTTATAAAATACTTTTTCATTGTTGTTTATAATTCAATTCTTTACCATACTGTTTTACTTTTGTTTGTAAAACCAAGTTAGTCCATTAACCCTGTTTTTGATTTCTTCAACCAATTTGATGCTGTTCTTTGAGATATTCTACATAGCTCTACAGCCCTCATGGCATTATAACCTTATTGAATAAGAACATTAATTTTCTGTTTGTTGTCCATGTTATTTCTTTCAAATTATACAACAAACAGGACAATCTTTACAAGGTAATTTCATCCAACCATTCCATGATATTTGTCTTATCCCCCCTCCCTCCCTTTTCTTTGTTCCTGGACCAGAAACTGACTTCTGTTCATTGGTTAGGAATTGAGCGTCAGGATTTGAAAATAAAATAATAGGAGACAGTCATATCTGAAAAGTACTTTCCAGGTACTCCGGTAAAATGCTTCTGTTCCCCCTTTTGCTGCTCACTTTGTGCAAACCAATATGAGGTTAGCACAACCAGGTAGCTGTGAAACACATTTTATAAGAGAATTCTTTTGAAGGGCAGTGAAAATGGTGTTCATTCCAAAACATTGGAAAATCAATCATATTATCATAGCTCAAGATTTAAGACTAGTTAAACTAATTTCTTTTCTGTTAAAGATATTGGAAAAAGCTAGTTGATATGCACAATAAGGAAGACAAGATTAATGGTGATGCCACTGCATGGATCAACATGCCTATCAAACAGGAACATTATGCAAAACAGCCCTTCAGCATCTGATTGGAAAGATAGATAGAGCATTAGACTTTCAAGAAATATTCTGAGATTAAACATTAAAAAATAGAACCACCATATGCAGTGAAGTTTTCTTCATTCTGAAATTAGAGTTTAGAGGTTTTTCCCCTACCTATAGATGGCAGCAGAATCAAACTCATTCAGGAGAAGAAAGAACAAGCTTCAGTCAACTAACTGCTGTTAACGAGGGCAAATGCCTTAAAAAATGTTCTAGATTTAGTAACTTAATAAGTGAAAGTTCGTATAAAAACAGTATGACTCATTCTAAATTCAATATTCTTATATATTGATGAAGTTTTCAGAAAACCTTGCAAGCTATGCACAGGGCTGGCAAATTTGTATAAATGGATCAACACCACAGAATTGAAGTTATCATCCTGATAAAAGAATGATTGTGAATACTGCAAGAGGTTTTCATAAGAGAGTATGCTGACACCATTGCTGTAGAAATTATTGGAGAATGACTTCATTGAGGTTTTGAACACTTAACAGGTTTTATTGTCAAGGATATAACTCAGTTATCATAATTATGTAAAATATAAAATACACTATTAGAACAATGATGCAATCTGCCTTAAATATGGTGCCACAAAAAGATATTGAAGTCAATCCCAAGAAGACTACTGTGGTACCATTTTCAAAGAATGCATTCAAGAAACATACTAGAAGTTTAAACTATTTGATAAAATCCTGCTTGCAAAAGGGGAAGCAATGTATCTAGCACCAACACACAAGTTTAAACTGACTAGGATCCTTTGTCTTAAGATGACATGCATGAATGCCAAATTTGCACTAGGGTACCAAAAGAGCTTGTGGCAGAAATGGAGTTTAAGTTCCAGGAGCATCCACTGGATCTATACTGTCACACTGAGATCCAAGTTAATTATGAATCACTCATATGATGAAAGAAGAGTGTGCAAGTTAGGATTACTGAGGAGCTAGAGAAAGTGCAGAGATGAGCCTGACTAGTTTAAATGGAGGTGGTAAGAGCACACCCACAAACAGGATGGAAAATGTGTTTAGCATGCCTCCATTGCACATGTGAATCAACACTGAGACATTGGTTGGAGCATACTATAGTTTAAAAGACTGGTGACAACTGGAAACTTGTGGAATATCTGGAACACATACCAGAATTCAGTACATGTATGGATAAACCCAATTGTATAAATGTCAGTAGACTTCATGAGGCCTTAACTTTGCTTTAATAAATCCTTTAATGTTTGATTTGAAAGTAAGGAGTAGAAGGCTAATCATCAACATGAATCAGGAGTCATTTTACAGGCAGCTCAAAAACAAAAGAGGGGACAAGAGCTGGTATACAGGAAAGACATCCTAAGCTGGAGAAGTGGCATCCTTTGTGAGCTTTGACCACAGCATTCCAGGCTGAAATATGTGCAGTGGGCCTGTGTGGACACAAGTGTGGACAGGTGCTGCAGAAATTGTGACATCTGGGGATACTCGGACAACCAGGCAGCACTCAGGGCACTATCTGCATCCTTCACAAGATTAAATATCATCAGGGAGAGCCAAGAAGCCCTAGTAAAGCTGTGGGAACTGGGAAGGGATCTTCCTGTTTGTTTACTCCAGTAAACAAACAGGAATAAAAATGCAGAAATTCTGGCCAAAATGAGTGCATAGACCCCATTTATAGGTCCAGAACTTTGTGGGAATTTCCAAACTAAGGGTAAAAATATATTTATTAGACTAATTAAAGGACATCAAAGATTACTGGAACAACATTGAGAAATAGAGACATGGAAAGCTACTGAGGCTACAACCAAACCTGAAAAGTACTGTAGTCCTCAAATGAAATAGGCAGCAGCTGGGACTAATGATGGGTCTAATGACTGCACATGGGAATTTTAAAAGCACTGGTAGATAATGGGAGTCACAGAAAATCACACACACAGGACGTGTTTTAGCAGATGTGAGATGTAGAGGATTTAATATTCCAATGTGAAACAAATAATAAATAAAATAAATTTGATACTGTAGACCCAAAGTGGCTTTATCTAGTAATAATTTCCTAAACCTCCCTTTGGTTTAATTTGTAATGCTCCTTTTAACTTATGTGGTCATATAATGGACTTTGCCTTGAGAAACAGTTTATGCTATAATGTTTTGAACTGTAAGTTTGTTAAAGTTTGTTTTATTACTTTTTATATTATACAATTCACATTCACTTCACATTCATACTTCCAGACTCTCTGGGACATAGGGAATAAAGACAGTTCATTATTGATGGCAATGGGAACCTAAGAAATACAACTGATACATTAAACAATAAGCAGTATAGAGTGTATAGCCAATAATATAATGAACTACACATCATAATGTGCAATGGTGTAGTCGCAATAAGCTACATAATGTCAAACAGTGGAATTGTACAATCTCGAGTATAACCTAAAGCTTGGATGCCGATCGCCTAAGTGTCTTGTGGCAACACTGTGATGCACATATGGCTAGGGTCAACAGCAAGAGGACAGCTTCCCCTAAGATGTGTGTTGCAGTGTTCTGGAGCCAGCTCCCAGACGTAAGGTTTGAGAGACATTTCTGGAACCCAGTATTGGGTAGACGTATGTTATGCGAAGCGACGTGGGATCTTAGTGATGTGTCCAGTAATCACTATAGCCCTAGTGTAATAATAATTTCACAAATTGTAATATGTTCTCCAAGGCACTCAATTCATTCAAATTAGGAACTTTGTTAATAAGCAAGAAATTTATATTGACTTTTGTTATACGTTTTGTGGCGTGCTTTTTAGATTTCTTTCTTTTTGCTTTAATGTGCAGTGCTGCAAGCGCTGGGATGAAAATCCATTAAATGCAATAAACAGATATAATAAAAGGTACATCCATGTGGTGTTTTTGTAATATCCCACTCCCTGAATTACAGAAGAATGTTCATTGCTCGCGAGGGCCACAACCAAAGAAATATGATATTAATTAATAAGTAAAGTTTACTATTTGAAACCAACTGTAGGACTACTTCAGATGATTCCAGTTTAAGAAAACCTCAGCACTCCAGACAGGAATAGAACTTGGGCGCTCTAGATTGAGAGTTGCTGTCACTTGAACAGAGAGGCAGTCTCCTAAAAATGATTGAAGAATAAGGAGGCAATTATTAGAGAAACAGAGAGAAAATCATAGAGTAAACAGGTTTTGATGTGAGCTGTATGGGGAATGTATAGTTTTCTCCATAACATGATGGCTCTCAAACAGGACCACTCCCCCCTGCGTCTGGGAATAAGCATTAGCAAACAAAAGACGTCCCTGTACTAGGGGCGAGAGGCAACATAGTAAAATCTGTTTCTTGGAGACACTGAAGACTCTGCTTGCAAGTCGAGATTCACACTTCAGTTAAGAGACCAGTAAGTGGAAGACTTGGCAACTGTGAGGGTTGGTTTCCAGACAGGCATCTCCTAATCCCAAACTTTAAAGTTACATTGCCTTTGACAGAGGGTCATCAGGTTCTGAAAAATACTGTAACTCCCATATACATATGCCTAATATGTGCTTGCCTAATAAAAATCAAATTTAATCTAATCTACCAAACCAAACTTCCTGCAGTTGAAATTTCACTCACAATCATTAAGAATTCATTCAAATATTTTATAACTTGTGATATCATTTTAACTTCTGAGCATTCCTCCTAACAGAAAAAAAAAAAATTAATGTTGTAACTTCTAGTCAGATTATGTGCAAAATGACTCCAGCATGTGCTATTGAATTATGTGATACAACAGAAATGCTGTAAATTTTTACCTTTGCTGCCTGTACTATGCAAATAGTATAGGTGGATAAGGTATTTTATTTCATCCAAAAATTCAATGTTGAGATTTTACCAGAAATAATTATTTTGAGGTCCCCTGAATCCAAAAAATAATTTTTAGAGAAAGGTCTATATGTATGGGGGAGGGGCAGCAGAGCTAAAAAAAAAACAATAAAAAAAAAACTGTTAAATACCAAGATTGGTATTCAAGTGTAATATCTTCCAAGGATGCAACACAAAGATTTTCAAAAAAATCCCCCCCACCTTAAACTACCCTTCATGTGGAAATTTTTTTTTTTCTCTCTCTCAGAAGTGGCTCTTTAATGGTTTGGATTAAAATACTCTATACTAAAGTTATTTACCTGACAAATAAAACATATATCTAGAACTTGCTGGGAATAGCCTCTGAAGACCTTTTCATTCTAGATGAATTTTGCATTAACTAGTAAACCGTAAGAGATATACAAAAATTTAGTATACAAAAAATATAGATCTCATTTCACACATAATTTGCAAATACTTTTTTTTTTTAGTTAAATGTTTCCGAGATATTCCTTGCTATTGGTTTTAATTTTAAGCTCCTTAAAATTTTTCTCAAATGGGAGGCTATCTTTCATTTAATCTCTCTTTTGTTATACTTTTGGCCATGCAAAGCGAACCAAATTTCAATTGTTTAACATAGCAAATGGCTTTTCAAAGGATACAAACTATCACTTCAGCCTAGTGTATTACCTTATTTCCCTTCTAGGTACTTAGAAGGAACTAATACAACTATTTCTGCTAACATTTATCTCAATTACTATGATGTAGACAGAGGATAATCTAGTGTAACAATAGCTTGTAGAGAACGTCAAATGAATGGAACACGTGTTTTTTTAACTTTATTTTCCTGTTTAAGTGCCCAGTTTTGAAAAATTTATCATTTCCTTTTTTGTATAAATTATAATTTATGCTGAAGTTAGTAATTACAACCAAGCCTCTCCTCCTGCACCCTTTGGCTAGCATACAATCAGCATTAATTATGATATGCTAAGGATTGAGTTACTAATACTGTATATCACATAACTTTTATTTGTTGAAGAAAAATAAAGTAAATTACTCTTAGTATCTTCTGTTAAATTTTTAAATATAATAATTTAATTTTCTTTAATTGTATTTATTTACAGCATTGTATAAAACATAAATTTTGGTCTTGTTCATTTTTATTCAGTTTTAGGCAAACAAATCGCTAATCAGTTTTTCTACCTTTAATTAATAACCATCTACTCTGCATATTTTGGTTTTTAGTTAAGTGTGTACATATAAAACTTCAAGCTAAAACCTTTGTTTTCTTTATTTCCTTTTATTGAAATTAAAACAAGTGTATTTCTTAGTTCCTTTTTATCAAACTATTTCCTCTGTTAATTCATTGCCATCTTCTTTTCTAACTGCATTTTTCACAGTGGGGTAACTCTTAACTTTTCCCTTCAACATGCATGAATTCACTTATCCACCTCCAGAAAAATGACATATTTAACAAATATCTCCTTTTTAAATCATTCTTATACAAATCTATAAAATATAGAAGATTTCTCAAACCTCTACATTGTGGTTCTTGGATATCTTTCTCTGCTTTAAGGGATGACGTGAATACCCTTTCCACCCTGCATTAATAACTTTAACTTTAAAAACTTCATTTAGTTTATAACAACTAATAAGGTACTTCTACAGTAATTAATATTTACCTGAACAATTTGCTAAACAAAATAATATCTCTTTCTTCTTTAGGTCTTTATAAAAAACTGTTAGCATTTTTACTGCAGCTGGATCAATGAAGCATACAGACATCATATCAACTATCAAACATATCAACTGAAATCAAACAGAAAACAAAATTATATTTTAAGTCAAGAAACATAGTAATTTTACTAATAGTTTACTTGCATTCTTCACTGCAGTGGGCTAAAAAGCCAATTCTAATGGTAACAATAATGCTAGTTTACTTTTGGTTCCCACTACTTCACTTTGTTTCTACCACTTAAAAGCTGATGCTACCCCAGGACGATTAAATCAAGCAACATTTTGATTTAATTGTCCTGGGGTATTTTAAGGATAATGTTCAGAAATCTGTGGTGCTAACTCAACCAATACAATGGAACCGATATATCTATATTTTTGACATAGTTTCTGGGAAAAGAGAATGCAATAAAGGTTTTGAATATTCAGGAAAAGACAATAAGCTTCACAATGGAGAAAGATACAAAGCTTATGGTTTTCCTAGACTTGAAAATAATGACAAATCACAACAAATAAAATTTGGCACACACATTACCCTACTCACTCTAACAACTACATGAAATGCAACAACTACAACCCTATATCCCATCAACATACAGTAGTTAACAGCCTTGTGCACAGGTTAATCTACAAACTGATGGACATGGATGAGTTTAACAGTGAATTAAAAAGTATAATTGAAACATCAGAAGCTAATGGAATTAACAAATAACTGGTTCACAAAAAATAAGCAAATCCAAATCAAAGACACCCTCACTACAAACAAGGATGAAGAATTCACATTTAGGTAGTTCACCTACTACCCTTTGGCATACAGCAAGTTTAAGAAAATCTTCAGATATCAATATATTATACTAGAATCCACAAATAATTTCTCAGTGAGAAATCTCTTGAATTCAAAAGTTAAAGTTGAAATCCCAACAGAAAACAGAGCAGGAGTGTACTGGATAAATTGCTCAGACTGTGAAATATTACTTAGGGAAAAAAAAAATTAATTTGGCAACTAGGAACAAGGAGAATCTGAGGAACATAAAATTAAAACAGGAAGATAAATCAGCAGTGGCATGGCATTTTTTGAGAGAACATCACAGCATAGAGAGGATTCCAACTTTATTAAAAGGCACAAGAAACATCTGGGAGTTGGAAACTTGGGATGATATCAACATCTGGAAGAACAAGGAACAATTGCTAAATTTTGAAATCGCACCTAGAGACATCATTGTCCAGAATTTCCTAAATCCACCAGAGACTTCCACTCTAACACAGGATAATCATGGCACTGGCAGTCGAAAAGTTGATAATGGAAGTAACAGGACTTCCAAAACCAGTCCTTAATAATGAAACAATGTAATTGATGGAAAGTGTTATAAACGACTCAAATCAATACTTATAATTGAACAGTCTTTTGTTCAATTTTAGAATCAGATATAGAATCTGATGCTGAGAATCATCACAGTTAAACAGCATCCATAAATAAAACTCAATTTCTTTTCATTTATTACTTGACATTCTTCTTCTCACGGTAAGGGAATACCCAAAAAAAAAAAAAAAAAACAAAAAAAAAAAAAAAAACAAGCTTTATCTGGGTAACTCACCCTAAGCGAGATTCAAACTTTCGACCTCTAAAATGTGAGGCAGACACGCTACCCCCACACTACCTAGGCAGGATTTTCATTTCTGTATAATCTTCTAAAAATCTTATTCTCTCTGGAAAGTAAGTATATTATAACAACAACAATAATAATAAATAGTAATAAATAATAATAATTAATAATAATTAGTAATAGTTTATTATTCGTCATTAGATAATTACACAAATTACAATAGATTTCATCCTATATCCTACATAGTGCTTAAAAATTACAATAGACTTTGTCCTATATCCTAAATAGAGCTTAGGAACTAGAGCTTAGCACTAGTAGTTCCAGAATCACAACCAAGTGTGCAGTTAATTTGCATTTCCCTAGAAAATTACTTATAAAAGTGCCTTTAAATGATTTATCTAAAGTTTCTTAAGTTGTCTACTCTGCAATTCAAAAAATTGTACACACAAATTAAATCTAAACAGCTGCTGGATATAAGTGCTAGAAATGAATAACTGCCTACCTTAAAAAGTAAAGAAATAAATTCCTTTCAATACGCAATTTAATATTTGGAGAAATTTGTAACCAATTCTTGTGTTACCCTTTGCCAGTCACATAATACAGGACAATCCTGCTTTTGAAGTTGAGCCTATATTTAGCAACATTTCATAATGGCTTCTCACTTCATTTTATATTATCATAATCCACAAAAACATTAACTTCTCGAAACAAGACAAGCTATGTCCAAGAATATTTCCAGACCAGATAACATAAACCCATATTTTAACATGTTAACGTACTAAAGGGTAATGGTTTAACAGATTGTTCATTGCTGTATGTTAAATCCTACACTAAGATTACTTCTTTTATTTTCACTACATAGGTAACTTACCTTCGAACTTGCTACATTTCTCAAATCAAGTTTCAGTTTTGATCATGAGCTGCACATTATTTAGCACTCTATATTTATAAGGTATCACTAGAAACTCATTACATTTACATTTGTTCAATTATATGAAAATTCTGCTTTATTTTAACATTTTCATCACACCTTTCTATTACATCTTATGGGGGACATCGCAATCTTACACCTCTTGTCATAGGACTTTGATGGTTTCATGGTTCAGCATGAGAGAGGTCAAATGGAAATGGAAATGGCATGTTATTTATGGACGCTCTTTAATTGCTATGGTTCTCAGCGTCCCATTCTATACTGGGTGTGAAAGATCGCTTAATTTTGCTCAGAGGCCTCTATCAGGCTTGACATTCTTTTACGTGACATAAATCTATGATACGGGACCCATGCCTTTACTTCCCTTCCGAAGGAAGCCATGCTAAGGATTTTATGCCCGAAAAAATCCATCGTCCTCTGCCGGGTTTGAACCCGCGACCTTGGGTGTATGAAGTTAGCATGGTAACCATTACACCACAGATGGCAAGAGAGATGTCAGGCCATTTGCTATCTATCCATATACATGCTCAAATTTAGCACAGAGGTATATAATCTCACTTTTTTCACTTTCAATGAACTGAAACATAAGCGCCAAACACAGTGATTTGCAAAACTTTCTCCGTAGTGTATATGGAGTACAGTGTTACCACATCAGATTTCTCATATAAAGGACCGTCTTCTATCTATTAAAATGGAACAGAACACAATAAAAATTTGATCTCATTCACTGAAATTTTTAAAAAAATGACTTTGCATATTTTATGGCCCCTTTTGATTGGGATATACCATATATCTTTTTAGTCATGTTTCCCATTAAGTGAAGCCTTCTTGATCAAAAAGGCCTAAAATAACTATATATGTTCTTTTTAGAACTTAGCTGAATGGTAGCTTGATGCTTCATATGATATCTTTTTAACTTTTGTAACATTTTATTTTACATAATGTGCTGTTTGTTCTTTAATTTAAACAAGGTATGCATTTGATTTTTATATCTTTTCATAGCAAGATCAATATTTATTTGACGCAATTTGTACCAGTACATATTTATACTGTAGTTTTTTTTTTGTTTTTTTTTTTACATAAGATGTAACCTAAGTTCTGAACAAAAACAAAGCTTATAAAATCTTATACCTGAGAAAACAATACTATATTAAGTCAAAACAGATGTTTTCTATGAATTAAAAATGTAGCACAAACACAAGAGACTGCTGCCCTTCGCTAACTTTCAATAGAACATGAATTTAAGCCAACCTAGGTAGTATGGGGGTAACATGTCTATCCCACATTTAAGAGGTCACAATTTTGAATATTGCTTAGGGTGAGTTACTCAGATGTGGTTTTTTTGGGGGGTTTTCCCATATGCTGAGTAGACAAAAGTCAAGTAATTTTAAGCTTCATGGACCCCGAGATCATCTCAGCATTATTTCACTGATTTCATTCATCGTCTCACATGACCAACCAGGTTAATAATGTTGGAGAAAGAAGAAATAAAAGCACAACATAAAGATGTTTTACAGAACTAATCTCTAGTTGGAGTTAAACATTCAGAAACAAATAATTGAGGATCAAAATGCCTTGTGCTAACAAAACATAATCTTTTCATTAAGAAACAAACTTCGAAGCAATGGATTTAAGTTATATAGGTGGTATTTTCTGGTAAAATTTTTGAAATTATGTTTCAAGAATAATAGACATTGGACAGAGCACAAAGCTGAAATGTATATACTTTTCAGTCATTTTGGAGTAGAAGGGTCAAGCTGTGACAAATGTTTGCATATGTACTTTAAAGTAACAATCATTCATAACTTTAATCAAGGTGATTTGTTTTTGTAGAGATGCATCTAATGTCATCTTGGGTTACCATAATCTTTATTACTGAAGAACAAGCTGCCTTAATTACAGATGGAACTCTCAGCTGGATCACATGAGAATAGTCTGTGGAATGCTTTTGTGCTTTATATGGAATTCTGCAATGAGCTAGTTTCAATACTGGCTATTGGCAGGGAACAAAAGTGTTATTTGCAAGGTATGAAATTTGAAATCGTACTATGAGAAGATTAAGGATTTTATAAGGGGAAGGTCACTGGTTCATCATCGTAGCTGTCTGGTAGATTTACAATCCATCACCTATCTATCTCTGCTATTTTACCCATAATTGTCCTGCAAAGTGATTATTCAACTATGGTTTCTGCAGTTATTCATCTGCAGATGATTGGTGTGCAGGAAATAATTACAGCAAGACCAAATATTGGTATATGCTGCTGTAAACTTATTATATTGGCATTCTTTTATGTTTGGCAGGTCACAATCAAAATTTTGCATTTGGCTATTTGGTATTTATTTTCATTCTTATTTCTGTCTTTGCATAGATTTCTTCTCTTTTCTGTTTCTTTATCACTTCTTTTTGCTCAATTCCTAGGTCTGCTACCTCTTCTACAGCCGATGTTTTCAGATTTTCAGAGGAGTGTCAATGGAATCTGATTCTGTTTCTTCAGCTTTAAGCCTATCCATTTTAGTGATATTTCCATAGTACTACTTCCTCACCCTCCAGTATATTTTGAATTGGAGATCTTTCCTTAATCTATTGTCATTTACACCTTGCACACAGTCACCATAGAGCCATCATCCCAAGTTACTAGCATATTAATTATTTTATAGTACATGTGACACTACAAAATTTCATCTTTGTCACTATTCCTGCAAAGATATTTATTCCCGACAGTCTCTTTATTCCCTCCAAATTTTATAATGTAAAAGTGTAAACTGGTAACAACACACATTCCCTAAAGAAGCCTCGCAGATGCAATATTTTGGTTTAGAATATGTGTACCTTACAAGGAGACACAAGTAGCACAGCTATATAATGTTTTTGTTGGATTATAATGTGTAAAAATTGTCAGTTACAGCAGGTGTATAATTTCAAGCCATAGGCTACTATTGCCACATCAATCACAGATCAGACTTTGAAAGCAGTCAGTTGGTTTTGAAAATATAATGATTATTTATCTTAAAGATATATATTTTTTGCTGGAATCTTAACTCTTGGCTCTGAGTGTACTTATATTGCTGATAAACATTTACAGAAGAATGTCTAACACTAATGTATAAGAAAGCCATAATCATCGCAAGCCAAAACATTCCATTAACATTCTAGATGTGTACAGAGTTATTAAATAGATTTACAGCTTACCTTGGAAGTTTGTGAAGAATATTCTGTTATATTCTTTGGATTTTCCAGAGGAGTTTTATCTTCACAGTTTAAAAGTGGCATAATATTTGCATTTAACTGAAAAAAAAAGAAAGAAAAAAAAAAACACATTTTAGCACCTATTTTAATTTAATTAATGATATAGTTCACTTTGTATATATTAAACAGAACATATCTTGAAAATATAGGTCTTAAGTAACATGTACACACATTCATGCTCTAGGTTTCCAGAACTTTACAGAGCCATCATAAAATATATAAACTCTATTGCCACTGTTATTGAACCAAGGTTAGTGTGAAGCTCCAATGAGCTGATAAAAATTCTGCCACATCTTCAAGCAGAGGTGACTGGCCTTAAGTTTGTTTATTTGTATGTGATACTCTTACCCCACCCTATTGGTATAAGAGTGTCAAGTGATATTATTATGTGTAAATCAATAAATCTCTAAAGGTTTGGGAGACACAATATCAATACATTACAATGTTCTTATGTAAAGTTAGTTTATGTTGATTATAGAGAAATAAATACAGGTGCTTATGTTTAGAGGGCAAAAATAATTTTTGAACCTTGTCCCACCTTCCTCTAATCGATAATATCTATATAGATAAATCACCACTCTTCTTCCACGCACATGGATCTAATGCGTTACATTACTAATAGCAATTGTGAGCCAGCCAAAGCAATTTTCCTACAGCATCAACTGAGCAGCAAGAGAGATTTGCATGTGCACTTCTGAAGGTCATAAACCGTATGCTTGTTACACTGCTCCAATCAAAACTAGCTTTGGAGAGGGGTTAACAGTAATTTTTTTTTAATTTTTTATTTTATTTATTTGTGTTAGGTTAAATACATAAATATGAAAGGCATTCAGCCCAAGCTCCTAGCCATCATACATAACTACCTCTACACACATTTTAGTTCTTTAAAACTACAAAACATTAATGACTGACAGAAAATTATGTTAACTCTAATTCCCTTTGCACAGACCAGTTCCATTTCTTGTTAGCTTTGCTTAAAAACAGACCTAAGCCTCTGTCGTCCTTTCTAAAAAAACGTTTAATGCTATTCTCCTATCCATCTTGTCATACTTCTGTTACAAGAATTCTTTCCTCCATAAATCCATTCCTTGGCATTCAAATACTATATGGACTAGATTTTCTTTCCCTCCACAAATGGGACATTGGACTCTGTGCCTTTTCTTACCCCTCTTAATCTCCAAACGCCCATTTTTAACCATACTATTCCCTCCTTTTGTTTGGAATTACCTCATCAACGTATGTCCCCCTTTCCCATGTTTCCTTCATATAGTATACCAGAGATCTTTTTTCATTATCACACCAAAAACAGTAGGAGTTAACAGTAATAGTGAATTCACTTAGCATACATATAAGTGCAATTGAGAAATTCTGTGATAAATGGCAAAACACAGATGTCTGTTAAACATCTAGGATAATCTGTAGCTACAGCTACATTTAGGGAAAGTAGAATAGAAACTGCACTTGATGACCAAATCAAATATCTCTACACAATCAAAAAAGTGGAGCAGGGTTAACTGTAAAAGATGTATTAGTGCAGCAGTAACAATCATAGCATTTGGAGCAAACCATTATATTTGCCACTGTCTGTATCTATTTTATTGGCAATTGTGTTTTAATAACAGGGCGGTTTTGTTTACAGATATTGTGCCGAGGGTCTATGGTTTGATTTCCAGCTCTGGGGTGGTGATTTTATGTCTAGCCTATTCAAGCCTTCACCCCTGACTTGCTCATGTGGACTATCCCCAAGCCCCCAACATGATTTGGTGTCTAGAGTAAAACCTGTAGCTCCTATCATACCACAGCCATCCTCATCATCACCCTTCCATTGGAGGCAATGGACTCCATCCACCAGGTACTTCCACCTCAAAAGTGGGTTCATCATTCCTTAAAGGAATGAGGTCACCATCGAAGGTCATTGACCATATAGGGAGCATTGGAAAACAAAAACAATATTTTAATCATTCACAAGAATGACACTGTAACCAACATTTTTATTCAAAGTGAGTTAAAGATGAATCAACATTGCATACAACCTCCTGAATGCAATGAGAAATTCTGTTTAACCTAACAGAAATTTGGCACACATAAAAATGCACAAAGTTAATTTGCTTCATAACAATAGCTATTTTATTACTCTGTAATTTTAATTTTTGTTAGTTACAATGTTCTTTGGGTGAATTATTCATTTATAGTTTATACAAAATTTAATGAGGAACACACCAATTTATCTGTTTTAGGAACTTCAATATGCTTGTACAACTTCTTCTTCACATAATCTTTGTTTGCAAAATGTAAGCCACCAGATAAATGAATTATTCGGACTCCAGGAATTTCCACTGCCTGTAAAGAAAAATAAAGATTATTTTATGAGGACTTTGTAGCCCTTCCTGATGGATCTGAAAGAGATACTATGCACTCATATTTTCTTGGGTGCTAGTTTTACAGGGTAGTGAAGGCCAGGGAAAGGAGAGAGAGCTTGCCCATCTCTCCTTCTGCAGTGTTGTTAACCAAAGAAAGTTTATTTCTTTGATGCCTTCAGCCATTATGTTGAATAGGTTATCTAATTTATCACAAACTAGCTGAATTATTAAACAAAACATAGTGCATGTGAATGATCTCTGGGATCTACAGACAAAATGAAACCTTAGCATTGAAGCTACTAGATATCAGGGTATAGCATACTTCATGTCTTAATGTTGTCACTCTGCTCTGTCTCCAAAATTACATGAAGTATAATGAATGAAGAATTTGGGAGCAGAGTACCCAAGAAAAGGTGTGTGCAAAGTATGTTCACAGAACCACAATAATGTCATTAGCAGCAACATAATGTAACACAAAGAAATTTGAAATCATAAGTCATCGCACAGGAAGATTCATCTTCAGCTGTTATGCCATAACTGTTTAATATGGTTCATTGCATGTCTTTTCATCACCACAAAAATAAAGTTCAAGTTTCTCAGAAGGGATTAATGTAAAAGGTATAAAAGAAGAGCTCTCAAAATCCCCTTATCCATATCTTTTACCCTTACTCTCTGATATTTCAATAAAGACACCTATTATTCTTAGTTTTAATCTTATGTAATACTTTTTGTATATAATTATGAATTATTGCAAGTCTTCCAAGCATCAGGTAATGCTGTTTAACAGCTGTTAGATATAATGGATATGCATTATTAAAAAAATTCATTGCTGTAAAATTTCTTTGATCTTATTATCTAATGTCAATTTTTCTTTTCAAACAATTTGATCTCATGGAGGCCAAATACAACGGGAAAGGGGTAAGATACCATTTTAATTGAAGATAGTTTATGCACAAAGACAATAAAAAATGTAATATAATTTCAGTATTTGAATATTATTTCAAAAAAATAATATTTATCACTTTTTGACATCATAATTCAAACACTTATAAAATACAAACAATGAGTGTAGAGTGATTTGAGAGAATATATTATGTTGAGTCTAAGTGGATATATGGAACAGAAATTTTGGGAATTGAATTTAGTGTTGAGACCATTTTTCAAATTAATTTTAGGAGTCCCACTGTCTACATTTAATGCAGGAGCAATGGTAGAAATAAGGAGGATTATTTTTAGAGAACAGATCATTGAAAGGGTACTCAAGTACTTATTTTGCAATCAGTAATTGTCAGAGGCTGACATCCTGAAAGTATGTGTAAATGTTTCAAGGAAATAGTGTGGAAAGTAATTTATGTTTGGATAAGATTAAGGAGCAACTAATCAGGTAGTTTAGGAGATGTGTGGTGCAGTATCGATAAACCTAATAGGGAGTTTTGGCAAGAAGGAGAAAAATATTTGAGGATATGGATAGAAAGAAATTACATGCACAAATGAGAGAGAGAAAAAAAATGTTGCAACAGTATGCAAAGGTGAAGGAAAATGCAGATAAGGGAGAGTATGTTAAAGTTAGTAATAGAAAAGCTAGAGCAGGTTTTGACTACAATCTGGAAATTGAAAAGTTTGGGGGAGCGATGCAAGGACTGTGTCCAATTTGTGGGGAGGAGGTGGAAGATGAACTGCACATAATGTTTAAATGTATGAGGATCAATTAATGGAAAGTGGAGTTGATCAAATGCAATGGTTAGAGATAGTAAGGTAGGGATAAAGAAAATTGGCTCTTCTTTCAAATATCTAACATTAGATTTTTTTTCTAAGTACAACATGAGTAGAATATTTTTTCTAAGTAAGGCCTTAGATTTTTTTTTATCCAATGTATATTTCAAATTACTTTTAACCAAGATTTCATGCAGGAGAAAACATTTTTAAACGTAATTTAAGGTTTTCAGTCCTTTATTTATTTACTTTCTGTTGATGTAGCCATACTGAGGAATGCAGTGCAGCCAAATTATCTATCTTGTATCACTTAATGCAATGCTACCAACAGTTTTTTGCCAATAAATTACACTAACTGTATAATTATGTGCCTGTTTCTTAATTACAATGACTAGCTATGTACACTATGTTAACTAAGCCAGCCTAAACCTAATTGCTATGTCTTCCACAAGTTCCTGGAAAGCATCTGCTGAATGATTTTTGGTGTGATCATACCACAAATATTCACAAATGTGAGTATCAAATATTTCTGCCAAATGCTGCCATTGCAAAGACATTACTGTCTTTGTCTGATACTGTTAGGAAGTTTAACGTCCTTTTACCTGGAGAATCATATTGAATGATGAATGAAATGGATGAAATGATGCTCAAATAAACTTGTGGTACATGGAGCTTAATGTAAAATGACATTCGTCTTCTGAGGGTAACGGAAAACTCAAAAAAAAAAAAACAAAAAAAAACTTATCCAGTTAACTCCCTTAACCGAGATTCAAACTCAAGACCTCTTGAATATGAGGCAAATATGCTACCCCTGGACTATGGAAGCAGACTATCATCATCACTTACTTCACAATGGTAACCTAACCATCAAATACTATCTCGCGCATTGATCTCTAACCGAACACTCCATTACCTCATATGGATTGCTTGTGAACAAAGCAGTGGATGAGAAGACAATGTCTGAGCAATAGCCTTTCCTGCTTAAACATTATAACACAGACTGTGTAACATTTTCATGTCCAATACTAAAATCAATAATAAATATAATTAATTACTAGATAACTATTAATACCAAAAGTCATAACAACACTTGCAACAAAACTCGGAAAACATGCAGTCCCATCCCTTAATGGGATGCAGGACATTACATTCAGAGTGTAACATTCTTATTCTCAGCATGCCCTCGTTAAATAATAGTTGAAGACATACCTCTGTATCATTGGTAAACTGACAGATCTGTCTTATTAATCAGATGAGTCATTTCTTAAACTGTTATAATCTGTAAGAATAGCACCAAGAATATATAACATTTGCTTCTCACACTATAAATTCTGCCCGATTTCATCTGCATGTTTGTAAGGCAATAAAGCCTGAGAGAATGTTTAGTTAGAAATTTCATATTATTTGCTGTGTAGATGCCTGGGGATTATTTGCAAAGGTTGGTTACAGCAGTAGCAAATGAAGGGCATATTGGCTGCTATGCGAGAAGCAAGAGGGCTCGTAGTCATCTGTGAACCTTTGGACTCCTCACATCACATGTTGTAAAGTATCCACAGAAGATTTTCAAGGATCAAGGGCAGTTAAGAGATTTAGGAGAATTTCTATGGAGAGTTTGAAATGAACAAGACAAATACACAAGGTGTGGTGAATACATTTTATGTATAGCTCTTATAGTGAATAAGTGTACAATTTAAATGGAGGATTGTGGCAGATAATGGCCTGGGACAAAAGTGTAGCTCGAATGGGATTGGATGGGATAGGTGGACGGACGGATGGATGGGCAGACAAAACATAGGAATTATTAATTTTGTTTATTTGTCTGACACAAACTTCCATAAGGCCCACCTCTGTAGTATGGTGGCAGCATGTCTGGCTCGCATTCAAGAGGTCCAGAGTTTAATTCTCAGTTAAGTTGAGTTTCCAGATAAGGTTTGGCTGGCGTTTTCTCTTATCCTCAGAAATGAATGTTGGGTAACCCTAAGCTGTATGGACCCCAAGTTCACTTACTCATAATTTCATCAATTTTCATTTACTGTCTGGTATGACCAGGTTAAGTGACATTAAATTAGAGGTGAAAAGAATTGAAAAAGAACTGAAAGTTCCAGGGTTTATTTTTTGGTGACAATTAATTTCAAGCATTGATTTAATAGGATCTTGTTGTTTTCAAGGTACAGTTACTTCAGCAGCTTATTTAGTAATGCTGCAGGGCTTTATAGTGTCTAGCTGGAAAACCACATGCAGCATTTCATTTGGCAATACGATAGAGCTCCATTCCACTTTGGATTGAATGTCACACAACTTTTTGAATACCACATTCACAGAGTCAATTGGGCACTTGGGATTTTTGATGTGAACTATTTTCTTGTGATCTGATTCCATGTGATTTTATTCAGTGAAGGATTATGAAAGATATGGCACAATCTGTATCACCATAAAATTTAGATGATCTAAACATTTTCCACTCAAAATGCATTTTATATCATTATTGAACATAAGCCTTTACTGCTCCATTTTTAAGAATCAATTATAAGACACTGCATGAAATATACTGAGCAAGTTGGCAGACAATTTGAACACAAATATGTGTGTTTATATCACATTCCCATGTTGCCTAAATCTATACCTAAACATTTCTCGTCTTTGTATTATGTGCGAATAAGGTCTTGCCTCATAAGGGGAAACTTACTTTTGAATCACCCTGTGCATAGAGCTTAACATATATTTTCTTTCATTAAAGTTAAAATATGGTGTTCTGATTTTAAATGCTTTTTGGTAAATATCAATAATTTCATTACATATACATGAAGAGATAGTCTGGGAGCTTAGTTTTATGTGTGAGAGAGAGATAGAGAGAGAGATAGAGAGAGAGAGACGGAGAGAGACAGAGAGAGAGTGAGAGAGTGAGAGAGTGAGAGAGTGTGAGAGAGTGTGAGAGAGAGAGAGAGTGAGAGAGTGTGAGAGTGAGAGAGTGAGAGAGTGAGAGAGTGAGAGAGTGAGAGTGAGAGAGTGTGAGAGTGTGAGAGTGTGAGAGAGTGAGAGAGTGAGAGAGTGAGACAGAGAGTGAGACAGAGAGAGAGAGTGAGAGAGTGAGAGAGTGAGAGAGCGAGAGAGCGAGAGAGTGAGAGAGTGCGAGAGAGTGCGAGAGAGTGCGTGAGAGTGCGTGAGAGTGTGCGTGAGAGTGTGCGTGAGAGTGTGCGTGAGAGAGTGCGTGAGAGAGAGTGCGTGAGAGAGAGAGCGAGAGAGAGAGCGAGAGAGAGAGTGCGTGAGAGAGAGTGCGTGAGAGAGAGTGAGAGAGAGAGTGAGAGAGAGAGTGAGAGAGAGTGAGAGAGAGTGAGAGAGAGTGAGAGAGAGTGAGAGAGAGTGAGAGAGAGTGAGAGAGAGTGAGAGAGAGTGAGAGAGAGTGAGAGAGTGAGAGAGTGAGAGAGAGTGTGAGAGAGTGTGAGAGTGTGAGAGAGTGTGAGAGTGTGTGAGAGTGTGTGAGAGTGTGTGAGAGTGTGTGAGAGTGTGTGAGAGAGTGTGAGAGTGTGTGAGAGTGTGTGAGAGAGTGTGAGAGAGTGTGAGAGTGAGAGAGTGAGAGAGTGTGAGAGAGAGAGAGAGAAAGAGAGAGAGAGAGAGATCGCACATATATAAAAAGCAAAGAACTTACTGCCTGATAGTGATTTAAGTCCAGATAAATATTTGTTTCTGGTACATGACCTAAGCTGGATACTTGAGGTCTCTGACCCATAATAATGACATACATCAATGAAAGTGCAATTCCTACTCCCAGTCCGAAGTCAATGTCCAAAAGGACCACTCCGAGAAATGTAAGCAGCCAGAGGAGACCATCAAAAGTTGAATACTTCCATGCTGCTGGCAAATCCTTCACTTGCATGAACATATTTTTTAAGGCAACGACCACAATTGAAGCCAGAATACACTGAAAAAAAGAATGATTATATTTATTACATATGCATTTGAATTTTATTTTATTTTTACATGATCCATATTTATACTGTATTTACTGAGCTAAAATGCCTAAAATAAAACATTTTACATTTCGATTGATTATTCTTTCCCACCGGCTGTATGCAGGATAAGACTCATATAAACAGGATATACAGAAATAATAAAGTTTAACATCCCTTAGAACAATTAAGGTGTGCAGAGAAAGCAAATGAAATAGGTGAAATCATGTTCAAATGTGCTGGCATCCATTAAGCTAAAGGCTACCTAACATTTATTTAATGAAGTTTAAAAAAAAATCTTATTATAGATAAATGCATCCAAAATTTATAATTTGTTATTATTTATGCAAAATAAAATAATGGAGAGTCTCTGAAACATGCTCCAATAAGTTTTGACATACAGCAATTAAAGGCTAAGTGATTAACAAATCATTTTAAGTGTGTAATACCTCAAATAATTTCAATATGTTTTTCAGAAAGAGAATAATTAAAATGAAGTCACTTATTTGACACATCTATGGCCTCTAATAATTCAAGCACTTTAACATCAATCAGGATATATCATGGGCTTGGATCACAATTTCTGGCCTAACAGTATGTCTATATAGATATTTCTACATGCTAAATGAACCTCTGTTTCTCGTGAGGTTCATGCAAGATGTATGCTCTATCAAGATGCATTGTACCAAATTATTTCTAGTGAATATTAATCACAGTTGAATGGAATAAAAACATTATTTTATATGCAAAAATTTACAGAATGGCCATGAAAAGAAATGATAATGGCTAAAACATGATGGGGCAAAAGGACTTCAAAGTGCCACTGCATTGAAAGGCATCCGTGCCTCACCCCATCACCCATTCCCTCCCATTCTTCAAATATTTCCTTTACCTGTGCTTCAGATATGTCTTATTGAGTGGCAGGTATGCTTTGAACTTGGAACACCAGATTCAGGAAGAGAGAATTTCTGTGACTTACAAAACAAAGACACTGTGCTGTTTAGTCTGCAGGTTCAAATAGCAATATAAAATGCTTCAATATCAAACACCCTAATAGGAGTAATAAACTAATCATAAAATTAACTTTGGTGATCTTATAGGTATCAATTTACATTTTAAAAGGCACTTTCTTAATATTTTTGAAAATATAAAAAGTAAAATATAATTCTATTATTAATAAGTTCAACTATTTTCTGAAAAATGTGCTACAGCTCAATACACTTCTACCAACATGAGTGCCAGAGGTCATTAAGACTTGGACTTGTGAACAGGAGATGTGAAGTTCAAATCCTGCCAGGACTGTACTTCCTTCCCTCATTCTTCATAACAGATAGGAAGATACCCTAAACTTAGCCTTCCTTCCCAAATTTCTTTATCAGTTATTTCATTTCATGTATGATCAATGTCTATCATCTGTGGCACTGAATGCTGCAAGAATGGGCCCAAAGTCATTCATGCTTATAAATTAATCTACTACTGAATGAAGATCTAATTCATGACTTTTTTCAAGAAAACAGTGGATGTCAGCAACAGTGTTTAGGTGAATATAAGAAAATTCAATTCATGGTCACACAAATGACAAAAGTAGTTTTAAAAGCTTGCTACTGCTTAGATGTGAGGATTGTCACAGACACAAAAACGGATGCACCGCAATTCCTGTAAAGTGGATTTTCACCATATACAAAATGAAATGCACTCTACATCACACCTTTTAACAAAACTTTATTGCAGATATTAATATAAGTATTTTTCTACAATAGATGATGAAATTACGGATGTGTCAACACAAGAGAAAGTCATTATTCGTGTAATCCAATTCTGTTCCAATGTTAGCCAAAACTGAAATCTTGGTTGCATCATCATTGTTTTGTTTAACAGTTGAACACTCCATTTGAACTAAAAGGTAATCTTTTATGTCATTGACCTATTTAAACTACTTTCCTTATATTTTTTATGAGAAATCTATCTTGGAAATTTAGCAGGACTAGCCCCTTCAGTAAAATTGTTGATGGAGTGACGTTGCAGATCTTTTAAGTTGGTGGGGGGCAGAAAGACCCTTACCCCTCCTAGGTCAGCGCCTATGAACATGTGGGTACACAAGAAAAATTAAAAATATGATGGCAAAGTGACACTGGTGCAATATAGCGTGGGCATTTGCAGGCCCCTAACATGCATTCCCTGTACTCCTTATGGACAGAAGAAGAGAAATATTGGTAACTGAACACAAAGTCAGTAATATAAATACTAAACATTCTTCACCATTCAACTATCATGGACAGGATTAAATTGAAGTCAGCAGCTAGTAAGCTTGCTACTATAATGTAAATGCATTTACACTGTGCTAGTGCACAGTAAGTTCTTTCTGAAGTCCTGCTTAACTGAGTTTCAGTAGCTGGCCATTTGCCTGCTACACTCATGAGCTGTGGTGATGTCATCCAAGGGAGAGTGGTCATATGATGATATATCTGTGCATTCATAAAGCGAGATTGAACCTTCTCCCTCTTACAGAAGAGGAGTCAAGACTACTCCCAAAAATAGATACAGTAATCTTTTCTATGACTGAGGCAGGATCAGGAGGAAAAGCTTTACCATCCAATTACCAATGAGCTTGTGTGAATACAACAATTGTTTGGTATTCAGCCCAGTTGAAAAAATATTACTAATGAAAATGTATTTCAAGTTCAGATATGGTAAAATTCCTGCTACTTTAATGTATAGAATTATTGGAGAACTTAATGTGCATGAGAAATCGCATGATAGTGCTATAAGGAGGATTATGGTTATCTGTAATATGGCTGAGGTCAAGTAATTAGTAAATCAAATAAGAAAATAAAGAAAAAGAATTCCTAAAACAAAGAAAAAGAATCCAAGTCATTTGTAAAGCTGGTTGGTAGATAGTAGATTAAAAAAAGAAAAAACTTTTTATGGATCACAATGTATATCTGGCTTTCCAAGGCAAGTATAGAATAAAATCCTATTAGGTAGTTCATTAAGAAAAACTTCTACCCAAAGTGTCAAGGTATGTACCATATTGAATGCTCAGACAGCCACCATATATATATGTATGAAAGACTAAATGCAACCTGTATACTGGGCTTAAAAAACCTTTAGGAAATGAACAATACAAGCAAACTGATAAATTGACATAGCAACTCATTTTTTGGTCCCTCAGCCATGAAGTCAAGTCCATCATCAGACTCTTGAAATGTACCAATAATGCAGTTGAGCTGCTGTTAACGTGGGACAAAATGTGTGTCCTGAAGAACATGGTCTGCATGATGTCCCCCTCAGGAACAGCTAAGCAAATTCATTACCTCATTTTATGGGTTGAAAAAAAATTACATGCTGGCAAGGTAGCTGGTTTGTCCATCAGTCAGTCCATAGCTAAGAATGAGATCAAACTTTCTTGAAACATGTTCCAACCAAAATAAGTGCATGAAGTGTAAACATGTTTTAATTACAGACCTGTTATGTTTTAAACATTTCTGAATTTACATCTAAGCTTTCAGATGATTAAAAGCCTTAACAGCATTAATATCTACAGAAACACATTTGCATAAAAAACTGCCAGATAAGCTAAAAATCACTTGATTAAAGCAATTTAAAATTAATTAGTCCACACTCCATTATACAGTACAGGAATTCCTAAATCTAGACCTCAACTGATATGGTGGTCTTGCTTGCTTTAAAACATGGATCAGGCTGCTGGCATATCAAATGCTGCTAAGAAGGGTACAACAGTCAACAAATCTGTGCTTCAATGTGGTGCTTCTCTGGTGTATTCTTTGTGTGCATGCGTGTGTGTGTTCGTGCTATTGAGCACATGTGTGTGCTATTGCACATGTGTGCGTGTGTGTGCATGCGCGTGAGTGTGCATGTGTGTGTGTGCATGCACATGTGTGTGTGTGTGCGCATAATTTTTTGTGTAATTATTTTTGTATAATAATTCTTATTAAGTTGTAAACTCTGTTTTATTTCATTTTGTTATTAACATAATATATGCAAGTTCTTTTGACCAACTGAATGAAATTTAGAAAGAAATAGTAGTATTTTAATCTTCATGAAATTACATTTTTATGTGAACTTATTCTACAATTATTTATATGTTTGATTTTCATCTCACATCTTGCATACTTGTCTTTTTGATGTTAACACCAAGTTCTGTGTAATTCTCGTAAAAAATAAATAAGTAAATCAGGACAAGAAAAGAGTAGACAAATTTTATTGTGAACAAAATAATATGTGGACCTATCCAATGGCTGCATGCTGCATATAAGGAAAAATACCTCATTACCACTTCTGACTTTGAATTATCAGCTGATTATTTTTCTCATGACTGTAGGTATATTATGCTAAGAAACAAAATTTATATAAAAATGTATTATTATTTGCTATTATGTTATATTAATTATGTACTTACATTAGGTAGAGGCCTGAAAAATGGTCCTATCAGCAGAAGTACCAAAAGGAGGAAACCGCATGAAACAACACTGGCAAGTTGTGTTTTGCCTCCTACTGTCTGTTGTATAAGACTTCTTGAGAGTGAGGCAGTGAAAGGTAGACATGAAAAAAAGGATCCTACCATATTTGAAGTCCCCTGTAAACAATTAAGAATATTGAACTTATAACTGCTTAGGTACTAAATTGTTTTAAACAAGGATATTTATCTAAACTTACCGATGCAAGAAGTTCTTGGTTGGCATCCACACTGTAGTTCATCTTTTGGGCCAGAATGCTAGCCATAGACATATTCACAGAAAAAGCTACAACTGCAATTATCAAGCCATCTATAAGTATATTTGGAATTAGGCCAAATGGAGGTAAAGCTGGAGCAGGTAGTCTGAAATTATAATTTAAACTCTTTAAAGATTCTGTTCTAAGCAATGGTGCAGATACCTAGGGATGTGATTCTTTTAAGTGTTTTCAAAGTTGATCAATGGGTATTGTTAATTTTGCATTATCTTTCATAATCTCAGTACAATACAAATAGTGGATAGCACACTTTAAAATAAAGTTCTCATTAGGATCGTCAAAGTAAATTTACGTAGCTTCTTTCTTAAACCATTTATTGTGTTAATGCTCTGCTTTCTTTGTTTCTATGTATTATTTCTTGTTGAATGAGATATTCTTTTTTAAAATGTAATCAACACAAAATATCATAAATATGCTTCCACTGATAAACAGCCTTTTATTTATTATGAACTTTATTTATAATTATGTACTCTTTTACCTTTTTTTAGCACTTGTAAACTCTGATTTTTAGAACCAACAATTGGTAACAATTCTGCAAAATTATGAATATTTTCATTTCTTAGAAGAAATGTGTTGCTGTGACTGAACTGTAGGAAGCAACAGGAGGCTAGTTTCATTGTTAATATTTTTTTGTGTCAGGAGAGTGTCACAATCACCTTATGCAGAGATTTTGTGATGCTATTGATGGAAAATATATAATAACACTGAAATAGTATGCTCTGTCCTATTATATTGATAATTTGCTTTTCTGCATCACCTAATTTACTATATCTCAGTAATGTGACAAGACAATTCAAAATGTATAAGCACATAAAACTATTTCCCGATTCTGTATTGAGAAACCATCTGCACTTCAAATCCGCGACTATCTGATAACATGAACAAGGGCTGGATAAAAAGTATTAAGGACTATTTGTTTTCTCTGAAATGGCTTTATTGACAGAGTTACTTATAGTTACACACTTTCAATATATAATCGCCCATGCTATTTATGGCCTTTTGTCAAATGTTCGGAAGGCATCGTATACCATCTGGGCATCTATTTCTGTTGAAGTCACACCCTATAGCAAGGATCCCTCACAGTGGTTCTTTTATCTTTGGCAAAGGGATTGTAATCAAAGGGACTCATGTCAGGTGAGCATGATGGATGTTCCAGAATCTCCCATTGCCAGCGGTGCAAGAGCTCCTGGACAGTAGCAGTGGTGTGACATCTTGCATTGTCATGCTGAATGATGGGGAGCTGTTCCATGAAATGTCATCACTTTTGCCTGAGCGCTGGATGAAGGTGGTGTGGCAGGAACATGCTCAGTAGGTAGCGTCTTAATGAATGAGGGCTTCCCAGTTCTCCACGTCCAAAGAAAGTGAGTGCCACACAAAGCACTGAGAAAGTGCAGTTCACTGAGGTGTATGACATTGATGGGGTAATACTGCATCATGCTGTACCACCAAGGGTGACGATAGCCCCTGTGATTGCGACCTCTTTGCCAAAGTGAAAGAACCACTGCGAGGGATCTAGTATAACACTAGAGATTACATTCTCCATGCTATAGGGGTCAATATGCGACATCAACTGAAATAGACATGCAGATGGTATACGACGCCTTCCGAACATTTGACAAAAGACATAAATAATGGGGGCGATTATATTGAAGGTGTGTAACTATAATTACCTCTGTCAATGAAGCCACTTCAGAGAAAAAAAATAGTTCATTACTTTCTATCCAGCCTTTTTTTTCACAACACACCTTTCCCTACTATTCCCTTGCCTACACAGCTTCACGATACTAAAATATATCTAAAACCTCATTTGACTAGCAACTGCTATGGGAAAACTTATCAACTGGCTGTCTGGTCATTCTCGGGTAAAACAGTTTTTACTCTCCAGTGGCCTAAACTTTTGTATAAAGAAGATTCAGAACACATTATGAGATGAATTTTTATATCCAAAGAGCATTTTCATGCAGTTCTGATTGTTTAAGTTCCAATGTATGCCTTGTAAGCAGAATTGGCTAATATAATTCAGTATCTCTCAATTTCTTTTTATTTTATTTTTTGAGGAGAGAAGGCTATTGAATCATAAATTCTTATAGAAAATCCAATACATACAAGCCAGACAGCAGCAGAAGGACATGTTGATTTTAATTTTCAGTTGCAAAACTGGAATGTTTCATATGTGGTAATCTTTTCACAATGACCATTTTAAGCTTAGAAATTAATACCCTACACTTACCCTGTAGGCACTTCACCAACTACTGCAACATCAAACTTGCTTTCCAGATTGGCAAATTTGGAGGTAAGCGTTCCAATTATAATTGCAGTTAGCTCTATTGGAAATGGGATGGGCAGTTTCTTATTTAATCTAGGCTGAAACAATCAATGCATATATAAATAAATTCCAGAAAGCGTCTTCCTAGCTATGAGAAAGTGAGCATTTATATTTAGATGTACAAGCTGTTTGATAAAATAAAACAATCCTAATTTTAACACTAACTACCAAAGTACAAAATAACCTTACAGCAATACAGAGTTTTGGTAATACTGGCAAAGTTTACTTTTATAAATGGAACTCAGGATAGCTAGTAGAAATCCTATGTTTTCAAACTTACTGACTATAAATTGGCAGAAAAATATATTGGAATTGTTTTGTGTTGTATTGTATTTATTTTCATCCATAGAAACACGATACATGTTATAGGACATGTCAATTTAAGATACAAGAAAAAACAAAATTATATCAAGATATATACAAGATTAAAATACAGAAATATAGAATTTAACAAATTTTAAATGTAAAAGGAAATAATTTTAATTCTTCTTTCAGTTTCTTGCTCGGATCTTTAGGGTATTTTAAGCAAGATTCCAGGTGAGCCATCCACATTCTCTTCCAATACTTCTCTTGTCCCATCGAGTCAGGTCAAAGGTTTGGCACAAATCTTCAATTTCTTTAAAATTAACATTTTGATTGGAATACATTTTCAGTGAAATCATTGAAAATTAGCTGTTTTAAGGTGATATTGAATCAGTGTCATCAAACATAGACATGGTTCAGAGAAAAAAGTTTTTGAGGATTACTTCAAACTTATTCTAAACTGTCTTTTGATTTGATATTTTTCAGAAAAATATTTAGAATAAAGATGATGCTGTGTAAATTTCCTGTTTTTGAAATTATTTATCCTTGTAAACTTTCAAGGTTTATCTAAAGCAAATCTTTTTAAATAATTATTTCCCCCACAGCATTTTTAATTTTTGGTGACCACTGAAGTATCCTAACTCTCTGTTGAAGTAGACTGAGTCCAACACTAAGGTCAATCTCTGTCTTACTTTGGGCTGATAGTAAGGTAAATAGATAGGTATCTGACATTCAAGATTTAACAGGAACATGTAAACCTCCATTATTTTCTGCTTCTGTATTAAATGGTTACTGCTTTTAATTCTTGGATCTCTTTACAGTAGTTTTCTTCTGGTTTCACTTTTTACCTCATTTTAGTATCTGATTTATAAAAGAAAGCTAGCTAAAGAAAGCTAGCTAAAGAAAGCTGTTAAAATATGTCCAGTACCGACTTAATTACTTCTTAAAGCAATTATAATTGCACTGAATCAATTTTTAAAGCAATTTTAAATTGATTCAGAACAGCAGACACTAAACCAGGTATTGCTTTAAGGAAATATTTTCAAATAATTTGTTACCATTAATCCACCAACAATCATAAATTTCAACTATATCGGTCTTAAGCATACACTGGTTCTTGCTGGTAGTGCACACCTTTATCTCATTGTTGGCGACAATCAAAATTAAGAAATTGTCTATGTATTTCACTATGCTATTGCTAAATTATAGAATGTAGATTGAAATGAAAATACACCTGTGTAGGAAGTACAAACTAATGCACTTAATGGAATGATTATATGATACCTGCAGCAGTTTGAAAGTGGATGCACAAAATTAATAAACAATTTCTTGTTTAACAAGAAATTAATGCATTTACTGAGCATGCCTATGTTTTGATTTTAATTTTGATACTGACTCGGGTAGGTCTATGTTGGTGTTGAAAATCTCTCCTTATGTGTGTATTGTGCAGTCATCATTTCATTTACCCTGCACTAGAAACATGTGCACAAGACCACTAAAACTCATTGCTGATCCCCATGCTGAACTTGTTTGTATATGCACCACATTGTTATTGCATAAATTAGAAATTATGAATTTAGAATTTCATAATTAACAATCATGGTTCATAAAGGCTGAGGCATAATAAATAGGCCAAGATCCAAGAGACACAATGATATATGAGAACATTCTTTTTATTCAGATTTCTACTATAATATATTTATGACTACCTGGAATCCCAGGTGACAAGTCTAGATTCCCCCCCCCCCATATTTTATATATATATAAATAAAGGAATCTTACAAATAATTTACAGTTAAATGAACAATTAGGAATATAGTGATGTATTCCTTTTAATAAATGGTGGTTTAGCATGGGTATTAATCTCAACTACAAAAAGTGCTATAAAATAAATTTTCTTTTTGGAGACAAAACAAGGATTTCAATTCTGGTAGTTTCTGAGTTTCAAATAAAATTATTTATTTTGTTAACATTTACTGGTAAAACTATGTGTGTTTTACCATTCATTTTCAACTAGGATGTGAAGTTTATAACATTTTGAAATTTCAATAAGCAAATTTTCAAAAGCAACTGTGATATAACTGGATTGAGAAAGAAAACTAATAAGAAGGATAGAAAGAAAGAGACAGAAAGAAAATGAAAGGCAAATTTGGATTTATAAGCATCTTAAAATTCAGGCCCCACTTATTTCATAGATTGCAGTTTTCATTTCATTCAGGAAATCCAAAACATTGCCACAGAATACCAAATAATTTCTTTGATTAACCTTCTGCTGCTTTTTGATTATTTTATTCATAATAATGTATGTTTGCTTCTCATTACTTGTTGAGTTCAGAGTGTATACATTTTAATTATGTATAAGAACTAACTGAAATTGTTCTGAACGTTTGAGAGCTAAATACATAACTATGCTTTTCTGAGAAAGGGAACGAAAATGAAGCAAAGTGTTGCTCTCTATGATTTTTTGTGAATTTTGGACAAAGTGGAGGTGTAAGGAAAAACGTTCAATCATTATAAATGACAGTGTAAAAAAAAATAATACCACCAATAATAATAATAATAATAATAATAATAATAATAATAATAATAATAATGCCAATGCCGATGATGTTTTAAAACAAAATTAATGGCATTAATTGTAATCACTGTAGTTAAATATTTAATAGTCTAACTCAACCCAAATATGGTTCAATGCATCCATATCTTATCTTATTGGCACTTCTTGATTCTGTCATGTTCTGCTGCATTTAAGAACTGGTAGGAATAAATCCCATCTTTCTTTCATAAGTGCTCAAACAAACAAAACATTGCATGCACTGAGATTATGGCTTGCTGATAGAGGCTAATAATGTATGCGCTTAGACCAGGTCCTGGATTATGCTTATGAAAGAATAAAGAAATTGCCAAATGGCACCTTTCAAACCAAGGAAAATTAATTATTGTAGCTTAGAAACATAATAAGCACACGTATACTTCTGGAATAGGACAGATATTATAGTTTCTGTGAAATTTGTTTGGATAACTGGACTCAGGCTGGATGGCAAACCATAATCTATTCTCAAGTTTAGGTTTAGTTCAGATTAAGCAGTGCTCATGAGTCTCATCCTGTATAGACCTCCAGTAGAAATCTAATTAACCATAATTTGTAGAGAAGAATTACATTCATGTTTAGTTGAATTTTGAAGAGATGTTAGTTTGTTCTGTTGACTCTTTTATCAAATGAGGAAGGGAAGTTCCATTTCGTTATCTTTCCCTCATAAGAATGCTAATTTGAACCCTATATGAAAGAACAACTTCAATCATGAAATTAACCTCTCATAAGTAATATGTTTTTAGGGTAGCCCTTGCTAGTTGGTCATCAGTGCAAATAATTTACCAGCACAAAACAGAATAAAGACTGAGCTTCTATTTCACACTTTTATTTTCTGCTAAACTTTGTCTTCATGCTATCAATTATCAATTTGATAATATATATACACTTTGAGCACAATTACCAAATACACAACTTCATTTATGATAACAATATAAAGAGAAAATCAGTACAGATATTACAAAATGGTAAAGGTTTTGAAATCTTGCATATGAGTTCAGATAGAATATTTTTACTTACTTTGATAGTTTCATTATACAAGCTTAAAGCTGTTACTGCCACAGCTGAAATTGCTATTGCCACCCAATTTGAATGATGAATATGTTTGAAGATGTCTATGTATGTCTGTAAATAAAGAGAAGTGCAGTTACTAATGACATGGTTGCATTGAATCACATTATTGATTCTGCACATTTCTTTTATCAGCAGTATTTTCGTTATAATTAATATTTTACATCTTAGGAATTATTCACGTGAATAAAATGTCATATCACGCGCTAGTATAATAAGCACATTTATTTTTTCCAAACTAACTCATATTGAAATATTTCTTAAATGTTTTCAGATCTTTTGAAAATAGGTGCTTTTGGTTGACAACATGTCCTACAATGTTCTGTAAAAATTACTGAAGACTCAAAGATATTTAACATTAACTGGTGCGATGGGATCTATTACTGCTATTTTTCTCATAAGTGTATCTGGCCTAGCCAAGCATCTGTTCAAATATTTGAACATCTACCAATTATCCTTATGGCTTGCTATTAGCAGGCATAGAAGTGCTTTTCTAGTACATCTGCTATAGCAACCTGCAATAATATCAACATTTTGGAACAATAGCTACAACATTCAAAACAGTACCACTTTACTGAAAGCCATAGACCAACCCCATGATAACTGTTTGAAAACTAGCCACCAGTAATGAATTTTGAAATTCCTAAGGAGAGGAATATGATTATTTTTTTCTTCCAACTGTCACCAGAGGTTAGTCCTGTAGCAGGAAAGGATGATATGCCATCAGGACCTAACTGAAGATGGGATATATACTCTGGAAACATGTTTCTACAGTAGCACAAGGTAAACATGCCATTTTAGTGAAGTTTTTCTACTGAAACCCAACTCAGTGTATTACTACTCCACATCCAATGCTGGCCCGCTGTGGCCAAGTGGTTAGACCACTTGCCTCTCACCTAGATGGCCCAGGTTCGACCCAAGCGACTGCATGTGAGATTTGTGGTGGACAAAGCAGTGCAGGGCAGGTTTTCTCTGGATTCTTGGTTTCCCCACCATAGCATTCCACTGAAGGTTCTCCCTCTTCATTCCATATATCACCAGTGTCATCATCTGTGGTGCCATGGTAGTAAAACACTATATAAAAAACAATGCCTCCTTTGAATCAAATGGGCTACCTCAACTTCTTTTGTTTCTTTCTTATACCTTTATTGCTGCTTTATCTCTCAAAAATATCATTGTTATATCCCTCTTCCCAAGTAAATATAAATAGTAAAGAAAAGTGAAATAAATATCTGCCATTTTAATATTTTTATTTGTTGAAACAATGTTTGATCAGTCATCTTACAAGGAAAATCACAATTATGAAAAACTTGACCTAGCAGTGGAAATTCGTGAATCACTTCTACTGCAATTGTTGTAAATGTGCCTTATTTGTTTCCAATGGGTGATCTCATACCTGCAGATTAAGTAATATTTACTTATAATTTACAACATATACTTACAATACTCACTAATAATATTAGCAATTTTAGTCATAATTTAATTTTTTCCCCCAAATATTTTACTATAAATGTATGAAAACTTTGAATTATAAGTAATATTACTCACAATATTGATTTATAGTGCATTACAACACATGCTCCCAGGTCTTTCACTTTGCTTTAATAGCCAATATTTTAATACTGCTGTAATAAGGGTTATTATCATACTAACAATATGTAAAAGTCATTTAAATGTCTAAGATTTAAGAGAAAAGTTAACTATGTATTAAGTAACAAGCATTATGCTAATTATAAAATTTTTCAGCCAAACATATTTTCAGCTCTCCTAAACCCAATATTACTACAGGTGTTCTAATGTCCTGTCCCTCTGCAAGGCCCTAGAAATGCACATTCATTATTGCTAAAAATATAGATAATATATGTATTTAAGCCTTGCATAAGAACCCTTAATTATGGCAGCATATTAGTTTAATAGCATCATTTATTAGCATAAAATTGTTTCATTATTTTTATTTGTTTCTTAGTCTCTATTTTCAAATCAGGAAGCATGTACTTTTAATATGACATTCTCCTGCTTTGAAAAGACCTGAAAAATATTTTAGCAATTTTATTATCTGCTGTTTATACTCACATAAATAATTTTAAGTGGTCCACTATATCTCTTGACTGAAAGTCCTAGTAGGTTTTTCACCTGAGAAGTAAGTACATGAACAGCTGCACCAGTGGTGAATCCACTAACTAATGTGTCTGATAGAAGAACACTAAGAACTCCTAAACGGCAGGTGCCCAAGACTACCTGAAAATAAGAGAAAATTGAAGGGATTGTTGCAAGTTGTTTTGAGGACCCCAAATCTAAAAAAAAAATTACAAAAAAGGTGTGTGTGCGCGCGCATGCAATCAAAAAGTCTGCTAATAGCTTGGTATTTATATTTAGTAATTTCCAAGCATGAGGAACAAATATTTTCAGGAAAATCATACTTTAAATGACAATTGGGTTCTTTTTCCTGAGCCCTCTGAAGATTATTAACCAAGAGAGTAGAACAGTGTTACAGCTGTGCTATTGTTATGGTAACAGATGAAAATAAAATGGAAAGTAGCCTGGGCTATTAGAACTTAAGCCCTTTTAAACTGTCTTCTCTAAACAATAGGCTTTGAAGTTATAAGAAATATATAAGAGCTTAAAATAATATTGCACATTTATTGGACAAATGAGGACCAAAAACGAAGAAAGCTCCACTCTGAGAACCTTCAATGGCTGCCACTATTGAGGTTGTATATATAACTGTACTCTTGAATCACATTTGAAAATTCAAGCAAACAATCGACCAACCAATTAATAAAATGTAGCTAAAGAGTACTCAAAATTTATCTTTATTTAACAAATTTATGCACACCTATAGTGTTCTCTGCATATAGTGTTTGCAAAACTTAAAGGCACATGAAGGTGGAACATACTGATGTCTCCAACATATCATATGCTTGGCCCTCCTACCAGCACTGCTGCTTTTGGTGCACACATGTTAGTGTCTGGACTGAGAACAGCATCTTCATTAATTATGCTCTGATAAATATTAGTGAAAGACAGGTACCAATGTTATAATTAGACAGCTTTTTATTTCCTGATCATGGCTGTATAAAAATCCTGTCTCTACGATACTTAGAATGTGAGCTACGCATCTTTTAACTTCACAGGTTATTGTCACTCAACATTATTATAATGTAGATGGGCTGAAAAATGGCAACAAATCCTTTCTCACAATGCTAATCCTAAATATAAACATACAGTGGAATGTGATATACAAACCATGCAGTTTGAAAAGAACAAGTTAAAGTTCAGCTTGTTTTAACAGCAGTGGTGTGTTATGTTATAATTAAAGTGAACAAACATGTTTAGTCGTATTTCACACTCTAGCTGAAATCTTGGTAATATATAAATGAAATTATTATACTTCTCTTTGTGATACAAAGGTGTGAACATGTCCATTAAAGCTGGGACAAGTGCTAGTTTGATTAACAAACGTGAAGTGATTCATTCTCGGTCACTGTTAGAAATACTATGTTCAAACTAGTGGATGTAGAAAAACTTACACACGAGGCAATAAGCAGTGCAACTCTAGATGACTGGGTTTCACGAGCAGGAATGCATAACAAACTGCTTCAGGAGGAAATTTTCATTAAAGAAAATGCTAGTAATGGACTATGAAGTCGATTATCATTAACTTAAGGGATGAAAGTGACGACTCCAAATTTAAGTGCTCTTGAAGAAGATGATGATGATGATATCCCTGATCTGCTTGCTGTTTCTCTGATTTAACTTCTATTATGGGTTAACATCACCAAGGCAAGATTTTAACACTTTAAGGATGTTAAATGTGTTATTTACCTAGGGAAACCATGGGCACCACCATGACTGGTATGTAAAACATACTCTCATGTATACAGTTACCACCAGTATACACCCACTGCACTCTGCATGAGCATTGGCCAGGGTTCATATGCCTTTAAATTTTGTGATGATTATAAAGGTTAACATTTTTAGTTTAATAATTCAATGAATATTTCTAGACATTTCCACTTATATGTACACTCATATGTGCTACATATCCAATTTTCTGCAAGAAATCTTTTGAGACGTTTTAATGTCAGCACAAACAAAATAGTATCTTAGCATGCAAAGCATAGCTGATCCAGCTGAGAAACTTACCTGCCATAAACCTACAACAAAACACACGGCTGTTCCAACCTGAATTGGGGTGTAGAAAACATTATTACCAAATTTTGTTGATAGTACTGATTCTGTTGTATTTCCAAACACCAAACTTTCAGATATATTGGACAGAGACTTTTCATGACCTGAATATAACAGAACAGGTTTGCTAGCCATCATACACACCACTGCAAATGTTCCTGGAAAAAATAATTAAAAAATATATTCTATATAACTATTTCCCATATAAGGTTGCCTAGTTGGATAGATATTTTCTCTACATACAATGTCAATTTCATGATTTCCAAGAACACATTATCTCAAAACTATTTGATTCAAAGAGCCAAATATTTCTTATATGTATCCATGAAAAAGATTTTGTTCAGTGTATGCTTATGTGCAGGGCATTTTAGCATTTCAACACCCAAATTTATATAATTTTATTTACGATAATAGTTGTTCACATATTGAAACAATGGTTAAAAATGAATGCTATAGTACAAGTAGTTAGGATTTCTGGAGCAAAGCTGAAGAAACTAAAAATTAAGAAAGTGTTTTTACAACATTTACAGATGAACTTAACCTAAAATCATTACTTGCAACATACAGTTGAACCTCTCATTTATACATTATATTTACTTTTATCGTTTTTGCAGAATTACATTTAGGCACTGAAATTTGTCCATTAATATTTAGCTCAATACTACCTTTTCATGTATACGTTATTTCACTAAAAGTTACATATTTTGAACCCTATGTACAAAATATATTAAATATTAATATGTTACATGTATGGTAATATATATTAGCACAATAATCATTGTGTATTGTAACCATGGAGCTGCAGCACAAAACATAGACAAAAGGGGCATAAGCATTTATATTCTTTAAATGCATTATTGCTGGCCACTGTTAACAGTATGCTTGAGCTAAGTCATTCTTCCCCAGGATGTATCTGATGGTAATATATTGCTGATGACAGTGATGGAGAAGTAGGCCACTAAACAATAAATATATTTTGAATAGTTATATATCAGGCAATTGAAGCTCTAGAAATTACACAATGATTTTTATCATTGCAAAGCCCAAATTATGACAGTATTGGGAAAATAAAAGAAGCAAGGAAAATTATAAGTCCTTTTAACGTTTGTTTCACTCTGAATTATAAATAACACCACCGGCATACAAATAAGTATTCTATATAGTGTATTATGTTTATTATTTGTGTGTTTGTTTCATTCTTTTAAGCTGTTACATAATAGATTCTTAGTTTGAGTAATCATCCAACAATATCAGTTCCTCAATTTTCTGTTGGTTGCTATGGGCCCAAGAGACCTCTAGTGTTATTTAGATATTATAATTTTCAAATGAATGTACCTAGGCAATTGTCTGTCTAGGACATCTGACATTACACATTACTCAATTGTTTGCTGCAGCAGATCCTTGTATCTTTATTTGTTTGGCTGCAAGAATGGTTAATCAGAAGTTACATGTTGTCCATGTCAATTGGACCCCAAGCGCTTAGTCTCATTGCGTATTGTTGGTATTTGTTTATGTAATTTTTTTCCCCTGTCAAGTATTGCAGAATCATTTCTATTTGACTTCCCTGGAATCCAAAACCAGAATTCCACAAGGCAAGGCATATCTGAAAACACTGTTCTTGCAACAGTTATAAAGCAGAGCAACAGTATCAAACATAACCAGTGAGTGACAAAATATAATCCTGAAGAACCTACAACAGATGATTTGTTGAATACACACCATCTGCATTGAAAAGGAAATGATGTGGACCCTGCAATAAAGATGAAGAGAGCTGAAAACTAGTTAATATTATTGCGATAAATGCAACATTCCCCCTATTTGAGCAAATATTCCAAAACTGTTTTCCATAGTTGCTGTCAGGGAAAACACAGATGAGATAGATGATGATTCTGCATAGCAGAACATTTCAAATTAGGCACAAGCTGTATATCTGCAAATGTCAATATATATTCTTTATATGCTCGTTCAATACAAATTATAATATATACTGTATTCTTATTATATTTAAGCTGATATTTTTATGTAGTAAAATAATACTAATAGAAACCATGTTCATTGGCCAGGGCAGCGCGGGCTCCGCCACCTAAATACAGTATATAATGGAACGTATCCCAGCAGCTTCATGCACTCTCTGATGAAGACCATGGAGTGTGCAATGGTCGAAAGCTTGGATTTTATATACCTGACACGGCTGATCACCCGTGAAGCCATAATGAATAACATTCGCCGTGAAAGCTTCAAGTCTTACAAAACCATGTACCTATATTTAACCTAAATAAAGCTAAATGAGGAGAAAAGGAAAAATAAAATGAATAATACAACTAATATGAGGCATATAATCATATATAGCATGGATCTACTAGGCTCTGCACAACTAACAGTGTTGGGTAATGTTGCCGACTAAGGGTCTGTTGGCTGCATAATGAGAGGCAGCCAATCTTTGCATTTGAAAAGTGCAATGATCTGTGTAATGGAGCTTATATAGTTGGCATTGCAAAAAGGAGGGAAGGCAGCACAGCCATAGGTTAGTCTGGAAAGGATGAAATATGCAATTAACAGTGTGGAAAAGCAAGGATGCTGTTAGCATAATAACAGTAATGGCAGTGATTGCATAGTGTGGCGGTAAAGGCTGAAACACATAATGGAACTATCACATTTTCCTCCAAAACTGGACCCACATCCTTCTTTCCTCATAAAGTAACATTCATGCTTCTTCCAAATCTGTTTCTTTCCTTTACTCATACTATTTTCACCTCTTTCTTTATTTTCTTCTGTGTCAAAACAGCCTTTTTAAGGCTAACAATGATATAACTAAAGAACAAGTAGATCTGGTTAGACTAAAGTTATTAATATTTCAATTTGTGCACTTAAATCCATTTATAAGTTTTGCAACTTAAAAATAAAGAGGAAACACACCTTTAAAATATGTCAGGTTTCCAGGTGTGCAAATAATTTAGCTGATCTTATACATCTTGTTTATGACACAACAGTTAAAATTATAGAGGAAGTAATTTCACATTAAATTACCTTCCATTTTAAGCCTGGCAATAATAAAAATTCTTAAAAACACAAACATTTTCTAATAAAATTATGGTGTTACTCTATAATGGATTTCTTGAACAACAACACTCTCAACAAACAATTTTATTTTCATACCTCCACAATAAAAATAGGCGATTCTTAACCCTAGAAAGGTGGCACTAGTATGTCTTACTTTAGTGGTGGCACGGGGTCAAAAATGGTTGTTGTGAGCAAGCTAAATAAATATTTTTGTAAAATTATTGTTTATATTTACCTATCAAAACATAATGCATTAAAATAACTGTTGGTGCTGTAAAGATTAGCTTAAAAATGAAAACTAAACAATACAATAGATGTTACCTTCTAAAATTACAGTAACTTGAAACTGAGGTGCAGCAAAACACACAGACTTCAGTGTTCACTTCACTAGTATAATGATAATGAGTCAGTAAATATTTTTTTTTATCTCAACAGTAAAAACACATGTTTTAGCCCTTTTATAAGTTGAACACAGCACACACACACGATTATGCTGTGGTCTCTAAAGGAGATTTTGCATTTTTTTTTGCTGCTGATTTTACACCTGGTAAGTGAGTCACTATATTGTGGAAGCGAGTGCATGAATATTGAGTTCTTCCTGTTCTGATTTTTGTTCACTTTCACTATTTGAACTCACTATTTCAAGTTCATCTTCAGTTTCACTATTTTCACCACCTAATATTTCCTCTTCTTCCACTTCCCTTATTGGGGCTAACTACCTTGACTGTTGTTCCTCGTAACTCATAATGAGATTTAAAACAACACCATGTTGCAAAATAAGTACATATTATAGCCACAACTTCTCGGAGGACGAGCTATAACTACAGAAACAGTATTTCAGACGAGATACAATAAGCAACGGGAGAGGTGGCGTGGGGTATTTAACGTCCTTCTTGGAGCCGATGCTCACAAATAGCCTATTTTCTAGGAATGTGTGGCCTGTACTCCAATGCTAATGACTTCTAACAAAGGCCAAGGAATGCAGTGAAAGGTAAGGGAAAGACAGAGTGCAGGTATCCAAAAACATTATTCATATCTTGCAAATAAAACTGAGGGTTTGGAAAATACCCCACGCCACCTCTCTAGGGTTAATGGAAAAGATATACTGATTTGGAAAACTGCCATATAAAAATCCAATCACGTCAGCTTAAGAAGATATAAAAACATTAAATTCTCACATACAATGTTTCAAATAAATTATTATAATATATGATATAACAAGGTATTCATGCTGGATTAAGATTAATTCACAAGTGTAGTTTTATATGCAATAACATCTGGGTCATATATTTTAAGGAAACATATAATAACTTTGCTTAAAAGTGGTTGCTAGTATGTGATTCCTCTTGTAACCCTGCATACTCTCCCTCACAAGAAACCAACAGCAATCTTCCATCATTACTGGGCCCTTATGACTTTGATACCTCTTCTCTATATTAAAACTGTTCTCCTTGTCCATCACTAACATCTGCAAGATTACTCAGAAACAAAAATATCTAAGTGTGAGTGGAGAAAATGGATTTTCAAAGACATTCAACAACCCTTGTCTTTGTAGCATTTCGCCAAACTTTATACCAAAATCTTAGTTTTTTCCTTTATGTTTCAAAGAAAATTACACACATCCCTTCTAAATGATTGCCATATTGCTAATTCAGCTGTTTGTAAACTTCTCTCAAACATTTCATCCTCCATGAGTTTTCTGTTTTGTGGTCTTATATATAATAACTGTGGAAAATTTTCTAATAAATATGCAAATCCATTGCCATCCTTATTGAATGCCTTATCAAAATTCATCAGCACAAGCTTCATGTGTAAAGGAGGAAGAAGAATCTTATCAGGCTGAACAAATTGTGTTTCTTTTACATTATTCTCCCCCAGAACATACTCCTGCTGGTCAAAATTAAATTAGATTGAGTTTTATTTATGGATGCTCTTTAGCTGCTTTGGTTCTCAGCATCCCATTCTATACTGGGTGTTAAAGACAGCTAAATTTTGCTCAGAGGCTTGTTTATCAGGCTTAAAGTTCTCTATGTGCTGTAAATCTATGACATGGGACCGATGGCTTTACTTCCCTTCTAAAGGAAGTCATGCCAAGGATTTTTACACCCGAAAAAATTCATCACCCTCTGCCGAATTTGAACCCGCAACCTAGGGAACCAGAGGATATCTCCTTCCAGTTGCCCCACTGTTGTACCACATGTTTTTGTGAATCGTAGCTATGCCATAAACACAAAAAACATTTTGTGAAGTACTTTGCAAACTGATTACTTTGAAGTAGCATGAGCCTCATGTTTTAAAACATGTAGGTACAACCTTAGCCATACATTCAAAACTTTCTTTAAGACCTATTCAATTCAATTAAGACTAGAACAGATACAAATTTATTACCATTATGAAGTAACACAGCCTTTAAGCTGAAATTTGATGAAACTATAAACAGTTGCCAGTCATCTGGGTTATGCTCAATCCTTAGTTCCTTAGAAATTTATTCTATTCATGCATTAAACCATGATGTCTATGCAGAAGCACATTTGGTCTTCCATAACAAAATATTTTTCAAATTTATAATATATACTTTGAAACTCTTGTCTTTTTGAATCAGGTACAAGTAAATTTGATTGTTTTAGCCTGGAAGTTCAGACTCTTCTTTTAACAAATTGATGTCATATGTCAAATCATTCAAATCTACTTGCTCTATAAAATGCCTTTTATTTTCAGAATTATCTGATTGAAAGTCAGGATGTTTTGAGGCTTCTGGTTCTGGATACAACTCAGCCTGGAATTTGCTATTTCCTTTACTATTGCTAATGAATGTCTCAGGGCGTACGGGTACAGGCAATTCCCCACTAAGTGGAATGAGATGCTTGCAGAAAGTATATCTGCAAACTGAGTAACACGTTTACTTTCTTAGATGTGCCAGATATATTTGTCATGCTTAACAATCATTCACATGTTTTGTTGGTCCTTGCCACACCAAATGCTACATCAAATGGTAAAACTTTGAATTTACCCTGTAACCACACTGCTAAAATATGCTGTACAAGTGATAGAACATTGATAATGTGACAATTTTTCCTGGTCACAATTTGACATACAAAGTATAAATAATAGGCATGTTTGTACCATTATAAATTTTTATCCTTTGATTCTTGAGAGAAAGTCATAAGTAGGCTGCAATCATCCAGAACTATAACAAAAGTTGTCAGATTATTTCTGAAAAAGGTCAAACACACAAAAATGTAAGTGATGATTGCATTTCTATTCCAACTAAAACTTTCTCTTAAGTTAAAAGAAATATATTGTTTACAGATTCATCTGTAAAATGAGACAGTAATTGTGCATTCTATCTGTGGGATGCTAAAAGTTTAAGGGCATGTGTCCCACAACATTCATCAAGAAAAGTACCCTATATATGTGGACAAAAGATTTAATATAAGATTTTTTTCCAAATTAGTACTTTATGATTGTTAAGATTAATATATTAATCCAAAATGCAGCAAAACTTGTATACTAATATTTCAGTTTTATTAAATGTATAGATTGCTTCTTCAAATTTTGAACTGATATTTGTTATGAATATAAACTAGGAGTACTCCTACTAAGCTGTAATGAAGGTAAGAGACAATACACATACCAGTGGCACCAACAGTACTGACATTCTTTTTCCTTTCCTTGGGACTTCCATCTTGAAAGGTATGCAATAATTTGAAGTATAATCTAACAAAATGTTATTGGGATCATGTCTACAAGCAGCTTTTATCAACACTTAGTACCTAATTAAGAAATTACTTGAATATATTGGTAGTACAGATATTACAAGAAAGATATGAAAAAAGTATGGAGCAGAGACTTAGATATGAAATAAACAGTATTAAGAGATAAAATGCAGCATGTTATTTTGGTAATCAGAACTTTATTATGCACTCAGTATCTAGGTATACATTTAATCAGTTTTGTATCCTAAATTACCTTTCAGAGAAGGTGCAATAAGAATACACATTATTTTTACAATATACATACATTTACCTATATGCTTTATAGTATTATTTAGATAATTATAAGACTGGACATTATATTTTATTACATTTAACTAAAGTCAAACTTACCCATTGAAACATGTCTAGAAGTTCCCATCATAACATACATAAGAACTGGAAAAAAAGCCATATACAGGCCTACAATCGGTGGAACTCCTCCCAACAGTGCATACGCCATTCCTATAAAATGGAGCAATAAATCAAAGTTATAGGAAGATTAAAATTATGAGCTCAAATAGTAGGTACTACTCATTTTATCATCACATAAAATATCCAAAATAATAGAACTAAACCATGTTTTTATAGCCTTCCTCAACTAACATGTATCCTTCTATGGTTTGCACTTATTGGTTAAGACCTCAGCAATGGCAGGATCTAAAAGTAATATAAACTCTCTCAACATGATACAAGAGCATTTTCGGCATCCTGAGGGGCAGGTTTAAAATGAAGGATCCTCCTATGTATTCATTGATAAGCATTTACATGCATTCCAAATGTATTAACTCTGTTATATAATATTTGATTCATACAGTTACGAAAATGTACATAATTTTGATAATTATTTTAAAATATTTTTAGATAAATGATTGTGTTATCAAGAAACTATTTTGTACCATCTAACCACCAATTCCATAACAGCAGCCAATAAGAGGCGATCATTTCACATTGTAGTTATGAGACAAGGAGCAATGTTTTATATATATATATTTTTTTTTGTAGTGTTTAATGCCCACTTTAACTGCTTATGTCACTGCAGGCGCTGACACTGATGATATATGAATGAAAATGGAGCACTGGTGGAATGCGATGGCAGGGGAAACTGGTGAACCTGGAGAAAACCTGCCCCAGTGCTGCTTTGTCCATCATAAATCTCACATGAGGTCGCTTGGGATCAAACCCGGGCCATATAGGTGAGAGGCGAGTGGCCTAACCATTCGGCTGCGGCGCAGCCCACAAGCATATATTGAAAAGATCTTAGCATAAATACCTAACTTCACAAAAGGCATGTTTAGAAAACAGAAAAATGGTATAACATTTTATTTTTCTTCTAAAAGTCTGTTACAAATCTTGAAATATTTAAGAATCAAGTTTGTCAGAGAATGGATTAATGTCATATGGTAAGTACTATAGTTTTGTAAATGTTGCTCACAAGTTATGATGTACTTTTAAAATCTGCCTGTGATTAAACAACATACGGTTGAGAGTTGTTGAGGGGAGGATTTCTCTTGAAACTGTTCAGAAATTAAGATTTAAGTGAGCTTAACTGTAAGTCCATTATAGCATCATCCCCACTATGTATACCTCCCATTCAGTCATTAGGCATAATCAAAAAGTCATTAATTGGCATTTGCATAAACCTTCCCATTGAAAGGAAGTAGTGTCAGTCCAAGAAGTCAACAACTTGCAGTATTCAACAGCTTAATATACAGATTAATCAACTCTTCCAACAGCAAAGGAGACCAATACACACTTCACACAGCTCCAGTGAAAAGTTTCAATAGCCACTTCTGCTAAAAAAAAAACCCAACAATCCATAAATTCAAAAGGGAAAAAGACCACCAAAAGTAAGTAAGCTCTTACTATTAATGAAAGTCAACTCAGAGAGAGTATTTGGATACTAAGCTAAGTATCAGAAAAATATATGAAATGCTTAAAGAAAAGGCCTTGAATGCAGGAAATTATGTCCCGATATCACTTGTAACGCACTGATAAATCTTTTGTAATGACTATAGTCTGAATTTTTCAGGCCCAAAAAAGACCAGTGCCAACTTTATACTGCTCATGAGAATACAAAGTGTTTGGAAACCCTTGAGGATGCTTAAATTTATGCTGCACATATAAGAAGAAAGGACCAACTCAGCTGAAGCTAGAGATAAAGGGAGAGCAAATAAAAATGTTCAGCTCATATTGCTGACATTTGATTTGCAGTGCGCACCAGATGTCAGTCAGATGAAATGATATAGTGTTTTATTTATGGACACTCTTTAACTGCTGTGGTTCTCAGCGTCCCATTCTATACTGGGAATGAAAGACTGCTTAATTTTGCACAGAAGCCTCTCTACCAGACTTGAGGTGCTTTTACATACCGTAAATCTACGACACGGGACCAATGGCTTTATTTCCCTTCCAAAGGAAGCCATACTCAGGATTTTTACGCTTGAAAAAATCCATCGTCCTCCGCTGGGTTTGAACCCGTGACCTTGGGTATATGAAGTTAGCATGGTGACCATTACACCACAGAGGGCAATGTCAGTCAGTTGAACTACAGTAGAAAATTGTATGTATACAATCTGACAATTTATGAAGCATCCCCAAGAAATAAAGCTTATTGCTATGCCTGGACAGAAATAAATGGAAGGAGAAGAAGTTCATGTTTATTTCAGTATCTTACAACCCATCCAATGAAATGTTCCTATTTTCAGATACTTGTGGAGGTCAGATTGTCCTTTTCTTGTACTTAGAGGAGACATCTTAACTTCAAGTTATAGAACATAAATATATGGAGAACAATCATTCCTTCATAGAAGTAGATTCCATGCACAGTACAATTCAAAAACAAGGAAATTTGTCCTAACAGTGAACTGACTCCTTTAGAAAAGCTTTAAATGTTGCAAGGAAAATCCTGAAAGCATTTTTGTATCACCACATTGATGAATACAAGTCAGTGACAGTCTACGATAGGGGACTCCCTAGGTCACAGAAAGATTTTACAGAATGCACCAAAATCTTTTGCTAATAAACAAGCTTAACAAAGAGGATCTGCTAAAATTGTGTTGTGGTTAATGATTTCTTCTCAGGATGTTAGCCAGGTTAAGTATTGGATTAATTTCAAAGATTTCAATGATGTCTTCTGTTGCCATCATCAGGGAACTGGAGGCAAACTGCTCTTAAACATCTCAGAGGTTTTCATTGCAGATTGTACTTATTTGAATGTCTGCAAAAGAGGAGAGTAAGTGCACTGTGCCAGAACAGTTTGCCTCCAGTTCCCTGATAATAGTGACAGAGTATAGCATTGAAAGCTCAGAAATTAATCTAACACTTAGGTACCTGTCTGACATCCTGAGAAGAAATCATTAATAACCTACACTGAGAAAGCTTCAAGTCTCTGATTGTACTGGAGTGACTATATTCTTGAAGAATTTCACAGTTGGTACAGTGATCTTCCAACTGCAGATGGAGTAATTGATAGTGTTCCAGAACCAGCACCAGTTGAATACACTGACGCCAACTGACATGAATGATTATTGTTTTCCTGAATGAATTTCTTGGAGTTAATTTGTCATTAGCCACATCTAAAATGCTAAACTAACAAACCAACGTGAAACTTGAATACAGTAACATTGGTTAGAAACACTTAAACTAACCTAATGTGAAACACTAAATGTAAAACTGTCAATGAAAAGCAACTAACTCCATTTTCTGTCAACACTCTGCATTTCGCTGCCACATAGTTAAGACATTGATTTGATAAATTACAATTTATCCATATACTAGCAGTTTTAAATATATTTCTAAAACATTACCTACTCTAATATAAATAACCATTTCCTAATTTTCAGATTTTTCATGAAATTTCAAACTTTCAACTTCAAACATCTCCAAAGTGGCTTTTATAGAGATAACAGGTTTTCTCAGTAAGCCAGCAATATGTTTATCTTTAGCTAATATACTTTGCAGGAATATAGTCATCCCATGGAGCTAATTGCAATAAATTTGATAATGTAACATAACTATAGGTGCAGCATCACCAATACAACAACAACAATAATAACAATAATAATGACAATAATCTTGATGATGATGATGATGATGATAATAATAATAATAATCTTGATGATGATGATTATGATGATGATGATGATGATGACAACTCTGACATTATTGTAATCACAGAAGTACACGTTTTTATGTAATCGTTTGAGTACAATCTGTCTACACATTTCATACAATCTTGTAATGGATAAGCATAAATTTACATGGAGGTTCTCGCTAATTTTTGTAAAAGTTTTAATCTAATGCTACATATGAATGGTCATAGTATTGTAGCTAAAATTTGAAAACATATTTACTAAACTTATTAAATTATGTATTAAAATATAAATATATTTATATCGTATATCCTGTGATATCCTTGTGAGAACCTTGGATTTATTTTATATTATTTTCAACTATAAACATCTATGAGTAATGAAAAATGGGAGTTAGGTAAACTCAAAGTGCACAAAGAGGTACTCCAGCAAGCAAAGCTTGAGAATCACTATACTAACTGAACAAAAAAGCATGGACAAGACATTTTTGACACCTGCATCTGAGGAAGTTAAGTTCTGTCTTCATTACATTCTTGTTATCTGGGTTCTCTTTTTTATCTATTTATACCCCCCTTTATCTTCACGATCATATCAGCAATATGTTAAGTATTACACCTAGATGTAAATAATCATAATGAATCCACTTAATTAACTTTAAGGGTTGTAACATTCTAAAGTTGGTGATTTTAAAAGATGGTAGGTACCTTAATTTTATTATGAAAGGCAATAATTTATTCTGGTTTAATTATTGAAAACATTGTGTACATGTGTAAACCAAACTGTCTTTAAAATTAGGATACTGAAAGGATAGGGACAGCTTGGTCAGTGTGACTGATACTTGTATTAAATATTTTTTTTCTTATCAATCAAGCAACCAAATTTTGGTATACACCTACAAAATTTGATGAGTACATTGCTGTGATAAGTTACGGTTGTTTTGTTTTATTCTCAGGGAATATTCAGATTTTATTTTTAATAGAAGCAGAAAATCAGCTTACATTTTGTTTTCATTTCACAAATAGCCCAAATAAAATAAAGTTCTGAATTTCAGTAATACCTTATTAACATTTGAGATTTTCTTTTTTTGTTTTTGGGTAGTGTTTAACGACTGCTTTTACTAGGTTTGGCACCGCAGACAAAGACACTGGTGATACATAGAATGAAGGTGGGGCACCGGTGGAATCCGATGGCGGGGGAACCCGGAGAAAGCCCGCCCCTGCGCTGCTTTGTCCACCACAAATCTCACATGCGGTCACTTAGGATCGAGGCGAATGGTCTAACCACTCGGCCACGGCGCGGCCAACACTCTCTTCTATCAATTATAGAGAGAACTGAAAGTTCTGATCCCATGATTTTGATTAATTGATCGATTTATACCCCAACTTTAGTTGTAATGATCAGATACATGGCCTTTTACCTTTGCAAAATGTTGCCTAAGAAATTAAGTGTCATCTTGTGTTCTACAGTTGTCTTATTTTTTAGGATTTTATACATTTGTTCACAAACACATTCACGCTCTAATTCTTTGTCCGAACTCTGAAGTGGATACGGAATAATCTCGGCTAGAACCAAACTCCCACCCCCAACCACAAAGCGCAACCTCGCAGAGCATGCAGCTGCTAGTTTTAGCGATTTCTAAAATTAAAATCTCGCCTTAACATAAATTTGTCATTTGCTCATACGTCAAGCATGACAAGGTGTTGCTTAACGGAAAAAAAAAATAATAATAAAAAATAAAAAAATAAACAAATAAAAAAAATAAAATAAAAATAAAGAAAGAAACAAAACAACAACATTTTGTCGTACAATTATAACTTAAGTTATATACTACGTTTGCAAAAGATATGGAAACTAAAGAGGCATATCCGTTTTTGAAGTATACTTATAAATAAAATCGTTAAGAGACAAATAACAACGCTGTCACAGATATCAACAAGCATCGCACTTAGCTTATAAGATCAGCCAACCCAGGCACATAACAGGTGGTCCGATGTTACGAGGCAATAGTTTGGCCGGTATGTTCATTACCGAGTACGTTCATGCATATAATATTCCTTCGTAACGACCACGACGACCCTTTTGTCTAACTTCTGGCATCTTTTATTTACTATTTATTTGTTTATGAAATTATGCACTAATTATGGGGACATTTTCGATTTACTTGCTCAAGGAAGAATCCATTCAGGATAACGTCTAGCGTAGTTTATGTGCTTACTCAAAAACGAAATCAATGCTACATGGAAATATCGTATTTCTTCATGCATTACTCTATCATCATAATGTTATATTGAGCGCATGCATGTTTCTTGGGTTGGCAACGCTAACGTTACATAGGCCATGCCCTCCTCGTTTCTAGCAAACAACTAGCCGCTATTACACGTCATTACCAAAAACAGCACGGCCTAATAGAAATAACGGCCCAGGCCCACAACGCCAATATATTTGTGACGTCAACAGTGCACTTCTACTCGTCGTTTGGAGCACCGACAGCTAATATGCATACACGTGCTATTACCCGCCGCTGAAGGTTTGCACTTGACAGCCACAGTTAAGCTGACACTTGAAGAAAACAAAAGAAAAGAAGAGAGAGAGGGAGAGGGAGAGAGAGAGAGAGAGAGAGAGAGAGAGAGAGAGAGAGAGAGAGAAAGAGAGAGAGAGAGAGAGCTGAAAGTTTTACCCGTTAGACTTCTTTTTTAATTAATTACAAGACAGCATTCATAAACCGAAAACGGAATAAGCAAGGCCTTTGTTGCCAGCTCTGACCATTTTCAATAGCGTGCTTCAGCTTGTGGACTCTTAACGTGCGTAAAGTTGGTCTTTGAAAGTTATGTATCATTCATTTATTTTCAGCTTAATAATATATTTGTAAGAAGTTAAAGTAATGTCGTAATGAATACAAATAAAAATAATATAATCAGTTTTACAAAGGTAAACACGTCATGAGTATAAATTAAATATGGAAATTCCGCATAATACATAAGGTAGTATATACACAGTAGGAATGTGAAAGCTATAATGAGCAGTGATGTATATTTATATTATAATTATTTTTAAATTCATCAATACTATAATAGACCTTTTCAGTCAACAAAATTTTCAGAAGTACTTTAAATTTCTTTAAATTATTACAAGCCTTGACTAATATTGGAAGTACATTATATAACTAACCCTTATTTTTTTATAACCTTACCCGGCATGAAAATACGTCTCAATGTATCTTTAAGATGGCGCCGAGTGCTGCAGGCGTATCGCGTGTGATCTCCTTAAAAACCAAAGTTTTAAAAGAGGTTAATTGCTGTAAACGTAGCTGCACAATTCACCCGGACGAAATTCCCGAAGAAGACTAGTACTGCATCAGCTGCGTGCAAAATATCAATCAACATAGCGACACATATGACGCGACCCAAGTAATAAAGGAGCCTGGTAAGACAAGCAAATCTTCAACTTCACAGGAATTAAATACTAAATGAATTGCTTAGTTGAAACATGGCGACACATATGACGCGACCCAAGTAATAAAGGAGCCTGGTAAGACAAGCAAATCTTCAACTTCACAGGAATTAAATACTAAATGAATTGCTTAGTTGAAACATGGCGACACATATGACGCGACCCAAGTAATAAAGGAGCCTGGTAAGACAAGCAAATCTTCAACTTCACAGGAATTAAATACTAAATGAATTGCTTAGTTGAAACATGGCGACACATATGACGCGACCCAAGTAATAAAGGAGCCTGGTAAGACAAGCAAATCTTCAACTTCACAGGAATTAAATACTAAATGAATTGCTTAGTTGAAACATGGCGACACATATGACGCGACCCAAGTAATAAAGGAGCCTGGTAAGACAAGCAAATCTTCAACTTCACAGGAATTAAATACTAAATGAATTGCTTAGTTGAAACATGGCGACACATATGACGTGACCCAAGTAATAAAGGAGCCTGGTAAGACAAGCAAATCTTCAACTTCACAGGAATTAAATACTAAATGAATTGCTTAGTTGAAACATGGCGACACATATGACGTGACCCAAGTAATAAAGGAGCCTGGTAAGACAAGCAAATCTTCAACTTCACAGGAATTAAATACTAAATGAATTGCTTAGCTGAAGGAAGATCATATAGACTTTGAATGTGGGTATTTCTCTACTCAAAGAGGAAAACCAAGCACTACAGGAAAAAGCGCCTTGGCCAAATAACCTTTAAACACAAGAAGATGAGTACTGTACATATAATGAATGGAAAACGGTGCATTTACAAAGAAGAATGTACAGAATAAATCGAAGAACACCGAAAATAGGTCCATATCTATGCAAAATCCGTACGAAGTTCTGAAAAATGATGTAATAGAAGACAGAAGAAGCGGATTGCAGAGTTCTTCAAACACAGAAGATGCATGGGTAAAACTCTCCAAAAGATCCCAGACGTGCAATTTTAAAAAAGAAGCTGGAAGAATGCTGAACTTCGAAGACAGCCATGGCAGAGATGTAGCTGCAAATGTCTGCAAGAATCGAAATAGCCCGGAAACAAAGGCGTTCATCAAACGTTACGAACTAAATTTATGCTAGTGCTCGAAACTTTACAAAAAAAAAAAAAAAAAAAAAAAAAAAAAAAACAACAGTGCAGTGATAATCGGTGGGACAAATGAAGTTATCAGTGGAAACCCTGAAATCATAGGCGATTGCCTTGAAAAACCAGTGCCTAAACTGTCACATACAAAAGTAACGTTAGTGGACGTCCCAATAAGGTATGACTACAGTGAATATTCTCCTATACACAAAGTGGTAAATATGGTAAACATAAACATGACCTATTGTTGCAAAAGTTTTGTTTATGTAAAAATAATAAAGACCTCAGCTGCTAAACGTTACACGCATACAAGACATGGGTTGCACTTAAAAAGGTGTTAGGAAATATTACATATTAGGCATATGCAGATGCAGTAGGATCTGATGAACTGAATCTTGTCTCACAACTAGGACAACACGAGTCCAAAAATATAGGAAACAATGTAAATTTGAGACTTGGTAGTGAAAGTCAAGAGCATATAGAAAGTGTGGAAAAGGCGAGTGAAAACAATGATGTCGGTTTACATGCAAAAGCTAGGCAACATTTCTGTACACATTCAGTGGTCCTTTGAGTCCTATTCTCCAAAACTGTGAAACTGTGCCTTCTGAAAATTTTGATTTTGATTCAGCTCTATTGTTATGCTTTAGTAATAGCTCATTATCTATAAAACATATTAATATTCAATCGTTAAAAGGTAAAACTGCAATTGCACATGTTAACAGAGTTTACTAACGTTAAAATTATATGCCTTAATGAACATTGGCTGAAAGATCATGAAATTGAATGCTTCATACTTAAAGGCTTTAAATTATTGACTTCATTTTGTCGCACCCTAAAAGGGCATGGTGGAACAGCTATTTATATGAACCTTAACTTTCATCTGGAGTATAAAGTGCTTAAGATTGCTCCTTTGTACATCGAGTGCCTAACAATGATATCGATGTCATTATTGAGACGCTAAACAAACTTATTGAATTTGTAACAAGGAACAAAACTTAAAAAATCTATATAGTCGGAGATATCAATAATGATATGAGATATTGATATCTCACTATATCTATGAGATATGTTACTCATAAAACAGTCCTGTTTTAAGATATCTTAAGATCAAATAATTTTATTACTTAATTTGGGATCACCAGATTTCACTCATGCCTAGATAACATAACCAACTTCTAAAATGACAACGCACACTGCGGAATATTTCACACACATTATTCAGACTACAAAGCACTCTGAATAAATCAAATCGAATAAACAAGCTATAACTCAGCTTAACATTGTCAACTGGTGAAAGAAAATAAAATGAAACATAAATTAACTCTTTTAGAGATGCATTACAAGAAATCGGTTGGTCACAAATTATTAATGGTAGCAGCACTATCTCGGACATTTTCATAACTTTCTACATACACTGTTTATTAGCTCTAACGAATCCTGTCCGAAAGTTGCCAAAACAAAAAGCAAAGCTGAAATAAACCTGTATACCCTTGAACTCAAAACAGGCTTAAAACACTGCTCAATATTTTGTATGATAAAAAATGTAAACTGAAAACAACAAAAATGAATATAGAAATGCAAACATTAGATGGAAAGGAAACGTTAGAAAGTAAACATAAATGTATAAAAAACTATATTGAAAGCAGTTACAATAAGTGTAAAGCAGTCTAGAATGCTGTTAAAAATGAATCGGTTAGCAAGGATAACTTAAATAATACACCATTCTCACCCAACGAACTAAAACGTTTTTATAAGTAGAAAAAGTGAACAAAACTATCTACAGCAGAGAACTACAAGATAAAATAACCAATTTCTTATAACTCTAACAGCTACTGTACTAGGATTGGTAATTTTAAATGTAGAGAGGCTAATCCAAAGAAATCATTAACATTGTTTCCAAGCTTAAGCCTTCCAAATCAGAAGATTATTATGGATTTTCAAATTATGTAATTAAGTAAAGCAATAGTCAGTCTATGCCATCCTCTCGCATACATAATAAACATCTTACTTATCAATGGAATTTTTCCAGGTTGCCTAAAAATTACTCTACACAAAAAAAAAAAAAAAAAAAAAAAAAAGAGGGGGATGTAAAACACTATACAGAATTGTAAACCAATATCGTTAGTGCCAGTATGTTCTAAAATAACTGAAGTGGTAATATATAAGCGGTTAAATTATAATTTTGAGAGATTCAATTTAATTAACTCACCATTTGGCTTCAGACTAAATTTTTCCATGGTAAAATCAGTTGAAAATATAATAACGTAGTATTGGAGGAATTTGAAAATAAAATATTATCCTGTGCAACATTATTGATTTAGCTAAAGCATTTGATACTCTATCACATGATATTTTAATAAATGAATTAGCATTCTATGGTATAAATAGCTCCGAATTGTTATTACTGCAACTATACCTATTAAATACGTACCAGATAGCCACAGTAAGTAGTAAACATTAAAACCCCTGACAGTATAGCGTGGAGTACCTTAGGGTTACGTTCTGGGACATTTTCTAATTTTAATATATAAATGATCTAAAAAGTTGTTTACCAAATAAATCCCTTCTGTATGCGGATGATACGCCTAACTACAGCAACAAGTAATAACACTATCGAATAGCTCATCAATTGCATGTGGGAGAATTCTGTCCAATGGTTCAACAAAAATAGTCTAGCTATAAATGAAAAGAAAACCGAAAGAACATTGCTCACACTTAAACATGGAAATGAATTAAAATCCGGGAAATTACCTGGTATACATACGTATAAATAGTAGACTTAAATGGAATGAACATGTAAGGTTAACTTTGTTCCAAATTGGCTAGGGTTATATATTTCCTAAATAGGCTAAATTTAATAGTAACACAAAACACTGCTAAATGTATATTATGCCTTATTTCACAGTCACCTTATTTATGGAATATTACTGTGGGGAAATTCAATGAAGCCCACAAAGTCTTCAAATGACAAAAAAGGGCAATTCGCTGTATCAAGCACTTAAATTATGTCGATTCATGCAAAAATTATTTTAAAGAACTAGGAGTATTAACCCTTCCAAGTTTATATACCCTCACTTGTTTATTGTATGTAAAGGAAAATTACCAAAATCTCCCAACAAGAAACACTGTACATAATTACACTACCAGAAACAATAATAATAATCTAGAAATTTCATACTTTAGACGTAGTAAAACTCAAAATCATTACTTATATAAAGGCCTTAAACTCTATAACTAGTTTGATAGGTAGAGTCAGACTGAAAAATGTAATGCCAAAGCCGGGATTTGAATCATGCATCTCCCGACCTCTAGCTGGTTACTCTACCACTGAGTTACCATAGCAATATGCTGGTATAGCACTGAATTTCTCAACCGACTCACATGTTTCCCGGTAAACCAAAAGGTTATCTCAAATTATTGTGAGATTACAATCCCAATAGTGACTTACAATACTGCAAGTACTTTAAGTCCCAGGAATCACAGTACAACCAAATATTATGGTCAGTTACTTTAATTTAACTGTTTTTTCACACAAGCCGTGTATAGGACAGGAGTTGGATAAGTAGAGTCAGTCTATGCTATACTTTTTTTTCTCGCCGATTGGTCGAGATTGTTCCCGCCGTAAATGTGACTTATATAGCACGTGGAGAGAACATATGACAACAAATGAAAACATAGAAAAAACACGCATGGCTCCGGTAATTAAAATGTTGGAAACATACCACAAATGCGTAAAGAATATTTAACTCAATCACGGAGTATCTGATAATGGAGAAACCCCTTACATATCGGAATCTGATTTCGCAAAGTAAGTTTCGCTGTCAGATAAACTTTCGGCAAAGTTAATGACAACGCTCTAAATAATATTATCCACTTTGCCATTAAACTCAAATCTTTTGTTTTACTCCTTGACCACATGCGTAAATGCTCCTTTCCAATTGTTATCGCTAATCTTATCCTGTACTAAGCTTCTGGCAGTTTGAATATGGTGTTATTTCTTGCCATGAAGCACTTAATTTGACTCCAAACGAATTCAGGAGGAATCTAAGGACTTCATGTACAGTAGCTTTTGTTGACAAGTCAACGACATACATACTACAGTTACTCGCGTATTTTTGCACTATTTGGAGCAGTCTTAATTTACAAGTGATCTGTCGATAGTTTAATTTTTTGTGTTCAGCCAAGTAATGATATTCCATTTTTTCAAGAATTGTTTGGTTTTCTTTCTACACAAACACTATGGTACGGGCCATTGTCCATCAAAAAACTACTGTTGAAATACATAACATACATACAGCACTTCTCACAAACTCATGTCATCACACTTGCAGAGTATGGGTTTTCCTCTTTTTGCCTGGAGTTCATGGCTAGCCCGTAATTTTCATTTCTCTTCAAGATTTTCCACACTACTGATGTTAACACCTTAGAGCTCCTCCGTTAGAGAAAGATTTCTTTCCGAGAGTACATTAAAAATATTGTTTTATATATAATAGGTTATTGTTTCTCGCCACTACGTAACGGTTTCTTCTTATGATGTTTGGCTTAGAAGATCCCGTGGGTTCTACCATTATGCTCGATTTATTCACGCAATAAGAAAAGCTCGCGCACCTTTTACTGCCTCTGAATAAAACGACTGTTAATAAACTGAAGCTTGGTCAGTGAATACGTGGGGCAATAACGCAAGCGCGCCTGTTACAAACTCTCCAATATAAACAAGAGAGGTACCTTCCCTCATATCTTTGAATGATATTCTATGGATGTGTCAGTACTTCCATACACAAATTTCGTACATAGTGCTTAAAAGAAAAATAATTTTACTGAGATACTTTGAATGTGTAGAATAAATCATTATTTTAAGTACAGAACTGCTTTGACGGCGGTACATGGATCTTATTGCCTGTGGTACCCAGTTATAAATATACCAGCCAATAAGAGCGGACCATAACCACGTCATACTGTTGAAATGCGGGGTAAGGTAAGAAAAAACAGTTAATAGGAATCTTTTCATTCATGTGCATCCTATACCCAGGAATAACAAGATTCTTCTGCTTCTGATGTCAAATTGTGAATATCTAATTTGGTTTGCATAGGAAATTTGTGACTAATCAAGTAGATCTTTTCAAAATCAGTCTGCTAGAATTTCTTCTGCAGTATTTCAGCTTTTCCAGCATTTTTTTTTTCAAGACCTCCCCGGTGTCTAGCAGTGCAGGAAGCAAATGCTGCTCAGAGAGTTTTTAGAGGATCTATTAAAAGTTGGAATTTTAAATCTACGACTGTAAATACCGTATACGAGCACAGAGAATTTCTGATTTATTGTTTTGATATTCTAGAAACATTTTTATCACACAGGACAGTGCCAGTGTCTCTGCATCACACTTTAGAGGATGCAGACATTAATCTTTGTGTTACTTTTATCAGAAAATAATGTCACATATTAACATTTTATACAACCAGTGACAGGCAAGATATTTGGATGCAATGAAGACAAAAAAATGTGGTCCAATTTTTCGTCCAAGTAATTTACTCCATGCGAAGTAGAACGAACGATGCAGCAAAGTGCATTCAGACATCTAACATTGAAGTTGCAAAAAGACGTCGCAAAGAAATTAATCTAGCAATGGGTTCTAAGGAAGTATGTGACCGAAAAATATTAAAGATACAGTCATTTAGATTCTACTGAACATTTGGATGTTGCAAAACTATTAGACGCAAACAGCTTTAGATTATTTTCTCAAGTTTTTCCTAAACACTTGGGATTGTCAGTGCTCGGTATAAAGAACTTGACAAAAATAAACACCAAACCGAAAATTTTATATGACCATCTGGAATTCAGAAGAATAGAAGGTATGATTCCACTCTTGCAGTTAATATTAAAAATAATCTGAAAAATACTTTAATTGAAGTGGCAAAGGTTTAGAATTATTGTGACAACGCCTATGTCAACTGCAGAACCAGAAGAATGTTTCTCTTCTTTGAAGAGGATAAAAATCATTCTGTGGAACACCATGTGTCAGGATCGACTAACCTCTCTAGCCATGTTATCTATTGAAAAGAAATTTGTCACAAACACGGAGGATTTCAACGCCAGGGTGATCGATAAATTCTGTATGAAGAAACACCGGCGTATTAATTTCATTCTTCGAAACTAAGTGAATTGCATGCCCTAATTTCCCTCTCTTTTTTCCCATGTAGCACGCTATGTGTCTAGGCACGGGCCGCCAATGTTAAATGCACAAATAAATTGAAAAACCATGGTTCTATTGAATTTCACATTACGCTAGAAACATTTTAATAGTTTGTCATAGTATAAGGTGTATTCAGAAACAAAATCAACTCAGTGAAAGGTCACGGTACAGGACAAAGAAATGCTTTAAGCCTTAATATTTTAATTCTATAAAAATCTTCACTTATTTAGATCATCGTCTAATGAAGCCATACTCTTTAAAGCTAAACGCACCAATAATTTATTTATTGCATTGAGTTTGTTAGCAGATAATTCGCTGCAAGCACTGGAAAAAGCATTAACGACAAAAAAATATAACTACACTCTTAGATTCGCCTGCGATGTCAAAGTAGCAAAAGCAGGCGTTAATCACTATAAAAAATTCAGAAGGGTATATTTTCAATATATACTACAATAATTTCCGTGATTTGCGTATGGCAATGAAAAGACTGTACACTAATTCCTACATGAGCATTTAACAATAATGACTCAAAGTTTAAGCGGTATACAGTAGCAAACGCAGTTGCGATGGTTTACTTCTCTGAGCACTTCAGACGCAAAAGGGAAGACAGTAGCAAAGCTATTTACGATTGTGTACCTTCATAAACATTTGAAAGTCTATGAATTCCGTAAGTGATGATGTCAGCCGTTGCTAGGGTTTTCTAAACAACTGATTGCGAAGGAGTTTCTTCTGTATATTCCTATAGTGTTAATTTAATTGTTTATTTTTTTCTCACACAAACCGTGTGTAGGACAGGAGTTGGATAAGTAGAGACAGACAGAAAAGTTCATAGCCGGGATTTGAACCGCCGAACTTCTGGTCTCTGCCGGTAGCTCAATGGTTAGAGCAACCACTAGAGATCCACGATTCAAAACTTGGCTTGAATTTTTCAGTCCGACTCTACCTATCCTAATCCTGTATTGATTTGCGATAAGGTCATTTGGAAAAGTCTAGATTAATTATCTGTCCCTCTCAGATAAACAAAACTGCTAGGAATATCGCTGCACTTATATCCTGCAGCGGTTATTGTTAACTGTTTGTAGTTATTAGGAATTATAGTGGTAAATGTAGCCGCTCTTAATCGACGTTGCGTTGCGATACAACATGGTGATTTATAACGGCCTAGTTAAGAATAATTAAACAATGTTTTAAACGTATTTTATTCTATAAATGAATCGAGCAATACTATGCCATACACTTGAGAGAGAAAAAAAAAGAGCATAAAACTCGTAGCGAACTGACCACACATTTGCATACATTTGGCATAACCTCAGAAGCAGTATTACCTAAATGCCTATACGGTGAAACTTTAGTTTTTTGACCGGTTATGAAATCATTCCTCGTACATGTTTAAATGTACTAAAAGCAACATTAAATAGCTGAAATGTATTTTGTCGGTCAAAGGCCTAATTTCGACAAAATAAATTAACATAATTTGCGCTATTGTGCCATGTGAGGTCATGATTAGAAACGTTATCTACCACTATATTATAATACATTTTGTAATGCATTGTTTTAAAGTAAAGTGTATCCGAGGTAACCAATAGTTCTTCACAACCGATTGTTTTCGTTATCTCATTACTAAAGCACACATTTACTTAGTCATTCCTAACCTGCCCTCAATAACTGAAATGCAAGTTTAGCTAGTAAGTGCTTGCTTAAAAAAATGTACTGAACAGAAGTATTTGTTGCTGGTTAGTACTTGTAATCTAATTAATAGCGCTGTCAGAGATATAAAGACTGAAGTCAGAATTGAGTTATAGAATGAAGTTCTACTCAACTAGAAATACACTGTGCTCTGTTTGCAAAACCTTTTAGATACCAATCTGCAATAACTTTAAAAATAAATTTAAAATGCATTGTAAAATATTTAAAGTTTAGGCATTTAACACTATGAACACAAATAGGATGCGCAAAAGACAAATGATATCATGGTAATAAGCTTGGAAGTGCAAGATTCTAGAGATGTTGCGACTGCCGTACCTTGCACGTCTATTTGCTTCCTCCATCAATTCTACTGGAAGCAATGTTTGGATATATTGAACACATTATGTATCGTACCACCACTACATATTCCAATAATAATATAGAAAACAACTTGCATCCGTATGCATATACACAGTTGCTTATTCAGGGAATATATTTGACTGCAATCCTACTACATTTTGATACATCCATCTCCTCCATATTCACATATGTATACTTAGAACTAGGCTTTCAATCACATATGGGACCAATTAACAATACAGAGTGACAGAAAATGTATTAGCTATGTGAGAAGAAATTTGATGTTTGCAAAACAATTGTCAAATGCAGTCAAGTTAAGTTTAGACTTACTTTTTTTCTAAAGCGTAAAGAAAATGTAACTATAATTAATGAGGAAATTATGCTCCCCTCTGAAAGCAGGCGGAATGAAATTTTTTCTCCAATAACACCATACTTAGTTTTCTTCATAAACTGTAAATGTACAAATAGCTGCACATTTATCATATTTGGAAGAGTGTACAACGAAAGCTATACATTGTAATATTGTGCCAAAACAAATGCTTTTCAGAAGAAACAATGACTTTAAAAATAACCAATAGCTGTGTACAGTATTATCAATAAAACATGCCTTATTTAGTGTTACCAAAAATGCCAAGTTTTACATGTTATATTTGTCATAGCGTTTAAGCATCCCATAATAGTGAATGTGGGGAAAGGTTGATGAACTTATTCAAATCCCCCAGATGGGTCCAAGGTGAACCATTAACCAATGACAAGTGTGGTCCCCCAGATATATTGGGATTTATGTATAGATGAAGTAGTTGTAGCATGTTAAAAGGTGGTGACTTCACTAAAACTGTTGCCAGTACTGTGTTCCCCCGGGAATACTAATATTCGAAATCAATAAACACTTTTGGAAACTTGGAAACCACAAGGAGAATGACTTTTAGGTTAGTCCAGGGCATTAGACATACATACGCTCGCATACGTTTGTTAGCAGTTTAGTTTGCTTAGAAATGAATGTCACCTAAAATCACACTGTAATTTAAATAAATACTACAGATTCCACGTGATAACAGTTATTAATATTTATTTTGTGAATCTGAAAATATTCTGAATGCTGGATTTGTTTACATCATTAGCTACCAGATAATGCTTATTACTTGAATATTTATTTTAAATATTTGAGCTGTTTATGCTTATGAATATGTTCTGCATGTAAAGAACAAACTTTTACGTCACGCTGCACTACATTTATGTCGCAACTAAGTTTGAGCTACTCCAATAATGCTAAAACTTCAGATACTAAACGCCCACATTGTGAGGATTTTTTTTTCAAAACGAAGAGGTGTGAATATTCACATTAGTCGTTTGCACCCACAAATATAGAGAAACAAAATTCGAGGAAAGTATAAGGATGTCCAAAACTATATAAACAATCTAAGGAACATTAATAAAAGTGAGAAAATTAACTTGTCAAATCACAATTCTATAAATGAATTTCAAACACCAGATTCTCTGGATAAAATCGAAACAGAACTTTCTAAATGACAAATTATGTTTTCAGACAACATTGAGGATGCTGAATTTGATTTAAATGTACATTTTATATCGTTTTTAACATGAAGAAAAATCATTCAATAAACAAGCAGAAACATCATGGAAATTCAAGTAATCAGAAAGAGCAAACAAGTGATAGTGAAAAAGGAACTAAGACAATTATGAACTATAATCAGCTAAAGAAAGCCATTAAGCGGGTTCTAGAAACAAAAAAGGAAGTATGTAAATTTGCAAAAGATGACAATTTGTTTAGCAGAACATATTCTCAACAAAACTTAGCTGAAAGGGCACACAATCCACCGAAAATTACTGATGTAGAACGTTGTGAACTAGATGACACTTTTAATAACGAAATGTCTAAGAATGAAATAATCACAGCTACTCGACGCATTGCTGTTGATACAGCTCCTGGTCCCAATCGCGTGCTTATCAAAACCATAAAGGACGATAGTGTCAGTGAAATAATAGCAAAGATTGCATCAACAATGTTAAAGACCAGTAGAGTATCAATATGCTTACAGAAAGCAAGAACGATATTGCTTTTTAAAAATTGTGACACCAGTAATATTTCCAACTGGCATTCCATTAGTATTTGCTCTGTCGTAAGACGAGTAATTATTGAACGAGGCTTAGATTATCGCCTTCGTAGCCATGTTGAATTTAACAAATATCAATATGGCTTTATCAACCTACCGGGTACACTAATCAATACATTAATAGTCGGAGTAATCTTAAATAAAGTTAAACAAAATAAAGATACAGTTACACTGACATTTCTGGATGTTAAAAAAAAACCTTTGGAAATATTGGCCACAATCACCTAAATAAGACACTGAAGTCCGAAGGAATCCCTTCCAAATTAACGGATATAATAATAGCTTTGTAATCTGGAAACCATACATAAATTGAAACTTCTGAGGGCAACATGAGGAACAATTGCTCTTTCAAGAGTCGTCATGCATGGATCTCCGCTTTCACCATTTTATATAATCTTGCTACTAACCATATTCTCGATGAGCTATCAAAGGAGAGTGTAAGCGACAAGTATGGCTTTAAATTCATGCCAGACATGCCGCCCTTAACCATTTTGGGATTTGCCGATGATATAGTCTTAATCGGAAAAGATAAGGAAGCCACTCTCGAACTAACACACCTTACAATACAGAGATTTAGAGAGATAGGGTTACAGGTCAATCCAAGGAAATGCACAGGACTTCACATCCAAAATGAAAATATAGTCAAGCAACTTTTAAGAGTAGACCAAGCCTGCAAGATTGAAACCATCGGGCCAGGAGATTCAATAAAATATTTGGGCGTGACCTTCACTGATGAGCTGGATTTTGATAAGAATGGTGTAATTAAAAACCTTCACAACAGATTATACCTGCTAGTGTAATCCCCTTTACTTAAAGCTGAGCAAACCTTTCAGGTTGCTAACTCTTCCATTTGTACATACCCTTTCCAAACCACTGATCTGACTAAAATACCAAACAAAAGTCTTAACGACTGTGACAACATTATCAAAAGTTCCTTAAAAGAAATGTTACAGCTACCCACGGATATACCAAATCACATGTTAAACTATGATATGAATGGGAAGCACATCTGCAACACATAAAATCATGCAGAACTTTAATTCAGTCCTCCAATCCATATGTACAGACTACTCGAGATCTTACTTCTGAGATGGTTAAATCCTTGAAGCTTTTAAATGTAACAGGAGACGACTCAATGAAGAATCCCATCACTGGACAATTTGACGTTCGCCATATCAGGAGGACAGTTTGAGAAAGAGAAATAGACGCCTGGGCCAAGTTTCTTCAGAAATGACTCGGCGTTGAATTATTAATAAAATACAAGCCAGCGAATTCATGGATTCGAAACCGTGATGGCCTAACATCAAGTGAATGGCGTGAATCTATAAAAATTACAGCTAATGTATCCGCCGTGCGTTCTATACTGGGAAGGTCGCAAGATAACAGTCTCTGTCGGCGATGCCACAGACAGAAACGCTTGCACACGTCTTGGGATCTTGCCCTCATGGAGAAGTATTACGCAACTCTCGCCATCATAAAATACGCTCAATGATCGCCGGCGAACATAGAATGAACGTCTACAAAATCTTCGAAGAAGTCCACGGTCTGGAAAATAACAGTACCACAAGAACGAGAATTCTTGACATGATTGCAGTTCGAGAAGACCAAAAAATAGGATTTATCATCGACCACACCATTAGATTTGAAAAGCTCAAAGGACAACCAGAAGACGTCGACAAAGAGAAAAGAGATATTTTCACACCCACAATCGCATACTTCAAAGCAAAATACAATCTAAATGTCACAGAGGTAACTGGGCTGATGGAGCTTGGGACACCGATCCTTTACATTTTTTCAATACCTGGAAAAAGTTTTGACTGAATAAGGAAAAAACAAAAGAATTGCCATATTTGCAATAAGAATTTCAATTTCCCTTCTTCGATATCATTTTATATTGTTTCATAGTCATTTTGCACCGTTTGTTTCCTTTTTGATTGCCATACGAAGAAAATTGTTGATATTGCATTATTTTTATATACAATTTTCTATTTTATTATTATTTTTTTCTTTTAGACAGTTCATTTATAATTTATCTGGTTTACACTATCCTTGTTGGCAGCCCGTAAATACCTGAAGCTGTTTTAATTGTTTGAATAAATAAAGTATTTGCAAAATGAAGTAATGGTGGTTGCCACATTTATTCAACCATTAGTACAGTGATATTTGCTACATCAATACAATAATTAACCCAGTAATTCACAATATTATGAGTAATATTTCATGCCTTAGAAAATTATTTTCTGTCTTCAATGATACTGATGTAAATTGGATGCTTGTTCTATCTGTTAAAACTTCCATTGACTTATTCCCCCTTCCCTTCTACATCTGGCATACACTGTAAAACAAAAGAAGTGGCACTTTGCAATTAGTAAATATGTAAAGCTCGTTTATTTGCTTTTTCTAAATAGGTCGAATTGAAGTTAATATTTTTTGAGAATTATGTAAGACAATGGTGGATTTCCATTTCAAACCAGGAGAAAACCATTTGAGTGATGTGCATATTAAACAGTTCCGTAAGTGTATGTGCTAGGCAGCAGATTAAGTCCGTACAGTAAATACTAATTATAATACACAAACACTCACACATGCATTGTAGGCTTAAAACACGCATAACATAAGTAAATGTATGTCATAAAAACTGACAGTATTGCTTATCAACTTAGTAATCAAAGATGCAAGAATGCACTGTGCCTCTTCATCAGACCTTTCTCCTTGTTAGAATACTGTACTGATTCTTTTTCTTGTAAATATTTATTATATTGTGCTCTGATTGAGGAATTATGCCAGAAATGTTTATACAGGTTTCTGCTGTGTGATTCTGCAAACGTATGAGTACACAATATGTGAAAAAGAAAGATTTTGCTAAGTTTTTCTTTTGCACATACATTGCCATTTTTCTTTTAATACAAATGCAAGTTTTTCTTCACTATTATTTTGCATCCTTGTGATTATGTCTGTTGAAACTTTATAAAATATCCTTTTATTATAGAAAGCTCGTACTTCTGTTATAAAGAACGTTTAAAATGCACAAATATTAAATTAATTATATAGTCTCCCCTGTCATACAATTTCAAGGCTATATACACAAACACAAAACCGCAGAAACTTCTTACCAAAAGCCAGTTAAAAAATAAAAAAACTCCAGCATCCATATGTAAGGCGAATTCCATTTAATAATTAAGTTCTCCAATTTAAAAGAACGTGATTTAGAACTCGTGAAATAATCTATTACGTTTAATGATTTTATCAAACAAAAATCAAGCACAAGACATGTGTTTTATCACATTTTATTAATAATAAAACTTATTATGTGGAAGGATACTATTTAGCATTGGAACATCTTCGAAACTTGAAAAGATGTAATTTTCAAAGATGATTATTCCGGCACATGGTAAATAGTATTAATGTAATACTGAGTGAAGTGAAACAATGCTTTCTCGTGTCAGAGGATACTTACAAAAAGTCGTTATATGAGAGTGCTAGTCAAATAAGATTTGTATTTCTAGTAAAATTTTTGGTAGTGTTTAACGCTCGCTTTAACTACTTATGGCACCGCAGGCGGTTTTCTAGTATGATGCACTGTTCTTTCGCTATATTTACCTTTACTATTCTGATACTTAATTATTAAGGATAGGTTTGTGCCTGTCCCAGTACTGGGCTTTTTTTTTATAAGTGTTGCAATGTCCACTAACAATCAAATATTTATTTCCAAAATCCAAAAAGGAAAAGAAAAGATAAAAGCTTGGCAAATACCAACATTAGCAAAAATCCAGATTGCTAATACATTTATAGAAAAATGCTGGCAACATAGTATACCTTTTAAAACAAAATGGAAATTGAGGAAGAATATGTTCTTTAAAATGTATCTTCCTTGCGACAACATTATCATTATTATTCTCATCATCATGATCATCACCATCACCATAATCTATTAGCAGCAGCAGCAGCAGCAGCAGCAGCAGCAGCAGTAGTTCTAGTAGTAGTAGTAGTATGATGATTATGATGATAATTACTATTATTATTATTATTATTATTATTATTTTACAGCAAGTTGATACTGGGCCTTATAGCTTCATCCTTGTCTGGTATTACTGGTATTAAAAAGATGTGTAAATATATTGGAAAGAACATGCCGCATTGCTTAAAATGTGTCGAGTGGGAGTAACACTTTAGCTACACTCAACTCAATAGAATTACCTTATAAAAATAAATAAATAAAAACAGAAAGAGAGGGAATCAAATCAAAGATTGAAGCACATTAAAATATTTGGCTTTTTTGTAATTCTGAGCAATCAGTGCAATATCTAATTACATTTTACGATAATTGTACCTTGAGTTGTAATTATGCTGGGTACCCCAGCATTTGCATAAGCTAGGTAATGCCATTAGGCTCAAATAGCCTACATCTGTCGTAAGGTTAGGTTTACTTTCCAATTTGAGATTAGGCGAGACACACTATGTTTAAATCTGAAATAGAGGAATTTCATAAATCGAGAATTATTTGTCTTTACTATTGTGAATCCGTGTGCAGTAGATATTGCAGAAGGGGTGAGTGTAGTGAAGGCCATGCATAAAAATTAAAAGTATGAACTTAATAACCTTTCTTTAAGTTTCCTTTTCCTGCAGGAGGAAACTGTATATGATTTTTTGGAATTGCTTGGAAATAACGAGAGAAAGTTTTCCTTAATATCACCTTTAATATGGCAATTGCATATTAGGAAGTGTTTTGAAAGTTTCCGTCAGCGCCCCAGCGTTTCTATAAAAGCTTACATATACATTTAAAATATACTTAAAGAAATAAAAAAACAGCCTCTGTCTTGTAAGATTTTATATATTCTTTTGCAGCAGTCTTGCACTTATTAGCTTCAGTTTTGTCGTTTGTATCAATAAAACATTCCTAGTCTTTATAACGCTAGGCATTCAAATCTGGATCGCCTGTGGAAGTTCTACCAAGCATTTTGATATGCTATGCTTACACCTATGTTAAATTTCTTTTCTTGTAACAAGCAAGTTCATATTAATTTGTTCTATACTGTCGGAAGGAGATAATTTATTCTACATACGCTACAATATATTACGCGTGTTAATTTCAATTAACAATAATAACGAATTTGTTTTACACATCGGAAGTTTATATGCGACTTTAGACACGATAGAAAGGTTCATAATCAGCTGTTGCTATTTATCAGCAACTCTGGCAAAGTCGCAACCAAATATAGCCAAGATTATGCGAAACTGCGCGAAACCAACCAAGATTTCAAGAGTGTTTTCGTTCATTTCTACAGTTATATTAACATGTTTCTGAATTTTCAGAGGGTGCTACACTATACTTATAGCTATGCCATATACTTATATATCAGAAGCGATGAACAAATTTATTGTTTAAAGCTTGTGCATTGTAAGCGCGACAAATCTTTGTAGACAGTGCCTAATAGTTCTGCTGAGGTGAACTGCTATGAGAAACAAAAACCCTTTTAACTCATTCATGCAACAGGCTCCACAGTTACTTAGTGTAATAGAAAATTCCTATTCAATATTTTTACTTTAACTTAAATAGCATAACCTCAACCGCTTGAAAACATATACATTGATTATTTACGAATTTAATAACTTTAGATAAAAGTGCTGAAGTAATTGTTTCAGGAATTCAAGATACCTGGATTATGTAGTTTAGCCGACTGTAAAAATAACTATAAATCACTATAAGAAAATGGTAGTACGTTTTCCGTTAATGTTATCGTCTAAGGGTTTGTTTACTGCACAACGCCGCAAATCCATACCAACTTTAGCAAATGAAAAAGCTCTGTAGAAATGAGCGGCCACTGCCAATGGAAGGCAACCGGTTAACAGCAGCAAGATGGCAGTAATAGCACGGTGATTTGTAGCTAAATGGTAGTAATTAAATAGTTTTTTCTTCCCAATTCAATGATACGGCAACGCAGCAGTTTATGGAGACAACGACGCAATACAACAGTGAAATTCAAATATATGTGCTTTTCTTGCTCCTATCGTTAAAAATAAAGAAACAACATGCTCATTTATTTGCCGTTAGATGGCATTAATACTGCTCTAATTTGCTCTCCATGCAATGCTAAGTGAATGCACTCGGTTATGGAGTCAATGACGTAAAATAACAGTTAGAATCAAATACACTTTTATGTATTAGCTATGGTTCCCTTCGTAACATCGTTTAGATAAAGAAATAAAAACGTACTTGTTTCACGAGAAAAACATATTTTTGCTGTCGGAATTCTTTAAAATTAACAAGTTATAAACTATGCACACTAACCAATAACTCTTCTAGGATTCGAAAAATGGCGGAGGAATGACAGAACCCGTTTTAGGTTAATCTACCTATTGCAGACGTTGGTTATTTGAGGCTATATGGTACATGAGCTAGTAAAAGGTGATTTCATTAGAAAATGACGATACTCCTGTCACCTTCATACAGCAATAGCGGTGCTTATAACACATTTGATCAAGTAATATTTTGGGTTAAATGGAGAAATTTGATACACAAGGCTACTATCAAATAAAAACAAATCAATTGCTTTGTTTCTTTTTAACGTAGCAGCTTTGCTAGAAAATCATAATGATAATCGTGATAATGATGATTATCACAATCATCAATTTCATATTAATCATTTCCCGGCCTCCCTATGGGTGCGCTGCCTTCGCGCCATTTTTCGTCTTCCTAATTGGTCCCTAATGTAATTCACTACTTGTTTCAGCGGTTACCCGCAACACCATGGAAGCGCTGCCATTGCCGTTGTTATGCCAACTTCATCTTTGCTTTCTCAGTGTTAATTGCACATTTCATCTTTTCCACACTACCCTATGGGTACGCTGCCATCCCTCAATTTCCCAAAGCCAATTATAAATAATTGCAAAATTCCTCAGCATGTTGTTCTAAAAATCCACAACACGAAAGGTGTTCTTGATATTTTTCGGTATCTAGAGTCACATGTGCATAATAAGAATGTGAAAATAATACATACGGTGAATAAATACATTAGTAATGACAAAGAAAACATTTTCTGCTGAATGAGGATGTGAATAAGAAATTTGTGGTGTGTAATACGTCAGTAATGCTGAAGAGAATCTTTTCTGTGAGTCATCTCCTCAGTTACAGCTTATTTTTTTGTAGTGTTTAACGCCCGCTTTAACTACTTATGGCACCGCAGGCGGTGACACTGATGATACATGAATGATGGAGCACCGGTGGAATGCGATGGCGGGGGAACCGGAGTACCTGGAGAAAACCCGCCTCAGCGCCGCTTTGTCCACCACAAATCTCACATGCAGTCGCTTGAGATCGAACTCCGGCCGTCTAGGTGAGAGGCGAGTGGTCTAACTACTCGTCCACAGCGCGGCCAGTTACAGCTTATAAAAGAGGAAATAGAACTAAAATGTGAAAGAAAATGTTTGTTGGTGCGATGGTTACACTTTGCTATTAGTAGCTTTTGTGAATGTCCATTCAACATCTGCATCTATTGCTCTGCATAAAACTGGATATTTGTACTTCTCTCATCCTTGTGACCTGCAAAAGCTTAGTGGTAGGTTTGATTTAAATAATTTAAACATAGACAATAGCATAGGTTATCCTAAACTACAAAACAAAACGTTTTTGAAAGACCATGAAATAGTGGTAAACGTAGTTCTGGATGACATTTATATTGAGCTCGACTCACATTCAAGTTAGATTCCATTTGTGTGTTAGGAAAACTAATGTCTCAAATGTAAAAATGCAAAATAATTTATGATTACAAGTGTGTTTACAAAATACTAAAGCATAGTAAGAATTGTATCAGTTCAGGATATAACATCTGAACAATTAAAATTTATATTGTTGCATGTAATAAAGGAAATAGAGACAATTGGATTTTTTGTTTTGTTTTATCTTCGATAGCACACAATAACAAAGTAAACAGAAAAAAAACGTATGAATTGTTAACACCTGCCAATATTCCACAGCCATGCATTAAAGACCCTGAAAACAAAAACAGTTAACTGTTTTTTATATTGTTCACACACTTAAATATATTTATAATAGCTGGATTACAAAACCAGAAGTAATTTTGAAGTTTCCTGATTACAGTAACAGGGATCTCTTGATTACAGCAGATTTCGAATGTCTGTAGTCTACGTACAAAAAGGAAAAGAACTCATTTTTAAATATGCACAGTTAGTGTCTCAAATTTTTGTACTCATCTAACATTCAGAAACAGAATGGGAATTTTGCTTTTCAGATATTTGATGAGAGAAATATTGCTGTACTTAAATGTTGGTCTTCTATAGATAGTGTTTTCTGGCTTTGAGAATCAATCACCTACATTATTTGTAAGTGGTGGAGCATTGTGGATGTTAAAAGTGCTTTTGAAGGAGTATGATTTAACAAGGCACACAGGAACCTATTAATACAAATGTTCAGTGCAACCAGAATGTTTTAAAAGAGCCTCTCCTTGTTAAAAGTTTGGAAACCAACTGTACCTACCTCTTAACGATTAAGTCCCCAAACATTCCAATCACTGATTAACACATTGGATGCATTTTAATCTTAATTCCATATGTATTTGAGCATTACAACATTGGTTACCTACTGGTGAGTAAATTTCAAAGGAATAGCTTGGAAAGAAAGTTCAGTATATAACAAATAATTAAGACTGGTTATGTGCTGAGGTATTTGAAAGCGAAAGAAAATTGAAATTTAAGGACGTGATACTACTAAGCTTTCATAATTAATATGTCCCACTGGGAACCTTGTATCCTTGCTCTGGTGGGTTTGAAACATCTGTAAGTATTGAGAAATATTCCAAGGTTGCTGCATGGTTTTGAAATTTCAAGTATTTCTGATTGTGTTTTGCCTGTACTGATGTTTAGGGCTGGCTATGCAGTGAAAAAGAGCTGTATTTTAAAAGCTGGTATTTGTACACAAAGTGTGCCAAAATATTATATTCTGGAATGTGATCATGGGAAGTTTAACAATTCCCAAAAGAAAACAGTCTTAAGCAACAGCTTTAACTTGGTTTATACTGAAAGAAGTTATTGAGCTCTAATCTTATGTTCCTTTGAGATTCACACCTAATTTCAATCTTATTTAAAATACGTAGTCTAAAGTTGAGGGTTGTGGAATAGAAACGTTAGTTAGTTTGGACAATGAGTGCATTTGTAGGACAACATTAATTAAGAGATATGTTGTGATACACAATATTTAGATCATGCAAAATCACATTGAACCTTCCAAACAGTACAATGACATTTTGTTTTCTATTTGTAATAATCTAATCTCATTCCTAGCCATTGCTAGAACTTCAGAATTGATTTTATTTTGGATAGTATTGAATAATTAAGATTACTTTATCCGTATATTGAATTTAATTTTTCTAATACTCTTTTTTTTTGTGCTTTTATTTTGCAATGAAGTGATCATTGTTTAAATCTTCCTTTTGACATTTTAATTATTTATATTTGTACACTTACAACTGCAATGTAGATAGTAACAATTAAATCAATAACCAAAGCAAGCAAAAACCTTTTAGAACTGCAGTTCTTTACCTCTGTATTGTTTTCTGAAAATATTCAATTAGTCTTCAGATTTATTCAAACTTTGCCCCCAGTCTTTTTTCCGTGCATGAGACGCCAATACTAGGCAGCAAGTTTATCATGCATTGCCTCTTGAAGAATGATGATTAGAAGTTTATTCATACTCTTTACAACAGTTAATAAAAACTGACTTACACAGAATAAGAAAACACAAATTCTATTATCATTAGTCACTTCCATCTTGCATGCAAAGAACACAGAAAATGTCATGGTGAAAAACAGTTCTGCACCGCCCAGTACCTTAACTGTTTATGAAGTCAGCAATGCATGCCGTTCAAGGTTCAATTCCACACCTCCCCTTTGAGACAAGGGGCTTGCTGAACTAATAATGAGGCCATGCATTTAACCCCACTGGTGCTAAAGGCCGACTGAATCTGAAGACCCAGTGTAATGTAATGTTAATAAATATTGGTAAAATATTGCTGTTCCACATAATAAGCACGTGCGTTATTATTCCGGAAGCAAATTTGAAACAATCACTTCTCAAAACTATTGTTTTTTTAAATTACTTATTTTGACCAACCAGCTAAAAGCTATATAGGCCATTTATAGTAATTTAACAGAAAATAACATGTAAATAACATTTAAATGGGTCATATGACACCATTAACATATCTATATTGTAAGTATAAAGGTTAAAAGAAATTAACAATGACCATGGTGAAGTTCAGGTAAATTCAAAACGAAAACAAGTTTGTATATTCTATATGTATAACATAACTCCATGGCACAACAGCTCTCGGGGCACCTTGGCCTACCGCCCGGCTGCTGCGTCCCCCATCTCGGTCCATTACAGACGTCATGGAGGGGGCGCAGAATCAGAGGGTGAGACGTGGTCAGCACCTCGAGCCCCCCCCCCCCCGGTTAATGCGGTTCTCATGACCTGGAGCCGCTACTTCTCCATCAAGTAGCTCCTCAATTGGCCCCCCAGGGACCTTATGAGGCTGAGTGCTCCCCAGTGGGGGAAAAATCCCCACGCCGGTACTGGGGATCGAACCCAGGTCTCCCGTTTGGTAAGCAGCTGCGCTACCACCGCGCTAAGGAGACGACCATATATATATATATTGTATTTCTAGAGAAATTATCAAACATATTTATTATCCCAAATATGCAAGGCACTAAAATATGTATTTGTGAGGAAAATTCAAAAATTTTTATTCACATACATTTTTTTTTAATGAAGTGTGTATTTTTGTGTGAAATAAACTTTTGCAAATGTACTTCTTGGGGCTGGAGCGGGATCTTAATCTTTACATACCAGGGGATTTTTTTACATACAAATCCAGGCCCTAATAATTACATCAGGCTGCTTGTTCTGTGCATTATTTTGTACAATTCCCAGGAATTTATGATGGGGTTTTGGCAAATGCTTGTATCACACATACATTTTTCAGGAGAAGGAAGAAACAATTTGGTGGGATTCATTTTATTAAATAGAACACACACTTAGTTAACCAATAGGCATAATTATTTTACAATTATTTGATTTAATATGAATTATGCAGTTACAGAAATATTAATTATCTTAATTACTTGAATATGATCCTATTTTAATATAACAGAAAATAGAAATAAAGTGCTGTGACAAAATGTTTTACACTTTCAAAAATGCCTTTTCAGAAGAGCAAGAAAAAGACGAATGTTTTTTTTTTTTTTTTTTACTATTGTTTTAATTAAAGGTAATACAGGTTAATGCTAAATAACTATAATCATTTTACCAGACAGTTACTTCCATTTTATAGTCAATACACAATTACACACCTAGAACTAATAAATTATTATTTTACAGATACAATAGTAAACTAAAAGTATGAGTAATATTTTGCATTATACTAACAAGTAAATAATAAGAATGTGAACATTTTCTTGGTAAAAATTTCAGCAAAATATTTAATAAGTCAGATTTTCTTGCATTATACCTTGCATTTAACAGTTCATAATAAATGTAATCGTCATGGTTAATTTAACTAACAATTTACACATGTTTACCCTTTTTAATTCATAAACCAAAATTGTGAGCTATTCTGTGTCACATGGCAAACCTTATGGTCAGATATGTAGTTAAGTTGGAAAGCCAATGTCTTACTGTGATTTATTTATTAAAGATGTAGTCTTCATCGCTCAACTAGAACATCTGGCCCTGCATTACTACAAGATAGTGATTTTATATTCACAGAGGTATCTGGATGAACTTATGTGTTTTTCACACCTGTGTAACAAGTCTGTTTTCATTGAGGCCAATGGTACTTGATTGCTGCATAGAGATTCAGGGGATGGAAATCTGCCCTGCTGTTGTACTTTCCTGATTTGTGTGATCTTTTTTCTTCGAAAAACAATGGCACTTTTCAAGACTTCTTTTTAATGAGTACGAAGCTTTTATTATGTTTGAACCTTTCTTATCTTCAACTCTTTTCTTGTCTTTTCAGTAAATCACATTTCCTTTTGTGATAATTATGCTGTTTTGCACTGTCTTCCAGTCACAAAAGTCAACGTAACTGAAAACATTGACTTCGTGTGACTTTGGATTGGAATTTGCATTGGTTATCATGGTTGGCGATTCATAGGTTGCCAATATAGTTTTATTTCTTTTTATGTGTCTATGGTAGTATGGACAGCAGGCAAAAGTATCATTGTATTGCCAGGGAGTAGTTAAGTCATACCCAACTTGTTGTCTTAAGAGCTATTGATGTCATTTTGTTGCCCCCCCTTCATTCTGTATATGGCATGAAGCATTTGCCCTTATCTTATTCAGTGGCATTTCTACGAAATGACATGTTCCAAGATAACCAAACATACATTCCAGAAGGAATGGGAGGAAAACTATTTTGTTGTTGAATAGGAAAACATGGCGAAATATCTTATTTGGAAATATTACTTATTGTGGGGTTCCCGATATAATACTTCTATTACAAACGGGACTTTGCAAAATATTTTGATTATGACAAACACTAACAAGTTTTCTCAGAGAAGTAACTTGTAACATCAACTACTGTTGTAGTTTGGATATGGATATATCAGCTAAAGATTGTGTAATTAATACATTTCACTTCAGGTGAAACAAGATAACAGAAACTAAAAAATATAAAAGATCAATCTCTGATCGCCTTCACACTGACAATGTTGTTGCAGTTTCTTATAGAATTGCTGAACATTTTGCAAAGAATATGAGTTCTGTTTTATTGTTTAACTATAGCAGCCGAAGAAGTGTGTCCCAATGTAAAGCATACTTTTAAACCAGAATCCTATATTGAAATACTGGGATAAAAAGAGGGGAGAATTGGGGTGTGATATAGATAGACAGATACAGGACAAAATAACACCTTTGTCTCTATCATTGAATGAAAGCATGGGTATAACTGAGTATAAATAATAGTAAAAATCACTGAAACTCCCGCCAATGTTACAAAGCAAGAGTAGAGAGGTTTGAGACTACGCTCCGTGAATAAATGGCGGAGCTAAATCTGCCATCCTCTCTTGTGCTGAATATTAGGCATCCCTGGAATATATGGATAATGTATTAAACTGCAAAGTTTTTAATTTTGTGTTATGCTAGAAATTATTGCAGTGGTTTGTTTGTTTTTATTCTGGCCTGAGCAAGAATCATGATATGCTGCCAATGAAATAAGCGGACAGCCTCTATAAATGCAATTGTGACCAAAAATAGTTCCTTCTGTTTTTGAGAGGGTTTTTGGAGATATCTTCAGGATGAACTTAATCATCAGAGTGCATTGATTTCCAGGTCTCTAAAAAGAAATAACGTATGATGTGTGAGAGGCTTAATTAGCATGACCAGATCCACACACACCAAATAAAGGACAATGACAGTGCTAATGCAAGCAGTTGGAAACAAAATTGCCAGCGTTGAGACCAAAAAAGACACAATGAACAGAAGACAATTGTGAATGCTCAGGAGACTCAAAAAGTTAAAAATAGAGATTTAATAACAAAGTACTGTAATTTATTATTTATACAGAAAAATAACTCAAGTTGTGTATCAGTTACTGAAGTACTGAAAACTTATAATAGGCTGAAACTTATCGCATTCATGTTTGTTGATAACACCATTCTTGGAAAGCACTGACACCGTAATAGTAAAAGCGTTTCATTTCAAAGTATATTTATTAAAACACCAAAAAGATTGTTTTAAGAGATATTTCCACCAGAACTTCTGGTATGCTTAACAGACATTTATAAAACTCTTACAGGAATGTTCTTTAACATCTTAGTGCACCCGCAATAGACCCTTAACAGTTTCAACCGTCAATCGGTTTCGTTCATCTGTCCATTGAGATAAAGTCAAAGAAAATAATCTCTCAAAATTTGCATTGTGACTTGATGTGCAAAAAAAAAAAAAAATGCAATTTTCAGCAATTCCGAAATACTGAACCCATTTCTGGCTATAAGTCTTTATGAATTCTGTATCATGCTTGTTTAGCTCAACAAACTTTTGCAGATTACAAAATTGGTCAAAATATTTGACATCGCCATTAATGCCCTTGGTTTGTTAAAAAACAATACGTTTCTCTACATCGGCATATTCCATTTTTTTATTCGTCCATCTAAAGCAATCAAAATCATTGAAATATGCCATCCATTTTCCAAATACTCTAAACATACCTTATACATCAGCATGGATTCTCTCATAAACACATCTGCTTCCTGATAAAACCCTTCGTCACGAACATTTTTAAGTATTTCCTTTACTTTCAATGACATGAATGAACCTTCATATCTTTTTTAGAAGCATGGATTTGACATTTTTCAGTGTATCTAAACTTCTAGCAGAGATACTTCCTCTTTTTATATTTCCAAAAATGTTTAATGAAATATTGTCATGAGGGAATGCAGGTGTCATATATAAGTTTCGCGTAAGTTGTTTTCGAAAAAAGTACGCAAAATTTTGGAGGATTTGGTACGGATAGAAAGTATGACTTTAATGGAGAAAACTTATCCAAGGCACGCTCAATGGCTGTAAAAATAGACAGCCACCTTCTTTGGCTATGAGAGAGCACATGCTAATAATTAGTATCAAGAAATTCAGAATACGATTTAAATGCTTCATTTCTGACAGTATACATGGCAAAATAATTATACAGTTTAAAAATAATGCATTCTATGTCCGCAGAAACAGTATCAGCTCCATGCTGAATACTATTCAGTACATAAGCTGGACAGCCTACCTATAATATTTTGGTTTATACAAGCCTTAAGCTTACTGAAGACATTTTCTCCTTCTCTGCGATTCACATCACCAAAGTTGGGTAAAAGCTACACACTTATCTACAATGCCCAAACCAGTTCGTGTGTCTGTAATGTACCCTGCAATATATTTTGATGTCTCATTAGAAGCTGCCTTTGGTTCTTCAAGTTTAGTTTTAATACCATCCAATTTATAATCAAGGTATTGGATAAGTATAGGAAACATCTTCAAATTCCCGTGATTACTAGCATCTGTAGATACACCAAAGCAAGAGACACTGCTCAAACACTCTACAGCCACATCAATAGCATGCGATGCAATTACTTTGGTCTCTATGTGCTCAGTTTTATTTTTGGGTGGTGAGACTTTCTTGGCCACTTCTGAATAAAAAAAAAATATTGCCTAGTTCAATTGTGGGGTGCAGTCCATTGATCTGAATGAAGAATGATGTCGAACAGTGTGAAAGGCTAGAGCCCTTTCAGCAGCAGAAACGTAATTTGTCACTGCGGATGTAGAATGAGATGTGAAGCTGGTCAATCTCTTTTAATGGAGATCAATACTGGGCGAGATTACTTTAGCAATACCATTTTGGGTGATTCTATAAATACAACTTTGATCATTGACCAGACTCCGGTACTGTTTAAAAAAGAAAGAAAAAAAAAACTTGGTAAGACGTCCATTACAAACTGTAAAGATATCAACGCTGACTTAAGTAAATTACTTTACGGAACAAAAAAAGAGGACTTTTGAAAAATTAAAAATTTGTTCGCGGATACAGAGGCTTAAATTTGAGGGCATGTCCGCGAAAAAGAGGACGTCTGGTCACCCTAAGTTTAAAGGTATTCCAAAAGGCAGCAGAATAAAAGAAGATAAGACTCTACTACTTGAACACATCAATGAGAAACCATTTAGTAAAGGCACGTTTAAAAGTCAACAACTGCAATCAAACTCAGCGGGGTTTCTTTGTTCTAATTTTGATTTACAGAAAGCTTTAAACACACTATATGCATCAGGCGATAACAGAAAATTAAAATGTTGTTTCAAAATTTGCCTGTATGCTTTCATTTACTTGTTAGCAGAATTGAATATCTTTGCATGAAACTGGATATGGCGGAATACAACATTTTGTCAGAAGTGTATGTGGTTATTTTTCCCAAGTTGATTATACTCCACAAAGTAACAGGTTTTAATTTTTTGCCTGTTTTAGTCCTGACAATGAATTTAGATACAGCTTGATGACAATTCTTAATACAATGTACACAATTTCCTGTTGCTTGTGGCATATGATCTTTTACCACTAAGAGAGAAAACAGAAATAAACAGAAGTAGAAAAAAAAAACCAAATTTCAGAAAAATACGGGATACAGCCTTTTGCCAGAACACCGCTGATATTATAGTATGCATAACAAACCGAGTTTTTCTGCATAACAAATTATGCTCGGGATACAAACTTCGGTATTCCTCATTGCTATATACCTGCTTATAACTGCTCAGTAGCAAGGGCATATTAAGTAGCTATGAAGGTAGGAATAGAACAAGACATGCATCTATAAATACAATTGCAAACTAGCTGTGGAAACAATTTTTGGATCTTCACAAATAAACGCTTCCAGAGTCTGCTCAAGTTCTTTTATTTATTTTTTTAAGAGATAGTATGTGCAGACTGTAATCAAATTTAGTTGGGAAAATTTAACACCTGAATACTCAAATAAAATAACACCACAGTATGGTCATCAGCAAAGGAGAGTTGGCAAATATCACCCAGCAAATAGAAATAACTGTTTATCACCACCACCACCTTCATCATCATCATTTGCTTACTGCCAACTCCTTATTGCCATAGTTAGACTATTTATAATCTGTAACAACAGCTACTTTCTTTTCTTTGATTTGTGATTCATTGAAAAGTGACATATTTTGCAGTAAAGTGGATCAAGATAATCCTTATGATAAGTTTAGCTTATCCAAGTATGATAGATATATCATTCTGCATGCCAGATGTATGGTGTTTACTGTAAACAGTTTAAAACAAAATATATAAACAGGTCCAAAATTTATCGTCGACATTTGAAATTTAATGCTTTTTAGCACACTTGTAAACAACATAATGCAGCAAGACATCAGTTTATATTTGCTAAGCCGCGAGTTGTTTGCTTTCTTGTGGTAAGTTCAGTTCCTTTCTAACACACCTATTTTGTGTGGATGATAAAGTATTGTGCCGCAGCATTGGCAGTAATTACTACAAGTGTTTTATTTACAGTTTTCGTAACCATCATGAATATTAGGGCATATTTTAAGAGAAGGAAGATGGGCGGAGACAATACTTCAGAGTTTTAGTGCTGCAGCCACGCACGTGAAAGATAACGCTATTTGCACTAACCCATTACCAGAGAAAGCATGTTCATTAAATTCAGTGAACAAGGCTTATAATTAGGCTAATATTTCTGGGACCAATAGCGAGAAAGTGCATACTAGATGTATACCTACAGAGTAGAGACCAACCTGCATTGGCGACTGTACACGCCATATGTAAACAACCTGTACCAACGTGTTGGGGAACGTGAGTCGATGCGACAATACTGTATATTACAATACTGTTTTATAGGTAATTGATGCCTTTGATGATAGTGCATCTTCTTTATTCAGGATTGTAAAATTTCTTGCTTCAAAAGGATTGCATGAAGATTTGCAATTCATACAGCAGAACTTTGCAGATATATTTATAATAACATAATTGGAAACATCGAACATTGAAATGCCTCGAGTCCTGAAAGCTGTCAATGGACTTGTGCAATTAATTAATCAGGGACCCCTGATACCTGTTTTAGACCGTGACAAAAAAAAGTAAAAGTAGTTTTTGGAAAAAATATCGGATTTTCAATAATGCGTGAAATACGACATGTGCTACGAGGTGTTGCAACGGAAATATTTGCTGATTGAGTATCTTACCCAATAGACCTATGTGTCCTATTTCCGTTTTGCTCCAATCACATCTTGTGATGTGGAGCGAAGTTTTTCATCAATAAAGCATGTTTACGTGTCAATCGGAGACATTCACATTTGAGACGTTATGAGTGTGTTGTTGTGCATTGTAATCTATGTATCTTGAGAGAAAATGAAATTGATAATGCTGCTGATGATTGTTGCACAACAACAATTGAATGTATGTAAATATTAAAATTGTTAGTTCCCGTAAATCACTGGTATTTATGTTTAACACCCACCCAAAATCAATCGCCATCCACTGCTACTGAAAACATCACAGTCTATCGCGCAACCATAGCCCCATTTTCCGTCAATTAGTACCAATACATATACATTGCATCATAACTATATATCATGCTGTGCTAAATATCGGTCGCCAAGATGTTATCCCTGAGTATAATTAATCTGCAAGAAGTGGTGTTAAAAAAAACATTAAAATGTGTATACCATTCCGTGGCACCTTCCTTATACCAGGGCTAATATATTAGATATTAAAATTTATTTTCAAATTGTTTCTACAAGTTTTATTCAATTATTCTAAGATAATAAAGAACTACTAACGAAAAATAAACGTAAAATAAAACAATTAAAACTAATACTAAATTTGACATTAAACACAATTATTTAACATATAAACTAAACAAAAATTCAACTCCTACAGTAGTCTTGATTATTTTATTTAATACTTCCATAATTATTAAAATTATTATGAATACCGCATATTAAATTATTTATAAAATAATAATCATTTTATAATTTTGCCAACTATTAATTATCAAAACAACTCTTGGACATCTTCCAAAACATTCAGAGTATTCCACAGTCGCCACCCGCTTCTGGAGTTTAACGTTATAAACGCGCATGCGGAATGCCTGTTACAGGGGTTTAAGGGATGTGCAAAGCATACCGTACAAAATTCTGAATCGTGGCTTTATAAATGCAGTGGTTTCTGCTCTCAAAATATCTGGTGATGATTCGTAAAAGGACTTGAAAATACTTTCACCATTCAATTAATGCGGTACTGCAAATGTTTTTTGTTACGCGATGAAAATTCAAGGCGGATTTTACAAATAAACGGAAACAGGACAGACCAATGATTTTTAAGTCTACTTAAAAGCGACAGCCCCATAGGAACGCCTGCAGGACCAAATTACGGCGCCGGTATTACCCTGGCAATTGAGCGTCTTGAACAAAATATTCTTATTGATACAGTTGATATATGACTGTTAGGCAATAAATAATTATGCATTTGTTGTTGTACTTTACATCTCCCAACGTGTTTGCATTTGAAATAAAAGTTAATAAACAATATAATACAGTCGTGGAAAAAATGATTGAACGCTGCAACCTTTCAAAGTATCGCTTTGGCCTCACGGAAGCACACGAAGTTACACAAGCTGGATTTACACGTGCATGTGCACTATGCTACAAAATATGCCTTTATTCAGTGAGGTTAGACGTAGTTGATTGCTTTATAATATAAAATAGCAACTAGAGAACAAGCATAATAACTGTTTTTCGCTAATATAAACAGAAACACTAGAAAATAAGCCAAACTTTGATAGTTGAGCTGTCCAATACAGTTCTTTATAAACAGGGAAAAAGTGTTCCGTGGTAGAAATGACTCAGTCCTAACGTGGTCCGTTTGAAACTCAGTGCGATACCTAGAGTAGGCTCGAGGCTAGTAACCAGCATAGCTTTTTTTATTATCATTATTTTGATTTTTTGTCCATATTAGCACTCTTTACAACCGATGTAGATTACATTATATAAATAATTTTCTTTAAATCTAAATTTATATAAATTTTATATAAATCTTTTATTTGCTGTTTTCACAAACTAGAAAACAAAGAAAAACACTGCAACCTGATCTCCGATTGCTTTTAAATGCAACAAAAGTCTAACAAAACAAGAGGAAACAAATTACAATACTTTGTGTCGTCCCTATTATTTGCTATCACTGGCCGCATTTTTCGGCATGGAAGCCACTAGCGTTTGAAAATAAGTAATATCTTCTGCTAGTGAATCCCAAGTGTCTATCATAGCACACCAGAGTTGTGTAGCATTATTCTCAATCTGTGATCCCGAGAAAGCCTCTGTTTTATTTTCCCCCAAACATGGGTTGAGATTTGCTGACTTTGGAGGCCACAGTATCTGCTCTCAAATATTCGTGTGCTCCGAAAATCACTTTTGAACTTTGGCCGACTTGTGAATGGAATGATTATCCTGTTGGAATTTAATAATACCTTCAGGATAACGCTCTTGGGCAGATGGAAGCAGAACATATTCTAGAATTTCAGCATATATTTCCCCATTCAGCTTTACATGAACACGTTCCAGCATACCTGCATGCACAAGCAGTAACGCTCGTTTGACCACTCTTTGCACGAGTGGCTAAATAACGCATATTATATTGAGCACCACTAGGCCTGTAAACAAACAATTTCGAATTGGCATCTGCAGTACAGAACGTAGCTTCGTCGGAGAAAACTACTTCTATCCAATCGAAGTTCTCGTATTGTACAGTAAATGCCAACCTGTCAATTATTTGGGCTTCAGTTAGCACTTCCTTTATTGCCGAATTACGGCACCTTTACAGCGGTTGCTAACCGTCCATGCACTATCCGGGAATAAAGATAAAAGTCTTGTATTCAGCGGCCGTCAGAAACGGATCTCTTTCGACCTCTGCCATGAGAGACCTGTCTTCATTCTCGGCAGATACACGCGAGCGACTAGTGCTCTTCCATGCAGTAACCTGTCCCTCTTCACCATATAACTTTGACCACCTCCTCGCACTGGACTGTGGAACATCACAAATGCTACCCGCTCTGATGGCCGTATAACGCTGTGAAACAGGGAGAGAACAGAAAATATGATAAAGAAACAACATAAATGGGAGAGAAAAAGTTATGCTGTTGCAGAGGTTTGAACTTAGGTTCGACTATATTTGTTTTGGGTCAAAAAGCGTTTGCTGCCATATTCATATATGCGCCTTAATGCCACTCATTGTTCTTATGGTAAAGTGATTCATTTATCGTATTCAGGGTACTTCATGGCTTCTGAACCAGCTCATTGATTGATTCACTTAATTGGGAATTGGTTGCTTCACCTAAATGTATAACTACCAATGAGTATAGCTTGGGGTGGAAACACTTTTGGGTTTGTTTACTAATTGGCTAAGGAAGAATGGGAAGCATGGCGCTGATTGTCACATTCTTTATCAGGAACCAATATAAGTGCGAGACACGGTACAAGAGACAGCCTGTTAATGTGTTCGACAGGCGATAACGTATGTCGCAAACACTGTTAGGTAAGTCTAGATGCATATTGGAAATAGTGACCAGTGTAAACCTTGCTGTGATACGATGTGGGTCTTTGAAATATTCTGCTCTGAGAGTGCGCTCAATCACTTTTTCCATGAGTGTACCACTATGTGTGACATAAGCCATGATGACGTCGTTCTTTATCCTTTGATTTTGGTTAATATTCCCTATGTAGTGGTGAAGACATGGCTCTGTACCCCGTGTACTGCCAAGCATCTCTGGTGTCGAGTATGACAAGCAGCGATTGTGCATCTGTGGAGAACCGCAACGTTGCTTGGGCTTTTGTGACAGACCTTTGCTTTTAGACGTCTCCATAAAAATAAATCTACTGTACTTCTTCGTTATACTGTCGAATGACGCCCAGCTACGAGAGAACTAGCGACTTTATACCCGAAAGGAATGTTCTGGAAATACTTCGTCTCATCCAAGAAGACAATATATTTCGAAGCGCCTAGAAATAAGCCGTAATTAGTATCATAATATGCATTATAAACGTAGAAACTTGCAGATGGGAGCAGGATTCGAACTTGGAACCCCTGTATTAGAAAGCTGCCGTCCTACCCACTTATACACAAAGCAAAGCTGCAGATATATACCTATAGATTAAAGTATCTTTAGATTTTAATTTAATAATGTAATTATTATTATTATTATTATTATTATTATTATTATTATTATTATCTATTCTATAGGTATTACGGAATTTATTTTAGTATTCAGGATTATAGGTATGCATTATATCTTACTATTAGAACAATTAATAATACCTTATGTCGATTGATCGAGATAACAATCAAAGTTAAATGTCAGTTTTGTTTGTTTTGTTTTTTATAGTGTTTAACGTCCACTTTTACTATATGTGGCACCGCAGGCGATGACACTGATGACATATGGAATGAAAATGAAGTACCGGTGGAATACAATAGCGGGGGAAACCGAGAACCCGGAGAAAACCCGCCCCTGCGCCGTTTTGTCAACAGTAAGTCCCACATGCGGTCGTCTGGTATCGAACCCGGGGCACCGCCTAACTATTCAGCGACGGCGTGGTCTTCTAAATATTAGTACGTACACCAAATACGATTGCCTCGTACACGCAGAAGTGTCAGCCTATACGAGAAAGTTTATAAATAAAATGACTGAGACGGAAGCAATTAATCCTACTCAAAATGGTGTTCATGGTGCATGCAGCAAGTCATTGTAAGTGGAATGTGATATTTGTGCATCTGATTGGTAGTTACTCAGGTGTCCCCGAATCGCCATCCACTTTATTCGAATAGGTAACCCACATGGCAATATGAGAGATGGTTTATTATTATTATATTAATTATTCTGCTATCTACGAGATACTGCAGATAACAGAAGAATGTGATTTTAGTGACAATGATGGTAATTTTGGTCCAAATTTGGTTGTGATTTTGATAGAAATACAGAAAATGAAGATAATGATATTGCATATGAGGGGCCGTCAAAGAAAATGCGTTTTTCTCTGAACGTAGAGCGTGATGCACCAATGGCAAATCATGAACGTGCGCTGGGAAAAAATGGACATAAATGGTGTAAGAAGGGATCGGCAACAAACATACAAGCAAGGAGAGACAATATCATTACACAGTTGCAAGTGGTACTTCGTGCAGGGGAAAACTACCGAAGGAAGAACATCTGGACATTCCATCAAAGGCTGCACTTAGACCTTGCAAGCCTGTTGTAGGAACTAATCTTAAAATCACTGCCAGAAACTGGCTTTTATCCATCACCCTAATGAAGGAACTACAAAAGGGGAATCTAGCTTATGTACACACGATCAAGAGAACCACTAGAAGTTTCAAGAGTTCCTACTTTCAGCGTAATTTCCATCAAAATCACCAATATAGTTAAACAGATGACATTTACCGATTATTACCATAATTTTTGTCGATTCTCCTTGAGTCACTGAGATCATTAAAACAAATTTCACATTTCTACGAGTTTTTAGCGAGAAATTATGGGCTATTAAAATGGTTCATGTTTTTATGGATCGCACTGTACTTTCAAGCCGGAAGAGCACAGCAAATGATCACCATAAACTGTAATTATGTGGAGAAAATATACAATAATTCAAGATAATTCGCTTTGTTGTCTGCATATTGATTTTCAAAATGGTTTGTAAAAGGAAGATTTTGCTTATTTAATAAAAAAACAAGTATAGGTCTCTGAATTACAAATGGTATTCCATTTAAAAACTATCAATACCAAGACATTTTAACCCTATAATACCTCACGCAGGAACACTGGATCAAAACTTTCAGTTACAAAAGCTTTTGAGTGGTTCTAAACCAGAGAGGATGGAAATAATATTGCCAACTTAAATGAGTGTAGAGATATTCACACGTGCTATTGGCAATGATTCAAGGGGACGCACTGTATTTTGTTTCACAGTTCCATTGCGTTTAATAGCTTAAAGCTTGGCTCGGCTCTTTCAGAAGTTAGGTGTTAAATTGCTCCAGACCTAAGGAGAAATCTCGTTTCATTCTGAAAATGCCTTCTAGAAATCTGATGCTTATCGCCGTTTCTACAAAAAATGTTTTTTTTTTACACAGACCAGATAAGATGATCAGTCAGTTGCCCCCCCCCCAAATAGAATACCGTATGAAACAATATAGCTTGTATCAGGGCACCATATTAGAAAAGAATATTTCTTATAAGTGCCAACGATGAAAATTGGAAAAGAAAAATTGCTTCTATCCGCTATTTTAATATCTAAGTGCAATGTCAGTTTCCTATCTTTTTCTTTTCTTTCTTTCTTTTTTTATATGACCAATGTGCATAGTCCGGGGTGCACTCAGCCTCGTAAGGTCCCTGGGGGGCCAATTGAGGAGCTACTTGATGGAGAAGTAGCGGCTCCAGGTCATGAGGACCGCATTAACCGGCCGGGAGGGACTCGAGGCGCTGACCACGTCTCACCCTCCAATACTGCACCCCATCCATGACGTCTGTAGTGGACCGTGATGGGGGACGCAGCGGCCGGGCGGTAGGCCAAGGTTCCCCGTGAGCTGTCGTGCCATGGAGTTATAAGTAATGCGCATAGTTTCACACACACACACACACATATATATATATATATATATATATATATATATATATATATATATATAATCTGTGCTGTAAACTTTCTCCCTGCAACTGAAAGGATCGAAACACGGGTTTGTAGAGCAAATTGTGGCTAACGCCAAAGTCTCGTGCACTGAACTCTTTATACTGCGTGAAATGTCACAACAATGAACGTAATGCATATTCGGGAGTGAAGTCAAAGTAAGTTATAATGCGTCATTATTATGAAACTACAGTGTTGGTATATACAACTTTAATGTTTCTTAAGATTTTCGCCACTGGTTTATAGGTATTAAGAAACCAGAAATGGCAATTTAGTTTTTACCATCGCAGAAACGCATTGGTGGTCAACTTTGATCAATAATATCTAATACACATGCAAATCCACGAATCAGACATCATGACCTGATTTGGAATGTGAGACGTAAAGTAATTCGGATTATTAAAATATTGTAATTAAGTACATGAATGCCTGATAAGAACATCCATACTGAAGCTTGAAGCTAACCTCATGTTTCAATACGTTTCATATTCCTTCCTTGATATCTCTAAAATTCGCCTTCCACATCGTCTCTAGCCTTGTTACTAAATATTTTTTCCATACTAGCCACGAATAAAATGAAAATGAGAATAATCATGAAAAGGTAGACAAATAGATTGCTTTAAAATGAAGCCCAATACCTAAATGGTTACCACTTTATACACGTCACATGCTGAAATCCGTTATATTGCGAAGATCATAGGCAGATTATGAAAAGCCGGCGTATAACATATCTTCTATATATCGTCTGATGGGGCCTCTAAAAGGAGTGTGGAATAAGCGAGAAAAGCAGAACGTTCAACAACGGTCTCTGCTAGAAACTGAAATGAATGCATCGTTGTAAGAAAAAAACAGCCAGACCCAATTTTCAATGACACGACAACATGACTAATAGAAATTTAAGACTGGCAAGGGAGGGTACCATAGTTGTCACCGACTTTTGAACGAAAGCAGTTTATTTATGTTTCAGAGCATACGACAAGACATTTGGAGCAATTTGACATGCAATGCAACATTGAAAGATTAATAGGGGAGGGGCGCTTGAAGTGCAACGGAAGGAGGCGACGCTGAACCAGTCTCCTAGTTATGTATTCGAGGTGAATGTGATGTGTTGTATGCATAGGCCGTTACAAAATGAAACCAGATGTGCTCGTGAAGTTATCAGTGGATGTCTTCGGTATTTCGTAGGAAGAGCTAACTAGGGTAGATCGCATAGTTTTCGAACAGATTAGAAAACAGCTACACGATGAAGACGTTGATGGGTATAGAACTCTTATGGTAGATGAAGTCACCGATGAAGATGACTTTGAAAGTGATATGTAGATGATATTGAAAGTGATTTTGGGGATGAGCCAGCGATACAGCTAGAAAGTGTCAATGAGCACATGTCACAAGCAAGCGATCCAGCATTACGTGTCATTGTCAGTAACGAGAACAGCGGTTCTTTTTATTATCCATCACCATCATCAAAGAAGAGTGTTACAAGAACATTTCGTGCAGATTACTTGGCTGATGCTACAAAATCTGGACGAAGCAGCCATAAGGAAATAATCCTTCACAATGGTGCCCTCCTGGACAAGCTGTAGTAATGTCCCCTAGAGTCATATTCATTACGGTAACGGCACAAAAGAGGCAAATAAAAAACAAGACAGTTTTGCAAAACTTTGAGAAGACGCTCAAACGACCTAGTAGAAACAAAAAGGTGCTACAATAAAGGATAAATAACGAGGTACGTGAACGGTTCATTGAAATGCGATAACATTGAATTATACGTGACCGATCACTACAAATTTGGGCGATGTCTCATTCAAAACTTCCAAAACTTGACTGTAGCGGCTCAAGAGAAAAAAAATAGCATTGTTTCTCGCATGATCACACAAAGTTGGCAGCAGATTTGTTGCTGATGCCGCTGTTATAGAAAAGAACGCTGGTGATTTTGTTACAGAAGTAAAGCGTTTCATTGAGGAGAATAATTTTACATCATAGCAGATAATTAACGCAGATCAGTCAGATTGGCTCAAGAGTTACATTCTGGGAGAACTCGTGCCGTCCGGGGAGCAAAGATGATTTATGGTACCATGGGTTCAGTTGCAGCAACCACTCATTTATACATGATAATGCCTGTTATTGTAATGGATGGTATCCTTCTTTCACACATGTATGTTCTTGTCTCGGAACCCAGTGGGAAATTTCCAGCAAGCATATGCTAGCAAATCGCCAAACATGACAGAAATGGATTTGAAAGTGTTCCTGGAGATGGTGTTATGGCCGGATTTGCACGGAAGAGATCGACTTCTTCTTTTGGTTGATTCGTGGACAGCAAATAAACATGATGCTCTATATAATGAGACAGTTCCAGAAGATGTTGAATGTCACAAGAAGCTGATCCATGCAAAATGTACTGGATTGGTACAATCAGCGGACGTTTTCTTTTTCCGTCAATTCAAAGGTATGGTAAGGTCCATCACAGATAAGATAGTCTTACCATCCACAGTTAAAGTGTAGCAAAGAGAACAATTTCTTCGCATTCAACCGTTTGTGCACTTTCAATTTACGGCAAATACATTCAAACAATTGATCCGATTCGCTTTCTCCAAATCTAGTTACACCGATGAACATCCAGGATCATTTCAGACAACTTTTGAATACTGTTTCGAGAGCAGTGTAGAACAAAAATGTTTCAAAGCTGTGTACAGCTCACCTTCATTCGATGTGCTCACTGTGAACGATGTTTATATCTAGACCACGGATTAGGCATTGACGTTCATGTCTACTACACTTGAACTGCCGTGGTGCGTGATGTATTTTATTTCCATTATTTACAGGCTCTTGAATGCATTGGATTGACCATATACAATATTAGGCCTCGTGTGGCCTAATCTGCACGAGGATTCTTGTTTTTGTGTGTACACATCTTTGGATGCTCATAGCTGCTGTTTTCTGCCCACAGTAGCTGTAATTTGCATGGTATGAATATTTAGATGTTGGCTATTCAACGCATTTTATAGATTCAAAATGTGCGCGACATTTGGGTACCCTCCCTTGTGAGCTAGGTGGCGCCGCGGTAACGCAAGCGTCTCGCATTCGGACGGTTCCGGGTTCATCCCCGGCAACGGTCTACTCTGATCCATAGGGTTTCCTGGTTTCTCGGGGTCGGCAGGCGAATTCTGGGGTGAGTCATCTACTATTGTTTTCCCGTCATCATTTCCTGTACCCATCACTTCCTTGATATGTTTCAAGGTTGAAGGAATGGGCGATTGTGTTCGGTGGGTTTGTGGCAACCTCTCATTAATCCTACTTCTGGTATTCTTCGTGTGAGGCTCCCCTTATCAGTGTAAACGGGGTTGCGGACTTGTATGAGGGAGCCGGGTGACATGAGTGCGTTCTATCTGGTAACGTCGGATACTCCTCCCACGCTTGCGCCCCTCGTCATCCACATCTAGTCGCCCTCCGGGTCTTTCCCCTCATCCCTCCTCTTAGGGGTCACGTAGGTCACAAAGGGTCTACAATGCAATGCATGCAATACTGAATTCGGTGGCATCCTCCATGTGACTAGTCCTAATCGCAATTTAGCATGAACGCGAATTAGAACCTAACTTTTACTACACGGCATGGTGGGATCCAAGAAGTGGCTTGCGTGCTCTTGTCAAGATGAGATCAATTTCCAGGGAAATGAATTCTTTTTCAGACGAAATATTAAAGTACTCCGACTTGTATGAATTGAATTCACATGTATAGAAAAATCTAATACAAGTACGTGTTTCTGCCTGAGCTTTGGGTGTTAATTTTAAATTATGCCGCCTCATTGTGAACACCAAATTTGTGTCGCGTAACTCATGCTATGTCGCTATTGTCGTTTTAGTGTGCTATGGCACACTATGTATAAGAGTGATATCGCTCTTTTGGGAGAGTATGTGACTAGGCACAAGCGAATAAACAGGGCAAAAAGAAAAAGAAAAATTAACAATAATGCTGTTTAATCTTATCGCCAGTAAACGAATAAATGCATTTCGTTTTATTTGTGGATGCTCTTTAAATGCCGTGGTTCCCGGTATCAGATTCTATATTTACTCCACGAAGTAGACACCTAGTACCACCATAGCCAGTCATAACAGACTCGACTGCTTTAACCGTTAACTTATAGCTGTTTTACCCTCTCCTATCTTTTCCCTTTTTTCTTTTGGGTAGTGCTTAACGTCCGCTTTTACATCTTTTCCCTTGCCGCTCCTCCAAATATCCAAGTTGTTAATTCTCAGAATTATCTCCCACCCACCCTGCTCACAATCAGTTCACAAATATTCTCTCTGATAAGGTATTAAATACAATCCAGTAACACAAAAGCTTTTCGAAGAATGAAAATAATAACACAAAGAGAAAAATTAAGGCAATAGAGGGAATTTGAATCTTATATATTCTATAGACCGTATTTTTTGTTTTTGTTTTGTTTTTGATAGTGTTTAACGCCCGCTTTAACTACTTATGGCACCGCAGGCGGTGACACTGGTGATGCATGAATGATGATGGAGCACAGGTGGAATGCGATGGCGGGGGAAACCGGAGAAAACCCGCCCCAGCGCCGCTTTGTCCACCACAAATCTCACATGCGGTCGCTTGGGATCGAACCCTGGCCATCTAGGTGAGAGGCAAGTGGTCTATCTACTCGGCCATGGCGCGGCCTACAACAACAAGGTCCGTAGTACGGTAGTACGGTTTTTCTGTAGTTACACATATGTACCCGTCTGGATGAATATAATCTGAACCTGTATAATCAGCTGTGAAAAAAAAGTATTGACAATTAGAAGTTTTGAATGGACACCAGAATAATATTTTTAATTTTTGGGGCAATAAATTTACTGAAATAAATTCAGAGCAAATTCGGAGTTTCATAGAAAATCAAAGAGCAATTTAAATCTACTATCACAATACATATAAAAACATGCAATTAAAGTTTTAAGTTTTCACAGACACACGATTTCTGACAGCGACTTCTTGTATTACATACAAAATTATTAATAAATAAAAACTATGCATAAAATACAATTTCTTGAATAGTGATGCAAATTGAATATAACTTGCGATTCTTGTGACAAAATACATGTGAGTTGAGGTAATATTAAGGCTGTTAGCAGCTGGTTTCAACTGAAAGGTTTCAAAGTTAAAGCCAAAATCATTTAAACAAACCACAGTATGTGATGCAGATGAGCATGTTCAACTTAAGTGGAACGGTCAAGCAACTGTCCAATTCAATTATTTTGTGCAAGCATGGTATTGTTTAAATGAGCGATTTAGCGTTTTATTTTATAAGTTTGCAGTTAAAACCAGCAGCTAACGTTTCCCATACTGCTTTCTTACAACAAATTGTTTTACCACCAACATTTTGAGGTTAGCTTCAGTATGCAGAGTTTCATATTTCTCTTGTTAGGATAACATTATATTAATTATCTACTTTACCTTGCGGAATGTGCATTATTGCTACAGTAAATCCTGATATGACATCACTTAAAAAGTCTCCTTTCCAGTGATACTCCGGAAGCCATTTTAAAATTGGGAATAGAGAATATAATATTCTCATTGGTTGGCACCTTCCATATTGCGCTAAGCGATTATGAAAAGCTGGAAAGCAAAATTCACACATAAGTTTTTAATGACAATCATTACAGAAAAATCACATGTTTACAACACCAAGAGAAGTAAAGGTTAAACCCATTTGAGGGCAAGCTAGAGCTTGATATAATTTTCTATACTTTATTGTAGATTTTCATGCTGTAACTAGTATTAATTTGATCATCGCGTGTATAAATTAGGTTTCAATTTATGCTGGTAATTTCAATCGCATTATACACTCGTTTACGATTGATGTAGATTCTATGCTGTATATTTGTCGTGCTTGAAAGAGAGTTGTATATTATTATTTGATTGTATTATTATATGTTGGTTACACTTAAATATGAGGTTATCTTGTTGAAGTGACAAGCTTAGGTGATGCTATTGAATAATTGTGCCATACTTCATGGCATATAGATATTTAGGAGATGAATGAAGATCGTGTTTGCAATTCTGTATACTATAAATGTTGTAATATATACTTTAATATAGTATTAATTCGTTTGAAATAAAAGAAAGGGTTAAATTAACATGTAAGGCATCGTTATATGTGTGAAGTGCTTGTATTACACTAATAATTCACAGCAATGCTCCAGGAAGTTTGAAATCATCACCGTCTTTACACTAATCCATTTAGGCTGCTCATTGACATAATTTATGTCATTCTATTTTCGAATAGCAGTTACATTTCGGAAGCATATAATATAATTTTATCTGATTGATTTAACATAGTTTGAAAGAATTTCTACCTATTTAATATGAACCTCAAGGAACATCAAACGTGGGGCAAAAAGAGGGCGAGTAAACCATATTTTAGTTTTATTAAAATCTGTAAGGTGTTTACTAGACTATAAATGAAAAGTTTGATATTCCTTTGCTTGCTCATTGCTGCAGACATGTCTTCCAAAGCAAATCAACTTTGTAAATTATTCAAAATAACATAAAACGATCTCTAAGATTAAGAAATGTTGATTTTTTTTGTGATTTGGCCATTTATTTTTATGAGCTGCACCAACTTCGGCTAAATATTTGAAAACCAGGTATACAGAAATGGAACACAATTGATAATCTGCATCACAAGATAAGTAATATAGATATCCCCTTTTCAAATGGTATGGGGAAAAGTACCATTCGCAAATACTATTATTTTTCATGCACCAGTTTATCTAAAACAAAGAAGCAATAGAGTGAATGTGCATTGGTGAAGGAGAATACATTCCTTTCATTCTATTTCACTCCTCCATTTCAGAGTTCTGCTCCTTCATTTAATAATGATGTCGATATCTATTAATCTAACGCTGTTTTTCCTATGTATTAGGAATTTCTGTTTATTTAATGGAATCAACACTTTAAAGGCGTAATGATCTACATATTTCTTTGACACACTCATTTTTAAACACATACACACAAATTATTTTGAGATCTACAACACTGTTCATGCATTGAAAATGGTATTTAGGCTAAAAATAAACAAACATCTAACATATATTAAACAGAATTTAAACGGAAATTGGAAAGTTATTTTAAATTCAAAAGTATTGACATTGATATTTTAAATAGAGTTTTTGGAATTTTAAATATTAGGAAATATTTTATACATTTTAAATTTTCCCAGTAGTCATGAAGAGCCTTTATGCAGCTAATTCTACTGTATATAGGTTATTTCAAATAAGTAATGTAGAAAGCGGACAGTATGTGGAAGTATCGTATATGCGTTTAGACCTTTCACGTTCATGCGCAATTCTTTATAAACAATCTGGGGCAACGATTCGAAAGAATGAGTCACGTATGTACTGTGGTTAATCCGTAGCGAATGAAGGGAGGAGTCAACGAAATTTGCAGGTCAGGGCGTTTATCTACCAAAGAAGCAGGCGACAGACTTTACTTACTAAATTGTCATGTTAACGCCATTCCATTATAAAATAGTGGTCTGCACTAATGGAAACTTAAATTAATAAATTAGGATAGATTAATGTTTTTTTATACCCACTTGTTATAATTTGAAGGTAGATCAAGGAAGAAGTAACTGTCCACTTTTGCACAGGGCATTTATGCAATTGAAGTATGCCATGCGATAGGTTTGCAAATTAATTAAGCGTAATAATTGCTGACATTTTTAGCAATTGCTACAAATAAATTGTGTTCAAGTACTATTAAGTTAACTTATATAATGTTCATTCTGTCTTTTTGCTCTTGACAAACAAATGCTATTAACAAAACTTATAATTGTTTCGATAGTAATGAAAGTAGTTTAAGAGCTCACTGCTTCATCATTTAATAGCACCCTAACAGGTTAATAATAGCCTTTATTACTTTCGAAGTTTGCATCAGTGGAAATAATATGAAGTACGCAATAAAGTAAAGGATTTTAGTTTATAGTTGGTTATAATCAGCCACTCAATTACAAATAAATATTTGTTTTGTGCCTGTAAAGTGAGAGAGCTTCAGTTAACTAAACAATTCTGTCGTGTACTTAGTTTCCGAATATTGTGAAATACTGAAGATCTGAAAAAAAAAAGAAGAGAAAATGATCATTTGTCGGTGTTTGAACCTTCATAACTTTGTTATAGAAGCCGGAAATCTGTCAAAGAGCTACTGCGATATCGAGCTCTAGACTTTTACATGAATATGTTTGTCGCTCAGAAGACTTGCTTTTAGGTTATTTCAGGTGTTTGAAATCAGTAGAAGCTCGTGGTCTATCTATAAGCGAGGTCTTTATCACACCACCAATTATTTTTTATATACAGGGTTATTCAAAAAGAAAGAACACATTTCAAACTTTTATTGCTTCCAAACTACAAAAGATAGAAGCATGATTTCAACGTCCATGGAGAGACAAAGGTTTAGAATTGAAATAGCGCGGGGGGTAGAGGTTCCAATTACGGCCACATTGGCGCTGTTGTTTGTTGTATGTCTGTAGTGAAATGGCGGCGACACCTCAAGAGAAATCATTTTGTGTGCTGCAATTAGCAAAGATAGAGTCCATTGTTGCAGTTCAACGAAAGGATCCCAAAGAAATCCACATCACGAGGAAGCAACCAACGCTATGGCGAGTTCTAAAACATCGTCTGCACTTGAAGACATACAAACTGCATTGAATCCTGACGACCACAACAAACGGTACGAATTGTACATTGGCGTGTTAGAAGATGTGGAAGAAGACAATTTTACTCAACGATTAATGTTTTCCAATGATTTTTTTTCATGCAAGATGGTGCCCCGCCTCATTTCTCTTACCACGTCCGACGTTACTTGAATAACACGTTTGCAGGACGTTGGATTGCGAGAGGAGGAGCAGATCAACTTTATCGCCGGTGGCCTCCCAGGTCTCACTCCATGTGATTTTTATCTATAGGGTTACGTAAAGCATCGTGTTTTTATCCCTCCTATGCCTGGTACTCTTGAAGATCTACGACATCGAATTGTTGAAGCTGTAAATTTGATAACTGGAGACCAGCTGATTCGTGTGTGGCAAGAAATGCGCCACCGTTTTGACATATGTCGTGTAACACACGGTGCTCATATTGAACGCATATTATAAAAATGTACACTTTCCTATCTCCATGAACGTTGGAATCATGTTTCTAGCTTTTGTGTTTGGAAGCAATAAATATTTGAAATCTGTTCTTTTTGAATAACTCTGTATTAAGTTTACCTTTCTGTCTGTTTTGTATGTGCATTTATCAGTTTTGTCGTCGTGAAAAGGTTGCTTCTTCTCTAGATCATTCAATGAGACCAGATAATAACTACCGCACACATTCGTATTCGCTGTATTATACAAGTTTAAGGTGTTTTCCTTTTGTAACATTTTGTACCTTTTTGTCCCACCTTTGTGCCGAAAAGTTAAGGATAGGGCTAGTACATCCCTTTTATGGCAACCAGTGTATCATCAAAATAGTGTGTGTAGAGTATTGCACATTGCTTATCTATACCACTTAGCGGATTCGTCTCCCCGCTAACTTTAATTGAACAAAACAGACGGAAATACAACGCGACCAAGCGATTGTGGTCCTGTATTGGAGAACGCCTCTTGTACGCGAAACGGCCTGCCCTCCCCTCTGTACAGTCCAATTAGGAAAACGCAAACTATTAAAACACTACACATCTACACCAGTTCGAATGGTATCTACTTGTATGCCACTTTCCCCATATTTTGGTGTGTATATGTGCGAGTGTGGTGTGCGCGCGCGTGTGTCTGTGTGCATCCTAAGTTATTATACACACATGGAATCGTAAATGAGGCAAAAACCTATTATAAACCCCATTTCCCAACCAGCATACACAACAATAAGCTAATCAAAACTGTCTTTTGTACTAAACCATTATCGTGGAATATCAACATTCCGCCAATACTTGGAAGTTGTGTAGTCGTGAATCCAGGTTGCATTATGTATATTACTTGCTCATTTTCTCCGCGTTCATTTCTTCTATGAGTTACAAGAAATTATAGCCTTTGAGCTACAACGTCCGAACATTCGCATGGTGAACTTCTTTTATTTTTACACTTTTAAATTGAAATCTAATAGGTACCACTATTTTCTACCTTTATAATCTTTCTTACGCATTTAAAACATTGTCGCAGTGCAGAGATTTCTTTTTTTCTTTCTCACATACATAGCAGATCTAGATAACGAGACTTCACGGAAAATACATGTTTGAGGACCTCTAAATAAATAGAAGAGCATTTAGGACCGCACGTGTGCCTATGTGTCTGTAAACAGCATAACTCAAAAACGCGAAGTCCGTTAAATACCAAGCTTGATATTCAAGTTCAGCATCTTCCGAGGATGCAATAAGAAGATTTTCAAGAAAATATCCCCACCCCAAGCTATTCTTTACATGAAAAATGAATATAACATCAGATTTTTTAAGCTCATAATACTTCTGAAGTGTTCTTCTAATAAAGCACTTGTCCATATTATGCAAACTTGCGAGGTGATTCAGTTTTGCTCGTCGCATTTTCTTCAAGTTGGGATTCCTTCTTAATCTTAAACATGTTCGTTGTCTTATTAAAGTCATTAGAAGCAACAGCCACGTTCAGTGGTGCTTGTAATAGTATTTTCCGTCCTTCTTTCTTTTTTCGTCACAAAACATAACATTAATTAACACATACAGCTTGCTTGTGAACAACTCTATTTTCTTTAGTGCCATCACCAAAAATAAGAATATACGACGCGCTGAGAGTATATCAGACTGTACAGCATTTTCTGACCTTTATATTGCGTCTTCATACAGTTCACTGACTTTCCACTTCCAGTGCAGGACTTCACTTGCCTTGGCCGGAATTTAAGAAAACGCAACAGAGCTAACTTCAGACCATAGGAGAACATAACGGACAACTTGAGCATTCAATTACACATCCACTTTACACGAACACTATTATAGGACTATTTATGTAATTGATGACTTGTTAGAGATGCCAAAAACATCCCTAGGGAAGTGGGTGACTTGCTGAGGTTGCCTTTCTTTCACGAGGGTAATAAACAGATGGATTAGCATCTGCAATGGGCTGCCTGTGATTTCGTAAATTCCAATAACACTGTTAGCTGCAACGTAGCCTAAAACAGGTACCTATTTCTAGAAACACATGGAACCTTAAATTGTATTTCGTTACCATGGGAACAAGGTATACACATGCAACTATTTATCCATTGACATAAATCTTATGTGTACCATTCACATGCATTTCTCTACATCTCTAACAAATTATTGTTAAAACTTATTCTTCTATCTGCTTTATACCAATCGAGGTAAACATTAGCAGAAACAGTCTTATTTCTTGCTTCCTTGTAATTAGAAGGGAAATAATGGTATACAGTAGACTAAAGCGATAGTCAAATCTTTTAAAAGCTTGTTGCTATGTGATTGAAATTCGTTTCGTTTCTTTGCATGGCCAGAAGGTAAGTTATATAAGAGTCATTCTTTATGGCCGCGCCGTGGTCGAGTGGTTAGACCAATCGCCTCTCACCTAGGCGGCCCGAGTTCGATCCCAAGCGACCGTATGTGGGATTTATGGTGGAAAAAGCGGCGCAGGGGCGGGTTTTCTCCTGGATCTCCGGTTTCCCCCGTCATTGCGTTCCACCGGTGTTCCATCTTCATTTCGTGTATCTCAGTGCCATTAGCTAGGGTGTCATATGTAGTAAAAGCGGCCGTTAAACATTATAAAAAAAAAAAAAGTCATCCAAAGGGAAGAGGTCTTCAGAGGCTATTCCCGAAAAAATTGGGGTCTACATTTTATTTGTATTTAAATATCATTAAATATACGGTATTTTAATCAAAATCGTTAGAGCATTTTCAGAAAATGAAAATTTCAAAATTCCTTTCATGTGAAGCGTAGTCTGTGGCGGGGGGATTTTCTTGAAAATCTTTGTGTAGTAACCTTGGGAGATACTAAACTTAAATTTCAAAAGTGGTATTTAACTGACATTCCGTTTTTGAGGTAGGTACATATGCTGACCACAGAAACACAGATACTCTGACCTTTTTCTAGAAATTCTTTTTTGGATACAGGAGGCTACAAAACACATATTTCCGGTGAAATATCACTATCGAATTTTTGGGCGGAATGCAATACCTTCCTTATACATTATGTAAATAGTACATGTAAGGAAAGTAAAAACAGTTGCACACCTATAGAGGTTTGGCAATCCTCTCCGTCTCTTTTGTAACTTTTCAAGAGCAGAAGTCAAGCGAGGTTTTAAGCTCCAGCACCCCGTGCAAGGCATGCCACTATTTTGGATTTCCCCCAATTACTTCTACAAAGGCTGTGAAAGTTCTCCTTTCCTTTTATGCACCCTATTTATGTAAAGCAGTATGAACACAGTGAAGTGCAAGAGCAGCTCATATTAGTATAGGTCTGGAAGGTGTGATTATCAGTTATCTGATCAGAAAAAAATATTTCAAATACACACCAAGCTCAAGTTTTACATTAATTTTGCTTCTTGCGCCAACTTGTTTAAATTATTATTGAACATTTGTAAGAATTGATTAATATAATAGTTTATTAACATACTGCATCGTTACCCTTATGAACAAATTCCAAAATGTGAATCATTATGCTTTGTATCACACTTTAATAGTTTAACTCACTAAACAACTTGATTTACATCATAAATAAAATATAAAGCCACCCCCCGCCGTAGGCCCTTCTGCTAAAGCTTTGGTTGCATTATAGCCTATGAGTTTTGTTTTGCTAAACCCTGTTACGTTAACTCCAGTCCTTAACAGGGTACATGGGCCCAATAGTGTAATGGAGAGAGGGACTTCTGGTTACAAGAAGAGTTTCCCAAAGATTTTGCATCGCTTCACAGGAAAATAAATCGTGATAGGCTGTTTCGATTTCACACCCGCACAATCTACAGTCTGTGTTACCCTGAAACATACCTATTAAGTGTAGGTGCTTTCTCAATGGTGCTTTCACAGGGACAAAAGCGATTATAGTTTTTAACTAAAACTTGCTGCATTTAAGCAGTTTGTCAGTAATAGGTTTGTATGGTTCTTTAGTAATCAATTTCCCTTGTCATATTCCCGGAAACCTGATCCACTTTAAAATGTTTTTAAACCAGTTATTTATTGCATCTCTAACTGAACACCTTGGTGTTCCCAGAGGTGGCTCTGAACTTGGTTGCAACTGCATCCTTGCTTTGCAAGCTCATCCCTTTCTCGTTCCCTTCAATTCCTTTATGCCCGGGGACCCATGACAAACCATGTTGTGGTCTGCCCGGTTGGATAAGGCAATTAAGTATTCATTTACCAGTCTTGAAGAGACTATAGGTCTGTTTAGTGCAGCCTGAATAGATGAAGATCTGTTTACTTTTGTAGTCTCTACAAAGATTGTTTTTTTTTTTTTTTTGTTTTTTTTTTTTTTTTTTTGCACAGCACATAGGAACATGAAAAATACTTCGAGTTGAAAAACCGAGGTGTGCAGAACCAGTGAGTTACAGAAGCTGTTCCTGGTTCTAATGCCGAAAAGTCCGAACCGTGTCTGTTTTTGAGCCATTTGTAAACCAGATCAAAGATCACTCAGGTAGACTCTGATAAGCTTCTTCCCATAAGCCATCTTCAATTGTGACCTTAACTATCATATGGAAGTGGAATGCTTTTATGAGTAGTGCGTTTCTTTCCTTCCGATATAAAAATATTACTTTGAATTGAGATAATCGTGTAACATCAATGCATGCGCCACGCGAATTCAGGCTACTTCTTTCGTATGCCGCAAGTTTAAAAAGGTTGGAAAACACTGTTTTAGCAAAAATGTGACAACAGCATGCAAATGGCTGTTCATTGTGTACGGTCGCTGACAGAAGGTTCTTGTATGGTGTAGTGGTCTACTTGATCCATAAACCCAAAGCCGTGCGCTTTTTAGTTTGATGCTAGCACCAGATGAATTGCAAAATATATGAGAAGAAGCAGCAGCCAATATTCCTGAAGGTGAGCTGCAAATAGATCATATGCCACAACGCTTGGTAGCAGCGTTTGTATCGTCTTTGAAGATATATGCAGGTGTCTTTAGCCGGATGGTCACGCTGTACACCGCAGCTTGCACAGTAAGCCCATGAGCGTAAGAAGGTAGAATGTATGCAAAGGATCCTAAGCTTTTCTGTGATCATACAAATGTCACTTTTGTCAATGCATTCAGGAGTGTGCTTAGTAAATGATAGTAGTACTAGTTTAGCAGAGGCACGAGCGTCTTTATATGGAGCTACAAAATAAGGGAATACTTTCCTATCCGTTATGAAAGAGTAGTGCTATTAGCTCGATGTAGCTTTATTTTATCCACCGTTTATTTAGAGAAACTGAAGTATTGCATTCAACCCAAAAATTATATGTTAAACTTTCACTGAAAATGATATTTACCAAACGTCACACTTAAGGTTGACTTACTTTATTTCTTCTATTTTCAATTTTTCAACAACTTTAATTTATATATATAATGAGTAAAAAAGGTATTTCTAAACTTTTCTTTAAATAATCTGGAAACTCCTTTTCCTTTCATTGAATTTTCTATAACGGAGAAGTTGCTAACGATACACAGAAACTTGCTACGAGAGAAATGTACATCATTTCGTACTTTTCATCATTTTCCAAATATATGTTGTTCGTTCGATTTCTGGTTTTCCTTTTTTTTTTCTTTTTTCTTTTTTTCAATATTTTCAGTATACATTGAAATGTTTGATCGTCATTCGCTGTCTCTCATGACCTCATGCACGAACTATACGATATCAAGAATAGTAATTGCATCTCTACCCTCATGCATACGAATTGAAAACAAATCTAGCGACTATCTATCAAATTTTATGGGAAATATATACGTAAACAAGCTTTTGTATGAACAGTTTGTAAGACATGCTTTAAAATAAACACAATCATCGGATTGTTACATATCATATGTTTTTTTTTGTCCGACTTTTTCTTAGCTTTTAAATTGTTTTTGAGATATATTAACTGGAAGGTTTAGTGAACTCTGCGGTGTCTGAAATAACCTACTATTCACCTTCTCTAGCGAGAATACTTTTCGATCCTAGAAATGTAGACAGACAGAAAAGTTTAGAGAAATTAATTTGTGAGTGACTGCAGACGTGCCCTGCCACGAAATGCATTTAGCTACTTATTTCATGTGGGCACTTATTTATTTCTTGTAAACAACCTATTTTGATACAATTTAGCTACGTTAATATAAATTATTTTCTGTAAGATTTTTCTCATTCCCTTTCACCAGCAAATGTATAATAATTTCTAACAACCAGAGTTCGTTTTCCGGAAAAATGATGGAGGATGCGAACCACTAAGAAGGAAATCACAACAAATGCCGTTCTTTTAACCATTCTTTTTTCTTATATTTTTATTTGTTTTACTACGTCTCTTTACAGGTGTTCTCACGTAATGATCACTTACCTCGGCCAGTAAATTAAAACTAATTCCGTGACGCAACAACTTCATTGCATCAAGGGCTTCCGTATGATCGTTGTAACCTCCATCTATACATGACTTCATAGGTGAAGTGCAACAGTAGGGTGTAAAGTGCTGATCATGCCATTTTCTCCCATCGATTATATTAGATAAGAGGTTTAAGGAGAATAGGTATGGCATCAGTATGTCCAAGAGATTAAGTAAATGAAAAAAATGACGATGTGTTGTATTCTAATGACTTTCTCTACCTGTTCTGCAAAAAAAACTATTCCTACAGAAGAATAGTCTTTTAACTACATCATGTTAATCAGGATAAACATTACCAGAAATTTTCTCATTACTTGCCGTCTTGTAAGTAGAAGGGAAAATAAGGAAATACCCTAGATCAAAGCGATAGCAGACTGTTTTGAAAGCAGCTCACTAAAAGAAACAATTGAAATTCTGTTCTCTTTACAGGGCCAGAAGTGAAACAAAATATATGTGAAACGAGAGATGACTTCCTGTATGGCAGTAATTACTTTACACAATAAACCAATAACAAGGAATATCTCGGAAACGGATAACTCTTAAAACATAATTGTATATGATAAATTGTGAGTTTTAACGAGATCTATGCTTTTGTGCAGTAATTTTTTGGCGTATCTCCGGTTATACAAAAGTCATCCAGAATGACTAGGCCTTCAGAGGCTATTCTCATAAAATTGAAGATATACATTTTGTTTGTCATAAAAATATCTTAAACGTAAGGTATTTTGATAAAAATCATTATCCATTTTTGATAAAATCAAATTATTGTCGAAGAATGTTCCATGTAAAGCCTACCTAGGGGTGGGGGAATTTTCCTGAAAACTTCGTATCGCATCCCTGGAAGGTGCTGAACTTAATTCCAAGTCTGGTATTTAACAGACTTTTCGTTTTTGAGTTATGGTGTCCATAGACATACATTCACACGAACTTTTTTTATTCTAAAATGTGTATGTATGTGTGTAAGTGTGTGTGTGTTTGGCGGGGGGATTACCAAAAACACGCATTATGTGAATTTTTTGGATGGAATACAATACCTACTATAGACATAGTACTTACGTGGTGAGCAAAGTTAAATCATACAGAGGGCTGTCAAAAGACTAATGACTAATGAATAATGACATCAGCCGCCACAAACTTCTTTTTGGCTAGTGTTTAAGGCCCGCTTTTACTACTTGTGACATCACAGGCAATAACACTGATGATACATGGAATGAAGATGGAGTACCGGTGGAATGCAATGGCGGGGGAAACCGGAGAAAACCCGCTTCTGCGTCGCTTTGTCCACTACAAATCTCACATGTGGTCGCCCGCCACGGATTTGAATTACGTTGCAAAATTAAGCGTTTTCTAAGCCTAGCCAATTAAATGAATCTGAAGTGGGCTAACCTTTTCTTAAGAAGAATGGAAAGATTCAGAATAACATGGTTTAGATTGGAAAGTTGGAGGGCTCAGAAAGTGACATAATTGTGGCAGAAGGGTTTGTCGACTTTGTGATGGGGATTAAGAATGGGTACATAATTTGATAGAACAATAATTAAAAGTAAAAAATTAAATTCACACATATATAAGCTCAGATACAAGAGATAGACATGATGGGATCTATTGGCTAATCAGTGAAATTAGCAAAACATAGACAATTTTCTGACTAAAGTGCACTAAGTTAGATGAAATTTGTTCAGTTAAGAGGCAATTTTTCTCTATTGCACCTTCTTTGTTTTTTTTTTTTATTACTTTAACTTTTAGTCCAAATATTCATGTACTATCTTTCACTGTGCAAAGGATCACCTAATTCTCAGGCGTTCTTGGATAGGTGGTATGATAAAATCTGCCATATACTTCCCTTTGTTTCATATGGGCATGGCAGCCATTCGCTCACCTCGCAGCTTTGGAAACCAATATTTCAGCAATCATTGTAAACTAACGGGAGATTATTGCAAATTCAACTCCAATACACCTGCAGAAAATGTGTTGTTATTGTGTTGCGATTAAGTAGTGGACCTGAAGAAAAACGGTACTAGGGTTGCGTGCTTTGCTTACAAAGATAAGTTTAATCAGCAGCAATTGTGCCTGCGACTAGAATATGCGAAGTTTTTAAAGCGTACTTCTGCTGAGTAACAGAGAAATCGGGAGGTGCGTCGATTCCCTTGTAACGCGTGCCCTTATATATTTTTGGAAAATATTTATTTTCTTGACCTGTGAGAAATGTAAATTGACAGATTAATGGAAGCTCTTTCTGATAAAGCTCCTCCCATATAGCAGCATATTACATGGCTAGTTTTATTTCGGCTATGCATTGCTAATGTTTATATTAGCTTACAACCAGCAAAGCTGTCCCGCTAGATAGGAAGGAAATTAAAATCTTACAGGCACAAAACGAAATAATTTCTTTAAAAATGTTGATTCAACTCAGCATGATTACATTCCTTTACAGCTAATTATGCAGTAATGCGACACAAAATGTATGTGAGAATATGACAAAGTTCAAATCAAATGAATTTAATATATTATATATATAAGAAAGTATTTAATAGAATAAAAATTGTATCAATGGTCAAAAAATTCATTCTAAAAAGCAGCGAATAAATTAATGGTATATTAAACAGAGCACAATACAGTAGTGGACCTTTGAAGTGAAACAACCTTTACACCTAGCAACGTTTGTTTCCAGCACTATACAATTTTGTCATGTTCACATTAACTGAGTGTCTAGAAGTGAACGTTTATCCTGATTCTCCGTTCCTGATAACAATAGATAATCTCGAGGAATTAAGACGTTTGTTTTTGTTCCGTTTCAGAAAATAAGCACGCGGGAATTGAGGATCGAACTGCAGGCACTTTTGAATTCACGGACAGCGATCCAGCAACTTCTGCTGTTCCTTACATGCTCTCTATTCACATAATATAAAGTGTTACTTTGTTGCTAACTTTGCAGCAAATTTCCTTGCAAGGTGTTAGGTTCGTAGTACTCTGAGAAATGGTAAATATGTTTATTTTGTTTCCGTGAATATATTAACTACATTTATTTAGGGGATGAAAAGTGAAGATTATTTATTACAAACATAAATATTGCAGTTTTCAGTGTGGGGTAAAAGTTCCTTTAGCTGGTTTTGTTAAAGACAGACAAATGAAGATGAAATGTTTAAAAGGATATAATAATTATTACATGTCCTCGTTGATAGGCCTTTGAAAATATTGAATAGGTAGATCCAGGCTAATAAATCCAGTGCCAGAACCGGGATATGCACCATGGATCTAACGGTTCAGAACCCTACTATAGCATTGAATTTTTCAGTCTGGCTCTACCTATCCAACTCCTGATCTACACATGGCTTGTGTGGAAAAAACAATTTGCAAACAGTGTCCTTCAGATCCATGTTCATATCGTACATGACGGAAGGTTGAATACTGAATACATGGCGATTTACAGGCACAATTGATATTTTAAGCTTAAAAATATGATATATTTACTAGTTATTATAGGTTAATAACATTAACTTCCTAATCAAACCCTCCCTCAGATTTTACCAGCAGACTGATGCTTAGCAAACTAGAGGTCCAACTGAATTTTTTTCGAAATGAATAGGTAACTGTCTTTTTCGAGTATCCATCACGTCTTAGTTCGTTTATTTCGAGTACTCACATTGAGTCAATCATCTTGTTTGACGATTGTAAAATAACATAATTATTATTAATATTATTATATACAATAGGAGAGAAGTATAAAAAATATAAGTATATGTTAGTCTCGAAACCGTGTAAGTTCTCTAGAAATCCGAGAAACGCTGATATTGTGAGAATCATTTTGTGATTTCAGCGCTCTTTGCTGTTGTCAACATGTGGACTAGACCTGCAACAAATGTCTAAGAATGACAGGAGTCAGAGAATAGCGGGAGTGGGCGACTGCTGGTTAGTTTAGCATTTACTGATGTTTAATTCATGGCCTGTGAATGTGTTGTGCAATGAAAGCAGCGTGTTGTCACATTCAATTTGTGTTGACAAACATAACCAATCTGGTATTACAGAGCGTCGCAACACATTCCGAAGCATTAATTCTTAAGTTAGAAAATCAGAATATTTCTACGGGTGAACTGATGTGCATGATATAGACAAAAATTTTGATGTGATGCATTCGCATGCTTTTCTCCGAATATCCTACAAACATACTATTCTTAATAAAAGATTATGCTTCTATCTACGTCATATTAATAAAAACATACATTACCATGAATATACGTATTACTAAGTAGTTTGTAAGCAGCAGGAAAATAAGGGAATACCTATTTTAAAGCAATAGTAAGATCTTTTAAAAGCTGTCTCTACGGACTGCCATTGAAATTCGATTTTCTCTCCAGGACAGGAGTAAAACAAGAGACATGAAATGGACGAGGATTTCCTGTTTGAGAAAAGTTTAAGAAGAACACATATGTAAAAAAAAATGTGATTTAACGAGATCTACATTTTTTGTCGTAAGTTTTTGTTTATCTCTTACGGTTTACAGATTATGCGAAAATCCAGAATGAAGAGATCTTCAGAGACTATTCCCAGAGTAGTCACGATTTACATTTCGTTTGTCATGAAAACATCTTAAACAAGTGAAATTTTAATCAAAATCATTAGATCCATTTTTTGAGAAAATCAAAATATTCGAAAAATGTTTCATGTAAAGGGTAGCTGGAATGGGGGGATTTTTTTCTGAAAATCCCTGTGTCGCATGCCTGGAAAATATTAAACTTGAATACAAAGTTGGACATTAAACCGACTTTTCGTTTATGAGTTATGCTGTCTACACAGACATACGCACTCCGTTTTACAAAAATGCTTTTTTATCCAGGGGTTCTCAAAATATGTATTTCCGATGAAATATCGATATCAAAATTTTAGGTGGACTACAAAAGCTCTACCTGCTAAATTCGTATATTGTACATCCATGATAGAGATACTAAAATATACTAATTGCTGAGATAACCAGTTCTAGGCATTGGATTAATTGTTTTTTCATATAAGCCGTGTGTAGGACAGGAGTTGGATAGGTAGAGTCAGACTGAAAAATTCAATGCCATAGCCGGGTTTTGAACCACGGATCTCCAGATCTCTAGCGGGTTGCTCTACCACTTGCAACATTGTAAGTCGCCATAGAGGGTATCATCTCAAAATAATTTGAGAACACCTTATGGTTTACCGGGAAACATGCGAGTCAGTTGAGAAATTCAATGCAATGCCGGCATGCTGCCATGTTAGCTCAGTGGCAGAGCAACCGGCTAGAGATCGGGAGATCCGTGGTTCAAATTCTGGCTATGGCATTGAACTTTTCAGTCTGACTCTACCTATCAAAACAGTTCTAGTTGATAAAATAAGCTAGTTGCAGCGATAGAGGGGCTATTTGCATTATTCAAGCCTGCTGTTTACACCAATACTAACGCCACCAATTGCCACTCATTCTGGAGGGTAATTTGAAATATATAGCTCGAAATGATACAGATTTGATGCTGATTATAATCAGCATTAAATACAATTATTTATATTATTTTATGTAAATATAAATAATTACTTCCCGCAGTGTGCAACATTAGAGACATAGGAAAAGGTTACAAATTCCTTAAAAAGAGAAAGCAGCGAGGTATTTTAAACATTATGGGATTTATATTTTATTTCAACAGTACTCAAGTTTCTGAATTCACTAGCTATACTACAATTACGCCTAAAGAAGAACTGAGATGCTGCTCGCCCTTCACAAGAGGTGAAGAAGTTGCCGTAGTACTCGGGCGTCTGTAGGGAGGAGGCATCCCATTCCTCTCTGTGTACATATTGACTAGATTTTAGGAAAGCTACCCTATACTGCTGCTATCCGTCTTTTGTTGAAGTCATTTTATGTTGGAAAGAAAAAAGTAGGCTTTGAATTGGTTAAGCAACATATATTTGTTGAACAGTAGTTTTTTTCCTATACATTCACGAGGGAGATGGCTTCGCGGAACGCGTGAGGTGCGCATTTGGAAGCTAATTTCCGTCCGGATGGCCACTCTGACCATGGATTCTTTTTATAGTCTCCCCCCCCCCCAACGGTAAACGTGTCATAGGGAGGTTGCCCTACTACCACGAATTACCTGTCCAACATTTTCTTTCTCCAATATTTCCCTTCATCTGTTTCATCTCGTCCATTTCAGGGTCCTGACCAGTCGACTGCGATTGGCGTGTTGTAGTGATGGGCACTATCAAATTATTCGATAATTATCTATCGGTCATTCGGTTTTGACCCAAGTATTTGGTTTTAAAATACCATACTATACCATTGGTTGCTTGGCAGTCGACAATCCACAATCACTTTTCAAGTCGCTGTCATCGATGAACCACTGTAGATATGATGCCTACCCTATTCCAGAGAATATAAAGCACCCAGTGTTTTATTTTCTTCATTTAACAGTTTTGACAACTATTTATAAACATTACACTAAATAATGCTACATACCAATTACCAACCACGGAAAAAGATATATTATATGTTTATTTTAGTTAATTCCAAACCTTAACTCAACCTATTCTATGTATAATAAGTTAAAGCTGTAATAATGGTAATATTTTAGGTTTCGTAACTATTTAAGAGGCGGCGCTGTGGGTGAATGGTTAGACCGCTCGTCTCCCATCTAGGTGGTCCGGGTTCGATCGCAAGCGTCCTTGACGAAGAGGCGTCTGGGCGGGTTTTCTCCAGGTCTTCCGTTTTCCCCGCCACTCATTCCACAAATTGCTCCTTCATCACCTTTTCAATCATTTTACATTTCATATCGTCCACCTCCCCATGTCCATGCCTACGGGCCGACCCCGCGTTTCGTGCCGTTGGCTCCCCTAGGCTTCTGACCCCTAGGTATTGACCTGTAAGTCCTAAGCCGATTACGAAACAAAACTATTTAAGAGCCACCAGATAACTATCGTAGCTTCCCACCTCCCTGTGAATTAAAATCCATGTCCGTATTACATTTAGAATGTTAACTATGCCTTGCATTCAATTCAGCCCAATATCTTCATCCAAATTTGAGACAAAGTGCTGCAAATGCAAAATAAGAACTAGTTAGTAATCATTTCGCGGAAATAATTCTGGCATATTCATTTTACCCTCAAATCAAATGGATAGAAAATAAATATCTTATAATATCTGCAACATTACCTCAACATAATGAACAAAGTCGCACATAATTCTAAAACAGATAAATAACCTTAAAAAGGGAAATAAATTTATGTATCGTTATTTAAAAATACAGAGTTTCATTTTACAGTTAAATATGCTAGTCAGATTGAGGAATGATATGCTTTCACAATTCGATGTTCCTGAAATTAATTTACGTTTTGATTTATAAAGAATAACTGCAAGCATTTGTGTGTTTAATATTGTGCACTCAAAATCTTTTTGTATTATTTGAGGGCTAGAACGTCTATTACAACGTACTTTTAAATCCGAATTACTTTAATAACTTATCTGTGCTACTAATTCACGCATTTAAAAAATAAAGAGCTTTTAAATCCAACCTGATATCATTTCTCACTATCGTAATACATTCGATTTTAGGGAACATTCGATTGTGCCCATTACTAGTGTGTTGGGGCAGGACGGCGTGATTTGGACTAAGTAAAGATTTCCCCTAGTACTTTGGCGCGACTGCTGGAGCCACTTTCTTTCTTCCTCGGAGTGCCTCTTCTACACCCAGGACATCTCTCTCAGCGTTCCTGCTCGAGGCCTATAATCGTGTTTGGGTTTGACACAATTGGAATTGTTAGGGTCCCAACTTTGCAAGCGCACATCGTCGTCCGGATGTGGTCACCCTTCAGGTCTCCTGTTCATTCCTCCCTCTCAGCAGTCATGTTTAAAGTACAAAGGACTCACTATTGCCTCGTGCTGCTATGCTCCAGTTACAGGAGGCCTAACAGTCGTTTTCAAATTATAAATGGTGTAGCACACTATCTATGAAGGCACATATAGAGGGTTTTCGTGATATTTAAGGAAAGGGCACGTTTCTTATATCAAAGAGTAAAGAGCATTATTTTGTCCTCTCCACATGGAGTAACTCTAGGAAAATAAGGACACAATCCCTGTATTTTCCTTAAAAGTCTTAAGTTATGCTATCATTATAGATATTATCTTATTATTGTGCGCGTTGTGTTCTGCTATATCCAGTTCTTCACGAAAACCCTAGACAAGGAGCAGCCCACTTCCAGTAGCTTTGGCCAGACAGGTCATTTGTTCAAATTATAAGTTAGAACTGCGTTTTTTTGACTATGGAGTAAGTAAACTTAAAATGTTCCATACTTTTGGAAACCTTTAATTAATCTTACGTAGAAATAGTGACTTCACTTTCAAGTATTCATAATATGCAGTTTTATTATTTCGCAAATTTACGCAAATTTCTTCCATTGAATTTGAAATACGTAATGCAAATTTATTCACATATGTTCTAATTTTAGAGCCTGGCGTTTATAAACGCGTTCCATTTTGGACTTACTCCAAAACACCTTCTTGATTTCGTGCAAGTTGAATCAGCACCAGTGCACTATTAATTTACCTTGAAAATGTATCATGAAACGTTTGTTCCAGAACTTCATGATGAATCTCTTAATGCTTATGGTTATACAGGTATCTGTGAGGAAACCTTTATCCTGGAATGCTAAAACCAGATTCCAGCCCTCACTTCCCCTTATAATTGGCGCCCAAGAAAAGAAGAGAGCATGATGAACATTTCAGGTACTTAAAATTCTAGAGAAATTTCTTATGTGTAATACCTCGTTTTGTTTTCTTTCATAAAATTCGCAAATGCAGATATAAACCATATTTTAATGTACGTACCATGTGTGTGTACGTTTTCTGAGGTAAGGTATGTATTCGTAGTCCCTTCTATGACTGGAAAGCATGTTCGCCCACACACTTCGTTAGAATATTAATTAACATTCTTAATTAGGAGCATTCACAAACCGAGGTGGCATCGCAGTAACGTGCGACTTGCATTGGGGAATTCTAGGATTCAAACTCCTAGTGCCAACCAATTAGACAACTTTTTTTGCTGTTTTCCCCGGTCGCTTGTTCAATGCTGTGTTGGATAACTTGATCCGCACACTTTTCTATTATCACTTTCATTTCATCACTATATTTCCTTTTTCTTCGCTGCCATTCAGCCATCGAGCTGGTCACCCATTCTAGATGTACTATGATGCAAAGTTTATTTGGTCCTCGACAGGTTACTGATCCAAGTCATTGGATTCTAATACCCTGGAAGTTTAAATTTCACAGAGAGAAGGGTAACCTGTTGAAGAAGATGACGAAAAAGGATTGGCGGAATGTACAGTAAAAGGCTGAATAACTAGAAAAAAAGCCAGCCCCTTCAGTTATTAGAAGCGGATAAGCCGGTTTTCTCAACCCTAAGTCGCAAGCCTACCTGTAACGGCAATTTTCATGTGCGATTCGTGAAGCAAAATTAGTAAGTGAGAATGTTTGTCTCGTTTAATGTCCAGTATCCCGTTACTGTTCCTAATTTATAATCTGGGGCTTAGCCAGAAACCAATCCGGGATCCTGGGAACTATAAGTTGGCTCTCTATCAACTACATCAAGCCGGTTACTTTAGAGGCGGAGTATTCTAGCGAAATTGTATGTTTTAAATGCTTGCAAAAACACGTTCTTGGTCGTGACGCTGTGGGCTAGAGCGTGGAGCTCTGGTTCCCGGCTATAGAGTGCGCCCGGATTCGATTTCACCCATGGGGGTGCGGATTTTAAGTCTACAGCACAGCATCGTGTCCACTTGTCAGAGGACTTTGAACTCCGACTGAGACGAACCTCTGCCGCCCAACTTACACCAGGGATCTGGGCGAGAAGCTAAAGCCAGAAAGTCGCCGAGGAAGTAACGTCAACTTCCGGCTAACACTGCAGTGCCACTGCAGAAGGGCAGTTAAAGACGCACCCCAACGTAACTGCTCAACCGTTAGCAAAACCCACTTCATGACTAGCACATCTGCAATCCACGTCATAGCACTTTACCTTACCTCACCTGACAGCGCTCGAACAACCTGACATTGCACCACTTCCAAAGTTTGCGCCAACTGGGTGGCACGCTGAAGTGGTATGTAGAGTTCCACGGGATCTACCATCACAATTTCTACTCGCCGCCGCAGAAGACTTAGCCACACCATCCTGTGGTATGTCTCCAGCTTTCCGCCTGTAGCTGGTGGGCATCGGAGACTATGAAGTGGCCCGAAGGGCGGCACTGCATCAACTGTGGAGGTGCTTGCGCATTCGTGCGAGCCAAATAATACTGCACCAACCTTGTTGCCGCCGCTGTAATTCGGATACATTGCAAGTTCCTACACCGCTACAGTTAGGTACCACTAATATAGTATTAGTCTAATACTATATTACTCACTGCCCCTTTTACTGTTCAAGCGCAGTGTAGTCTTTATCGTCAATGAGTGACACCACAGCGCCACCGTGCTTCGGTAGGGATCGATAACGTAGCTTCGAGACACCTGTTGAGCACCAGTGACACTAAGAACACCGATGTAGAGCCCAATTCTTCCATCCGCCAGCTAATAGCCTCAATTCCAGAAATGCATGCAGAGTTTAGCGAAAGCAGCAGCCGGCTGTAGGTTATACGCATCAAGGCAACATACAAATAAAGAAACTACAGACATAGGGACACAGATTACTCGAACCACGATATCTGCCCCGTCACGTCTCACGTTTGAGATATCGCATGCATTCGACGCACAGAACATCGCAGAAATCTTCCACAGCATCTACAGGAAACTACGGAATATTTCATCACAGCAGCTTCATAAAATATCTCAACAATCCGTGCAAACAAACCGAGAGACCAGCCGACTAAAACACCAGACAACAAAAACCACCCTGACAAGCCTTAAACCAGGTCTTTCAAGGACAGCAAGCTACCAAACTCAACCCCATATCAGATGCTGAACACTACGTTAACAAAGTGCCATGAAAGTAAAGGGATGAGCTTCCCAAACCTTGGTCAACCTGGGGTGTAGCAAGAGCATCGGTCATTTCTACATCCTTACTAAAGTAAAATTTTACCCTCTCCTTGTCAATGGTCGATAGTACAGCACAAATTCGGAGAATATGGCGACCGCAATAGCTTCACCCAAGAATTTCCCTCTTTCCGGCTATTCGTATATATTCTTCCTTTGGTAGTGTTTAACGCCCGCTTTAACTACTAATGGCACCGCAGGCGGTGACACTGATGATACATGAATGATGGAGCACCGGTGGAATGTGATGGCGGGGGAAACCGGAGTACCCGGAGAAAACCCGCCCCAGCGCCGCTTTGTCCACAAATCTCACATGCGGTCGCTTGGGATCGAACCCCGGCCGTCTAGGTGAGAGTCGAGTGGTCTAATCACTCGGTCACGGCGCGGCCCTATATTATATTCTTCCTGGTCGAGATAAGCTAGTATTTTCTATCCCACTCTTCTCGTATCTCTCCTTTCCCTTCCCATTACGGCGCAACGAGGCATCTCTTTCTAGTTCCAACTTTTCTATCACAGAGAGCACTGAGCATGATCTCCGCCGTCGACGCCGGTTCTGTGCCTCCATTACGCTTCACCGGGTAAGCCCAGTGCCCCCTCTCCCAAGGAAACATGCAACCACCAATGCAGGCAATCCGGACCACCACCACCATCTGACTTCACCGCCGACATCTGAGCACCTGAACCCCTCAAGGACGCGAGACGTCATTCAGGACCTCCACGTGGTGATCTTGAAGGTCGTCGCCCTCCCACCTGCGCTTGAAGAGGCGTTCAGTAGAATCATCAACCAGAAGCTACAGGACCTGCAAGCTGCCATCACCGGGACAGCATGACTAATCAATCCACCGCCGCTGTTCTGTCCAGCATAGATGCTCAACTGAAAGTCCTGGTAGCAACTGGTCGACTCACCATCAACACCACATCAACATACATTTCACAAGACCACCTCAACTGGACACTCTCATGTCTCTTGGACAAGAGGCAAGAAATACCTGGAGAAGTGTGGAGCATGGAATTAGGATGAGCAACAAAAGGCGACGGAAATAGAGACCCACAGTACCACCATTGCCTTACGTTATTCCTAACTTCACCTTCATTTCTCAAGGCTACAGTCAGGTGTCATAGTTGTAGGCTGGACATTACCTCTACCTTGCTCCCGCACATTATGCGGCAGCATCCTACCTCTCACAAACTAACGCGGGTGCCATGCTGGACCGCCCGGAAGCTAAACATCACGTCTGCACATTGTTGCCGATTCTATCGCGTGGAGCGGTTTTTATAGATGGCATACCGCATCCGAACTGGAAGCTCTACATATCCCCAAGCCATTGCACTTTGGCCGAGGATCGAATGCAATAATGCATTTTTATCCCTGTAGGTAAAAGGGAAGTAGTAATAAAAAAAAAGTAAAAATGTGGCACAGTTATAGACATATTTAATAGCATTATATGAATATATGTTGTGACACGACTAAATCTGTTTAGGAATGTTCTTTTTGTTAACAAGAGCTATGACCTTAATTTTAGATGTACATAGTAGATAGAGAAATTATTATATTCCACCTAAAATTTCGATACCGAGAGTTCACCGAAAATATGTTTTAAGACCCCTGAATCCAAAGGGGAAATTTTTAGAAAAAGGTCCGGGTGTGTGTATCTGTCAGTCTGTGTGTGCAGCATAAATCAAAAACTAAAACTCCGTTTGGTATTTAAGTTAAGCGTCTTCCAGGGATGCGACAGGAATATTTTCAGGAATACCCTTCCCCCACACCAAACTACCCTTTATGTGTAACATTTTTCGAAAATGTTGATTTTCTTAAAAATGACAGTAACGATATTGATTAAAATACCATATGCTTACGATATGTTCATGGCAAATGATACGTATATGTTGATTTTGTGGGAATAGCCACAGAGAACTTCTGCATCCTGGATGACGTTTGTATAACTCGTAAACCGCTTTGCTTTAGCAGAAAGTCTCAAGAATTCTTCTATAAGGAAATGTCTCTCTTCGATGTAAACAAGACACAAATATTTTAAACTAATGGTAGCGTCAAACTTTAATTTCTTCTGAATAACAGCGTTTGATACAAAAAAAAAATATATTTTCCATACACATTACTTTGTCTGCCTGTTCGACAAATTATTCCACAAAATATTAATTTATCTACAGGATGATAATCGAGATAAGCGTTCGAGGAATTGGTCTTATTGCTGCTAATTATTTAAAAGGTGGTTGCTATGTGAAGATTATTGAGATATATATATATATATATATATATATATATTTTTTTTTTTTTTGTATGGCCAGGAGTTGAAACAAATGAGATATGGGTTCCTGTTTGAGGAAAAATTTTAAGTAGTTTAAAACTGAAACCAATAACAAAGAATATCTCGGGAACTGTTTAACTCTACAAACAAAAATACATGACATCTCTGTGTCTTAACGAGATCTATATTGTTTCTGAAGTAAGTTTCTATCTACATCTTGCGGTTTAACAGGTATACAAAAATCATCCAGAATGAAGAGGTCTTCAGGATATGTTCCCACCAGGATATGCAAAATATACATTTATTTTGTAATAAAATATCTTAAATGTAAGACATTTTAATCAAAATCATTAGAGTTATTTTTGAGAAAACCAACATTTTCCAAAAATGTTCCGTGTAAAGGATATTTGGGGGTGAGTGGATTTTCCTGTAAATATTCATATCCTTGGAAAACGGTTAACTTAAATACCAAGTTTGTATTGAACCGACTCTCGTTTTTGAGTTATGCTGTTCACATACACGCGGACGTTTTTCTAAAAATATTTTTTTATTCAGGGAACCCTAAAAATGTATTTCCGGTGTAATTTCGGTCTCGAATTTTTTAGTGAAATACAATATTTTCTCTATCTACTATGCATTTACATTGTATATACCTGTTAGAGAAAGTAAAACAAAAACATGTTAATTTGGCTTCTCAACAAACATTAACGGTTATATAAAAATAGCATGTCTCGTTAATAATGAAATTATGAATAAAATTGCTCAAAACTGTGTATGAAATAATTTCCACATGATTGTATCTATAATAGCGAAAGAGCAAGGAATACGTTTGCTACTGGAGAATATCTTTAGCATATAAAATTTATGTCAAAATGCATTTTGAAGCGCTCATTTATTCCGAAATATTCGCTGCTTTTTGTTTAAATCGTTACACATATTCGGCATTACATTTTTAAAGCTATATCACCATTCTCTTGTTTCTAAGCTCATGCAAAGAACTCCTAGTGCAGTGTGTAATAGTTAGGCTTTTTTGAGCGATTAAAAGGTACCTAAATCTAATTACCTAAAAAATTATATGCTGGCATAACTTATAATTAAGAGCAAACATATAATAAATCTTTCGCAAGAATAATTTGTAAAATATGTACCGTGTAAATAAATTCTGGGTAATAGTAGAGTTCTCACTCCTTCTCTTCCTTCATTAAGCGCCTAAAATACAGAGTGAGGGCTAGAAGGCAGATTCTTAACTCCACAGGCCAAGCAAAGTGACGGTCACTATCAAATGTTTTCGAGAATCGAATGTATTACCTAGGGATAAATTACTATAGAATGGAAAGTCGCTTTTTTGCATTCAATTTTAGAAGCTCTTTATTTGCTAGATGCATGAAGTAATGACGGCTTAGCCAACATACTATCCACTTTTCAGACGGGTTTTCCTTCGGTTTTAAAACCCGTTTATATGATTAAATGTATGCAGTAATGACAATATTGACAAGTGACTATCTATATGGTCATTAAATTATAAGGTAACCACTCTCGCGACCTCTCTCCACTGCGCGAGAGATACGAGGGTCGCCGGGAAAATGGTGCCGGCAAAGGCGCAGTGGAGACCTTATCGTAAATAAATGCTGAAAATATTGACTATCTGCTTCCAAACAGGCAGCACAACAATCTAAAGATAGTCTTGCTCATTCACCTAAGCTCAGCAGCAGTAATCCCTGAGTAATCTACAGAAACTTCATAATAACGTCATGCAAGAAATCACAAGGATTTCTTCTGCTAAGCTTAGACGAGTGAGCGAGAACATTTTCGCAAATTGTGCTGCCCGTGTATGAGCAGAAGACCAACATTTCCGTAATTTATCTTAAGATGCGCATTATAGTGAGCCTATGCAGGCACCACTTTCCCGGCGACTCTAGGATATCCCACACAGTGGAGAGAGGCCGCGACAGGGGCTATATTTTAATTCAACGACCCTATATTTTTCATGCTGATTTAAAAGTTTCTCATAATACAGCGTTATAGCCCTAAACTAATATAAATATGCATTTTATTCATATTATTTTAAATTTTAAACATTTATAAAATTGCTCTAAGTAAATAGAGTGAACATTATTTTCGATAATATCGGATAGTGAAAGCATACATTTTCTCAATCAGACCAGCACTTATACCTTTGAAGTGGAGCTCTATTGTTAAATAAAGATACACAAAGAAATATTTTCCCCTTTTAAGCTTAACTACGTGTTTCAGAATTATGTGCGGTTATGGTTCAGTAATTTATGATTATGTTATATAGGTTATATTGCATTTATTGTTTCATATCAATTTGATTTGAAGTAAAACAAATGAGTCAAAAATCATTCCCTCGCAGTATGGAGAGGCCTCGATTTAGTAATTAGTTCTTATTCTCTTATTTGCGGTGTTCGGTCTGGCTAAATTATAATTTTGATTGAAATAAACATACCTAAGGTTTAGCTAACATTCTAGGCCCCATGTGCTTCTCGATTTTAGTGTACAAGTGAGTGGCAAACTACACTAGTTTTGGTGACTTATCTAGCTAGGAAACACAAAGCAGCAACATTATTACAACCTTAACTTTTGTTATGCAGAAAAGAGGCTACGTTAAGGATTGAAATTAACACTTTGGTTTTTATTTACAAACACTGTTGCACAAAATGGTGACATCTCCAGCAGTATTACAATATTAATGCACATGTTTAGAGAAATCATGCCCTAGTAGATCAACTGAAAATTTATAAATCTTGTTTTTTAATGTTTAATATAAGGTTATAATTAACTGCCAAAACTGTTAAATACAGAAAATGGAACAGTATATACTTTATATACTTTGGAATGGATTGGCATCGTATCTGCATTGTTTCATCCATGAAGTGATTGGGGACTGTCGACCGTTAAGCAACGAGTAGAAGAGTAACATTTTAAAATCGATTGAAAAACAGAATACTTGGGTAACAATAAAACAGCCGGTAGTTAGGCAATTATCTAATACTTCGATTGCTTTCATTCGATAGTGACTATCTCTTCAAGCTGAATGCTGATGGCAGTTCCCAGTAAATATGGTGCCATGGTGGCATGCTAGAGGGTCATTGTACTATGTTCTGTTTGGTTTAAATCTAGATTTTTATTTACTCTTGGTAGCTAAATATGTTGTCGAGTTTGCTAAAGCCACTACAAGGCGTTCACCTTGACAACCCAGATGATGGCAAATTTTCTTTCTTAGTGAGAAGATCGCAGTCTTCCTTGGACCAATGACCAAACCTACTTGCTCTGAAGATCCATAGCCAGGGAAATCTAACAAACATACAACATTGGAAAGAAAAAAAATGTAGCCTATTTTTAAGCTCTTAATGTGAGACACACTACGGCAGTAAAAGAATTTTCTGAAAAAAATGGCATTGTATTCTATGGAAAAACATAAATTCCCATACTGCCGTCTGGAGCAGGTAGCAAAGAACCTCTACATCTTAAAATTTCACACATTTTAATTAGTAACACTGTCAGTACATCTTGATCTACAAAATTTAGTTAGAAATGATTTAATCTAAGAAACTACATATGTACCTGCTTTTGTTTTGCTTTCGAAGACACTTTATCTGGTGACATACTTGCTAATCTTATATTAACAATCCTACTGAGAATATAGATTATAATACGAGTTTAGAATAAGATGAAAGGAGCACTGACAATGCTTGAAGCAAAATGAATTCTAAACACTGTTGTGACACTGCTTCCTGTAATTGATGACGTGAGCGATGTCCTATAAACTTCTTAGAGACAGCATGAGATAATCGCCTTCTGCGAGGAGGAAAACTTTACGACTGACAGTTGCGTAATTCATAAGAGACTTTCCAACATCATTCCTCGAAACTATTTTTTGGTAATGCACTTAGACTTACTTCTGCGGAATTATTGTTGGTTGAAGCCTCTTAGAGCTATGGGGAAACGTTTAATACAACAAAGAAATATTATATTACCTGGTTTCCTGGATTCAGTGTACTGATATTGTTTATCAAATTCCCTCCGTCTGCAGGCGTGTGACATGTAGAATCCAGACTCCGTGTGTCTCTTTGGCAGTGATTCATGCTCCTCACTCATATCATATGTCTCGTGCATATAATAATCCTTGTCGAGGTCCTCCTTGGGTACATCGCCTATTTGATCAAGCCCTCTCTCTTTAGAAGAGTGGATCTTATCTGCAGCAGACTCAGCGTGTCCGTTAGGAGGTAAATTATCTTCAACAGTCATTCTAGAAAAAGAAGATATAAATATGTCACTAGATCTTAATGATCAAACAAAGAGAGATAGGCGAGAGGGTCTGTGATGTCATTGGACAGCGATGTAAAGGATAGGGCAAAGGGTGATATAGTGACTAAAAATCATTTAGGCACATTATGCTGCATACATAGTGGAATAACTAATGCAGAATATGCTAACAGAAATTACTTCCAAGGATATTAAGGTAATGAATATTCGTTCAATAGTGGCGAGCATTATATTCGAGAAATAGAACTATTTACTGAAGTGGTGTTTTCTATCTCTACATTTATTCCGCTTCCAGAAGTAGCCGATTTATAAAATGCATACTATGTAGAAAGTACTAAGGTATGTTTTAGTTTTATCCTAATTACTAGACCTAGGATTCTTATGACCTAAAACCTGCAAAATATTACAGAAAAATTGTGACCAGACAAAATTACGAGGTAACATTTCAGTATTAAAACAGACTAGAGCCGAGGTATAATGAACTATTCATTTTAAGAGAAAAATTAATATTCAGCTAGCTAAAAGTGTGGAATTTGATATTCTAGCATGTTCTTTATTTCATTAAAATTATCACTACATACTTGAAGTATGTTAGTTTTTCACATTGTTCTTTTTAAGTTTATTAACTGCGATTTATAATATACAAGGAATACCTTGTATACATTTTCAAATAAGCAATTTCGTATTGCAACCAACAAAGCCATATACTTTGAAACACTTTTCTACTTCAGCTGACAACAGAGGAGCGTTTAAAATTAACAGTATCCTTTAATTTAATTTTAAAAACTTAATAGAAAACTGTTCAAGGAATAAATTCATTGAAATCTCTGATATTCTTTGTTTTTCTAACACCTTCTCAAACATTTAATGTCACACAGTTCGATGCAATATTGAACAGTCAGTTGAAACAAGATTCTCAGCAAATAGAAACACGACATTTTAGTGGAGTACAATCTTCAGTTTTGTTAATTATACTGCACACGCTTCCGACTTCAACAAGATTCAATAATAGAATGGGAGGTTTGTCTGAGTTCGGTGCCTATTATAAAGGAGAGGCTGTAATAGCTACTTCTTTGTTGTGTAACAGTAGGCTTCACGAACTCAATAATTCAAGTCCAAATTGTATATTAAGATGAGGAACGGGAGGAAGATAGATTTTTAATTTAACAATTCGAATGCTCACAAAAGAAAGAAATGCGCGAATTAAGTTCTTTACTTCTTAAAAGAGTAAACATATGAATAATATGGCCATTTACTCGCTATAATCTGCTCTTTTAGAAATAAACTGCCTTATATTCATAAATGTGAGTTAAATTACTATAATTTGATTAGTTTTTATTATAATCACCTGAAGAAAAATAATTGCTCCAGCAAAAACACACTAGCCCTACTAATTAGTGAATCACTTTCTTAATTGACTGTAATCCCCCTTGTTCCTAAAAAGAATATCGGTCCCTCAGATCAGTGCTGGAGTCAATTCCGGCATTGATATTGTCACAAATACATTGGAGTATGTAGAATATTTACACAAGAATGCATTGAATATCCTAATAAAAGTTGTCTAAAGGGATAAATCCTTTTAGCTGTTTTTATCCAAGAGTGAACTGTCATTAATTTTTTGTTCATTTTCAGATAATAATTGATTACATCATATTAGAACTACACTGACGTTAGAAGCCGCCTTTTTTACGCTCTTTGTGAGTATTATTTTTCACTCAAGAATGAATGACTGGATAACTGTGAAACTTCGATACACCCTGGGACTCATTTAAAGAATTTGCTAGAGAAATTTTAGTTTATTCGCCAAAGGCGGACTTATAATTGGACACAAAGTTAAGGAATTTAAATACCTTATTAAGCACACATAATAAATGTCACATACCAAACGTTTATAAGCATGCCGTTTCCTCCAAGTTTTATTATTTGCAAAAATTCGATAGGATTAATGTCCGTCTGTCTGCTATCTATCGGTTATAGCTAGTCTGAAGGCTAAAAATCCTTCTTCACTCTGCAGGCTTTTAACAAAAATACATAATCCAGACGAGATAAATGTTTTTGGTGCGATTCCAACTGTTCTGCCCTATTTCACTGCTGGAAATGTGCTGCTTATGGGGTATTGCTAGACTCGCTGGGTGCTCTATCTCTCCTAAAGTTTTAGGATGGGGTTGACCCAGGTTAAATAATCGTTGATATGACATCTTGGATAATGATTATGCAAATAGAAGCACCCAGTCTGACTTGTTTTTGAATTTCCTGAACGCATTACAGTACTAATTTTTAAAATTAATATTATCTTATAAACAGTGATATCGCGTTCATTTATTAATCACGTGTTTATTAAAATGATTAATACTTTTATTGAAATAATATTTTAACACTATACACATAAACAAAAACATACCCGGTAACTGATCTGAAAAAGAGTTTCACCGCCAAGGTTTTTTACATTTTTAAATTAAGTTAGAAAATATGGAAGATAAACAGGATACTGTAAGAACGTGTTCTATTATTTTTCCTACATTGTCCTCTTAAGGTCAAAAGTCTTTACTCTGTCAGGCTTAAAACAACATAACTCGCATGGAAAATAATTTTTACTTACTATCGTTATTGTGTATTGTAACAAATGGGAACAACGGTTACAGCTAAACAATTTATCAAAAGGACACACAACGTACTATGACATCTACACTTGAATCCTGTTATCCAGTAGGGACTCCTGGTCTGTTGGTTAGGGGATGTAACCTAGTTAAAAAAAAATGAAAATGCCAACATAGACCGGATGATTAAAACACGATACCTTAAGCCAAATGAAAAGGCTAACAAGTAAATAAAACTAATAGATTTATGTATATATTTAAACGCAAAATTGTCCACAGAGAGATCCCCTTCCGAATATATGTAGATCTTTTTTTTATATGTGATGTGATTAGCCGATGCTTGATGGCTTTATTGGATCTGAATATTTTCTTCAAGTCGCTGTAACCACCGCCATTCCATACGAGTTTATGACAGATCCGCTGAGATGCTATTGAGATTAACGTTTAACTTGCAGATACCCTTTCCTACACCATCCCTCAAAATTCATTCTTCGCTCAGGTAACTGGGGGTGGTGACCAGCTTTGAAAAAAATCTGACTGTTGCGCTATCCTAGTATATCTATATCTTATATCTATAAGGAAATGTGCGCATATGGAATAATGAAGGATTATCTCTATTAATAAGTAGATAGAAGAACAATATTTATGAGAGTAGCTTTTAGAAAGGTGAGTGAAGAAAGCCATGTGAATACGACATATAAGATTTTCTCTCTTGATTACTTTTTCTCTTTTAATGTGAAATCATTATTCTCAGGGTTTGGCTAGGCATTTAAATATTTCAAGTGTTTGGTAACAAAATATGCTTCCTGCTTAGAAAGGATAAGGAGAAAAGAAAAGTTTAAATTCTGTAATATTTGGAATATATTGATATTGGGTGTGCCAGGCAAGATGCTAATGCAAATAACTAAAGCTACAACATGTGCATTGCAAACATGCAAATACTGAATTTCACTGCCATAATTAATAGTTACCTATAAGGGATGCGTCACTAAAAGTAAACTGGTTGGTACGTTGTAATGTGTGTAATATGATGTGTAATACATGTCATAACTATGGTCATTATGCGATCTCATTGAAATTCAGCTCTGTTTGCGTGACCGGTGGTAAAAAAGAAAAGAAAAATCAATGATGACTTCCCATTTGAGAAACATACAGATATTGCAAAATTTACACTCAGGGAAGGGAAATGGTTAGCTTAGAAATGCATCGGACATTTATATGGTGTGCTTTATCGAGATATACTTTCTTTTTGTAGTTTAAGTTCTTAAGGATGACGCATCATCTGTGAAATTGGTTAAAAATGGTGAAAATTTAAACAATTATTTTGTTTCATAATAGAATGATAATATGAATTCTAAACTTTAACAAAATACATTGTGTTTCTCACTTCGCGCATATTAACTGTCAATTAACAGAAGCAATTTATGTGTAGGCGTATCGTCAACTTAAAACTTTATTTACACGCAAAACTTTTTCCAAAACTTTTTCGTGCTCAAAATGTTCCAAATGATGCAATTTTCACTAACTTGCTTTAAACTTGTTATACCACCTCTCAAAAGCACATCAAAGAAAATGGTCATATCACTTTTTCGAAATAATGCTCCACTTTTGATAGATAAACCATTAAACTTTGAACAATAATGAGTTTTGGAAGTACGAAGATTTATTTTTTCTACACCAATTAGGGCTAATATAACAAAATATAATATTGCAGTCTATTTGTACACTCATTTGCTGAAAAACTGGATTTTTTGTAAATGTTTCAAAAATGCACCACGTGGCTCATGTTATTAGAACAATGAAGTTAGACAGTAAAAGTGTATTAGGTAAGTAACCATGCACGGTAGAATTCTGATACACAGCAAAGTTGTCACTATCATTGTGAATAATAGCTAGTATAGATTTCAGTACGATATCTTAAATACTGAGGAATTTCTAAATTTTACAGCTGTTCCACCTTAACTGGAAGATCATATCGGATGATGATTGAAATCATTGAAATGATGCTCCAATGGATTCGGGATCCATGAATCTTTAAGTTACTCAACATTCGTCTTCCCAGGACATGGGAAAACACCGGAAAAAACTTACCCGGGTAATTCACGCTAACCGAGATTCGAACTTGGAACCCCTTGAATGTGAGGGAGACACGCAAGCCCCACACTGTAGAGGCGGGCTTGACATTTTTTGTGCGTAGTAAGATTTTGTCCATCCCCACCAGTTATACAGAGATCATCCAACATGGAAGAGAACTTCAGAGGCTGTTTCCAGAAAATTGAAGCTAAACATTCTATTTGTCATGTAAATATATTTCATATTTGGTAGTTTAATGAAAAGCGTTGTCAGTTTTGAGAAAATCGTAAATGCGCAAAGTTTTCCATGTAAAAGGTAGTTTGGGGTGAGGGGACTTTAATCTTTGTGTGGACTGAACCTAAATACCAGGTTTGATACTTACCTGTCATTTTGTTTTTGAGTTATGTGGTTCTCTCTTTCTCTCTCTCTCTCTCCCTCTCACACACACAAACACACACACACACAAATGGATAGACACACACCATTCTTTTTTAATTCGGGGGGGTCCGCAAAACATGCACTGCCGGTTAAATCTCGGTATCTAATTTTTGGATGAAATACAGCACCTTCTGTATATACTATACCCACCTTCTGTTTGAACTCGCAAAGGTTCACCTAATTCTCAGGCGTTCCTGCATAGGTGGTATGAGAATGGAATTTGCCTAATGCTTCCCATCCTGTTCAAGAGGGCATTGCAGCCATCCGTTCACCTCGCAATTTTGAAAGTAATATTTCAGCAATCACTGTAAACTAATGGGCAAATATTAGTTATTCAATTTGAATACACCTGCAAAAATGTGTTATCTTCTTTCGATTAAGTAGTGGACCAGAAGTAAAACCCTTCTAATGTGCAGTGCTTTGCTTACAAAGGAAAATTTAACAGTTACAGCGGTGTCCTGCGATTAGGATAGATGAAATAGTTAAACCGTGCTACTCCCGAATAACACAGAAATCGCAAGGTGAAACGAACTCCATATAAGATATTTTTCTTTTGTTTCTTTTAAAGGTAACGTCGTTAATTATATAACCTGTACCAAATAAAAATTCGACAGTTTAATAAAACCTCTTTCTGATAAAATTCCTCCCTTAGAGCAGCAAATTAAGTGGTTATTTTGCATAGCCTTGTAACATTTCCCGCCGCCTTAGGAACTACTTTACGACTGAAATTTTACAACTGAATTCTTTATAAAATATAAATTACAGTTTTTGGAAATAAAACAGGGAATTCGCCTACCTCAACATGCCTCCCATAATCAATATTTTCCTTTGAATACTCAAGCTGTGTATGAAATCTCGAATACTATCATCAGGTTCAAGGGTTTATTTCGGCCATGCACGGTTCAAGTTTACACCAGTTTACAATGGTTGTAAGGAAGCATTTATATTTCTTTAATGTTAGAAGCTCTCGCTCAACAAGAACGAAATTAAAATGTTAGAGGCAAAAAAAAACAAACACACAAACAATTTATTTCCTTAGAAATTGTTCAGCAAACTCGACAATATTACATCCCTTTATAGTTACACAATAATACGATACAAATGCAACGTTAAGTGAGAATGCGATTCAAAAGATTCGAAGGAAAACGGATTTAATGCATTATATGCGACTGAAATGATATTGACAAAAAATGCGCTGTTAAATATATATACACACACACACACACACACACACACACACACACACACACAAGGTGCAATTTTTAACAATTTGCCTGATCATAATGGTGATTTAAGAAAATGTGGACCAAAATAGAAATCTGGTTTCTGTTCTGAAACATAACAATAGCAGCTCAACAAACAAACGCATTCAAACTCGGCGCGGTTATCTTCGTGTGAAATGTGAACAGGTTCCGTAGATAAACTGTCAACAACCCAACTGAGTCCCGTAACTTACAGAACAAAACCGTAATAATGCTGTCGAGTATAGTGAAGTGACCTGGCGACGTAGCGTCGAGGTAACGGGTGTGACTAGCATTCGGGATGTTGTGGGTTCGATTTCCGTGGCTTACCATGCTTGTTGACCCACGGTTTATTTAGGGGGTTTCCCAAATTCACTAGGCGAGTGCTGGGAATGTTCGTTACATCCCCCAAACTTTCTGTCCCTCATGTCGTTCTATTATCACTGCATTCATCCTTCACTCCGTTGGTCTCTTTCAGGTTTGAAAATGTTGGCGATGGTGCTTGGTGCGGTGTGAGAGGGGATGCTCAATGTAACTCTCACTGTCCCCCTATTTCCGTTGGTTGCGAGGTACAAGAACCGTCCCTGGGAGCGTTGGACCCTATCCGACTGTTGGATAGTTTAAATCTGGTAACTGTAGGGTCCCTATGGTTGCTCTGCCGTCGCACCTTGCTCCGGTCGCCCGGTAAATTCTCTCACCTCATCCCTCCCTCCCAGGGCACAATATCAGGGCTTAAGATACAAATATCGTACTGGTTCGGTGTTGAGTCCCCCATCCTATCTTATAGTGAAGTATAAAGGATGCATAAAACTAAACGACATCTCTATTACGAAACATTAATAGAAGCAGTGAGCACAAGCAGTTGACTGTGACCGCGACTGAGTTGGTAACTCTTCATGGTGGAATAGCGTGGGCAAATATGCTCAGTAAGCAGGGAAAGTCATTAATATTGCTGAAGTTTTTACGTTTCGATTTCATGAATTCCTCGACAATGGTAAAAACCGGTCTCAGAACAGAAACCAGATTTGAAATTGAAACCACAACCTCCCGAATGCGAGTCGCACACGTTACCGCGGCGCTATGTCGCTCCATCACTTCACCTACACTTGAGTTGCGTTCTGCAAGCTACGGGACCGAGCTGTAGTTTTTCATTTCACTCACAAAGATAACGGGAACGAGTTAGGATGCGTTTGCTGATGGACTGCTGCTGTTATGAGATACGTTGCTAAGAACTGGTCTCTCAGAATAGCAACCATATTTCTATTTTGGTCTTTATTTTCTTAGGTTATAATTATTATCAGGCACATAGGTGAACATTCCATCTTCTTGCAATAATTATCAATATAACTTGTTTTCTTATGTCGAATACCGTTTATGATGCCCAATAGTGATTAAATGACACATTTTCACAAAATTGTGCAAATATACTTTGTTTAATCTTAGGTACGTACGTATTTGTTTCTTTCTTTATTCTCTCCTTGCACTCGGATTTGAAAATAACAACCCGAGCCCGGCATTCGGCAATCCAGAGCAGGCGGGATGTCAAATTGCCAGAGTACCTAACCATATAATGTGGCTTTACCTGTGCGATATGAAAGGTCATAACGACAAAAGAATTTTGAATTAAGTCCGAACCCAGCCGGTTCCCATGACCACTCTGGCTAAGACGTCGCGCTTTGGTGCTTCGTGGGCAGGGGATCGTGGGTTCGATTCCCGCCTTGGGCATGGGCGTTATATGTTTGTGCAATGTGTATATGTTTGTGTATTGGAACAGCAAAAAAACAGTAATGGTACAGCAAACACAGTAAATTTAGGGGGGATGTAAACACGGGGTATACAGCGCCGGAGTCCTGACCAGACTCCGGAACTGTATATAACAATAAAAAAAAAAAATGCCTATGACCTTGCCACCAACCCGTGCTAAACTTTGTATCAACTGTACAAGGTGTTTTGTATCCATCTAGTCCACTACCTATGACAAAGCATGTGTGGAACGTATTAACAAACAGAGCAAGCCAACCAGCAGATGAAATGATCATTTTCCAAAAGAAAGGATCAGATTAACCAAACCAATATTCGTATATTCGAAAAAATGTATTTATCACATTCAGCATTAGAATTTTATAATTCATGTATCAAAGGAAAATATGTATTTATAACATTCAGCTTTAGAATTTTATAATTTATATATAAACGAATATTGGTTTGGTTAATCTGATCAGCAAATTTTCCTATCATCCCTTTCATTATTTCATCTCATTCCCTTCTGCTTCACCACTATACCAGGTACTGGGCCGAGCATGTTTGCTCCTGAACAGGCTTGGCTTTTAGATTCTTGGGAGGTGTAAGTCCTACCAAAGAGGAGAGAAGAAGCAGTATGGTATTTGGTTTTTTATTAAAAAAACCTTAGCGTAATTCGTGTTAATTTTTTTTTCACTAGCCGTGTGTAGGACTGGAGCCGGATAGGTAGAGTCAGACTGAAAAAGGCAATGTTGTAACCGGGATTTGAACCACAGGTCTCGCAGTCTCTAGACGGTTGCTCTAACCATGCGAACATGCCGGCACGGAATTTAATACGTTTTAGTGTGTTTCATTTCCAGTTATTTCTGTTTCAGCTAATCCCCCCCTCCCCCAATGACTCTCCGCGTATTAAGGCACTGCAAGTTTCCTCACAGCTATTATGCTAAAAAAATAGGAAGACATTCAATTCTTATAAAACTCGATAAAGTCACTGTGGTGTTCCCAGAATTTTTAGAAGCTAACGACAGCCAATGACAGTGCAAGTCATAATACGTCATTCACTTCCTTACGTTCCCAGTTGTCCTCAAAATAGCATGGTCAAAAAGCGTGTCTTATCGACTACTGGCGTTCACATAACCACAATGACAAGCATTATCGTCTGGTAGGAAAATGCTGCATCCTTGGTGGACGTCAAGGTTAAGTAGTGCAGCACTTTCACGAACTCAAGTAGAGATCGCTGTGAATTATTCATAAAAGAGATTTTATACTGCTCTCCTTGAAGAATGTATGCTTTGGTTTAGGATTAATTTATACTGTGCTAACCATAATTGCAGCTAACTTAATTTCAGTAACAATTACTAATCTTAGTTTTCAGCTACTTCACGCATTTACTTATCTCCCAAAGGCTGCTGGCTCACTAATAACTAAGGGCAGGAATTTAGTGCTCTAATAATCTCTTTAATATGTGTGGATTTATGCATTGAAAATTTCCATAATATGCACAGAAATATGTCAATATAAACAGCGTTAAAATCGTATTGACATAAAATTAAACTTTAAGCCAGTTTTATGTAATCTATCCCTGATTGTGGGAACCATATGAATTATGCATTTATTAACTGAATGAACCACCTTAAGTTTCAACTGGAGCACGATTGCAAACCTGCAGGTATATTTTTGGAACTGAATTTCTATAACTAGGAGTTGAAATCTTCAAATGCTTTGCTTAGTGTTAATTAGTAGGTTACTTTTTATAATTTTCGGGAGATACAGTAAAAAACATTTAAACTAAGTATAATATTACGAATAGGTTTAAGTACCACACTTTATATCAATTCCGAGAACTCCTTAACAAGGCACCTTGAGGGAAGGGCTAAGATCAGATGAGGCGGGGATTCACCGAATGACAAACTATTTTTTGCATTACGTGTGCGCTACCACCAATGTTCTAAGTTTCAAGACTGACTCTATGTACATTAGAAAATATCGCAATTGTATATTAGACTACATATAGGTACAGTAAATAAAAATAATATATACTTAACAAACATGTAAAGCGAGTAAAAATGCAGCACAATTTGCAACCTATTAAGAAAACAACTATGCAATATAAAATGTTGTTTAAATGTGTGGAAATTTATTAAATAACTCGTATACAAATCAAGTCGACATACTTTCTAGCACCAGAGAAGAAATATGCATTTCCATTACAGCCCTATTCGTTGGATTTCTAAAAGTGTATTTCCAGGGAAATTGCGATGATGAATATTTGTAACGAATGCATTTCCTTGTCTACATTAGAAAAGTGGTGGAGAAAGTATAGCTTTTGCGTATGCTAAGTAAGGTAGCCAGTTTCTCAATGCACAAATACGAAATCACAATCATCATCCTCCTCCTCATTCTTGTTATTGTTGTCGTTATCATTATTATTATTATTATTATTATTATTATTATTATTATTATTTCCGCGTACAAAAGGCAACTGACTAAACTTGAAGGATGTAGCATGAGGTCTACACAAGTGCTGCGCTACTTGTAAAATATCTGATGTGTTACACTCACGTGACTTTCTCTAGCTACACTACAGACTTCTTACCAAAGATAACTTCTTTCAACACCATTACAATAAAGATAAACATTAGCAGAATTTTATTACTTAGTTCCCGTAGTAGGATGGAATTAATGGAATGCACTAGGCTGAAGTGATAGTCAAACGTTTTAAAAGCTATCGTTATGCGATTGGCATTGCAAATCGCTTCTTTGCTTGACCAAGAGTAGAACAAAAGAAAAACGGACACTTGCATCTGAGAAAAGTATATGTACTTCACAATTGAAACTAATAACAAGGAATACCGAAAAGGATAAGTTTCACGAAAGCAATGTATATGACATACCTTGTGTATTTTAACGAGATCTACATTTTTTGTATTGTAAGATTTGTCTATCTCTTACGGTTTACTAGTTATTCCAAATTAAGCAAACAGGTCTTAAAAGTTATTCCCAGAAAATTCAAGATATACATTTTATTTGTGGTATTTTAATCAAAATCGTTAGAACCATTTTTAAGATTTTTTTTTTTTAATTTTTTCCATGTAAAGGGTATCAAGGGGTGGGGGGATTTTCTTGAAAATCTTGGTGTCGCATCCTTGGAAGATACCAAACTTAAGTACCACGTTTGGTATTTAACAGTCTTTTCGTTTTTGAGCTGTGCTGTCCAAACACACACACAGACACACACGGACCTGTTTCTGAAAATGCTTTTTTTTATTCAGGGGGTCCTAAAACATGTATTTCCGGTGAAATTTCGACATCGAATTTTTGAGTACTTCTCTATCCCTACGTACATTGTACACACAGGCCTAGAGAAAGTAATAAAAATTGATTTCATTGCAAACATCATCCATGCTTTTAATTGCATTCAGACACGTAATCAGAAGATGGAAAAGAATGACTATCAGTCTGTTAAATTTGCTTACAACGCCTCAGATATACATGACAGGAGGTAGAAACAAAATGTGTGTTTTATCGAATGTGACAGAAGTTTCTCAGACCTATCACTTTAAGCTTTCACATTCATAAATTTAATATTGTTACGAAGTGGTTTTCGGACGGTTCCTTGAATACTCATTGTAGCTTTAAAAATGGCTGGTATTTTTTAGGGTATCAAACAACCAGTGCAACTCACTGACATACAGGCTTCCATATCGATGGAAAGCAATTTTAACACCACCTCCGAACAGCACGCATTTATAAAGTAATGGGAGTCAAAATTGTTTCTGCCTCTTTTATCACCTCTGAAAAGCTGGAAACGAACTTGTTTAAAACAACGCAATTTGAACATTTTAAGTTTTGAGTGGCCAGTCTTGTGCTTGGTAAATGGAGGTAGCTTGGTAAGAGGGGAGGTCGGGAAATGGCAGAATGGACGGCTAACTAGCTTACTGGCGAGTTGGTTTGCGAGCGAAAATGGCCCCAAATATTAGTGAACAATCAAAAGCGTTTCAATTTTTGAGAAGCGCATCAATCTAGCCAACTACGTGTGTAACCAGAAAGACATTTCAAGTGTTCAGAAACATTTCCGGAATGAAACGGGAAAAAGCTTTCGATGCCAGTAGTTCAAAATACTACATTAGTTAGACATTACTTTCCGAAAACAATTGTTGCATTTGCATTACGTTTCATTATATGTTCAGCTTACATTGATATGGGAAAACTTCCGTGCATCCTACATTTTAAACATTCTGTTGTCGAATTTATTACTTTCTTTAACACATATCTAACCGATAGCAACAGTAAAGCATTCCACTCAACAATTCAATAGTGAGATTTTACCGGAAAAAGGATTAGAGACCCCTGAATGCAAAGAGGGAAAGCATTTTTACTTTCCCTACACATACTACATATGTATATAGTAGGTAGAAAAGGCAATGCATTCCACCCAATAATTCGATGTCGAGATTTCACCGGAAATATAAGTTTTGCGGTTCCCCCGAGTCCAAAAGAAAAAAAAAATACGAAAAGATCCGCATGGTGTGCACGATAGCTCAAAAACGAAAAGTCGGTTACATACCAAACTTGAGATTTGAGGCCAGAATATTCCAAGGATGCGACATGAAGATTTTCAACAAAATTCCCACCTCACCCCACGCTACATTTTAATTAGTGATACTAGACGTCCCCGTTTACTGGGAACATGCCCCTGCATCTTACTTTCTGACCCCTATGGAAATCTGTCCCTCGAATGTCCCTGTTTTAATCATTTTCCCCTGAAATAGCCATCAATCCATTATATTAACGTTCCATCAATTGCTAAATGTTCAATTTAATTGTTTCCCTTCGCTGTGCTCCCTGGTTGCAACCTCTATGCTCTGCAGTGGTAATCTACTCCTTGTGACAACTGTTCTCCTTGGGGGGCGGGGGGACGGCGTTTCCGCATTGGTTATTATTTGTAACTTCCGTTTAGCTCGTCTTTTTTTTTTTCAGAGTGTTTAACGCCCGCTTTTACTACTATGGCACCGCAGGCGAAGACTGGTGATACATGGAATAAAAATGGGGCACCGGTGGAATGCGATGAGGGGAAACCGAAGAAAGCCCACCCTTGCGTCGCTTTGTCCATAACAAACCCACATGTGGTCGCTTGGAATCGAACACGGGCAACCTTGGTGAGTGGTGAGCGGTCTAACCACTCGACCACGTCGCGCCCTGTTTAGCCTGTCTGTGGTGCGATTGTAGTGAAGGTTGGTAGTGCCGAAAATTATTTGATCTTGGTTTTTGTCTGTAAAGTGTAAGTGCTGTAAGCACATGGTGATTAATACGTCTTAAAAACTTTATGGTTTCCTTATGCAATTCGAAAATTTATGTAAAACGAAAGTGCTCAGAAAGTGATTCTATGCGGAAGGAATTTCCTTTTCTTAGTCGAGGCAAAATGAAATTTGCTGCATTTTATTCTTCATGTCAACAAAACAGCATAAAATCATTTTGGTGCGTGAGAGTGGCAATATAAAAGTGACAACTCCTTTCAAGAGTGTTTTGCCAAATAAGCATGATTTGGACATTGCATTACGGGAAGGAACCTTTGCACTTCATACTGTAAAACGTCAAAGCTATAAATCCATGGATTGCATGGTTTAATTCTGGTATGCTTGAGCAAAAGTGTAGACTATTGTGAACTTTGGTTTAGCACCTTGGGTTTTTGATATGGTGATAGGGGAAATTCAAGCTACTTCTTTTGTAACCACACTTTTTGATGTTTCCTTGATTCTAACCCCTGGAGTCCTCTTTATTCTGTGTGACTTTTACATAACTGGTCAACTGTAAGAGATGGGCAAAATATTACTACGAAAAAGTTAAATCTCGTTAAAAACATAATTTATATCGTATACACTTTATGGAGCTAACGAGTTTCGAGATATTCCCTGATTTAAGTTGGTACAGCGATAGCTTTGAAGAGATTTGACTAGCGATTTAGCCTTGTGCATATCATTTTTCCCTTCTACTTATAAGAAACTAAATAATAATATTTCTGCTAAGGTTTATCTCAATTAGCATGATGTATATAGAAGAAGAGCATTTTGTAAGAATAGTCTTTTTTTAGGAACAGGTGGAGAAAGTCATCTGAATGGACAACATCAGATTTTTAGAAAATAATGTATTTGTGATACCCTCCACGTAAATACTGTTTACATGCCGTGTAATTTTCGATGTGTTGCAATTTCTCAAACCTTGCTCTAACTATATTTAACATTATATATACATCACCATTCGGAAGGAATTTTGTATAACGGTAAAATATAAGAGATAGACAATAACTTACAAGGGATTATTGTCACATTGAAGCCATGATGGCGATGCTACAAAATAGATGGTATTGCTAAGGCAAGTTTGTGTTTTCATTATGTACTGTCGTATATTACACGTATCCAAAACAAATTTGGTAGTGATTCATAGGTTAGTTTGGGTTTGGCAGCTATTTCAGTTGGTCGTTCAACGTGTTTATGAAAAAGTGCAGTATCATTCAGTGATTTACTTTTAGCTTACGAGGAGATAAAAGCGAAATTAGATGCTCTTTATGGGAAGTTTCTCCATACACAGCAACAAGCAGATATTAGTACAACTACTTTAAACGTGGTCGAACATCGGCTTTTTACTTTCTCTAGCCAACATGTAGGGGAGACCGGGGCAAGTTGACGATGTTAACAGTTAACCATTATTAATATGATCATTTTTCTGGGGTAATTTTGTTTTCTTTGCGTGTATTATTAGAATAGAATTTTGCTGTATTATATCTGGTTGGATAAATGTTTATTTTAATATGATCAAAATTATTTTGCCATTTTTTAAAATGAATGGGAAAATGTTATCTTGCTCCGGTACCGGGGCAAGATAACATTGACCACAGGGCAAGATGACATCTGTAATAAAAGTTGAATACTTTTTATTTCCCTCTTCCAGTATGAATAGTTCTCATGGCATGTGTGTGACATTTGCAACACACTATCCAAGCATGATACTGCATTTTACTTTCTTTGGAAGTTTGCTATCGCCAGTGTCTGTAGACCGGACTCCTTAGTTCTTTACGTAAATCAAACTTTTATTCTTAGTAAAACTTCCTTTTTTGTAGCCAGAGATTCTTGATTTTTTTGCTTTAAGTATTTTTGTGTCACCTTCTTTGCTTCTTTTTGAGCCAGCATATCTTTCATAGGTGAGCTTTTTGATACGATGCTTGCACATTGCATAAGAGTCTGCTGTATTTTTCACACAAGATTTGCTATAGTTTAAAACCCAAAATACTTCGGCATAGTTTTGGCTTGACGGGAACAACATTTATTGAAATAGGTGGTTCTTTATTCTGACTTTTCCATTTTTCATAATACTTCACCATATCCGACATTCAGCGTGGCTGAAATTAATGAAGTAGTCTAAAAAACAAAAATAAAAGAAATATTGCAGCACATTATTGAAAAGTTTGAACATCCCGTAGCTCAGAACATTCCAAAACAAAATAAAAAAGTGTATATAAGCACAAAAACGGTAGAATGCACCTAGCGGAAGATTATGATGTCGTTCACTTACCCCAATCGGGAACGTTAAAAGTTTTTGATGTCCGTGGTAGGATAACAATAAGATAAAAATAAATAGTGTTTTGAAAAGCATATTGTCTAAGATAATCACGTGTAGCAAAGAATAACCAGATACCTTAACTGTTAGTCCACGAGGACTTATATCGAAGATCTCCAAAATCACAACACGTCAGCCAGAATACGTGAATGTAATCTAACAAAAAGCCAAACGGCGGCAGCGACCTCACTTTACGAGTTTTTAGTGTCTAGCCGTGTGAAGAGCTAGTAGTATCCGTTAGATGATGCTACCTAATAATATAAACTTAAATTAAATCATTCGTCATCTTACCCCGTGCCTAAATTTGCCCCAATCTCCAGTATATACATGTGTATAGCAGCTAGAGAAGGTATTTTATTCCTCCCAAAAATTCCAGGTCGAGATTTCACCAGAAATATATATTTTAAGGTCCCCTAAGTAAAAAAAGAAAGCATTTTAAGAAAAAGGTCTGTGTGTGTCTGTGGGCAGCATAGCTCAAAAACGAAAATACCCTTAAATGCCAAACTTTATATTTGTGTTTAATATCTTCCAAGAAATCGACACGAGGATTTTAAAGAAAATCTCCCTCCACAAACTACCCTTTACATGAAAAATGTTTTTAACCTTTTTCTCAAAAATGGCTCTAACGAATTTGATTAATATACCGCATATGAAAGATATTTACATAACAAATAAAGTGCATGTTTTGAATTTTCTGGGAATAGCCTCTAAAGGTCATTTTATTCTGGAAGACTTTTGCAAAGCGGTTAACAGTAAGAGATAGACAAAACCCTACCGCACAAAAAATGTACATCTCGTTAAAACACACAATTTATGTTATATATGTTTTTCTTGTAGTGTTGAGCGTTTTAGAGACATTTCTTGCCATTGGTTTCAATTTAATTTACCCAAATTTTCTCAAATGAGGTCATGCAAAGCGAACCGAACTTCAATTGTTTCACATAGAAATGAGATTTTAAAAATTTGACTCGCTTTAGCCTAATGTATTCCCTTATTTCCCTTCTACTTGCAAGGAAGCAAACAATAAGACCAATTCTGCTAATGCTTATCTCGATTAGTATGATGTAGATAAAAGAATAATCTTTTGTAGAAATAGTTTCTATATAACAGCTAGAGAAAGTAATGTGAATGGAACACATCAGATTAATTAAGAGGAGTGCCCAGGGCTTCCGGCAGACGTGGTTATCGGGGAAGTCATCGAAAAAGTCCACGATATAATTATTGCCGATCGCCGAATGACACTTCGCAAAATGACAAGAGGCCTAGGTATGTCGACGGGAACGACAATTCATATTTTGCATGAGTTGGAGATGAAAAAGTTGTCCCGATGGGTGTCACAATTGCTCGTATTCGAAAACAAGCGGTTGCGGCTTTCAGTTACGAATCTGTGTTTGGAGCTATTTAAGTGAAATCCAAGTGATTGCTTGCGTCAGATTGTCACCTTCGATAAGACCTGGATTCCTCATCATATTCCGGAAACCAAGCAATAATCAAAGAAATAGATTGCTTCCGGTGAATGTCCTTCGAAGAAGGCAAAGACGGCCGTATCGGCGACGATATTTTGGGGTGCGAAGGGTGTCGCACTCATTGACTGCTTAAGAAAATGAAAAACAATTCTGGAGAACAACAGGGCCCGCTTCGACAAGAAGTTGAGGACACGACCCCATTTGGCGAAGAAAGTGCTGTTTCACCACAACACTCCAGCACATTGCTTCGGAGCGGCCGTCAAACTGCATGAATTGCGTTATGAATTTCTGCTACCCCCCACCATAAATACCCGAACTGGCTCCCTCTGATTCCCCCCCCCCCATAGATGAGGAAATGGGTCGCGCGAGCAAAATTGAGATCAAATGGGGTCATTGTCAAGACAGACGTATTTTTCATAGCTTGACAGTTCCTATTTTTGGAGGGGTTAAACATGGCAGAAACGTTGGGAAAATTGTATATCCGTAAACTGAGACTATATTTGTGTTTGAAAAAACTGGATCTTCATTCCTAACACGGGTACTTGTTGAACTGTCCTCGTACAGCTCGACTTGGACTTTTTTAGTAAAAGTAAATCGAAAATAAGTTGTTTCTCGCGATATAATGCAAAAGATATGGAATTTCAAGACCAGCATATAACGATCCGGTTTTAAGCACCTATTTTATAGTGCTTAACTCTCGCTTTTACTACATATGGCAGCGCAGGCGATGACACATGATACATGAAGCGAAGATGCGGCACCGTTGGAAAGCGATGGCGAGGGAAATCGGAGAATCCGGAAAAACCCCGCCCCTGCGCCATTTTGTCCACCGAAGATGGGGCACCGGTGGCATGCGATGGCGGGGGAAATCGGAGAACCTGGAGAAAACCCGCCCTGCTCCATTTTGTCCACCACAACTCTCACAAGCAGTCACCTGCCTTGGTGAGAGGCGAATGATCTACCCACTTGGCCACTGCACGGCCATCAAATACCTATCTATCCGGTTTCTTATATCCTTCTTGCACCTGCAACAAAATGTGTAATGAAGCATTTCTGTAAATGTCATCTCGATTGAATTAATTGCCTTTTATTTACGGACGCTCCATAACTGATTAGGCGTGATAGATCGCTTAATTTTGCTCAAAGGCATCTTTATCACGCTTGAGGTTCTTTTACGTGCCGTAAATATACTACACGACTTTACTTCCCTGGATTTTTATGCGCGAAAAAGTACATTGCCCTTCGCCGGGTTTGAAGCCGTGACCTTAGGAATCAGAGACTAACATGTTACCCCTAGACCTCGGAGGAGCAAATTAGCCTTCGTAAGAATTGCTTGTATAAGCCATATAAAAATATGAACTATGGTGGGAAAAGAAAGTCTTGTAACTAGCAAATTAGAATTTTTAAATTAATTCCGGTCATCACAGTGTATAACATAAAATATATCACACCAGAACCCTTATCATTAACCTTAGGACTCAGGATGTTTTGTGATCACGCATCCTGCTTTTTCGTTTATGACTAAGTCGTGTGCTTATGTTATGCTCTACATTTTAAATTCCTCAAACATTAAATACTTTTTCAGAAACAGGGAAAAGCGCGTACGCCATTGAACTTGAGATTAACTTAATAAGCCGCGTTCATAAAAAAGATAAGACGTTTCACGTCACAAGGTTAACCTGCTTCATCCTGTGAAGGAGGGTTAATTCATCCTAAGCTTCTACTAGCATACTGCCATATGTAAACACGTTGATAAGCAAAACTGCGATTGTGCAAAGACCGGTGGCCAGCATGATTAGAACCAGGATGTTTGGTTCCATAACGTCGACGACATACGCAACTGCATGCTTGTCAAGCATGTGAGATCATTTCTTTAGTACAAGTATGCTTGAACGTCTTTATAATAAATTTGCGCAAGTATTTTATTTTTTGCAAGTGACCTGAAGGTTGCTTGAATGTTTATCTGCATACCTCATAAGCTTGCGCAAGAAAAACTGAATTGTGTGCAGACGAGCTTGTGCAAGTTAGTGAGCTCTCGGGTGTTTGTACTGAAAAATACATGTATGCACTTGTTTATTTAACAATATGACTGCCGAATCTCGAAGGGCATTCGTGAATTCCTCGAAGAGTTTGTTAAAACCCACTGAAGTCAGCCCTGTCTCAGGCACATCAAAGCCCACGAGTATCATGAAAGACGCAGCGTATAAGAACTATTTTCAACTTACTCAATAGATTAGTATAAGAAACGGCGTTTCTTTTCATTAGCCAGTCTTTTCACCACATACTACGTTTAGTCTTTCTTCTTGTTTTTAAAACTATGGCAAAAGCCAAAGCAAGTGCATTGTGTTAATCTAAGCTCAACGTACTCCAACCACACAATCCAGCTACAAACTGGCGCTATTATATCATATTGTCTGTTCGGCGGCGTTTCAGCTAGGGGGTTTTAGCAATCGGAAGGAGGTAGTGTTTTTTTTACTCTGAAGCAAGCGAGGAGCAAAGGCGCGTACCAGAGGGGAAGAAGGAAGTACTGTTGCCGATAATGTGTGTGTTTACTGTGTACTGTCTGATTCCTTTAGATTTTGAAGACTCGTCATCCGAATCTGAGTAAAGTATTGCAACAGTTGACAGTTTTGTCTAGTATGAAACGAGTTCAGCATACGTGTATCGATCCCTCCCAAAGGTTATAGTGTTACTTGAGCGACAAGCTACCCCAACCTACTAGCTATAGCACCGCTGAACAGACAGTACATTTGCTGTTCAGTGACGCAAGTTTGTCAAGCAAGCAGTCACGCGAATTGCCGCCTTAACACTGAACTGCCATTTAAAGCCACGAAAATAAGACGCACTGTCTTATCACTAAGCATCGAACCTTCCAAATTATGCGTTATCAAAGCAGTAAAAGGTAAAATTTGAAAACAAACCCATTCGTGTATGCTTCCCCCCTCCAGGATTGGTACCTGTCTGTTGGTCAGGAAAAGCTACATTCCGGCTGAGGAACGAGTAGTGCTGAGCACATCACCTCCCCATATAGATTGGATGATCGTCCATATCTGCCGTTTTCGTGTGGGTGCGAGATCAGCAGGTTTGCTAGACTTTTGCCCTTTATGTGCTGTCGTGCCATAGAATTTCATTCTCTTTGGCAAGCAGTATGTTAGCAACAATCATTGTTATTGTTATTATTACTATTATTACATCCCTTTTTAAGATGTATATTTTCTTAGTACTATTAAACACTATTCAATAAAAGCAGCACAATGTAAAATTACAGTACAAAATACGCACATATATTTGCAGGACATCATTTCCAATAGTAAAATCCTCATAAGATAAAAAAAAATGCAGTGTACGGTAACGTTTTATTTCCGAAACATTTTATTACGTATACAAACACCTGTATGGCCCCAGAAAGTATTCTTTATGCTTTAAACATGCTGCGATCCAAATTAAAGAAAGGAAAAGTTTCATTTTAATACCAAAACGAATAATCAGTATTACATTTTACATATTCTGATCGTTTTCTACATTTTCCATATTAGTTTTATGCATTTTGTTTAAAGATTTACAGATTCTTCAAGTTTTTGGTGTGTAATGTTTAAAAAATTAATTTTACAGGCATTTAGTAGAGAACTTCTTATATAATACCTGAAAATTTCACCAACACATAATTTAAACTAACTGAGGAATAAGCTTGTGGAAGTCTTCAAAAACTAAGACATCAATGAGGAAATCTGGATGATGAATTCTTTCTACCGTCAGAACAACAGAAATTTCAGGGTTATCAAAATGGTTTCACTACTGAATATCATCGATTGGTTCCGCGGTGAAGCTAGCCTTCAGGAGGTTCCGGTTTCGATTCCTGCCTACCAGTCATTCTGACTACAAGTTTTTTAAGGTTTGACGGTGTCGGTGGGCGCATTCAAGAGTAATTTTTAGCCTCCTACAAATTACCTATGATTTTCTGTCCCTATCATTTCCTTGTCATATCTACTGTGTCTGTGTGGGTGCGAGATCAACAGTCCGTTTGCTAGGCCTTCGCCCTTTATGTGCTGTCGTACCACAAAATTACGTTCTCTTTTGGAAAACAGTATTTTAGCAACAATGATGATAACGAATATTGTTGGGGTTGTTAAGGCTCCATCCTTGCTGGCGGACATCGTCGTCCTTACCTGATCAACCTTCGGGTCTCCCCCTCAACCCTTCCTCCCTGAGATCACGTTGAAAGCACAAAGACTCCACTATGGTCTTGTGCGGTGCTGTGTTCCAGTTATTGTAATCCCCATATTTCTCACTACTCCTAACTCTACTAAACACATATAAAATAGCTTTATGAACACCAGAAACTATAATTAGAAAAAAAAATATCGCTGCAATTTTTAATAACTATAAAACTAATAACATGGGTATTACAACACACCTAAATTGCAATACAGGCATAACTAGAACTAAGATTAAAAGTATCCTTAATTTTTCAGCTGCAATTTTTTGGGCCACTGTATCTATCACTGCATTAAGAATAGGTTATCACTATTTTATATCTTAACCTGATCACCCTAACAAAGGCAGTAAAATGGTTTTACAAATTGTAAAGCTCCACACTGCTCCATTTTTAACGGTGTTTACCATTTCCTTTATAATAGTAGTCTGCAGGAGCTGAAGGGATTGCTGAGTGTACCAGGGTCTATGGAGTCGTGTCATCAGCATGCCTTTTCAGGATAAAGTACAATTCCAAGGAAATGAACAGAAACAAGAGAAATAGTTATCCTATGATTTTTAACTGAGCCTGAAATTGGAACGCGGCTCCTCCAGAGCTTACGCCCACAACATGGGTTGAGGAGATCTAGACAACGGAAGCAGAACGGGCGGCATACATCTGTTGTGATAACATGTTTTAGCATTTTGATAGTTGCAAAAGAAATTATTATGACAAGCTAACTCCACAACCTCAACAGTATAATGTGCGTTTAAACTGGTGACTTATTCTGTCGTCTTCTTTTCTAATTTATTTTCTTTCTTCTCCAATAGCGAAAAGAGGCTGCAATATATTAAAAGTTACAAGATTTATTACATAATTTGGTCAGAGACTTTTGAGAAAGTGGAGGGGATAGAGGGGAGAGATAAGATCATGTGACTACATCGGCGGGTATAGCAGAGTACCACCCCATGTAACAGACTGGACACGAGCAACCTGTTTCCTTCCTTTGCCCATTCTACTGTCTCAAAAGATTCTGACCAAAGAATAGTTATCCACATACGCACAGTAGGATAGGCAAAACATGCAGGTATACTTCTCGCAACATTTAGAAAATGAACAAGAAATATGCCGTTCTTTCGCAAACTTTAAACAAACCATATGCTATGCCCTTTCTTTGTTAAATGCCATAAATGTTGACGTATCTTTGTTGCGCTAGGATGGGATCTACAGTCAAAATAACCTTCATAAATTTGTGTGGTCAGGAATGAATGTTAACATTTATCACTTCGTTTATGCGGTATGACTTTTGAGCCTTTTCTAAATTTTGCAGTAACTATAGTTTATGTTACCAGCCTTGAATAAAGGGGATTCAGCCTTTCACCTAATAGCATGAACGGAGAGTGGATCAAAAAACACTAACTCTGTAAAAAATGTTACCACCTGGAGTGTAAAACACAATACAGGTTTCATTTCATTCTGCCGCCATTGTAAATCACGTCTATGCATGGTTTCATGCCCGCGCTCACTAATAACATACGATGCTTAGCCAACCGAAGGTGCTGAAACTTTCTCTCGTGGTCGACGAAAACCGCACGAGACGCATAACTGAACAACATAAGAACTGCATTCATTGAACTGTAGCCCTTTTTCATAGTTTATGCTGGTGCACCTTTAACCTACTGGCCAAAATTCCACTTCAGGGAATAAAAATTAAATAAACCTATAGGACTTTCCAGTAATTTTAATGAAGGACTGCGATTTTTTCAGAGACAATCTCCACATTTGTGGCAAAATGTTGAAGTCGGCAAAAGGAAAATCTCCACATAGATCATACTCACCTGTCCTTGTTGTGATTCACTATGGTTTGGAGAATATTATACAATATTTTAAGTAAAGATATCTGAATATATAATTATTTTTCTTGAGTAGCTCTTAATCTGCAGATATACGAGGGCCGTTTTTTTTCAACCTCCGATAGGCCTTAAATAATAGACAAGTTCATAGAAAACAATTATTTTATTACTAAAAGTTTTGTACACTTATGGTTACTTTTCAACATAATCACCGAAAAGATTGATACATTTATCGTACTTGTGCACAGGCTTTGCAATACCCGCTTCAAAAAATGTTGCCGCCAATGATTTCAAATGAGCATTGACGTTGTTTTGAAGATCTTTGTACTTTACGACGTTTGCGGAGAGACATTCAAAACAAACGAAGAGGAATGCTGACTTTAGGAGTTGTGTCGATCCATGACAACGCTCGTCCACACATCGGCTCCTTGAACAATTTCAAAAGGACATTTTCGATTATCCGCCGTACAGTCCTGACCTGGCACCCGGCGACTGTCACCTTTTCCCTGAACTGAAGACGTGGCTAGGAGGACAACACTTTCAAACCAACGAAGATCTTCAAAACATCGTCAATGCTCATTTGAAATCATTGGCGGAAACATGTTTTAAGCGGGTATTGCAAAGTTTGTGCACACGTACGATAATTTTCTCAATCTTTTCGGTGATTATGTTGAAAAGTAACCATAAGTGTACAAAACTTTTAGTAATAAATAATTGTTTTCTATGAACTTGTCTTTTATTTATAGCCTATTGGAGGTTGAAAAAAAAAAAAAAACGGCCCCCGTATGTAAAATGTATTTACTATTCTAAACTCTGCACGAAAACGGTCCAAAGAATGGCCTTAGACCAAAACCTTTCAGTTTCTGCGAGGTGTACCTTTTAGCCAGCTATCGTGGCATCCTGTACATATCATCTGCCGACAAAATTATTTAAAGTGTTACGGACAATTTAAAAAGTTGTTATTCAGTCGTCTGACACAAACGTAACGAATCATAATTGTAATTGCGAATATCAAAGCTAGAATTAAACGGCATTGTTTGATTAATTATTCTTTACGTAGAGCAATAGCAGGAACACAAATAATCATTTAAATAAATAAATAAATAAAAAGTTGTAAAATTATTTGTATTAATATATAGATTATTCATGTTATTTTCTCATGGATAGGAAGTGGCGCTGCATTTGTCCTATGCCACACACAAAACTGTAGTTTTGAGAGAATTTAAAACTATTGTAAAAATGCAAGTGGGAAAGCCCAAGTTTACAACCTCATAGGTTGTGGACGTTAAGAAGTATAGCATTCTTACCTTCTATAGTAGTTGGCAGAGAAAATAATCATCTCTAATCTCAAAGGAAAGAAGCTCTGTCTCAACAATCGTTCTGCCTCGTACCGGGTTGATAACCCCAAATGTCGCCAAATTTCCTAATTTAACAAAGGAAAGCAGTCTGCACTTGAACAGCAGTGTAAGCTGGGTGCAATTCGTTATCGTAACATACTCTGTCTGCTTTGATGTAGGTCATGGTCGTGTGAAGTCAATCTGTCTACTAGCTGCTTGCAATAATGGCGCAATTGGGAACATGCACGACAATGTAATTATCCTCAAATATGAGCTGCTCTGGTAAAACATTTCACGCAGTATCCGAAAATAATAACAGAAAGTAAAAGATAAAACTGTTAAATATCATTAAATTTAAGTTTAATCTGCAAAGATATTACGTGAGAAAACGCATCCTCGCTGGTCTGGCATCACCGTTTAGTTTGTGGTTCCGAGGACAAAGAATGTGTTAAGTTTTACTGTCTAACACACCGTGTTTATTTCACTTTTATTTTAGTGTATAGTGTAGGTAAGTGCAGTTTTTTAGTAGAGTATGTAGTAGAACAGTTTGGTTCCTGGATCATTATAGATTCGGACCAGATTTTGAAACAGAACGGCTATAAATCGTGTATAGCAAACCTACAGGAAATGTTTTATTTACCTGCCAGAAAACCTGATGCCAGGCGAAAAGGATTTTACTGTGGCTAAGAAATGTCAACGATGTATTGTAGAAATCTACAAATAATTGTTGCGCGGTTCATTGTGATATAAGTTAAACGTATTTAATATGTTACATATTTTCTGTTTAATTTCCATTAAAGTCTAAGTCGTTATAAACTTATAACCATACATTTGTCAATTTAAGAACTGCATTTAAGTTTCAGATAACACTTTGTTATGTATTTAATAAGAGGTAGCAATAAGTATAGTATTACTAAACATAACATATCTTTTTTCGTGCCATATTGAGAAACCATTGGGTAAAAATAAAAAAGTCTATCATTCTTACTAAGCGACGAACGTTTTTCGTTATCATCTTCATGCATGAAATAAAACCTTACCGACTTACTTGCCCTTGTTTTAATGTTATAACACTATGATTATAACTGCCTTGTGAGTTTTTCAGTATTACGTTTGTATTGCATATCGTCAATAGGCTGCAATTATTTTGATTCTCCCTACAAATTAATAGGCGAAAAATCTGCTAGTCTAATAAAAACAGTTTTGAGCCAAATGTATGACTAATGCTTTACTTCTTCTGAAACTAATCAATAAGCACACTCAGTTTTTTCAATGTAAGCAATAAGTTTGTTCTAGCTTAGCAAACTTGAATAATCAGGTGTATAATAATTCGGCAGGTTACTCAAAGTTGTTTTCGATCCAAGAATTTTGGCAGCCAAAACCAATCGCTTTTTCTGAAAATTATGCAGCATTAATGCGTACATGTATGGAACACTATCGCATTGTGTTTTTTTAAAACGTTCATTCATCATTTTGTACAACTATTTAAAGAGCCAGCTCTAACAAATATATTTTATAAACGCCAGTATTATTATAGCACAACTACAGTTCGTACTAAACGATGAATCACAACTCGGTTGCTTACGCCAGAATTGCATTTTAGAATCTTGGAAAATGGGATTTTAAAATATATTTCTTTGTTTTCAAAATAGTGTAAAATTACAATGCAAAATCATTTATATTAATTTGAGGATGAACTTCGTTAATTACAAATATCTTTAACAGTCGTCATGTTCTCAACTGAGTGAAAGAAAGTAAGGAAAGGAAAACAACAACTTACCGTTGATTGCAACTGCCTTACGTCGCTATTAGGTTAAAGGGAGTATCCGAAAATAGCAAGATAAGTTCGCTTCCCAGATTTTCTTACATACATAAGAGAAACAGTGAGGAATGTGGAGGCTGCAGCCTTAGCATCACTTTGATAATTGTAATTTGTAGGCTTCTAATACTACTGTACAAATAAATCCGAAATGGGAGCCAGAAGAAAATAAAAGCTTGAGCATTTAGGGCGTTTAATTCACAAGCGAAGGTGGTATCCGATAACACGAAAATCCATTCTGCGCATTCAGTTGTCATTTGTTTAGCATTCTTTTTCATCTAATTGCTAGTTCATCAGCTTCAAAATGAAATAGACAAATAAGCTCAAAAGCAACAACATTACATTTGTGAATTTAAACTACAAGCGTCTAGTGACAACATAAAGGATACTGAAGACCATGGGAGAGCTCTAGCAGATATTATGAACCTCGGAATTCTTGATTCTATAATGAAGAAGCAATGCACAATAAGTGTACAGTATGCTAGCACGGGAACGAGAACATGCAAGTTTACCAACTTTTCAGCTGACTTCCTCTGGCTTCGTAAAGCTTCCCTTTGATTGCGAATGCTCATAAGTGAAAGTGTTTTAACGTTCTTCCCGTTCTGGATTTTGTTTTAATTTTCTGTTTAGCTGTGAACCGGGTTTTACATAAAATATATCAAAAGACTCGCTGTCGCGACGGCTGCACTGGCAGTAATTTATTATTCTTATAAGCAGCACTATACTGCGTATTTTCTACAGTAAAACAGAATGATTACATTTACTGGTTTTTCTTTTAGCTACTGCTTTGACTTGGATTCCGTTTCTACTACGTTACGAAGCAGAACAGAGGATGTGCCTTGCAAGACGGTTACCACTTTAAAAATGAGAAAATATATGCTTTATTTAAAAACTATTTGGGCAGTATCGTTACCTTCTTCCGGACTTCCACTTTCGCATGTCTCTTATAGTTTTACTTTAGGATTATAGAAATCGGATATTTTAACAATTATTATTAATGAAGCTCCATTTTAACAAACATAGATTGAAAACCACCATGAAACGCAGCTGAGAAGGACACAGCAGGTGGTGGACCGCTAGCGGACCGAGCTCGATGGCTCAGGCGGTTTCGTCTGTAGCCCGCATTTGGGAGGTCGCGGGTTCGCTTCCCGTGGTCGGGTTATCTGACCTATGAGTTTTTTTTCGGGAATTTCCCCAGATCGCCAGCCGAATGCTGGGTAGGTTTATTTCATCCCTTCATGTCGTCTCCAAAGTCATTTCATTCATCCTTAGTTCCTTTGGCCTTTTTCAAGGTTGAAAGAGTCTGCGATGGTGATCGGTGCGGCACGGCAGAGAAACATTATGCTCAAAGTGACTATCTCTGTCCCCCAACTTTCGCTGGCTGCTGGGGTTAGAACCGTTCCTAGTAGGGGCGTTGGGCCTATGTGGGGCAGGGGCCTTTATCTGCATGTCCGATTGCCGAGGTGCTTCAATCTGGAAACTCTAGGGACCCTGTCATTGCTCTGCCGTCACTCCTGGTTCCGACCGCCGGGTGTATCCTAACATCTCATTCCTGTTTCCCGGGCGCGCCCCTTCGTGGAGCGTAGGTATAATAACCTCAGGTTCGGCGCCGAGTCTGCTCCAATTGTATCTTAATCCTACTGCTAGTGGAGCCAGGTCGGACGCAGCAAATTATTGCAAGAAAATGGAGCCCGGCCTATTTTCCGCAGTGCGACCTTGAACTTGCCACTAGCATTCCTATATTTGCAGTAAAATATTGCTTATATTGTCTCATCCAGATAAACGTGTGCCTCTTATTTTCAGGCAGTATCTGCAGATTTGCTCATAAAAGCAGTAAATGACTGCCAATGGAGCTTTAGTTGGTCTCTCACAGAGGCCACTGTCAGTGTTACAGATCGGGATGGCATTTACTCTATGTGAAAGTAGATCTAAAATAAAGTTATATGAGTTTCGGCTTGCTCTCCCATAGGCTTGCTCTCCCACAGGTAAAAACTATTTACAAATTAGAATGATTTTCTAACAATATACATTTCTTGCATATACCAACGTTTAAAACGTATTCATCAAGGAACTTGTCAAACTCTACAACTTTTATTTTTTCAGTTTTCTTCTTGGTGGTATCCTTCAAGTAACACATGAAACGGATCTACTGCTTATTTTCTTCTTCCCTGCATGCAATCTCGGTTAAAGTTATCTTTACTGCGGTTCTATGCGCACTTAATGATAGCCTCGGTGCAGGGCAAATTATATTATCAGCGTTTGTCATAGTATTGGCAGCACATCATAACGCGGAAATGACCTAAGCTGAGCCTTTACAACTTAAAGTTGCATAACTTTATTATAGCGATTAGAGGCCCATGGGAGAGAATGCCAGATGCGAGTAGTTTTAATTTCGATTTATTTTCACTATAAAATAACATCGATGTGAGAATAACCACTTGTAAAAGTCGACGTGCGACGTGCGACGTGCGACGTGCTCGATGTGCGAGCTGCGCTGCTGATTGTGGTTTCACATGTTCATGTGGTTTAGCTGATCTGTGCAGGTTAGGGTCGATGGAACCTGCGGCATATTTGCTTATTTTTGGAAGGTTTTCTGTTTTTTTTTGTTTTGTTTTTTGTAAGTCTCCAATGATATACATATTTATAAAAAGCTAGGGTATCTTGTTACAAGCAATTTAAATGCCAGTTAAACTAAATTTAGAAGTTACGGATGGCTTGTAACAGACGAAATCGACATATGTAAAAGATATGTATTATGCAAGCATTCACAATAATTAACGGAAAGTTTTCTGGAGTCCCGGGAACGGGAAGGAAGACTTAGGAGGAGCTTTAACTTTCATACTTGTTCCCGGATATATCAACATACGGTACATGGTATATCAATTCCATATTGTGCATATTAGACTACTCACTGTAAAATGTATTCAAGGTACCCATGAATAGCTACCAGAGCTCTGTGTAGTCACGAGCTGAGAAAATAAACTGGGAGAAATTCTTCTGGACCACAACTCCCGACTCCCTCCAATCCATTGGGAGTAGATTCCTTCAGCGGCCACTACAAAGTCTCAAATTGTACCGGTATTATGTCCAAAAGACTATGTACTCAATGACGCCAACAAACAGATGGAATGTTTATTACAAAAATGCTAGAAGCTGTTGTGAATAAGGTCAATGCAGAAGTCAAAGCAGTTTTACAGCTCAATATTTAATTTACAGGTCTGTGAAGTACTTTTCATTTGCAACTACTAAGCTTATGCTAACTCATAGGTATGCGCCACTTCGTTTTTGTTTTATACATGTGTTACTTGTTGCTTGTCTAAATAATGGCTGGGAATAATACTTAAAATAGTTACTGCTGTGGATGAAAGCACCGTTAATAACTAAACTGGCAAGTACTTTAAATTATTGCACTATGTTTCTTACTTTGCACCGGTACAACTTATAATAAATTGATTAAAACATTTACAGATCCAAGATACCAAATAAGTTTTATTTTGTTGTAATATTAAAATTGAATTGGTTTTGTTTTGAAGCTGAAAATTATTGTTCTTGACGTATTGTTAAAATAATTTATAATATTGCAATAATGTTTAAAGTAATGTGTGCTGACTAACACGCAGGAACACAGCTACTACAGTACTTCTGGTATCTACCTAACCCCAATTACATGTATTTGGTATTCTGAAACACAGCGGCCAGACAATCTAACTTTTTCTCAAGTAGATGTAGCACTTCGTTTAAACGGGAGAACCTGCTTCCGACAGAACGGTGCTCTTAGTTCTTAATGGTCACACTATACATTATGTAAATCTGCAAACTATAAACCTTACCAAACTCGTCTCCCACTGAATGAAGATATTAGTTCATTGATTATTTACAGTAGCATGGATGATAGCAACAGTGTTTAGGTGAAACAAGAAATTTCAATCCGTAGCCCTATAAATGACAAAAGTAATTTTAAAAGTTTGCTAAAAAGTTAAATATAGCATAGTAATGAACTCGAGAAATGGATGCAACATGAGTCCTATGGAGTAAATTTTTTAGGACACAGAAAAAAAAAATACAGTTTGCATTACACTTTTCTTCGAAAACTGATCACAGGATTAAAGTTGCAAAATATTGTTCCATAATAGGAGATGAAAAACAAATATTGTGTGCTCATCGGAGCACGCAGTGTTTGTATCCTTAGATTCTGACCAGATGTTAACTGAAACCAGTGTTGCTTCATCATTGCTTTTGTTTAACGTTAAACTCCGCATTTGAAATAAAGGTAATCCTTTATAACTACATTCGGACGATTTAAACAATTTATTTTCGTTACTTAACGATATATTTGGCTTGGAATTTGAGGGGGAGGAGGCACCTTCAGTAAAATTCCTGGAGGGACGATAACCCTGGGTGAGGGGCAGAAGTAGCCTTACCCCGCTAAGTCGGTGTCTAAGTCTACGATTGAATTAGAGAGCTCATAACTACACAGAATTAGCAAGCTTAGCACAGCTTTGTCGGCCTGGATGGCTCAGCTGGTTAGGCGCTGGCCTTCTGATCCCAAGGTCGCGGATTCAAACCCGACCTAAACCGACGCTTTTTAAGAGTGCTTAAATGACACACTCCCATGCCAGAAAATTTACTGGCATGTAAAACCTCCTGCCGGAAGAAACTCCAGTACACCGCCGCGCTGATATGACCCTGGCAATTGATGGCGTCGTTAACAAACAAACAAATATATAATAATATCCGCTGTTGCAAGCAATTTTATCATATGTTAAGCAGGTTGTACATTAGTAACTATTACTGCATTCTTCAAGGTTTTACCGAGCGCTGGGGAAAGATTACTCACGAAAACTCTGCAACACCATTTACCTAAATCGAAGTTCTTGTTCGATAAGCATACCGTCCGGAGTGAAAACCACTCCATTGACAGGGATTCCATTAAGTCGGGCTTGAGGTCGCCTGTTTCACAGGCAAGTAATTACATTTCTTTGTTTCGTCCAGCGTTCGGCTGCCTTGAAGACATTGACCTTAGTGTGTACGGGGCTTAATGAGGGAGGGAGGGAGGGAGGGAGGGAGGGAGGTGTCTGCACGACTAATATTGAGCCGCAAACGTATTAATTTTACACGGATTTGTACATGTTTTGCTGACATATTTAAATGCAGCACTGACCTGGGTAAGCTTCGACCCAGTTACTGGCGTATATTAACCTTATTTGATAAAAGAGCAGCAGAAGTCCAATCTTATGAATAAAACGGCGATAACAACACAGTGCTTGATAAAAAGTTCTCTCTTTCATGCGACACAGAGTAGCCTACTTTCAGTTCCGAGTACATTTTTGAACAGAAAACTTTTATCAGTTGGCTCAAGGAAATATTCAATGTACTAAAAAAGCGTCTGCTTCCATTAGAGTTGATATACTTTTACATGTATTTTCTGTTTATTTTATGGGAGCATGTTTAGGCCGCGCCGTGGTCGAGCGGGTAGACCACTCGCCTCTCAGCTAGAGGCCCGGATTCGATCCCAAGCGACCGCATGTGAGATTTGTGGTGGACAAAGCGGCGCAGGGGCGGGTTTTCTCCGGGTTCTCCGGTTTCCTCTGCCATCGCATTCCACCGGTGCTCCATTTTCATTTCATGTATCACCAGTGTCATAGCCTGCGGTGCCACAAGTAGTAAAAGCGATCGTTAAACACTACCAAAGAAAAAAACATCCAAGAAACAAAAGCCACGAATTGCCAGTTTGACGTAATCTGGAGTGCTACTACCTTTGTAACATTAAGAAGGGGATTTGTACCGTTCTTTCATTGTATGTCATGCGCAAAGTCGATGAGCACGCAGTACAGGCTGTTGCCAATTTTCTCCAGAAAGTTTACAGCATTAAATATAAAACTTAAACAAATAAATAAATGATTGAAATTTGTAGGCTTTCACGACCGGTGTCAGTACAAGAAAAATTATTATCCGGGCTTGTAGGCCGTGGTCTACTGGGCTCCTCCTTCTTCATCTGTTGAGACCTGCACCAGGACACTTCGATCGCACTGCCACTGAAGATGTCTGCCGCAGCCGCAGACGAAACGTCTGGGAAGATGAAGGAGGAGCCCAGTAGACCGCGGCCTACAAGCCCGGATAACAATTTTTCTTGTAATAAATAAATGGATGATTTTCTTAAATATGCAAATTAACGTATGACGTGTTGTATAGGACGAAGCATGAATCTAAAGTGAGTAGTTCAAGAAAATAATGCTATAATGCAAAACCTACGGTTTGTGGTATTATCTTTATGATTTCTAAACATTAGTTCAATATGTTTGGATTCGTCTCCCCTTCTAAAACTATTTAAAATTGGGTATATGAAAATAAAAATTCATATTCTTATGCATGAGTATTTCAATCTCTTTCATTTAGTCGTGATCTAGCATATTTCTGCTCTAATCACATTCTGTGGCACATTTTTTAGTTCCAACTTGTGAGAACAGCTATGATGTTTAATATCGTCTAGCAACATGGTGTATTGGCAGTTGGTAAGTGCGTCTCAATATTAACCACTTCTGTCTGAAAATAAGTATTTATTTCAGCCATAAATATACGTAATAGTTACTAACCTCTTGCGCTATTTCTAAAAGGGATGGTCCACTTATGCCGAAAAATAGAAATAGGGCTATTGGACCATAGACCTACTTCAGGAACTGGATCCAGTAATGCAAAATACTACATTTTAAAACTATGGCTTTCACGGGCGGCGATCATAATATAAAATTTAGATTCCGGGCATTTTATGGCATAACATTTTAAATAGAACACAATAGTATTTCTGTCGATTTTGTTCCAGAAATCGGAATTACACAAGAGAAACACAGAAGGGCGCTGGGTGGCCTGAATCCGTAGGACACACTAACAATTGGGCACATTAATCAAGCAACCTGCAAAACCGGTTTCAGGCACAGGGAATTAAGTGAGGCACATACGTATTAATTACTCACGGTGATATTTATAATTTGTTGAAAAATGTTTTTGAGAGATTAGCCTCATTTAAAATCCGTTGATAGATATACTTGCAACTTTGCAGCTTCCATTTATGCCAACGTCTTTTTTGCTGATATGTTATATTGCGTACTTTACGCTATGACATGGAGATATAAATAGAAATATTATCCACATATAGTTTGAAGATCAAATATTTTTTTACGACAAACGTGTTTCTTTAATTTGCATTTTATGTTGAACCACATTGGGCTTTTTGTACAGCTTTTGCACTATGTTCTTTGGAATTAGCTTACTAAACTGCTAAAGGCGGCGCGGCAAATTTTCTTCCCCACACATGACAGGATTCAGAAGGACAAATGAAGTGATACTGAATAACAAAGTACTATTTTTATTTAATCCCGATGTGCAGAAAGCAATTTTGACAGATTACAAGCATATTTAAATTCATTTCCCGCAAGAGAGCGCCTTTTTTATATTCAATGACATCACATTTAAATGTAATGACCACACCATTATTCATAAACCAGACACTTAACACACAATGGTGTAATGTTTCACATAGTATGCTTAAGCTTTAATGTTAAAACAACCACCCATAGCGTGGGCTTCTGATCCCAAAGTCGCGAGTTCAAATCCAGCTGTACTTGTACGTAAAGAACTCGAAGGACGAAATTTCCGACACATCGGCGGCGCTGAAAGAATCCTGGCAATTGAAGCGTCGTTAACCAAAACAATTTTAATTGGTTACTCATAGCGTGACTTTTGTTGGTTATTTCTTCATGTGGAAGGCTGACTGCAATTGGAATTGCCGGAATTACATTCTTCCATGTTTGTGAAACCGGATGAGCAAGTCGTTCCGGAATATCGGAGTGCTTTCTTTTCAATTTCTTTTAATTTTAATAAGGGTGTACTGAATACGACTAAATGCTGTGTACTTCGCAGTGGAGTTCCAAGCTAGCCGTGCAAGAGAGCTGATTTTTGTCGAAACAACTCTGCAGATGAAAGGAAGATGGGGAATAAGAAGCATGGCAAAGAAGAGAATACGACTGCAGCGATAATGGAGTTGAAAAATTTGGAGGACATATTGGAGCACTGTGTAGAAAGGGGAAAAAAAACCACAGCAAGAAGCAGAGAATGGAGGGAAATCATGGAGGAGGAGATGTGGAATATGAGAAAAGCTGAAAACATGAGCAGAAGGCATAACTTGATAATGCCGGGAATGGAAGAAAAAGCGGCAAGAGAAGCAAGGCGGAAGATGCGGGAATTATTTGGCAGGAGGTTAGGAATAAGAGTGAACAACTATGAAATATACGATACTCTTAGAATGTAAAAGAGAAGAGCGAAAAGAAACGTATTGGTAAAACGCACAAGTACGCAAATGTTGAGGGACGTGATAAACTAAGCAAGAAAATTGCAAGGAACCGACATTTACATAAATAAAGACTTGTATGAACAAAAGAATTTACAGCAACGACGATAGTTCTGTGCCGGTCACCTTTCTTCACGCATTGAAGAGAGTCTATGCCCAAGCGTCACTTACCTCCTCCTGGCTGCTAGAAGGTGATAGATATGTGGAGCGCAACGCGTCACAGACATAGCTTTTAGTACTACTTTGACTTCATTAACATTTAATTTAAGGAAAAGAAAAATATGGGGTGATGGATCTGTGGCTTAAGTAATAGGCATAGAAGCGAGTTAGCCGGTCCTTGTGGCTCTTGTGTTTGTTATTGATGAGAGAACCGACTCCCGACTCGGACATTGGATTTTTCTGTTCTGTAAATGTGGTGTATGTAAACGGTACACATACAGTAAAGAAATTAAAAAAAAAAAAACAGGAAAATAAACCGCAGAATAAGGTTTTTATGACACGCAAATATGACAAGCACCAATCTCTTATCGCATGTCTTTTCTGTTGGCAAAATCTTTATTGTTCTTTGTTTTCTTCAACTTGAAACCCATGTCATGTAAGATCTTTAAGTTTCAAGAGCAGATTTCTGACAGTGTGCACGGTTTTCTCTTGAACATAAAAATTGTAAATTGTTTGCCGAATAACACACGTATCAAAGTTACCAATGTGTGTTATCCAGTTTGGTACCCAATGTACCTTTCCGGATGTTCCATAGAGGTCCCTTGTTTCTCATACTTTTCCTCTTCTTCTATTATTTTACGTATTATTCTCTCATGTACTTTTGTTGCTGCACTCACCCTGTCTTGCACTTTCTTCAGTGGTATTGGAATGTTGCCAGAAGCTGCTTCCCGTTTCATGAAGGAATGGATATTATTAACAACCTCACGTGTTTGGCTGAGCAAGGCTTTCCGACCAAGACGAAATTAAGTAATATATACACGTGCACCTAAGATACAAAACACTGATCCCCAGTGCACTAATCAGCAATGCGATTAACAATTAAAGCTTCTGAAACTTGTAAAAGCTTAACGTGCCGGCACCGAAGCGGTAGGAGACAGATAGATGTTACAGTCAAGACTCTCCATTTCAGTATACTGTGCATGACCGAGAATGTAGGCACGGCAACTGGACTCTTAAACGACTATGTTCCAGTCTTCACCGGCACAGAGCCATCGTCCCTGCTGTACTAAGAGAATTAATTGAGCAAAGAATAGCCCATAGTTGCATATATTAGAAACTTCAAGTATGGATGCTGGAAAAGCGGCAAAAGGAACATAAACAAGTAGAGAAGCAGGAAGCAGAAAAAGCGAAGGCGGCAGCAAAAAACGAGCAGAAAGTAATGATCGATGCAGTGAATGGTCATATAAGGCAAATTTAGCAAAAGATGGCAAATGATAAAATGCGCAGTAAAGGGTGGGGGAAAAGAGGAGGCGACGAAGAACAGAATGTCAGTGTAAGAAAGGGAGGAAGAACCCGGGCGAGAAAGAAGTGGAAGAGGTGGCGGACAAAGAAGGGAGGAATCCGGTCGGTGAACAAAGGAGCGAAACCGAAGATAAGAGGATTAACAAGGTCAGGACATAGAAACTATTCGCGAAGGGTTGAGAGAGAACGGGGGTAGGGGGGAAGGGGCAGACAATGGGGTGCATGAATGAAAGGATAAATACACAGGTGACGAATGGGTGTGCGTATTTCAAGGGAATAGCTAGACAAGATACGTGTATGGAAAGATATAGGCAGACAAATAGCATATAGAATGGGTGAAGAGGCATATTGTGCAAGATAGGAAAGAGAACAGCAGAATTTCATAGTTCATGGCGGATAACTAAGCAGAACAAAAACTATGAAGAAGGTACAGATAGGAAGGTGAGTGCAAGATTAAAGGCAAGTGCAGTGTGAAATAAGTATATGAAGGTAGGAAGACGCATGAAAAGTGATAAGTGATTAAGGACAAAGTAAAATGGGGAAAGGGGAGATGAAGTAAAAATTCAAGAAAGAACAATGAATGTGTAAATAGGTAGTACAATCAGAAACAGAAATAAACGCAAAAGGGTTAAACGGGAATACAAGTAATGTTATTAAATGCAAAGAAATGCATTAGCAACTAGGACCAAGCAATTCTGTGAGTGTAATAGGCGTAAAATATGTAGACGGGTGTCCAATGAAGGGAAGGGTCCCAAGTTCAAAGGACAGCACAAATTATGTTTCATTTGTACTAAACAAATTAGAGAGGAATACACCATAAAGAGGAATTTCTTCTTAACATTACCACATAATTCCCAACATTATAAGTAGAGCTTTTAGTACTTCCAGCTGTAAAACTTTACAATCAAGGCTAAGAGTACCCGTCGAACAGTTCACGTGTTCCTCTTTTGAAGTTATAATTAGGTAGTTCTTGTCCATACATATTTCAAGCTAGGGGATAGTTTATGCATTTTAAATGCAACCTCTTCACATGGATTTTATTGGGCCTTTAAAAACGACATTTTATCAAGGGTGTGATAGCTGGCACCTACTATATCTGGGGAGAGCCATCACATATTTATATGGTAGACTGTATTGTATTTTGGTCACTGTATTAGAGTGAGGAAGTCTTTGGGAACGCCTACAAGAGGGTTGCTTCAATGGCAAAATAACTGTTAAAATATTTAAAAAGTATGGTATATGACAGGAAAACTAGGATATTTTAAATGGCGAGTTTACTTCTAACATCGTCACGAAACTTCTGCCTGGAGAATGTCAATTGGAAACCGCGAAGAACATTAAGAAAGTTGGTTGTCTGTTATTTCACAAATAACTCCCTCATGATCAAACCAGAAGCCAGGACTTTCAAACATAACTATTCAAACCAAACCAGAAGCCCAAGTCCTTCCAACCTGTCCCCCCCAAAAGAAATTCATCTTCCTCCGAAGCTTCAGCAAACTGGAGAAAAGAGGAAACGCAGAGGCAAATAGTTTCAAATATTAACAACGCCGGTTAGGAAATCCAGCACTAGAGTAACAGGCATCCTAAATGCTGATCACTGGCGGAAGACCCTAAGAAGGCGGCTAAGGGCAACAGCTGCGGAGACTGAAATAGTGTGTCCGCTTTTTGGAGAGAAATACACGGATTCTCAATTAGCAGATTGGCCAATGTGTTGACATTTAATGATTGGTGGAATGAATGTTGCAGGGATTACAGGGGTTGTGCGTTTTTGTAATGATTGCTACATATTTTTTCATGTGATGTAAACGTCTGAAAGTTACGTTAATTTCATTACTATGGTTATTCCATCCACATAACATGTGTATAAATTGGATAGGAAGATTTGTTTATGTAAGGAAACATTTGGCAATGCATATTCCTGTATATCAGGGTCATGTATTCTTAGAACATGGATTGTCCAAGGAGCAAGACTTTCCATTGACTAATTATTTGGATACGATTTATGGAGCTACATTAACATTAATGTTAATTTTGAGCAGTGTGTTTTAGATAACAGTATCCTATATTACTTTCAAGTAAACAGCTCGTAGCATTAGGGTACAATAAATGATATTTAGAAAATGTGCCCACTTATCCATCTCTCCCCTTCCACAAATATTTTCCGGTCCCTCATCCCGTATCATTTCATCTCATATTACCAACCGGTGCACGGGTAGTTTAGTGATCTGTGGTGCGCACTGGATATGCCGTTTGTAAAAAAATTTCCTCCTCTCTGGTACGGAACCAGGACAGTTCATCAGGAGCGCTGGGAGGGGCTGCAAGAGTGGCTCCGTCTGTGAAGTTTAGATACCCCGGAATATCCGCAGTTGCCGCCACTTAATCCGGACAATAGCCGTTTGATTCCTGCATTTCATTCCTTCCTACCGGAATTGGTCTGAACGGCTCAGTTGGTTAGACGCTGCCCCGATCACAAGGCTGCAAGTCCAAACTCATGGGTTTTTAAGTGCGCTGAATTTTACAACTCCATGTCAGTAGATTTTCTGGCAGGTAAACGCACTTCTGCAGAACGAACTTCCTGCACTCGGTGATGCTGATATGATCCTGACAATTGGCAGCGTCGTTAACCATTTTTTCTCCTTTCTCCCGGAGGTTCCATATGGCACAATAGACCTCTGCCTGCAGCACTTAAATCCTCATCTGACCCTTGCGGGTGCAAGAAAGAAAGAAAGAGAGAGAGAGAGAGAGAGAATATGAGGTGTCAATGAAACTCTTTAGGACGCTGTGTATTTTTAAAATCAAATGAATTTTGATTATGCCTGACAGATACTTTCTAATATTTTGTTGAATTAACTGCCGTGTAGTTCGTCCAATTTACTCTAATAGTATTGTTAATTATCATAATTTAAGTATATTGTGTTCACCCAAAAATTAACTAGACCAGAACATTTCTGAGCAATGATTTTTTTTCTGCTTTTTACGATTTTATCTCGTCTCTAAATCCTAAGGAATGTGAAGAAAAAAATGTAAATGGCGTGCTATTTATGGACGCTCTTTAACTACTGTGGTTCTCAGCGCTCCATTCTAAATTAGGCGTGAAACACCGCTTAATTTTGCCCAGAGGCATCTCTATCAGGCTTGAGGTTCTTTTACGTGCCGTAAATCTACGACACGGGACCAACGGCTTTACTTCCCTTCCAAAAGAAGCCATGCTAAGGATTTTTACGCCCAAAAAAATCCATCGTCCTCCGCCGGGTTTGAACCCGCGACCTTGAAGTTAGCATGGTAACCATTACACCACGGAGGGCGACTGGAATGTGAAGATCGACTTAGAAATGCGTTTGGCGAAGAATCCCCCAATTAAGGCAACAATTTATAATTATTACGGCGAGTTCAAAAGTGTTCGTTCTCTTTCTTCCTTTCTTTCCTAGTGACGAATTTCGTGAAGGAGCCCAAGAACTACTGTTGCTGATGAAAATATGGCCGCTGCTCGAGCAATGATTGAAGAAGGTGCCAGCCTTTTTATCAATTTGTTTGAGCGACTTTGGGCATTGGTAGGAGTCAAATCCAAAATATTTTACATCAACAGATAAACATGGGAAAACTGTTGTCGGTGGATTCCACATGCACTGTCTCTCCCGATCAAAAAGAACACATTGTTTGGTGCACAAAAAAGGTGAAAAAAAATTCAGAGCAGCACTTCAAATTTGGTTTGAAATATCTTTACTGGTGATGAATCTTGGATTTGTTGTTGCGTAATCGGCTTACCCTCCCCGTATTGGTAGGGCTGATACTCCCCTAGGACTTACAAGCCAACGTCTAGAAGTCAGAAGCCTGTCGGGGAGCCAACGGCTGAAACACAGAATGGAGAACTGTTACGAGGGGTCGGACCGTAGACAGGCATGAACATGAAGTGGACGATATGAAATGTAAGCGAAACTGATGACTGGAAAGATTATGATGGAACAATTGGTGGAATGAGTGGCGGGTGAAACCGGAGGACCCGGAGAAAATCCTCCCAGACGCTGCTTCGTCCTTCACGAATCCCACATGCGGGCGCTTGGGATTGAACTCACGCCACCTAGATGGGAGGCGACTGGTCTAATAACTCTCCCACGGCGCCGCCGTGGATTTATTGTTACGATCCTTAAAGAAAGTTCAATCGGCTCAACGGGTCTTAGGAAAAAACTAAGTCTACAACATTTCCGAAAAATTGGCAGTACTGGTAAGAAGATGGTTGCTAGTTTTTTTGTTGTTGTTTTTTTAAACGGGCCATATTTTCTATTGCATTAGAAGATAACGTGTACCATTACTGCCGATTGATCCATAAATGTCTACTTATTGCATTTAAAAAAAATCGTGAAAAATTCCTAAAAGAATAAATAATTTTACAGTATGACAAAGTATCGTGGCATACAGCAAAACCAACAACTGAGAAGCTGGATGCCCTAAAGTTAATCACCATACAACCTTGACCTAGCATCCCGTGATTTCTGTTTGTTTCCAAAAATTAAAGATAAAAACTATGGAATTACCTTTCGTCGTCATTTGAAACAATGGGCTATCATAAAATCATAGTGCCTCAGTAGAGAGTGGCATCATTGCTTTAAGGACTTGTTCCATTGAGTGCAAAATGAATTTATATTAAAGGGAAATGCTTTGAAAAACAGTAATAATTTCATTTTTAAAAATAGTCCTTGTTTTATTCTCCAATAATTTTCAGTGTTGCTCTCGTACAACAACAAAATTAATTTCTCTCAATTTTGCTTAGAAATACTGTGTATGAAGCGCATATATCATTTTGAGACACACTTTAATACTGCTTCTGATAGTAGCTATACTTTCTATAACTAGTTTTAGTTTAAAATGAATTTAAAATGTTATATACATGCCCACATTTTACATTTATTATTTAAATTTTATATTAACTTTTCATATACTTTTAGAGCGCACGAAAAGCTGGGCCCTGATTATACAGCACATAGATATCACCTTGGATGGTGGTGGTGTCCTTCATTACCATTTGTTCTAGACCATGTCGTAATGTTTAGGTAATTATATTTGAAAATTCTTTCACAAGTCTGTATTTTAAATAGTCGCTTACGAGTTGATACTTTCTGATGAACATTTTATTTCAAAAAATGCAATCACTAAAACAAACTCTTTGTTTTACTTTCTTTTTTCCGCTGCATAAACATTTAAAGATCTTATCTCCCAATAAAATGATTACAATATTAAACTCGATTTGGATCACTTGGTTTGTTAAGCGCTTGTCTCGTGGTCCTGAGATCGCGGATTCAACCCCGGTCCACACCGATAGGTTTTAAGTATACATAATCTATTGATAGCCCCATGTGAATATTTACTGGTATTGAAAGAGCTATTGCGGGGCGAAATTCCGCACGCTGATATGATCCAGGCAATTCATGGCGTCTTTAACTTTTTTTTCTCAATATTATACATGAATTCCATGTTTTAAAAGTAAATGATCTCAAATACTGTTGGAAAACAATAGCAGGACAATAGTGTGTATACAAATCCACAGATGCTTCTACCCAATCGATATACGTAATATTTGCGATAAAACATGCACAAACAATGAGAGAAGTCCATTCAATTGAAAAGCCAATGCAAGTTTCAGCGTTGCAGTCATGTTGCCAACACGTAAAACCCACCGCCGAATAAGTGATTAAAAGCCTGCGAACTGGAATTAAAATAAGATACTTTATTTACAGATAAACATTTGTGGGCTTCATTTCGTATATTTCACCAACGTACATCTATAAAAAACGCCAAAATTGCCAACTTCATAAATAAGGATGTTAGTGTTATTAAACATTAAAAACCTTCTACTTTCGCTATTTACAGCTTTTCCAGTTGTACGAGGTTTTAAAACATGCGATATATACCTTAAATATTTGCCTACAAGGTTAGTCCCTTTAAATGTTCAGTAAAGAGATAACCTTTGCCAATATTAAAGTGAAAAAATCATTCGAGGAGCCTTATTTGTCACTTTAAATTAGCTGCAGAGGAGCTGAAAATAGCGAAGGAAGACCTTTATGTGCACTTAATGCTTTTTAAATTGCTTACAATCGCCGATTGTTGTAACTTTAAAATCTCTTTTCTCGACATATCCTTATTTTAAAATTCTTCTACTTGATGTGCTTTAGATATAAATCAAGACACGTTGTACACAATCTTAAAAATAATGGGTTAAAATGATGGAAATGATTTTTTGTTAAAATGCTTAATCGTCAAATTATTATAAAATCATTCTTTTTCATGAAGTATTTGCATCACGTTGAGCAATTTTTCGTTTCTTTAACGGATTACTCTCCTGTTTGTAGGACACCCCCAAGGCGTAGAAACCAATAATTTACGACACCAGCCTGTTGAGAAACAAGAAAACATTAGGTCATAGCAAATGCAGGATGGGTGATCACCCCGTTGCCGGTATAGCTTCAAGAAGAATGAAATGAAATGTAGTGATAAAAGGGTTGATAGGAACATTTGAGGATCACAATATTAAACCCAGCATTTGCCTAGCAACTTAGGAAAACGCGAGAAAACCTGGTACGGTTGGCCGCCCCCAGGGAATTGAACCCGAAGCTTCCCGAAAGCGTGTCGCACACATTAGCGCACATTGTCTCCTCGCTCGGTATCAATTTTTAAATTCAGCAGTATATAAAAAAATCATTACTATCTCGGGAACTAATTTAAAAGCACATATGAAACTGTGTCTACATATTATACATTAAACCTTGATTGCTGTATTAACATTTCAAATGAATCTATCTAAAATGAAGTATTACTGAAATGTCACAAGGGGTATCCTTAAGAAGGAAATTACAGAATAATCTGTTATATTCAGCATATGCGTCAATTTATAATGGTGGTTCGCTGTTTATTCCTTAGATCAGTCAAGTTGAAGACAAACAATAATCGTCCCTTTATCTAGGTGAACCCCTTTAGAGACGAAATGGTCATCGCAAACACCGGATTCTAAATCGCGATTACACTAAGATACTCAAGTATTGTTGATGCTAAAAGAAAAATCATTATCAGAACGATACGCAGCGTTGATAATCTACGAGATAAACATAAGTGTAGTGGTTAAATGTGAGAGGGTTCATTGAGCGTCGTGAGAAAGCACAGAAAGTTGTCCCAAATAACTTAATTACATTAGATAAGATTATTAATCTCAATGTGATAGTCTTATCGCGCCTTATACAAAAGACAAAGCGATTTAGGTATTATACGTTTATTCCTTCTTTTTTTTTTTTTTTTGTTTTTTTTTGTGTGTTCTCAGGTAATGTGTTACACTGTAATGCTATGTTCTTAAAAGATTATAATTAATACTTGAGGCACACCGTTAGCATGCGGGACAGGTCACTACACAGCATTACAGTAGTGCACAGCGACGTCTAGACTCGCTCAAACTTGTTTATGGAACATTCCTCCTCAATGACAGGACGCTCAACTTCAGTGAATAAATCGATTGACCTTATGTGCAGTTCGACTACGTTGACCAGAGGACGAGGAAAATCGAGCGGCTTAGACACTCGATCGTTCAATTGTCTTGCTAATAATGGTATTACTGCTACATGCATTGTTCCTGGCACAACCTGATTGTGTAGGTTTGCTTTATGTTACTTTTGCAGAAAAAAACCGTAAAATACGCAAAATTATGATGGATACATCGATAACGTTGATTTCTCTATACACGATGCATCGTAGTAAAGCGCCAAAACTTATACATACTTATTTGATACTTCTGAGTTATTAATGCCTGCATTTATACTCCAGACATCATTATAGGTAGTTATGCTTCAGTTTGCTCAAGACTAGGGCGAAAAGAATCGAGCACTCTAAGGTGCGAATTAGTTTCGGTAACATATTAGGCTAGTATGAGGGAGATTCCGGGTTCCAGTTGGCCCCTCTGATCACGGTGATTTTGATGATGATGATAATGGTGTTTAAGGGCGCTCAACTGCCGAGGTCATAAGCGCCCTTACGATTAAAACTTGGCAATAGGCAGTAAGAAAATACCAAAAAAGGAAAAAAAAAACACAAGTAAAAGAGCTAACACAGTTGAAAAGGAAGTAACAGAACGGTCCAGCCCTCTAAACAGAGCTGGATATAAAACTCCATCTAAAATCAACACATTAAAATTAAAAGTGTTTAAAAAAAGCTGCTATCACACTAAAACGTCAAGGTAAAAGAAAGTTTTGCTAAAAATTTAAAAACCCTGTCCACTGCTCTTGAGTCATCTGCCAGGACCTCAGCAAGAGAGGCCGGCATGCCCATAGATGACCGAATGTGTGCCAGGTGATCACACTCCAGCAACACATGACGAACTGTCTGTGCCTCCCCACAGAGCGCACAGACAGGAGCAGGTTCACGTTTAAAAAGGTAACTGTGAGTAAAAATACAGTGGCCAATTCTTAGCCGAGCTAGTACTACCGCCTCCCGGCGGAATAAACGAGAGGAGGTTACCCAGTTGACAGGGAGGTCCTTCACCTCTCGCAGCTTATTACCACGGAGAGCCGACCACTCCGCATGCCAAGTCGAAAAAACGGCTCTCCGTACAGCCACTCTAAAATCTTCTGCTGTTGAATGGGTAATCGTAACACTGGGCGCTGTGACTGCCGATTTCGCTGCCAAATCCGCCGTGTCATTCCCTGGCAAGCCAACGTGTCCAGGAATCCATGCGCACTCCACATTAAAACCAGAAGCGTGCAAAATGTGGAGGACGTCCTGGATGCGCTGCACCAAAGGATGGTAATTATACAGCTCACGAATGCTCTGAAGGGCACTAAGGAAATCACTAAGAATAAGGCAGTCACCTAATTTTCGACGTCGAATATACAGAAGGGCTTGATAAATAGCATATAGCTCGGCAGGATATATAGATGTGCAACTAGGCAAACCGTAAGTAGAAGTTGCGGTGCCAGTGACAAAGGCACATCCAACACCGTCGGGGCTCTTACTACCATCGGTGTAAATACAAATTCGGCCACTGTATTTGGATAAAAATTCTAAAAAACAACGACGAATACTATCAAGAGGCGTAACAGATTTCCCGTAGAGCGTCATCCCGAGATCGACATGGGAGGTAGCGCGTAACCAAGGGGGGTGTATACTCTCTCCCTTGGATAACAGCCGAGGAATGTCAACATGGTGCTGGCGTAGAAGCTCACGGAAACGAAAACCTGCTGGCCTGGGGCTCAGAGAGCGGAGGCAGTATCGCTCGTGCAGCTCAGGGGAGAAAAACGCGTGATAAGTTGGATGCCCAGGCATACACTTCAGCCCACAGCCATAATTAGCAAGCAGGACATCACGCCGACAACGTAGAGGAGGTTCTCCCGATTCGGCGTAGAGGCTAACAACTGGGCTCGTTGGAAAAGCTCCAACGGCCACACGGATGCCCTGGTTATGGACTGTGTCTAACCTTCTGAGCACTGAAGGTCGAGCTGAAGAATACACAATGCTGCCATAGTCCAACTTCGAACGAATCACAGCACGATAAAGACGGAGCAGTGCCGTCCGATCCGCACCCCAAGATTTGCCACTTAGTACCCGTAAAAGATTTAGTGAACGGTCACATCGTGCTCTAAGCTGTGCTATTTGTGGTGCCCAACAAAGTTTCCGATCGAAGATCAAACCAAGGAATCTCGCCTCGTCTGCGAAAGGAAGTAAATCTGGCCCGAGTCGAAGAGACGGCGGCATTTGCCACTTACGGCGCCAGAAGTTAACGCAGACTGTCTTCTCAGCGGAGAAACGAAAACCGTGTTTCGAGCTCCAAGCATAGAGATTGTCCAAACAGCGCTGGAGGCGGCGTTCCAAAAACGGTGTACGCTGAGAAGTACAGAAGATGGCAAAGTCGTCCACGAATAAACAGGAAGAGACACCTTGAGGCACACATAGTGATATGGAATTTATCGCAATAGCAAATAGAGTCACGCTGAGTACCGAGCCCTGCGGCACTCCGTTCTCTTGAATAAAATGGTTAGAAAAAACCGAGCCCACCCTCACTCGAAAAACGCGGTCCCGCATAAACTCCTGAATGACCAACGGTAGGCGTCCACGTATGTTCCAGTTGTGCAGAGAACGCAATATTCCCGCCCGCCAACACGTGTCGTAGGCCTTCTCGAGGTCAAAAAATATCCCAACTGTGGGGCTGTTCTTAAGAAATCCGTCCATAATCTGAGTTGACAGAGAGACAAGGTGGTCAGCAGTTGAACGTCGTCGTCGAAAGCCACACTGGATGTTCGTCAGAAGATTGTGGGATTCCAGCCACCACACCAACCGGCCATTGATCATGCGTTCCATCACCTTGCACACGCAACTGGTGAGGGAAATAGGACGGTAACTGGAAGGCAGATGGCGGTCCTTTCCAGGTTTAAGAATGGGTATGATGGTGGCCTCCCGCCACTTGTCTGGAAAAATGCCATCAACCCAGACACGATTATAGACCTCGAGTAGGAAATCTTTGCCATCAGGAGAGAGATGTTGCAACATTTGGACGTGGATACCATCTGGACCTGGTGCTGAGTGTCGTGAAGAGGAGAGTGCATTGTCTAGCTCTGCCAGGGTGAAAAGGCGATTATAATCCTCAAGGTTGCCAGAGAGAAACGAGAATTCTTGAGATTCCACCTGATTCTTAATTGTAAGAAACTCAGGGGAATAATTGCCTGAGCTAGACACCTGAGCAAAAGCACTGCCTAAAGTATTCGCCACGTCAAATGTATCAACAACAGCTCCGGTAGGTGTTTTGAGACCGGCGATGGGCATATGGTTCGGTTTCCCAGCCACACGTCTTAACTTATCCCATACGACAGAGGAAGGTGTATGTCGATTAAAAGAACCCACGAATTTATTCCATGACATCTTTTTGCTATCCTTAATAACCCGCCTAGAATGTGCACGCACCCGTTTATAGTGTATCAGGTTATCCAGTGTAGGAAAACGCTGGAAAACCCGTAGAGCTCGTCTGCGAGCGCGAATAGCATCCCGACAGTCATCGGTCCACCAAGGTACCGGAAATCGACGGCTGTAGCCAGTCGAACGCGGAATGGATTGCTCAGCAGCAGAAAGAATGGTCCCTGTGAGATGTTCGACCAAGTGGTTCACAGATTCGTGCTCTTCGTAGCTAAATTCAGCCAAGTGGGAGTACAGTTCCCAGCTGGCGTGGTCTAGGCGCCAACTAGGTAAACGGGTGGAACATACAACAGGTGTCAGGACACTAATACGACAAGGAAAGTGGTCACTAGAATGCAAATCCGAGATGATATTCCAGCATAAGGTGACTGCCAGCTGAGGGGAACAAATTGCAATGTCAATGTGTGAAAAACTATGAAATGCGTCAGATAGAAAGGTGGGCTCTCCGGTGTTCAAGAGAGCAAGATTCTGACTATCCAAGAAGTCTTTAAGTAGCGTACCTCTCGCACAAGCCCGAGGAGAGCCCCAAAGAGGGTGATGGGCATTCACGTCGCCTACCAATAAAAAGGGTGGCGGCAACTGCGAAATGAGGTGTTCTAAGTCGCTGTGCGAGAGGTCCGCAGATGGAGGCAAATAGATACTGCAAATGGTGAATGAAGCGGAGGGTAGCTTAATGCTGACAGCAACGGACTGGATTGCAGATTGTATGGGTACGGAGTTGGCAAAAATATCATCTCGAATAAGCATCATAGTGCCCCCATGTGCCGTGACACCGTCCTCCGGGGATAAATCACATCGTACGGAGGAGTACTGCCTGATGGTAACGGTGTCCTGTGGACGGAGCTTCGTCTCTTGTAAACATACAGCCAAGGGTTCATGCTGGCGCAGCAACAAGTCAAGCTCTGGTCGATGTGGTCGAATGCCGCGTATGTTCCAATGGAGGATAGCCATTGAGTATATTATGGGATAAGTTTCAAATCGAAAGACGCTTCTGCAGATTGGGATTAGCTGGTCGGTTCAATTTGTTCTTCTTAGGCGTTGGGCTAGTACTATTTTCAGGAGCACGATCCTGCCGTTTCCGCACTGTCCCTCTGGCAGTGGCGGCAGAATCCTCCTGGTCCATCTCCTCCACAAGGGAGGTCCCTTTTTCAAGAGCAGTTTTCGGTCCAAGTAGTTCGAACCGATTGGATGTGCTGATCGGCGAAGACGGCCGTCGCCGATTCACGCCCTCCTCCCCAGATGACCCTTCAGAGGAGGATACACGTGTGGAGTTGCGTGTACTTTTCTTACCTTTAGATGACTTGGTAATAGATTGCACATTCTCTTTCAAAAAGTCTTGTCGTACATACTTGGTCTTAAACTGTTTTTCCGGGGCAGAAGACGTCGTGAATTTACCAGCTTTAGTTCCCGAGGTCGAGGCTTTCGGTGACAAGTGTGCAGGACTATTCTGTAAGCTGGCGGATTTGGCAGATGTTGATACCAACTTGGGTGTAGGTGCCGAAGGCTTTGGCAGCGCTTGGGCTAAAATGACCTTTTCCGCAATTGTAGCCCCGTTCATATCGCCGGTCTGTGTTGCGATTTCCCGACGCGGTACCGGTTTAGCTGCAACTGAGCTATAGGTACTGGACCTCGGGGCAGAGGGTTGGCGGAGTAGCAGGAGCTTCCGGGCTTCCAAGAAGGACACCTTCTCTTTCACCCGTATCTCCTGGATCGCTCGTTCCTCTGCAAAACGGGGGCAGTCTCGGGAACTAGATGGGTGTTCCCCGTTACAGTTCACACACGATGGAGCTGAAGCACAAGCCCCATGGTGGGAGATGTCACCGCAGTGGACGCAGGTGGACTTGCCGGTACACAACTCACTAGTGTGACCAAAACGTTGGCATTTAAAGCACCTCAGCGGATTGGGTATATAAGGCCTAACTTCGATGGCTTCATACCCTGCTCTAATCTTTTGAGGCAGATCAACCCGATCAAAAGTAAGAAACAGGGTACGAGTAGGCAGAAATTCACCGTTGATCTTACGTTGTACCCGATAAACAGCTGAGACACCCTGAGTCGCTAGATTTTCTTGGATCTCCTCAATAGACAAACCGTCCAACGCGCGGGTTGTTACTACACCGCGGGAGGAGTTCAGCGACTTGTGCACCTCGACCTTCACTGGATAGCTGGCTAACATGGTGGCTTTGAGTATCCTTGCAGCTTGCGAGGCGGAGTTGGCTTCGACAAGAAGTGTACCATTGCGAGCTCGAACGCAGGATTTAACAGGACCAGCAATGGCATCGAGACCCTTTTGGATAGTAAAAGGGCTCACCGTCAGGAACTTCTTACCTTCCTCTGTCCTATGAATAACCAAGTAGCGAGGACCACATGACTCGACTACTTCCTTTCCAACGTCTTTATTTGAAATCAGGGGTTTAAGTTTTGGTGCCATAAAAAAAAATTGTATAAATTCATCCCCCAGTGCTCCCCACCCACCACGGAGCCCAACGAGGGGTCACCCCACTGGGGTGACAGGGCTACACAGGGGATATAGCGGGCTCGCCGTCCCACTCACCCTGGAGTTCGGTGTAATACCTAGTCCTGGCCGATTGACTAGGGGTGGGTTAGTCCCTAGCCTCCCGTTTAGGCAAATCAGAAACCAAAGCGGTGTATTAGGCTGCGCACGGTGATTTTCTTGGTTTCACCGGGTCGGTGGGCGAATGTTCCGGTGGTTTCCTTATTACCAGGAATTTGTTTCAATAAATTGCCGGTTTAAGGGGAAATGGATAGAAATCCAAACATGTAATTTCTCAGTAGGCATTTTCAGACAATTCTCACAAATAGCTCTTCCACATTTCAGTAACCTTTTAGGTTAACTATTAATTTGATAACTGAAAGCTGTTCACAAGCAAGAGTTTACTTTTCTTGGCTTTGTGTAAAATGTAACTTTTGGACTTTACTTCTTTCCCCAGGCACCAGCAAACTATTCCTTGTCGTGATCAATTTCTTTCATCTGAGTTACCTAATGTACTTCATGGTTGTAGGACCAGACGACGGTGGTAGTTGTGTTACGGCAGATTGGTGGAGTTAAAGGCTTCTGGGATTACTGGGGCTCCCTTCCTTCCTGGAAAGTGTGTAATACTCCAGAGATTTCCAGCTAGTGATGGGAAAACCGAATGTTCTGCATGTTAACGATAGTTTCCTGTAATAGCATAACTTTCCAAATTATGGTTTTCATTCGGTTTGACAGTAGTACGATAGGCGTTCAACAAATCCTTAGAAAAAGAGAGAAACAAGTTATGTTTTGTATTTTTGTATTATGTTTCATTCTTTTAGCTCGATACACGTTTCCCAGTGTTTCTCCAACTATTTTAAGCCTTCCAAAAAGTAGGATTTTGGAAGGTCCTCAAAATGGGCATATGTTTGGGAGATGATCTCTTCGTTAGACGTGAACCATTTTCTGCCGAGGCACTTTTTCCAGTTTGGAAATAAAAAAAGTCACTGGGGGACAAATCTGCTGAATTCAGTGGTTGTAGTAATTCGAGCCTTAATTCTACAATCCTCATCGAAATTGCGCAGGTGTGCACCCTTGCATTGTCTTGATGGAAGAGACTCTTTTTCTTTGCGGGATAAGGACGTTTTTTTCTTGATTTCTCCCTTCAACCGATGCAATAACGATGCACAATACTCTCCATTTACTGCTCTTCCTTACTGCAAGTAATCAATGTAGATGATTCTGCGTGCACCCCAAAAAACTGAGTCATCACTTTTGTCTGCAGACCTTTGCCTTCTTCGGAAACAGTTCGCCTTTAAAACTCCACTTCTTCGATTGTACTTTTGTCTCTGGAATGTAAATATAAAGTATAAGCAGCTCTAAAAAATGAAATCATTATTAAAAATAGCATAACTAATCATATTCAACCAATTATTCTGTTTAATAAACCAAACTTTCTTTCTTTTTAGGAAACTTTATATTCATTGGTATATTTTTTATTATTATTTATATTTTTTTATTGAAGGTAGACTTCAGTAAAAATTGTACTTGGTGTATCCGTGTTTCATCCACAGTTATGTATCGATGCAGAAACTCGCAAATATTACGACGTAAAAGTGCCAAACCAGCTTCCGAAACGATCATACGATTGCGTTTATTCTCCCTTGAGAACAAACGCGGAACCTATCTTGCCGAGAACCTTGTTAGACCTAATTTTTGGTGCCAAATTGAGAACACTATCTTGTGATATGCCTGTGGTCTCTGCTACTTCGCGAACTTTGATTCGTCGATCACTCAAGACAATATCCTGGATTCTGTCAATAATTTCGGCGGAAGTCACTTCTACTGGACATCCGGAATGATGTTCATCATTTGTTATTGTACGGCCATGTTTAAATTCATTTATCCAATTGTAAAATGTTGCAAACATGTTGCAACAGATGTGCCATTAACTCCATCCAACTTAGCTTTTATCTGCTTCGGTGTTAAGCCTTTTAAATAGAATACACCGGCAATTTATGGGAAGAAATTCTAGGTAGGTAACTAGGAAACCACCGGAACAGTCGCCCACCGACCCGGTGAAAAAAAAAAAAAGACTGTTACCATAGCAACGGCCCTGCCACGTTCACTTGTTTTTCCGAATCCTTAAGGAAAATAGAGCCGTAATTGTTAGACCATTTATGTTGCAGGAGCTTAAAAAGTTGGCAAAATGTAAACAGATATATAGATTGAGATATTTCGAAAACAGTTGACGCTAGAAAAAAAATATATTTAGGGGAAGTTGATAGTTTAGTGAGTTGTACGTTTTCTCTGAAATATTAAATCTCATATGATTTCCCAGTTAAATAAAATGTTCTAACATTCACCAAGAGTAAGAAGAACGTCACAGTATAGACCAAAGAAATGCAATATATATTCCATTTGTCATGTTTATGTTACATACATATGGCATTTTAATCAAATTCACTCCGAGCCGTATGCTGAAAATAAATTTAGAATATCGAAACCGTTTCCATCTGAAGTTTAGATAGAGGTGGGCGAATATTCGTGAAAGACTTCTTATCTATCCTTGAAAGAAGTAGAACTAATCAATTGATTTTGTTTTGGGGATATGCTTTCGCACATATACACCTGTTTTCTGGAAATGAAGTCTCAAACATTTATTTTCAGTGAAAACTCGGTAACGACTTTTTGGGTGCAACATCAATGATCCTCTAATCTATACCAACGGTAGACCATAGGAAAGGCAAAAGCTAATTTATCTTACACAATTCAATAAAGTGACCTTAAATAATATTAATAGAGTAAATTGAATTATTAACAACACATTTTCATTTTATGAGAAATATATCAGAGGTACTAGTTATTTTTTGAAAGCCTCATTATGTACATTTCGATGCTGGATTGCACGTGAGGGTCCAAGTATTATAATATGATCATTCAATATTTTTAATCGCAGCATTGAAAGTACACTTAAAGAAAATTTGAATGTTCGTAATTAATTCTTAAAACGTGAGTATTTCTTTTTATCGCGCAAAGAGAGGATATAGCGGAATACGGGAGATTTGTGAAGATTTGGAAAAAACCGGGCTTAAATCGTACACGTTGTTGTGAAACATTAGATATTTTTAGTGGAGTTCATTCAACTTTGAGGGGATGGCGTTTTATGTTGAATAACAAAGAAATATGACTCGATTATTGACATATCAAACTAAGCTGAAGATGTAATAATTAACTTTAATCAGTTGTTCTTGTACTGAAACCAAGATAAATAATTACTGATATCCATACCACTCCGAGGAGAGAGGGATGCAAGAATTCCTAGAAGGGCCGGGAGAATTCTAGCTTATTACAATTCTAGCGGAAGGGGTTGTTACTGCTAAGCTGTCTGGGTACGAGGGGAATGGGTCCTGTGGCCCCTATCTCTCCAGAGGTCATTTCCAGCTACTTCCGTTATCTACGTAAACGAAGTGTAGTTATCATTAGACATCGGAATGCACTAAAATGTTACCTTTATACTTTTTGGGGCTTACAATTATCTTCCTTCTTAGACATGACTTCGGTAATAATAATTTGATTGTCAGTATGCAATGATTATTTTCTCCAAAGTTCATGTGTAAGTTTATAACACTTATCGTCTAACACAAATGCGTATATTCAGAAGCTTGTAAGGACTTTCGAATTCTGCATGAAAGTTCTTCATTAAGTATCACGTTTTTCACCTGAAGATATTTACATTTATTTGAGAATTTCTCTCTAAAACACTGCCCAACTTAACACTTTAAAGGAGCTCATGTAGACTTTAAAATAATTGTATGCTCAATGCATGTTGCATGGACAAAAAAAAGTATACAGCAAAATCCAGATTTTCAATTACGATACATTCGCAATAAGCCTTTACATAGAAGTACAGAAAAATATTAAACATATTGTAAAACTTAATATGCATTTGCATACAAATCTAACGTCTAGTTATCTGTGATCGAATATCATTCTTCTTGGAAAGGTATTGACCACACAATTACTCTAGTTTGCAAGAATATGAAATGCTATAGAGACAGTTCCATCACAAAGAAGACCAAATTCTTTCATAAGTAACGATAGAGGTAACTTTTTTTTTAAACGACGCAGATGCATTTTTACCAATTTTTCAGTCTGCTAAAGTGATGCTTGTAAATGAAGCAAAGTAACGAATTGGAGGAGATACTTGTGAATTAATGTAAAATGAGTAATAGGTATCAAAGACGAAGACACAATAGAAGATGAAGCAGACCAACAAATTCTCAATGTTCAGAAGGTTCCTAAGTGCGACATAATTTCCCTATGGTACAGTCTAAGAGAAAAAGAAATTGTGTTACATTCATATTTCTCTACCCATTCAACATACTATTTTTACAAAAGCTTATTCTTCTATTTACTTGATGTATATCGAGATAAACTTTTGTAAAAACGGAATACAGTAAGCTTTAAGCGATAATTATTTCTTTAAAGAGCTGGTCGTTCTATGTGACTTTGAAATTCCGTCTCTTTGCATAAGCAGCAAAGAATAACAAACAAAAACCAAAGAAGGAAACATAACGTCCCATTTGAGAAAAGTATAAGTGTTTGAAAATTCAACAAGAATATCCCTGAAATTGTTAACTTTTGACATAAATTGTATAAAGAATGTATAACTTTCTGTAGAGTAAAATCTAGTCTTTCCTATTATGGTCTACCAGTTATGCAAAATTCTTTCAGAAAAACAGGGCTTCAGAGGATATTCCAGAAACTTAAAGGACATATTTGTAATTAAAATAACTTAAACACATATTCAAATCAATATTGTTGGAGCAATTTTTCAGAGTCAAAATTTTCGAAAAATATTCCAAGTAAAGAATAGTTTGTGGTGGGGGATTTTCTTGAAACTCATCGTGTCCCATTCTTGAAATATGCGAGACTTAAATCCTACGATTGGTATATAACCGGCATTTAGGTTTCTGTTCTCCTGCACGCACGCATGCAAGCGCGCGCGCGGACCAACTTCTAACCAACCCGGGAGAGTAAGAAATGATCTCGGTGTTTTATTGCATCTAAGCCCACAGTTACTATATAAAGATTACTCTACGCACAAATATGAATTCTGATGCAAAAGGCGATTATACTATCCATTTTGCCACATTTTTTAAGTTCTGGGTTCAACCTTAGTGCGCTTTTTATATGATGAAGTGATGCAAGCGAGCTTCAAGCTAAAACTGCTTGTGTTTGAGCATATGTACCTAGGGTTCGAATTAACGGGGGGTGTTGGGAGGATTTCCCCTTCTCATTCAGTAGCTTCCCCGACTCGTTATACAAGAGTTTCTTCCCTACTAGGGAAGTACTATCTTTTTTTAATACCTAAGTATTTTCAAAGTACTTATAATAAAAGAATTTCGTCACATCAAAGCATAATGTTTATGTAAATTTGGTAAGTGGACTATTCTTAATATTTACCACCACCACCACCACCACCACCACCACCACCACCACGAAATAAATATAACACAAATTCCGAGTCTCAAGTCCCCCACGTCAGAAATTAAAGTTCGAACACTGAGTGTACTGTTAATTTTTACAGAGGTTTGCCAAGAATACTATATCTATATTTGACTACCCCTATACGGCGGTATCGCCGCACGTGTTGAGAGGTTTGCTTCGGAAGTCATACGCAACCAATTGGTTCCGTGCATTGTTACACCTGCATGAGCGGGCATGTGTGCCCCCGGCGAGTACTTAAATACCGGAGCTGCGATTGTTGCACCTGCGTAAGTTTGTGACACCTGAGGCGGTTTGCACGTGCGACTGCTTCTGGAAGTTTCTTGCTACCTAGTGAACAGGTATAAAAAGGAGAGAAGGAGCCCTGAGAGAGTTCAGGTTTCAACTGGGAGTGCACAGCGAGCAGCAGTTGATCTTTTTTGATGGGAAACTTGGAGCGTGCAGCCATAGCGGTAGCCGCATCGAGCATCGAAAGAAATTGTTATGTATTGTTACGAAAGCAAGGAAGAAAGACATTTACATGAAAAACAAAAATATTTGAAATCAGCGGAGTTGTTTGTTGGAGTAATAAAGAGCAGTATTTGTTACAATATATACTTCCGACTCTGCTCTTCACATGTTAACTTTACTGCAAAATTAAGGCAATTATTGAGGAATATTAACGGCACGTTGTCTGTGTACATTTGTGTACGCGCGCGCGTGTGTAAAAATTAAAGTTAAATTCAGTTTTATTTATGCACACCTTTTAACTGATGTGGCTCTCAGCGTCCCACACTCTATTGAGCGTGAAACACCGTTTTATTCTGCTCAGAGGCCTGTTTATCCGGCTAGCAGTTCCTTTACGTGCCGTAAATCTACGATACGGGACCAACGGTTTACTTTCCTTCCAAATGAAGCCTCCACAGTGTTTGGACCCGCGAACTTGGGAACCAGAGTCTGTGTGTGCGTGCGTGTGTGTATGTGTGTGTGTGTGTGTCTATAAACTATTTATAGGAATGGTTTACAGAGAGAGATCGTCTGGCCGTTTTAACATTACTGCCTGAAAAGTCTCAATGAAAATTACTTTATTACACTAAAGTGTTTTAATTCATCGGATGACACATATTGACTTACAAATTTCTAGTTTGATTATTTCTTGCATTAAGTTCGTACACTAATTTTACTTACTGCAGTAAAGTCGGTAGAGGAGCCATTTTCCATAAAACAAATCAATATTTTAGATTTCACCGCAAGTACATATCTTGAGGTACCTTGAAACCATCCTAAAATAGCCAATTTCATAAAATTGCTTTCTCTACGTATGTTTCGTTTCGTCATCGGCCTACCCTCCCCGTATTTGTAGGATTGACACCCCCTAGGACTTGCAAGGCAATGCCTAGGGGTCAGAAGCCAACGGGGAAACCACAGAATGGAGAACCTGTTATCGTAGCCAGGCATGAGCATGAGGTAGTGGATGATACGAAATGTAAGCGAAAGTGATGACTAGAGAGGGGATAATGGAACAATTGGAAACCGGAGGACCCGGAGTAAACCCGTTCAGATGCCGTTTCGCCCACCACAAATCCGGCCGTACCGTGGCCGAGTGGTTAGGCCACTCGCCTCTCACCTAGACGGCCCGAGTTCGATCCCAAGCGACCATATGTGAGATTTGTGGTAGACAAAGCGACGCAGAGGCGGGTTTTCTCAGGTTTCTCCGGTTCCCCCAATGCATTCCACCGGTGCTCCATCTTAATTCTATGTATCTTCAGTGTCATCGCCTGCGGTGCCACAAGTAGTAAAAGGGGCGTTAAACACTAAAAAAAACACATATCCCATATGCGGGCGCTTGGGATCGAACCCGGTTCGCCTAAATGGGAGGCAAGCGGTCTAACCAATCAACCACGGCGCCGCCATCTCTGTGTACGTAATGTATTCAAATGAGTTTCTGCTCTCACCCTTCTATAAACTACTTTTTCCAAAATATCTTCTTCTATTTACTTCTTGTTAAAACATTTTCTTTATACAGTTATAGGTAGAAGGATACAGAGGGTTAAAGAAATATTTTTTATAAAGTAGAGTGATATTTTATGGTTTTGAAATTCCATGCCCATGAGAAAAACGATTAACAAGTTACCATTTGAAAAACAAATCTAAGTATTGGAAAATTGGAATAAAAAAGCGTCTCAGAAATTGCTGTCACAAAAAATGTATTTGATTTAGTATGTATTTTAAGGTTGTCTACATCTTTGTGCAGCAAGATATTATGCATCTTTAATGGTTTATCAATTAATCACAATTTATTCAGAATGAAAAGGCTTTATAGGCCTCAGGATATACTTTCGCGTACGCACACATTGAATAAATAAGGCTTTCATGGGTTTTTCCGTTTTAAGGCTCAATTTATATCGAAAAAGTTTATTCCTTCATTTCCTTAAATGCTCAACATGTCCATTAAGCTGTAGTACTTGAGATATTTGCATGACGAGTAACATGTCTATTTTTATTTCTTTGCAACTAGATATGAAGTCATTTCCATTGTAATTGAATTCCTCTTTGTTTCACTTATGTCACCTTTACCATCTAGGTGATATCGGCGGGTTTTGCCCTTTGGAACACCTGCTCATGAACATAGGGTTCACTCGTTTAGTTTGCGTAATCTTTTGATTGTCTTTGAATCCACACATTTGCACCTTCAAGTGTCAACCTTATAGACTCTAAGAAGGAAAGGGAATAATCCCATCGAAAGAAAAGCTCCCACCTTCCAGCCGGGAATCCAACAGGAGACCTCCGGGATTGGAGGTTGGAATGTAAACCACTAGACCACAGAAGCAGTCTGACCGAATTCTATAGGTATTACAGGAGAGGCATTAGAGAATCTAATACCCTGGTATTACCGAAGTGGTTTAAAAAGGTTGAAGTTTAAGCTGCACATTTTTAAAATCCGAGATTGTTTTTCACTTCTTTTTACCACATCATACGAGCTTACCAATAAAACAGTTTTGAGTTTGCAGCGTTTATTTACTTTAACTGTTCATGCAACTACAGGTCCATATAGCTTAATCTGAATCTTAACATAATGTGAATACAAGATTAGGTTCGTATATGAATTGTGAAGGTAATGTGATTTCCAAGCAAGTAGAAATACTTCTAGCATGGCTACTAGAACGCAGAAAAAGCGGAAGCGGAAAGAATACGAGTATCAACTGACAGCACACTTCCTGCATTTTACTTTTGAAAGCGCAGTTACATTCACAATCCTCAAGGGCTATTTGTGACCTACAAGCAGCAAAGACACGCTCTATATCCTATGCCCTATGTTTTGCACTTTCATAATTATATTGGAATTTATGCATTATATCTACTTTCTGTGTTTTGTAACTTTTTAGGTAATATTTAGAGGATTTTATCTAGCTTGGTAGTTTAAACTTTAAAGTTAAATATAGGACTAGTTTCCAGAATTCTCCAACGTCAGAGATAATATGTTTTATAAGTGAAATACGCACGTTGCCAGATATGAGTATAACGCTTAAAATTCACGCAATGAAAAAGATGGCAAAGTAGGAAAAGTGTAGAATGAAACTTCGTGTTCAGATCTCACGAACCCTCATTCCACACTGTAGTTTTGAAAGCGCAAAGATTCTCTCTAGAAATACTGCACCAATAAACGGAAATGAATACTACATAAAAAGAAGCAGCAGAAAAGTAATATTAAGAATGTAACGCATAAAGTCGGGCAACCTTGTCGACAATCAATTCATTGTAATTCTTTACATTCTTCAGTTTTTTTACCATTTAATTACGTGCGCACACATGAACTTGATATGCGCAACAGATTGAAATATATTGAGCTACTCGTAATGCATTATGATATTTTACAGAGGCTCATAAAACAGAATGGGAAGATTTTAAGACTTACAAAATTGACACGTGCAAAGAGTGGGCATGCATTTTATTATAAATTAAATCATCCTGTTCCTAAAATACCCCATTTTTTGTATATAGGATATTAAAATGCGTAGAAGACTGGTCACTATGGTCCGCTGAAATCTATGTTCAGTGGTTTCCAAATTAGGAGGCGCAATTTATGGGGTGGGTCTCGGATTAGTTTAGACAAAGAAACAAATACATAATCGGATAAATAACGAACTAAATAAATAATAATTCCTATAATTGTCACCAATAATATTCTGATATGAAATTTCTGACCTTGCAATATATAATTCAATACAAATTACATTAGAATCACATGCTACTTAAAATTACATTTTTGGCCAGAGTAAAAGTCAAAGGGTTGAGGGAAAAAACGAGGCTTGTCCGGAAAGTAAGTACCGATTTGAAAACAAAACAAATTATTTGTTTCCACAACATTTGTCTGTACAAACATGACAGAGCATTCCATAACCAATTTTTCAACAAAGGTGCCTCTATTGTTCAGGCATTTGTCACAGCGGGGTAGCATTTTTGTAAGCCATCTTCAAAGAAAGTTTCCGCCAGTGAATGCAGCAACAGCTGAACACCGTGCTTTGTGGAAACACACCACAAGCATTTTTATTATGGACCGTCTGTTTTCACGAATTGCCTCATTCACTTGTTCAACCAAACCATCAGTGATACCAAAAGGTTACCCACTCCGTGCTTCGTCATGTATATTGAATCGTCCATCATTGAATTGCCTAATTCTCAGCATTCCATCTGTCATTTATTTTCATAGTAAATATGCACAGGTTAGCGAAATATCTGGCTTAAATTTCTAGTGTTCAAAAACCGTATTAAGTAACGCACTTCTCATTCGGCGGGATCAGAAATTGTCTTAACAATTTTGAACGATCACTAACAACCGTAACACGATCCAGTTGTAATGGCGTCAATGGACGACAGTGAACCAGAGAGACAGTGTTCATGCGTAGAACTGCGAAAACTAACAGTGCGGTGGCGATAGAACGAAATGGTAGGTACTTATTTTCCGGATTCGCCTCGAAGTAAGCAGGACGAAGAAGAAAATTAAACGATTATAGGTTGTATGTATTAGATTTAAGATATAAGTAGGACCCAATAGTTGGACCTCAGGGTTTGAGCCTGTCGGGCCCTAGGGCTTACAACAGCCCAGTGCTGTGATAAGTGAAGAAAGGTACACTAATGTGTGAAACTTATGAAAATGAACCTATTAGTATACAATTACGTATACGTTAATTCCTGAAATACCCATAATTTCTTTTATACATTTTCGCTTATAGACTGTTCCTTTTCGGGCTTCATATCTGCTGGTAATTTAAGAGACACTAGCAGCAGAAGGAACCTGTTGTAAAAACGCTGGAATCTTAGCGATGTTCACAGCTTTAATCAACTGAGCTACAAACTTAAGAACAGGTATTAACAAATTTTGCCAGTACAATTAGTTAGGAACTGATATCAAGACTGAAATACTAGTATTAGTTGAAAATGTATCGGGTCCAGAGGGGTTAAGCATACCCTTCTAGGCTACTTTAAACAAACATTATGTATCAGACGATTTAGAAAATGTCGCGGAATACATTTTTGCGGAAAAAATGAAAATGCGAATTTCTTTTTTAAGAAATATTCCTATAATGTAATATCAAATATGCTCTGAATCATAAATAGCATAGAAGTAAGCGGTTCTGCCCAGAAAGGTACACTTACACGGATAGCTGAAATGTTAATATTTAAGTCACGGGCTCGTGAGCAGGTGGTCTGCGGTTCAAATCCCGCCAGGGCCGTTCTCCCTAATTGAAGTTTTATCCTGGTTTTCGTCAGTCCCCACAAATTGCATATGCCAGGGAGGTAACCTGAACTTAAGAGCTAGAAATGTCCTTCCCAAACTCGCTCTCCCGGTTATTTAATTTCATTTTATGTTTGACCAGTGCTATCTGTTGTGCCATATTCAGTAAGAGAGGCTTTAAACACTGTTTAAAATTAAAGAACACAAACTGGTGATCACATTAGATAAAGTAATTATGACATTTTGAAAACAAACATCACTGTCGAAAAGCTTTCGAGAAAAGCCTTTATGTACGCTAAAAAGAATTTTGATGCAGTTTCTCCACAAGCAAACAAAACTCATAGAAAAGATGGCAAGCATGAGTATATCCTTTGGTATTATATTTAACTCGTAGGCCTGTCGAGTTAACGAACTGACAAATGCTTATCTGTTTAACTTGCATTTTCACAATAACAAAATCAACTAATTCATAAATATAAAAAATACGATGCGGTTCAATCTCAATTAATTTCTCCACCCTCTATAGTTTATTAGTGAAAGCTCATTTTTCTGTTTACGTCATTTAAATCGAGATGTACCTTTTCACGTTTCGTTATAGATACAAAGCGAATAACGTTAATCAAATGTTTAAAAACGGGACGCTATATTCTGATTTTAAAATTCTACACTCTTTCCATGCAATCGCAAGAAACAAATTAAGTATCAGCATGACTTTAAAAGTATAGCAACATAGTGAACAATTAGAACCATTAACAAGGGAATAGCACAGAAATAGCTAATGGCACAAAAGCGTTGTTTGAAATCAACGGTATGCTCTAAGCAGGTCTACATTTTCGTCTATCGCTTAACTTACAACAGTAATACAAGCTTATATAAAATTTCTTCCTAATGAAGAGAATTACACAGGCTATTCCTAGAAAATTCAAGAAGCATTTTTTCATATAAATAGCTTCAATGCAATATATTTTAATCAAATATTTTTTGTCATTTATAGAAAATAAAAAGTTACGAAAAATGTTCCATGAAAGAGTGGTTTGGAATGGGGGATTTTCTTGAAAATCTTTGTGTGTTTGGAAGATATTGAACCTAATTACAAAGTTTGGTATTTGTCGTATACACATTTCGTTTTTTAGTTATGCTATTGAGACACACATAACTTTTTCTAAATAGTTCTTTTTTAATTCAGGGGGCGTCGAAGCATCCATTTCTGGTGAAATACCATCAAATTTTATTCTGAATACAACGCTGTCTGCAACTACAACGTACGTAATAGAGAAACTAACTTAAAAAAAAACGACCATACCCTTGAAGGCCATTTCTCTCACCCTATTTATAAGTTCCTTTAACGTCAGATTCTTTAAATCTATTCTCTAATAGCTACAAGCTCTGTTACTTTCTCTACCACTTATGTACAGTAAGTCGAGGGAGTATTGTAGTCCACTGAAATATTCGCTATCTGGATTTCTCCGAAAGTATGTTTTCATATCACATGTATCCAAAGGATGATTTTAGAGTGCGCGCATATCTGAACGTAGGCTCGCTGAAGTGTCTCGCTTTGGTGCTTCGTGGCGCAGGTGATCGTGGGTTCGAGTCCCACCGTGGGCATGGCTGTTTATATGTTTGTAAAACGTGTATAAGTATGTGTGTGCCTTGGAACATCAAAGCAGTAATCAAACAGTAAATTTAGGAAAATGAAAAAAGGAGTATACAGCGCCGGAGTCCCGAACAATCTCCGGAACTGTATTAAAAAATAACAAAACAAAAAACGTACAGGTAGATAATGGCTAAATGGGGTCAAAACTTGATTTTTGTTATTAATTTTAAAATGTACTGAAATCCAAGCACACAATTATTTTAATACCTATTTATGCCATACCTGCTCTTAACCACTTTCTTTCTACGTTTAACTACCTGTCTGTATTTTTTTTCTTCACATATTTGGCTTTCAGGTTTAACCTAATTGGCCATCAGGGGAGATAGAAGCACTTACATAAAACAGAAACACACAACACTAAACATCCATGCCCATGAGGGGATTCGAACCCGCGGCCCTTTCGCGCCAGAGCATCAACACCAAACGCGTCAACAGCCACAGTTTACTGCCTGAAAATTAGGTGAAATTTAACCACTTAAGCGACCCTTTCTACCCTCATATGCCCGGATAAATTGATTCACATTTTTATCGCTATAATTAAAGACAGAACATTGGTATCAACTTTGTGTTTAATTTAACAGATTGAAGTTTCCGCAAATGAACATTTGTTTATTTTCTCCAGAAACACATCTTGCGAGGTGCCTTCTTTTGATTTTACTTGGCTCTGAAGTCAATCCCGTAACTTTGCAAAAAGTACAAATGAAGTAACTTTGTTGGTTTTCATTTTCTACTTCATCAGAACACGACGAGATGTTTCTAGCAGAAATCTTCTTGTCGTTTTCATTTCCTTAGAAGCAGTTTTATTTTGTGTTGGACAAAAGTTCCTTCTTTTTTCCGTAAATATGCTTCCTTTAACATCTTGGTCATATCGGTGGCATAAATATTCCTGTGTTTACATTCACACGCACCTTCAAACTTCCAGACTCTCGGAGGATAGGAAATAATTAGCCAAAGAAGCTTTCCTATCCCCCAGCCGGGAATCGAACCCTGGACCCCTTGCAGAGCAGACAGATGCTCTACCAACTGAACTACGGGATCAACCAAAGTTCTTTCTTGAATAAGTTCTGGAGATTTGAGAAGAACCACTTTTTGTTTTCTTGCTGAAGATTTGACATGTTGAGTTTTGTAGGAGAAGACAGGAAAAATTGTGCAAAGAAACGCATAAAAACAGGTAATTTTCCTGCTTGATGTTTCTTTTTTCTTTAGAGTTTGTAGAGTTTGTTTATAAGCACCTGCAGGGATATTATTAAATGCTTCGGCTTCAGTCAAGTTTATTGTGTTTATACCTGTGGAAAAATCGCTTTCCTATCAGAAAGCTTCATTCGGTGGGTAAATCTCTGTAAATCTGACAACCTTCAGCATTTATGGTGAAGCACAGACCATCGAAGGAATTTTACCTTTAAACATTTGTGCCACACTTCAGTATTATCTACCTCATTTCTTTCTGGGACATTGTAGCCTTCTTGGATATTAAGAAATTGAATAATAGTAATCTCCTCGCGATTAAAAAAAAACGAGCTTGTAAATCACAAGTGTTACTCGTCACACACTTCTCGTATATTTTTTGAAATAGTGTAGAATTCTCGTCTGATTGCATAGGCACTACAGGGGATAGACAGTGATATATTAAATGATTGGGATGGTAAATTTGGGAAGGAAACGTTCCCTATCCAAGTTTAGTATTTCCCCAGCATTTTCCAGTTAGGAAAACTGAGGAAAACCTGAAAAAAGTCAAGTAGGATGGTCCTATCGGGATATGAATCGTAGAGCTCCTGTTCCCGATTCCGTGTGTTAACAGTTTCTACCATCCGTGTTTTTATACTCAACATTAATTAGTGAAAACCGCTAAGGCTTTGGCGTTGTGAAACCGTTAAGAGCTATTTACATATGATTTTACATTATTTGTCAAAGTATATGTAGGTCTGATGTTGCAACGTACACTATGTTTAATAGCTCTTAAAATTCTCATGTTAACTTTAAACTTAAATATAAACATTTTAATAACTATTAATTTTCATTCAGCAAAACAGTTTAACTTCATGAAAGGATTAAATCCCCAACATTTCTGTTAGAAATGTATATAGAATATTAGGTAGTTAGGCGCCTGAACCATAACATCCACATCTTTCGAAGTATTGCTCATTTATTCTTGTCCTAAAGCATGTGGAAAATATGACAATAAAAGTTGTTAATATCTTAAATAAGTATCATTATTTCAGAGTAACAACACCCTGATAAACGTGAAATTTCAGAGGAAATACGATTATCATTTAATTCAATTTATATTCGGAATTCATGGTAAATTCAGAAATAAGAATGACCAAAACTGTGTAATTTATTTCAGTTGAGGGGGTTCAAGTCATAGTATATTCAAATATCCCTAACTCTCAATGCAATCTGAATTGCTGGCCTTATTTCTGAAATTCTAGGTTTTATCACAACATACTTGAGAAATGCGATATCTTCAACACAATCTTATATTTATCTCCTTCTTAAATTCTTGATTAAAAGTAATGAAGTCACCTGGCACAATCGACCAAGTGGAAGACTTTATACAAGTGATGTCCCACTAACCTACACATCCCGGGTGAGAAACGACACACGTTTAACACGTCAGCAGAATCCTTCGAATGAAACTGCTTCCGCGCGGCGTTAGCACCGCCCTTATATGGTTGGTATATGACATCTCATTTAGTTAACCCATCAAGTGCCTGACTTTAGAGACGTCTTCATCAGCTTGAAACTTAATTTAAAAGACATTACAACAAAGAGTAGATCCACTGGTCGGCTTTCATACTTATCGCCAAATACCCAGGTCCATCTACGTATAGTTTATAAACTCACTTTTGGAAGACAACTAGCTCTGACGTAGGCAAAGACCATGTGAATTATCTCTCTATCTATCCTCTGCATCAATTTGGACATTTATACTATGCACCTTATAGCGCAGCCACGGATCCTGTCTCTGTGTAATTCACTTTCACTGCAGTGAAATTTATATTTTTCCGCTGCGCATTAGTGGTGAATGACCCCTCAAGGCTACCTTTATTAAGCATGTTACAATCTATTGCGTAACTAGTCACCTAGATTAGTTTTTGCGCCTTGTGGACCTCTAACGTGAAAGTTTATTTAACACATCTGTGTTGAGCATTCTTATTATTGTTGCTCTTTTATCGTATTAGTCCACTGAAATGCCTACCGAATTGTTTTGTACGCCAAATACGTTTTGTAGTGGGCTAACCTCCCCCCCTAGTAAGGACTGACACCTCCCTAGGACTTACAAGCGAATGCCTAATAGTCGGGGAGTCAACGGCACGAAGCCAAAGAATGGAGAACCTGGAACGAGTGGTCGGCTCGTAGCCAGGCATGAGCGTGAGCAAGTGGATGATATGAAATGCAAGCGAAATGGATGATAAGAAAGGTGATGATGGAGCAATTGGTGGAATAAGTGGTGGGGGAAATCTGAGAAAACCGGCAGAGACCACAAATCCCATATGAGGGGGCTTGGGATCGAACCCGGGCCGCCTAGATGGGAGGCCAGAGGTCTACCCTCTCAGCCACGCCGCCGCCTACGATAAATACGTACAAACCGAATCTGTAGACAGGTTCAGAGAATTCCAGGAAAAAGTTTCTGGTATTCCAATTACAGGTAGAAAAACTATTAAAATTCTGGTTAATAAGTAGGACAACGGGATCGCTAAACCTAAGAATCAAAAAAGAAATGTTCTAACGGAGGAGAAATGTTGGGGCATCATTTGATCACTCAAAATAAGTCATTAAGAATTTTGCACAAGTTAGTATTAAAAAAAAAAACTCTTTTCACACAGCTGCTGAACTTTTAAACACAGAGTTATTGTAGTTCATGAATTACAACATCAAGATAATGAAAAACGAGTCAAGTTTTATAACCGGATTTCAAAGAATATTGTTGATCATATTTAATATTTTTTTCAGACGAAGCATGTTGCCTAATAGAACAATATGTATTGGAACAGACATAGTCATTTAATGCAAAGTTCCGTTGCAGGATGTCAAAATCAGTGTATGGTGTGCTGTAGCAGCAAAACAGACAACAGAACCCATATTTTTCAGTGATACGGTAAATTCCGATAGGTACCGCTGAAATGTCTTTGCTTATTTTTAAAATATTTTTCCCTAATGTCAGATTATGAACAAACGTATATTTCCAACAAGATTCTGCCCCTGTTCACTGCAGTTTCTGATGAGGGTGTAATTCTAAAGGATTATTTACGCGTTCCCCGGCTCTTACTGTGTGGGACATCTGTTTATGGGGAATCCTAAAAATTAAATTTATAAGATTAATCCCCACACCATAGACGAACTTACAGGATACTATAAGAATAGAAATTATGAAAATTGCGTAATAAGAACTTATCATGTGATTTAAAACGGAAACCCCTCCCAGTGCAATAGATAGTGCGCGGAGCATGCACTGCGCGATTAGTGACCCCGCAATATTGTGAATGCACTGTACTTTACTGAGGGTGAAATAGTCCTCACCAAATTGTGTTAATATATTTACACTTCTGAGGCAATGGGGATTCTCATGGAAGTTTCATAATAAAGGGAAAAGAAAGAAAATGAGTCCAAAACAAAATGATAGAATGACTCTCAATGCTCCTAGTGACCTCTGCGTTACTCATCTCAATTTGCATTGCCAGTATAAAGATTATTCTTCGAGGCTTGACCTATCTCTGACAATAATCGTCCACATCATTTGACTCCTATTTGAGGATCTCAGAAGCGAACGAAAGTCACAGTGTCCAATTAAGCTTTCTGATCAATCTAGTCCACTGCTAAAGACATTTTTCCGTTATTCCGAAGGCTGAGTTCCCATAATATTATTTTATCATTTAAGCTTTCTGATCAATTTAGTCTACTGTTATAGGTATTTTTTCCGTAATTCCGAGGGAATTAATATTCATTTTATCCCAAGCAAAGAAAGCTTAATTCAGGTTGGGGCGCTTGACATTATATCATATCACCTTGTGACTAAAGCCAAGTCACATGCCTCCCATAGACAGGACTCTGCCGTAAGCTTGTTTAGAAAGATTCAAGCTGGACTTGTCAGATCTCTCGCATATCCCGAGTTTTCCTTTATATTACCTCAACTCCAAGTCCACGGCTCGGCGATTTGGTTATTGTGCCTATTTTAGTTTTCATCTTTATAACTTTGCAACTAGAATTTTGCCTGTAATTCCACTAAAGGAGAGACAGAAATGCGCGGTTGCTGAGAATGGAAACTAATCTTACAATGCAGAGCAACGATGTTTCCAATTGTGTGACCATTCCTCGGTCCGACCTTAAACGAATCTGTCCCTGGTCCATTTGACCGGAATGATAAATAATTTGAAAGGGAACAGCTATTCTGGTCTTAGTTAAGCAATTGTTTGTGTTTCCAAAATTAATTATGTTTCATGTATCGGAATAAGAAGTTTCCCTCTTGTCTCCCCCGTCGTGGGAGCTGTCTCGATTGGCATGGGAACCCAGATGGCTCGGGGCTTAGACAGAGGTAGCCAGGCATCAGGATTGGCATCATGTTGGAATCGTCAGACGTTCCGTTCTTAATAGCGCACATCATCGTCCGGATGTGATTGTTCTATGGAGCTCACCTTCATCGCTTACTCCAAAGGGCACGTTGGGTATCAAGTACGAATGCGAGAAACGTTTGCCAATTTGCATCAGAGGACGTGGACGAAATCCACCATGTAAACTAGCACTATTCAATTCACTACGAGGGCCATGTACTAGCTGTCGTTTCCTTCTTATAAATAGGTGTTCTCTTTCCAGATGCTTCTTGTTTCAAATAAGTCGCATCAGAGGAGTCTCAGGCTTTCTGCAGTCTCTAAAATCCTAAGCAGTTGTCACTCATCCTCGATATTCCCTTCCTAGCAGCTGGCCGGAGGGTAAAATGAGCCCAACATTGAGGCGGTTTACTTGTCACAAAACTAAAAGTTTGTAGTTATTACATAGAAGCGTAATGTGAGCGTAGACTATGCAAGCTCAACTCTTTGAAATGAGTTACTTTATGTATGACACCACCTTGGAGACGCTTGCCTTATGGCGTATGTGGTATTGTTTTGGCAGCCTTTGAGACAGTCAAAGGAGGACATAAGAATGTCATCTGGCTGCACGGTGGCTAAAACAAAGTCCCGAGAAATGTAACCGACCTGGCCAGAGGCAACCGGTTTGCTAGCTTTGCCATTTGCTGTCTTAAAAGTCTCTGACCGGAGAGTGGATGGTATATTTGCACCTAAACCACGGATGAAGCATAATGACATAAGCAAATTCAGTATACAGGACCACTAAGTATTTCATGTGCGTTTATTAGTACTGAAGATACATAACAAAAAATAAAGAAATTTGTAGACGCTTTCGCGTCTTCAAATTATTACAATACGCGTATACAATAGTTTGGGCTATTTTATCTATCGTCTGAGATCTGAACAGTCAGTTCAGCGTAAATGGCTACTGTTCCGTTTTCTACACTGGGAGTATCCTTGCCATTTCTTTGGCTCATTAATGTCATGCTCGTTAATGGTTTTAGCTTCAAACGTTAATGCATATGATCATAGCATCATTAAAAACAAAATGCAAAGCACGTTTACGCCGGGCTTTTGCGTAGGCGGTGCGTCATCATCATTAAAGTATCTTAACCTTGCAGTAAAGCCTGAAGGCATCCTTTGGGCGAGAATATTTCATTTGTATGAAAATTGCTCAAGGATTAAAAAAGAAGGATCGCTATTCATTCCTCAAAGCACAGCGTTTCGAAATATGCGCAGAGCACAAATTGTACATGTGTACGGATATTTAAATATTTTTTTTGGAAAACTTAAGTCAACTTACAAATTACTTTCGGTAAAGATTAAATATCAAAGGTTCTCTCCTAAAGTTATTTTTTTGAACTCCTCTGGTAGCTGAATACTTTAAGGAAACCTAAGACGGAATTTACAAATTTCTGTAATTTTGAATAGCTGTTAAGGGTCTCCATCTGTGAAAATTGGTCAAAATGCGCAAAAAATGAAAAAAATGCCTAATTAAATAATATAATCCTTATATTTCAGTTTCCTATCATTTTTATTGCCATGCCACCTTTTACACAAGGTCAAGTGACGGTTTAAGTGGATGAGGTGCTTTAAATCACATATTTTGGTGATTTTCTTCGTATCTTTCGGTTTGCTGCATTTGAATGTCGCGGAATTTTTGGCTGCACTGGAACACACTCTAGAGACCGTATATACGTTGCGATAAGCTATTTTAAAAGGACTTGTTATAGACTTTGAAATTTTATCTAAATGTTGTGTGCTTTTTGAACAAACTCTTAAAACTTTTGATAATGAGAGCAATGAATACTACACCTGATATAAAACACATAAATCATAAAATGAATGTGAAATTAAGTTCATTGGGTCATCTTCAGCTATGGAGCTGACAACTGCAGCAGCTACGTATATGACAGAGATAAATTAAAATCTGCATCATGAGGTACTCTACCATAGTATCCGATGGCGATGCAATACCTCATCAATATTTACAAGAACTGACAGCATATAGTGATGTACAAATTTTCAAAGATGAGTGCATTAATCGTGTGGCTAAAATACTGGGAACAAGGCTTCAAAATTTGATTAAGGGTTGCAGTTCCAAGGCCACACTAGGGGCAAAAAAGTTTACAAGAGTAAACAGTAGTCGAATTAACAAATTTCTACAGAAAAGTCAAAGTACAATAGTCCGGATATACATCTAATGAAATATGCAATATTTGCAATACATCTTGGTGTTTTTATGTTAGAGCAAGTGTTAAAGGGGACGCGGTACTTACACATAATGACACTACAGTGAAAACCCCGCTCTCACCTCTAGTCATTAGCAAAATCTTGCCACTATATCAAAGACTATCTAATGATGAACTTCTAAAAAGGTGCACTTACGCAAAATATAAAATGCAAATGAGTCGCTTCATCATGTAAATTTGTCCAAATGTGCCAAATTTTTTTTTTGTTCTAAAAAGGAAATTAGAAATTTGTCTAACATTAGCTGTATCAAAATTTAACGTGGGTTGTAGAGCTAGTCAGGAATTAAAAAGAAAAAAAGAAAAAAAAACACTTAATAGAAGCAAAAATTAGTCCAGCTGCAAATAAAATTAGTGCGGAAAGGGATAAACGCCGCACGTGCGAAAGTCAGCAGGTATGCAAACCAGCATTCAAGATAAGCCGCAGGAGGCTACGCTTATCTAAATTAACTTCAGAGGAGGAGAAAAAGAAAAAACAAGGACCAGGTGCTTTCTAGAGTGTATAAACAATGTTACATTGAATTTTAAACTGTAAAACTTCTTTTCTCGTGCTTTTATTTTTAAGCGTTTTCAAAACTTTAAATTGTTCCACACAATGCGTTTTTCAAAATAGAAGCTTAAAAATTGCCATACTGGTATAAAAATAGTACCAAAGAAAACTGATGTGATGATGTTTTTTCTCATATCACCAGTGTTGATGTAATTAAATAACAAACCTCATATTTCACAAGCAAAAATGAAAAATTAATAAAATTACAATTAAATAACTTTTTCTTCTAAACTAATGGTCGGATTGAATCTATCTCATCAGTTTATTAATATTGAAGTTACGAGTATAACTGCAAAGTATTATATTTCTCAAACTGATATTGCATCGTCCGGAATTGTTTAATTAAATGGCATTAAAACACCATAAATATGATAACACAGCCACTATTTTGCACAAAAGTCCGAAAATTAATGTGTGAGCTATTTTTAATACTATAATTGACGTGTTAAAGTTTCAAATCAATCCAAATAAAATTGTAGATTTTAGGTTTTTCGGAGTTGGGTATCCTAACTTTAAATGTCGCTCTCCATGGTATAGTGGTTACCATACTAACCTATAGTACCCAAGGTCGCGGGTTCAATTCCGACGGTGGGTGATGGATTTTGTTTTTCGGGCGTAAACATTCTTAGCGTGGGCTCATTCGGAAGTGAATTAAAGCCGTTGGTCCCGTGTAGTTTTTATTTGTACGTAAACACTCTATCTATGTCCAAAATTCACTATTTTCATGTCCGCAAATCGCGCTTTCCCTCTAATATTCCTTCTATGGGTGAGGATCTAATTCCTCGTCTCTATGTGCGCAGAGTGGCTAAATTGCGAATTAGAAATTCCACCCGATCTAAGAAAACAGCGTTAGGTGTCCCGAAACACGCCGATATAGAACTTTGTTTTAAATGTTGGACATGTGTATGTTTGTGATTAAGGTTAACTGGTATGCAAAATTTCAATTTGATGTAATAATTACTCTGCAGGATACTATTTATTTTATATACTCTGAATACTAAAAAATTATATCACATGTGCATACCCCTTGAAACGTATCATCAGAATACCTACTTTGTGCGACTAAAGCCCGTTTTGATCCAAACTAATAGTATTACATAAAAATAATAACTAGAATTATGATACACTCATGAAGATCACATAATAGTTTTCATTACAACTTAAGCACAATAATTTCTATCTTGAAAAAAGAAAGCCAATGGAAACTCAAAAGAGCATATTATGGTGCTTTAAATGCCCTTACTGACCGTTTTAACATTCTAAACATAGCTTTGAATATGCCAGAATAAATAAAAATACCATAATGACACAGCATGTGTATCGAACTTAGCTCTATTTATATGTAAAAAAGATGTAGAAATCGATAATTTTGTCATTTTTGGCCAAAATCTCATCCCTTAATACTAATGGCAACGCTAACCGTACCTATAAATCTACGGGAAAACTATATTAATAAAATTCATTTTAAAACAACACTCGAGGCTTATGTTACTTACGAAGGGCTTGCGAATGTTAACTCGACTTTCCAAGTCGTTTTACTGTTTAACTTAGTTACAAGATATTGTTTATATAATAGTCATTGTGCCAATTTGTTCAACGTTTCTAACTCATTAGAAATAACAAAGGATGCACCCGTTACCGAGCATCCACATAAGTAACTGGGCTAATACAAAATAGATATAAACATTTTAAACACGAACAATTAACTCAGCAGTGTTGAGATAAATGTTATTGCTTTATTTGCAAGCAGCCACCCCAATTTCTGCCAAAATATCGCTTCTTGGAAAACTGAGATAGATATATTATTTCAGGTCATTTGCCATGTTCCTTATAATAATTTAATCTAAATATGACATAGCCAGCAATTTAAAGCCCTTAAACTTTATATGGTTAAGAATTTAAGTCCTGAATACGCCTCAGATTTGACCCCACTATGACGACACACTCCCTTTGTTCTCACCTGACGCAGAGAGGTATAGGGTAACGTTAGGCCTAAACTAGGCTCATATTATTTATGTTCATATTTAAATATGCATGGCATTTCATGGAAGATTATCGGGGAATATCTCACTCCTCTGATGGAGTGAAGGTTAGGAAACCTTGAAAATGCCCCAAATGCATGCTTTTTATCATCCAGTCACGTGCTTTATCGCCTTACATGAGCGTGGTGCGTGGCTCATCTGCATGAATGTGATATGAATGTAGTTCCCTAATAGAGAACAAATTCTGGCAACATATCATTAACAGAGAAGACATAAATATTAACAAAAAATCTAATAAAGCGTGAAAACAAATATATGAAAACACTCTCACCTTTAGAGAGCTTATTTCATTTGAGCTTGCTTAGCTGTATTTTTGAAACTTGAATATTTTCAACTTTTGGCAGGCAGTTATGAGTCGAATTACTTCTAGTTCATTCCAGTGAAGTAATTCACCCATTGCCATTCTCCCTTTCGAAATGTTTAAAAGCAGAAATTTAAAATCCTTGCCATTTACGAGCGCCACTGTTATAATAAACACAACAAATATAGAGTCTACACAGAAGTGCGTCTCCCATGTTAATTGGTGACACAAAAATCGATTAGGTATAGTATCCAAGTAGCAGCGTCTTCGAAATCGTAGTAATATCAGGCCAGCATGCAGACCACGTGACTAGAATCGCAGCGGATTGCTTGAGTGCAAAGTTTCAAATACGTTAAATGGTTGAATGCCTTTATAATATTGTAAAATTCATTAAAAAGTGGACCATGAAAATCTAAATGGTACAGAGAAAACCTCATACGCCTCATTTCTAATCTACTGTAAATTACAAAGAGGGAAAGTGACGAGTCCAAATTATGAAATGTCATTCTAGTACAGGAGTCACCAAATGGTTGCTCATTGAACAAAGCAGAGGAAGAAACCTAGTTCGGTGTTCTGCAAATGGTCTAAAGTGTACTGCGTGACCAACTGCGCGGAAAGCAGGAACAGATAATTCCTTCAGTGCAGTGGCAGTATGCAACATTTTGCTTAGGAAATGCATAATCCAACTTTCATAGGTTGACTAGATTGTTATAGCGATGGAGTCGAATTCGCCCTTAACACTGAAACCTTAGGGTTTGTTATATTATCTCCTATCACAATTATTATACTTAATTCCTGTCCCTTTACTTAGGGACGGATTTTGTTCTTTAGCAAGATCTTCATTTGGGTTTATCAAACGTTTCAATAGGCTAATGTTCTTTTTGTATGTTCATGATTAGTAAAGCAATTGCCCTATTACAATATCTCTTACATTGGTATTTATATTTTTGATATGCATAGGTTTGATCGTAATTGGTCAGAGGTGTGCCAGGGGGTTTTGGGGCTTGGAACTCCCTTGCCAAAGAAAATTTAAAAAGTAGTAGTAAAATCTGATTTTAATCCCAATTACCACACTTTGATCTATGAATATAAAATAGATTTTCAAAATACTTTAATTTATATTTATTTTGGTTTTATAGAAATTGTTTAAAAAGTAGATTCCTATTTTTTCAAATAATTATAAATTATTTCAACTAACAAAATTACTTATAGTATTAACATAGTAAAACAACAAGGTCATTAACTTTGTCAATATCATTGCGTCCGTCCGTCCATCCCCACCAAATAGCTTTTGTGCGTTTTGCCAATAGCGTACCCTTACCTCATAGAAAGTATTTAATGCATTAGGAAAGGAATTCGATAGCCCTCAAACGGACCGCTCCCCTCTGCCACTGGGAAATAACCATTAGCAAACAAAAGACGAACCTGTACCAGGAGCGAGAGACAACAATTGTTTCCTGGAGACACTGCACACAAGTCGAGAATCGCGCCGCAACTAAGGTACCAATAAGTGGAAGGCTTGGCAGCATCGAGGGTTCGTTTCCAACCGCAAACCACCTAAAAACAAAATTTAAAGTCCGTCTTTGGAAGAAGAGTGGGGCAGGGTCATCGTATTCTGAAAAATAATGTACATGTATTTCTCAGAACAATACCCTCTGCCAAAGACGGTATCACTTTTAAGTTTAGGTTTAGGTGGTTTGCGGTTGGAAACCAACCCTCGCAAGTTACCAAACCTTCCACTTACTGGTCCCTTAACTGAGGCGCAAATCTCGACTTGCAAACAGAGTCTTCGAGGCTCCAGGAACCAGAGATTTTACTACGTTGCCTCTCACCTCTAGTACAATGGAAATGGAGTTGTATTTATGAACGCTCTTTAACTGGTGTAGTTCTCAGCGTCCCATTCTACACTGGGCGTGAAAGACCGCTTAATAATGTTCAGAGTCTTTGTATCAGACTTGAGGTTTTTTTAAGTGCCGTAAATCTGCGACACGGGAGTAAAGGCTTTAGTTCCCTTCCGAAGGAAGCCATGCTAAGGAATTTTACGCCCAAAAAAGCCATAGTCTTACTCTGGATTTGAACCCACGACGTATATAAATATATCATGGTAACCATTACGCACCCCTAGTACAGGCTCGTCTTTTGTTTGCTAATGGTTATTGCCCAGTGGCTGTGAGAAGCGGTCACGCTTGAAGGCCATCATCATGGTTTGGAGAAAACTATACGTTATTTCTTGGTGAGGTATATTAATAATCATTCTGTAAACATTTCCCGTGTAAAATTGTCTTTAAGGCAGCTCGGCTTCGCTGGAATTTAGGTTAAAATTGGTATGCTGCCTGCTTAAGTCAATGGTCAAAGTAGTGGTGAAAGGTTTAATGATTCTGTATTCGAATCGAGGAAGTAGCTGGCATTCTTAAACTAAATGTACAATTGATGAAAGCGAATTCTTGACCTTATTATGAGTAAATGTTACATTTTCGAGTTCTTTCTTCTCCACGAATAAAATAATTAATGAAATGTGTTGAAGCTTATCGCTTTTGAAGTTGAAGAAATGTTAAAAAATATAATAAATAATAATAATAATAATAATAATAATAATCTGAACAATTTAGTAAATATGTTAATAAACTTTATCGGTCAATAACCTCAATTAAAATGTTTTTAAAGAATTTAGCTCCGTGACTTTTATTACAATCCCTTTTCAATTGTTAATTGATACGAAGTCTTGATGTACGCTATGTATTAAATATTACTTTTATTAAATAACTATGAACCTAAAAGGTTTAAAGTGTAAACATGTAATACCAGGAAACACAACTGAATTACAACTGTTAGAGAGCCAATGCTTCTCGAATGTTTAAAACAATGGACCGTCATATCTGTGATTTCATTGTGTTAAATAACATTGATGTGAATTTGCAATAGGGAAAATGTTCCAATCTACAATCAATGTTCACAACACATGCGTTTGTCACATAGACGTGAGTGAAAATTACCAGGTCTAGTTAGTCCGATTATTGTAATACTGTAACATGAAAGGAATTGGTACTTTACCTTCTGGAGAGAACAAAATGGCAAAAAGAGAAGCATTTTAAAATTTGGAACTGAAAAATATTTGAAATAGATACACTTGGTTATCACATTTTCTAAATGGTTATATATGAAAGTAAGAAGAACGATTCAAAATATGGAAAAACAATATTAAGGTTGGTGTTGTAAAACTTAAGCAAAGAAATTATTTCTCATAGAATTAGAACATTTTTGGATTTGAACGTTGTATCTATTTACAACTGGAATAAAACATAGTAATAAAACTAAAGTACTAAATTCTTAAAGGTGTATTAAGACTGACAGCTAAAAAGAATAGTGATAACATGAAAGAAGAAGTAATAAGCCCATATTAGTCAATAGAACAAAGGGAATATATCATGAATCATTAAGAATAAATTCAAGATACATATGTAGTCGAAGCTTTGGAAATATAAAACAATAAAAGAACCAGAAGAAAGAAGTAATTTTAAAGACACGGATGAAGTATAACGAAATTGATAAATACGGAATAATTAAAATAAAAACTTCACATATTAAATAATAAAATTTTGTTGTTAAACAAGAACAATAATGCCCACCTTGGTACTGTATCACCTTCAAGAAGCCACAAGTTCGAATCTCGCTTAGGGTAATTTACCCAGATAAGTTTCCTTTTTCAGGGTTTTCCCTTAGTCTGAAAAGACGAATGTCTGGTACTGTAAGCTCCATGGACCCCCTCAATTATTTGAGCAGCACTTGACCAATTTCATTCAGCGTCCGATAAGACTAATTAGGTTAAAAGACGTTAAAACACAAAAAGTAAATAAATAATAATAATAATAATAATAATAATAACAATAATGTATTTCCGGTGAAGCACCCCTATCGGATATTTTGGTGAAATAAAATACCTTCTCCAACTACTACATACATTGTACATATGTGTTAGAGAGAGATTGTCGTTTGTATCACTTTACTGTCTAAACTGTATACCTAAGTCGATATTGTTTATCCAAGAATAGGTAACCGTCACTGCACTTAATGCCCGCCGGTTTCTTTATCTACCGATTAATTTGAAACTATGTGGTATTAGCGACTTTACGGCATGCATGTCAAGTGGTTTGGGTATTCCGATACCTGCTCTAACAGGTATATCCCTTGGTATATCAGAAAATTGGAAATGATGACCATAGTACTGACCTGTGTAACTGACGTATGGAAGAAAGCCTCATTCTCTAAGTTGGTTAATTCCAAAGATTGTCAATCTGCTTAATTTAATAAACTTGATATATGTGTTAAATGATTTTTAAAAAAAAATCTTCAGGAAACAAAGCACAAAGCTAAGTTATTTTTGCGGTAATGTGAGCAAAGTAAGCAAAACTACTGGTGCCATAGGTGCTGAAGTAAATGGTAAATTATAAAACGGTACGCATGACAACAGATTGTGTTGTCTGCACGCTTCCAAAGCTAGAATCACATGTTTGTTGTAGAAATGAAAGATATTGCGAACGACCAAGACAGGCTGGTAGCCATAACTTTCGTTCCGGTGAGATTCATCATGTGATTTGTTTGTTTCACAACATCCAAAACTTGGTACCAAAAACAGGCTTCACAATATAGAATGACAATTCAAGTTTCAGGGATTCACTTTCGACTTTTCCCTATCTGCTGCGACAAACTCAAATCTATCCACTAGATCTACCAGGGTCCCTCCCTTGAATTGTTTTGATTTTGTCCTTATGTAAATGTAACCTCTAACCAAATGTTATCTTGAATATAATATTATTTTTATACTTTAATCTATGGTGGAGCAACGAATCTACAAATAATATTAACAAGTAACAAAAATCTTAAACTAAAATATGTATTGTTATACTATTTTATCTTAATAACAAATACATGATTATTTGCACCTCAGAGTTATTGACAGCACAAGAATAAACGGTATTATACAGTTTTTATATTCGTATTTTCACCATTACATACTGCCAAACAAGTTAATAATAATTTAGCAGAACATATTAAATGTGAATACCCTCAAGTACTTTAAATATAAACTTAAGTACACTGATGTGCAACACATAAGGACCAGATGGATAAATCAACATATGACCTACTAGGTGGAAATGAATGACATTTTGGGAGCATGTTGGCAGAGTTTTCTCACATGTACACAGAAATCAGGACGTCACATGGCGCAAAAGTTGCAAGACTATAGCACTAAATGTGTCTGGCCCTACAACACGTAGTAGGTGAAGAAACAGGACAATCGTCGAGCTGTTACGGTGTACTTAGTGTTCTTCTTTACAATGTGGCCCATAGACAATTTTGGATAACTTGACACGGGAAAAATCATCGGGAAACTGGAAAAAGGACGAAGTATGCCGAGTGTTGCCAAGGAGTTTAGTATTGTCTCAGCATTGCTTCACTTGCATGGGAATCCTTCCTAATCATATGCATTGTTGTACCAAGTAAAGGAGGAAGTCGACCACAGTCAACTACAGCAGCAGATCACCGCTACATTATGCAACAGACACGAAAGTGTCCACGTCAAACAGTGGGTTCAATTGCAACCACATCTAGCAGGACTGCTTGGCACGCAATGTCACGTTAAACAGTGGCACAACGACTGCTTAGACGTGGTCTCTTTGCCCGACGGCCAGTATAGTCTATTAGTAATTTTTTTCGGTCAGTAAGTAGAAAAGAGGGGGAAAGACCGGTTCCTGCATCAAGCGGCACCCTTCCCCCTCCAAGCCGTAGCCGAAAAGAATATGAATGGACTGTACGTTATGTTTCATTGATACCTGCATATCGGCGGCACCGTTTGCGATGGTCTCAAGAGCATCAGAATCGGACAAATGACGAATGGGGTCGCGTGCATTTCTTGGATGAGATTAGATTCACTCTGTAGTGGTTTTCCTCGTACTCTCATCTGTCGAGAAGTGGGAATAAGTAATGCACTCAGGAATGTCCTTTAACATGATCTTTTTGGTGATCCGAATGTTGTAGTGTGGAAAGGCATAATTTGCATGGGCGTACAAATCTCCAAATGTTACATCGGTACGCTCTTTGTTCAACGTTATTTTGATGCTACATTCCTTCCCCCATGTGCGTTTTTTCAGGTGTGCAGTCGGCTCCGACTTCATTTTTATGGATGGCAATGCGCGACCGCATCGGACAACGCAGGTGGAGAATTTCTTTGAACGAGAGTATATTCGGAGAATGGACTAGCCTCCCCATTTCCCCGACTTAAATCCCACTGAACACGTGTGGAAGGAATGCTTTGGGGAGACGTATTGCAGCACGTCCACATGCACTAACGACCATCTAACTGTTAACAGCGCTTGTGGAGGAATGGAGCACCCTAATATAAGAAATCCTTACCAACCTTGTGGTCAACATGGGAGCATGATGCAGAGCATGCATTGGTCATACAGTTTTAAATGCCATGCCTCTATTTCTGTAAATCCAGAAGACCACCATATGGCGTAGTGACTTAAGTATAGCTTATTTTTTATGAACAAATGTGTCATTTCTGTTCGTCTCATTGCATTTGATTTAGTTGCCTAATGAGCAGTTCAATGTATGATTCAAGTTTCGCTGAGCTATGTATGTTATATGGCAGTAGCAAGCATGCGAATGTTACCTTCGTCCTTAGGTTCTGCAGTTCTCCAGTGTGTTAGTTGTATGAGAAAACTTTTTATACATTTGTGGAACTTTTGCAAACACAATGATCGTATATCTATAGATCTTATTTGACAATGTCTTCCTATGCAAATATAGCTAAGTATTCAGTAAATGATATGGTGAAAGTTTCCAGTTATAATATTTCTGTTGCCCGCTTCGGTAGTGTGAAGGTAGCCTGTCTGCCTCACGTTCAGTAGATGGCATGTTCGAAACGCTTATCTCGGTTAGGGCGAGGTTAAGGTTTTTTCGGGGTTTCCCCATATCATGAGAAGATGAATATCGAGTAGCTTTAAACTTCAAGGGCCCAAGATAATTTGAGAGTATCATTTCACCGATTTAATTCATTCATCGCCCGATATGTCTAATCAGGTTAAAGTACATTATGCTAGAATAAATAAATAAACAATTAAATAAAACCCTGTTATGATATATGTCACAGGGTGAAGATGCTACGAGAAACTGAACTACAAAAATCTGATGTGTTTCATTCACATAACTTTCTCTAGCTATTCCATATGCAAACTATTGTTACAAAAGATTATCTTCTTATCTACATCATGCTAATCGAGATAAACATTAGAAGAATTTGTCTTAGTACTTGTTTCTTATAAGTAAAAGGGAAATTAGGAAATACACTAGGCTAAAGCGATAGTCAAATATTTTAAAAGCTGGTCGCTATGTGAAACAACTGATGTTCGGTTTGCTTTGCATGGTGACTCCCCGTTTGAGGAAAGATAATTTAAAATTGAAACCTATAACAAAGAATATCTCGAAAACGATCAACTCTACAAGAAATATGTATATGACATAAATTATGTATTTTAATGACATCTGCATTCATTGCAGTAAGTTTTTGTCTGTGTCTTATGGTTCAACAGTTGTACAGAATTCTGAAAAATTCATTCAGAATAAAGAGATCTACAGAGGCTATTCCCAGAAAATTCAAAATCTGCATTTTATTTGTTTTATTGGCATCTTTAACATGCGGCATGTTAATAAAATTCGTTACAGCCACTTTTGAGAAAAACAAAAATTTCAAAACATTTTGCATGTAAAGGTTAGTTTCTTGTGGAGGGATTTTCTTGAAAATCTTCGCGTTGCATTCCTAAAATACACTAAATATAAATAAGTTTGGTATTTAACGGCGTTTTCGTGTTTCGTTAGTTGTCCACAAACACACACACACACACACACACACACACTTGGGCGTTTTTCTAAAAATGCTTTTTCTGGACTCGGGGGACATCAAAACATATATTTGATATAGAATTTTCGGGTGGAATACAATACCTTCTCTGGCTAACAACAGGTCTTATATATTGGTATGCTTCGGTATGCTGTATCTTATAATGATAATTGTGAAGCAACTTCTGCAGTAGATAAGTATATCATGCTGAGGAAACACGCTTCATTGTGATGCATTGTGCTTAGGAGGATTGCTCATTTCTTTTCTCTGATGTAATGCTAAATAATAATATTTGTTCTGAAACACAGACAAGACTTGAAATTACTGGCCGGATCCGTTTTGGTTACCTTACTTCGGAAATGTTCCTTATATTCTCTGCATAGGAGTATAACTCAACATAGACATTGGGAATTAGGGACACTTTACTACATAATGAACTTACTTTTTTTACGTTATTACGTGCTTGCAGTAAGTACACCGAGAGAGTTGACTCCGCGTTAAGCGTGAGGCTCATTCGGTTCGAAAACCATCGAGTGCCCTCGCAACCCTTGGGTTTTTCTAAATTTTCCTGGTCGATACGCAAATGCTTGGGTAGTTATTTACTACGATTTTATTTCATTCCGTTTCCTTCTCATGTTTAAAGTAGTCTTCTAGGTTTCGTGGTGTAAGGGGGTGCCGAGCAGATTGCGCGGGCAATGGAGGGCTATCTGGTCGGACAAGTCGTTCACCAACCTCTCTGGCTAACTCCAGTTCTGGAATGGGTATTTTAGCCAAGCGCTGTTGAGTATTTCTGTACGTATGTGTGGCCTACAACCTCTTATATTTCCTTCATTGATTCCTGAGAGCAATGTATAGCCCTAGGGGAAGTGCCCGAAGTGCCCCTTCCACTGCACACTCTATATGGTAAGTACAATAAATATTGTATTCCTCCTGAACAAACAAAAAAACCACCCCCACACACATTTTTAGAAAAAGGTCCATGCAAGCCAAGTCTGTGTGACAGCAGCACAATACAGAAAAAAAGAAGTTCGATAAATGCCAAAACTTGGTGTTTAAATTAATTTCGTAGATGTGACACGAATATTTTCAACAAAATCACCTCACCCCAAATTACCCTTTCTATGGTGCATTTTAGAAATTTATGTTCTTCAAATTAGCTCTAGCAATTCTGATTAAAATGTCATAGGTATAATAAAGATAATTAGCACGACAAACAAAATATATATTTTGAATTTGCTAGCTATAGCCAACGATGTCTTTTTCATTCTGAAGGAATTTTGATAATCTTGTATAACTGGAAAATATTAAGTTAGCAGCGAAAACGCACTATTCAAAAAAGACACATCTCATTAAAACACGCACTTTATTCACAGCCACCTTTTCCGTCATTCGCGATATTTGATGTACATTGAGGTTCGAATGGTTCCATACTTTGTAATTCTTTTAAAATTCCTTTAAAATTCAGTTTCTCGCAATTGCTTTGCAACAGAATGGGTTTGATAGTGTCCAGCTCTTTAAAATTTGACTATCAACATTCCATTACTACGAGGGTTGGACATTTAACATTGGCAACTATTTATTTACAACTGATAGAACAGATATTTATGTTACCAAATTTATGTTACTGTCTTTCAAAGTGGACACCAGCAAATTGTAAACCCGATGCAAACGATGTCGAAGTTATAGGATATCTCTAAAGCCGATGTTTCACAGTCAAAATTTGGTCCTAAAGTTTTTACACAACGTGAACGTTGTGTACAATTTCTCCATTCCATTCCCATGGGAGTGTGTATTGGTTCAAATATTTCTCGCATGCACATGAACAGCTGATAGAAAATGGTCGACGTTGCTGATCCACAATTAATTACGTTCGCTGTCGCAAGCTTAGTTTATGTATCCATTGCAAAAGCATATTATAATAGAAAGAAAAAAATCAGTAAAGAGGCGTTGGTGGACTAGTCCATGGCTGGAACGTAGGAATGTAGGCCAAGGAAGAGTGTACTGCATATGCTACAAAATGAACTCGTTACTGACCCTATAAATTATTTTAACTTCCTTATAATGGACGAAAATTTGTTTGGAAAGTTGCTGTCCTTAGTTGAGGCAAAAATCCCGCGCCAAGACACAAATATGAGGCAGTCCATACCAGCAAATCAAAGATAAGACCACTCTTTTATATTTTTGTTGAAAAAAGAAGGTTAGGTACAAATGGATCCGATAAAATACATTTGCAGGGGTTATAAATACCCGAGTCATTATTTCATAAATCCTGCCGCACAAAAAGTGTGTATTTCAACCATAGCTCAGCTACTATAATCCTATTTAGGACAAAGTCTACAAGATACAGCAAAGTTTCACACAAACAATCGCGTTGGCAAGAAGGAAAACCCAGGGTTAGCTGCCATCTTATTACGTCATTACCACCAGGTCACTCATTGGTCGATGTCATACGTTTGGACCAAAAATTAGAAACCGCTGCATCCTATTGTAGCAAACTGAAATTGGACTAAAAAATAGGCCGGAAATTATATTAATGAAATTATCCGATTTCCCACGACCCAATTTGTAGTTTGAAGAGTATTGGACCAAAATATTTGACTGTGGGACATTGGCTTACGAGCGCCTGTTGTGTTTATAGTTCGAATGGAGCTGTCTAATACCTGATGAATCTCTGAAATAGTTATGAAGCGAATGCCACAAAGTGGTTCTTTCATCCTCTGAATTAAGTCAAAGTCACAAGGCCTTAAGTCCGGGGAGTATGATGGATGGTACAGCACTTCCTACCCCCATCGACCAAATGGATTAGCCTCAGCTTGCACTGTATGTGATCATACAAAATGATGGTTGGGTTCTGCTTCTTTTTCAAAGCTGGTCGCAAGTTGTGTTCCAAAAATGAACAGTAATACTGGGCATATTAGTGTGACCACAAATATAGAAACATCGTGAATGAAGTGAAGGTGATGGTGCTTCTCGTGTACAACCGTGTTGGTGTTATCCCAACGCATTACGTTCCTTCACAGTAGATCGTCAGTGAAGCTGCAGAACTCACCCATCATTTTACACGACTATGCTAGGGCGCATATAGCGTAAACTGTGACTGATTATTCGGTCGAGAGTTGTGAGGTCAGTACCATCCACCATACTCCCCAGACTTAAGCCCTTTGATTTGATTTGATTCCGAAGATTCAGGTATAACTTGGTGACATTCGCCTCAAAACTGTTCCAGAGATTCGTCCATTCGAACCATCAGCACAGCACAGCAGGCGCTGCTAAAGGTATCCTACGACTCCAAATCGCTGGCAACGGGTTGTACATAATGCTGGTGACTACTTCGAAGGGCAGTAAAACTTTGTAACACGTATCTGTTGTAAATAGTTGCCAGTATAGTAGTTTCAAAAACTATAATTTTGCAATATTATTTATAAAAATATGTTTAATGTAGCTATTTATCCATCGGTCTATCTTAATTAAAATGAAGTATATGGAAAAAAATAAATTTTCGTAAGAATAGCTTGGAAACATTAATAAACAATAAAGAGCCAAGAAAGTAATGTACATTTAACACATCAGATATTTTTAAAATGAATATTCGTCTTTTCTCGCGGTCATGCAAACAGCATGTGATTTTAATGCTTTCATATAGCGACACGCTCTTTAAAATCTGATTAACACTTACCTACTGTATTCTATAACAACATGTGTACATATGCAACGAAATATTAAATAAATTAACAAAAAGTTGAAAGAGTAACAAGCTTTTGTAAAAATAGGTTGTAGAAGAGTGAGCTGAGAGCCTGATAACGTCATTAAGAGTGCAAAGCATTAGCCCATTCCTAGCACATACGTCACCACAGGCGGTAAACAGGTCTAAATATAGGGTATCTCCTCGTCATTCCAGCCATGAGGGCCGAAGAAAACCTTGGGGAAGCATTAGTCAGGGAAAACGTCCTGTCGGGTTTTGGGCCGCGTACTTGTCGTTCAAGAGTCTACGATAACGATCTCGGATACCGGTGTCACATGGTCCATGTTACATGGCCCACCTAAGTGTACTATAAAGAACAAACATCTGATGTGCTTTATTCACATGACTACCTGCGCTGCAAATAAGCTATTTTAACAAAATATTCTTCTACCTACTTCACACAGTTCCAGATCAAAAATGTCATATTACTTAGCTCCTTATAGATAGGAGGAGAATAAGAGAATGCATTAGGTTAAAGCGATAGTCAAATATTTTAAAAGCTGTCGCAATCCAATAATGATGAAATTTCTTTTTTGCAAGATCAGGAGCAAAACAAAAGAGATTAAACAAATGCCGTCCTCACGTTTACTAAAATTATAAGTATTCTAAAATTGAAACAAACAACGAAGAATATCTCGGAAATGGTTAGCTCTACACAAAACATGCGTAAGCCATATGTTGTTATTTTAGCGAGATCTAATTTTTTTTTGTGTAGTAAGCTATTGTCTATCTCTTACCGTTTAGGAGTTATGCAAAAATCATTCAGAATGAAGAGGACTTCAGAGAATATTCCCAACAAATTTAAGATATACGCTTCCTCATGTAAATATATTTAATATACGACATTTTAATAAAAAAAAGCTAAAATTGAAAATTTCGAATCTTCCAAGTAAAGGCTAGTTTGGGGTGGGGGTATTTTCTTGAAAATATCCATGTCATATCCTTGGAAAATACTAAACTTAAATATCAAGTATGATATTTAATTTACTTTTCGTTTTTAAGTTATGCTATCCCTCCTCCCTTCCACACACGCACCCAGCGGTCCTCAAAACATATTTACGGTGAAATTTCTTTATCGAATTTTTGAGTGGAATATAATACCTCTCTATCTACCATATACGTACATTTATAGTAATGGTAGAGAAGGTAAAAAAGGTACTAAAATGTAAATACACAAACCTCTAGAGAGACCGTTTAACGTGTTGTTACTTGTTAAAGGAGAATACCTATTGATTAGGAGTTCTGCTGTAATTATTTCATACGGAAACCAGTAATCAAGTCTCATCAAGTACAACTAGTGCACTTATCCTACTGAAGTTAAATAGCCTTCACCATGAGCTTAACTAATTTACAGGCATCACGCAGCAGTTTTCTTTGTTGGGGTATTTATCCTTGAAACAATTTTGTTTATGTCATTCAGCCTGCAGTTCTACGTTTAATACATTTCGGCTTAAAATATCGCAAGTGAAACTGCGCTAAAAACCTCGTAATAAAAGAGCGAGATGATGTGGATATTAATTGCAGTCAATGAACAATGACCTCGTTCTCACAAACCATGTTTAATGTTAGCTCACCTGACAGGATAAGGTGAAGGTCATGCACAAACCTGCAATACGGCATGAAAACAGTGGAGCATCAACTTACAGCTCTTGAGACGGAGATTTTCGATATATCCACCACCACCTCGTCACCTCTTGATGGAGTTTCTGTAATTCTTGTTGTTTCAACAACAATTTCTGTAAATCGGGTTTCTTCTTTGAAAAGATAAAAACTTATTGCAAAAAATATTCTTCTCATCTTTAACCTCAATGGAATTGGTAACATTTAATAACGATGATTTTGTTTTGCTTTGCTTTTGGAACATTTATTATATTTATAGCCTGTACTACCAATCGACAGAACTACTTTCTCTAGCACGTATGCTCAATGCATTAGTAGATAAAGAAGGTATTGTATTCCCCCAAAAATTCGATACCAAGGTTTCACCGTAAATACATGTTTTGAGGGTCCCGTGAATAAATAATAGAGTATTTTCAGAAAAAAATATCCGTGTAATCTGTATGTGCCTATGGGCAATATAATTCAAAATTAATAGTCGGTTAAATATTAAACTTTGTATTTAAGTTTACTCTCTTCCAAGGATGCGACACGAATATTTTCAGAAAATGTCCACACACCTATCTTTACATGGAATAATTTTCGATTTTCTAAAAAATGGCTCAAACAATTTAGATTTAAAATGCCGTATATTACAGACATTTACATGACAAATAAAATGTATATCTTGAATTTTTTGGGAATAGCCTCTGAAATCCTCTTCATTCTGAATGACTTGCGTAATTGCTAAACCGTGAGAGACTTGCTAAAAATAGATCTCGTCAGAACACACAATTTATGTTATATATATTTTCCGAGTTTCAATTTCAAAATACCTAAACTTTTCTCAAATGAGAATTTGTCATTCCTGTTTCTTTTGTGTTACTCCTGGTCATAAAAAAGAACCGAATGTCAGTCACAGAGAAACCAGCTTTTAAAAGATTTGACAATCGCTTTAACCAAGTGCATTTCCGCATTTCCCTTCTACGTGTAAGGAATTAAGCAATAAGGTCATTTCTACTAATGGTCATCTCAATTATCATGAAGTGGATAGAAGAATAAGCTTTAGTAAGAATATTTTGTTGCAGAATATGTAGAGAAAATCATATGAATTGAACACATCGGTTGTTTTTTTAATATAGACCATATGAAATGCATAAATGGCTTATTAATTCATTTGCCATTTAGGTATATCACCGTATTGAACTTTAAACCTTAGTTTTCTAAATTTCTTTTCTATTTCAGGCTTCTTTCATTATTCAGAATGCTCTTTGGAGCCCAGTTTACAACTTATTGGATTGAAAATTTCAGGAGAGCTTCAGGAATTGTGCCGTAGTTAAAATATTACATTGCACAGTTGAAATAATTTTTCCTATTTCAAAAAACTTGAGAATCTTGAAAATTTAAATAAAATATGCATGCTTTTGTCTCGCTCTTAATCAGTGAAATTTAAAAAGAGCAGTGCAACAGTCACTGATGTTGGTATACTAATCGCAAATTAAAGTTTTGGGAGCCCAAGAAGCATTTCATATTAGCGTATCAAAATTATGAATAAAAATACCTTAATAGTTTCACATAGCTCATGAAAATGTTATGTAGTAGGTGTATGTTTTATGTTGTGAGTATATATGTAGGCCAAAGGAATAAATGGATACTATACAATTTCGAATTTTCAGAGATCTCTTGCCATAAAAACTGCCAGTGGCCAGATTAACAGAGTGGACATTCTCAACTTTAATACACAAAAATGAACAAACTATAATCATTGCGTTTTGTAAGCCCCTTCATTGTATTAATTTTAGGAGAGGTATTTTTAAAATAGGGCCCGTTTTTCAACAAAGCACGAGCTATTAAATATTTTTCGATAGTTTATATTTTACCCAATTCTTCATACCTTATATTACTTTTCTATCAGTTATCGATGTTTCTCGAATATTTATCCTAGCATACCACAATTTTATTATGACTTCATCAGAGAGTTCTGCCGCCAGACCATTAGGAAACGCGCAGCTATTTCTGGAGTTAATACTTGCTTCATTCAAACTCATGTCTTTCATCTCTTGGCAATATTCGTGACAATGTACGAAAGCTTATTGGATGTGAAAAAAAAAAATGAATCGCCTGCTTTTGGCGCACATCGGATTAACTCCTTTGTGTGTGTGTGGTTTTTTTTTTTTTTTTTTTTTGTTTTTTTTTGTTTTTTTTTTGTTTTTTTAAAGGTTTTGGCTTTTTAAAACGTTTGTTTTTACATTTCACACCACCAACACCACTTCGTGTTTCGTATTTTACCCCTCTAGTATGGAGGAGTTACATCTCCCCCCCCCGGGATTAAAAGCTGGTGTATGGCGTCAGGTGCCTGATGAGCAGACAATGGTTGGATTAGAGAGAGAGAGAGAGAGAGAGAGAGAGAGAGAGCGAGAGAGCAAGGATGGATGATCAGACCGATTCCTGGAATGAGGGCGAGAGAGAAGATGATAGTCGTGCTCCATGGTCTAGGGGTAACATGCTAGCCTCTGGTTCCCAAGGTCGCGGGTTCAAATCCGGTGGAGGAAGATCGATTTTTTTCGAACGTTAAAATCCTTAGCGTGGCTTTCTTCGGAAGGGAAGTAAAGAGACTGGTCATGTGTCGTAGATTTACGGCACGTAAAAGAACCTCAAGTCTGATAAAGAGACCTCTGAGGAAAATTTAGTGGTCTTTCACGCCGAATATAGAATGAGACACTGAGAACCGTGGCAGTTACAGAGCGTCCATAAATAAAACTAAATTTATGTAAATTTTAATGAAGCTGCTATGAAATGACGATAATAAAAGGAAAGGTGACTATGGAGCAGATGGTGGAATTAATAGCGGGTAAAAGCGGTGATCCCGGAGACACCCCGTCCTGATGCCACTTTGTCCACCACAAATCCCACATGCGATTTCTTGGGACCGAACCCGATGAAGTCTAATCACTTGTCCTCATATCATACTAACCTCCAAACATAACATCATAGATCTGTTAAGATGAATAGAAAGCAAATATCCTAGCAACTGCAGTCAAATGTAACTACGTTAGCATTCAAGGCCGCCATTACGTCGTTATTTTACTTAAGTCCTCCTGGCCTTCTACCACAGGCATACTTGACTGTAGTGCCTGGGTTTCGAACTACAAAGTTTGTTTTGAATGGATGGCCATTCATCTCGCTTTAACTATTATAGCCATTCGAATCGCTTTGGTTGTGGTGCCTGTGAAAGATGTAAAACTTGTGTTAGAAATTGAGGAAGAGTGGCATATGTAGAAAAAGTATTAAATAAAGCACAAACTACTAAATATTTTTCGATGAAAGTTTACACTACTCGGCTTAGATTTCTACTGCCAGTCTATTTAGTAACCGTGCAGTTATTTCAGGAACTTAAGTGTTCTGCATTGAAACTAAGATGTGATAAATTCCTTTTTGAGAATATACTGAGTTGTAAATAACGAGTCGACTGGTTTGTCGTACATCGGATTAACAACTGTATTCTCTACTCTTATGAAAATCGAACTCCCGGACCATCGGTTTCAATCCCCCCTGAAACCAACTATATCAATAACGCACTCTGTTCTGCCATTATATCTTAGATTCTGAAACATCCACGCCAGAAGCAGTAAGCAATGACTGGAACTTTATGAAGAGGAGCCACTAAAATTTATACATTTATTCTACAGTACAATGAATATTTAAATGATTGTGAAAATTGTACAAAGAAAGCTAAAGGTATACAGAATGGAGTAAGTCGTTATTCCATAACAGACTTTGATTAAACATCCCTCGTATAATGTTTTAAAAATTGCACGTACTTTTAAATTTTTTCTGTGTGGTATTTACAAAATTATTTTACATGTTTAGGAGAGAAATTTGTTAATACTCAGTTGAAAATCTCATCAAAATAAAGTGATATGATTCAGAAATAAGCCTTGAAGCAGCAAAAACAGAAGTGGGAATGAGTAACTCAATAAAACCGTTGATAATTTCGGATTTTGTTACTTCTTTACTCTCTCACATCCAAAACGAATTTGAAAGCAATTTCAAGCATAAGGCCAGTAAATTTGCTCTACTAACGCAGTTAAAATAATTTTGCAACCACCATACAAGACAAAGTTGAAAAGCCGTGCAATTCTGAAAAAGTATTTTAATGCAAGTTTTTGATTACTATTAAAATAGGAATAAAATAAATTCAGACTCATATGCACATTCAGAAAACAAGACGAATTTCACAGTCGGAACAAATATTACACGACTCGCGCGCGTGTGTGTCTGTGTTTATATAACGTTTTTTCAGTGCCATCATTTTCTCTGGAGCTTCCAGTATTTATCGGTAAGTGTGGTATTTGAGAAAGAGGAGCAACTGTTGAGGTGGATGGAGTCCACGGTGCCCTGGTTGCAGAGTGTGTAGCTAGTCTGAATTACACAACTGTTTCTCGTCTCGACCAATCTGGTAATAGATGGATTTTTTTCTTTCCATTGGTAGTTGCTGATTTTACATTCTAGGAGATCACGATGGATTTTCAATATTTTTTAGTGTATGGTGGTTATTGCTCTGGCAAACTGAACTTCGCCGTGGTAGGATGGGATCAAGGTTAGTTTTCTCATTGCCAGCAATGCCACAATGGGAGGGGAGCCATTGTAAGACTACATCCCTTTTTGTGCAGATATGTCTCTATTACGTTTTCTGCAGTCCTGTATGCCATTACAAATAGGTGTGGTGGTGTGAAAAAATAAAACTAACAAAGAAAAAATCTTGAGCAAAGCCAGAACACACAAGCTGCGAAGTTCATTTATTCTTTACATGTATTAAAACTTAAATAGTTCCCCTCACTAAATGTGTCTACTTGAATTTTCTAACATTGAGACAAATAGCTTCTGTAGCTAACAGTACTTTCATCACTTATCTTTGGGTAGGTTTATGCTCACTATCTTTATTTTTTTGTTTTACAACTCTACAATTCTTTCCGTATGCTATTTGAAATTCAATCCTGATTTTCTTCGTTTATCCCGTGTGTCTCTGTCTCATACAATGAAAATGAGTTTCATTTATGGACACTAATTACTATGGTTTTCAGTGCCCCATTCTAAATTGGGCGTAAAAGACCCGAATTTTGCTGAGAGGCCTCTATCAGGCTCGAGATTTTTTACGTGCAGTAAATGGTCTGGTTTACAGACCACCTTTTTGTGGTCTACCAATGGATCTTTTCCCTCTCGGTCGAAATGATAAGATTGATTTTGGAAATTTACTATTGCTCATTCTATTTATGTAATTTTTCCAGTTTTCTTGATAATGCCAATTACCTTTTATTATAGGTTCAAATTGCTTATAAAATGCAATACTTGTATTAATTGAAGAGTTGGAATTAGAAATAGATTATCGAAAAATTCTTAAGGGGTTTAGATTAGCAAACACAAACTTTGATTTCGTAATATACTTCCACAGGTCTATTAACAGCTTAGATATTTTATAACTGATGAAGTATTTCTTAAAGTCCTACGCATACACTTTTAGAAACAAAGTGAAATTGACATGAAAGTGCAGAAGACAAAATACTACGTTAAATATGACAAGATATAGATGGTGCAATCTCAATGATTCAATATTCAGCAAATATCTGGATGTTCATAAATGTAATATCTAACTATCCCTGAAAATGTGAAATAGCATCTGCTGCAAAATGCTTATGATTATGAATGAATTGATACAACTGCAGTCGCTCCCAATCATAGAAATAAATACATAATAGCAATAGTAATAATATGGAAACACGGTGTTGGAGAAGCTTTGGGTGCTAGCGTACGCCTTCAAGTGTGCATGATCTTATGTATTTTCCCCATAAGGTAATCACGGTTAAGTAGTTGCACATACGTAGAAGCTCCCTAAGACGTCTATAGGTCAAGACGTGCTACCGACTCCGTTGTAACGAAGTAGCGTTGCAGACTTAAACGCAGTTGATTTTAAGTTGCATATTAACATTACATTTCATGGCATTCAAACAGCAGTAACCAGTAAATCAAAAGTTAATTGTATTCACATGATCTTGTCCATTTATGCAACAGTCCCACTGGTTAAAACCGCCGCCACTCTAATGCAATATTGCCGTGACATGTATTTTTTTAAAAAGAGGCGGAACCAATAAAACCAATAAAAGAGCAGCACAACGCGAGTATGATATTATCATAATAATGATAATAATAATAATAATAATAATAATAATAATAATAATAATAATAATAATAATAATGATGATGATGATAATAATAATAATAACGTTTATAAATAAATGTAGGTATCTGGTTGCAGAAAAGCCTTTAAAAATGAAATTTGCATGCATTTATCCATCAAATTTTTCAATAATCCATTGCAGCCTGGATTCCATCAAATTCAGCACGTAAGGGGCTACACCAATGGTTGAATAAAACTTATTTTGACATCGATGTAACAGGAATTATTTTATACTAGAAACAATACCAGGTGAATGAGCCACCCCTTTGCAAGCTGCAGATTTTTGTGAAAACATCTCCACCTTTGAATAGGTATAGTGAGATTGAAAAACGCAATGCCATAGCAGGAATTTGAACCGGTCTCTAGCCGGTTGTTCTAACCATTTAGATACCATAAGAACATGCCCGCACGGCATTGAATTCAACTGACTCGCATGTTTCCCGGTAAACCACAAGAGGATCTCAAACTATTTTCAGATTGCTTACCCCAATGGCGACTTACAGTCCCGGGCTTAATAGTTAAGCCAACTATTAGGTCAATTAAGCTAATCTCCGCATTTACCCACAAATTACAGTCCTCTGCAGCTATCCATCTTGTAGAGTATCTATCCTTTCTTACAGCTTTTCTGTAGCATTAATTATCAAATGTTGCATAAATGAAAATCACTTGCACAAAGTCTAATCAGCAGCAGATTAGCCTAATATCCGAAAGCAGCATGGTTCAGAATTACTCCACCGTGATCATCTTAGACTTGCTTCCAAGTGGTGGACTGCATTATCCCTTGGAAAGAAAGGAATGATGTTAGATAAAATATCGTGTCATTGTACGTTAGTTTTATCCTCCTTAATGCGTTGTTATGCTACACAAACAGCAATTATAATCACTGGGTTTAGGCATTTCTAAGCATTAAAGCCAGGACGAAAGGAAATAACATTTACTGGTTTAGACAGGGACGTCACAGGTAACAAACCATTCCCCATCTCTGTAAATGTAGACAATATGTTGGTGTTTACAACAGCGCTTCTCAGACCATGTTTACCTAACTCAATAACCTTTGGCCGCTATTCTTTATGCTCTTTGTATTGTAATATAGTTCGAGTGTAGATAACTTAAAAACAGCTCCTTATGAATTTCTATGCCCGATGATAAGACAGTAACAGAAGCACCTGTAAACGATAATAGTATGTTGCGATGTACCCGCTGTAGGTGCATCTTTGCAAAATGAGGAATAGGTTTGAAAATGCGAGACGAAGTCAGTATTTTTTTTTTCCGGAGTTTCTGTAAAACACTTAACACCTGTGCATTACATATTAGTTTTTCGACGATAGTGAATAACATATATATCCATTAGCGAAGCATGAAATAAAACGGGGGACCACCACTTTCTTCTTCTTCATTCTTGGCAAAGCTTTTTTCTGATGAACAGATTGTTACCCCCAGCAAACACGATACGGAGGGATATGCTGCCAAAGGTTAAGTTACGGTGTGTTTATTATTTATAAGCTTGTAGTGCTTCATACTAACGCAGCGGTATATATATTTTTTTGTTTTATTTTATATAACGTGCTCTGAAATTTAGTCAATCGCTTCAAATTTCTAAAGTATGCTTTAGAGGTAGCGAATTAATGTTACCAAATTCTGTTCTGTTAATAAAATGCATACACCGGTGGTCTAAAATGTATGTAGATTACATAGGGACGTAGGTCATTGTATATACATGTTAAATGTAGGAACATTAAACTCCAAACCTAAACTACTACTTAAATATAGCTTTAGCTTAAACTACTTAAACATGAGTACTCTAGTATCCATATAATAAAATGAATAGCAACAGCGGTCAAATAACCTTAACAGTTATACTTGTGTGAAGAATATGTATATTGGTTTTGATATGACACTCTACACAAATGATGTTCACATATTTTGCACGCACATTGTTCATACACGTGATGGTATTATCATCATGTTCTGAAAAATATTGTATCTCGCTTTTACAGTCTCCAGTTTATCCATACCACGGTTCTTCAGTTCGGCCAATATGAATTCACTCCCTATGTGGCAACAAAAGACTTTGGAATTATGTGTGGCGACTGACCTATTGTTGTTTCAAATAGTCTCGGCGCTGTTTCTTTTGGCATCACCATAATATTGCCACAAAAACTTTCATTTTTTTGTTTGTTGAGAAAGCATATTAATAGCCTAAGTTATGGTAAAATATTTCTTTCCTTTGGCACAATCTGTTGACAGAAGGGAAGAAGCTACAGATGTGCAAGAAGCATAGGACAGTCCAGACAACAGGCTTGTTAAAAGATACGTGCACATTCGTTTAGCACTGTCATTCGTCCCTGTTTAAGATATGCAAGGCCGGTTCCCATGGCCGCGCTCGCTAAGTGTTAATTTTGGTGTTTTGTGGCGTAAGCATCGTGGGTTTGAGTCCCGCCTTGGGCATGGGTGTTTGTGCTCTAGCTCATCCTCTCTACCCTGATGGCCTACGAGGTCATGCATAAAGGCCAATAGTGTGTAAAAATACAAAAATATTTGGAACTGGGGGAAAGTATTGAAGATAATTTGACAGATCTTTTCAATGATTCTGAATTAACATTGGTTATGGTATAAAAAGTAGGGGAAGGAAAACGATTCCACTTCGTGATCCAATCCCTATACGGAATATGTTCAAGAAACAAAACATATAATAAATTCAACAAAACAACAAATAACATAAGTGAGGACTGATAGTGATGATACATTTAAGCTTCTTGTGGGTAAACACCATCCTAATCTATGCTTAGTATTTGCAGATCACAGTAATCAGACTGTGAAACACTTCTAGCACAATTGGCTTTGGGTAAATCAGTAAGAGCTAAACTGAAAAAAAAAACAATGTTTACGCTCTATAACTATAAATTAAGAAAATTACGTGAGGAAAGACGACTGGAATACTTCAGAACGCCGGTCCATAACATCAGTGTATAATATTAGGAAGTAATATTGTTAGGAATAATATTACGGATAATGTCAATCTTGGTTTAGGAATACAAATTATAAATCAAAGTTAGTAAACATAGTTTGTGAATTAACTCTATTTGGAACAACTTCTTTCTGTTTTAGAAAAAAACATTGGAAAATATGTTTGGATACTTAGACTGTAATACTTTTATGAACAATTTTGTCTCGATTTGTGATATCTTTTACTAATTACTACTCTTAATCATTCTGTCGTCAGCATGCCAGGTAAAAAGAAATATAACGAAAAGTATTATTTACCTCATTAAGTAAATTTCCTATAGTATTTTGTAATGTAGTCTCATGGCAATGTATTTAGTAGAACTTTTAAATTATTACTTCGCAATTCATTCATGTCGATGCGTAAGGAGTTCTCTCAGTCATTACTTCAGTTTTACTGTTAATGCATGCCCATCTCCCAAAATCGCCCAATGCATAACAAACACAGAGTCAAGCCGGGAACGATGTGATATCTCAGTCAACAAGTATGAGAATTTGCAGCTTTATATGCAGGGTGAACCAAAGGTATTGGCAAAAGTAGAAACAGTGAAATACACACGGCAGTAGATGCAGAAGGGGCAATATATGGACATGGTGCATACAGCAATGTTAAAAATTATTTCAAACTGTTCAGGGTTTGCACTGCACTCAAGGAGAATATTTGTTCTTTATTACCAACAATGAGCAAGTGTCGCTTTGTTATTCATTGTCGCTCGAGAAATTACTAGAAATCATAAACGCAGAGAGCATGGACACAGCTGAATTGAAAGACTTATTTCCCAGAGGCAAAGGAGTGTTTATTAAATGGGCAGATGAGATGCAGATTTATCCTATAAATTATTGCCCATCATGTTATTGTTTGAATCTGGACTCCTAAATCGTAACGTGCCCACACTAACTAGGCACTAACAATGTCAAATCAGGTTTAGTTAGGAAACATGCATCACCTTAGAGAAAAAGGTAACGGGTACAGGAACTATTAAGGATCAGCGAATCCAAGGAACACATTTTTCAAACAAAAGTGTCGTTCTGAAGAAAACCCGTGGGTGTTTTGAAAGTGCAATTAACAAAGAAGATGGAACTACAGTTCAGTTGTGACTATAACTAGTAATACCGCAGGAGTTCATCCAACATCAAGTGTTGCAAGATGTGGCAGACAAGAGAGGGCAAATGTACAAGTAACGTGCCAAGGTTTTTTTCCGAGTATAATGGCGTTAATAGATTAGACGAGAGTATTCAAAATACGGGGTTGGAACACTTCTACAGAGAGACATTTCTACGGAGTGACACTTCTACGGAGTGACACTTCTACGGAGTGACACTTCTACGGAACCTTTTCCTCTACCTGGCGAGTCCGAAATTGAATGTTGACACTTGTACGGAACAACCGTTAATAGCTGGTAATAACAGATTTTATAATGTGGATATGTATAACCAGTAAATTAGAAAATAGAAACATGATTATAATTGCAGAAAACTGAAAGTTCACCTGCAAATGTACTTTTTATAAATTTTAGCTATTTATTCACTAAATAAATGTTGCAATACAGCATCATAAGATAGTATTAAATTGCCTTAGTTTCGTTAAGGGTACATCAGGGTGCCAGTTTTACATACCACCGCGATGTAGTGCTGGAGTTGGTGCTGCGTAATTAGGTTTTTTTTTTTTTTTTTTTTTTTTAAATACAAATTGTAAGAGACATTCAGCACTATTTGTAGCCTTTTCGTTCCCCCATTTTTTTGTTGTTGCTTTAACTGAGTATTAAACTCATTTACAATATTTATACGATATATCTGCCAACTAGTGGCCCTTTTTCACAATTCTAATTTCTGTGAGTAAACCTCGCAAGTCAGAAATTATTTTAAGTTGCCATCCACGTGGAGTCCTTTTACAGCCTTTGAAATAGTCTCGTCAATCTTAATTTGTTATTTCTTCCTTTTTCGCCATCGATATTTAAAACTAACCGGTCAAAGTGGTACCACAAGTAGTAAAAACGGGCCAAAAAAGTGGTGGCCGTAGTACTCTGCGTCTTCTGGAATATTGTTTACTAATGAATAAACATTTTGATGAACTCATGATATTTATCGGTTTATTCTTTGATTCCTCACTTCTGAGATGTTATTAGTGGCGTCTTCCACTGCAGTTCCATATATCTTTCGGTATGTGCTCTTTATCGAGCCACTAGTCTACAAAATAGTCGTAGAACTCTTGACGTTTTTTGCTCTCAGGCGTACTCTCCTATATGCAGAGCCAATCATCGTCCAACATTTCCAGAGGAAGATGCGCAAGTGCTGAACACATTCTTATATGACAGCGTATATCTTCGTTTTCCCTATAGGCAGTAACAAGGCCGCAATATTGCACTTTTCTTCACAACTGTTGATTAAAATAATAATTGATACCCAAAATCTCTGTTTCAGGAAAGAAGCTTCTAGCTGACCGTACAACAGCAGTTTCTGAGTCCATCATGTGAGTTGCAGGGTTCTATCCACGAACATTGGTTTTAGTAGCTTTGAAAAAACAGCCATATGTTTCTCGTTTTTGTTCGGCACCAAGGCGTATGCAGCTGGAATTGTATTTGTTTCCTGCCAGGAACTTCCAAGATTGGCGTGAATGAAAACTCCTTGCTCGAACTCTTGAAGGTCCCGTCAACAAAGAACGAAACACAATCTGAAAAAGATCCTTTTCGCTGGCAAACAACTATATTCTGTCATTCGGGCCTATGTTGTCACCAAGTAAATATGTGTTACCATTGTTTATAAGCAAGAGATTTTCTCGAAGCACTATGCCTTCGGAATCGGTCGGGTCTATTATAGATCCCATATTTTATTGCCTAATGAGATGCAGCGATTGTTTGGCACTCCTTTGTGATGGTAGCGACGTGACTAAGTCATAGCCTTGAAGAGTTTTCTACATCTTCAGCGCAAATACTTGAAATGGCGGTGTGTTTCTCTTGCACGCTTTTTGCGTTTACAAAATGTTTTCGCACTTCAGTTACAGCTTCATCTGGTATACAAATATGGCTTCCTTCGCCTAAAACTGTGTTGTCTTTAGTTAACAGTCTTCCTCTGCATTTGGCTTTTATGAAATATACGTTACTTCTTTTTTGTTGGTAAAATCCACTATATACTAATGCCAGTTGTAAGGAATTAAAGGATTTTATTTGGTGGGTTCGCTGAATTCCCTATCTCCACAACAGTTATAATTCATTACACTACTTGACACTCAGATATTAACTGTTGCAATGAACTCCACATACTTAGCCAGTGCCATTCTCCTCCAAATATTTACCTGCCAACCCTTATTGTACTCGCGTCACAATTCTAAGAAATGCATTAGGCCGGGCCTGGCAATTACCTTCTGTACAAGTGTCACTCTCTAAATAATTCCTGTTTAGTCATTTCTGGGAATTTTCTAGAATTGCGTACAAATGTCAACAAATTCCATCTCCGTAAAGTGTCATTCCGTACACCTGGCGCAACCTCTCAAAATACAGAGGTCATATTAGAAATCGCAAATGGTACTGGCCTCTTTTGTCTTGGTTGATTGGCATAGCAGTACGCATTGCATGGCTTCTTCTCCGAAGCACAGGTAAGAAGATGGCCCATCTCGACTTCCGCCAAGAGCTTGTGCATGTGCACCTAACAAGTACCAGAGTCTGGTTAAAGGTGCAGGACGACCTAGTAAAGCGCATTCTTCTGATCTGCGTTTTGATGGTGTAAGGCACCACAACATGACCACGATATTGCAATTCCAAGATTATAGATTTCCCTCTGTACTCTGGTATTTTGGATAAAAGAAAACTACCACACAATTGCTTTAATACACGAAATAAGCGAATGTATGACTTCAACTTTACATCGTTTCAATGTTCCCCCTCCTATTACTTTTCAATCCGTTCCTATACCCTGGAAGCGTGAAGATGACAGTGTTAAATATATGGGCATCCATTTAATCAGCGCTTGACCTTGATTTTTCTTGTGAATTTCAAATTAAACCTGGCAAGCTCTACCCTTTTCCCAATATTTAATACACCTTGATATGTACGCAACACCCATATACATCATGTTAGTTCTACACTCGTGCATTTTTTCATCAACTCAGCTTTGTGTTCAACGCAGTGCATTTCTCAGAACTGCTGGGGTTACTCAGATCAGGAGTCGCCTCCCACAAAGCTCACTACTCCCATACGACAACTGCTCAGAACAGGATGATCCAAGTGCGACAATGATTCTTGCCTTTATCTAATACCTTTTAGTGCCAGAGGACTTCATGTGGCTGATCGTTCTTTTTATTATTTATCTTATTATTTACTGTCTTTGTTCCCGGATACATATAGATTTTAGTTGTATTGATCGATTCCATAATAAAGGGAGAAAAAGAGTTCGGAACTCAAATGTTCAAAGCTGCGTAGCTTTTTGGGCCACATTTTGAGCAGCAGCTTTAATATTCAACAAGGTAAGCGTGCTGATAAGGCAAAATATTTCTTATTAACCTTTTTATTGCTAAGGACGTTTTTAAGCCTTAATTTTTCGGTAATCTGCAATGAAGTTTGGATTTTTCTTCCCTCACGAGGGTATGTGTGTGCTTCGGGAAGTAATGCTTATTTTCTAATCTTTAATCTTAAATTTCTCTAATCCTATGCCATCTTAATTTGCGCAAAAATCAGAAAATCAGTGTAGAGTAAACAAAAGTCAGCGTGGTATATTAGTATAAAGGCTAAAACAGTACATGTAAAATAGAGGTACCCAAGTTTAATGAAGGTCATTTCTAGCAATGTTTGCATTTAGCTGCTCTTATTTGCTACCAATGCTAGGATGACGTGCCTGGGTACAGAACAAAAGCTCAAGTACCGATAGTAAGCAAACAACTTAGTGGCGGTTGTAACCAAAGAATCCTGTTTGTGAACCTATGTTCAGTAAGATTTTTTTTTCTGTACATGTACACTATTTCCGACACACCAAGTATTTTTAGAATTTTCGAGGTGGGGCTAGCACAGTTTAGGTTATTTATTTTAGCGAGAAAACAATTCGTTAATTTCTTAAAAGGTCAGAATAAAATTAAGGGGTTTGGACACACGCTGAACCCACCAACGATGCATGCTTATACGAATACTTGGCATATCAGTGCAAAAGAGTTAATCAACTGTCGCATATATTATATAGCTGTCTTTAAGCACATTTTCCTGTTTACATGCGCAGCATTTAAAATAAATAGCATTATTATGTTATAAAACAATAGTTAATACTGAACTACGTGAACCGAGCCGAGATTTTTACTATCCCTTGAGACATTTTTTATTTTACGAAACAGAACTAAAGCTATGGAGCTGCTAATAATATTTCGATTTTACATCTTTCTCTTTTATTTATGAAGAATATTAAATTAAATATTTTGTTGCAACCTAAAGTGTTCCATATTTCAAAATCAGTCAAATAAAAAAAATGCAAGCCCAGGTCAGAGTTTTTAAGGCACTGCCTCATTTTAACACGGAAAGTCTCAGCTTTGTAACGTTTATAGCTTCTGAAGAATAAAGAAATTGAGTAAATGTTCAAGAAATGTAGTCTGGAGATAGCCTCTACTGAAATTTAACTTCAGAAGTATGACCCATTTTATGAACTCCACAGACTACTCATTAGGGCATTTCCTGTTAGCTTCTGATTGACTATCTAGTGCCTGAAGTTTGATACCAGATAGAATAATACATTACACCTCCAAAAATTCCAAGTTTTGTTTTGACAAAAGGGGCATACTAAACGATAAAGAGGCGTACCATTCTGTTTGAGGTACTTGTTTTGAAGAGCTTATGTGCTTCAGGTACCCAATAAAGCATGTGCAGAGACTACAAACAATATTTGTTTATAAAATATTCTAGTGGCCGAATTAACGGAGAAAACATCTCACTTATATCAATACCAATATTATAAGGCAAGAAATTTTGTGGGGGGGGGGGAGTTTGTATATGCAGGGTAATCTCAAAAACCACATAACCGGTAATTTTCACCTATGAAACGTCATATTCTTCCAGATGGTCAAATTCTTCCTGACGTAGCATTTTCGTGTTCATATCACCAAACTTCAAATCCATTTCGTTGAATATGATAACAGAGACTAGCTTTGGCACTTGATTGCAAACAGATATATTGTAATGACTTCTAGACAAAAAGGGGAAATGCGATTAAATTTAAAATTGAATTACTTTGGGGGACTTAGGCGAGTTTTATATCATTCAAATTACATTCCCTCCATATTCCACATAAGTGTTATCAACTGACATCTGTTGCATGATTTTGGAAAGAAAGAAGAAAAAGCAGGGTATATTTTAACTCTAGAATCTCACAAACCTGAGGCTAAATTCAACCCGTTTTCAACTCCTAACATAAAAATCAACATTCTTTGGTCTATATAGATGAAACTTTGTACGCTATACTATAGAGCCCAGCAAACATGTTTAAACTACATTACAAACATAAAAACAACTCCTGTCGTATTTTAAACCCCTTATGAAGAAATCTACTGTTTAAATCATATGATTAAAATATTGCATGATTATACACCAGGAGAAGACAAAAATCATGGGTTAGGTATAACTAATCATCTAATTCTTACTTTGAGTTATTCAGTGATAGAAATAACTAAATGTTGTATTGATAAAGCTATACTTTCTGGTGATTAGGGAAAACATTTTTACAGTTAGACCGTAGGATTTGGTTAAAATAATAGGATACCATACAACTTCAAAAAGCTATCCATACCCAACACATTAATTACAAATGATCACTATTTGATCAATGTAAGTATAACTTTGTACACCCGCGCTTTGTACTTATACCTAACTTGCAGATTACTAATACCTTTAAACAATCAGCCCAATACTTATTTTCAGCTCAGCACTTAAATAATGTACCAATACAATGCTGGGCAAGACAGCTATAAAGCGTAAAATGAAGGACTCACGATAAAGACCTTACACATAAATTTATCCTACAATAATTTCATAAATAACGGGATAGGTAACTGAAATTAATTAATCCGACATTCCAGTTTAAGCCGCTCTGTGCAACGTCGGGCAGTCAGTTAGTTTCTAAAATGCAGAAATAACATTTGATATTATAATTTACGCATTTTGGAGTTACTTTTCGGAGTTTTGTTATTTTCGAGCATACATAATAAATTGCACAACGTTTCTAGTTTTTCACATGTGGAATTTACAAAATTATTTTATGTGCATTGAATAGCATACCTTTTCATATACCCTCGCTCAGCATATGCACTGTCAGAAAACGAATTTTTAAAGAAGTATTAGGTAACTCAGTTCAGTAAAACCATTGGTAATTCTGATTTGACACTGTTTTCATTCGTGACTAGTTTACTATGACTACTTTACGAAGCGGACATCTAATACCTCGACTCCATCTTCAACCCATTGGAGGCTATCCTTTGGCGAGACCGGGGAAACTCAAACCATAAGTAGAGACTCAAAAGGTGTCATCAGGCAGGACCAAGAAGAAATTCCAATCTACGCCATCTCTCCATTACCGACCGTCAATCAGACCCGGAGTCAACCTGAAACTTGAGAGGAAATTCGGGAGATAGGACATATAGAAATCCTTGGCAGAATGCGCCACCTTAGCATTCAGCCTGTCAGCCAGGAAAAAACATGAAAATCCCATGGTCATAGTGGGTGGCCATTGGGAATCGAACTGAATGCGAGCCTGCCGCGTTACCGCAGAGCCATCTCGCTCGGTTTAGTTAGTAGTAACAGAACTGATCTCAGCGCAACCACCAAAATAAAACCTGTTACGTTAGAAGTGAGCAATACTGAGAACCATATCCTTAATTTAAATGTATGTAGGTATAAACCAAAGCTTCTGCAGTATCTTTCAATGGTAATAAACTCCAACACCCCAAACGTAAAACAACCATTGGCAAAAGTCTCCTCAAGAATCTTGCAACACAGATTTCATTCAGTTACAACACCTGTTAAGCCTTGAATTTGGCGCATCTCTGGCTAATACACAGAAAAAATATAAATAAGCACAAACTCGTATGAACACATCGCACGATTGGACACGTAACGGCAGTTTTTTGAAAGAGTACGTGATAAGCCTAGAAAAGGGTAGAAAGCTGTAAAATGAGAATGACCATGCCGCAAGACTCCCCACTTCTTATGCATGTATAATAAGTTCTTCACACAAGGGATTGATCCGTTATTCCGCAATGGCCTTCATATCCAGACGTAATTTATGTTACAGCTGAAACCCTTGACAAGTTGTTATGGGAACGCAGTATTGCAGAAGTAGCAAGCATCATATGGTTTCTTAAATAGTGTGAGCAATATTTACTACTATTACCTCTTCAGCTTTTATTATTTAGTTTTCAGCCACACTGATGTGTGTGTCCACCTTAAACCTCGACAAATGACTGAAAATTCCAACTATTTTTATTCTTTAAGGTCCATATCTCAAATGTAAGATATTTTAATAAAATATTTGGAGCAGTCTTATTCTGAGAAAAACAAAATGAGTGGTTTCCCATTTAAAAAGTAATTTGTGGAGGGAGTAATTTCGCCAAAATTTTGTGTGATGCTTGAAAGTTTCTGGACTTAAACACAACGTTTGGAATACATCCGAATTCTCTATTTTTAAGCTAAACTTCAGCAAATGGAAATTCGCCCTTGATAGTTACATTCATTTAATGTCCATGTGCGCAAATAGTAATTTATAATGAAAATGTAGACTTGCACAGATATTTTCCTTCCCATGCTACCCAGGCTTAGGACTGACAGCTTGTATATGAAAAGTGGCTCTTGTAGGCCTCTATACCTTTTGAGACAGCAAAGGGTAGTACTAGGAAACCGGTTACTTGTGGCCAGGTTGGTACTGTTTGTCGGAGCTTTGAACCAGCTACCGTGCAGTCACGTGGCATCCTTATCTCTCTTCTTCCACTGTCTCAAAAGACTGAAGTTTCGCAGGCTTTACTCAGCTTGCTTCTGAGTTAGTTTTTTGTTGTTTCCACATACCTTAAAATCAAAATAAATAATTGACGTAAAAGTATGTAGCATATACATCCCCCGGTTTATATATCCCAGTGGTTTTATAGTGTGTGTCCATAATGCGCAGAGATTTTTAGTCTGATGGTACGATATTAAAATGAAGCTGGGAACCATTTTATGGGCATTTACACTTAAATGTGTTAGTTTATTATGTTAATTGCAAGAAAACACAAAGTTATTGCATGTTATTTTAGAGAAATCGTTGCGACTGACACCTGCGCGTCTCACCACGTGCTGATGAACTCTAGATAGCATATCCCTGATTTCCGCACCGGCTGTCATGATCGTCTGTACACAAGCTCTGCTTCTCTTAGACAAGTGACTATCCCACAGAAAGAAATACAACGATATAGGATCTGTGGACCTCGGGCGGCATGAACGGATCTCTCTCTCTCTCTCTCTCTCTCTCTCTCTCTCTCTCAATCAATCAACCGACCTTTACATTTTCGGTTGAGGAAATCCTTGGCGACATATGGGAAGTGACAAAATCGTGGTGGAACCACATCCTAAGGCGTAAATTGAGAGTAGTTTCTTTCAAGAATTCTGGGAGCAGCAATTCTTGGAGAAAATTCAAGTTTATTGCCAAGCGGGAAGCAGATGCGGACTTAAAAAGATATTCTTCACAATTCCACCGAAACATTTATTGCAAATTTGTGTTGAAACGCCCACATCTTAGTTGCACAGGGATTAATGTCCGCCACACATGACTCCTCAGGCATAAATACGGCTTCGTCTGTTCACAATGCAATAATGGAGAAGTCTGGAATTTCCAGTCGCCGCTGCATGTAACAAGGGGAAAATGCACGTGGAAGACGAAAGTCATCACTAGGGAACGGATTTTTAGGTAAATACAAATTGTTCTGCTTGCAGTTACAAGTGTGAAACTTAATATGAATATAGAATATGCTGCCAGAATCACAAACACAACGTTTCATTCCACATACAAATGCATCAATTTTAGAATAAAAGACTATAATTATATATGTTCCACATTTTAGTTATCAGCTAATACCGTATGCATTTTTACCTATATACTATGTATACACAAGTTAAATTACTAAAGATTTGTTTCTACTTATGTGGGGCAAACAACATAACTTTGTTTGTGAGAATAGAAGCTGTGCAACCTTTTGCATTTCCTGTAACCTTAGCTTAGATTGCGGGTTGACAACAGCTTACTTCAATATAACCATATCTTCGTACACGCAGGAAAGAAGTTTCGCATGTCAGAGTATTGTACCATGCACTTAAACTCAACACGATTACGCGTTCGAGTTGTTATTTTATTCTTGTTCATTCAGTTCAGAAGTGCGGAGCAATGCTTAGTATACGTGTTGAGTGAATCACATATCATGTTACCAATATGCCGAAGATAAAAAGCAGTGAAAGTTTTAGGTTGCAGCAGTATGCTAAAAGAACTCTCAGATACAATCAGCACATATGGAACAAATCTGTTATCAGCCTTCTGGAAACTCTATAAAAGCCATCAATGTTCCTGAGTAACGTAGCATTTATCCGGCAACAAACATATCTTAGCGGCTTCTCGTTCTTCATGAAACAGGTGATATTAAGTGAAGCAGGACTCTCCAGCTAATTTTCAGGATCTTCTAAGTGCCGTGAACTCATTAATTCATTACTGGTGAGTGGTTAAAACTGTTTTTATTACAGCTTGTTTTATTATGGAAAACGAAACAACATATTTTTGTTTTTAGCAAATATTTTGAACCTTTAACAAATATTTTCTTAATCTTTAATGCATAAAAATAAATAAATTTAACGTTTTAGCACCTCTCTAGTCATCACTAAAACAGTAGCTTCTAGAAGTTGAACGTTAGGTTGAGTACACTGCAGTGCAACTATATTACCTGAGTAGAAAGGAGAAAGTAACTACCGTCAGCACAACACATAAAGCTGCGAAGTCACATTACAAAGTGTAACTCCGCGGGCAATACTGTTGTCTTCTACCTGAACGTCGATTCTATTATAGCAATAATTATGTATTTTTTAAAGTTATCGAGAGTGGAACGTCTTTCATTCAATATTTATAGCTTTAAAAGGTGGAGCATCACATTTCATGTGCACACATGAAAAGTACTGTAGAGACTTGTGGATCCATATTATTGTATTACCTCCACTTCGACTGTTTTTACTTTCTTTACTATGTAGATCAGGCAAAGGAAATATTGTATGCCACCGAATGTCGAGATTTCATCGAAAATCTATGTTTTTAGGCTCCTGAAAAGAAAATAATTAGAATCGTGAAAGGGACCGTGTGTGCCTGAACAACTTAGCTAAAAAACGAAAATTTAGTCATATACAGAATCGGGAAACGGTCCGAGTGTGTCTGAACAGCATAACTAAAAACGAAAAGTTAGTCTTATACAAAACTCGATGTTTAAGTAATATTTTACAAGAATGCAACAAGAAAGTTTAAAAGAGTATCCTCCGGCGCAAACTAGCCTTTGCAAGGAACATTTTTGTAAAATTTTATTTTATGAAAAATGACTAACCATTTTAGTTAAAATACAATGCGTTTGATATACTTTCATGACAAATGAAGGTGTGCGTGCGTGTATACTTTTCTGGAAATAGCCCCTGAAGTCTTCTTCATTCTGTCAGTTTTGTGTAACTGGTAAACCTTAAGAAATAAGATAAAATCTTACTGCACAGAAAACATTCATCTCATTAAAGCACACAATTTATGTAGAGTTAACCATTTCAAATACTAATTGACATACTTGATACTTTTCAAATGGGAAGTCATTTTTCTCCGCTCTTGGCCATGTAAAGAGAACGGAATTTTAAAGTCATATATAGCGACCAGCTCTCAAAATATTTGACTATCGCTTACAGCACACTATATTCATTTGAACCCGATCTACCGACAAAGAAAATTGCAGCAAAACAATTTCTGCAAATTAGTTAATTGTTTTTCCAAACAGGCCGGGTGGCGAACAGGTGTTGAATAGGTAGTGTCGGACTGAAAAATTCAAATACTCTAGTCGGGATTTGTACCATGGATCTCCCGGTCTCCGTCCTGCGAATTTTATTTGTTCTCCCCCCCCCCCAAAATCAGCGCATTTCGAAAAACTTCCAACTGCATTTGTGTGATTCACGTCCTGAAGGACTTGACGTGTTAAAAAAACTGCCTTATAAGCACCGTCTTAAAATATACGCACAACAAAGTTTGTAAGGAACCTATGAGCAGTATCTGTGGTTTCATCTATGGAAATATATATTTTATTATCGCCTATACCTTTACCTTTTTCAAATAAGCAGCGTGTAGGACAGGCATTTGGTAGGTAATCCGATGCAACAATTAAATGTTATAACCGGAATTTAAACCATGGATTTCCCGGTCTCCGTCCTGTGAATTTTATATTACACTCCAGAGACAAAAGTATAGTCGAAACAGGGGCTTTTTAAAGGTGAACCGGCTCCGAAGAAGGCCAATGTGGTGAAATCTGCAGACAAGGTGATGGTCTCGGTTTTTTGCGATGCACGTGGAATCATCTATCCCAAAATCCCCCTCCCCAAATCAGCGCATTTTGAAAAACTTCCGACTGCATTTGTGCGATTCACGTCCTGGAGGACTTGATTGTTTTGCCCTGTTGGCAAAAGTATACGCACAACGAAGTTTGTAACGAACCTATGAGTAGCATCTGTGGTTTTGTTTATGGAAATGCATATTTTAGTATGCGTAGTATTTCGGTGAATAATATTTTTGAGAGTACACGGCTACGGAATTGTCTCTTGGTGTATTTTTACTTTCTCCATACGCACTATGTACATAGTGTATAGAGAAAGTGTTGCACTCCACCCAAAAATTCGATACCGAGATTTCACCGGAAATATATGTTTTAGGGTCCCCAATATCCAAAAAAAGCATTTTCACAAAAAGGTCCGTGTGTGTGTGTCCGTGTCTCTGTGAACACGATAACTCAAAAACGAAAAGTCGGTAAAATACCAAACTTGGTATTTAAGTTTAGTATCTTCCAGGGATGCGACACGAAGATTTTGAGAAAAATAACACCACCCCCAACTACCCTTTACATGGAACTTTTTTCGAAAATGTTTATTTTCTAAAAAATGGCTCTAACGATTTTGATTAAAATTTCGGATATTAAACATATTTACCTGACAAATGAAATGTATATCTTGAATTTTCTTAAATAGCCTCTGAAGAGTAGTTTATTCTGGATGAATTTTACTAAATTTTGAATAACTGCTAAACCGTAAGAGATGGACAAAAACGTACTACACAAAAAATGTAGAGCACATTAAAACACACAATTTATGTTATATAAATTTTTTTCGTGGAGTTTGTCGTTTTTGAGACATTCCTTATTTTTGGTTTCTGCTATGAAAAACGTATACTTTTCTCATACAGGAACTTGTCAACTCCTATCCATATAAACAAAGGAGCGTCATTGACATAGCAACCAGCTTTTGACTATCACTTTAACCTACGGTTGTCCCTTATTTCGCTTCAACTTACAAGGAAGCGAGTAATAAGACTATTTCTGCTAATTTTTTCTGATTAGCATAAAGTAAATAGAAGTATAAGCTTTTTAAGAATTATTTGTTGCAGGGATATGGAGAAAGTCATGTGAATGGTACACATCAGATTTTTACTTTCTGTATACGCACTATGTACATAGTGTATAGAGAAGGTATTGCACTCCACCGAAAAATTCGATACCGAGATTTCACCGGAAATATTTCTTAGGGTCCCCAATATCCAAAAAAAGCATTTTCACAAAAAGGTCCGTGTGTGTGTGTGTGTGTGTGTGTCCATGTGTCTGTGAACAGGATAACTCAAAAACGAAAAGTCGGTAAAATACCAAACTTGGTATTTAAGTTTAGTATCTTCCAGGTATGCGACACGAAGATTTTGAGAAAAATCCCCCCCACCCCAAACTACCCTTTACATGGAACTTTTTTCGAAAATTTTTATTTTCTAAAAAATGGCTCTAACGATTTTGATTAAAATTTCATGTATTAAAGATATTTACCTTACAAATAAAGTGTATATTTTGAATTTTCTGGGAATAGCCTCTGTAGACTACTTTATTCTGGATGAATTTTTGCATAACTACTAAACCGGAAGAGATGGACAAAATCTTAAACCAAAAAAAATGTAGAGCACGTTAAAACGCACCATTTATGTTATGTTTATTTTTTTCGTGGAGTTGATCGTTTTTGAGGTATTCCTTTTTGTTGGTTTCAGCTTTGAAAAACATACTTTTCTCATACAGGAATTTGTCTACTCCTGTCCATGCAAACAAAGGAACATCAGTCACATAGTAACCAGCTTTTGGCTTTCACTTTAACCTATGCTACTCCCTTATTTCGCTTCTACTTACAATAAAGCAAGAAATAATACTACTTTTGCTAATTTTTTTCTATTAGCATGAAATGAATAAAAGATTAGCTTATTAACAATAATTTGATACAGAGATATAGAGAAAGTCATGTGAATGGACCACATCAGATTTTTCTACTTCGAATGCATGATGTTGCACTTCATATAATAGTATTTCTGCATTTACCTCCACTTAAACACATGTTTAAAGGATTCAGAATTGTATAGCATCAATTGAACGCTAAACTTCCCTCTCTCTATTTGTTGACACCAGTTCTGTTTTGGTATTGCAATGCTGAGCTAAGAATATACGCTTACAATATTTCCATGACAAGTTTTACACATTACATTTTCTCCCATTATAGCGAAGTGTTGCTGTCAAAGTGGTCTACCTATTTAGCTAATGAAGGAATCTTTGACGGTGACGACATTATTAATTAATTACGCTTATTCAGAGTTCGGAAATAACAGTAGCAAATGTCTCCACTACAAAGCATAACACTGGTCTTCAGTATAGTCGCGTGGGTGCAGGCCAGATCCGCCAAATGACTTGCGCATAGTGACAGACTCGCTTTCTTAATTACCTCAGGTTCCAGGTAGCCAGACTTCAACTGAATGTGTTTTACCCTCTAGTTCGACCCATCTGGTTGAGGCGAGGTACTTATGAAATAGTACATTTTGAGAAAACTCAAGTCTGAAGAATAAATAATCTTTCCGAACTTTACTGCTCTTACATTCTCTACCATGTACATAGTAAGTAGAGAAGGTATTACACTTCACCCAAAAATTTATACCGAAATTTCACGGGAAACGGCGCTTATAACCATTAGCCATTGAGCGCCCTTAAATCCTATTCATCCATTCACCGGAAATAAATATTTTGAGAACTCTTGAATTAAAAAAATCTGATGTGTTACACTCACATGACTTTCTCTAGCTGTTCTACAAACTTCTTACATAAGACTATTCTTCTTTCTGCATCTTGCTAATCGAGGTACTTATTAGCACAATGTTCTTATTACTTAGTTACTTATAAGTAGGAAAAAATAAGGGAATATACTAGGCTAAAGCCATAGTCAAATGTTTTAAAAGCTGTCGTTATGCGATTGTCATTACAAACCTCTTTTTTTTTCTTGGCCAGGAGAAGAACAAAAGAACACCGCACACTCCCGTCTGAGAAAAGTATAAGTACTTCACAACTGAAACTAATAACAATGAATACCTCGAAAACTGTAAGCTCCACGAGAAAAATGTGTATGACATAATTTGTGTATTTTAACAAGACCTACATTTTTTGTATACTAAGTTTTTGTCTATCTCTTACGGTTTACTAGTTATGCCAAATCAAGCAAAATTCATCCAGAATAAACAGGTCTTTAGGAACTATTCCCAGAAAATTTAAGATATACATATTATATGCCAGCTAAATATATTTAATATACGATATTTTAATCAAAATCGTTACAGCCATTTTTAAGAAAATCAAAATTTTCGAAAAAGGTTTCATGTAATGGGTAGTTTGGGGTGGAGAGATTTTTCTCAAAATCTTCATGTCGCATCCCTGGAAGATACTAAGCTTAAATACCGAGTTTGGTGCTTTACCGACTTTTCGTTTTTGAGTTATCGTGTTCAAAGACACACACACACACACGGACCTTTTTGTGAAAATGCTTTTTACTTTCTCCATACGCACTATGTACATAGTGTATAGAGAAAGTATTGCACTCCACCCAAAAATGCGATACCGAGATTTCACCGGAAATATATGTTTTAGGGTCCCCAATATCCAAAAAAAAACATTTTCACAAAAAGGTCCGTGTGTGTGTGTCCGTGTGTCTGTGAACACGATAACTCAAAAACGAAAATTCGGTAAAATACCAAACTTGGTATTTAAGTTTAGTATCTTCCAGGGATGCGGCACGAAGATTTTGAGAAAAATACCCCCAAATACCCTTTACATGGAACTTTTTTCGAAAATTTTGATTTTCTCAAAATGGCTCTAACGATTTTGATTAAAATTTCGTATATTAAACATATTTACCTGACAAATAAAATGTATATCTTGAATTTTCTGGGAATAGCCTCTGAAGAGTAGTTTATTCTGGATGAATTTTACTAAATTTTGAATAACTGCTAAACCGCAAGAGATGGACGAAAACTTACTACACAAAAAATGTAGAGCACATTAAAACACACAATTTATGTTATATACATTTTTTTCGTGGAGTTCGTCGTTTTTGTGACATTCCTTATTTTTGGTTTCTGCTATGAAGAACGTATACTTTTCTCATACAGGAACTTGTAAACTCCTATCCATATAAACAAAGGAACTTCATTGACATAGCAACCAGCTTTTGACTATCACTTTAACCTACGGTTGTCCCTTATTTTGCTTCTACTTACAAGGAAGCGAGTAATTAGACTATTTCTACTATTTTTTTCTGATTAGCATAAAGTAAATAGAAGTATAAGCTTTTTAAGAATTATTTTTCTTTTTTGCATTGCCAGAAGTTGACAAATTTCCTTATGATAAAATGAGTAATTTAAAGCTAAAACCAATAACAAGGAATATCTAAATAATAAAAAAAAAAAACTCCACGATATTACAATTTGTGGTTTAACGAGAATTACAGCTTTTGTGAAATAAGCTTCTGTCTATCTCTTATGTTTACTGCTACGCAAAATTCAGCAAAATGTATCCGGAATAAACTTGGCCTTAAAAGGCTATTTCCTGAAAATTCAAGATATACATTTTATTTGTCATGTAAATATATCTAATATAGGATATTAAATCAAAACCGTTAGAGGTATTTTTGAAAGAATCAAAATGTTCCAACTCAAGAGTAGTTTTTCCTCAAAACTCGTGTCGGATCATTGGAAGATATTAAACTTAAATACCCAGTTTGGTATTTTACCGACTTTTCATTTTTGAGTTTTCCTGTTCAGAGACACACGAACCTTATTCTGAAAATGGTTTTTATACAAAGGACCCTAAAACGTGTATTTCTGGGGAAATCTCGGTATCAAATATTTGGGTGGAGTGCAATATCTTCTCCATCTCCGTACCAGGCACTGTGTTTTGAAAGTAACACTTATTAAAGTCTTTGAATTATACTTTATTGATTTCTCTAAAACATATGTACATTTCTCTATGTACGAGGTACATAGTAGACAGAGAGGGAATTGTAATCCATCCAAAAATTGGATAGTGAGATTTCACCGCAAATAAATGTTTTGAGGAACCATAAATCCAAAAATGAATTTTCGGAAAAAGTATCAAAAACAAAAGTATTGAGTATATAATTTAGTTTTTAAGTTTAATGTCTTCCAAGGATATGACACGAAGATTTTAAAGAAAATATCCCCACCCCAAAGTACCCTTTACATAGAGCAGTTTTCAACATTTTCGATTTTTTCAAAAATTGACAGTAAAGATTTTGATTAAAATGCCGTATATTAAATACATTTACATGGTAAATAAAATGTATACAAAAGCATACTGCACAAAAAAGTATATTCCGTTAAAATTCACAATTTATGTCATATAAATTTTTACTTTCTCCATACGCACTATGTACATAGTGTATAGAGAAAGTGTTGCACTCCACCCAAAAATTCGATACCGAGATTTCACCGGAAAAATATGTTTTAGGGTCCCCAATATCCAAAAAAAGCATTTTCACAAAAAGGTCCGTGTGTGTGTGTGTGTGTGTGTGTGTGTGTCCCCGTGTGTCTGTGAACACGATAACTCAAAAACGAAAAGTCGGTAAAATACCAAACTTGGTATTTAAGTTTAGTATCTTCCAGGGATGCGACACGAAGATTTTGAGAAAAATAACACCACCCCCAACTACCCTTTACATGGAACTTTTTTCGAAAATGTTTATTTTCTAAAAAATGGCTCTAACGATTTTGATTAAAATTTCGGATATTAAACATATTTACCTGACAAATGAAATGTATATCTTGAATTTTCTTAAATAGCCTCTGAAGAGTAGTTTATTCTGGATGAATTTTACTAAATTTTGAATAACTGCTAAACCGTAAGAGATGGACAAAAACGTACTACACAAAAAATGTAGAGCACATTAAAACACACAATTTATGTTATATAAATTTTTTTCGTGGAGTTTGTCGTTTTTGAGACATTCCTTATTTTTGGTTTCTGCTATGAAAAACGTATACTTTTCTCATACAGGAACTTGTCAACTCCTATCCATATAAACAAAGGAGCGTCATTGACATAGCAACCAGCTTTTGACTATCACTTTAACCTACGGTTGTCCCTTATTTCGCTTCAACTTACAAGGAAGCGAGTAATAAGACTATTTCTGCTAATTTTTTCTGATTAGCATAAAGTAAATAGAAGTATAAGCTTTTTAAGAATTATTTGTTGCAGGGATATGGAGAAAGTCATGTGAATGGTACACATCAGATTTTTTTGGAAACAAGTGACCCTAAAACATATATTTCCGGTGAAATCTCGGTATTGAATTTTTGGGTGGAATACACTACTTCTCTATCCCTATATACGTTGTACATACGGGCTGGAGAAAGTAAAAATACGTTTTTAGAAAAAAGCCAATTTGTGTGTGATTGAACAACGTAACTCAAAAATCAGTGAAGCATAGAAACAGTGTTGATTTTTGTTGAAATTCGTCCCTTGCAACTTTTGGTCTTTTAATGTATACATCGCCAGTGGATTGCGTTTTCCTTATTTATGTAATTCTTTCGATATCTATGATCATTTACAAACAAATAATGGTTTAACTTTGGCAGTTTATGTTTTTTCCATAATTTTCTGAAAAAAATCAGCTGACAAGTATACTAAGAATGGTGTCCTGATGGTCACAACTCATTAGGCAGGTAGTGAATTACCTCCCTGCCAGTTACGTGAGCGTGATGGGATTTTGAGTAGTGACCAAGCAAGATATTGCGACAAGTTTCCTGGAAATATTACTCTCAATTGCACCTTTGAGGAAATGTCACTAAATTCTACTTCAGCGCAGATGTAACTAGTGGATGTTACAAACTTTAGTGAACACACATCTTTCATTACCACCACTAACGGTGTGTTATCACCCTGGAGCATATCGGTTGTCACTTCGTATTACTGCTTAACAATACACGTTTTTTGTTTTGTTTTAGGCATTCAGAATATTTCAAAATATAAAATGTAAACATTAGACTATGCATTGGAACCAAACACAAACTCATTTTAAATGGATATTCTCTTGCAACCCGACTTGTCAGATTTTTTAAAATTACAATAAGCGACATCCACCCTCTTCCTGATTTTGAAGGTCAGAGGCGGTACTGAAAATATTGGCTTGCAAAAGCTTACGTATATTTAATCCATTAAACGTCTATTTGTATTCGATTATCATTTCAAAGAAACACTCAGGGTTATTTTACTCTGAAATACATGCATTAAAACAGTATCTTTACACTAACAATGTATATTCTCGGAGTATCTTACCCATATTGAAATAAATTAATTACGATGGAAACATTAGGTATAATCAGTGCTTAATGCACTGATTTTAGGTGCTATAGCGATAATTATGCATGTCGGTACTCCGTATAGATTGTAGCGTAATGAGTTGGACAGAAAACTCAGGTATAACAGAATGGGTACTCTATTCCAATTAACTGCACGTTTAAGTCGGCCAAGGCGAACAAAGTCCTGCACAGGAAGCGGAAAATTGGTGAACTATAACAATGACGCAGTACAAACATCAGGATGTTCTGCACAGTCTGATACTCTTCAGCGCGTCGCCTTGTAATCACATTGTTAGTGATGGAACGTAAAGAAAATAAGAGTTATTCAGTAGCAAGCTGGATGTGTTATTTAAGTTATTACGTTTTGTGACGAAGAGAAGAACGTGGAACGGAAAATACCTGCTACAAATACCACCTCTACCGGCTTTAATAAGACAGCGAATAATATTAATTTTAGATTAGGATGGAATACCAACTTGCAGAAAGAGCGGTGAGCAAGATTGCATTATATGAACAAGTGCATTAGAAGAAACTTTCAGGAGAATTCTGAGGTTAAAGAATGCGATGTTACATTCATGTAAAGCATAGTTTCTGGTAGCATCCTTGGAAGATAAGTGAACAGAAATATCAAGCTTGGTAATCAACAGCATTAAGTATGCTGTTCAAGGACACATAGGCACACATGTGGACGTTTGGCTGAAATGTTTTTTTTATTGACTCATATATCCTCAAAACATGTATTTTCCGCGAAATCTCGGTATTTATCTATACTATGTATGTGGTAGAGAAAGTAAATAGAAATCTCTACAGTGCGAAAATTACACTTCTGCATTTCAAACCTTTTTTTTTTTTTTTTTTTTTTTTTAAATATGAAAGGCAATGCTAATCGGATTTTTTGTGCTGAATTCGAAAATGATCTCCATTTAATCCCATCGCGTCGGGTTTTCAAAATGTTCCTCAATAACTAGAAATAAAATTATGGCTTTGTGAAAAGTAATAAACATTACTTTCAACAAGAATGTTGTGTGAAAAACTTGGTCAGAATTTGTTATTTGTCACTAATTAGTCATTACTTAATAATAATTATAAGCACATTCATTACGTTACCTCAATATTGCATTTCAAATTTTCTCCTCGCATGTTTTACAGCGCAATCCCTTTTAGCATCCAGCAATATCAGCCATCATGTTAACACTTCACTTCCCTTGATACCTCCTTTCCATATTTTTTATATCCTGGTGAAATCCTTCACTCTGTTCCTCACTAAAGTCTCCTAAATTGTAAGGGAAATAAGTAAATGGGAATGAAGGAAATGTACTTTGACACTCACTTTTGAGGGATTAATAAGAGTTTTTTTTTTCACTGGATATTAAACTAGTTTTATGTGGCCACTCTTCCCTTTGCCAGTGTTCTGACCTAGCTCTTCTATCTCATTGACATAAGAAACAGGGGTATTTTGTGAAACCAGCCTGCTGACCAAGTAATAGTCCATTAATCTTGAAATCTCCACAACCTAGCCATAGGTGGTTTTCGTACCGCAGTTTTTGTAACAAAAACTTTACATTTCCATATGTAGTATCTACATTTGAAAATGTGTACAGGGACCATATTTAGAACACTTTCTCAGACTTATTAGAAAATGTACTTCTGCAAATAAGAAGAAACATGTGATTTATGTATGATGCTCTAGCACTTTTTAGTCTGATTGTTCGAGATACTCTGGCTGGTATCTAGCATGACAAATGGGAAGGTAGAGGGGGACCAGGTCCATGGCCTGCACGTTTCCCGACCCCAATCCTTTGGGGGCACCTTAAACCATTGGTTTATGCAGCAGACATCCCAGATGAAGAAACTCTTAATCTACGTGTCATGTAAGTTTGCGAAATCACATGACACCGACTGGAAATATTTGACATTCCATGCTACGAAGAGTAGCCGGTCCCCATGGCGCTGGAGATCGTGGGTTCGAGTCCCGCCTTGGGCATGGGTGTTATATGTTTGTGTTAATGTGTGTGTTGTAACAGTAAAAAAAAAAAAAACAGCAATCCAGTAATAATACAGAAAAACAAGGTAAAACAAAAAAAAAGGTAAATTAAAGTAGGGTATACAGTGCCGGAGTCCTGATCAGACTCACATGCGTGTCTACGCGCAAGAGGAGGGCATTTGGATCATTTTCTAATAGCGCTGTTTGTGTGGAACACTCCTAACAAACTGACAACGTTAAAAATAGAATAATGTATCACTTTAAAATGTTTTGATTAATAGCACTTTGAACCTCAATAAATCGAGAACGAAGGGTTTTGGGACCTGTGTTTATATGAACATTTTGTCTTGTTTTGATGTAAGGAATCTATTCTCAATGTATACAAAAGTATTTTTGAATTACCCTGTATACATGTGAAAGTAATTCTAATTACGGGAAATCTCAACTACTCTCTGTAGGGACATTTATATAAAGGTTTGTTTTCCGTAGGTATGCTTGGCTGAAATTATTCTAATTGCGTGGAATCTGGATTCCTCTCTGTAGACACATTTATATAAAAGTTCCTTTTTTGTAGGTGAGTTTTGCTCAAATTATGAACGTGAATTTAAACATTAACGATTTCCTCGTAAAAGCTCACTTTAAGAGTTTTAAGTGCGATCTTGAATTAGTAGAACAATCATTATACTTTCATAGTATCTGTAGTAATAACATCACCAAAACATTAGGGTTTTGAACTCTTCAACCATTATTCCATGTAATCTATTAGAAATTATAGTTACTGTTGCTAAGAGTATTAGTTTATATTTATTTTACAACTCCTATTGCTCCCTATAGCATTCCAACTGGCTAGATGCAGCTGAGGCGGAGTGGTAAAGATCACAACAATGGAATATGATGTCGGAGAGCCTTCAGGTCCAAATCTCGCATCCTCATGTTCACGTTTTAATCCCAGATTTTTACTTTAGCTTTATTGTTATAAAGAATATAGTTTGGAAAATATGGGCTTTAAATATTATTAGACTTAATTATATTGGAATATTCCTACAGGTATTCAGCTTCCTTTCAGCGCTAACTTCTTTCGCTAAGAAACAACACTACGTGATTGATCATTTCATAAATATCAAATAATCCTATTTAGCCATTTAGAATTGTGCTTGTATTACTTTGTAATGAACGTGTTCGGTATATTTCATAATACATCCCTAACGGAGCATTTAAGCGCCTAGAATGCTAGGTTTAGTTCAGTGTTACTAGGAATACCTTTATCAGTTCCTTTATTCTACTCTAGGAAGATAGTTGAGTGTTGGTTTGATCGGTAAGAGGATACCTATCCTATCAATACCTCCCCCTTCCAGGTCACTTCATCTAAATCCAGTTGAGAACTTTTGGGCAGAAATAAAGGAGACACTTCGAAATTCCCGTCTCCTGCCTCCCAGGACATCTGTCGAGCTATGGCACAGAACCGAAGACAAGTGAGATTCTCTCGCCGAAAGACCACATTCTTTACACCGGCTAATATATCTCCATGCCGAGACAAATAACGTTTTCGAGCACGGATAATATTGGACTAGGTATTAAGTATTTGAATTCTATCTTAGCTTTGTTTGTTTAAATTTGTAATAGAGACATAAATGGCCTTAAGTCGTCAGTAATAATATGCATTTTAAAGCTAAAATCATGTGAACTCCCTCTTTAATTGAAAAACTCACTATTTACTTAGCTTTAGACCATGTAAACAACGAAAAAGTTAAACATAATAACTGAAGACATAGTGCGAGATTCGAACCCACGCAATCTGGTGTCTTTGATAAAGGTTCTAGCCCCTGAACCACGCGGACCTTTTGATTGGGTATATTACCTACGCTTTCATACTGGTAAACTGTCCCTCACCAATTTCAGTTTAATCCGTGCAAACACAGTACCTGTTCACACTTCTGGTTTAATACAGAAAGTGGTACACTTCTATGTTTTACATGAGGCAACACTTATGTCAATGAGTGTTCATTCATGTTAACCTTCGTGCGATGTCGTCCCAATAAATTATCAGTTTTAAGAGCTTGCCTGCGACTTCGTCTATGTTCAGAATCACGAAATGATCTTCAACTCTGACAAGGTACCAAACATAATTTGACCGGCTGTGCAACATTTTAGGAAATTGAGTTCTATATGTTAAAGAGAACTCACCATAAGCATCAGTTAATGGAACCAGATCATGCATATCTCAATCTATGTCATGTGTAGGTATGAAGAAATTGTTTTATTCTTTTTTTCTTCAAAAAGCAATAGATGCACCCGCTCTCGATACAACTATTTTATAGCCCGCTTCGGTAGTGTGGCTAGTGTGTCTGCCTCACATTCATGAGGACGTAAGATCGAATCTCGCTTACGGCGAGTTACCCGAATAATTTTTGTCTCGTAGTTTTCCCTCATCCTGAGAAGGCGAACGTCGAGTAATTTTAAAGCTCCATGGACCGGGAGCTCATTTGAGCATCATTTCACCGATTCCATTCATCGTCCGATATGATCAACCAGGTTAAGCGACCTTAAGCTAAATAAAAAGAAAAACAAAATATTTTGCGAGAAGCAGTAGAATGAAATTCAGTGAAAGTAGTGAGTTTTTTTGTTTGTTTTTGGAATTCTTGTTCATTTTAAGAAGTATTGTAGGGGGAAATTATGAAAATATTAGCTCCATTTTTGCAACTCTAAATAATTGTAAAGTATTTCCATGCCACAATAGCCTACCTATAAACCAGCATTAAAACCTTCACCTAATTTTTAACCCCCACCAATTTATTACCTACATAAAAAATTGGAAAGGCAGGTATCTATAGGAACTGTAATAATTTTAGTGTTGTTTCACATAAGTGTACTTTTGTCTTGTGATAAGCTAAAAAGAACTTATGAAACACATTAGAGAAACCCTTAAAATTATTACTTTTCATTTAAAAAATAACCAGAAATCTCCTCTAAAGCAAATCTGCAGACAACTTTGGAAAATTTAAACATATCTAATAAAAATCAGTCTATTAGAATATTCCATTTATATTTTTAAGATGTCCTAAAATATCATACATGTATAGATACTTTTTTGCAATCAGCTACCACTTAAATCTTCGGACTATTTGGATCTGTCGCTTTTAAATTTCTGAACTGTTGTGAGGCAACCAATAAAATGGAAATATAAATTGACAAAATTCTAGAGAATAAGGAATGTTGTATCCCTTTGCATTTATAGAAACATTTAAAATCCCGAACTTAATTTATCTTCAAATAAAACTACTACATATCGTATTGTGAAAACTCAAGACTGCTATCTCCGTTAGCATTTGAACTAGTAGTACAGCTACATGTGAGGCAATAAACAGCCACAATATAAGTTTTTTTCGTAATATAAGAGGTCCTAGGTTCGAACCCCGGAGACCGCCTAAGGACCCATGGGATTTTCGGCAGTTTTCCTGGGTGGCAAATTTCCTGTCCCTCCATGTCGTTTCACTGTCATTTCATTCCTCCTTCGCCCCCTTTGGTGTCTTTTGGGGTTGGCAGTGTCGGAATGGTGTTTCATTGCGGCGTGGTAGGAAAAACTGGTACTCTAACCCTCCCCGAATATCAGGTTGATTGCCGGGGTATAGGGATCGCTCTTTGGAGGCTTTTAACCACATATGGGGTGGTCCCCGGTCCACCTACCTCACTAGCCTATGGTCTCAATCTGGAAATAGGGACCCTGTTATTGCAGTGCCGTCGCTTCTGTCTCAGGTCGCCTGGTGTCTCATCTCACGCCATTCCTCTCCCTTCTGGGGGCGCCCCTGGAGGGGTATATCAGGCACAGTACAGACACAGTAACCTCACCGGTTCAGTGTCGAGACTTCTCCGTCCGTCTTATCCTAACTACCTAGGTTTAAAAGGGTTGCTTATGTGTGTGAAGAAATTGTTATCGTCAGGACGCAGGTACCGTTATTAGAGCTGTAACATTTAGGATCGCTGTAAGAATACACAGCGAGCATCTTACGTCACTATCTCCGAGGGTTATTGGAAGGGGTGGATACTGACGCGACTATAAGTTCAAATCCACAGTTGTGCTTTGTAGGAGAGTCATATGCTAGGTATCTTTTCCAAGCTCTGAATAAGGCCAGTGTAGCGTAATTGATGTCAAAATATCCATCATTAACCAAGAGGGTAGAATAGTTTGACATTGCATTTCACTATAACAGAGAAAATGTAATGTTTAAATCCCGTCATGTAAATATTCCAAACGTAAATTCATAGTTCAGTATTATAATACCAGTAGACACAAAACTTGTGTGTCAATAAACATAGAGGGTCCATTCAATTGATGCACACAATCTGAATTAATTAAAAGATTTGTATAAAATGACAGAAAGTGCATTGTAACGATTGCATTTTCTCACGCACCTAGGGTTCGTTCCTATAATTAATTTCAGGGAGCTTTACTCCGCTCGCGACTTCTGGATAACAGAAACCTCCTGCACTCTCGCGTTGACCGTGTTTGATTGGTTACGTGTGCGTAGTAGTGAGGGATGCGTGGCTCAGTCGGGTAGTCTCTGGCAACTAGGGTCAGTTATTTGAGCGAGCGGGAGGGAATTCCTGTTGGTGTGGCGAGTGGAACTGGAGTCTCCAGCCTGGAGACACGAATTACACCTTCGGAGCTTGATAATTTCTATCGGAAATGATAGCGATAAGTAGGAAGTGTAAGGCTTCTTTAAGGGGCAGTTCAAAGGGCTCTGCTGATGAACTTTTCGCATTATACTTTTGCCATTAAAATAAATCACCTCGTCAGAAATTATTCCAGATGTATAGATTGATCGCAGTCCAGACAAATAGTTATGAAACAATACGAAGAGAAGCTGTTAATAAAAAATATTAGTGATTAATTTAGCTGTTATTTTCCTTCATGCATATGCACATAGGAAGAAACGGTATTGCAATCCTACCAAAAATTCGATACCGAAATTTAACCGGAGATGAATGTTCCAAAACAAACCATTTTTAGAAAAATGCCCATGTGCGTCTCTCTCCGTGGGCAGCATAGCTCAAACATGAAGTCAGTTAAATTCTAAACTTGGTATTTAATTTCAGTGTCTTCCAAGGATGCGACATATAGTTCTTAAAAGAATCCTCCACCCCAACTAACTTTACATGGAACATATTTCGAAAATTTTTATTTTCACAAAAGTGGCGCTAACGATTTTGATTAAAATGCCGTATGTGTAAGGTATTTTCATGACAAACGAAATACACAAATATCTTGAATTTTCTGGAAATAGCCTCTGAAGATCTCTTCATTTTGTATGATTTTTTATAATCGTAAACCGTACAAGGTACACCAAAAACTTACTACACAAATATTTAGAATACATTAAAACACACAATTTGTCATATATCTACTTAGATCACTTGTAGAAGCTGTTATTAATATTGGCTTTAAGATGTTTTAAAATGGGCAGTTGTGAAGAAGCACTTTCAAGCGCTCATTTTTGTGAGAGTTAACCCATATCTGGGTTAATAACATACCTTGGCTCCAGAAGATTTGTTATTTCCTATAATTAAATATAATTCACATTTCAATTTCCTATAATCAAGTTTTTATTTAATTTCCCTATAATTATACCTATCTACCAGTTCCCTTTCTGGACTGCTATGAGGGGTTCCGCGGCGAGAGGGATATATGGCTTTTCCAATCTCAGGTTGCAGAAGGCTTCATTCTCCAACATTTGCTCATCCCTTGCCGCGGGGTAATGCGCCAGCATAAATATCAGCATTCTGAATTTAAAATTTAAGTAGAAAAATACATCAACAGGTAATTTCCTAGTTGTGAACTCTAAAATATATTATTCACCCATATACAACGTATACACGCGAAAATAAAATATGAATTTCCACTTATGAAGCCATAGACGCTGTTCATAGGTCGTCGTTGTGCGTATACTTTCACCAGATTTTTTGGTAGAGTTTAACGCCCGCTTTAACTATTTATGGCACCGCAGGCGGTGACACTGATGATGCATGAATGAAGATGGAGCACCGGTGGAATGCAATGGCGGGGGAAACCGGAGAACCCGGAGAAAACCCGCCCAGCGCCGCTTTGTCCACCACAAATCTCACATGCGATCGCTTGGGATCGAACCCGGGCCGTCTATGTGAGAGGCGAATGGTCTAACCACTCGGCCAGACACGCAGACTGATGCACGTTTTGTTAACATGTGAAGTCCTTCAGAACAAGCAAATATCTAAGTCTAAGAACCTTGAACCTTTTGTGAACAGAACATATAAACTCGTAGGATGTAAGCTACCGTGGTTCGAATATCGACTATTGCCTGACTCGACCTATCCAACTCCTGCCCTACACATGACCTGTGTGGGGAAAGCAATTTATTTGCAAAAATGATTTGGTTGCATTTTTTCTTTGTTGTATATACATCGGGGTTAAGTGAATACAATATGCCTTAGGCGATAGCCAAATCTTTTAAGAGCTGGAGGCTACGTGATGTTTTGAAATTCCGTTCTCTTTACATGGCCAAGAGAGTCAAAAAATATTACTGTAAAAAGGTATATCTGAAATTGTTAAATCCACAAAACATAATATTTGACAAACTGTGTGCTATAATGAGATCTGCGTTTTTTGTGTAGTAAAGGTTTGTATGTCTCTTACGGTGTACCAGTTATGCAAAAGTCATCCAGTACTTCAGAAGCTATTCCCAGAAAATTCAAGACATACACTTCATCTGTCATTAAAATACCTTTAAAAAGTGATATTTTAACCAAAAACGTTAAGACAGGTTTTCAGAAAATCAAAACTGTCGAGACTTGCTCCATGTAAAGGGTAATTTGGGCAGAGAGAAATTCTTGAAAAACTTTATGTCGCATTGTTGGAAAATGTTAAATTGAAGTACCTTGTTTGATATTTAACCAACTTATCGTTTTTAGTTATGTTTTTTAACTTAACGTACTTTAACCGGGTTTGTCATATCGGACGATGAATGCAATTTTTGAAATGATGCTCAAATGATCTCGTGGTCCATGGAGCTTAAAGTTACTCGCCATTCGTCTTCTCAGGACAAGGGAAAACCCCGAAAAGCCTTATCCGAGCAACTCACCCTAAGCGAGATTCGAACTCACGACCTTTTGAATGTGAAACAGACACGCTACCACCACGCTACTCAGGTGGGCTTTAGTTACGTTGTTCACAGACACACACGAACTTTTTCTAGTTTTTTTTTAATTCAGGGGACCGCAAAAATAAAACATATTTTAGGTGAAATCTTGACACGGTGAAGGATGAAAACTTCCTTACATACATAATAGAGAAAGTAAAAGCAGTCAGAAGTGGTGGTGATTGATGTGTCAACAGGCTTCTAATCCTATTAACATTGTTTAAATGACAAAAGTAGTTTTATTTTCGATTACTTTAATAAATACATAATTATTTACGATCGATGCTCCGGTAGAATACAATCCTGCCCGAGGAGGTCTGTTTTAATCGTAATGTGATTACACGGGTGACGTGTTGTTGACGATGATTACTACCTTTTCTCCCTTCCATACTCAGGTAATATAGTTGCACTGCACTCAACCTAACGTTCAACGTCATACAACTCTTAATCACTAGAGTTATGTTCCAAACAAGGGATGAGACAAATCAGTTTTCCCTTTCTTGAATTAATAGTTGCGTAATCAGGTTGCTAATTTTCATTACCTCGTGACGTTCATATGCTGAGGTCCTCGTCACAGACTATGTATTGTGTGTAATTTGAGAACTAAAAGTTGTACCTATGGTTTTGCAACACCTGCTTCAAAAACCACTTTTTAAATATTTTAAGATTCTTCAAACAATAAATAGCTATACATTTCAATTCATTAATTTTTAAGTTATTTCCTAATAATGCTTATACCTACACTTTTTACTTTTATAACAGATACAATAATGAATAAATTAATATATAACTGCCTTAAAAATTGGATAAATAATTTTTCAGGACGTGTTTTGTAATTACGTCATATTTTAAATTTCAGTAATTTTATAGACCATCCTTCAAACTTATTTTAGGCCATCAAAATCCAGGAAAACATACATTTTACACAATGGGGTTTGAGAAATTGTACAAGAAGTAGTATACTATGCCTACTCCGTAGTCATATAGGTCAAGATTTCTAGGATGCAAACTTATCAAGTGTCTGCGACGACGGCACGAACGTGAAGACTTCAATTATTATTATATCAGGATCGTGATGATTGGAGCTCGGCAGCTGTGCTTCTGTATAAAGTATAAATAAGCTGCAATTTTTCGTAAAGTGTAACAACCGACGTTCCCTTAGAGAAATACAATGTGATCTTGTTTTGTTACTGCTAATAAATGAAAATGTTGACAAGAAGAAAGTGAATTCACTGTTTAAGACAAAGCCGTTAGAAGTCTTCAGTACTATATCACTACTGGTGGGGGGGGGGGTGGTTGGAGCAAATCATATTCGAGACATTCAGTGTTATTGGTTCAAACTTTCCAATAACTAAAATGGTAAGCAATTATTGGTTTTTTTCCCTGCTTATACAAAGAGTACGGAATTCCAAAACAGCGCATAGTGACCAGCTCTTAAAAATTTTTTATATCGCTTAAGCTTACTGTATTTCCCAATTCTCATTGTACATACCAGGAAGTAACACTATTTCTACTAACGTTATTTCGATTAACGTGAAGTAGACAGAAGAATAAGCTTTTATGAGAACAGTTTGTTGAAAATGGGTAGAGAAAATCGTGTGAATGTAACACCAGAATTATTTTTAAAGGTCCCTGTAAATGTATCTGAACGAAATTAACTGCAAATCAAAAAGTCGTATAAATACTACTTCATCTGTTTCAATACAGATTCCCGTCATTCCTCTGGATGCAATTCAGCCTTTATGTACATACTTGATATTCAGTTCAGGATTTTACAAAGTAGCGTTACGGTTCTCCAAAAAAATCCCCCAACCTCAAACTACTTTTTACATGAAATATGTATCGATTTTATTTTCAAACCACCTCTAATGATTTTGATTAAAATAGCATGTATCAAGAATATTTCAATGACAATTTAAATATATAGCTTGAATTTTCTAATAACTGCCTGTGAGGCCCTCTCATTTGAAAGGAAATTTTAAATAATCTCGCATAACCGTAAGCGAAAAATTGATTGATATAAATGCACCTCTCTTCAAAACATTACATTTATTTCAAATAATTTATTTTTTGTTTGTGGCAGCAGTCATTTCCGGGTTAATCGCTATTAATGGCCAGAATTCTTAAGCCTTAGTCATCTTTCAAGTCCAGTGGGCATTCATTCTCTCGCCATGGAAAGAGCTTGAAGATTTAAGGCCAGCGTATAATGGCCAGTTTTAAAGGATTTGACTAATACTGCTTCCATTTATTTGTAACGAAATCTGTAGTGTAGCAGGATCGTATTTATAGGTGGTGTTAAGAGTTAAAATGCCCCCGAAACTTTGGACTTGCTTTATTTGTTTATTTAAAACCATATAACATCAATTGGCGAAAAGTTCATTACATAATAGCAAGCATACTGCTAGTGACACATTTCCAAGGAAAAGGCACATGCTAACTGAATAAGGTATTGTTAAGGAACAATGAACATACCTGTGTGTGTGTTGCAAACCAACTCAATTTTTTCTGCCACCAAGAATTCAAATGTTATAAGGATTGGTAACTGGCTGCATTATTTTGACCGCCAGTAAACAAATGTGTTTTGTTGTTACCTATCTCTTCTTCCCTTTCCCAAAAATTACCTCAAAAAGGTGCGATGATAATAATAAATAACAATAATACTTCTATTAATAATAATAAAGTAATTATGCAGAAAATGGGCCGCTAGAATTCTCTACTGCGATTTAGTCCTATTTTGCACACTAATGGGGCCAGCGTGAGTATATCGGGTTTTGGTTGGGGAAATTAGAAACATAAATTTATATACACTAACCTTAACCGATTGGAACCTAACCTCGGGCTAAATTTGAAATTTGGTAAATATCAATCGTTACAGCATGCACATGAATAATAAAAAATCCAAGCTTGACCACCAATAAAACCTTTGAAATCGTCGTCACAAATACAAGATCGATCGAACTTAGCCCCATTCCATTTTTCTGCATAATTAGTTAATAAATTAATAATAATAATTAGGTCATCGTCGTTCCTAGCAGACGATTGCATCTATGCCACACCCTTACTCTGTTACGTTCAGTTCTAGTTGTGAAATAAAAAACCGAAATTTTGTTCTGAACATGGACATGTAACGTAGTCACTTTTGGAAAGGTTTATCTATCGATTAAAATGAATTAAATAGACAAACCTTGAAAGAGTAAGTCGTATATTGCTAATAAGCGATTATAGGATAGAGAAATTTCTGCGTATATAGGACATCAGATTTTGTCATACAGACGCACAACCATCGACGACTACACGGGCTTCGACCTCTCGTGTTGAAATGTCACGTCACATTCCGTGATTATAGGTGTCAATCTTAAGGATGAAATTTGTTACCAACTTAACGAAATCTTTTTATACAAATTTCGTACTCTTTCCCTTCCTTTTTCTACAAATGCACTTCTTCCGCCTCTAAACTTGTTTCAATTGTGAAATATAAAATTTTTGTGTAGAATGGAATATATACCTACTTCTCTCTTGGGTATTTACACCGAAACAACTCTTATTACGACTGCCTCCGTGGCCAAGTGGTCAGCTTCTTATATGGACGACCCAGATTCGATTCCCGGCCGGAATTTCGAACTTTTTCCCCTCCAAAGAGTCTGGTAGTATGCATGCGAGAGTGAATGCGCCTGGCAAAAACCAACTGTAAAAGCTCAAAGAGTAAATCACTAAAGTTTCAGTGAAAAGCCCCCATATAACCAAATTAGTTAAAAGGATTTTTAAACCAATCACACCGTTTCTCAAATTTTATTTGAGAATTCTGGATTAGCTTCCTAAACATGACGAAATATAATTTGTCCTATTCGTAAATTACTTCAAATAATTACGTTAATAAGAGCTTAACACAGTATAATTTGTAACGTCTTAAAAAAGATGATTTTTTGTTTGTTTTACTTTCTCTACACATACTATGTACATAGTGTATAGAGAAGTTAATGTAAAGCACACAAAAATTCTATACCGAAATTTCACCGGAGATACATTTTTTGGGTTCCCCTGAATCCAAAAGAACCCAATCTTAGAAGAAAAAAAAAAAGTCCTTGTGTGTATACCTGTGGACAATATAGCTCAAAAACGAAAACACTGTTAAATACCAAACTTGGTATTCAAGTTTGATATCTTCCAAGGATGCGATATGAAGATTTTCAAGAAAATCTTCCCACTTTTAACTACTCTTTACATGGAACATTTTTCTAAAGTTTTGATTTTCTCAAAAATGGTTCTAATGATTTTGATTAACATACTTTAAGTTTAAGACATTCTTAAGACAAACGAAATGTGTATCTTCAATTCTCTGGGAATAGCCTCTAAAGACCTATTCATTCTAGGTGACTTTTACATAACTAGCAAACCGTAAAAGATATACAAAAGCTTACTGCACGAAAAATATAGATATCATTAAAACACTAACTTATACATTTTTTGTAGAGTTAACTGTTTTCGAGATATTTCGGATCACCGGTTTCAATTTTAGCCACTTAAACTTTTCGCAGTCGCGAATAGTTTTTCTTCTCGTTTCTGTATTCCTGGCAAATAAAGAGATTGGAATTTCAATTATTTCACAGGGCGACCGGCTTTTATAGGACGAGACTATCGCTTTAGCCCGTGAATTTTCTTATTTCCCTTCTAATTACAAGGAAACTAGTAATAGAACTAATGCTGCTTATGTTTATGTTGATCAGCCTGGTGTAGATAACAGATTAATATTTTGAATAAAAGGTTTGCTTATGGAACAGCTTGAATTGAACACATTAGAGTTTTTCCCTTCTGCTTACGAGGAACCAAGTAATAACGAAAATCTCTGCTAATTTTATCTCGATCATCATGCAATAGAAAAATAAGCTTTTTAGCAATAATTTGTTACAGATATGTAGAGAAAGTCATGTGATTTTTTTTTAAATTTGAAACACTGTCTCTTTAAATACAAGTAACATTTTAAATAACGCATTGTCGTAAAAAAATCGAATGGCGCAGTATCGTTGTTCATTGTTTTAATCTTCCCACAAAAAAAAAGAAAAAAAAAAAAGCATCAACTAAATTTAAGCATTCTTTGTTAAATGTCTCGCTTACAGTATACTGAAATATACTTTTTGCTAGTATACGCACCAAATTCTCCCGCTTCAGCAGACGACACTAAGGCACAACAGAAATGCGCATGTCTGTACTCACCTCTTTTTGTGATCTCCTTCTGCCACGCTTTCACGCCTGTACAATGAAGAAATCTTATGTTGTTTACTTAAGAATGGTCTCAGCAAATAGTGATGAAAGCTATACACAACACTTCTTCCTCATTCACCTTTCGAAGCAACACTGCCCTATGCCACACATTGCCAACCATCTTCCTTGCTGTCAGCTGTTCCACTGCCCTCGTGGTGGCGTGCGCATGTCCATTATGTGATATAACAGCAAAGCAATAGGGAAGTCCTGGTTGCCAACTTGGCGACTTTGTCACTATTTCTAGGGAGTTTCAGTGCTGAGTTACCCACAGATTTAAGGTCCTCTCCCACCTAGCGGAATCGAATCGAACCGAACCAATACACCTGCCGCTTTCACCTAACGGAATCAAATCTAATCGAACCGAATAATCACGCGGTACTGAAGCCTAAGTACTTGTTAAGTCAGAAAATGGATCGCATAATAGCATTATCACATTTGTGTGAAGAGGACAGAAGGAAGAAACAAATAAGAGAAATACTGCAACAAATAAGAGTCTATGTGGATTTTTACTTCCTCTATCGTTTAGTAGTTAGAAAAGGTATTGCGTTTCACCCAGAAATTTCATGCGGAGTTTTAACCGCAAATACATGTTTTGAGGTCCCCTGATTTAAAAAACTCGCCTAATAAAACGGCTTGAATGTGAGATAAGTTCAGTACTTTCCCAGGATGCGGCAAGAAGATTTTCAGGAATACCTCTCTGTCCAAACTACATTTTGTGTGGAACATGAATTTTTACATTTTCAATTTTTCTCAAAAATGGCTCATACGATTTTGATAAAAATACCTTAAGGGTAACTTACATCACAAATTTAATGTATATTTTAAATATTCTGGGAATAGCCTCTGAAGCCCTCTTCATTCTGGTTAGCTTTTGCGTAACTGGTAAACTCTAAAAGATGAAAGAAAATGTTACTTCGAAAATGTAGATCTTAAAATACACAATATACAATTTATCTCGAATGCATTTTTTGTGGACCTAACCCTTTCCAAGACGTTTCTATTTTTTATTTAAATTTTAAAATATTTAACTTTTTTAAACGGAAAGTAATCATTCGTTTTTATTTTTTAATATCCTGACCATGCCAATTGAATTTCAATGTCTTTTCTTAGCGAACAGCCTTTAAATCATTTAGTTATTGCTTCAGCCTAATGTAGTCCCTTATTTCTCCTGCACCTACAAGAAAATAAGTAATAAGAGTATTTCTGTTTATGTTTATATTGATTATCACATAGAAGTTAGAAGCACAGCTTTTGTAAGAATAACTTGTTGCAGAATAGGTAGAGAAAGTCATGTGAATTAAGTATATCAACTACAAATGATCATATTATATTGTTCTGCTTGCACTGGTTAATTCTAATTACACATTCCTAACTGTATAATATGTGGGTTCGTGCAGCTCCAATAGTGACGGCAGTGTATTTAAAAATTGAAATTTGGGAAAACGGCATGAAAATAAATCCTTCAATTTACTACATAATAAAGTATTGCGAAAAACAAAATCGCCTCACCTTACCAAGTCATCAAAATTCCCCTCTTATAAAGATGGCAGCTTAGTATAACGAACTTATCATGAGCTATGATTTGGATAGTACATATCACAAATATAAGAAAATGGTTTTCAACATATTTTTATATCTACTTTGTTTCTAGGTGCGGATCATTTGGTAAATCATTAACTTAATGACCTCTCTATACAAGTTTATTTATTGTTATATCGCTTCATACTTTTGTTTTGTATGCACTTGTCGTTACTGTTTATAACTGTAGTCACTGTTACTATTCATTTTAACACCATTTATTTTAACATACATTACATATACATCACTGTTATCATATTTGTTATGCTCTTATCTATTAGATGTGTCTAATATGTTTTTACTCACTTCGTATACTACAAGTTTTTACTCATCTCATCAATTATCTACTCTAATCCTATAAGTTAAATGTCTGTATTTTTTTTTTTTTTTTTTTTGTTATACAACAAATGTATGTTATTTGTAATGCATCGTATTCGTTGACATAGAGCTTGCACATTGAATTCAAATAAATAAATAAATAAATACATTTTAGGTGATGTTGCTTTTCCCCTTTAGAACCATTTAATGCTCCCTTATTCCAGAGCTTAACTGAGAGACAACAAGGATTTTTAACCACAAATTAAGCAGAGCCCACAATATGGTGGAAAATGCATTTGACAAAATCACTCGAAGAATTAAGATTTATCATAGAAGTATACCGCAGACACCTGGGTATGTACAAAAAGTTGTTTTAGCAACATAAGTATTTCGCAATTTCCCTTTCAATTCAGTCGGTTCATTAGCATGACAAGACGGAATTGCAAACCCAGGACAATTGCCAGTAGACATGTAATTAAGTAACAGGCGTAATATTGTTTGATCAACGAAAACTATAAAGATGGTTAACATATATTAATTATTATTATTATTACTAATTATGCATGTGGTATTTACTCTAAATTATTGCACGTGTAGGTTCCAGAGTAATTGGACAGCTATTGGGGATACAGAGTACTGTTTAAAGAAATAGAAAGTCAACATTTTGATAGTATGAAGATAAAATAATTAATAAGATGAAAAAAGTTTCATAAATGTTCGTAGTTTGGTTTATGTAGGCATAGTTGTGAAATGAAAATAAAGTTTAATTTTTCCTAACACGGTTCCAATTTATTGACTAATTTCACCGAAAGCATTATCACGTCCATTAATATTAGAATAATAGCTGATTTGTTATTTTCGTCATAGAGCTGTAGATAGCTTTCAACTAAATATGTTAACCATTTTCGTTCATTTTTTAGAACTGCAAACTTAATGTAACAAAATATTCCACACCAACCTCAAATAAACGATATTGATAGCGTAGCGACATTGCACACTTTTTTCTACGAAGGCTCACTATAACTAGCGATTGTACGTGAAACAAAAGCCCAACTTCCCTACCTCAGTCGTCGAGTGGTCGGCGAGCTGAGTTTTTCATTCGGATGTCCCGACTTCGAATCCCGGCTCGGGTAAGTAATTTTTCTTTAACCAGAATCATTACCTAGCCTCCACAGAATCTGGAACTATGAATGCGAGAGTGAATGTGTGGGCGTTAAATGATATAAAATGAATAACTTAACGTCATTACCCTAAAGTTAATATAGAGTTGTTTAACAAGTTAAAACAATTTCCATTCCGGTTGTAGAGCAAAACATTCTTTGCAAGTGAATTCTTTCCGGATCGATTCGACGAGCCTCTTTTTGCTGGTTTCCATTTAAAATCACTATAAACGGAAATTGTGTTCGATTCGTTTCCGCCAAGCAGGAGCAGACCCTCAGTTTTCTAGTAGTTAATGGCAAATGTGATGACATTTTCAGCTAAAGTGGCTAAATTCTCTAATGTATTTGTGATAATAAATATTTATTTTCTCATAAAGCTGATTGTAATTTTCATCACACGCTTTAAATTTGTAGGTACCTACCTGCTATAAAAGTTACAAGTGTGATTCAAATTCCAACGCATTATGTTTATAAAGGTGTTTTACAGCCCCGATGTCACTCTTGCACCTTATGTAGAACCACCCATTAAGACAGAAGTAAGTAAAATTTACATAGTATGACCTCGTTTAAATCTTCAAGCTTTCGTAATGCACTCCTTGTGACTTGTTACACATTTGCTGTAACAGCGTGCAGGATTTTTTTTTTTGGTAGAGTTTAACGCCCGCTTTAACTACTAATGGCACTGCAGGCGGTGACACTGATGATACATCAATGATGATGGAGCACCGGTGGAATGTGATGGCGGGGGAAACCGGAGTACCCGGAGGAAACCCGCCCCAGCGCCGTTTTGTCCACCACAAATCTCACATGCGGTCGCTTGGGCTCGAACCCCGGCCGTCTAGGTGAGAGTCGAGTTGTCTAACCACTCGGGCACGGCGAGGCCACGCGTGCAGGATTGTGGAATAAAGTCCAATATTAATAAAAAAAAATCGTGAAATTACTACATTAAAAGGTATTAGTAGGAGAAATATCAGAGAGCCAGGACAAAGAAATGCTGCCTCTTGTAAAACAAGTGTTAGCAAGGTGTACCACTTAAGAAAACATCTGCCGACAGACCGCATAGAGCGCCGCCTCCTCCCCCTTTGCCAAGACACCTGTCTAAAAGCTTTCCATGCACCTGTCAATCACACCACTCTAAAAGGTTTCACTTGTCGCTTGTCAATCATTTGAAGAAGCATCTTTCACATTCCCAAATCAAATCCAATTTAATATATTGACTACGCCCACGCGAAAAAACGCTACTTGCTAATTTAGAGCTACATGGCTCATCTACATATCAAATCGATCTAGTGTTTCACCAGGAATCTGAATATCTAATCACAAATGCAAAGTTCTATATGATTTCAATTCGAAACCTTCTGTCAGATTTCTTTATCTCTGGCAATTCGAAATCTACAAGTGTCATTTGCATGACAAATCGGTCTAATTTTTCACAAGGAATCTGAATATACAAACAGAGTTCAACTATCGTGGTGAAATAAAAAAACTCGATATAATTACTAAGTAGAACATTGCATATCATTTATTTGATATCGCTTGAATATGCGTTTGCGGTAATATTTTTGCAAGGAATTATAACACTCACACGGTTGAACATGTCAAAGCTTTAATATGCCATACCAACACATGAAATGAAAATAGAAAGTGTTTAGAGAGAATTGCTTTTATAAAAACTACCAGTTCATCATATCAAAAACAAATATGGCAGCGAAGTGATTGAGTTTCCAAGTGTAGGACTTTCAAGCACTAAATCCAGAGCAGAAGACGTGATTGTTTCAATACATAAAATAGAATACATATGCACAAAATGAAAAGAACTTGGAACTTATTTCACATAATTATATGCCTTAAACACTGCAAACAAAGACAAAATTTCGCAAATCATGAAACGAGAAGAGTGCATCCCAACAGGGACTTGAATCTCAGACATCTCAAACACTGAGAATGCCAACATCAATACAACTCCAAACATTTATAAGGCTTAATATCGACTCTTACTTGGCCCCAATTACTTTCAGTGAGGTTGCAGTCAATGTGACTTTACGACTATGTGTAACTAAACAACTGCAAAAAGGATTGAATGTAGAACACAATTATAACACTTGTTATAAATAAAATGCGCTCTTATTCCCCTTATAATCCCCTATCCAGTACAAGAATTAACATCGCGAATAATCTAGTAAGTTTAATTACAATTACACTAATTAAAACAGAAATAACGCTTAAAGAATAGGGGTTAGAATAACATGCTAGACGACTTTATTTATTCCTTTATCACCCCTCATCCAGTACAAGAATTAAAATCGCTCTCAAGAAACCTTAATTACAATTACACTAATTAAAATGGAAACAACGCTTAAAGAATTGAGGTTACAATAAAACGTTATAAGGCTTTACTTGTTCATTTATCACCGTTCATTCCGTACAAGAATTAAATTCGCGGTATTACCGCATGCAAGAAAGTTTAATTACAATTACACTAATTAAAATAGAAATAACGCTTAAAATTGGGGTTACAATAAAGCGCTACAATGATCTTGTACATTTCTCACCCTCATCCAGTACGAATATTAGATTCGAACTATTCCGCATGCAAGAAAGTTTAATTACAATTACGCTAATTAAAATGACAATAACGCTTAAAGGGTTGAGGTTACAATAACGCGCTAGAAGACTTTTCTTATTCCTTTATCAGCCCCTACCCAGCACAAGTACACTACCGCTCAAAAGTTTTGAACACACCCAATTTTTAGGATTTATTGAAACAATGGAATAAAAAAGACATAGTTTGTAGTCATAACAGTTTATTTAATGAAAATCGGCAATACATGTTAGATTTTGCTTTCTTCAAAGTAAACTGCCCTTGCTTTAATTACAGGTGCGCAAACTCTGGGCATTCTTTCTATTAAGTGCACCAGTATATCTTCAGAAATATCCCTCCATATGTTGTGCACATCACTCCATAATACATTTACATTAGAGGGTTGTTTCTTTCTTACCTCTCTGTCCACAAGATCCCAAAGAAGTTCAATAGGATTGTAGTCCGGACTTTGACGAGGCCAAACCATGTTCTTCAAGACTTTGTCTCTTCCAATCGTTCAACGTATCTTCTACAGAGAATAGATTTATGCTTGGGATCATTGTGCTGCTGCAGAATGAACCCCTTGCCAATTAACTGCATCCCAGATGGTTTGGCATGGCGTTGGAGAATATTGTGATAATACTCCTTCTTCATCATTCCTTCTATTTTCACAATATCGCCTGACCTATTTCCATCAAAAGAACCCCATACCAGCACCGAACAACCTCCATGCTTGACTTTAGGGGATATGCACTGAAGTGCCATGCTTTCACCTTTTGCACGTCGAACAAACTGACGACGTTTTGAGCCAAATAGTTCAAACTTAGATTCGCCATAAATAATACTTTTTTCCACTGATCAACAGTCCAGCTTACATGTCACTTGGGCCATTGTAATCTTTTCCGTTTATTGACAGCTCTCAATAGAGGTTTCTTTGCCGCAATGCAACCGTTCAGATGTGCATCCTGAAGTCGTCTCTTCACTGTAGAAACACTCGCAGATTCATCCCTCAACTGGTTCACTTCTGCTGTCGGTATGGGTGCTGTTTTGAAACGATCAGCTTTGCTGGTCACTATTAAATGTTTATCCTCACTTTTCGAGGTCACCCTAGGCCTCCCCTTTCGATAACGATCCTTATTGTTATTTGTAGTTTCATACCTTTTTACAGTGTAATGGACACTTCACAAGAAAACGTGTTCTTGTGTGGCTATTTGACGCCTGCTTTATATATGCTGACTATTGCAGCACGTTCTTTCTGCCTAAAACTCCCTCCTTTTACCCATTTCAGACTCTTCAACTGCACAATAAAAATGTGTACCATTCACCTGCTTATGAAGCACTGAAGTGCTGTTCGCAGCCAATACCTATGTACAGATGTCTGTAAACAACATCTAAGGAACCACAGACGTACTATGATATCCAAAACAAAATTAGGGTAATTGTTCCTATAAGGGCCAACAAATGCTACATTTTCAAAATGCACGTAATTGACAAACAAAACGTAGCATAGTAAATTTCAATCGTGTTTACATGAATTTCTACCATTTATAATATGACATTGGCTTTATTTGGCGTTATGCACTTGTTAATTGCAGCAAAACAGGCTGTTCAAAAACTTTTGAGCGGTAGTGTATATGATTCGCGCTATCCCACATTCAAGGAACTTTAACTACAATTACACTAATTAAGATGGCAATAACGCTTACAGAATTGATATTACAATAAAACGATACAAGACTTTTTTATTCCTTTATCATTCCCTACCCAGCACAACTATAAGATTCACGATTGGTTAATTCAAACCATTTTAATTACAATTACGCCAATTAAAATGACAATAACGCTTAAAGAATTGAGATTACAATAACACGCCACGACACTTTTCTTATTCCTTTATTATCCCCTACACAACGCAAGTGTAAGATTCACGATTGGTTAATTGAAGAAGTTTTAATAACAATTACGCCAATTAAAATTATAACGCTTTAAGATTTAAGGTTTCAATAAAACGCCATTACACTTTTCTTATTATCCACTACACAGCGCAGGTATAAGATTCGCGATTGGTTAATTCAAGACATTTTAATTAAAGTTACGCCAGTTAAAATGACAGTAACGGTTAGAGAATTGAAGTTACAGTAAAACTCTGTTAGACTTTCCTCAATACTTTACCATCCCCTATTCAGTACGAGTGTTAGATTTGCGCTTTATTAATTCAATAAATTTTAATTACAATTACATCCTGTACTTTAATTAAAAATGCAAATAACTCCATTTTTCAACGCTATAGCGAAACGGGTGACACAAATTATTCACGAAATTACATCTACAGCCAATTGTTTACAAGGACTATACGTTTTAATGTGTACAAACATTATTCATATAATTATCACAAGACTTATATAAAATATTTTTATTTACACAAATGTCGCTCCCATCTAAGGATGGCGGTTACCAATGCTTTAAAATCACTTAAGACATCATACAACTTCACTCTGCATTAGCCTCTAACTTCAGCACTGAATTATAAGCTATACTTGAAGCGCTCGTGACATAAACATTTTCAACAAGGGAATGCCATACCAAAAACAATAGCTAACATTGATTGAAATCACTTAGACAGCCTGCATCTTATTCAGTAGTATTCTCTATAATCAACCTTGAAGTATAAGCTATAACTTGAAGCACTTATTTTTTTTTTTGGTAGTGTTTAACGCCCGCTTTAACTACTTATGGCACCGCAGGTGGTGACACTGATGATACATGAATGATGATGGAGCACCGCTGGAATGCGATGGCGGGGGAAACCGGAGTACCCGGAGGAAACCCGCCCCAGCGCCGCTTTGTCCACCACAAATCTCACATGCGGTCACTTGGGATCGAACCCCGGCCGTCTAGGTGAGAGGCAAGTGGTCTAACCACTCGGCCACGGCGTGGCCCTTGAAGCACTTATCACATAACTTGACGATTATGCATAAATATCTTTAAAAAAGAAACACCATACCAAAAATACCAGTTAACATTGCTTGAAAATACTTAGAAGGCTACATTTGACTCAGAAATATTCTCTCATTTCAACAGTGAAGTATAAGCTATAACTTCCAAGCACTGATCACATAATTTGACGATTGTGAATAAATAAACATTTTCATTAAAAGGGGAATATTTAATAGCCTTTTATCAAAATCGCTACGAATAAAAACTAAGCACGGCTGCTCACCTCTTGGCTAACATATACGACACTGGAAACTGGGACATACTCTTACAACAGCGAAGCATCACCCGACCAGTTTCAGACGATAAAGAATGCCGGCGACGTTTTGAACATAACATCCTATCCTCCTCCTTCAGAGCTTTCTGTTAGAAAAAAAAAAAACATCCTCACCCTCCAGACAAAGAACACACAGATACATACATTCCCTTCCTGAGAAATACACTGAAAAAACATATTTTTATATGAGTAGATATATAAGCAGGAGGTCTGCAATATAGCGCTACTTATTCGATATGACCGCCGTGAAAGCATTCTTGAAAACAGACATCAAAATCTTTGGTTGTATGGATAACTACAGGAGAGAGAATGTGCTGAAGATTCGCATCATTATACACACTTTCATAAAGAATCGTGCTATGGACGAATGCATACGGTTACATGCACACACCCTCTTTACCATAATCAGATGCCTTCAAGGAATCGCTGCATCGATGACTGCTCTGTCTACGAGCGAGATATACGGGGTGTATATAAATGAATATCGGGGTTTTCACTCTTTATAATATGTATTACATTGAACTTACAGTTATAATGATATGTCAAATGAAAAAGCAACTCTAATAGTTTTACCAAGAAGCTTATAAATGTTCAATGTGACTACCCTTTGTCACACGGCACACATCAAGTCTATAGCCGAGTTCTTCCCAAACGTTGATAAGTGTGTATTCAGTAATTGTAGCAACAGCTGCTTCAATCCGGTTTCATAATTCAGGGAGGTCAGCTGGTAGCGCAGGCACGTACACACGATCCTAGGTAAAAATCGTATGGCGTTAGGTCAGGAGAACGTGGAGGTCATGCATAGCAGGCCCTGTCATTGGGGCCCTTGTGGCCTATCCAGCGCTCGGGTACAGTGACGTGCAACCAATCGCGTATTTCGTTATGCTAGTGAGGTGGCGCACCATCCTGCTGGAAAATGAAGTTCTCTGGTTCATTTTCTTCCAACAGAGGGAAGAGCCATTGCTCTAGTGCAGTGTTTCCCAACCTTTTGGAGTTCACGGCACCCTTGGGAATAACATTAAACACCAGGGGCACCCTTCCTTGAATTAAAAGAAAATTAAGCTTAATATGTTAATTTATTGAAATATTATATAATAATAACGTACACCATAACATAATACAGTAAACTTTTATACAATCACTGAGTAAAAATACATCAATAAATTTTGTTCGATTAATGATTAATGTGGAACTTGTGATTGATGCTTAGAGCACAGATATGTGATGTCGGGTCTTACAGTTGACAGTGAAACACGCAAATCATCCTCAAGGTTATTCAGTCTATTTCTTGCTTTGCATTTTATTGTCACCATAGCAGAGAAGGCTTGCTCGCATAGATAGTATGTTGAAAAGGGCAAAAGTGCGTTAATTGCTTTCTTCATTAATTTAGGGTACTCCTCTCTCCGTTGAAGCCAAAAACTAGCCACCGACGCCTCACTCTTGGTGAACTTACCTTTGAGTGTGGAATCAGCGCAAAGATCAATAAATTCATCTCGTTCGCAAGCAGTGAAATCTATTTCCTCTGCTCTATCTACGAAATCAAATGGTGAGACAACCCAGTCAAGATTCGTAGTGGAAATAGTTGGAAAGTACGCATCTATTGCATCTTGCAATCTTGATAAGTGATCACAAATGCGGTCTTTCAGTTTACCCAGATCTTTATCTCCTGCCACATTAAGTAGAGATGGAAATTTCGACAAATCTCCTTTTTGAACTGCAGACTTCCAAGAACTAAGTTTTCTTTTAAAACCTTTCATTTTATTGGTTGAGGAGATTATTGTTTCATGTCGGCCCTGCATCGAAACATTCAGTTCATTCAGTTTATGAAAAATATCTGCCAGATACGACAGTTCAAAACACCAAGAATCGCTTAGTAAGAGCTCATGAAATGTGTCTTGATTTTCATCCTTAAAAAAAGTTTTTAGCTGTTCTTTAAGTTCGAGAAACCGGTTCAATACACGACCCCGCGACAACCACCTTACTTCTGTGTGAAGTAACAAAGAGGTATGAGCTGCATCCGTTGGGCGACATAACTGTTCAAAAATTCTGCCCTTTAAAGGTCGAGACTTCATATAGTTCACCATTTTCACAACTTGGTCAAACACTTCAGCAAAATCTTCATTACACGCTTTCACGACTAATGCCTCTCTATGCAGAAAACAGTGAGTTATAATAATGGATGGATTTTCATTGAGAGCTCTGGCAGTAAAATTTTCCCAGACATAGATGGTGCACCATCTGTACATATACCACAACAGTCTTTCCATGAAAGATCATGGTCATTGAGATAGGAATTAATAGAAACAAAAATATCATGGCCTGTGGTTGTAGTCTCCAGCGGTCTACAGAACAGAAACTGTTCACTAATATCTTTTTCATCAATATATCTGATAAAACCAAGGAGTTGCGGTTTGTCACCAATATCGAGACTCTCATCTACTTGCAAAGCAAATGTTCAATAAGTTTTTATTTTCTCCGTGACTTGTTCGTTGATATTACATGACATTTCAGATATCCTGCGGCTGATTGTGTTGTTGGACAGAGGAACCTTCGAAATTGGACTACCTGCTCCTTCGCCAAGTATTGTTGAAACTATAACTTGACATGCAGGGCCAATGATTTCCTCTCCAAGAGTATGCGGTTACTTTTTTTTGTTAGCTATCAGTTCTACTACTTTAAATGAGGCTTCAAGAGTAGTGTCACCTATGGTCATTCTCTTTACCATTCGCACAGCTGTTTTCTTCTCCCCTTCTAATATATGTGAAAAATACATTACACTTTTCTGTGACACACTAGGATGCTTTGTTGTAAGATGCCGCTTCAGTTTGCTAGGTACCATGGCCTCGTTGATAAGTGTTTCGCCACAAACTAAACACACAGGGATAGAGTTTTCCTCGTTGTTATTCCACTTAAATCCACACGCTAAGTAACTGTCCTGGTATGTTCTTTTCTTTCGTTTGTCTTCTTTATGTGGTGAATTCGACGGTCCGGGAGAAACTGTAAGATTTGGCTTCTTAAAGCAAGCAGTAGGAGCCGACTGTTCACTTTCACTGTCCTGGCGTTTACGTTTAACAATGAACTTATCCATAGCTAAACACTGTGAATCAACGCGAGGAAGACAACTGAAAGCGCCAAGCGGCGTACACTTTTGTATATTCATGTCGAAGTCTCGGGAATGTTCGTGAGGAAGCGAGTAGTCTCGGGAATGTTCGGCAGGGTATAGCTGTAATGCCATCTGTGGGATACTAGTATAACTGAATTATTGAAATGAATCGACCACTATCAGCATCTGCTGTGCATGAGAGTAATTGATTTGACTTATTTTATTTCAAGACCTTACAAGACTTAAGGCTTCAGTAGAAGGTATTTTTTTTCTTCTGTTTATCTCAGTATCTCGCGGCACCCCTTAGCCAATCACACGGCACCCTAGGGTGCCGGGGCACACCGGTAGAGAACCGTTGCTCTAGTGTATCAAGGTAAGAAGTGCCAGTTACAGTAGGTTCACCAAAAACGAAAGGCCCATAAACTTTTCGCCTGGATACGGCACAAAAAACATTCACTTTAGGGGAATCTTGTTGCATTTGTACCGTCTCGTGAGGATTTTCTGAGCCCCAGATGCGCACATTATGAGTGTTAGCAAGTCCACTAAGGTGAAAGGTCGATTCATCACTGAAGACAACACGATCCACAAAATCGTCATCAAACAACATGTAGTTTGCGAATTTGGCAAGTAATCCGTGGTCTATCGGCTTTAGAGCCTGTAATATCTGTAAACGGTAAGGACGTAGCTGTAAGCGTTTTCTTACAACTTTCCAAACAGTCGACACAGGAACTTGTAATTCAGAGTGGCCTTTTGGACTGATTTCTTTGGGCTACGAGTGAACGACTCTCTCACTCGCTCAACAGTCTCTTCACTTACTCCTGGCCGTCCCGTGCTCTTCCCTTTACAAAGGCAGCCGGTATCTTCAAACTTATACCATCTAAGAATGATTTTATCACTAGGAGGATCACAGCCGAACTTACTACGGAACGCACGTTGCCCAGTAACTACAGATTCGGTCTTTGCAAACTGCAAAACACAAACGCTTTCTGTTTACTGGTCGCCAACTTTGCTACTACCGCTATGTAGCGGATTGCGGCAGAAACACTGCACGCACATGCGCACTTGTGCCAACAAACAAAACTGTTTGAGTTGCTTTTTCATCTGACATATCATTTATAACTGTAACTTGAATGTAATAAATATTATAAAGAGTTAAAACCCCGATATTCATTTATGTACACCCTTTATTGTAGGTATAAACCATTGACGGCTTTCTACTACTACTATTATTATTATTATTATTATTATTATTATTATTATTATTATTATTATTATTATTATTACTTCATCTGCATTCGAGTAGCGTAATGTTGACTAATTCCAATGCATTTTTATATATCCAGGTGCTAGAACACCCAACAGCTTCATGATTCAAATACCATAGATGAAATGGATATGTTTAGACCAATGCATGAGATTGAAGATCACTTAGACTTATGCAACGGTCGCACTCATGTGGTGATTTGTTCAAAACCCGCAGAGCATGGTAGAATAACATTATACTTCATCTGCAACTTGACCTGCAGCGTGTATCGGTCAAGACATATGAGAGAGGTGATTACAAACTAAAAATACGACAAGTGACCAGCACATCGCACATTTATTTCTTGAAAAAATTAATAATCCTCATTCTTCGTTCAAGAGTTCAAGAGACAATCCCGGTACCGCCAGAGCTCATAGATTCTGCTAGGAGTGACGTTGAAGAGGGGGATGTCTGCATTTCAAACCCATGGAACATCTGTCCCGTACAAGATTATGATGACATTACGAATATGAATATGTTGAATCAATCTTCAATGTCAGTATAATATCTTGCTATCACATCAAGGAAAGAACTAACCTTATTTTCATTGCAGTAATCGTGCTACAAGGAAGTAGCACGATCACTGCAAATTAGTAACATTTACTAATTTTCAATAATGCTAATGTTCCAATTCCAGAGAGATATAAGAAAATAGTTTTAAAAACTACGGGAAAATCCATTTTGCTAGTCATCTCAGGAAGCTGAGACTGGTGGAGGATCGCAAGCACAAAATTACTAATCGAGAGGCGAACGTAGAGAAATGTGGAACCCGCAGCACAGCAACAAAACGTATCTATCAAATTCTACATATCCAAAACAAATAGTGCTAGTGAGACACCTTATTATGAGCTACCAGTGCTTCTCAATAGCAGTGATCCAAATTGGATCACTGACATATACAAACTGCACCTAAGACTCCCTGAATTCTGCATGTGCACAAAACACAAAAGCGCGTACATCGTGAATATATTCAAAATATATTACTATCATTTCATATTATTGCATTCATGAAAAAAAAAACAAAAAAAAAAAACGAATCTACTGGACTCTTTAACACAAATACAAAACAAAGGCTGTGTAGGATTTTAAAAAGTTAAGATGTAAAACAAGCTGGTAAATTTATAAGCAAACATTTACTTAATCTAACTAATGCAAATAAAATATTTTGAAGAGGCACGGACATGGAGAAGGAACGCAATGAAAATACTTTATAAATAAAAAGATTATGTATATATATATAGTCCCACTAATGTTTTTATTCCACAAAAACAAATACAAATTTCAACATGTTCTTCTTTTGCATAATTAGATCTTTAAATTAACGATTGCATGACTTGCCGGAACTATGAATCAATACCAGGTCTCCAGGTTTACAAGCAGCAAATACGTTTGTAACTTTATATAACAAAATCGGCTTGGGTTTATCTAATATTCTTAATGAATAGGGGATGGTAAAGGATCGAGAAAAGTCTAATAGCGTTTTATTGTAACTTCAATTATCTAAGCGTTATTGTCATTTTAATGGGCGTAATTGTAATTAACATTTCCTGCATTAACCAATCGCGAATCTTATAGTTACTCTGTGTAGGGGCTGATAAAGGAGTAAGAAAAGTGTTATGGCGTTTTATTGTAACCTCAATTCTTTAAGCGTTATTGTCATTTTAATTGGCGTATTTGTAATTAAAATTTCTTAAATTAACCAATCGCGAATCTTATAGTTGTGCTGGGTAGGGAATGAAAAAGGAATAACAAAAGTCTTGTATCGTTTTATTGTAATTGTAATTCTCTACGCGTTATTGCAATCTTAATTAGTGTAATTGTAATTAAAGCTTATTGAATTGGGATAGCTGAATTTTATACTTGTGCTGGGTAGGGGCTGATAAGGAAATAAGAAAATTCTTTTACCGTGTTATTGTAACTCAACTCTTTATGCGTTATTGGCATTTTAATTAGCGTAATTGTAATTAAAACTTTTTGCATGCCGGATAGCTCGAATCCAATATTCGTACTGGATGAGGGTGAGAAATGAACAAGAAGATCCTTTATTGTAACCCCAATTTTAAGCGTCATTTCTATTTTAATTAGTGTAATTGTAATTAAATGTTCTTGCATGTGTTAATACCGCGAATTTAATCCTTGTACTGAATGAATGGTGATAAATGAACAAGAAAAGCCTTCTAGCGTGTTATTGTAATCTGAATTCTTTGAGCGTTGTTTCCATCTTATTTAGCGTAATTGTAATTAAGGTGTCTTGATTATTCGCGAAGTTAATTCTTGTACTGGATAGGGGATTATAAGGGGAATAAGAACGGATTTTATTTACAGCTAGTTTTATAATTGTGTTCTACATAAATCCTTTTTGCTGTTGTTTAGATATACATAACCGTAAACTCACGTGATTGCAATTTCACTGAAAGTTGATTGGAGCCATGTAAGAGACGATATTAAGCTTTATAAATGTTTGGAGTTGTAATGATATTGGCATTCTCAGTGCTCGAGAGGTCTCAGGTTTAAGTCCCTGTTGGGGCGAACTCTGCTCGTTTCATTATTAGCGCAATTTTGTCTTTGTTTGCAGTGTTTAGGGCATATAAGTATGTAAAACAAGTTTCCAGCTCTTTTCCTTTCATGCGCATGTATTCTATTTTATGTATTGAAACAATCCCGTCTTCTGCTCTGGATGTAGTGTTTGAAAGTCCTGCACATGGAAACTGAATCACTTTGCTGCCGTATTGGTTTTGGTGTGATGAATTAGTAGTTTTTATAAAAGCAATTCTGTCTAAACGCTTGCTATCTTCATTTCATGTATTGGTACGGCATATTAAAGCTTTTGACATGTTCAACCGTGTGAGTGTTATAAATCCTTGCAAAAATATTACCACAAACGCATATTCAAGCGATATCAAATAATTTATATGAAATATTCAACTCAGTAATTATATCGAGTTCTTTGTTTCACCATGATAGCCGAACTCTGTATATTCAGGTTCCTTGTGAAAAATCAGACCGATTTGTCATGCATACGAAACTTGTAGCTCTCTAGTTGCCAGAGGTAAAAAATCTGATAGATTTTTAATTAAAAGAGAGTATCGAATTGAAGTCATATAGAATTTTGTATATATGAATAGATATTCAGATTCCTCGCGAAAAATTGGATCGATTTGATATACAGATGAGCCTTGTAGCTCGAAATTAGCAAGTTGCATTTATTTCGCGTGGGCGTGGCCAATAGATTAAATTGGATTTGATTTACGGATGTGAAAGATGATTGTGCAAATGATTGATAAGCGACAAGTGATACCTTTTAGAGTGGTTTGATAGATAGGCACATGGAAATCCTTTAGACAGGCGTTTTGGTAAAGAGGGAGGAGGCGGCGCTCTGTGTCGTCTGTCGGCAGATTTTATCTCAAGTGGTACATCTTGTTAACACATGTTTTACAAGAGGCGGCTCCCTTTGTACTGGCTCTCCCATATTCCCCCCACTGGTATTTAATTACAGCATAGTAGTGATACCTTCAGTTGCTTGGAGGTAAAATAAATCAGCTGTGAATTTAAAATATGAAGAAAAATACTGCTAGCTGTGTTCTGACGTAATGTGGCGTCTGAGTTCATTTTAATGACACAGGTGAGCAGTATTCTTAAGCCACGTGAAGCGTGTTCTGTTGTTCAACTCCCGCAAGAACCACTCTCCGTGATTGATGTTTTGACCCAGGTGCTCCTTAGACTTTATGGCTGGCAAACGCTGGAAAATTAAACCAAAGTTGGGAGGGTTTCCTTTCGAAATTTCCCTTCCCAATTAACGTTGCGTGTGTCATCAGTATCGCCACAATCCACCATCAGATGTAGTAAGAAGAGTGGCTAACCACTACTAAAGACGGTTTATTCCTGCTTATGACTCGTTTTCTGGTGATTGAAGCTCTAAGTTCATATCTCTTTAACGATGTCTATAGTGACACCAACATCGCTTATGGGAACAAATGCGTTCTAATCAGTGGCCACACAAATGCCAAAAAGAAATTAAAAAGCTTAGTGGGTAAGTAAGTAGGTAGGTAGGTAGGTAGGTAGGTAGGTAGGTAGGTAGGTAGGTGGGCTTGTGGGTGTATGGGTAGGTAGTAGATCGTTTATTAGTCTATAGAATGCAAATATTCATGGCGTTGTCAGTAAAGTACCTAATCACATACAATGAAATTACGTCATACATTTGGATTATAAAACTCATCAATTGTGTATAGAGGTAGATTCCGGGCTTATAGGCCGTGGTCGATTCGATGCGGTTCCATCTGACGTTGGGGATCTTCTGAGAATATGACTCCTAGCTGGTTATAACTAGAGTGGAGCAGAGAGAAGCGCTCGGCTATATATAGCCGGGAGCGATCCGCCCCGCCCCGTCTCCTATTGGTCAACCTTTGGCCAATCCCTGTGTGGCATCGGCTGCTGCCGCTTGGGGTTTGGTTTAGTTCCGTCTAACAACGGCATCTAGGCTTTATGTAGGCGGGCTATTTCCTCTTTTCTGTTGAAATTGTTTCTATGCTTGTAAATTTCAATTGCCTCGCGATACAACTGTGCGTGATAATATGCTGTGCTGGCTAGGACTTCAGTCTTTTCGAACTTATTGTCATGGCCCATTAGAAAGGTGTGCTCTGCCACTGCAGATTTTTCTGTATGCCCAAGATGACAGTTGCTTTTGTGTTCTTTTATACGATTTTTTTTTATTTATGGACGCTCTTTAACTACTGTGGTTCTCAGCGTCCCATTCTAAATTGGGCGAGAAAGACCGCTTAATTTTGCTCAGAGGCCTCTATCAGACTTGAGGTTCTTTTACGTGCTTTACTTCCCTTCCGAAGGAACCCATGCTAAGGATTTTTACACCCGAAAAAATCCATCGTCCTCCGCCGGGTTTGAACCCGCGACCTTGGGTATATGAAGTTAGCATGGTAACCATTACACCACGGAGGGCGATACGAATTTTTATGCTGCCCTTAGTAGTACTAATATAAACTTGGCCACAGCTGCACGGTATACTGTATATCCCTTACAACGAAAGCGGGTCCTGTCTGTCCTTTGCCGATCTTAGTTGGTGTCTTATTTTTCTGGTGGGTTTAAATATAGTTTTTATATTTGATTTCTCGAGCAACTTACCAATACGATCCGTGATGACTTTGACATAGGGCAAAAAGGATATGTTTTGTTGTTTAGTTGTCTTGGTGCGGTTTGTTGTACTCCTTCTTGGGTGTGAGGTCCGGTTTATTTCTTTCTTCAAGCAACCATTGGCCTGTAGTACCTGGTGCAGGTGTTTCAGTTAATGAATAAACGTGGCTGGTTCACAGATGCTTCCTTTAGTGCCTCTATTATGCCTATTCTCTGCCGAGGATGATGGTTAGACTCCTTATTTAAATAGTGGTCAGTATGTGTTGCTTTCTGTAGGTTGTTTGCCCAAGTCTCAAAATAGAATTTCTAGTTACCAGGACATCCGAAAAAAGGTATGCTTTGATCTATCTTTTTCTTAACAGAGAACTGTACATTTTTATGGATATTGTTTATGTGGTGGAGGAATATTGTCTATTTTTCCTCTCCATGTGGCCAGACTACCAACGTGTCATCCACGAATCTCCACCAAACTTTCGGATTTTGAACAGCAGATTGGAGGACTGATCTCTCAAATTGCTCTATATAGAAGTTGACAACTGCTGGGCTTAGGGGCTTCCCATGGCGACTCCATTAGTCTGTTCGCAATAGTTCCCGTTCCACAAGAAATGGCTGGTTGTGAGCCAATGCTTGAACAAGGTAGTGATGTCTGCCGGGAAAATCTTGGAGATGTGGGATAATACTTCTTCTACTTGGACCTTTGTGAATAGTGAAGTAACATCAAAGCTTATCAGGAGATCTTGAGGGCCAATTTTTCTATAAAATGTGTGGAGTTTTATATATATGTATCAGTATTACCAATATGTGGTTGTAATACCGTTGATAATTTTCTCGCTAGCAAGTAGGTCGGTAAACCTATAGCGCTGACTATGGGACGTAAAGGTGTGGTTTCTTTGTGTTTCTTTGGCAAGCCATAAAGGCGTGGCTTCACTCTTGATCATGGTCCTTTGTAGTTCTTGAGCAAGTGTTGACTTCCTGATGAGTTCGTTTTCTTAAGGATCTTATTCGTGGATCTTTTTGTAATTTCTTGTAGAACTCTGGTTCTTCTATCTTCTTATTATATTCTACTTTGTCTATCACTACAGTGGCATTCCCTTTATCGGTATTGAGAATAATAATGGACCTGTCGTTGTTCAAGGTCTTGATAGCTCGTCTTTCTTCTCTGTTCAGGTTTGATTTTGGTGGTTTGGCATGGCGTAGAATTTGTGATGCGTCGGAGCATATATCACCTGCTTGAGTTGAAGGTAGAGTATGAATTGCAGCTTAATGTTTGCTATAATTTCTTCTTTAGGTACATCTGATGGAGTTACTGCACAATTGCAACCTTTTTCTAAGAGTGATACTTCATTCGTGGACAGGGTCTTACCACTGAGGTAAACAACTGATCACCCAGTGTCCAATATGGGTTTCTGTTGGCATTTTATACATTTCTTTTTCTGCCTATTGGACACCGTGGTTAGCGTTCTTTCAGCTGAATGGAAGGTCACATTCTCCAGACGGTTCCAGTCATCATATGCTAGTTTATGGCTGATTTCTAAATGTAATATTTACAGTGAGTTGTCAGTAATGGCCAGCTCCTTGATGTTAGTGCGAATGCGTTCACTATGTTGGCACTACTAAGCGCAGCATAAAAACTCGTATAAAAGAACACAAAATTAACTGTCGTCTTGGACATACAGAAAAATCTGCAGTAGCGGTACACGTGTTGCTAATGGGCCATGACATTAAGTTCGAAAATACTGAAGTCCTAGCCAAGTCAGCAAATTATCACGCACGGTTATATTGCGAGGCAATTGAGATTTGCCAGCATTAAAACAATTTCAACAGAAGAGGAAATAGCCCACATACATAATGCCTGGATACCATTGCTAGACAGAATTAAACCAAACCCGCTTTCCCGTAAACTTCCCTTCATTCACATACCTCAGGCGAAGGATTGAATGGACGAACACCATTACCTACTTGGGGGGGTGAAGCTTGATAAGGGCGTCACTTTTGGGGCACACATCAGGGAGCTGAGGTGTTGGGACACTGGGGCTGCGGCCTCCTTATACCGGATGCTGAAATCCACGATTTCGGTTCCCCTTAAGTTGCGCCTTTTGAGGTTTCTCATAGTCTCCATGCTAATCTACGCCTGCAAGTTCCGGGGCATGGCGCAGACTCCAGACTGCTGTTGCTTCAACGGGTACAGAATAGATGCCTCCAAGCCATCTATTCTGTGCCTCGAGGATTTCTTCCGAGACTCCTGCACGAAGCCTCTGGCATGCCATACCTGGAGGACGAGATTAGGAGTCGGGCAATAAATTCCCACAAGGGTTTACCATTCCATCGGAGTGCCCTCATTAGGTCTCTTGGGGATTATAATCCCAGAAACCGTCGTTTCAGGCCATACCGGCTTCCCCGCATGGCTTGCGGGCATCCCCGGTAACGAAGCAGCACTTCCAACAGCTGCTACGGCTAAGCTCCTTCAAGAGTTGCTTGGACTTAAAATTTTAAACCCCCAAAAATAATCTTATTTTTGTAAACTAATTACACCAGCGATGCACAAGGGTCGTTGCACCATGACTGGCATCCGTGGAACAGCATACGTGTTACCTCCTGTCACTCCTCAGCCCGGAATCCACTTTTTATTGGACTAACGCCGCCCGTGAAAGCCCAAATATATATATTAATGTAGAGAGGATTTATCATCAATGTCGACTTGACCCAACTCTTGAAACACCGAAATGAAAGAATTCTTATTATGTTCAGATATGCATTTAAAAATTTTTAATGACATGCGATAGAACCTATTTACGCTTACACTGTACTTTCTTTTCCGGTTATACATATTTGAGTTATTTTGTGTTGTTAGTTATATATATTGGCGAAAGTAATAAAATCATTGTTATTTTTCTTGACATACAAGAGGCAGGCCAGGACATACCTTGATGGTAGAGTAAGTCAACCAGATTGAATAAAACGTGACATACAATGAGTCCTGGGTCAAGCTCCAAAAATTAATCTTAAAGCTCTTTTCTCCATTATAAAACATCGTAATGCTTAAGTATGGTTACCCCAGAGAAGAAGAGTCTAATAATTCAGATGACTACAAACATGACCATAATAGGTTACAATTAAAGATTATACATAATATTGTTGTTAAGCATTTGTAACATAAACAAACCGATGTTTATATTTTTACAACATACGCAATGTGGGTTTGCCAGGATAAATTTGAGTCAAAATGCAAACCTACAAATTTTACTGCTTTATGCTCATCTGAGTTTATTCTCCTTAAGATAAAATGTAAATGTCTCAGGTTTTGAACTGTAAAAAAATCAAATTATTGGCATTACCCCACGACTGCATACAATTACTTAACTCGTTGAGATTTTAATTCAATAGATCGGTACTGGATTCGATAATGTTAATAACCAAATTATTAGCGAACATGTATATCTCTAAGTAACAATCATGTATGAAATAAGGAAAATAGTTAATGTATATTATGAACAATACAGATACCAATATGGACCCTTGAGGTACACCATGCTTCAAGAGTTTAAAACAGAAAACTTTACAATGATTTAAAAGCACTGCTTGCTACCTATTACTAAGATAAGAATATAAAAGATTTACACTAGTATCATTAAATTCACAACATTTTATCTTATGTTGAAGCGTTCTATAAGAAACCGTGAGGAAAACTTTCGTAAAGTCAACAAATCGATTGCATACTAAGTTAACAGACTCAAAGCCACAAGCGCAATGGTTGTAGAATTAGATACTTGCATCTACAGTATTACGAGGTGTCCGAAACCCAAGTTGTTGCTTAATTAATCGGAAGTTTTCGTCAAAATATTTACCAATGTGTTTACTAATTAAAACCTCGAAACCTTTTGAAATCTTTGTTACAATACATAGAAGCTTATAATTTCAATAATGTGCCCTATGACCTTTCTTATACAGTTGGATTATTTTTGCACATTTAAACGTATCAGGAAACAGACCAGTCGATGCAAAAATTAAAAAATTGCCTAAGGGGTTTAAATATGGATGGCTACCATTATAATATTGTTGAACCTATAAAATACGAGATACGTACAGAAAGTAAGTTCCGTTTGGTAATAAAATTAAATTGTGTACAGATACAGAATAATTATTTATTGCACAACATTTTACAACTCTTAAACCACTTTTCCACATAACTGCCGAAATTTTGCAGGCATTTGTCATAGCGTGACACAAGTTTTTGTATACCTTTTTCATAGAAGTTTGCCGCCTGGGTCTTCAAAAAGTTGGAAACATTTTCTTTCAGGTCTTCGTCATTGTTGAAGTGCTGGCCGCCAAGGAAATACTTGAGATGTAAGCACAGCTGAAAGTCGCTAGGAGCGAGGAGGATGGTCAAACACGTCCCAGCCAAATCCCTGTAGGAGTTTTTTCGTCACATTTGCAGTGTGTGGTCGTGTGTTGTCGTGAAGAAAAACAACATCTTTTGACAGCAATCCTCGGCGCTTATTCTGTATTGTGCGGCGCAATTTCCTAAGTGTCTCGCAATAAACATCTGCTTTGATTGTTTGACCACGCGGTAAGAAATCAATGAGTAAGATGCCTTTCCAGTCCCAGAACACTGTGCACATAATTTTTCGAGGTGTCAAGATTTGTTTCGGCTTAACCTTTGCTGGGGATGAAATGTGCCTCCATTCCATTGATTGCCGCTTACTTTCAGGGGTGTCGTAAGAAGCCCAAGTCTCATCTCCTGTGACTGTGTCAGAAATTCTTCGCCGTCTTCATCATAACGGGTTAAAAACTGAAGTGCACTACCCATCCGTTTTGTTTTGTGTTGCTCAGTAAGAATGTTTGGTACCCAACGTGAGCAAAGTTTACGAAATTTCAGTTTTTCGGTAAAAATTTCATGAATTAGTGATCGTGAGATTTGGGGAAATTCCACAGCACTAATTGTAAACTTGCGGTTTTCCTGGATCTTGTCATCAATCGCGTGAACCAGTTCTTCTGTAACCAAAGATGGACGCCCACTTCGTTCTTCATCGTGCACTTCAATACGTCTTTCATTGAACTGTCGGACCCATCTTCTCACCATTGAATCACTCATCGCATTTTGTCCGTAAACTTGCCGATAAATTTCAATCGGTTTCACTTTTCTAGCATTCAGAAAACGAATCACAGATCTGATTTCACAAGCGGCGGGATTTTCAATCAACACAGACATTGTAAATAAGCACAACAAAGCGTACGTGGTTGACAGCAATCTCAAAATGGCTCACGTATCTTCTCCTTGATACATAGCGTCTACCGCGCATGTGCGGAACTGCGATCGCAGCGCTGCAGCGGAGATAAATTGAAACGGAACTTACTTTCTGGACGTACCTCGTATACATCGAAAGGAATGATACTACTTAAGTTGAATATAGCTGTGAGGAATAGGCGGCGAGAACTCCAAAAATGGAAGCAACATTATTTGTTAAGTACGTTTCTTACTATATACAAATTGAATTCCATTTGGTATGATACCTTGCTTCGAAAATTGATCGCAGATAACAAGGGATGAAACTACGGATATGTGAACACAAGAATAATTCATTATTTGTGTGCTCCGACTCTGAAACGATGTTAACAACGCCTAGGTTGTACTATCATTGACATAGTTTAACAGTTTAACTCTACATTTGAAATAAACTCCGTTCGGTGTATTTAAACAATTTTTGTTTGTTGCATGCCAGATCTATTTTGAAATAATTCTGGGGGAGATCATTCAGCATTTTTAGGGGGGGGGACGGTACCCTTGGCTTTGTAAGTTAAGAGGGCAGAAAGCAACTGCCTTACCCGGCCTCACAGGCACTTATGCCTGTACGCACTGATATGGGACATAATATAATTGTAAGTCAACCCTTTTATGCTCTATTCACATGACTTTCTCTACAACTCTGTAACAAATTATACTTAAAAGGCCTATTCTTCTATCTACCTTATGCTAATCGAGATAAATTTGGTAGAAATGGTCTTGTTGCTTAGTTCCTTATAAGTACGGAAGGGAAATAAGGGAACACACTAGGATTAAGTGATACTCAATTCATTTAAAAACTGGTTGCAATGTAAATGAAATTCGTTTCTTTGCATTGCCTGAAGTTAAATTCCCGTATGAGAAAAGTTTAAGTATTTTAAATATTGAAAACAATAACAAGGAATTTCTCGGAAATGCCAAGTTCCACGAAAAAATGTATATGGCATACATTGTGTGTTTAAACGAGATTTATATTTTTTGTGTAGATTTTTGTCCATCTCTTACGGATTGCCTGTTATGCAAGATTTATCCGAATGAAGAAGTCTTTAGAGGCTATTCCCAGAAAGTTTAAGATATACATGTTATTTGCAATGTAAATGTCATTAATATGTGGTAGTTAATCAAAATCGCTACAGCCATTTGTGAGAAAATAAAACTTTTGGAAATTTGTTGCATGTAAAGGTGGTTTGGAATGGGTGCATTTTCCTCAACATTTTCGTGTCGCATCCTTGGAAGACACTAAACTTAAGATACTAAGTCTGGCATTTTTACCGACTTTTCGTTTGTGAGTTACTGTTTTCACAGATACACGGACATACACACTCGTGGACCTTTTACTAAAAATTCCTTTTTAGGATACAGAGGACCCTAAAACGTGTTATTCCGGTGAAGTCTCGGCATTCAATCAAAACATATGTGTGTGTGTCTGTGAACCGCATAACTCAAAAACAAAAACTAGGTTAGGTATCAAACTTAGTCTTAAGTTTCTAGGAGAAACACGAAGACTAAACTCACCCCTCCTCACCTAAAACTAACGTTTTCATGGAAAAAGATTCCGGAGTTTTCCATTTTCTCACAAATGGCTCCGATAATTTTTATTAAAATACTGCATTTTAAAGATTTTTACGTAACGTAAAATGTGTATCTTGAATTTTATGGGAACATCTACTTCGTTTTGGATAGCATTTATATAACTGGCAGAGATAAACAAAATCTTGCTACACAAAAGGGAGTAGTCAGCAAGGCATAGTTCAAGAAGGATGATCTAACGATTTTGATTGATATGCCGTGTGTTAAAGATATTTACATGATAAATAAACATATAATCTCGAATTTTCTGGGAATAGTCTCTGCAGATCTCGTCTTTCTAGATGACTTTTGCATAACTGGTAAACTGTAAAAGATAAGCAAAAACTTACTACACCAAAATATGTAATTTCGTTAAAACGCACAAAACACATACACACACTTTGTTATGGATTTGACCATTTCCGAGATATTCCTTGTTACTAGTTACAATTTTAAAGTACCTACATTTTCTCAAACCCGAATTTGCCATTCCCATTTCTTTTGCTTTACTCCTGGCCATGAAAACAGAACCGAATTTCAATCACTTAGCAACCACCTTTTAAAAGATTCGACTATCGCTTTAGCGTAGTGTATTCCCTTAGTTGCCTTTTACTTACAAGGAAATAAGTAATAAAACAATTTCTGTTGAAGTTTATCTCGATTAACATAAGATAGAAGAATAAGCTTTTGTAAGAATAGTTGGTTACAAAACTGGTAGAGAACGTAATGTGAATGAAACGCATCAGATCTTTTACTCATTGCTAATGCAAAGAAAACGGAATTTCAATGTGATGGCATAGTGACCACATTTATGGTAGGCATTTCAAATATTATTACGTATATTACCACGTAAAGTCACCCATCCTTTACAAAAATATTAATTTCGATATAGTTTTCGCTTGTGTAATTGAAAAATGTTGCAGCTTTAGATTCTCACCTGAGCATCTTGATGCCTTGTATACCCAGTGTCATAATAACCTTAATACTCGTATTGCAGAATCCACATATTTCTTTCCTTCGTATCATTCCTCAGCAGCAAGCATAACTTGTTACCAAGAGCTTGGAATATTTAAATGCTTAGCAAAACGCTAACAATGCTTTTATATTAAAAGAGAAGAAGAGTAATCAAGAGAAGAGAAAAAATATCTGATATGTTGCATTCACATTGCTTTGTTCATTCACTTTCCTACAATATTCTTCTATCTACTTATTAATATAGAAAAATATGACACTACTTTATTTACATATTTCATTGTAGATAACTTCTTTATCTGTTTACCCTGCGCATAAATAGCGTTTACACTCCAGGACTTTTTTGTGTTGTTCCTTTATACCCCGCCTTTAAATGCATGGTCTTATTGACGCCATTTTCCTTTGGAAAATATTGCATATCGGCAAAGGCGTTGCTCGTGTACTGATTTTATGGGATTTCTATTTATCTTTAATTTTAATTATTAGATCAAACACACATTTACACTGTCATATTTCCAGACTCTGGAGACTCTGGACTTCAGAAAATTTCGTAATCCCCAACCGGGAATCGAACTCGGTACTTATTGTACAACAGGCAGGTGCTCTATCGCTGATCTACGGGGACAGCCCGCCCAGATTATTAGTAATTTTATTATTATTATTATTATTATTATTATTATTATTATTATACTCCGCCTTTAACTGCATGCTCGTATCGGCGGCGTTTCCCTGAGAAGTATTTTTCCTATTGGCAATGGTGTTAACTATGTATTGTTTGTTGTCTTTAGGTTTCTATTGTCTTTAACTTTATTCATTAGATCACACACACACACACACACACACACACACACACACTCGTTCATCTTCTAGACTCTGGGGAAGATAGGGAATAATCCGCACTAGAGGAAAATTGCTACCTCCCAGCTGGGAATCGAATCCGGGAACCCTCAAACAGTAGGCCCCAGGAGTTGTAGATATAATAAGAATATATTAACTTAAAAGGATAGTCAGATTCTTTTTTTTTTTTTTTTTTTTTTTGTCCAAATCTGGTCGCTCCCTCCAGTTACTTGAGCGAAGGGGGTTGGGATGATTTTGAGGGGTGATGTACAGAAGAAGTATATCGGCAAGTTTACTGAACACATTAGTCTTTTTAGCACCTTTACGGAAATTTCACTAATTTCTATCTCAGAGGAAATGTTCAGAGGATATGTCAAACTCGCTAGGACAGGATGGTGTCTACTTATCGTTTTAGTATATACAAATCAAAATAGCAGCAACTGGGGATGTATACCAGCACTGTGGAAAATGCATATCTCAGGATCTTATTTCTTTACATCAACCAATGGATCTGCCCTGCGAAGGCATCGACTTATAGATTGAAAGCGAAAGGCAGGCTAGGGAAAGAAGCAGCGGCAGAACAGGGAGATAACCGTGAGGTTGATGGCGCAGTTATCATCTGCTATAGCGATTAGACACCAGGTTGCCAGACCGCGCCGCATATTACATTTCCAGATAACGCTTCATGCGATAAAAGAGTTGCAGCATTGAACGGAGCAATTGGACTTTTACTTTCTCTGCATCTCTTGCCTGTAGTAATTAGGAAGATATTGCATTCCACTCAAAATTATACCAACATTTCGCCGGAAATGCACGCTTTGAGACTCTCCGATTAAAAATAAGTATTTTAAGAGAAAATAAAGCTCCGTGTGTATCAACGGCATAATTAAAAAACGAAAGTCGGTTAAATATCAAAATTAAGAAAAGATGCTGTACGAAGATTTCAGGAAAATCTCCTACACCAAACCACGCATTACATGGAAGATGATTCGAAAATTTTGATTTTCTCAAAAACAGCGATTTTATTAATGTTAAGGATATCTGTATGACAGTTAAAATGTATCAACTGAATTTTATGTGAATGCCTGTAAAGTTCTCTTCAATCGAAAAGAATTTTGTACTATCTTGTTTAACTGGTAAATGTTAGACGGAAGAAAACATATTACACAAAAATGTTTCTTCAAGTTAGAGAATTTAATCTAAGTGCATTTTTAGTGTCATGGGCTATTTCTAAATATTGTTTGTTAATTGGTTAAATTTTTTAATAATTTTGTAATTATTTTAAGGTCCTTTTGAAATTGAGTTGTTGCTTGCGATTGCATGGATGAGTATGTATTTTTAAGACCTGGATATAGTGTAGAAACAGATTTCAAACATGTTACTATCGCTATTCCCTTTGTATCTAAAAGGAAATGTGTAATATAGCTACATATGCACAGGATTACCTCAATTAGATGATAGAAACAAACTCCCATAAGAATAGTTTGTGTATATATATATATATATATATATATATATATATACTAATAAATGAAAGAGGACAGAGAAAATCATGGAATGTAACATATTTTATTTATATATATATATATATATATATATATATATATATATATATATATATATATATATGGGGAAAGGAGTATACGTATGTATGTACTCTTTATGAGAGAGAGGAGAGAGAGAGATATGAAATCTTTTAATGGGCCACATTGATGTCACAGACCAAGCTAGGGTTTTTGTAGTGTCTGGCTTTCTCTCCCATTGGCCATAGTTTGACATTAAAAAAAAACTCTGATGTGTTCCATTCACATGACTTTCTCTACGTCTCAGTAACAAGCTGTTGTTAAAAGGCTAATTTTTTGAGCAGTAAAGACCCTCATGCGAAAGAAAGTCGAGGTACGGTATGTTTTCCGATGCATTTTCACCATAAAAGTTGCAGCTCAATCTGCGACATCAGTGTGCCTATAGACACTTATTAGTACCTACACAAACATGCAGATCTCGATAACCACACACTTTATGTAAAATAAAGGTACTATTTCCGATATGCTTTGTATTATTGGCTTGAGTTTTTAAATGCTTTATACTTTTACCGACTGTAAATTCTTCTTCTTCCTCTCTTTTTCTTTCTTCCTCTTGACGTTCATGGGGGGGGGGATTCAAAGCTACACATAACGAGTGTGTTCGAAAATATTTTACTATCACCTTAGCTTAATGTATTCGTCTTATACCTACAACGAAACGTGAATATGAATAACGAAGGTTATCTTATTAAGAAGTAGTACAGGGATAAAATTTTATAAGAATAGTTTGAATGGGGAAAACCACGTGAATGCAAACATCAGACTTTTTTCTCTTTATTACTTCTCTTTCTCTTTTCAAGTGAAAGCACTATTATCAGGGTTATGCTAAACATTTAAATATTTCAAGTATTTGGTAGCAAATTATGCTTGCTGCTGAGGATTGACACGAAGGAAAGAAAGCTGTAATTTCTATGCAATATCGGAATTATTTTGACTGTCGGTGTGCAAAATATCAAGATGCTAATGCGAGTACCTACAAATGCAAAATTTTCCAATTGTGAACAAGTGAAGTCTTTATATTACTGAACTGTATCGTCATCATTACTATTGTTATGAAGGATGCTTGACAATCAAGCTGTTAGGTACGTTCTAATGTATGGAATATTATTTGTAATGCCTATCACAATTGTGGTCGCTACGTGATGACATTTAAATTCGGTTCTCTTTGCACGGCCAGGAGTAAACAACAGAAGAAAAGTGAAGGACATCTTCCCATTTGAGAAAAGTATAACTATTGGCACGTTTAACAACATAACAAGTAAAATCTCAGAGATGATTAATTCCACAAAAGGCATCGGGTATAAACTGCGTGCTTTAACTCTTAAGGTTTACCAGTTACAGAAAAGTAATACAGAATGAAGAGCATTCAGTGACTACAAATGAAGATATAGATTGTATTTATATAGATATCTTTAATATGTGGCATTTTAATAAAAATCATTAGAGATATGATTGAGAAAATGGAAATTTCCGAAAAATCTCCCATGTTAAGGATAGTTTGGTGGAGGGGATTTTCCTGGAAATCTTGCGTCCTTATAAGATACTGAACTTAACAACAATCCTTGATAGTTATCCAACTTTTCGGTTTTGAGTTATGTTGGTTGCTCTCTCTCTCTCTCTCTCTCTCTCTCTCTCTCACGCTCACACTCATTCAAATGGACCTTTTATAAAAACTTCTTTTATTCAGGAGTCCTCAAAATATGTACTTCCGGTGAATGAATAGTGCTTAAGGGCGCTCAAAGGAACGGTCATAGGCACCCATTTCCGATGAAATCTCCATATGGAATTTTTGGGTGAAATGCAATACCTTCTCTACCTTCTATGTACATTGTACGTGGTAGAGAATGTAAGAGCAGTAAAGTTCGGAAAGATTATTTATTCTTCAGACTTGAGTTTTCTCAAAATGTACTATTTCATAAGTGCCTCGTCTCTTAAGTACTCGATGGGTCGAAGGTGGGGGAGAGGGTAAAGCATATTCAGTTGAACCTGGAACCTGCGGTAATTAAGAAAGAATCTGTCACTATGCACTAAAGTCATTCAGCGGATCTGTCCCGCACCCCAAAGAGGGACCTACAAGACTTGCAGTGCATACCGGTCCAGAGTAAAGAGCATATTACACCTCGAAAAATATTTTTACATAATGTGATCCGAGTATTGAAATGGCCAAATTATGGGCTGTTTATAGAACTACTCGAAGCAATAATTCAGTTTGCTTCTAAAATTTTTACATACGGAATCTAAGTGTTAACGCTACTCTCACCTAGTAGTAATTACAATCATTTAGAGGAGGTACAAACAATAGTTGGTGTCTTTCGCATTAGTCATATGTGGGGCAACACTTACTTAAAAGTTTGATCTGCCACATTCACATTACCTCTATTCTTACATAGCTTATTATTCTAGCTACTTCTTGTTAACACACATAGCTTTCAATACCCGTTTATTTATTTCGTTCCACGATGAAGTAGGTAAAGCGATAGTCGCCTTTTTAAAATGCGTGACGCTATGTGATGGCTTTCAAATTCCACGCGCTTTGCATGAGAAAGAATCAGAGACATAGAGAGGGAGACGGAGACGGGAAAAGTATATAAGTATTTGGAAATTTAAAATACTAACAAGGAAAACCATGGAAATAAAGAATTGCAGAAAAAAAGTATATATAACGTAAATTATAAGTTTTAACAACATAAACATTCTTGTATAGCAAGGTGTCTATCTCTTACGGTTTACCAGTTACGCAAACGTAATACAGGATGAAAAGAACTCCAGAGCCTATTCCCATAAAAATATCATAAACACATGCCATTTTAATCAAACTTGTTAAATATTTTTGGGGAAAAAAAATGCCAAAAGTTTTCCATCTAAACAGTAGTTAGGAATAGGTACACTTTCTTAAAACTCTTGAAGCGAGGCTACGGTAGATGCTGATCTTAAATGCCCAGTTAGGTTTTTAACCGACTTTTCATTTTTTAGATATACCGTTTACTGATACAAACTTACACACAGACCTTTTTTTTTAGAAATGCCATTTAAATTCAGGAAGTCTCAAAGCGGTGAAATCTCGGTATCCATTTGTTTTCATTAGTGTACAACATATCTCTGCCTACTAGAGCTATGTAAGGAGAAAATAAAAATAACGAGAAATGACGCTCGACACAAAAGTCATATTAACCAAAATATATCATGATTGCTTAAGCTTAATGTGCATTATATGTGGGTGTGTGTGATGCCGGAGCGGATTACACACTTTAGCCATTGGCTTATGGTACATTAGACCCTAGGAGAATAGGATGAAATGAGATTAATGTTAACGGGAGACCGAAACTTGACAGCGGGGAAGAGCCACCGTGAAGGGTCCCGAACATTTTCCAAGCAGCTCATCTGCACGAGGGGAGCGCTAGGTGCCCGCGCTTCAGGTCTGATCGAACTCCCTGGGCTTACAGACGACTTCCATCGCCATTCCACCGCCAAGAGCTTTTTTTCAGAGCACATTCATCATCACGGAAGGGAGTCACTACCGCAGTCCTTGCCTACTCTTACAACCCTGAAGGAGACCGGTTGGATGAAATGGGGATAAAATGGACAGGAAGTTTGGGGCAAATGAAAAAACTTCCCCAGGGAAACTCCCCGAAAAAAAACTTGGGTTAGAGAGGTCGGCATCGAGAATCGATCACCGACCTCCCGAATGCCAGTCTCAGGCAAAATGCCTGAGCCACCTGACTGGTAAATGTGCAGTGTAAGCGAGCAGACCAGGAACGCTCATGAGGGCTAGATGGCGATCGCCAAGTGCCCAGCAACCAAAATCCTTAGGGTAGGACTCGTTAGGTATTATGAGTAATGACAAACTATTTTTAAAACGTTTCTTGTTTGAAACATAAATGTTACACGCTTGAGAGCTGCCTCTAGAATGACAATTATAAACTTGCAATTCATTCTAGAGCTCTTCCTGCATATAAATTCATGGTGTGTTACAAAATGTACTTTTAAAACCAAAATTACATAACAAGTCACTGACCATTAGGTCTATGAAAGTTTGTCAGGTGGCAAAGATGGGGTTCTGGCTTAAGATCATAAATAATGGATTTGAGTGTAGGGTTAAAGTTAATGCTTCTGGAATGACAGTTATGGCCCAAAAAGCTTGCATTTTATGAGGAAAAGCAATGGCGGGGGGGGGGGGGGGCGATTGTATTAACGCTTCATATAATTAGGCTTTTATATTAAGATGTAAAAGTTCCAAGTCATCTAGCTGGATAAATAACGGATGTGTGAAAACATTTAGCCTTGAATTCCCTACCCAGGGAGGGTGCATGAAATTTAAAGGTCAAGCAACTTTATAAAATATCTTGAATTATATAATTTTGTTTTTAGAACTAGCTTTAAATTATTCAATTAATTCCATTTTAACCAGTCCAAAGGAACAAGTAGAAAATGTATAATCTTAAGAGCACATATCAAATAATATATTACTTTTACCAGTTACCTAACGGTATTCACGACACCGTTTTCACCATTCCTCCTTGCATAAATATATCCGCAAAGGTGCTAACATGTCATCGTTTATATATCCTGGTACCCATTGTCCCCCTAATATAATAAATAATAATTATTAATAACAAAAAATAATAATTAATAACAAAAAATAATAATTATTAATAACCAATTAATTATTAATAACAAATTATTAATAAGAATAAATAATCAAAATTGTTAACAATAATCATTGAATAATAATAATCAATAACAATCATTAGATAATAATCATTAAATAATCATTAATAATCAACAATAATCAATAATAATAAATAATTAATAATGATAACAACAACGACGATGACGATGATAATGAAAATAATGATAATGAAAATAATGATAGTAATAATAACAATAACAACAACAACAATAATAATAATAATAATAATAATAATAATAATAATAATAATAATAATAATAATAATAATAATAATAATAATAATAATAATAATAATAATAATAATAATAATAGACAGTAAAGACAGTTTCAAGACCGAAGTTCAGGTGTAAATTATGACTCAGTGATTTGGTTGTAATTCAATTTGGTGAAGCAGTTATATTGTGCAATGAATGTGTCATGTTAGTGATTCAAATGTAATGTGTTGTGCTACTTTGGGTATTTTAGTGGCAAATAAAGTGTGTTTAACAGAAAATGCCGTATTCACTTGTTATATTGGTGTCAGTAATGGAGTAGAAAATGCATGAACTCTTAAAGAAGATGTACAATATTGGAAGTAAAATAACAGTGAACTTAGAAGATGGAGGCAAAAATGGAATGCAGAATGGAAAAAATAAGGTTTGTAAAGGAAGCAATAGAGACAGAATTGTCCAAGGTGACTGCAAAGTTATCAATCAGAATTGACAAGCAACTGGCCAGCATGAAAAAAATAGAACAGATTGGTGGAAAGATGAAGAACCTCGGTCAATGTGATAACGCTTTAGAGGAGTTTGGGGAATGGTTAACATCCTGGAAGGAAGAGTCAATAGCTGCGCCAGGAAACTTAACACCGTGTTGGACAAAATGCTCAAAGGGAGACTTAGGGATTTTAATGTCAAGATGCCAGGATATCACACTACATCTGTGTGCATTAGCTGCCCAGATATAATGGAATGTCAACCTTGGAAGTCTTCTGCCAACAGGTCACCACTGTCATCAACAATTGCTGGTCAGCAGAGGAAAAAGCTGCATAGCTGATTGCCAACCTCCAGGGGCAGGTGCCGAAATTTTTAATGCAACCCTAACATCAGTGTTCAGAAACATCAGAGACCCTCAAAAATCTCTATGGGAACCACTGTTTGGCTGCAGCCTAACTTGGCCTGCTCAAGTCAAGGCAACAACCAGAGAGTGAGACACCGCGAGAGGTTACCTTGGCCTCCTCCATACTTGGCATGACCAGTAGCATTTCATGGATAGTGTTGTAATCACTGAGCATTTAGCCCTAACATATCTTTGTGTCATGCACCTCATCAACAAAGGAGAAGGTGGTTTCCTGGGAGACATAACTGAATGAAAGATTCACCAGAGATATTTGTTCACCAACTATTCAATGACCAAGGCAAACTCTTGCGGTGTCTCACTCTCTGGTTGTTGCCTTGACTTGAGCCCCTTACCTTAAAGACCAGGAGCATTCATAATGTCAGAGACCGGAGATTGACCCAGGAACGTTGACTTAGATCTTTAAATGGTGGGTTGGGGGGGGGTGATCAACCAGGATAGCTAGTGTGGGGCTGTCCACACCAAGCAAGCCGTAAACTAATAAGCACTGATATGGCAAGGGACACGTAACGACCATTTTCAGCACCTCCTTGAGTGAGATTCTGTGCCTTGCACAGAAGATTAGATTACAGCCTGGACGCAGAAGCTGGATACAGGGAAAGCTGTGCTGGGTACTAATGGACACATACCGCTGTGACTAATTTTATCTGCTGTTGCGAAGGGCTTGCCATCAAGGAAATCGGATTGCCCCTTCTGAGTAGTAACGGCATTGGGAGATACCTTGCCTGTGGAGGAGGCTCTACTTATGTTGATCATAGGACAGTGTCGCAAGTCTGGGGGTGTTCGCCGCTAGGATTGCCGAGGATGCAATATTGGTCTAGATGCCCTCAGAGCTACGATGCAACGGTCGACATCAGCAAAAAGGTTGGCCAACAGGAGATGACACTTTGGAGCCCCTACGAACAACCAGGGATCTGCAGGGTGATCCTAATGGAGCCTGCAGTTGTGCCTGCAAGAAGCAAGGTGATGGTGAAATCACGTCTTTATGGTCAAGGAACATGCTTTAGGGCCGGAACCCTCCTTTGGATGAATTATGCGTCGCCAGGCATTGCTGCCTTGCCAAGAGGAAGTGCCCACGAAATTGCTGAACTCATCACATGCCGATTAGGGCATACAGGCGGGAACGGAGTTGGGGAAAATGCAAGCCAGTTGCAAGGGCATAGCCACGCGATGGTTCCGAGGGACCAACACCGATGCAAGAACTATGGCCTCAGTTGGAAGACCTGCTGAGAAGAGCAGCAAACCATCTGACCAAGGCTCATTTAGAGAGATTCCGGTTTCTACAAGTCTGTTTTCAGCCAAGGGAATAATGATTATGACCTCACCAACAGTGATCCCTCCTATTAACCTCGCAGGTGCTCGATAGTTCTTGACCTTGAACTGAAATCAGGATACCAGCAGGTAGCTCTAGATCCCAAGGACAAGGAGAACATCGCACTCTCGATAGGTCAAAATCTTTGGCAGTTTACGGTTATGTCCTTTACCCTCTGCAACGCGCTTGCCTAATGAAGTCGGTGATAAGGGGGCTGACATATGAGGCCTTTCTGCCATATCTAAACATCATTATTATGTGCAGCACATTTGAATAACGTCTTGTTAAACAGAGCAAGGCACTACAGAGGTTGCAAATAACCAACCTGAAGTTGAACGCGAAGTGCCAATTTTTTTATAAGTTACTCGGGTCACATTGGATAGATTGGCCTCACCCGAAAGATAAGCGGAAGTTGCACAGCTTCCTGCGTCTATGCAACTACTACGCGCAAACGTCATGCAGACTCTCGCTCACCTGATAGCAAAACACCGGCGTTATTTGTGAATAGAGGGAGAGTTCCAGGCGCTTAAGCCAGCACTGCAGTGCGCCGGTTTTAGGGTTTCCGAAACCGAGCGGTGATTTTATCATGGGTATCGACGTCAGCAACAGAAATATCTCAGGCGTAATATTCTAGGTCCAGGACGGCAAGAGCAGCTAATAGCGTACTACATCAAGCAGCTCTCCAAGACTGAAAAGAACTAAGAACTACTGTGTTACCTGGCGTGAGCTCTTGGACAGTAGTGAAAGCGCTCGAAGTGGTAAAGATGTAAGTACCTGTAAGGTCAGTCGTTTCCTTCGAGGATTGATCACTCCACCCTCATCTGGTTACTTAGCTTTAATAACCTAGAGGGCCAGACAGCCCTATGGTTTAGAGGAGATTCAAGAGTACAGCTTGACACTAGAACAAGAAAAGGACGAGTCACTCCAATTTATAAATGAAAAGCACACAATGTGCAAGTATATAAACTGAATTACATTAATCTAGTCGTACTTTTATTATTGACCTTTGTTTATTTATTTATTTATTTTTGCAGATTCCTACATTTCTTTCACAATGTTTGTTACACAGTTCATACAGAGCCTCTCCGATGCGAATGTGATATGAAGAGGAATCTGCCCAGAAGAGCATGGCCACCGCAATAGCGTCAAGAAGGAGCGTGTCTGCAGACTGATGGGATAGCGCAGGCGGGCAGGCGAACGCCGATTTTGGGCCGCTCCTGAGAGAGAGAGAGAGAGAGAGAGAGAGAGAGAGAGAGAGAGAGAGAGAGAGAGAGAGAGAGAGAGAGAGAGAGAGAGATGTGTCGGGGACTATGCTGAGCTGGGAGGACATTGTACCCAGGAGTAAAATATATCGTCCCACTGGGTCTAACGGGAAGACCAAGGAAGGTGTGTTATTCAGAGTTTGGGAATCACCTGATAGGAAGACCCAGAGAAAGCAGTTGATCCTCTCTCGGAGTAGTGGTGGGAAGCCCCGGATAAAGTACACGTGTGCCTTTAGGAAGACATTTTGGATCCAAACGAATAATCGACAAGTTCCGAAAAAGGTACCACTGGTTGAGACTAAGGACAGATACCGAGAGGTGATGTGGCTCATGTCAATTTTGTGCGGCAAGCAGCGGCGGCTTCTGTATAGGAGCACAAGGGCACGTGAACCTCCAATATTTCTTAGTGGATCTCCTTTTTCTCTTTCAGGAAACATTTAATAAAATGCGCTATCCGGTGCCACTTGTTTAAATATACCGCGCTCTGCTCTTCAGATTGAACACAGCCGAGAACCTGAGAATGTGGCAACAACGCACAGGCCTCGTGTGCTAGCGTATTACCAACGTTTAGCAGCTCTGCGCTTGCGTGGCCAACAAAGGAGCTTGGAATTTTACAGCCAGAAATGAGCACATTGCAATCGTGTACTTTAGTTCTCATTAACATCACCAGGGTTCTGTTTATTATCGGGAGGTGCTGCTATCTTTGAGATTTAGCTGAAACTATCCGGAAATGCAATTGCATTTGATGAGGCGCTATTTTTCTTAATAATTTGCAGTATATGCAAGAGCTTGCTTAAGACTAGCGTGTGCTGCAGTTTTACTAAGTTATTTCTGGTTTAATGTGATTAACTTACTGTGACAATACTTAACGAATTAACAGGTGAGACTAGTGTGGATTTTCTAACATGTTTTAAACATAGCTTATTATTTTAACAACAATGTTCTCTGTGTTGAGCAAGTGACCTTGTGGTTCTCAATTCTTGTGACTTTTCAAAGGTAGCCATGAATTCGGTGGACTCGATATTAAGATGCCATGAAAAACTTACATATGAGGAACAAATTGAAATAAAGCGACTGGGACATCCACAGCCCGATTTGGTAATTAAGCATGTGACAAAAACTCAAAAGCGGGACTATAGACATAAATTTAATAACCATGTTTACGCAACATGCAAATGGCTTTGCGGTTGCAGTATCAGAAACTCGCTATTTTGCTTTCCTTGTCTTATGTTTAGCTCCAATGCGACGAGTAACTGGACAAGAGTAGGATGTGCCGACCTGATGCATCTCAGTGAAAAGATAAAAAAGCATGAGAATTCACGAGCACATAAGAACGAATGTATTCGACTCGCCATGCTTGGTCGTGTGAATATCAGCACTCAACTAGATAGCGCTTACAGGCAGTCGGTAAAGAGACACAACGAGCAAGTTGACAAAAATAGGTACATTCTCTCTAGGCTAATTGATTGCGTAAGCTTTTGTGGAGAATTTGAACTAGCTGTACGCGGACATGATGAGCGGGAGAATTCTGAAAATCCCGGGGTGTTTTGTGGGCTTGTTAATTTTGTAAGCTCTATTGACATAGCAATGCAAGAACACTTACAAAGTGCAACCGTGTTCAAAGGTACTTCAAAGACGGTGCAGAATGACATCCTCGACTGCATGCTTGCGGTCTGCAGGGAAATTATATCAGAAGAAATAAAGGTAGTTCATTACTTAGCAGTCATGGCCGATGAAGCAACGGATGTGTCTACTCAGCAACAACTGGCTATTGTGTACAGATACGAGATGCAAGGTTCGGCTGTTGAGCGTTTTTGGGGGTTTTTCAATCCTGTTGCCCAAGATGCTGATGCTATATCTGGGGTAATAAACACTGCATTGCTAGAGCTTATAGGAGAGCAGAAACATAAATTAATAGGTCAATGTTATGATGGTGCAGCTGTTATGAGTGGCAGTGCAAGTGGAGTTCAGGCGGGAATACCAGTTATGTACCCTCATGCATATTATATACACTGTTACGCCCATCAATGCAATTGGGTTCTGCAGAAGGCTGCTGCCATAAACAGCTCATCCAGGATTTTCTTTTCAACACTATCAGGATTTCCTGCATTTTTTTCAAGATCTTGTCTAAGAACCAAAATACTTGACAGAATTGTTTAAAACAGAGTTCCGAGACTAGCAGCTACACGCTGGATTTGCAACATTCGTTCAGTGAATGTTGTGTATGAAAATAAAGAACGTCTCATCCAGTGTCTAGAGGAAATAAGTCTGCTTGATGATATTGATGACAAAACAAGACGTGAGTCAAGCGGCCTCTTAGTAGCTTTGGAGGATTCTGCATTCACCTTCTGGTTGGAATTCTTTCATAGAATAATGCCTCAGGCAGAGCTCTTATTTAAAGTACTGCAACACAGACAAATGGATGCTGTAAAAGCAAAACGCTACCTAGATCGGTTCTCGCCTGCTGGGCAGGAAATTAGAGACACTGCACTTATCAGATGTGAAGTTTCCGAAAGTCGAAAGAGAAAGAGGCAAGAAAATCGAGTGGCAGAAGGAAAGGAAGCGTGCGACGCGATACTTGGTCACGTAAATTACAGATTTTCATTTACCGATCATTTAGTGGCTTCGAGGCTAGTTGATGTCGCTTCTTTCCAGACATTCTCCGAAGATTTTCCAGAAAAAGATCTAGCCACTACTGTTGAAATCTACTCATGGTTGCTCAAGTCACAGCTTAAAACAAAACTTCAAGTGGCGTGATATGATGAACGCTGAAGGAGCATCATCTATGTTGCAGTTCATAACAGAAAACAACCTCAACGAAGAAACCTTTCCGCAATTAACCGAGCTACTGAAGATTGTTATCACTACGCCCATGACATCATCAGAACCAGAAAGATGCTTTACCACATTGAAAAGAATTAAAACCTTTACGAGGAATACGATGGCTGAAGACCGACTCTCAGCGTTGGCAATGCTTGCTATTGAGAAGAAACTGGTCAACAGCATAAAATATTTTAATCACCGAGTGATTGAAAAGTTTGCACACTTGAAAAACAGGCGTGTGGAATTTCTGTACAAACAACTTTGGTGTCCATTGCATAATTCAAACAATGTAAATATCATTTATTGTAAATACCATTCTTCACGTGAATTATATAAAAGGACTTTACCCCTTCATCACGGTCAATCGTTTAACAATGTTCCAAGCCGTGGCGCTCTCTATCAGGGTGGGAACCAAGTTATCAACAGATAACACAACACCTAATTCGGTGTTCGCTGCAGCTCGAAAATCATTCCACCTCCGACAGCGAAAGAAAGTATGGTCCACCGTATCTTCGTCATCACAATAAGGACAACTGGTGGTGTCTGTTTTCCCCATCTTATAGGCATAAGTGTTAAAGCGCCCATGTCCGGTCAATACCTGGGCCAGGAAGTAATCAATCTCTCAGTGATTACACTGCAGCCAAACCTCACCTCCGGAATTAACCTCTTTGTCCATTGACCTACTATGGTGGTGTTATTCCACCTGGCTTGCCATTCATGAAGGATTTGGTCTCTAATCTCGCGGCGAACAAACGATGAATTATAAGCATCGGTAGCACTGAGAAGCTGCCTTTCTTTTACCAATAAGTCAATGGGCCCTGTTGGAAACCGTGCGGTAAGCGCAAATAGAGCGCAATAGCACCTTCCTTTGTACTTTCTCCAGCGCTTTGGCATATTTTTTGATGTCCATAGCGGTGTACCATATAGGTGCAGCATATAAAAGAATAGAATAAACATCGCCACACAATAACCGGCGTTTCAGGGATCGGGGACCACCAATGTTCGGCATTAACCTAGCCAGTTGTGATGCTCTTATGTCCGCCTTTTGGGACACAGTCGTTATGTGATCTCCAAAACTATTGTTTGCATCGATCATTACTCCCAAGTATCTGATTGCCTTTTTTGGAGTTATCTGGGCATCCCGCAATATAAAGGAGATAATCTTGCACCTTCTAGAGCCTTTCAGAAGAACTGCTTCAGTTTTCTGTGCCGCCAGCTGCAACTGGTTGTACACCATCCATCGGTCAATCCGTCGTAAGGATTCATTAGTCTTACAAGTCAGCTCTTCATCATCATCAGCACTAACAAAAAGGACAAGATCGTCTGCAAAGGCGATTTGGAATGCACCATCCGGTAGTTTCAAACGTAGAACTCCGTCATATAAAACATTCCATAATGTCGGCCCAAGTATGGAGCCCTGCGGAACCCCAGTCGTAATTGGCATATCCTTGTTGTCAATCCTGATTTTCCTACCTGTAAAGTAGGAGATGAGCACATTGATTATATATGGCGGGATGTTTCTTTGTCGCAAAGAATCCAATATGATACTCCACGTAGCAGTATTAAATGCATTTTGGACATCCAACGTGATTAATGCAGCTCACTTTGCGCTAGATTCAGCGTTCATTCGAAGCACGGCAGCGATGGCTTGTAAAGTGGATTTGCCTGGCTGAAATCTATATTGGGCATCGGAGAATCCTCCATTCCCTAGGAGTGCCCTGTCCAAACGCAGCTTTACGAGTCCTTCGTACAGCTTACTAAGCGTAGTCAAGAGGCACAACGGTCGATAGGCGGACGGCTCTAATGGCGATTTACCGCCTTTCAAAAGGAAAACCACCTTAGAAGTTCTCCACATAGCTGGGAAGTCCTGCTTCATTAACAAGTCATTAAGTATGCCCAAGATCAAAGATGGAGCAATTCAAACAGCAGTTTGCACCACCGCCGGGTTGAGGCCATCAATTCCGGGAGCCTTACCCTTCTTCATGCGATTGGTCACCTCATGTAATTCCGCAACAGTGAAGAGCTCTACATCAGATGATGGAGATGGCACTCGCAAGGCATCCTCCCGAAGGGGAAATAACGCTCTGGCTATTTCCTTTTTCCTGGTAGTACTCAAGTCTATAGGTGAGCGATTCGTCAATCGGCCAGTAACTATTTTATACCCGGCACCCCATATGTCATTCTCCAACTCATCACAAATATGTTGCCAGTGGGCACATTTGGATAGATGTATCAGTCTAGACAATGCATTCATGCTCTGCTTGTATCCAGCGACTGCTGCTGCCAATTCGTCCGCACTCGGGTTACATTTCCGAAGTATGGTCAGAATTCTTCGCATCTGGATGCATTTGCACCGTTGCTCGCATATTTCACTATTCCACCAGTATGGGACACCACGTCTAGGGGTACTGGAATTCTTAATCTGGCTCACCGCGCAGGCCTCTTGGAGAACCTTAGTCAAATATGCAGGAGTACCCTCCGGAGTGTGAACGTCAACACCTTGTAATCTCCATTCAAGAATATGTGCTAGTACTGCCCAATCATATTCTATCATTCTTTTTTCAACGCGTGTTGTCACTTTGCGGTGCGCAGTCCCCATGATCTCAAAATAAATAAAGCGATGGTCGCTAAGAGTTTCCTCCTCCAATACCTGCCAACAAGCAATCTGCGAAGCGATATTCTGCGTTGAGCACGTGACGTCGATATACGACTCACAGTGACCCCTAGCAAAGGTGGGTGCAATCCCCGTGTTATGCACCACTAGGTCTAATGTCGCCATCCAGTCCGTCCAGTATGCACCTCTACGATCAGTTACCGGAGATCCCCATTGTAGCGACTTGATATTTATATCACCAAGGAGAAGGCATTCACCGCCTATATCGAGGCTATCTTGCATTAAACGTTCGATATCTTTCGTGAACACATCGAATGGAATATTAGGTGAACTATAGCAACAGAAGAGGTGACAGTGTGGCAATTCTACATATATGTAACCTTCCTCAGCTCGGAACTGTGACACGTTGAGCCGCTTATTCAGGAAATAGAGGGCTACATCACTCCTCTTATCTTGGACCCAACTACCATCCATCACCCGCTTCTTATTTGGTTCGCAGGCAACTATAATAGCCACGCCTCTCTCAAGGGCCGTAGCCTCTGCCAGGTCGTGACTCAAATTGGATCGCATTAAATTGGTCTGTAGTACGCGGATTATTGGTGTAGGCATCCTGTGAATTATAACTGTCTCGCTCGAGCGGTGAACACCAACTTTCGAAAGTTCGGGCACTTCATTTGGTCGAATCTATGTCCCTCCTTCTGACATTTAATGCAGAATGGACGTTGTGTACAATCCTTAGCATGGTGTCCTTCTCCACCACAGTTAAGACAGTCCTCGCTCCTGTTAACTTCCTTCTTACAATGATAGGCTCTATGGCCCAACTCAAAGCACTTATAACACCTCCAAATAGTAACCCTTTCTCGGACATGACATTCAGTCCACCCAATCTGTACTTTCCGTTTAGCAGCAGCAGCAGCAGTAGTAGTAGTAGTAGTAGTAGTAGTAGTAGTAGTAGTAGTAGTAGTAGTAATCGTCGTGGTGGTAAAGTGCTGAGTTTGTGAACACCTACATTTTTAATCTACGAGCCGCCACTGGCGGCAAGTCGCGGCTCTCAGACTACGAGCCAGGGTCACATGGAGCAGTACACTGGGGGAGCACCCACAAATATAACATCAATGACATAGCTGGATCGTTCCGTATATCCGATAGAGGTAGCAAGTTTCTGCTAGTGTTCATGGATTACTTCACCAAATGGCCGGAACTGTATGCCATTCCTAACCAGGAGACCCAGATGATCACAAACTGCCTCGTGGATGAGCTTTTCATCTGCTATGGAGTATCCCTAGAGCTTCACAACAATCGGGGCAACTTCAGAGTCAAACCTGGAGCTGCTTGGAATGTACAAGATGCTCACAATGTCCCTCCACCCACAGTCAGATGGCATACTCAAGTGATACATCAAGACTCTTGAAGAATCCCTAAGGAAGGCGGTGGTGGCCAATCGCTAGAGGGACTGGGATATCAGGATGCCACTTTTCTTACTTACCTATCCTTTGTCAACACACATCACTGGGTTGACACCAGACAGCTTATTTTATGGCAGGGAGCTGACTTCTATGCAATCTATGTTTTGTAGCCCCATTGCAGAATATCCATAGTCAACTACGTGAAGAACCTTGTGGCACGTCAGCACATCCAGATAGCAAGTGACTGGATGAAGACCCATTATGTTTACCAAGCCATGAGCCAAGGGATCCAGCAGGGAGATATGGTGTGGTATTGCCCTACCCAAACCAAGGGACATTGTTTCAATCTTCAACAAGCATTGCACGGACTGTACCATGTGGCAAAGGGGATCAGTGATGCAGTCTACTGCAACCAAAGACTGTCCTAAGGGAAGATGCTGGAGGTGCACCTAGATCATCTAGTCTGTTATGATAATGCTGGTTGGGACCACCAGCTCTGAAGAGGGGCACAAACAACTGCAAGCTGCCATTGAGCATACAAAGGCTATCTGGTCAGCTAGGCATATTTATTGTTTTGATCGACTCTCCTTAACATTAACGTGCATAGACAGTTCACAAAGAATTATGCCATTTCCCTTCAAATTGAGTACTACATTTCTGTAATTTTTTTTTTGCAGTATCTCATTCCTTCAACAACTACAATTGTAACAATTTTTGGGAGCTGAGCTATGGAATGTATATAAGGGGCTGATGGGTTTTAGACATGTCATCCAAACTGTGAGGAGTAAGTCACGACATTGTAGTGGCCTGAGTATTAGTGATCTCTGCAGGCTACATATATTAATATTATTTATCAGTGGACATGCTTTGGCAAGTATTATCTCTGCACTAAAAGGTACATTAAAATGTTTATACACATAATTAGTGTTACTCAATTAATACTTTAGTGTATTTCCATAATCGTGTGCAAAATTGTGTGACTGCCATAAGGCTTAGCCTTAGGCATGGACACTCATAATGTTAACGATGTATGTGTGACTGCGCATAAAAATCTAAATGATAACTGTCCTGCTAAGGAGGAAGACAATCTGCTCACAGAGAACATAAGTAATGTATTTGTTAAAACTACAAGTCACAGTCATAACATGAATAAATCTTTTAGTAATACCAGCAATATAGCAGTTAAACAATCAAAAGTACAAAAGGCAGCTGACTATCAATCCTCAAAAAATAGGGCTGCCAATCATTCCCAATAGTCAAAATCCCAGTTTAGCAAACCTTTGAATGCAAAAAATGCAAGCAGTATGTTCCGTACACTTTCAAATCCCTCAAAAGCATGTCACTACTGCATATGGATAACAATGCATCAAAATTGTATGTTTCTATGTACCTATGCATAATAGATATGACATACTGACTGACAGTCTAGATGACAATGATTCTGTCAATGATAATGAGCCTGCAAAAATCAAAATATCACCAATTTGTCTATATGGAATTGAAAACTACCAATTATTTATCCATAACATACGCGTCCATTTAAAATCAAAGTTTCACACAGCACTAAAGGGCAAAACTATAAAAGTTATCATTTCCACGACACATGATTTTTGAGAGCTCAGAGCATATTTTGATTTTATAGGCCAAAAATATTCCACACACAGGAACACTGACAACGAAACCTTTTCTGTCATCATTGGAGATTACCCTGTTCCTTCAGTAATGAAGAGATTTCAGAAGCTTTGCAAGAATTAATCTACCATGTTCTCAGAGTAACACAGTTATTAGGAAAAAATAAACAGCCCATGCCACTTTGTACAGTTGAACTTACTGACAATGATGAAGGAAAACCCATCCTGAATTTTACCCATCTACTTTACAGTGTAATAAAGGTAGAACCAAGAAGAACATCTTAACATCCCACAGCACACATGTTGCCAAAACTACGGGCATACAAAAAACTACTGTTAACATGAGCCAAGATGTGTCAGATGTATGTGGGGCCCCACCTTCTCTCTGAATGTAGGATTTCTAAAGCCGCTTCCCCAAAATGTGTCAACTGTCATGAACAGCAGCCAGCTAACTACAGAGGTTGTTTACCTACTTATGTATAAAAGAATGTTCATCTCAATCACCTAACTCTAACCAAAAACAGACACAGAACTCAACAGAAACCCTTCCACCCAATCTCTCAGAGTTTTCTCAAAATCAGCTTCACCACAGAATTCTGCTTAAACTAACTTACTGAAAAATTCATCGACTAGAGAGCAACAATGTTCACAGCAAAGCTGTTATGTCAAAGCTAAGAACAACTTCAAACAAAAAAAACAATCAGATCAATCTTCATCTAGCTCCTTTCTTACCAGTTTATTACAACAATTTTTGTCTAATATTGTCCCATTTATAAATTCCCATCTACCAGAAATTCATGCATTTCTTATCTCTCTTCAACATTTCAAAATGGCAGCTCATAATCACACCTCTATCGATCAACTAAACTTACTGAATTGGAATGCTAATGGCCTTCATCTCAAAAGAGCATCCCTTATTGCCTTTCTATCAGTGCTTAACATTGATATAGTGTGTGTCACTGAAACACATTCGCTACAGAATGAAACTCTGTCTCTTCCTGAATATAAAATTTATCACAACGACAGTCGCTCTCACTGCTTCAGGAGGAGTAGCCATTAAAATTAATCGCGATATTTTGCACCACAAAATACTTATTTCCAGCATAACAGAAGTAGCAACTATTGGAATTAAATAAAATGCTGTGATAACAAGCATTTCATCTTAATTCATGCCTATAAACCACGTTGCTTACCTGAAAATGATTTTTTCAAATACTGGTTCAACACTTCTTCTAGGAGATCTAACCTGTAAGCATACATCATGAGGATGCCATACAACTAATCCCAACAGTTGATGTGTCTATGAGTACATTGACAATAATGGTTTTAACATTTTAGCACCCACTGAACCGATATCCATCCTTACTCTGTAGCTTCATCTCCTGATATACTGGACATAGGATTCTGTAAAAACATGCACCCCCAAATGTATATTACTGCTTGAACTGCCCTTGATTTGGATCATTGCCCAGCCCTAAATGCATTTCTGTCATACCCATACTTAACAACACAACAGCCTGATAAAGGATTATGTCAATTGGAATCAGTTTCAGTCTAGATTGGTCATAGCATTAAATTAAATCTATCACCCAACTTGTCCATCAGATGTTGATAATGCAGCTCGGCACTCTACAGACATCATTTGTTCCTGTGTCATAGAATCAACAATCCATATACACCAATAAAGACATTGTCTCTACCTACCTATACACGTCATTCACTTAATAAAAGAAAAACATCACATTCAAAGACAGCAGCGAGAAAGACAGCCTTGGCAATGCAAAAAACTGAATAGCCTCATTCATAGAGGCAGACAAGAACTAGAACAACATTGCCTTAATTCTTATCACACACACTTATCCTCTTTATCTACTAGCAACAGGTCACTTTGGTACAAAACAAAAATAATTTTATGAGAACCAACATCAGTATCTTCAGTTCATATTAATGGTAAAATAATTACAGAGAGACTCTTTCTTTTTTTTTTTTTAAATAGTGATTAACACCAACCTTTACTATAAATGGTACTGCAGTCGATGTCACTGATGAAACATGGAACGAAAATGTACCACCAGTGCATTACGATGGTGAAGGAAACTGGAGAGCTCTGAGAAAACCCAGCTCTGCACCACTTTGCCTACCACAAATCCTACATGTGGTTGCTTGGGGTCGAACACAGGCTGTCTAGGTGAGAGGCGAGTGATCTAAACACTCAGCCACAGCACAGCCTTGAGACTAAATGCAACGCCTTTGTCTCCTACTACAAAAATGTATTCAACACTAACAACACTAATAATGATGATGATGATGATGATGATAAAAAAAAAACTCTCTCTGACATTGAACATGAACTCTATACACAAAAACTGGAATCACCAACCAGAATATTACACATATCTCTGAAGGAGAGATCCTATTTCATCAGGAATCTTATTAAAAATTCCTTGGACATGATCTCATACCAAATATAGTTTTGAAGAAACTTACAAAGAAATATCTCACTTATTTAACAGAAATGTTCAACTCCTCATTAAGAATGGGCTATTTTCCTCAATCATGGAAAGTTGCAGAAATTGTGATTTTTCATAAACTATAAAAGCCTTAGCATCTACCAGTCAGTTATTAGCCAACCAGTCTACTACCAACACTATAAAAATTATTAGAAAAAGCAATTTACTCCCGACTAGCAGCATTTGCTTACAGCAACAGTACTTTACCAGCATTTCAATTTGGTTTTTGCCCTCAAGATTCAACAACCCATCAGTTACTAAGAATTATTGAAAGTATCACAAAAGGTTTTGAAAAGAAGCAATACACTTCATTTTCCTTGATATATCTCAAGCTGTCAATGCTGTATGGCACAAAGGTTTATTGGTTAAATTACATTGAATTGGACTTTCAGATTACCTTATCAACATAACTAAAAGTTTTATCTCACAGTGACAGTTCCTAGTGTGAATAGATAATTACAAATCTATGATTTGACCAATAACAGCAGGAGTTCCAAAAAGATCAATTCTGTCACCATTATTCTTCAACATATTTATGTATGACCTACTGGATCCAAACCCTACATCTACTGCTATTTATGCAGACGAGAGTTATTTTCTACTCATACTCCATTTTAAATACAACTAAAAGACCTCAAACTTCATTGAACCTTCTATCTAGATGGTTCACAACCTGGAGAATTAAGTTAAAACACTAACAAGATAGAAACAAAGATCTTCACCTTAAGACAACACTACAACCCACCTCCATTATTACTTCAAAAAAAGCAGTATACATGGCTGCCTCCAGAAACACTAGTTAAATATCTAGGAGTAATGCTGGACACAAAACTAACCTGGAATTCTCATATATCCTACATTTCAACAATAGCTATTTCCAGAATCACAAAACTATATGAGAACACCACTACACAAGAGAACACCACTTGGAATGGAATGCTCAATACTGCTATACAAGTCTCTAATATATCCTAATATCCCAAGCACTGTTCCTGTATGGTGTACAGTTGGCAAAACTCATATTCACTGACTCCGGGTTATAAAAATAAATTTCTCCGCACTATCATCAAGGCTCCATGGTTCGTAAGAAATCACCAGCTTCACCAGGAATTTGGAATTCTCACCACACAACAATACTTCAAATTGCTCTCAAAGAAATTCTTCATAAGACTAGCTGAAGTTTCAGGAGTTAAAAGCATTTCACATTGGACTTGGATACCCTCAGAAAACTGCCTCAAGACTTCCTCTTCAGTGATTTTGCAGTCTAAGTATTAGCTGTACTCATCCATGCTCTGTTCTCAATTACTGATTGTGATCAACTGAATACATTGTTAACCTGTTAATTTACCCAGGAGCATTTAATTGTTAATAGCAAATACTTATAATCGTTACCCATTGTTAATGTATCTTCTTATCTTTTGCACATGTTAGAGGTTATGTCCTCAGTTTGTTATATGTATAATTGTTAACCTAATTTATCACTGGTTTGTATAGCAATATTGCTGATCGGTCAAATAATAAATTGAGAGGAAAAAAAAAGTGGAGTGAACACAGTGAATAAATGGACACTTAAAGACAACTAAAAGAGTGTAGTTGATAGTGGACAGTCCAGAGTGCAGTTCAGTTTTAAGTTGTGACTTAATGATTCAGTTGTGATTTGATTTGGCAGAGCAGTTGTGTTAGTGATCCAAGTGTAATGTGTTATGTTGAGTATCTGAGTGGTAAATAAAGGTGTGTTTAGCAGAAACTAATGCTCTCATTTGTTACAATATGCATATGGACTCCCAAATTAACAAATGCGCAAAACTGTAGAAACAAATTTTAGACCATGCTAATAACTCAACACTAACTTTGCAACAATCCATCTTGGACTTCAAGGTCATTCAGAAGGAGCAGGACAAGGATGCAGTGGTAATTGTTTACCTATAACTTAACTTTTAACAAAATGTTACCCTTTGATTCAAAGTTTGAAAGAAGCCTTAAAATACTTGAATATGTCATCACAATAAATTAATAGAACTTTGATTAAAAACTATGGAAATGCAACTTATTAAGACACGTTAATTTTAATTTTTATTGTTAATAATGGATACAGTGCAAATATCACAAAAAGGATAAACAGGGTACACAGAAGACAGTCAACACTATACAATAAAGGAGAAAAATCAATAAGAAAGGTGCAATAAAAATTTAAGATTGTGATGTTTTGCATACTTCAAGGGTTGATGTTAGGGCCACTATTATTTATATTATGTGTAAATGACATGCCAACCTCAAAAAAATACAAATATAATAGCTTATGCATATGATACTAATGCTGTATGTCAAATGGGAATGTAGATTATTTTTTTAAAGCAGAACTTGCTACAATCCATTGACTCACATCAACTATTTTAAACAAAGCCACCATATACTATATAACATACTAAAACAAACTTATTTAATTTCTCACAGAGTAACATAAACATCACTTGTTTCTCTTTATCTGCAAATAAATCCAATATTGATGATGTAATTCAAAATATATTTTTAGGAATAGTTCTTGAAAGAAAATCAACATGGGCTGGACATATAAACATTAATTGTGATAAAATTAGTAAATCTGTGTATCTTGCATAATTTTAAAAATGTCTTGGATGAAAAAGGGCTCAAAATTATTTATTGTAGAATTATGTTTCCAAATATACTGTATGGCATAGACATTTGGGGCTGTGCTGCAGCAACTCTTATGGAAAAGGTATTTAGATTATTAAAAAAGGGCAATTAGACTGATTTTAAATAGGAGTTCTCGTGAATCATGTAGGAAAATATTTGAAGATATATGGATATTAAAATTACATTTTTTGTATGCTTATAAAGTAGTAACTTACTCAGTACAAAAACAAAACATAAAGAATAGTAATATCTGCCATTACACCTGGCTTAATGGTGATTATTTTAGAGTGGAGTTTGACAAGCATATTTCCAATAGATATCCAAATGACATTTATTGCCCCCATTGAAAATTACCCACATAGCTAAAATGTTGCAAGGCTAAGCAATTTGAGAGTGCTCTGTAAATGTATTTGATAATGGAAAGTCTATGTAGTATTGATGAATTATTATAATATCCATGTAGTTGAAATTGCAGTAGCCATATTACGTATATTATATACAAACTGTCCCAGAATTCAATGACACAAATTGGCCACATTGTAGAGGGGTCTTAGATATAGTTTGAGATAGGGAAACTGTTGTCTCTTTTGCCTAATGTCAAAGTTATGGAATTTTTTATGGATCACATATCAATGGCCGTAAATGAAAAGAATGTGGACATGTGTGTTCTATTTTCATTCAGAAGGCTTTATATATATATGCCAATAGATGAAGGAATGTGGTATTGGTGCAGAATCAATACATTTAAAATTATTGGACTTGCAACTTTGGTGAAATTGCCTGTTCTTTGAGGGTGTGCACACCACAGATAACAGTTCAGTAGATTTCAAATCGTATAAAGTTGGCTAGAGTACTCTGCTATAACACACTGGTGGGTGAATTGCTAAAGTGCTTGTCTTCGGATTCCACAATACAAAGATCATCCCACTCTCTGAAGTTTCCATTTTTTGTTTCTTAATTTTCTTGTTTTTCTCAAAGAGGTACACAATTTGAACAGCACTAATATTTATAGTTTACATTTCTGAAGCCAAGAAGATAAACCCTCCAGTGCAAATTACTTTCAAAAGATTGAAAATATTCAATATTAAATACAGTGATGTTCAAGGAATCTGAGTAAACTAGTGCAATATAACAATTGTTTGTTGAAAACATTTAGGTAATGTGGACTTTGAAACATAATAATTTAACTTTGATTTTAGCAGTGGAATCTCTGCTATTGCTAGGGCTCAAACAGCAGTACTTTGATTTTATCCATGTGTAGGTATTATGCCATTTTAATCAATTTAGCTACTGTGGTCTCATGAGATTGTGCCTCTGAAAATCTTGTCTAATGCCTACACATGACTGCTGCGAGAACAATGACTTGGTAAACATTTTATTTTTATTGTAAAAGTACACACATTGTGTGTAAGGAAATTAATTGTTACAATGAAGTGGGAAACAGACTAACATCCTAAGGTAACCTAAGCTGTGAACTTCAGAGCTTGTGTGCCTTTTGGTGCCATGTGGTACCATTCTACATAATTAATAGCCTCACTTACCAGATGAACAGTTGCTGATATGAACTTAAGCAGCTTGTGATGAAGTTTACAGCACTCCTGGAATTTTTGACTGGGTGCGAGGTTCATTTATTCTTAGGTGCAATCTCTGCAGGGATGTTACAGATCATCACACTGAACAGCTCCTCTGGTGGCCTGCTGTATTTTTGCTTCAGATATTGTATTATTTCTCTAAGTCTCTTTCTGTATGTCTTTCATTGCAGAGATGAAATGGTGGAATGCACTTTCTAGTATATAGTTCTTGATTAGTTTTATTTAGGTACTTGTTTTTAAAACATATAGTTTTTATATCATTTGAAGTGCATTTGACACAATGATAATATGTTTCGTAAATTGTAACTGTGCCTACAGTTTTAATGTGTACTTACATAACACATCAACGTATGTTACATTGAATTTTACAAACTCCTTTGAAGGGTTTGAAGCAGTGTACCCCTTCAGGTGTTTAATACAATTATTACTGAAACGCTCTCCGTTGCACCTACATGCTAATCCTACATTACATTTATTTTATTGTCAGTACAAATAAATCATACTGTATATTGCAGAAAAATATGAATGGCTCATTATAAAATGCAAACAGGGAGACAACATAAAAATAAAGGTGTCTACAGAGGCTTGAACTTTCAACTCCCTCAATATTTTAACTGATAACTAAACGCTAACTGTAGTGCCAAATAATGCCACTATGTCTATTCTCTCCGGGTGTTCATTTCACAGTCCACTGCAGTTTGATCAGTGGCATAGTGGTGAGCTAACTCTTAATACATTTTATGCTGTAGCAGAATTTAGAACCTACAGTCCGTAAGTTCTCTATCTCAAATGTTTATTTTGGACCCTCTACAATCCTGCTTGTGATTGAATTCTAGGACACAATATGGTTTACTGTTATTATTATGCATCTATGTTGTTCATCAATTAGTAGCTTTGTAATTTTATTCCTAAATTTTTATTCATAGTTGTATAAATACATATATAATACAACTATGAATAAAAATTAAGGAATAAAATTGTGTTATATTTATAAATATATGTTAGTGACAATGTCAAAACTGAAAAGTCTATTGACAATAAAGGATCTTATTTATTTATTTATTTATTTGTTTTATGAACTGAGTCATGTGTGTAAGTACGTCATTTCACTTGATGCATCTGATGGACCCCATTAAGTGAAAATAAAGGAGATACTTTGCATTTGAAAGAAATTATAGGTAAAATTATTCTGGTTTAACAATTGAAATTTTCAGTGGAATAGAAGAAAAGAGATCACTGAATAAATGCAGTGAACAAGGTTACAATAGAGCAGCTATTATATCAATACAATGGTGTCAAGACATATGCAGATGAAGAAATATACAACTAAATATGTGTACTGTGCCACTCATCAAAATTTTGTTGTAAATGATGCTGCGGCTGCAAGTAACATACCACAAGTTAGAATTTTTTTATTAAATGATTGAAGAACTGTACCTATTTTTTCGCACATAAGTATTAAGCAGTGCAGTTTGTCTTCTTCCTCATTGGAAAAGCTATGTCCAACATATTTGGAACCATACTTTATGTTGCTAGATCATCATTTTAAGAAAATTTATGTAGATATAATTCTGCATTCATGAATAGTGTAGAACTTAAAAATGATTAAAGGTTACAGCAGCAGTTTGAAAACTTATGTTGAAATGTTTGTATTTGTTTTTAAACTGGTATTTCAAAGCAATTTATTTTGAATATATTGCATTTTGCAAGCTTTTCATTCAGAAAATATTAAACTTCTGAAAAATACAGCTGCTGGATTGCTGTAGAAGCAATTTTCATGGAGCAAAGTAATTGGCTATGGCACTTGAGTACTGTTGGAGCCAGGCATTATAATTGGTTAACTTTAGAGCATATTTTAGTAGTTAATTTGGATGATTGAATGTGATGCATATTATAAACAAAATAGTACAACACTACCTAAATATGAAGTATTATAAACTTGTAAATTTAACACTAATTGTAACAAACTCTGAAAGCCTAGACGTTTTTGCACACAACATTGGTCAATGTACTCAAAGACAAGCCATTTAACTTGCAAGTCGTCTAGTTTGCTCCATGAAGGTAAGCTTTGGTGGTTTACTGTGTTCCGAATACTCTCACAGAGAATATTCTTAAGTGCGTCACGTGTTTGTCATATGTGCATGTATATATCACCCAGTTGTGCTTCCCAGGAGAATAATTTGTAAATTTAAATCTAGGAGTCCTGACTTTGGCACATTGTGGCTGTCCAGCAGAAGCATCAACTCTTTTGCTAGTTTCTGAAAGGCTGTTGCAGTAAACAAAATCAGTTTTGCAGAATTGGAGATGGAAGTGAACAAAAACTTTTGTATGAAGGCCAGATGGGCTAAATTGGAATCTTATATAGTGAAGTCACAAGATCAATTGCAAGTGGAGTGGAGACAGCTAAACGTTCTTTTTTGCTTCACTAACCTGTTTTTCTACTTCAGGAACATGTTTTTGTTGAACACAATCAGTGCAATCAAAGATATCGGCTAACGAAAGAGCGAAAACATGTTCCTGAATAAAAAGCAGGTCAGTGAAGCCAAAAAAAAAAAAAAAAAAAAAAAAAAAAAAAAAACAACTCAATCTGTAAATCATACAAAATTTGCAAATTTTCAAAAATTAAGGCAATGCTCTGTTTTGGAGGGACACAGGTTACCAGCTATTTAGGCACAATAACACAGTAAAAAACAGAGACACTGTAGGGATATTAGTAGATTATTCTATTTGGGCATAATAGCATTGCTACTCAGAATTCATAGAGAAAACCACACTTCATTTGATCAAGGGGAAATAATTGACTACACTTGATTTATTGGAAGAATGTTTCGTGACAGATCATTTACTTTCAGAGAATATTATTGAGGCCACATCTAGTATAATATCACACAATTTCATTCTGGTTGTGATTCTTGCTGTTCAGAAACGTACTTGAGAATAAATTGAATCTGCTTCCATACAAGCTAATGAAACTACAGATGCTTCAGTAAAATCTTAGTTAAGTGTTAAAGTTTCCTCCTCCCATATTTATTAATAACCTAATGAATATCAATCAGCTCATCAGACATTTGAAACAAATGAATGTAGGTCCTTTTAAACATTACACTCTTGGTAATGAACAAGTGAAAGTGAACTTTGAAAATACTAAAGGCTATAGGGCTACGATTAAATATCTGGAAGCTCGCATAGCAGAATTCCATACTTGTCAAATGAAAACTGAAAAACCCTTTTGAGTTGTAGTTAAGGGATTACATCCCTCATGCAATGTTAGCATAATGAAGTAAGAGCTCACAGAATTAGGATTTGTGCCTTTGCAAATGCTTTCAGTACATCATCCTGTAACCAAAGTGCCATGCCCAATGTTCTTTCTTGATCTTAAGCTAAATGAGCATAATAATAAGATATATGATGCGACACACTTGTATGGAGCAGTTGTCAAAGTAGAACCACCCAAGTCTAAGAGGTATATAATTAAATGCATCAAATGTGAGGAATATGGTCATTAAAAAATTCATAAATCGCCTTGCTGAGTCAAATGTGAAAAAAAATATTTATTCAAATGATAACTGTAACAAGCAACCTCAAACCAGCTCAGAAGAACCAAAATATAAGTGTCACCCCATTTTCACACCAAAAACAACTGTGCCAAAGTTTTGAAAATTAATGCAAATAATGAATAAAGCATTATTTCAAAACTAATGGAAAAAATGGATCAATATTATCCCTCTGTGCACCACTTATGAACACACTGCAACAGCTACTAACATGCCTTATCTCTAAAATATGAATAGAAATCCTCATCAAAGAAATATTAGAATTGGCATTTGGAATCCCCAAGAAATTAATAATAAATATTTTGAGCTTAAACATTTTATTTTTGTTCAATATATACATGTACTGTTAGTAACAGAGACTAAACTTGCAAAGCATATTCATTTCATAATTCAGGACATAAAATATACAGGGCAGATCACCCATCATACCAGAAAGGGTGGGTCAGCAATCCTTATAAAAAATTCCCTTCTTTTTGATGAGCTGCCACCTGTTAGAGACAACAAGTATCAAATCACTCACATAAAAATATGGATCAATAACTTAACAACATTGCAGATTGGAACTTTTTATTCGGCCCCAGCTAGTAAAATAACAACTGCTGCCTTCTGAGTATTACTAATTAATTGGCCCTTGTTTTTTAGTGGGAGGCGAGTTCAACAGTAAACATCCAGAATGGGGTTCAAATATCACCAATTCTAGAGGTAAAACAACACATGGCGCAATATTCCAACTCTCCTTAGAGATTATATATCCTATTGAACCCACTTACTATCCACTCACAATTGGTGTTCCAGATACACTGGATTTTTTCTTTGGGAAAGCAGTCAAAGGATTTTGTTCAATACTACCTGTATTATAAAAACTTATTCTGATCACTATCCTGTGGTGATGACAATTAATGGCAAGGGTAAAGACATCAAATACCCAAATCTAATAAAACAGCCATTTGATTCGCAACAAGATGACATTATTGATCTAAGAATACCACTGAAGACCACTCATGATGTAGATATTGCTATTTGCGCACTAACTAGAAACATTCATTACGCAGGAAATCAGGTATGCAACAAGCAGTCAAATATTAACAAGAACTACACTATGTCTTTTTCACCTTATATTCAGCTAGGTATTACATCAAGGGAAGAAGAAATGTTGTTGGCTTTGGGAATCTACTAAATATCCTATGCATAAAGCAGCATACAACAGAGCAACACATGACTTTAAAAGTGCATTTAAACAACTGAACATTGAGGCAACGAGTATTCAGCTCAACAGATTTAACTATAGGAGACAAAATATCTAACAAAAGAACCCAAAGAATATCTCTTTTGAAAATAAACAAGATGGTACACTTCTACACATGAAATGGCTAACCTATTTAGCAACATTCTCAAAAATCAATTTACAAACAGTCCAATTATGAGTCAAGATTTCTCTAATACCATGACTAAGAATGTATCACAACCACTACAAATTTCTCCATTTTCTCATCATTTTAGTCCTTCGCAAGTTAAAATCATCATCAAGAGATCATCTCCAAAGAAAACTCCTGGGCATGATCTAATAGTTCAACCATTATTGGAAGCATTCCAAAAAGCCCTTTGGTTTTTCTGACATAAATATATAATACCATGTTAAGACTTGTTTATTTTCCACACAACTGGAAGCATGCAAATATAATAATGATACCAAAACCGAGAAAAGCTAAAAGCAATGCTTCAAGTTATTGTCCAATAAGTAGTCTTTCTTTAATGTCGTAAATATTTGAAAGGCTATTACTCCCTCAGTTATTATCATACCTTTCACCTTAATTACTGATGTTCAGTTTGGCTTCATACAATCTCACTCCTGTTCACAACAGCTGTATTGCGTAGTAAATATTTTACACACATATGAAGATAACCACGTATGTATGGGTCTATTCTTAGACATTGAGAAAGCTTTTGACAAGCTTTGGCAAAAAAGTTTCTTCTATAAAATGAAAACTCATCTTCCTGATGCTTACTAGAGACTTATGCAATCCTATCTCGCCAACAGAAGTTTAACTGTCAAAGTTGAAAACTCAGTATCAAGATCTCATTCAGTAGAAGCTGGTGTTTCACAAGGAAGTGTTCTTGGTCCTAATTTATATCTTATATATACCCATGATTTTCCTTAACCAATATCCGATAACATTGTAGTGGTTTAGTTTGAGCAAGGGAACATTCAAATCTGCTGTAGCTGAGCTACAGGATTTTGTTAATCAGATCTATGATTGGACTAAGAACTGGAGAGTCAAAATGAATCCCAAAAAATAAAAAATTACAATATTCACTTACAAAAGAACATAATCGATCATCTTGTTTTCCTTAGTAGAGAAATTATACCTCAGAGCAAAACAGTAAGATACTTAGGCCTGATTCTGGATACCCGTTTAAAATGGAATGCACATATTACAAATTTAATCCAGAAACTCGAAGAAAAATGCATCAGGTCAGATTCCTAATGTAAGGAAAATCTCAGCTACATCTGCAGCTTAAGAAGTTAATTTATTATTCTATAATGAGACCAATTTGGACTTACTCCTGTAACATATGGGGTTCTGCAGCAGGTTATACCATCAAGAAAATACAAAGATTCCAGAACAGGTTCCTAAGACTAATCGCTGATGCACCTTAGTTCATTAGCGATGCTACTCTGCATAGATATCTTCGTGTTCCTGTAGTCAACAATATTCTTAAGAAACACTACACTGGACTTCATCCGACATTTATTGACCATCCTAACTCACTATTCAACAAAATCCAAGGGCAGATGCCACCTCCTACAGAAGTTAGAAGATTAAAGCCGAAGAGAGACACTAATCTCCTAAGTATATAACAAAAGAAGAGGATCTTCATTGGAAGACACCCTCTGCACATGTTTCATGTCATTGTGTATATATACTAGTATCAGAACTGTAATGCACTTTGATGCAACTAAGTTATCTAATAAAAAAAGTGTCAAAGTGGTGAGGTACTGCACCAAGGAAAATTTAAAGCACAGTTCCTAGATTTTTATGCATCTTGTCATAAGACTGCCTTAGCTGATTTCAAAATCCCAAATCACAAAGAGTGGAACTTTTGTAAAGCAAGCTCTCATGCCAAACACTTGGTGGAGCTATGGTTATGTTGGGTCATAAGGGAGAGAGATTGCAAGTGTCTTATCATTGGCAGTCTTTGTATAGTGCCCAACTCAATGTGATTCTTCTTCATACTGCTAAAGCTATAAGAGAGATGAAATTATTCATCTGCAATTAAAGCATATTTTGTTCCTTCTTCTCTTGTTCCTCACCCCATGTAGAATTGTTGAGAGAGCAAGTTTTTCAGCTTCCACACCCTTCTCCTATTTAATGAAATTTTCTTTTTCCGACTTATGACTACAAAACAAAGTCATTCTGAATTGAAAACAGCAGTCCAGCATATCATTAATTCTAACAAATGGGATCCAGAATCAATTCAGGCAGTCAAAGGATTGAATAACATATTTTTGTTCTTCCTTGTCCATTTTCTAACACTTTGTTTATACCGATTTTTTTGTTTAACATTTAATGAAAATGACTTCTAATGTAAATATGTGTATAACGGAGGTGAAGGTTACAACATGAAATATATTGTTGTGTGTTCCAATATGATAATTGCTATCAAAATTCAAAGATAATTTGCCAATGAGTTCTAGATGCAGTGTTGATTCAACTGGAAAGAAGCTTTGGCAGCTTCCAGCAGCTTGCTTTCGTGAAACTTCTGGATAAAACTAAATTTAACACTTACCATTCTCAGGTTCCACAACAAAGTTTAAACCAATTGGTCCATCTACATCCAAAAGTTTTGTATACACATAAACTAACTGGTTTTAATTTGAAAGATAAGCTTGAAAGCCCATTTAATGAGAGTTAACAATAATAATTCTAACAGCTTGGTACTTGATCTTCTAATTCTACTTATGCGTTATTAGGAGGTTTACGTGCAGTAGCACAAACTATTTCTTATGAAGTAAGACTGGCTTTAATTTTATTATCATTTATTTTTTTAATTAGAAGATATTCTTTATTAGATTTTTTTTATTATCAAATAGGTATATGATTTCTTTTTTCTCACAGGGCTTGCTTTATAAGTATAGGCTATAAACTCTGACACATAATTCACATTTTAAGAAACTGCCATTTACATGTTTTTGTTTTGTTAACTTAATATTCCTATATTTCAGCTTGTTTGTTTAAAGCTGTCCAGTGTGGTAGAATTCTTTGAATACAATCTGTTTCTCAGTGTTCCTCAGTGATAAGTTTCACAAATTGTAAGCTCCAGAGAGCAAGATGGCCATAAACCACTGTTTGTCACAATATAGACATTCAGTTTTAGACCTATAACCATCCTATCCCTACTTTCCACTCCAGTTCAATTAAGTGACTTTACTTTAGGATACTGATGCCTTAAATGTAAACTTCTACTGGAAAAGATAGCAAAAAATCATTGAAATGTGCATATGCATGTATTTTGTTGTTAATTACTCTGTGTGTTTTTTATTTAGTGCCATCGTCCCTACAGCTCATTTTTAAAATTTCTGGTTTGTGGTTGGATAAAATGGGCATATCACTTTGTTTGCAACCAAATGCAGAGCAAGAAGCTGCTAAATCAACTGGAAGGCTGTATAAAAATTCACAAAAAGAAATCTAGGCATCCATTTCAAACAAAATCTCTGTAAAATCATGTACAAATGGATGAATCAGCAGCTGCATCACATAACTCATATTTTCAATATGAAATTCATATAACTCACACCGCTGGAAAGTTAAAACAAGAAGCCCAAAGTGTTAATAAAGGTTGCTGTGAAACTATTCAAATTAATACTGGTAGTAAAGAACATCAAAACAAATATATTTCGATAAGGAACATATGGTCTCTGAAGTCAACTTTTAATGTTAGGGAACTATTTGTGAGTGGTACTGATGTGAGCTGTTGATTCTGTGTCACCAACTGGGAATGTGTGTTGACTTTCAAACTTGCTCTACGTACAAACAATTGTCTCTGAGACAGCTTAGAAACACTCGAGTTAATCGTAATTTTTACTGCCTTGTGACAACAAAAGTGAACATGGAGCAGCTTATACATGCAGAAATGGGCTGATATGCATCTGGTATATGGATCTGTGAATGGAAATGGATGAGCTGCAGTGAGAGAGATCAACAGTGCTTTCCCAATTGACTGTTTCACACTACCGAACATTTGGACATCTGCATGGCCTGCTACGTTAAACAGATACTTCCTGTGCGAGTATGCATGGTACAAGTTGGAATCGTACAGAATGAACTTCCAAAATGGAAAATGAAATGCTGCTGCATATTGAACCCTTCCATCTATACGTACACAACATATTGCACACATCCTTGGCGTCAGACATAGCCTTGTCTGGAATGTGTTACATGACCAGCAGTTTCATTCTTTCCACCTTCAGCGCGTGACAGCACTAGCAGCTCAAGACTTTCCCAAATGCATGCAGATCACACAAGGCTTTTATAACAGACTGTCCTGTGCCCCTTATTTCTGATCGACAAGGCTTTATTCACTTCTGATGGCTGTTTCAGTGTCCACAGTTCACATGTTTGGGCACATGTGAATCCATGAGGTACTCTGCCTCTTGCTCATTAATGGCGATTCAGTGTTAATGTGTGGGCCAGCATTCTTGATCATAGGTTGATTGGATTATACATTCTTCCATTCCACCTCAGTGAACAGAGCTATCACATCTTCATGGAACAGTGTTGCATTTTTTTCCTTTTTTGATAGTGTTTAACACCCACTTTTACTATTAAGGCACTGCAGGTGATTACACTGATACATGGAATGAAGATGGAGCACTGGTGGAATGCAATGGCAGGGGAAACCAGAGAACCTAGAAAAAATCTTGTTCCTAGAATTGCTGCCACTACTGGTATCATTGTGGTTATGCCAGGATTCTTTGAACAGACACAACAGTCAATGGTTGAACAATATGCAGCATGCATAGAGACCAAAGTTTGTGCATTTGAGCAGTTCCTGTGAATGTCACTGCTGTATATCAGAAATTGGCATCAGGGATGATAGGTCCATATGGAATACAGTTGTTCTATGTTCTCTACCACCTGTATTAATTTGAACAAATAGTTTCAGAGTATCCTGTATAGGAAAGTGTCTTATGACAAAAAAACAAAAACAAAAAAAAAAACAAAAACAAAAAAAAACAAGGTTTGACAAATGAATTTCTTATTCCCACTGTGATAAACTTAGTAATTTGTTAAGGTTTACCACAAAACATTACCAGTTATTCAATGGCCAATAATGACAGCAAGCACTTCTGAAATATCTATTTTTGATAAAAGCACTTCAGTAACAGTTTTGATTAATTTATATATGTTGAATAACTATTTAAAAACAATTTTGCTGTTGTTACTGGTTGTTCTTTAAGACACTGCAGTTCTTTATACCACATACTGAAAGTTGACAAGTATCTTTTAGATTTGTTCGGTTAGCTAAGTAGAACTTCTTCTCAACCACAGTCACTAAGATATCTATTGTGCATGCTTACTACATTCAGCAAAATATTACAAAGCATAAAACTCAACCTTACTTAGGTTGATTTACCATCAATATTGTTCAAGGGATATTTACATTCAGATCAAAAATAAACTCTATTCACTACCATATTTTCTTATTCATCAACAGCACTGACCAAATGCAGAAAGAATTGGAAAGTTTTATGAAGCATAGGTAAGCTTGGTCAACAACTGTTAAGCGTTGCATTGAAAATAAAAACATTTGTGATTTTACTAGGTGGAAGTACGCATCAAATGAAAAACTGGAGGGAAAACACAAATTTGCTCTCTCTCTCTCTCTCTCTCTCTCTCTCTCTCTCTCTCTCTCTCTCCCTCTCTCTCAAACTAAATAAGCTTACTTGGATTCAAGGAGGGCCAAAATATCTATTTATGATGAAATCTCTACATAAAATTTTATGTGGAATGCAATATTTCCTTTACCTACTAGGTATGTGATAGAAAAACAAAAAATACATGACACATAATTACAAAGTTTTGTGTATTTATTTGTTTGTTTATAAATATTCCATGCTTATATAGTTCCAAAAAGCTAGGTGCATACTCAATTGTTAGTGGTATATTTGATCAGCTAAAAATGCCTAAGTAATAAAGAGAATTGATAGAAAAGGTTTACTTTAGTACATATTCTGCAGTTTTGAATTATAAACTAATCAAATCAGAAATGAGAGAGAGAGAGAGAGAGAGAGAGAGAGAGAGAGAGAGAAGAAGAGAGAGAGAAGAAGAAAGAGAAAAGAAGAGAGAGAGAAGAAGAAAGAGAAAAGGAGAGAGAGAAGAAGAAAGAGAAAAGAAGAGAAAGAGGAGAGAGAGGAGAGAGAGAGAGCGAGAGAGAGAAAATAAAGAAAAAAGACTTTAAATGCTGTTATAAAGGATGTTTTGTGCAGATAATAGTATTTTTAGAATAATTTTCATTTTTGTGGGTGCTCAAGTCAAAATAAATAAAATTGTCATTCTGCTTATCAAAATTATAAATCATAATACTTAACCCTCCATAAGTCACATTGCATTCAGAAAGTACTAGTACTTATTGTTTACTCACACTGCTTTTGGGATTTGTCTTAGAGAGAATGATGATCTAACACCTTCTTTTGTGACACCATATTGTTTCCCAGTTAAGAAGCCATCAATATTAGTGTTGCACATTATTGAAATTCAATGCAAACTAAAAATTTCCATCCTTTTATTTTGAAATATGATTTGATTTAACAATTTCCTATAAACATAAATTAATTTTCTGTTTACTGCATTATAGCTTTATGAACTAGGTAAACAATTCCAAGAGGATTGAATTACAGTGGTGATACTGATGCAGATGATTTTCAACACAGTCAGTTGCACTGTATTCAGACAAGACCGAGGTTGGTTCTTATGCAACATTTTTGTGCTCGCTTTGCAGGACTGCTGCAACCATTCCCTTTTTGGTTAAGAAAGTGATTGTTTTTCAGTTAACAATTTGTCATTATTGTAACAACAGCAAAAAGTTAATAGTAAGTACAGAAAAGTATATGGTGTCATCTAGAGGTCATGCAACCCACTGTGTTGAGATTAGAATACAATCAGTGCAGGATTAAAATATCTGTTGCTACGAAGGGAAAGAAGAATATTTCATTACTTTCAAGAATTTGTTTAATATAAAGCAAAGCATTTCATATTATTAGAAGAAGTAAATGTTTCACTTAACCACCTCAGTCCTGATATCACCCATGTTACATGTTTTATTGTCTTCTTGTGCTCTATGTTCAAACTTTTAGCTTTAGATCTTAACAGCAACTGGCCTCAGGACAGAGGAGGTCACTACTTCATTCTCTAGCAACAAAAATGTCATTATGTACATCTTACCTGGAACATGATGGTTTTATAAAAGCACTAAGTTACTTTACTAATTACCTCCCATATAATGGCAAATTCTAAATAGTTGATTTTTTTTTTTTTTTTTTTTTTTTTTTAAATGTTATACAGGTATCTTTCAAACTTACAGAAGACTTATTTAAAGCTGCAGCTCTGTTTATCAACATTTCATACTTAAGTATCTACAAAAAATAATTGTTAGCAATTTTTAGAAAGGTTAAGTACTGAGAGATACACATAAAAGGGGGGAAAAAAACCCTTAATAAAGTGCTGCTTTAGCATGAACATTTTTAAGACTAAATTCTTTTTACTTCTACGAAGGAAAGAAGTTTAAAGCTACAAAACCATTTACATGGGTGTAGCAAAAGGGTTAGTTTTGCTTAAAATAATGTGTTGCCTGCAGTATAAATGTAAATAAGAGATTTTCATCTCACAATACAGAATTTGTTTTACTACTGGTTGACAAACACATCCTATTAAAGCTTGGGCAAAGTTTCCAGTTTTCTTGTACTACCATTCTCCAAATTAGAATGTTTCTCTACTTGCTGCTGGAATGCATAAAATTAGAGAGCATAGCACAGTGACAAATACTGCTTAAAGAACTTGCATCATTTTCTTTTGGTCCCTCAATACATTCTAAACATGCATTTACATCCCTTTGGTGTAAGAAAAATAGCATTCACCTGCCAGCAGTGCTCTAGGACAGACACGAATTCTGTTAAGTATATTTACCTTCCTCAGCATGTCATACTGAATTTTTAGCTTTATTTCTTGGAAAACCAACCTCTACTAGTCACTTTTATGAATATTCAGAAACATTCTCCATGGTTTGAGTTAGATGAAATGAGTAAGAGGTTTTAACTATTTTGTTTTTTTTCATTCTTTCTTGTTTTTTCAGTAGAGTTTTATACACCTAGTCTAATAATGTGATAGGAATTTTATTCAATTCTATTCAGCCACATGTAAGATTGGGGAGGAGGGAAATTAAGAGAGATTTGATATATAGGACGAACATCAAATGAGATATCTGATGGAGCAAAAGAAGAAATGAAGAAAAAAACAGTCAAATAAAAAGGACATTAAAATCATACTTGCTATTAACTTCCCTAGATCAATAGTGTCTCTAACAGCTTAGAATGCTCTCTATATAGGGGATCCATTAAATTCAGTTGTTTAAGGCTTTAAAGCAGGTGAATTCTGCAAGAACATCTAAAATTAAAATATTCTGAGTATTAATGTTTTACTTCATATGTTTTCATATATTTTAGCTTGTTTAAAGAAATCAAGAACATTAATTCATAGTTTTTGTTGCCTTTTATGCAAAAATGTAAATTATTAACTCCATGTACTGTTTGATACATTTTCTTTAATAGGTAGCTAATTTATACATGGAAGTCTGTATACGATATTTTAAAATTATTGTATACACAATATGTGCGATCTGGATCATCCCAAATTATAAAGTTTATTTTATTTATTTACTTTTTTTTTTTTTCCTCTTTTTTTTTTTTGGTGTCTATGTTAATTAAAAAAGTTAACAACCTTTCATTTTATGTAGAAATTTCTTATTCAGAAAACAAATGTTGTCCAACTTCAGCAAGTTTCTGAATCATCGTAACAAATGCACTGATGGTGCACCTTCTAAATATTTACATAATCGCTATCAAAATGCCTCCTCTTTATCTATATCTTAGTTTAAGTTGACCTCCCAAAAACTTCATCATAGTCTCAACTAAGAATTCTGCAAACCTGTCATGTGAAGATTTTATATACCTACATATAATACACACACATGTACATTCCAAATAATAAACACCAGTCACCTAGAAAGAACAAAAACTTGAAAATTCTTAATAACTATAAAATTTAATAAAATATAAATACAATGACTGAAAATTTAAACTACTAAAAATAACCCATGCAGCATTTTATAGTAATTTTCTAATATAAAAAAAGACTCCATTAATAAATCACTCATTAAAATTGAAACAATACTGGTAGCTCATTTAAGTAGCCATGGTAAAACTTATTCTAGTTATAAAACAAAATGTTATGTTTTAATTATGAGTTGTGAAATAGCTTGGAGCTTCTATCTGCTAAGCTTAATGGTTATTTTTTTGCTAATGCTTCCCAAGGCTACTGGTAAAGTTCTTATACTCTTAAGACTTCACATCATATATTAGCCTGTATATAAATGTTCATACACCAAAAATAATAATCTAAACTAAATAAATTCTCCTAGCATGCTGAAGTAGCCATGTGTGAAAATGCCGATAGTGGCAGCATGTGCTGAGACTTGGTATTTCATGTGTTCAATCATGGACGGAATTCAGCTGTTGCAATTTTATGAAGGGTGATTTTTCAGAACCCTGAGTTTAGATCCAGCTCAATATTTAATCAGTCAAAATTACAATTCCAACAAAGAAAGCATAGACATAAGGCACATAATGCTCAACATTTGCAAATTTTAACATTAGCATACATTAATGAGTAGAACTGTAGTAGTTGACATTGTGAAGTAAAAATAATAATAAAAAAATCTTCCTCATACAATGTATTTGTCTACAAATAATGCAACAGCTTCTTCCAAACAAGAAACAAATAAACAAACAACCAAACAGAGGACTAAATATTGATGCAGTTTCTAGTTTTGTTAGGTATGAGGGAACATTAAAATAAGAATGCACACCAATTTTTCAACAAGGTATTGAGACATTAAAAATTTATTTTGTAAAAACGATGAAGTAATAATAATTAACATTGGCTGGAAATTAAACCTTTAAGAAAACATAATACTCATTTATTGGAGTAGAAAAAATGAAATATGCTGCCTGCTATATTTTCTGTCTAGACCCAAATCAAAGACTATGATCACACTCTCTTCAAAATCTGTTAGTTCTTGTTACACTTAGAGAAAGGGAATTACCAATAAGCTGTGGTCTTTGATTGGTTCAGTTGTGAAAAGTGTAATTAATTTAAGATTTGTCTTTGGTTGACTCGACTCTACATAAGCTTACAAACATAACAGGCAAGTTTACCATTGTCCTACTGCATTAACAGCAATGGCAGCAGAAAGAGCGAGCGGGCGAGCATCATCCCAAGTCGCTTTTTAAAAGCGAGAAGGGACCCCAACAACCTCAGACATTCAAGACAAAGTAAGAATCTGATTAACAAACTGAGGGAAGAAGTCAAGTGTCTGCAATGTTCAAGCATTCATGTTCACTATTGTTGTCACATTATTCAAGTCTTTACAGTCACTTGTACCATAAGTAAGTTAACTAACAGTCCAATCTAAAGTTAGAGGAATAGGTTTCTTTTAACAAGGTCAGGTCTAGATAGAGCAGATTAAATTGAGAAAGGACAAATCCAAATGGTTGGCTTCTGTCCTAAGTGAACACTGAAGTACATCTGGTGAGACTAGTTTCTTTGTTTTAATCCCTACTTAACAGATGCAAACCTCTATCAGTCAATGAGATGATACTTTTCTTTTAAATTATGTTAACAGCCCATGGAAAGTTCTTATAAACTACTGCATATTTGCAAACATCTAGAATTTCTCTTTATACAGACAGAAAATTGCAGTCACACAACAGAGTTACAGAGCAAACTAGAGCACAGATAGGGACTTCTCAATTAAGAGAAGCAACAGATCTAGTCCCCAAACATTGCAGGGGACTGTCTGCTCCTGACAAGTGACTGATAGTGCAGCTTTCAATCGGTCCACACTTGCATGCTGCAAATCCACTAGTATACTCAACTACACATTGTTCAACAACCCCGCTTAAATATGGTTGCTCAGAGGAGTATTTTTTGTTTTTGTTTTTTTTTGTTTTAATTTTACATTATTGATAATAAAGAACATTCAACAAATTGATAAACTTTCTTCTTTGTATTATCAGTTTCAGAGCAGAAATTTGTAACAGTAACCATGGGCACCCTGTGGTATTTGGTATTGCTCTCAGTTCCATTTTATACCTCACATCTGTTGTTTTGTGTCCAAGGCAACCACATCATTCTGTATGGTGTTGCATAGCTAACAGATTTTCAACTAACTCATTTCCATGGTTACAAATAGTAACAGTGTCAACTTCAACATGATGTACCTAGATTCTAGCAGGAACGAGAATGACACCAAGAAAAAGTTGATAACAAAACACCTCCCAGTTCAAAAATAAGAGGATTTGAGACCCTGGGTTGGGAGGCCTGATGATTTTGTGCACCAATACACTAATGCACAACCAGTCGCTTCCAGTTTACTCTTTACTTTCTTTTAAATAAGAATCAACATTAAAACTATAACTACTATTGTGAACCCGGCACTTGACTTTTAAAAAAGGGGAGGCAAAAATAAATGAAAACTAGAATATTTTAAGCACTGTTCAACATTTCATTAACACAAGGCTTTAGCCTCCCCTTTTAAAAGACACTTGGCTTGTCTTCTATTCTTGAAGTTGTAAAATTAATTATCTTCCAATAATTAACTCAACATCCGCTGCTTGGCAATCCTTCCCTCCTTTTGATAGGATACTTTCTGGTCAGTTTGTATCATCCGAAGCACTTGACAAAAACCATCTGCACAAAGCTCACAACAATTAACACTTTTGCTGAGCCACACATATATCCACACACACGCACACACACATACACACACAAAATCATAAATCATAATAATAATAATATGTCTTTTGCAAACCTTTTTGTCTTATTTTCATTAGTATTTCAAAACTGACATGCATCATATGCACTTGCCTTCCAACATACATTACAAGAGTTCATTGCCATTTTGCTTGAATACATGTAGTAAAGGCAATGGTTAATAACAGTATTATGTTAAGAAGTTTGAGGGAAAGAAGTTGTAAGGATTTCAATAATCTTCACATTGGAGAGGCCGAAAATGAAAGTAGTGAAAGGATAAGTGTTAATAGAATAAAGCAGGATATATGACACTGTGCTAGGCTAGTGTTCCTTAATAAGATGGCACAATAATTTAAATGAAAATATGAGCCTAGGGTTAAGAAAAAGTATATCATGAAACTTCATTGTTCAGATGTTCTGATTTTGAACAGCACATAGATGGGATATAGGAAAAACTTGTTCATTTTTGAAAAATCTGTCAAGTTTTAAATAGTCTAGTATTTGTTTCATTCATATCTAAAAGGACAAATCTTTACAGATGAAAAACCATAACACTTTTGGTTCACTGTTGCTCAACTCGAATGTTGGCTTGCCACTGTGATGGGGAGTTGTGGATCGGATCAGTTCGCCTGCTCGTTCCTTTTGGTCAGTGACACATCGCTACCGCCGATGCTTTCGTGCACACAAACACACTCACACAAATACACACTTGTGGCCATGAATGTGTGTTGTCTCTTCTGCCAAGTTTTCTTGGGCAGGTGCTCAATACAAGTTCAAGGCAAGTACTGGAGATTTAAGCAGGGGCGGGCGTGAATGGCAGGAGGGATGTGGGGATATTACACTGCTGTTTCAGTATGACTGTGAGATGATAAACGCTCCACATCAATTTCTTGGATTCTTAATTCATCCATGGCATTATCTGCATAATCAATGGAAGAAGCTTGGGATAATCTTTTGTTAAGAGAAGACTGCTTTCGGAGAGCTTCAGCCAGGGCAGAATTGTCAACATACCGAGCATCCAGACCCTGGCGAAAAGCATTAACTACTCGAATCTGGAAAATAAATGAAATGAATATATTAAAAAGTATGAAGTCGTACATCAAAAGAATACCAAACATGTCTATATGCCTGGAGTATGTCACACAAAAGCAAAATAATTAATTTTTTTATTTGTGTTAAATATATATATCCTTATATGTTCTCCAAAAAAGAGAGATACAGAGATTTGAGTGAAAAGTGTTTTGTCTTATAACACCGATATGACCATCCAACTTATACATCTATTCACACTGCATACTCATTAACATTTTCAATTACCTGTACATTACAATCTTTTTACAGCTACAAAACTGACTTCAATTTTGTTAAGTTTAAAACATTTAAAGCCATATGCTAAAGGAAATTAGTTTAAAAAGACAGAAAAATTATTAAAGTTTCTAAATACATCCATTAACATGCTTAATATACACGTAGATGAGACTTCACACCATCAAGTTTAGTGCACAAGCACTCCATTTCTACAGTTCTTAGAAAATATAACAATAAGAAAGAGTTTATGGCAAAAATGTCAACATTATATATGCAACATGCATGCATCAAATTCGTACATTCATCCACTCACCCAACTATATTTTTTATTCACTCCCACCCAACTATACTGCTTGTCTTCCACCACTCACTTGCCAACCCCCACCAAGTTTCAAGAATAGTGCACAAGATGCTGAGAAAGTTACAATGCTAACATTTCATGCATTGAGATGAAAGTCAAACAAGCAATTTTATTGTTAGAAGCTTCCTAATGAAAAACATAGCTTGTGTTCATTTATTACAAATTTTGTTTTAAATATCTAAGAGTGATGAACTAAATGTGATGAAAACAAAGTAATTTAGTTAATTATAAGCTTAGTGTAGCTTTTAGATCAGAGATACATCTTCTAAGGGCATAAGCATTTTATAGCACTTAGCTAGAAGGTAGTGTGTCATATTGGGCACACAGCAAGATGCTTCATACAGCATATGCAGACTATGGAAGGCTGAAAGTGAATGCACAGTAAGGCATTCCTTGACCAGTAGAAATTTCAGTTCATGTGTATTAAACACAGCAATGAATTAGTGTCATATGCATAAAGACTACAATTTCTAATAGCAACTTCAAGCATCATTATGAGATACAATATGAAACATACAGAGAGTCCTCAAGTGAAGATAGAAACATTTATGACTTTATATTGGAAGAACAGCAATTTAAAATATAACAATGTTAGTATTAAAGGTCAATAATTTCTTATGTGTTTGTGCAGATAATTATAAATTTGATTTTTACCTATAGTTGCATTATAGAGACATTTTCTCATTTCTGTCATTGACTTTGTATTTAACTTCCCTCATGCTGTAAATTCAAACATTTATCCACACAGTACTTTAGAATAAAATGTTCCAATGTTTACTGTTCAAAATAAAATGCAAGTTAAATATTTCTGATTATATCCCTCATTCTTTGGTCAGTGCCTTTTGAGACATTTGAAGGAGGAGATAAGGACACCACGTGGCTGCATTGCTGGCTACTGCAAAAAGCCAACACACGCAACCAACCTGAGTATGAGCAACTGTGTCCTACCTTTGACCTTTAGACTGTCACAAAAGACTCTGACCAAAGAATAAAAGTACTTTCGTTTGTAGATTTCCTAATGGAAATTTGGGTAAGTTACACAATTGCTACTTGTGGAATACAATAACAGTGCAATAAGAACAACTTTTGGTAAATCTGCAAAGTTTACATGTTATGCACCATTTTTTGTGTTCCCTCAGGTCTTTGGTAGTCAATGTGTACTTATATTCAGTCATGCCATTCTAGGTTATAAATAACTACATACAATTTATATATTGAATTTAGCAAGTATTCAAAAACAATTTATAATTTCCCCATGGTATTTATGAATGAATATATGAAATCTCTGGGGAACTAACACTAGGAAACTCCAAATCTATAATCTTAGGAAAGTGATTAATAAAATTTGCCATTTAAGTGTTGTCTACCGACTAGAAAGTTAGAACTCAAGTGTACATATCTGAGTACCTGTAATTAATGCAGCAATTCTCTCTTACGAAGGCAAGGCACTGAACACAGAATCTCTCCTATAGCCTTTATTATTCTTTAGCTGATAGTTTTTGTATTTGAGGATAAAATTAAGTTAAACCTATTGTGTTTAGGTCTGATAGTTCTACAGATTTAACCAATGTATCTACCAATGTTGAGAAAATTGCTCCACTTCTGAATTATGACATTGAGCTTTTAATTGACTAGAATAGAAGCATTATTCATAAATTATGTACAAATACCACACTTTCTTAAGAAATACTATTCTATAACATCTTTTATTTGCATTGCCTTTTTATTTGAAACCATCCAACTTTTGCGGTAAAAACAAATGGTGGTGGAATCCAATACTAATGTACCTATGATAGAGATTTCAGTTCTTTGTTTACTTTGGAAGCACTGGGTAGAAGATTCCATTGTCAACTTGCACTTTGTATGGCTAGATTATACCGAGTGAAAGGGTAGCTATGGGAATGAAATGATTAAACTGTAGGTAGAATAAATGACAGAATGCTGGTTGATTTTTACTTTGTCCATCGCATACCACTTTTATGGTTCTTGTAATTGAACTATACTGCAGTCAAAATGCTCTTGTTCAGGCACCGCCAACTCACTTTATTTTGTGCCAGAGCAAGCCTGCTTGATCCATGCATACATTGGGTATACAGCTGACAGTAGGGATTGTCTCTCTTCTTTGTACAGTGCGTCATGTGCAAACTTATTATATTGGGAACAGAAAGCAATGCAGGCAAATGCAGCAGTTACTGAGGAAAACAACATTTCTCTTTCAAATTGTGTTCAATAGCAATTAGTTACCAAGATGCCTTTTCATATTCACTGCTATAAATGTGAAGGTCCTGCATTACAAATTAATTCTCATACTGCTGGCAATGCAATGTAATTATGAAGGTATTAATAAAACAAAAAGCTCCTTAAATTGGTTATATTAATACTTTAACAAATGCCATTATTTTTTTCCAATTATTTATATTATGACTACCAATTACCAGCAAACATATGGAAATATATATATATATATATATATATATATATATATATATATATATGTTTACATCCAAAGTATAAATACTAATGTAAGAGACATAAAACAATTGTTCTACCATTTATGAACCTACATTACCCTGAAATGCAAAACTTTGCATACTACCACAGCACTGAATGAATTGTCTGTTCTTGTTTTCAGTGAAGTTGGTCATGTAGTACACAGTAGGCGATTCACAAGAGCATTGAGCAAATTTTCTCTCATCACTTAAAAAGCAACCAGTTTGCGACCCCTGCTCTAGTTACTTGAGCATCAGTGTTCTATTAAGTAACCAGTAAATTGTTACTTATTAGGTACACCTCACAACACATTCCACTTCTGAAATATTTTGAATGACATAGTAATCTGGACTTAACAGCATTTTAATGATTGCCCTCAAGCTCCTAAATGATATTGCTACTATATGATCAGAAGCATACTAAGAGTCCATTGCAGAGTAATTTTCAGATCCAAGAAAGCACAACATACGAGGGCCATTTTGTTTTTCAACCTCCAATAGGCTATAAATAAAAGACAAGTTCATAGAAAACAATTATTTTATTACTAAAAGTTTTGTACACTTAGTTACTTTTCAACATAATCACCAAAAAGATTGAGACATTTATCATACTTGTGCATGAGCTTTGCAATACCTGCTTCAAAAAATGTTGCCACCAATGATTTCAAATGAGCATTGACATTTTTTGAAGATCTTCGTACTTTACAATGTTTGTGGAGAGTCATTCACAACAAACAAAGAGGAATGCTGACTTCAGGAATTGTGTTGATCCACGACAATGCTTATTCACACACTGCTGGCACAACCCATCGGCTCCTTGAACAATTTCAATGGAACATTTTCAATCATCCGCCATACAGTCCTGACCTGGCACCCAGCGATTTTCACCTTTTCCCTGAACTGAAGACGTGGTTAGGAGGGCAGTACTTTCAAACCAACGAAGATCCTCAAAATAACATCAATGCTCATTTGAAATCATTGGCAGCAACATTTTTTGAAGCGGATATTGCAAAGCTTGTGCACAGGTACAATAAATGTCTCAATCTTTTCGGTGATGATGCTGAAAAGTAACCATAAGTGTGCAAAACTTTTAATAATAAAGTAACTGTTTTCTATGAACTTGTCTTTTATTTATAGCCTATCAGAAGTTGGAGGGGGGGATGGCCCTCGTATAATCAAATATTCTTTATGGTAGCATAGAGGTCCTCAGGTGAATCAATTCTTGTACATGTCAAGTACATAAAGGAATTTAACCACTGAAGTCTGACATTTTATCAATATGTATGTACATACTTCCAATATAGTGAATATATAACTAAATTACATATGTAATGTTGGATGCAATTCACAGTTTGTGTGAAATAGTTGGAATCCCCTTGTGATCCCATTTAGTATTGCTAATATTCAGAATCAAACTTCTGCTATTAGTACTGGACAGTAAGGCTGAGGACCAATCATAAGAGAAATTGGCATTTGGTGTGTACAGAACTCAATATAATGGAAGTCGGTAACTGCTTAATATGATTATCAATAAAGTTTTAATAATTAGAATGAATCAAACTAGTAGTCTATGTCTATGTCAACTATGTGCTTCCTGTAAGTATCTGATAGCGCTAACCTCTTAATGGATTAAATAGCTTATTTTCTTACCTGCTGACAGCAGGAATATACCCTAATGGCTTTGTGAGAGCAGAAAATAGAATGATAATCTAAACTATGAATTTCTGAGCTCATGGGTTCTTTGGTACCACATGGCACATGCATAAGGTACCAATAGTATGAACCTGAGTGACTAAAGGCCACTTTAACTATTTTGTGTATCATAGCTGTAGATTACTTAGTTGCTCTGAAACACTGCAAATATATTTTCATTTGCTTAGCGCGCTGAGATGCATTTAATTTATGGGAAGCAAGAGGCCATGGATCTTTAGCTGATCAGCTTTATAGGGACAGATTTCCAGACATCATTCTCACAAGTCAACCTTCCAGAATGTACATTAGTGTTTTTGGTAACTGGATCCCTAATGGTACACAGACCAGATGCTGGTGCAAGACAAAGATGCCTTACTCCAGTCTTTGAGGAAGAGGTACTCGTCAGGATCTGGGCAGAACCTTTCACCAGCACCCATGCAATAACAAGAGCAATGAATGTCAGTAAGACTAGTGTGGATTGAGAAGAGAGGCTTGCAAGAAGAAAAGTTACACCCTTATCTTCTTAAGATGCAGGCTATGGGACCAGAGGACTTTGGTCCCCAATTGGAAATCTAGTACATGGCCTTAGAGAAGCAGAATGAGCACAACAATTGTTTCTCTAGTTCTCTTTACAGATGAGGCCATGTTCACAAGAGATGGTTTATTTCTGAATTTAAGGAACAGCCATACTTGGGAATATAAACAACCAAATGCTGTCATGCAGAGTTCAACACAGGTTCAGCATTATGTAAGGTCAGATATGTGCCAAATTATGCCACATATATAGTTATGAGATAGGTATATTAGTCTATCTGCAGTTCCTGATCCAGAATTTGCTTGTGTTTTTGGAAGATTCGCTCTGACCATTCAACGCCATATGTGGCTGCAACATGGTGGAGTTCCTCCAAACTTCAGCGTAGAAGTGAGGCATTACCTGAACATGTTTCCTGGAAGCTGGATTGGAAGGGGTGGTCCTGTTCACCGCATTTTCCACATCTCAATCCTCTGGATTTCTTTCTATGACGATAACTTAAGAGCCTCATTTTCCAGATGTCTGTTGATACAGATGAATAATTACTGGCACAAACTTTAGCTGCTTGTGATAAGGTTCGTAACACTCCTGGAATATTGGACAGGGTGCGTGGATTCATTTCCTTATAGGTGCAATCCCTGCAGGGATGTTGTAGGTTGTCAAATCGAACAGTTCCTCTGGTGACTGTTGTAGTTTATACTTCAGATGTTATAATTGTATTATTTCTCAAAGTCTCTTTTTATTTGCCTTTCATGCAGAAATGAAAAGGTAGAATGCACTTTACTTTCTAGTGCATAGTTCTTAATTAGTTTTGTGTAGGTACTTGTTTTACTTCAGAGATGCTGGTTCTATTTTGTATTTCAAAGTTCATTTGACACAATGATATTTTCATAAATTGTGAACTGTGTCTACTGTATGTACCAAGTGTACATACACAACACATTAATGTGCAATACAATGTATTATAATAACTCCTTCGAGGGGTATGGAGAAATGTACCCCTTCAGGTGTTCAATGCAATTGTTATTGAAATGTTCTCCATTACATCTACATGCTAATCGTAAATTACATTTTATTTGTCATAGCAAATAAATCATATTGAGAACACAGCAAAATATGAATAACTCATTATAAAATGCAAACTAAGGTGACAATATAAAAATAAAGGTGCCTATTTTGTCCTGAACCTCCATCTCCCTGATCATCTTAACCTGATGCACTAAATAATGTCACTATGTCTATGCTCTCCAAATCTGGGTGTTCATGTCATGGTCCACTGAAGTTTGATCAGTGGCATGCTAGCCCTTAATGCATTTTATGCTGTAGCAAAGAATTAAGAACTTATAGTCCAAAGGCACCCTATTTCAAACTGTTTATCTTGGACCCCTCTAAAATCCTGCAAATTTGTGTGGTTGAACCCTGGGATATCCTGTATATTGGAGTAGGATTTTTTTTTACATTTCTAAGTAATCCTGTGTTTGCAAAATTTCTCTATCTTTTTTCATGATCTGTTTTATCCATAATCATAATCTTATTTCCTTTGCAATCATGAACAAAATGAATAAGTAAAACAACCTGATAAACTTTTGCATTCACAAGAGAACTTAGAAATTTCAAAATATGTCAAATCCATCAATGAAATCTCGAACAACGTAAAAATAAACAGTGATGAAAACAAAGAAATTCATATCAAGCAACCCTTCTACAGCAACAATATATGGGCTACCCAAGATCCAGAAACCAGGAAACAAAATGCAACCTCTGGAAACACCAACTCCCCATAAAGATTCTTATATACTAATAGAAAAAATAAAGCTAAGTGAAGATGATATATTGATGTCATTTGATGTGATATCACTTTTTTACAGTCCTAGAGAAGGAATACCATTTATAGTATAAAAATTGTTAGCTACCACAGGTGTTACTAGAGAGATGACAAAAGATTTACTAAAACTTACACAACTAGGCAATGACCTGATATGCTTCTTTTTCAGAGGCAAATTCTATGTGCAAAAAATGGTTTAGCCATGGAAAATCCCTTATCTTTAGCAGAAATTTTCACAAGTGGCTAGGAAACCCACACAACAACAGCCTTCCCACAAACATAAAAAAAATATGGTACAGATATGTTAATATATTTGAAATAATTAATGGAGCATCAAATTTCTATATCTTCAGGACAGCTCTATAAAATTCACAAGAGAGAATTCTGGGCCTAAAATAATCAGGAGCAAATTAGAAATTGGAATCTATAAATAAGAAACACAGACACCTAATAAAATAAAATAGCTAAAACTCAATTTCGCACAAATGTGCAGTGATCAACAGTATTGCATTCAGACTGGTAATCAACCATTAAGCCAGAAGGATAGAAGTTAGAATTTTAATGGACCGTAGAAATTTTACAAAGAATGGCCTCATGCAACATCTTGTAAAGAAAAGAATCAACAATCTTGAGAAAAATAAATATAGTAAAGGAAATCAGACCTCTGGAAAGTACAAAATGGAAATCGGGATTCAAAAGGTTTGCTTACCACCCTCTAGCATGCCAAAAATGCTAAAAGATTTTTAAAAAAATGGAACACAACATTAGCCCCAGTAAACAGTTTAGAAAACCACTTCCACACAAATGCAACAAATATAATGTCATCTACCAAACAGAGGAGATACATATGAAACCACCTGCAAGGATTGTGAAACAATCTACATCAGGGAAAAAAAGAGGGAATATCAGTTAGCACTTCAAAGAACATATGTGGAATGAGAAACGCAAATAGATAAGTAACAAGTAGCACTTCATTTTTGGACCCAAAATCACGATTTTCACAGTGAAGCAGAGATGGTTGTCAGTTCAGAATCCAGTTCAATTAACAGTTTGGGAACATCTATTAATACAATAAAGAAAGAAAAAAAAAAAGAAAAAGAAAAGTATTATAAATTTTGAAGTGTCAGAAGCAAATGATCAACTCAAAATCTGTCTGCCCTACAAAGAGACATCCACAGACTGCTTCCATGAGTTTGCCAGTAAATGTTTGCTGAGGATGGTCAACTTTTTAAAATACTGAAGTTAAGAATGTGATATTAGTTTTTTTTCTTTTCAGACAATGAGTTAATGATGTCTGTTTCTACCAACCAGCTGTATTAGTGGCAACTTATAAACAGTTTTTTTCCCCATTTGTATGTACTCTTGCTAGAAGACTGGAAGAAGCACAAATGCAGTGTATGTCCTCAATGTTATCTTTCAATAAAACTCCAACTTTCATTATGATATTTTTTCTCACAAATTTTTCTATTATCTGTCCTAATTTTAATAAACCATGCACTGTAATTTTCATTAGAATAAAATGACATTTGTTCATAGTAGCTTAACAGAATACTATAATGCAATATTTATGTTCATGATACAGCAGGAGATAGAATAATTGACCAAATTGTGAGGCTTAGAAAATATTTGAGCCATTACACTATATTGTTTCCCTTTTGTGTATAACATATTTGAGCATGTACTGATTAAAGGTCATTTTTTCCCCTTAAAAATTTAAAACTTGAGCTGCAAATCTTTAACCAACATAATATTCATTTGACATTAAAGCTAAAAAACAATTATGATCCTATATCCATACTAAATCATATTACTAATGGAAAATCAAGGTCATTCTAGTTTTAAAATTACCTTTCATTTGAAAGATAGTAAGAGCTGAGTATTCTTAAGGTATTAACTATAGAAGGCTACAATTTTAGATCTGTGAACTCACATTTACATTGGAAAATTGTTTTTAAAATTATGGAGGCTATGAATATCACTATAGAATTCATTCATTAAAAACATTGGCTAGAGTAAAAAAAAAAGCTCTATGTTCTTTCTAAATAAACTTTATTGGGAGGGACAGAAAGAACTATCCTGATCAACTGTCATTGCATTAGTATCGTCAAAAACAGGGATAACTATTTACACTGGGACACTATGACTGTACCTCTTTGTTTTATCATACATTGGACATGCCTTTAATTTTTATAATTTTCCTTGTTTCGTTTCATATTACATTTTAGGTTTTAATGATGTCTATAACTTTTGCCCTATATTATACCTTATGAAATAAGCAATTAGAAATTAGGATTTGCAGTTTTGGAGTTGAAACATCAGTGCTATTAACACATTAGTAATTAAAATCTGTCTATCGAATACCTTACTTAATTTACAGAAATAATGCTATCAGGGTAACTTTGCAGCAGAAGATTTCATAGCAATTGCAATATTTAGGCTTGCAATCTTGGAGACAGAAAATGTAAGTTTACTGCATTAAGTTATATAGAAGGTGGCAAAAACCTGAATGCTTTTCAAAGTAGTTGTATTTATCTCCCTTCCAACTCATTTCATGCCGGGTGGAAGGGAACTTATTACATTCCTTCTAATATGTGCTTCACAGAAGCATTACAAACAAAAAAGTCTAATGGAATTTTGTTCTTTGATCAGCTGATTTTGAAAAAATAAATAATTTTTGTTTCAAATTGAATGCGTAATTCCATAAGAATGTACAAAGATAATAGTTTGCTACTTGAAAGCTGCCTAGAGCAATGTATTCCTGATATTAGTTTTCTAGTAATCATGGGACATCACACAGGGTTTTGAATTAAAGGAATACTCTTTACCGACGAGTTGCGTTTTTTTCAGGATCTGATCTGGCTTCTGGATGTAAACACATTGGTCACTTGCAAACACAACACAGGGTGGTGTGACATTTTGGGGGATAACGAGTGCAACTGGCATTCTAATTGGCCTACACTCGCACAGTAATAATGGGATGAATGCCTTCAACATCCTATTAACCGTTTTGTGGTCACAACTGCAAAGCTCCACTGCAAGTTTGATTCATTTTTAGAATAATCATCATACTACGTAGAGGTGTGTGTTTGTGGCTAAGCATACACACATTACTAAAATTTACATGAGATGTCAACCTTTTCAAATCATGACTACCTTGATATGCTACTCATTTATGGCAAAACTGCTCAGAATGCTGCAGCTGCAGCCAGATTGTACCAGGAACGATTTCCTGCCTGAAGAACTCCAAATCCAAGAACGTTTGTGCTGACTGCACATAGGATCCTGGATACAGGGAGCAGGCAGCCAGCATGCGAAGGAGACCGATTGAGAACTATTACCCTCACCACAAAGGAAGCAATTTTAAATCTTTTAGATTAACGACACAGCAGTAGAGAATAACTTGCATGGTTGGTGTGTCCCCTTTGGTCTGTTCTCTGGATGCTGAAAGAACAGCTATTGCGAACTTATCATATCCAACGGGTCCAGTGCCTTTCAGTAGCAGATTATGCCTCTAGGCTGGCTTTCATCAATTAGTTCCTAGAACAAATGCTGTGTCACAATTCATTATGGCAACAGATGAAGTTACCTTTACAAAAAATGGCATTTTCAATTTTCATAAAATGCATACATGGCTGTAAAAATCCCTCACAACACAAGAGAACATCATTTTCAACAGCAATTTGCTGTGAACATATGGGCAAGAATCGGTGATTACTGCCTCATAGGCTCTTACATTCTCCCCAACAGGTTGAACGGAGTTAATTTATTGAAATTTCTGCGAGACACTTACAGGCATATTGGAAAATGTCCCTTTAGAAACCAGAAGAAACATGTGGTTCCTACATGATGGTGGTCTGCCACACATCACTTGGGATGTTCGCGACCATCAGAATTGGAGCTTTCCTAATAGGTGGATTGGATGCTACAGCCCATCAACTGGCCTGCAAGATCGCCAGAAGATACAATTCCTCTGAACTTTTCTTCTGTGGAGATAGGAAAAGCATTGGTCTACAAAACAGCAATTCCTGACCTCAAATCTTTTAGAAAAAGCATTTATCTTGGCTGCAGAGGAAATGCGCAACAATGAGGGTGTTTTTGCTAGTGTGCAACATAATTGATTAGGAAGGTGTGCCAATGGTGGGCATTTAGATCAATACCTGTGAAGTGGGTGAACCATTTGGTTCATTGATTACTCTTTTGCTGCTGCATTAAAATAATATTTATTACAATTTGTAAGAGCCTACAGATGTACTTTTGTTTGTGGTTTTCTTTATTAAATTACAGCAGTATCACCTACAAAATGATTTAAGTTTCATGTTGATCAAGGTGATAAGCAATTCCTTAAGATTGTGATTTTAGGTATCTGGAGAATGCAGATGCATCTTACTTATTTATTGCGACGTAGCAGACATGACATGGTAATTGTTTACACTCACAAGATGTGCCACTTGGCAGCAGCAGCAGCAGCAGCAGCAGCAGCAGCAGCAGTGAGGGGTGTTTATGTACTGACCTAGTACAAATGACACCCACACAACCTGCAGCATTGCCAGCTTGTCTGTCTCTTGTTTTTAACAAAACTAAAATATCTCCATAGGAAATGGTGAGACACAAAGCATAAGATACAAAATGTGTTCCAAATACCAAGATCTATCACTGGTTTAAATTTATGTAATGACTTCCCTTACACCTTGTATATGTTTCTTATACAGCAAAAGGGTGTTTCATGGGAGTAGTGGCTAGAGCCTGTAGACATCTTTATTCTGCAATTTACTTGGTAGGTACTTATAAATGAATCACATTAATAGACTCGCCTATTGTTTGGAACTGCATCCAAACTCAATCAAAGATTCTGTTCAAAAAGAGATTTCTAAATTGTTAAAGATGCACATAACTACTATTGTCCTATTCATAGGCAAGTTTGCAATTTAAATTTAGTTTTAAGTAATAGTCTGGTTACTTACAGTGATACTCAAGTTGCTGGAAGAATATTTAATGCTGGAGTTCAAAATACTGTGATGGAGCACAGAATGACAACTGTCATTTAATAACTAAGTTTAAGATAAAAACGAATAATTTTCAGATTATTGGCCCTTTTATGCTGTTTTAGGTCTTCCAGTTCTTTCTGCTGTTCAAGATTGTCTCTCTGTTTGATGTTGTGTATTACCTTTCTTTAAGGCCATTTTTAAAATCATCCTACTTACTGTTTAGGAATTCTGCAGTCTTTCAGTTCTTCCTTTAATACAATTACAATTACCTATTTTCCTAACTTATCCTCAAAACTAATCATGATCTCTTTTACATGTTTTAGGATTAATGGTAGGACAGAATTTTCTATGTAACATGCCATTCAATCACTTGTGTTCAACTCTTTGTAGTTTTCTTTTGAAACATGCATTAAAGTCCTATGAAATAATCTAGAGCAGTTTCCTTCACATTCAATGTCCTTTTCCATGCTATTTTACCCAGTATAGTTAATGCTTACTGCCACTGTCATCTTGCATATTATTTTTCAATCCATGAACAGCATAAAAGTTTAATTGCATGGATTTATATTACTTATAACATTTACTTCAATTTTATAAAAATACTGGCAACAGCCTAATCTAAGCAAGTTTTGTACTCTGCTTGTTAACATAAATTCTACGTATGTATTTGTTACTCAAAGTTGACTGCTTCTGAATAATCTATTTGCCTCTTCACATACCTATAGAGAGGAAGTATTTAACTGCAAACAAATTTTTCAATATTTTTAATTCAGGCATGGAGAAAATATGATCCCTTTCCCAGTCATAGGAATATGCAACAGCTTAATACCACCTGGTAGTAGGGAAATTTGGTAATCAGATTGTGCCATTTAGAGATGGAGAGGAATGGAGAGCCACAATACTATGTCCATCCCTGAAAAACTTTAATGCATTGATTATCTATTTATGAAAGTTTCAGTGTTTACATCACTTCACATATCATAACATTAGTCTTTCATACTTTGTGAAGTAGGGTTTGGGTAACACATTCAGTCATGTGAAGTACATTTTTTTTTTTTTTTTTTTGGTAGTGTTTAATACCCACTTTGAATACTTATGGCACCGCAGGCGGTGACACTGATGATACATGAATGATGATGGAGCACCGGTGGAATGCGATGGTGGGGGAAACCAGAGTACCCGGAGAAGACCCACCACAAATCTCATATGCGGTTGCTTGGGCTCAAACCCCGACCGTCTAGGTGAGAGGCGAGTGGTCTAACCACTCGGCCACGGCACGGCCAGAGTAGGGTTTGGGTAACACATTCAGTCACATTTACTCTTGTTCTGTATTATACAGTTTTTATTTTTGTCCATGGGGCTCCAGAATGGAGGATTTTAACTTCTTGTCTTAGCTGAGCCAATTATATATCACATGGAGTTACTAAGGACTAACAAATTTAATTCAACTTACTTTAATGAAAGATTTTTCTACTTTCATAGCGGAAAACTGCTGTACAGCTTATACTAACCTGCTGTCATTTTATTTAAATACCCTCATGGGCACTCAGAAATCGGATTTAAAACCCTGTATGAAGATAACAATTCTTATCAAATCAACCATAACTTTTTTTTCTGAAATTCTGCATGCATGATATTGGAAGCACTAACTCAACTACTTTGATGGCCAAAGATGATTTTTTGGGGCATGGAAGATTTCAAAACAGTTCTTAAAATGAACCACAACAACACGTTTTCATTGCCAAGCATTATCACTATTTTCCCCCTTATTGAAACCTACAGAACAACTTTTTGTTCCCTTTTTTCTCTCCCTTTGTTGTCTATGGCTGAAATTTGCATTGGTAAAAAGGTGCATGGTTTAGCTTGCAATCTCAATGGGGTATTTTTAGCTGGAGTTTGACTTCTAGCATTGAACTCTTTAACTTAACCTAATTAACTTATTTCCTGTTGTTCCTAAATAGAACACAGGGCAGCAACTCGGTTTCCAGCCTGTCAGTTTACTTCTTTCCAACTTTTCCCACATCCCTCTTCTGTTTATCACTTTCATGTGTTTTTAGGTCATCCTCTCCTCCCTGATTGCTGAGGGCACCAGTCAAGTGCAGTCTTTTCGTAGCTCTGTTTGGCTTCCTCAGTGTATTGCCTACTCTGTTCCATTTTCTTTGTTTCCTACTCAAGTTATCTTCCTTTGATATTATTTCTGGCTATCTCATCTTTAAAATATACTTCAGACACACGTTAACAAAAGTCTGCATCTTTTTGTTTAGTGTATTAGTTAATTTTCCACATTTCACAAGCAAAGAGAAGAATTATATTTTATAGCAGCTTATGAGTGACAATTTTAAAATCTGTATAATAATGTTTTCCTTAGCAATCATCTGTGAAACACAATGGAACAACTGAATATGACATGTCTAGCTCTCTATTACATTATAGGAAATAAAGCGCCACCTGATTTTACAAACTGACACTTTCCATTCATTTCTGATACTCAAGGACTCCCTTTGGTTTCTTTACCTACTCTCTGGGTGTCTGACCTTTCCTTCTTCTCGGTTTGCCTGTTGCTCTAATGTAAACAGCTTCACATTTTATTCATAGCAAATAAGTCTCTTGTTATCCTTTCCATTTCACATACCACAATTCATAATTGCCACATATCCCTTTACGAGGGTCGCTCCAAAAGTTTTGAGAATGGATGCAATAAAGTATTAAAAATTTAGATCTGATGATTGCATCTTTTCAAAATATTCTCCATTATATTCTATACACCGTTTCATCCATTCAAACTATTTTTCAAATGCTGAACACCATTCTTCTTTGGAGAGAGAGTGCAAATATGCTTTTTGTAAGTAGCTACTGCGACTTCAGGTGGCTCAAATTGTTGACATCAAATTTTTTCTTTCATTTTGGAGAATAGAAAAAAATTGAATGGGGGTAGATCTGGACTGAGGTTGGATATTTGTCCCATCCTCCTCCTGACTCCTGCAGAAATTTGATTGCTTCTTGTGCTATGTGGGCAGCATTGTCATGGTGCAACAAAATTCCACGCAGACCAGTCTTAGGATGCTTTTTTCTCAGTTCATTGTACATTTGTGGTAGACATTATGTAGTGTACCAACTGGCAGAACAGTCTTTTGTCCCAAGTGGAATTGTCATAATGTAGCCACTTGCTGAGAAGAAACAGATCATCTTGTCAACATTTCTTGTTTGCTTCATTTTTCATGGGGATCTTCTCCTGGGAAGACCCAAACTAATGGCTGTCATTTAGGTTCTGGATCATTCTGATAAATCTAGCTTTCAACAGTTGTTACAATTTAAATGTGTTTATGGATCTTCCTCTATTGGAATTTTCAATCACTTCCTGGCACCATTGCACACACGCTTGTTTCTGCTCATTTGCAAGGTGGTGGGAGATCCAGTGGCTGCAGAGCTTCCTGATGTCAAGTTTTACTTTCAGGATTACTTTTACTGCTGCCGATCCAATATTTAGGGCCTTTTTAATTTAATATGTTTGCAAAGATGATCTTCTTCCAACATATGCCCTGTTTTCATCACATTTTCAACCATTGTTGCTATAGCTGGGCATCCCACTCAGTCTTCATCTTTGATGGAACCCCTTCCTTTTCTAAACTCTGCATACTATCAATAAATGAAGGATTACAAACAGGCAAATACCCCTAAATGCACAATAGTCTTTCAAGGCATTTTCTCACTCTTAAACTGAGTTTAAAGTCATAGAAAACCATAGCATGAAAATGTTCTCGCTTGAGATCCATACTAGCATATAGCATAGCAACACACTAGGTGGTGATGATGCACATTGTTGGAGCATACCCAGACTTGCGCATGTTACTATCTGAAGCTAAGAAAAACTGTTTTGGCTTACCACAACAGTTGTTGTGAATTCTCAAAACCTTTGGGGGTAACCCTCATATTAGGAAATATATTAGGTAACATAGATAGTAACCTTTTTATTTCGTTTTACAGTACAGACAACTTTACTTTTTCTGCTTGCAAGTCTTCAAAAGAGATATGCAGATCCTTTGAATTTCAATTAAAATGAAAATATATGCAGTTTTATAGGCCAATGCACGCCTTTGAGCCGTGTTCATCATGTGATTTAAACTATTGCTAACTTATGCAACTACAGCTCACATGTGATGTGAATGCATTAAGATGACAAAGCCAACAAACTAAAGTCTTTTTTTTTTTTTTTTTTTTTTTTTTTTTTTTAAACACAGATCTAATTTGAGTACATTATAATAAATAGACCTTTTCCAGTGTTAAAATAGGATTGCTAACCTTATTAAATTATTTTCTGAACCCTGACATCTTTTTCCCACATATCCTTAAAATGTCTGTCTGTCAGTTGGTCAATCCATCCATCTGTACATCTCTCTATCCATGTGAAATGTGCAAGCTAACAAATTACTTTTTTTTTCCCCCCTCACATTCTGCATTATAGGTTTCAGCCTTTGAAGCTCATTTTCCTGTTATGTTTATGTTATTGCTATTCCAAATGTGGAAGCTAAGTGTTTTGTTCTGAAGAATATATATTTAGTAAATTTACTCCTGCAAATAATACACCCAGTTTTAGAACCAAGCTTAATGCTTAGTTGTTAACAACGTCAATGTACACAACCTTTTTGATTATAAAATTTAACTGTATGTATTATGATATAAGTCTAGTTTTGTGTATTGCAATTTTGGACAAAGAAAAACAAGTTTAGCTGATTAGTGATCATGTATTCCAAGCCTCTTTTATTGCCATATTTTAAAGTATGACTTAGTGCCTTGGAAACCTAATTCACATTTTGAGCATTGAAGCTAGTCCATTAAAAGCTGGAGCATGTTTCAAATGTGTATACAAGTTAATTTCTATAAAATATCTCAGTTTTCTCATTGCATTCATGTGTTACATTTTTTGGGGAAGGGGGGGGGAGATGTGTAGGAATTACTGCAAATTCAGCACTTGTTTTGCACAATAGTGGGTAAATTCACACCATTAGCTGTAATTATAAACAATGAAGCATAATTTATCAGGATGTCTTGCCTCACATTCTCTTTTTCTGGTATAAAGAATTGATAACATCACTATGATGTTCTAAACATAATATCTAATTATTTTGCAGTTTTCACAAGACTTTGCCATAATATAAAAATGCTGAATACCATATGAATTAGCAGACTTTTCTTCATCATGCCTGTTCAATAAGCCTGTTCAATAACTTGTTACTTTATGGTCATATACATTGTTTACCATGTATTTCTGGCAGTTGAATGTTCGCAGGAACAAAGAGAAAAAATGCATAATTACTACGCCCAAAGAGAGAATGAACATTGACCACACTGCAATTTGAATTACTCAACTCAGTTGATTTGATTATGTACAAGGATACTAACATTGTGTACAACTGCAAGTTTGAAGTATTCAATACACGATAGAAATTTTCTGATTCTTTCAAAGCTTCCAGCTCTTCATTAATTCAGATGAAAACTAAACTCTGGGCACTTTAAGTACTCTTAGTGGAGAAATGTTTTACTTTGATTTCTCATAATGGTACTCAGTAGAGGCTCTTCAATGTAGTTGGTTTTTCTTCTTCCTGCAAGACATTTAGTGGAATTTTGTACCCCATATGGACCATTTTACACAAAATTCTGTTGAGTATCAAAACAGTATCTTCAATTTTATAATAATCCTTATTTGTATCTTAGCAACATACTTGAACTTATTATAATCACCAACATCCTCTCTTGAACTGCTAGCATTTTAGAAAAACAACTTATGGATTGGTTTTCCTTCTGGTTTACTAAGTTTGCGTGCTTGGTAATTATGAAGAGGTATTGGTCGTAAAACAGAATGTTGAGTTTTGATTCTAAATGTGACTGGTATTTATCAAATTTTCTAAACTTTCACTCCACATTATGCTCCTAATGTTTACTCATCCTCTAATAAAAATAAGGAGAATGTTTGTGTAGATAATCTTCTTTTGGTTATGACCAGCTGCAGTAATCAGTACCTTCAACAAGTTTGATTCCCTTCACCTGTCAATTCCTGGGGTACTTCTTGGACTGCAGTGGGATTGACTTTAGCACTGTAAACCTTACATTCTGTAGGGTTATATTTTTATTTACAGCACTGTGATTATTGCTTAAAGATCTGTGACGTGTTTTCAATAATTTTACATATGCAGAAATGTTTTTCTTCTTTTCTTTTATTTATTAATTTTGTAAATGAAACCAGTATCAACATCATGATCACCATTTTCTTCAAGATTTGGATATTTTTTAAGATACGAAATAACTGTATTTCCCATGTGCTTGAACAACTTGAGAAAGTATAATAAATAATAATAAATAATAATAATAATAACAACAACAACAACGGTAATAACAAAAATAACAATAGTAATAATAATAACAAAAATAGTAATAATAACAATAACAACAATAATAGTATAGCAATATTTATTATGTTCTCTGCATTATTTTCTTTTTGCTTGATAGTGTTTAATGCCCGCTTTTACTACTTGTGATACTGCAGGCAATGACACTGGTAATCCATGGAATGAGGATGGAGAACCGCTGGTATGCGATGGAGGGGAAACTGGAGAACCCCGAGAAAAGCCATCCCTGTGCTGCTTTGTCTGCCACAAATCTCACTGTGGACATTTGGGATCGAACCCTGACTGTCTAGGTGAGAGGCAAGTGATCTAACCACTTGGCTATGGCGCAGCCCGCTCTCTGCATTATGGTCTGTTTAAAGCACATTACAATATTCTTGGGAACTCATTTACTTAGAAGCCTACAGGCATCTTCATTTTCTCTCCCTCTCTCTTTCTTTCTTTCTGCTTATGTTACATGCAGTACAAAGCCATTAGCCCAGTTTTTTTTTTTCAAAACTTCTATGACACAAATGGTCCTCCTCCATTTTCCCATTGTCATGGCTATTGTAGCCAACTCCAATACAAAGCTGTAAATGAAGGTGATAAATTTAAGTCACACTAGTACAATTTAGATTATGATACAGAAGCAAAGTTATTTTTCTTCTCTTCTTTTTGCTTCATGGACTTAGGCCATTAGGCCTATTTTCAATAAAGGGAATTGATCTATCCTTCTGGCTATTATCTTCCTGTGCTCCTGAATCATTTTCGTTTACAGTCAATTAAAACAGATGGCAGTCCATTGAAATTCATTCTTTTTGTGTTCAAACCTGTTAATCTGTGTGAATTTGTGCTGTTCACACTATATCTAAGGCTTTAATAATTTGTTCACTTCTTTATTTGTTTACAAATGTCACTCCTGCCATGGAAAACAATATCATCTCTTCATTTCTTACTTGAATATCATCTCTGCTGCCTCAATCCTCCTTTTCTCAGATTGGTTACATTTCCAATTTTCACAAGTGTATATCGAAACAGTTACAGCCATCACTTATTAAAAGTTAACACACTTCTTTAGAATTTTATTTTTTCAAAGTTCAACTTATTGTTTCATTAATTCTATAAAATTTAACTGTTTTTATATTTGTCTTCCTTCTGCCTATAAGACACATTATATCCAAACTAATTAAAATTATGAACTTGTTCTATTAATTCACTAAAGTTACTTTAAACATAAAATTAATAGATTTAGAGGGACCAAATATGAGGGGCATTCAATAAGTCCTTAAAAATTCAAGAAATGGCACTGGTAGCATAAAAAGAAAGCTTGCATTTAGCAAGAATCATCTCTTACTAAATGGCAGTTAAGTTTCAGCTATATCCATTACATGGCTTTGTTGTCATAGGTGATCAAATCAACAAACCTGTGCTTGTTTAGAAAGATGGAAAAAAAAAAGTTTTATTTGGTGATTAAACACTTATATTTTAAAGGCTAAACACTGAAGGAGATCAAAGCCAAGTTGGATGAAGTTGATGGTATAACTGCTCCTGTGCTTGTGGCAGGTTACAATTGAGTAAATGAGTTTAAACGTGGACATAGAGCCACAAATGATCAACATCATTCAGGACATCCAGTGGAAGGGTCTTACTTCAAAATTGACAAAATCCACGACATGGTTTTGAGTGATTGACGAATCAAATTTTGCAAAATAGTTGATACCACATGCATATAATAAGGTACAGTGTCTTCAATTTTGCATAAAAATTAGGCTCTCAGAAGGATCTTGGTAAGGTGGGTGTCATGTTTGCTTTCAATGGAGAATAAGTGAAATTTTGTGATCGATTTGGAGGCTGGTTTGGTAATTCTAATGAGTTTTTGTATCTATACATAATTGTGGACAAAACATGGATACAGTACAACAATACAGAGACAAAACTACAGTTAAAACAGAAGGCTTTTAAAGGAGAACCAGCTCCGAAGAATGCAAAGGTGGTGAAATTGGCTGACAAGGTGATGGCCTCTGTTTTCTGAGATACATGCAGAATCATCTACAATGATTAATTGCAGGAAGGAAGAACAATAAATTTGGAGTATTATGCATCATTATTGCACCTATTGAGCGAGGAAGTCAGGAAAAAAATGCTCTCATCTGGCAAAAAAAAAAAAGATTCTGTGCCATCAAGTCAATACATGGATGCATACGTGTACAGTTTTGATGGTGAAAATTGTGTGATTAAGGTTTGAATTACTACATCAGATTCGTCACATTTGGCCCCCAGTGACTTTTTTTTTTACTTACGAACTCGAAAAACTGATTCTATGAAAAACTATTTATGGTACCAAGGTGGTAATCTCCCAAACAGATACCTATTTTGAGAACCTTCTGAAATCCTACTTTTTGGATGGGTTAAAACAGTTGGAGAAATGCTGGGAATAATGTATCAAGCTAAAAGAAAATTTTGTTCTAAAATTAAAAAAAAAAAAAAAAGTAATTTGCTTTTCTATCTTTTTCTAAGGAGTTATTGAATGCCTCTTGTAAATACACAGAAACAAATAAGAAATAATTTGCTATGCTGCAAGGACTGAGCCATGCTATTGTAATGAAATCATTTTCTCTCAATTTAGCAAAGGATTACTCAAAGCAAAGGGAGTATATACAGGTGTCCCAGAATTCGATCGCACAAATTGGGGGCATTGTAGAGGGGTCCAAGATCAACAGTTTGAGATAGGGAACCTATGGGCTATGGGTTATACATTCTTTGCTACAGCATAAAATGTATTAAGGGTTAGCATGCCACTGATCAAACCTCAACGTGACGTGAACACCTGGGTTTAGGAGAGCACAGACATAGTGGTATTATTTAGTGCTATGGTTAGCATGTGGCATTGGATTAAGATGTTGTGAGAGTTGAAGATTCAAGTCTCCCCATATATTTTATATTTATGTTGTCTCCTTTGTTTGCATTTTATAATGAAACATTCATATAGCTGCATTACTCAATATGATTTATTCATACTGACTAATAAAAGAAATGTAATGTAGAATTAGCATATAGATGCAATGGAGAATGTTTCAGTAACTATTACATTAAACGACTGAAGGGATATTTCTCCTTACTCTTCGAAGGAATTTCTAAACTAAAGTGTATCACACGTTGACATGTCATGTACATACACATTATAATTGTGACTTTTGCACTAGGCAGTTAAACAAACCCTTAATCAATTGGGTTGATACTGTTGGTACATTATACATGAGCAATTGTATTTCATGGCACCAAAGAGCACATGAGTTCAAAAGTTTGTAGCTTAGATTATATCTTAGGATATCAATCCCTATGATCTCAGGTTCGGAGCGTTGAAACAATTTATTTCCTTACACATAATGTGTATACTTTTACAATATGAACACAATGTTCAGCAATTCATGATTCTCACAGTTGTCATGTGTAGCCATCAAACAAGATATTTAGAAGCACAAACCCATAGGACCACAATGGCTAAAATAGTTAGAACGACACAATAGCAAGACAAAACCAAAGTACTGCTGCTCCAATCCTATCAAGGCATATCATTCTTTATTCTGCTGCTAAAATCATAGTTTCTATCTTTCAAAGCACACATTACATAAATGTTTTCAACAAACCTAATTCTTTTATTACATTAATCTACGTAGGTTCATTTAAAAACAATTACCACATTTAATATTGAACGCTACCTAGATTTCACTCAGACTTTTGGAAGTAATTTGTATTGGAGAGTTTATCATCCTGACTTCAGAAATGTAAACTAAGTGCATTAGTGCACTAGATTAATTAGAAAAATAAAACTTAGAATTGTGGGATTCTCAGGCCAACGCTATACCAACTTGCCCAACAGTATGTGTTAGAGCGAAGTGTTGTAGCTAACTATATATGATCTGAAATCAACCCAATGGTTGTCAGTGGTGTGCACACCCTCAAAGAACAGGCAAGTCTAATAATTTTAAATATACTCTTGATTGTGCACCAATACCTTATTCTTTCAACTACTGGCATACCAATGAAGCATTCTGAATGAAAATGGAACCCCCATGTCAACGTCATTTTAATTTAAGACCACTGGGGTATGATCTGGAAAACATGCCATAACTTTGACATTTGACAAAAGGGGCAATAGATTACATATCTCAAACTGTTTATCTAGGGCCTCCACAATCCTGCAAATTTGTGCGGTTGAATTCTGGGACACACTGTATTTGAAGACAACACAGAAAGAACAGATGTCTAGTTCCAGAGATACTGCCTTAGAAAAATATTGTTTACATGGAAAGAATGAGTGAATTGTAGTAGCTGTGGATTTGTGAACTGTTCAACTCATTTGATTTTCTTTTTGACCATACAACAATATCGCAAAGTGATAGCTCAGATAGGTGGTAGCGTAAATGGAAGTGTGAAAACTTATTTTTATTTCATAGAACAAGAAGAAAAAGAAATAAAATGACCAGCAGTTTCAAATCAGTATACAAGTTGTTTCATGATTATGGCGCAAACTTTTAAATTTGGTTTCCCAGTTTTTAACATATTATCCATTGCATTTGAAGACAAGTTTATGCAATTTTGATTTTATAAGAAAAAAAAAAAAAAAGATAAATTAACAGAGAATAGGAATGTTCTTGATCTACACACTGTGTGTGACTAAAAATGTATTTTGATGCTGGTGATACTAAAATAGTGATAGATGCCCTCAAAAGAAGAAACATCCTGCAAGATTACAACTTTTGATATTTAAAAATGTACTTCAATGGAAAAATAAAATGCTTGAGATTGGACAAAATGCTGTTTAATTTTCCAACATTGCTGATTCCCTTTCATTATGAGTTATGACTGCATTGTCCATTATTAATTCTGCCTTTGTTATAAAGTAGCTAGAATTTGAACAAAAAGTCAGTTACACATATCAACAAGCATATATGCAGTCTAAATATATACAATTTTGATTTGTAACGTGGTAAGGAAGTATAAAACAACCATGTAAATTTGTGTATTTTCTCAAGCTTTGAATGGCAAATGTAGAGGCTATTAAGAATCAAAAGTTTATTACATATAGAAAAAAAGGCACCTAACATGTTCTTTCAAGATTATCTTTATTTACTAGTATTGATTATCATATGTCCTGTGATTAGACTTGTCAGTCTTTTAGGATGGCAATAGGATACCCTTGGCTCCCCTTCCAACCCTCAACTTTGAAGGCCAAAGGTGGTTGTTAAACATTGACTTGCATACCATACTCATATGGTTATACTCAATTTAATTTCATCACCAAAAGATTTTTAATTTCTTTTCTGATGATGTTAAACATGCTCAATTTACACAAAATTCTTTGTAAAAGAAAATCACTTGCACTTTTTGGGGCCAACACATTCTTTACTAAAACTTCTATTTTGGTCCTGCACAGGCCTACTTACTTATGCTGCTGGAATCATCACCGAACATATGCCAAATGAGTTCCATATTAATATTGAAACTATTGTAAGATTGTGTTTTACACATGAGTTCCATATTACAATTTAAACTATTATAAGATTGTGTTTTACACAGTGGTTCCATAATACAATTTCACTTGCTTTAACAAACTGTTCATTGCTTAGAAGACAGGACTGCTGTTATGATAAGTTATAGAGGCATGTTTCTTTTTAGAAGGTAGCAATAATCCCATTTTCTTTCAATAAATAGAAAATACCAAGAATGTCAAAAACCACAAGCCCATAAATGTCTTTCTTTCTTCGCAGTCTTCCAGCAACATAACTTCAGCACATGACCCTGTGATATGAACATGCACACAAGCACTGTAACACGACTATGTGACCAGTTGTTACCAATGCACGAAAACAACATACAAGAATTTCAAAAAGCAATATTTGAGAGTAAAATGAAATACAGGATTTTTGCTGTCCTGTATGATAATATGAGATAAGATTCCTCCTCCTTGAATATGGTAAGTCCCACACAATACTCTGGCAAGTCTATCTGTAACTACGATTTGTACATAGGAAATCCTAGTATTGTCATTTGAAAAAATAACTCATTCTCAAACAACTAACTTCTTACTTAATGAGAAATCATTAAGCAATGTTTTAAGTTCCTATTAATTACTTTGCTTTCCACAGGTTCGGATTTCCATTTATAGGTTTTGATACCAGAATTATACTAAGAGCATAAGTTACACATTTATGTATAGCAATTCTTTTCTAGCACAACATTTTGAAAATAAGCTCACTGCATCTAAATCTCAAAATTGTTATTAACATATATGTTTGCCAATTTCTGTGCAACAACTCAATATCTATATTTCCCAATCACTCTTCAATAAAACTATGTCTACATACACATTTCTTCTAACTCATTATTTTACTCATAAATTATTCTGAAAAAATGTTGTAACAAAGCATGTACATCAAAACTCGTATCCTGCCATACACAGATGCACAAGGTGCTTGAAGTGTAATGGACTGCCCAAAATTGTGGTACTTGTACATATTACAAAAGCTTGCCAGTCCCATTGTTGGTCAACAATAAATATATTACTGCTCTTTCATTTCAAGCTTTTTAACCAGGGATCTTTATCACTTCTTTCACTAGGCCTTCTTCAGAAAGCTGTATCTTAACAATATGACCATTGCTTTGGTCCAACTATATATAAACTTGTATCCTATTTGTGGTGCTGTTTTGGAGTGAATGTTAGTGCTGTTAAGCAGAATGGTCTAACCTTTTGCTTCAAGAAAATTGCTTCAAATATGTACTGCATAATTGTACTAAGATCTTCTAATGCTACGCTAAACATTCAATGTAACATTCTACATAATACTCAGTGCTGAAAGATGTATTAAGAGTACACAAAAATATTGAATTTCAGTGGTTGATTCCCTTATGTAGAGGATGAAAATCTAACACATGACATAGGTTCAAAAAGGTTTTTTTTCCTTGTTACAGCTCTCGTTCTTCAAATCTACTTGCAGTGCATGATGTGGTAGATTATGCAATAAAAATAGAAACCTGTCACTTGGAAATTTGTCTGAAATGAACTGGTCAAAAGGATGCCTTTTGTAAGCAGCACACACAATAATCCCCAAAACATTAAGTACATTATGTGCTGATGTATCCCGAGAGAATGCTATATTGTCTTCTTGGTGCTAGTAAAACAATCAAGACAGTTACTGATAAACAATAATACTACAGGGAGAGCAAATGAACTGGGAGCCGGCAGCGCAGTGTCCTGTCCTGACATTGATGCTCACTGCCATCTGCAGCTATCACAGAATGGTGTACATGGAACTATGAACACTTTTGAAACTACATTTGAAGGCTTTATTTACCTACTTTATGAAAGGAGATGCTGAAACTGTGAGTGGGTTTGTCCCATACACTATGTTTTAATTTGCCCCAGGGAGTGGCAAAATTGTATTCATGAATGCACAGGCATCAACTGTTTGAATCAAAAAAGTTTCTCCACTCATGGTCACTAATATTTTCCTCATGAAGGGGTACTTCATGAACAATATTAGGTTTGTCAGAGCTCCAGTAACAATTATTTTGTGTGCACACATATCCATGAAGATGGAACCAAGCCTTGTCCATGAAAAATATTAAATATTGGTCTATTTTGGCATTATATATTGTGACTCTTCTCACAAAATGTGAACCAAATTATAGGATCACCTGGTTGAAGAGCATGTACCATAGATATTTGATGTGGTTTTTAACTTTAGCAATTTAGTAACTCTTTGCACAGAGCCTTAAGAAATGCCTATCTGTTGTGAAAGAAGCATGAATGATAACCAATGTCACCTGATGTTTCTTCGGCAAAAACCCTATCTATGCTGTCTTTTAAGTTTGTTAGCCTGAAATGTATTGTTAAATTTATGTATTGTTACACAGCCTGGAACTTTTACACCCATAGATCTTTCTGCAAATGATACTTTCACCTAAGGAGCTGACGGAGTTAACATAATGAATCATAAATAAACACACACTGAGCAGTAGAAAACATATGCTGAGCCATAATACATTTTGTGATTAAATACAGGAAAAAATAGTAAATAAGTTATTAGAATTAATGAGTTAGACTTGTTAACACTACATCACATAATTGTATTTCTTACTTGAACATGTTTCGGAAACAGTTTGTCATTAATTCAAATGATAAACACATCACTGTTATTAACCTTCTTACTTAATAATATTAATATAGTAAACAAGTTAATAACTAACTACACAATATCACTTAACTTAATACTTCACTTCCAGAGCAGTGCAAGACTGCATCAGAAGCATGATCCTGTTTACGGCAGCAGCAGAGTGGAATCATGTACCCACATACCCAGTGAAAAAACACTGTGCAACCAGCACCCAGTATATTAGCTTTCCTGGTACAACATTGTTGGCACAAAAAAAGACTGTCAACTTAACAATTATGAACTTTCACATTGCACCATTGACCCCAAGTTTGCATTTGAATTTTTACCAGAAGTATCCAAGAGCATATATTTGTAATTTGACTTTTAGTGTGAGAAGATTGTTACCAAATAGCTTATGCCATTTCACACAAAAATCTAGTAGTGTATAACATCATTACAATGTACACACCTAAGCTTGTGTCTAAATACTTGTATGTTTTATTCTCTGCCCCAAAGTTTTGACATTCTTATAAAAGTGGCAAAGAAGGATGTGGCCAGTCTTGCAAAAACATGTACTTAAGCTGTTCATCATTATTTTCTCTGAATTTATAGTACTCCACCATAATATTAGCTTATTATGTATATGTTTTAGTGCATGTTACCAACTTCATCTAGGTGATATTTTACATAAAAATGAATGATAGTAGGATCATTAATAAAAACCAAAATATAGTATATGACACAAGAGAGAGAAGTTAAGGGGATAGACCACGAGTTTGAAAGAATGAACAGAGTTATCACATCTGTTCCTCTCTTATTAAAAGAAGAAAATAAATATATATATTTCTTGTAGTGCTAACATGGAAGTTGCCAATGTTTTCTAATGTTCAATCTCCCTGACTTAGTGCAGTTCCCTAGTTAAAAAAAAAAAAGGATAAAACACACAATATTGGAATATGAACCAAATAATCTGCAACAAGTTTGCAAATCTGACTAACTTTGAGTTACCTGTAGCTCTGCTTCATTTATTGTGAATATCCTCTGCATGTTTATTATTTCTGAGCTCTTAAAATTTGATGTCAACCTTCATAATTATGTTGAACGAAACAAATGTCTACTTATACTTAAATAACATGTTAAAATATTTGAAACATTACCTGGAGGTTGATCAAATAGGTCTGCTTGCTCCAGTCAAGTGAAGTAGCACTGCAGGTCTCTGTGTGTCCTATTTCCCATTTTAAATAACTACTCTAAAACAGTATCCTTCTTCAACCTTACAAATGATCACAATTAAAATGTATTATTAAATACATAAATTTGCTACTACTATTTAATTAGCTTGTTAACAATTCTTAATTTATACACATAGGAGGGTTAGCCAGAAAGTAAATCTCCAATTTTTTATCCTTAAATTGGTTTTCTGAAAAATCTGAATTTGACACTATTCTCAAACCTTCTTCAATCCACCATTACAACAGCTTCCCAAGTCAATAAGTGGCAGCACTGCATCTTGTTATAAAATGGCTGACATTGAAGTACATATAAGGCAGTGTTGTGTGTTAAACTAATTATTGAATGCGGGAGTTGAGACACACACTTTCATTCATTAAAGCCAGAAAAATTATTTATGGGATGATGAAAAGATGGCCACAGGACAGCAACTGCAGTGACTCCATGAAAGATTCAGAGAGTTGATGCAATCACTCCCAAAGAGTGACAGGAATGATGAATTTTCTCTCATGCCATCCATTACTAAAGGCAGTATGATGGAGAGGAAACTGCGATACTCAAAAGCTAGTACATGATGGGTACCAAGAATATTAATTAACCACAATAAAGAAACAAGGGAAACAATAGTCTCCAATCCCTTGCAACATTTTAGTGTGAAAACAGAGGAGTCCTTGGCAAAAAATGTGGCTGGAGATGAGACGTGTTCAATTTTTCACCCAAACCAAAGAGGCAGCCAATAGAATGGCATCACATGAGGAAGAAAAAAATTATAAACTATGTTATCAGGAGGGAAAGTTGTGGACAGTGTTTTAGGAAGAGCAAAGTGTCATTCTGTATGCAATTGCAACTTAGGGAAGCACAGAAAATTCTGTTCAATAGCTTAGCAACCTCAAGAAGCTTAAAGTATGCCTTCAGTAGGTTTGCCCATTAAATGCTATAACAGATATTCTTCTTTTGCACAAATATGCAAGTTTACACACCAGTCTTCACACCACTCAACTGAATGGTGGATAGGGTGAGACTTCCTATCCAATTTGCACAAACAGTTCTGACCTAACACTCAGATTTCCATATATTCAAGTTGCTAAAGAAAGTTTAAAATGGTAATCACTTTGAAGATGAAACGACCTTGAAAACACCATGGCTACAGAGAAAGACCATGATTTTTACCACACTGAAACACATTCGCTTGTCTCAAGGCAGACCGGAACAGTGGAAAAAGATGGGAGATTCCGTTAAAAAATTAGGAATTAAGCCTGAATGTTGTGGCCTGTATGCTATGTAATTTATATTTGATTTCCTTCAAAATAGAAGAAGAGTTAAAAAAAATAGGAAGCATTACTCTCTGACTAACTCAAGACTTAACTGTGACCATCAAAATTTGGCACCCCATGTGCAACAAGGGGAATGTATGACAGGTGATTATTAGAATGTCATTCTTGGATTTTGTAAAATCCATCATCTTGTATGAACATTCATGACCATTCTATTCTTGCTTGATTTTAATTACTTTAACTGTCCATAAAGTAGTAGTAGAATTCACTTTTTAGGGCAAGACCAGAAGTTCTCAATGTTAATAAGCTAACATTAATTGTATACCTATGCAACAATAACATGCTTTCATATACCAATCAAATGCAGTATGAACAGGTAGTTTCTGGCTGTTTTGTCATTATTACAAATTTAAATTGCTAATAAGTTTCTTTTTGGTGCATTTTTTTCCCCTTTCAAAAGTGATATTTTTAAAATATTTATGTGAATAGCAGATTTTTTAAAAATCCCCATATTGTTAACTTTCCGTTAGTCACATTTAAATCTGTGGAACCCATTACTTCATTTTGCTTTGATATACTTCCAAGAATTAGAGGTAAGTGTTTGCTGTCACAGAACATCTTGCATCATTTCTTTATTATTGCTTCACAGAAATTTCAGCTTGATTATTCTAGCAAACAAAGCAGACTCACAGGTGTCATCTGTTGTCTTGCCAGACACAGTATGCCACCTCACCTAATGTATTGTAACAGGGATTTGTTTTGGGCTTGCTCATTTTGATCATAGTTATTGTTGTAAATTCAGCTACACTTTGTTATTATTACAGATTCCAGCTTTGAAAATGAGTAGATATACAACTTACAAAATCCTGAAAATCTTTTTGATGCTGCTGAAGTTCATTTTTTAGAATGTGATGCCAATTCAGAGGATATAATTTGAAACATGTGTTAACTGTGATACAAATCAGGAGTTGAAGAGAAGGAAAATAATGAAGGGCAAGAAATTGCCAAAAATTGTTATATGCCGATTGCAAAATTAATAATTCTTAAGAAGAATATAGAAAATTCTTCTTCTTCCTCTTATTCTTATCATCATTATCATATTATCATTATTATCACTATCATTATTATCATCATCAATTTTCATCATCAATTATTATTATTATTATTATTATAATCATGTAGCAATCGTGTTGTAATTATTTTGCACTTCTGCATTGCATGATATTCACTTTTCATTTTAAATTTAAGATGTAATGTGTATAATAATTAGTTTTATACATATGATATAGGGCAGTGCCATACCAGAGTGGTTTGACCACTTGCCTCTACCTAGACGTCTAGGTTCGATCCCAAGACCCTGCATGTGGAATTTGTGGTGGAGGAAATGTCATCTGGATGGATTTTCCCCTGACCCTTCAGTTTCCCCCACCACTCATTCCACCAATTGCTCCATCACCACCTTTCCTGTCATCCATTTTGCTTAAATTTCACATTATCCACTTCCTTACGCTCCTGCCTCGTTATGGGCCAACCACTCATTCCAGGTTCTTCATTCTGTGGTTACGAGCCATTGGTTCCCCGACAGGCTTCTGACCCCTAGGCATCCACTTGTAAGTCCTAGGAGGGGTATCAGTCCTACATACAGGGAGGGTAAGCCAACTACGTAATGTAATACATGATATAGCAATAAGAAAGAAGTGTATACTTAAAAATAGAAAAACAAAATTGCAAATCACCAGAGCTGAAAACTAAAAAGCATCTGTGTCCAACAAGCCCAGCATGACTAACAGTGTTATGAAGTCTGCAACCTAATGGATGTTTGCAATTGCTGGCAAATGTAGAAAAAAAGTATTATAAATTTATTTGCAACTTTTCTCAATGGCTATTTGAATAATCTGATATAGCCCTCTTCTTTACAGGAAATAAAACAAACCTTAACAAGTTCTCGCTTTAACAACTATTTGCACCACAGGGATGGTTGTAGTACTATGCAAGTACAGTACAACTTATGATCCCAAAATTAAATTCAAACAATCTGCTCTATTTAAGCTCTAGCACAGAAAGCATAAGTGAAAATCTCCCCTTCTAAATTGATTAAATTGCATTCCTTTCTCCTTCCTTTTGTTTCCAACATCACTTTAATTCAATGGCTGCATTGCTCAGCTTTAAAGTTGTACCACTTCTCTAGCTGTGTAACAGAAATAGATAGTCAAATATTATCTACAAAGCTCAGAACTAAATAAATATTTTATCCTTGTCAGTACATTGGTGAAATTAAGGAGTAGATGGTCAGAAAACTCTTTTATAGCCATTTAGAGGTACCATTTGTCTCTTTACACTGGGGGTATATAGCTCAGAAATAAGGGGTGGAAGAAATGGAAAAGAATAGATTCTCCTTTTGCAATCCATTTGCAAACACATCTTAATACACAAGCAAAGTCAGAATTCCAAAACTAAATGATAGGCTTCTAACATAATAATATTTGGAAAAGAGTTATATGATGTATTTAGCTCATTTAGCACATGAATATGTTCTAGTTCAGCATGTCTACAAACTGGACCAAATAGCCTGGAACTTAATTGTTGTTCTATCATTTTTTTAAATTTATTTTATTTTTAATTTTCTCAATTTGTTATTTATTTATTGAGGTGTTTAATGTTCATTTTAACAAATTTGCCTGTAGAGGTGTGAAGAAATTGATGGAATTATGCTCAAATGAGTTGCAGGGCCACTAAGCAGAGTTTCTAAAATTTGTCTTATAAGGATTAAAACAAAAACAAATAAAAACAAAAAAAAAAAAGAAGAAGAAAAGAAAATGAAACGGGAAAAAACAAATATAAACATATCATTCAAATGGAGATTTGAATTCATGCCCTCTAGGTTGGAAGCCACACTTGATGCCCTCCCACAGCACAGAGATGAACTTCTCAGATAACAAACAAAAGAAAGGATAGAATGCATGTTTTATTGCACAAGTTAACCACTTATATGTCTTTAGTTTGTGTTTTGTTTATACATATCAATGTGAAATGCACTTATTCCTTAATTTCTTCATTGTAACTTTTGTTTTAACTTCACATTAGGGCATATCAGATGATGAATAAATAAAACAATGAATAACATTAATAAGGAATAAAGCAACAGATGCAGAAACTGTCAAAAGTATTTTAGGCGACCGAGAGGAGAGTGAATTACACATTAATACTATGGACAATTTACCTTTCACCCCTCCCTCCTGACCAGGGTCCAAGGAAACATAAGGTGGTAACTACCTTACCCAATAACTAAACTTTATATGGTGTCTGGTGCACATGCATCTGTTTTCATAGAAATGAAATATATAAGCAGTTGTATACAGAGCAAAGTAGAGTAGGGCACATATAAAACATTTCATTAACAAGCGGATTGATTATAAGCATGATCTTTTTGCACTGTGCAGTAACTAAGCACCAACTTGGACATTAAAAATAAAAAGTTCTGTACTCACCGTTCATATATAGATGTTGGGATGCTTGCCCATTTTGTTCAATATAATCATCCAATATATGCAATTTCTCTGATTCCAATTCATGTAACTGCATGACTAAATTAGTTCAAAGCTCCATTACATAAGAAAAGTTTTGTAGGATCAATTTTTTTATTACTAGGTTTTCATAGCCTCCAATTAAAAAAGCCAAATCACTTTCACAACAAAGAGGGAAATACATCATTCAGGAATGAAAACAAGCATTTTTTTTTTTTTCCATTCTTTCTTTCTTTCTGCAGGTTTTGTAACACTCTGGTCTGCTGCTCTGCAAATTTCAGATACATTTTATGTGGAGAATTCTGTTAAAATTCTTGTTTAATTATACTGTTTAAACAGTTTCCTCATTTCTGTGCGATATTCTTATGGTTTTTCTACATATGTACTGTGTTTTATATGCTTGTTTTACTGAAAAGTCCCATATCATGCAGTTGATTCATAGGATGCAATGAAATAATTGGAACATATTTTCTTTTTTTCTTGATTTATTACAGAATCTGTTATAAAATGTATTTGCCTCCTGTAATATTTTCTGATGGAATTGAATGGTTAAGAAACTTTTCTTAAGATTTATCCTCCACTAATTAATGCATACGTTTAAGTACAAGCATTGGATCATTCATTTATCAATTAGTCCATGCATGCGCACACGCACACACATTTTCAGAAGCTGGAATCCAAACATAACTTGTGTACAAGCAACAGGTCAACATGACATTACCTTCCCTGACACCACATGAATTCATAATTGACCACTATTGGGTCGATCAATGATAATAAATTGTTCTTCCACACTTGCCACGTGTAGGCTGAAGGTAAAATCACAATCAGATTGAAAAAAATCCAATTCCATAGCCAGGATTTGAGCCACAGCTCTTCTGCTTTCTGTGCTGTTACACTAACCATCTGAGCAAACATGGCAACATGCCAGCACAATGTTATATTCTCCAAATGACCTACATTTTTCCAGTAAATAACAGGGTATTCTCATTCATTTTCAGATAATATGTCAGAATGAAAAAGTCCCATATCATGTAGTTTAATTAAAAGTAGTTTAGTAAGTAGTTTAATTAAAAATACCTAGTGTTGAATTTTTCAGTAGGATTCTTCTAACTTTTCAAAGTATAATGATATAGAGAGTGAGAGAGTGTGAGTGAGAGAGAGCACAAGAGAGTGAGAGTGAGAGAGAGAGAGAGAGAGAGAGAGAGAGAGAGAGAGAGAGAGAGAGAGCAAGAGGGTGTGAGCGAGTGTCGTACGCGCAGTAGTATTATATTAATCCTATCACTCTCAACTGAGCAGTCAACCATTGTCACCAACCTTGCACAGTAAGTACTTAATATGGAGGGCTTCCGATGGATAATTTGCTGCGACAATGAACTTGCAAGCGGAGAACTCAAGTGTGCCTCGTTCTATTAACTGGTCTTTAGAATGCTTAATATTTTTATTTTTTCTTCATGTGTGGTGGTATTCTGTTTTCTTCCTTTTGTTTCCTTTTACAGTACAAGTTATTTTTCTTTCCAGTGCAAATAAAGTGAATGAACCATTAAGAAAGGTGACACTTGCATGTTTCAATTATATTCTTCACTTGTCTTAGATTGTGTGAGGGGGGGGGGCAGGATTATGAAATAAAACTGAGCATTACTAGAATATTTAGTATAATTACTGAAATAAAATGTATAATCACAGTATAGTACAGATTCTTTCAATTTTATGTAAATTAATTATATAGTTCATTAATTGCAAATATAAAGAAAAATAATGACAGGTCTGTTGTGTTTAACTTTTATCCGGTGAATGTGTTGCGTTTGAGAATATTCCTCCTGACATGGTTCACTGAGGTCCTTAAGATATGAATTCATTAAAATCTTGCCATGACCTTCCCCCTATCTGAGGTGTTTTCCAGGTTTTCCTCAGTTCTTGTAACAGGCAAATGCCAGGGAGGTACCTTAAAATTATGCCTGGGATACTTCCTTCCCAAATTATTTTCGCAGTTATTTGCTGTTTTGTATCATCATTGCCCACTGCCTGTGGTGCCACACGTAGTAAGAATGGGCATAAGTTCATTCCTGCTTATAAACTTGACTGCCACTGAGTGAAGATCTAAGCTTATGGCTTCTTCACAAAAAACAATGGATGACAGCAGCAGTGTTTAGGTGAATACAAGAAAATTCAATCTGTGGTCACAAAAATAACAACAACTATTTTAAAACCTGTTGCTGCTTAGATGTGAGAAAGCCCTGAACTCAAAAAAATTAATGTACCATGATTCCTGAAATAGATTTCTCAACGTACAATATAACACTGGCCTGCAAACATTTTTCAGCATGGAACATTTTATATCATAATGGTCAATTCGGATGCTCTGATTTAAAACATAATAATACTTTTTGTGTATCTTGTACAGATTTTGAACAGTTCTGATTCAACACAAAATTGAAAGTTCAATATGCAAGTTTTAACACCACTGCATATTCGACTTACAGCATGGTTGATTTAAACATGCAAACATGATAAATCATATGATGTCATATTGTACCAATGTCTGTCTATGTTTAGAAATAATGTTCTAATGTTGAACCAATCACATGAATATTTATTTCATAATACATAAATAGGAACCGATCTTGGAATCCGCAGTACAGTTTTAAACTTCTTCTCAGCTGGTCTCTTTAGAAGCCGTATTGTGTTAGAAATTTAAATGCGAAAAAATGGCAAGCTTGAGTGTTATATCTAGGAGAGGCTGTGTGAATAATCCTAACAATTTCTGTTATGTCTGTGGTTATGTGATAAAGCAACAGAAAATAAACCATACCATATCTATCAAGAGTTTATATTTTGCCTATTTTAAAATGAAATTTGGAGATCAAAACAAAAATGTTGCTCCTCATATTGTGTGTAAAATTTGTATAGAAAATCTAAGACAATGGTAGAAGGGCGTTTGTTCATCTATGCATCTATGTTCCTATGGTATGGCCCAAACAACAAAGTCGTTTTAATGTTTTATTTTTGTACGTGTAACATATCTGGATTCAATAGGAAAAACAAGGCTGGCATTATATATCTAAACTTGCCATCAGCAATTAGGTCTGTGCCTCATGGACCTGATGTCCCAGTTCCATCACCACCTATGATATTACCAGAGAGTAGTACTGATACTTTGAGTCTAGAAAATGAAATAAATTGTTCCTCAGACTTAAAAGATAACAGTCCAAATCCATTGAGTCAGTCAAAATTAAATGATTTGGTATGTGATTTGGGTTGTACCAAAGAAGTGAACTTTTAGGTTCCAGGCTGAAAGAAAACAATTTTTTAATACCTGCAACAACTTTCTACATGAAGAAAAAGAGTTGAATAAACATTTTGTAAAAGAAGGAGAACTAGTGTATTGCTGTGATATCCCTAACCTGATAAGTCATCTTGGAACAGTTTATGAAGCAACAGCTGTTTATTGACTTGAGCAAGAGAAGTCTGAAAGGTGTTCTGCTGCACAATAGCAACATGTTTGCTTCAGTTCCAATAACTCACTCTACAGCCCTTAAAGAAACGTACCAAAATTTGTATACCGTCCTGGAAAAAGTTAAATATAATGAACTCAAGTGGTATGTGTGCTGTGATCTTAAAATGTGCAGTATTTTATTGGGCCAACAAGCAGGATACATGAAATTTCTGTACTTTTTGTGTGAATGGGACTCCAGAGCCAGAGAAAGACATTGGGGTGAAATTAACTGGTCAAAAAGAAGAGATTTAGTGCCAGGGACAGAAAATGTAATAAATCACCTGCTGATTGACTCACAGAAAGTTTTGCTACCCCCGCTGCATATCAAAATAGGGATAAAGAAGCATTGTCAAAGCTTTGGACAAAGGTAGTTCTTGTTTCCAATATCTTATTCAGAAATTTCCAATGTTGTCTGAATCAAAAGTGAAAGAAGGCTTTTTAATGGCCCACAGATTAACAAACTATGAAGGATGTTCATTTTAGAAATACCATGAGACATAGAGGTTCAAGCTTGGGACTCATTCAGTGAAGTGATAAACAAGTTTTTGGGCAATGTTAAAGATGACCAATATGAACACATTTTAAAACGATGCTGGAAAAGTTAAAGGCACTCAGATGCAATATGAGCTTAAAATTGCATTTTCTGCATTCACACCTTGAATTTTTTCCTGAAAACTTGGGTGCACTAAGTGAAGAACAGAGAGAGAGACATTCCATCAAGACATAAAGGGGAAGCAAGCTAGGTACCGGGCCGATGGCACGTCTCCATGATGGTGGGCTATGTTGGTGTTTAATTAGAGACAGCCCTCATTAGGATCACAAATGTAAGTCAACTCAGTGTTCGTTTTCAGCAAAGTGGAGGAGCAAATAACATCATAAGGTATGTTTGAAACTTCCTAGGTAGTGTAAGCTGTTGCATCTGTAGAATTGAGTGCACCTAAGTGCACAATCACCTGATTGTTTCTTTGTTTGAATGATTTCATGCATTTTAAATTGTACTTAAAAACTAGAAACAAGCTCTAATATTATATACTTCCTTTCTGAATGGCAAAAGAAAGGTAGATAATACGAGAAAATGGAAAGCACATTTCAATTCAGCATACCAAAATTAGGTTTAGAAAGCTGTTTAACCCAGTGCTGCAGAAAGAAGTTTAAATTTGCAGGCTGGTGTAATCAATTGCATTTTGAATCAAAACTTACTTTGAGAACTGGTCGCAGATATCAAAGCTGCAAAATAGTTTTCTATAATAGATGATGAAACTATGGATTTCACAAGAGGCATTCATTGCTCGCATGCTCTGATTCGATCCAACATTAACTGAAAACAAAGTTGCATCATCATTGCTTTTACTTACAGTTGAACTCTGCATTTGAAATAAAGGCAATCCTTTACAACTCCATTTGATAATTTTATTGTTTTCTTTTATAAATGAAAACAATATCTTGGAATTTTAGGGGGGTGGCAGGCTCTTTGAGTAAAACTACTGAAACAATGCACCATGCTTTATAAGTTAGAGGGACAGAAAGTGTCTCGTCTCCCCTTAAATTGGTGTCTATGTTAAGCAACCTTTGTTTTACATAAAGTAAATATGCAGTGTGACTAGAAGAACTGCACAGTGGCCTTGGGCCAGGTAGCAGTTTTTGCATCTACACACAAATTTATTTTGAAGTTCATAGCAAATGATGCGACTATTTCTGGTAGTTGCATGGGATGGAATTTTGTTATCTTTTGAGTGTAACATTATTTTGGGTATTAGATATAATTTATTGTTATTAAGTTTGAATATATTGTATATAGGGTGTTAGGGGTACAGATGTTAGGTAAGTGGTATCTTAATATGTATCCAGCTCGTGTGTTATTTTTTCTCTTCATCTTAACATTTTCCCCCACAGACCAAATCACATAATCTAATGTTATCTTTTTTTTCATGGTCAGAACTGTGATGAGAAGTGAACAATGCCTATCAATATAGACTATCTGTTTAGCTTCCACATCTCAATAAATGGCCTGTTGGCCTAGGTAGTGTGGGGTCCATTAGTCTTGTACAAAACATTCCAACTTTGATACAGCATTAGTTAATGTGAAGGCTGCCTACTTTGTGTCACACCTTCCACTACATACTCTCAGGGAAAATAAGCATGTATAGCTTGTGTGCGCCATGCCACTTGGAAGTACTAACCAACCTGAAAACATACTACTCTTAAGCAAAATTCAAAAGCAACTTTGCAAATTAACCAAATATTGTTGTAATATTGATCATTACACTATCCTCATTTATCATTATAATATCTGTACTTATACTCTTAATAGCCAGTATATTATTTTCTATATGACGCATGTGTGAAATACTCCTTTGCAGAAGTGTCAGACAGAATTCTATCTTTTTTTGTAGTCGGTTTACCCTCCCCATAGTTTAGGACTGTCATCCTCCTAAGAGTTACAAGCGGGTGCCTAGGGGTCAGAAGCCTGAAGGAGAGCCAATGGCACCAAACCACAGAATGGAGAACCTGGAACGAGTGGTTGGCCCATAGCCAGGCACGAGCGTGTGCAAGTGGACAACATGAAATGGAAGCAAAATGGATGAAAGGTGATGATGGAGCAATTGGTGGAATAAGTGGTGGGGGAAACTGGAGGACCCTGAGAAAACCCCCAGATGCCACTTCATCCACCACAAATCCCACATGTGGGTGCCTGGTATCAAACCCAGGCTGCCTAGATGGGAGGTGAGTGGTCCAAACACTCACTCAGCCACAGTGCTGCCAGTTACCCATTATCTTGAAAATAAATTCAACTACATGGTGTTATTATTCCTGAATTAAGAATCAATTCATCATACAGACTGAAGAAAATCTGCAACTGAGAATCAGTAAGTGTGTTCCTAATCTTGATCATCATTTTTATTGGCTATTACAATGCAGATAAACCAAAAATGCATCTTTATATGCATTTTTTTGTATAGAATTCAGTTATACTGCCTGTGACTTGGCAGCTGTTTGTAGTTAGAATGCAGCAACTCTTGACCAACACAAGATTGCTGTACAATAAGCATAATCCTAAGATATGTGCTATAAAAGTCCAACTTCATTGTTGATGATGATAATAAATAAGTAATAATAAATAAATAATAATTAAATAAATAAAAATAATAAATAATAAATAAATAATAGGAGGAGGGGAGGAAGACAATAAGCTAGCACTGAAGACAGCTCTCTAAATATGTGCAATTTTCATTAACATCTCTTACTTGGATGTATTAGAAAATCGGTGGACATATCCAAACATGGGTGAATAAGTGCAAATAATTTGAAATTTATTACAGAAGAATGCATATAACACTTAAGTGTATCTCCATTTTGTCCGCTTACTGATAACATTGTTATGAATGAAAAACATATTTCAGGGTCTAATGTGTTTTTAATGACTCTGTACTATGTCTCTTCTGTTACTTCTGTCTACATCATGCAATGGTAGCACTTAAGTTTAGTAAAACTTGCATACTGACAATCTGCATTCATGTGACTCACAGTGAGGAAAGAAGGCATCAATTCAGTGACAAAAGTTTCTATTACGTAATGAATGATTTTACATATATTCTTTTAATTTACACCACAATTGGGGAATCTGCCAATGCTGTCAATTTCTAAATCATCATCTCCCCCAAAAGACAAACATTCACTGCCATCCATCAATGGATCTGAGACATAGATTCTCTTAATTTCAGATTTGACTAATTCTTTTTTTAAGTGTTGTGGTTTAATTTTAATTTCTCACATTTGTAAGAATGAGGGTGATTTTGCAATCTAAACAAAATGGAAATGCTTACATGTTGGTTTGAGTTATCCATTTGTTAAATAAAATCATTTAAATAAAGCATATTGTCATTATGTTCAGTATTTTTAAGCTGAACTCTAAATACTCGTACATTGTCAATCCCAATCAGCTAATGTTGTATGAAAACAAAAATGTAGGTTACATAGTTGAGGTGGCAGTGTGATCGAATTTCTTCCCTCCCATCACACCACTTTTTTTTTTGGCAGTGTTTAACGCCAGCTTTAACTACTCACACCACCTTAGTTGGGCAGGGCAAAGGGCAGAGGGGGACCAACCTTGTGACCTGTTATGTAAACAATCTCTGCATGCCTGAGATAGGGAATAATAGCCATCCTAAAAACATTGTGAAATTTTCTTCATGAACAGAACTTTAGAGAACAATGAAAAAAAGCTGCAAATACTAGATCATCATCATTTTGAACATAAAGTTTGGTTTTATCCACCCTTTTCTGTGATATTCAAATAGGTACTCCTCTTAATGTCATTGCCAATTTACCCAACAATATTGGGCAAGAGTGCATATATGAAATACACATGTTATATTTGAACAAAATAGAATTATGTGCATGCTACCATGTTTTAATGTTTCTGTTAGTGGAAAAGATCTGGAGAGGTTCAAAAAGAACTTGTATCAAATCTTCTGAATAACTAGAATGGTGTCTGGATGCTTTTCATTAATCATTCAGTTTGATGAAGCTTACTCTAAACCACAAGTTGCAAAACAATGCTCATAAAAGGGTAAGCACAGAAAATGCAGATTGTTGATGAAGTTAGCAAGCTGGCTTTGCAGCTTCTGCTTGCATTAAAATAAGCAAAAAAACAAATAAATAAAATTTAATTTGTAACAAACTGATGTAATTACTAGAGAATAGTTTTGCATGTAAATGCCTATTTCATTTTATTTTCAGCTGTGACTGGTATTTGGAAATGAATGATCATTGCCTTTTTTTTTTTTTTTTTTTTTTTTTGTATTTGTGATTAAAAATTCCCGGAAGTTTGTAGTTTAAGAAAATGTATATATTTATTGTGTTACAGCCATTTTAAGGATTTTTAACCTTGGAATACATCCCCAATACCTCTTCAAATTGAACTGTGAAATGCCCACTCATCTACCTCCGCTTGTTTCAAAGTTCTGTGATATCACCGACTTCCTAAATAAAAATCTATCAGAACTTAAAGGAGGATTGCACAGATTCAGGAGGAGTCTGGAATGAAGATCCAAATAATTATGATTATGCATATTGAGATTTATTTCGGTAGGTTAAAACATTAAAGAAAATTTCCTAACACAGTTTTCTTGGAAGCACATTTTTAGATATTTAAAAACCATTTTCTCAGAAACTATTCAAATCCAAAAGTTGAAATTTTACACAGTTATATTAGTAACCATTCCCACTTCTTTCATAAAGTTATAATGAAAATAGTAGGTTTTACAGCTATAAAGAATGATAAAAAATAAAAGAAAATTAAGCTTCTTAAAGTTTGAAAGGAAATAACTTTCTCTAGCATAAAAATAAAGTTAATTCACATATTTTTGATTTTGCATAGTATATAGTCAAGTATAGTTAAAATATCCACAATTGTGATTTTATACTCCTTTCAGAGAGAAATTTACCTAATGTTGCCCATGTTTTTAACAAACTTTTAATATTATATTTTTTCAAATATGACATTTTTTTATAAAATGAAACGAATTGAGCAGAAACATAAATTACAACCAAAATGTTTCACTAAATCTTATTCCTAAGCTGTAAAGGCTTCAGGAAATTTCATTGAGTAGTTATTGAGATATATAAACTGGTATACTTCACCACTGCGGTCGTCTCCTTAGCGCGGTGGTAGCGCAGCTGCTTACCAAGCGGGAGACCTGGGTTCGATCCCCAGTACCGGCATGGGGATTTTTCCCCCGCTGGGAGACCTGGCTCGGGGTGAACTCAGTCTTGTAAGGTCCCTGGGGGACCAATTGAGGAGCTACTTGATGGAGAAGTAGCAGCTCCAGGTCATGGGACCGCATTAACCGGCTCGAGGCGCTGACCACGTCTCACCCTCCAATACTGCACCCCATCCATGACGTCTGTAGTGGACCAAGATGGGGGATGCAGCGGCCGGGTGGTAGGCCAAGGTTCCTAGTGGGCTGTCGTGCCATGGAGTTACTTCACCACTGCATAGCATTCAAATGCTCAGAGTACCATGTTTCCTAGGTTTTTCAATGTTTTATGTTTATCTGTGCTTGTATGCAAGTTTTATAGCACATAATGCTTATTTCTGATGATGTTGCACATGTAATAATTTTTCTATGCATCAAGCATATGATACCCATACTTTTAGTTTTAAGATTATCATTTAAACACATTAGTAACAAACTAATATGAATGAGACATCCACATCATTTCTCAATGAGATTTAGAATACATTTGAGATTGATCCTTTTAAGTATGCAGGAAAATTAAGTGTTAAATTGTGAAGTCTTTTAGAAAAAATTTTTAGAATAAACTGTGTCTTCAAGTGTAAATGTAGTGAGTGCTTCCTGACAAAATATCCCCAGAGTTATTAAGTGCTTTCAAATTCTGCCCAATAAAATCTGTAGATGTGGGAAGATGATTTTCAGCATAGAAAACCTATGTTAACCAATAAACATAATTTACTTACACTTGTATAGAAAATTCTTGTTTATTACGCTACAGATTACCCTTCATTTTATAGGACTTACCTCCCCCACCCCAAGGACTTGACTCGCAAGCCAAGTTGTCCTGTTGAGAAGCAAGCAAGCTTTGTACCATAGTGTATCATTCCCATTCCTTATATTGTGATAAAAAAGAAGGAAATCAAATGTAGTGATGAAAAGGATGATAAAACATTCATGGATCAAATTATCCAACCCAGTATTCACCTAGTGACTGAGAAAGATGATGAAAAGCTTGGTCAAGTTGGTTGGCCCCAGGAGTTTGGACCCTGGACCTCTTGAATGCAAGTTGCACATATTACTGTGGTGCCACCTTGCTCAGTCTTATATGTATGTATATCTTGTAAGAATGCTGCAGATGAAGTTATATGACCAAAATGATGTTTAAGAAACAATATACTTTGTGTGTATCAAAATCTGTAAGTTTAAAGTAATCATTAAGGACATATTTTCAAGATTTTGGCAGCATAAAGTGCATAAAATCTCATATTAGTAGTTACTGAAATCTATTTTCAGTTGATTTGTTTCACATGACCTCAGTTTGCTTTAACTGCATTTAGATCTATTGTCATCCACATGACCACTGGTCATCTATCATTAAATTTTATCTTACAGCATTATTCTATTATTGTCAACAATGTGGAGCTTTTCAGTAGCTTAAATGAAATTCTATGTTTTCCCTCACTAATGTGTCATAAGTGTCTGGAGTGTTAACACACGGTTGTGCACAAGTCATGGATGGCATGCAGCTGTGAACTGCCTCTGTGTATAAATGTTAAGCGAATTATTTGCAGCAGTAAATCTAAGACTCTATTTGTAACTAATTGTTGAATCAATAAAGACATTTACTACAATATTTAGGATTTTTTTTAATGTGGATGGCCATTGCCATTGTGTAGCTACTTGTGACATTGTTTTGGAAGCCCAGTTTGAGTTCCTGTTGCAACTCTACTGGCATTAAGTGTGATCGATTATTCTTGTGTAATGTTTTGAGCATCTAATGATCCAAATCAGTGGCTACAATGGCTAAAAGAACTAGATGAGGAGTAAGAAAATATGGAACATAGTGAGAGTGAAGAAAATAGCAATAATCCTGAAACTGATAACTAACTTGACAAGAAGTGGTACACAGTGAAGCGAAATGATAACTTTAGAAATTAACATTGAGTCGTCCTTAACACTTTTAAAACTTCACTTGTTTTTACTTACATAGTAGTACATATGTTTCACAGAACTTGTCTGCATTAGTGGGCAATCCTCAAGATTCCAGAGGCATCGCTACAAATGAGTCCAGTAGTCGAAGGTAGTTGAGAATGCAGACAAGTTCTGTGAAACACATGTACTACTATGTAAGTAAAAACAAGTGAAGTTTTAAAAGTGTTAAGTTCGACTCAATGTTAATTTCTAAAAAAAAAAATACTGAACCTACTTGGAACACTATTGAGTCAGAACAAGAGCTTTCTGTTGATGAAGATGGTCATGCTAGTACAGAAACAGCTGGTGATTTCTAGTGGGGAAAAGATGGAGCTAAGTAGAGTAAAATAAAGCCTAGATCAGCTGTTAAGGACCAGAGTATATAATCTCACCAGAATAGCTCCAGGGCCTAGAAATGCTGCTATTGAAACTAAAACATCAATTGAATGCCTCAATTTATTTATTGATGACATTATGAAATTCCTAACCAAATAAACATTGACATATCCAGGGCCATATTTATGGCAGGGCAAACCGGGCAACTGCTCAGGGCGGCACATTTTAGGGGGCAGCAAAATTATTGGAAAACTGCACAGAAAAGAATAAAAAATGCATCGCACTCTCTTACACAGCTGTGCAAGGTGTTAAAAGTAACTGTCTAGAGAGTGTTTACCCAAACTTAAACATAGCTCTACAAATATACTTGAGCCCTTCTGCTTCCAACTGCTCAACTGAGAGATCATTTTCTGCTCAAGATGCATAAATAATTATTTAAGAACATTACAAGTGAAGGATCATTTCGGTTATCTTGGTGTTCTTGCAATTGAATCTGACTCAACAGTGAAAATGGACTATGACGAACTCATAAACTTGTTTGCAAATCACAGGGCAAGGAGGAAGCTTCTTGTTCTTTAAACAATATATATATTGACATCTAATATGGGGTGATGCCTCTTTAGTGTAAGTTCTTTCTATTAAGATGTTTCTACTTAAATTTTAATAAACTCACTTATGGTGTTTGTCACTCATACTTAAGTATCCAAACTAGTGGAACCATTCTCTATGTTGTGAAAATTTAAGTAATACATGTATTGGGGAGGGGCAGCAAATGTTTTTTTTTTTCTTTTTTTTCCTAGGGGCATCAGAGGTCCTAAATTCAGGCCTGGACATATCAAAGAAACAACAAAAGCATTCAATAGAAGGGATGACACCACACAGATGAAAGAATGATTAGAGGATTGATAGAGCTCTTATTTTATCGGTACTTGAAATAGCAGCATGCTAACGGTGATGTAAATGTGCGATAATTCACGAGTGGGGGCATTGAAGCTAGCTTCTTACAATGAGCAAACACAGGTTTATATTTCTGCTGATTGACTCAAGTTTGATAATGGAACAAGTAGCACAGAGTGAAAGAGCATTTAAGCTAGCTCCTGTAAATGAAGTTTTTGAAATGTTTCTAAAGAAGGCATCTAGCTAACTATAGATGAACAGCTGATGGCCCTCAAGGAAAATTGCTTATTTAGACAGTATATACCGAGTAAACCTGGTATGGTATGAACATTTTTGCCTTAATAGATGCAGGAAACGGAAACATGTATACACTATCAATATGGAAGTATACTGAAGTAAGTAGTGATGGATCATGTCTACAGAGCAGTTCATCTCATGTTGTAGTTCTTAAGACTGTTGTACCTTGTTTTGGAAAGTGGTAGAAATATCACTGGTGACAACTGGTTCTTTAGTTTAACATTAGCAAAAGCATTACTGGACTACAGAACAACCCATGTTGGAACACTTAAAAAGAACAAATGTGAAGGTTCTAAAGAATTTTTGCCAGAAAAATCTAATAATATAAACACATCTTTATTTGTCTAGCAACCATTTGGTAATTAGTAGCATACAACCAGAAAAAAAAAAAAAAAACAAGTCCACTCTCAACAATGCATCTTGATGACAAAATAGCACAGCCATCATTGATAAGTAAAAGCCTGAAAATATAATATGTTATTGTAAAACAAAAATCACAGTCATTGTAATTTGTCAGTTTTGCAGTAGCTTTAATGTAGCTAGGAACTCTCATTGATGGCCTATGGTAATTTTTGTTTATACTCTGAATATTTGTGCACTAAATGCAATGACAATTTATACTGATAACAGTAGTGCAAAGATTACAAAATATAAATTTATAGAAAGAATAAGCTGGGAATTTATTGAATTGCAAGTTGAAATACGAGCAAGAATTCAAATGGGTCCTGCTAAAATAAGTAAGAGAGCACAAATTTTTCTTGGTCTGCAACTTCCACAGAGCTATGTCATGGATAAGATGCCATGAATTCATAAACAATGTTATCTGTTTGGTAGAAGCAGAAGTAAGTTAAGCAGAACAACCTTCAACAAATGTAATAAGTGGGTTTGAGTCCAGAACATCTAAGAGATGTTTTACTAGAATGCTTGTCTGAAAGGTAGATTGTGGTTCTGTGTGTCTAATTGGTCTGTTAACCTTTAAATTTATAAACAAATTTTGCATAAATTTATGTTACCAGGTCCTTTCTTCATTAAGAAGGTAATGATGTCTACATAGCAATTACCTACACAAGATTAATTATTATTATTATTATTATTATTATTATTATTATTATTATTAATATTATAAATATCCAACAATGCTGTATATTTAACAAACAAGCTTGAACAAAGTTAATTACGCTGGATGACTATTGTCACCCCCATGGACACACGTGTCACAATAATGGATGTGAACACTGGAGGGTTGAGCTATATTTATATGATAAATGTTATAATTGGATACATAGTAGGACCTATTATATTTTAATAAGTGAATGAGTAAACAAAGTGAAAAGACTATCTGAACTCATTATTCCTTCAACCAGTTCCTTTTTATCTCTTAATATTTTACCATTCTATGCTTCTATATAGGAAAAAAACTAAGCTATATTGATTACAGTGGTGATGAATAAACTTGACAGATACTATGGTTAAGTTCAGTAAACCTAGAGTCTCTTTATTTTCCTCATAATCTGAGCTAATGCTTTGACCCAATTGCTTAAAAGTGAAGTTGCATATTAAAGCAGCATACTTTTTCTTGAATGACCATGTAACTAGTTTAATGGTTTCTAATAATATTAAAATGTGATTCTTATTCTATCTCAATTTTGCATTCTTGTAATTTCCATTTGTGAGTTCTTTTCATAATCATGGTGATCTCTTTTTATTTGAAACCCCAAGAAGTGTTTTCTTTGTTATTCAGACATACTTCTTAAAGTTCACATTTGTGGGCCTCCTTTGCATTGATTTCTTCTAAGATCATAATGCCTGAATTTACCCTGCCTGTTTCAATATGCTCATAATACTTTTATTTGTTACACCTGCCTTCTTCATTTATATATTTGATTTTGCATTCTTTTTAAGGTACTGCAATTGAGACTAAACTGTGACATCTTTCTTTACCACACAAGTTCTGAGAAATGTGCTGCAGTTTTTGTCTTACTACAAATTCAAACCATTCCCAATCATTTCCCAGAATGGTCATTATCCTGAATGGACTACACTGTGAATCCATTTAAGCTATTGCCCCAATGGCCATTACTACTCAATGATAATTTCCTCGAGCATACAATAGCAAGCAAACTAATATATTTCCTAGCCTGGAAAATTTGTGTGTGTCTTCTTGGCAATAATTTACAATTATTATTATAATTATTTATAACATTGTAGTTTTAGAGACGTAAGAGAATAAAATAAAAACAATTAAATATATATACAATCGTCTGAAAAGCAATCTGTTGTCAACTGGAGGGATGTGATAAGACTTTGTGGATGGCAGTGCATACAAGGATCATAGAATCTTCACTAAGGAGTATCAACAATAAAAGGACAAAACTGAAATGCAAACCTTTTTTAAAAGAATTGGTTACATTGTCTCACCACGAGATCTCTTTCTTCCAAAAACCATAATATACTAGATTGAGAAAATTATTAAACTTTTTTTACTCATGAATGTAACTGTAAAGTAAATAAAATCTGTTATAGGTATGTCTACATAAAATAATTTATGATCATTCTGGATTCAGATTCAAATAGCTTTATGGAAATTAACTAATGCATTTCATTCTTAATTTTTAACTACATAAAAGGAAATGTTACCTCTATTTTCTGATATCGCTCAGAACAATTGTTTTTAGTAAGTAATTTTTAATTATTTTTGATGACACCAGAAAGCCTTAGAATAGCAAAAGTATTAAGATTTTGGCATGAAAAACAGTCATGCTTATGAACTAGTGCTTCTTATTGCTATTAAGCATTTGTTATATTCATTAATCTCGTTGGAATTCATTATATATTCTTACTATTCTTTCTGAAAATAATGATAATTTAGTTTTTAATTTAAACTCAGATGTGGAATGGAATGAAGAGGTTTAGAAAGCATACAGGGTACTGATAAGTGGAATGATTAGTGTTCCAAACCGAACAGAAAACAAAACAATTTCTCAATGTAAATTGTAATTATTTCAGCAGCACAAAGGCTGCATTTCAATACCTTTTTGACAAGCACTTGTATTATGTTTGGATGTTTAGCTTCAGGATCAACTTAGCTTAAGGGGTCTTTGGCTCTATACCAGTTAGTAACCATGGATCTGATCAACCTTCAAGGGTTACCTCATTCCACCAATTGATGACTTGATGCATTTGTGAAGTGAAGGCAACCATTACCTCCTTTGGTAAGATGATACGGATACTGGCAGAATGAGAGGCACTACAGTTATTACTGTGGACTCTGAACCATGCTGAGCTTTGAGAATACTCTATGTGAACTAGTAAGAGGTAGAGGCATGCACAGAGTTGACTTACAATCGTCACCCCAGAGCCAGGAATCAAATTATGGATCCTCAGCATGAGAGCCACAAATTAACCACTGCACTACCCCATCCCCCTTGTCTATATACTTTATGTAAGTAACATTTTCAGTTATTTTAACTGTGCTCTACCATCGCCTTATTTCTGTTACACTGTTTACCGTCTCTTTCTTGGCCAACAGAATATCCTAATACACAGAGGTCTTCAACTGAAGTTTGCTAACTTGGAATATCATAATATACCTGTATAAATATTTTTTCATTTCAGCTTTTTAATTGAAAATCACATTTTTTAAAAGTTCAGAAATAATCAAGTTTTCTGTTATGTAGTTAAAGAGTACTACAAGATTAGACTTTAATTACTTTGTAGAGCATACTTTCATTAGGGCTGTAATGGATGAATGTAGCTCTACAATAATTAGATCTCCAGTCTTCACTGAATCTTAAAAGATCATAGCATTCTGTTTTGAAATATATTTAAAAATTTGCAATATACACACATAAGGTGTTAAGTTTGCTGTATCACAAAACTGAATATTATGCTGCTGCAATTAAAGTGCTACTTTAAGGATAGCTTTATTTTACTTTTCTTAATTTTCTAGTAGTTTTAATGCATTAAATTGGGAGTATAAGATATAATCTAAGGGATTATCTGCATTATTGGCACAGAGAAGGTTTTGGGGGCTAACTCCCACCCAAAATTCCACATAACGAAATTAAAAAAGTATATAACATGTAAGGAATGCATGATTCAAATCTTACTTTGCATAACAATAAAGACGTTTATTGCATTAAATTTGACTGCTACTGATTTCTGTTATTTTCAAATGTTAGGCAACTCTCTACTCAAAGCAATATATGCAAGGGAATGCATACTACTGCATTAGTATAATTTTCAATTATTGAATGTCCTCCTGATAGTTTCTTCATATCAATGCCTCAGTGGTCATCTCCCACCACACCAATGGATCAGTTGTGAAATAACAACCCAACTTTTGACTGTCTCTACAACAGCTGCCGACCTGTGAGATGCAGTGTCTGATAGTTATAATATTACATGTATTATGTTACTGATAAAATGTAAGAGAAAACCATTCCATATTGGCCCCTTTGTAAACATTAATGTTATATTGCATACAATGTACAACAATTTTCCACACAATAATCCTAAATGTTATGCATAATGCAACATTTTAGTTATATTATATTCTGGTGAAAATAATGTGAATGTTGCAATCTTCATTATGAATATTTTGGGAAATAATACTAACAGTCACCAACTTCCCATTTATGCTTCAATTTTAAAAAAACAAATTTTGAGCCTCTGTTTACTCCTACATATAAAATTTCAACTCTATAAGTAGTGTACTGCCAGAAGCTGTGAATTTTAAAGAAAGTTTAAAATTAGTTCAATTATTTCAGAAATATTAAAATATACATTATATATATATTTATATAGTAATGGTACATCTTTTAATCAAACCACTGGAAGGTATAGAGCTGAAATTTTAATATATGCTTTATTCCTACTTCAATTAACTTTGAAAGTAATCAAGACATGCTTCACATTTTTGTACATATAGAAGTATTGAATCTGTAGGTGCAATGATATAGAGGGGGGGGTTATAATTAAAGAATACATTTTTAGGAGCTTTTACCTATTAGCTACCCTTTATTTTGTGTAGATTTTAACCAAATTTGAAAGTTGCCAAAATTTATTCACATATATCAGTAAAATTGTGACTCCATATTTGCAGCAGTTCTGCCCAAACCAATCCCAGAACCAAAACCAGGTGTTGCATGTGATTAAGTAACCCTTAAGTAGCCCTTCTTCCCCTGTAATAAAGTAGTGCAACGGAACTTACTTTAAAAGTTTGCCATTGACATTTATTTAATGTAGAGGCACTATTAGCATAGGGGTCAACATTAAACTTGGTGCCTTGGTAGTAAAAATGTCTACCTATTTATATTTAGCCACCTACAAATGAAAGAAACAGATCAGATTTAAACCAGCCTATTACATCAGATTACTTGACATAAGTAGTTTAGAGCATGTTAGTATATTCTTCCAGAAGAACACAGAATTTTATAATGAAACCACAAAAATATACATACCTGATATTACATTTTATTAGGTATTGTAAAGAAGACATTAAATAGTATAAATGCATCATTAAACATGCATTACATTCTAAATTAAAATTAAAAATATAATACATGATCACAAACAGTTGTTAGAATGTACTTACATTGCAATGAATTGGAATACCACCAGAAATATAAAGAATAAAATAATTGGTACTGCATCAAATCACCTTGATATACAAGCATGCATAGCTGCAGAATTGTCAAGTTATGCGAGCCATAGAGTACACTTAAAAACCATGTGTCATCTTTTTCTAATTTTGCCACACCTTAAGGTGCAATTCAAGAGAGATGTTTTCACCAAAGTGGAGTGAAATTATAGAGTGAATTTTAAATAGTCCAAAGTTTTAACATTTGGATATCATGTTTGTGAATGTTGAGATAGAGAGAGAGGGAGGGAGAGCATGGGTGTGTGTGTGTGGATGTGTGGGGTGTATGGTGGTGGGTGTGTGGGGGTGGGACAGATTGCTTGCACTCTTATTCAAATGCAAAAATAGTCAGACTTTTCCAAGAATTAATGCACACAAACTAACTCACCTTGAGTTCTCAGAACTATGTTCCATGAGTAATTCACAGCACTTTAGCCCTAAACTTATTCCTCTAGAGGTTGTTGAAGAAAACAAAGTGTGCACAAGTCCACCTCAAATTAAAAGTTATGTTACCTGCCTGAATCCTAGAGTTGGAGTATTTGAAAAATTGGTTTCTGATCTGATTCGGAGTTGTTGATTCTCATGCCAACAGCTGCTCATTTTACATCTGTCCACATTTGTCAACTGCCTTCATACGTTCATAGCTACAAGGCATGTCTGAATTATAAAACTTTTCTGCTGAAGTTTTGCAGACTGCCTTGGAAATGTTGTTATACAATAAAAATATCTATAATGCATTTCATGAATTGCTGAACACAAACAAAATAAATATACTAATACAAATAATATCCATCTAAAGAAGCCACTCAGTCAGAGAAATGTCAGTTGCTGCTTTGGTGAGATTGTGTGAAGTGGCTATTGTTCTAATATTAAAATGGCATTATAACTGAAATAATGTACGAGAACTATTGATTCTGTGTATGTGGGTCAATGCTTTACTGTATTACTGATGGTAAAACAGTTTCAGATGGATGAAAGTAATAGAAGATCAGCTGCTGGGAAATGCATTCTTTCTTACAAAGGCTGAGAAGTAACACTAACTGTATGAATGCGAAAAACATTAGATGTAGATGCAGATATGGAAAGTTAATGTGAAAACTGCTACCTGATATAATTACAAAGGGGGAGGGGGATAAGGGTTATTTGTTAGTAAATAATTGTGGCTTATCAATGGGTAAAGATGGGCTGTTTCATAGCAATATCATCTCCAAAAATGTAATAATTGAATGAAGCAAGATAATATTAAATCACTGCTTGAAAATTCTAGAAGTAAGAATTTCTATCTTTTGCATAAAATGCCCTGCAGAAATGGAGAACACCACTGTTCCCTACTGTCACAAAATGGGCACACATGAGTCAACATCTGGAAAGGCTCTGCAGCCAAAGGCACAGCTGCAAAATGAATGACTATGCTCATGTGAATCAGCAACCCAAAAATAGTTTGTAAATCAATTTTCTTCATAGTCCAGCCCTAAAACATGGGTACTTACCTGATTTTTCTAAATCATAAACAACAACCACCTACAGATTATTTCAATCTCTGAAAGAAATCTCGAAAATGTGCTGGACACGAGGAGAAATGTGGTCAATTCCAATATCTCATTGCACAATATGTAGGCACATTACTTAATAAGTATAAATACATGACAGTTAATTAGTTATCCTATCATTATAATTTTAACTCTTAACTCCTCCTCCTGATCCACTCGAACATGCCCTGCTACAGATATTTCATAGTTCAGGCATTTCCTGAGGTATGATATTAGGGCATGCTTCTCTTCTTGGGGAGGAGATGCTGAGAGATGATGAAAAAGACAGAAAAGGGTGATACTGTATGAGTTGTGGCTTCAGCATGCAATGTTCCTCATTGGTCAATTTTGACTATGTTTCTTTTACTTTTGGAAGATGTTCCTTTTTATGGACAATGCAACAATACAAAATATTAGCATGTTTCAAGGAAATTTATCACATGAAAAATTTCTATCTATAAACGTCATTCACATCATGCTATTCAATCATAAATATCAAGAAGAAATTTGTGCTGGTATTGTCATCAAACTTAAAACAAAATGCTCAAGACAAATTAATGTTTTCATAGGATTTGGGTCATGCCAATCAGCATGATCTATATTAAGGCAAAAAAATACCAATATAATCATTAATAACAAACACAAAATACTGAAGTCAAAGAATGTTTTTAGGGATCAAAGTATTAATAAAATTGTTCAACTATACTAGTATGTGCCTTACTCCTGATATATTGTAATGTCGTTACCGAGGACTTAACTTTCATGGAAATCCTTTCTTTTTTTGTTTTATTTGATTTCTTTATCATGCTCAAATCATGTGATAATTTCTTTAAGCTCTTTATTTATTGCATTCTAAGAATAATTTAAGGACTGTGTAAATTTAATTTCCAATTTTACTAACAGTATTGGAATTAAAATTCTATGCATGAATATAAAATGTAGCAATAAGGAAATTATCCGGTGAAACAAGAAACTGAAAGTATACAGGATCTTAAGAAGCATGGAATGGAAGTTAGCTTAAAAAAAAAAAAAAAAAAAAAAGCCCTTAGAATTTCTGGTCCTGGCCAAATGCTACAGATGCAAAGCTTGATTTAACCTGCATATATTTAATGTTATGATGTAAACGTTTATATATTTCAGTCCATTTTAGCATTTGAAAATTCACTTTGAATTTGCCAAGACATGTTATAGTACAACAACACTTCTTAGACAAAATAAAGCGGCATGCTTTATTCTGTATGCTAATGCCAACTACCTGCTATGATATCACGGAATAATCAGTTGGAAATGAGAAATAGATAGTACTCTTATATTTCAGTAAAGAAACAATTTATTTGACTAAAGTACGAAGTCAGATCTCATTAAATGAAAGTTGACAAAAAAAAAGAATTATCTGGATGATAATAAAGGAAAGAGAAAAATGTTGCCATCCACATCTTTGCAGGAACAAACTTGACTAAGTTACAAATTTACCAATGAGAATGATAGCAACAAAGCTACATTGATGTTTTCAGAGTATTATATTACCTCAGAAATCTTCAAAATTGACCACTAAGAACAATTGTGTGTAATGGACTAAACATGAAATTGCAATTTCACATTGCCTTAAACCACTATAACATTAATAAAACTTCTAGTAGTATTAAGCACCAGAAACCTGTTTAATTATTAAAATGCTAGAAGTTCTAATGAAATATTTTTGAACAACATTTTATGTTTCTTAATTTAGTTATTTAATAGGAATTTCCTCCAGAAAATGATAAGCAACTCTGAATTCTTCCTCTATTGGCCCCCCTATTTTTGTTTATGTTTTCCCACTTGGGCATGCTCTATATTATTTTGTTAGAAATGCATGGACTCACTTTGGTAGCTGGAGCGATATTCAAATTAAATAGCTAAGGAAGCCATATACAAACTACAGATCACTGAGAACAGTCAATACCTCAAAACACAGGATATCTATTCTTGTTACATTCAGACATGTGATTTTATTCCTACATGCAAAGAAATTTAGCTTTATCCATATGCATTTTTATTTTTATTTGAACTAAAGGCCTAGAGTGCTCCTAAATAGTCTCAACTAAAACTATTACCACTATCTAATAAATGTACAAAATGTGCTTATCACTTCAACCTAAATCTTAAAAAATTTGGAATGTAGATGAAAAGTTCAGGGTGGCTTAAACAAAATACCTTAGGCTCATATTTGATGTACTTCACTCATTCAGTATGACTGAAGTTCATCAGTATATTATCTCACCTGTACTTCTCATTCCTGTTTACAATACATAACACAGCAAATCACACTGTGAGATAATCCAAGGACTATAAACAAATGCATAACTCAATTTTAAGTACAATTATGGCAGAGCAAATTCTGTATTAGTATATTTGACAAAATACCTCAACTGTAGAAGTGGCTGAATGGCTATCAAAATTCTCTTATTTGAACATTTGTTGCTGAGTATATTGTGCACAGACACATCTTGAAAATATGTGCAGTTTTGGTATAGTGCACATTAGCAAATGAATGTAATGGCTTTATGAAGGAAAGCCACAATAATACAATTTTCAAAACTGATATGAACATGCAGACATTCATTTAACCCGTTTTCCTCATCCCTTCACTTACTCATTTTTTGCCAAAATGCAGGTTTTCCACAATACTTTAGAAAATTAAATTTACAATTAGGAGGTATACGAATGGTTTATTCCAAATTCTTGATTTTCTCCATTGAACTTCTCTGGAACTTCCAGCATCAGAAGATGTAAACACTGTATATAAAATTAAGGCTGAATGTCTACTTCTAACTACATTCACACTTTAAAACTACTCACACTCTACCTCTACAAATGTATGATGAAAATGTACTGATACACAATATACGTCAACATGTTGGATGGTCACATCGAGGAGGAACACTCCAGGCATCAGTTTAAGCTGGTTATCTATATATGTCATTTCTTATATTAACTAATAGCCAGGCAGGCAGCTGCCTGAAAAAGCTGTGTTGCACTTGGCAGTGAATGGCAACAAGCAAATAAAACAAAAAGGGAGAGTAGCGGAACAAAATATTTGTTTTGAAACACTTTGCACAAAAAATAAATACAAAAACACATTAATGCATTAGAAAATAAATGCTGACACTTTCACCTGCATATTTTTGTTTTAACATATCTTAAATGATGTAGCGAAATACATTTAGTAAATATAAACATCCACCACCAAAATTTCATTGGGGGAGGGCAGAAGGAGAACAAATAAAATATTATATCACACCAGCGTGCAGTTTGGAGTTTCTAATTTAAACTCCTTGCTAAACAATTTCCTTTAAAAGTACTTTTAAAATATTGCTCAAGCACATCAACACGCTGATTGAGTATAAACTGAAAATTCAGCCACCATGCTAACAGTTTAACTGAAAAGGTTCAATAGTCTGACTCATGCCACAAACACCAACCGCGACAGTCAGTCAGTCAGTCAGGCAGGCAGGCAGACAGACAGACAAGTGTATTGCCTTGTCGCCCATTAAAAACACTCATGTGTTGTACTGCAAGCCAATAAACCAAATTTTTGTGCAACTTCAAGCCTTCATTTAAAAAAAAAAAAGGTTAAAAAATGTGTACATTTACCAAGGCAAGTAAGTCAAACCCTCCCCCCTCCAAAAGAAGAGCCTGGCCCTCAAGTCAACCAAATCACCACTTGAGTTCAAGCTTAAAAACTTTTGAGAGAAGAAAAAACAAAACACAACAAAAAAACAAAAACAAACAAACAAACAAAAAAAAAAGCTTTGTAAAATAAAATTGACTTGATCATGTGAAATCTCAAGCAACCATGACCAAAAGCAGCACTGCACGCCTCATTGTAGGTCAATATAAAAAGAAAGCTTGTTAAGTTCAACAAACAACACGATAATGAGCGCTTGCTGATAAATTAAACCTTAAGGAACACGCACCTTGATCTGCCCGGCCAGAATTTCATACTCTTGTTTGTAACAGAGGATCATCTTCCGGGATGTTCAAAAACCATGCAGAGCTATTTTCAAGTTGAAATGATTCTTTAAATGAGAGCATCGGTGTACCTTTAATAGGCACTCACATGCAGCGTGGGATGGGGGTACCTGCAACATTGCTCATTAAGAGCAGGATTTTTAGGTAGGGGCTCTAAAGAGTCAGGAAAGCCTGGAGGAAGGTACAAAAATGATTGTAAAGGATGTGCACATGTAAGGGTAATTTTCTAAATAGAATATTACGACTGCAAAGCAAGCATCAGCAAGAACACTGGAAATGGTAGCAAGATAAAACACAAAGTTTGAGCTTTTACATGATACAAGTGGTGCATATGTTGACCATGAGAAACCATGCACTAGAAATAATCACCTACCTGGATTTTGAAAATGTACCTAGTTAAAGAAATTACAACTACATTGATGGATTGGAAACAGAATGGCAGTAGTACAAACAAAAAAATGCAATCTCATCTCACTACTAACTAAAAGTTAATAACCTACAGGGCTAATCAAATACAGGGCAAGACAAGACACCGTTTACATACATCAACGTGACATCAAAAGCGTTTCACCACATGGTGGCACAGATCGCTAGTGAAGCCCACAGGATGAAAAATTAACTGAACCACAAACTATCAAAAACATACATATCTTCAAACACCGAAATGAGTTAATAAGGTAATACAGTGGTACCTGCTTTCAGTTCAATGCAGGTTCATGAAGAGTTTAAAAATTTAGCTAGGAAAGAAAGGATGCTCCTCATCTGCTGGGAACAGCTTTGACGAGTTATTAGGTTTAGGATATGAAAGAGATGTTCAGGTGAATATTAACTAAAGAATAACTTCACACCCAGAATGTTCCAGTCTCTCATCGTGTGGGCTCCACAAGATTTCTAAAGTAATAACGAGCGATCGATTGAGCGGACAAGAAAGAAAGTAGGAAAGCGGCTTACAGCTTGGTCAGTGGAGCTCTTGCTGTAGGGGACCGGAATCAAACGTTCTTGCAACTCACCACCTATCACCTTCAAGAGTAAAGGGTAACAATGGTCATAAAACAGTAGCATGTGTTTTGAACCGAAAAAAAGGTATGGGTGGGTAAAAAGGTGAAGGTTGCATTGTGTTAGGTTGAGTAACAAGGTGCTCGATAGATGTAAGTCTACAGCAAACTCTCGAGCGAGGTGGGATGGAAACAGTGTGCTAATACCTTTAACAAGAGAGATTGATCTTAAAAGAGTCAACCCATGCCAAGCAGTGAAACAATAACATCTTGTTGCATCATTTGCCACTTCTTGCTCAACTAGCCTCGATAGCTTCGAGTGCAATGAAGAGCACAGAAAGCAACGATAACAACTCAATGCTTTAACCCTAGAACTGACTGTACATAATTTAGTTGCTGGAATTGAAAAAAGAGGCATTAAAACAAAGATGATGAAACAAGTGACTTGTCTTCAACAACACTTTTGTAGCTACAGAGAAAAAGTGAAAACAAAAAAAAAATTCATGTATATACAGACATTAATGGTACGGTACCAGTGTGAAAGGTGGAAAGAAGAAATGTATGTGTACGTTCATTTGGATATACGTTACAGAGACTACGCACATATATTTGTATCGCTTTGCACTATGAGATGCAAGGTAGAAAAAGGTAAAGTTTGGCAAGCTCTCACAGTTGACATCCATTCACAATACAACACTCATCTAAGTGAAGAAAACATAAGGAGGGCAGTTTAGGGGACGTCGGTCAGTCGGTCTTTGTTGCGGCACTCCCATCCCTCCCCACCTACTACTACGACGACTAGTACTACTACTACTAAGCATTCAGATTTCACACATTTCCTTTGTCTCTGCTTCATTAGTTCCTTCTCCATTCTGAACTAATGATTTGTGTTTCACCCCATGTAAACTCATTTTCAAAAAAAGTAAATACACAAATAAATAACTAAACAACAAATAATTACTTTAATGTTCTTTGCTTAATTTTGAGTCCCAATTTCCTGTCCTGTTTGTGTTCTAATTTTTTATTGTGTCTCATGGTGCAGCATCCCTAAAGGCACCCAATTGCTTCCATCTGCCATCCTACATAATATATAATTTTAGTTTATGGTAATTATGAGCATAATAATTGGGCGGGCGGGCAAGCCACAAGGTAAGCAACTCTACTACAGACCACACGCACAAGACATGCAGTGCCATGTGCTACTCTCTCGACCCCACGCTACATTAAAGTGAGGAAATCACAGCATCATCGCATCACCACAAACCTGATCAGCCTGCCACTATAAAACCTGACAGTATTCATATGCTTGGATAAGGGTCTACAAGCAGCAAATTAAAGAGCTATTGGTTGCAGGTGCTGGAGCATTTTAAGGGAATGTGTAGACAAAAAACAATATAAAAAAAAAAAAAAAAAAATACACTTAATGGAAACTGGCAAAAGAAATGGAAATGTTCCGAATGAGCACCTACATGTATAAAAGTAATGAAACTAGATGCTGGTCTCGTGCACCAACTTGGGCAAATCCGGAACCCCAAGGGAGGCCTGGACCTGGATGCCATCCGGACCACCCGAAGAGTTCAATGTTTGTGGTGATAGATTCTGCAAATGGGAAGGGCTTAATGGCTGTGTATGAGCAGGGAAATGAAGCAAATGTGCGGAGAGGTGTGAGGCAGGACCGTGGGGTGGTGCCAAGAGACCAGAACCCCAACCACCGGACTTGAGAGGAGGAGGATCAGTACTCTGTACGGCAGCGGTGTCCTTCCCCGCCGTTGCCATCGGCACCAGGTGAGGGTCCTCGGCAGGAGAGACCATCTTCGGAAGCATCGAGGAATAATTGGTTTTGTCACGGTCGTTCAGAGGCGATGGCGTTTTGACAGGGTCCTCATCAATGTAACTGATGTCAGACAGAGGGCGAGGGCCTGTGTGGCTTCGCGAGCTGCGCAAACTGTGTAAGCTGTGTAAACTATGTACAGAGCGGCGCTCCTCCAGATCTTCCAGTGTTGACTTGAAAGCCCTGATTACTCGCAGCTGCAAACACAGGCAAGGACAGTCATGAGGGTGGGAGGGCTCTTACATAAATATGTTTGCCATTCATTTTCATCCTCCCTTCCTTCCTTCATTACTTCCTTGCTTCCTTCAATTTTTTTTTCTCTTTTTTTTCCTTCCTGATGTATCTTAAGTTCTGGAAAAATATTGAACCAGGATATCTTAGTATTAAGATACCTGGTCAAGGGCTCATGAATAAAGGTTAATGCTAAGGGCTGGTACCATAATAGTACCAAAGCTTCTGGTACTACAGGAAGGATTCTTAGCAGATTGCGAAAAGAACTGGATTAAGCAATACAGCATTACAGCTACTATTTATACTCAGATATCACTGATGTTGTTCATTGATGTTAAAATTAATTTAAAATGATCTCATCTATAGTAAAATTAAGTAATAAATACATAGTAAAATGGGTACACATTTAGAACAGTAAGCATTTTATAAAATATAGATGCTGCTTGATTCAAGGTGGAAGTTTACAGAAAGCAAACCAAGAGCAATCTATGAAGTAATGCAATTAAAGTAAAACATATACTAACACACAAGCACAAAAACATTCAAATTTATCATCATTAATAGTAAAAAGACACGAGATCAACCCACAAGACCTGAGAAGAAAAGCAAGACTTCCTACAGACATCAATGAACATCACAGTTTATTTCTGAGTATGTTCATAGGTATGGACACATGGCAAGGCCAATCAGGGTTACAACACTGAAGATGCATGCAAAATATGCAGCATAATCAATTTAAAAAAAAATAAAAAACATGGTTAAATGATAAATAAATGATGTAAGTAGGTAAATAACTTAATACAAAATAATTTGTCAATAAATAATAAAGAAATCATTCAGTCTTTAGTTCAAAATTATTAATAGAAACTTAAAAATAAACCAACATTCCTTTAGAGCAAGCAATGGTAAAGCAGCATCATATAGGCAGAGAACTAGAGTAGTTACTTTTCAAACAAGTTAGGTTAAAAGCACACACAAGACTACACAGAAAAAGCACAGCTCAGTTTTACATTCAATATACTCACTTCACTCTTATCCCTCTAGCAAAGGGAAAGAGGAAGTGAATTGGAAAACCATACCAAGCCAGAACTTGCAGAAAGAGAACTACAATAGCTAAAGGGTTTTTCATGTCAATGAAATGTAACTACCTACTGTGAGCATAGGATCTAGGTTTTATTCTTATTAATTAGCTAAACTACTACAAAAACATCTTTGGCCAAAGCCATACAGAACAACATGGCAGGATATCAAAAGATGGATGCCTACATTCCTTGTGTTATTAAGTCTTATCTAGATCACAGCTGCATTCCCATACTATAAAAGGTGTAAGAGTTCCCCAATTTTTGGCAGAGGAATATATTATATTTTCTTCATTATAGCAACTTTTTTTTTTTTTTTTTTTTTTTTTTTCAATTTAATATTTGATACCACAGGACCGGAAAACAATAGTAATATAAAAATGATTAGAACCCCTGAAAAGAATCCCATCTACACCATATCTTATTTTTACTATTGCAACATTATACCACTGAAGGGTAGACAGAAGAGAGAAGAAGTTGGTAAACCACCCAGTTATAAGGCTGTGATACTCTTTCAGGTGCACTCAAGGACAGATACTGAAGAGAGTTCTGTGCAGGAAGCAATCATGAACCTGTTCTTTCATGTAATGCAATAGAATATGACACTCACATTTTTTCACAATGCAATAAGAATTATGTGTGAGCAAAACGGAGACAGAATGAGCATAAGAAAAATTTAGTGCATCTAAATATGCAGCAGTAAAAATAATAATTCAACCATTTTACAATAATCTGATAAATATTTATATCCATGGCAAACAATACTTCATGCAATGTTTTTAAACAATTATTGCTTGTTTACTGCTACAGACTATATAAGTAACTATCCTTGGTTGAAACCTTTCATATGAATTGTGATATTTACTTTTGGACACTTTATGAACACTGTCTCTAGACAAAAAAATAATACTGCCACACTTACTTACACTTAAAAGCTATAAAATCTTCTTTGAGAATTCTACTGAAGTATAAACACAGCTCATACAGGAATATTTAGGTCAAAACAAATGAACAAATAAAATATAAAACACACACTCACACATATTCACCACATATACCCACCCAGCTTTTAACAACAATGTTTCAAGCACATTATACAGGTCTGCCAACAACAACTAAGTCTTGAGCACTGCAACAACATGATTGCAAGTACCACGTTTCCGTGCGTAGGAAGGTGCCAGTGACTACTCTCAACATCACGCTCAGTCAACTTGTAATGTCTCCTTCAAGATTTAGGTGTCCCATAAAGTGGTCAACAGTGGCAATGAACAAGACAGTGCATTCGATAAAAAGCTGGGTATTACTGAAGCATGATACATGTTATACTGACACAGGTAACATCATTACACTTTGGGAATGTGAGTAACATGTGAATGGTACAGTAGGCTAACTAACGGACAGATAACGAATAATAGCAATGTAAGCTAGACCTCCAAGAAATACTTTATCTAAACTCTATTCTCTACTTGAATACACAGCAACAACACGACTGGCAACTACGTATGGTTTCCGTCAGCAGGGCAGCTATTCGATAGCAAGCAATCGCAAGCAGTCATCTACAAGCTACCTCACTTGTTTGGTTCACTCGAATGTACTGCATCAGTAACGTCCCTGTCCCTAGACCATAGTTTCTCTTCCTGCCGTGAGGTGCCCTGAGATGGGCCCCGACATAGGCCCCGAGGCAGGCCCCCAAACCCTCGAGGGTTCAGCCGTTCGCTTGCAACATGGATTGCTCAGAACAAGAACTGCCACACCATCTCCAGCTTCAGGAGACTCAAAGGCTGCTTCGGCCACCTGCTTGCATAGTACAAACACTTGGGTTGCTTGCTTGTGATCCAACCAATCCGTTGCTTGCAATACCGATTTCAAATGGGATGAATGCACACACGGAAGGAAGATCAACTCAGTCTTTCTAGGATAGACCTTTATAAAACAAAGACAGAGAGAGGGGAAAAAGAGAGGACAAACAGAGAGAGAGAGACAGAGAGAGATAGAGAGATAGGGAGACAGACAGACTGACAGACAGATAGAAAATGGAAGACTATAATTGCAATTGATTGCAATAGATGAAACTGAGGAAACAGGCAGTGGACGCAGCTGTGGGCGGCACATTATATGAATAGGGACCCTGAAAAGTGGTGAATAAATTCAAAGGAAAAGTGTAACACTCAGTGGATTAAAAAAAAATTTTCTCTCAAAGCAGTAAAGACTTTTAGTTTCGGTGTATACTAAAGCATCAAAATTAAACACAGCATAAAGAAACAATAATTGTTGTTTATTCCCTGCATTTTCATTCACTTATACTTTTTTTACTTGTGTGTTTTGCACTTTCTATAAAGTTATAATACATGAATTTTTCTCTTCCATTTAATGCAATTAATTCAAAATCTGTAGCCTATTTGGTGCTTCCCATATCAAATACTTATCAGCCATTGCTTTTAAAAATTTATTGAGGTTTCATAAATGTTATGATGCATTTAGCTTAAGATGTGACCTCTTCAGTACAGAGCACAGATATTGCACAAATGATCTCTCGTTCAATTGAAGTAAGAGTATGAGCGAGTATAAAATACTGCTTTATTCTGGTGGTATGTGGTAAAAATAAATTGCACCTTCTTTATTTAACTTCTGTATCTTGTCCACATTATATACCCAATGGCTGGACACAATGGATTTTTTCTAGCATTATACATGTATTATGTAATCAGATTTAAGATTTAACATTGCAGCTGGTTATAATGTTTTCATTGCTGTTAAAGGGATGAAAATGGATGCACCAGCTGTTTCATATAATTGTGGATGATGCCATCAGCATGCATCAGAAAGGTTATCCCTTGTGGAATCTATTTCACATTTACTGAAGCTCCATGTGTTCAAGGTTGTATTTGACGTAACATAAAGAATATTTGTTTTCTTATGTATATAATAAGGGCACATATGGGCTTTTCTTAGTATTCGACATATTATCTCATAAGCTGTTATTGAGATAATTATTATCTTTGAATATATTTATAAAAATAATTATTTTTTATTTTTAAATCATTATATTAAATCTTAAAAAGAGTTTTATTTATCTTTTAATCACCCCAATCAAATAAATTTTACAATAATTTAAACTATTTATTTCATGTGAGGTATAAAATTTTATAACATATGCTTCCTACTGTAATCAACGTAGAAACAAAATTCAACCTGCATTTAATGAAAAACATTGTACAGAGAAGAAGAAATGGAAGAACGAAAAAAAAAAAAAATAAATAAAAAAATGCATCCAGAATTTCATGTAAAGAAGAGCATTTTGAAGCTTCATTTAACTTATTTATTGTAACAGCTACCTATTAAAAAATTAAAAGAATAGTGTTTTTTTTTTTTTTTTTGATCTTTTTATAAAAATCACGCAAAAATATATTCACAAAATTTCAGGGTCTCTATGTTTGAGTGATCTATTATAATAATTTCTGCATGCAGCAAAGACTGGTGGATGAAAATCACTGTCAAGAAAGTGTAATTTCATGTGAACTATTGTTGATTCACAACTGCACCAACAGAATGTATATTTTCTCATAGTGTACAAGCTGCAGCAAACATTTCCATATCATCACTGGTATAGAGCATTAGATTAGCTGGGAACTGAGATGTACAGTTTACATGTATTCAGTTATCTTTTGTGTGTGTGTGTGTGTGTGTATGTGTGTGTGTGTGTGTGTGTGTGTGTGTGTTTCTTTCTGTCTCTTTTCTTTTTTGAAGGTTGTCACTAGAAACTCCTTTTAAAAGAATAACAGAAGTAATGAGAAAAAAATGCATGCCTACCATAATTATCTATAATAAACACTATACATATCACTTTTACACCATTAGTGCTTTATGAAGTTACATGTTTTTACTCTCTAAAGCTATCCTACTGATCAAAGCTAAACCTCACACTTCACACCAACACTCATACAATACTGAAAAAAATCTTGATACAGCAATAAGTGAATAAAACTGCAATTTGTCACAAATATTAAGTATTTATTATTTGGTTATTTTGCTTTAACTACTTGATATGATTATACAAGAAATACTCTTAACATTATTCCAAGAATAGCATATCTGTTGTTAAGTCCAGGTAACAGCAATTAGTCCAGCTAATATAGGTTACATACCATCAAGCATGTATATCAAGAATCATTCAATATTAGAGAAAACAATATCAACAAAGCTTATATCATTTCTACTCTGAAATAGTATCAAAACTACTCACTGAAACAAAATTACTGTTCAAACAGCCCCATGCTTTTTTATATTAAGATTTCACTTCTACTGTACTGCACTGTACAGAATAAAATTGTTGCTTGTTACCAAACCACAGGATTGTTAGCTGCTTGCATGGTCAAATATATCAACTATTCTCTGTTTTAAAATTAACATGAGAACTTCTTGAAGGATGTGTGTGCCATACCACTTTATGGAACACCTAGTCTCATTAAGGACAAAGAATAAGTATATTTTTACCTGGAAAAAACTTCAAAAGTTAATCTAATGGAAATTTTATTGGAGAGCACACAACCTGTAAATTCTGTTACTTCCTGTACCACCTGAAAGGGATTTTCATTAGTTTCTCTAGGAAAAGTTTTAACTTTATAATAAATCACATGGAGCTGACCCACATTGTATCTTGCAGTTTAGATGCCATTTGTACAGGATTTAGGTGTGGAACCTAGGATTTGGCATGTCAAGTCTGCCATCCTGTTGATGGACTTAAACAGTTGCTCTTTAGAGTAAACAGAATATTGGTAGCAGTTTTTCATTAGAATGCTATATTATTAGCATAGATAAAAAGGTAACACATGAAAGGTTGATGTAGTTAACAAAACCCAATTATAAACTAATATCCCTTTCAAGAATAGGTTCGATTAGGTTAGATGTTCTTTAAGTTCATGATGGCCAAGCAGGCCTTGAACATAGAACAAGTCAAAAGACAACACCTATCTAAGAGCAAGCCACAGGCACATGACATTCTTGCAAATCAGGCAAGGCCATAGGTGCAGTGCACTTGACTTCAGACAAGTCTACAGTAGAACATGAACCAAAGTATGAGCACCTCTTCACCAAAAGCAAGCTTTAGCTGCCATTTCACCTGTTTACCCATTTCAACATCAACTTACTATCACCACCACCGCAACCACCACCAATGAAAGTCCTTTTCATATGATACAGCCCTTTTGAGAATATGAGTCATTTATACTTGAGACTCTGATTGACGATAATTAAACATTGGAAGGAAATACTGTTTAATAATTTAAACATATACAAAACTGGATATTATTTTTTTTTTTCATAATAAAATGCAAGCAATTAATTTGTTTTGGGAATAAAGGTTTGTTAATTGTATACACTTTATACTTTACTGTGCATATCAGGTCTTCAGTAAATATCAGACAGCTTTTAGTTTCTGTAGACACTCAATTTAAACCATTTATTTCAACATTAAATTACAACTGTAAAATTTTTGTTCTGAAGTGAACTCCAGTAGCTTAGTTTTTTTAATTATGAGAACTACAGATATTGCTTGCAGTTATGATAATCTAACCTCAATTGAAGTAACAAAGGGGGGAAGGGCATGAGAGCAAACACTCTCATTTGTTTTACTAATTAACCTCATTATGATTCATAACTTTTCCAATGGTATTCCCCATGCTTGCACCTTTAGAGTAAAAATGGTGCCAAACATAAGAGAAAAATAAATGTTTGCTCAACATGAAGATGCTTTTAACTGTATCATGTAGTGCAATTAAGTTCTAAATGAAGTCCAGGTGTATGGAAACAAACAGCACTGAATAAAGTATTTGCCAGTTAGTCATGTACAAAAATCAAACAAAGTAACAGTTTATACAAGTAGCTCATTAATGCATAACCCATGAAATGCCTTCTTCTAGCAGTGGTGCTCTGCCCTCTACATGTCACCATTCACATTAAGCTATGTGCATAACCTGTCTTCAAATTCAAGTCAACTTGTGAGAAAACTGACAGTAAAGCTTTGGAGAAAAATCTGAAGATAAAAGAAACACATGATCATGAGGCAGAAATCATGCCATTTTGCTTCTCACAGCACTGTAAAGCATAGAACAAGCATTCTCCTAAAGTACATTAGAAACAACTCTTCTTTCACACCTTTCAGTTTTCTTTTTTAACACAAATACCCGTTTCTGCTTATACTCTTTCTCTCTAATGCTTATTTTCTTTATTAAAATAAAAAGAGTTATTTCTTATGTCTTTTATATCCTTGCAGTCATTCAGAAAGCTTTAAGTTCTTACAGTCTGGTAGTTTGGCAGCATTTTACTCAGGTATTCATTGATTCATAATCTATTTTTCTATTTATGCAAAATTCAAACAAAGAAACCATAGTACTGAGATGTTTTATACAAACACTGCATTCATATACTAAGAATCCTTTTTTTTTATGCACTTGGAATACCATAAGTATTAAGTTAGACTTTTAGAAAAAAATATGTAACAGAAACCTTGCCTGATTTTCTTTGGTACATGAAATTATTTGATGAAAGCAAAGATAAAAGCAATAAGATAGAACATTTAACAAAAGGAAAAAGTGAGAAATGCAACAGGTATTTTCTGATTTTAAGTATCTTTTATTAAACATTATACTTCACGTTACTTACCTGAGTCTGTAGTCTTGTTAGGCCACGAATCCACAAAATCTGGCCAGCACGTGGCTTTTTCTCTTGGCTGTCATCAAACTTTTCTTCTCCCAGATTAATGGCTTCCGTATACTCTTCAGGGTGTCCACGACCCCATCTATGTAAATTGAAATTTGAATAAAACATTTATTTGTAAAACAAAATCACCTGCATGTACCATATAGATCATTAGAAGTAAAGCTAAATCCAATTTTGCTTTTGATCTGACCTGCTGTTAACTAAAGGAAAATGTTTCATGTTTGAATGTATTCAGACATCTCTGAGGAGAGTTAATTTGGGATATAATGATACCATCTAATGCATTAACACCTAGAGAGCATCTGCAATCGTGAAGAACCATATTGAGCAAAATAGTCTTTCAAAGAGACTCAAGATTCCAACAGAGGAACAGAGTGTGAAATGTATAATAAGCAGTTGTATTAGATTTAGGCTCAAATCCTCATATTTTCTCCTAAATAAGGCATGACGGAAGTGCATTTCTTCCCTAATCTTAGTCCTTGTTCCATGAAAATTTAACACTAACAGTATGTGGAAACAAATGGAATTTGAGAGTAGTGCTATTCTGAGGGAAAATAGCGGAGGGAGTGCAAATATTATTGCAAATCACCTTATATGAATCACAGTTGTCATGCACACAAACACAAAGAGACCACAATGCTAATTACATACACATCATGGCCAGTTGTAAGACCTAGATATTTGGCCAGAACTACCGTGTTCAAATACTAAACATATCTACTTGATTACATACATTCATTAAATTACAGTCCTATAGATTACCATCAACAACCATCTCCAGTTACTCTTGACCTTTGATAAAAGCTCCATCTTAGATAACTGCTTCTGATCATAAAAAACATTTTAATAATTACTATATCTCCTTTTAAACACTTTTCACCCTATAAAGTTCTCTCTCCACTCCATTGCTTGTTTACACTGAAAATGTTAATTTCATCCTCATTTCCCCCACAAATAGGGCAAGTACCCGGATAACCATTACTTCCATACCTTTTAACTTCCAGCCAAAACCATTCTATCCCTTCCCTTTTGTTTCTGTGGCAAATTAAAAAATAATTTTCTTTATGAAGGTGAACTTTTATCTATTTGTAATATGCCAATAGAACCTTCTTTCTCATCAGAGAAAATGGTGTGTGTCTATTCATACCTGCTAGTCTTGATCTTACTTCCATACAAATTCCTCACGAACCTTTCAATTCTAATTCACATATTTCCAAAACAGTTTTTCGATAGCACTTACCTAACTGCTACCTATCACCCCAAAATTTTCTTTTTGATATCTTAAGCATTTTTTCAGATAAATATTAAATGTTGTTGCAATTGCACCTGCTGTTTGGCATGAATCCCTTCTTGCATGTTGCACAATATAACGGTCATATGCTGCTGTAAGTGATCACAGTCACCCATCTCCTCTCCTTGGGATAGCAGTGTCTGCAGTTTGGAAGGCCCCCATGTATGTGAAACAATACATTGAGAAATACCAAACTCCTGGGATACACTCATCATATTTTGTACTTCTTCCAGCTTCCTGATGATTCTTCTGCATGTGAAGTCATCCAAATGATGTCTGCGGGCCATGTTGTAAAAAAAAAGACCACCACTACAGTGCACTGTAACAGCTTGCCGATTGCCACACACTGTGCTGTCCTGTTTTTTCAACTGCCCCGTGTTGCAGAATCAAACCCATTTGGTGCTATAGTTTTGTTACATCACACCATGGGATGTCAAGCTTTCTGTGCACATGTGACCTCTGGCAACATGCTCCCACATTTTCCATTCATTTCCACTATGTAGTTCACATGTTATGTTAATTTATCCATTTTATCCTTAAAAAGCATTAAATTCCCAACTGACATGCATGTTTCCTGGTAAACTACAAGGTGATCTCAAATTATTTTAGATGAAATATCCCAATGGTGACTTACAATGTTGCAAGTACTTTAAGCCCCAGCTTCATACTTCAGCTAACTATTATAGGCAATTAGTGTTAATTTAATTGCTTTTTCACACAGGCCATATGTAGGCCAACAGTTGGATAAGTAAAATCATGAAAAATTCATGGATTTATATCACAGATCTCCAGGTCTCTAGCCAGTTGCTCTACCACTGAGCTACCATGGCAACATGCTGGTATAGCATTAAATTCAACTGACTTGCATGTTTCCTGGTAAACCACAAGGTAATCTCATATTATTTTGAGATGACGTACCCCAATGGCAACTTACATTGCCGTAAGTAGTAAACTATAAACATTTTTATACATTCAAGCAGCATATGAAGGATTAACTGGGTCATCTTTCATTTCATCCTCTAGATATCTTTTCAGATTCCTCCTGTGATGCCTAGCAAGTTTTCTGCAATTATTTTGGACCCTCTCTGCATTTTTAATTCAAATTTCCAATTCATTTCTTGTCATTCTTTGATGGAGCAAAGCACAAACAAATCTTATGTTTATTTCATGTATGTTGCTTTCATTATGCTCATTTATTTACAATTGGTTACAGTTAGAAAATATGAAGCTTGTCACAGTTCTTGCACACTAGCGCAAATTCACAGGCAAGACCTATTTCTTTCTTCACAGATAGAGCTAGTACTACTTCACTAAAACTTTTGTACCTTACACTATTTTTAAAAATATCAGATAAAATGTTTAAATTTATCATCTCATTGATACCATTATCAGAATCTTCAAAGAGTTTAGAACACTGATCACTGTGTGTGTAATTTCTTAATAGAAGCACTTATCACTTTTAGGCCTATCATAGCCAGTTTTTGAGGTTGGAGTGCACTCATCACATGTTTGCTGGTTTGAGGATACCTAACAATTTGTTGTCTCACTCACTACATGTGGTTTTCCAAAATGTTTAGATTTTTTTAAACTCTTTTGCTAATTACGCCCATAATTAGGCAATAAACAAACACTGTAAATCACATTAAAGCTATTTTTACCAAAAAGAAAGATATTTGAACAGTCCAGGGTAAAAAGGGGGGTGTCCATTTTTTAATATTTTTCAGGAATTAAATTTTAAGGTTTAAACTTTTTTATTCTGAATAGAATACACACTGACACCTCAATTTGATTTTACAACATATATTTTGTAATATATTCAAATAATACAACACATCTGGTGCACAACATTGCAGTATTTTAACTAGAGTGATGAAAAGATTGCTTTGAGTAATTTCATGCAATTAAATAACAGGGTCTTTCCAACAAAAAAGTGAATAAATGAGGGCTGGCTCTTATGACAATAAACATAGGTACTACAAAAGCTAACAAAACATAGAAATTTGCAAGATTTGTTATCTCATTCTGCTGTAAATGGAAAATTAATATAACCTAATATGCACTTTGGTGAAAAAAATTAATAATAATCTAAATTAGCACTACAAAATTATTACATTTCACTATAAGTGATACTAGAGTTACTTTTTTGTCAGCTGTGTGTAGAATTTTTGAACTTCCAGTATTCATAACACCATTAGTTCTTGTAGATCCTGCCACTTCTCTTGTGATATTGGCAAGTTCCCTTCACATGCTCTACCAGGAAACAGGAATTCTCCATCCAGTAAGTCTGCACTCACAGGGCATTTCATGATTATTGGGCAAATCACAGGAGAGTACCAGGGAGCGTTTAAAGTATCTCTATGAATTACTACTCTTGGATGAGTCTTCTCTATTTGCAGTTCCCTAACTGGCCTTGATTGAAATAGGCATCTCTTTAATGCTCTTTAGTGCTTCTAAAAATGTAGTCCAGTATCTAATCATGGAATTGCACACTTCATTAACTTTAAATGGAATTGGCTTGCTCTTCACAAATTTCATAATATTATTCCAGATACCAGTAACTTCAGTTCTTGATTTTGTGTTCACAAGTCTCATGTTCTTGTCATATCCCAAACAGAAGTCCATGAATAGGGTATGCAACTCAAATTGAACTGAGCCCCCTTTTCTCATGAACAAAACAGTGGAGATATGCAATTATAATATTTGTTTTGGCCACTAAATGAGTCACAGAGCAGTTCTAGGTGACAAACATCAGAAGATAATTCAAACTGACAGTAATGATCCAAGAACGAAACTATTTCATTGGCACCCTTTTTTCCCATAATTTCTGAGTATGTAGAGAAAACTGATTTAGAATCAGACAACGGGACACATTAAATGAATAGAAGGACAATTGTCGCTTGTAATATACAATGTTTGATATTGGCAGATTCTTCTGATAGTCCATCTCTCAGTTCCCACTGATTTCTTCACGTGTTTTCAGATTTAGTCTTACGTTGATAAAATGTTTGTGCCTTAGCAAGTTGTACTTTCTTTTGCATTTCTAAGTTGTTGTTTTCCTTCTTAATCTCACTCTTTCTGGTTGTGTTTTCTTCTGGAAAGTTCTTAAGCTCAGTAGTTAATCCCTTTAATTTCACTGCAAATTCATCTCAAGTACAGTGTGTGTCACAGCAAGGATACCCAAATGATATGTTGAACTCGGTTGAAGATATAGTACTCTAAGTTGATTAAAGGAGAGAGGAGTATTACAATTATAATAGTTTTCTAAGTTTCATAACTCACAGAATATTCATTATACATCTCACATCTTCATATATTTCCCTTATGTTCAGTAATTTAGGGAGATAAGTTTTAGAAATTTTCTCAATAGAATAATGGGTTAATCGACCTTTCAAAGATTTATTATGATCACTGACATTATATGTAGCTGTGGATATTTTGTATGGACAATTGTGTTTTCCCTTGCCATCCAGAAGAATCCAGAAAATTTCAAGGATCACTGAATTGTTTGTGGTCTCTTTTTGGTTATTCCATGGAGAGATAAGAAAGCTTTCTGAAACACAGCAACATCACCAATACTTCAATATTCAGCAATTTGCCTTAAGCTGTTTGAGAATGAAACATTGTGGCACTGAGCCTCATCTTTATTCTTTCTGTTCCTTCTTCATGATATTAGTTGAACTGTCATGAGGTGAGAGCTTTGTGCATTCCAAACACCTAATGTATTAAAGTTGTGTATGATCTTTTTAATGCCAGAAGCTTCCAGCTTTACAAAACATTTATTCTTGCAGTTAAATTCTTCACTGGTTTCAAAACTTTGTACTCTCTAACTTTTTAACAGCATCACTAACACGTTCATAACTTTTCCTTTGTTTTGAGCTGGTACCAGTTGATCCCAATACAACATCACACATGTTTCCTCTTCAGTTGCTCATGTAAAACTAACATGCTTCCATTATCATGTTCCATTACTGCAAATTAACCTTTTTATAACCAGTCAACAATGCAATATTACTAATATATGGTAGCTCTGTAACAATGATGTGTTCTATGAATTGAAATTAATGAGCGAGTCGATTTTGTAACACATCGCTTACTTTCATTAATGGAAACACATAGCTACTGAAACAGTTTTTCCATTAATAAAAGTAAGTGACGTAGTGTTACAAAATTGACTCGCTAATTAATTTCAAGTAAACAATGCATTGTTAATTAGAACTAATGCACTCAAACAAATCAGGAGATAAGCAAACATCAGATTACTATAAGGTCCCTTTTTTCCATGTACTATATGTAAATGCCCCTTTATTTCCCTGTCCAAGGAATATTTAAACAGCAATTGTTCAGTGAACAAGAACCCTTTTCCTTATCAGTAATAGTAGGATGAAAGCACTTTAAGTGTAGTATATAACCAAATGAAAGTCTTAATAATGACCAAAAATGGACATCCCACCCCTTTAAACCCTGGACTCTTCATTTCTTCCATACCCTAACAATGTTTACTTGCTAAATACTTATGGATTCTAGTAAATATTATATCCAATGTAATCTTGAAGCAGGCAGGTATATATACAGTACAAGATGTTACTCTGACAATATCACATTGCCCATCCAACTTCCCTTATTTGAGATCTCGCTTGTATAAGAGAAAGTAGAGCTATTTTGAAACACAAAGTATTCAAAGAGTGCCAAAAATTGTAGTATATCAACATTGAAAATGTTGCTAAAATTAAAATCTGCTGTTTGCAATAATTTGGGCGAGTTAAACCTCACAGATCCCTCAGCTATGCTTTGCAGCTTAGGGCCCTCAAACCCACAGCTACACTTTGTGGCTTAGGGCCCTCAACCCTTCCTTGGCTTTACTGTGAGGCTTCCTTCACTATATTTGGATTGTCAATGTTGTTAACATATAGACAACTACAGAAGAAGCAATGTTCCCAAGATACCTTGGGTGTGATGTGTGTCATTCTCAAGCGACGTGTGTTGTTATTAGGTACAGAAGTGACTGAAGTGAAAAGTTTGTTATAAATGCAATAAAACATGCAAAGTATAAGTGAACAAATGTCATTAGTATATATTCCCCACATTTTGAGAACCAAATACTACTGCAAATGTATGTGTTATGGATTTAGTGATTTCAAGCAGTTTCCTACATTGAGAGTTTATCCTTTCTTTCTTCAAACACAATGTTGGTAACTGTTTTGACAGGTAACAGTGGAACATACATACATTCATTATCAGTGCAGCCATGATAATATTTCCACCTAAAAGTGAGCAGGAGATTTGAAAAAGAGAATTTGACAATTTAGTAAATCTGAAATACCACCATGCCCACAAAACATGTATACACTTATTTTCATAATCTTTTTTTATTAGTTATAAGTTACTTACAAATACGAGCTTAATCAGCAAAGTGTGGAGACTTTTTACCATAAAATTAAAAAAAATGATAATTTTAAGAATGTTTGGCATAATGGTTAGCCACATAGAGAGAGATAGAGAGAGAGGGAGAGGGCGGAGAGAGGGAGAGAAGGAGAGAGGGAGAGAGGGGGAGAGGGAGAGGGGAGAGAGAAGGAGAGAGGGAGAGAGAGAAGGAGAGAGAGAGCACTTACGAGAGTATTTTTGGAATTTTCCTTGTTGGTACTGTAGTCACTAGTTGGCCCCAGAGGAGAGTTCCAACTCCAAAGAACAGGCACCACATCCACTGTTCTAGTGTTAGACTGGCTGTTGAAAATGCCATTCTGCCGAACTGAATTATTAATACCTAAATAAAACAGAAAAAAATGTTCAATTATTTAGTTCTTTTACAAAAACTACACAGTTAATAATTCCCTTTGAACTGAACTAATTTGTTCTGGCCAAATGACACAAAAGTTAATAACTGCAATAACTACTTACAAGGAAGGCTCATCGCTCACAACCAACTGAATTTATGAACATTTTAATTTCGGTTAAATGAGGATTATTAATTACAGCTGGGTGTGAAAGCCAAATCATACTTCAAATTTAAATTTATTGTATGGTATTCAAAGCCAAGCCTTCAACTCATTAGGTTGATACACTACAATTCTGCTATTGTGATATTGCCATTTGGTTTGTATAAATAATATATTCCAGAGGTTCATTAAATATTGCAGGTACCTTACATGCAACTTGCAATGTTGGATATTTGTAGTATCCGAGTCCAGTTAGCTGCAATTTTACCTAATGGTTTATTAGATACTGGTTGGCTGGTCTTCATTGCAGGAAAAAATACAACACATTTTCAATGTATATAAATTTAAAATTTAAGTCGCAGACTAAATGAACAAAATTTGACAAGGAAATAAATAAATAAAAATGGACACCACCTTGAAAACTCTCGGAAGTAGAATAAAGATTCTGTACACTTAAAATAATTTTCATTGCAGATTATGGAAATATAATATTTCTTGCTATATTAATACAATTTTAAAGAAGAACAAACTTTCACAAGGTACCAGAATTCATCAAAACTTTGGCCACTGAATTTGTCTTGCTCATCCCGCAGTGAAACTTTACTAAACCAGACCCCCTGTATACCAGAAAACTGGAAAAATGGAAAAACATCTTGGAACGGAGCTTTTTCCTATGTTAAAGAATACTGTAAGCCAGAAAACTGACTACCATGGAAATGGAATAATTTTCTAGAACCATTTACATAAATAGCCTTAATAAAATGAATATTTGTATCCCTTATACACATTATAAATTACGAGAAATCTGACAAAAAATCAATTCAGTCTGGTATGCAAGGAAATTTTGGGTGTGATTGTACTTGCACCGAAGTTCTAAGAATCATTCATGCAAGAATGACCTTCACACGTGTACAATGCCACAGTTGCAGTTCTAATGTTCAGTTGGCTTCCTTTTGTTAGATGTCATTGTCCTATATTCATTCATTCTCAGTTTCACTCTGGCAAAGTGATTAATCAGGAGTGGAAGAAAACCTGAACTTGAGTGATTTTAGGTACACGTTTGTGTGTGTAATTCAGTAGCAATGACTTCTAAACATAAGGTACATACCTGAGGAAAAAGTTAGTCATTGAATAACATGAAAAACAAATGTTCAGCTAAAGAATTCCCTGTGTTACATAAAAGTGGGAAAAGCTCAAATTTAGGACACTTTGGAAAACAAAAACAAAATTAAAGTCGAGTGGATAAAGGGAACAGCAGGTCATGTGAAATGCGTAACAAAATCCACAAAATATAACAAAATAAATCATGCAGGGTTTGAGTGGTTTGTTAGTGTGCATGCCAAAGGAATCCCTATTTCTGGGCTATTGGTACAGACTGAAGCTTTGGAGACAGAAAAAAAAATTGGGCAAGTATAATTTCAAGGCGTGCAATGGGTGGCTCAATAGTTTCAAACTTTGCCATAAGATTATTTTTAATGCTGTGTGTGGTGAAGCAAATTATGTTGATTTGCAGACAGTAGCAGACTGTAAAGCGAAAATTGAAGATCTAGTGGCGGGACATGAACCTAGAAATGTGTATAATGGTGATGAAAACTGCACAGGTGGCAAGCTCTCTAAAGAAAAACTTGTATTATTTATTTGTGCAAACACAGCTGGTGGAATTAAAAAAACATGTGGCGATTGAAAAATCAGCATGTCTAAGGCCCTTCTGACACCTGGATCATAATTTCCTTCCAGTCAATTAGGAATCTAATAAAAAGCCTAGTTGACCAGTGTTATAATGGAAGAGTGACTTTGGTCTTTTAATGGAAGAATGAAAAGTCAAGTTTGTAAGGTCATTTTGTTCTTGGAAAATACAACTGTCATTCTAAGATTGATTTGTCTAATGTAAAATCAGTCGGTCAGTTGGTCAGGTAAGTCCAGTCAGTCGGTCAGGTCGGGTCAGGTCAGTCCAGTCAGTCAGTCGGTCCGTCAGTCCGTCCCTCTCCCAAAACAGCTTCAATTACAAAATCACTGCATCAGGGTGTAATTTGTATAGTTAAATCCTTCTACAGGAGGTTTGTACTGCAGTCAATTGTTGCTAAAATCAACACTTGCACCAATGTTTCTCAGCTTGTTAAACAGATAAATGTCCTCGATGCTGTTAACAGGATGCATCATGCCAAGAAGAAAATTCTGCCTGAAACAGTGCAGAAATGATTCTCAAAAGCTGGTTTTCCTGCACAAGCAGTGAAGGATACACAAGATGTTACGGAGAAAAATGTTAAAGGAAATTTTAGATCTCTGTAAGTAAGGGAATCTGCCATTTGAAGCTGAAGAAATAGTTAACTTCGATAACAAACTTACCACTACTGAAGATATTCAAAGTGCAAGTGATATTGCTGCCAAAAACAGCAGTTGTGAAGTAAAAGATGAAAAGGATGATTATGGTGTCAATGAAGGCAATGAAAAAGAGCTAAAAATATGAACCTTTGAAGATGCTTTATCTGCTGTGGGTGATATTCAGGAATTTGCAGCTTTGAAGAATGTTTCAGAACTACTGAAGTTGATTCAGGATGCAAAGGAGATTGTACATTGTTCTCTTGTGAAAATGTTGTGACAGTTCACCTTGACTGTTATGTGGAGACAGAGAAAATAGAAGAGGTTGTATTTCAATAATTGTATGCAAGTTGAAATCACAGTAAAACCTACATTTAAATCTATTTTTTAATTACAGACTTCCGTTTTAAATGTTTCCTTCATTGTAATCTTCCACAATCATATTTTTTTTACTTTGTTTTATTAAAATACAGCCCTTTGTAAAACTGAAAACCGTCATAATGGAAAAAATATATCAGAACAAACAAATTCCATTTTAGGTGGATTTCACTGTATTTCAATTGCTTCTGTATTCTGTTCAGCAAGTGCCAATTTGCCCCATACTAGCAAGAAAGATTGATCTCCTATTTGTTCTTATGTACCGTTTATTTAAAAGTAGTATGTACCATTTCAGATATGTTCATACACAGCAAAGCATGTCTTATTGGCAATGTAAGGAGCTTCATTATAATTATGATTAAATTAATATTATTTTAAACTCTTGCTGAAGTTATAATTTGCTATACAAAAAATGTGATTAATCAGTATTATCAACATTATCAAAACGTTATAAAAAGTAATCAAAAGTGCCATGAAAACATGTTAGTTATAATCAATATGTTTAGAATGGAGTTTGTGTATTCATACTGAATATACCTAGATATCTTTTTGTTGTGAATCAGACAGTGAAAATTAAAATACTGAGCATCTACAGCAGATAAAAGGAAAATATTAGGAAAGAAGGTAAATTTGTATAGTGTGCGTGTGTGTCCAAGTGCAGTAGACAAGGATAGGAAAAGGAAAGAAAATATAATTGAAGCAACTACAGCACAGAAATTTGAACCAACTAGGTATTTTTGACGATACAGCACCTAATTAAATTGCATAGAGCTCACTGCTCAAGTTACTAGAAGATTTGCAGTAGTTGTGCAAAATTATTTAGAGATAAACTGAGGTAATACAAATAAAATTGGGAAGTATGAATAGGTGTATACTTCTGTGCTCCTATGTACTCGCACAAGGATGTATATGGCAGCTATATAAATGGTACAAACTTGCAAACAACCAATTATGCCTACGAATGTCCTAGACCTATGTTTAAGAAGCATAACATGAACAATATATTATCAAGTTCTCCAAAATTAAAATTACTTTTTATTCACTCTGGTGAGTGTTTAGAGAGATAGTAATGGTGTACATTAGCCATTATTGCTGTCATTTGTGATAATACATCACCATAACAAACAAAACTAAATTTTAGGAAGCTCTAATGCATTCTCAAAATAAAATTAAACAAACAAAATAATACATTATGAACAAAATTGAGTTGTAGTCCCAATTAGTAATTACAAATAATAGGTACATATCTGCACATTGTACTATGGAAATGTTGTGATTATTGCTGATACCACATTCTATTACAAAGTCCACCTTAAGTGTACAACTGCTCTTTGTGTATCATTAGGAATAAAGTCAATCATAATGATTCATTTATAGCCTGAATTGTTCAAGTCTCCATCGATCTGTATTCAGAGTGAAGACAATATATGGGCTAAAGATTTTATGAATGCATTGGGGACAGACCAGAGTACAGAGCTCTCACACTGCTTCCCTAAAATGCAAATTATTATTTTAAAAGCTGATGTGTTCCATTCACTTGACTTTCACTTCCTATTCTGAATCAAACTATTCTATTATTTTCTATCTACCTCCTGCTAATCAAGATAACATTAGAAGAAATAGTCTTATTACTTAGTTACTTATAAGCAGAAGGGAAATAAGGGAGAATACACTGGGTTAAAGTGATAGTCCAATCTTTTAAAAACCAGTTGCTATGTGATGCTCTTGAAATTCCCTTCTCTTTGCATGAACTGGATGAAAAGAATAACAACTTCCCATTTGAGAAATATCTAAGTGTTGGAAATTTTAAAACCATAACAAGGAATGTCTCAAAAACGGTTAGTTATACAAAAAAATTTATGACATAAACTGAGTGTTTTAACAAGATCTACATTTTCTGTTTAGTAAGCCTTTATCTATATCTTACAGTTTACCAGATATATAAAAGCCATTCTGAAAAAGACTTCAGATGATGTTTCCAAAAAGTTCAAGATGTACATTTTATTTGTCACGTAAATATCTTTAATATAAGGTATTTTAATCAGAATCACTATTTTTGAGAAAATAAAAAAAATTCAAAAATTTTCCATGTAAAGGGTAATTAGGGGTAGGGGGATTTTCCTGAAAATCTTCATGTTCCATCTTGGAAGATACTAAATTTAATATCAAGTTTTGTATTCAACCGACTTTGTTTATGAGCTATGAAGTGCACATGTACATGCGCAGACCTTTTGTTAATTTTTCTTTTTTAAATTTATTTATTGAGGGGTCATCAATACATGTATTTTCAGGGAAATCTTAGGATCAAATTTTTGGGTGGAATACAATAGCTTCTTTACCTTCTATGTATGTACAATAGTAGTTCATAGAGCAAGTAAAAATATGAGGCCCAAACACCCAAGATACTAGTAGGCACTTAAAGTAATACCCCCTGCATGTTAGAAAACTATTGGGTGTTCAATTAAATCCACAGAGGCGGCTCCTCAGGGTAGGCTAAACCACCTACCCTAATAGTCTCAAACATATTTTTAAAAACCGTTTAATAATGCTCATAATAAAATGCACGAGTATTGAAGCTAAAATGAAATGTTTCCACTTAATAAAGCAAAATCTACATGAAATATTACATTCTATATAGTAGAAGTATTTAAATGATAGGATTCTTGTAAATTCAGCAGGTCCACTTTCTTCTGGAAGGAAAGAGTAATCTTTTAAATAAGAATATGCTAGACTCTGGAATGATGCAAAGACAATTGTCACTTGTCTGCAAGGGGCAGGCAAATCTTGAGCTGACCTGCCTTCTGATGTCACAATCACAGTTCCAAGTATTTGGCGCCCAGAAATATGCATTAGTGAAAATACTCTTGCAAATCCTGGAGTAGCTCGTGCATTGTACATTAAGACTGGCAGGTATTTGCCTGCCCTGCCAACTGTTAATGGACTCTCCTGAAGTAAACTAGAATGTGTGCCAACATTTATTGCTGCAGTAACAATCCTGTGTTTTGAAGAAGCAGAGAATTAGAAGTGAAATTCCTTTTGTAAGTACCTATTAAATAGAAATGCATATTTTTAGGCATTATAAATATTCCATTACATTGTGAAATAATATTCCAACTGCCTTTAGCAAATGCTTTCCCACCAAGGAGCTACTTTCATTGCAAAATTATTGTGCCACGTATTTTGACCTTTCAAGATTGAGAGATGAGCTCGGGTTTGTCTACTCCGATGACCAGTTCTTGTCTTGAAATGTAACTGAAGCTATAAAACTGTGGAAAGTTATATACAAAGTGTATTTCCAAAAGCTTACAGACTGTTTACCTTAGTTGCAGCAATTCCTTCCACAAGTTGCAGTGCCGAGAGAAGATTCTCTTGCTTGAACAGACTTGTCTTACTTAAGAGGCACAATGGGACAGGACAGGGTTAGTTTTAGTAACAGCGTCTATTGAATGCTAACTACTTCATTCACTGGAAAAATTGGGAGACATGGTACAAAGATGACGCCAAGTGATATGCCAGCATGAAGGATTGACTCATTGATCTACTTTACAAGTAAAGGTACCTAAGCAAAAGGTTTCTGCTAGATCTGTAATTTGCATATTGTGGATATTTGCCTACCCTGAAAATATCACTGAGAGTTGCCACTGTATATCCATGATTTTCTGTGCACCAAATTGAGCAAGAATGACCTCATAGTTGACTGGTAACCCTACACTGAAGCCATGGCATTCTCTACCAAGGACTGGTGATCATTTGTGGAAGAGAAAGCAAACAGTGACCTCCACCTAGAAAGAGGTACTCTGGATGGGCTTGTATTGCTAACAAAACCAACATTCTCACAGTCCCTCCCATTGTGGTAATGAATAACTACAAAGGTTGTTCTGTTCTTTGTTGACGCTGAATATGAACACAGCGCTCCTTGCATCTGTAGTTGAGTGTTATCATTATTCGGGTGTCAAGATAGACACAATGTGTACATATGGTATATTGCTGAACCAATATGATATTTGCTCCAAACCATAAATGTGAACACCTGTTGGTTAAAGGGACAGTGTTCAAGATACTATCAATGATACATCACATTAAGCAGGTTGTCCTTCCATTAGAGGGACAGAACATAAAATTGCTTCATCAGTGATGGCATTTATAGCAACATTTCTTACACAGAAAATTGGGGACAAAAATGAATAATGAATATTTATGGTCAAGTACAAGTATACTGCAGGAAGAGATGTGCTTTATCCCCACCAAACTTCCATGTAATTGAAAAAGTAACATGCCAGAAAACAATATACTTAAGGACATTTACTTTTGGCTAGTAATTCTAAGGGGCATAATTTGTTGAGCATTGACTTTCTGTGCTTAAAGCTGTATGTTCAAAGCTTACCCCCAGGATAATGACTTATGAGAGCTTTAAGTTGACTATGTCATATTTAATGGTAAATAAAACACGCAGAGAGCAAAATTGTACTCCATTGCAATATTGATATGACTCTGGCAGCAAACATCAAAATATTATTATTCTATCAAGGGTGCACATTTCAGCTCCTTTATCATTTACATTCTGTATGTTACCAAGAGAATAAGCCAACCATAGGTTTCTGCAAATTCAAATTTTCTTGCATGAAAAGTAGGCCCTTATGACAAAAAAAATGTTCTTTTGCAGCTACTGTTCTTGTAACACATCCATTTGTTCCTGTGTTTAACTGACATTATTTATTAATAGCTGCAACTTAAGTACTTGGAATTTTCATAGAATATTTTATGCAAACATTTCCAGAGAAGAGGTTGGGGGAAAGAAAAATAAGTTAAAACAGTATTTAATTCAAACTTTAACTGACAGTTTCTAGTGCTGAATGAATGCTAATTTTACAATTTGGCTAGCTCTTTAGTAGCCGAACACCCAGTCCCTTTTAAACAGTTTTAATTTGGTTTTATAACAGCGGAATTTTAGTTACCACTTTGTAACTTTGCTTATATACCACAGACTTTTAGCCTGTATAAAATATTTGAACTCCTATTAATTAGAGGGTGAAAACTAATATGTATAGTGTACTAGTGCATGAGGCAGGGATAACCCATGTCAGAAAATAACTATTAATTTTATCTCTTTTGTTCAATATGACTATATAACACCTACTTTTTGACGTAAGTATGTTAAATGTCTGTAGCCTACCATTATTCTGTTTGTTTAGATATGCCATTTTGTTTTTGGCTAATTCTAATCCTGGATCCGTTTCAAAGGTGTTATGGTCAATCATAACAGGAATTGGAAACACTATATTGATTATATCTTACTCAAACTGAGCTCTACATGTTTTGCAATCCAATCTTTAATTCAGCTTATAAATAAGAGCATACTAAAAATAGCTTATTATGCATATTTTCATTCATTGATGACTTATGGAATAATATGTTGTGGAAATTCAGTAAATGCTAAAGAAGTGTTCATTATGCAATAAAAGGTAATAAGAATAATGGCAGGGGAAAGATGATCAACTCGCTGCAAACCACTTTTCAAAATGTTTGGAATTTTACCACTAGCCTGTGAATATATTCAAGCCATATTGTCTTTTGTAATAAATAACCCAGAAAAGTTTACAAAAAATGCAGATATTCATAACAAAGAGACCAGACATAGGCAGGAATTGCATAGACCAACAAATAATTGGCAGTTATTCCAAAAAGGGGTTTACTACAAAGGAATAGTTTTGTTTAATTCACTTCCCTCTTCTATAAAATAATCACAAATGAACAAAAACAAGTTTAGATCAGAATTAAAAAGATACCTTATTATTCACACCTTCTATACAGAGAGGATTTCATTCAATCAAAAAATAATGGTAATAATGTAGCATTGTAAATACAATAAACATGAATATTCTAAGAATGCATGTGTAGGAGTAGGTTTTTGGAGACAGACATGCAATTGAAAATTATGCAAAACTGATACCTCTGAAAATTCATTGTCAGAGTTGTTATTTAAAAATAAATATAATTCTTGACATGATCTACATACTATAGTTTGGGTATAGAGTCTAATCTCATAATAGGATCTACAGATTGTAATGTTATATATGTATTATCCTTGCAAACAGATATGAGCAGTTGCGCAGTACAAGGAGTGGGGGAAAGAGGCGGAGACAGGAAATGATAGCCATGGGTATGTAAATGCATGACGATATCAGCTGCTGACACTGCATATAATGTTTACACAGTTTTCATCTACTTACATGGATAATTTGTGTGTATGTACTCCTCAAGAATTTTTAGGGGTAGATAGCGGTCATACCAAGGTAAACATTCATAAATCTGGCTATAAAATTTATTTATTTTTGAGCAAGGGATTATATGTTTATGAGCCTCATTCTAAAGTAGCTTCTATCCATTAAACAGTTCTTTCATTAGTGCACTCATTTAACTAATGAATAAATGAATAAATAAATTAGATAAATAAATGAGCCTAAGTCAGTGATGAAAATACACCTAAGACACATACCAGATAACAGGTTGTAAAATATAATTATGGACCTAGGGGCATGTGATTCAGTTAGCACAAGCAGACACATATGCATGCAGAAGTTTCAGTCATTTTCATTATGTAATAAAGGTAATTGAACACTGATCTAACATTAAAAAAAAATGCAATTTGGACAGAACTTTTATTAGTAAACCAAGGGTTACTTACCTGTGCCAAACACGTAAAAATCCAAATAGTATAAAAAATTGGATTTGTAAATATTCCTTCAAAAACATTTCTTTGACCATGAATTTTTCTTGCATTAATTTCATTGAAAAGCGTCATCATAACAAATGTATTAAATATGATAGTGAAATGCTGGCTTGGTTTGGCTCCATATTCTGCTCCTCTTCCAGTAGGAATGTCAAGCAGTTTATCACCTAGGAAACCAAAAATAAGCACAACTGTCTTAATAACATTTCTTCATTTAAATACACAGAACACACATTCCCAACCTATATTTATAGAAATGGTAGTAATGAATGTTATATATGTACGGCTCACCCACAAAGAGTAAAGTAAATATAACAGACAATTGGTATATTGCTTGACCCAAAATATTTTTCATCATAGTTCTTGAAATTAGAGGTTTTGTTCTTCCATAAGGTTTCCTTAATAATAGGTCCGACGTGGGTAACTCTGTGGCTAAAGCCAAGGAGGCCAAGGTGTCCATTATCAAGTTCACCCACAACATTTGTACTGCCTAAAGAGAGAAGATACATTAAAAAAATATCACATAAATGTCACATTTTAAGTAAACTACTTGAAGTAGCATGCTAAAAGCTAAATAAAAACACACCCAATTACACTGAGAAGCAAAGGTTAAACATGTTTAATTTACTCTATAATTAAACACGTTTAGTAAAAGATAATATTTATACATATACTCCTTAATAAGAAAAATATTAAATTTCATACCTTTAGAGGACTATCCTGAACTGCACATGCACCAATGAAGGCAACAATCACTGCAACGACGTTTACAGTGAGTTGAAATTGCAGGAACTTTGCTATGCTGTCATAAACATTTCGACCCCACATTACAGCTTTTACTATACTACTAAAGTTGTCATCTGTCAAAATAATATCTGATGCTTCTTTAGCAACATCTGTACCAGCAATACCCTGTTAACAGAGCTTTGGTATTAATAGTGGGCTCTAAGAATTATTTTTTCATAACAATTATACATAAAAATGTCTTTATAACATGCATAACTTCTCATAAAGAATGTAGAAGGTGCTTGTTCAAGGGCTTAGGATTTTAGATGGCACAGAAGTTGAATGGATTTACTACGTTAGTGGAAGCCTGATTAAGCCTGCTCATTTTTGTGTTTTCTTCTTTACAAATCTATGGAGGAAGTAAATATTAATAGTGAATCATTCTAATTTGTAAATAAATTCTTCCCTTTTAAATTTGAGCCTCTGGGAAAGAAAGCTGAGATACAGATATTTTTATTTTTGATTTAATTTCACTAAAAAAACATCCCAGCATGAATGTGACAATAGCCTCTTTTGAGCAAAAATGTATTTGATCACATGAAATCATTCATTACATGCTCTATTATCCTACTTTCAGATCTACGCTCAACTAATGTTTTTTTTTTGTTTTTTTTTTAAGTTTTCTGCAGCTTTTTTGCATTTATACACAATGTAATAAAAATGTCATTTAAGTGCAAGAATGAATAAACATGCTACCAAAATGAAACTTCAGAAGAAACTAATTTTTGGTAATTGGGACAATGTTTTCAAGTAATGTTATAATCTGAAAATTGCTTATCACCAAGCTCAGAGGTAGCTGATCTACTTGGTTTATATTTTATTTCAGCTACTGTTTACATCTCTTTACTAATGTCAATATAAGAAGCATTTAAGAACAGAAAGAGAATAGATTCCACTATGCAGATGTAGCCAGAAAAATTATATAGGATTTTCAGATTAACTAAGGCAGGGAGGCTCAGCACTGATTTATTAGTAGTTGGCAAACAAATATCTGCTGCCCTGATAAGTAGTTCTGAGACTAAAGAGAAAGTAGCAGAAACTCTTTGAGGGGTTTAAATAAATAGTGGCCCTAGTCAGATTTTTAAAATTTTAATTTATAAATTCAACAACAAGCGTGGTTATCTTTGTTTTAACTTATACTTTCCACCAAATTTTAAGTTATATGCAATGCAAACATTACAATATCTTGCTACTTGAAACACTTGAGTTATGCCATTGTTGATTTCAATTTCTGAATTGTTAAATATTCTACTATACTATACTTCCCTCTTTGTTTATAGCAAATAAACCATAATGCTAATTTAAAGAAATTCATTTTATGTACCTATATATAAAGTTACTTGTGGTGTAAGTAAGTCTGCAATTGCAGTAAAATCTGCAGTTTTACATTCCCCATAATTCAGAATATTCTCTTCTGGTTCCGTATTTAACCTGTATTTACAGTGCATTTCTGGCCCAGCATTAACAAATGTATAAACAGGCTTTCCTATAGTGTGAATTATTTCTTTAGAGGTAACATTTATTTCCTCTGGTTGAAATTGATTTGAGCACTTCTGTTAAGACAAGACACTCTTTCAGCAGCACTGCTTTTGTTTTTACCTTCTCAGTGGCTTGCACATTGCATGCTGTCATATTTGCTTTTGCAACAGCAATTCACTCTGCTGGTTTTGTAAAAAATCTCTCAGTTCTTTTGTAACTTAAAACTACAGTCCATAGCAGTACATGTGATAACTATTTTAATTTGCGACTGTGTGTTATCCTTGTAGCATAGATAAGCAAGATGGGAACTGCATTTCTATTAACAAAAAGATGGGACATTTTCTTAAAGTTTTATCACTCTGTGATGATGATACGTAGTGGTCATGGTCGTGGTGGTCTACATCAGCAAAAATAAAATGTTCTCTATAAAACATTAAAAAAGAATCCTTTACCCATAGAGCATATCTAAAAATTTGTACACAATATAAATTTATATAAGATAAGATACCTTAATTTGTGCACTTGTGTATTCAACCATTTTTATAACTCACTTTTATGTTAAAAAATGATGATTTGAGTTACATGATTTAGAAAAATCCTCAAATTATTCAAAAACTTGAAACATTCAGTAATTTGCTTTCCCTTTAAACTTGATCAAGATCAACAGTATGGTGAATCAGTATTTTAGCAAATGGTGTTGAGTCTCTGCTTACACAACTTACTATGAACTTACTTGGCATTGTTTCAACTTCTGATTATCTCTTCAGTTTATAAACATATTAGCACTAGAGCAAATGTAGAACAAATTCACATTTTAAGAGTGTGATTATTTTCTCAAAGTAGGTATAAATTAATGAAATACTGTGGCTAGGTGAATAACTAATAAGGGTCTGTTTTTTTTAAAGGAAACAAAACTAAAATCACTGTAATGAATTTGATATGCCAAAGAACCTTACCATTGCAAATCCAACATCAGCTTTTTTTAAGGCAGGTCCATCATTTGTGCCATCTCCTGTGACAGCTACAACTTCACGACTTTCGCTTACTTTGCTGTCTATGATACCTTTCACTAAGGTGTATTTGTCTGTTGGTGATGATCTGGCCAACACTCTTAGTTTTGGCCAAACCTTATCCAGTAAGTGCTGCTGAACCTACCATGGAAAGAAGGGTGATGAAATATTGGATATATATGGACCATTGCTCAAATACAAGAATTAAATCAACACTTCTATGAGACAAAGTTTATTTTAACCTCACAGCAGCATATGAAACATACTTAAATTAATTAGTAAAATACTTTAGTGTTAATAGGATAAAAATTTATTTTTATGTGTAACATTTGCAAATACATAAGCATTTGATAACTAACCTGACAAGAAGTGGTACACAGTGAAGCGAAATGAAAAAATTAACATTGAGTCGAACTTCACACTTTTAAAACTTCACTTGTTTTTACTTACATAGTAGTGCATACGTTTCACAGAACTTGTCTGCATTCTCAACTAACCTCGACTGCCGGACTCATTTGTATTGATGTCTCCGGAATCTTGAGGATCGCCCACTGGACATTGGATGAACTTATGGAGAGGGTTGAATTCAGCGGGAATTTCAATATTCACCAACATTGATGAACGTTGAAGTTCCCGCTGAATTCAACCTACTCCATACACTTATGCGATGTACAGTGGGCGATCCTCAAGATTCCGGAGGCATCGATACAAATGATTCCAGCAGTCGAAGGTAGTTGAGAATGCAGACAAGTTGTGTGAAACACATGTACTACTATGTAATTAAAAACAAGTGAAGTTTTAAAAGTGTTAAGTTCGACTGAATGTTAATTTTCTAAAGTTTCATAAGCATTGTTTCAAATTTTAGTTGTCTAATAACAAAATCACTAGAATACTTCCTCCATTCTAAATAAAGGATGAAAATATAGTGAAGTACATAAAGCATTTATCTAATGGTCTAAAACAAAAATTATATTGGTCATTTATGTAACACCTAAAAAAAATTAAGTGCATATAAATGCAACATCAAGGCTAGAACTTTGAGATGATAAATAAAATTAAAGGTAATGAAATATATACTTGGGGAACTTCAATCTATAATATGTGCCTTTCCAAAGTAAAATATAGTTCAAAGAATGAGGATCATCGAATGCCTTTCTGATAGTAAAAGCTATAAGTTTCTCAGATTTTATACAAAATTTGTACTGCTTTAACATTGCATTATATTTCTTTTGTTTTTAATTTTTAAAACACTCTACTTTTGAAGGAAGAAAAACAGTGCCATTACTTCTATTTAATTTAATGGAGATTATTATCAAGCTTATTTTAATAACAAAACATTATTTTTATGCAGTAATGTATATCCAGAAAGATATTAAGTGGAGGTTTATGTCCAATGATCTATTTTTTAAACAATTTGAATGAAATCAAGTGATGAATATGAATTAATCCAGAGTCGAAATTCTTAAAAATAATAAAGTTTATAATCACAGAATAGGTGTAGCAATTGGAATTAAAAAAGATTTTGCTATTAATTTTATATTGTTTTATTTTTTTAGCAAGGGGACATTTCCAATTCTCAAACCCCCTGGCTATGCATCTGTTTTTATTAGCACCTATTTTGTATTATATAGTGACTATGCACAGAAAGACACAGTTTTTGTCCAAGATACTTTAAAATTAAACCCTTTTTCTTATAAACTACAATAAAATAAAAAACAAGAAAAAGAAAGAAAGAAACATTAAAACACACATTACATAGTAAAACTTAAATACTTAAGTTTTGTCATACTGCTCACTGTTGTTAGTATTTCTTATATTTATAGGCTCTAGTTTCAGAAGAAGTCTCCGAATATTTTGGTTTTAAAACATGTTATTTTGTCAAGCATTCTCTGCCCCCTGGAGTTTCAATTAATGCATTGCACAAATAAAGGACACCTGACTTAAACACAGTTTTTCAATGTATCACCATGCAATAGGGTTTCTAAAGTTCTTAAATGATTCACCAAATAGATGTTTGATTAAAGAAGGTGCTTGAAATAAAAGTTAAATTTTGTGCACAGAATTGGAACATGGTGGAGAGAAAAAAATGGGGATTCTCATTAAGAAAGAAAATAAATAATAAACAAAAACACTCTGTTAAGTTTCACTACATTGAAAGTATCCAATGCTACCCTTTCCCCACACCCCTTCTAATTTAGAAGCTTAAGTTAAAGCTCTTCTTTGTCCAACAAATGTATTATTTTAAGTATAAACTAGTGAACGGTTTTTAAAATAACCTGTACTTTCTGTGATATCTCTGTTACCCATTTCCTTTTATATATTTTGCATTCAGTTTGTTACAGGAAGCCTAAGAACTTTCTTTTTTGCAATTATTTATATCAAAATGTTATCAAATACTGGTGTATTGAATAACAAGTGCAAGTTAAAATTATTTTGATGGTCAATAGGTTGAAAAATACATTTTAGAATAGCTTTACTTCAAGATGCAAAGCATAGGCAGATACTTAATTTCAGTTTTGCAAGGACAGGTGGGATTTAAAAATTCTTTCTGATACACTTATATAAAATACTTCAGAACAATTCTATCCCTCTGATTTAATCATCCTAGAGTATTTTATGTATACTGTTCTGAAATCTGAGGTGCTAATCATAGGTTTATACCTAATGTTTCTTAAATTGTGAAGTTTTAGATGTTACTTATATATTTAAAATGTTACCATTTGCATTTTTTCTACAGTAGCTGTTCTGCAGCTACAGCAAAAAACAGTCGAGTCATCACACCCACCCATGCATACATATCTGAACTCGGTTTTTCAAACATTTTTGGAATGTTTGAATCTTTTTATAGGAAAATTAAATTAATCCTATATTTCTGTTTCAACTAAATTTCACTACCTATTTTGGGTTTTTTTGCAACATGAAAATTCTGGAAAGACCACTTATTAATGTACACAAATGCTTGTTTCCTACAACATATTTGCTGTACAAAGTTGAGACTAATTTTATTTTAAAACTTAAAAAATGTACACTCAGGCTATATATTCAAGTTTTGACAACATATATTCAGCACCCATTACAATTACTAAATAAACAAACCTTTCCATATAGTTTGCATTGTTTTAGTTATAATTTAAAAATATCATCATGATCCCCATTTAATCATCTTTATGGGTGAATCATTTCAGGTTGGAGCAAACAATTTCTAAATAAATGCAAGCTTAAGTATCGAGCAACTTCAGCATAACTTGACTCTGGACACTGCACATCTGTTACAACACACATTACTTAAAGCCAGCTGATGCAGCACTTTCTTGACACTGATACCTTCCTGGGAAATGCATAATATGATATTCTCTCATTGTACTATTTCCAAATGCTTATTATGCTTCTTTATTTATACTATCCCAAGAAAGAAGGTATTAATCGCTTTCAGATTGCTACCATTTAGTCAGTCACTAAGACAAGAGCAATAGGTTATGCAAAAGATAGAATTACAGAATGGGCAAGATCAGTGCCATTAAGTTTTTCTTTGTAACAAATAGGGATTGTAAAAGTAAGTCGTCCTACTCCAGTCTCGATTAGAAAAATAAAATGGTAAGCTTCACAATATTACATGCTTTCATACCAGCATCAAAACTAGTAGCAATAATTAAAGGCAACTACCTTCTTTCCTACAAAAATAAATGCATCATTCCGTGAATACCTTCAGTAGCTTGCAAGTTTTAGTTGGCCTGTGTTACAAATTACATTTAAGTAATCTTTGTTTAAAATAAGAGCATTCTTAGTAATAAGATATGTGCCTAGTGCATTAATTGCTACCATAGCACCTGCACATCTATGAAGTGTTAAGAAGGTTCTGCCATGAAGCTCCAATGGCCACCATACACTCTGATACAAAATCCAGTATCTGCTGGGTAAGCTATTTTTTTTAATTGCCCATTTGTGTGTCCCATCCTGAAATTTGGCATATGTATATTTTATAAAGTAAGGAATATTGTGATTTCCTTAAATCTCAAAATCGAGTACAAAATGTAAATATTTATAAATATTAAATATAAATTTAAAAATGTGCTTTATCAAAAAAACCTTGATTTAGAGATTGTGTTATCTCAAATAGTGTGCTATAAAAATCATGAATTATTACCCTGAAATAAGTTGAAGTTTAGTCACATCCAATAATTAGGAGTGGAGAAAAATTCATTGGTGTATTAATATGCAAGCACAAATACGTGAATTTTTATATTGAATATCAGCAAAATTAATCAGTTTTTTTTTTTTTAAATAAAAATATATTAGGATGTAATGTTGTCAAACATTCTATGGAATAACAAATTTAATAGAACTCAGATGGTAAAATTTTCTTTGAAATTTTCCAGTTTATTATGGAATGACAAGTAGGTTTATCTACTGGTAACAAAAGCAAGAATTTATGACATGCTAAATCTTTCCACCATGGTCGTGTCCACATTACAATGGGAGGACCATGGTGAGGATTTCGTAACTATGGGCTATACTTGAGAGAGTGGGGAGAAAGGTTCTAATGGTCCTTGGCAAAATAAATTTTGAATTATTGATCTCCAAAAATTGTATTCTAAGCACTTTTTGACACCAAAACTTTTTCAGAATGCAAAACATAATTGACACAAACAGTTAGCCTTAATGTAATACTTACTTAATTTATTTTATTTAAAATTAAATTTAAAGTTACAATTGAACTAAAGCAATATTTACAAGTTTTACAAAATCAAAAGTTGAAGAGCATCAGACACAAAGACACAGTAACTATCTGTACCAAACTATTAAAGTGACATTCTGTTCTTCTGTTAGTCTAGGTGGCTCAGTGGTTACACACTGGCCATCTGATCCCAAGGTCACAGATTCAAACCCGGCCCAGACCAATGGTTTCTAAGTGTGCTTAAAACTGACTACTCTATATCAGTAGATTTATAATAATAGTGATAGTGTGTACAATTGAACTTATGTTGGGTATTATTTTGTGCAAAAGGTTATCAGTGATTTTTTCCGCTTTGAACACATTAGGACATGGTATCTGTCACATAAATTGTCACATATATAACTGGCATGTAAAATAACTCCTTTGGGATGAAATTTCAGTACCCCAGCAGAGCTGTTATAATCCTGACAATTAACAGTGTCATTAACAAATAAATAATTTTTAACAATTCTCCTCTTAAAAGGAACCATCTATCTACTTCTTCAATAATATCTTCTGAACAGCCATTTATTCAAAGTTTCTGTTCCTTGAATGGTATTAGTAAATTCTTTAGAAAACCTTGCTACATAGTATACCCTAGTTTAGTTTGTAATAAGTGAAGCATAGAGAATTCTTTCTCTTCAGAACAGAGTAACTGGAATCTTCAAACATTTTCTCAGAAGCATCCTGACCAAAACATTCACATCTGCATATATCTGTTACTATTGGCAAAAGGGAACAGTCAAAATAGGAGTGGTGTGCCCATAGCATCTCATCCAATCACTGATAAATTGCAATGATGATGCCAATTTTCTAAGCCTTCACTTCTAAACATCCCAAATTATACACATTCTTTATTTAGTGCATACGTGCAGGCACATGGGCACACATGTGCAACAAACATTTATTTTTATGCTCATATATTTTAACCTATTCCACTTCCTATAATTTTCCTATTTTGGTTAGTGTTATTTAAAAAAAAAAGAAGAAAGAAGTTCCTAATGGGGAGACCTGGTTCCCCTTATCCCTCCCCACTACATGCCTATGCTTTCCACTAGGAATGCCAAACTTACTGGGCATACCAATATATTTGATTGCTATATGGGTTTCAGTACTTTTGCATTGTGGACATCTAACATCTCAGTCATTGTTAAAATAATGGAATCTGCTAAAGTGTTACACCATTGAAAAAAAAAAAAAAAAGCAATTGTGAAACAGAGGAGTACCAGAAAGAGAATCTAGGTGTAAGAAAAAGCAAAACGAAGAAGTATACATTTAATGTTATATTCAGATGTCCTTCTGAATGTCTTTTAATAATGGCTATACAAACTATTCTTATGAGAATTTATTTTTCTATGTACTTTCTTTTGATTCAGATAAATCTTTGCAGAAATTGACATCCACCCACCCCCACCCCCACACATACATAGAGAATAGAGTAGCAAAATATTTAACAACTGTATGCCATATGCTGGTCTTAAAATTTCATACTCTTTCCATGTAATATCAAGAAACTGCAAAAGTTAGGACTTGAAACAAATTATATGATCAATCCAAAACATTAACAATGGATAATTTGGAAATAGTTATTTTGAATTAACTGTGTACTTTAAAGAGCTTTAAATTTTTGTACAGTATGTTTTTCTATTGCTTAATGATTATCAGTTCAATAAGATTAAACAAAATTCTTTTCAAATAAGGACTTCACAGACTATTGCCAGAAAGTTCAAGAGAGATACATTTTATCCATCATAAAAATATCCTTAATATTGGGTATTTTAATCAAAACTGTTAGAGCCATTTTGAGAGAAAAAACATTTTGAAAAAAGCTTCATTAAAATTGATTGCCAATGGTGCTACCATTGCAACTGGTGTGCCAGAATTTCATTCTACACAAATTCTTTTACATGCCACAAAATCCACTGAAATGGGGTTGTTGGTTTTAAGATTACTTAAAAACCAGTGGCCACAGCCAGGCTAAAAGATTCCAAGCAAATGTTTCTGGGGGGGGGGGATTTTTTCTTAAAAATCTGTGTTGCTTCTTTGAAGGTAGTTATTTATAGTCTCTCTCTCTCTCTCTCTCTCTCTCTCTCTCTCTCTCTCTCTCTCTCTCTCTCTCTCTCTCTCTCTCTCTCTCTCTCTCTCTCATGTACATACAGCCAATTTCAAAACATTATTTTTATTAGGGATCCTCAAAACATGCATTTCTGGTAAACATCCCAGTATCAAATTTTTGGTAGAATACTACTATACTTTTCCTATATACTAAAATAGTAAAGAAAGTAATAATAAGTTAAACAGTTTGTGTCATGTTATTAATGTATATGTATTGTGTTTGTCTTGCGCAAATGCATGCAGTGGAATGTCTACAAAAGATTGTTTGGTGTTTCATGCTAGCTTAAAAAAAAGTGGAAAATATAAAGTTTTTATGTATTGTATGATTCTTCAGATACTGTGATAAAGATCCAAGCCTAATGAGCTTTTTATCTTTCCTCTAAAACATTCAAATCTCCTGAAATAGGTAGTTATGTTTTAGTGTATATCCCAAATCCAGAGTTCAACACTCCAAAACATAGTTCATGAAACAGAAATGCACCTTACAGAAGAAGTTTGAGAGTGAATGGAGGTGCAAGGCTGAACTGCAGCTTTATGTAAAAGTTGTAGATGAAATCTGCATTCTGTAGTGAAAACCTGAATGAAGAAGATTTTGATTGTTTGGGGGAAGAATGATAATTCAATTAATAATGAAATTGGTCACAAATCAAACTTCAATGACTTTATTTCCCATTTTTTGACGTGAAGGAAAGAAAAATAACATTTTAAATTTGGTCCAATATGCATTTTAAATTTAAAAAAAATACATTGCATAATTGTGCGTGCGCATGTGCGTGTCTGCATGTGGTTTAAGAAGTTCATTAACCAGAGAACAGCATCCTGTAAGCCCAAAAACACAAAATTTTCTTTATTCTTCCTTGCCTTATTTCTCTCAAAAATTTAGTCACTTGCGAATGAATTTTTTTTAAAACATAATGCTAACTTTTAAAATTAATGACAACACTTGCTGAGTGTTCTAAGATGTTAAAATCTTTTCAAGGAGATGGCTGGTGTGGCAAGATGGCAAACCTATATTATACTGCAGATCATGTACATAAGCTGTGGTATATTCCAAGGCTGCTGCACAGTCAATATAGTCTAACTCTAAACTCACTATTTTTTATAGTGTTTACACCCACTTTTACTACATATGACACCACAGATGATGACACTGGTAATACATGGAATGAAGTTGGAGCACTAGTGAAATGCGATGGTGGGGGAAACTGGAGAAAACCTGCCCCTGCTCTGCTTTGTCCACCTCATATCTTGCATGCGGTTGCCTGGGATCAAACCTGGGCCACATTGGTAAGAGGCGAGTGGTTTAACCACCCAGCCATCGCACAGCATAACTCACTATATGTATGTACCTTCACACATGAGAGTTAAGTTATTATATGTCATAGTTTTCTTAAGCGTTCAAGTGTGCATGCATAGAAGTGCAGTTGACTTTTTTCTGAATAAGTCATTTCTGTTTATCTGCTTTTTTAAATGAAGTCACCTAATAGACTGTGCTAATGACAGTGCTGTTTAAAATCTTTGAAAATGTACTGTTGGCCAAAAGATGAAAATTTGTATTAAGCTCAAAGACAACGGTACATTTTATTAACTTAATGTAATTTGCAAGAATAAAATATTCCAGAAGTACTGCTTTATAACAATTTTTGGAGAAGCATAAGAAAGGAAGCTCTATATTAGGAGCATTTCATTAAAAATAACATTGGTGTTCCAGGATAATTCTTACCAGAACCATGAATCAAAATGTTTATCAAGTACTTTTACTGTGAACATTTGGCCTCATTTTATGTAAGTTTGTATAGATGGTAGTCAATTTCTTTTCTGCATAGCTACATCCAAAGTGAGACTTAATTCAGCATTTCCAGGGAGCTATAGCGGCAAAGGTTAACCTGTACCTAGTCTTCATCTTCTCATTTGTATCATTAGTGTTTTATGTATGAGGTTTTATCTTGAAACCAAAGAGATTTGGATACCAGGATAACTGCAGCAGTGAATATTAAAGACAATCACGTGATGTTTAATGTTATATGATGTCCTAATGACAACTTTTAAATAAAGGTCAAAAGAGGAAAAGGGGCAGTTTCAGAAATTGCAGAACATTTTCAAAGTAATAAAACATTATTTAAACTCCGGCACAACACCACAAGGGGCCAAGGCCTACCACCTGGCCATCGCATCCCATTACAGGCATCGTGGAATGAGGGCAGTATTGGAGGGTGGGATGGGGTTAGGGCCTCAAATCCCTCCCGGTTAATGTGATCCTCTCAACCTGGAGCTGCTACTTCTCCATCAAGTAGTTCCTCAATTGGTCCCCCAGAGACCTTACGAGGCTGATTGTACCCCAGACTAGAATATTCCCCATACTGGTAGTAAAGCAATTCCTCAATGAATGTGAGACAGAGAGAGAGAGAGAGAGAGAGAGAGAGAGAGAGAGAGAGAGAGTGAGTGAGAGAGAGAGCGAGCACAGAGGCTCTTGAAGGTGCTGTGGGTATAATTTAATTTCTCAGCGCTACATAGAACTTGCTTTTGTATAGGACTAGCAGCAATTAATATTACTGAGAGTCATTATTTTATGCTTGTTACAAATCTAGACTGTACCCAGATTGCAGTTTATAGTTCTGCTACTAATGATCAACTTGCACAGATATTTTACAATAGCCAATGTATTTATTACCTAATGTTTTATACACTTGCAGAGAAAATAAAACATTAATGATGGCATCACTTAACTGTCACTGAAATTAAACACTTTTAAAATACAAAAAATTTAGGGAAGATATGTGAAGGCAAGGACTAATCAGGCAAATGAATTTACTACATTCATATTCCTGAAAATCTGCTCAGATATGCTAGAGAGAAGCAGATTTTAGAAAGGCATGCAGCAGAGATGGCCTTCATCATTCACTTTCCTCAATATCTTCATTGAGAGTTGCTTCCAAAATGAAGGAGGTGTGGTCTTAAAAAGAAAAATAACATGCACAAGATTTACCAGCAAAAAAATTGATAGTTTTAGGCAGTAAGAATATAACACAAGTAGTAACATAAGCTTTTATTAAGAAATTAAACAGATGGGAGGAAAGGAAGCTCCAAATAGAAAAGTAAGTATTTGATATGGAACTGATGAAAATCCCCAGAGAACTCTAGCCAAGTGCTATATGTGGTGCGGAGCATTTTTTAACCGCAGAAAATGCAACATTATAATGAAATGAATGAAAAACAACTAAATATATTTGAAATGTTTTTATGGAGAGAAATTGCAATGAAGAGACAAAACAGAAGTCTTAAAAATGGCAAGACTGTTCAGGGCAAGGAAGATAAATCTGATAGGATGGGACTCACTGGAAGGAATGTTGTGATAGAAAGAGTTTAGAAAAGATATCACATGATACAGTATTAAGATGAAGGTTCATATATGGTGAAGAAAGAATGAGAAAAGAGGTGTTTGCAGTGAAGGATCTGCACTTAGGCAGAAAAGCATGACCAACTGATGCCAGATGAAATCCCTTAGTGGTAGATATGACTTAGGTCAGGAAGGAGCACTGGTTTTCTGAAGTTACATATGTACAAATTCCCTTTGAGCTTATGGTGCTGATGGAGGGCAACCACGGGATAAAAATCACATAACAATATGTTGTACCAACTCAGCTCAAGTAGTACAGGCTTGACTTAGATGATGGGTGAATTGAAGTTTATTGGTTAAAGTACTGTTGTTTAACCACTCATAATTTTTGTGTCTTCACACCCAAAGTTTCATTGAACTATTTAGTCAATGAGATAGAATGAAGTTGAGCTCATTCCAAATGTACAGTATCATCTGTATAGTATGGCACCATAGCTGAGGTGGAGTCCTGCTTGGCCAATAAGCTGTTGCTTCCTGCTGGCCATTCAATATGAGAAGCAAGCCAGAATGACTGCCTAATACATTTTTCCTACTTTCTCGTAATGAAGAGGTTCTCATAAAGTAGATTAGGGATTTTGGTACTCCAATGTTGGCAGGTTTGAGAATTTATATACCCATATAAATGAAACCACACTTTCTCTGAAAACAGAATGAGATTAGCATTCAATTTCTTCATCATACAAGTCATTCAAAATCCATACATTAAATCTACTGCTACACACAGGAAGGAGCATCTGGTTTAAGTTCTTGCACCACCATACATTTATAGAGTTTAACCCAAGTAACTTAGTATCCCTTGGTATGGAAGCATAAGAAATTTCTGTTTGGTGAGAAAGTCAGCTAGGAGATTCCTTAGGGGAATTTTCCAAGCATTAAGAATGTCACCAAGTTTCCTCTGTGATCACTGTATGTTTCCTTCTTCACTTCTTATCAAAAACACTTCCCAATTGACAAATTTATTAGCTAGCTCTATGATAGATCACTTGACAGAATTGAACACCTGGGAAATCTTCTTCAAATAATCTAACAGCAAGTGCAGATTCTGTATGAACATACAAGTCTTAAGTGAATATCTGCTGTGGAATAGAATGCTTTTATTATTAGAAATAACCGATTTGGAATCATAACACACGAAACATCACTAAAGGTAATTTTACCTGGACATGTTTCGAAGAATGTGCACTTCATCTTCAACAAGCTCCAACAGACATGATATTTATTTCTGTGGTATTTGAAGTGGGAAGGTTTGATGTGATTGGTGCTCTTGATATGTACTTCCAAAGGGTGATGTGTGGCAGCAAATCAAAATTCATTAAGATGTTTCGATTCTTTATAATGTGGACTTTCTCCCAAATATCTAATTCTGTTATGTATCTTGTGGGTTTTGTAAGTGTTATGTTCTGGTTTGTTTCATGATTTGATGGCCAGAAGTGGTGCACAACAGAAGATTGGTCTGTTTGTATTTAATTGCTCTAAAATGTTTTTTCAGTCTTGTTTCTAAACTTCTCTTTGTTTTCCTATGTAGAGTTTGTTGTGGTCTGTACATTAAATTTCATAAATGCCAATTGTTTTTGGTGTTCTGGAATGCGGTCCTTCAGGTTGGTGCATAGTATTTTCTATGAAGTTTCCTACATAGGAAAAGCCAAGAGAAATTTAGAAACAAGACTGAAAGAACATTTAGAGCAATCAAATACAACAAACAGATTAATCCACCATTGCATACACTTCTGGTCATCAAATCATGAAATAAATCAGAACATAACACTTATAAAGCCCAAGAGATACACAGAAGAATTAGATATTTGTGAGAAGATCTACATCATAAAGAATCAAGACAACTTGATGAATTTTGATTTACCACCACACAGTACCCTTTGGAAAAACATAAGAGCACCAACCACACAAGCCTTCCCACTTCAAATACCACAGGGTGAAACACCATGTCAGTTGGAGCCTATTGAAGATGAGGTCCACATGTTCTGAAACATGTCCAGGTAAAATTACCTTTAGCTATGTTTCGTGTGTTCAGATTCCAACTCAGTAATTCTAATTCAAATATACATCACAGTTCCTAACTTCTGGACACCAATTCATTAATTTTATTATGCCTATTATTTTCCACTACTCTCACAGACACATAAAAAACTGCATTGTGAGACCTTGAATAAACCAGTTATCCCCACAAACTACTCCCCTCTCATCTGCAAAAGTGAGCTATTGATATCAGCTCAGGTGCATCATGAATATCTGGTTCCAAGACATTTGGATGACCCAGAAGCATATATCAACCTGTTATAAATATATTACTTTTTATTGAGTAAATAACATTTTGGTCAATAAAAGTGGAGACATTTTGTGAATAGTTGAGTTTGCTTATCTATATTATTAATTTCTTTCTTTATCATGCTAAAATTGCTTCATCAAGCTGTATACCAAGACGTGTGAAGTTAAATTCAGTGCTTAAACAATTTTATGAATAACAATAGCACACTATGTCACATTTTTAAAATTATTTAACACTATGCATACAGTTCATGATTTGAGTTACAATAATAAACTATTTATCAAACTATAAATTGACTATTATGGTCTCATTAATGGAGGAAAAATATTACTGTTATTCTTGTTCAAACTAGCCTGTCAAAAATATCTGTTTATGGTCAATTCAAATTATCTGTTGAGTGATTACAAAACAAAATTTAATGCAGATATTCAAAGAAAGGACAAAGTCTTTCTAATACTCTTAGGTTATTACCTTATCTTTGTTTAATGACAGTAATAAAACACAATTACTATGAGCACAGATATATGCTAGCGCTTAGTTTATTTGTCAACCATTACTCTCCATAGATGTACAAATTTGCAGCACCTTTAAAGCACATGATGCACAGAAGCAGTGCCTGATGCCAAAACATTTCTATTCAGTGAGCATTCTTCATAAAGAATGTTTTGGTATACATCCTTCTGTGCATTCAAGTCTTCTTTATCATGAAAGAACAGACAGGGATCATCTCAAAAAATACTGTGCTGCCATATGACTGTCAGAACATTCCACTTATTCATTATTGGGGGAGCTATTCATCCAAAAGGCCTCTATATGCTCAGCATAATTTGCTGTGGAGATAGAACATTTTTTGAGAAGATCCCAAAACTGCCTTTATATCATTTAAATATAATCAGAGGCTAAGTAGCATTAGCTTACACATTAATCACTTCTTTTAAAGCACTCCTTAGTTTGCAGGCAAGGTAAATTACATTTTGAAGCACTGTCTGTTAACATTATACTTTAAATAACTTTATTTTCATATTTGTCATTCTGAAGTTTTGACCAGGTATTATTTGCAACAAGCACTGAAATAGAATGAGGTGGAAAAAGTTAAAATTTAGTAGCACAGTATTTCTTGTTAACATTACTTTTCTGTACAGTCCTTAAAAGTTTGAGCTAATCCCTTCCCATCCTTCAGGCAAGTGCAGCACATTTATACAGTTTAGACTCTAATATGTTTGTATGAATAAGGCAGAACTAAGACTGGATAACTAGAAATCATCATTAGACAATCTCAGAACTTCATTTGTAACCAAAGTATAAATTTAATAATAGGTATACTCAAACAAATACCCTTACCATGGGTGAAGCTATACTCACCATTTGTTGTTCCTACTGTTTTTACTTTGTAGTAGCTATTTCCAAGTGGCCTTGAGTTTCAATTATCCTTTCAAACAAAATTTGCCTTCATTACAGTTATCTTATCATGCAGACAACAGCTGTTTTACCAAAACAAATGCTCTTCCTCGGTTACCCATCAAAAAATGTGAAATATTATGCGATTGTATGGTATGTTTCACAGAACCCAATTACTTGTGTCAATATAGCTGAGTTAACTATGGCAATCTGCACTTCATTTTCATGACTAACGTTTGTACATTTCTTTTCAGCATCTTATCGGCTAGCATTCATATATATTATCAAGCTTGGATTTTGTTGAAAGCTCTTTATTTTTACTTCATTGTTAAATGTCCTTTTACTGCTCCAGTATTTTCTGTATTCGTAGTGATGTGATGCTAAATTACTAAACACATTATTGCCATTTATATCAGTTAACTATGTGGTTCCAGAAATATATAATCGATGATTCTTTCGGCTATACAGTCATTGTCTATTTGGCATCATAGTTTATGTTAATCAGTTAATAAAACAGATTTGTTTTACAAATACTGAAAAACCTTAAAACCGCTAAACTGAAGAAATTGAGCTCCTTAAATTTTTATTAGTGTATTTACCTGCAGCAGTTTACAATATTTGCTCCCTTAATTTTGTTTACCAAGTCAAGCTCAACACTTTGTTCAAGAAGGCTTGTGTATGTACACATTTATAGGTTGTTTCGATTTTCCATGAACAGAAGATATATCTTTATTATATTTCTTTTCAGCACATTAGGTAGCGATCTTCATGCTTGATTATGAGCAGTATGAAGACTAATAATGCATTTTAATATTCAAAGCATGCACACTACTTGTGTAATAAAATTATCTTCTCAGAAATTCTACAGCTAATTTTCAATGTTTATTTTGTTTTTGTGGATTCCATTGTGAAAGATGGTCACAGATATTTAACTTGGAAACTTCATTGGATATTTGTGATTTAATCACAAGATTTTTCTCATAATACTTATACTGCATTATAGCTCAAAATACCATATACTAATTAACATGGAAATGAAAACCACTGCACTATGCACTGCACTGTAGTGCTCCTCAATATCATTGTACATAAAAAAATTAAGGTGAATAATTGAAACTTCATTTTACAAACCAGCACATAAGGCATTTTGAGAAAAAATATGTTGTACCATTGCTATTTTTAATTTTACTAGTCTGTTCCAGATATCACATTCTTCTTCATTAATTATATAACCACATTAATAGAGCTATATATTCTTGGTGAACAATAAATCCATTAGTTGCAATGTGTAACGAACAATCACTTTACTGTGCTCTTAAAATATTGCACTCTTCATACATTTGGAATATAGTAAAACAGCTTACTCACTTTAGTTCACAATTCTTGATTTTGGAAGAACAATATTTCAGAATCAAATGTCATAATAACTTTCATAATTTCCATGCTTTTAGCAAGAACTAGAATTAAACGTGTCTTGTTTAAACACTTTCAGATGAGAACATTGGAAATTTGCATTATTTAGCAAAGAAGTTGTTCAATTTTTGATTACATTAATCCTACTATGCTAAATGGATGAATAATTTTTGAAAGTGACAAAAATGTATTCAATACACATTTTAAAATCTGAGCAGCTTACATGTTTATGTTGTTATCTGGTCATTTTAGCAAGATTTTCATCATAAAATTGCTATATAGTTGGTGGCTCGCGGCATATGGTATATGTACAACTTGCAGAAAATACCATCTTTGTGTTTAGGAGAAGTACTATTCCATGCAATAATACACATTTTATCATGATTGCATTTTATGGTATGGAAGCTAGAATTATGCTGGAATTCTCTAGAACTTTGTCAAAAGAAAAAGAAAATATTCACTATACTTTCATATTTAAAAAGATCACACCTTTTTACATCTGTCTTCACATGGCCAAATTGAAAACTGCATTGAAAGTCCTGATTCATGAATAAACTACTCATGTTTTATAGTAGTTGTACTTTTTTGTGCTATTGTATTTCTTTTGATGATGAGAATAACATATTAAGTATATTCAATTGCAAGTATATTAACAAGGAATAGGTAATAGTTTTTCTGGCATGATTATTCCTTTCTATGCATTTAGGTAATTCAATTCCTCTTCAATCATTAACCTTTTCTGCATGTTCACACAGTGTATTATTTTCCACTTTCTCTTCAATCAATAAGCACATATGTTGTATACTGGTCTATAGGAATAATACAATTGCAGGTGCATTTATTACATTATTTATGTATCTTATTTTCAATTATAGTTAATACAAATGGATCAAAGTGGCATCAAGGAACACCTTTTTTGTTTACATCATTTAATGTGCTGGCCTAATTATACTGAAGATCCATTGTTTTATTGCTTGGTTATCAAAGGACATTAGAATTTGCTTTAATGTTTCACTATTTTGAATTTTTATTCTGAATTATAATAAAATTCCAGAAATAATTCTTGTACTTTTTTTTTTTTTTCCCCTGAGTAAATGCTTTTACACTTTAGAGAACCCACGATAAACATTGTATTATTCTTCAACATTGTATGCGATTCATTTATAATTTTCTAGCCGTATATACAGTAATTATAAGGCATATAAGTCAATGCTCATCTGAAGAATCCTTTCACATCCTACTCTAGGGCTCTAACAACTATTAGCTTTAGAATGTCTATGTTCTTTGCAGAAATTCAGTGTATTTTTCAAAGTCAACTGTACAACACATTGACGACCACAGATTATTATATTTTCATCCAGTTACAAGAAGATTTCCACTGCTTTACAGATCTGCTTATTCCTGCAGTCATATCCTGGCAGCTCACAATGTCTGTCTCTCCCTCCTTTGAACAATGCACTTTTCACCATATAAAGTACTCAAGTTTGCTCTTCTAGAACTATGTTACGCCCACTGTCACAAGCCAGAAGTATCTCAACAAATAGTGATCAGTATTGTTGTTATCCTATTAAGAGGATGATGAAAAAAAGAGAAACAGTAATGAATAAAAACTGTTATTTAATCACAACCAAGGTCACACAATCAACTTTAAGCAATGTTGCAAATTAGAGCAAAAATCTAATTGATTTATTATTAATTTAAAAAACATTTTGCCACCAATAATATTCTGTGAAGCTAAACAGTGACATTTAGGGCTGAATACAGTGCAGAAGCCCAGTGCAGCCTGCCTGGTGGCTAAATGCATTTAATTAAAATTTTAAAGAATCTCTAGGATTAATATGATTGGCAGTTAGGTCAATTTGAGCCAGTCTAGTCCTCAACATGTTCACAGTCATGGTAATCCCATAATGAACTGAAAACAACTAAAATTAGCTGCATTTTTTCGACTCTTCAAGCCTATGATTTGCTCCACTTGCCTGCATGACCATACCCTACCCTGCTGTTTAATTTCCTGACGGGCATTAGCCTCCCGGCAGTTTTTGCAGCTACTGTGCTACTACACTTTTCCAACCCCACAGTGGAGTTTTTAAAATAATGTAGAGAAAGACATAGAGAAAGACTCTGAAGCTTAGTGCTTGTTTTGCAATTAATTAATTAATTAATTCTGTCATCACAAAATGTTTAATTAGGTTGTCATAAAATCCCAATATTTACAAAAATAAAATTCATGGATGTTGTCTGCCACTCATTTAGTACTTAAATAATGTTTTTGAATAAGCTGTATGTAAATAACTTATTAATTTCAACTTCAATGGTGGCGTTATCCATGGTTATTGGATCTGATGCCACGAGTTGTTCTCTAGTATTACTCTAGTTATTACTTCCTATCAAATGCAAATGCAGCTTTATGTTTGCAAAAAGGTAATTTGTCTTACTTCCCCATTGCTGTCTCGTATTCTTCTATTGAACTCCTTTCCCTCTAAGATAAGAAAGTCATCTCCTGGTTTTAAGATCCCACATTTAATTGCGATGGATCTGGCAGTGTTTATGTTGTCTCCTGTAACCATTCGAACTGTAATTCCAGCTCTCTGGCATTTTCTAATTGCATCAGGTACCTGCAACAATTTTAAAAATATCTTAGGTATATTTTATTTCTAGATCATAAACTAAACCATGGAAGAACTTACTATGCAACAGTCTGACAGTGAAGGCATTTATACATTTTATTCTTTTGCATTTTCACATATTTTGGAACCCTCAGAATGTATTTTATTTTTCTTGCATTACCCATATACTGCATGAAAGCAATTCAGAACTTTTCTGATTATTTAATTTTGGAAATGGAAAACTTGATTATGTTTACATTAATGATATACTTTCATCTAACATATAACAATGGGTGTTGCTGTTGGACAAACCAGTTGACAGTGTCAATGACCAAGATAAGATTACTTGCATTGTTGCATAAAAATGTACTGAAGCCTCCAAGTATTATATACCACCAGATGTTTGAGAATTATACATTTGAGTAAGTGGCATTATGTCTTGCATAGTTAATAATTTATGATAATTCAGGACAGGAGCTAAACACCCTCCATACTCTTAATTCTTGTTTTAATAATTTTATTTTTTAAATTCTGTTTTCAAATATTTGTTCAGTGATCTTCTGATCTGAACAGAACAAGAGATCAAAATTTATTCCATTTTTCTGTAGTCAATTTAGACATAAGCTTCGATTGATGTGACTGTAATCAATATAACTGATGCAATGGGAAAGCATACCTTGGAAATTTGCAGTTAAATATGAAAAAGGTTAAGGAATTGTGGTTGTAACTAGTAGTTAGCTTGAACCAATAGGTTAGTTAATATTCTCCAGTCTGACTTTAATCTAGAGTACAAACTTCAATATCATTATGTGTTTTTACAAGGGAGTTCCATCAACTATGACAGATTTGATGATGTTTTAATTTCAGTGGTGCTATTCATGTTAATTTGTTTTTAACTAAAAGAGTTTGAAGAATATATGATACAAATTATTTTCTGCATGCAGTCAATATCAACGCTTATGAAGAAATTGGTGAATGGTGAATACTGCTGCTCATGTACCAATAAGTGTGACCATACATCCTATGGGTTCACAGAGATAAAATGCTATTTCCCCATCATTTTTATTTGCTTTGTTGGATCAATTCTGAGAATGTGAAAATACTGCAACTGGTACAAAGAGATAATAACTGTAAAGTTGGCAAGGATGCATCCAACATCAACTTTTCTTACTGCATCAGGAATCTCCATCTACATCATTTTGTTAGTTATTCATGCTATCATTAAAAAATCATAAAATATGTTGATAGGTAAACACATGGGAAATCTAGGAATATGGGATATATGCAAAAAATGGACCAGATCTGTTAGATTTTATTTGAAAATTTTGGGTCTCTAACTTAATAAGTTAGCACCAAAGTTGCGAAAATGTTCATAGTTTGCTGAACAACCAATGCCAAAATTAAGCAGTTTAATGTGGTTACAATAGAGCAACTGAGAATCATGTTTCTATTAAATGAAGGTCTGAAGACATCCATGATGTCCTCTTTCTCTCTCTCTCTCTCTCTCTCTCTCTCTCTCTCTCTCTCTCTCTCGCTCGATAGTGTTTAACACCCACTTTTGCAGAAGATGACACTGGTGTAACATGGAATGAAGTTGGAGTAGGAGAACTTGGAAAAAACCTGCCCCTGCACCACTTTGTCCACCACAAATCCCAAATATGGTTGCCCAAGATTGAACCCAGGCCATCCTGGTGAGAGGCGAGTGGTCTTAAGTAGTTAAGATGCTTTGGCCTGACGTACTCTTTGAATACACTTGCAACTTCACGGTAGTGTGTATCAACTGCATTGTCTGCATTGCTAAGCTACTGCACCTACAGCTTCTCTTTCACCTTCAGTAATTAAAGGAAGTATTATGGCTATGGATCATGACTGCAGATGGAATAGTAGCTGATAGGATATGCAGTTCCTCTAGAAACTATGTAATCAGTTTCATTGCAATATGAACTAGTGCACTGCAAGAATGTGCCGACACAATTTTGACTGCCTCTCATATTCATAATTGTAAGATTCTGATAAACATATTGTCACATCAATAAATAGTAACTGGCTCTCTCTTCTCTAGAAGGAGAAACCACAAGATTATGGCCACCATTTACTGACCTGTACTGCAAGCACATGTCTCTTTATCCACAAAGATTCAACCTGCTAACTTATGTGCATTATTTGGCAAATCTTTACTTTCGCCACCTTTATATCTACTATAATTCATGAAGAATCCATTTTCAAACGTTCATATCAAGTGGTGTCACCTTTCCAGCCAAAATTCCTGTTGGTAAGCTGACAGCAAATGCAAAGCTGCCATAAAACAAACTCTTCATGCAGTGAGATCAAGGTAAAGGTTGGTATGCTGTGTTGGCAATAACAGTGTTATCTTGGTGTTTAATCACTTTGGCATGGGAAAATTAAATTATGGAATATTTATAAATATTGGCACCATGACTAAGTGGTTAGACTGGCTGCCTCTCACCCAGGTGGCCCAGGTTCAATCCCAGGAGACCACATGTGGAATCTGAGGTGGACAAAGTAGCATCTGTGTGGGTTTTCTCTGGGTCCTACAGTTTCCCCACAATTCATTCCACCAATTGCTACATAGCTATCTTTCCTTCCATCCATTTTACCATCATTTCATATCATCCCCTTCCTTTTTTCACACCAGGTATTGGGCCAATTATCCATCCAGCCTATGTTCTTCTACAGGCACTGACTTGCAAGTCCTGGAGAATGTAAGTCTTTCATATAAGGAGGGTAAACAGAGAAAGAAGAACATTTATAAATATATATTTATAGCAGTATACCCTTTCACTTCAAAATATTTGACAGCTTTTAGAGTGGCAAAATGGGTGTGTGGTCAGCAGTCCTTCTAAAATCTGATTTTTTTTTTTTCAGATAACCTTCATATTACTCAAATTTTCAGGATAGCAAGACATGAACTGACTTTATAAAAAGCTAAACTTATCATTAACATAGACAGTGCAGATATGCAGTTGTTTGCAAACTTATAGATTTGAGGAGAGCGTATTTTCAAATTCAGTTTAGACAAAGCTAATACTTAAGTTGAATGTCTTCATGCAGAAAGGCAACTGCACATCACTTCTCCCCATAAGAAAACATATAGATTACAATTTATTGGAGTATGGTTCTGGTACAGCCCCATATTTTTTTCCATGAACGTCAGGTTCAAATGTTCAAGTATATTGCGCAGTCCTACCTCATTAACCCCCCTTTTCTGCTGTAACTGTCTCTGTCCTTGTTAAACAAGTGTGTGTGCAGCTTGTTATGGTTAATCCATCATCATCATCATCATCATCATCTCCCACTATCTATCCAACTTTGTTACAGATTAATGTTATTGGATAGAAATTTGTGGGTAAATAAGTTGGTGACATGCTATTTCCTGCTACAACCCTTGTCATCTCTTGCCTTATGACAGCAGCTACCACGTAATTTAGAGTGAAAATCTCAGCAGTTCTATAGTCTATTGGTATTTTTTCCTATCCTTGTGGGAGACTTCCTCCCAATATTCTGCCATGTTGCACAATAAATTCACTTTGGGACAAAGGATGCCTGCAGACTTCTCCCCTACTCTAGAGAAAACAGTTCAACTGCACCTGTGTTGAAAATCCTGGTTTCACATGCCCAAATCCAACTTCTTACACTTCTCAGTACAATTTTGCATATAACTTAACCACACATTATTACTTATAAGTAATTATTACCTTATTACCTTCTACATTATGAAAACTTTATTATGCTACATGCTAATATACTTCAGAATGTTATATTTACATTACCCTTTGATTAAACTAATTATATTTTAATTTACTGAATTAAAAAGTTCCTTCCTATTTTTTTAATAAACAAGAGAGAATGCTACTATTTTTATTCTATTATTCAAATTGTGATCAATTATACTTCTTCGGTAAGAAGTAAGACATTTGACTGCAAAAAAATTTTATCCTTCTCTTTTTTTAAATGGTTCCCTTCTTGCATTCTGTCATTCAATTAGAATAATAAATTATTTCCAAAAAAGTAGACTTTAACATACTCTAACAAAACATATCAGCTGAACATTCATGGAGGTTCCATTAATATATCCACTGATGAAATTATGGCAGAAAAAACAATCTGTTCCTACCAATTTATTAATTTTTTTTTTTTTCATTTTTCATTGATTTTTTGAATATTATGGAATTTTAAAATGTATGGGTCCATTCGTTTGGCTAAACTGTGCAAGTTGTTTGAACTGTTGGATTATGGCTTCTCATTGAGCTTTGAATAACCCTTGGCACTTGCAAAGCAATCACTTGCATACAATGCAAGTGTCAAGTAATATAATTATTAAATTTCTTGTTCTCATTTGCATTTGCATTTTGGGAGAATTACAAAGAGGGAAAAAAGATACTGCACACTCTGTCACATACACTGAACTTCCACGACATCTGTTGTATGCACAAACGTCAAAGCCATTGCTGGTTCCCAAATGAGTAAATACTTATGCCTGCCCTAGGACTTTGCATTTTCTATGTGTATATATCATAGAATTAGGCACACGAGTCTTTCTTTTAGGATGCCCCTTATGATATCAGTAATAGTGAGGAATGACTGTGGGATATTTTCTAGAGGTGTGATTTGAAACATGTAAATCAAAGATGGACAAATCAATGAACTGAAAATATTAAACTTCTGATCTGAGTGTAACAATGGCAAAGAGGTCAGCGAATCAAGTTTGGTCTTTTTAGAAACTGAGAGTTCTTTTGGATCAAATATAGCCAATTCAGATTCCCAAATAATGAACATATTTGGTAGATAATATACAAGGAATGAGTAGGTCATCTGAGATTTATAAAGATTCCTGTATCAATTTCCCTTTAGATATGTTAAATGGCAATGACTTTATTATAGTGATTAATAGTTCAATCTCATTTTGCTATGTCAATTTCAAGGCACATGGATGCTTCTTTGCTATCAAAAGAGTATATTGGCAAATCTAAGAACTGTGACTGGAGACAGATTGGATAGCAGTTTATATCCACAAGCAGATGCAATAGATTCTTCATACACTTTTAAGATATGATTACTTGTGAGTTTAGAAAGCAGAAAAAAATAGGAAATCTTGCATCACTCCTTTCTCAGAACAATCCCTTTAGTTTTTTGTCAACTGACTTCAATATTCTTTTATTATCTTGAAGTTCCAATATGAGGCTAGTTAATTTGCTTGAAACTGGCAAAGATTGCAATTTTTTCAGGTTATATGTCCTATATTATCAAATACTTTGCCTATATCAATAGTGGCATCACATTTTTAATTTTAGTGACTGTTAAAATGCTCTTAGAATGGAAGTGTTGATTAAGATTCCAAGAGAGTGAGTGAAACCACCCTGATATATGTTCAATGTTATATACTCATTCAAACATCTGTCCAACACACTCCATAATTCTGTGTAAGAGAGAGCAAATAGTTATTGAATGTCAGTTGCCAATCTTGTTAGCATATCCCTTTTTATAAATATGAACAGTCTTAGCTGTTAGAGATGCAGTGTATGCCCAATTTATAGTATTTTTGTTGCAATGAAAGCAATTATTCAAAAACAGCATGAACTTTAATTACCCTTATTGAAACATGGTCTAGTGAAAGTGCTCTATCCAAAGCCATGCCCAAGGCTTTGGATGAAAACATTTTTTTTAGTAAATATAACTCGAAACAACTCATCTATCTCAACACTTTCTACTCCAGCTAAAGAGTTAATTAGAACATTGACTATTGTTCTCATTGCAAAAATATGGAATGACCTTTGCATCTACTTTGATTGCCAATTCTACATACCAGTTTATTTCTGTTGCTAAAGGACCTAATTGTAATGCCTTTGTATATTAATAGCTGAACTATGAGAGCCGATATTTATATTTCTGCACTTTTCACTATAGTAGTTGATAGTCCTTGAATATTTGAACACTGGTAAGACTAATAGTCATCAGCTGACAGGATATTGAATTAGATTGTAAAATTAAACCTTCCTACCTCTAGCAAATGAAATAAAATTGAATTGAGGCATTTAACCTAGGAAGAAGGAAAGATCACAAATTGCAGGATTTAGACTGGGAGACTGGAGGGAACAGAAAATTGCTGACTATTCTAGCAGGAAAATCTGCCCATTTTGTTGTATTGGATGATACATGCTTTGGCAGACTGGGCTCAATAGGAGAACCAGCATACAATTAAACTCTAAAAATAAATTTTAATCCTGCTTGGTCATACATGGGCAATTTTCTGACTAAAGTGCATGAAGTCAGATCAAATTTGTTTAGTTAGAGAGAAGCAATTTATATCTAGTTTTTTCTTTCTTTTTCTTTGCTTTTCTCTTTTGTTTCTTTTTGTCACCTTCAACTTGCATCTGAAATATGTACGTATAATCAACCCAAGCAATAAGTACATATTTGTATAATGACTAATAAGCAGAAAAAAGCAAAAGGTGGAAAACAATATAATTACTAATGAAAGTAAAGAGAATACAAACCCAAAGGAAATATTCAACATTTTTAATAATTATAATACTAATGTGGTAAATCAATGGAATCCAAACTAGGGAAAAAAACGTGTAATGATAAACTAATGCATAAACAATCTATAGGGATAGTAGAAATTGTGGAAGATGATATAGTACAGGAAATAACAAGCTACAGATGGAATGAAGTATCAAACAATATTTTAAGTTCCTCAAATATGGAGATGAGGTTTTAACACATATAGTAAATGCATGACTAAAACAACAAATATTTCCAAATGGGTTGAAAAAAGTAGGCCATTTTTCAAACAAAAGGGAAGAAAAATGTATATAGAAAATTATATACCCATTACATTATGTTCCACTCTTTCAAAAAAAAATTGAAGAAATATGTGTACTTAAGTTATAAGCATATTTCAGAAAACAATATCAAAATGGCAATATGCCTTTCAGGAGCAGAAACAAATAACTAATGAAATTAGATTTATAATAGATGTATTAAATGATCGAGAAATGGTAGTTGCAATATTTTCAGATCTCAAACTATATGAATATAAATGTTTTAGGAAACAAAGTACAAAACCATGGGGTGCAAGGGTTGGCATTAAACTGAATCACCTCATACTTAAGCAGAGATCAGTATGTGAAGGTAAACTATACAAATGGCATAGCAGAAAGAATAAAATCAGCTTTCGATTGTTAGGCAAGAAGTTCTGCAAGGTCCAAACTCTGGTCCATTTTTGTTTTCAGTATATGTGAATATACTTAATGTCATCTTTAAATTGGTCCACAGAAATGGGGGTACAGCAATAGGTTATGTATATGCTATGGCAATTAAATTAAAATTAAAACAGAGTTGAAAGTAAAAAAAAAAAAAAATGCTATGTTAACAACTATGAAACACTTACACTAATTTAGAAATTATATTAAACATTAAAAAAAAAAAAAAAGAATGGCAAGGAATAATTTTAAGCTTAGAAGCTGTTTTGCAAACTATATCACCTGCATTACAAATGAATAGAGTAATGATCCCCAAAACTGAGTGTGGAAATCTTCTAGGAGAAATACTCAAGAAAAACAAAGTGGAAGCATAAGGCATATAAAAACAAAACTGTATAAAGGCATGTTTATTCTGAGACAGGTTAGGTAAATAGACAATGTTACAGTAAAACAGGCTTATTGTGCATTTATATACTCTCACAAAATATGTGGCAACACTGTGTTAATATCGCAACAGAAATGAAACAAATCTTTCAACTTTAAAAAAACGCAGTGAGAATAATTGGAAATGTAGATAGAAGAGACAGTTGCAGGAATATATTTAAAATTTTAAATATACTAACTGTTCCATATATACCTTTCGAGGTACATTAAGTAATAGGGACTGGAAAAGTTTGGAAAATGAGCTATAATACAGATTACCAAACAAAATGAAAGAAATCGGCAACACTGAAGTTCCTATAGAAAGAATAAAATTAAACTTAACCAAGAATGCATATTATAACATAGAATACAAATATGAACTGTAAGTAAAAGTACTGTAATCATGAAGATACATTTTAAATTTTGACAGGTTTTAATTGCATATTTTAAAGAATGAATAAAATAACTTTATTATCACTTATGGGTATTTAATTTTTTGTTTTTGTTTTGATGCACTTCAAAGAATATCTGTATGAACCACATAGGTATATAATATTTTAGTGACAAATCTAATCAACTCTAAAAACTGAACTGTCTGTAAAAGGGTTGTTATTTGGTAGCCAAGGAGTTGCTACTGTATATACTTGAAAAGTAGCTTCACTTGCAGAAAACTGAAATAAATTATTCTTAATACCATTGAAGCCTCGATATTCATTTTTACTTAATCATTTACACTTCTCTCAATATTTATGGGAAGAAATTTTCAAAATATAGTATCTGTCTTACTTATATCTGGTCTTTCTTATATGCATCTTGTTCTTCATTCTTGTTTATTACACATCCATTTTTATAGTTATTTGAAAAATCAGAGTTCTTGTTGCCCTTGACATATTTCAGCATCCATTGAAAGCATAATATAGAACACACTAACACTTCTTATTCAGACTGTATCCTCTCTTAACTTTATCATTCATAGAAGTCTGATTTGTGCATTACTGTCCAGTTCTATGCTGCTTTTACATTTTATTTAGATATTATTTAGTTATTAATTGCTTATTTGACTCAATTTAATCCGATCTTTTTAAGATTCCCATCTAAATATTCCATTTAATAAACAGTAAAAAAAGTGAAAAGCATTAAATACAAATGAGGCCTCACTTTATTTTTGTTGGTTGTGTATTTTACATTTTTTTTTATCCAAGTTGAAAGCTGTGAATCAACAGGAAATGCAGTTTAAACACAGAGAATATTCTCAAATTTCATTGCTGGTCTACAACAAAAATTTAAAAAAAAAAAAAGTGCACCGGCATTGGATGTCTTACGTCAGAAAGGATATCGCCCACTCAGAAAAGAAACAATCTTATAAAGTAGTGCAAGTATACAGCTATTTTAAGTAAAAATGCATTCTACTAGGAAATAAGTACTTCTAAGTTTGTAATTTCTGTGGCTTTAATTAATTTTATTTTTATAGCTATATAGACTTAATCACATTCAGAATTCAAACCAAAGATCTTCAGCTACTACCTTTTGTCCTACATTCTGATAATACCAAAGAACAATACTTACCAAGCAGTCACATTTCTGTATCATTTATTGCTTCATAAAAAGGTATATTTACAGTCTAAAATATTTTTCATTCAGAACACCGAGCAGATTAAATCTGGTTGAGTTAACAGAACTGAAGATGCTTAAAACTAAATTAAAGTCTGTTTTACAAGATTTTTTTACCTCAGGTCGAACAGGATCTTCAATTCCCACCAAGCCAAGGCAGGTTAAATTATTATTAATATTTTCTTCGTCATCCCAATTTGGTTCACCTTCAATGTGTACTTGATTGATTTCAGCTTTATCCGTAACAAAATCTCGGTAAGCAATAGAAATGGTGCGAAGTCCATTGGAAGCCATAGGCTCAATAACTTGGTTGACAAGCCTCTCCTGCATTTCACGTGTGAACTTTTCCAAATGCCCATCTCGTCCATATATGAAAGCACATCTGTAAATTTAATATTCATAAAATAAACTTGAGGCCTGAATTCACTTTTCTTTCTTTTTTTCTCAAGAGTAAGAAAGAAAAGAGAGAGATGTAGGTCTGTAGTGTTATGCTGATGATGAAGTGGGCAAGCAAGTTTAGATTAAACTTGCCTTTTAGAGATGTTTTTAATGTTCATAATACTAATTAAAAAACGAAATCTTAATTCAAACACACAAACTTCTCTTAACTTTTGTGCACAAATTATAAACAAATTTATAAATGCTAGAAACTTGAAAATTCAGTTAGACAAAAAGACAAATTTCTCCGAGAGCTTCAAAAAGGTTTGGTTACCTATGTAAAGAACTATTTTTAATTCAATGCCATTACTGGAATTTGAACCATGGATCTTCAGCATATCACAGTTTGCTCTAACTAACTGAGCTACTATGGCAACATACCAGCATGACATTGAACTCTCGAGTAAATCTAAAGGCACTCTCAAATTCATTTTTAAGATAACACACCGCAATTAAGCATTGCGTATGTGCATTTTAAGCATATGTCCAAAGTTTCTTAGTTAAGCACTATTAATATTCCAAGTTGTTTTTTGTATACAGTGAGAGTTTTCCAATTATTTTACTGCAATATTGGTCTTTGCTCATTTAATTAGTAGTTTGTATTGCTTCTTAATCTTTATATATCTTTGTTTATCTACTATATTCTTTATTGGTTTAAAATGATCATAGCATTTTAGTTTATATTTTGCAAAGTAAATATCTTTATTGATCTTATGCTTTTCTTAAGATTGTTTTTAAATCTAATGGGTGGGCCATTTGTCTCTCTCACTGTAAACCTCCATTCATAAATTAATTTTTAGGAAGTTGCATGGTCCATTTATATTAGTATTATTTATATCTAATAATTCTATATGATACTTCTGGAGTAATGGATTTTTGAAATCTTTTTTTATTTCTTGGGCATAGAGATCTGATAAGTGACTGGCTTTCTTTTGCTTGGAAGGAGCCTATTGGAAGACAGGTATTGTGATCTGTTATTAAGGCTGAGGTATCTGTGACTCACATGAACTGCCATATGTAATTTGCACAGCCTAAGACAAAATAAATGAGCAACAGCCAGAGAGACAAGTTTGATTCAGAAAACATCAGAAGCATTTGTTGATGGTGTGTTCACAATATAAAAATTCATACCATCCTGCATTCATTTCAAAGTTATATAAGTAGGAAGATGATTGTATGCATGGTAGCCAAGCAGCGAGATGGACGCGTTTCATAATTGGAACAACCTGGGTTCAAATCCTTGGTGTATACATTCTTTTTTAATAAAAAGTTTAATTTGTTTAATATTAATGCAATGCCATATGTTTCCATGTTTAAGACATCTATTAATTTTAATATATAAATAAAAACATAAACAAACCATTTTTTGTTTTCAAAATAAATACCATATCAGAAACAATTCTAAAGTGAAAATCTACACATATTTAATTGCTATAATATTGGGTAAACAACCTCTTGACTCATTCTTCAGTTATGAATGTTACTGGCATGGTCATGAGTTCACACCTCATAGCCTTGAAATTCTGCATGTGTTAGCAATTATACCGATTTTGCAATGGTGGTTCAGACTCACAAAGACTAAATCTACAAAGAGATCTCTCCTTATTAGTGAATATTTCTGTATACTTTATGTCTCAGGCTGCAAGAACCCTTAAAGTCCCTATATCTATGGCTATGAGGTGGGCATGGCTATCCAGGGAAGGGAAAGTTCATTGTCCTCTGGCTCAGGTTGAAAATATCCATCCACTTCTTGGGAGTGCACAACTGCAGGGGAAAACATTATGATCCAAAATATGTGGCACAAATAGATCACCAAGTTTGCATATCTGTGTCATGTTGGAGTTAGATGGTATGAAATGATCTAGGTTTGGTACGGCAGCTTGATGGCATATTAAATATCAGCAATATAAAGATATCTCTAAAACATTATAGTTTCTTCTGTAAGGACTAGATTCCTGATGAAATGATTGGGTTCCAACAAGATGAATGCCTTTTCCATACAGGTCAGCAGGTTTCAAACTGGTTCTCATAAAGGCAAGATATCACAATGATTGATTGGCCTCCTTTTTCACCATATTTGAGGCCTATTGAAAATATGTGGGAGAGGTGAAGAACATTTTGGGACTTCAATTGACCTACAAGACAACACATAAGAAAAGAAATTTGTGCAACCAAATACAAAATACTGTGGTATACCCTCTCCTGACCATTTGACTAGGCATTTGATATCACTCAGTGCTCATTGAATGGGGGCAGTAATAGAAGCTTATGCTTTTTGCACCTAATATTAGGTTAATTTGCATTTCTTATTTATTTATTTATTTATTTATTGTTAAAATTTAAGATTCGTCAAATCTTCAACACACTAAATAATTGGTTTGAAAGTAACAAAATTCACATAAACTTTGAAAAAACTAACTACATTAATTTTTGCACAAAGCATAAAAAATAGCAGATATAAGGATAGAATATGAAAATAATCAGATTGCAGGAGCCTGTAATACAAAATTCCTAGGTCGTGTCTTTAATTCATCTTATAAATAAATATCTTATTATGCATATTTTCATTCATTGATGACCTATGGAATAATATTTTGGGGAAATTCACTAAAACAGTGTTCATTATGCAAAAGAAAAGGTAATAGGAATAATGGCAGGGGAAAGATGATCAACTCACTGCAAATCACTTTTCAAAATGTTTGGAATTTTACCATTAGCCTGTGAATATATTCTAGCCTTATTGTCATTTTTAATAAACAACTCAGGAAAGTTTACAGAAAAATGAAGATATTCATAAAAAAAGAGACCAGACATAGGCAGGACTTTCATAGACCAACAAATAATTTGCAGTTATTCCAAAAAGGGGTTTATTACAAAGGAATAGTTTTGATTAATTCACTTTCCTCTTCTATAAAAGAATTATAAATTAACAAAAACAAGTTTAGATCAGAATTAAAAAGATATCTTAATACTCACACCTTCTATTCAGAGGAGGAGTTCATTCAATAAAAAAATACTGGTAATCATTTTAACTTTGCAAATTTAATAAACATGAATATTCTAAGAATGCATGTGTACAAGTAGGTTTTTGGAAACAGACATGCAATTGAAAATTGTGCAAAACTGACACCTGTAATATTCATTGTCTGAGTTGTTATTTGTAAATAAATGTATTAATAAGTATGAATAAATATAATTCTTGACATGATCTACATCCTTGAGTTTGGGCATAGGGTCTAAACCCATAATAGGATCTACAGATTGCAATTCGTGTGCATGTGTGTGTGTAAGCGTACACGCGTGTGTGCGCATGAACGTGTCATGTAGGGAACCCTTCAAACAGCAAAAAATAATGAAATTACCAGCTTCTAGATCTTTAGGAACCAGTTTTATATATATGATAAAATACAAATTCCAAATACAAACCAATTTAGATATTCATGATCATAACACAAGAAATAAAAGTAGTCTTGCTATCACTACACACAGACTTGGCCTATTTGAAAAGTGGCCAAGTTATGCTGGTGAAAAACTGTGCAAAAGGCCACCAGCAGAAGAAAAAGCATGTGAGAGTTTTAAGAAATTCAAATTCACATCACCAAATAATACAAAGAGAAACAGAAACAGGAACGGTATACGTCAAGAGTTGGATTATATATTAGCAAGATAATATTCTGTTGTATTTATTTCTTTTAACGTTTATATACTTTACTTTAATAATGAGCTGTCAATTATATCCCACTCCAGTTTTGATTTGCTCTAAATAAACCTGTTCCTGTTCCACTCGCAGATTTGTCAATAAAATAAAAGACTAGTAAGATTACTGTTGATAAAAATCTAGTATGTTCCATTCACATGTCTTTCTCTTCAAACTATTGTTACAAAATATTACTCCTTTATCCGCATCGTGGTAATCCAGATAAACATTAGCAGAAATGTTTGTATTACTTCCTTCCAAGTAGAAGGGAAACAAGGTAATACACTAAGCTAAAGTGATAGCCAAATCTTTTAAAAGCTAGTTGATATGTAAAACAATTTAAACTCGGTTTTTGTTTTCCACAGCCAGGAGTAAAACAAAGGAGAGATGAAATGAAAGATGACCTTCTGTTGGAGAAAAGTTAACTAGTTTAAAATTGAAACCAATTACAAGGAATATCTCAGAAATGGTTAATACTACAAAAATAATTGGATATGTTTCATTCACATGACTTTCTCTAGCTGTTCTCCAACCAAAATTTTCTTACAAAAGACTATTCGTTCATCTACATCATGCTAATAAGGACAAAATTAGCAGAATTTATCTATTTACTTGCCTCTTTGCAAGTAGAAGGGCAATAAGCAAATACACTGGGCTAAAATGATAGTCAAATCCTTTAAAAACCGGCTGCTATGTGAAACAATTGAAATTCTGTTCTCTTTGCTTGCCAGGAGTGAAACAAAAATGATAAAAGGAAAGATGACTTCCAGTTTGAGAAAAGTTTAAGCAGCTTAAAATTGAAATCAATAACACAAAATATCTCAGAAATAGTTAACTCTACAAAAGAATGTGATATAACTTGTGTGTTTTAACGAGATCTATATTTTTGTGTAGCAATTTTTGTCTATCTCTTACGGTTTATCAGTTATAAAAAAGTCATCCAGAATGAAGAGGTCTTCAGAGGACAGAAAATTCAGTATACATGTACATTTGGTTTGTCATAAAAATGTCCAACATATGGTATTTTAATCAAAATCATTTAGAGTGAGTTTTGAGAAAATCAAAATTTTAGAAAAATGTTCCATATAAAGGGTAGCTGGGAGTGGGGGGATTTTTCTGGAAACCTTCATGTCATATCCTTTTGAACTTAAATATGTTTAGTATTTAACCAAATTTTTGTTTTTGAAGTAAGCTGTGCACGTGCAGACCTTATTCTAACTCCCCCCCCCCCCCCCCCCAGAGGACTAAAACATGTATTTCCGGTGAAATCTCCATATTAATTTTTTTTGTGGAATACTACAATACCTTCTCTATCTACTACATTGTGCATATGTAATTGAAAAGTAAAAATGTATATGACAAACTGTGTGTTTTAACAGATCTACATTTTTTGTGCAATAACTTTTTGTTCCTCTTTCTTGCGGTTTACAGTCTTCAGAGGCTATTCCCATAAAATTCAAGATATATATTTTATTTGTGATGTAAATATCAATTTTTTCACATTTCAAACCTACAACCCATGCAAATCATAGTTCTTAATGTTGTAATATAGACCTCAGAAATTAGTATAGAAAGCCTAACACAATTTGCCACAAAAGGTGCTAGATTAATGTGCATTCAACATATAAAAGGATGTATTAGAGCATTATTCTAACTCGCCCAAATCCAAAAATAATATTAGCCAAATAAGCTGCCACCTCAGATTTATTTCACTATACGTACACATAAGAATATTTTGCAATTGTTTCGCTTTTGATCAGTTACACTTTTCAACTATTTATATACAAAAGCAATTATTGTATTCTTTGATTTAACAAACTATTCCATTACTCTTTCATCAAAATCCTGCATTTCACTTATAATGATCTTATTTACTGACAACATTGCATTGAATCTGTGGTTTGTCATTGTATTTCTTAAAAAGAGGTCTTTACCCTCTACAGAGTGGAAAAGCATACAAATCCTTAGCATGGCTTCCTTTGGAAGAGAAGTAAAGCTGTTGGTCCTGTGTCATAGATTTATGGCACGTGAAAGAACCTCAAGCCTGACAAAGGGGCCCCTGAGCAAAATTAAGCATTCCTTCATTCTTCATATAGAATGGGCATGAAAGAATAGAATGGGACACTGCAAATGCATTACATATTTTAAGATACACAAACAAAATGAAACCTGGAATTTTCTGGAAATACCCTGTGAAGTCCTCTTCATTGGACAGGAAGTTTGTATAGGAGGTAAATTTAAAAGATAGACAAAACATGCCAATACAAAAATTTCACAACTCTTCAAAATGCACAAATTATTTCATATCTTTTTGTAGTATCAGCCATTTATGAAACATCAGTTGCTATTGGTCTGTTATTTTTGTAACTTTTTAATATTTTCAATTGACCGTCACTACTCAGTTTTTTACAATATCATGGAATGGCTATGAAGTTTATCATAATATAAACTCCCAGTTTTTAACATTTGTCTATTTGATTTCCTGTATTACTCTTGTACCTACAATTAAATTTGTAATGTAAGTATTTCTGCAAATATTTATTTTGACTGGCATAAGCTGGATCAAAAAAAGAAACCTTTGAACAATATTTTGTAGAAGCTATATAAAATAAATGTTAGTGTATGAAGAAAATAATGTGAATATAACATATTTACTAAGCGAAACTCAAAACATGTATTTCCACTGAAACATTAGTCCAAATTTTTGGTGACATGTAATAATAGTTTAACAGTAGAGAAAGAAAATATTTGATAGTGCCAAGCTGATAGCAAACTGTCCCTGGTGTTTTTAAAATGCTTTTGAGTCTGTAAACTGCATCAGAACCTAGATAATACAACAAAATACACCAAAGTTAACTTTAACTGCAGAATAAATAAACAGATGTAGCTCTAAAACTTTATTTAAAAAAAATTGTAATACATTACACTCCACCTATTTAAAATTAAATTTAAACTATGTAAAATAATTCTTGATCTCACTTTTAGCATTCCTCAATAGAACACATTTATCCTGTAAATGTATAATTTTCAGAATTAAATCAATGCTTCTAAGATTTATCCATTATATGCAAAAATACATCAATTTAATAGCTGACATCAAACATTAGCTTTAAGAAATTAAGCCCCATATTTTATAAAAATGAAAATTGACCTGAAAGTAGGTAATTGAGTTAACACAGCAGAAGATATGCAACCACTCTCCTGGTCATCAACTGTAGTCTGTATAAACACAGGGACGTTGCTTTTGTAACCAACGAAAGATGCCAATGAGCAGCAATTACTGTGATGAAAACATGACAGTTCACAGTTAAATGTGCTAGGCAATGATGGACTTCAAAAGTGTTTAATCATGTCCACTTTGATCACGGCTAAGTTCAGCTTGAGCTGAATACTGCTAAGAGCTTCAAAAGTGTGATCACTTCAAATCACCTTTAACCACATCCACTATGATAGCTTAGTTCAGCTGGCTCAACTCATGGCCTCATAGTGATGCTTCACATGAAGAATGTTGTACTTTCAATCAAGGTTGCCAGATGGTAGGATTCCGATAGGCTGATAAATTGCTTTCAATCATTGCCTAGTGAGGAGTATAAGAAGTAGCAACTTTAAGTGAAAATTTAAGGTACTGGCTAACTATTATGGTCTTTGTACTAAAACATAAACTTCTGAATGTCACTAACAATTTAGGAAACAATTGTTTTCTTTTTATACAGTTTTTGTTGTTGCCTGTAATTTAGGCATTTTCCCCAAGCAATAAGGGCAAGATGGCAAATGCGTTTCTTAAGCATATGTATTGTTATGCAGTTAAATGCTGGCTGGAGCTCGTCAGCTAGGCAGGATGAAAAAGATCAACAGCACTCTTGCCCAGCAAAAACACTACAATATTGTGAGATGATCACAATGTTCTGGACATTTATTTTTCCCCCCATCTCCAAAACACTTCCAGAATGCTTGAGACGGTTCAGCAGGGTTATCAGCTCCTATATAAGTGAGCATACTTGTGTGATCAAGTTAGTTAGGGAGGAAGACAAGTGAATGAGTAAGCAAACAAGTTAGTATGTGCATTTCTGATGCAACCAGAAGTGCTGTTCTGCTAGCAATTTTGTGATGACTGCTTTCGCGAGGTGTTGGAAAAATCTTGTATTTGACTCCACAGTAAGTGAACCATCCAGGAGAAATGGCTATATAACACATTTTTGTTGTGGAGGAAAGTGAAATGAAGGGGGAAATTGAACTAATTCACAGTGGATGATGTCTCGGTAAAAGTTTAGCTTAGATCAAATCTATTTAAGTGGAGTATGTTACAAAATAAAACCTTTTGTTCATAGCTCTATGAAATTTGGATATGGTTTACACTATAACATATGCTTGTTGTAAATTTCAATAAAACATATTAAATATTTTTGAAAAAGTTGGATAAGTATTTATTCAATATTTAAGGTTTCCTAACATACCTTTACAAAAATAAATTCAGAGATAATACTTTAAATTTGTTGTATATTTAATTATAATAAAGTAATTCCTTGTAAGGCTTTTTTTTTTTTTTCTGTGACTCTTGGTTTATTTTATATTATTTTTGCAAATAATATTCCAAAAGTAATGTTTGCTTCCAACTGTTTGCATTGCTGTTTATTATCAAATATAACACCTATAAGCATTTCCTTAGATGAAATTGAAACTTGTGCAGTTACACGAGTCTGCAAATTTTCATCAAACTCAAATTTACATAGTTAATGAAGTATGGCTACATACATTGTGAAAACTGTAACTTTTGGATAACAAATGATGAAATTTAGGTTAACATGAAACTTCCACATGAATACATGTTGTGCTGGCATGTTGCCATCTTAGCCCAGTAGTTAGAGCAACTAGCTAGAAACCGAGAGAGCCATGGTCCAAATCCTGACTATGGCACTGAATTTTTCAGTCTGACTCTGCCAATCCAAATTAAGAGCCTTTGTTTGAAAACAAAAGTAGTTTGAGAGTCTAGTACAAGTACAAGAGATGTTCCCCGTTGGTACGTGATATAGCTATTATAACAAAGCCTATTATAGTTTTTATAGCAAGAAATCACTGCAAGAGTAAAATTATATCTGAGCTAAGGCAGTGAGCTACTTTTAACATTTTATAAAATTTTGGATATTTTCTAATGGAATTTCAAAATAAAATTTTGGGTCATGTTATTTAAACACCAGAGAACAAAATGAAAAGAAAATATAAGAATAAAAATTTTGGCAATTTTAGTTGACATATCTCTCCTTAAAAATTGGAAGAAGTCACAATACTAATACACCAGTTTGATTTGAGTGCAATTTATTTAAAAATTACTGAAACCAAACCCTCCCATTAGGGAACACCACTTCTTAATTGCACTGAAACAGTAATTTTACCTCTTCGGATGTCCTTCTCAGCAATGTGAAAGCTTTTTCTTTCTTTCTTTTCAAGTCCTCTCTGTGAAACTCTCAAACACTTCTGAGAAAACAAACTTCAATAAAATAATAGAATAAGTGACCCATCAGAAATTTTTCACCTTTTGCAAATATCAGGGTAAGAGGCCAAATGAAGTCAACTGATAATAGCATAGTTAGGTCACATATTTTTGAGGAAGAAAACTTTTTGAGTCTTAACCACATAATATATCAAATGGAATCTTTAAATTTAATCAATTGATGCACTAAGTCTTAATCCAAGTATATCTGTTTTTACCCTAGGTCAAAAATACAGGCTTGTTTCTTAGGTTTTCCACTTATAAGAGAACATAAGAGAAACAGAGTCTGCTTCCTCACTCAGACATACAACTCATTCAAGTGATCACATGGTTTATTGTGCTGTGTAAATATAAAGAAACAAGCTTGTTCCCATAACATTTCCCTACTTAGCAGCTCCCTCGACATCCTCCAAATATGCTTTTATTCTTAACAACAAATTAGGTATTAGAATACTTACTTTTTCAACAGAATTTCTGAAGCACCTTTGCAGAACAGCCTATATCCTCCACCCTCTCTTGGTATAACTGTGCTCATGGACTTTCTGACAGAGTTGAATGTATATACACGTGTAAAAGTCTCCTCAGGCTGATCATCTCTGATGGTTTGGTAGTTTTTCCCAATTGCTTGGACAAATCCCAACAATGCACACTCAGTTTTGTTACCAACTTGTTTTGGCAGCTCTCCTGGTTCATCTGCAGGCTACGGAATAACAACTGCTGAAACTTTTTCTACTAATATCTATCCAACATTAGAATCATAAAACTGTTAATATACACATATACACAATCACAAGTTGCACCATGTCAACATTTGAAGAGACATAATATTTTTTCAATTTATACAAAGCCTGACAAAAGAGTTTTGAAGAATAAAACAGGTTTTGTTCAACTCCTGGTGCTAACTTCTATCAAAAGGGAGTTTATTAAATTTGACACACTTCAAACCAATTTAAAATTACTATCAGACAATACAAGAAATGTAAGTCTGCTCTTACAAAACATCTCTGTAGCAAGATAAATTACTCTAAGAGTTTATGGGCCAAGAGTGAATATCTTTTTGAAAGTGAAATATATGACAATGATACTTTTTTTTTTTTTTTTTGGTTGCATGGTATACTCATTATGTAGATGGCAGAATAGATGATACGAGTGATGAATGCAGAAGATGTGTGGTGAGGTGTATTGTATTGTTTATTTACTTTTAATTAATATTTTACATATGGTACATCTGATATAGAACAGGTTAAAAAATGATAGACATTGCTAACTGGCTTACTCAAAATTGGATGATCAGCTTAAATACTCAAGTAGTAAATTAAACAACTTCATTTACCTTCTCACCTTTATGAAATTATTGTATAATGAGCTCGAGTTTTTTTTTTATGTGAACCATTCTCATCTTATCTAATATAATTGTAATTTCATTCAGCTCTGGCTAATAATGGATGGAACAACCGCCGATAGTTATGCAAAAGAATGTGAAACATTGGCAGAACTTTGTCTTAACCTCCTTCCAACAAACTTCCAGGTTCTGGAAATACTACATAACCCTTTGGCCTTGGAACAATCATTGTCTGAGTGAGTAATTTTGTTTTAGAGAAGTACAGTATCTAAAATATTAAACCTCTCTACTTGCTCTTTGGTCCCACTGTTATTAAGTAACATAAAAGCTACATAGTTTTTACATAATGAAGAAACCCTTAACATAGACAATAAAATAGCTGGTGAATATGAAGACTCCGCAATTCCGAGCCACCAAGCTACCCTAAAGATGCTGTGCCTGCAGCCACCAAGAAAGGTAAACTTCTCAGTTGTAAATTAAAAATATATATTCACTTATTTCTAAAGCTAGGAATATCTTCTATATATTCACTTATTTCTAAAGTTAGGAATATCTTCTCTTTATATAATTTTTTAGCATACCCTGCAAATAAACTTTATTATAAGTATACAGAAAGTAAGGCAGAATTTTCTTATAGGAACATTAGTAGAAGGCTTCGCCATTCAGAAACTTTAGTGCATACCCCTATAGAATTAAAAAAAGCCTTACTCAGAGGTTTTTTAGCACTTTTATTGCACATGTCTGCGATATTTGATAAATGGTAATTTAACAAATAAACACTGCAACTGGTATATAATATTGTAATATATGATATATAATAATGTTATAAACAGAATCAAATTTTGCTTTCTAGGGTCTGCCTTCTGTTTGCTGAAGTGTTGCAGTTTGGTTATCTATGCATAGTGCTCAGAATAAAATGTAATTGGCTCTGGTTTTTATATGCATTCCTGCATAGTACAGCAACCAACTGACCTTCGGTTTCTGCACACATTCTCTGCCAAGTACAGCAGTTATTTTCTTCTCCACAACATTTTCAACAAAAGCTTTGTAAATCGTTGGTTTTTTTTTTTTTTTTTTTTTTTTAAATAATTTATGAACTGAAATTAAAATAAGTTTATAGACCAAATCTGACAGAAAGAGTGGGACTTTTCAATGGTGAAAGAATTCTCAAAAGAATTTGAGGTTTTTGAGATCAGAAGCATGAACAAGAATCAATTTCCTCCTTTTATAATATTAGTATAGATTTACAGAGATTTTCATTTACATTCTAAAATCATAAGAACTGCTTGGCCACAGTTTTAAAAACTTTAAATTTCTTGTCAACTTTTATTTTATTTAACAAAACATTAATAAATTTTGTTTTGTCCTCTGTAGCTAAAGTAAGTGGTTGTTAGACAGTGGGCCACCATTTTTGGTGGATCATCAGGTTTGAAGCACTCCATTTTCAATTCATTTTGTGTTTTTCAAAAGCAAGCACATATGTTTTTAAATGCACATGGTGCTGTGGGAATTAATTTCTTCATTAAATTGAAAGAATGAGCTATTTGTTATGAAAATGATATTTTCAGTCTCTGTGTGTACCAATCCACAGAGGTGGAAGGTGGTCCGGGTTCATTCCCAGGCAACTGCATATGGGATTTGTGGTGGACAAAGAGTCACAAGGGCAGGTTTTCTCCAGGTTCTCTGGTTTCCCCCACCATTCCATTCCATCCCACTGGTGCTCCATCTTCATTCTATGTATTATCAGTGCCACTGCCTGCAGTGTAATATGTAGTAAAAGTGGATGTTAAACACTGTTAAAAAAAAGCAGAGGTGGGATGCCTTGTTGTTTAAATAATGGTCCACACATTTTTTTTTTTTACTCTGTTATTCTGAGAATTCATTTTTGGTTTAAATATATTTCTACGGATGGCAAATTTTCGCAGAAAATAATATTACACCTAAGCAAGGAGTAAACAAAGGCAAAATAGGAGATTCTTAAGGGTATTCTATATTCTTGTAACATGACAGGGTTCTTTGCATGTGTATATTTAAGATTTTGGCCAAAATGTTAACTATACTTCTTATTTTAGATAATTTTGTATCCACAGTCAAAAGACTGCTTTATCTTTGAATTTTAGTTCAGTATTTTTTAACTACAGTATGGGGACAAAATAATACCAGATTTTGATCTATGTTTTAAAATTAATCTGCTACGTCAAAAGTAAACATCATCTATATTTACAGTTTGAAGTTAACTTGAGATTATTGTTTAGTCATAAATAAATTCAAAGTTTACATGACCTTGACAGGTTTTGCCTGTCATCTTTGTGCCATATTAAACAATGACCATTTTCAATTTACATAGAATTGCATTTTCTTTCTGCTTATTTTATTGTAGAGCTTAATATTTCCTTATGGCAAATTGGTGGCGACAGCCCCAATATGGCCCTTTTCATGCCAGTCCCCATTTACTTCCTGCCTGTTGGTCAATTTAATTCTGAGCAGTTCTTTGCTTGGTGTCTTGGTTGGCCACACAGTTGACTCACTCCACTTGATACCTGTTGTCTCTAGGTTTCTACGCTATTTCCATCCTAATGAATACTTATCTTCAAGGTGGGCACATCTGTTATCTTGGCTGCCTCCATCCTTAATACAACTGTTAATGTCTCAGGATTGTCATTTAGCCACTGAGCACTAGGCACTGAATTATTTCTGTTATGCACCCCATTGATGAAGGAGTAGGAGCTTCCTGGGTAACATAACTATGCAGGAGGTTCGCCAGCTGTCCTTCATTTGCCAGGGTGGTCTCCTACAGCATCTCCAGTGGCTGTTGCAGCCTTGACTTGAGCTGCCTGCAGTAGGGCATGGCCAAATGGTGGTTCCTGAACCAGTTCTTGAAGGTTTCCCAGATGTCTCTGGATACCCTGACATCCTCCAAGGTGCTAATGCATTTGTCAAGGCCCTGCATTCTTCTGTCTAGCTCTTCCATGTTTTTTTCCATGCCAGTCGTTCAATGATTTTGGCTGATATATCAGTCTTCAACTTCTCCATTGTGAATTCCATTTTATCCTCCATCTTTTCCATTCCCTATTTCATTTCTGTCTTCATTTTCTCATCCCAGATTTCATTTTTGTGTGCAACTTCTAATTTGAGCCAAAAATACTTTCATCAACTTCTCCATTCAATCCTACTCCAGACACCAGTGTAACAAGTTGTCTTTTTCAATTGCTTCAAGCACATATATTTAATATCCCTTTGATGGTCATACACACAACTCTTGACTGCTTCAGTTATCTCTCTAATCCAAACATACTCTCCTGAGCTTTGTCACAACTGACTCTTCCATCCCTAGCTGCTCTCCTTATATAGCCCACCCATTATGTAGCAAGAAACTTCTAGAGCTTGGGGAAAGGTGTGCGCGCGCGCACGCGCACACACACGCACAAATATTTTTTGCCCCCTTGGGCCATTATTATATGTGTTCACTTCTCAAGTACAAACATCTGTGACAATGCAGAGGGTGATTTAAATTTGCCGCCTGCACATGGTTCAGCTCTTTAAAATGCTGCCAGCTATGCAACACTTCATGCACTCCAATATTAGAATTACTGGATGTTTAATGTCACATTCTGCAGCAGTGTGTATGCCTGCACACTTCGTTTTTCATTTCTGTAGTCTTTTAGGTTAAAAATCATATTAGATCTTTACTATTATTTTTACATAGAACATTGGGATTAGAACAAAGTGTAATATACTTTTATGTAACTTTATACTTTTGAAGAAGTGAATTAACTTGAGGCAATTAGGAGTGGAGTTAATTGCTGATTGTAGCCCATTGGGTATTTATTAGTGCTATTGCCATCAGTTGTAGTTGGCACTAGGATAATGGCAAATTTGAGGTTGGTCTTGTTTAAAGGTAGCTGTTTACAATCTTGGAGTGGCCTATTCTAAGTTAGGGCCTGTCTAAATAGACTTTTCAATGTCAACTGTATAATAGTACTCTACATATTTCATAAAGTTCATTTCTAATTGTTCATTTCTATATGCTTTATAGTGGTGTATAAAATGATCAGTTAACTTTTAATTTTTTTATATATGATTGGTGATGGTGTTGTACAATATGTGTTCAATATCCCTGAGCATAGCCCTGAAGAACTGGAAAGAAAAAATCATATTCAACAAATCAATTTTATTCACCACCTATGCTTTACTTCCTTCTCTGCTTCATCATCTTCCTCAATTGACATGTTAAAAGAAGAAGAGAGAGCTAATGGCAGAAATAAAAAGTCAAATACAAAAGTGATGAATTGGCTTTAGTTTAGCTGGTGTAAGTTTCTATTTGACAAAAAAAATAAATGACAAAAAACTTAACCTAGCAGGAACATAAGAACACATGCTAATAGTAGGTATCATTAGGCACCTAAATGGGTGAAAGGGTCTCATGAAGCTCTTTGTTGTTTCTTCACCTAAGACATTGATATAATAGTGTAATATACTAATCCCAATTATGCTTGAGAGTGTGATGCAACCAATTAAGTAGAAATCTAGGCTCTCATATGCATTTTTTGTAAGGGTCCTGAAATCATCCCATTGCAATACTGATGATTTATGGGCAAAAGATGCCGCTGGAAGTCCATTTTCTGTTATGTTGTAGAAAAATTCACTTTGTTGAGGGCTCTGAGGTTTGATGACAAAGTTTGGCATGAAAGATGGCTGACTGATAAAACTGGCTACTATCAGTGAAATGTTTTACACAGTTGTACAAAAATGCAAAGAAAACCACATTCTCTCCGAAGTATATAACCATATGTAAACAACAGTGATTCAGAGTAAGATACACATTTTCCAGGCCATGAGAAGCAAGCCTCCCAAATATAGCACAAAGCTATTCACACCAACTAGCTCAGGGACATTTTTTTTTTTCAATATGGAAGCTATCTCGAAAAACAATGTAATGACCCTTTCAAATTAAATCAAGATATCCTCAGAGATGGTAAAAAAAGTTGGTTCCACCAACATTAGCTGGTACAGAACGTTCCAGTGTTCATTCATATTTCAAACTAGATTTAGCTCAGATCATTGGAGGGCTTCATCCAATCCAGACAGATTTGGATGAGAAGCAAAGCATTAGAAATATGTGACACAGCTAAATCAACAGCCAAAATTGGACAGAATTTTTTTTAAGATTACTTAAAACCACTTGTTCAGACAAATTCAGCTGTTGTACTATTGACAGAAGCAAACTAGTTTTCCACAGCAAGAGAAAAATCTGTTTTTTAACTGGCACATTAATGAAAAATTATGCAGTCTTGCTCCTGAACATGCAAACCCTGAACACCTAAGCAAGACATTGTGAATAAATGTGTCAATATCAAATCAGCATAAGCAGCAAACAAACTAGTGTTTTCAAACCCCGGGGAAAACAAAACAAAAAAAAATATATTTTACCAAGATCTAGATTTTCTGGCTATAAGGCTGTGGTTGACAAATTACTCATCTGCCAATATCTGGTATTTTCAAGTGTGCTGTAGAAATTTCCAAATAACTCTAGTTTTAAACCTATGTCTCCCATTTATTTGAGTTACTTAATAACAATGGTTCCTCAATGTTCTCTTATCCACTCCCATAGAACTGGCTGCCCATGGAAAAATGAATTTTACAATCTTAAAGTTCCACAAAGTCCCATATATTGCAACGTTAGGTACACTTGAACCTCACTTACATCATTCACTTCTATGTTTTTCTGCAGTTATATACTAAATTGTTTAGACACCAAACAGTGTGCATTGTTACAAAATTTCTCTCATCAATATTGCATATTTTTCTGGTCGATGTGTATGGAATATATTAATTTACTTATTCATTTATATGTTATACTTATCTAGATGAACGTCTATTATGAATGGTTTCTGTATACTGCAGATTTCTGTTCCTTGCTGTCACAGCATGAAGCAGTTTGGCAAAGTATCAATATATTCAGAACACATTCCCATGCATGTGTTAGTAACGGCAAAGAAATCTGACAGTGTTTCCCAACCAGTTTAAATGAGTACTTTCTGTTTTGTGTATGTAGTTTGGCTTATGAATAACAGTACTGACATGCAAGTAGTATAAATAGTGTATTAAGCTTATTATATACATGGTTTCTTTTATTACTTTCCTACATTAAATAACATGTAATTAGAATAATAATCTGACAAACAGTTTCAGTTCCATAAGAAAATTTGCTTTTACATTTTCTCATTTATACATTATTTTAGTCATTTCCCCATGAAAACTGAGGACAGTATATCTAAAAGCATTGCATGTCTATCCATCGATTTTTACAAATGTTAACAGCATTGGAATCAAACTCATACTCAGGAGCTCCAAAATTTTGTTAGGTATTTTAAGAAAAAGCAGTGGACTGTTTGAAATATAGACAATCCTATTATAGGACATTGTACATGCTCAGATGTCAAGTGTGTCCTAAAGGTGGTATCAATCAATTTGCTATCAATATCTGTCCTGTTACATATTTTATCACAGCATGTTACAGAGGAACTGACTGCAGCTTGGCAAACCTCTATTCTTATCATTGGAAGCAGCACACAATCATGCTACAAAGCTTATTGCAAAAAATTTCAATTTTTTTATGGAGATCTAATACAAGTTGGTAACTCAATATACTTAATAGTGTAGTTAGCATGAACACATGTGTATGGACAGTCGAGGTTAAATTCAATAAGCAAATAATACTGGAGATAAAAATTCTTATTCACCTTAAATGCAACAAACAGATTCCTAAATGTCCACAATTTGGCTGAAGATCACAAGAAAATGGATTAAGAGGGAGGGAGGGAGAATCATTTTGACATAAAAGGAAAAAAGTCTATATGCTTGCATACATAAGCTGTCAAAATAAAACAGGTCATAGATGTATATAACTATGACATACATTGAGGGCATGAAATTTGATAACCTGAAGGTTGATGAAACTCTTGTTTGGCCATAATAGGGATCTGTATAGTCTTATGGCAGACAATCTTAATTTTAAAAACACAAGTCTATTATTTCTCCCTGCCTTTCTCTTACATAAAAAAAAATTCTGAGGTATTCTGATTATTAATATTTACTATGCTTCAGAGCAAGTGCTAAGTCTGAAGTTTTGGCAAGTTCTTACCATGATTCGAGATGTGTATGCAGAGTTGATGGCAATAGCCTGGATCATGGTATTTCCTACATGAGGTGGTATGTCACTAAACTTTGGTGTAGTTTTACTGAGCTTCTCACAAATGTAGGACTGGACTACTGTCATTCTATAAAAGAAACAATTTTGTGCTTTGCAATATGTGAAAAGCAATTTCTTATCTTATGTATCCTTACCTCATTTTGCCTTATACCTGGAAATAACATTGGTTTTGCAAAAACAAACAAAGAAACAAATAAAAGATTGTATGACATTCATATCCACATATTACTATTTGCTGAACCTTGGAGGCAGCCTTTTCTCTTGTTCTGTTTTGTGTATAAAGGCATTCTGTAATATTGCAAGAATTGGAGATATGTAGATGCTTGCACGTAAAGTTGAAGGGAAGTATTTGCATAGAGCAGAGCAGGAATAATGCATTTAAGTGGAAAAAGTGTGTGCATTGCGTTAAAATATGAATAAAAATCTGCATTATATATCAGAATACCCAGAAGCTAAACTATGGAGAAAAGTGCTATGGAACAAGAAGTGGAATAATTTATAGCCATAATTTCTGCCATTAGAATTTTAAAATTAGTAGCAAAGAATATTTGTTACAATCTGGCATCTAAGTAGGGAAAATAAGAGAGAGAAGAGGTGAAGGAAAGTCATTAAGGCAAAGAAGGACTTAATGATATGAGATAATGAGGAAATCAAGGACACAAAGCAAGAGATTGATTTTCTCATGGAAAAATATCATAAACCTCCAACTCTTCATAAAATGTATCTTTAGAGGTAAACAGGAATAATTGTACACAAAAACCAGAGTGTTGCATGTACAAGATTCTAAAATAACATGCACTCCAACTATGTAGAATTAAACATTTATTCACTCGTACACCATGTTGATAAGTAAGTCTACCTTGTAGTTCTAGAATGAAGCCATGTGGCTGATCATAATGCTTAGTTACAAATTTCAACTTAAAAGTCTTTAACTTATGAAAGCCTGCAATAGCAGTACAGTATGTGAGGCATGCAGCTTGAAGTTACTGTCACATGATACACTCTACCTTTTTTCCTCTCAATGTGATCTTTAGGCTCTTCAGCGATATGGATGCCATATGGTGTCCCGTGCATAACTGTTAAATAACCCAGATTGCCAACGGAGAACATCAGATAATGCCATGAAATAATACAAACCTTGATATGTGTATTTAAGGTTATATGCTCTAAGGCAAGATAGGAGCAGCTAACCTATCAAATCAAGGATTGTAGGATAAAATCCAGTTAACATGTATGTTCTGCAATTAAGAGAAACTGTGGAAAAGGATGGGGAGGGCCCAACTAAAGCAATTGGTGTGGTGGCATGGTTTGATGCTGGTGGGTTTCAATTGAATGTAGATACATGCATTTTATATTTTTTTTGTTTATTTGCCTTTTTTTTTTTTTTTTTTTTTTTTTTTTTTTTTTTTTTTTTTTTTTTTTTTTTTTTGCTAAAAAGAAATTCATTCACTCTCAGTATTGCACAGCATTCTAAGCTCAGATAATAATGTGATTATCATGTATCCAGTTGGCGGTGTGCTTCTAAAGCACAGTATGTGAGGGTTGACCATACTGGTATGATTGCAGGTTCATGCTCCAAAATATACATACATATCATTTATTACATATATTGGTTTAACCCCTTCATTGCCAATCTTGGATATATCTTTAGGAGTTTCATTTTCCTTTGTGATCATCTATATTACCATACTCTGTGGTCTGCATTAATGGGTGTGGATATAATGTTAGAATTTTTATTTAAACTATAAAGTGTGCATGTTTCTATGCAACATATTAGTTTTCTATCTTAGATTTGCAAATATGCCTTCTAGTTCTGCTGAACATCAAAACAAATCCTATTGGTTTTCTATGCATGCAGAGTGAGACAAATAGGATGCAGACCATGTAGATGCATTCACAAAAACCGACAGTATCATGCTAATAATCAGCAGTACTGGCAGGCTTATTGGTAATGTAAAGTATGCAGTCTCAAATCATGTGTACAGACAGGATGCATTAAGCATAAGCAAAACAAGGTCGGAGTGGTCTAGTAAGCATCACAAAGACTCAGTGTTTTAAGTCATTATCATAAGTAATATAATGAAAGCTCCAACTTTTATTGATAAATTCACAAGCAACTTGTGAGCAAATTTATCTGGAGAAAAGTTGTAGCTCATGTTGTATTTAATAAAGACCATTTTGTGAATGAAATAACAATAATTAGTCTATGTGACCACAAATGAAATTCCTAAAATCTCATTTGTCTCGACATATATTTGCACAGAAATCACTGCTACTTTATGTCCATATCATAAATTTCAGATCTCTTTGTATTGCTACATTATATTATTATGGCGTAAAATAAACACAGTTCTCTTTGTATTGCTACATTCTATTATTTTGGCTCAGTAAAGCTTAATTGCAATTAATAGATCTATTGGAACTTTCGCCATTATGTATGGGAATATCACTCTACACTGATATTTAGAGAGAAAACAAATGGGTGCGATAAATTTAGAAAAACATTTGCACATGGGTGTGATAAAAATAACTTAAAATACATAATGAGTTCTGATTGGTTGGAATTTTATGCACCAATGTACTGGATTGGCCACTTCCAACGATCACGTGTAATGAACAAAATAGTCAATAAGAAATTTCATTAAGAGATTTAATATTATTTTGGTTACTAATTGGCAAATGTTATTTTGTGTACAGCTTTGCTTCTCAAATCTCAAGGTATGTTTAGTATGAAAGTTTTTATCCTTCCCTTGTAAACTATAATTTAAAGCATTTAATTTTGATAAAATGATTGCACAATTAAAGTATGTTTTTACTCGAATTTAACACTGAAATATTTACTATGTACAACAAATCTCTTTGAAGTGAAAGGTAAAAGAAGATTCATATTATATTTTTACATGGAAGTTTAAGAAAAATGTACCTGTTTGTTGTTAGTGTTCCAGTCTTGTCTGAACAAATGGCAGTAGCATTTCCCATTGTCTCACAGGCATCAAGATGTCTTACAAGATTATTATCTTTCATCATTTTCTGAAAACAAAGTAGGTGTGTATAATAAGGAAAAGAAGTAAATATAAATCAAAATATAATTACCAAAAATGTTTTTAAACACACTACTTATTAACCAAATCCATACAGTGCCCAACTAACTCTGAGTTTCCACAGACTGAGCAGACCAAGGCCTGCTACACGATTGCTTCATTCTCTGCTTCCACCCATAAAGGATATGATAGGCAGGATGTAGTAATGGTAATGATATATCACCAGTATATTGCTTCCTCCAGTAGGTCATTCACAATTCACAAGACCAGAACTGTTATTTTCCATCAAATAAGCCATCAGTTGGTCCCTATGGACTATGAGAACAGGAATAGGGGGAATAATCTTGGCTAAGAAAAATACCCCTATCCTCCTGTCAGAAATTGAACCTGAATCCCTCGCACAGCATGCAGGTGCTTTACTGACCAAGATAGGGGCCAGCCTACAGTGTTCATTCATAATAAACATTTTTAACAAATAACCCTAAAAGTATCCTACACTATGGCATAGTGAGCTGGAACATGTGTTCCAGTTTCAACCCATGGAATGTATTCAAGTTTGAGTATGACCACGGGGTGTGGAGTTTTTCTGCATATATATAGGACCAGTGCCCACTGAGCAGTGTAATGTCTTTGAAGAGCTAGGATAGATAACAATCTGTAGATTAAAAAATATCAACATTCCAGCTGGGAGGAAGCAAGCTACCCTTATTGGTTGGACGATTGTCATCCTCTGCTGTGTATATCATGGTTTAAGGCTGGTCAATGTTTGTCAGAACTGCTATGCTACTTTTATCATAATAATCATCATCATCATCATTATTATTTAATCCTAAAAGTTCTATTTTTAGGACACTCTTTACAAAAGTTACCAGTTTTAACAGATTTTTAAACAAAACTTTTGATGAGTGGACAAATGATTAACTCTTATGCACAAAATCTCAATTTGGTACAGGCAATGCATACTATTTATCATGACGTTTTTCAAGAAATTTCAATTTAGTACTGATTTCAACTAAATTCAAGTGGAAGGATGATATGCGCAAGCTTCTATATCAATTGTCAAATCTAACTGTGGCAGCTTGCCTAAATATTTCAGTTTAGTTTCAACATCATTCAGAATGCGTGGACAAATGAATGTTCAACTTTATAGTATACAACGCTAACTTTATAGGTGCATTGGTTTGCCTTGGTTTGCCTAGAAGTGTTGCATTTTAGAAGGCTCTTTGCAAGGACTCCTTAATTTGTATTGTATAAAATATTTTAAATTTTTAATACACGATACGATTTTCTTTAAAAACTTAAAACTTTTAGGAAACTCACTATACACACCACCATTAAGTTTGTCCTATTTTTAAGAAATTTTACAGGTGGTGAAACTAATGATATTATACATGTAATTAATTTCAATTCAATACATGCTATGGATTTCTTTAAAACCTTAAACATTTTTATGAAGCTCACCATGCACATTACTATTAAGTTTCTTCCATTTTTAAGAAATATGACAGGTTTCTACAAGTTTTATTCCAACTCATTATGTATGGCATTCCTAATTCATACATGCAACAGTAGGCAAGGTACTTCATACTTGAAAATGGACAAAGTGTTGCTGATCAATATTATGAATAACGAATGCACTTAAATGTCCAAGTTTCTCCCAGAAACCAATTTTAGCTGCACCACTAGTTAAAGAGACCTTTTCCTGCCTTGTCTATGAAGTATCAAAACAAGACCTGTCAATGTCTAAGCAAGTTCAATAAAGTATGCTGATCTTACACATCCATAGCTGGAGTAGTTTCAACTGTAGCAAGCATACTTAGCTGCTTCCAAAATTGAATTATTCTCATAATATTTATGGTATGCATGAAAAACACTGACATACTGTCACAAGTTAAGAAACAAAGATATAGTCTTAGGAATGACATACTTATTTAATTTTCTTCAAATTTAATATTGCAATTCCAAAATATTTCATAAAACTAATTTCACTGGACTATTTTATAATGCAGAATTCTTTAAAATGTTGCAAAATAACTTACCTTTACGGAATATGCAAGTGATAGTGTAACAGCTAATGGAAGACCTTCTGGCACAGCAACGACTAGCACAGTCACACCAATGATAAAGTATCTTACAAGTTCACTTGCATATGTGCTTTTCCATGGTTTTCCTTCTATTACAAATGTTTTAACACAGAACTGAATAACTAATATCACTACTGTCAGCATTGCAATGGTTGAACCTGAAAAATAATGACAATATTCAGCAATTTCTATAACTTTCTTCCACATAAAATTTCATCTAAATTTAGAAATATTGCTAATAAGAAATAAAATTTCAAATACAATGTATTTAGCACAACACAGTTACACCACACTCTACATAATATTCATATATTCCCACAAACATACCTACCCATGCATGCAGGAAAACTTAACACAGCAAAATCTCTCAACTCTTCCAGCAAGTCTCTTGAGGTCACAAATATTTTACTTCCTTTTGTGTTCAATTTATGGATAAAGTCCCCAATATATTAACTACAAACATTTTTTATCTTAAGAAAAATACATTACCAATTCAATCATTGCCATTTTAAAGCCCCTATGGAAATCCTTTAGCTGTGCAATTAAAAAACAGAAGGAAAGAAAAAGTTTCTAAATTTCTATAATATGACAGTGAGGAAACATAAAAATATAACAAAAGTTTTACTCTATGGTGTTTAAATGTTAGAGAAATAGAAATTTCTGAACATCATTCTATTTCTCTTTGGAATTGCTGAAAATATATATAATGTTCTAAACATTATTCAGTGTTGTAGTAGTCAATACTACATTCTGATTATTCAGTAGAATACATCTGTGCCTGTAAATGTTGAGACTGATAAGTTTAACTTAGTTATCCAAAAACCATCATGCCAGTTGGAAGAGGTATAAATGTCATCACTTGTGATTTTAAAATAAGAAAGTTGAACTTTTTAGTCTTTGAATACTTTTAGTCTTTTTAGTATTTCACGAATGAAAATAAGTTTTGCATATGAAATGATTTAAGGCAAAGATTATTGGAGTATATGATAAAACTATGTAGCAATAGAATCCTGAGTGAATCTGCAAGCTCCTAAAGCTTGGTCTTGAGCGAGTATAAAATATGTCAGCAGATAGTGGATAGCTGGGACCTGATTGGTGTTTTCTGTTGACTATTGATACACTGGTCAGACTGATCTCTGAAAAACCAATAGGAGACCGAGCCAACTACCCAACCCCAAGGTGTTAAGCGATGTGTGCCAAAGGGGCACAAATCACATGTGAGATGTGTTGTTAAAAGATATTCTTGAAATACCCGACAACCTCCCAGAGCACAAGGTGCATCTGTGATGTTTCTCTGAGGCAGTGAACAGAAACAAAGCACACTTTAATTGAAAGATTATTAAAACAACTACAAATAGAGTCGAGCTATTTTAACATATTCACCAACAGTATTCAAACATTTATCAAACCATGGGAAAAACTTTTGTATCCCAGTATTATAGGAGCCCGCTACTCGGGATGGAACCATTATGAGAGATCCATATCTGCCTATCTGTTAGGCTAAAAATGCTGACTGACCAGAGAGGAATTTCTTGAGGTTAAAGAATATATGAAAATCACTGGCAGCATGGTCCAGACTGTTGGTAAGATGATTCTTCATAATGTGTTTCTGTAAAAGCTCCACAAGGTCACCTGTAGTTGTGGATGACCTCCCGCTGCACCCATATTTTGGTGACATGCTGCAAAGTCTCTGCACCAGAATTACTTCATTTGCTTTCTCATGACATGGCCCATTAACCACAGTTGCAAATTTCAATTTATGTCATGCTCTGAGCATTCAAAAACTTTATCACTGACTGCACTCACATGTGGCTGGAGCTGAAATAGGAGACTTAATTTTCAATTGTTGCTATGAAGCTTACGTGAGATCTTGGGAAGTTCTATTAGTGCATGCACCATGCCTTGTCATTACTGTAACACATACAAGCAGTTATTTTGTTTAACATATGGTTTGCTAACCGTGAGACAAGTGGGAAACTTATATGGATGCAAGTCATATATAGTCTTACCTTGCTAACTTCATATACCTAAGGTCACAGGTTCAAACCTGGTGGAGGACGATGGATTTTTTCGGGTGTAAAAATCCTTAGCATGGCTTCCTTTGGAAGGGAAGTAAAGCCGTTGGTCCTGTGTTGTAGATTTATGGCACGTAAAAGAACCTCAAGCCTAATAGAGAGGTCTCTGAGCAAAATTAAATGGTCTTTCATGCCCAATTTAGAATGGGATGCTGAGAACCACAGTAGTTAAAGAGCGTCCATAAATAACACGCCATTTACATTTTTTTTTCCTGATGTACCTTGCTACTTTTCAGAATATCACAATTTTAACTTTGAAGGCCCTTCTGGGAACTAGGAGCGATAACACAAGGAGCAATAGTTGGGGCCTTGAAAGTAGACCCTGCTATCCAGAGCAAACAAATGGAGGTAGGAGCTGTAATTTGCAGAGAAGCAGGTTCTGCCTTCAAAGATTGATGTTAAGATAGAAGACAGGATGGAGCTGAGGAGAAGAGGGGGCTATGTTACTGGCCTGGAGCATGGGGGAAGGAGGTGGCCCTCATTAAGGGGACCCACCAATAGCCATGACTCGGCCTGAGTCTCATATCTGGATCTTCAAAAAGCATCACAGAGGAAGACTGGGTTTCCTCGGCCTCTAATGGAAAGAGTGTAAATACAATCATTTTTTTCATCCAGGCTAACACAGTATCACTGCCTCAAGAGTTTTATGCAGTAGTATAAAGAGGCACAATTTAGAAGTTTCTATAATATAATAACTTTAGCTTTGGCAGCTTCATATTATGAGGCTAAGAGTAGAGTGTTTCTGCATTTACAGTATTCATAAGATGTTCAACACAGAGCATGTGTCCTGACAAGACACTTGGGCTGCTGGGCTTTCTTACAAGAGATCTGTTGGTGGTTCTGGCGAGGTATGAGGAACGCAGGTGGTAGTCTGCTTAGCCTATTTTCCTTATGACTCTGCTAAATTTCCCCCACCTCAGGAGTTCAAACATCTTGTGATATATTTCAAGAGCAAAAACCTTAACTTTGATTGGCTATGGCTCCAAATGCTTAATGCACTAGATCATGAGATCTTGAACCAAGGAGGCATTACATCTGTGAATTACCAAAGGGATGATGATCCTAGGTTTGACCCTAGCATCCATCAGGGTTCTAGACGAAGTTGAAGGGCTAATGTGGAAATTTCCTTATTCAATCACAGACACATTTGCTTTGGTCCTGAAGGAAAAAGAAAGGATTTCCTGTAGAGGAACCCTGGGAGCAAGAAATGGGACTGCCTAGAGCTTAAGCCTGGATGGCAGGCTAAGAATGGATACCCTATCTTGTTAAGGAATGTGGAGGGACTTGAATGGTATGTGAAGCAGCAAAGATACAGGTCCTCTTCTATTTTGAGCCCTAAAGAAGCATGGATGAGGATGGAATCTTCCTGCCTCTTCTTAGGAGGGCTGGGAGATAGTTTTTAATTATTTTTGTAATTTCTCTTTGTAATAACAAGTTACAAAAACTAAAACCATTACACAACTTGAACTGAAGTTAAAATAAAGACAATTTAATACACATTCTGCTAACAACTTTAGCACAAACCACACAGTACAAATATGTTTCTCTGATTCTGTTTCTTTTATTATTTCAGTCACAATGATTATATTTGCACACAAAATTGTGCTTTAAATGGAAGTAATTGTGTCAGAATACTGATATTCTTGATTACCAGCCTAGAAGCATTATTTAATACTTGAGGAGTATTGAAACAAAACACACTTGGTACTTAAGAAAGTTTGAAACAAGACATATTTGTCCATCATTAGATAACGTGCACTTTGATGTGGATTTGCCATATTTTGATAATGCAAATTCACTGTAGTTTCCAATTTGAAACAACCTCCACATATTAAAATTGTTTCAAACTACAGCATTGGTTCAGAGTAATAGAAGCTGCTCTCAAAGATTTTGCACTGACAAGAGTAGCAGAAGTGGTTAAGACACAGTCATGAATATGACATCTTCGGTTCAAATCCCATTAGAGCCAACCTCCTTAAGTGAGGATTATTTTCCAGATTTTTCTCAGCACTAATAACTGTTGGGGAGGTACCCTAAACCTAGAGCTGGAAGATTTCCTACACAAACTTTCTTCCCCACATATCATTTCACTGTATATATCACAGTGCCAATCACCTGTGTTACACGCAAAATCAAAGAATTTGTTTATGTGGTAATTTATATACATGTTCTGATAGCTATGTTTCTCGTAAAATCAGTAATTGTTGACACACATCATGTATATTGTTCTCAGCCATTCAACAATGGTTGAGAACAATATACATGAAAAAATGAAAATAAGTGTGTTTAATTGGAGATTTGTCTTATGATATGATATGGAAATACTAACAGATTTATTTAATTATTACAACATAGAAAAATGAAATAACTGTTACAGTAAACAATGGAGGGTTGTAAAAGAGAATGAAAATGCAAAAAATGAAGAGAACTAAAAATGAGGAGCCTGAAGTTGAATTGTCCCATTCTTATTTTTGGTTTATGTTACTCTGTTGTAAGTAAAAAGTAAGGGATTACCAGTAAAATCTTTGGGATTACAAAGTTTTTCCTTTTTCTTATTGTTTTCTTTTGCATACTGAAATGGTATGAAGCACATAAAAATCAAAAGTTGTCTTTTTTATTTTCTTTCTCCACCCCAAGATTTGTGAAGAACATAAAGTATCTGATCACTTAAAATAAGATTGAAGTTTCCAATATTGTGCCAATCCCCTTGCATAGCATTTAGGGAATACTTCCACAGTGCTCTTTAGTTACTCATATGTTGTGAAGTGCAAAGCAAAATAAGTTAAAATGGGAAAGAGCGCTCAAATAATGCATAGCAAAGAGTGGTGCATTACATGGCTAGTGATGCAGACAAAATAGATCTTTATGTGTTGATAAACAAATGAACCTTGCTGCCACATCTCTCTTGATAAGCATTTGTCATAAGGCTGTACTTTTATCTTAATATTGGCCGCACCATTAAAAAGTGGCACAATGCAAAAAGTTATTTCTTTGATAACAGCAATTAGGAGAGAGAAATTTGCACTAGTTAGATAAGGAGAACTTCAACAACTGTTGAGAATTTTCATAATATATTGGTCCCCTGCCTGCTCTTTAAAGCTTCTGTTCATGCAAGGAGTACACAAGGGTAATCCCAAAAGTAAGGTCTGCAAATTGCTGGGGTTGCAGGGAAACTGTTTGTGTGGATATTGGCCATACTGCTTTTTTCCTTCCTCCCTCCACTCTCTACAGAAACCACTGTACATCAGCTAGCACCCTCAGTTTGGCTTGGCATCCAGTTATAATGGAGCTCCCATTAGTCACTACTGCCAGGTGCAAAGTTCGCACAATTATTCACTTTTTGAGTTTTAAAGGGGTTAAACCAATCGAAATTCATCAACAGTTGATGGAAGTGTATGCAGAGTCTTGTATAGATGTCAAAAATGGCTGCAAGTGGAGTAGAGAATTTGCAGATGGTTGTACAGAAATTCATGACAGTGAAAAAGCGAGAGACCATTTTTCTGATAAAACAATCACAAAGGTTGAACAAATCATGCTTCAAGATTGGTAGATCACTCTCGATGAACTCTGCATTGTTGTTCCTGAGATTTATCGAAGCACCATTTATTGGATTTTGATTGAAGAGTTGAAATTTTGGAAGGTGTGCACAAGATGGGTCCCAAAAATGCTGACAGAAGATCACAAAAGACAATGTGCTGAAACTTCCCACGAATTTCTTCAATGCTAGGGAAATGAAAACGACAACCTTTTGGATTCAATGGTCACAGATGATAAAACCTGGACTTTCTACTTCATACCCGAGACCAAACAACAATCACATGTGTGGCGGCATTCCAGTTCACCCAAGCTGCGAAATTTCAAGAGAACACAGTCTGACAGTAAAGTCATGGCAACTGTGTTTTGGGATTGAAAGCAGATATTGTTGGTCGACTTTATGGATCCTGGGACAACAATAAATGCAGACAGCTATTGTCAGACATTAAATAAACTCAGAGGGGCAATTCAGAACCAAAGAAGAGGAATGTTGAGCAAGGGCATAAGCCTTCTCCATGACAATGCTCGCCCCCACACCACCCGTCAAACCATGAATCTTCTGCAACAGTTCGGTTGGGACATCACCATCCATCCACCCTATAGTCTGGACTTGGCCCCCAGTGACTAACAGTTGTTTCCGAAGTTGAAAGAACACTTGGCTGGAATGGTGCTTCGGTGATGATGATGAAGTGAAAAATGAGGACCATCGTTTCTTCAAGAGTATGGCAGCAAGCTGGTATGACATAGGCATTCAAAAACTGACACAGTATCTACAAAAATACATAGATCAAAATGGCGATTATGTGGAAAAATAGAAAAATGTTCAAGCTTCAAAACTATGTATTTGTTGTCAACAAACGCTTCTTTGTATTTTAAAAAAAATTGGCAGCCTTACTTTTGGGATTACCCTCGTATTTTGTATACTTTTCATTGCTCCAATATGTTCACAATACATATACAACAAAGCAGCTTTACAATTTTAAATTATTTATTAATGGTTATGAATAAATAACTGTTTTCCTTAAATGTCTTCCTGCTGCTGGGTTTTAGCATTCTAGAAGATTTTCATATGACAAAGAGTGGCCATTATCCTCAGGAAACTGTATCACTGCATTTATGAATAGGGCTTTCATGTTAAGTCCTCAAGTCTTAAAAGTAAATAAATAAATATAAATAAATATAAGCAATTAGAAATAAATAAATATAAATAAATATATAAATAAATGATACTCTTGTCTTAAAGAATAAGTAGTTTGCATCATATCTTTGAACCTGGCCACAGGACTACAATATGCAAATGTACCATGCACAAATTCTAATATCAGTGGACCAAGATATATTAGAGAAGGCCACTGCAAACCTGACACTTTATCTGACAAGTAAACAAAACATAGGGGCAATGTTTTGCCACATTTTTTAAATACCCAGCGCACGCACGTATAAAATTATCTATAGCATAATAGCTGCTTCTTCTGGAGTTAAAATTCACATCATTTAACACATAACTTTAAGCCATTCAATTTTTTAATTAATATAAAGCATCTGTATTTACTATTATTACTGTATGAGCTGAAAAAAACTGGCCAGTTTTGTATTTTTAGACATATATTTTTGTGTTAAATATAAACCAGCAACAGCAGTAGTAGTGTCTGTATCTCTTAAGTGGAGCAAAGGGCACCGCTATGATGTTTCTATCACCAGATTTAAATTTATAGTTTGCCACTACGTGCCATGGTGATGAGGGATCAGCTCATTGCCCACAGATGGCACTGTAGGATGAAATCACGACTTGTGAATGTGAAATGGCAGAAAATTTTGCCAGCAGTCTTCTTCTTTTAAGGTATGTGCAAATAAACATTATACTGGACCACTGGCTACTTTCCTGCTTTAATCTGAAAAAATCCATTACCCTCCGCCAGGTTTGAACCTGCAATCTTGGGTTTTAGCAGCTAGCATGTTAACCATTATACCATGGAGTGCAACTTTAAATATAAAGATAAATGCTATTGCTGAATTTTCTAATGTTGCAGCACCTTTGTTGTTCACACACATATCTCCCCAGGTCACATTATATTTAGTCAATGATCCATTTATTGGGACTTCATGCACACTAATATTTTACAGAGCCTGTATTCAAAGGCAGATCCAAGTTGGTGAATGTATAGAAACAGGGTTATTCGTAAGTCAGTGCCATATTTGGAAAACATCTTATGCATGATGTATGAGACGTATGAGTCTGAATCATGTATGAATGGAAACAGAAACTCACCAAGTTTGTGTCATGCAAAGCACACATGCTCTAGTGATGTGGTTGGCCGCTAGGTAGCAGGAGTGAGCAAAATGGCATTCGCAGGTAATGAGAGAGTGTTTTGCGTGATACAATTTGCAAAAAGCCTAGACTACTGTGACTGTTCAGCAGCGATTTCACTGACTTTCACAAGGATGCGACAGATCACGTGAACATCAAGAGGTGGTATGAAATGTTCGAGTGCACTAGTTGTCTTTGTCTGCCCAAACAACCCAAAAGGCCAGGATTATTGAGCCGCTAGTTGCTCTGGCCACTGGACAGTCTGTAGAACTTCTATTGATTCAGTACTTATTTGCCAGGTCTGTTGTTGGAATTGAATGGGACATGCACCTATTTTACAACAATTATTATTTCTTTGAACATGTAGATGTGAAAAAGCTAAACAGCAAACACAGGCAATGCAAGGGAACTGGTTTGTTTACATTTGAATTTCCATTACTTTCTTCTGCAGATGCTGTCTGGATATACCCTTGCTTGTATTTTATTTAAATTCCCTTAATTAGTTCTCCACATCTACTTTAAGCAAAAATTTAGTTCTATCTTTATTAAGACAAATATATTTACTGTTTCAAAGGCAAAGTTAATTAACCAAGTCAATGATTTTCTTTCTTGAGTTGCTTTTCTTGTGCAAATCAGAGATATATCAGAAGAACCGATTCGTGATGCTACTTCAATGTTTATGGAAATTTCATGTAAGAATGCAAAACAAATGACTAGCCCCTGCTTTTTCTTATTTTTATATCTAGTTTCCTTATACAGTAGTGAAATGGTTGTACACCATGCTAGAACACATTGAGTCCATGTAGCTATTTTGAGAATGCAGTACATATCAAACAGTTACCAAGGTTCCTTACACTAGGAAATTTGCATGATGGCACTTTACCTTTGTTTTTCAAGTTTGCTCGACTTCTTTTCATTTATAGTATAACATTTAATTATTTATGCTGTTGCATTATAGCAATGAACAAATATATCCATTATATGATGCCTTGCTGCAGAAGAATATTATCCTTTTGTCAAAATGGGCAATGTTCTCACATTATGAATGTCATCTGTGGGTTGCATTATATAAGGACACCCAAACTAGGGATGGCTTATTTACCTGATGTACATTACCACAAGTTCTACAAAAATCTTTTTCAACAGTAGTGAGGGAATTTCAATATTGGGCATTTTAAATATGGACAGGCTAAGTCTCATTCTTTTTAATATGAAGTATACATCTCTAAAAGAGGAAGAATTTCTCAAATAATCAGAAATAGATGAAAGTAGCAAAATTCTATTGAAATTGTTCAAAATAAAACAACCACTTGGAGAGAGTTAAGAACAGTCAATTTCTCTTTGTACAACAATGTCCACTTAGGGAGTTTTATATTTATTTGGTTATTAGAGACATAAAATTTCTAAAAAAAGTTTTTAGTATATTATAATGATTGTCCTTTGTATTTCCAAATGGTTGTTGAACAGAGTAAAATTTCCTGTAAACTAAACATTCTCAGCACAAGTAGTATGATCTTGCTTTTGTATGCATTACCATCTTCTTTCAAGTATGCAATGCATTCCCATTACAGAAATTGCTGAAACACCTACTGAGCAAAACATTATATATTAAAAATGTGCAGTGTTGTTGTGAGGACCCTTTTTTCCCTTGCTTTTGCTTTTGACTTTGCCTTGGCAATAATCTCAATACATGCTAAATTAAATACACATGCCTAAGCTCATGCACTACTTTAAACTCTTATCAAGTTTCAGTAATTAGCTGCTGCACACAATATGTTTTTAACATTTCAAATTAAAGGCCAAAGTATCACATGAGGCTCACTGGGTTCAACAAAGAGAACTAACTTGGCTCTCTAGTGCATATAAAATCATTATAACAGCTTTAGACAAGTAAAATTATTACCTGCATAACCAATCTGAATAGCTAGTCTTGTCAACTTAGCTTGAAGCACCGATTTCTCCTTTTTCTGACTTTCGGAGGGTGATGGTTTATCCTCAGATCCTTCATGCTTGTTAGCAACATTATCTGCTATTACAGGAGGATTCACATGGCTATTCCCTGTTACAGGAGCTGATTCTTCTTCACCTGCATACAGAAACATAAAGAGTTAATATCATCCCCTTAAACACTTTTGATATGTGTATTTCAATATGATAAACATAATGCTTCTCAAACATGAAATAGGTACCATTTATCATTGTTAAGAGGTATCTTACATGCCAACATTCTTTAAACACTTTCCAGTCTGACTTTGGGTCATGATCACAACCGTCACAGGCACTGGTGACAAGGGATGGGCTATGCTTGCAGTGGTGCTTAAAAATTTGCAGAAGAAAGGTCTACAGAGAGGAGGCAATAATGATCAATGAATGCTCAACTGAACAGTAAGTTCAAACACACTGAATGTGCTCTAAATGAGTCTATTCAGATAAGGAAAATCCTTGGAATAAAAAATGTATCCAGACAAATAACCTTAACCTTCTAATTAGACATGCTTTCAAATACACTATACAAAATTTGATTCATATGCATACCAGGCTAGAGGCACATTTCATTTGCTCAGTTGCAAATGAGCTGGATGCTTAAAGGTAGCATAAAAATGCATTAAATGACAGCAGATAGAAACTATGAGAAGCTGCATTTCTCTTAGCAGAGCCTGTCACTGGACTAGTATAAGAATCAAAACTGAAAGTGGTTCATAGTGAAGCAAAATGATAAAATTAAGCAACATATGAAGATACTGAACATATAGCTTGCTCCAAACTAAATGCTACATAAACTCAAATATTCTTTTAAAGTAGTAATTACTCAACTATTTGCTTTATGTTTTTATGTGCCAATTTCAATTAAAATGAATTATTTCAGGGATTTTTATTAACTTAAAACTTTCTATTTTATGATAAGAGGTTAATTTCTACTTAGTGTTTGAAAATTATATTGAAGCACAATTAAAATGTAATTTAAAAATAAACATAGGCATAAATGTATTAAAAACCTTTAAAAGCTATGGTCTTTTTAAAAACCTGTAAATGCCTGGGCCAAAGGAGAAAAATGGAATATAAAGCAGCAGATCAGAAAGTGTTAAGACTTTATTTAATTTCAATCAAATATTCCATTTAATTCCTGTAAAATAATTGAACAGCAAAGCTTAATGCTATTTTGTTATTTCAGGCATTTGTTTTTTTAAGTTTTGTGCTGCTTGTAATTCATATTTGTAAAAAATAAAGGTCAACTGTTTTAGTTAAAATATTACATTTACTATATAAGAGAATTCCATTCAAGCCATCGCATGATTCATTTCCTAACTACAAATGTTTATTTACATTTCAAACTTTCACATTCATTTTAAAACCATTTAACAGTTAACAAGGGTTATCAAGGATATTTAAAGATCCTTTTTTTAATGAGAGCCCATAGTTTATTTTTCATATGAGCTCCAATTCTATTCCCTAGAACAAAACACTTGTCAAACATTTTTTTTTTTTTAAATAAGCCTTTATTTTCACAAAATAATTAATAAAACTGAAAACATTATTGCTGATATTGGGATGGAGATTTATAGATCACAGGAAAAGTAAAGATGTAAGAAAGCATTACAAATAGAAGACATCACCAAGATAATGAAATAAAAAAAGAATTCCTGGAGCACCCAGGATGTACGAGTTAAAATCGCCCACCACAAGTGAAGCTGGAATTCCAACCGAGAGGTATAATAGACTAAGAACAACCATGTAAATGATAGTGATCAAATTTTAACAGTTTGATTTTTAGTAATCTTATGTTTCAACAGTTGTGATAATGCTATATAAATTTTCTTATATTTTATAAAAACAATAATAAATATCTGAAGCTAGAACAAGCCAAAAGCCTAATCCATGTGGGTGATAGTGGTGATGAACATTATTGCAAGATAAAGAAATTATTTTATGCTAGTTATAGACATTGTATGTATCTTGTAATAATGTAATATTTTAAACATGTGCACACTTTTATTTCAACTGCTACAGGTATTAGTTTAAAAAGATAAGTATACTTCCTGAAGTAAGCTGACCTAACAAATCTATGCAACTGAGAAGTTTGAGGTTTTATTCATGGCTAGCAATTTACAAAGTTGAGCTAAAAGCATTTGCATTTGTGAATCTGCAAATCAATCTCTGAGGCACGCAACTCTTATGTGAGATGTGTTCAAAAAGTATCAAACCTTATTCTTTTCCCATATAAATCTATGATGCGCTGAAGAGTTCCTTCTATGGAGATGTGGAGGGGGCATTCATGCATAGTTGTGAATACTTTCCCACCTGCAGAAAGCATGTCACTGGCAGTTGGTATACAAGTGAAGAAGTGTATGTAGTAAGTGGTCATCAGATTTCAGTTTTTGTAAAATGATGGAACAATTTGAGCACTGATATTGCATCAAATGTTGCCAAAAGCTTAGTAATACCCAAATGAAAACATTTGCAAGATTCAGCAGGCTTTTGGGAATGATGCTACAAGTACCTCACAGATAAAAGAGTAGTATAACCACTGTGCCTTCAGTGGACAGTGAACCACATTCAAGTAGGATTAAATAAGCCAAAATGACACTCATTGAAAAGTGTGTAAGTACTGTGGTCTTAAAGGACCATCATGTCACAGTCCAAGAACTTGCAAACCATATAGGAGTAAACACTGGTTTGGTACATTCAATTTTTACTGAGGTTTTGGGCATGAGAAGTGCATCTACAAAATATATAAGCTACTAACAATTGAGTAGAAGCAATGCTATCTGGCCACACAGGACATGCTGGACATTGAAAACTGTGACCCCCAGCTTTCAGAATGCTGTGATCACAGACAATGAGACATGGGTTTATGGGTATGACTCAGAAATCACGATGCAGTCATCACAGTGGCATCATTCTTCATTCCATAGGTCAATAAAAGCATGGCAGGTTCTCAGTATAGGCAAGAGCATTTTGACTGTCTTCTTTCTCTCATGGTGTGGTGCTTGATGAGTACAGTCCACAAGACCAAACCATTGCAAAGCATTACTTATCAGGTGGGCCTCCATTGCCTTTGCCATGCTGTGCAGTGCAAACAACCAGATTTGTGGGCACCAAACACTTGGCAACTCCATCACGATAATGCACCTATCCATGCTCTGCATTTGATTAAAGCTTTCATCACCAAACAGAACATTTTGTGGTTTGTTGTGTTCCCAACTCGCCTGGCATAGCTCTGTGTGACTTTTACCTATTTCTCAAACTGAAAATGCAGCTTAAAGGGAACCAATTTGACTCGAGAGAATTTCATAGCCCAGCTGTTCAGCATTCCAAAAACCGCATTTCAGAAGTGTCTCCTACAATGGTGAGAAGTGCGTGCCATCACCAAGCGGACTACCTTGAAGGGGATTAGTGTTTCAGAGCTCCAAATCAATAAATATATTTTTGCTGACCAAAGGATCAATACATTTTGAACATATCTCAAACATAATGGGGTGTTCTTGGAACAAATTTAAACCATACTTAAGACATGTGACTTATTCAGAAATTCAGGTACACAGGATGCATTACTAATAAAAGGAGAACTGCATCCCTAATTTGCTAAAATTCACTACAGTAATTGAAGTCTTAGGATATTTATCGTTAATCTAATAAATTCATTTCATCAAGCATCCTCTGACATCAAATTTTTAGTTAGCTCAGTTCATAAAAAACGAGGCCAGTTCTATCTTTCAGTTTCCTTTAAAAATGTTTAATTTTGATAAAACATTTTGTCCAGAAAAAATTCTTGTTTCAGACCTATGTACTAGTTATCAAGCATAAATCGGATTAATAAAAAATCTTAGATTTGCTCTTACTCATCCCAAAAAGACCACCCTGCCTAAAATGACTGATAGCATCTGATAAATTAATTTTTTTTAATGCTGTTATCTTCGCTCCCACAAACAAAGAAAGATATCATTAATTAAAACTCTTTTTCTTGCAAACTTGTAGTTTCCAATAAAAAAAAATATATATATATAAAGTAAAACAACAAATACATCATGCACATTTGGCAGAAAAAGATGCATAATTTCCTGAACTTTTTCTATGACCTACTCAGCATAATACATAGTTCACAATATGCAGCACAGTGAATTACCCACTGCAGTAGCCATGTTGTGTTAACATAAAATAAAGATAGTGGCTATTGGGTGTATACGGTTGGTTACCTCTGTGGTTTATTGCATCACCACCTCATCGTAACAATTTTTACTTTCTCTACTACATTTAGTAATTAAAGGAAGTGTTCCATCCCACCTAAAATTTACACAAGATTTCATCAGAAGCATGTTCTGAACTGCCTGATATCAAAATGGGCATTTTTAGAACAACATCATACAGGTAGGGCTGTGTGTATATTATAAAAGGTTCATAGAAGCTGAAATCAATTTTGGCATTTTATATGGATCACAGAAAAAGACACCAATGACTAACACAGTTCTATTGTAACACTAAGTCTCCTATATTAAAAAAAAAAAAAAATTCAGATTTGAAAAAAATTTAACCTATGCTGGGACTCAAATCATTTACTTTTAGCCTTCTGTAATGATTTTCCATTGAGCTACCATTGCTTGCACTACTGGATACAAGATTGATTCATATGTTTTTTCCTGGGCATATATAAACTATGCACAATCATTAAAATTTGACCATAAGCTTTGTAATAAAGTATACAAGACATGGGGCTTGCCTTCGAGGTTATGACACACAATACGATTACCTTGGAAGAGAGTCATTCCACATCAAACCAAATACTCACAAAGTATCCCTTTCTCTGAATTTTCTGAACCTCAAATTTCATATTCCATGCATAAAATAAATATACATAATTTATATTTTGAAAAAAACAATTATTTTAGGCTTTACAGCATACTTAATATTATCTTACATATGCACAATGTTATATAAAAGCAATTTATTCTCCAGCACAGAGTGGTTAGGGATAAGAATGATCTGTTGGTCTTTAGATAAAACATTGTGAATTTCCTTATTCAGAATAATGTTTATTCAGAATAAAATTACATTACTTTATAAGTATGAATATTTTAAACCACAATTACACATTCACCCCCAAATTATTAAAACTTGGAAAAAATACAAGAGGAATCTGATACATTTTCTGTTAATTTTAGGATGGAATTTTATTTAGATGTACATTTTCAAACATTTTATTTTTCCATGAATGAGTTAGTGCAGAACAAAAATTGCTGACAGAGTTTTAGACTGCAGTGACAACCTGGCTGCTATGTATGTAGTGCAAAGGTGATAGGCTTTCATTTCCAGAGTCCAATATAACTTGACAACTCGAATATATTCTATGAAGCCTCTCTCAACTGTTTTATTTTAAATGTTAGTTTGTGTTCAGCTTTTTGTATTAGACTTTAATATTTAGCTCTTTGGTATTTGAAAAGCATAATTAATGAACTCCAGAAACATAGGTATAACTACAGTTTCAATCCATTCAATATTTTAAAGCATAACACAAAGCATAAACCATTAAGGTTAATTACCCACTATATGCTTATAAGCTTAAAAATGGAGAACTCAGCTTTATCACCAAACCTAAAAATATGTGATGCACGTACAAAAATGCAAAATTTACCACCCACAGCAACAGTGATTGTGTGCTCCAAATTATCAGTGCTCCAAGTCATTAGTGCAAGTGAACTGAGAGCTCACCTTCAGGTGGTTTTTTTTCTAATTTAGAAGTAAACATTTCTAGTTGAACAAAAGCTTAGCGATTTTGGACAAAATCAACTCACAATTCCATTATCACACAGAAACTGTAAAACTTGTATCAAGCAACTAATAAGAACACACAATTACATATACTAATCCTTTTTAAAACTACCCCCCCCACACACAGAAAATAATTAATAATAAATAATAATATTAATAATAATAATAATAATAATAATAATAATAATAATAATAATAATAATAATAATAAGACCACTAATAATAATAACAAATAAAATACAAACATGGCAACATTTTAATGCATCTGTTCACACGATTAGGAAGGCAAAAGAACTCCCCTCAGAGAAGGGCATTTTGTCAATGCTCAGGTCTAGAGCCAGAAATAACTGTTGCCATTATCAGTGCAAATAGATATCAAGTTTTATATCTCACATAAGGTAAGTAAAGTGCATGGTGGCAGGGAAGAAGAATTCTGTTAATTTGAGAGAGAATGGCAAAAGGTTTATAAAAAAACAAAAGAGGGTGATGGAACGGTAAAGTCAGACTGATATATTCAATGCCAACCGGGAACCATGGATCTCTTGACCTCTCTCTGTTGCTGTAACTATTGAGCTATCATGGCATTATGCTGACACAACATTAAATTCCCCAACTGACTCACATTCTTCCCAGTACATCACAGAGACCTCAAATTATTTTGAGGTGACATACCCCATTGGCGACTTACAATGTCTTAAATTATTCAAGTCCGTGCTTCATAGTTTAACCAAACATTAGGTCAGTCAGTGTTAGTTAAATGAGTAAAAAAGTTGATGCTAATGCCAGTCTCTACCTTTCCGACTCCTGTCCTACATATGGCTTGTGTGGAAAAAACAATTACAACAGGCTGATATTATGCACTCGTCATATTTAACAGTTACATGTAAACACACTAGGGTAACGAAAGTGCTGTGAACAATTGACAAGGCATCCAATGACAGACTGTTGAAATACACTGTTTAGGGCTTAGCTTGGCAACTTTAGAAAATAAAATTTTCACTCTCAGGATTCAATTACAACTCCTTAAAAAATATTTATTTGGTCAAAAGAACCTATTCCTAACATAAGGTTAATGTTTTTTATGATGCCTTCACATCAGGAAGATAGACACCATTTTAAGGCAAGACACAGCAATACAGTAGTGATTTCTGGTACCTTAAGGCTTCATTCATTTGTTCCATCAACCAATAATGCAGAAATGACCAGATAATATTAATCTGAGGCTGATGGAGAAAACAGTGTGCTTTTAAATTGCAATTAAATTGCCTGCCATAGGATAAGATTTTGTTTCTCAACTGCACTCTGAGACAAACCAAATGGCATTTTAAGAACAAATATCAAGAGTGAAAATTTGATTTTCTAAAGTTGCCAAGCTAAGCCCTAAACAGTGTATTTCAACAGGATCTTGCACAACTCATACTGTGTACATCTGTGCTTGCCATGAAAATGTTAAGTTGATGATTGTTGATGCAGATATTTTAAAACTTACAGAAGATGAGATTTAAGTTTTAAAATATCTGCATCAACAATCATCAACTTAACATTTTCATGGCAAGCACAGATGTACACAGTATGAGTTCTGTGAGATCCTGTTGCTGTTACTGCTACTCTCCAATCACACCACACTGGAATTCCACTATGCATCACTTTGTAAGTTTGTTTAAAATTAACAATACAGGATCCCATCTTTATTTTATGCAAGTATAAATAAAAAACATCTAGGAATGTATATAAACATTTTAATATAAATTTAAATTAGTGGGGTTAATAGGAATTGATGTTTTTCCATTTTTTTTTTAAATTGATGTAAATTATTATCATATTGATAATAGTACATATTATATAATAATACATATTCAGTAACAGATCATATATTAAATTTTATACTGAACTTTATAATAATTTTATCACTTATTACCTGTGATATATCCTAACTTAGGAAAGAGGAATATGTCACCTTTAAAATGTATTATTGTGCAACATTTTTAATACATTGAAATTAAAAAATAAGAATTTTCAAGATAATTCACTTTTCTTTTGTAACCCATAGACAAAATTTGAAGTGAATCAGAGATACGATGGTCAACTTGACTTGGAATGACTCAGGTTTGGTAGAACATACATGAATCAGAAGGGAGGCTAGCAGGCATTCAATGGTAAAATTTAGAGTAGCTCAGTGAAACAACCCAAGATCTGTGGTATGAATCCTGGACATGACAATGAATTCAAGCATGGTTAAACCTTCCATCTATAGCCTATACAAGACCAGTACGAATAAGAAAAATGTTTCCAAATTTTAACTACTATTTGACTAGAAGTCCTGTAATAAAGCATTGCAATAGAGCGCTTCTTTTAAGTAAGTCTTAAAATGTCTTATACAGTCAATATAACTCTCTTGTGATCTTGATTGTTGACTTCTACAGCTACCTTCAGATATTTATACAAATTTTGAAAAGTGTATTAAAACAAATTTCAAAATGCAGGAAATTAATATAACCCAATAGTGGTTCTTTTTATTTCCTCTAAATGTATTTATTTCATATTTATTTGGATTTTACACGATTATGTTAAATTATTGTTCAGTAAATCAATATGCCACAGAACAAGGACTACTGTGTGGTATTTGTGTACCAATTTCAGTGGTGTATCCAGAAAAAATATTGAGGGCATGGGTGTGTGTATATATATATATATATATATATATATAGAGGGGTTCATTTTCTAAACAATATTTATAAACTTACAATTTTAGCATGAATCAATCCTGAGTTGAAATATTTAAAAAATTATATTTTTATTCTCAGAGTAAGGTGCAGCAATTAAACTTAAACTTAGGACTTTGCTATTACATTTTACATTTTTTAGCAAGGGGGGTTCCAATCCTCATAACCCCTCCCTAGCTATCTATGCCTGTAACCAATTTGCATCGCAGAAACTACAAATAATGCTTAAAAGTTAGTTTTTATATGTATTACCGTATTCTCTTGCTAAACTGTGCAATTTCTGAACATTAAAATGCTTTTAATTACTGCAAGTTTCATTCTTTTTAGGATTTTTTTAAACAATAAGAAATTTACTATATATAAACAAGCAGTTGCCTTTAAGTATAAAATAGCTATATACAGCAGAACACTCGTTAAAAATTTAGTATGAAAAACTGCTCTGCTCTACATCTAACAAGATTGGAGAAAGTTACTATTTAAGCAATACTGTTCAAAGATGTTACAATCAAGCCCAAACATTCATTAGACAAATGGTTTTGGCGGTGATAACTTTTATCACCCAAAAGCCACAAAGAATTATTTTTCAACCAAAGCAAATCTTCAGCCTGTAGGATAACTTAGGAACTATGCACAGCTGACAGAATCAACTTTATGTAAAGAGCCTTAAACAGAAAACAAAACCAAAATTTTAACCATAGATTTTTAACTTACCTGTTAAGCTTTTCTTCTTCCGCTGCTTCTTCGCTTCTACAGAAGGAATCATGCAAAAGGAAATCTATTAGTTTAATAAAACACAAAAATAATACATTACAAATAAAATATCTGAACACCTGATCCACATTGGAAAATGGTTCTGTTATCAACATCCAAAGATACAACAATTAACAATGTCATTGACAGTTTCAGAAGATGAAAATTAAATTTAATTTTTGTGGTTCACATACAAATAATTTATAATTTATTCTATGTACATTTGAAAATTCATCTGTTGATACATATGTGTATGGCCTATGCTTGGAAGCATGCAGGTCTACAAAAGCTTTTTCTGACATAAGTCTTTTCTGTTCTAAAGCATAACAGTTCTACATTTATTCATAGAAGAAATAAGAGAAAAGAATTCTAGTTTCCTAATCTTTAAATAAGACACTGCTAATACTTCAGTGATAAGTAAATTTCCATTATGACCAAAGTAGATAAAAAAGTATTAACCATCAGCCTGAATTTTTGGGCACTTTCTCAAAGCAAACTTATTTTACCGATTTTTTTTTTTTGACCAGGTAATAACAAGCAGCACTTTTTATTCAGCTTCGTTTGAAACTTAGCATAAAGAAATATGGGTACATTACGGCTTGTGTAAGACACTTATATTAAAAGTTTTTTCTTTAGGTATTAAGATGTGCTTGTCAGTCTTGCATTTGCATCTGTAAATCACCCCCAGTTTGGTGATCTTATCCAACATTGTGCATGCAAGTTGTAGGTAATTTGATTTCACTAGTTTCAGAAATCATTACAGTTATTAATTCACTTCATTCATACAGAGTGTGTTTCCAATTAGTGAAAGAGAATAAGAAACACAATCTAGTGGCCTGTTTATAGATGATCAAAAACTTGTGTTTAGTACAGTTATCATTTACATGTCTGTGTGCCAACATTCTACAGGGCCCAAGTTTGAATCTTGGTAGTGCAGCTTGCCAAGATTAGTTTTTTCTGAGCATTTCCATCTACTGTGGAGGAAAATGTCAAATATATATTAATAATTTCTCATGTTTTTTATCCACCATTTTTATACACCCAAGTAATTATAATGGCAATGTTTGTAAAAGTAAAAATGACTGCATACAGCAATCCTAAGCTCTTATACATATATCTTACAAAAACCAAACAAGTGCTACCTAATTCTGAGGCACTTATCTAATAAATCAGCTTACTGATGATTTTGGTCCAGGATGAATATTAAGATTCAAGTGAAAAAAGAATGGGGTTCATACATTTAACCGATGTGAAAAATGCATTTATAAGTTTAAAAAGTATATTGTTTCCCCCGAGATTGGCAGGCTATGACATTTTTAAGAAATTGAGAATATAAGTATTAGTGAAATTGAGTTTCAAAAATATTAAGCAGATAAAACCTATAAATTTCAGATACAGGAAAGATAAAAGTTAACATGTATTGCTATGCATTATTTTCATTCACAATAAGATAGGAAATTGAAGAAGATGAGGAAGGAAGAGGAGAAAGAGAAGAAGAGGGGGGGAGGAGGAGCAGGAGAAGAAGAAAAAGAAGAATTAATTGAACTAAGATTATTCAATTAATTTCACAGACGATGTGCATACATGCACACATTTACATATGCCATCTCCCTTACTTTTTGGATACATAACATTTCGTGCTAAAGCATTTTAGAGTTTACAAAGCAGACTCATAGCAACTATCACATCATGATACACTAGCTTACAATATCCATTTATTTATTAGCCACACAGAACTTCGTAATGAACATAATATCTTTTACCTCATGCAAAAAAATAAACGTTTCTCTTTTTTTACTATCTGGAAAAAATAATTATACATTCCAGCATCAAATATCCTCAAATGAAATAAATAAAGTGCACATTTACATGGTCATTGCTAATACAATCTCTCCTTCACAATTATAGATTACTGGGCTACAAGCAACAGTAGTTATGGGTGGATTTTTTTATTATTATTATTATTTTATTATTTCAGATTTTTTGTATTTTTAACGCACAAAACTATGAAGCTAAGATAGGGTATCATCTTCACAATTTTTTTTCCTTGCCTAAGAAACAATTAGCTTTTTTAATTTCTTGATGAATCATAATAAACCAAATTATTTATTTCAACTGTCTTTTTGGTTATATGGAACCGAGTTTGAATTGGCTTTCTATAAACAATCCTATATCTGAAAGAGCTTTTGATATCAAAAATAGGCTCATTGGTAATATTAACTTTTCCAGCCCTATGCTCACAACAATGTACATATATTTATGAATCCATTTACTGCAAAATTGAACATGGTTGCGAGCAGTTTTCATCTGTGAACAAATCTCTATTCTTATTGCCATACTTTTGCTAAGTAGGTTTAATTTATAGATAGTATTTCTTAGTGAAAGTTGATGGGATAGTCTGTCGGTCTGGTGCAACAACTCCTGGCCTCACTTGCCACAGTCGCTTGGTATAATTTGTGCCTTTCCAACTTCCTCTGGCTTCCTCTGCTACAAGTAAGCCACTTGTAAGACCTTGGAGTAAATGTGTACATTTTCATGTGCTCATACTAAAGTATGGTTGTATATTCACATGAGAGCGTGTTTTTTTGCTTTTTTTTTTTAATTAAACTGCATGCCCCGTTACAATGATAACATTACATGCATTGTGACATTAGTAAATGCTATCAGCACACAAGTTTTTACATTTGTCATTATAATATAATGATAATTATTACAATAAATAATAATAATAATATTTAATATAAACTTAAATTTTGTACATGAGAGTGTGTGTACAAGTTAAAAACATTTTTAAGAGATAAAAATTCGAGTAGAAAAACTAGGCAAAAATTGAGGCTTAAATTTCCGGACACACTATGCCACTAATTTGCACATGCTTGAGAAAATTAAAACTTCTAACACAAGTTAGTTCCATTAATGTAGAAGAATGATTTGTAAATAACTTCAAGAGAAGACATGAAATATGTATAAGGCAAAATGGACAATACTTTCAGCATCTGTTATGATAAGGGGGTGTAATGTATATTGTTTTGTATTCTTTTGTGTCCAAGCACGCGAGACCAAGCGTTATCACACCAGACACACAAACCAGCAGATAACAGTTATCCTATCAACATTCACTGAGCAGCACTGTATTTACTTGGTATATAGTAAATAAAAAGCAAAGAAAGAATCTTTTTCATTATTATTACTTTAATTTAAAAAGTTATTTCATCACAAGAATGCTACAGCCCCTTAACTTCCATAAACTAATCAACATATTTTTCTACTGGGCCCACCCATTGTTTAATACAGATTTGACACTAATGCAGCAAGGACCTGAACAAAGCCAACTTCTAAAACTGAAATCCTGACCAGTGATATTTAATGATTTAATAAAATGAGCTACTCAACAACAGCTACACTTTAAGACCATAGAGAGGAAGATACAGCTGCACCAGTGGCTTTTACAAAGTATTGCCACATGACTCCAACAAGAATTACAGAGGTCTATCATAACCAGTAGTGATATTATGTTGCCAGGTTTTATAAGCATTTCAGTAATATATAATAAATTGGGCCTGGAAGGTTAAGGAAGAAATTAAGGAAATTTCTGATAAAGTGCATGACAATGGTGGCTCAGTACTTGCATATTTAGGAGGGCAGAAGTCAGAGTTATCACTTTACACGAGTTTCTATTTTACAATTTTCAGAAAATATATTTTATAAAAAGGCCCATATGAATGAAAATATTCTTCCATTTAATTCTTGTTCAGTCAGCTGCATGTATTTTTTTAGTGCATACATGAATAGTAAGTTTTAAAAATGCAGCTTGTAATAAAATGCATCTATGGAAGTTTGAGTATAAATTGAACTATATGAAATTATATTGTATTATGCCTTTAAATAGCCATGAACATTCATATTATATATGGCACCCATCAGTTAAAATTTAACAGAGAACACATAATTTTATACCATACTTTCTATTCCAGCTTTCGCAAAATAAATGATTTACAATTCTTAATCATACATTTCATATGCAGAGAATTCAGTGTTTCAGAATACTTTTCTTCTAACTTTTAGCGCTATCATCTACATTATTTGTTCAGGATTGCTTAAGTAGAAACGCATGGAGTCTGCTTATGCTTTTACCAGTGGGTGAGCTGCTATTTTATTAACAGCAGTGTTTACAGCATCAGATTCAAATCCAGTGAGCCAACTTTGAAACAGCCCAACAACAGCTAATAATTGCATTTCTTCATTGAAAGTTGCCCAACTTTAACACATGTATCTAAATGTTTGTGATGATACCAAGCAACAAACCCTTTGGAAAATGTCCAAAGAGAACAAAATAAAGTGTAGGAAATGATTATGCATGTACATGTCTCTCAAAAGGGACAAATAATACTCAACTATAAATTAACTAACCCAATTAATATTCCTTGTACATGAGGTTCATTCTCCTATCTTTCTCCCCAGAAAAATGGTTGAAATTAGACAGGAAAAGGAGGTTAGTTTCAATAGAATGCTAAAGCATGAAGTCTGTCTATCTGTCTGTCTTACTTGAAATGATGACTAGGAACAAGGAACATATTAGGAACGTAAAATTAAAACAGGAGGATAAATCAGCAGTGGCATGGCATTTTTGGAGGGAACATCACAGCATTGAGAAGACCCAAATTTTATTGAAAGGCACAAGAAACAGTTGGAAATTGGAAACCTGGAAGAATATCCATACCTGGAAGAACAAGGAACAATTGATGAATTTTGAAATTCCATCTGGAGACATCCTTGTTCAGAAGTTCCTAAATCCACCACCAGAGGTATCTACTAAAATAATGGATAATCATGGCAATGGCAGTCGAAAAGCCAATAATCGAAGCAACAGTATTTTCAAAACATGTGCTTAATAATAAAAGAATTAACAACTCACACCAATGCTTAACTTCATTACATTGTTAGCATTCTTACTCTCTTGACAGTTGAACACATTTCATGCTCTGATGTGGACTAGGGAATCTTATAAAGGTTGTATTGCTGCTATTTAACAATCCACTATGAGCACATAATTATATGCAAGTTGTTCGGCAATTAGGTATGTTACAATAATATACTTCTGAACATTGCTATCTATGCCACTAACATAATTACAATTTACATGCATGGGAATCACAGCTGTGATGGAACTGTGTAAGATGCACAAATTCTGTCAACACAGAATGTAACATAAGGACTACAGCCTTTTGTTCTGAATTTCTTTAACTATACAATACAGCATCTTAAATCACACTACACTTTAAGAATGAATTTAATTTAAAATTAATTCATGTAACATAATTAAATATTGGACATCAGTGAGCATATATCAATTTTTTTTCATACAGTAGTGGTAGTGAAATTAAATGACTCCAAATGGTACAGACCATATTTAGAAATAACCTATAGTGAAGTGCCTTTGACTCTTGTCAACTTTCTATTACATCCCTACTCCCCTCACCTCCAATGTCTGGGGGTAACATGCTAGCTTCAAATTTTTGGCAATATTGTGAACAGTATTAACAAGACACATTAGTGCACAAAAGTTTACTGCCATTTTTAATAACACACACCTTGCATTGTACTGTCCCAATAAATTCCTAGAAAACTACCAGGTATAATTTTTAAGTCCTACTGTTTAAACCACTTTATTAATTTATGCAACAGACTCTCTGATGATGATTCTTTCAAAAGATAAAAAGTAGCATTATAAGAAACAAAAGTTCAGACTTAAAGCAACTAAGAAAGGGGGAGAGAGACAGAAAAAAAGTTATTCCTGATTGCAAACTTTTGTAGCACACATGGTTATAAGAATGCACTAGAACCTAAGTTACTACTTTTAGAAATATTTATTTTACAGACCATCATGTTACAAAGAAGAACAGCAACAGACTGGTGACAAGAGACAGCAGTGGCTGAGAGTATATTTAATTTCAGCTTATGTACTTTCCCTAAAATTACAGGGATAGAAATAAAATAGGAAAAATAATTATGGCTATAAAATATACAAAGCAAGTACCTAAAAACATCATGTGTCAAAAACTGACCCATAAGATTATAGATTTCATAACTAGGAATCTCTGATAAGAATTTTTAAAAAGTTAAAAGCATCTTAAAAAAGTGAAATGTTATAGGTGAAGTGACTATAACAATGAAGCCTTGAATGAAGAATACTTTTTGCTTCATTATCACTATATTTAAATGTGACTTCCCTAAAATTTTTACCTGCAACATGTATATTACTCCCATGCCGCTACACCCCTTATGAGCTTGGGTTACTAACCTGACTGCAAGGCCCCATCTAAAATGCCTAATATCTAGCAAGCGCAAATGACACAAATTCATAAATACTCATTCTTGAAAATGGGCTGATAAATTAAAAAAAAAATAAATAAGAAGTGTTCTAAGTAAATAAATAGGGCTTACTTTCTTCCCAGTTGCATTTTCTGTGTGCTTGAAAAAATATCTAAATAAAGCCTGTTTATGGACAAACATCTGCAAAGATTATAACATTCAATTTCATAATATGAGAAGAATTTCCATGAGGCATTTTGATAAAAACATTAACTTTTTGATTGATTAGTGACTGATAATGCATGAAAACTGCAAGATTAAAAAGTAAATATAAGTATGTGAATATCCATAAAAAGTGGAGTACAAAATCCTTACATGCTAGGCTTAGAATTGGTAAAAGAAGTACAAAATAATTTTGGCTGATTGTTTCAGATTACAAAACATATAATCAGTTTTGTGATTGCAAATATAATCAAAAGCATATTAATTTCCTTAAGTTAGCTTTAACCATAATAGTAGAAAAGAGAACTGTGTTCTATAAAATTTAATAAATTTACTGTACAGAAACAGAAGTAACCCATTATGTTTCCATTGCAGCTACTAATTATTCTGTACATAAGCACATGCATGTTGCAGCAAAGCCCGAATCAATATCAATGGATTAATACTAATGGCTAAAAATAGCTTAAGTCTCAAGAAACATAAATTGGCTTCTGCGAGGCGAATTGTAACAAAAGCTCAAGGTCATCACTAGTGTATAATGAATTTTCAAATGTACAGATCATGCTTACTGAATAGATGTACGTGCTCATCCTTTTCCCTCCACATGTTAACAATACACTGTGTGCTACTTACAAAAATATTCATTTTTCATCCAATGTGTAACAGATGACAAACTGAGCTTTGTGAATGATCTTCACACATTAGCTATGTTAATCTGACAACGGTATTTCAGACATTTCTAAATGTCTTTCAGAAAACTGAACTCCCTTTCTTCAAACACATCTTAGCATCAAATGAAATGACAGCTTTTTCTTTTCTTTTTTTTGAAAGTCTAACATTATTAATGAACGGAGTTAATTGTTAACAAAATGCATGTTAAAGGATAGTTTTCTTATTCTCATATTTTTTAATGCAAAACATACAAAAATTTAAAGATATTATTGAAATGTGCAAGGTTTGTGAGAAGTCATACGGCATAGGTCTCAAAGAAATGCACCCTTCCATGATATTTCAGGAAGGCAACCTTCTTAACATGTTGTTAACTTTTAAACAAATATTTGTAAACAGAGGAGGAAAAATGCTTTTCTCATACAACAGTAATCAAACTTTCACCCAATACATTAATATTTATAATAATGGTTTAAGGACATAAAAGGTTAAGTGGAACATGCCACAAATCAGAAAACATGAACCATGGCATGCAATGCCTATGCAAGGATTTACATAAAATTGAAGTGGCACCTTTTTTCCGTTTCTTGATCTCTGCTTCTTGTTGATCTACAGCTGCTCCAAGTAATGTGAAGATAATGCCCGCTTGAGAATTAACTCCTACAGCTGTTACCAGCATCTTTCCACTACCTTCCATAACATGTGTACCTGAAACGCAATTGTTCATAAAAAATTGTGAACGTAGTAGCCTATTAATCCTCCGTTCACTATAACACACTCCACTTCACTTATCTCTCTCTATGTTAAGTGACCGTCTCAGATACTCACCAGTTGAAAGGTTGGCCTGCAAGGGCATATAGCAGGGGCCTACAATTTATTGGAAACTCAATATACCTATTCAAAATAAGCTGTAACCTGTTTTGGACAGTTACAATATGTAAATTAATCAAAACAAGCTCTTTACAAAACAATAAACATTGACAAGGGAAGTCACCATTATTTGTTCTTTATATTCGAGTTATAGTAAGCAAAAATATTTAAGATCCTTATTTTCACAGGCTAGAGAGACTTTTTACATAACAGTTTTAATATAGATGTGTTAGAAATCACCACTAGTGCTCTGTGTGTTTTATACTGTTGTTTATCCAATAAATATTATGTGGGGAGAGCACCTTAGAGACTATTCTCAGAAATTAAGATATACATTTTATTTGTCATGAAAATATCCTAAGCATACAGAATTTTAATTAAAATCTTTAGAGCCATTTTTGAGAAAATAGATGTTTTTGAAAAATGTTCCACGTTAACAGTAGTTCAGGATGGAAAGATTTCCTTGAAAATCTTTGTGCTATATCTTTGGAAGACACTGAACTAAAATATCAACAGACTTTTCAATTTTGAAAAGACAAACACACAAACAGATACAACCATGGACATTTTTTTTCTAAATATGTCTTTTTGGATTCAGGGATCCTTAAAATGTATTAGTGGGAACATCCCAATATAAACTTTTTGGGTGGAATGCAATTCTTCTTACTATACATGGTAGATGAAATAAAAATGGAAATGCAAATGAAGGTAAATATTAAAGACCAACATTGCTAACATCTGAAATTGCTAAACTTTTTGACATGTCTATTAAGTAGACTAGCTGAATATATTTTCTTGCAGCTTTCAAAAACCTTTGTCTCTGTTGACCATTGTTTGAATTAGAGAATACCCTGGACAATTAATATCTACATTCAGAGAAGGTAGACATCACTCAACTGAGATCCAGCATAAAAAAAAAGGAAATGTTACAACTTACTTTGGTAGAAGTAAAAGCAAATAAAACATTGTACCATCTGGGGTCATTTTTTGTTTATGCTGTATATAAACAATATAATAGTGTCATTAGGTACTAAGAATAGTATCAAATGCAGATGATGCTACAGCAGTATTCTCTGGACTAAATAATTAACCTTTATCTAAAAATATGGAAAACACTATAGCTACTCTGACATTTTTTGGTACTGCAACTTTAACTGCAATATAGAAAAATATTCTGTTATAAATGTTAAGTCTTTCACATAAAATATCACACTGGTACCAATACAAAAAATGTATTTTCAAAATTTCTAGCTATAATTGTAAATAGTCACCTAACTTGGGTAGATCATATAGTTCATATGTGTAATAAGATTAATGAATCAGTTTTCTTATATCAATTTAATTCTATTGAGCTTACTGGAAAAAAAATGTTTATATAGTAATCTATCCACATCTAGCTTATCGCTTTGAAATGCGGAGTGTTTCCAGCAAAACACATACAAGGAACTGTATATACCGTAAAGGAAAACTAAAGGATAATTTATGACTTAAAACCCACTGATACGTAAACATGCATTCATCAACTACAGCATATTGATGTTATATTCACTGTGTGCATGTAAGGTAATTTATACTTGCAGTAAAAAAAATGGAAATGAATGAACAACATCTGCCATCATTATACTGCCAAATGAAATGAAACTAACTGGATCAAAATTTAAAACAAGATTATAAAAATTTCTTAAGTTAAATGTTTATTCATTTATATGACTAGCAAATAATTTCACACACATACACACGCACACATCACACAGGTAGTTCCAGAATTCAATCATACAAACTGGCAGGATTTTAAAAGGCCAAAGTTAAACATTTTGAGATAGGGAACTTATGGGCTATGGGTTCTAAATTCTTTGCTACAGCATTAAATGTATTAAGGATTAGCATGCCACTGATTAAACCGCAGTGGACTATGACGTGAACATCTGGATTTTGGAGAGCATAGATACAGTGGTATTATTTAGCATTATGGTTAGCGTGTGGACATTAGGCCAAGATGATGAGGGAGTTGAAAGTTCAATCCTTCTTACATATTATAATGTCTCCTTTGTATTTTATAATGAGCCATCCTATTTTGCTGCATTATGTAGTATGATTTATTTGTATTGACAAATACAATAAATGCAATGTAGGATTAGTATGCAAGTGCAATGGAGAACACTTCAGTAACAATTGCATTTAACAATTCTCCATAACCTTTTGAAGGAGTTTCTAAAATACAGTGTATCATACATTGATGTGTTATGTACATACACTTTACTATTGTAGGCACAGTTCACAATTTATAAAACAATATTATCATTGTCATATGAAATAAAAATGAACAACTAGCTCTGTAGTAAAACAAGTACCTACATAAAACAAATTAAGAACTATGCACTACTCAGTAAAGTGCATTCAACCATTTCATCTCTGCACAGAAAGTGACCAGAGAAATAATAGAATATCCGAAGCACAAAACACAAAAGATCACCAGAGGAACTGTTCAATATGACAACCTGCAACATCCCTCCAGAGATTGCACCTATAAAGGAATGAACCTTGCACTCTGTCAAAAATTCCAGAAGTGTTATTCAGTAATTGTAAATCTGATTCAACAGACATCTGAGAAGCAGAGTTCTTAAGCATGTGCAAAGCACCAAAAAGCACACGAGCTTGAAAGTTTGCAGCTTAGATTAGCTTAGGAGATCTGTGTAATCTCTGTTTCACACCTTGTTGAAAAAATGTCTTTCCTTGCACATAATGTGCATACTTTGCAATATGAACACAATATTTAGCAGTTTCATGGTTCTCACAGGAATCAAGTGTAGGTATTAGACAAGATTTTCAGAAGCACATTTCTACAGGAGCACAGTAGCTCAATGGTTAAAACAGCATAATATCTCATACAGATAAATTCAAAGTAGTGCTGTTCGAATCTAAGCAATAATCAGATTTTTTTAGTCCACCCCAAAAGCTGTTACTACGTTTTATTGCATTAATCTATGCAGGTTCTTTGACAATTACTGTACTTAATGTTGAAATCCACATAGATATCATTCAGTCTTTTGAAAGTAATTTGCACTGGAGGGTTTATTGCCTTGGCTTCAGAAATGTAAACTAAGGAATTAGTGCTGCTCAAATTGTGTACCTCTTTCAGAAAAACAAGAAAATTAAAAATCTAAAAAATGGAAACTTCAAAGAACACTGCAAATTTAGCATCATGGGTTTCGATGACCAGTGTATACCAACTCACCCATCAATATGTTAAGAGTGGAGCGTTCTCGCAACCTACACATGAATTAAAATCAACCAAACTGTTATCAGCACATCCTCAAATTTGCGAGTCCAATAATTTCAAATATTGTATGGATTTTGCACCAATACTGCATTTCTTTGACTACTGGCATAGAATGAGCATTCTGAATGAAAATAAGTCACATACGTCCACATTCTTTTAATTTACAACCATTGCTGTGCAATCCAGAAAATGTGCCATAACTTTGAAATTTGGCAAAAGAAATAATAGGTTCTATGTTTATCCAGGACCCCTCTAAATCCTGCCAATTTGTGCCATTGAATTCTGGGACATTTTATATATATATATATATGTATATATTACCCTTTTCTTCTCTCCTTTCTAATTGCAATTTTGGCAATATAAGACATTTGTAAAGAAATTTATTGATAATTATGGCAATGACTATTACTTATTGATAGCAGCATGGGAATTAGCACTTACTTGCATTGGGAAATCTCTCTCAAAATCCCTATTTGTTTGTCAAAAGCTGCAATATATGTACAAGTAAAATGCACAAAAGTTAGCAGTGTGGAAGTACAGTTATACACAAACAGAGCAGCCATTCAAGTTGTTTACTACTGTGTGGAAATATGCATGATGAAGTGAATAAATGATAAAGTGATAAGAATGAATTGACTTTTCTACAACCCAAAAATTTAAGATAAAATGTATATCCATTCCATCCAGATTTCTATAAGCAAGCTGAATAAATATGTATTGCATAATTTTCAATGTAGTTTCATAGTATAATGTAGTAATTTACTGCATCGTTTTCATCCTGTGCCACTGTTTTACAAACATATATTTAATGTGCATAATGTAAGAAGTGTTGTTAACAATGAAGCATTAAAATCACTCCAGAACATAGATTTAGTTTTTGTACTGCCAAATCAATATTGATTGCAGGGAATATTGGTGTTTTTAGTGTGCTTTAGTATAAGAGTTGTCCCGAGTTTCCTTGAATATCACTCAAATGGCATCTTCAGTCATCACTTACCTGATAGAAGCATTGGATCTGCACTTTCTCCTTTTTTAACATGGTCTGATTCTCCTGTCAGCGATGATTCATCAACTTTCAGATCATTACTTTGAATCAGTACACCATCTGCTGGCAAGAGATCTCCATACTTTACCTATTAAGAAAAATGTTAAATAAGTGGGTTTATAAATATTTACAGACATATCAATTACATAATTTTTATAAATACTTACTTGACATATATCACCAACCACAATGTCCCCAACAGATATCTGTTTAACTTCTCCCCCTCGTATTACTGAAAATTTGTGTTCTCCTTCAATTCTACTTTGCAGGCCACGAAATTGTCTTTCTTTGGTGTAGTCATTAAAGGCTGTCACAATTACCACTACAATGACTGAGATAAGAATTGCTAGACCTTCTATCCATCCATGACTTCCTTCGTCGTCATCTACATTTGGTCCTTTGGGGAAAGCAGAAAATATGTTACTGATATTTTTTCTCAAAATAGCTAAGTCTCTCCAATTAAAATAACAGATAAATATAAAACTGAAATGCAATCAAGAACATTATTACTCTCCAAGTTTGCACACATTCCAGAATAATGGAGTGATTAGACAGGACAAATTTGGGCTAAGAGCCTATGATACACATAATGTAATAATATATTCACTTTTATATAAAAATGCTTTTGAAAAGGAATATAATAAATTAGTAAAGTTAGCTATTTTAGGCATTATATTTCTTGTGCATTAGCTAATATTAATGAAAATTCACAAGCTATTTAGTTACCAATTTCTGAAAGAGAGATAAGTTAGATAAAATAAATGGAATCTACATAAAAGCCATAATCTACTATGAATATGTACTACTAAGTATATTAATTACCTAGTAAGAAACTACAAATGCTTATTTTAATTAAGTCTTTATATTGATAAAGGTGAATAAAAAGAGGAATTTGCTTAGAAATCCAAGTGGTTAATAGAAATTCTAGTCTAAATGTATAAGGATATGATGAGCAGCCAAGAGATCATACAATGCTTGCAAGAAGCACATAACAGAAGTATCTACATTACACCAATCATTACAAATTTAGTGTTTTAGCTTATTGTTAAAGAATTTCATTATTTTTTTGCTCCTTTTCTGGATAGACGAAAATATAAGACATTTTAATCAGTGTTTCTCAATAAAAATCGAGAATATTTTCTCACTCTAAGCACTCTAAGGTTGAACTAACATTGTATGAAAGAAGTATTTTCCAAAAAATTAAAATGTGATGAAACCAAGTTCCAGAATTGGTTGATTTATTCTAAGAGATGAGCATTTTTTTTTTTTTTTCAATGGAATAACAATAAGTCATTTTAATCAAAGAATTTAATGACTAGGAAAAGGTACATTCCAAGCTGAAAGAATGAGTCATGCAATATCAAAGGCTTAAAAGTTGGTGGCTTTTAAGTTGCAGTAAAGCAAAGCAAAGAATACAGTCAAATGAATCTTTACAAGCTGCAGGTATCATATTGGAGAAATATGACCATCTGTATGGGTTTTAGCTTTCTGTGGAAATAATGATCAGTTTGGTTGTGCAAACATTGGTAGCTTTAGGGATGCATTGGAATAATTTCTGATTTCAGTCCATATCTAGCACAATAGCTAGAACAGTAGGGGTGCCAAAGGAAAGAAGCCATGCCTTATTTAAGTTCAACAGTAATAATGGTGAAACAATAGCTAATGAGCTCAAAAATAAAATAAAATAAAAAAAAGTATTTTTCTCTCATTCTGGATTGAGCATCAGATATTTCACATGTGAACCACCTGTTTGTTATTCCTGCTTTGGTGTGTAAATCATAACCAACCACTGGAAAATACTTTCATTTGTTTAACTCTGCTATAGGCGCAAAAGTAAAAATTCAGAAATTAGTTTTTAACATCCCTCTAGCAAGATAGATATTTGTAACTCCAACACTGACACTTATGATACCAAGTTCAAGTGATATGTCCAGAAGATACTTCATGTCTGCAATAAAGAGTTAAAAGCAATTGTTCCTTAGGAAAGTTTATCCCATATTCAGCTCATTTTCTCCACTTGTCAACCTTATGCTACAGAGTTGTTCTCTTGCAGTTTCCTTTTTCTACTTGTTCAATATTTGCAAACAAGTTTTTTAACTCATCTATATACAGATGGAAAGTAGCAAAATGCTTTCTTGTTTCCAATAAAATGGTTAAATCTCTTTCTGAAACTCTGTGGTCTGCAACAGCAGATGTAGCAACACCTCTTTATTTAAGATTTAGCTCAATAAAGGATGTATTGTCATTCATTGTTAGAGATAATTACTAAGTCCAGGCATCACCAACTGATTGCCCTTCGAATAAAACAAAGAAGCAAATTTGCTCGATGCTCCTGTGAATCACCTGCTGTGCAGTGTGACCATTTACATGGAATGCAAGAATTAATAATTCCTTCAGTGCTGTGGCAATAAGCAATATTTTTCCATTTGAAACATGTAATACACCTTTCATAGGTTAATACACCTATTGTAGGTCCATGATTGGTAGAACAATTGTTCTGTGGCCTCTTGCATTAGTATTTATACCTTAGATATGAACATTACACATTTTTTATAGGTTTGATAGTAACTGTAATCATAATATAAATAATTGTAAAATATTTATTACAGTATTAACATAATGAAACAACTTGGTTAATACCAATGTAATCACATTGTAATGCCAAGAATAAAAGGGTCACCACAAAAGATACACAAAGACTAAACTGGATAAAATCAGTCTGACTAGTGGAGTTCTTCAAAGTGTTCTCACCACCACACTTTATGCACTTTCTTATTCTCCAAACCTATTTTGAAAGCACTTCTTCCTTCATTTTCATGTAGGTATCGAAGGCTCACTTTCATATCCTTCAGGGCTTGAAAACCTCTTTCTGTGCATACAATTTTTCACTGTGGGGAACAAACAAGTTGTTTGGAGCCAAATCAGTACTGTAGTGAGGATGAGTCTTTAGCTTCACCTCTATGTACTCCAGAAATTAAATTGTTGCAAAGGCATTGTCATGGTGGAGCAGAATTCCTTGCAGTCCTTTTCTTGGTGGCAAATCACAAAGCTTCTCAAAAACTTGTGGTAAGCAAACTATTGTGTACCAGTGTGCAGTAACTGTCCTTTGTTCCACAAGAAAAATGGTGTACGTGTACACCCACACACCCACCCGCCCACACCAACACACACAAGACTTAGAAAAGAAATTGGTCACCTTTTTCTTTCTGATACTGCATGGACATTTCACTTTTGTTGCAAGATCTTTCATCCTAAAAGATCCACACAGAGTCTCAGGGTTAAATTGGTAAATCCAAGCTACATCATTAGTGACAACGTCAAAAACCTACCAAGAATTGCCACCATCAAATCTGGCCAGCATTTCATCACATCATTCAACATGGGTGCATATTTGCAGATCAGTAAAATTGTGGGGCACCCAACAGAATGACACCTTCCTCACGTGAAGATAGTCGTGCAGTATTTTGGAAACTATTGGTGATCGAATCTTAATAGTTACTTCAATTTTCTTAAATTTCACATGACTGTTTTTGCAGACTATTATTTTCACAGCAGCTATGTTTTCTTCAGTCACTTCTGTAAATAGATGACCACTCCTAAGCTTGTCTGTTAATGAAGTTCAGCCTCTTTTAAACTCTTGAAACCACAAAAAACTGTGGCATGAGAAGGAGTTAAGTCCCCAAAAGTCCGTTGGAAGTGCTCAAGACTTTGGGTCTCATTTAAACCAATTATAAAATCATATAAAAATCATTCCACAAAAGCACTCTCTTCCCAACTCCATTCTGGCTGTTGCTACATCAGAGGTTAGCCTTGTGCTGTAGACTGCGAGGAGGGTAAAGTGATGCCAACTGATACATCTTTAAACTTGCAAATAATATGGCTATCCAATGGTGTAATCCATTCAAACTCATCAACCTTAGTTTATGTGTATCTCAAAAATTTCATAGTGGCCCCCATATAAGAATTAATTTGTAATGAAAAACTTTTATATTAATAGCAGGAGTATGATTAGATATCTTTGTAATCGATTGGTAATGAACAAAGTTTGAAAGAAACTTTCTTCTCCTTGGTAACTATTGTACTTGCATGGATTGCATATTGAAGCTGTAAATTTAATTTTCTAAGTGTATAACTTTGCTGCAAATTAAACACTTATTCTGCTTTCTATAAGCAAGAAAGATTCCTCCTAGTCAGGCATAAATATAGGAGTCAATTCCTTGCAGCTGGAGTGGTTTCTGTTCCCAGTGTTATAAATTGGCATATGACAGACACACTGTACAAAAAACAGGGAGAATCCTTGCTGTCATGTCATGTATTTACCCACTGCTTGCATGGAACAAGCAGACTTGCTCTGCAGCAAAATCAGGCAAGTTGGTAACACCTGACTAAGTCCAATATAACCCATGAAGAGGCTAAAGCAACTTCCTCTCATTTTTAAAAACTCAAAAAAATTAGTAATAATTGCATTTATAAAATCTCATAACGCTAAAGAGTTTGATTCCATAAGTAAGAATTTACAGAAAATATACATGGATTCACATTCTGTGGCATTTTAATTTTAATCTTACCTCTTATACAGCAAATGACACAAGGAATAGCCCATTTTTAAGAGGAGGCAAACTCCCTTTGTGGAAGGGACACACTATGTTTCTGATTCTAGAATTAAGAGGGAAGGAAAGGTGTAAAAGTGAGCTCAAGAGCAAAATAACTGAAAAACAAACCCCTAGATCCAGTTGAAGAAATACTTCATACCTTCTAAATGTTTCAAGAATGCTCCTAGCATACAAAAAGCTGAATGCAAAATTTGTGTCTCTTCTAGCATCATCACAATGCGAATTTATAGGGACTGCTACTGAAGGAAATCCAACAACTTAAAGAAATATAGGACTGCAGCTAATAAGAATCATTTGCTATTAATTGCACATTCACTTTAACATATACGCAGGTTTCGTTGATTCATTTTTAAACCTGTATAGTTATTTATACAAAATAGTCTCTTCCATACATATACTACCAAATACATACACAGTACTAAGGGGTTTTCTATCATGCCAGTCACTAAATGTTCTTCATAGCACTCTTTTTCATATCTGACAAGAATAAAAGAGAAGCCATTGACAAATGGCTATCCCTGTTTGCTACTGAATCTGAGCCACTATATCCATAAACTTTGATGATTTAATTACAAGATTTGTCTAACACTGAGGAAAAAGAAGTCTCTGCTATAAATATTATATCTGCCTGAGTCCATTCTAGATCTTTATTTTAATTATTTCCTTTATGCTTATTCTAGTCGCTCCTATCATCTCTCTGTTCATTATTTTTAAATTTTGAATTAGCCTGAAACTAAAAGCTCAAGTCCAAAACCATGATCCAGATATGTTATTTTCTTGATAGAAAAGATAACAGCAAAATTAACTGTAACACTGATATTTAAAAATATATTTTAAAATACACCATCACACAAAAGTTTTTGAACACTTCTTAATGTCAGGATTTATTGACAAAATATTAACAGAAAATTTTTTTATGGATCTCATTTCAGTGATATAAAATGGAAATAAAGACTATGTTCTAGATTTTACTTTCTTCAAAGTAACCTCCCCATGCTTTGATCACTGCTTTGCACTGGGCATTCTTGTTATCAAGTCTTAGTATTTCTTTAAAAATAGCATGGAAGGAAATTTCTGAATGGCTCCATAGTTAATTTAAATTACTCACGGGTCTCTCTCTGACCTCTCTATCCAAAGGATTCCAAAGAAGTTTGATGGGGTTTAAGATCATTATCTTGTTGCAATGTGAAACCCTTGCCAATTAAACACATTCCAGAAGGTTTTGTGACGCATTAGAGAATGTTGTGGTACCGCTCTTTTTTCATTATGTCACCTGTTTTATTGCCTCCAAAACAACCCCAAGTCATCACTGAACCACCTCCATGATTCACTGAAGGGGATGTGCACTGTGATGTGTGTTCTCCTTTCATACTCTTGACAAACCTGTGGCATTTTGTGCTAAAGAGTTCAATATGCGATTCATCCATAAACACATTCTGCCATTGATTAAAAGTCCACTTTGCATGTTTTTTGCCCACTATAGTCATTTCTTTTTATTGGCAGCCCTCAGTATGATTTCTTAGCTGCAATACATCCCTTCAAGCCTGCATCCAGAAACCTTTTTACTGTTGAGACACTCACAGGTTCATTCCTCAACTGTCTGATATCCGCTGCCAGCATGGGTGCTATTTTGAAGCAATCACATTACTACTTACTACTAAGTATTTGTCTTTAGATTTTTAAGTCACTTTAGGCCTTCCCTTGCAATCAGTATAAAAATAAGTATATTGCCACAGTATAATGGACACTTCCCAAGGAAACATGTTCTTGTTTCACTATTTCGTGCATGCTATGACCTATTTTGCATAAACTAATTATAGCAGCATGCTTTTCTGTCAAAAGCTTGCTGTGTTTTACACATTTTAACTTTGAAACCATACACACCACAATGTCAATGTTGTGCTAACTGATGACCCTCTAAATTGCTTCTGACTGCCTAAACAGAGTTTGTTATTCACATGAATGACATCTGGTGCCTTCAAAACAATGTTATGCTCAAAACAAAATTTTAAGGGCAGTATCTCTATAAGGGACATCAAGCGTACTTCTTTAAGAAAAGGAATGTAGCATAAAGAAATGGATTAATGTTTCTATGGATTCCTTTATTAGCTAACTAAAATTAACTTTGAGTGTTGTCACAATACCTATCTCAGAAAACCAACCACAAAACCTATCTCAAAAGCTTTTTAGCAATAGTGTACATTAATTTACTTTTCTTTTTGGGGAGAGAGATTTTGGAAGCATAATCTAGAGCAGGTCAATCTAACACAAATGTCAAATCCATCATGGCTAAAGCCTATTGCACTGTTATACTGTGCAAGAGAGAGGGTGGGTGTGTGTGTGTGGTGGTGGTGGTGGTGGTGGTGGTGGTGGTGGTGGGTGATAAGGTTAATTTACCAAAAAAAGTGGTACAACTCATTTCATGATTAAATGAACAAATAAATAAATAAAAACCGATAACCTCTTTAAGGCCGGTTCATCATGTCCTTAATTGTTTTTATATCCATCTATTTCACATGGGAAACAGTTTACTCTAAATGTTAAATTGAGAATACATATAAAGCAGTTAAATAAGGAGTATCAAGTTGTGTAGATGTTTGCTATGCCATGAAAGTTTTGGTGCATTTAATTTTCACTGGTGCAACAATGCATGATGGTTTCAATGCTTGCTAAGTGGCACTACTTTCAAATTGGTACTTATTGGTGCAAGTGACAGTAATAACAATTGTGGATGTCTTACAGTGATTAAAACTACTACAGTTAATTGCTATACATTTTATTTTACAGTGGATAAATCCTGAATTAGGCAGTGTTTAAAGTTGCAAATATTTATAAACACAATTTTCTATTACGCAAGAATCACAGGATAATTATAATACACGAGTGAAAATATTTTTTCAGTATTTCCCTATCATTTTAATACTTTTATCTATTATGTCTTTCTCCATTAAATATTTGAAGGAAGGAAGAAGAAAGAAATAACACTTCTCTCGCCTTTAGAGTAAAGCAGAACTATTAAAGGTGTCCAAAATTTATGATAAGGGGAATCTTAAGTTTTACACTTCTTGTAGAAAATAATTGAGCTTTTATTTGCTTCTATTAGGTTTGAGTTGTCACTTTTCTTGTGGTAAACTCATATGACCATGGGTGGCCAAACACTATTTTGAATTATGAAAAGGATTGGTTGTAATAAAAAGTAGTTAGACCCAGCCACAAAACACTTAGCACACCTGCCCATGTCATCAAGCTCATGTTCACTCTTTCAGAGTATAAGTTGCTCATCCATTGACATGAACACGCTAGATTGGACTGCCAAGAAAGAAGAAAGCATAGAGGAGCAATATGTGGTTGCAGATGGATTTCTCTAGGGTATAAACCAAGTGTTTTGTGTATGCAGTAAGCTGTACTGCTTTTAACCAAAACTGCAGGGATTAGCAGAAATTTTCCTTTCCTTTATTGGCATGTTTTGATGTTTTTGTACCTGTTCGATAGACCTTCTTGAACTTTATTGCTCTTTTCTTTCTTCGAAGGAGCCACCTATTCTCAAGAAAATTATTACACTATTTAGGTTCAGCTCTAACACAGCTATGCTTTGCAGTATTACAAAAATATTGTGATTTCCTACACCATTCTTACTAGTTTTTATTATAATGTTATTAAAGTGGTATATTTTTTCTGATATAGATATGCTCCCAGTCCAGAATGGTTCATCCCTGAGAGTAAGTAGTGAAATCATCAAACCTGAAAAAAATAAGTAATTCACTGGTAATATAATGGTAATTATTTATCTTGATAGTTTCTTTTGGTGCAGTGACAAAGAATGCCCAATCCTGAGTGTGTTTGTTGGTGAAAAACTCAATAATGGTGCTTTGGTTCCCACCTCTCTCAAGTAAAGTGTGAATAATTTCATCAATTGTTGGAACATAATAAAAAATAAGTGATGCTCATGACTACATTGCTGTGTGTTCTGCAATAACTACAGGAAAGTAGCTATAAGGCAGCTCAACTTATTATCAAGACCAAAAATCTACACATAATAGCAGAAACTTTGTTAACATCCATGTTTAAAGAAACAGCAAAATTAGTTCTGGGTTTAAAGCTGCTAGTGAAGTTTCAAAAACACCTCTCTCTGCTGACACAATCAGCTGTCAAGTTGGAGGTATGTTAATTTATATTGAAAACATTATGATGGAGAAAATAAAAGATGGTTCAAAAGCTCTCACTTCAGACTGATGTGTCCAATATTGGCAGTCGCACACAACTTTTTTTTCTGCATAAGGTAATTACAATTAATTTCTTCTTTTCTTATGTTTAAAGAGAACTCTACCCAAATGAGCAACTGGAGAGGAAATATTCTATATGAATATGTGGTCCATAATGGACTAATATGACAGGATCCTCTTGGTGTTTGTACAGATGGAGCTCATTCTTTGACAGGCAAGTGCTCTGAAAATTGTGATTGATGATGTAGTAAAATGTTAACTTCATAAAATTGCAGATTTTTAGTGTTTTGTGTCAAGAAATCAATCAGAGTGCACTGCACTTCTGCTACATACAGAAGTACAATGATTATCTTGAGGTAAGTTATTAATATGAATGTTTGAACTTAAGGAGGAGGTACTTTGACTTTTGCCTACTGAGGACAGAAGTATGCATATTTATTTGCAGATAATAAAAAAGGGTATCAATGTTTCCATGTATTTCAGATAATTTTGTACACTTAAATGACAGAAAAATACAGGTAGAAACAAAAATATTCCGACTAGTATGGATAAAATTCCAGGGTTTATTAACAAGTTAAAATTGTGGATACAGATAATTTAAAATGGATCATGTGATAGGCTCCCAATTGTATGGCCCCTTGCTGACAATAATAAGGTATTGGATTTAAATATTTAGTTTTGTTGGAGCAGAATTCCAAAAAATATTTTGGAGACAAGTGTTGATTTTGACTAGGTTCATGATCCATTTATCATGGATCTGAAACATCTGAATAATTTAGGCTTACAAGAAGAACCAGCAATTTGAAAGCAGACAGAACATTGCAATTAAAACCTTTCAAAGTACCTTTGGAAACAATTTAATTGTCAATAAGCAACGAACATGCCTGAGATGGCACGGGTGCAGATGATATTACCATTTTCAACTTCATATTTGTTTGAACTGGATTTCCCAATGTCGACTAAATTAAAATATCAAAGAGAGAGCGAGAGAGAGACTGAAATCCATCAAAGAAATGAGGCTTATATTATCAATGCTTCCACCACAAATTAGCTGTCTGTGTGAAGTTGGCTCAAAAGTCACATTGAAGGTATGAGTAATTATATATCTTAAATTTATTGTAAAAAATACACATTTCTAACATAAATTTTAAATTTAATACATCATAGACAAATGCACGAGCATATTCCCGTTTAATAATAATAATAATAGTAATAATAATAGTAATAGTAGTAGTAGTAATAATAATAATAATAATAATAACAACAATAATAATAATGTTAACTCCATAACATAATATTTGATAATCATATTAAGATTCATATAATCTTCAGGGGACAGATATTTTGGTGTACCATATTGAGTCTAGGCCTTTCTGGAGTGTGCTGCAAGTAAAGAAAGGCTGTAGAAAACTGCTCTGGACCACTAGGTAGATATGCTGCCCATTATACCACACAGGTTTTCCCTTTTGTCAAAGCACCATACCTCAACTTGTCTTAGAAACTGTTGATAGTCTGAGAGATTTTTGAATGATTTAGCTAGAATGTAAATGTGGGCTTACACATCGTGTGTCTGAGTGGAAGTAAAGGAAAAATTATAATTCCACTTAATACAAATATGGTAAACAGAATACAATAAACTTGTGAAGTCGGCAACTAACGTAAGAATGTTTCCAGAAAGAGTACACATAAACAAGCTGGTTTTATCAATAGACACTGAAAAAGACCAACTGGAGACCGGAGTCTCATTATGCCAGAGTAATGGAGTTGCATTATATGGTACAAGAAAATGTAATCAATAATAAACAGCATGAATTAATGTTACAAAGTTGTTTTTTTTTGGGTGGGGGAGGATGACAGGAATAAAGGCTTAAAGGAAAACTAGTATATAAAGGTATCTGGGAAGTATGAAGCAAGAGGAGAGGAAGGTTGTACTGTAGTGACCCTGTTTATTGGGACTATTTTAGTAGCATTAGGCCTTGGTATCGCCAAAGCCAACTAGGTGTCCGATGGTGATAACATGTTTGGCTGGCAGGTTTGACTTCTGGTTGCAGGGACCTAATACAGCTTGGCACAATGCCCAGATATATACCTACTCATTGAGGTAATTTTTCCTGTGATGGGATTTCATCACGTTGATGGTGTTCGACCATGTTGGTGTGCATTGCCCCAGTTAAGGAATGCTAGTTTCTCTCTTCAGCTGATAAGATTGTTGTGTCTGGGTTCTGGTAGAAGCTGCTCCAGATGGAGTTAATGTGTGCAAGTGCTGTTGAAGTATTTCATCTATTTGTTTGTGAACCTTGTAGATCCAAAGGGCATGGATTTACTAGAGCACCTTGTAAGATGCTTGTTGAAGTGGCCTCGTAAGGAGTTGTTTTCCTGGTGTACTGCCTGCTGGTAGAGTTGTCTGAAGGTTGTGAGCAGTTTCCTGAATATCCACAAGAGCACGGTCAGAGCTTCCTCTCAAGTGGTGATGTGGTCTGTGAAAATTTGGATGGTGTCTCAAAGTTTCTGAAATTCTTCTGTATGTATTGGCTGTGATGTCAGTATGTAGGCTGTGAAGTGATGAGATATGGTGCAAGTCTGCATTGGGTTCTGTGCCGGTGGTGACTGTAAGACTGGCTTCATGTGGTGGCATCTGTGAGGCTTGATGAGGGCATTGGGTGTGCTGCAAGTCAGCTGGTGGCATCTATCTGTATGGGATCCTGGGGCATGCTGCCTGGCCTGTTTAGTGAACACCATAGTAATGGCATTGGGTGATAGCAGTGCATGTCTCTGCCCATACTGGCAACACCAGTGGCATGGGGAGGGGCAGGTGTCCTGGATGGGCTTGACCAGTACTTGCCCAAGAGCAGGCAGCCCATTGGCCAGGGTAGCACGGTTAGTCACTCTATCTCAGAATTCCAGCCTCACCCTTGATGATCCCTTGGCAGTGTATTTGCATGGCCTTCATGAGAGAAGGCCAGCTGTGCCTGGTGGCGTTGAAGAGTAACCCATTCGGAAGCTGCCAGTGAACTCTGTGCACTACTGCACTGAAGCACAGCAGAGACGCAAAGTCCAAATGGGGAGGCAACAGTGGTCTTGTGGTGGCTTAGGCAGGTTCAGGTTTGGTGGTAGCTGTGGCAGGTGACATAAGGCTGTGATCTGGGAGGCTGGGTCAGCAATGGCATTGTTGGTCTCTGGCAGCTCCAAGAGTTGGTCCTGGACTGCAGCATTGACTTGTGTAATTCTTCTCCCATGTTATCACTGCGAGGGTTGTGAGCAAAGTCATCCCAAGTACAAATACACACGATTTAAAATATTAATTGCCAATAATAAGTCTGTAAGCAAAGTAAGTCTTAATTGTCCACTGTTGTTTTAACACCATTTAAATTATCCTGTGTTCTACTAAATTTCATTAACAGTAACTGGTAAATACTTTTCTATACAGCTTGTTCAAAAATATTCTTAATAAGAAAGGCACCACAAACTGCATGTGTGTGATACATTAATTTGGTAACTCAGATTCAAGGCGATTCTTAAGCATAAAGAAAAGAGTGTTTTTTCTTTCAACTTCAGATATACACTATGTTTTTCTCCCTAAAGGATGGCAAAAATGTTCTCTCTCTTGCTTAAACATAAATAAAGGGATTTCACCATGCTATCTTTATTATGAAAAATATTTATTGTGCTTATCTTATCATAATACAGAGAAATATAAATGTCCAACATTAGAAGTATGATTTATCCACTTAATTTTCAAAAAGTACTGTTTAATCATTACTGCTTTTATATTTTTATTTTCAGGGGGTCTAAAGACAGTAACACAGGCTTCTCTTTTCAAGCCTATTGGCCAGAAGATACTTTTAGCATCTGGGAGGGGGGAGGTTTTTCACTATATTAAAAATGAAAAAAGGAGGAGCTACATATTTTCTCAATGTTTATGCAGCTTTTTAGTTGTATCTCTAATTTTCTTACTATGAATATATATTATATATGAAAATTGCAGACAAAAAATCTTCAAGCCATTACTCTAGACAATGCCAAATCCATTAATTTGCCTTTTTAACCAAGGTCCTACACTCCTTCCTGTGTTTACACCTTGCATCTTCCTTTCCTTTGGTGTTTATTGCTTCTTGTATTTTATCGTTTTTACACTAGTTGCCTTTTTTTTAAAAATGTGATTTCACAGAATTAAATTTGCTGTTTCATATTGTTACCATCACTGTTGCTCCTCGTTTGCTTTTATGTGTTGCTTCCATTCCAAGTGTATTATTCAAGGAATTGTGGGAATATGAGAATATGAATATGAGAGAAAGCATTCTAACACAATTTAACCATGCAAAATAAAGTTGAAGGAAGCTAGGTTACATGCTGCAGACATTTTCCTCATACTGTGGCAAACCTCACCTATGACAAGGTGCAAATAGATAAAACATTGACATGGGACATTTTACAAATATTATTTTCTTTATTGCATAATTTAATGCTCAATTCAAATCACATTCAGTCTTAGAAACATGTGGACATGGAGAAAGGTGGCTATTTTAATTCTAACAGTGAATCTTGTTTTATAGGAACACAAAAGATACAAGAGAGAATTTAAAAAAAATTCAATAACATTAGGAAAAAGGCATGGAATATTGATATTGCATTTCATGAACCTTTTACTACAGATTCAGATGAGCTTAAGGAAACATAGAATGGAAGAATTTTAATGTCCGATATTCGGTTTGCTTTGGAAAGAAAATGGAAAATAGGTGGTTTTTACAAAATGTACAGTTTGATAAGGTATACTGCAGATGATATTCTTTGATGGCAGAAACAGATTTAGTAAAAATAGTTAAAAACTATTAACCCATTTTCACACATAAATCATGAAATTCTCAAGAAGAAATGAGCTGGAGTATGAAGCAATGAAAGTATTAATAAAGTTTTAACAACCAAGAGTAATAATGAGAAATTAAAAAATGAGATTTATGAAGATATTATCAGGGGAAAAAATTGAAATACAAATATATTTTTAAACTAGTGTAAACCATAATCTCTGGTAATTGCCTCACATCTCGTCTGCTTACTTCTAAAACATTGCAGGGAAGGAGAGAAAAAATTAATCACTGAACTGTCATATGTAGAGTTTGAATTTCCATGAAAATGCATGCTTTTATATACTTTGGTTACAGTTCTCAAAGTTTGGATTTTATCATTTGATTACGTATGGATTCCAAATAAAACCATGTTTGCACATTTTGGCCATTTCAGGGCAAAATTCATGTATGATGCATGAATTGGATTTTGTTTTGTTGAACATAGCACATTTAGGTGCTTGCACTGCATATAAAGCTGATTTTCTAATTAAAGTCCATAATTTCATTTTACCTGCATTACTGTGAATTTTATGAATGTGCCTCTCTAAAATCTGGAAATTCCATCTAATTTGTCAGAGAAAAAGTAAAAGGTAAACTAGTTTCCTGGAATTCTACTTGACAATGACCATAATGCCCTTTGATTTCCTTACAGCCTCTACTACCCAGAGCCCAAAACTGCAGATTCTAGGGTCTAAAACTAGGGATTTATTTGTAGATTTGGTAATTGGGAAAATAACTGAAGACAGACCAAACTTGTATGCAGTCAAGTTTTGTAAAATGCTTACCACTCTACATTGCAAACATCTTTGATGACAGCATGCATTAGCAGTCTTAATTTAATAAGTTGTTTTTTATTTGGAAATATCTTGCTTTTAAATATGGCATTTATATTTTTATTCATATCTTTGGAGCACTGTGGGCAACAAATGTAAACCAAAGAAGAGATTCATTTTCCCTGAATGATATTGCAGTATATGTGATGAACAGAACTGAGTAATCAAAAATGATATATTTGAAATATGACAATGTACATATGTAGGTAGTGACATCTTCCACAAAGAAAGTAAAGAAAAGCACAACATGATTTCTGAAATTATGGTAGTAATTATACCTGGATTAATCTTATGCACTGACATAATTTGTTCATACTCAGTATTTTTTATAGACTCTGCATGCATAGTTGTATACAGAGATTGCTATCAGAGCTAGCTTTACACTATAATCTATAATAACCAGGCGGTGTACCTATTTAAGTGCTACAATATATACTGCAATAATTTTGATACAGTTAAATCAGCAAGGAATCACATCACTCTGCAAACATATGTATATAGAAATTTAAGCATCTATTTTATATTTTTCATTAATTTTAATATTCTGCAGTTTTAGGTCATAGACAGTTTTGCAGTTGATGATGTAGGTTGCATTCAACATGTGCAGGAAGCATTTAATGAGAATAGTGTACAACAGGATCTAGTGAACATAAAATCCAAATTTAGTATATATATACTGCTTGCCACAGTAACAAAATTATAAGCAATAGGACTGCCACTATTGTAATCACTAGCCTTATGAAGATGTTGAATTGTCTTTAGAATTGTGTCTTGGAGAAATGGATGTGTCAGCTAGAGAAAACCTTAAGAAAGTAATTAATTTGAAATTCATAAAAATGGTGAAAGATAAATGCAAAATATATAGAATTTGACTTCACCCTCAGTCAGATTTCTTCTTTTAAATGCACATCTGTCAGTTTTTGTGAAGTAGAAAGATCATTTTCTGTGTTCAAGAACATCCTTATGACATAAGTACCATTTTAAGTAAGCAGAATTTGGAAAAACTTGTGGGTGTACATAGTTTTAAAATAAAATAAAATCCATTATAGTACTTCTGATGGTGGATGTTTCACCCTTCATTGTGCACAACTGGAGATATGATAATGCATATTTTCTAGGTTTGATCATCCATTGAAGTCCAGGCTTTAGTCATGTCCAGTGGTTTTTACATACTCTAAAGCTTTTAATTGGTCTGCACTTTTCCATTGAACCAATTACACCTATCTTGCAGAAAATGATGATCTATTAAAATTTTGATTGCAGAAAGTATAATTTTTAACTTTTCTTATAACAGTGATAGATATACGAGGTTTTAAACCTTAAACGAGCCATGTGTTTGCTGTGCAGTGGCATCATCTGAAATGATCAAAACATGACAAGTTTTAGAAGTAAGCTGACGATCTGCTGTCTTAAATAAATCTTAAAACATGCAAGGCAGTAGAAACATACAGAAAGTAATGTCCACTATATCTGGCAAGGAGCTATAATGGAGCAATTATAGCATTTTACTGAACACATTCTGCTCTTGCACACCCGAAGTTTAACAGGTATAGCTAAGAAAGCTAATTATTTTTTGTACAGGACTACATTATTTGCAAACCACTCCATTCAAATTAAGTGTGTAGTTGGTGACTTAAGTTGCTGTAACAGAAATTAAGAATTTTTTAACATAACTATGCTTTTAAGAAACAATTAACATTGCAGGTACAACAGCTAACACAATAGTGCAGCAATCTGGTTATTCTACATATATCCATAAATTAACATTAACATTTCCAATGAGCAATAACACTAATAACTTCTTGCACTTATTGTTTCATACATGCACACACAGGGGTGTGCACTATAGTGATGGATCATCTCTTTCCAAAAAATGCTTTTCTGACAGAAAGTTGTGATTTAAGATCCAAGGTTGTGCAACATCACAATATCAGCAGTTACTGAAATAAAAGTTTATAAAATTTTACTACAGTTCTGTTGGAGTGATGAGCTACATAGCAAACATCACAATAAAGCATACCTATCATAGCAAGAGACAATATTTTAAAAGCAACAACATGTAAGGATTTTTGCCTTATGTGTTTCTTTCTGTTTTAGGGAAGGGGGCTACACTCAAACAGTAAAGGCTACCAAACATTTACAAGGTCAACATATTTACCATTACTGTCGTGTTCATCTGAAGTTTGCAATCCATAAAAATAAAGAAACATGAAATTGTTAATGTCACACATCTACAGACTACATAGTGGTGGAACTTAAATTCCTAAAACTGTAGTCCATCCATGTTCTAACCATTTCTCACATCATACACAGTACAACAATATTTTGCTTTTATATCCATACCAAATGGATTATAATCTCCAAGTAAAATCTGCAGACTCATTATCAACATAAATACAATAAACATATTACACAAAATATGAACTGAAGCTTTCCTGGCGACATATTAATTCAAAATCTTCTCGGGCTTCTAACCAGGTAAAAACTTGGCAAGTTTTTACCTGGTTAGAAGCCCAAGAATATTTTGAATTAATATTACACAAGTTTTTAGACTCTTGGGGGAAGAAAGAAAATACCCAATATTTTATATGTGGAAGCAGCACTGAAACTATGAGGGAGGCTGAATGTGTAATAAACCTTATTTCCAAAATTAATATCTTCCAAGGTTCAAAATTTGTGGCACGATGTACAGGTTCTAATTTGACTGTTCTGTTTCCCAGGCAAGTAACAAGGTAAATAGTGCAGAAATTTCATGAAGTAATGTAAACAACTGTATGTTGTGATGACAAAAATGACTGCTCCCTTTGTATCACAGTAGTAGAGAGTTTAGCTTAGAAACTCTAATATTCTAATAAAACTGTATTACAAGAGCTAATATCTCAGAAGATATTAATTTTAGAACCATATTTAAGATATTACTTATATTCATGTTCACTACCACTTCTGCAAATGATAGTTTTTACTGACACCTGTGTACTTTTTATCTTCTTTCTGCACTGCAAAATAATCATTTATTAAATCTTGTATTCCTACAGTGCTGAATTCATCTGTGCTAACATGAATGAATATTTAAAACAAGCCAATTTCATCAGGTAAAATTATCTTATAGGTTTCGGCTACCCGAACTATGCTATCTAGACTGCTTTTCTGTGCTTACTATAACATTGGTGTGAACAAAACCAATAATTTCTTGGTGGAAAGGTGAATAAGCCTTTAAATTGTTCAATGTCACAGCCAGGACAACTAAAACTTTGGCATACCATGCTGATTATCTTTAGAGTTGAATTATCATGGCTGTGACCAACAACTGCAGAATGAATTTTTCTTTGTCCAATTCCTGTACTGTGTGGTAAGCCTACCAGGCAAATGGAATCTTATATCAATTTCAAAAGAGCATTCCAAGTGTTGCTATTGTGAACTCATAGCCATATGATAGGGTTAGTTTATTTACAGAACTTTGCAAATACTGGTGTCCTATTTGAAATGTTAAAAACAGTGGAAACTCCTGGTTGGTAAGGGGATGTAACCAGTTTAAAAATATGAAAAATATTCCATCACAGACTGGATGATTAGCACCAAATTTCCTTATGCCAAATTAAAAAGCTGATTAATAAGTAAAATAAAATAATTATAGATGAAATTGTACTTATACAGAGAGAAATTTTATCCTTACCCCCTTCCAAATACACATAGCTCTTTTTCACACAATGTGGCTAGCCAAGCCTTTATACAATTTACTGCATCTATAAATATTGTTCAATTCACTATCACCACATCATTCTACACCTACTTTTTGTGGGGAAAACAGTAAACAAGGCCAGCAGAAAAGTTTTAACAACTCACATTCCACAAATCCAAAAGTCTAAAATATTTATACTGAAATGAGGAACTTAAATTTTGCAGTTATGTTCAAAATCTGACTAATAATTTTAGTTTTTCACATGAAAGACATTGTCTAAATGGCTATCTTGATAAGTGGCCAATTGCACAATAATTGTCAAACTTTACTTCAAAACAGGTGACTGAAATGCACCTAATATCCCTGCTTGAGCTACATGTGATTTAAATTTAAAATAGCATCATAGTTTTGTTTTATTTACTGCTTGTAAATGGGAAACACTACATTTGTCAATCACATTAAGCACTTATCACTTATCTTCTTTCACAACATTTTAAAAATCCATTTACTAGCATGTAGTTCTGTATTTCATTAAATAATTATTAAATACCAAATATATGCAATGGTCAATATTGCTCAAACCATAAACATGTGACAGACCATTCCATATTCCTAATGTAGAAAATGTCCAACTCAGACAAGTTTCCTTAAGCAACAGTTGCAGTGATTGCAACTCAAATGAGCTACCACTGCCATCTTCGATATTGTTTGGAAATCTGAAATTAGCAAGCAGTAACAAGAGCTTGATATAAGTTAATTTTGAACTTATGATTATCAAAGCTGAATTCTATTTCAATAAAATTAAAACTAGTAAACAATACACAGTGAATAATAATCATTATTGGGGATGTGGCATATCAACAACATCAATGGTAGAGCTGCCACAAGTTAAAAATGAATGGGACTGGTTTGGTATTGGAACAATTGTTGAAATGTTTACATTACATCAGTTAAAAGATTAGTGTGCTCTGAAGATGGTGATGATTATTCAACCCAAAGGTCGATGAATGGCCAAGACAGAATTGTGGGAGAAACCACAACCTGACCTTGACATTCAGACACAGATAGTACCATGGTGGTGTTGCCATTTCCATTCTGTGGGATGGCGATGGTGAAAGGACACACACTCAGTCCTCTCAAGGAGGGGAGGAGAAAATCCCCATGCATTTCCTAGAAATTGAACCCAGATTACCTGCACCAGAGGCAGGAGCGCTACCATTGAACTAATGGAACTCTGAAGTACCATGTTAAATTCCAAGAGAATTATTCAAGTATTAATGGCTAGGCAAATAACAGCCAATTGGAGTGGGAGGTTCATGGCTGAGTAGAGCAAACTTCTGAAAAAAATTCTGGAGTGAAGCACGATATATATTTGAAGATCTAAAAGACAACTATATTTGCAGTATTAGGAGAAAGTTTAAATGACGGTATGTTATACTGGGAAATGAAAGTAAAATGGAAAGAAATGGGCTTGTCTGGTTTACATAAGTATATGAAAATTGCAAGGTTTGCATTGAACTGAGCATTTGCCCAATTTGAAGGCACAAGAAACATTATCTTGTTGAAATTTCTAGAAATCAATGACAAGCAAAAAACTCTGATTAAAGGAAAATGGCTAAATATGAAGCCAGTTGCTGGTGGAAAAATCTTTGTTTAGAACAAGTTTATAAAAGTGTGATCCAATATCAAAATAAAATGGTTATAGTAAGCAAAAAAAGGAAGAAGGTGTAAAATAATGGGGCAATAAAAGCATGTCTAGATATGTGTTAGTCATTTATGACAAATTTTGTCATTACAGTGCTCATAGATCAATAGTCTAATTCTATACTCTGCGCAACTGTAACCTGAGAAATTAGAGAAAGGAGAAAGAATGTATTATTTATGGCTTTAACTTATTTTGCAACCCTGTCATCACAAAATCAAGTGCATTCCTTGCTTCTAATATTTACAGAAGTGGTGCTTGAATTATTTGCAACAAGAAGTTGTTGAGACTAATACTAGTAGTTACAACTGGAGGAATTTTTAAAGGTTCAGAGAAGTTAAGTGCAATTAATCAGATGAAATACTGAATTTTGAACTGAGGCTGCCAGAAAACATTCTCCTAAAGCTGGAGATATCTTTACCCTTCACCAGAAAATCTTAGAACGTTGAAACAAATAATATATCTGTAGAAGCATCCTAATTTAGGTTTACATACAAGCTTCTTATACAATGCAAGTTTTTATGCTCTGTAGCAACAGTTAAAGGAAACCTGTGAAAAAAAACATATGAGGATTGCACAAATGTTATATAACAGGATTGATGTTATATACAGAGGATGCTATACTTTTAAAATATTCATTAATAATAACTCCCTTACCTGCAGTCTTATCCTCAGGACTATAAAATGCTAGTGCCAAAGATATAACAGCAGCAATTTCTAAAATAATTAACGTTACATCTTGTAGAGCTTCCCACACTAATTGTAAGAATGTTTTAGGTGGCTTTGGAGGTATTGTGTTGGAGCCAAATGTGTCCCTCCTATGCTCTATGTCTACTGTAGAACCACTCAAACCTGTAAACAAAATATTTTTTTTTAAACATGTTTTGAGTGCAGAAGGTCAACATTTCCAGCATTTAAGTAAATTTACTTTTGCACCTTTGCTGGCACAAGTTTCCTTGCAATTCTTGTTTCTCTTGCACAGTGGAGAGAGGCACAAGAGGGGTTACATTATAATTAGCGACACTACATATGCAGGATAACAGATTATGGAAATGCTTAATGAATAAACAAGGAGCTGTAATACTGACTATTAAGAGCACCCCTAACACTTTATTATTTGAGGAGTAGCATTTCAATGTGTCGAAAACGAAAACAAAAGATTTACAACATTTATGAAAACAGATTAATCCTATTCTGGGTAATGTTTGACAAAGTAAAAATATAAAGTCATTATGCCAAAAACATACTTCAAGGCACTTTAAGAAATTAAATTACACTTCAACTGTGTTCCTCACATTGAATGAAACATGTTGGACATAATAAATTTTCATCTCATAATTATATTTGTTTCTACTTTAAAAAATCCTTAATGTGAAAAATATATGAAATAATCAATCATTACTATAATTTCATATTAACAGTATAATTTTTCTCTTAAATAATTATTATTTTCACATTAAACATTTTCATATAACTTAATGTTGCCATAATGCTTTTCATAAGTTATGTGAATGCATAAAAACCATTATAATTGTTAAAACATTAAATTGTTAATACGGAAAATAATTCTAACATTTAACAAATTTTTATCTAGTCCTATACCTGTTTAAAATATCCATCCAAACGGATTTTGGTGTGTAAATCTTTTCGCTTCTAAACAGTCATACTGTTATCCTCATTTCCAGTTCCTACAGCTACTACATTGACAATGCATGTGCATTTTCCATGATTTTGCCTCTCTCAGCCTGATCTCGAATTGTTAGCTCCAATAATTGTTTGTTTTTCCATATTGGAAGAAACTTCCATCACACAAGGAAAAAATTATTGTTGTTATAGACTAATAATATAGCATTGTCAGAAAAGTGCACCAGATTGTCAGTATAGCCAGAATATGATAAATCAATTTATTTACATCATTCTGTAACATGAATATTGGATGTAATGTAATATGAAACCAACATTAATACAGGATTGAGTACAATTTAAAACACAGCTATTTTAAAGCAGTCATTTAAACTGTTAGTAAATATAATGTGATATAATTATATCACAGCATGAAAGATTGCATCCAAAGCTGTCTGAAAATGTATAAAATTCAATTGTGTCTATCAGTGGCCATAATATGGTTTGAAATGATGCTCCTCATTTGTATGATAATGATAAAGTTCCAGAATCTGAAATTAGAATTTTTCAACCTCAATTGACATATAACAGTGTCATGCGAAATCCAACTTTTTGTTGCCCGAAAGTGGTGCACATTTTTTCCACTGTAGAAATTGCTGGATTTCAATTAGCTGAAAGTGAAGCTTTTATCAAAATTGATTTATATCCATGCATGTGCACACACAACCCCCATTTTTTCTAAAGCATATTCAGAGGGCCTCAAAATTTGCATTTCTGCTGAAATCCACACATGCAATATGGAAAACATGGTTCAGCTGTATGGTAAAATAGTAATTTTTCTATAACTTCTGTCGTTTAAATATTTTTGCTTAAATACTGGTTTTGTCAAAATTGAGCATTTTTTTTCTGCATAAATAGTTATATTCTCTGGAGTTTATACATAGCAGTGATGCCTTGCCCAACTTTTATATGCTATTATGGACAGTTGAGATTTTCATCCATGATAGCACATGATATTGCAAGCATTAAATTAAACAAATTTTGTCCCAGGGCGCATGGCACTTCATTTTTAATTTTTTTTTCTTTCTTTTTTCCTTTCTTTCTCTGAATGCTGAACTAAGTACATTTCAATTGAATTTGTTTTCAATGGAGGCTAAAATAATCATGAATGTCTTCAGTGCATAATTCTATTAATTTCTATTTAATATACCTATATATTTATTAAGTATTTATTTTCATTCAATATTTAAGCAGTTCTTATTTTAATGTTAAAAAAGAAATGCATTTTAGGTTCATTTTCACTGAACTGTAAAACAGAAAAGCATTCATTCCAATTCTTGGTAAAAATTTTCTTGGATTACAGAACAAAATTTTGGAGGGTATTTTTTTTAATATAACTCTGATTTTCATTGCTTATCTAGAAATGCTTAGAATAGTTTTTGGGAAATTCATTTTATTTCCATTATTTCAATCCAGTTCATATACACACACTAGACCTACACTAACCACGCCAGCTCATTCAAATTTAGCTTACCTTAATATTTTGGTGGATACAAAGCAACAACTGCTTTAAAAAAAATATCCATAGTTCCTTTCCTTTGGTTCATGTTTATCCTTTAGCATTTTACTCAAAGTTTCCATTTATATATCCATAGCTCAACAATTTACTTTTGAGGAAAACTCAATACACTGAAAATAACTTGGTTCACATTCACTTTCAGATGTGCATGACATTATGGTGCATAATTAGTTTCTTTTAAATTCAGAGCAGTTAACCAAGTCAAAATATTGTACAAGCATAACATATGATCAAATACCATGGGTAGAACAATTAAGCAGTGTGATCATGCTTTTGGACCATAGGAATGCATGTTTACCTCTTAAGATACAAAAATTTTCTAAGTCCAAGAAATTAGTAAAAACTTCAAACATTAATTACTCAAGAACCAAGCAATTCCAAAACACAATCCAAATAGAACTATGGCTCAAAGTTCATGGTAAGTACATTCTCTGCTTAGATTTACAAAGCCATTCTTTAGTTAAAGTAAACTTTTTGCCAATTTTCTTTTAGCAAGTAAAAATATAACACACTCTTAGTGTTACATTTTCCTTTCATTTCACCTAATTGTTAAATAAAAAGGATGCTTTAATTCTGTTCGCTATTACTAAATGATTAATTAAACATGAGAACTAATTCATAACTCATGCTCAGCAATGTCTATTAAATCCTGCTAAACCCCACCCACAGACTATGTGCAAGAAGGAATATTTATAGTGAAGTAACTGTAAATTAAATCTGCAGCTTTTCAGCATTGAAGATAAGACTATAATAACTGATGAATGAAGAAGCATTTACCTTCACTAGGGGATGTGTAGAGTTTTTTACAAAGCTCCTGTACACCTCCATATTCCTGAAGTTTGGTGATACCCTCTCGGCCCCGGTGCTCCATAAGCTCCCGGAGCTGCTTGAGGGTGACCCCATACTGAGCAGGTCTTCCGTCTATAGTTGCCATCTCCTCTGAATCTGGCCACTTATCCTGAAACACATATTTCCACTACATCAGATGTGAAATTCACCAGTTTGCAATTAAGTAACTTCACAATTAGATAGCATGCATATCACTTCAGCATTCATTTACCGCTTAATCATAGGTAATGTCAGTATCACCCAATGCTTTACCAAATGAGGCACCTAGAGCTAAATGAGTAATCTTCTTTTTGTGGTAAACTTGAGATGCTGGAACTAGTCTGGAAACTCAATTTATTTATTGCATAATTGAAATATTCCGTTTACTGGCAATTCAAATCAAGCATAAATATATTTCCAGATTTAGCACTCCATAACCTGCAAAAACTCTAAACAGATCAATGGAGAGCATACATCTTCACAATATCCTTCATGACTTCTTAGACATATCCTGAATTTAAAATAATACATTTGAGTTGCATAGCTCCATTTTTTGTTTCATTACATGAAATGATCATTGCTTCTATGCAAAGTTGAAACAAGCACCAGAGGACAAAACAATTTCTAATTTCGAAGGAAGTAGTGGAGAAAATGAAGAGGAAATTCACAGGAGTTGATAGAATTACTAGCAAGACAATTAAATGAAGAAAATAATTTCTTATGCAAAGATATATCATGAGGATGGTGAATTGCCTGATGACTCCCAAGAATATTGCGATTTTTGTTAATCCTCAGAACACATTTAACAAAGTTTCTACTGGAGCTACTGAATCAATCTAAGTTTTAGGCTGGAAGCTTAGGAGCAGAAAAAGCCACAAGATGTCCAATTAAATTGTGTGAACAAAGCTTACTTTAAACATTAAGTTATGTATGAGGTATTCATGGATATAATAAAACCAATTTAATAGAATTGACCAGAAGCAGCCTATGGAGGCTTACGGAAACCAGTGTTTTTGGAATATAGTCCATCAGTAATCCCTTATGGGGCGAATCAAAAGATAAGTCACTGAATACATTTGAGTTTAACTAATTTTCTGAGCTTGGTGTTGGGCATGCAACGATTTTTTCCTTTCCTTTGCATTTTTTTTTCATTTTGTTTTTCTTTTTTTAATGGTAAAAGCAAGCAATTTATTATAGCAGCAGGCAAGTATAGAGTTTCGCCTCCTCAAACGTTGGCAAGATACAAGTGACTTTCATTGGGGCATTAACACTTGATGCATGCTTCAACTCCTAAGAACCTTTATATTTAATATTTTTCTGGTTTTACCTACACAAAAGGTATTTATGCTCTTAGGGCAACGTCTTACCAAAAAGCTCCTAAATATCCAAGTATTCTGAAATAGCCAAGAAATACAGAGAGAAGCGAACTCAGATGAACTACCAGAGTAATCATACTTCAGCTGCGACCGATACACAAAAGTGCAATTGGTTAAACTATGTAGGTATTATTTTCTTTTTAAAATCCGTGAATTTATTGTACTTCTCAAGGTGAATAAATTGTATTCTAGTTTAGAGTTCAACTGAAATGCTGAAAACACGGCTGCGGATAACGTATTCGCTTTGTTGACCAACCAGGAGCCGGTCCCCATGGCCGCGCTCGCTAAAGCGTCTCGCTTTGGTGCTCCGTGGGCAGGGGATCGTGGGTTCGAGTCCCGCCTTGGGCATGGATGTTATATGTTTGTGCAATGTGTATATGTTTGTAAAAGAAACAGTAAAACCAGTAAACCAGTAATCAGTAAAACCTACGGGGGGAAATGTAAATGGGGATACAGTACCGGAGTCCTGATCAGACTGCGTTACTGTTTAGTAAAAAAAAAATAAATAAATAAAAAAAAAAAAACCGCGCCCGTGTGTGTGTGTGAATAATATGACTGCCCTTGAGCCCACGAGAATGCAACCAATGAGGTTTTATCACAATGTGCTCTTGCTAGTAGGAAGCGCCGAGTGTCATCAAAAAAATCCGTCCCTAATACTCCATGCCAATTCCAGGTATTCTTAATTTCACAAAAATTAATCCACGAGGAAGGTACAAAGCATGTGCGTAACACAACCATGAAAACCACGTATTTCTAGCTCAGCCAGTTTCATAATACAGTTTAATAAACACGCCCATATATTCTAACATAGCCACGTAGGAATGAAATGGGCACCCTGCAAGTGTACAGAAAGCAAACTATCGCTAGGGTGGTTCCGACGGAATTACATTGAACAAGAATCAGGGATTTGTTTCATTTCTCTATCTCTCTCCCTCTCCATCTGTGTTGTTCAATACGAGAGATAACTCATTTAGCCTGGTAAGCAGAATGCTGTATTAGGAAAACGTACTCTTCGGAGTTCAAATGCTTCACATCATTAACCAGCTGTTCTTTAAGTAGCAATACAACAAGCATGGATTCGTACGATGACAAATAGTGAATTTAGTGCCTAGTCAAGGAGCTAGGGAATCCAAAACCAGGCTCTAAACATTACTTTTAGGGTATACACATATTTTTAATGCAACGACGAGGAAGAGAGAAACTGTTTTAAGAATGCTTAGCAACATTCTGCTTACGTGTAATGTGTGCATTGCACTAGACAGTGTGAGAGTGAAAGGGGAGTATGAAGAGGGGAGGCAACGGGGTGACAATGCATTGGAAATAAACAGAGTGATTCGCTGGAGAGCAAAGAAAGTCCTTCCCTTCTGAAAGGCATAACCCATCTCAGTTCAGGCTACCGTTGACGGCGGTATCTGTAGTGTTGCTATTGTCTAACGAATGATAAATCTTCGTTGGTTTGAAAGTGGTGCCCTCCTAGCCACGTCTTCAGTTCAGGGAAAAGGTGAAAATCACTGGGTGCCAGGTCAGGACTGTACGGCGGATGATAGAAAATGCCCGATTGAAATTGTTCAAGGAGCCGATGGGCTGTGCCAGCAGTGTGTGGACGACTGTTGTCATGGATCAACACAATTCCTGAAGTCAGCATTCCTCTTCGTTTGTTTTGAATAGCTTTCCGCAAACGTCGTAAAGTACGAAGATCTTCAAAACAACGTCAATGCTCATTTGAAATCATTATTGGCGGCAACATTTTTTGAAGCGGGTATTGCAAAGCTTGTGCACAGGTACGATAAATGTCTCAATCTTTTCGGTGATTATGTTGAAAAGTAACCGTAAGTATACAAAACTTTTAGTAATAAAATAATAATAATAATAATAATAATAATTGTTTTCTATCAACTTGTCTTTTATTTATAGCCTATCGTAGGTTGAAAAAAAACGGCCCTCATATTTATAACAAAAACGTTAAACTGCAAATATACCTACACGTGTACTTCCAAAAGCGGCGGAGGCAACTTATTTAGCCGAAAATCATTTTAAAGCCGTCCGCGATGAGGTTACCGTCCACTCTTCTGCCCAAGGAGACAGGGTCATTCGAGATGTTAGCGACGACGGCCCCGAAGTGCCCCACCATTGACTTACGCCTGCTGATCGGCTTTATCTTGGACGGTCTCTCGCTAGTTGGCTACACCCTCAGCAATCATTCGAAGATTGTCTCAGAGTTGTCTCTCTGTCTCGGTCGTCGTGAATACTTCCCGTCTTCGAGTTCGGCGCAGCTGTTGTCTTGGCCGCCTGCATCCTTAGTGCCACCGTTTTACGCCTCGTGGATGGTCTTACAGTCGCCAAGCGTAGTATCTCGGCGTTACGCACTCCGAAGACAAAGGAGTGGCTTCCTGGAGACTAACTAGGTGCTAGGTTCACCAGTGCTTTATTCACCAGCTATGGGTGCGCCGTGGCCGAGGGGTTAGAGCACCTGCCTCTCACCTAGACGGCTCGGGTTCGATCCCAAGCGACCACAAGCGAGATTTGTGGACAAAGCGGCACAGGGGTGGGTTTTCTCTGGGTTCTCCGGTTCCCCCCGCCATCACATTCCACCTGTGCTCCATCTTCATTCCATGTATCACCAGTGTCATTGCCTGTGTTGCCACAAGTAGTATAAGCGGGCGTTAAACACTACAAAAAAAATTTCCATTCCCGAGTTCATTTCTTGATTTAGGCAAGAAGTGTTTTCATCTTCTCCTCCATTGTGACGTAAATTCCCGCTCCTGACACCAGTGTAATAAAAACCCCAAAAGACTATCATTTTATTTCTCCAAGGAGCAACATTTTATTTCCCTCTGATTACAAATAAAATCTGTTCACAAATGTTTCTTCAATGCTTTCGCAACAATAACGCTGTATAGTTCTCTTTCGACGCTTGGCGCCTTTGGCTACCACTGCATGCTCCGAATTTCCCGCCGAAATCGATTTCCACTGCTGTATGCTTTGCATTCCCAGCTGATACTAATCCCTCTGCAGGCTTCGTCCCCCCTTTTTTGTGTCTATCGATGACATGAAAGACCACCACAGGTGTCTTGTTGCTCACTCAGGTGTAACAATGCGCAGTCTCGATGTCAAATTGCTGACACCACATAAGCTTCGGACGACCACACACATGCACAAGAAAACCCTAATGTTTTGTGTCTTTATTATGGTGTTTCCACGTAGACAAACATTGAGCTAACATCACGTTATTGCACTAGCTTTCTTGAAGTTTTTCTACCCCTGATAAACTACCACCTCTTTCTCCTTCTTCTCCTCCTCCTCCGTGTCAGAAATGCTCACCACCTCATATTCGCCGTCACTGCTTTAGTGCCGTTATCCTCAATAAATACAATTCTATTGTATTTTCTACGCTGCCACCTTTTTGTAAATAATGTTGCTCAATTGTTTAACGTGCTGGCAGGCCTTTACCCATTCCACAGGACCAATTTCACCAAATCCTTGACGGCACAGATTTTTTTCCAATATTTCGTTTTTGAAGTTGTGTTTCTACTCCCTATCTACTGTTTTACACCTCCACACATCAACTCAATAGGATTTAAATCTGGGTGATAGGGAATCCTAAAGTTGGTGGTTTGTCCTATTTGGGCGTTATAATAGTTCGTGTTGTCAATTATCAGGAGCCAGGAGCAGGAACTAGTCGCCCGAGTGTACTCGGGCGGGGGCAAATCACCACGGTACCTAAGCGTGTACAACAGTTTTAGCAGAGACTACCGCAAGGCTGCACAAAGTCTCGGTAGCCAACGTAACGAACAATTCCAATTTTTACTCGTATTTCGCTTTATCAGCAACACGTGCTTCTCTAGCGCTCGGCGAGGAAACATAACGAAAGGGTAGCTGACTAGCTGCAGCACATACGCGAATAGTCCTGGCGCGATCTATAACAATCGCAGTTTCAATGTCAAAAGAACTCGCCGACGGCACACGTGTCCACTAACAATGGTGGCAACAATTACCTATCACTTCCGAAGCAAGCCATTCACACACATGCGGCGATTACGGCCGCCGGGCTTAGTTACAACAATAATTATAACATATCAACGCAGAGTTTCTTCTGAAAGCCCAACTGCTTGGCAAATTTGGGCCACTGTGCAGCCGCATTTACACATTCCTTTGTTTACCTCACTTGTGCTAAGGAATTCTGATAGAGTGTGATCTTTTAATACTGCCCTATATACCGCTAGCTCATTGCTAGCTCGTTGGCCAATAAAAAGGGGTGGAAACGTCAACTTCTTTGGACGCTTATGGTGTTGGATAATGAAATTAGGGTTCCAGGTTCTAGGCTGGAGAACTTGAATGAAACTTAATTATGTTTATATCATAATCTGCGAAGAGTAAGAAAGAATTTAAGGCTTTCTGGTTGAAGGATAGAGTAAATAATGTTTACTTTGACTGAAAACAAGCACTATAGAAAGTAATGTGTGATATTGCTTCTAAACGTTTAACGTACAAAAAGTAAAATGGCAGAGGGGTTATTTGTGAACATCCTAAATATTCGATTGACGGATGCCCGGCTTTACTTGTAAATATATGTACTAATTCTGGACAGGAGACACGCGGATGTGCTCCTTATACATTTCAAGCACCTGAGATAGCCTACGAGCACAACTCCCCAAATGCATTCATGTGAAAGTACAGAGATCGATTCCAAGCGACCGCACGTGAAATTGTGATGGACGAAGCGGCGCAGGGATGGTTTTTCGGTTTCCCCCGCCTTCACATTACACCGATGCTCCATCTTCATTCCATGTATCATCAGTATCATTGCCTGCGGTGCCGCAGTAGTAAAAGCGGGCGTTAAACACTAACAAAAAAAAAAAAAAAAAAAAGTAGATCGACATCACAAGGACTCGGTTTTGGGTTCCGAAGCGTACAGAGTTACGAAAACACAGGGCAGTAAGCAGTATAAAGAGAAGATAGTGTGGAGGGGTTTGTAGCGTAAACATGCATGTCGAGGTATAATCTGCTCCAAAAGTAGCTCATTACATATGTAGACATTATATGCATCGTTCTAATTCATAAAGTAACACAATAAAGCAATTATTTCATAATATCATTAGTAAATAAAACGCCTTGTACTTTTACAAATAAAGTTATTAAGCTCGATACAAAAACTAGGGATGATAATGTGCAGAGCTTTGAAAAGACAATGAACATAAATCAACCAAACTCGCTCAGAATTCATTGCAGTGAATTACATTAATCTTTACTATATCGAAAGAAAAGACTGTCGCTCAAAATATGTTTGAATAATGCACAAGTTTGTTCGGTGTCGAACGCCTATTCTGTCCTATTCTAGACATTTTTCAATGTGCGCTGTCTTTCAGTGTTCACTGGTTTATCTACTAGTAGGAACTGAACGAAGCCAGGTAGTGAGGAATGCTAATAGTGCAACACGTTTCGAAACGGGCTCTACAGACCATGGCTACTCCATCACGCCATAGTTAAACTCTATGTGCACCGAACCTCAATCCAGCAATTTCATGACCCCGGACCAAGCTCTAGACTTCACAGTAGGTCTTCGGTAGAGCGCGGCTTCTAAAACTGAGTAAGAGGTTCGCAAACTGACGGATGTTATGTTTTTCTTTCTTTCTTTCTTTCTTTCTTTCTTTCTTTCGTGGTTCTAGTTAAATGAAGATGCTTGTTTTAGATCTTCAGTATTTTATAATGTTCAAAAAGGTAAGATTGTTTAACTTATCTCTCTCTAGCCAAATATGTATCTAATTTAATGGCAGATTTTAGCCAACCGTAAGCAAAACATTTGCTTTTATGTCAGTCATTTCTTTATATTTCCACTGATGCAAGCTTCGAAAGTAAAAAAAAATAAATAAATAAAAAAAATGCTATTAACCTGTTATGTTCTATTAAACTCTGAAGTACACTGTACACTTCAACTACTCCAACTACCATCATACGTTTGGTTAACATTTGTTTGTCAAGAGAGGGTAGTAAATATGACCATTATTTAATTTAATTTTAAATTACACTGTGAATTACCGACTGAAAAAGTGATTGCAATTCCTTCCGTTAAGATAAGTCACTGACAGTCTGATACGACGCAGACTTCACAGCCCCACCGCCTGATATACAGACCCCCACTTGACCTGGATCACATATGAGCGGACACTTCTTCACTTCAGAATTAACGTGGGAACTCCAGTGCTCATTATCGTAGTGCTGATGAAATTCGGGGTTGTAAGTCACGTAACACAGTGCAGGATTATTAGGTATATCAAGAAAAATTAATGCAGCCAAAGGCAGCACTTGCAATATTAATTAGAAGTAAATAAGTCACCATCCAGTTCATCCGTGGCAAAAAAGGAGGGGAAGAATTAATCAACGTTGTGGGACTCTAAAGAGAAAATTATCCTTTCTTTTTATGGCATGTGCGCGCGCGTCCATTCGTGCGTTTGAACGCTCTAATCCGCGAATCACTTCACGCCCCGTCCCCCAAGTGTTCGGTTCTATATGGCGTTGCATTTTTTCGACAGTATTTAGAATGAGCACAGAATTGGAATACAAAAAATAGGACGTCTGCTACCTACTTCCCAATGATGAGGGATGTGTCACAAAGTGTTTAATTTGCCTCTCATTACATACAATTAAGGCGCTCGGATTTATTATTCCCGATGACCGCGGTTCAACTATTATCACGATAAAAATCATAAAACCTGTGTACCACTGGTGAACACCACAGTTTCCTAATGCCTGTTTTACTCCCCATTATTCTCCTCCGTAGCAATTCAGGAGGAGGTGCTTAATTTCAAACAGCAACCTGCCTGTGTTTATACCATTGGCTGGTCAGCAGCCTTCGATTTACTCTATTTCCATCAATTTTTAGACAGTTTTATCTCGAATACATTGGCAATGGCCCTAATGAACAATGACAGCGATAAACCATCAAGACGTCCAAGAACGCAAATTTTAGCGCATATCAGAATTTCGGAATAAACTTCTTAAAAATATGTCACAAATCTAATCCTATGCTGCGTTGAACCTAGTCTTCTAACTACTGCATCTCTTATGAGGTTTTAATCATTTACGGTTTGCACGTTTTAAGAGATGTGATCTGTTGTTACTCCTCATTTCTCCCAGAGGCTATTTTCTTACATGAATTAAAGTCAACACACCCGATTCACCAGAGAAACTACTTTCTGTATAAAATCCCTTCTCAGCTTCACTTTGTTTCCCATGTGTGACAGGCAATTCAATGCACTGATGTGATAATGAAGCAGCAAAATCTGAGCTCTGTGTTTAGGCGACACCCCTTTGTTCTATTGTGATCACCTACTCCTTGAAATATATATAAGATCGCAGCGCTACAAGACGATTTATCGGCGATATTGAATGGTTCCTTGCTGTAGGCAACTATTCACCGAGTACATTTAAGATTATTACATTTCCCCCCCCCCCAACCGGAATCTTCGAAATAAAATGTTTAGTTCTTCAAATAGATTCCTTCCGAGTTTGGTTACTCCCCCCTCCCTCTCTCTTCGTTGCATTTAAATCTCTGAAAATATTGAAGATATATATATGACTAAGCTCCATTTTGAATTTTTACCAAAGTTTTTGGTCGAAAACACTCCCCAGTGTGCGCTAACGTTTCACCACGATAAAGAGACGGTAATGTTGAAATTAGGCTTTGTGCAACAGAAATAGGACTTTACCGTGGTAAATTATAACCTTACCGTGGTATTCTCTTAACTCCGGCACAGTTAACTCTACTCCGGCATTAGTCTGAGCGTCGATTCTGCTATAAGTAGCTATGCTGTTCCACCTCTTGTTTTCGAGGTATCCAGCTTTGTTTCGGCACCACAAGAGTTAAAAAATAGTCGAACGCAACGAGAGCCATATAAGTTGAAGGATACACAATGCATTTTACAAGTAGAATGAGATCCTCGGCTCACTAAGCACACACTATTTTTCTAACCTAATTTTTCTTGCGAAATGCAAGGGGGTTTGACAGATTTAGCGTGTTTTTGATCTAAAGTTTTAGAGCGTTGACAATTTGGCGACAGGCTTTGTGCTGGGTGTCTTGAGCCTTTGCCATCTTTCTCTCTTAATGTTGTCGACTCCTACTGTTCCGTTCCTTTCACAGGGCTCGCCGCATAAACTTTAATGCTCTCTACACAATGCATTTTACAAGTAGAATGAGATCCTCGGCTCACTAAGCACACACTATTTTTCTAACCTAATTTTTCTTGCGAAATGCAAGGGGGTTTGACAGATTTAGCGTGTTTTTGATCTAAAGTTTTAGAGCGTTGACAATTTGGCGACAGGCTTTGTGCTGGGTGTCTTGAGCCTTTGCCATCTTTCTCTCTTAATGTTGCCGACTCCTACTGTTCCGTTCCTTTCACAGGGCTCGCCGCATAAACTTTAATGCTCTTAAAAGGCCCTGAATACATAGTTTCTTAAAGCACAACTACCTTATATACATCTTGAGGGAGGGCTCTAATGGAGTACTCGCATAAATTATTTGCTTAATAAAATTAACAGTGGAATATATAGCATAACATCTTAAAAATGCATCATCAAGAACAGGTTTAGTTATGGTTTACTATGATCTAATGCGTAGTTATCCAAGTTATTGGGACCCTTCTGTGAGAAAATCATATTAGTATTTCAGATAGTAATAAACCTGTGAGGATTATCTGTGGAGTCCCAACTAGACCTCGCTGCAAACCACGTTTTATGCAACTTGGAATATTTACCCTACCGGCAATATTCATACTGGACTGTCTTTTATAAGTTAAAACAAACTCGGGTACTCTTTCCGGTCTTCTAGAGTGCACAATCATCTCAATCGAAATGGACGGTATATTGTGTGTGTATCTTGGTAGTATGTCACATAAATGTTATAATAGTCTACCACTGTATATAAGAAATCTATCCTGTGCTCTATTTAAGAGACGAATCAGAATAACAATGCTGGCCCATTCAATATACAATATTAATGCATTTTATCCAATAATATATCAATAAGAAGTGGTTTGCAAATTATGATTCTTGTAACCGGATCAAGGTTTCGTTCTCAGAGCATGCGCACTATTACATTCCTGGAATTACAAATCGCTATGGGCGCTTAAACACTTTGTTACATCAAGAAAGAAACAAATCTCAAAAGTTAACAGAAGAGACGATTCCATGGCTCAATGAAGAATTCTACGAAAACTAGTGCACTGACTCTATAATGCTCAATCCCTTTATCCTTGGTCAAGAGTCTTTTGAGACATTCCAAAGGGCACAAGTAGGAAACAGTTGCTCGTGTCCAAGTAGTTAACGTGTTTATCAGCCGCTGCAACGATGTGACGTCCTTATTTCTCCCTTTCAGTATCTCAAAAGACCTTGACCGAAGAATAATTTTGTTCCGTTTCCTTATTTGGGTTTTTCCTTTTAATTATGGCCTGAACATTTTCGACTTTACTTTTATCGTCCTTCATTCTCCATTTGATATAGCAAACGTACCTAATGGTGGTAAAGAGTTATAGATTACTTAATTAAAGTTTCAAACCTTCCTATACAAAATAGTGTGTGTTTCTAATTAATTCTGGCTTGAGGAAACTTGTTTCAGAACTATAACAGGAGAATAAACTCCTTTTATTTAATGTTTATATGCATTTTATGAATAAATAATTAGCGACTTCAGTTTCTTTTTCAACCGATAATGCGGACAAATAAGATGCTGCTTTCCTTAACGCAAAACAAGGAGAAAGGCACACTTAGCTATAATCTGAAAAGTAATTCTTTCTAATAAAATTACTTAAAATTGGCGAAAGGGAATAGTTTTATAATACATACTTTACTTGTTGAGCTATTTACCCGCAACCGCAAAGACTGAACATTGTCCATAAAATACTCCAGAACGATTAAATCAAAAGGTTGCTTGATTTAATCGTCCTGGAGTAGCATCAGCTTTTACTCCAAGACTAGGAATTGTTCATGAATGAATTACAACTTGCCAATTAAGGGTTTAGTGTTTTCATACATAAATACGAGGGACAATTTAATACCATCCCATAGTTACATGAACATTAGAACCATATTTGAATTTTGGCACTTTCATTTCTGCTATTTTACGACGTTCAACTGAGCCTGGAGTGACACATGCTCAAGTGTTAAAGATGTGGAGCTGCCAAAGTTCGATCCTGGATTCCAAAACCGCGCATTGTGCCAGCAAAGTGAAGCAATCAGCTCAGTCGTGGAGAGCTGATTACGTCTGAAGCAGCAGCAGCAACCTCGACCCGTCCCACTATTACTGGCACCATTGGCAGCTGTATAGTAAACAAGGGAAGAGAGTTTCCAGGAAAAAATGTTTGGCAAGGTCCGTCGTCTGCAACTTTTCTCGCTCCCCCCGCCCCTGCCCGTTCACACTCTCTTCTTCTCTGTCGTTCTTTGTTATAACAAATGGACAAACAGGTACGTGAAAGATTGCTTAATCCATAGGATTTTCTACCCCAATCATTTCCTATATAGACTGCAGTAATTTTTTTTTATCAGTGCTGACTTCAGCTGCTCATGAGCTTGACCTGTATATATATGCGACACTTTTAAAAGTGTCCTCTAATATACTCAGCAATTTTACACGTTTAAGCTGAGAAATTAAACTATGCTGTAGGTGCATTTTATTCTCTTCTTTTGGATAAAAACATTTGCCGTTAACACTCCCGATTTAGTTTAACATCAGTGTAATCTAGGTTTATTCTTCTGGTTACAAACTCTCGGCTGGTAACAATTAGCTTAAGGGTATGTTCCTGCGACGAGATCAGGTGCTACTTTCCTCCACTTCTTTCTTCTGCACCGAAACTCTCGACTCCCTCACAATGTCACTACAGCAGCAGCAGCAACTTCAATGACAAACCTTCCACCACCAGTGCTCGCCCTTGTATCCTCTTCACGTTCTCTCTAGAATTGTTTTCAGAGTTTTCTCGAAGTGGACGAAAAAGCGCACCTGGCCCGAATATCGACCTGATTTTTGAAGAGTGGTACAACTTAGCAGAGAGACTTTTGCATTCATCGCCAGTGTAGTTTATTGCGATTGGTTTCGATATACATACAGGTTTTCAAAATGCCCTTGAACTAATGTTAACCGTCATAGTAATGTAACAAGTCTTACACCTGAGAAAAAATTGATTCGTTCATAGAGCCACATAGATTTACTGTTTTAGGAAGATTCTCTCTCTCTCCAACAATGTGTCTTCTTGATGAAGCAATCCACATTAAACCGGGAAACTACTTTTTTGAAATAAATAACATTATATAATATTTTACTTTATTCCAGTAAAAATTATCCATTTCAAATGGAAAATATTTTTATTTTCTCTATCTGTGTAGCAAGAAGAGCAAAGAGCTCCTTTTAGAAACGTATTTTCTAACTAAAACTCAGGGTGGCACTTTTTTTTTTATTTATGCCGCCCCATTAAGCACACTGGTGGCTTTAACTTCAGAAAAATTACTTTGGTATTTATCTTGTAAATTTAATTTAGTCCCATACCTTATTCTTTTGAAATGCATCATTTATTTTCAATAAAAGCTGCAGTATTAATCTTCGGATTTCCAGATTACGCGAAGGGTTCAAAATAGTTTTTCCTAATTTCCTCGCCCCAGTCAGAAATCGAACCACGAATCTTTTGGCTGAATCTGTCGCAGACCACTCGGCCTTACAGTCACGATTAACTTTCTGGCTCTATTACCTTATCATCTAGCTAAGGCAGTAACTTTTGGATGTTCATTGTAGCTTCCAGCATCCAATTGCAGTATCTTCTCTATGCTTTATATGACAAAAACAGTCTGTCTGCCACAAAACCTTCCTTGTTATTACATATTAGATTATCATGAACCTTGGTATCTTGATTGCTAAAAATACACAAAATAAAAGGAGTAGAGATATTAACTTTTAAACCAAAGTATACTTCGAAAAACTTTCACTTTTTCCATGTTGCATAAATTTGTAGGTAAACACTGTGAAGCGCAGATATGCTTGGGAAGAACGCGATTTCCCTTGCAAGTGAATGGATAAATAACAGGTTAGGTCAGGTCCGCGGAAGAGTAGAACGCGCTTCTCCGATACAACTGCTAAGTTATACTGTATTATGGAAGCTACGTTAACTTGCTAGTGCAATTTAAATTCTAGGACAGCTCTTTCATGTTTTTTCAGTGAAATGTTAATATAACCATTAAAACCTAAACTGTTTAAGATTTAATGAAGATAGAAACAACAGTAAATGTTTAACGCACTGAATGTAAATTCCAAATCGATAAGAGTACTTCGTAACTATCGGATACATACAGTTCAGACAGCTATCGAAACATTCATTATTTCAGAGAGATGAAATAAAGTAACAAAGGTGGTGTGATTTATTCGTTGTTTTTTTTCGTCTATAACAAAATAAAGTAAGTTATTTTATTTGAGGGGAGATAGCATCCCAATCCCGTCTATGTTAAATCTGCTAAATTAATCATCTATTATTTTAAAAACTATTTGCGTTATCAATAGCAGTTTTGAGGATATATACATCCTTTTCAAGTTCATTGATCTACTTTTATATAATTAGTTTGTTTATTAAGAATGATAGGATTACTTTTTTTCAATTGTCATCTTTTCATTAAATTTTACCAGCAGTAACTTAAAATAATCTGACGTTTTCAATTTAAATGACCTTCTATACCTGTTCTGCAAACTATTCTCATAAAATATTTTTCTTTTATCTACATCATGCTAATCGATATAAAAATTACCAGAAAATATCCTATTACTTGCTTCCTTCTATACAGAAGGGGAATACACTAGGCTAAAGTGATATTCAAATATTTTAAAACCTGGTCGATATTTGAACAATTGAAGTTCGGCTCGCTTGCATTGCCAGTAAAACAACAGATGGAACGAAAGGTGACCCGTTTTGAAAAAATATATACAGAGCGTTCGAAAAGTGATCGTACTCGTGCTTTGAAAAATTGACTTTGGAGTATTTTACTTGAGTTAGCAAGCTTTGCATTACAGATTGCTGTAACCTTGAATAACAGCTTTTATGTTATTTTTAGGTCCGTGCAGCTGTTGCGTTTCTCGGAGTGAGACTTTGAATCGTAATTGGAAACGATGGCTTTCAAGTGCGCGCAGCGTGTCGCTATGCTGGAAGAATATTTTTAATTTAAATCCTATGAAAGATGTTTGGAGAGATGGAGAAGACACTTGTGCGCCAGTTTCGTGATATGGGCTCCTTGGAATACCGATGAAGAAATGGAGGACCAAATGTAGTCCTACAACATGTTGAACAGCGAAAGTTACATCGCCACGAAAATCGGTACGGCGTTTGACGCAACAAATTGGATAATCAATTGCATTCTTACATAAAGCACTTCAGTTAGCCAAACTGCACCCTATCGTGTCAAAGTTGTCCAGGAGCTAAAGCTGTCCAATTTAGGGAAACGTCGCCATTACCGCCAATGCTTCCTTACTTCACACGTCAGCAAGGCAGCCATTCTCGATAAGACTTTACGGATGAGGCATCGTCCCATTTAAATGACATTAACCCCAAGAACACTAGGTTTTAGGCAACTGAAAACCCGTATGTATTTCATGACTTGCCACTTCATATACAAAAATTGGCGTTTGGTGTGCAATATCGCGAAGAAGTGTTGAACTGTTCTTTGAGGAAACAGTTAATGGTGTCGTTTATAGGGATATAATACAGCAGTTCGTATGTGGGAAGAGGACGAACGTACAGTATTAGCAAGATGGTGCCACTTGTCATACTGCAAATGAGAACATGGAGATGTTGAAGAAATTTTTCGGAAATCATATATCTCCAAACCTTACGGCCTCAAGCTGCCCCGATCTGACCATTCCAGATCTCTTTCTGTGGGGTTAGTTAAGGAAAACAAGTATAAGATGGCAACCCACACTCCCTATAAGAAACCAAAGACATAGTTTCTAACTGTATTGCCGAAATAACACCCGCAAGGTTAGTGTCGCGGAATATGCGCTGATGTGTGGGATTGTATTTACAAGAAAATTGCGGTTATTTTGAACAATTGCTGTGAAACATTGACATGAAAAGTGTCGTGAAATATGCAGCCTTATGTTTGAAGAAAACAGTGATCTTTTACAGCACTTGAAAACTGGAACGTCGCGAAACTAATTCACGCAAAATTGTTTACCGACATGACAGGGTACTTTTTGCTCTCAGAGATTGAGCAATTCTTAAAAATGGAGTTAAAATTGGTTTCATGCACAAAAAGATATGTGCAATAAATATGCAAATCAATTCAGTTTGATCTGCAATAATATTTCTAAAGTTTCCGCACTCAAAGTTTATTAATTTTTTCTCAAAAACCCTGTTGTTTAAAATTGAAACCAATAACAAGGAATATTTCGGAGACGGTTAGCTCTACAACAACAAATTACATTTCATACATCCTGTGTTTTAACGAGACCTACATTCCTGTATAGTAAGTTTTTGTCTATATTTTTACGGTGTACCAGTTATGTAAAATTCAGCAAAATTCATCTAGAAAGAACGGGCATTCTTAAGCTATTCCCAGAAAGTTCAAGATATACATTTTATTTTTGACGTAAGTATCTTTAATATACGGTTCTTTAATCAAAATCTTTATGCATTTTTGGGAAAAATAGAATTTTCAAATTTTTCCCATGTAAAGGGTAGTTTGAAGTGGGAGAATTTTCTTGAAAATAGTCGCATTGCACCTTTGGATGAGACCAAATTATCTTTTAGTCTTTGAGCTATGCTGTCGCCCCCCCCCATACACACGGACATGCACGCGAACCCTTTTTTTAATGCTTGTTTTACTCGGGGGGTCTCAAAACACATTTCTGACGAAATCTCGATATGGAATTTTTGAGTGTAATACAATACATTCTCTATACACTATGTACATAGTACGTGTAGAGAAAGTGAAAATAGCTCGCACAAGCATTTGAAAGAAAAAAAAAAAAAAAAAGCAACCGCGTGGCTTCAGTAATCAAAAACTCCCATACAGTGGTACGAATTTTGGAGCAAACTTCCCCTAAAATGTAGGCGTTACTCCAGTTCGAGTTTGTATTATTTTTATATTAAATAATTCAGAATTTACAATAGAAAATTACAGACACTGAACCATTTTAAAGATGAGCATTGTACCTAACATAAATAAATATACACAAACACCAAATATCAGAGGAAATTCCAGTTTTACAAGACCCCAAAAAGTAAAAAAATATAATTTTCGAAAGTTTTCGCAATTTAATCTCCCTTTAAATCATTTAATAAACGGACTAATAACTAAAAGAACTTTGTTTATACATAAAAAGGGAAATTAACCCGCAATATCGGCAACGATTGTCATACTGAAGATATAAACAGGTGACTAGGAGAAGAAATACCACACAGTGGTCTGTTGTTCAGGCGCTCCTGTGAACTTCAGGCGCATATTATTTGTCGAAAACAAAAATTCAAAAGTGGGTCAATATGAGCCGTTTAAAGAACAAAGTGAACTAACAAGACATTCATGTTAGTTTTTACAGTAACCAATCATATCAGTAAGACTTGCCCTATTAATAATTTATAAGAATTATGTGACGGAAACCTTATCTCTTATTTATTAAATGAACCTTCCTGAGCCTATACTGCTATTATAAAGGCTCATTTGTCTTTGTGCACACAAATCATCTTGTAAAACTCCTTTCACCCGGTATCTATCCACAACTATAGGTCTCGTATAATTTTTTCTGGCGGTTTTGGAAAGGAATGAAGGCACTGAAAGGAAGTTTTGCAAATAGGCAACATTCCGCTTGAGTACCCCCGGTGTAATGAGGTTTCTTGTGGAAGTTTTCTTCTTTCCCTGTTTACCCTCCTATAGGACTTGCACCTTTAGGATTTACAAGGCAGCGTCTAGGGTCAGACGCCTGTTGAGGAGCAGAGGCTCTAGATCAGACAGTAGCCAAGATGGGCGATCAACCCGTAGCCTGATATGAAAGTGAAGAATTTTATGGAATGAAAGGGATAAAAGGAAAGAAAATTATGGAGCAATTGTTGGAACGAATGGTCGGGTAACCGTAAGTTCCGGAGAAACAGGTGCCGCTTCGAAAGAAATTATCCATGTTTCAAAGTAAGTGCTCAAACGTCATCTGCGCAAGAGAATTTTCAAACTCCTCTTTGAAATGTTTCGGAATAATTATACACATTTTCGAATGTTTAATACTGATATCTATAATCGAACTCAAATTTGTACAACCATTAACATTAACAGAAAACATTCAAAATATGCTAAGTTTGCCGCTGAGATAACCTCAGGAGGAAAGCAAGACAACGATCAACTAGAACAGAATGAGGATATTAGGAACCCTTTACACTTAGAATTCCCCACACCAAAACTAAAGGCAGCAGCGTAGGTGCACTCGTCTATATAGATCGCCCTTGTCCGAAGAGTACTCCTTTTTGTGGAAATGGAAAGAGTCAGCCTTTGATACCAAGAATAGATAGATAGGTCGGTCGGTCGGTCCCCTTTGTGGGTAATGGAGGTTGGATTTTCCAAACGCTATATCAGAATTGTAGATATTGTACTGCGTGGGTGTATATGTAGGCGGGGGTTCTCGAGTTAGAGGTACTAAAATCGATTCGAGACAAGGCTTGCTAGTATCCTTTGCATGCCCAAAACTTTTGTTTCTCTTTTCCCCAAGAGCTTGAATACGCAACGCAGTGTTGCAACTTATCATATAACCGTAAAGTGGCACATTAAATTCTTAATATCTCTCTAAGGATCGCATTCTTCTTAAAGAGTTTCTAGCTACGTTAATTACAATACAAGAAAAAGAAATTACTATTAAATGCAACATGGATATATTTTAACATTTGTGTATTAAGCAAGCACTCCCTTTGGAATTTCTATCCAACGACCTTCTGTATTGAAAATAATCGATCAGGAGACGTGCTTTACATATCATCGATAAAAAATTAAATTGTAACCCCGGCATGAACACTGAACAGGAGAGAAAGTATCTATCTATAAAACAGTATTCAGTAGGAGGACTGAGAATCAGAACGCAGAGAAAGCAATTAATGTCCTAGGTGAACTGGTAAGAACACTGAGAAGTACATCTTGCGGTGGTCTGCGTTTCAGACGAGTTGACTGGCGACTTGTGTCAGTGTTAACATTTTAATGGTGCCTGGACATTCTGTATGTTGGAGAAGAAAGGCTTGGGAATGGTGCGATTTACTGGTATATAGCTGAAAGTCCCAAATTTGGTAAACCTAGGTGGCTTTGGTAACTTTGTGGCTTATTCTACGTGACTTGGAAACGATGATATGAGTTTTACTGGCAGCTCTCCATACAGGAGTCGCGTAAGTGATTAACGGTAGTAAAAGAGAAGTATACAATAGTACAGATTAATTTAGAGCTAGAGGTGAGCAACAATTAAACACTGGATAAAGCTTTTGAGGGCCGTGGATTTAATGCGACTGTGCGTTTCAGATGGGAGTTTCGCGTAGGCTTGGTGTCAAGCATCACTCCAAGATTCTTCACGGAAGTTGGCAAGGGCAACCAGAGCATGGGTTTCGTTCAATATGACGAAAAGGATGAGATACACATAAGGCCGTAGGGAGAAAATTTTGGGCTCCGTTTTGTGAGTGTTACGGTGATGCAAAATTAAAGTTTGTTTTCATTGTTAAAATAGTTTACACTTTGCTCACATTAAACCGAGATTTTTCTTCCGATTAGGCGTAATTCATATTCGAAAATACCCTTTCTACGGATGCATTACTACCAGATTAAACGCATAAAAAGTTCAATAATTGTCTTCAGATTGTCATGGAGTGCATCATTTTCTTTCAACTGCATGAGCACTTCACTCTATTTTCTGTCGGGTGACTTCACATTACTTTGTAGATACATAACCCCGCAAATAACTAAATTCATCAAATAGTTCCCTTAGGGGCACATTGTCCAAGAGAAGGCAGCCTAAACGTGACAAATCCTTATTGTGCTTATTCCAAGAATGCAAATAAGGTAAAGGAGTGTCATAAAATTCTCTATATACTTTGAAATAGCTTTCCATTTTCATTTCACAAATTTCTATTACATCAGTTAGCAAATTCTTTACCATGCGCGGAATTAACCGTCTGTCACATCACGATTGAAATTTTGTTAAGTTTTGCACAGTTAGTGCGGATTCTGTTGAACATTTGTCTTCAGCTTCAATCACTTTGTTTCATGGAAGAGTGCAGTGCGAGAATTAGCAAAGTTAAGCCATAGCTCAGTCTCACCGATTTCGAAGCACTGTTTCAGTATTTTAGGGCACTGTGATTCAGACATGAAGGAAGATTGATGGACACAGTTTCAATATTCTTTCCAAGGCTGGAAGCAACGACAACTATTTTACATTAGCATAACCAAGTATTAGTGGTTTCTGCTGGAATTTCAATGCAAGTAATACGTTTGTTCTTAATTGGGGTTTCTAAGTCATAAGCTCGTTAATAACGGACTAAAATAGGGAGTAGCTTTACAAATGTATGATAAGATGTATCGTAAGACACAGTTACGAAGTTGACATATTTAAGATCATTTTTAGTTTATCAATATTCCATGGGGCAAAAACATGAGCAATTATGGATTCACACTTTGTTCTTGCTAAATTGTTTCGTGGTAAATTTTTGTGTAGTAGTGTTGTACAGTCCAAACTATGAAAGCTATGTTTGTGAAGCACAGTGTGATATTCGTGCGTTCCTTCGTACTCACTTTTAGACGGTTCTAGTTTTAGTAAGTAATTTGACACACTTCCCGACTGAGATTTGAGTAGCTTAGTAGCGCAGACTTGTGATTTTTACATCTAGATGATCAGTTATTGATGTCCTCCCACCACTACCTATTGACAAATTTGAAATACATTCGGTGTATTTCACTAGTATTCCATCTTCTGAATTAACTTGTATAATATACGGAAATTTCGCTTTTAACGAATTGTTGAAATTACACGTTTTCTTGAAAACATTCTGCAACATTCTAATTTTTCTCTCAGATTTCACGTGCAAACTAAACCGGCAGACACTGAGTCAGCTGACACACTGACAATGATGCTAATCAGTATCTACAAATAAGCTGTATTCATTGTTCATTGACCATTGTTGATGACCGACCAGGCGATAACTGCCACCACTAGTTAATTCTTATACATAATTTATAATGCCACCTCAGGAAAATGAGCATTACGAACTTCAGCACGTGTATAAATTCAATTCATACTATTATGTCATATGTCCGGTATATTAAATTATGTGTTACTGAAATCGGGGACAGCTATAGCCCGGGATATTGGTCTTATTTCGGGGACGAATGGTCGCCTTTAACTATATGCTCTAAAAGCATACATGTCGTTACACATATACTCAAATATGCACAATGATATTCTGCATACTAATTCCAATGAGAGATGCGTTTACGTTTTGTCTGCATGTCACGAAATTTAAGGAAAACAACATGATAATATGCAAAATCCGTAGTGGATATGGTACTCTGCTAGGTTGCAATCACTATCAAATTATGTTTATTTATAATGGGGCCTATCCTGCGCTTTTCTATGGTTAAGAATATGGAGTAGTGTGGCTTGGGTATTAACTAAAACATACGCGCTATGTTTCTCTCTTATTTTCGAAGGCCCAACCGCAAACGTGTTAACATTTATGTTGTCAACGTTTATAAGCTTCTGTCACGAGTCCTCATAGTTAACGCATCGTTATCTTGATCAGAATTGACCCGATAACCATCGACCATATGACAACATTTGACAAAAAGTTAGTTTAATGTCCCTCAAGCCAGATTTGTGGTGATCGGTGGAATAAGAACCTTCGGGTTTCTGAAATAGGCTCGAGTCACCAAAGTTTGTTTCAACAGTTTTCACTAGCTGGTCGATACATTGTTTTCCTAACATCGTAAACCAAAGTTTGTTTCAACAGTTTTCACCAGCTGGTTGATACACTGTTTTCCTAACATCGTAAACCTTTACTACTTCAAGGTGGGACAAATACCAGAAGTTAAACTATCCCCATATCAACCACAGCTGTGATTTGTGTATTAATACGCAAACTTGCTTTTCACAACAATGACATTGAATAGGAGGAAAGTGTCAGGTTTTGGTGCGATATTTGCCTGTGCGTTTATTATCTGCTATAAAAAGGTTTCAACAATGATGATGAGTAATTTAAAAGGATTTAAGCAGGTAATTGTGCTCCATACTGTTTGCTACAGCAGGGTGGATCTGAATTATGCATTATTTGGTTGGAAATGAACTTATTAGCACTTCTTGACAAAACAAAATAAAAAATCAACGTCAACCAGTCTTCAACTGATATTAATGAGGCAGGTTTGAACCCTTTTTATCTATTGAGAACGAATGGACTGTGGAGTTCTGTGAAATTGGATTAAAATGGCTGGTTTCCCTATAACTAATTTGGTGATGTGAATTTACAAAGGGACAAACAATACATTCTTAGCGCCATTACATATATCCCTGAAACCTACGCTTTGACAACCTACGAATGGAATGATCCCATTGGGGAAAACTGACATGTATCTTTTATACTGCTTTAGAATGCCAACTTTCATGGTTCATGAGTGGATACTACTTCCCATATATTACTTGTAATTATAAATTTATTTATAAAAGTAATAAATGTTGTCACGTTTAACCCTCAGATGGTTTTTCGAGACCCCAAAGGTGTCCCTTAAAATGTAACTAGTAATGCACATACCTGGTTAGGAATCTAAAACTTCTCTTTTGCTATTTTGTATTCATTATTTATAATAAAAACGCCATCTTGCCATAAATAAGTTCCTTTGTTAAAATACCTTAAACAGAACCTTCGGGCTTTTGAAGACAACTGTACTCAGTTGTTAACAGGTCTTTGGAGCAAATCATTTTATTTCAGAAAATAATGTGATATTTACTATCTGTGTTTTCGTATCCAAGACATTAATGAAAAATAAACAGTGAAACCAATCGCAATTGCTCTAAGAATATTCGTAAAATTCATCAGGAAAAGAAATGTATTGTGGTTGCAGTCTGGAAAATAATTGTTTTCTGACGACGCGAGATTTTATAGTAATTTAGTCTTATCGGTTGCTGTATTTATAATCATCTTAATATGAAACCACAATTCAAAATAGCAAGACAATGTATTTGTTTGTTTTCTTGAAAATTCTAAAGTAGCTGAATAAAGTTTGAACGTTTGTATTTCTTAGTAAGAAATGTTACTACCCCCTTTGTGTCGTTTCGACGTCATGGAATTACAAGAAGTTAACAGACGTTGGTTCACATGTGCACGTGCGCTATGATATAAATCAGTTTTGTACACAACGAAGTAAGACCGTTTATTACGTTATAATATAAACTCACAATCAGGGAGCAATTAAAAGAACCGTTGTTCGCCAACATACACAATAAATACTCATTAACCTAACCAAACATAGATAGTTGAACTGTTTTTATAGTTATTTTTAGTGTCGTGTGTTTCTGTACAACCTAAGTCATTCTATCCTCTTGGTGGTTAAATGGGTTACACTTAAAGGCCCAGCTCAATGTGCTACTCGGGAAGTAGGCTCGAATCCAGCAATTCTCATATGCTTACCCCTTTATAGCATCCTTTTATCTATGTAGACTACGTTTTATAATAAAAAATCACTATGCTATGTGAAATATTTATCTACCGTTTCCGCAAACTAGAAAACAAAGAAAACATAGCGATCTGATCTTCGGTTGATTTTAAATGTAACAAAAGCTTAATAAAACAAAAACAAGACAAACCAAACTTTGTGCGGTCCTCATTGTTTATCACTGCTCTCAAATCTTCGAGGCATGGAACCCACCAGCGTTTTAAACTGATCAACATCATCTGCTAGCGATTGCCACGTGTATGTCATGGCATATCAGAATTGGGAAGCATTCAATGGGGACCTTCTGATTTACTTTCGCCCAAACATGTTCCATGGGGTTCAAATCTTCCGACTTCGAAAACCACAGTATGTGCTCTAAAGAAATCTGTAAGCTCCGAAAACCATTTTTCTACCTTGGTCGACATATGGAACCAATAGTTATCCTTTTAGAATGTGGCAATACCTACAGGATAACCCTTTTCGGCAGTCGGAAGCAGGAAAGGTTTTTGAAGTTCAGAATAGGTTTCCCTATTCAGATATTCTTCTAGCATTTATTGTGGGAACCAGCTGAAAAATCCAATGCCACAGCTGGAATTTGAACGCTTCTCCCGCTCTCCCTGTGGTTGCTTTGACCATTGACTTACCACGAGAACATACCGGTATGACAATTCCTCCTACTAATTCGGATTTTTACCAGGCTGACCATTGGGTATGTTTAACTTCAGGGATAATACCTTAATGGAGAGTTGCTATCTAAGTAGTGTGCATCCGGGTAATGCTAATACAGTTCAAAGCAATCACTGAGTAAATTTATATTTGGAGGTTTTATTCAAGGGTTCATTGTTTTATAGTTAGAACCAGTGGTGGTGTGGTATTGAATTTTTCAGCTAGTTTGACAACAAAACAAGAAGCCCTTTAATAATCACCAACGTAACATTCTAGTACCTACCCCTTCCCAAGATATCCACACCCAAGCAGTAACGCTCGTTCGACCACTCCTTGTAATGTTCAGATAGAGTCTGTCAGTGAATATCACTGACCTACAAAATACGAGTACAACACAGCAGCATTGACGCTTGCAGTACAGAATGTAACTTCAAAATAATTGATTCTCTTCAATACAAGTTTTCATACTGTACAGCAAATGCCAAAATGTGTCAATTTTGTGGGCACCTATTAGCTCTTCCTTTATTGCCCTCACGTAGACGCTGATTTCCGGTACCTCTACAACGATAAATCATTTCCAATACCCGGGAATAAAGATAAAGCGGCCGTTAGAAACGGATCTGTTTTGATCTCTGCAAGAGTGACCTGACTTCATTCTTTGTAGACATTCATGAGCACCTTGCAGCGACCTCCTATTTTCAGGATACAGTTTTGCCCACCTCCTCGCAGTGGAATACAGAGCACCACAAAATTGCTTCCTGCTCTTGTGGCTGTATATCCCTGTAAAAGCAGGATGGGAACAGCTAGCAACATGTTTATCGACTGCCACTGCCATTGCTCAAGTATGAAAAAATGCGCCATTGTAGGCACTGAAGCGCATCTCACCCTTTAAATTCAATACAGATTAAGGGAGACATACTGATGCCTATATGCACGCTAAATAGTTACGATTGTCTACCAATTCAGGTCATTGTGTGAATTATGCATCAACTATATGCACGGTCATCGAAGGCTATTGTAGGGCATTTATGCTTCACCTGCACTGTACCATCCCTCTTTATACTTTTAGTATTTCTAAATATGATTTTAGAGCCATAACATATATAAAATATGGACATATTGATCTTAATTTGGTAGGGCATTATTATAGATGACTTTTTACAAAATTACATTCAGTTGGAATGTTTCAAAATAGCCAAGCTTGAACGACGCGCCACACTTTGTTTTGCATATTCCATTGATGGTTAACCTAGCGTGTTTTGTTTACATCGCCCTCTTTACTTTCTATTTATTCTTACAGGTACCTTCATTCGTATCTCTTTTTTTTTTTTTTATCTTTTACACTACTGTTTCTGAACACCTGGTACCAGAGACTTCAAAACCTTCTCATGCTTATTAATTCCTGTGAGACATGGCACAGGAGACAAAATACAACATAACATCACTTATCGTAGTGTCTTGTACTACTTGAATCAAGCGAGGTAGCGTCGCAGTAACGGTGTACGACTCGCTTTCGGGAGGACGATTCCCATGGCCGATCTTTCTGACCCATAGGTTTTTTAGGGGGGTTCTGGGTCACTAGGTGAATTCTGCTTAGGTTCATCACTTCTCTCAAATTTCCTGTCCATTTCATGTTCGCATTATTTCCTTGTCTGTTTCAGCGTTGGTGAATCAGGCGACGCAGGGTTGCGACTAGGTGGTGGTTTATTCCCAGCAACGTTTCGGGACTTCTTTATCAGAACCCACCTTCATATGCTTTCGGGTAGGCTCCGTTCAGGGGATCCCCGAAGTATCGGGACTTGTAGAATGGGTCCGGACGGCGTCGGAGTCGCTCAATCTGGAATATATATGAACCCCGGCCATACTTGCATCCGTCGTCATAAGGATCTCGTCGCCCTTCGGTTTTCTGCCCTCATCCTTTCCTCTTTTTGATAGTGTTTATCGCCAGTTTTTACTACATATGGCACCGTAGGCGATGACACTGATAATACATGGAATGAAGATAAGAGCACCGGTGGAATGCGGTGGTGGAGGAAACGGGAGAAAACCCACCCCAGCGCAACCTTGTCCACCACAAATCCCGCATGCGGTCACTTGGGATCGAACCCAGGCCACCTAGGTGAGAGGCGAGTGGCCTAACCAGTCGGCCTCAGCGCAGTCATCCCTTCCTCTGTGGGATCACGTAAGTCACAAAGGGTCCACAGGATCTATTTGCGTTACTCTACCCCGGTTTCGGGGGACACCTTCAGTGTGTCAACAAATCATGTAGGTACTTGAGATACTTGCAGAGCGAGGTTCTAGAAATGAACACAAGATTCCTAAGGGCTGCAAGCACGGCACATTCTGACAGAGAGAAAGAAAGAGAGAGATAAACAAAAAAAGAGAGAAAGAAAGAAAGAAAAAACATTTTGTCTGACACACGTATTTATCCATGAACAATGAGGAAGAGAACATCTGTGGTATTGGACCATGCTTTAGCATAAAGCTTAAATCAAAATTTCTTAAATATTACTATACTTGCTAAACAATATATGAAGTATTAAAACGATTTATGGCTAGTCCATATGTTACCAAAACACCTGTGATAATTACATAGCTAGGGGGACTGTACATTTAACAACTGAAGCGCCGGAATATAAACGCATTACGAATATTTGAGACCAATTTTGAAGATGAAATATTTGTGGCTAATTTCCTTAAACCCGCTGAATTTAGCGTAAGTGCTCCGACATATCTCTTGATTTTCTGGTAGAATACTCGACGTTGCATGCTCAACTGTTTCCCTTATTTCAGGTGGTGGTGTCAAAACTCTTTACGAACTTATCTTAAATATTTAAATGGGTTTGATATTCAATTTTATGAGCGATGCATGCCCTAGTTTAAAATTGCTTATTTTGTCAAGAGAAACAACACACTGTATTCTGCTAAAAATCAATAAGATAAATAGCACGAAATTACTTCAAACAATTGTCTACTAATCATATTTCGTTAAACGAAATGTAGGTGACATGTAGATTACAAAATTATCCTTAGTAACTGGCAATAGTGATGGACATTATCGAATGTTTTTGATAATCCAATATATCACAATAGTGAGAAATGAATCTCCAATATTTCGCATTCTTTTATTCGAATTTAAAAACTGTATTTTTTCCAAAATGCATGTAGCAGTAGCATAGATGAAAAAACCAATTTTCATCCGGATTTAAAAGTACGATGTAAAATACCTTCCAGCATTTCAGTAATACAACAGATACTTTAGTGCGCATTAATTTGGAACATCAAAGCACATAATTGCTTGCACTTATTCTGTAGTAATTAAAGCAATAACTAATGCTAAAAACATCGGATTCTGATAGCATAGGTACTGTTTCCTAATCAGGCTAGTACGTACAACTCTGTGATGAAACTTTGTATTTTTATATAAATATATATAAAACATTCAAATTTTTAAAGTTATATATCTGTGGAGAAATATGTGTACTTATGAAAATGTAAATGGCGTGTTATTTATGGACGCTCTTTAACTACTGTGGTTCTCAGCGTACCATTCTAAATTGGACGTGAAAAACCGCTTAATTTTGCTCAGAGGCCTCTCTATCAGGATTGAGATTCTTTTACGTGCCGTAAATCTACGACATGGGACCAACGGCTTTACTTCCCTTCTGAAGGAAGCCATGCTAAGGATTTTTACACCCGAAAAAAATCCATCGTCCTCCGCCGGGTTTGAACCCGCGACCTTGGGTATATGAAGTTAGCATGGTAACCATTACACCACGGAGGGCGACAGTGTGCAGCTATGGTATGATTATTTCAGTCTATATAGGTTAGGAGAAGCTCCCGAGTTAAAAGGAACCACTGGAAATGGTTGGGTATATCCGTAACACATTGGTATTCGCGGTAGCTTTTTTTTTTTTTTTAATCAAAATTTGGGAAATCCACACTAATAACAGTCATTTCCTTATATAATGAATGCTTTGGTGCATTATAACCAAAACTTTTCACTTTACACTCCCGATATACCTATCGCGTTTATTATTCCGTAGCCATTTGATTTGAGGTTAGCATAATGAGGCAACGTTTATTCCATGAAAGTCTGTACCGAAAGGGTTGACAAGTATGGTAGAGTACCCAAAATGGTGAGATTATAATTTATTATGTAATTTCCATGCTCGGTCTTAATTTGGTTAACTCATATTCGAGTTAAGATTTATGAATGTAACACAGAGGTAACGTGGTATCACATCCTAATATTGTGTGCTTTATTTAAATACCCAGACAACTACATCAGTTTTTGTAACAGCTATATAATAGGCATAATTTAGCATATTTGTTTTACATTTACTCAAAATTCAGTTAGTATCGATTCCTATTTGTATAACATAACCTAATTCCAACTTCTTCCTGATGTGATTCAAATTTGGTACTTTTGTTATGTTGTGCAGGTATGGGGTTGGCATCATGATCATAAATTAGTTCATTGATTTAAGGGACCTTGGCATCAACTAATACCAAGCAATCAATAGTATAAGAACATCACATAACCTATAGGCATCACAAAAAAGGATTGTTAAAACCAAATGAAAAGCCGAACACTAGACAATAAATGAATAACCGACACCTATGCAACTATCGATTAATTCAATAGTTTTCATTCAAAAGTGCTCATCACTAACTGGCAGGTATTAGAATAGTCTCTAAATTTGTCACAAATTTTCTATAGTATCAATAGCCTTCCTATTCGATAGGGAATCGCAGTGACAACATTGGAGTGTAACAGTTCCTAGAGTGTGTTCTGTTAAAATATCTGTTTCACTACTAGATGTTCATTTCACATATTCTTGAGGGTCGAAAACTAATGTATATACCTACTCTTGCTACACTTACCCTCTGGAAGCTAGAGGAACCCATAGTATCTCAACAACAGGGAAAATGAAAGCAAGAGCTCTTGCGGAACAAGAAGCTTATATTGGATATTCTTATGTATGCGAAATAAGAAATCATCATTTAGGAATTTTGGTATGCAATAACTGGCTTCTGCAACTGCCAAGCCTTCTTAATAGAAGTACTTTCTACCATTAAACCATCAGTGCAGCCACTTTTTACCTTTCTAGGGGTTACATTTTTAATTCCGAATTATGCCGGTCCCCATAACCACGCTCGCTAAGGCGTCTCGCTTTGGTGCTTCGTGGGCAGGGGATCGTGGGTTCGAGTTCCGCCTTGGGCATGGGTGTTATATGTTTGTGTAAAGGAACAGTAAAATAAACAACAACAAAAAACAGAAATCGTACAGCAAACAAAATAAATTTAGGGGGGGGATGTAAACAGGGGTATACAGCGCCGGAATCCTGACCAGACTCCGGGACTGTATTAACAAAAAAATTATATTAATGGATCTGTCAAATGTGATGAAAATGATTTAAGGAATCAATTTTTAATGCAAATACATTATAGTTCCCATGTGACCTTTTGTTGCATTTTGTTCACGTTTAAAAGCATTTACAGTTAATCTTGAGGGGTAAATTTGTCTATGCATCTCCAGGCTATACGGTCTACTCACCCTGGCATCTTTAGCAACCAGGCTTATTGTCATCGAGTCATTACTGATATAAAAATCGCGACGATAGCAGAGCGGTTATAAGTAGACCGCGAAATTTTAGGTCGTAAAAAGTGAATTCTAGGTACCTAAAGTAGGCTCTTTCCAAACCATTTTGGCTATGTGAGGCAAAATAGTTTTTTTTTAAAGTATGGAGTAAAATAGCGTATATGATAAAAATATGCCCGATATTGACAAATAAGTATGTTATTACTCATTAAAAGCAAAATTCAACAAGTACAGTTGCACAACATAGCAAGCATTGGACCACTATAATGTTCACACTTTCTGAAAACCTTTTTCAGAGTTAACCATAATATGGAACACACAACCGTACTCTGAAATACATATTACGAGGACCATTCATTAAGTAAAGAACATTTGGCATAACTAAATAACAAAATCTGATGTGCTCTATTCACACGACTTTCTCTGTAAAAAATTTTTGCTTATTCTTCTATTACTTCTATTTACTTCATTATAATCGAAATAAGCATTAGCAGAATTGGTCTTTATTACTTTCTTACTTGTAAGTAAAAGGGAAATAAGAGAGATATACTAGGCTAAAGCGATTGTAAACTCTTTTAAAATATGGTTGCCATGTGGTTCAAATCCGTTTCTTTGCATCGCCAGCAGTAAACAAACTCCCATATGAAAAAAGTTTAAGCATTTCAAAACTGAAACCAATAACAAGGCATACCTCAGAAATGCTCAATGCGGTCATTTCGTTAAATACACAGCCCTCCCTTTCTCATACGGCCCATGCATTGTGTTAGATGCTGAGATTATAAGTTTATCCGTACCCCAATCGAATATGCGTAGATGCTAGCTGATTCAAACTGGAGAAAGCATTTGGGATAACAGAGGCTTTCACGGCCGGCGCTAATCAAATAAAAAGTAGATTCCGGGCTTGTAAGCCGTGGTCGAGTCGATCCGGTCTGACGTTTCGCCCATAGCTCCGTTATAACCAGCTAGGAGCTATATTCTCTGAAGATGCCCAATGGGTGAAACGGGATCGTGGGTTCGAGTCCCGCTTTGGGCATGTTTGTAAAAGAAACAGTAAAACCAGTAAACCAGTAATCAGGAAAACCTACGGGGGGAAATGTAAATAGGGATACAGTACCGGAGTCCTGATGAGACTCCGTTACTGGTTAAAAAAAAAAAAAAAAAAAAAAAAGCCCAATGGGTGAAACGTCAGATGGGACCCCATCAACTCGACCACGGTCTACAAGCCAGGAATCTACTTTTTATTGGATAATACCGGGATGTTTTCAAGGGTTAAATTAAGAAGGCTCTTTAATCAAAGGCTATGCTTCTCTGGACACATACCTCTCACTCATGTGAGGCTCAAGATATCATGCCTCAAAATGACCAGTCTCTCCGAATCTGTCCATATGCTCCCCAAAAGTTCATTTCTAGTCCAAATGCAACCTGAGAAGCTTAGGCAATCATTCAGATGTGGTCCCAGGATTTTTAGACAGTAGTTTAAATGCACACCCAGAATTACTATATGATCGCCCAAATGCGGCCTAACATTTTTAAACCCGTTTTGAAGCACATTTCTTGAGGTTCTTGTGGTGAGCAAATATATTCATAATTTACAATTAAACCCTTCCCTTTTTGGGCCATGGAATCCAAGGCACACACAAAAATCACTAAACCTGAACTGAGAAGCGTGTAGACCAGGGCTAATAGGGAAGGCACTAAGTTTTAACTCTGTACTAAAAAACTGTATGTATCGATATATAAGATGCGTCGATGTCAGGCCGCACATGGACTGTGACGAAAAATAGCCCGGATAGCACATAAGAGTACAGTGTAAAGTAACCCGAGCCGCAATTGGACATGTTCCTCAAATCAACATTTCATCTCGATCTGAATAATCCCCAATCTATCACGAGATATAGGTTGATGAGCATATAGGAAATTTGATTACCAGCTCTTACCCGGCCGGTAGAGAAGCGGGGGGCTTTAATGCGAGTTGCCACCAAGCCTGTTCTGCTCTATGGCCCAGTAGAAATTCAGGTCCGTTATTAAATTCGGTAAAAGCTCTAATACACCAATGTGAAAATTGCAAACTCTCAGTCGTAAAATTATTTAGAGCGATTTTGAACAGCAAACGTGAGAAAAAAATTGCACTAGTTGCTTTTTTTGTGCAGTGATAAAATAGGAATTTACCAGTTTAATCTTATCAATGTAGGTGCACAATTATTGCGCATAAAATAATTATTAAAATATCTATGTACACACAAATTTTATGCTCTGAATTGGTCCAAAATGACACTTAATATACTCTTTGGTGTAGAAAAGTAAATCTGAACTTAACCTTTTAAGAGAATTTTCACACTACAAATTGGTATTATTGCTCAATAGGGCAGCTTCCGTGATGTAGGTCCCTTGGATTAATTCTTTGTGAATATATGAGGTATTTTTTTTAACTGTTCTGAGTTCGAACTTGTGTGTGAGTGAGAGAGAGAGAGAGAGAGAGAGAGCAAACACCCTGAGCATGTACTATTTTAATCGCAATAGAAAGTCAGTCATCTTTGAGAGAATAAGAAATAATGAAAATATTTTCATGTAAAGGGTAGTTTTTAGGGTAGGGTATTTTTTTTTTTTTTTAATATCTTCGTTTCTCAATCTTGGAGGGCGCTGAACTTATATTACCAAGTTTATTACTTACCAGCTTTTGGTTTTTGAGTTATGGGGTTCTCTCTCTCTTTCTCTCTGACACACACATGTGCACGTGCGCTTCAATAGTGTACTTTCACTAATTTTCGGTATCGAATTTTTAGGTGGAATGCAATGATTTCTCTATATAGTGTAGGTAAGCAGTGGAGAAAGTAAAACATTAACTGTTGATACAGTGTGTAGTTGAGAGTAAGGAATCTTTCTCAATATGTGAAATTACTGCATCCAAGTAATTCCGTGATCTTAGAAAGTATGCCTCTATTTCTTGTAAAAAGTTGTGCGATTTCTTAAATACTAGTACATTGAGATAATGGATCACAAGCTTCGGAAATATAACTCTTGCGGGAGAATCCTTTTAAATCTCACATGATAGGCACCATACCAACAATTCTGATTAAATGAGATAGTAGTTAGAAAGCTTACAGTAACAGAGGCATAATCAGATAGCAACAATGATTTGTTGTTCGACTTCAAATGAATGTAAAGGAATAGCTGGTTCCGTCAGCAAATTACGGCATGAAGTAAATGGTTGATGGGACTAAACGTGTCCTTGGTATTCACCTTAGCAATGCTACATCTTGAAATTGCCATACTCTCGATACAATGTAGCTATATCAGCTACTAAAACTGAATAAATAACAATCAGATGTGTTACATTCATATGCCTTACTCTACATCTCTTTAACAAATTAGGTATTCTTAAAAATTTTATTCTTGTATCTACTTCATGTCAATCCAAATATACATTAGCATTAATCGCCTTATTACTTGCATCCTTATAAGCAGAAGGGAAATAAAGATGTACACTAGGCTAACGCGATTTTCAAGTCATTTTAAAGCTAAATTGCCAAAGGGTTGAAATTCATCTCTTTGCATGGTCAGGAGTTGAAAGTTCCCGTATGAGAAAAGTACTTTAAAACTGAAACCAAATACAGGGAATATCTCGGAAATGGTCAACTACACAAAAAAATGTATAGATAAGATATACACTGTGTTTTAACGAGGTCTACATTTTTTGTGCAGTAAGTGTTTGTCTATCTCTTACGGTTATGCAGAAGTCATCCAGAGTGAAGAGGTCTTCAGAAGCTACTCCAAGAAAATTCAAGTGATACACTTTATCATTTAAATATCTTTAATATATGGTACTTTAATCAAAATCGTTAGTCATTTTTGAGAAAATAAAAATTTCCTAAATTTTTTCCACGTAAAGAATAGTTGGGGTGAGCGTTTTCTTGGAAAATTGCTTCGTATCGCATCCTTGGAAGATAATGAAGAATACCAAGTTTAGTATTTAACGGACTTTTCGTTTTTGAGCTATGCTGCCCAGACACATAAACGGGCATTTTTCTAAAAATTACTTTTTGGATTCAGGGGTCTCAAAACATATATTTCTGGTGAAATCTTGGTATCGAATCTTTGGTGCAACGCAATACATAGTACGTGCAGAGAAAGTAAAAATGACAAATTAATTGCTACAGTAATTCGATTGCTATCACTCACTCAATTTTCATATACACTGCGTTTAACTTAAATGGCGCAGTGGCGACCGCCGGATATCGTATCGGAACAAATATCTCGCTCTGCTGTATTATAGCTCAGCTCTTGAGAATATCTAACGACATTTCCAACTTAGTAACACGTTTTTTGGCACAATATATAGTGGGAATAACGTAATGCGAAGCTACTTATTTATTCATTGCTAGATATTGTATCCGTATACAGTGAAAGATCTAAGACTGCGTTTCAGCTATGGAAACGTTTAAAATATGCTGCTTAATTTTGAAAATATGCTCTAAAATTGTTAATATAAACTTATACTTTCTAGTACCTACAATGCGTTTTCTTCCTTAACATCATTCCAGTCACCGTAATTTGATTTTCAGAATGCAGGCGATATTTATCAGTTATAACCTAGCTTGTAAGCTAAGAATGATCTTTCCACGACTACAAATGTAATATGGCCAAATTTGAAAGCACCAATCCTTAGGAAATGTCTTCAAGAAGCAATACGTTTTCACCTTGGAATATATTTATTCACAGAATCCAAAAATTTGTTAGTACCTCTAAAATACTACAAAACTTACTGCTTAATTTTCCTGCGTGGCTTACAAGAGCACTTAAATTTACTCTATTAATTGAGAACTGATAAAAAAATCATGTAAGATAAAGCAGATTGTTCGTGTTTGTTTTTCCATTTTCAATTGCTTCAGCTATAATTTTAGAATGTGCCTTGATAACAGCCAAGTGTTTGCAAATACTGTCTCTATAGTCAGAACTGTGTTTAAACGTGTTAATTGTGTTTATATGGTAAATGTGTTTAAATATTAAATAAAAACATTAAAAATACACGTATTATGTGCTCAATGCATGGAATATTCAACATCGGAAATGTGCAATTGTGAGCACTAAAATCTTTGCATGCAAGTACAGAAAAATGTTAAATATATTGAAAAAACAAACTCGATAACCAAGATAAACACAAACTGAATATGCATTTGCATACTAATCCGATGTGTGGCTACAATGGGGCATAATACAGAAGGATGACTGTTTATTGCGAATATTCAAATGGAAAAAAAAAAAAATGCCATGTTTGAAATTATCCTTTTCAATGAATCACAGTCCTGGCTCCTCAACTTGATAAAAATCTCCTTTCCACTTCCTCGTTACGTGAAGAATATAGTTCCTCCTTTTTTAATTATATAAACAGGCCGTGTATTATGTTGCACTGTAATGCCCCGAAATTAAGTTTTATTTATGACGCTCTTTGACTGTTGCGATTCTTAGCGTTTCATTCAATGTTGGGCGTGAAATACCGCTTAAGTTTGCTCACAGGCCTCTTTATCAGGCTTGAGGTTCTTTTATGTGCCATAAATCTACAGTACGGGACCAATGGGTTTACGTTCCTTCCGAAGGAAGTCATGCTAAGGATTTTTACGCCCCAAAAAGCTCATCGCCTTCCGCCGTATTTGAACCCGTGGCTAACATGTTACCCCTAGACCACGGAGAACGACATTGTAACTACATAAACACCGTGACATTGTACACAAATTAATTCTCCGCAAATTTGCGCAACATAAAATGAACAAATTTATTTCAATTTCTACATATTTATATTTATATTGTGTATTTGTGAGTTTTAAATAATGCTGGTTGTAATAAAGAAACTTATAATATTCGATGCTGGTCATTACAACCTTATAATACTGCATATCGACTTTTAGTTCCCCACTCCAGATGGTGGTAAAAATCATTAAATCCGATCTGGGGAGCTTGCAGTCATGAGTGCAAACGTTACCACCCTTTCTTATCCATTCCACTGTGCATGCTTAGCTCTCTTCATAACGAATAACAACACAGCGGGCAGTCAGCTACGTTTCATTGACAGAAATTATCAGTATGGAAAAACAAAATATGAAACTATTTTCCAACTCATGTTTTCAAATAATAGATACCCCAATGCAATTACAATTATAACTAATTACAGGGCTTGCAACTTTACCAAACGTTGCCATCCGATACATACTCCACATTTTACTGAAGTGTCTGGTTCCAGATATACATGTGAACAATTCTTTTATAAACTAAAATATAATGAAGTAATGCACGCTACAGTTTGAGGATGATACCCATCTATATTATTAATACTGCGTCTCTCTGTGGCTACAAGTAAGTCTGACGTTGATAAGCTAGTGTGGAGTAAAATATGTCTGCGTTCTACTATATGCCGTTGGTTCTACCACTGCTGCACTTTGCATGGTGAGCAATAGTCTCGATAGATCCAGGTGGAATGTTGAGACGTCACACTTCCCCTCCGTTTACCAGTTCCCTTGAACTGTATTAAATTATCCAAGTTACACTGATCCGACAAACGAAGTGTTGTCAAAGCTTCCAACTTTTTCTCAAACAACGCTATTTACATCGCAGGTAAATATAACATTTGACTGCTTTAATAAGTATAAACATTATTTGATAAATCTCTTCATTTTATTCGTGAAATACTCCTAGCAAATGCCAGTATCCATTTTCAAATTCTCTAGGTAAATTACTCGTGACGTTTCTGTAAGTTGTTCAAGGAAATTACATGTTGGCTATACACAATTCTCTGGTGTCACCGTTTATTAACAACCCACATTTTATAGCTTGTTAAAAACATTTTGGCACACTAGATCCGTGCCAGTGTCATATCATAAGAAACAAAACAGCGAATAGTTTTAAGTGAGGAAAAATTGGAGATGAAGGTTGCCATACAAATATATTACTACAAAATCACCGCTTCGCATTACAATGTGCTCTTGATAACAACGTGTTTGACTAGTTTGCTGACTTTTTTAACCCATAGGCTTATTATCTATAGAGAATTTTCAGGTTAAGCAACAAAATCCAAACCTCGACGAATTAGAAGAGGGTTGCGTTTTTCAATATTTCCGATAGAAGTTCGTCAAGAGTTCAACATTGACTTCAATAGGTAGCAGGCTTGTATAGTAGCAGAGGGGCATTATTTCCAACACTTTTATAACGAAATTTCAGTATAACACGTTTAAATTTCTCGCATCATTAGCATTATTACAGCGGGAAGGGGGGCGGGCAAGTCGGGCGCTTATATACGAGAGGATTCATATGGCGGGCCAACAGTCGGTCATTCGAGAGTAGCCTGAAATTTCGCTCATTTAAGTCACTTCAATTTTGTACAGACTCAACCCCGCAAGCCACGCCACGCAGGACTTTCCTTGTCACAGCCTAATATTATGATATAATGTGCAAGATATAACTATATTATTTGACATTCTTCCCTTTGCAGCCTTTAATCACATTACATCTGTACATACCCCAACTGAATATTCAGATTGTGCGAGATGAATTTGGCTAATTATGTTTCTAGTTTCTTATTACAAGAGTATTGAATTTTCACGTATCCACCATAAATGTATCAATATTTTGTGTTGATTACTGGGCTGTATTTCTCTTCTTGTCATTCTCTGTAAAATGCTAACAAACGTTCATATATTTTTGATTAGTTCACTCCAAGTTACGTTTCCCTGAAAAATAGTAAGGGCAATTCAATCCATGGAATTCGAAGTACACTGCAGAGCAGAATAATAGCTCTTATGGTTCTTCTGATCATGAAGAATTTAAGACACCTAAGGGAAAAATATTGAATAAAATTTCCTTTTCTTACACTCTATAAGCCAAGTATTCGTTCAAACTCTTCTCGACTGAGTCAGCGCACTCATGCATACGCAGCAACAATTTTTCAGAGCCCTGCTGGAAAATGATCGTGATAGCCAATACGTCACTGCGATTCTCGAGTATTCTGCTCCTCCCTGGGGCGCACATAAGCTGCAACAGCCTGCTCTACTGACATGCTTTTAAATTAAAAATCTCATCTAACTCTCAGGTTTTACTTCAGAAATTTGTTTCCCCATCTTAAGCAACTGATACTGTCAAGCATTATTTGTACTTATACTGCTCTATTGAATGCATGTAAAGTTATTTTAATCGCAAATGGACAAGTTGAAACATAGTTGCAATCTCCAAAAAAGTAAAAACCAAGCAAAACAAAAATCTATAGTACACATTCTATACACGCTAAAATGTACACCGTGGTATTCCCTTACAGTTCTGAATATTAAGAATGAGAATCTCTTAATTCGGCTGCTAATATTGTTAAACTTGGCAAAGAGCACTTTCTACAGTCGCTGAAATAAACGCTTTTCTACTGTTGTCCACCGCTCTCATTGACTGCTCATATTCAGTAGATCCTATATGACTTGAAGTTTTACCAACCCATTGTTATTTGTGCTCATACTTTGAACAAAACTCACTTTACCAGCAACTTTGAGTTATGTTTTTTTCTATTCGAAATTTATGCAAGGAGTTTAAGAAAATTTTGAATATAATGTGCAACAAATTTGCTTCATTATCATTGTTATCACACATGGTAATTCTGCTTTTCTGATGGCCATGGCCAACAACCTATGATAATCACTGAAGGCTGCACAAAGGCTGCACTCACGCGTATCATGAAAGTAATCTTGCCCTATTTAACTATATTCATGGCATTTATCATAATACAAGTTTGATTCTACACACGCATGTGCCAATTACGGAATTATTTATATTTTATTCAAATGTGTGATTATAAGCAGGAGTGCAATTTGGTATTATTTACAGCAGTGTCATTATTACTTGATAAAAGTAATCATATAAAAGGTTCGTGCCAACTTTATGCTCATGCAAGAAATCTGTCTTATTAAACATGTTTTCATTGTTTTCGAAATTTCAACCGGAGTTACTTAAAACAAGACGTGTGATAACCTCGAATCTGTCATTCAACCTTGTATATGAAACTTCAGGTTTTGACAGAAAAAAAAAGAAAAAAAAAACACAAGCCACGGGGAAGCTCTTGCAACTCAGCAGATATCCTGCATTTGAGAATTTTTACATTCTCTAGCACGCATGTACAATATACATAGTAGATAGAGAAGGTATTGTATCCTACTTTCGATACAAAATTTCACTGGAAATAAATGCTTTGAGGACCCCAGAGATCAAAACAGGCATTTTACTTTTTCTACACGTACTATATACATAGTGTATAGAGAGGGTATTACATCCGTCCAAAAAAAATCGGTACAGAAATTTCGTCAAAAATAAATGTTGCAAGTTCCTCTGAGAACAAAAATATTTTTTGAAAAAGGTCCCTCTATGTGTGTCTACCTGTATGCGTGTGTGTCAGTGGACAGTATAGCCTAAAAACGAAAAGTTGGTCAAATACCAAACTTGGTACTTAAGGATGCGACACACAGATTTTCAGGAGAAGCCCCTACCCTCAGCTAGCGATTCTGATTAAAATACCCAATGTCTAAGATATTTTTAGGACAGAACTAAATGTGTAGCTTGAACTTTCTGAGAATAGTCTCTGAAGACCACCTTATTCTGGATGACTTTTGTATAACTTGATTAACCATAAGAGACAAAAGCTTGCTACACAAAAAGTATACTAGATCTCGTTAAAACATAACATTTATGTCATTCATTTTATTTGTCGAGAACCGTTTCCGAGGTTATTAGTTTCAATTTTAAACTAGTTAAGATTTTCTCAAATGGGAAGTAATCTTTCGTTTCATCTCTTTTTGTTTTTATTCCTGGTAATGAAAAGAGAACCTAATTACAAATGTTTTACAGAGCGACCAGTTTTATAAAAGATTTGACTATCACTTTAGCCTAGCGCATTATCTTATTTCCCTTCCATTTAGAAGGGAGTAATGTAACAATTTCCGCTAATATTTACCTCCAATATCAAGTTCTATATGAAAGAATATTATTTTTTAAGAATATTTTTGCAGAACAGGAAGAGAGAGTCATGTGAATGGAACACATCAGATTTTTTAGTAGTATATCTACATAAAACTGTTTTGAGGATTTTTTTTTAACATATAAGTGTTCATTTCTACGGAAATTCTTTTTGGGGTTAAGCGTAAACATTCTTAATTTAATGCAAGGTTTTTAAGAATATACTTAGGCATCCTTATTCGGTACTTTTTAAGAAATACCTATTAGTTTGTTCATAAAAGTATCAAATATTAGTGAAGCATTTTGGAAAATTACACGGAAAGTTAGTTTTCTAAGCCCGTTATCAATGTCTTAAGCTACTCGGAAATTAAATTTAATTATGGAAGCTCAAATAATTTGACACAGATTTCTTGTATCACAAGCAATACTTTAAGTAAAATAACTATATTTAAAGCAGCAAAACGAACATTTGCACACACCTATGCGGTAACCTGCTTAGCATGCGTTTAAGCTTTCAAAGCAATCAGTAAGAGTCGTGTAAAACTAGCTGCCCGCCCCAGCTTCGTACGGATGGTATACCTAATGAAAAAACTGAGATGGCAGCGCTTCCATAGTGTGGCGGGTAAATGCTGAAATAGGTACTGAATTACATTAAGGAGAAAGTCACAGAAACATTCGTGCTTCTTCCGAATCTTTCTTGCCTTTACCCCTACTGTTTTCCAACTCGTCCTTTATTTTCTTCTGTCAAATAGCTATTTTAAGGTTAACAATGACATAATACATATCAAGTAGAACTGGTTGGGAAATTGATAAGTTTTTATTTGATGAAAGCTTTGTGTGTTAACTTTCTCCACTTAACCTAAAATATTACTTTATTAAATGTATTAAGAGCACTGCAATTGCAGTGTGACGCTGACGGAGGTATATTCTTGTTCTGATGAAATCACCTTTACCTAGCTCATATACCACATAACCTCAAATAACCAAAATCTGCAATAGATAGGCCAACCTTAAACGGTTTACCAACCGGGTCCCGCCAATGCTCCGCGATTCAGATTCCAAGAAAGAATACCGATTAATGTGTAAAGTTTATAACGTGTTCATTTTAAAGTATTATGGCAACAAAAATATACTTTATACGTGAAACAAGTACATTTTTATTTCTTTATTTAAACGATATGACCAAGGGAACGATAGCCAATACATAAGAAATGTGTTTGATTTTCTATGTTATCTTGCACCATTGACTCCATATTCGGGTGCATTCCCTTAGCATTGAACAGGGAAGAAAAATAGAGCAGTACTACGGCTATCTAGCAACAAATAAGCACGTGCTCTAGGTGTTCGTCTTCAGGAAAACTCCTTTGCTTCTTTATTTTAAACGATAGGAGTAAGGAAAGGACAGCTAATACATAACATGTATTTGAATTTCACTGTTGCGTTGTGTCATTGTCTCGATAAACTGGTGCCTTACCTTAACATTGAATGGGGAGGAAAACTAAAGCACTACTCCTGCCATTTAGCAACAAACAACCGTGGTACCACTACCATCCGACAACTATTAACCGATTGCGTTCCCTTAGCATTGTATGCTGATTCATATTATGAGACTTAAAAAACCTTCCCGCACGATTATTAAACATTTTCATTTACACAACCCTTGTCGTGACAATAACGAACACAACAAAAGAAGAATTCTTCAATTTGGTGCACTTGTTCGGAAGGGATGCACGTACATGCATTTCGGCGATTCATTTATTAGATTATAAGCCACTCCGCATGTAGGGGGGGGTCACGAGACAAGAAGGAAGTTGCTGAACGTGGAGAATTAGCATTGTGTAACAAAAAATCTTTGTTAAATTCTTAAAAACTGTTACACACTTCTAAAAGAAAATATCAGAAACATCATACTTATACATGTGACACAATTTTCTTCAAAACACCAACGACAGATTATAGCTTATCTTTATGTGGAACCTGAGGTATGTTGTATATCGTGTTTATAATATACAGTTCGATCATTTTTCAGTTAAGCATGAAAAAAATTAAATAATGACACCTTTTGTCTAGAGCATTTTCAATGATTGTTGTAGCACCTTCAGTAAAACACAGGTCACATACTCCCTCGAAGATACATAATATAACGGGACAGTTTTATGTTGAAAAATGAAGAACGTCAGTTTGATACAAAAGACGCTTTGTTTTACTTCACTTCGAAACATCACAGAAACCGCTATTCCTTGGTTAATCACCATTTCCTGTTGAGGATATGTTTGCACTTTAATGTGGTAGGATCCATCTCCTTGAATATTTACGTTAAATTCCCTCTCCGTGTTATGAGCTCCTAATAAGCAACCAAATACCGTTTTAATGGTTGTTACACTCCGTAATCGGATTTGTCTGAAGGACGTTATGTCTGTGGAAGTGCAATATAACTTGTGCTAGTTCACGGTTAATAAGCTTTCTCTCTTAAACGTTAAAGATGGTTTGGATATCTCAGCATTCAATTTTATATAAGAATATCATGCACGAGTTAAACTTGATGGAATGAAAAACGATGCAATATAGATGATGTTTCCCTCTACGTGTTGTAACATTTTGCAAACTGTCAAATTATATAAACATGAAGCAAAATGTGATGAACGATTCAACATGCACAGCCATATCAAGTTCGCGTATGGAAATCCAGAGCTGATTTGACCTCAACGAGTGAATACAATGAGAATGAATCTCGTACAGTTGCGAACTGCTATAACCACAACCAGCAAATACTGTAATAGGAATCTTCATATATTTGGGAACATGTACAAGTGATAAAAATATTTTTAATGAAAGTTTATCCTCGAATTAATATAAAATTATATTGTAATGCCATTATTTTGAAAGCAAAGAAAATTATATTTTAAACTCGCATTTAATTTTAGAGGTATTTTTTTTTAAAGAAATGTGTGTATATATATATATATATATATATATATATATATATATATATCTTTTTTTCTTTCGGAAGGTGCTCAAAACGCGTAAGGGACCGGGTTGTGACATCACCCCCTAGAACAAACTCCAGTTGCACTATAATGCTGGCGTTGATGAGGGATGTATATTGCTATACTTTATTTTCGCATTTTTAAGATCAAAATGACGGATGAAGGTTTCAACAGGACACAATCTGATTATCTGCCATGAATGGATACATTAAAGAAAAATATATGTTCAGAAATAACGATTTTTTTTGGCTGCAAAAATTCTTGTATCAATTGGCTATGATATATTTAGTAACATATCAATCTATTATACGAATGATTATTCAGGTTTGCCGAGTTGGAATAAATATAATACTTATATTGTAAAAAAGAAAATACCTATCTGTGTTATTTAGTTTTGAAGTATAGCAGTGCAACATAGTAGACACATCTCATTCGCAGCGAACCAAGGTTTGCGAGCCAAACATTGGCTTTAAACAAGTCTTTTATTATTTATTTTCTATTAATTTGTATTACATAAGTGTAGAACGCCACATCGATAATGGGGGTGAATTAAAATAGCTGCAACTTGTTGGATGCTATAAAATACAAATATACCTAATACTAAAACGTACTTCTTTAATGCTATACTGACATCATTAGAAGGGCAAATAAATCTGTAACGTTTTGTTTCGTATGTAAAAATGGTGATGATAGTGATGCCAATGAAAAATATTTATAGCTTAGCACAGAACCATCGGAAGTTCCACTTCCTATCCGATTGCTTTTTGTAAATTGACACAAGAAGAGAAAGGTTTTTGGACGATAGAGTAATCATTGTTAGCTTTTATTAAATACGTAACAAAGAGTCACTTAAAATGCAGTTCTTAAAGAAGTTAAGTGGCAAATGCGTGGTTACAGTAATTTGGCATTAGAAAGAAATTCAGCTAAAAACAAAAAAATATTACAATACGTGTACTTATATCAAAATGACCCCCACAACAATACGAGAACGGTTCAATAAGTGTCCGCGTTTCGAAATAGATGGTTTTGCTGCGGCAAATTGGCATTACCGTCGTGTTAGACGTCACCAAAACAAATGCATAGCTCACTTTGAATTTGCTCGTTCAAAGTGTTTTCGTTAAACTGGAAAAAGTTCATTATGGTTCAGTGATTCGCTTTTTTATTTTGGGTGGAAAAAATTGCGAGAAGATAAAAACTAAATTGGATGTTGTTTACCTTTCGCCATCTATGGCAACAATTAGATATTGGTTCAACGACTATAAACGTCTTTGAAGAGCTTTTGTCAAGGAGCGCCCAGGACGCCCGGCAGATGTGGTTAGAGAAGAGCTTGTTGAGAAAGTACGCGTTACGATTATCGTTGATAGTCGAACGAAAGCTCGCAAAGTGGCAGAGGCCATAGGTGTGTCAAGGTGAACAGCTATTCATATTTTGTATTATAAGCTGGACATGACAAATTTGTCGCCCCGATACTTCGAAACTGTGTTTGAGCCATTTAAGCGGCCGCGCCGTGGCCGAGTGGTTAGACCATTCGCCTCTCACCTAGACGGCCAGGGTTCGATCCCAAGCGACCGCATGTGAGATTTGTGGTGGACAAATCTGCGCTGGGGCGGGTTTTCTTCGGGTTCTCCGGTTTCCCCCGCCATCGCATTCCACTGGTGCTCCATCTTCATTCATGTATCATCAGTGTCATTGCCTGCGGTGCCATAAGTAGTTAAAGCGGGCGTTAAACACTACCAAAAAAAATAGCCATTTAAGCGAAATTCGAAGGACTTTTGGCGTCGAATTGTAGCATTCGATAAGACCTGTATTAGTCACTCCGGAAATCAAGCAACAATCAAACCATGGGTTGTTTTGGGTGAATCTGGTCCAAAGAAGATGAAGATAATTTCAGCGGTTGGAAAAGTAGTGGAAACAATCCTTTTGGGACGGGGTGCGAAGGGTATCATGTTCACTGGCTTCTTAGAAAAAGAAAAAAAAAAAGAAGAAGCGATTACTGGAGAATACTACAGTAGGTTATTGGTTCGATTCGATAAGAAGTTGGAGACTTGACCCCTTTTAGCGAAGAAGAAAGAGCGGTTTCACCACAACGGATCGACATATTCATCCGGAGTTGTCGCCGCCAAACCACGGAATTGCGTTATTAATTACTGCCGCAAACCCATATTCTTGTTCCAAAATAAGAATAAATTTCTCGCGGGAACAAAATATAGATAAAATGAGGACTCGTCGAAACAGAGACGTATTTGCAGATCTTGGCAATTCCTATTTTTGGAGGGAGCGTTGGGAGAAGTGCATATACCCCACAAAAGTGAGCACTATACATAGATAATGTATATTTGATAAAATGGCATTTAATTCCTAGCATGGGTTCTTATTTCACCGCCTTTCTATGTTGTAGGTTTCAGATATATGTATCACTGAATTCTCCATGGCAAAAACCTTTTCCTCATATGTTCATGTTTTTTTTTACGCGTAAATAAACAATCTGTTGTAAATGTACGATGTACTGTTGCATACGGAATTATACAGTATTTCCGTTTCAACATCTGGTCGAAATTCATATTGATCTGGTAACCAAAATATTCTGCTACGTACCATATAAAAAACTACGCTTAACTACACTATAGACTAAAGTAATATGAAAATGAACAATGTCTTTGTTTTATATTGCACAAAGCTTTTAAAATGCACAAAATGTAACCGCGAATGTAGACGGCCAAATGAAATTACATTTACTTTTATTCATAGACGCTCTGTAACTGCTGTGGTTTTCGGTGTCCCATTCTATATTGGGCGTGAAATACCATTTAAGTTTGCTCAGAGGCCTCTATCAAGCTTGAGGTTTTTTATGAGCCGTAAATCTATAACACAGGACCACCGGCTTTACTTCCCTTCCGAAGAAAGTCATAGTAAGGATTTTTACGCCCGAACAAATCTATCGCCCTCCACCGGTTTGAACCCGCGACCTTGGGAACCAGAAGCTAATATGTTACTCCTAGACCACGAAGTACGACTAGGTAGACGGTGACATCAACCTGACCAGGATACGTAATTGCACCACTAGGGTTCTCTGCAAATTAAATAAAGTTGTAATTTAATTCCATTTAGATTATTGTGTTTGCTTTCTGATATTTTCGGATTAAGTGAAATTTTCTGCCAGAATCGCTCTTATGTGAGCAAAATTACATTGTGCAGATTCCTCAGTTGTGTATTGATCTATCAGCAACAAGCAAATACTGCGATAATGAATCTCCACACAGTTGTTGGCACGTAAAAGTTACTCAAGCCTGAGAAAAAGGCATCTGAGTAAAATTAAGCAGTCTTTCACGACCAATATAAAATGGGACTCCTAGAACTGCGGTAGTTCAGAGCGTTCATACATGAAACTTGATATAAATACAGTTGCGTAATGATGTAGCCATTAAGAACAGATATACGCGTTAGCGAATCTCCAAAACGTGCATTGGCCAATTTCTGCACAGTATACGTTGATGTAACCGTAAATATGTGCATAAACAGCAAAGAAAATATTTTAATAGTAAATCTCCACTTATTTTCTAGTATATAACCGCCATATTTTGTAGTTCATGAATAACAAACAAACGTTTGCAAAAAAGCGCTCATATAAGAATCCAAGCAACGCAAGCAGTCAGCGCGCTAACAGAAAGTTTGATTTTACAGGGTCTTCAGATGTATTCGGCCTTCTCCACCAGTAGTTTGCCCGCACATGGAGTCAATTCTTGGTAGCGAGTTTATCACACATTGCTTCTTGCAGAGGACTAACGAACGATAAGTAGAAGGGGGTGGTTGTCAACAGATTCAGGGTCACCTAAGTGAAATGGGATTTGCATCGTACCTTTCCTATATTTACATTTGGAACATTTGCTTGCGTATCGTAAATTCACAATAGCAACATTTATGCTGTTAGGTAACTATTCTTCCAGTTCGGAAGTAGCAATCCACTATGCAAATTCTGTGATTGGCGGTCACTTCCATCTCGCGTGAAAAGAAGTCTCCTGGTGAAAAACAAGTTCTGCATTCCCCAGTACAACAACCTGTTTACAAAGTTGGAAATGTAAGCAGTCCAAGGCTAAATTCAGCATCTCCTGTTTGAGACGAGGGGCTTGCTGAACTAATGACATAATGCATTTAAACCCACTGGCGCTAAAGGACGAATAAATCTGAAGACCCGGCATTTCTAAAATGAAAAATTAGGGAAAATAATGGACTACCGGCCGACTAAGCAAACATAAGAGGTAAAAGAGTAGCCAATGGTGAAATTTTGATTCTTGGTAAAAACGTTTTAGCTGTGCTTATGTGCCACTTGACAGGCTAATGCTGAAGGCATGTGGCAGACACCCACAGAATAACGCAACTACCCAACGCACGAGTTGTGAACAGTCTGGTTCTGACAGGTTACTGGATGTCATGGTGTTAGTTTATTCGTGGGTTAGCCACAGGTGGCACTGCCGAGAATACCGCTAAGGGTTTTATTCTCAGACACGCATCATATTCCTGCCGGAACTCTTGCTTCAAGCTTGTGGCGTTTTTAGGTCTTTGTTTATTTTTATACTGCCCATATTGTTATAATTGAAGTATCGTTGATTTGTGATGTGGGAAAGACACCTTCTATATGCTCTCTTAGATGTGTCAGTCGAGTGAGAACCGACAGTACACAGAACTAGAGTGAGTTCGCCGCGTTTGATGTCAGGATCTGTATTGTTGTCACATAAGTTTTATGGAGATGCAGACAGATTCTTTCGCTGCCTCGATGTAGCTATATCAGGATTCGACATCGGTAGAGCTGTTGAGTTTTCTCAGGGTGGAAACAGGAAAGAATATAGGTACGGACACTGGTTTAGAATTGAAAATAGCAGCGGGATCCTGTTTCGCTCGGATATTTATTCACTATAAATGAATTCAACTCGACAAACAGCGATGTGAAACCTTTCTTTTAACACCTTTATACGCTTTAATAAATACTTTAAATATACTTGAGTAATAACACTCGTTACATTGTAGCACTTATTAATATTTTACACTTACATCGCACTTTGAAATTTTAGAGCGGAATTCTTCCACAGAATGACGGAGTATTCGTAGAAGTGACAGACTGTGTAAATTCTGAAACTGGGTCTGGTTGAATAGCCTACGAGGCAAAATGTCTGCCTTAAGCTTTCTAAATTCTGATTGCTAATATTTGCCGCCAAAACTTGCATTTAGCGTCACCACATCAAGTGGTTTCATTGCATTTCATCAGGTGACCTATGGACACTAAGAAAAATACCCTGCTTATAAATATTAGGGACTTCTACAGAGCAAGCACTTGTAGCCCTAATGCATGCATAAGAAATAAAGGAAAGCTCCAAATTCTCAAGGCTTATGCAGACAATGAAGGGTGTCGTTTGTTAAACTTAACTGCGTAGTTCTTAGCAGCTCTGCCTTGGAGAAAGTTAACATAGTTAAAGTAACAACTTATGAAATAAATACAAGAAAATAAAGCAAATCACCTATACAAACATGTAATTATAATAGTAAAACTATTTTCGATTGTTTATAGACTTTGATATTAACATAATAATCATTATAGAAAAGTGACGTCAAGAATACCGTCTCAAGCTCAGGTATTTAACGATACCTGAAAGTGAAATTGTGGCATGAGGGTGGTTTTAAGTAGGTATAGTGAATTTACTTGTTTTTGAAATTTGAAAGGTGCATGTAACTTCTGAGTGTGTGTGTGTGTGTGTGTGTGTGTGTGTGTGTGAGAGAGAGAGAGAGAGAGAGAGAGAGTGTGTGTGTGATTTGCAATAGCGTCTTATTTTAACTGTTTCATAAAGGCTTAAAAAAAAACCCGCCTGGGTAGCGTGGTGGTAGCATGTCTGCCTCACGTTCAAAAGGTCATGAGTTCGAATCTCGCTTAGGGTGAGTTACCCGGGTAAGGTTTTTTTCGGGGTTTTCCCTTATCCTGAGAAGAAGAATGTCGAGTAACTTTAAGCTCCATGGACCCCGAGATCATTTGAGCATCATATCATCAATTACATTCATCGTCCGATATGACCAAACTAGGTTAAAGGACATTAAATTACAAAAAGGCTTAAAAGGACTTATAAATGCCATTAAAGATCTAATATGTTAGCGCTCTAGTAAATGACACTAAGATGGTTTTGACTTTTTGCAGTCGTTTTTAATACCTCACAGAGTGAAAAAATATCCACTCTTCCACTATAGTAATGTAGTTATACAGCAATGGGGGGAGCGCATCTCGCGCACTCCGACCTACGTGAATTGTATTGCGGTTACCACCTTATAGATGGAAAAGATGAAACAAAGAAAACACAATGCTACAGGCTGCAGGCAGATAGGCTAATTCAAAGACCCTTCCCAATATTGGTCCCGGAGAGCGAGATCAACAACAGGATTAACCAAGCAGCCCTCGCGTCCACGGGAACTATTCCCTCCTTGGAGCAAGCATCCGCTTCATCTGTCTTGACACCATCTCTTGCCAAGGAACCTAGAAGCACGCCTGTAACATGGGAAGAAAACGGAACGAAAGTGAAACGAGAGAAAGGAAATCGTAATATATGAGAACCTATCCAAGCATTCACCTACCGACCAGGAAAAACTGCAAAAATCCCAAGGCCAGAGTGGACTCCAATGAAATCGAACTTGAAACCTTAAGAATGCAAGCCTCGCGCGTTACCATTTCGCTTAGCATTCTTCAACTAAATGTTTTTACAAAACGCTTTCCTATCTATTTCATGTTAATAGAAAGAACATTTTACAGAAAGGTTTCCATTGTGGATTCCGTTGTAGGTACACAAAAGAGGGATATAGGAAGCTGAAGTGATAAGAGGTTTAAATATCGGATAATTGCTTGATTTAAAGTTCCAGAATATCACGAGTTAACAAACCAGAACTTGAAACATACCCACTTGAAAATGCAAAACTAATATCGAATATTCTGATCAGTGGTTAATTACACAATTATTGGCTGCCTTTATATGCCGCCTTTAACATAATGAATCATACGGACGGCTGTTTACCTTGGGAACAATTGCTCATTGGCAATTCACTCTCGTTACTATGGTGTGAGTGGAACTGGCATTATATTAAATATACATAAACACACATACTTACTCTAGTGAAGATAGGGAATAATCTTAACTAAAAACAGATTCCAACGCACAGCTGAGAACTGAACCCGGGATCTCCGATTGTGGAGCTTAGAATGCTAACCACCAGACCACGTAGGGAATCCAATAAGCAATATATGTATTTGGATGGGCACATTATGGCAACTAGTATATAAAGCAAAGAGAGCAACCCAGAACACAACCTTTAACATTTTTTTCTGAAACACCACAAGAAATAAAAAGGTAATCTTTAGTTTAAAAGAAATTAGTAATAGCTTATGTTCTTTTAAAATGTTCATCCTTGGGAAGCTATTTTTCAAGAAGTTCCAGCTTTCACTTTCTCTACTGAATTCTATATATAATGTACATAGTAGGTAAAGAAGGTATTGAATTCCACCGAACAATTCGACACCAAGATTTCAACGGAAACATATTTTGGGGACCCCGGAATTCAAAAAAAGTATTTTAGAAAAAGGTTGTATTTGTCTGTTAGAGCATAGCTCAAAAACGAGCAGTTCGTTAAAGAACAAACTTGGTATTTAAGTAAAGTATCTTCTAAGAATTCAACACGAAGATTTTCAAGAAAATTCCCCACTCCGAAATACCCTTTACACAGAAAATTTTTCGAAGTTTTCGCTGTTCTTAAAAATAGCTAACGATTTTGATTAAGATACCGGATATTACATGGCAAATAAAATGTACATTTTCAATTTTCTTGGAATAGCCTCTGAAGACCTCTTTATTCTGGATTACTTCTACATAACTGGTAAACCGCAAGAGACAAAGCTTACTGCCCAGAAAAAGTGTAGATCTCGTAAAACCCATAACTTACGTCATATACATTTTTGAGTCAACCACTTCCAAGATATTCCATGTTATTGGTTTCAATTTTAAAATACTTAATCAATTGTCTCAAATAGCGACCAGCTTTTATTGGATTTGGTAATAGCTTTAGTCTAATGTACTCTTTATTTTCTTTCTACTTATAAGAAATCATAAGACCAGTTTACTAATGGTTATCCTTATTAGCCTGAAATAAGATAAAATAATGAACATTTGTAAGCATAGTTTGTTACAGAATAGGTAGAGAAAGCCATGTGAAGGTAACATAATTATTTTAAAGAAACATCTCAAAAGTGTTAAAACATGCGGAGTTGAAAGTTAAAAGCTTCTTATGCATCAAATAAATTAAGGATTTCCAATTAAATTAATTGAAAACTATGGTACACAATAAGAACCGTGCTAAATGCTGGAAGCAAATGGGCGATCATCTCTCTCCATTAAACTTGCCACCAGAAGCGTTTTGGGTGGAAGGTAACATTTACAATGACACTATTGGCGTCTGCCTCAGAAGTCATATATATATATACAGGATGTTTCAAAAATACGGGGCATAATTTCAGGTAGGTATTTCCCACATGAAGACAATCAAAATAGTTCATTATAACATGTGTCCGAAAATGCTTCATTTCCGAGTTAGGGCCTTTACAACATTGAAAGTCCCACCTGTAGACAGTCAAAATAGTTCATGTCCGGAAATGCTTCATTTCCAAGTTATGGCCTTCACAACATTGGAATTCACTGGAACGTTTTTCTTTCCGCAGGTCTTTGCCGTCAAAGGAGGCATTAGGAGGGCGCTCTGATAGTTCATTCTGAGGAAGGTTACATTCAGTGTTCTTTAGGCGTTAAGACTGTGCATGTATTCAAATCAAGAGCTGGCAGAGATACACTTCATGTACGGTAAGGCGGACGGCAATGCTGCGCTGGCTCGTCGTTTGTACCAGGAGAGGTACCCACAGCGACAATGTCCAGATCGGAAGACATTTGTACGTCTCCATTCCCGTCTGTGCGAGTATGGAACATTCAACTCTCCTGGTTTGGGAAGGGGACGACCAAGATCTACAACTCCAGAAGTGCAGGAGGAGATTCTGGAGGCTGTGGACAGGACTCCTTCTATCAGCACACGACGGTTAGCGTTGCAAGTCAATGTTCCTCATACGACTGTCTGGAGACTGTTGAACGAGTATCAATTGTATCCTTATCATTTGCAACGTGTACAGGCCCTGTCACCAGCAGATTACCCTGCATGAGTTAGGTTCTGTCATGGTTTTTGCAGCCGTGTGGTGTAAATCCGAACTTTTCTGCCGTCGTATTATTTACAGATGAAGCACAGTTCACAAGAGATGGGATAACAAATTTCCACAATCAGCATGTATGGTCGCATGAAAACCCACGTGCAACTGTTGTATCTCATCACCAGGTGCAGTTCTCTCTCAACATGTGGGCCGGTATCATTGGTGATCGATTAGTTGGACCCCATGTACTTGTAAACAGACTTACGGGGCAGGCGTACACAAACTTCCTGGAAAACACCATACCTGACGTTTCGGAGACACTCCACTGATCAATCATCAACACATTCACCTCTTGCATGATGGCGCTCCTGCACAATTCAGTCTTAAGGCTCGCCGGTACTTGGATCGAAGGTTTCCTGATCGATGGATAGGTAGAGGTGGCCCAATTGCTTGGCCTCCACGCTCACCTGGTCTGAACCCTCTCGATTTCTACTTGTGGGGCCATTTAAAATCATTGGTTTATTCGTCTCCGGTGCCGGATTTGGAAGCCCTTCGGAATCGAATTGTGGTAAGTTGTGAGAACATACGCAATACTCCTGGAGTTTGGGATCGTGTTCGCAGGTCAATGAGACATCGATGTGAGGTCTGTATTCAAGCAGGAGGTGGACATTTTGAACATCTTCTGCAATGACAACAACCTGCGGAAAGAAAAACGTTCCAGTGAATTTCAATGTTGTGAAGGCCATAACTCGGAAATGAAGCATGTTATAATGAACTAATTTGATTGTCTACATGTGGGAAATACATACCTGAAATTATGCCCCGTATTTTTGAAACACCCTGTACACACACACACACACACACACACACATATATATATATATATATATTATTTATTTATTTATTTTACGCATCTTGTCATGAACGGAAAATACGAGATATAGTAAAATGGTTTGATAAATATAAATGGTTCATTATCTCTCAAATGTCAGCACAGTATCCTGATAAAATATTTACTTCCCATATGTTAAAGTTGAACTACACTACAGAAAAAATCAAGGAATAAATAAATGCATACATATAGACAATTCTAACTCAAAGCTATGCCACATTCCATCTCATTGCTGGAAGACTACCAAGATGACGACTGTGGTTGAGATCATTCTCTTTTATACCTGTTGATGCCATGTGGCTAACTTCTAACCAGATCACGGTCTTATTTTGTGCCTGCCATCCGCCTTATTTTCTCTTCATTCCGTATTCATTCATTATTTACAGATGGCAAGGCATGTTATTTACATAACCCACAATAAATACAATTATAACCATATTATTTATCTGTTCTATTAATGCTTATTTTAGGTCGAGCATTCAGATCATATCATTTCTGGTGTAAATTATATTGTGAATGTTTTATATACAAAACATATTTTAAATTGTTCTTAACCGTTTGTATAACTTAGTATTTTGGTTTGTATCGTATGTGTTTTACAGTTTAACTTTTATTATGTATAGCGCACGTGAAACAGTCTCAAGGGGTATACTTAAGCGGAAAAATTCATCCGAAAACATTTAGATAACAGCCCAATCTGTTGGATTTTCTTCTAATTTTATATGCATTTATATTTATATGTTGAATATATTTTTAAATGTGGTACTACATTTGACATCTGCACCGTATGTTGTGCATTAATTCACAAAAAAAAACTTTTTTTTTTTCAGTTTTGCTAAGAAGTGTTTTGTGATATAAATAACCCAATTTCTTAGAAGTTATTTAAGATAACTAAATTCAAGTTTAGGTTGATATAAAAACCCTCAGTATTTATGATGCAGATCTACTTTTGTGCTACTAACACCGTTGGTTATGTTTTTAACCAACAATTTCCTGGTAAATAGTAGTCAAAGGATAGAACAATTTATAAATTGATTTAATTTTTTCTTAACAATCAAATCTATTAAATAGAAGTAAAACAGAGTACTTAGATAATGTGCATCTACATCCGGTAAAATGTCTATTTCATATCATGTAAAGTTTATTTTTCACAATATGTACCTTAAGACTGGCAGGTTGTCATTGTAGGAATGCAGGCAATTTTGATGGACACAGTTTTTAACAAATGAAAATTGCCATATGTTGCATATCAAGACGCAAGGGAACCTCATGCATTTGTCAATGACGAGAAATCCTATACAAGGTATACAGTTTGGAAAGTAACGACCGTTTGCGAATTCCCTCTGTGTAAGTCGCTATCTATTGATATCCAAGATAAAATGATTTGCTCGACATCATCTCAGCGTCACATTCTGCGATTGTTCAAAATGGACAATGTGATATCCGGACCACTGTGTGACAAGAAGTATCAGATTTTTAAATCTTCATTAGCTGAAATCTGCAGAAATATACCGTAAACTAAAAGAAGTGTATTGTGATTCGTAATGAACGAAACTGTGAAAAAGCTGTATCAAATATCAGCAATGGGTGAACAAACGTACCTGACTAAACTTGACCCAGAGTACGAGGTAGTGGACTCTTAGCATTTAGTGGTGTAGTGTATATATTGAGGGTGAATTATAATACTCAAATTAACACAAGAATAAAGGGTTTTATTAGCGAACAATGAAATGGGACGAAAGAATGTCTACCATTGCACTCCACCTACATTTGCTGCCGAGGGATAACTGCTTCATTGACAAAATTCCTCCTATTTACATGAATTACGCTACGTAAATTGCACCTTCTTTAACCAAGACAGTACAAAGTTTATAAACACGCCACTAAAAAGCAATTCTTTATGCAAAACACATTTATTCATTTGGCCCAGGCTTCTAGGCGACACAAAAGGTGCCTCTGCTGTGTATTTATGTACTAGTAGCCAGCCATGATACGTGTGTTAAAGTTGTCAAGGATGTACGTTTTATTCGTTCGTTCCATAGACACATAATGAGATTTCTTCGAGCTCAACTCGTTCAAAAAGCAGCTACAAATTATCGAACTATGCTTGAGCTTCTGGTTCATATGCCCTCTGGTGGGAAATGGGCATTTACTCATTAGAGTATTCGCTTGTTCGAGAGTTCAGAATCATAGCGCTTTTATCAAGCCTGTTACCTCAGTGCGTTAGCCAAATTAATAGCTAGAGCACATAACCTATAACTGTGCTTTTGATTTTGATTCTGCCTGCGTTAAAGTCAAAACTTTTTTTACTACCTTGCATTCTGTTGTGCAAACTCCATTTTGTTACCTTCTATTCTGTTATTACACCTTCAAACATATGTTAAAAATTTTAATGCAATTTCATTCAAAAGTTATGTCAAGAGAAGAAAAGAACAAGCCATATGAATAAACATTTAATTTCACACACATTGAAAATTATAGCCTTTGACAATTATTATTCTTTAAACTCCAGTGACTGACCAAGTACTATTAAAGTAAATAATGCCAGTATTGACCTTTAAAACTAAGATTATTTAACTCAAAAGTGGTTAATCTAAATTTAAATAATGCACAATGGCTGTTTTTTAAAACTGCATTTTTGTTAGGAAATACAAATTAAAAAAAAACAAAAAAAACATGCACATAAACTCGGTAGTGACAAAAATCTCTAATGGAAAACTAACTATACTGGAGATCCCCTTTTGTTATAAAGGCGTAGTACGAAAGATCAAAAAGTATAAAACGAAAATCATAGATAATAAGATTACTTATGGTTATTCTTATATCATACATTTTTCAAGTAAATCACACAGTGTAGGCGTATATTGGGCCACTTTTATTGTGATTCCTTGATCAGGGAATTTCTAGTTCGGGAATTCGTCTCCAATAGATAGCATAAGGGACAAAATCAGGACTTGCTGACGTGAAATATAGCGAATTTAGCCCAGGGACCTTTTCTTTCCAAGGCATGATGTTCTTTTACATGAAAATGAGCGCTAAACTGGCTTTACCTCCCGAAGTGATGGTATGGATTTTTTTACGTCCGGGAGAGAGGAAACAAAGAAAAAAACATCGGCCTCCACCGGGTTTTAACCCTTAAGCTTGGGTATTAAGAGAATAGCATGGTAACCACTATATCACGGAGGGTTTTATTAATTACTATTACTACTATTATTACTATTATTATTATTATTATTATTATTATTATTATTATTATTATTATTATTATGGGGTTATGTTCTAATTGATAAAACCTACACTTAGTTTTAAGAAAACATTTTCACCTGCACAGCTGGGCTCCATACCGGGATATCATACAAACACGGGTTGTGCCGAAGGTAACACGCCAAATTAGGCAGCAAACTCAACCTTCGCCTCGCGTTTTTTAATAGCATTTAACGTCCACTTTTACTACATGGCGATGACACTGGCGATGGAGCACCAGTGGAATACGATGGCAGGTGGACCAGAGAACCCGGAGAAAACCCGTCCATACACCGCTTTTTCCACCAAAAATCCCACAAGCGGTCGCCTTGATGCGAGAAAAATGGTCTAACCACTCGGTCACGGCGCGGCCCCGCGTTGCGTCTGGTCACACTGGGCGTTCCAACAAGAAAATACTTGCTCAGTATACCGAAGGAAAAGCAAAATACTAGCATACTTCGGTATACCGTCCTCCGTAATTTAGAGGAAACATGCTAGCCTCTTGTTCCCAAAGTTGCAGATTAAATCCCGGCTAAAGGCGATGGGCTTTTTTATCTTTCTTTTTTTTCGGGCGTAAACATCCTTCGCATGACTTTGGCCCCGTGTCATAGATTTACCACACGTTAGAGAACCTCAAATTAACGTTCTTTCACGTCCCATATTCCTTGCGACCCAAACACATCCGAACCGCTGCGCACACGAAAAATGATAAGTATAACACTCAGCTGCTGTACACAAGGTCACGGTGCTGACTTGCTTTTCGCTGCACTGAAAGTGCAATGCTAAGTTGACTGTGATATCGTGTGGCTGAGTCATTACCAGTGTGCTTTATCATTTTGTCCTATACTTATTCAGAAAGTGTATTATGGCTCAACATTTTTTGTCTACTGCACAGTGTGTATTTATTTATGATTCATATGTGTTAACACATGTTGTGAGTGCATGTACAAATAGTGCATGCAATTGAAAAAATGAACCACACTTAATATTTTTCACGGACGAGGCTTGTTCCAACTTCATAGATATGTGTGAAAACAAAGTAATCATTATTTGATCTTTGAGAAACCTAACATTGTTCATAAGACACCGCTTCATGACGAAAAAATTGATGTTTGGCGTGCCATTAGTGGAGAAAAAGTTAATAGTCCCATTTTTTTCGAGTCAACAGTTGACTCCCATACATACGTGAATACAATTTTGCCCCATTTTACTTTCTCTATACGTACTAGAATATAGAGGAGGTATTGTGTTGCACCCAAAAATTCGATACCGAGCTTTCACCGCAAAATAGGTTTTGAGTCCCCTGAATTAAAAAAAAATAATTTTTAGAAAAATGTGCGTGTGTGTGTGTGTGTGTGTCTGTAGGCAGCATAGCTCAAAAACGAAAAGTTTGGTATTTAAGTTCAGTACCTTCCAAGGATGCGACACGAAGATTTTCAAGAAAATCCCCCTCACCACTAACTGCCCTTTACATAGAAAAGTTTTCGAAAATTTTGACTTTTCAAAAAATGGCTCAAACGACTTTATTGAAATATCGTATATTAAAAATTTTCACATGATAAGATGTACGTCTTGAATTTTCTTGGAATAGCCTCTGAAGACAGCTTTATTCTGGATGATTTTGCAAAATTATGCATATCTAGTATACTGCAAGAGATAGACAAAAACCTACTGTATAAAAATGTAGATCTCGTTAACACACAGATGTTATGTTATATACATGTTTTTCGTGAAGTTGGCCGTTTTTGAGATATTCCTGGTTATTGGTTTCAGTTTTAAAATACTTATACTTTTCTCATACGGAAAGTTATCAAGCTAAGCTGATTGTTTTATGACATGATTGGCAGCTTTGGGATGATTATTGTGTCCAATTCATGAAAAGGGAAGCTAGCAACTTGTGATATTTAAGTGTCTATTACTTGCAAGATTGTGATGACATTACTTCTGCTAATTCGTCATCATCATCATCATCATCATCATCGAGCAGCCCCAACTATAATTTAAGTCGTTCATTCCTTTGTCCTTTTCGATACAAGCATTTAGAACTTGAAATTGGCGATACCAAATCTGCGCTAAGGGAAATGGACATCCCCTTATATTTGTATACATATTTTGGGATTTATTACTCACACAAGTTTGTGAATTGCAACTTCAAAATCTAAATACACACATAGGCAAAGTTTTTATAAAGTATGCTTGTTGCATTACTTAAATGTAGAATGGGTCTCATTAGGTAAGGACGTTGGGTAAATAGTTTATTGAAGAAGAAGACGAAAAACATGGAACAGCTTAGTTGAAGGATAGCGAACCTCCTATCTCGTTAGTTGGCATCCAGATACAATTTGTGTGACACCTCATGTATGCATCACAATTTATTAATATATTCCTATTTATTTAAATTCCCTGTAGGCCCTGTACTTGATGCTGTGTACATTTAAGCCTCATAGTCTAAGGTGACAGCGTAGTAAGTAAAGCAATGGATCTCCCTTAGTTCGTAGGAACCATTTATTACCCTTCGAGTGACTTTTCATACACGTTTGTATTTGCAGAAATCCTGTTGGTGCCAATATCAGAAACTTTAGCACGAGTATTTGCCGAATTTTTAAAGAAACTTGGAGAAAGTATTTTGGAGCGATAAAGAAAATATAAGCCAACAGCTCTTTGTTAGCTATATTTCAAGATAACACTATCAAGCACACGTAATGTAGGCCTAAGTTTAGGGTACCTCCCCGACATCTTCCATTCATTAGGAAGGTGAAAAAACTTGAGGGATGCACTGCGTGATTTCAACAGTGGATAACCCGTTCACGAGTCCATACCTTAACGACCTCGGTCATCCGTGTCGGTTTGTAATCAGCGAGTTCCATGTTTTTTCTTACATTATTTTTCATACTATATAAAAATTTAGTGAACATTAACAGGTTTCACAGCCCACTTACAGAAAACACAGGATATAGATTGCGTTCCCAGGACCAATGGCAAACACACTATGACAGAACCACTTCGTGCATAAGGAAAAGCTTTGTATCCATTTTTCTGTCTTTATTTTTCCTTTTACGTGGGAAATGTTTCGATAATCTTCTCTTTATCCCCGTTGAGATTGAACGTTTGCGTTTATTCAAGTTATACTGATTACAGGCAGTCTAAGACATATGATGCTTTATCCTGAAACTTTATTTTGTATTCAGAGACACGAACACTTACTTCTGATGAAATCTCTTATTTGTTTTAATCGAACGCAATGCCTAACCGTACAAAAAGTAAAATACCTACTTTTGTGGAATGATTGCATTCATCCCGTAGCGCCTCTTAATAACTAAATGTATTAACGAGTTATAAGGTATTAGAACAATCTGTAACAATCCTTTGCAGCACACGTATGAGCACACAGAGAACTTGGCCATATTAGAACCCAGCAGTAAAGGTTTTTAGCTATATCCCCTAGAGCTGTCCTCGAACGATTTATTATTATTATTATTATTATTATTATTATTATTATTATTATTATTATTATTATTATTGATTTGCACCATTGATGCCTTCGAAAGCAAATGAGTTCCAGCATACAGACAAGTTGGGTATGCCGGAGTTCAAGCGGTGTCCTGCTCTTAGTTCATTTTGGTACATCAAATGAGTTGATGTATCATTTGCTGTTAGAGCACTCAGTAGCAGAATCTGCTCCACTGAGCTAGTTGCCGTTTAGATATCAAGATTATGAGTTAGAATATAAAACTGGAAGAATCCACAAATGTAAGCACTCCGGAACTCTCGAGAGATAACGGAATAACAATAATACCCATGATAATAAAATCACAACAATGGCCACAATATGATGAAGTGATGACAGATTTACTGTTAAAACACGTTGTTTTTTTTTGTTGTTTTTTTTTTCCCACGACATCTGAAATTACGCTTTGCAAAATATTTGGATGTTCTAAAGTATTACTATTTTTCAATTAGAGATTTCTATCATTACCGAGTTTATTCTAAGGTTTGTTAACTTCAATCTCGTTAAAACGAAACGCTATTTCAAGTACAATGTCGATTTTGGGTAGTGGACCTAATTGTGTGTAGCACTAATTCAAAGCAACAGCTTTTGAGATAATTAATCTTAATGTGTATTAAAGGTTGGTATCAACATAATTTAATGACAGTTGTGCACTTTGCGTTTAAATAATATCCATTATTTAATTTATGGTATTTTATATAGCTTGTAATGATTTTTCAATAAATGTTCATGGTTTGAATTGTGTTTTCCATCCACAGAAATTCTGAAAAGAATTTTATATCGAATTTTACGAAGGTTTCGAAACAAAATAGCAAACTATCTTTTGCTTAGGGTTAACAGAAGCAAAGTGACAAAAGTAAGTTGTACGTCATAATGTAGTAGAATAAATGCTTACCGTAACAGTGGACAGAATCAAATCCGTAAACGCAGTAAAAATGATTTATGCTACCATTTGCCTTAACCAATGCGTACGTCAAGATTGCTATTATGTGAACTGTTGAACGATAAATGCATTTATCGCGGGAGTGCGTTTGAAGCAGATGCTCACGCATGGCTTATATTCGTTGCTGCTCTTCAAAATGAGTTGAGCTCAAAGAAACAAGCTAGCCTCACTATATGCCATATAAAACGAACGAATAAACCGTACTTAGGTTCTTGACAGCTCTACCATACACACTTAAAACTCGGTATTGGCGCTACCACACCCTGCTCATAGAAATATCTTCAACGCTGATGGGACATGTAACGACGGTCATTAAATTGGGAGAAACTTTGGAAACTGACATCATGGAAATTTGATCGAGCAACTTGAGTGTTAAAATTAACAAGCGGAACAAATACCAATTAGTCAAATACAGCACTTATTGATTTAGTTTCAGGCGGATGAGGGAACAATTATTGGTGGCGGGCAATAACACCTAACAACAGGCCAGTAATGGAAGAGTTTAACCAATTATTAGGGTTGTAATTATTTGAATAATCTATCTACCTGGCGAATTTCCAACATGGGTTTCATGTTCAAAATAGTCCAGCAATCTGAAGTATTCAAAATATTGGATTATTCCTACGTTTCAAACCGTTTGAATAGCTTGAATTGGGATTTCGGTTACTACTTTGATATTGAACACAAGCTCAATAGGATATTCAATACAACGATGTCAAACTTAAACATTTCAGGTATGCTATGCATATTCAATATCACAATAAAATAGTCAGAAATCCTTAACCCTGTAAAACTTCAAATATTCAAACGGCAAATTTGGAGTGGAATACCCAAAATCGTTCTCGGCTCCAACCATTCATATAATATCAATATTCGAATGTTCCCGGCACCGCTAAAAATTATCGAAATATTTGAGAGAACTTGCGTTAATTTCATAATTTTGCTTCACAGTGAGCACAAAAGAAATGGCATAAGACCAAAGTGTAAGGGATCTTTTCTCTAGGGTAAATATGCTATTGTGTTTGCAATAGAAACCTATGGTATTATCCAATGCATTCATGAAAATATAAGGAGAAGATACGTCGGTCAACAGATCCTTATATACTCAGATAGCCAGGCTGCACAAGGCTCTTAGTAGTCCTAAGGTTACATCAGTACTGGTGCAAAATTGCCTAAATATGCTCAATGAGCTGGCAGAACAGAATGAGTTTCAGCTCATTTGGGTACCGGGCCATCAAGGCATAGAGGGCAATGAAAAAGCTGACGAACTTGCAAGACAATGAGCAGCTTCACAATTTACTGGACCAGAACCGGCTCTAGAAGCATCCCGATGTTTAGTTAGAGAGGCTACCAAGAACTGGTCCAAAAGAGATCATCATAAGACCTGACGTAAAACCCCAGGAAACAGGCATGGGAAACTATTTATCAAAGGACCATGTAAGGAAAGAGCTCAGAGCCTGCTATAATGTAGCAAACTTCAGCTGCGAATAATTGCTAAACTCCTCATAGGGTATGTCCCTGTGTAAGAGCATCTTGACATATTTGGAGTGCTTCAGGGCAACTACAACAGCAGCAGATTATGCAGGAAGGAGACAAACAGCCCATCACATTTTATGGTCCTACGAAGATTTGGCTCGCAGGAGATACAAAGCTTTTGGGGAAATGTTTATAGAACCAGAAGAAGTATCATCCATACACGTTGCAAGGCTGCACTCCTTTTAAGGAATGCAGGTGTAATGGCTCGGCTCTAAACGATACAGATAGCACAATAATTCCCACACTGAAGTGCGCCCGGAAAAATGACAGGAATCTGTATCGTAAATGAAGAAGAGCGCTAAAGAATAGCTTAAGTTTGCACTTAAAATGCAGAGAATTACAGGAAATATGTCGCATTTCGTAATATTTTAGGATAGTTAGGAAATTTGAAGAAGTTCTATGCATTTCCTCATATCTTACCGTCTGAAAAAAAATTTAAAATGCTTGAATCAACAGTTCTGCGGACCAAACATTTTGATATGCTGGACATATAGACACAGTGGCAAAGTTTAAGGGTGGCGGATGCGTGCTGTCGCACAGTAGGAATATATGACGTGGCAAAGTAGTCAAAACAGGGAACTCATTGCAAGATTATAGCATGTTTTTTTGAAATATTTTTCAGTATTCTTTTTTTACTATTTTAAGTATATATATTTAAATGCACATTAATTTATCACCTCCTCTAAGGCAGTTCCAAGAAGAGCGAACCTTTGGTTTGATATGTATTCTTTGGGATTTAGACAGCAATGTCATGCCTACAACCGCAAAACGCATTTCCGCGAGCATATTACTAGGACATTAATACACGTCTTCCAGCAAATAAGATAAAGAGTATTACATTTTTAGCACGTATGTACAATGTACATAGTAGGTAGAGAAGATTTGTATTGCATACAAAATTTTGATACCGAGATTTCACCGGATATATGTGTTTTGAAGCCAAAGAAGAGTTTTTTTAAAAAAGGTCCGCGCGCGTGCGTGTATAGGCAGCAGAAGTAAAAAACTATAAGTCGTTTAACTACCAAACCTATTTAAATTATCTTCCAAGGATGCGAAACGAAGACATTTTGATTAAAATCCCAATACTATACATACTTACAGAGCAATTAAAATGTATATCCTATATTTATTGGGAACAGTGCCTGAAGCCCTTTCCAACACCAACCATCCTGCAGCAGGAAATCCAGGGCCTAAGTGAGGCCATTCAGGATCTCCACGCGGAGGTCCTGATTCTTACGGCTAAGCTGACGGCCTTGGAGGACAGGCTTCAGGAACAACACAGCACAACTTCACATCCAGAACTTCACCAAGCAATAGCAACAGCAGTCACCAACATCCGACTCATCTTCAGGGAGGAGGTGAGAGCTCTACTGGAGAAGTCGGCACCTAAAACTTCCAGGTTCAACATCCAAAGTAGACGCCAAGGGCTTAGGCTCGAAAACGTCCCAGGATACGACGACTGGCTCAACAGAGTCAACCAGCACTAACACCATCCTTCACCCTAGAATTCCTTCATTCCTCTCCCCGAATACTCCGCGGTGGCAGTCTGGGCCTCGGTCAAGTCTGTCTCCCGGTCCTCATTTCACCCCTCTGACTGCACCCTGCAGTCAGTTAAATTATCGCCTTGAATCCGCGGGTGCAATAATGCGGTACCGCCTCTCCTTTCTTCCTTCTAATACAGGAGGAGGGGTTTTTTAGTCGGTATGCCCACATGGGAGACCCCGACACTCCGGGCTTGCCCGGGTTAGTCCATAAGGTGGATTTTTCCCCTCCACTCGAAAATAAAAAAAAAAAAATTAAAAAAAAAATTAAAAAAAAAAGAAGCCCTCTTCATTCTAAATTACTTACCGTTAAACCGCAAGAAATAGACACACATTACACAAAATATAAAGATGTCGTTAAAATCCACAACTTATCTCATATCCATTTTTATCCAGAACAGTTTTCAAGATATTCCCTGTTGTGGGTTTTAATTTTAAAATACCTATGCCTTTCCAAAACGGCAATTCTTCAGCCGCTTCAAATTTTATTTTGCTTCTAGCCATGGAAAGAAAACCGAAAGCAACATTTATCGCATAGCGACAGCCTTTTAAAAAATTAAAACTGTCACTATAACCTAGTGGATTCCCTTATCTCTCTTCCACCTACACTGCTTAATGTTTATCTCGATTGGCATGACGAGTTAAAACCATTTTTGTAACAATAGTTTATTTCCAGAACAGATAGAGAAAAGTCAAGTGAATGGAAAACAAACTTTTTCCCTTTTCTAGCACATATGTACAATGTACATAGTAGAGAGTATATTATACCTAATAAACCCACAAATTCGATTTTGAGATTTGACCGTAAACATGTTTTACGGCTCCCTGAATCCACACAAAGCAATTTTAGAAAAAGGGCACACTGTGTGTGTGTAGTATAACTCAAAAAGGAGAAGCCGTTAAATACCAAATTTGGTATTTAAGTTTAGTATCTCCCAAGAATGCGACAGGAAGGTTTTAAAAAAAATTACGACATCCCAAACTACCCTACACGTGGAAAAATTTTCGAATATATTGATTTTCTCAAAAAAAAAAAAAAAAGTAAAGATTTTGATAAAATGTAAATGGATGTTATTTATGGACGCTCTTTAACTGCTGTGGTTCTTCGCGTCCCATTCTAAATTGAGAGTGAAAGACTGCTTAATTTTGCTCAGAGGCCTCTCTTATCAGGCTTGAGGTTCTTTTACGTGTCGTAAATCTACGACACGGGACCAACGGCTTTACTTCCCTTCCGAAGGAAGCCATGCTAATGGTTTTTACGCCCGAAAAAATCAATCGTCCTCCGCCTGGTTTGAACCCGCGACCTTGGGTGTATGAAGTCAGCATGGTAACCATTACACCACGGAGGGCGACAAGATTTTGATAAAAGATATCGTATATCGAATATATTTACATGACAAATAAAATGCATATCATTCCTGGAAATATCTGGAGTTCTCTTCATTCTACCTAACTGGTAAACTAAGAGATACACAAAAGCTTATTACATAAAAATGTAGATCTCGTTAAAACATTCAATTTAAGGATGACCTGTGCATTTTTGTGGTAGAACTTCCGAGATATTTTTTATTGGTTTCAACTTTAAAACACTTGCCAATACTTTTCTCAATCAGGAAGCTGCCCGTGCTTCTTTTGCTCTACTCCTGGCAGCAAATGGAAGCAAATCTCAATGACAATCGCATAGCAAAAGCTTAAGAAAGATTGGACGGACGCTTTGGTCTAGTATATTCCCTTAGTTGCTTCTATTTATACGACTAAGTAATAAGACCATTCTGCATTCATCTCGATTAGCATGAAGTAGAATACGAATAATCTTTTATTTGAAGTATGTTTGCGGAAGAGGTGGAGAAGATCGTGCGAATAGAACATCAGATTTTTACCTTCTCTACATATAATATGCATGTCTTAGATTGAGGGGGTATTGTATTTCACCCAAAAGTTCTACGTAGAGGTTTCAAAGGAAACATGTTTGGAGTTCCCCTGAGTCCTAAATAAGGAAAACACAGCATTTATAGAAAAAAGGTCCATGTGGGCGCGTGTGCGTGTACATACCTATATCATAGCTCAAAGTCGATTTATTCTTAATATCTTCCAAGCATGTGACACGAAGACTTTCAAGAAAATTCCCGTACCCCAAACTACGCTTTACATGGACAGGTTTTGAAAAATTTGTTGTTTTTTCTTTTTTTAGAAAAATGGCTGTGACGATTTTTATTAAAATGCCATATATTAAAGATATTTACGTGACAAAAGTGAATAGCCTGAGTTTTCTGAGAAAAGCTTTTATATATATATAGTTAAAACTCACATGTCATATACATGTACTTGTAGCTTTAACCGTTTCCGAGATATTCCTGGTTATCGATTTAAATTTTAAGCTACTCAAGATATTGTTAAACTTGAGATAATTTTTCGCTTTATCTCTCTTGTTTTCCCCTACTATGCAAAGCAAATTGTATTTTAATTGTTTCACATAACGACCGTTTTTTTTCTCTCAGAGATTTGAATATCGACTATCGCATTAGCCTAATACATTACCTTATTTACCTTCTATCAAGAGGAAATTAATACAGTTATTTCTGCTAATGATTATCTCGATTACACAGTGTAGTTAAAAAAATAAATAATATTTTGTAACAATAGTTTGTAGAGAGAGTCACGAGAATCGAATACACCAGATTGTGTTAAATTTAGCTCCCAAGCGTAACGATCAGTTTACAAGACCATCTATAGACAGTTATAAGGAATCGAGAAACGCATTGCCGTCTGAACAAAACGCACCACAGGTGCTTGTGTAAGTATCAGAATAACATAAAAATCATACATTGCATTTTGCAGTGTCATTTCGGTTAAAATCGTTCAATTTATCAGCAGTACCCACTTTGGTTGTGTGTGTGTGTGTGTGTTTTAAGATTTTCCATAGGAAACCGTTGCTGCAAAACAGTTGCTTTTAATGTGGGCATATACCAGGTGGCCCAGCTGCTCCGCATTTGGGGTCTGCAGGTATCGCTTCGTGCGTTTAAGAGTTGCAGAACTTAACAGAGCTATTTCAAATTAAAGCGGGACAGTGAAGAACCTTAACGAGTGCGATCCGCTCACTGTCTCCACTAATAAGGAAGAGGGTTAAAACGAAGGACGCCCATGCCATGTACCTAAGGCTTTTCTTTATGAAGGCAAGGGAATGATGAATTAGGCGAAAAAGAAATACCTTCTGAATTTAACTTAGCTTTCCAAGTAACACTAATTTATTCCTCCTAGTTATTTTAGGGTCCTCAACTAGCTTTTAATTTCTAGGTGGACTGGAATCCTTCCGTTTCTCTTCACTTTTCTTTCTTCGTATTTAACACACCCAAGGTTGGATTTCTTTGAAAACACTGGATATATTGCAAACGTTGTGGAGCAATTTTATGAATTTTATGTGTTAGTTGGGGATTTTTATTCATCTATGTAACATACGAGCTGCGAAAATCGTTAACAACTCGTGCAATGCATTTATCATGATTTCTTTTCTCTGAAATGAAACATTTGTAGAAACATTGTAGAACTAAGCATAACTTTACAAATGAATTAATAGAAGTACTCGCCTGCCTCGTAGCTCAGTCGTCAGAGCATCTACCTGCTCTGCGAGGGGTCCTGGGTGCGATTACCGGCTGGGGGGATGAGGGTTTTCTCTAACTCCATCGACTCCAGAGTTTAGGAGCGTGTATGTATGCATGCAAAGTTAAAGGTAATTCACCAAAGCTAATACCAACAGTAAACAAATGAACATTATTGCTATGAACAATTGTTCCAAAGGAGAAGCTGCCAATGTAACCTAGGTGATAAAGGCGGTAAATAAATATGAGAAAAAGGTACAGGTTTATACGCATCAGAATTTTTTAAACTAATTTTTTTTTGGTTAGGTATTACAGGATGAAAGTAAAAATTAAAATATTTAACGCAGTTTTTTTCTAACTATACATAAGGCACCACAGATGGTGGACACTGATAGTACACGCAATGAAATGGAAATATTGGGAAGGAAATCTTCCTGGTTTAAGTTTAGCGTACCTACACAGCTTTACAAAGTTCTGCATTTCAATACTTTAACCTTCGCTCTTACTATCTACATAAGGCATAGTAGGCGGTGACAGTAGTGATGAACGAAATGAAATTATTATCAGAAAAGAGATCTACAAAGCCAACGTTCCAAGTCTAAAGTTAACTCTTCAGTATTTACCTTTTATGATAACCGAAAAAAAAACAAAAAAAAAACGGGAAAACTCAAGTCAGGGAGGTGGGTTCTGAGAGGATCTGAACCCAGAAGTTCCGTTCATGAGTCAAAGCATTAACAACCTCGTTTCGGTAATACGGCTGGTATGCGAGTAGATTCCAGCAAAATAGGGGAAAAAAAAAAACAAGAACAAAAAAACAAAACTAAATAATGATATGGAAGTAGAGCATTATGGAGGCTATGGAGAGAAGATAACCAAGAGATGCGCAATACTCATGTGCTGCGAAAGAAAAGTGTAATTTTTTTTTATCAATACAGAGGTACTTAAATATTCAATTAAGTGTCCGAGAACAACAATAGAACGTACATATAAAACAAACACAAACAATAAAATAATGAAATACAACATATACAGTGTAATGAAGATATTATGTTGTTGCTGGTGGTTGAAGCATCATCATCTCTCTGGCCTCTCAATAGTGGTCGGTGTTTTTTTAATTAATGACAGGGCAGAACAGTGGTGAAAATGGTGAGCTTCCATATCTGCAGTTAACGTACATTGTAGTAGGTAAGAAGCGTTGTTAAATATCCCAATTCGATAGACGTGGCTTGCCAAACAATCATACCCGTAGCCATTCGTAAAGTAACCACAGCTTCCTTTCGCGGCCAGTCTGTTAATTTGGCTTTTATCTTATCCTTCCGTGATGGTTTTTTATTCGTTGTATAATAAAATGAACTAGCATATTTTAAATATGTGTTTTAGTTGCACACGTTAAGAATGCTTTACAATCAACATTTTTAAGTTTTGAAAATATATTGGACGTTATGCGAGTTGTAAACCACTTAAATAAAATAATTACTGAAACTATGTAACTAAACATTCATATAGACGTTTTATAATACTGTATGAACACTGCGGTCAAAGCAAAGAATTTTTTGATTAAACCGTGGAATATATAAATTTCACTAATGACTTTCTGGGTGCTTAGGAATGCCATGAGATAAAATATGTATTGGAAAAGGAGAGAAGAAGGCAAGGAAAGTAAAGCACGCTTTCATGAAAACATGAACACAGAGCGAGTTTCAAGTCCACCGACAAACTTCAAGAGGTGGTTCCAGACTGGAAATGAAACATAAAATTGGAAATGCGAAGTTTCCACGGTATATAATACCGACGAAATTTTCTCAGAGCTTGAAGTTAGCGTTTTGTTTGTTGAAGATGGTGTAATTTAAGCAATGCAGAAGCCCAGTGGTTCTACATTTAATCCAGGAACAAGCCGAGGTGTTCGTGTGTGATCAAACAGGTGAAAACGGTTGAAAGGCAGCATGGGTGTACCGAGTCACATACCCTGACAGATAGTACCACCCACATCACACAACATTTTTGGACTTTTTTTGAGCATGGATCTTCTGAGAACAAAGACCTTGGAACTGTTTGAGGCTTGAACGTTTAGCGGACTATACATGCACAAAATGTGGAGGAATATGTTCTTCAGGACAATGAGTACAGCCCTTTTGCATGCTCGAGGCAATTGACCCACCAACATGGCGTAAAACAAAGGACGGTTATCTGTACCCTACATGAAAACCACTATTAGCCCTATCACCTCAAATTGTCCAAGGATTCTCACAGGCGGCTCCCCCCCCCCCCCACGGGAAAAATTCTGCGGCTGGTTTGCACAGCAGGCCAGCACCCGATTTCGGTTTTCAGTCCTCTTCATAGATGAAATGACTTTTGGCAGAGATGCCAACTAACTTACTAACTTGCATTAATTGTCGTCTATGGGCTATAGAAAATTCTCGCGGAATTTTTTAAGCAGCGGTTCAGTATTATTTGCAACCACCACACAATGCCTAAGCGGAGAAAGCTATCTGGACTTCCTGCAAAACACACTGCCTCCATTGGCCGCGCCGTGGATGAGTGTTTAGACGGCCCGGGTTCAATACCAAGCGACCGTATGAGAGATTTGTGGTGGACAAAGCGCGCTGGGGTGGGTTTTCTCCGAGTTCTGCGGTTTCCCCCGCCATCACATTCCACCGGTGCTCCATCTTCATTCATGTATCACCAGTGTCACCACACTCGGTGCCACGAGTAGTTAAACACTTAAAAAAAAAAAAAAAAAAAAAAAAAAAAAAAAAAACCTGCCTCCATTGCTGGAGAATGTACCTTTCGCAATACAACAGGCAATATGACTGCAACACGGAGTAGCTGCACACCACTTTCCATTAATATTCTCAACATCTTACCAATGTTTAATAGGTCGTGGAGGACCTGTTGAATGGCCTGTTTGACCACCGGATTTAACGCCCTGGAATTTTACTTGCGGGGCATCTGAAGCATTGTGCACGGTGAGCCTAATCCTGATGTCAGACCCTTCAACAGTATATGCATGCATCCTGTGTTGATATTTGGATATAGTCCGAACGTTTGAACGAGTGAGGCTATCTACGATGCGTTATGTGAACGCGTGCAATGCATCCCATGGAGGCCACTTTGAACATCTGCTCTGACGTGGATGGGATTCAGCTCATTTACTCTGTGCCGGAGCTTTTGGTTTATTATCGTTCTCCAGTGGCATCTATTGTGGAAAATGCATTTCCAGACACGAGGTAATATGGACTTTAATGCTCCATTTCCAGTTATGATCATCCCTGGAATTTGTCGGTGGACTTCAAACTCGCCCAGTACTTAAAGAGCGTGAACAATTTGCTAACAGCGAGAAGAGCAGACACAAGTAGGAATGCAGTATTTCTGTTTATATCAGAAACGAAAGAAAATGGTGATATGTAGTATATTCTACAATTCGATTTCGAGCAATAAGCCAGTCGGGGAGGGGGGGGCAGAAGAGCTGAACTGAGCCTAGATATGACAAAAAATTTGGTTTGACGGGCTGACCAAGAATATCTGAAACGGGCTGACTGAGTGCTACATAAAGAAAATATTATTCCCATGCACCAGGCTTCTTTTACAGAGTTATTTGCTCATTCCAGTGATTATCTTTGAAATACTCAACACCGAACTCAAACATGCTCCAGTAGATGCTAACGTACTGCAAGGGGCAAGTTTATTATGCACGGTTAACATGCTATAAAACTGCGGTTTCGGGCTTCGCATTAAAGTTGATGGCCCAAGACCAACGACCTCTCCCCAACCGCACTCCATCCTCAAGAAAGAGCATCATCATCCTTAAAGCAAAATTCCTACAGTCGCGCAAATGAATTTCTTGTAAATTCTTGTATATTTCATTACTCCCTCAATTTTGCCTTTACGCGTTCAAAATGTGGCGTGCAAAAGAAAAATATTTTTATTTTTACTTAAATTTTCTATCCACTGTAGTTTGTAGTTTGCATGTAACTTTTAACAAACTGTTCCTACGAAAGCTTATTTTTCTATCTACTTCATGTTAATAGAAATAAACCTTTGCAGAAATAATTGGATTAGGTAATCGATAGTCAAGATGTCGCTATATTATGTTGGCCCTGAAATTCTGTTCTCTTTAGATGACATCGTGAGTTACAATTCAGTAACGATAGTATTTTAAAAACTGAAAAATTATTGAAACAAATTTATACCAATAATAACGGATATCTTTGAAATGGGTGATGGTACAGAGAACTTTTTAACTGCTCCATTTATGCCCCACCTGTACCTGCAATGGTCATATGGGCCACCTTTTACCTCTGGTACATATATTTCCGCTGGTGCTGGATTCATTTTTCTTGCAGAGCCGTTTTCCGGGTAACCCACCCTAATTGAAATTCGAACTCGTGAGAGCTTGAATGTGAGGCAAACACGCTACCCCTACACTATCGAGACGGACTCTTCGAATTGTTTAATACTTTAACTCTTTTTAAAGATTTTCGATATTAGGTTGTTTCTAGGGAATAAATGGAAACAATAGGGCGCTTTTTAAGGCCAAACTACTATGGGCGCACCTTTCCTTGGTCGCTCGGTTACATAATCTTCTTTCGGTAGGTTTCCACAATTTCTGAAGCAGAGTAGAGTGAAAAGATTGAGACACTCTGACATCAAGTAGCTTCTGTCTGTAGATCCCACAGTTCACGCACATGTACTGCGTTTCGTTTAATAATCCAGCTAGTTCATGGTAAATTATATAACCTATTCATCATAATAGCAGAGGCACTGTTTGGTTGGCAACACTGTGGAAAGACAGGCGGGCGAGCTCTCTTCTTTCGCCTTACCCTCGCTGTTCCGCAAAACTAGCACCCAAGAAAAGGTACACGCCCATTTCTTTAACATTTCTTTAACATTTGGGTATCGATATTCCCTTTGTTTTGTAATGAAATATGTTATGTAGGTATTTCTGTAAATTTGTTCAACTAAAGAGAAGTAGATAAGTTTCGATAGCTACTAATAAACGATAGAGGGATGGGCAAGTCATGTAAAATTAACACATTAGAATTTTTATATAAGACTGAAGAATATCGCCGATAAAGAATTTCAACCAAGGAAGAAATGCGTTGAAGTAAAAAAACTCAAATGTCAAAGGGAGAATGAGGAAGTTTGGCAGGACGTTGATAATTTCAGACCAAAATCATTTTACCACAATTTCATGCATAAAAAATGTAAAATAATTTTACAACCACAACATAAGGGATAGTGCAACTATCCTCTTCTTCCTCCCATGCCTAGAGGCCTGTTACGGTCTCCTCCATCTGTTCAACGGATGACCAAAATATCTGATCTCTTGTGAACGGTTATTTAAAATGTGGTGTTGAATTTTTGTTGCAGGCATCATGAGCGCATATAACTTCCAGTTTCTACTGTGAGTGTGAATTCTTTCTATGAGAGGGTCAATGTTTGGTGTATTTCCTTCATCCTGTCTAATTTTTAGTTGATTTATTTGAATGATTTGTGTAATTAATTTAATCGTGTTGCCTTGATTTAGTATAATTTTGTAGTTCTTAAAAATTTCATTTCCTTGGCTTTGATGAGATGCTGATTTTACTGTATTGTCCAGGCTACGTGAGAACAGTCCTGGCCAATCTCTTATGGGCCCTTATCCGTGTGTGTCTTAGGGCAAGAATGATTTTAAAATATTATTTTTGCATAGCAAAACTATTTAATTTAGTTGCAGCATTTTTTGATTCGTAACTTCACACCCCCCCAAAGGGGCTAAATATTTGAAAGATAAAGCATATTCTATTGGTCTGTTGTAAATATTGCATTTAGTTCAGAAGGATTTTCTTCTGGAGTTGGTTATTGGCATTGTGAATTTCAGAGATTAGTTGTACTTGAAAAACTGATCGTTGAAACCCATTTTCAAAGTCTTCCAATTATATTACATAATCTGCAAAGAATAATGTGTATATCTAGCTTAAGGATCCTGTTTATCTGTTTTAATTGTTGCATCACAGACATGTGATGTTAAACCATTTGCCTCTGACCATTTGCCGGGGTTCAATTCCAGACGACGCTTGTGGGCTGTGGTGGACAAAGCGTCGCAGGGGCAGGTTTTCTCCGGTTTCCCCCGCCATCGCATTCCACCGTATCGTCATCATCTTCATTCCGTGTATAATCAATGTCATTGCCTGCGGTTTCATAGTAGCAAAAGCGGACGTTAACTTCGCCTGTATTTGGTCATTTTCTTGCCCTTTTATGGAGTACAAAGTTTTAAAAGATTAACTTTCCATGTTCTTTATTAGCATTCTTGGGAAATAAACTCCCTTCCTTTCCTATATTTTTATCTGATACTTCATAAATCACAGATTTTAGAAAACTCGGTATCCTTTTCAGCCTCCTTGCATTAATACTGTAGGACATAGATTTTGAAAACACGTATTTTAAACAAACTATCAATAAGTAAAAACATATTAAAGCTACACGGTTGAATCCTCAATGGATTTATACACAGTTCATGCAGTGTATGTAAAAAGGGAAAAACTTTACGTCCCAGCTTAATAATTCCAAACTTTACTAGAAACCTATTCGCGGGAAGTACGGAGACTATAAGCAACCTACGCCACTTGCTCCCTCTGTATATACAACTTTAGTCAGTTATGCAGCAGATTTAGTTAATTTCTGCAATGAAAACACGTTATTTACAATGACATCACCTGTAGTGTTTCCGACTGCGGCGATTTTGAAAGTATGGCTAAAATATCTGCGTTCTATCACGTCTGTATGTCACTGAAGTTCAAATCTGAAACATTTTCTTTCTTTGAAATTAGTGCTCTTATGGCATGCTCTTATGGCTATTCAGGCAAAGCCTATTGAATGGTTCTCCCGTCTAATCTTGTATGTATCACTTTCAGCCGTTAGGAATTTTGAAGTAGCCAATAATTTGATATACGGGTTGTTAATGAACTACACCGAAATAATTTGAGAAATTGTGCACGTGACTGATATAGGTAATTTGAGATCGGCGATACATGGTCCCTGGATAAACATAACGCAACTGCATAGCGTTAAACTTGTGGGTATGAGGTGCTGATAAATCGGTATTAAAGCAAAGCGGGTTGAAAAAATGGCTTTGAATGTCTTTAAAACTGCTGTCCAAGCATAGAAATATCAATTTTTAGCAGCTTGTTACCCGAGTTCCCAAGATTTAATGTCGCAAACATCTGTAAAATCTCGAACTAATCACTTGAGAATGCGATACTGGGGATTCATTAACTACGTTCTTGAGGTAGCCTACTCTGGAGGCATTTTTTTCAACTGTTCTGATGGCTTAATGCCACGGGAACTTCCTATCCCAAAGGTCATTAGTTCGATTCCTGTCATAGAGTAAGTGTTTTTTATTATTATTTTTTCCATTCCAGACGAAGTGCCGCGATACCTGAACGAGACCCGAGCTCTGAAACTATCTTTCATTTGAAAGCCAATATCATAACCACTACGCTAGAGAGGTACGCTGTAATATGTCCCTTCGTTTTTCGTGTTATGCTCTGGAATGGTTGATAAACTAGCCAGTGGCGTACTGACACTTCAGAGACTTATAGCCGTTACTTCGAAATTTAAGTAATCATGCCATAAGTCTCCTATCTCAAATTACTTATTTAAGTAATCTACATATTCTTTGAAAATATTTCGGCATAGTTCATTAACACCCTGTGTATGGCTGTGTTCCGTATCGCACATTACACTGGTCTTCTTTACTGCATTTTCTACAACAGCATCTGCTCTCCTATCAAACTGGCTAGATTTACAGCAGTGTACATTTGGGAATTTGTGCAAATAAACGCATGACGTAAAACTGGCATTAACACCCACTTGCTCATTACTTTCACAGGGTACACGTTTATGTGTATTTCCAAAAGCATTTGAACTCAGCAAACCTATGTGCAGGATGCGATAATTTCTAAAGATTTACGACTGTTCTATAACTGCTGCTCATACTAGTTTGAGTTACAGCTCGCGAAGTTGTCATTTTTTGTACTGGACTCGCTTCAACATATCTTGCACCAAACCGGAGCACGGGTACTAAATGGGGAATAAGAATGTGGTGATACTTTAAATCATATTCGGTCAATACATTTCAGAATACGTCCCTCTAAGTTGCTAATTCACCACCGCTGCTGCTCATTAAGAACGCTGAGACTAAGCTGAAGCCGTTAAGACACGTACTCGTGAAAGGCAGATTAGTAGTTTATATCTCGCCAGGTCAGACTTCACCCCTGGAGTTTATACAGGTTTTCTCGGCCTCTTAGAAGGTAAATGCCACCGACGTACTATAAACTTTGGCCTGGACGGTTTCCTTTCTAAATTTATTTTACCATTTACGTCATGTACCACAGTCACCGCAGTGGTGTCGTATGAAGTAAAATCGGGGTTTTAGTAGTTAATCACTATTAAAACAAACTATTTCTACGCGATTTAATGGGAAACTAAAGCTCTGACCCGATAATATTAAACCTGTTAAGTCAATATTAAATCCGGCCCATAATTTCAAACCATTTAAGACACGAGACTTAAAATCTTTAAACGATGTATATTCATGGCTTCATACTTCGCGTCTACTTTTATCCAAAAGTTTGTCAATAAGGATGATGATCTTGTCTAAACCGCAGGTTAGTTTGATTAAATTTGTCAACTATCCCCCGCTTTTTATCAGCCATGTTGTTAACACCTAAGAAGCAGATTCACAGAAGCACTTAGAATTGCTTTTATGGTCCTAAAATTAACAATTTAATTTAATTATTATTCAACATTTTCACAAACTGGTCACCTATACCAAAAAATGTCACTCACAGAATCATCAGTTCAAAGCAAAAGCTGGAGAAAACGAAGTTGCATATATTACAAAAAAATAAACCACGTACCTTGAACACACAGAAGCGGCCATTCCTAGCATACTGTGACGGAAGCCCCTTCATTGACTCAGATCTAGTTAATGTCTTCAATTCACTGCTGCGCTGCACTTCTGCAGTAAAGTTTACTCGACACTTCGACGCGTAGGCAGTCAACCGCTCTCACGCCACTGCACGCTAGAATCCCCAGTCGAAGAATGACTGACCCGCCTGCCTTCCAATATCTTCCTTTATAGCCGTGAATGACCTCAACAAAAAGTACTAGAAAGCGAAACTTTCGGCGTATGCCCATTGCGCCAATGTGTCGTACTCCTAGGCTTCTAGTTACTGCCGCCACTAACCCCGTGTTTGTCGCAAACCAAGCTTCTTGTGACTGCCGCGGTGCATTTCAACGCTTCTGCGAGGCTGACTGTGGCTATACACACTACCGTGATTATGGGCTGGCAAGCCACAGTCACATAGAGGAAAACTTTCCCTAAAGGACGTTTACCATTCTACTCCTTAGTGTGTAGTATCTGTAAAGTGGTGCAGAATTCACAGCACAAGTTAGATTATGAGATAGCATTTTTAAACATTTACCTAAAATCGAAGCATTGTGGCTACAACGTGAGAATATGAGGAAATTGCTATAAGACTGTACGAAGAACTAAAGTAATTTTTGGCAAATTTCACGCTTTAGTTTGCCCGAAGACCACTCACAGATAATAAAATAGTCTCGTTTGGGGTTGTTGAGCATGCTAGCTCTACTAAAAACTGACATGGCACCTGGATGTGGAACAAGGGATAGTGCAAACCCGGTGCTGATCCATAACGGGTATTAACTTTACAAATTTGGGAAAGTTATACAGTAACTCCTGAGCATAACTGGGCCCAAGTCACCTATTTTACGGTGCTTAGGAAAATGCATTCACGAATTTACACTCTCAAACTTTCTTGGATCGTGTTACACAGTCAAAGAAATAGTCATGTTGTTACAGTAAAATATAAAAATGCGCCAAATCGTTGAGGCAATCTAACAGGTAACAACAAGCACATTTAATATTAGTTTGCGGTTTTTCGTAGTTTCCCTCTAGCTGACAAGCCTGATAGTAGGTACAGAAAGGAATGTTAATGTAATACACAATATTTTAGAACCTTTTTTTGCTGAAATACAACTGCAATATAAAATGAGTTAGTCGGCGAATTTGTCAATACTCTGTACATTTTGCACAATGATGTGGAAAAAACTTCAATTAAAGTTACCTGCTTAATACACTGATCCCGTGTTGTAGATTTACGTCACCTTAAGCCTGATAAAGAGGCCTCTGAGCATAATTAAACAGTTTTTTCACGCCCAACATAGATTGGGACGCTGAAATCCACAGTCATTAAGAGCGTCCATAAATAAAACTCCATTTCCATTTTACCTATTTAATAATAGGCAAACAATAATTTCAAAACCTTTTAAACACTTACGTAATTTGGCTTACCTCAAGGAACAAATGCACTACTGTAACCACTTCTGTGAAAAACTCACCTGTAATGAAAGAAAAGAAAATGACTTAGGTTTAATTTCACTGACAAAGTAAAATTACAAAGCAGTAATGAAAACTAATCAGCGCGGTTTTATAACTATATTATGATATTGATATTTAGAGTACTTTGATGAAATACGGTTTAATTAATCATATCGTCACTAAAAACTGGTTGATAACTCGTTTGTTTCATCTCTTCATACTCGATAAAAGAATGTTATACTTTGGGAAAACTGAATCGGTGTTGGTTTAAATATTTTCAGTCAACGGTAATTAAGTCTCGGAACTTGTGACCCGACGTGCTGATCGGTCAACTGGTGCCACAGGTAACAACGCTAACGCAACGTGTATTCAGCTACAGTACCTCTGTGGTGGTACACAAGCTCAGGGACACAAGTTCCTAACTCCCGAGCCTTAGTGATATTTCAAGCTTGAAATTAGGTAAAACGAAACTGAAGGACTTGACAAGTAATATTCTCCAAACAGCTCATGTGAAGGCATTGCTTGCTGCCTTCTGCTATATGAACACCACGGTATTTTGGTTATTTTTAGACATTTTTAGCTTTTACAACTCTATTTTTTGTTATTTTAAGCATCGAAAATTTAGATTAGTTAATATTAGTTCTAGAAGCATCCAGGATCCGATAATTATTTTCGAAAGCTGTCGGAAGGAACCTGCTTTTGTAAAAAGCAAACGAATTCTTTGTGCCAAAGGTATTTTATTGGTAGCACGTAAAACTTGGCACTTATCCACGGCCTTCACTGTCATGGTTCACTAAAGAAACACTAACAAAACTGGCAAGCCGTAGTTATTCACTGCATTACCTGTGAATACAATGTACTGCTGTCCAGAACATCCTCTCATGCAAATATTTGGGGGGGGGGTCCTTATCCCGCACAGAGTCTGAAGAATGCATGTGAATAATAAGGGTCTGAAGACATAAATTTATTAATGCAAGGTTGATAACCTACAGCCAATGAGTTCTTTCAGAAATCCGATATGACAATACAAGTTAAACGGTGGCAGTACAAATGAGAACAATTAAAAATACTCAAGTAATATTTTTTCACTTACGTATACTCCAACAATAAGGCAATACTAAGAAAAAACATCGGTCACGCGGTAACCACGGTCTACAAGCGTTAACAGATTGTGCGGTGGATGAAATGGTTTGTTATCTGCGATGTCTCTCCCTGAAGTTCAGTAACAGTTCGACTTTATTTCCTTTCGTCGTGACTTTATTGCTTACAAATTCCCGTGTGCATATAAGTTAAACACCTTGAAACTTCGGAAAAACTACATAAATAATAACAGCACTGACAAAAGAGTTTACTACAGATTCATAAGACCATAGTACGATCAGGACCTACAGCCTACTACCCGAGTCAATATGATTCTCAAAAATGCCTTCTCTGGGGAAGTCAGGTCCGCTGTGAACTGCCAGAAGGCAGCAGCGAAGGAAAGTTAACATTGATGACGGGCATAGAACGTCACCCCAAGTGGCAGGACCTGCGGATAAGAGCACCAAACATTCTTCACGATAGCTCAAGATACCGTTCCTCACCTCAGTATGCAGGATGTAGCAACTGAAGAAGTCTCCTACTAACACGTCTGCCTGAGTCCGACGAGAAACTCAGACCTGGACGACTTCACTCTCCAACAACTCCGACCAGTAGGGGGCAAAGCTTCCGCCAGTCATAGCATTTACATTCCACAACGTTAGGGTGTTGAAAAGCCAGGCTACTAAACTGTACGGGTATTTAAGGCTAAGCGCAAGCCTCATAAGGTCCACATCCAGAGCTTCGAGGTCGAAGATTTTAAGACGTCGAGGTATGCTATGCGTATATTGAAAATCTATTTTGTATATATTCGCCAAAGCAGCTTCACGTGGAGCGAAAGCTATTTTCAGCGTTCATCTAGGGGTAGGATTAATGCCCACCAAGGTAAGAGCAAACATCCGGTGGTATTGGTGGCAGAGCTGCGGAAGACTCACCTAATGACTGTTTAAAAGTGTCAACGCAACTCTTAACTGCAGTTGTGGTTAAGATGCGTAACCAAACAGCTCAGACTATCGATAATGTACGTAGACTGATAGTCACTGTCGTGAAATCGAACGCTGTCATTGCAATGAAGGATCAGTGCAGAAGCAGAGGTAAGCGAGTTTCATGGACACAGTATGGCAGCTCAAGAAGAAAAAGTACCTGGAAATGCATACAAGGCCCAGCTCCGGTGAACCGACCGAAATAATCAAAGATGCAGGCTCCTGAGCAGTTTTACCTTATTAGCAGGCACTACAACTAGCAGCGATCGTGTTGCTTAGAGTTATATACGGAGTGTGCAAGCCATTCAAATGCCGGTGCCCGCGATGACTTCGGGGAATCATCTCATAGGTGTACGTGAAAGATTTCAGACTGCCTATATGGTTCGCTGGTCTGATAAAAATGGCGCTAAACACACTAGCGAGGTGCAAGCTTCAAATAGCTGTTCCAGCTGCCACAAAGATTCAGAGACTGGGTTTCGGAACGAAAATGATATCTGAGACCACCAAAACAGTGCTCAAGTTTGTACAATTATTCGAAATTGTGAAATTTACTTAAATTATGCTACTGACGTTTCACTGGCAAGTTACCCCACTGCTATCTGATCGGGTCCGCGACAGTGTGGCAAAACAGCTATATTCGTTAGGAAAGACATCGGACATACAACCTTTACTCTCGCAACTCTACAACATGACGTGTAGGCCAGCACCATTCGGCTTAAGCATTTATGGCGAGACAATGCTAATTTCGACATACGACATTCCGGACCATTATCTTTATAGGGCAGACCCCAGCACACTCTTTAAACTTCACCCAGTGATATGCATCGCAGGAGACAACGGGGAAGACACCTCTGGCACATCCGCATAGGCAATCCAAAATGCCGCGAGCTAAAGATGCTCATCAGCAGTAAACCGGGCATCGTTGCGTATGGACGGATGAGAAACGATTCCTCTGTCCCACGATAGGACGTAAACATTCGAGATAAAACTATTTCATGACGTTTCAGTTACTATGGTTGTCTGAGGAGCCCTGGGCTTCCAAAAATATTTCAAAGCCATCGCAGGTCTCTTGAATGTCAAAAAGGCCTTCTCTACCATGTGGCAATGATATCTGCTGTACATGCTTAGGGACAATCCCTATCCCCACCCGACCCAATACGCAATTTTGTTCGGGAGAACACATTCCGAAGAAAGGAGTTGCGGAATTCCGGAAGGCACTGTAATATCGCCGCTACGCTACGTTGCCTACATGCCCGACTGGTTTTCACACGAAAACCAATATGGTTATATTTGATGAATTACCTTATTTAATGTGCGGTTTGGTTTGACGACTAGTGTAGTATCCGGAAGCAGCTGGTATGGCAAATGCACACAGGTGGTCAATACAGCTATTCCACGTGGAGTTGAAGCACATCTGTCTGTGCTTAGCAGTTATTAGTGGAGAGCAAAACATGCTGTAGGTTCGGTTCATATTTGTCGAGTGAGGCTACTACTGAAGTTTACTTCTTAGACGCGAGTCCAAGCTACGTTTTTATGAATATTATCCTGTTTGCTGGAGGGCTCTCCTATACACGGTCGCCCTCCGTAGTGTGGTGGTTACCATGCTAGCTTTATATACCCAAGCTGTGGGTTCAAACCCGGCGGAGGACGATGGACTTTTTCGGAGTAAAAATCTTTAGCATGGCTTCCTTCTGAAGGGAGGTCCCGTGTTGTAGATTTACGGTATGTAAAGGAACCTCAAGTCTGATAAAGATGCCTCTGAGCAAGAACAGCAGTTAAAGAGTATCCATAAATAATACTCCATTTCATTTTCCTACACACGATACCTAATCTACAGGTAAAAGTTCTCTACGGCTTTCAGAGAAATGGGTAATCAGGCTTCACATGTTTTGTTCCTATGTACGGAAAAAATACAAGTTTCCGATGTATGCCTTCATATATGTATAAGCAGAACATTTCACCACAGGCATTACCACAGATGCCCTGCATATAAACGATTTCTTCCACCCTTCTTGTAAGTAGGTCTTAAAATACCCCCCACCCACCCCAGGATTTACCAGCCAGCACTTAGGTCAGTGTAGGTAGTGTTTAACGCCCACTTTTTACTAGATATGGTCCCGCAGATGCCTAAGTCAGATCTCATTGAGGATCAGAGGGTATGATCACAGAGAAGCTAGGATGGGTGATCAGTTCCAATACCTGGTATGAAATAGAAGTGGATAATATGAAATGTCTGTGATATGGACGAGAGGAAAGATAATATAACAAATGCGTGTATGAATGGCGAGGAAAACCGAAGAACTCTGAGAAAGCTCGCCCAGACGCCACTTTATCTACCAGAAATCCCACTTGCGGTCTCCTGGGATCGAACCTTGGCCACCTATGTGAGAGGCGAATGGTCCAACCACTTGATCAGCGGTATTTTATATAAACACACTCCTACGTTTACGGAAACTAACTGCAGTTTTGAACCCTGGGAAAATGACGATGCAAATAAGTCGTTATAAGTCAATAAACATCTGAAAACTTATTTTAGAAGTCTGATGTGTTACGTTCATATGAATTGTTTAACTATTGAAAAATCTATTCTTTAAGAAAGCTTAATCTAATTAATTCACGTTAATCCAGATTAACATGTGCACAAATGCTTTTATTACGGATTTCCTTGTAGAGGCAAAGGAATATACGAATAAACTAGGTTTACACGATAGTTGAATCTTTTAATAAATGGTCATTATGTGGTGGATTAGAAATCCAATTCTCTTTGCTTAATCAGGAGCAGTTAAAAAGGTTCGGTATTTTAACAAAATTTTCGTTTTTGAGTTATGATCTTCACAGACGCGCGCGCGTACTCACGCACACTTGTGCTAAAACGCATATTTATTTAGGGGACCCCAAGCGTATATCGGTATCGAAATTTCGATGGAACGCAAAGTTTCCGAGTACGAGTCTCGGTTAGGGTGAGTTATCCGGATGAAACTTTCTTTCCATTATTCTGAGAAGACTAATGTCGGATAACTAAGCTTTATGGAACTCGGACACACTTGGGCATTATTTCACCCAATTCAATGATGGTCCAATGTGCAAAAAAAAACTTCTCTAGCTATCTACGTGATAAAAGAAAACCAAAACGCCACTCCTGTGTTTTGATGTTTGCATATGCATTAAGCCTCAGCTAAATGGGCAGTATCAACTTCTGGAAAGGGACCGAGACGGCATGGCTTTGTTCTCAAAAGTTGAGGTCAAAAACATCCTTTACTGCTTCCCTTCACTTTAGAGGCAACTCAGAGCCATTAGTCTTTAGTGTGAACAGTAGGTGGAGGGTTGCCTCCGCCAAATACCTCGAAACTCTGCTCGACCGTGGGCTTTTTCTCGTTTCAAAAGTCAAGGTGATGGTCTGGTTATTCCATCTTGCGTTACAGCGGTCGTGTACTACCACCTCCACAAACCGAAAGTTATGGACCCTGATCTTGTATGACAATGAGGTTTGGGGATTGTGTAGCTTCAGACCATCGTCTGCAACTGCATAGTGCAGGGAGCTTAGGATGATCCTCCAGTCTTCCCTGCACTGTGAATATTATGTGGGAATGAGCTAGCACGATGTACGCAAAATTCGTACCACATGCCAATCAATGGCGAGCATACTTTGACAATCCAGCCATAGGTCGCTCAGAAGAGGGAAATTACTGCCCCCCCCCCAAATTCGTACTAAGCGGTTAGGTGCTATATCAATTTACCCGAGTTACCTTAATTTGCCCCTACTCTATGGCCTAGGTGGGTGCTATGGGCAAGGTCACGCGAGGAAGAGCGCTTTCAGTTCTATAATTGCTAGCTGACACAAAAGGGTAGGAGAGGTAATTTAAGGAGAGCGAATTACAATCCAGTAGAATAAGTGTAACAACAGTCGAGATGGAATGTCATGTGAATTGTATGAATTGTGAAAGGTTTGAATCGCTGGTTCATTATACTTATGCTCACAGTTCATAGAAGTGAGGGGTTAATTTTGAATGGTATCTTCAAGAGCTACTCATCACTCATCTTGAATAGCGTAAGCTAGTGTTCTGTAACCGTGTTTAGGCATCAGCTGGAACAGCATTGAGCTGTTGACAACTTTTTACTCTCCCAAACCTGACTGAACCGGCTCTCATTATTCTGCTAGTGGCTGTGCGAGTATCTTCCACTAAAAGTTAACCTATGTCAGTCCTCGCATGCACTTCTTCAATCACAAAACTAATCTAGCTAGTTGGATGTGATGGCATTGACCCAAGAAAGCTTGCGGAGACGATCTTCCTCCTTATTTTAGCTTTTCCACCACTTAGGAAACCACAAAAAAAAAAAAAAAAAAAAAAAAAAAAAAAAAAACAAGTTTCATGAATAAATAGAGAGATACAAAATTAAGACTCGAAATACATATATAACCGCCTGAAAAATATTCTCCAATAGTATTATGTTTTTATTAGGCACATTTATTCACACGAACTTTTAGGTAATATGACGATAACTGATTTTGTAGTCGCTAAGTGTACTCAAAAGTTGTGCTCATAATTTGGGTGCATTATTTGAACCCTTAATTTAATAATTATTTGGATCGCTAACTAGCTCAGACAGTTTCCGATGAAGTGCGAGTACTTTTATAATCGTGTGACACAAGCTATGATTACTTACGCTGTAGAGCAGATATTACATTCGAACATATATTTCGACGAGGAGATTTCACCGCAAATAAACGTCTTCGAGACCCCTAAATGAATATCTGTGTGTGCGTGCGCGTATATGTGTGAGTGAACAGCATAACTCAAAAATTAAAAAACGAATAAACCCTAAACTTGGTGCTGAAGTAGAGTATGCTCCATAGACACGACAAAAAAGTTTTCATTAAAATCCTCCACCCCTAACCCTTATATGGAATGCCTCTTAAAACTTTTGATTTTATAAAGAATGGTTGTAATGATTTTTATTAAAATGCCGTATATTAAAATATTTACATGCAAACTACAACACATTTCTTTAACTTTCTGGGAATAAAGTGTGGAAGTTTGTACGTGGAGTTCTAAACTTTTGTGGCATCACTTTTGTTCATTAATTCCGGCTTCATTTGTTTAATGCTTCGTTATTTGTTTCAAGCCGTTTCGCAATTACTTGTATGTCGCAATGTCATGGAAAAAGTCTGGCATTTCAAAGCCATATCGAACCGCTTTTATAGACGATTATTGACTGTATTCTCTAAGCCTTTCCTCTTGTATTTACAACGAAGTGTGTAATTAAACTACACCCGAAAATTTTCATCAAGAGCAACATGAAGCAGACAGAAAAATAAGCTTGAATGGTTTGTAGAAGCAATGTAAAAATAAATGATAATGTGAGGAGTCATGTGAATGTAACATTTTGTATCATAGAAATCCGTGCAAGCATCATACCCGGAATTTAACAACTTAAAAATATTAGATATAATTTTAAGTTTTCCAGAAATGTGTTTATCAAATTTCTTATAATGGCATGGGGTATGTGTGTAAAATAATTCGTTAGGATTCTACAACAATGCGCGTATATGAACTATTTTACGGTTAATTTCTGGCATTAATTATCCAAAGGCCTTTCTTGGATGGCAATAGTTGGATTAATTAAAAATTTGAAGCACTTGCCTACTATTGACAGCTCAGAAGTAACACTGAAGATTTCAAACTAATATACCAATAGAACTGTGGAATTTAGAAATATCTGTATCAAAGCTCTATAAAAACAGTTTGATTACTCAATGCTTTTCAGTATTCATACTCACTATTCAAAGTAAATGCAAATTATAAACCTTTAATAAGAGCAAACAATGCAATTCCATTTTACAGTATAGGCATATTTTCAACCATATGTTTGTAACTCAATATCACAATTCTAGTAAAGCATACTTCTACTTTACCTGAAAAGTCCAGTGCTTCGTGGCCTTCTTGCTGGTGAAACAATTGCATTTTCATCAAGAAAACATTTAAAGAAAATTTGGTAAATATTATCTAAGTCTCCTGTTTGAACCAAAATCGCGATAATTTTGCGCTTTTAAAAACATTAGCTTCTTTAGCGAAAGATAAAGATATCTGGTTTAGCTCAACTTGCATTCTTAATGAGACTAAGTTCCCTCAGAATTAAAAGCTTTAACATACCGAACGTCCCATTTGCAATTTTCTTCGCAGTTATCAGAAAATTGCTAGGATATTTCATATGTAAATACGAAAAACGTACAAGACCTATGGTTATTGTGTTTTTATAGTTTTAAAGGTCTCTGGTTACATAATAACTCAGAGCAGAATTAAACATTTTCACAATCAAATGGTGAAATCGCAAGTGAAGAAACAGCTATATCCCGCACAAAATGTTAATATTTACACATAACGGTACTCAGAATAAACAAATATTTATTATCTCGTCTCCTTTATATTAATAACGTTTATACACAATGATACCAGATACATTACTTATCAGGTCATAAAATCTAAGTTGACGAATATGTAGATACTTGCGATTTCCAATCCTATTTTTCAACTTTAACACATTTACTCAATATATGTAATAAAGTTGAAGAAAGAATGCGTAATTCAGTAATATTTTGGAAATAAATATTAAAATTCCGGACATTATGAGATCCTTCCTGCTCAGCTATACTCAACTTTCTTAATACTCATTTCACTTTTATTAGAAAGCTGTTAACAACTTCTCTTAAAACTGATCTAGATATAGTTGGAAGTCCAAATGTGTTTGCAAGTTAATGTGTTCGGGTAGAAGAACAAATCGAGAAAACACCCAGAAATAATTAAGTCAACTAAAAATCACTAACATGTTTTCGCTAAAGCGAATCTGAAGACAGCCACCGCTACCACTAACCTGTGCTACAAAGTCTGCAAAGCCATTCACGCTATTTCCAACCGCACATGTTCACAGACTAACGATGAACTGTCAAATGTTTTTAGAAACACTTGAAAACGATAGAAATGACACACGCTGTTAACTGAGTCATAATCGCGGAACAATACGTCATGAAGTAAGCATGTGACAGACGCGCCTTGCGGTCTGATCGCCCACACGTCAGGACCTGCCACTTCAGCAAATTTGAGGAAACACTTCCGTAAACGGTGCTACCGGTCTAGTGGGATTTCCGTTATATTTGATGAATTTTTTGAAATATAACTTATGATACACTTTATACCCATTCTCAGTACATAGTGAAGGTGAAGAGTGTTAAGTAATTTCTGACAAACAACTCGTAAACCCTCAAGAAAACTTATTTAATTGCTCTACAGTAGAGCTGGAAATAGATGTCCTATTAGATCTCGTTAAAATACGATGTTCCTCTCTTTGTAAAAAGCGCAGAAAGTAATTTTACACATGTATCAAATATCTTTGTCACACAGGAATTCTTAAGCAGTTGCTTCAAATGATCCACGCTCGAACCCTATCTCAACATGAAAAGCCTGAACAACGGGAAGACACGCGGACGACGGGCAAGTAAACACGGTGTTTAGTTGGGGTGGTTGGTTATCAGCGACATCTGTGTTGAAAGTCCAGTCACAGTTCAACTTTATTCCATTACGTCCTCGCTTTGATTATTAGAAGTTCTTATCATTTATCTTTTAGAGGGCACACTTTCTCACGTAAACGCCAGCAAACAGTTCCAATACGACTTTAAAATCTCGGAAACATGGATTTCAACGACCTCTTTGAAATTCAAAACGTGCGCTAACATTTAAATATGACTTTTAAATTCTCTTACTAAATACCATGTACGTAGATAGTAGGTAGAGGATTATTATATTCCACCCAAAAATTCGTTACTGAGATTTTACCGGAAATACATCTTTTTTGAGGACTCCTGAACAGAAAGCCACTTTTAGAAACATGTGTGTCGATAGTATACAGTTGTCACAAAATACACGAAAAGTCCGTTAAATATCAAACTTTGTATTTAAAGATGCGACACAAAGATTTTCATGAACCCCCCCCCCACACCAACTACACTTTACATGGAAAATTGTTTGAAAATGATTTTGTCAAAAGTGAACTATAAATATTTTGATTAAAATACGGCTTGTTTAAGATATTTAAGGTTATCTTAAAATTTATAGAAATAACCTCTGAAGTCCTCTTCATTCTGAACTATTTTTGCATAACTGGTAAACCGTAAGATATACAAAAAATGTTGATCGCGTTAAAACAATTCATATTATATGCTTTATTATTGTAGAGTCAACAATTTCCCACATATTCTTTAAACTTTTATCAAATGGGAATCTGTCATTCCTGTTTCTTTTACTTTACTCCTGGTTAAGAAAAGTGAGCAACCACCTTTAGCCTAGTGTCCCTTATGTCCCTTTTACTTAAACGTACTAAGCTTTTTTTAGAATAGTTTGTTACAGAATAGGCAGAGAAAGGCATGTGAAGGGAACACATCCTCTTTCTTTCCCTCCCATTCTATCTTTTATAGAATAGGTATTAAATGACCAATTAAATTTTAATTGGAATGTATCTTTGTAATCCTACAGAGTTCAGAGTGTTCATTTTAGTAATATGTGAAAGCCTTAGACATCATGTGTCATGTTGCCATTTGGTAGAACCGAGTCAGACGACGTAATCAGTATGACGTGGCTGTGTGACGTCAGAGAGGGAGCGCGTCCGCTGAGTACTAGCAACAGATGCAAAAGGAAAGCATGACGTAGTCGAGCCTTTGTGGATACGGCTTATGGGTTGGGAGGGGTTGGGGAGGGGGAGGAGGAGGGGTTGGGGAGGGGGAGGGAGATGGAGAGAGAGCATATGCTGAATTCTAGGCATTAGATGTGAAGGGAAAGGAAGGGAATGTTGGTGGTTGCTTTGTTTTAAAATGCGCGACTTCAAAAAATGCTTATCTTCACATATAAGGCATTCTAGCAGCTAAATTAAAGGACAGCAATTCGTCATTTTTAGTATTCAGAGAGAATAGACGATATTACAGATTCACAGGTTTTACAGTTTTTCTAGAGTTTTAATTTTATTAGTTTTATACATCGACCATTTTCGAGCATAGATTTACAGCGTTATATTACATAATTGCGATGGAAACGAGTTTTTATCCGACAGGAAAAGCATGTCAAATTAATAAAGTATCAATATTTTGATAACATTTAATAATGCCTCAACTTTTAAGACTTCACAAATTTACTTCTCCATCAACTTAAATCGCGTCTTTCAGCACACCCAGTTGTATAAACATTGCTATACGAAACGCATATAAAATAATTTTTAAACACCAGACTAACAAGTTTGAAAATCGATGACATTTTCATTTTATAAGAATGCAATGAAATATGAAAAAAAAAAAAAGCCTTACATGTAAACGGTTATAGCGTTTATTTTTTCTGAATACTAAAAATTGAGAATTTATTCGTATCAATTTTACTATTTCCAGTTCATTTCTTGTTCCTGAGCGAATATGATAAAAAAACGTTGCCGAGTTTAATCTGCAACACGTCGTGTGATTCATCAATGCTGTTGTATATACCAGCGCCCATCGCTACAGTGGCTGCGGCTTTGTGAAGAGTAATTATATTGATATTTCAATAAACAATCTCCATCGGAAGTAATTGGCTCTCCTGCTTCATTAAGGTGGAAATAACACAGTCAGATAGCATAACTTAAACGAACATATTTGTAACATACGAAGCAGGTTAGACAATAAATAGAATGGGGTTTGCTTTACATTAAAAGTAAACCTCCCAATAGCTTGAGGCGGAAAGCAAGGCATCGGCTTCGCTTCTGCAAAATCTACTCTGTACAAAGTGATTATCTTCAGGAAACGGAATACATATATAATTGGTGTAATAAGACACAACCAGGACCCGGAATTTGAGGGCTTAAAACGTTTGTAGAAATTACCTATAAAATGACTAATTAGTTTAAAGGGACAAGAATTACATGAAATGATCTAAAACTGAAATGCAAATATACACAGGTAAACTACTCTAGAAGTATTAATGGTGGGCGAGAGGTGAAAACGCAAATTTGATATTTAGTAGAGAAAATGCATATTACACATAATTATCTTATTTTTTTGTTTACTAATAGCACCATCATAAATAAAACACAAATTTCGGGGTCTAATGTGTTTTGAACGGCCCTGAGCTATATCTCTGCTGAGTTTACATACATCACTCCGCCTATAGTCGGGCGGGACAGAGCTGAAAAGGGCCGTGTTACGTAAACAACCTAAAGTCTAAGAGAGGAAATGATAGCCATCCTAAAAATATCATGAAATTTTCCTCGTGAATATTACCGTAGAAAATAGTGAAAAAATATGCAAAAACTGGATTACCACATACGTGGTTAAACATATGTATGCAAGAAAATTATCAAATAAATACGCAAATGGCTACGAAGTGACGTAAAATAGTTCTAAGTAGAAAATCATAATAAATAACAAATAAAAATTGTGAGTCCCATATTATGAAAAATCCATAAGGATTTACGTACACGTGAGCGATATCTGTGATGCAACTGATGCCATCAAAATCCGGATCTTGCTTATAACATTGTAAAGGTTATATCTTTTATAGTACTCAAAGCCTACAGTATTCTGAACCCACTAGGCACAAACTAATCAACTCTGCCACCGTCATGTGCAGGAATAAAGTTAATATTAACTATGATTACAGTTTATACTAAGTAATTGCTGATGTTCTGAAACACGAGATAAAAGTATTTTTAATCATTTGCTGATTTATTCACACTTTTCTTCTGTATTATGCTCTTCTCCACACATGCTAGACCCAAAACATTTTCCGATTTTTTTGCCTCCCATTCAAGCTATGGGGTTGTTTAGATAAATTGAAAAATAAAAGCAAATTTAAAATACTCGCAAGACATTTAATACAATTTCCAAATAACTAGTTATATAATACTTTGATAAACACATTCTGTTACAGGGTATACAGTGCCATTGACGATGCAAAAACGTTATGCAATTGTAAACTGCAAAACTAAATAATACTTTAATTAAGAATATTCTAATGTCATAATTATTCATAAAAATTGATTTTCTTAAAACGTAACTATATGTATTATGAAAATCATGTTTTACCACGTTTCCATGGGGAATTGAAATCGATTCGAACACACTTATCATATTGAATACTGCACGGAAATGCGGATTCAATTCGTATTGAATCTTGGATCTGATCCCCTTAGGAAATGGCATCGGAATGAGATCGAATCGAAATATGTTGCATGGAAAGTCTTCCGCATTCAAATCGTTTTGAGTACGGTAAATAAACTCTTCTGTTATACTCATTGCACGCGGTAATCATATGCTAATGCTTTTTTTGGTAGATTATAACAGAACTTCAAAACGTGCTTATAATACACGGAGTAACAAACTAGTATATATTGAACAGTTCGCCAAAACAAATTCAAATTGACAAAAATAAAATCTTTAATAAATTTACTCTCGAGGCTTGCGTATTTAAAACCATATCAGTTCGTATTGAATTTAGCATGCAAAATGCGGATCGTATTGAGATGGAATTGCATTCAAATCTATTTCAATTCTCCATGGAAACGAGGGATTTATATTCTACGGATTCTTAAAAAAAAAAAAAGGTGTCAAAATGCTTATTTTCTTCCTGGGAATCTTTTACACGCATATTCTATTTTCAAACCACAATGACCATACATTCCTGAAATTAAACCATTTATATGACAGAGACTACAACTTCTTAATACTACGGAAGTGTAAAAATTAAAATAACGCTTATAACATTTATAGTATAAACCCACAAGATCTAATTTGGTAGCAAATGCAAGTTCATAACTAAAAAGTTAAAAAAATATTTCCCAAATATAAAAATTCCGGCTACCCAGATCGATACGAAATAGCTCTACAGTAGAAAAACACTATTTATAATTTCACTGACTACTTCGATTTGAATTTGCGGTGCCCAATTAGATAAAAAATGACAAAAATAAAGAGGTTAGTATTTATCGGTTCGGATGATAAACTGCACGGGGATTTGTAATGCAGTATTTTTCCACCGGTGATTAAATGTTTAATGTTTGTTGCATGTGCTCCAAAGGAAACCAAAGAAGCACCTACTTTGGTGGGGGGAGCTACAGAGAGCAGTTGGAAAAAAAACAACCAGTGCGTGGTCGTTATATTTAGGCGTTTCAGAAAATGGTTATATAGGAAAATTAATGACATTCAAATGGCATTTTCTAACGTGAATACCTTCTTTTCTGCTATTTGAACAATCTACAGTTCTCAGCGTTCTTTAATTTGGAAATATATTACTTATAATCATAAAATTTACTACATCTTCAAGCTAATGCATGTAACGTAACAAACTACGAAAACTTTACAACCTTCAACAAACTGCAGTTTTACTCACACGAGGTATATTCCTTAAGTGCTGGAAGGTGCTACGTTAGCTATTTTAACTAGGAAAGATTTAGTATTTCTTGGATACGTGAAGCTGTAAATGCTTGTTTTTTGAGAACATCTGTGCTAAGTTTTGCTTTTTAGAGACAAGTCTTAAATTATTATTCACCATTATCATTTATCTAAATAAGTACACTGTGCTTGAAATATGTCGTAGCTTAGGGGGAAAACCATGGAAGTAACGTGAAAGATAACGGCAACAAAAGCCTTCTAAAGACAGTTCTCATTAAAGAAGCAGATTTTAACTCAAATAACATAAGCGAAAAACAACACACCTGCATAGCAATTTAATATCTGCTAGCGAGTTTTTCGGTTTCTCTAAGCAAAATAAAATAACGTATGTATTGTTCCTGAACGTGTTTATCTATGGTTAAAAGGCGCAAAGTTATTCCTGCCGCATTAAATGTGGCATTTATTCTAATAGAATATCAGAAAATAAGTTAAACTTACAGGGACTGGTAACTGACGCTGTTCGACTATGCTGTTGTACCTGTTAGAAAAAACACGTCCAGTATACTAGATGTAAACATTCCCTTGTCGCGCGTCTAGGTTGCTGTATGACGTCATCCGTGGGCGTGTGTCACACAAGTTTGCCTACGAGGTCGGCTCAGCTGAGTATTCATCATATTGACGTCACTTGTCACCTCGCCATACCGTCGGTAGAGCGCACTAAACGCAACCATCTAGCAAGAAAACAAAGTTTGAACTTGCAAGAGAGGAGAACGAGAATACACTGTACACAACCAGTTTCCTTGTCGGTGTCTGGTGTGTCTTGGCGAGCAAAGCGTCAGTCTCGATTAGAAAGTTTGTATTTGGTGTGCGTTTGAAATACAAAAATATTAAATTACACATTTACTATGCAAACACAGGTTTCCAAAGCAAGCTTGATCTAAATAACCATTTTGTCGTTTTCGATTGCAATAAATCACTTTTAATTGAGTACACAAACCATTGAAATCACAAACTACTCGGTTATCGACGAGATAAGATTCAGTTCACTGCTCACACACCTTTTTGTGCATAAGTCTGTTAAATTCATTAGCTCACCGAGAACCTTATATCGAAATATCAGATGCAACAAGAACAACAGGTTAATACAAATTTATTGGTTTCTGTTTTCATTATTAAACCCAGTGTGTACAAATACAATTTCATTGAAGGTGTACCTTCTTTAACTTAACTCTGTGCAAATAAAATTCATTGGTGTCGCTTATAATTAAACAAATTCTAGGCAAATTCCAATTCTTTGATTTCCCTTGTTATAACTAAACCAAGGTTGAGCAAATTACACCGTTGAAACTCCACCTCAAAAAACAAGGCAAAAACTAGGCAAGAGAGGAGTTAACAATGAAATCGTTCCCAAAACGCACATTCAAGCACAAAGTAATAGAACTGAAACAATAAATATTAAATTATCTGAGTATTTTAAAACCTCTTTGAAGTCTTAACTGTGTGTTGGGATATTCCGTAGTTTATTTCGTCAATTTTGGGAATACAACGTTCTAAGACCAATGTACATAACGAACTTCAAACTGAAGAGCAATTTAATGTATGATATTTCACCGATTTTTGACTGTGTATTAATGAACCGAAGCTAACAAAACTCGCTGAGCACAGTCCTATCTCAACTCGGTCAAATTCGGTTTATATGTCACTAATCATATTCCCTTTAAAATAGATTTACGAATAACTTTTACCAAAACGAGCGAACTGTTCGCCGTGATAACATGTGAAGCTGCTCACAATCGGAAAGTTGGTGCGACTCTCATAGACCGCTCACTGACCTTAGGACCTTTGCGGTTTTCCCTGATCGGTAGCATAATGCATGGGCAGTTTCTCATCTACCACCATGTTGCAGATGTGCAAAACATTGTTTATTCACGCCCCAGAAATCGTGAAATCAAGAGTAAAAGGATTTTGTGATTGCTAGGAATCATGTCAAGGATATATCGAATAAATCGATAATGTAGTGTTGCGAGGTTTAGTGTGATTTAAGATAACTGTGTTATAACATTTTTATTTTTGCTTAATTTTATTGCCAAGTGTTTGTAAGCATATATTTGCCACTTTTAACTTCTTTAAGAACTGCATCCAATGTTCAGATGTCGCTGATTTACGTATTTAATAAAATTAAAAAACGAATACAATATTACTTTAAATAAACTATATTTTCTAGTGTCAGATGAAGTTCGGCTAAAAATCAAAACTTCTCTTCGTTCTATGTTAATCGATGATTTTCGTTGTTGCTATCATTGTGATATTTTCTGATAAGAAAACATACCTTACTGACTTGTTTGCTAAATGCTTTATTGTTACACAGTCATCAGAATAGGTCAAAAACTAAAAATCCGTTAAAATATCAAACTTTATTTATTTCAACATCTTCGTACATAAACATAAGCTAAATACACTTTTTGTGGATTTAACCATTTCCGAGATATTCCTTATATTTTTTGTTTCAGTTTCCCAGTACTTACACTTCTCAAATAGAAAGGTATTATTGCCGTTCCTTTATTTCCTCTTCAAGCAAAGAGGATGGACTTTCAATGTCATCACATAGTTACTAGTTCTTTAAAGATTTGGCTATCACCTTAGCCTAGTGCACTCCCTTATTGCTTTTGCAGCTATAAGGAAATTTATAGTACAGCCTTTTCTGCTAATTTTTATCTTGATTAGCATGAAGTAGACAGAAGAATATTTTATAAAGAATAGTCCATTGAAGAATAAGTGGAAAAAGTCATGTGAATGTAACAGATTTTTGTATGATTTTGCCAAAGTTGATAAACTTCAGTTTTAGAATGTGGCACAAATTAAAGCTACCCTGCAACTTTCAAATCCAAAATTTTCAATCCTAATTTTCAAGCCCTAAAATACAAATCAACCCTTTTACCTATCTAAGCAAACCTTTGTTCAGTTGGAAACATGCACAGCAATGTAATGGTGCTCAAACATAAGCTATTCTGATAGAAAACTTTTTTATCAAATCTGTAAGGAATATCAGAAACAAAAATATCATCTATAATTATCATTAAATTACAATTTAATATGTAAAGAGGTTACACAAGAGAATGACGCTTCCTCATTGATCTGATGTCACCGTTCAGTACAAGGTAGTTTAGCAGACAGAATGGAATACTTTTTTTTCTTCTTTTTTTTTTTTATTGTTTCATTTGTATAGCCCCCTTTAACTTCAATGCTCATACCGGGGACTTGTGAAACTGTAGGTTCAGAACATTAGGTTATTAATGTCGGAACATTAGGTTGGCAGAGCAACCGGCCAGAGATCCAGAGATCCGTGGTTCATATCCCGGCTATGGCATTGAATTTGTCATTCTGACTCTACCTATTCAACTCCTATCCTACGCATGGCTTGTGTGAAAAAACAATTATTCCAATACGAGTTGTCCATAATATTTGGCTATACTATGAATCCTGGGCTTAAGTACTTACAACATTGTAAGTCGCCATTGGGGTTGTCATCTCAAAATGATTTTAGAACACCTTGTGGTTTACCGGGAAACACACGAGTCAGTTGAGAAATTCAATACTATTCCGGCATGTTACCATGATAGCTCAGTGGCAGAGCAACCGGCTAGAACCGGGAATCGAACCTGGGATCTCCGGGTGAGAACGAACATTTTTGTTATGCAACACATGGTGTTTATTTCCTTTTACTTTAGTATAAGGTGCAGGTTTTGAGTACCGTATGTATCACAGTATTTTGATTTCCGGATCAATAGGAATTCTGACCAGATGTTGAAACAGAAGGCTGTCATACATAGTCCCCTGTGCATCAATACAATGAAAACCATGGTGGAAGCAGAGCTGACACCATAATTAGAAGTGGTTTGGAGCTTTTTAGCATTACATTATGTCTAACGGCATCAAAAAGTTTCAACTATTTTAATTTGTTCATTAACATTTGTGTTCTAAGTTTATTTAATACAAATTAATAGGAAAAATCCGTCAGTTAAATAGTTTTAAGCCAGATGACTACTTAATAATTTATTTATTTAGTATGAGAAATGCGCTTAGTAGATATGCTTCACTGTTAGCATCTCAAAACTAAACAGATCTCCCTTCTCCAAAAAAAAAAAAAAAAAAAAAAAAAAAAAAAATCATTGTTTGTTCAAACTTAGCAAACTTGAGTTATACGGAGTGTAACAGACTAGCACATTACTTCTCTGAGCGATGAATTTCGTCAGATATAAAAGTCGTTATTTTTTAAAAACTATTCTACCATTAATGTAGATTATCCAATTGTGATTTTTAAAACGTTCATTTGCTAAATATGTGAGAATAAAGCTGTAACAGAATATATAGTCATCAACGCAAACATAATAGTGCAATACAAGTTCGTGCTGAACGATGACGTCACAACTTGGTCGCTTATATCAGAAGCATAATGAGATTTCAAAATATAAGTTTTTTGTCTTCAAAAAGGTAGCTTTGAAATATAATACTATCTTATGTTAATTTGGTACTGAACGTTTATTTAGAACATTTTTATAACTAGTGCTATATTCCGAATTATACTACAGAGCTCCATGAAAATTATAGGATACGTTATAACTGGACCAAACCAAGGTTATTTAAGCTATAGTAGGATACGCACGAGTTTCTAAAAGAAAGCAAAACAATCTATACTTATTTTCAGTCCCCCTTAGAATATATCCGTGCAAGACAGCTTGTTCAAAATTAAAATAATATAAAAAAAAGTCCAGGAGGGAAGAAGGAACTAAACTTAATTGTAGATGAGCAACAGCAAAAATCTCTGCGACAAATGTACAGAAAGGCTGATAGCGATAGCACTCAAAGAGTTAAATAGTCACCGTATCTCAAGTTAGAGCATCGGCATGAGGAGTCGGGGATATGTACTTCGAGTTTTGGCCATGGTTTTGTCTTTTTAAACTCTGCAGACGTATCTATACACGGCTAATGTGGAAGAATGTTTACTAAAACTCTTTCAATTTGAGAAATTAGACTTCACACTTTTACTTTGGAAACAGTTCTGTAGTCTAACAACTACAAAATACACATTCAACAATAGAATATTTTGATAAGCCTCAAAAGTTTAGATTCCAGAACAATTTGAATATTAGTTGTTGCCAAAATGTCCCACACGGTGTAATTTTGGAAGTTAAGTTCGCGCCGAATATAATAATTATTCTCTCTCTCTCTCTCTCTCTCTCTCTCTCTCTCTACAGTATAATGTAATGAACCATATGGCTTTATTCCTAAATCACAATTTAGGTGCATCGACGTTATGTACTTTTTTAAATAACTTTTTCTCTATAAAATGGTCAGATAAATATTTTGTTTATGACATTTTAAAAACATTAGAAGATGGCCCAAGTAACAGCAGTCTAACTCCCATTTGAATACCAACGTGACATTTGACTGTTAGAAATTGCATTGTACCGAACGAAGTGGCACCAGGGTAACGTGAGTGACTCACATTCGGGAGGACTGTGGTTCAAACCCCCGGAGGTCGACCTACTCGACCGACATTTCGTTCGCTTCTTTCCTCGGTGGCTAGGGGAATGCTGAGTTGGATAATTTGATCCGCGAATTTTCCTGTCGCCCCTTTCATCATTAAATTTCACTTTCTCCTCCTTCACTGCCATACCAGCCTTTAGGCTGATCACCCATCCTGGATACGCTATGATCTAAAGTTTGTTTGCTTATCGTCAGGCTACTGACCCACAAGCATTGGCTTTTAAGTCCTGGGGTGTGCACGTCGATCAAAGCGAAAATAACAAAACGGAGTTGTATTTATTGGGTACCATGGCTTCAGTATCGCATTCTATACCTACTGAGCGTGAAAGACCGGGCATTTTGCTCAAAGGCCTATTTATCCATATTTTGTATAGGAAATGTCCACTCTTTTATGAACAAGCATTTCTTGTATAGTATGGAGATTTCCAGGCGAATTGCGTCACACACAAATGTTCTTCTTTTGCGGAGATTTTTGGCATCGTCTTACAGTTTTAATGGCTGCTTGGACAAAAGCAGCATGTTTGCCTTTCCAGTAATTGGGCCTCCATCTAAAATATTTTAACAGCATAATTATGACAGCTGCTATTTAGTTTTGAGGCTACTCGCTTAGAATAACTAATTTTCCCTCTGGTCACTCTGCTACTGGTCAGAGGCTTCTCGCCTCCTTGATATCCGAAACCTCACCTTGCTCGCCTGTTTTCCAACGCCTCCACATTGTCATCTTTAGCCGAAATTGTGCAAATTCGAACAGACAGTTATTATCATCTACTCCGCGGAGAGTTAAATTGAAGCGCTCTCTGCATAACAGGTACGCTACCGTTGGTTACAACAAGAACGCCCTAGAACAACATTGAAGTTGCTGATATCATCTACTTTCCGCAGGACGGTAACGACTTTTAAAAACGGGGGTTGCCTTTGTTTTCAGACGTTAAAGAGGCTTTTGCAAAAACTATAGGGCATTTAATATGGAGACGATAGCTTTCAAGTTCAGTAACTAGTATATAATAATCCTGTTGATTTGTGAAGAAATAGTAGCGGAAGGAAGATGAGAGAAATGTGCATATATTTAAAATGTTACGATTTCTATTTGCGTGTTCTAAGTAATCCTGTTGGTTTCCAAAGAAATAGCGGAAGGAAGATGAGAGAAATGTGCATATTTGTAAAATATCATGGTTTCTATTTGCGCTTTCTTAGTAATCCTCTTGGTACCTAAATAAATAATAACGGAAGGAAGATGAGAGAAATGTACATAGGTATGTGCAATATTTGCGTGTCCTTTAATATAATGTAGATCAACTATAACTGAACGTGCTGCTTGTGAGCTACCATATCAGTGTTCCCAGGATTCAAATCTGACTCAATGACACATATTCGGAAACATAGTATTTGTAAATCAATCATGAAGATCAAATAGCTACAATAACATTTATAAACTGTATATGTAACACATGCAAATATTCAGCATACTTTTTAGAGTGCAGAAACTTTACGTTTATTAACAAAACAAGTAAAACACGCATGATATGCTGCAAATGGATAAATGGATAAATTGTTGGAAATTGTGTAATTAATTCGCATAGCAGGTGAACATGCTTTCTGGTGGCAGCGATACAATCAATGCAAGCCTGCAACTACTGACGATACATGATGAGATTGTAAAAGTTAATTTGGAAAGAAACGTTCCTCACCTACGTTTAAGGTACCTCCCCGGCATTTATTAGTTATGAGGACTGAGGAAAACCTGGACGAAACTTCTGTCAAAGAGGGCGGTTCTGGCTGGATTAGAAGCTGCGGACCTCCCTCTCATGAGTCCGTACTTTAACGAGCGTATCGTTCGCGAACTACCGATTGGTCTTTCCTAGTCGATTGTTGGGGTTGTACTGTCATTATTTCAATTTAATTTATCAATCTAATTAAACGTGTGCTCGTTTTCTGTAAACTTGCTTACTCAATTCAGGAAAAAAATAAGTTATGGAAGAGCACTGGAAACAAGCTCAATTGAAAGCTCGCCACATTTCCACGCACATATTTCTGGACAGACAACCAGCAAAGACTTTGTCTAGAAAGTGTTGTAGGGGGGCATTTTCAGAATGTATAAATGGTGGTTCCTTTCGCCATTTCATTTCTTCATTTTTATTTTATTCTCTATTTATACTTACACGGATGCTTTTATCTGCATTGCCCACATATCACATCCAAATCAAATGGAAAATGGGCTAGTTTTATCTGTGTCACTCTGCTCAATGAAGTCAGTAGGCTCATCAACAAATGTAAACGAGAAAAAGCAAAATAGTTTTGATTTCAATAAACTTTCTTCCATTCCGAATATGCAACATGGAATGTCTACACGTCTATAAATCATTCTTTACGAGCAGCCGCAGACACCAGACATGCTCCGTAGCTCTTGCGTGTCCTCAACCAAAATATGATATGCCAAACATTTGCTTGCATCTAGTTCTGCTAATAATAGCTGCTATTCGCTAAATTTAAATTCAGCCAAGACTATGAAACGTATATAAAGGTTTATTTGCAGCCGTTTTAAAATATATCCTTGGTCTATATTCACTAACTACAAGAGATAGCACATCCCAAAAACAAAACAAAAATGCAGCTTTCATTCCTCATAGCGACAACAAGACTTTTGAGATACAAGAAAAGCTATGCTGAAACGCAATGCAGAGAAGCTGAGTCAATCATAGGCAATTTGCAGTCTAAACTATTTTTAAAATAATATACAACTGTGTAGAATGTTTGTCATTGGCTGCAACCCTGGATGTTAGTGCTAATTCTGGCGATATAATTTTATATTATTCTAATATGGCGGTGAAATAGTTACATACAATGAATGCATTTCTTTTAACATTTTTTTGGAGATGACAAAGAAAGAAAAAAAAAACAAAGAACAGAATGTAATCAGCATCTTCAATGTTAGTTAATTGCTAATGCTGTTATTTTTGTTCTTTAGAGAGGAGTAAACCAACACTAGGTCCCTATTTCCTGAAACCCATCTAAAGTAGGCGGCACTCCATGGTTATCATTAGCTTGGAACCGTAGTGACGTCAGGCCAGCGCATACAAGCACGTTCTGTTGACTTACTTGAGTGCCCGCTCTGCTTTCATACATGTGTACAATGTAATGGATTGGATGTACTCTTATGCTTGGAAAACGATAAGCTATATGGTTTCATCGCATTACAACAACTTTTAAACTTATTGCTGTCCTTTTACAATATAACAACATGTTGAAAATGTCTAAAAGAGAAGCATTAAAACATTTATCTCGATTATTATCATTATTATTATTATACAATTCATAAAACCTGGATATGATGATATATCCACAGGGGTAATACACAATTTTGTGCCATCTTAGAAGTTTTAAATGTAGATAGATGTTATTTCACTGCTTAGGGCATGAACCGGCGGCAGCATTGTCATGAATAGTACAGTATAAAACTTCTAATAGAGTCAAAATAACGATAACAATGCCAACACCCTATTAGAATACACCGTGGAGTAATTCGGCATCCATAACTGGCCTAAGTGAGAACGTGCTCACTCGTTATTCGCATCTCTCCCTGGATTTCATTTGTTATTAAGTGACGTGTTGAACTGCTAACACTTCCCTTTCTTGGAGAGAAGTGAGCAGTTGTTACAGTCTGTGAGTCATCTATTATCAGCACAGCGTGGTAAGCAATTATAAATTGTGGTTTTAATTATTCTACGCTTAATAATGTACAGAGGCTTATCATTATTATTATTATTATTATTATTATTATTATTATTATTATTATTATTATTATTATTATTATTACTACTACTATTATTTTCGTTACTCAGAAAAAAGAATACAACAGAATAATTGTTCTCTATAACCCACCGCCGTAGGAAATGTGCCATTGCTATTATTGGCACGTGTGCAATAAGCAAATGTGCACACAACGAATACAGTAATAGCGTTTTTATGATGGCAGGGTTCCATAAATATTATTATTTCCAAAACCAGCTGTCTTCCTTGCATTGCACGAAAGCTTATTTAAATAAGGGATTGAAAGAGATGAGGATTTTGGAAGTCTGAAAAGCCTATAACTTTCGCTCGTACGAGTCAAACTTTGTCGACATGTGTTAAAGGATGCAAAGTTTTAGGGTGAGATCTCGTAATGTTTAACACTTAAGACCATCTTTTAGAACACTGCAAAATAGTACATGAAATATTAGCAGAACTTAAATTGTTGAGAACTGTGTAGTCGCCCTCCGTGGTGTAATGGTTACCATGCTGACTTCATATACCCAAGGTCGCGGGATCAAACTCGGGGGAGGACGATTGATTTTTTCGGGCGTAAAAATCGTTAGCATGGCTTCCTTCGCAAGGGAAGTAAAGCCGTGGGTCCCGTGTTGTAGATTTACGGCACGTGAAAGAACCTCAAGCCTGATAGAGAGGCCTCTGAGCAAAATTAAGCGGTCTTTCACGCCCAATATAGAATGGGACGCTGAGAACCACAGCAGTTAAAGAGCGTCCATAAATAAAAACGCCAATTGTTGAGAACTGTACCTCCATCCTTTAAGCCGGTAATACCCAGACTACTTTAATGTCTGCAGTCCCCCGCAACGTCATCATAACTTGTCAAACACATCATAGAAGATTTCAGGAAATACCACTGATAGCGATTAAATGCCAATACTTCCCGTAAACTAACGCAAGCACTTGAAAATTCTGTAGGATATTGTAAAACTATTTTATATTTCTTGTAAGATTTCTGAGCTCTCATTAACTATTCTAAACGGAAATGCAACTGCACTGTGAAATTTACGTGACATGACATTAAGTTAAAGCGACAGTAAATAAATACATTTAAAAAAAACAAAAAAAAACCCTACACAGTTAACGAAAGGTTGCGAAACAAGAACTATAAGATGATATAGGGGGGCGAGTTCGTCACGTGATGTCAACAACACGGAGAAAAAGATTGATGTGTTCCATACACATGACTTTCTCTAATTGTTCTACAAACTTCTTACAAAATATTATTCGTATTTCTGCTCCATGCTAATCTAGATAAGCATTAGCAGAATGGTCTTATTAGTTAGTTCCGTACAAGTAGAAGGAAACTACGGAAATATCATATACTAAAGCGATAGTCAAATGTTTCAAAAGCTGTTTCTATGTCATTGTCATTGAAATAAGCTTCTTTGTACGACCAGAAGTAGAACTAAGGAACCCGGACGATTTCCTGTATGGGAAAAGTATAAGTATTTTAAGATTGAAATAAAAATTATTCTTGGAAACGGTTAGCTCCACAACAAAAATTTAAAGGACACAAATGGTATGTTTGACGAGATTTGCACATTTTGTACAGACATTTTTCACCTTTCTCTTACGGTACTTCCCGATTTTTGGATCGTCTCTTTGAGAAAAGTTGTCCCGATCGTGAAATAATATTTTTTTTTCACGACGATGATTAGCTTTTACCCAGTTCCCGGCAATTCTACACTATATGGGAAGTTGGAATTCCTGCACTCCATCTGTTTTACATTTTTACCGCAGGCATTAATAAAAATGTGTTTAATCTCCTTACCATTGATATGTACATTTATTGTGACGACACGCAATATAATCAATCTGATAGTTGAATTACACCATTTGAAAGTTATCGCCTTTAATTTCCTTTACTTGTTAACATTTGTTCACGATTTAATTCATACAGTACTTTCAAATAACTTCTGGCACAACCAGCAATGTCACCTCTTGCTGGCCTGGTCACTAATCGATCAGAGCCTAGCACAGTCAACACTGATGCTGTTTTTGAGAGGCTGACGGTGATTCATTTTACTTTCCCGTCAGAATTTTTATTATTTACTATTGTTGACAAATATATTATGCAATTCACAGACGCTAAGTGCTTTGTAGAAACTTGGAAGTGAAAATACGAGACGAGAATACAAAACATCTTCCTCGTTGTGCAAAGGTGCATTTACCTCACTTGTATTGCAACATTATAATTTTGCTACTAAACGTACTGCATTGGAAACATGGGGCTACACTTAGCTTTCCGAGATTCAGCTACATAATCGTATGACACAGTTTATAAATCTGTGTTTAGGATGGTCACATTAATCTGGCCAGATTGTGTTAGTTATCCGTCAAGAGAACTTTTCATAACGGCGGCCACATTTATCACTGGAGAATGAATCGGGGAAGAAGCCTCACAAGTTTAACTTAGGAGTAACACACTCGTAGGAACATTAGTTTTCAAACACAGTATTTTATTTAATTAATTCTACACTTACATATTAATAACTGAAGTAATTAAATACTTCAAAATGATCAGCATTTCATTCAAAGCCTCATGGTAAAGTAACTTCTATGCATTATTATATTAAAACCTGTTAAATGAATTCCTTTTACGCCAATAGTACTTTATGTTTATTGAGAAGAATTAAACAGAGTTTTCTGGGCTATAATTGCAGGTATTTATGGTTCTCACGTTATGAACACATCAAATTGGATTATAATACTCATTAGGCAAGGAGAACCTATGTTTTAGATTTTATATATTTCATTTTTGAAAAGGTATGATCTATGTTGATGCGAACACTGATATTAGTTTTAATGCAAAAACTTTCATACGATGAAGAGTATAATTTGGCAGACCGTTGTAAAAATCAATCAAATTTAACTTCCTTGTATTGTCTTTTCAGTAACTGCCCATGCACTGTGTATCAGTTAAAAATCTGAGTATTAAGTGTTCTACAATCTTCGAAATTCGTTAATAATACAGTCGTACACGTTCTGTATTTTCATGTATTTTAATGTTATAAGCAGACCAATCAAAAGCACTTAACGGAATGTAGGTCGACGAACTCTGGTCAAGAGTATTGGAATGGAAACTCGTGGAATCTTCTTTTGTGTGTGGTTAGTCATTTAGAAATGTTCTTATTTCTTACTTTCCAATTTCGTTATTCAAAGCTTTTCAGAACTTTTAAAAATTGCTCACTCATTTCTAGCTGAATATACAATTAAAAGCCAAGTACGAGTATTCAATTTTGTCAAGCTTCACGATATAACAATCTTACGCTCGGTGCTCAAAACTTTCTTATTAGCTAGTATTTTTGAAGGAAATCAGAACTCCACGACAGGTTAACAGCAAGCAAGCGTGAATACGATAACAATGTGGCCTTAGGACTTTTAAATGTTAAAATGCCATGCAGAATCAAAAGTGTCTTATTTAGTTAATTGATGTTAACCTTGACAAACTTGCTTTGTTGATAAAATAGACATATGAGCGCCTTGAACCGACCGATAATTATCCACACACGAAAAAAAGCAATAGGGCAATTCAGTGTGTTACGTAATTATTGTTTGATATGTATCTTAAAATAACAAACAATACACACAAAAGATTGAATCGACACATTTCAACAGCTGAATATGTATAATAAATAACACATAAGTTTTTAAAACTTTGCACATCATAATGAATTGTGTGGATGGAAGCAGAAAACGTGCAAGCGAAAAGTGACCGGTTCAAACGTTTTGTTTGCAGCTAAAGCGGATGTCTTCAGTAATGAGATCTAAGTACCATAATCCCTGATTTGATTGATTCTTCTGTAATACCCGAGTTGAATATTTTGGTTGTTTTAGTATTATGAAGAACAAGGTCAGAAACATTTATTTCCAAGGCGAAGTAAAAATATTGCATTTAATACAGAAATATCACCTGTAGATGCCTAGGTAAAATAATGTGCATCCGTACTGAAGGTGTACAATTTATCGATTTTCCCTTTTGCACCTACCTACTCCAGAAGTTGTGTTTCACGCGGGGCATGCGTAAAACGTGGCCCATAATGGAATGCAGTTGTTTTTGTTAGCAATAGCAAATTTAGCTTAGCCTTCTGCCAGTGTAAACTTACCTGTTGCTCAAGCATACTGCTGGCCACTAGATCAACAGGATTCTTGACCTCCCCTAAATATGCTCGAACTGCATTACAGCTAGTTCTCCATGTACTCAATAAAGGAGTACCATTAAGGCAATGCTTCGTCCAAGCGTGTACAGAAATGAAATACACTATAATATAACATATATAATATAGTATGATGTAATATTACAAATCATTATATGATAAAATAAACAATATAACGTATAATAACGCAGAAATGAAGACTAATTGTTTTATGCTTACGGAGAGAAAAAAAAAACTAATATGATGTAGAGGGTAGAGAATGTTAACAGTTAACAGCAGGGGACATTTCGGCAACTGCAACCCTGTTCGGATCTATTGCGACCTGCCACCCCCGAGGGAAGGGATGAGAGGAGGGGAAACCACAGGCCAGCACACGGGAAACGACGGAGCTAAGCGCAGAGGCGCACGAAAGTCTCCAACAGTCACTAGATGGCGTCCCTGACATGCCACGGAGGCTATTCAGCGCCGGGAGGCCGAAATGGTGCCTTTACAAAGGCACCTAGCCCCAACCAGCGCAACCAGGAGGAAGAGTGTTTCATTTGGAGCAAACAACCGTGCTATTTGACTGCAGTGCCTCAAGCCACACATGTACCGACCTGAAAAATAAAGAAGGGAAATGAAATGAAGGAATGAAGAGAAAGGAACTGTGGTAGATATACAGCACCACAGCATTCGCCTAAGCGGCCCCAGGAAACCCACGGAAAAACCCAGGGCCAGAGTGCGCGGTCAACGGGTAACGAAACAGGACCTCCCGAATGGCAGTCCCATGCAAACGCCTGAGCCACCTGTCTCGGTTAATATAATGCAAGAGACAGTTTTTATGCACGAAGGTGCTGTCGTGGTTAGGAGTAACATTTTTCCTCGAACATGATCAAATTTCGATCTTCCGCAGCAGCACATCACTAGGCAGCATATGCTGTGTAGCTCAACTTTTTCACAGTCGCGGATTAAATCAACCGCACTTTTTTTCCAAGTGTTGTTTTCCCCACCAAGCAGAATGCATTGAAAACGGAATAAAGTATTTGACTTCACAACCATAGATCCATTTATCTCGTGTAAATATCCCTATTGATTTTCCTAACGGGATTAACGTTTACCCTTTTTAGTTTCTTATTTATGTGAAAACCGGGAGTAGGTCTTCTCGTGCATTTCCCTTTCACCTTTATCTTCTAATCGTCATGTACAAAAATGGCTACTTAATAAAGAACTTACTTTATTCATGTTACTTAAAAAGGCACATCGCACACTACCCTTCCTAGCACACGTCTGTTTCAATCGTCTGCTAGACTGCTGGTTGGCATTATTATTATTATTATTTTATTAGAAAACAGATTAATTCTATTTTATTTATGAGCGATGTAAAATGATTGACGAATGTGATATAACAGGACACGATTTTCCGCCTACATTTACACTGTAAGTGCTTGCTGAATAGCTCTCACCTTTCAATAGAGCATTTGTTGTCTTAGGTGTAGGATAATGTTAGTACTACGAGGTGTGCCAAGAACCGTCAAGAATGTAGGGCCGCTTTTGCCCATCCAGTCCGCACTGGAGTCTAGAGAAAGATCAGAACGCAATGAATCCTGATTGGGCAGAAAAGAAACATTAGTTTTATTTATTTATGGACGCTCTATATTGGGTGTGAAAAAAGAAACTTTCCTCAGAGGCTTCTGATTCTGTGTACCATAAATCAGAGATACAGGACATATGCATAACTTCCATTCAAAGGAAGCCATCTTAAGGATTGTTACTCCTGAAAACAATCTATCACCTTCTGCCGGGTTCGGAAACCACGACCTCGTATACTAGATGTACCCCTATGGTACCCTTAAACCTCGGTGGACGATGCATTGGCAAAAGAGGCACGAATTCATAGAATACAAGAATGTTGCAAACATGCAACATAGTTTTCCTTCAGCGTTCATGACTTTGTCAGGCAGGTCATTTCATTGCGTATTGAATAAGTACGGCAGCATTCTTTTTGTGTTTGCTTTCGTCTTTTAACGATGAATGAGATTGAGGAAATGATTCTCAAATGATATCGGGGGTCCATGGAGCTTAAAGTTACTCGACGTTTGTCTTTTCAGGATAAGGGAAAACACCGGAAAAAAACTTATCCGTGTAACTCACCCTTAAGTGAGATTCGAACTTGCGACATTTTGAATGTGAGGCAGACTAGCTACCACCTGCATATTTTATATAATCGTGATGTATACACAGAGTTTAAACTGCTAGTTTCAATTTATTAAGGGCACAGCCAGTGGCCTTAACCCCTGAAGCTGGTGCATTATCAGGAGGCGATACAAGTACTGAAGAAGTGAAACTGACATAGCTTCAAGCTCTTGCAGCAGAACTGGCTAATAAACCATTTTATCTACCATGCGAAGTCGATCTTTGGCGTATACAGTAAAATGTTTTCTTGATTAATCTCAGCGCGGTCATTAACCAACATTGATATAAGGTCGTGGGAATATTTACATAATAGGGAAAAGAGTGGGGGAATCGGAAAATCTTAACACCTTGTGACCTATATATATATATATATATATATATATATATATATATAATTTATTTTAATATTTACAATGTTTAATGATGTCCTAGTTCAATTTTGTGTTTCCTGATACTTCTTCTGGTTTGGCGTTATTTTCTGTAGCTATTTTACTCATTTTAAACATTTTATGTCCCTTTAATTCTAAAGATATAGATTCGGTTTTACTGGGTTTCCTTTATATGTCCGTCACGTTAGCGTAGCGGTAGCACACCTGCCTCTAACGCAGGGGACCCGGGTTCGGTTCGCGGTACCAGAGTGGGAATTTTCTCCCCTCCTGGGAAAAGTGGTTGTGTGTCAATTCATTTTCATCATCATCGTCAGTCCGTGAAAGGGAAATTTCAACACCTCCGCGGTATCATTCTTGCCTAAACACCCAGGTGGAGTTGTCGTCTCTCCCGCAATTCCGTCCCAGCCTTCATCGATCTTTAGGGTCATCGTCAAACTTCATAGCATTGCTAAAGATACATTTTGTGCCATTTACACGTCACCTTTAAGATCTAAAGTCATTTCGAGGACTCTGTCTTTGGAACAATTGCTCATCAGCAATGCTCAAATGCTTTACAGTTGGATGGTGAGTAATCCTAGCTAAAAAAGAAAATCCACAACCTCCAGCCGGGAATCGACTTGGAACCCCTCGGCACTAACGATTAACGATTTTAAATAATCAAAAATATAATTACATACATTTTATTTTTTTGGACATTATTTCTTGCAATTACCCTTTTCAAGCTACTTTTTAATAAATGGGTTACTATTTGGTAGTAAATAAATCAACATGGTTTCAAGAAAATACGAAAGGCGACATCCGTTTCATTTTTCTTTTACTTTACTCCAGTTAATGGAAATAATACCGAATTTAAATGACAATCGCATAGTGACAGCTTTTAAGCATTTTCTTACCGATTCATCCTAGTGTATTTCCCCATTTCGCTTCTGCTTATAAAAACTAAGAAAGTTGCTGGTACTGTTTATCTCGATTAGCATGAAGTATCTAGAAGAATACTCTTTTTTTAATTTCTATTCTTTTCTGCTTAACAGAGGTCAGGTGAATGAAACATGTCCAATTTTTACTTTATCGCATATGTACAATGTACATCGTAGGTAGATAAGGTATTGTATTTCACCCAAAAATTCCAACCATGATTTCACCGGAAATACATGTTTTTAAAGCCCTGAATAAAAAGGATTTTTTTTTGTTTAGTAAATCATGTGTGCGTCTTTTGGACTGCATAATTCAAAAAACAAAAAGTGTGCTAAATACCAAGGTGTGCGATACGATACAAAGATTTCCAGGAAAATTCCCCACACCCAAAAACCTTTATATGGAACATTTTTCGAAATGCTCGATTTTCAACAAAGAAAAATAGCTCTTAACAATTTAGATTAAAATATTAAAAATGTTCATATGGCAAAATGTGTAGAGCTTGAATTTTCTGAGTATATCTTTTGAAAACTTCTTTATTTTGAATAACTTTTGCCTAACTAGTAAACAGCAAGAGATAGATAAAAACTTACTAAACAAAAAATGTAGATCTCGTTAAAACATGTAATTTATGCCCTTCCTTTTTGAGTTAACCTTTTACGATATATTCCTTGCTATTAGTTTCAATTTTAAAATACTTAACATTTTCTCAAACAGGAAGTCATCCGTGTTTCTTTTGTTTCATTCCTGGCCATGCAAAGCAGCGAATTTCAATGGCAATCGCATAGCGACAGCTTTCAAAATATTTGACTAGCGTTTTAGCCTGGTGTGTTCCTTTAGTTCCCTTCTACCTATACGGAACTAAAAGGTCCATTCTGATAAGGTTTATCTCTATTAGCATGAAGTAGAAATAGAAGCGATCTTTTGTCAAGAAATTTGTTTGCACAGCAGTTAGAGAAATTCAAGTGAATGGAACACATCAGATTTTTATTATTAGCTGTGTTGTCGAATTGCAGTCCTCCTGGAAATGTGATGCTAGACATCCACACCATTTCTAACCAGGTACGTTACGTCGTCTCTATCGTAAATATTTCGGTTTTCGCCATTCTTGTACAACTGTCTCTTCTATTTATCATAAGTTTTAATGTCATATTTTTAGTCTGTTCTCCTTACAGCTCTAGAAATTGAGTTCAAGTGGTTTACGCTTGAAAGTATTATTAAAGTTATTTTACTTATATTAATTAGTATACGAGTTGTAGAAACGTGACGTAATTAGCAGAAAGGAAATCATTTCAAAAATATCTGATGTGTTACATTAGCTTTCTCTAGCTGTTCCACATACAAACTATCCTTAAAAAAAAAAATCATTGTTTTATCTACAACATTCTAATCGGATATAAACATTTGTAGAATTGGTCTTATTACTTTCTTCCTTGTAAGAAGAAGGCAAATAAGGCTAAAGCGATAAGCTGGTCGCTAAGTGAAACAATTGAGGTTTGGTTCACTTTGCATGGTCCCGTTTGGGAAAAGTTAAGGTACTTTAAAATAATTAAACATATAACAAGGAATATATCGAAAACGGTCAACTCTACAAGAAAAATATATCTGTATAACAGATTTTATGTATTTTAAAGAGAACTACATGTTTTGTGTAGTAAGTTTTTGTCTATCTCCTACGGTTTCACCGTTACGAAAAACCTCTGCAAAACTCATCCAGAATAAAGAGGTTTTCAGAGGCTATTCCCAAAAATGCAAAACCTACATTTTATTTGTGCTGTAAATATATTTAATATGCGGTATTTTAATCAAAATCTTTAGAGCCATTTTTGAGAGCATCAAAATATTAAAAAATATTTCCATGTAAAGGGTAGCTTTGTCGTGAGGGGACTTTCTTGAAAATCTTCGTGTCACATTCTTAGAAGATACTAAACCTAAACACCAAGTATGATACTTAATGGTCTTTTCGTTTTGAGCTATGCTACACAGACACCACACATGCGGACCATTTTTCAAAACTGCTTTTTTTCGCACTCGGCACAACAAAACATATATTTCCGTGAAATCTTGACATCGAATTTTTGGGTGGAATAAAATACCTTCTCTAGCTAATATGTACATCGTATGTGCGTACGGGCTTGAGAAAGTAATATTTCAACGCTAATAGGTATATAACTCTATATATCTATATATAGATATGTATTTCCCTCAAATTATGCTCCTCTTCGTAGGAGTTGCATCCCAAGGAATTACAAGCAAATGCCTTGGGTCAGAAGCCTGCTGGGGAGTAAGCGAACTTTGGATCATACCATATATGGGAAGGGTAATCAACTCAATACCTGGTATGGAGGTGAGGGAAGACATGAAATACGAGATAGTGGTAAAAGGGACGACAAGAAAACCCCCGTATCAAATTATTGAATACTGCATTCGCCTAGCGACCCAGAAAAAGCGCGAAGAAACCGTCGGTCTGGTTAGTCGGTCCCGGGAGTTCTAACCCGGTACCTCCCGAATGCGAGTCTCAGATGTTACCGCCTGAGCCATCCCATTCGGTGTTTCAAAAACCTACATTCCAAAATGTTCCTGTAGGTTTGTAATCAATCTCCAATTTTACATCAGGTTGTCCACCCCCAGATTACAAAAAACCTTATACTTTTTATTTTATGCAAATACATCTAATGCCTTTTATACGGACATATTTGTGTACATACCACAGAAATATTCACTGCAGAAATGCACACATTTTAAAGGGCTTATTATAGCATACAAATCATTTTCCCCTCTCCCACATACGGCGCCATAGTCGGAGGGCATTGGTTTTGCATGCAATGATATATTTGGGAAAGGAATTTTCGAAAGGAGACGGTTAAGGTGTAATTTTAGAGTACCGCCCCGATTTTTGGCGCATATGATGAGTGAAAAGCTAGAAGAAAGCTCATGCGAGAGGACGGCGGGATTTGAACTATTGACGTGCAATTCACGAGAACTCCTGGCCAGAAGTATAGAAATGTGGTAACTTAGTAACCAGTTTCCAAGCTTAAAAACGTAGTTGTAACAGGGCTAAAGGGATATTTTTTGACATTGATTACCAAACTTTATTATAATGTGTGCGCCGAAAGCTATGTGTGAAACCCTAAAGTCTCTCGCCATGGTTTAATTCAATACTCAGCATGCAGTAGGGGAAGCTGCACATTCTCTTAGAAAACCGATATCGGATATTAACCGTCTGGTGTAATCACAAGCGATTGGTATGCAAAATCAAAAGCTAAACATCGATTGCACCGACTTTTAATGAGAGTTCAATGAAAATTTCTTTGAAACAAAGCTTAACTATAAGTGTTGTTGAGATTATCTATAGCGATTTCAGAAAGCATTCTTTCTGCACATTAAAAATGAGAATTTTCTCTCCGTTAATTGGATTGTTTACTTTAGAAACCCACTATTTTCACATTTTCAACCTTGGAGAAAACAAAGAAACACATTTTCTCTGAAAAGAACACAGAAATTATCTTAAAAATACCAACAAAATAGGCTCATTTAAATCAGTACCAATCGAACTAATTTACATTTCATTTGATACTTACAATCTCAGATGTCGATTGCGAATCTCTATAACCTGATTTATTACTAATATCGTTTACAAAGTACCTAAAATTAACGTAATCTATCTGTGAAATTAAGCTACAATCAGAATTATCCTAATGCTGAAAGTACTGAAATATGCAAAATGTGCATTACGGTTCCGTATTCTAAGAGATAACGCACGCATATAAAAACATGAATACGTACATATCATGGCAAAAATGGGTTAATGAAAGTCTTTGTTAATAACTCCCTACGGAATATTTACGTGCTAAAGCAACAAGGAAAAAATAAATGTATAATTGAAAATAGTTATCAGCCTAAAGTGAACCATATTGAATATATGGAGGATGCATTACAAAGCGTACAATCCAACTATGAACACGTCATCCTCATGGGTGACAATACAAACGCACTGGCTACTGACGCTGCTTCAACTGTACAACTGACAACTATGTTCCTTTCTAATAACCTAACTATCCTTCCTCTCCAACCAACACACCGTACACACACAGTCTGCGACTTTGCTTGACTTGATTGTGACCAATAAACCCGACAGAGTCCTGACTTATGGACAACTTCCAGCAGGTGGAATATCAAAGTATAACATATACATTGCTTACTACTCAAGTGCCCCAAAAATGTACGCAAATTTGCTACCTATAGAGACCTAAACCGCATTGACGAAGCTGTTCTAAAAAAAAGAAGAAAAAAAAAAGACGCACTGCAGATACCGTGGTGTACAATTTGGGCGTTAAAAATGTAAACGGCAAAGTTAAATTATTAAACATATGATAAATTTTCCCCTATAAAATCCAGAGTTTTGAAGAGAAAAGTCGCTCCTTGGATGACTGACTCTATACGTAATTTGATGACAGAAAGAGGCAAAATTTGTCGAAATTACAGAAAGGAGAAAACAATTGACAATTTTGAGCAGTACAAACGAATACGTAACTGGACAACTCGGGTAATTAGAAACGCTAAGTAACAATATATATGACGCAGTAAAGACTTCTGCTAACACTTCCGGACTTTGGAATGCTCTAAACAAAATGGGAATAGGTAAAAGAACCGATCAGATAGACAACATCCAGGTACCTTTAGTCTTGCTTAATGCTTGCTTTACAAATTAAATAAAGATGACGCTATCAACGAACTGAAGCAAAAAACCCTTCCCTCCTGCAATGAAAAATTCCTCTTCAACTGTATTAATGATCCAGACGTAAAGAAAGTTTTACTGAGAACTGCTACTACAGCCAAAGGATGTGACAACATTAACATCTCTATGATACGACTCATTCTTGACATAACACTATCTGCTGTGACTCATATATTAAATGCATCAATGATAACTCTACATTTCCCTCCTTATCGAAACAAGCCCTCGTTTTCTCGCTCCCCAAAATCAAAATGCCCAATTCCTCGAATGATTATCGGCCTATTAGTATCCCTCCTGTCATATCGAAAGTGCTTGAATGGATAATTCACAGACAAGTTACATACTACCTCAACAAAAACAAACTCCTAAACGAATACTAGTCCGGCTTCAGACAGGGACACAATACAAATACTGCATTTCTAAAGGTTACTGAGGACATACGCGAAGCAGCAGACGGCAGACAATTGACCTTGCTAACACTATTGGATTTTTCTAAAGCTTCTGATACAATAGATATTGACTTATTGGTGTGCAAGCTTGAATATTTGAATAGGTCAAATAGCGTTACAACATGGTTTTACATAAATGACATTACAGAAATTATAAGACATTGTAAACACCATCTTTTCGCTGACGACTTGCAACTGTACTTACACATGAACCCTAGTGATTTAGACAACTCAATTAAGACTATAAATGAAGACTTAAATTCACTATCGATTTTGTCATTAAAAATGGACTACAGCTGAATCCAGGAAATCCAGCAATCATTATGGGACACGAGCTGTTGTTGAGAACTCTAAATTTGGATAATATACAACATATTACATTAAATAATTCTGAAATATCATTTCGTAATGCAGTAAAGAATCTTGGAGTTTATATGGATCAAAATTTAAACTGGAAAACGCAAATTACACATGTAAAAAAGTATTCCCAACAGTCCAACCTTTAAAACGTATAAATGACTTTTTACCAACTTCAATTAAGAAACTATTAATACAAACGTTTGTGATGTCCCATTTTGACTATTATGACTATGTCTACTAACCTAACTGAAAATTTGGCTCTTAAGTCTTCAACGGGCTCAGAATACGTGTGTACGCTTTGTATGCAGTCTCCGTCCATTTGATCATGTTACACCGTCGCTCAAAACACTTAAATGGCTCCAGCTTAGGGATAGAAGAAAATTGCATTCTTTGTCATTTCTCTATCTACTCCATTTCCGCATTCCAAACTATTTAAATATTCGCTTCAAATATCTTTCTGACTGTCAATCAAGAAACTCGCTCATGACACTCTTTTCTACTTGCTATACCAGCTCATCATACAACCTTCTATTCATCATTATTTACAATAGATTTAGCTAGTCTTTGGAATTCCCTGTCTGAAGACGTAAGGGACTGCCGGAACGTTATACTGTTATATACTGTTCAAGCAGAAAGTTGGGGCATACATTTGTAATCAAACCTAATCTGCTGCCGTATTAATAAGATAAATACAGCACTACTTTCATTTATTGTTATTAATATTGTATGTGCTGGCAAGTAATATGCATTTCAATTGTAAATATCACTAAGGTGCGTTTCGACCTACATGAATATTTCACTTAGAATTATTTTGTTTCTAGTTTTCTTTTCATTTCAGTATATTTGTTGCACCTTTTTATATATGTTTTTATTAAGTTGTATGGAGTTGTATTTTTGTTCTTTATTCTTTTATTCATTGTATCAGTGCTGTGTTAAATTTAATGTATTGCCTGGTAGAGTGGAAGAGATGGCCTTAACTCCAACCAGGATAAATAAATACATAAATAAATACCTCTCTCTTGGCAAACTTCTCAAATGGCCAAACAAATCGTGGCAAAATTCCCTCCAAACATTAATTTTTCCCTTTTTTTCAACTTTATTAGAATACTCTGCCACTTGACACCCCTAAATGCCGGATTACTTTCAATTAGTAAAATAAATCGGGGTTTTTAAACACATTTTTGGCCTTCAGGCTTAACCTAATTGGCCATCAGGGAAGAGAAAGATTTAAATAGAAAACAAACATAGAAACAAAACACTAAATATGCATGACCATAGCGGGATTCCAACCAGCAGCCATTTCGCGACATAGCGGCAATGCCAAACACGCCAACGACCACGGCTACTGGGGCCGGCCAGTGAGGAAGTTACTGGTCTGAACTCTTGTCACCTGACGCTGTGGTTAGACGGTTGCAGTCGGTGCTGTGCTGTTGCAAATGGTTGGTCGTCTGAAAGTTTCCTGAAGCTGACTTTCGTGCGCAAGAGCACACAACGTTTCTGAAAATTTATTTTCGGAAAACACAAAAATTAAATTTTCCGTAAAATTCCGATATACATATGATTTTTTTTTAGACAAATTCATTATTTCCTGCAACTAAGGGCCTAAAGCAATGGGGGAGGCATTAACTTTTCAGAAAGTGTCAAGTGTGATAGAGAAGCAAGAATACAACAGTTTAGCAACGCTTTAATGGAAATGGATGAATAACTATCCAAAAGCAACACGTCTAAGGCTGGAAGAAAATTATGTACACATGACTTTAGAATGTGCCTTAACTGTTACCTTAGAGCAAAGCGAGACAATGATAAAGAAACCTTCCAGTAGAGGAAGACGAATTCTCCAAATTCCGCTGTAGACGTAGTTAAGAAATTGCAAAACCGAACAGTATAATATGCACTGCTACAATTTCAATTGTCACTATCTCTACTGCGTGTAGTAAGTAGGGAAAGTACCACATTCCACTAAATATTCGGGATTAAGGTCTAACCTGAAATGTAAGAAAACAATTTTTAGAAAAGGATCCGACCACGCGTGTGCATTTATGAAGAAGGTAACACAAAGATGGATAGTCTGTTAAATAACCATCATAATATTAAACTCAATATCTAAGAATGTAACAGGAATATTTTAAAAAGAATGCCTTTGTAAATAACTTTTTTTTTATTCTTTCAATTTAGCAGAAAATATAAACTTTTTAAAAGCAACCTTTGTTCACAATTTTTGGATTCTAATCAAATATAATTAATATGTTTATAAATATCAACATTTCAGAGATATCACCTCCAGCATTTTAATTCGCACTTTAAATTTTGGTTTAAAATTTCGAAGCAAGCTGAACGAAAATTGCCTGAAATGGAAGATTTTGAATATAAAAAACGTATATCCCCGCTACTAACCTTAAGCAGATGTGCGCCCTAAAGCTATACCACCACTACCACCGCTAAAAAAATGCAGAAAAAAACGGAAAGTGAGAAAATCAGCTTTGCAAACGTAGGAGCGCTGCTTCTTCACGTGCACATGGACTTTTAAAAAGGGCACATGATACCACCGTAATGCATCGTTGGGTGATAAATACAGATTATAAAACTACAGGGCTTTATGTTAATTTTAAGCACAAAATAAAGAATCTATTTTAATACATTTTGGTAAACTTTCACGTCTAGGTACCCTTCATGAATACGATTTATGCCTTTTATAGTTAATTTCCGAAACATTTCTGGTTATTAATTTGAATTTTCAAGTACTTATACTTTTTTCAAATGAGAAGAGGTTATTCGCATTTTTTCTCCTCCTGGTCATGCAGAGAAAACGGAGTTTCACAGCCACACAGAGCCAGAGAGTGAAAAACTCTTAGACGTTTTTATTATTATTATTGACATTTTACTTACAAGTAGGTATGAAATACAAACGTTTCTACAAAGGCTTCATATTGATTAGTTAAGTAGGTAGATAGAAGAATACGCGATTGTAAAATTAGTTTGTTGAAGGAGTAGAGAAAGTCATATTGATGAAACACGTCAACATTTTAAATTCAGTATTTCTTTGGAATCAAAGAGCTTAACATCAAAATCTAACGAGACATTTCTCTAAGTTTCAGCTACGTTTGGTTATTAAGAAAAGGAACATTGACAAATTAATTTGCATTCGCACTCGCGGCACTTCAGAGTAACCAGTGACCTTGGTTAACACCAATTTATTACACTCATTTATCTTCAGTTCACTACATACTAAATCAGAATGTAGCCCGATTCACCCACTTGAACATCACAGCATGCTTTGGCTGGTTTATTGCCGACAGCGTATGGGCCATTATAGTGCACAAAAGTTACTTTTTTCTTTATTACTTTCTCTATACATACTTTGTACACGGTGTATAGAGAAGCTATTGTATTGCAACAAAAATTCGATACAGTGATTTCATTCGAACCCCTGAATAAATAAAAAAAAAAAAAATAATAAAGGCATGTCCGTGCGTGCGTATGTGTATGTGCGCGCGCCTGTGAATAGCATGACTCAAAAACGAAAAGTCGATTAAATACCAAACCTGGTATTTAAGTTTAGTATATTCCAAGGATGCGACACGAAGATTTTCCAAAAATTCTCCCACTACCAACTACCCTTTACATGTAATATTTTTCGATTTGTTTTTACTGTCTAAAAAAAGCTCAAACGATTTTGATTAAATGTTTGAAGTATTTTATGACGAATGAAATGTATATCTTGAATTTTCTGGAAATAGCCTCTGAAGACCTCTTAATTCTGGATAACTTAACTGGTAAAAAAAAAGACCAAATGTAGATCTCCTTAAAAAACACAATGTTACATATACATATTTTTTGTAAAGTTAACCGTTTTCGAGACGTTCCAGTTTATTGGCATCAATGTTAAGGCATTTAAAACTTTTCTCGAACGGGAAGACATCTTTCTTTTCGTTTCTTGTTTGTTTACTCCTGGCAAAAACAGAGAATGGAATTTCAATTGTTTCACACAATGACCGGCTTTTAAAGGACCTGACTATTGCTTTAGCCCTTCTACGTACAAGGAATTCTGCTTATGTTTACCTTGATTAGCATGATGCAGCTAAAATATTTATCTTTTGAATAAAAGGTTTGCTTGCGGAACAGCTAGAGAAAGTCATGTGAATGGATCACATCAGATGTTTCCTTTCTCTACACGTACTATGCACATAGTGCATAGAGAAGGCATTATATTGCACCCAAAATTCGATAGAGAGATTTCACCGGAAATTTATGTTTTGAGACCCACTGAATCCAAAAAAAGAATTTTTAGAAAAGTGTGTATTTGTGTCTGTGGACAGCATAGCTCAAGAACGAAAAGTCTGTTAAATAACTTTGTATTTAAGTTCAATATCTCCATAGGATGCGGCACGAAAGTTTTCAAGAAAATCTCAACACCCCCAACTACCCTTCACATGGACAAATTTTCGAAAATTTTGAGTTTCTCAAAAATGGCTCCAGATTTCTATACCAGAGCAACCACATTTTAAATCATTTGGCTGAGGGTTTAGCCTAATGTATGCCTTTATTTTCCTTCTATTTATCAGGAACTAAGTAATAAGATCTTTTCTGCTATTGTTTATCTCGATTAACATGAAGTAGATAGAAGAATAAGCTTACTAACAATAATTTGTTACAGAGATGTAGAGAAAGTAATGTGAAAGGATCACATCAGATTTTTAGAAAAAGGCCCGTGTGTGTGCCTGTGGACAGCATAGCCCAAAAACGAAAAGACCGTTAAATACCAAGCTTGGTATTAAAGTTGAGTATGTTCCAAGGATGTTACGTATATATTTTTAAGAAAATCCCCATCTCAAGCTAACGTTTACATGGAAAACATTTTGAAAATGTTTTTCTCAAAAATGGCTCTAATGATTTTGATTAAAGGCTGCAATTTAAAGATGTTCACATTAAAAATAAAATGTACATTGAATTTTCTGGGAATAACTTCTGAAGACTTGTTCTGTCTGGATGAATTTTGCTGAATTTTGCACTACTGGTAAACCGTAAGATAGACAAAAATTTACTACACAAAAGATGTACATAGATATCGTCAAAACACACAACTTATGTCAAATATATTTTTTCGTGGGATTTGCAGTTTTTGAGATATTTCTTATTATTAGTTTCAGTTTTAAAATAAAAACTTTTTCATACGGAGCTTCGCAAAGAATTGGATTTCAATCCCATAGTAACCACATTTTAAAACATCTGACTGTCGGGTTAGCTTGGTATATTCCATCTCTGTAACAAATTATTATTCATAAGCTTAAACTTCTATTTACTTCATGCTAATCAAACATTAGCAGAAACGATCTTAGCTCATTGCAGTGGACAAAAATTAGCTTTTTCTTTATTTGTTCATATAATGCTAAGGTTTCCTTTTATAGTCATACAATGTAAGGGGAATTTAGTGTATCTGAATACGATTAGTTCAGAAATGCCAATAACCTGGTTACACAGAGTAAAAAATCTGATGGGTGACATTCACATGACTTTCCTTATGTCTCTGTAACAAACTATTGTTAGAAAGCATATTCTTCTATTTCAAGATAATCGAGTTAAACATTATCAGAAATTGTCCTTATTACTTAGTTCCTTATAAGTAGAAGAATAAAAACCTAATGTGTTCCATTCACATGATGTCCTCTAGTTGTTCGGTAAACAAACCGTTTATTCAAAACAATCTGTTATCTACATCATGATAATCAAGATAAACATAAGCTTCCTTATAAGTAGATGGGAAATAAGGAAATGCACAGGCCAAAATGATAGTCTCATCCTATAAAAACTGGTCGCTATGTGAATCAATTGAAATTCCAATTTCTTTGCTTGCCAGGAACAAACAAAGGAGAATCGAAGTTTCGGAGACTAAAATAATCTGAAATATTTAACTCCACAAAAAAATTGTGTGCTTTAATGAGATCTACATTTTTGTGTAGTAAGTTTTTGTACGTAAAAGATATACAAAAATTTACTACACAAAAATGTTTACCGGCTATATGAAAGTCATCCAAAATGAATAGGTCTTCAGAGGATATTCCCAGAAAATTCAAGATACACGTTTCGTTTCTAATAAACATATCATAAACATAAGGTGTTTTAATCAAGAATCGTTAGCCTTTTTTGAGAAAACAAAGATTTTATAAAACCTTTCCATGTAAAGGGTAGTTTAGTGTGGTGGGATTTTCTTGGAAGTCTTCGTGTTGTGTCCTTGGAGGATACCAAACTTAAATACCAAGTTTGGTATTTAACGGTCTTTTCGTTTTTGAGTTATGTTGTCCACAGACACGCACACACGTACCTTTTCCTAAAAATGTTTTTTTTTTTTTTATTCAGGGGACCCAAAATATTTACTTCCGGTAAAATCTCTGTATTGAATTTTTGGATGCATTACAATACCTACTTTAAGCACTATGCACATAGTACGTGTAGAAAAAGTAAAAACGTAAAGATACAAGAAGAAAAACTGATTAGTAACAGTCATACTGTTTATCTACCCGTTAGCTATTCATACCTTATACCGGGATTATCTGAACTGAGGCGACTGGCGGCAGCCGGTACTAAATCATAGCAGGTTTAGGGTTGAATGACTTCGCTCTGTGGCAGTCTAGCTCTCACGCTTAAGGAGATCAACCGTAGTCTCAAATGGACTGTCCGCTTGAATTTATGTAGAAATTTCCTGGTGCATTGCACCTAATAAATCCTTAACTTATAGGTTCTTAGAAACATTTAAACAGATGGCATCAGTGTTACATAAAAATAAACACTTTGATAAATTTTAACCAGGGTAAAATAAGACAAGGCAGGGGCTGTCGTGGAATAATTGGTTGATCCTCTCCCTCTCTCTCTCCCCCCCTCTCTCTCTCTCTGTGTAAAACTATATGTTTATCACCTGTAGCGAATGCTTGAACACAAATCTCCATACGCTAGAACAATTACAAGACTGTTGGGGGTGTTGTTTTTCAATATTTTGAAGGAAAATGTTGGTTAAAACTTTCGAATTGTTTTCAACATGCACAAGATTTGTATAGATAGAGAGAGCTATCAATACATTTTACAATGAAAGTAAACCAAACTATTCATATTGTTTTCTATCGCCAACATTATCTGGGAGACATGGCGGACTGGTTCTCTGCTATGGTATAAAACAGATTCATTTAGCAGTGCCGTGGGAGTGGCGGGCTGCCAGTCGTGCCATTCAAGCGAAACCTGATATTTGCTGAATCAGCAGCCCCAACGTTAATCTCTGCATACAACAGATAATAGTTTTACAGGGATACATAGACTACTGTGCCAAACGCTATGTTCAACGCCAGCTATGTTTTTTGCAAGACCATTTTTTGGTTTCTGTGACTTATTGATATTCGTTTTTAATTGTTGCTTATTTTGAAATAGGTGTAGAGATCTTAAAAGGCCATAGGTTCACGTTGATAAACTATTTTCAGCATTTAATATTTTCAAACCCAGAATAAGGTTCACATTAGGCAAATTCTAGTCACCTGAAACCTGTACTTTATGACATAGATTTTGCTTTAAATGGCTCAAACTACAGTATCAAGAATATGTAAGTCGTGATTTCACACCAAAACTCAAATCATTTCGGTACATTTTGTGAGATGTGTGTGCACTGAATCTATTTTGGGTGAAATGGCATCTTTAATTGGGTCTGAATTAATGATTTTCTAGTTGTGTATATGCAAAGTTTTGTTTTTGCTAATTTTGACAATGAATCAATGTGTTGGGCGTTTCACTCATGGCATTTCGATGCTGGATAGCAACATATATTTTAGAACTATTTATAAAACCTGTTTAAAAGGTTTTCCAGATCTCAGTGGAAGTTTGCATTTTAGAGTTCAGTCCAGACCACCTATGGTCTGCCTCCCCCCCCCCTTTTTTTTTTTAAGAGTAACGACTTCTTTTATTGAATAAATTAATTGTAAAGCAGGCGATTAAGACGGACTGGATGCATATTTTGCACTTAACGGGTGGCATGATTTCTAAAAAAGAATACCATATTGTATAATATTACATGTGCATTTAATATAATTGAAAACATTGCATTGATTTTCACAGTTTCTTAAAAACTCGACACCTGCAACGTTATAGTACATAAGTCGAACTTTTTTAATGTGTTTGTTAAATTTAGGCAACAAAGCTATACTACAACCAGGGACTAAGGGAATTCACAGGTGAATATGGAATACGGGTGGAGATAGCGTGCCATTACATAGGTCAAAGTTCAGGTGCTTTACCGGAGTTGGTGGATCCATACAGCAAACAGAAGCTTATGATGTGGGGTCCAAGGTAGGTCGGTAGTTGGGGACGTTAATGTTTTCCTGCGTCTCACAAATCATAGGTAATAATGTGGATATCCGCAACGGAAACTTATGTTGTCAATCTGTTGAGGTTTCGTTTGGCCCATGCAACTAGGATTGTAACGTACGCCATGTTGTGTGTTTTTTTCCCCAGCCACAGCAGCGATTCTCTCAAATGGGAAGCACGCATGAATATTTTAATGCATTCAATCTCAAAATCATATATTCGTATTATCCATAAGGTTATTTCATAGCTTTAGGTTTCCACATTTTTACTTTCTCTATACGTACTATGCACATAGTGTATAGGTGAAGGTATTGCATTGCAGCCAAAAACATTTTGAGGCCCCTTGAATCCAAAAACGCATGTATATAAAAATGTCCGTTTGTGTGGGGGGCCCGAATAGCTCAAAAACGAAAAGTCCATTAAATAGTGAATTTGGTAATTAAGTTCAGTGTCTTTCAAGAATGTGACACGAAGCCAACTACACTTTATGTAGAATAATTTTCGAAAATGTTGACATTCTCAAAAATGGCTAACGGTTTTGAGTAAAATATCGTATATTACAGATATTTACACGACAAAAAGTGCATCTTGAATTATCTGGGAATAGCCTCTGAAGACGTCTTTATTCTGGATGAATTTTGCGGAATTTTGCATAACTGGTAAATGTTACATACATTTTTTTTCGTGGAGTTGACCGTTTTTGAGATATTCCTTGCTATTGGTTTTGGTTTTAAAATCCACTTTTCTCACGCGGGAATTTGTCAACTCCTGCCCCATAGAAACAAAGGAACTTCAATCACATTAGCACCAGCATTTAAAAGGTTTAGCTGTCGTTTGTATTGCCTTATTTCCCTTCTGCTTACAAGGAAGCAAGTAGTAAAATCATTTCTGTTAATTTTTTCTCGATCAACATTAAGAATAAGTTTTTCAACAATAGTTTGTTGCAGAGATGCCGAGAAATTCATGTGAATGGAATATATCAGATTTGTTAGTATTGCAATCCAACCAAAATTTCCATCTCGTACATTTTATCAAGTCCGGTGAACACCCCTGCAAAACTATTTTAAGAGGCCTTGGACAACCTAACTCAAAATATTAATGAAGAAAATACCAAATCTGATATTTGACTCACTCTGTTAAACAAGTCAGGAGATGGTTTTCAAAACTCCTCCAACCTAAATCCCCTTGGCCATACCTTTCGTCATTCAAAACATCTGATGTGTTCCCTTCATATTACTTTCCCCACCTGTTCTGCAAAGTATTCTTACGAAAGATCTTTCTATCTATATAATGTTTATCGAGATAAACATTAGCAGATATGCTTTTTTAAATGAGGAATAAGGGGATTCGCTAGGCTAAAGCGATAGTAAAATCTTTTAGAAGCTGTTCGCTATGTGAGCAATTGAAGTTCGGTTCGCTTAGCATGACCAGCAGTAAATAACAGAGGTGAGGAAAGGTGCATAGTTACATAGTTTAAAATGATACCAATAACAAAGAATATCTATAATACGACCAACTCTACAAATAACGTAAACGATATGAAGTGTGCGTTTTAATGAGATCTATATTTGTTGAGTAGTAACTTTTTGTCTATCTCTTATGATTTACCGGCTATGCAAAGTTCATCTAGAATGAAGGTCTTCAGAGTCCATTCCCAGAAAATTCAAGGTATAAATTTTATTTGTGAGGTAAATATCTGTAATGTGCGGCATTTTAATAAAACCATTAGTTCATTTTGGAGAACATTTTATTTCGAAAATTCTTTCATGTAAAAGGTAGTTGGGGGTGGGGAGATTTCCTGAAAGTCTTCGTGTCGCATCCTTGGAATATACTCGACTTAAAATACCAAATTTGGTATTTAACGGTCTGTTAGCTTTAACACACGCACACACACACACATTTTCTAAACATTCTACTTTTGGACTCCGGGAACCTCAAATTTTATATTTCCGGTGTTATCTGGGCATCGAGTTTTTAGGTGGAATACAATACCATCTCTATACGCTATGTGCATACATAGCACGGGTAAAGAAAGTAAAAATGAGAAACGAGTTTTAAGGAATTTCTCCTAAATAACAAGTATCATCTGTTAAGCGACTTGATAATGTTTATAAGAATTAATTTGTTCTTAATGAATGAAAAATTCAAATTAAGAACAATTTGAATTTTTTTGGTATAGTTACAAGAATGAAAACAATGGTTTAATGCACTCCAATGTTAATTGAAATATATCAACACATAGACATTGGTTACGAATTAGCAGCTTTAAGCCAACAACAAGATAACAAGATTATTATATAGTTCAGTTATCCTTCCAAGTTGTTACTTAGGAATTCTCTATTTTCGATATGTTATACATTTATGTCCATACAGTTGTTTTGCGGGAAAGTTATTGTAACAACTGCAGCGTCAAGGGAACGCAAAACTAATAAAACTGGGAAAGTTTGAGGACCATTGGTGTGGGGAGAGGCGAATCGTTACAATTTTACTTATTTATTTAACGCCCGAAGGCAACATTTCTCCTTCACCATTGATGAATACCCAGGAGAAAACGAGACTTCGGGGGTAGCAATGATTTAATCAGACAAAATATTAGTGTCCTCACCAAATCTGATTGGAGTATGATGAGCACGGTATGATAACACAAAATACGTACATTACACTGTTAGTCTAAAACCAATAACGTGGGTTGTTGCAGATATTTTTCTAACGTTTCCCTGATTTGCACTCTCTTCGCGAGCTAGTTTGTGTTTGACGCAACGCAGGACGATCAAAATTTAAGTCTTAATTATTAAGGAAAATCTCATGTTAGAAATTATATTATATAAGCAAAACCGCCATATGCAGTAAAAATCTTTAAATTCCCCGTGAGATTTGCATTGTTACCGCAGATATTAGTCATTGAACCCTTCAATTACCGACGAGTATATTTAATGTTTCAGATGTGCAGTATAGTCATATTTGACAGCTGAATTTTGAAGCCCACCGCCACCACTTTTGTTTAATATGTTCTATCTTTCACAACATTAGATAAATACTCTCTTTCTGTTTGAGTGTGCGATGGGTCACCTAATTCTCAGACTTTCCTACGTAAGTGGTATGAGAATGAAATTTGCCAAATGCCTCCCGCCCCTTTATGTTCAGCCATTTGCTCACTTAGCAGTTTTGGAAACCAATATTTCAACAATCATTGTATATTAACGGGAAACCATTGCGAATCCATCTTAAATACACTTACAGAAAAGGTGTTATTTCTGTGTGGCTCTAAAGCAAGACGCTCCTAGTGTCGGGTGCTTTGTTTAAAAGGGTAAGTTTAATCAGCAGCTATTGTGGCTCGACTAGAATAGCCGAAGTGGTAGTCGGTCCCCATGGCCACGCTCGCTAAAGTGTCTCGCTTTGGTGCATTGTGGGCAGGGGATCGTGGGTTCGAGTCCCGCCTTGGGCATGGGTGCTATATGTTTGTGCAATGTGTATATGTTTGTAAGAGAAACCGTAAAACCAGTAAACCAGTAATCAGTAAAACCTACGGGGGGAAATGTAAATAGGGATACAGTGTCGGAGTCCTGATCATACTCCGTTACTGTTAAAAAAAAAAAAAAAAAAAAAAAAGTGGTTAAAAGGAGTTTCTCCCGAATACCAGTAAATTCAGAAGGTGGATCGAATCTCGTAAAACGCCCGCATACTTTTTTTTTTAATCTTTATTTTCCTGATCTGTGCGAAATATTAGTTTGACACATTAATAGAAACTAGTTTTGATAAAATTCCTTCTGTCAGCAAATTACATGGTTGGTTTTATTTCGCATAGCGAAATATTAATTTCGCCGCCTCTTATGAACGCTGCAACACGATTGATATTTTACAACTGAATGCTTTATAAAACATAAATACTTGTAAATACGCTTACCTCAGGTGGCAAACATTCATCTCAAAGTAGTATTTTCCTTTAAACGCCTACATTCAAATGCATCTGACTATAATATTCGAATACTATTATCAGGTTAAAGGATATATTTCGGTCGGTAACGTTAATGTTAATGTATTACGTCACAGTGGATATAAAGAAGCATTTCTCTCTATTTCTTGTTGGAAAGCCTCGCTATATAAGAAGAGAATCAAAATGTTATCGGCACAAAAACGAAAATAATTTCTCGAGACCTTTGTTGAGTGAACTCAGCATGATTGCATTCCTTTATAGTTAATAATGAGTAATACGACACAAATATAAGTGGTATGTGATAATAGGTCTCTAAAGTATCGAAAGTAAATGAACTTTGTGTATTATACACTGTAATTGAAGTCATAAAATGCTTTGTAGGAAGTAACGGATGCTGGTAACAGAGCAACACTACATATTAGGTGAATAGAGCGCTTTCTCCGACCTGAGAAATAGCCGAGATCGCTGCGTCACTATCCGTTAATTCAAAAGTGCCAGATTTGGTAGTTCGATCCTCCCTTCCCGCGTATTTATTTTTGAACTGGATCATTAACACACGCCTTTATTCCCTCGAGATTATCTTTTATCATCAGGAATGGAGAATCACGATAAAGACACATTTCTAGACAACGCTGCTAGGTGTAAAGTTTGCTTCATGCTCAAGCAATCCACGACTGCATTGTGCTCTATTTAATGCGCCAGTGATTGATTTATTCGCTGGCATTACATACCTTTTGCAAAGCATTTTATGACCATTAATGCAGTTCTATTCTCACAAAGCGTTTTTATTTGTGTTGTATTACTACATAATGAACTATAAAGAAATGCAGTCATGTTGAGTTCACTCAATATTTTCCAAAGAAAGTATTTTCGTTTTTATGCCTATATCATCTTAATTTCCTTCTTATCTAGCGAGGCTTTCCAACATGAAAAATATTCAAATGCTTCCTTATACCTACTGTAAGCTAACAAACTTTAACAATGCACTACCGAAATATATCCCTTAACCTTATAATATTCGATTATTATAGCCAGACACATTTGAACGTGGGCGTTTAAAGGAAAATATTGCTTTTGGGAGAAGAGCTTGCCAGTTATGGTAGGTGTATTTCCCCGTTTTATTTACATCATCTACAATTTATGTTTTATAAAGCATTCAGTTGGAAATTATCAATCGCGTTGTAACGTTCGTAAGACGGCAGCAAATTAATATTTCGCTATGCGAAATAAAACTAACCATATATTCTGCGGAGAGGAGTTTTATCAGAAAGAGTTTCTATTAATACGCCAAACCTATATTTCGTACAGGTTAGGAAAATAAAGATTAGAAAAAAAAAATTGCGGGAGTTTTACTAGATTCGATCCATCTCCGAATTTTCTGGTATTCGGCAGAAGCTCTAATCATTTCGGCTATTCCATTCGCAGGTTGCTGATTACTCACCCTTGTAAGCAAAACACCCAACACCAGGAGCGCTTTACTTCAGAGCCATTACTTAATCAAAACACATTAATAATATATTTCCTGTAACTGTATTAAAGTTGAATTCGCAATATTTCCCCGTTAGTTTACAATGATTGCTGAAATATTGGTTTCCAAAACTGCGAAGGAGCGAATGGCTGCTGTGCCCTCTTGAACACAAAGGGAAGGGAGGCATATGGCAAATTTCATTCACATATCACCTGCATAGAACGCCCAAGAACTGTGTGACCCACTCAAATTTACTTTTGCCAAAGAACATACTATTTAATTCATGAAGGATTTGATCTGTCCGGGCATGACTACTTTATTACCAGTTCGTCGGAAGGTCGATCTTGATGATGCTTTTGAACACCTGTCAGTAATTAAGTTTAATTCAATGTAAATATTTCTATCATTCACTGTCGTCGAAAAATAGTACCATGTGCACATGTTTTAAGTCCTTTGCAAAAACTCTGAAGGAAAAGTATTCCACTTCCTCTCGTATTTTCAAACATCTTTCTCGTTATGCAAAGTTGCTTTTACTGCACATGTAGCACAAAATACTCCTCTAGGCTTTATTCATATAATGATCAGCAACAGTTCAGTGGTCTTGGAGCCGAATTGAGCACTGTTCCACCAATTGAATTTAGTATCTTGCAGATCTGAATATTTAAAAGGGGTGCTGAACACTTACCAAACTAGGTTACATACGCCGTCAATAAAATGTATGCACAATTTAACAAACATAAGTCCAAAGGTAAAACTCAAAGGTAACATATCCGGTAAATGTGCTGGGAATTCAAATACGCCTGTTTGACCTATCCAGATTACCTCTAGACTGTTGTTTATAAAAGCCCACACGCCTTGGTGTAGAATGGGGTTGCCCTGTCTTGTTCGTAGACGAACTCATTGTTTCCACGAAGTGCACATATTGCCGGAAAATTAATGTGTTTAACACTTACAGATACTTGGCGGCGTAGTTAATTATTCCTTCAATGGAGAATAATCCAGTTCAACTTTCGTCACACCATAGCAGCGTATTGGGACACCGTTAAGAGTTTTTCGTGATCAAGAGGATTACTAGTTCGCCAGTAACCTTTATGTGAACATGGTGACAAGGAATCAGCTTATCGCATATAATTCACTCCACAGAACGGAACCACGACTTGAGGAGCTGAAAACTGCGGAGTTTTAGACCAGGGATCTTTTCTTTCAAGGTGTGAGGCTCTTTTATGTGCAAATATTACACGGGCTCTACGACATTATTCCCCTTACGAAGGAAATTATCCTAAGGATTTTTATTTAAAAAAAAGGATCACCTTCCACCGGGTTTGAACCCATAACATTGGGTGTTCGGATGCTAGTACCATTACACCATGGAGTGCGACAAATGACATGACTCATGGATGACAAGTCCACAAACACATTGCCCTCGTTAGTGTGGCCATAGTCAAAAGAGCAGGAGGAGGCGTAGCCATACATCTTCCGGATCTGCTTGAAGCAGCTCTAGAAGTTGGTCAGAACGCAGATGCCCTAACGCGGGTATGGAATAATTGACTAAGAAGATGCGATGTCTGCTTAGATTCTAACGGAGCACATTTTGAACATTACTGTAATGAACATATCATATTGGGGTTTTATGGTGTTGAACACCGCTTTTACTACGTATGGCATCGGTTGAATGCGATGGCGGGGAAACCGGAGAACCGGGAGAAAACCCGCCCCTGTCCCGCTTTGTCCACCGTAATTCCCACATGCGGGCGCCTGGGGTTGAACCCGAGCCGCCTCTGTGAGAGGCGATTGGACTACCCCTCGGCCATGGCGCGGCCACATATCAATTGCTTTATCTTTCATCATCAGATCCCGTGAATACGATACGTTAGCTTGAAAGACAACCACCCCAACCATCGTTAGTGGCAGTAGTTGCTAATAAACACACAGGCAATGGGCGAACAGGATTTTAAGGACAAACCAAAACAAAACATTGGCCTGATCTCATATTAAAACAAAACATCCGGTTTTTAAATTCACTCTGTTGCCAAAGTGTGCAGATGGTTTATTCAGTAATGTTCGCTTATATCAGTTACCTTTCTAGATAGATGAAATTGTAATTATGACTTTATTACTCGCCATACTTATATTTCCCAGCAGGCGGAATCTGCGCGCTCATACCCCTAACATCCTGTATATTTTTTCTCAGACGCTGTGCTGTAATATACTTTATGGCCGACCATATTTGAATAGTAATTACAGGTCTGGTAGCTGCAGTTTTATGGGTATCATTAAAGTACAGCTGTTCATTAAGGTGTAGGTTTTCAGGAGATCCTCATGTAACAGTCAATACTTTCGCATCTGCGCATATCTCGCAACACTACCAGGCACCAACTATTAGTTACTCCGTATGTTGAATCTATTAATTATTCTCGTATGCTGAATCAAAGAACTAACATGAGTTCAGAAGAAATAAGAATGTCAGACGTGAGTGACAGTGAATTACAACTTCACCGCAGGAAATTTCCGCAAAGATACAAGATGTGGCTAATAACCATAAATATGCACAATTTATGGATTGGAGAATATCAAAATAACCTCAGAAAATATATTGCTGGTGTACTTTGAGGAATTGTCTGGACATGTGAAACCATCGACCTTGTGGACTTACTATTCCATTTTGAAAATACACATTGTTGAACATAAATAGCAACATGAAACTTTATTACAATGCAGCAAAGGAGTCAAAGTACTGAAGCTGAATTTCAGTTTTTAAACTGAGAGGGGAATAAAGCTACAATTTCACAAGGCAGCTTAAACGAGATTTTCCTATATAACAAATGTATCCCATACTTCAGCGTAGGTCCCCAGAAAAGATCTCTTAGGTGGTAGGTATCTGAAGGAATATTAGTTACTAAACTATGCAGATGGAATTGTTAACCTAAATTCATATTAACTGGATGTTATAATGCCTTGCGCGGTACGGATGAAGACCTGGCGCCTCATTTTCGTTTCCGTGCCAAGCTATTATTATATCGCAAACAGATCCACATTTTCTTAAAACATTTTAGTGTGTCCTTGTTTGTGAAAACTGATCGCTTTAACTCCGAATCACTTTGGCTTATTTTTAGGAGATGATTTAGTATCTATAAACTTATCTTCGTCACATCAGTATCCGTTATTAGGGAAAAGAAATACTGGGAGTTTAACATGGTATCCTGTTTAATGTGCCAAGATTTGTGGTCTCGCTTTAAGACTTGCAAGAATTTAAATCATAGGCACTTTAATATGTCATTTAGACCAGAGGGATGCACTGAATCAAATATCAATGACTTTCAAAGATTTGCAGAGATATATGCGTGCCTCCCAGAAGCAAGTGCTCATTACTTTGTGCCACAATACGTTTTCGTTGTTTCCACTGTTAGATTTGCGCACGGTATCAGCAACATCACAGCAAATTCTGGATTGATCTTAACACCGGACCTATTAATAGCATTTCGAATTTTTAATCTAAGTAATATAAATCGCATTTAAATAAACTTAGGAATTTGGAATTAATTAAATGTTTTGTTTTATAAATCCTGTTTGTACTGTGTCCTGTTACACAAAGCAATATAACAGAAACTTTCATTTTCTTGTTAATTTAAATCTTCATCGTTGGATATTAATGTCACATTGAATTCCCCACCCCTTTCCTCAAGCAATTTTAACATTCTTTGCCTTATATCCGTATGGCGACATTCAAAACCTGTGCAGTTGAATTCTATAGACACCTTCAACACATCCATGAGGTTGTCTTTTCACTTATTAAAAAAAATAGAAGAAAACTTAATGCAGACGCAAATTTAAGTGTTCGTCTTTTACTGAAAATCCCAAATTATTCACTTAATCCTGTGCATTCTGAATTTCATATTCTTTGTCGCATTCATTCAAAACCTGGTTCTACATAACTTAGCTCCATGATGGACTGGGAATACAATATTTGTACACTAGGCTAAATTATAAAAATATACACGAGGCTGAGAGACAGTTTCTGTATGATTTACATTAGCTCAAAGTGTCCTAGTTTCAACCGGCTAAGGAACATATTGTATCTAAGCATGTGCTCCATTATAGCCCAATTTTTATGCTTGAAGGCAGCAGCTCCCGATATTTACTTCACTGTCAATTCATATCCTTAGCTCCTGACAAGTGGTTCACCACCATTCTCTCTCTCTCTCTCTCTCTCTCTCTCTCTCTCTCTCTCTCTCTCTCTCTCTCTCTCTCTCTCTCCCCACAAGAAATCATGCGGTTTCCTCAAAGAAAATGACGGGCCTCATCTCCCAATTATAGAAACATTTATAGGTTTGCAATATTACAAAATGTCAAGAGTTTTCTGAGGGTACAAGCCATACACAAAAAAACCAACACAAAAACCTTTATCATCACCGGTTGTAATGAGATGATTTAAAGCTTTCAGGGTTGCGATATTTTGTCTATGGTTCGTGTTGAGTTTTAAGAGTACGATTTCGACCATTGTTATAATTCCGAGGGGTTTGACAGTTGCTCTCCATTTTTCCAGTTCTTGTAGAAGGCCACTAAAATAAGGATGGTAAAAAGTTCAATCTTCATGTTACGCTCACGGCTGACATTAGGATTTATTAAGGTGAAATTTCGTAACAATCTAAATTGTTCAATATTTTGTTTTACATCTCATTATGATTACACTTTCATACTACTCTGCTTTTACCAACAAACGATTTTAAAGTCACAAACCAATATTTAAATTGGTCCTATATTATTTGGGTAAAGCACAGTACTGAATTTTAAGCACCAGTTTTCTCAATTATATTTTTACGGATTTTTCAATATTCAAAACATGCTCCCTGGACCACATTTTATAATTTATGAACTTGAAAATACCAGGGGAGATCAAGAATCCCGGATTTAAACAATTTTGTGCACTAGTTGAAATATTAAATAGTTCAGCTGCAACTATTTTCCATAGCCTATAACGGAAATATTGAACATGTTTGTACAATATTTTCTCTAGAACTAATTAAAATTACAAATGCCTGCTCAATAATCTCCACGTTTATGTTCAAATTAAAAGTTTGGGAGCAATACAATAAATTGGAGCATTACATATTAACATACCAAAAAGTGATTGTGTTTTATATAGTTTAACGTCCACTTTTACTACAAATGGAACCGCAGGCGATGGCACTGGTGATACACAGAATGAAGATAGAGCACCGGTGGAATGCGATAGTGGGGGAAACCGGAGAAACCCCGGCCCTGCGCCGCTTTGTCCACCACAAGTTCCATATGCGGTCGCTTGGGATCGAACCCTGGCCGTCTAGGTGAGAGGCGAGTGGTCTAACCACTCGGCCACGGCGCGGCCAAGCAATTAATTATGAATAAAAAGTACTTTAGAACTGCAACAATTATTTTCTCCAATAATCAATATCTTCTATATAAAAAACTTACAAATTATAAAAATGTATATCAGTTGATACGCACTTATTGTATTCGCTAGCACTCCCCGTACAAGTAAAACTACTTGTCAAATTGGACATATCCATATTTCATAACAGATCGGTGCAGTTCTCTCCCCTCCCCCATCATATTCATCCGTGGTCAAGTGCTAACATGCTAGCCTCTGGTTCACAAGGTCGCGGGTTCAAACCCAGCAAAGGGCAATGAATTTTTTCGGGCTTAAAAATCCTTAGCACGACTTCCTTTTGAAAAGAGCCGTCGGTCCAGAGTCGTGGATTTACAGCACGTAAAAGAACCTCAAGCCTGATAAAGAGGTCTGAGGTAAATTAAGTGATCCTTCACACCCAATATGGAATAGGCAGCAGTTAAAGAGTGTCTATAAATAAGACTCAATTTAAGTCCCCCCTCCGTTGGGAGAGAGTAGAACCACGAGCCAAAATATGATCTGTTTTGCGGTATTAGGGTAGTACACAGAACGCATGAAGTTCATCATCCACCAACATCTTCCCCTTTGCCTTAGACTGCTGCCTATCCAGGAGCAAAATCTTCCATATCGAGACGGGATTAAAGTCTTATTTACAATCATATTAGATACTGACATGCAGACCGACATTACTCGCCTTCGGAATGCGATTTGACAGAACCAATTTAACCACTTCTGCCTACCGAACGAGAGAAAATATGGAGGAGGAGCGTTTGGAGCTTTTAAGTGCCTGGGATACATACCATTTGTAATGCTTTTGGGAATTAATGCGCAAATTTTGCAACACGGATACGAAAAAGCAACACTCCACTTCTGCAATTAAGATGATAGCAATGCAGGTTCATAACCTGCTCTTGTATACAGTTACCGCGATTTAGTTATTTGCCATGATAATATTACCAAACTTCCTTAAACATTTATTTTTGCTTCATATCTTCCTCTGGATTTTCATTAAAAAGCTTTACACCACTTCCTTCGACAATGATCAATGGAACAAAAAAAACAGCATTTGAATAGTTCGAACTCGAAGAGTTCAGAGAAAACACGTGGTATAAAAATATATAAATCTTTGAAACGCGTACAGACGGAGAAAATAAATAAAAACCAAATGACGTTGTAAGAATAATCCAAGTTGAACAGCAGTTGAAGGGAGACCAACTATTACATAACTGTTCAAGATCACTAGTCCTGTTATAGACTTTATAAAAAAAAGGAAAATAATAAAGAAAAATGCTATGCATTTTCAAGCCTTGTGACCATAACATAAGCAGAATTACCAGTTAGGAAAATGTCCGCGAACAGGAACACCTCTGCCAACAAATGTTACAGTGCTTACATAATACGAAGCATTTTGCACACGCACACAGCATCACCCAAATCTCATAGAGGACCCCGTATTACGTAACATAGCCATAAATTCGGGTCGCACCCTTGACTATTTTTATCAGCCATTTTCTAGTTCACAGCGCCAGAAAAATAAAATACACTCTCGGTTCCAGAATTCATTCTTAAGATGACACATCTTAAAGGATTCGTTTAAGGTTTACCCATGAAACGCAATTTAAAAAAAAAAAAGTCTTGTGTTACACTCACATGACTTTCTCTACATCTCTGTAACAAATTATTTTTAAAAAGCTTATTCTTCTAATTATGTCATGCTAATCAATATAAACATTAGCAGAAATTATCTTTATTGCTTGATTACTTGCAAGTAGAAGAATAAAAACGTAATGTGTTCCATTCACATGATGTCCTCTAGCTGTCCCGCAAACAGACTTTTTATTCAAAAGATTAATCTTTTATCAACATCATGCTAATCATGATAAGCATTAGCAGAATTAGTCTTATTACTAGCTTCTTTGTAAGTAGAAATAAAATAAGAAAATGCACAGGCTAAAGTGATAGTCTAATCCTTTAAAAGCCGTCGCTATGTGAAACAATTGAGGTTCGGTAAACAAACGAGAAACGATAAGAAAGATGTCTTCCCGTTTGAGAAAAGTTTAACTGGCTAATATTGAAACCAATAATCCGGAATATCTAAAAAACGGTTAACTCTACAAACAAAAATGTATATGACATACATTGTGTTTTAATGAGATCTACATTTTTTGTGTAGTAGGTATATTTTTGTACACTTCTTACGGTTTGCCAGTTATACAAAAGTCATCTAGAATGAATAGAGTTTAAGAGGCTATTCCCACGAAATTCAAGCTATACATTTCGTTTGTCATAAAAATATCTTAAACATAAGGTTTCTAATCAAAATTTGAGAAAATCAAAATTGTGTGAAAATGATCCATATAATTGGTAGTTTGGGGTGGGGGAATTTTCTTTAAAATCTTCGTGTCGCATCTTTGGAAGATCCCAAACTTCAATACCAAGTTTGGTACTTAACCGTTTTCTCGTTTTTGAGCAACGTTGTTCAGACACACAGACGAACCTTTTTCTAAAAATGCATTTTTTTATTAAGTGGGAGATAAAGCATGTATTTCCGGTGAAATCTCGGTATCGAATTTTTGGGTACATTACAAGACCTTCTCTACACTATGTACATAGTACTTGTAGGAAAATAAAAAGGTAACCCTGAGAGCATAAACTTTGATAATCCGCCAGATCCACCAGGAAAACAAAGGTAGACGCACATAAATGATGAGTATACAGCGAAAAATAAAATTCCAGTAGCGGAAGTAAAATACAATACTCGACCATGATATGAAGGCACTCGGAGGAAGGCAACACGACTTTGACCCCTTAGACTATCGATCCCAGGCGAATGAGGGGAAAAGGGACGGTGGGAGTGGCTAAAAAATGAAAAATCTTATTTGTCTTCCAATGGTCCACCCACTTGATTGTAACCACCTAATCCTTTTTCCACCGAAGGCATTCATATCGTGGTATTTTGGTTAGGGTCTCTTGAGACTAGTAGAAAATAGGTTGCTCATGCGCAAGTCTCTTTATTTTGTCGGCACTTTACGATAGCCAGCAGTGAGGTCACGCAGCGTCCGTATCTTGCCCCTTTTCCGCCCTCTCAAGAGGCTCTGGCCAAACATTTATCATTTATCTTAATCGTCATAATTGTCAAAAATGCCTAGGCTTATTGGTGAAACTTTAAATTCTATTCTATCAGAAATATTCTACTGAAAGATATTTCGTTATAAATAGTTATAAGAATCATTATCAACGAAATTATTAATTTATTATTAGTCCATATAACTTAACAAGCAAAAATCTGAGTTACTTTGGGGCTGTGAAGTAAAATGTGATAAAGTAAAATATTAGCTTACCAATGAAAAAACAATTATTAATATCAGCTTATATTTACACCAGAGTAAACACTTTCTGCGTTTAAATAAGATAATTAATCTGATATTTTTGAAAGGATGTTATTTATGTACTTACTGTAAAAATTAAAGTTGAAAAAAAACTGTGCATCAAATTTATATGTTTTACTACCCACTACTTTCCATTCGATTTTATAACGAGGAACGAGCTAATTTGCGTGTGTTTGATTGTAATTTACAGCTGTAAAACTTTCTTTATTGATTTCGATATCGATTTACTTGGCGGTGGAGAACGCGCCACTGCTGCTGCACGATTACTTCTTTTTGCACACAAGCGGATACAAACAGAGGCTTGAATAAGGGAGAAACTTTACATCAGAACTTTCAGTTGATGGTCGTGATTTAAACGAAGATGATTATTCTCTGAAGGAGGACACGAAATGAAGTTTATTCCAAAACCACTTTTCTTCTTGTATCGAGTGTTGCACCAGGTTTAAAGTGATCTCCATGCCGCTAATAGCTGGCTAGTGCCAGGTCTAAAGTATTTTCAGAGTATCTCCGAGGTTGCTTGTTGCAAAAGTAATTGAGAGAGTACACATTGATAAATTATATTGGTCGAAATGTAATTTTCCCTTAGTGTGCCCAAAAAATATACAACTTTCACGATATATAGAGAATTTGGTTTCCTTAACCATAAAAAACTAAAAACTAAAGCCAGATTTGGAGGCTCCGTAAAGTACGAGAGCCCCAGATACACAAAATTTACTGTATGACCGCTACATCATCTCCCTCCGTAAAACGTATTTTTAATGTTTAACGACCGTTCTCGTTATATACACCATAAATGGCGTAGAGTATACACGAGATGTAAGCAAAATAAGGAAATTTAGGAAGGAAAGATTCTAGGCCTAAGTTTAGAATACCTTCCTTCCAAGACGAAGATCGAGGGTACCTGAAGAGAGAGAGAGAGAGAGAGAGAGAGAGAGAGGAAAAAGAAAAAAAAAAAAAAAAGAAAACTCGGGGAGAGGGAGGACGGTCCTGAAGGTACGTTCACTAGACCGTGTCTTAAACGACCTCGGAAACCAATTTAGTATGCCGCTTTCCGGAACACTGTGGTGCGATTCCACCCAGGGATCATAACATACATTATGATATATAGCGTACTATAAGCTTTAATTTGCAATATTTGAGGCTCTTAAAACCATTGCATTGGAGTTTATTATAATATTAACATAATTTAATGTTATAGTTGACATTACTATCACACTTTCTCTGTGCAATTGTGAAATGTATTATGCCCCATTACTACCCGAGCTCTCCTCAATATCAACGAAAAAGCGTTAAGGTACTACTTTTAAAATGTTCACGCCGGACCACAAATCCTCACAAAATAATGACAATGTAGCTGTAGGAAATCCCCTTCTCTGTCTTCAAAATATCGTTCGGTGGGCTTTTACATTTTATGAGAAGAATAGTCTCAAATAGTAAAGACCGGCCCGAATCTCAAGATCTTTTATCTTTGCCAGGCAGGCTCCAAGAGGAAAGCGGTGTCCATGCTTGTACCTGGCTTGTACTGGGACGATGCTATTTTCAGGGTATCTCCAGGCTCCTTGTTGCAGAATGTTATTGGCAGTGTATTTTTAGTGCTCTGCGCGTGGTAAAGAGCGTGATTTGATGAGTGGTGTGCGGAAGAGGCTGGTGTGAGATGGAACTCGAAAATCTCATCAGGAAACTATTTAATAGTAATAATTACCTTCGGATTCTTATGCTACTGCTTAGCTTTCCTTTCAAATTCAGCTCTTCGTCAATGACGAAATTACGGATGTTTTACAACAATGGAGAGCTAATGTTAATATTAGCAGCACTCCGCAGTTGAACTCGAATAACTGCGTTAAGGGGAGATTAAAACTAATATTCTGTCAATATTAAATCCCGTATATGCATGATCATTATCAGATAACAGACAAAGTTTTACAGAATGTAAATATGAGCCCTCTATGTTTACTGACCTACTTTTATCAAATAACCTTGTTTATTAAGGAATGATTTTTTTAGAGGTCATTAAAAAGCAACCAAACATGTTAACATAAGATTAGATCCACCACAACATTTAGATATCATATTTATCAACCTAAAACTTCATGTGGCTATCTTCAATAGCTTGTAAAACCGGGTAACTTAAGTCAGAGGAACAAAATTCATAGAAACAGCTGTTAAAAGCGGTGGCGGCTCAAGGCCTAAGTCACAAAAAGCACATGTAACGTATCTATTTCATATATATTGAGTTACTCATCTGTATTTCTCAGTTATGTTGTTGTGAAAGACTACTTCTCTACGTGATTCAACAAGTCCTTGTGGATGATAGGTTGGCCAGAGATGTTAGTATTACTGGGTCATTGAGCTCCGTACTAAAAACTATTTACGCATTTTATGTAATGACAGATTGATACTCCAATTGCCACAAACAGGAGCACTGTTGCACACTTGTATTTTTTAAATAATGAGTAAAGACCAACAAAACAGTTGTTCTTCATATGGTAACTATTGCACAGCCATTCACTATACTACGAACTTTTAAAGGGCCCTTGCAACGTTTCGCACATTTTTGTTCCACTTTTGTGCCGACAAATTAAGAATAGTGTTTGGTTGTCTCATAAATAGCACATCCCAACCTGTCCACCGCAAAACGGCATTGTAATATACTACACTCTATATCATTTTGTGGATTCTGACTTACTGACTTTAACTGAACAAAACAGTAGACAGAAATAAGTTGCAGTGGTGCTAATTTCATAAAATAAAAACACACCGGGCAACTAGAGCATTTAAATACACAACCACTTAATGGGAACAATATATTTAGACTGTTCATGTAATGGTCAACTAAATAAATGCCAGAAACGTCATTAGGGAAAGGGGGTGACCTTCGAAGGTTACCTTTCTTTCACGAAGGCAATACTCCGATGGATTGACCTCTGCAAGGAGCTGCCTGTGTTATGCTAAAGTTCTGTACCAATATCTGAACTGTAGCCTCAAAACAGATCTTTTTGGTAACATATGAAACCTTAAGTTTCGCTTCCTTGCCATGGTAAGCGAGTATAAACACACCTACAGCTACATATCAATTGGAAAAGAAGCAGTTGCAAAACCACAGATGCTTAGCCGGTCCATCATCTCTTTCGTTCCATTTGTCCCGTTAATTTAAACAGATTGGCTAGTTTAGACAGGCTTCTGAACGGAATTCGGGACTAGTTTAATTAATGTCTACAAAAGTTAACCAATTTAGCCGAAACATTAATCACAGATGTTTTAACGTAATTTGAAAGTATTGTATTATACTAAGAATATGCTTTTTGGAAAATGAAAACAGTCATGTTAAATGCTTTACGGAAGATACATTTAAACGTTGTACATTTTTAAACGTAGTGTATCATTCTTCAAATATTGTTCATTAAAATCAATTTTTTTTTGTTATGTTACATGAAATTTAGTATTTATATTACTTTTACCTTTAGTTGTCTTTCAGTTTATACCTTTGCTCAATATTTAATATTTCGAACTTAAGTGGAATGAACAGAGTAGTCGTCACTGGGACAAGAAAAAGTTGAACCCGTTTAGCTCATAACCTTATAACGAGTATTCAGTATAGATTATAAGATTAATTTTACAGACGCATTAATGCACCCTGGCAGTGAAGCCGATCTTACAGATCTATCATATTACACTAAACTTTGTTAAATTACTATAACTTCCATTGGTTAATTAACTTGATCATTATTGCCGTATTTAGATATTTAACATTAGATTTTACCACTTTGGATGACATGAATTAATGAATGAACGAAAAAACGAATGAATAGCAACGATACAATACATTTGAAGCCATATACGGATGATTTTACAAATTATCAGATTAGTGGTTCATCATAACCTTAATGGTCATGCAACTAATGCAACAAGGCTGTTATATCAATAAATTCCTAAAAATCGACATTTTCGCAAACATGGTGTCATAGAAACATAGTAAGCGTTCAGGAAATATACAAAAACATTTGTGCAATATATAACCGAGACTTGAAAATTGATATCAGGCCAAAAGCAACGAGTTTTGACCGAGTTAATACGTTTTCCGCATTTATTTTGGTTTCTAAGCAATAATCAGCAATTTGTGTTATTATACGTAAGAATTAGAGGAACGACAATGTTTAGTGTATTCTTTGGTCAGTCTTTTGAGACTGGGCAAAGGGCAACAGTAAGAAACGCTGTCCGAGCACAGGTCGGGTGCGTGTCAGAAGTTTGCGACTGCAGCCGGGGCAGCCATGTGATGTCCTATCACTCCCCTTTCCATTCTCTCAGAAGACTGTGGCCAAAGAATAAGAATTCAATCGTGTCTGTAGTTACTATGAATGCCGCACCGTTAGGTGACTTGCAACGCGGCTAGCACTTCCAGCATCTAGTTAACACAGCTTTATTTACACTAAATGTTTCTTTCACTAGCAGTGTGTACGTTATGGTTGGAAGATACAAGCTGTTTTAGACGATGTCGAAATGTTAACGGACGGTGTCTTCAGACGCTGGTGCTACGCAAGGTCGGGATTTGATGTTGCGCGTAAGGGTCCAAGACGAGGTGCATCACGTTTTACTAGCTGATGACGAGGTCGTAAAAACTGTTGCAAACGCCTCCGTACTATATGGTACATCTTTGCGTGTAGAAAGCGAGAGCCCATTCACCATCGTGTGCCTCTCTATGTAGAGTAAATCTTTAAGTAGGATGCAAGTAAATGGAGGGGCTGCAGCTGTATTTTGGTATATTTTTGACACTACCAAGTATGTGCTCATTGAAGATTTTATGAATGAAACGTGCTTTCCGCACATACTCTGAATACCGGCAAATGCATGCGTACACTTCCGGATTTGTGTCGCATTTCTGCTGCACTCCTGAAGATCCTCCCCCCCCCCCGCCCAGAAAAGGTTATACTTTTGATATTTGAAATTCAGGCTTTTTGTGGAGTAGATAAAATAATTGTATAAATAAAAGTTTGAAGTAACACGGAATTGAATGTTCTGACATCAATATTTTTCTATTTAATTTCTACCCATTTTTTAAAAAATGGGTACCTGAATGCACATTAGGGATTTAGAACGTATTCATCTTCACTTTAAAATATTGTCAAATCAGCAGAGAAAACGCTCACTTCCAAATGTGCAGAAAAATTAATGACATTACAGCATATGTGATCTTAAACTTTTGAATTTTCAATTTTTTTTTTTGAATTATTACGCTGTATTTTATATGCATTTAGTACAGCATTTTGTATGTAAAATCACTGACGGAGGAATACATTTGTGAAGCCGTAAACCTGAGGTGTTAATGAGGAAGTCATCATCGTCATTATCATTAATATTATAAAAAAAAACTTCTATACTATATAAATATAGAGCAAAGTTTTAAACATTAAAACGGACGAAATGCTAGAATAATCACCGATTTCTTTAAACAAAATACAACTATATCAACTCTGGAAAACGCCAGAATATAAGAACTGTAATATCGTCTGTTCTTACTACGTGTTAAAAAGAATTTCTGACTATTAGCTTTAACTGCTGAAATTGTTTACAAGGAGAAAAAGACTGTGTAATTAACTCAATGTAAGTACTCGAAACTTCTTTTACGTAATACTGATGATCTTTACGTACTGGTCCAAACATAAACATAAATTAATATTTTTCTTAAGTTTTAATCCATAGATTGGAGGAATGTAAAACTGACACACGTACCTTGTACATATGGCTCATGTACACAAATGCACTAAAAACAAAAAATAAAATGTTAGCGTTTACGCTGCTACATATGAACGAAATCATGGTACTATTCGGTCGCGGCCATGCCGAATGCTTTACTGGCATCTTAAGGCCGCGTGCCTTATATAATTTAGGATTATTCTAAAATAATAATTTATAGAACTCCTAATGAACGATAGTAGAGGGCGACGCACACCACTATATAGATGTGAGCTCCAAGGCTTAACCTCCACCTATTCAATGCCTGTAGCAGCGCTATGGTTTGTTTACGAGAAAATGCTAATGCCTTAGGAAAAGTCGTTCTGTGTGCTACAGTATGCAAAGAGAGAATCCATTATTTAATTGCAGTGCATTTTGTTCTTAAGAGCCACCTCTTTATAAACATATTAAAAATTGGTGTATGAGATTTGTAGATTGTTGCATCCGCAAAAGGAGTCTATCGCACGAGACTCAAATTTCGCATAACAAATGGTACTCACGTAAATGAATAAAATAACATTTTGAACTTTACTCTTTCCAGTGATGTATTACTTGTCTATTGCTCATTATGAATATTTAAAGTCCACTATCTTTTAATAAACCTGTATATTACCTATCTCGTTAAGTTTGATGCAAGTCTGTTGTATTACACTATTCCTACTTTTTTTGTGATTTTACAGCGGAATATACAGGCCGCGCGATGCATTGTCCTTGGCAATGGGGTAGGATTAGGATCAATGCGGATATGGCCCCTATTCACAAGGGCAGACCACCGCACGCAGGCCGTTGTGGCTCATTGCGATTTACTAACCCCTGGGTGGGTGAGAGGGAGGGATAAGGACTGTCATCCGAAGGGCGACCAGATCTGGATGACGACGGACGCAAGCATGAACAGGGTCACTAATGTTTCCAGCTAGAACGCATCCGACGCCTCTGGGCCCTACTCACAAGCTCTGAACTTCACCGGGTTCGCCGAAATCTTCCGAAGGTGGTTCTCGAGTGTGGTCCCTCGAGGACACCAAGAAGAATGTTTAACAGCGCAAACCACCGCCCAGCCAGAAGCCAATTAACAACGTCGCCTGGTCCTTCAACCCTGAAACGGATGATAAGGAAGTGATGGGCACAGGAATTAAGGGACAGGAAAGTCGTGGTAGAAGATAAACCACTGCAGCATTCGTTTTATTCGAGGAAAGAACGAAAAACCCCTGGGTCAAAGTGGGAGGTCGCTGGGGATCAAACTCGAGACTTCACGAATGCAAATCATAGAGTTACCACCTGAGTCATTCTGCTCGGCACCCTTGGTAATACGATACCCAGAAACGATTCTGCCTTGTCCCTGGGAAATTTGGAAAATCACTAGTTTACGTTATTAAAGTTAGTCCCTGGTAGCGTTTACATTCATAAAACTCTCATTTGCTATTTTGAAGCACTACAGAAAAATTATTTTGCGGTTTCACATATAGAACGTGAGATAATGGAGCGAGAGTGTAAACTTAAGTTGCTACCTTAAACAGTCGCTAAATTAATCACCAAGTTTAGTGCAACATTTGTGACCCACCCATGGAGTGCAAATTTAAATTACTATCAGTCCGTTTACAGGTAATTGTGATCCACATTCGTAGAAAGTCGTGGCACTCAGAATTTCTTACCGACCAAGTCATTTTACTATATTCGTTAGCTCCTGGATAATGTTCATTAGAGGTAGGAAAAATAAGCTTAGTGCCAGTCTCCAACTATGCACTTATTAGAGTACTTTTATTACCGGTCCCAAAAGTGACGCTGATCCTTAAGAGTATGCTACATCACAATACCCACAATATTCAGGAAGAGCAAACGAAATTGGAGTCACCTGCCCGGTGCTGCTGTAAACAGGGTAACGCTTCTGATATATTTTTGTTCTGCTCTAGAAGTGCAGTACGGAGTTGACAGTGATATGGTGCAGTTCAGTTATTACTGGCTATTTATTTTTCCCTGTACTTAATCATAAAGTACATTATGGCTCAGTATATGTTTTCTATCGCACAGGGCATATCTTTATCATGTATCGCTATTATTTAACATATGACACGAGGAACAAATACAATTTCTGGCTTTTTCATATGTACTGTTTCTAGAAACTATGTTAGAATTTTACAGCAGAATAACTCAGTATTGGAATCTTCACTATTAAGAATCGGTTTGACAAAGAAGGCGAGCGAAGAGAGTCTGAGCAGCCGACCAATCTGACCTTGGGTTTTTCGTGGTTTTCCCAGGTCGGTAAGCTAATGCTATGGTGGTCCCTCTTCTACCATGAATTTACTTTCCACCAGTTCCTGCCACCATCGTCTTCATTCGTCGTTCCACCTTTTAGGACCAGGCGACGGCGATTGGTGCGTTAAGGTGGGACTGCGCAGATAGCGCTGTGTAAAGATTTCCCAATTTTTGAATGTCCGGTGCCCACTGCTGGGGAGCTCGTTCGTCCCAGGACTCCCGGATTGAAGATCGGGATGGCAGGCTTGCACCGGCGTCAGCATTGACTGTTTTGGAATCCTTAGGGACCCTTTCCTTGCTAATCCACCTTTCGGGCCTACCTTTTTCATTCCTTCCTCTCAGGGTTCATGTAAGTCATAAAGGGACTACAATGACGAACGTGTGGTGCTGAGCCCCAGTGGCCTCAGTTCGACAAATCCTAATCACCTCACACGTGGACGATATTTTCTCATTTTGCAAATCCAGGAGTCTAAATTTTCATTTCGAAACCAAACGTTCAGTTGCTCAATCTTTCATAAGCAATTTGAAGTAAAATAAGTATAATTGTATTTTTTTCTTTATATGATAAAAACTAAAGGAAAGAACGTATCTGCCGTGATGAAATGGAAACAGCATCACTTGTATAATGAAATTAAGTGAATGTTTCCGAACTGTTGCACGCGTATATCACATATTAGAGATTCTAATATAATTTTATTTGCACCATTTGGGACTGCGTCCACTCTGCACAGCTAGCTGGCTCAAGGCACCTCCTCTAAATACGGCGTCAACGGTGCCAAATGAAGATTCTATTATCTGAGGACTGTGAGAAGCATGGACTTTATCACAGCAATGTGTTTTTTCATATCCTCGCGCACTGGCTGCTGAATTAAACTATCACAAGATACTATCATTCCGTAAGACTGTATGGAAATTATTGAATAGATATTAAAATCATTAGTTTGGTTGGTAATTACAAAGAGGGGAGCATAATCCATATTGATCTAGTTGAGCTACTACCGATTGAAATGAACACGGAGTATACTGTGCTGAGAAAAGTAAGGGGAATAGACCTAAACAAAATTCCAGTTTTCTCAAAACTTTTAAATGAATCGTATTTGTTTCGTTACACTTGTAAATACTCTTAGATTCTGAGGATTTCAATATTGCAGAAGGTTTAACTTGAACACCACACAAGCATGATAGGCAATGGAAATATCTATTTTGAAATAACTGAATTACATGCTATGATACGAAGGAAAACAGGAAAGAAATTTTTGTTTTAGGAGGGCAACATGGAAATGCAGACACTAATGAAATTTCAAGTAATGCTGGAGTGTTCAAATACGACGATTGTAATCTATGAAGCACAATAAACGCTATGGTCCAGAGAGAGACTCAGAGAGAGAGAGAGAGAGAGAGAGAGAGAGAGAGAGAGAGAGAGAGAGAGAGACTCACAGACAGAGAGAGAACCAGACACTTCCGGGTACAAGGTCTAGACCGACACTAGTCGCTTACCACGTAGCTTCTTCTTAACTGTAGAAAGTATGGTGTGGAAAGGCGTAATTATCTTCCAGCCCTGAATGTTTTGTTAATGACGTGTCCCCTATCAAGTAAAAGCAGCGGATAGGAGATGAAATTGAGATAGTCCCTTGAAGTCAGGTACGTTGGCTTTTCCGGTCACGTAGTAGCCAGAGTTGTGAATTGGTTGAGTCGGGTAACGTGACATGTTCGGATCAGCACCGTGTTATACCGGATACGATTTGCGTAAACACGCCCAGTGCTACCCGAGAATCTACTCAAAGCAATGAGGCGCTTCCAATAGCGCTGTTACGCATATACAGCATACACGTTTATTCTGTGCATATGACTATATGAACGATAATTTCCATGTAAGGGACATTCCCTTCAAACATTTAATGCAATTTAGCATAAGTATTTCATTCATAAATGCACTTTACTGTTAAATTCAATTACCGATTTCTTACAAATATATCTGCTACTGAGAAAATAAATTAAGTACAAATGAGTGTTCCAGTAAACTTCATCTTTAAATTTGTATTTTCTTCATGACCTATTATCAACAGTTACAGAAAAACTGCTTAGCCGCTGAATACGAAGAAGTAGACAAGGTAAGGAAAATATCGACCTTATAAAACTGTAATATTACCAGAAAATACCGTTAAGCAAGCAGCAGATAAAAATAAAAAGGTTTTCTCCCGAATAACATGAAATTATATCTTCAATGTCGATATTCGCTACTTTATTCATTAACTAAGAGAGGAAACGCTGTGAATTGTTCAGCTGTTTCTTAGTTCGGTAGAAAGCGGATTAACGGTGAAAAACAGCCAGTACAACACGACTAGATCTGAAAGTCCCGGTTAGACCCGATTTCAATATCAGCAGCATAGGGTCAACCTTCTCATGTTTGCAGCTATCCTTCGCTAGTGACAAAAAGGCAGACCCAATTACACACACCAGATGCAGAACTGCTAGCAACACATATGGTACATGAAGAGATGCAGTTTCAGAACCTAACAAACCAACAATACCTCACATATACCCATTCCGTGTGGACGAATCACGAAAGCTGGTTTCTGCATGCCATCTAGCATCTACATGGTGCAGATAGTGAGAATTTCCCTTAGGTGTGAACAGAGTGCAGGAATGTCTTGGGGGTGAGGTCGGCTCAATGAGAGCCTGGAGCGTGTCTTATCTGTACATGTTTCATTTCTTTTATGCCGGTAGTTTTCATGCTACGTCAGCTCAATCAACTCGCTGGTCCTTAATAGACTAGCCAGACATTTAGAACGCCTCTTTGATTGCTGATTAAGTTAACGCTCACAGTGTACTACCGATTTAGCTTATCGGGACACGGACGGCGTCACAAAGATGGTGCCGAAGGGCATCTCTCCTTGAAAATAAAAGGGACAAACGAATAATCAATCATCCATGGTTACAAATATTCAAACATAGCTCCGGTCCTGCAATATAATATACATAGCAATTTTGAATGGCATACAATGGAATCGCATTACTCAAGAACAGCAGACAGCTTTATATGATCGATGGCATTCATAGTCTCCTTCGAGTTTTATCACCTGCCCCGGAATAGTCTTGAGCCATGCTTTGACCACAACTAAGAGATATACCAATGTTTACGTATGTTCATTTATCTTTGTGGTCTATGTTCCATCTTTTCTGTACATCTGGCCTGAATATATCCTTGCACACCTTGAAGGCATATTTAAATCATTACGAATCATACAGTGTGTCATCTACGAAGGAAGGTCTTTTATGGGCTCGATTTCAAATAAATTCAACACGTGTCATGCCTCATAGGTAGGGTCTGGTAGCTAGGAGACAGTCCATATTTAAATATTTACAGGCCTACTATAGAAATACCTATGCTATGTAACAGCTACTGTATTAGAGTTTTGCCTAAGGTGGAGGAAATATCAATCACCTGCATTTTTAAAGGCGGAGCTGAACATTCCACAACTAATCCAATTAAACAGTATCAAGCTGAACAAATGAGACAAATTGGATAAGATTCCTGGCGGATAAAGAAACAAAACGGTTTCACATCTTGAAATTGATAGATTATAGAGTAGTACTACTGTTTCTAAATAAGACATCGGTTAAAATTATATGAATTGCTCGTTTGTGGTAAAAAATGCTAGTAACTTTGGAAAGTGTAGTACCTACAGTGCAGTACAGCATGTAATGGTCAGTTTCCAATCGTGCATCCATACTTATTGGTTAGGAGTTATGACGTATGCACACACTCGTGCGAGTTGCATAGTTGTGTTTATGCAATGCACCGATTATTATGCTACATCTGCGACCCCTTGTTTCTTATATTGATACTATTTTTCTGCCCTACAATGTTTTGTTTATTGTTTTTCCGTACCATGTACATCCAAGTTTCAGGCGTACCACCATCACTACCACCACCTACAGTAACAAAGCAGAAGTGTTTTATTCCAATAACGATTTTGATACACAGATTTCACCGGAAATATACGTTTTTAGTCTCACTGAATACAGAAGAATAAACAAGAAATCATATTTTTAGTAAAAGGTCTGCGGGCGCAAGTAAACAGTATAACTTAGAAAAGAAAAGTCGGTAAAACACCAAACCTATTTTGAAACTCGGAAACTTCCAAGGATGTAACAAAATCGCCTCACCACAAACCACTTTTACATGCAAAAAGTTACAAAAATTGAGTTTCTCAAAAATGCTTCTAGTGATTGTGAATAAATACCATATGTTTAGTTTATTTCATGACAAATTAAAATTAGATCTGGAATTTTCTGGAAATAGCCTCTTAGGTCCTCTTCATTCTGAATAACATGGTATAATTGTTAACAGAAAATGAACATTTTGCTACACAAAAAGTGCAGGTTTCGTTAGGGTACACCATTCTTTTATGTGGAGTTAACCATTTCTGAGCTGTCACTTGTTATTTTTACCTTTTAAGGTTGCATTAAATGTGTGCCTACACACATTTGTTACGCCAGTAACACACGTGACGCGTAAGTCACTCCTTTGTAACTACGAGTGTATTGTCATATTTTCAAGTGCCCAAATGACAAGCTATAACAGTTGTGGCCCTTAGGTGTGAAAACAAACTGAAGCAAAATAGAAACGCCACTTTGTATCGCATATTCTACAATAATTAAAGGAATATTCTTCTCTTTTTATCGGTGAAAGCTGGAAATCCAAATCCACATACAAGTACACGATATATTAGGTCAGTAATGCCCATAGTGTATTTCATGACTTTTGCTTGATGTCTGTTACCTAGTGCGTTTTTGAAGCACAACAAAGCCTGCATTGCCCTTACATACAGACATCTTGCACACGCAGATCAGACTTTCAAATGCGCTTCCCTTACTTATACGGCTTCCGTTACTGGTGGTCTAAATGAGAGCCTTAACAAAGTAAATGCTTCAAGTCTAAAGGAAGACACCAGATTACTTCAGCTTGCTCTATGCATGTTATTATTTACTAAAACCAAAGTACCTGGTCCAGGAGATGTTTGTTTTCTCCTTCAGCCACATAATCATAAAACTTCAAATTCTAGCTTACAATTAGATTTTATGAAGCTAGTAGTTGATAGCAAAGAATCACAAATCAGTTCACTTTCAAGATTAGTAGAACCGCTACGCTTCGGGCGTTACTGTAAAATGCAGAAGCAATCATTGGCAACGAAAATAAATGTAAAGGGCTATTTTGGTACACGAGGGCAATAAAAACAAACTGGGTTCCTTAGAAAATAAATCATTGTATTTCAAGAATGCCTTCAGCTATCTAAGGATATGTACATATGAACTTTCTAATTCTACGGTTTTTATATAAAAGTTTTCAAAATTGTTTTCAGATTCTGCTCTACCTCAAATAGAGTGTTTTAATTCCATGCACATATATTAAATGTTTTAGGAAAAGTAATGTTCGACTTATTATGCTAATCAGGTGTTTAGCAAGATATAGATCTAATTTTGAAATAATAAAAATGATTTAAATGCTAATGTTGATATGTATAATTTTTCACTACTCTGGTTGTCTCAAACAACTTTTAAACATTTAAATGCAATCCTTTTTAAAGCAATTTCCCTCAGCGGTCAAACTATTTATGTAATATCTTGAGTAATTTAAAAGTGTAGCAAAAACTGGCCAGTTTAATTTCATACTTTCCGAATTTTTACTAAAACAGAGCAAGATTGTTTGTGAACTATATCGTATGGAATATTTTAATGGCAAAAATGTAAGAAAAATAAAAATTGCTATAACGAAGTACTCATGTAAAGGGAAGTTTAAACTAGGAAACTTGCCATAAAATCTTGCAATAGTACTGTTTTAAGGTACTGAACTTAGGCAAGTTTTGGAATATATTACACATTTCGTTTATTGAATTATTTGTTCACACACATCCGCGTGCGCATTTTTTCTGAAAGTGCTTTTTATTTTATTCAGATGCCTCAAAACATTTCCGATGAAATATCGGTATAGAACTGCAGGATGGAATTACCTACCATACACGTGGTAGAGAGGGAAAAATGAACCACTACAATAATTGCGCTTTCTTTGCTTTTAAACACCGTAGATATTTCTTTAACCACTCGAACAGGTTTTTCAAAGGATGAGGTGCGAAAGTTTTTCCATCGAATGGAGCAGTTGCTTTAAATAACCTTCAGGTCCGATTCTTTCAAGTAATAATGCCGGAGTAAATTGCAATCAAAGTACCAAATAAGCCCGCCAGTAAGCTGCTTTTGTGAAAACCTATGACGTCATGTTTCGTCAACAGTGAGTTTTCTCGTGTTTGTTGTTTTCTCCAATGAAATATAGTATTGACGTACACAAAACTTGAATATAAATAAGACACTGAGGTTATGGTTATTTAGGAGCATAAGAAAGTTATGCAATCTTCCCTAACGTTCAAGAGCTCCTACTTTGCAGTGGGGGGACGATAAGTGTGTGACACTATTATTTTCGATATCAAAGAATTTCACAACCTCGTGCGCCAAGCCCGAGTCCTTGTTCACAAGACAGTAAAATATGTTTTTCATTTCTCGATGCAGACACTTTTTTACGCTGAAGAGAAATCTGAAATTGCATAGATCACTATTTCGAATATATATGCAAATATACCAACGTAAATTGCAATACTTTCTGAAGGGGGAAAAATGATATCTGAATTTATTTTTGGGGGATCGGGGTTGATTTCTGTATACTCCTTTAACTGCTATGGTCATCCATACTTCCAGACTTTATGCAGGGTAGGGAATACTCGCAATTATAGACAAAATCCAATCCCTGCCGCGGTTTGCGAGCGGAAAGTCAGCTCGCTGACCATTCGACCACGGAGGCAGCCTAGAATGAACCGTCTCCTGGAAAAAACAACGCCTGAGGCATGAGACGTAGTAGTTGAGTGATTAAGGAGGTACGTCGCTGGAGCAAGAAATCATTTATTTTCATATCATTTTCTTCGTCAGTATTATTATTATTATTATTATTATTATCACTACCTTTAAACAGTATTTTTCCTATAGCTTTAAGTTAGCATGCGACCACAAATTTTATTTGCTTTTCAATGAAATAAGATTTTATTTCACAACAATATTTCTAGGATATTTTCGAAATTAAGGAATTACACGTTTGTAGCGTATGTAGAAATCAGTTAATACCACGGGCAATTAGAGGGAATAAACTAGCCAGCAAAACGCTTTTCACCTTCAGCAATCATCCTTATATAATAAAACAGAAGAACCTACCTTAGCGACTCCTTCACTCTCAGCTGTGTTCAAAGCAATTGCCAATCTGCAAATACTGTTGGTATGAGGTGTTGCTCTGGTGTACCTAACCGCACTAGATATCTGCTTAGACACGAAACACAGATGCCATATTTAGGGGTGGGGACTTCGACATATCTGTGCGACTACAGCCGAAGACGACATATATATAGAACGCCTGGGGGTTAATCTGCCTCCAAGATCAAAAAAACACCTGTGTCTCCAGTAAGATATCTACATATTCGGCGTTAGAAAATTTAAATTCTAAAGATTACATTAAGTCTGCACAAACAAGGTGATGGATGGCGTCTAGACCTCAGGTTTTTAGTCTTATTCCTGTCAGATAAAATCAATCCGATTTGTCTTGCATGAACGTCGGAAATGGTTTCAAATAAAAATACACTAACAGACGTAAGAAGCTAGGAATTTAATTTGCAAGATTTTGAATTGCATCCTCTCAGTAGGGACTGATGAGAACAAAAGATAAGAAATGGGCGTTTCAAAATTTCGTTACATTTAACATTCACGAAATACTTTGAACTTAATAAATGCTACAGAACAATACCTAACATTAAGTTGCACTTTAAAATGTTCTGTATTTTTCCTACGATAATCTTACCCTGTCCCTTGCGTTTCCACTTACACAGACGTTTAACAAGGAGCGTTACAATATTGACAAACGAATAGTATTTTTTATCAATGCCATTAGAGCCGTGTTTGATAAATTCAAAACTTTTGGAAATTTTCCCATGTAAAGGGATTCCTGCATTCCTGAAAATCGTCTTGTCGCATCCTTTGAAGATACTGAACTTACGTTTTTTAGTAAAAAAACAAACAAACAAACAAAAACAACCACACACACACACGCACACACACTTTTTTTTCTTCTAAAAATACTTTTTGTTTTGGATTCAAGATACCATAATACATGTTTTTCCGATGAACCCTCGGTTTGGAATTCTTGGGGGTATTACAACACCTTCCCTATCTACTACGTACGTTGTACATACCTACCAGAGAAAGTAAAAAAATGTGGCTAATACACTTCTGTAAACTATAAACTTTGTTTGCAACTTTAAAACTCTTGTTTCGTAATGAACGTTTATTATGTTGAACTATACAAACAAGCTTACGTATTTACAATCAATAGTGATTTCACTCACTTTGAAAGTGTAAATGTAAATCAAGCAGTTTGTAAACATTTATATTTATTGATATTTTAGCAAAAAAAATGTTTCAATATGTTATGCACACAGTAAAATATAATTGAAAACTATTTAAAATGCCACATTACATCCGTTCCAGTGATCCAAATAGTGACTGTTCATCCAAGGAAAGGTTAAAAATTATTTTAGTCCGAGAACTATTATTAAATTAAAATATATTAACACTACAGATTTCGATCGAGTTCTTGAGCAATGAAATTGTCACTGTAAAATACTGTACATAACATTCAGCGTGCAACAGGCAATATGTACGACCTTGACCTCAAAATAAATGTGTTGTGTTGTCCTGGATGGGAACTGACTATCTTTCCTGCAATACTGCATACATTTAGGAGACATATGACAATGTAGTTTTTAGTTCATTTGTCCCCGATTATCTCCAAAACAGCAATTTTATTTCCATTTGTGACATTAGATGAATCAAGTTTAGGGTGGAAATCCAGCTTATCATGTCGTATGTCATTCGCATAATATACTGTAAAGATGTCTTTACTGACTAAAATTTGATTACAAATAAAGTCTCTGACTCACTGCTGCAAATAATTCAATCGACGCTTCGACACGTAGACAGTTGGCGGCTTGCACGCCACTGCGCGAAAACCTGCAGTCACTTACGACTCTACAATTCACGACACACTATATTTTGCAACTCTTCTTCCTTATATAGCTAGAAAAGGACGTTAAAAAGCTTTCTGAAAGCTTGCGAAAAGCGAAGGCTCTGGAAAAATTCAGGTGTGTGGCGTTCAAGTCCTCAGTTATTATCGCGTCCCACTTCCTGTGTCGTTACGCATTCCAAGGTATCCATCTGTTCTGACTTAAATATCAAAGCGAACCTGAGAGGGGTAGTACAAGGGCGGCACTGTCAAAATATTACAATGCGAAAATTTGTAATTGTATTAGACATCTCTTATTCTTCAAATACAACAAGCAACTTTATGCTATGACTTCCAGATTAAAGATGAGCATAACTGTTATCGGATGTGCTAAAAGTACGGAGAAACATAGGTCGAGTGGTTTTTACATTACGTAGTTTGTGACGCTTTAAAAGTGAAATAGGATAGAGTACAGTGATTTTTATGTTTTGCCCATTGTTTACCTGGATTTGTAGAGTTCTTCAAACTTTACAACTTAACGCTTATCGCAAAACAACAGTTAGCAATCGTTTCTTTGTTATTTGCAACTTGCTAATATCGTGAAACAGGGCGTGAGTGACCCTGAACGTTGTCCTCCATGGTCTAAGCGTAGCATGCTAGCCTCTGATTCCCAAGGTCGCGGATTCGAACCCAGCAGCAGAGGACGATGGATTTTTTTCGGGCATAAAAATTCTTAACACGGATTCCTTCGGAAGGGAAGTAAGGTGGTCTCATGTCGTAGATTTACGGCACGTAAAAGAACTTAAAGTATAATAAAGAGGCCTCTGAGCAAAATTAGCAATCTTTCACGCCCAATACAATGAGACGCTAAGAACCGCCACAGTTAAAGGCGGTCCATAAATAAAACTCAATTTAGCTTTTGATCCTGTACGTAGGCGGACATTTTGTTAATGACATCTGATTAGAGTATACAAGAGTGAAATGGATCCACACTTAATATTTTTCTAGGCGAGACCAGTTCCTACTCATGTATTTGTGTGCAAAAATTCCCCTTACTGGAGCTCTTGAGAAACCTGAAATCTTTCATGTTGTAACCTCTTGAGACGAAAAAAAAAAAACCTGTGTGGTGCGTCATTAGAGGATAATGAGCTATAGACTGATTTGTTTTTGACTCATTGGATGATGCCCCCCCCCCTCCAGAAGCGAATATAATTTTATCCTGTTTTTAAAGAACTAATCACAGGGGATGTGATTTTATATTTTATCGTCAGTACTCCGTCGCGGCTCATACAGGTGACCCATATGCACCGTATTTTGCGTTTGCAGATATTCATTCTTGCGTTAAAACAGTTGCAGAACTCAACGGGTCTATTTCAAGTTAAACCGGCCAGAGGAGTACTAGCGAGATACCTTCATTTTACACCTCTCAATGAGCGCGACCCGCCTCATCGGCTCCGCTATAAGCAAGAGAGGCAAAACGAAGGTCGCTCAGTCAATTTCCCCACTTGCCGGTTTAAACTTTAAATTGCTCCGTTGAGTTCTGCAACTCTTAACGAACCTAGGAGTATCTGTGTATGGTAAATTCGATGCAATTGGGTCACCTGGTACAGTTCGACAAGAAGGGAAGGACAGACTTATAAGCAGAGACTTGGAGTTTTATCTCTAGGGTAAATTAAAAAAAAAAAAGAATCATCTCATAGGTTACATTCACATTACTTTTTTATTAATGGGTACTTTAGCTATTTTTACTAAATCTTATCTTTCTATCTATTTAAACTTTAATGGGGATGAATCTCTGCAGAAATAGCTATACTATACTTCATTATACAAAGGGAACAGCGTAAGGGCATTTTTGGAGGGAACTCGGCGCCGATCCAGTGAGGATATTGTATTTACGCCCCTCTTAGGGGAGCCCCGGGAGGGATCGAGCATTAGGTGAGAGGAGCCAACGGATGGTCGGAACCAGGAGAGACAGTACAGCGGTGGCAGGGACCCTACTTTTCCATATTGAGATGCCCGCCATTCGGATAAATATAACGGGGACCCCGCCACACCCTAGAAGGTACAACGTCCCCCCCCCCCCAAGAGGGCGGTCTGAATATTCCGGAACAAGACGAAGACCGAGTTCGCTTAGAGCATTCGTTTTCTCCTGCTACACTGCACCTAAATACCATTGTCTAGACTTCCACCCATGAAACAGACAAAATGGGGTCAAGGCTGATTGGAATTATTAATTGAACGATATAGAAGGGCAGCAAATTCAGAGGATGAGAAAAACCACTCCAGCATTCACCCGATGATCTGGGAAAACCCCCCGAATAACCCATGGGTCAAATTGGTCGGACGCCAGGAATCATACCCGGAACCTCATTTTGTAAGGAACAGCGATAGTGAAATTTTTAACAACTGAAAGCTATAGGCTGGCCCTAAAATCCCATTTTATTTGTATGCAATTGCGTGCAAAAATTGAAACTTGATAGACTTTAAAGAATGACGGTAGTATTGAACCATTAGTAACGGATACCTCGGAAATGGCTCAAGTCAAAAATAAGTGTATTTGAAATAAATTGCGTGTTTTGAAGATCTCTATCTACTTTTGCGTTGTGCGTGGTACGTTTTCATCCAACGCTAAGATTATACAAAATATTTTCCGAATGAAGAATAATCCATAGACTATTCTGTTATACACATTTTGTGTGGCATGTGAATATATTTAATAATGTGTCACTTAAATATTTTTTTTATTAAAGAAAATCAATTCCGAAAATGTTCCACGTAAAGGGTAGCTGGGGATGAAAGATTTTTCTTGAAAATGTTCAGTATCTTCCAAACAGGTCGTCTCCTTAGCGCGGTAGTAGCGCGGCTGCTTGCCAAGCGGTATACCTGGGTTCGATTCCCGGTACCGGCGAGGGGAATTTTCCCCACGCTGGGAGACCTAGCCCGGGGTGGACTAAGCCTCCTGAGGTCCCTGGGAGACCAACCGAGGAGCTACTTAATTGAGAAGTAGCGGCTCTAGATCGAGAAGACCGCCTTAACTGGCCGAGAGAGAGAAAGAGAGGCACTGATCACGTCTCACCCTTCAGCACTGCACCCTATTCATGACGCCTTCGTGCCGAGATGGCGGCTGTAGGCCAAGGTCCCTTGTGGACTGTCGTGCCATGGAGTTACGTTAACCCCCCCAAAGAAGGGATACGAATAACAAGTTTAGTATTTATCAAACTTTTGTTTTGAGTTATGCCACACACACACTCTCACACACAAACAAGCGCGTGGCCAAATGTGGGATTTGTGGTGGATAAGGTGGCGTAGGGGCGGGTTTTCTTCGGGTTCGCCGGTATCCCCCGCCATCGCATCCTATTGGTGCTACATCTTCATTCTATATTTCAGTGTCATCGCCTGCGGTGCTATATGTAGTAAAAGCGGGCGTTAAACACTTGAAAATAAAAAGAGCGCCCGCGACGTTTTCTAAATCAGGTTTGAGTTCAGGGCCTTCCAATAAAATCTTGATATCGAATTTTCAGCTGGAAGACATTCTCTACTTGTTATCTATACAGGTCAAACCCATCTCCCTGTCATATGTGAAACAAAATATCCGGCAGTAAATAGTCAGCATAGAGCTGCTCATTTTATTGATAGTGCAGAAGAGCTTACTTTATACTCTTCTCTGAACTCTTGTTTACGCCTCAGCACTACTTAACTGTCACAATGCATTCTAGGTAGGCATTTCGAAGCCTTAAAGCGTATCAAATCAACAGCGTTTTTATCCTGTTTGACAATTGTTCTTTCCCAACAATTGCAGGGATCAGATCCCTTAGGGTAGATTCCAATGAAAACCTTGCCTTGCTGAATTTAAAGTCTAAACAAATGCAGGTTTGTTTTCTTTTACTTCAGGAGTAAATATAGTTTTTATTTCTAAAATAAGGCCGTCCTACGGAGCGCCAATAAAAACCTTGGTATTGTTTAACGTTTCGGAAGGCCGTCTAGCTGGTGGCAAATAAAGCTCCTCTGTTATTTCTTCCTCATCTCTCTAGATTTGGCACAGGTTATCATAATATACGCGAACATCTTCTGGAGTTAGGTATGTTTTTTCTTTCTTTTCTCAGATATCTGAGGCGATGTGCTGCATTAGTTTGCTCCCAATGTTGAATTAAATCTTACATTCAGATGACCTTTTATAACCTGCATTTTACCAATGAATATACACACCATTCTCAAGAAAGCTTATTATTTTCTCTAGACGTTATATATACACAAGTGCGTAGAGAAGGTATAATATTGCACCCAAAAATTTGATACCGAGATTTCACCGAAAACGTGTTGGGACTCCCTGATTCAAAAAAAAAATTTTTTTAGAACAATGTGTGTGTGTGTGTGTGTGTGTGTGTGTGTGTGTGTGTGTAGACAGCATAGCTCAAAACGGAAAGTCCATTAAATAACAAACTTGATATTTAATTTCAGTACCTTCTAGGGAAGCAATACCAGGATTTTTAAGAACCCCCCTTAATCCAACTACCTTTTACATGGGGAAAATTCGAATATATTGATTCTCAAAAATGTCTGCAACTATGCTTATTAAAATCTCTTTAATATTTAAAATACTTAGATGACAATGTATGTACTGAATTTTCTGAGAATAGCCTCTGACGACCGCTTTATTCTGGGTGAATTTTTTTGAATTCTGTATAACCAGTAAACCGCAAGAGACGGACAAAAACTTACTGCACAAAAATGTAGATCTCGTTAAAACACATACTTTGACATATACATTTCTTTCCTGGAGTTGACCACTTTCGAAATATTCCCTGTTATTGGTTCCGGTTTTAACTTTTCTCATACAGGAACTTGTCAACTCCTGGCCACGCAAAGTAACGGCTTTCAATTCCATAGTAACCAGACTTTAAAACATCTGACTGTCAATTTAGCCCAGTGTATTCCCTATTTACTTTCAATCGAGATAAACAGTAGCAAAAATAGCCATATTTCGCTGTAGTTACGCAGAGAACAGAGATAGTCAAATTTTAAAGACTATACGCTATATGCTGGCCTTAAATATTCATATTTTCCCATGAAATAGACAGGGTTTGAAGAAAATGACAAATTACTGAGCAATGCAAACCATAATAACAGACATCTCGCAAAAAGCTTATGCCACATACAAGCTATCTGAAACAAAGTGTATGTTTTAAAGAGGCACGGTGCATTTTCGTCCTTACTCTTAACGTATATCAATCACACAGGATTTACATTTCTTTCGAATGAACAGAGCTGCATAGACTATTGTAATAAAATTAAATAAATGCATTATATTTGTCAAGTAAGTATTTTAATATACACTATTTTAATCAAAACTGTTCACCACTTTTGAGAAAATCAAAGATTTCAAAGAATTGTCCATATAAAGGGTAGTTGTAATGGTGGGGGGGGATGTCAAACTTCTGCATGTCGCATGTTTGGAAGATGCTGAACTTAAATACCAAGCTTTATATTTAACAAACTTTTCGTTTTTGAGTTATACTGTTCAAACGCACGCGCGTGCACACGGATCTTTCTTTTTTCAACTGTCTTAAAATATTATTTCCGTTGAAATCTCAGTATCGAATTAGTAGGTGAAATGCACTACTTTCCTGCTATTAGTATGCGATAGAGAAACTAATAAGCATAAGGCGTTGTTATTGGCCAAAGAGTGCGATATATGCACTAGCTGCACAATTCTATCTACTATAATTTTCAAGTTGCAAAAGAAAATTGTGAGACTAATAATACAGATTCCAAAAAATACTTCGAGTAAACCAATTTTCAAAGAATTCAATATATTAACTTTGCTCTCTCTCTCTCCCTCCAAATATATATGTATAAAAGAAACGGTTGACTTCATTCATAGCAATAGGCGTTGTTTCACACAAATAAGGACTATCATTCATACAATACCAGAACAGTTGAATCGCTACACTTTCAGCATCACAGACACTCTCAGTGCATTAATAGGGTAGTGTACAACGGACTGACTCTGTACAACAAATTACCCAAGTCATTTAAAAACTTGCCAGAAAAGAGTTTTAAGTCTAAGGTATATAAATTGCTGTCACCATACTAATTCTATAATGTTAATGAATTATAAGGTTTTAAACTACTTCTATCGGTCTGATTTTCTTGTCTTCTTATTTGTACCTAATATTGTTTATACCATACAATGCTAAGGGATTAATAATTTAGAATGGTAACTCCGTTATTTACTTTTTAGGTAATACCTTTTGTGTGTGTGTGCATGTCGACATTTTGTATCTTCTTATTCATTTTGTGTTTTGGACGAAACCATAACACAATTTGTATATTTTGCTGTGAATAAAACTTCTACAAGAACCACAACTATCACCACTACCACGTCTAACCAAAGAGCAGCATGTTTGTTTTCTCCAGTGGTGACTTGTAGAGAAAACTCAAGGGGGATTGCAGACTTCTATTATTGTTGCAATTAAAGTATATTATTTGCTACTTGATTTGTAGCCGAATTCCATTCTCCTGTCCTTTATTCCACTAAACATTCTAATGTCCCTAATGACAATATTACTAATGCATTGATCTTTCCTCGCCCATGGCGTTGCGTTAAACTGTATTCACTACCTTAAACATTGACTGTGCTCTTTCACTCTCAGCTGCTGTTATAGCAATTGTCAACCTTTATATACTGTTTCTGGGGAAACACTAGGCTTAAGTTGTTTTCAACAAGGAGCTGCAAAAGAGAAGTAGCACCCGATACTCTTCGAATACTATTTCTTAAATAAATTGCCTGCAATTGCGTTTTTCTAAGTTCCCGAAACTTGTGATTCTTCTTTCTAAACCATTATTTGAAAATTATTTGCTAATTTCTCAAAATTTTCAGGTATACAGAGCAAAGCTTGGCAGAATTGCTTGGTGAAAGTAAACCTTGTGTCTATATATTATTATTAGATTTCACACTCCAACTGCACTTATGCATTTTTTCCTCACATCCGCAAGGCAATTTACATTTATGGTACACAAAACGACTGAATTTTCTATTGTAATTTCCCTGTTGTCTGTGATATAGACTTTCAATTGAGAACAAGCCTGTGATCCGAACATTTTACTTTCTCTAGCAGGTGTGTACAATGCACATTATAGGTAAAGAAGGTATTGTATTCCATCCAAAAGTTCTATATCGAGATTTCCCAGCAAATACATGTTTTGACATCCCCTGAATGAAAAGCATTTATAGGAAAATGTGTATGTGTGTGTGTGTGTGTGTGTGTGCGCGCGCGCGAGGCTCAAAAATGAGAAGTCAGTTAAATACTAAACTTCGTATTAGGTTCAGTACCTTCCAAGGATGTGAAACGAATATTTTTAAGAAAATCCCTCATCCCTAGCACTCTTTACATTAAGAAAATATTTTCTCAAAAATGGCTGTTAACGGTTTTGATTAAAGTACTCTATGTTTAGGATATTTTCATGACAAACGAAAAGTATAACTCGAATTTTCTGGGAATAAACTCTGAAGAGTTGTTCATTCTAAATGACTTGGTAACTGGTAAACCATAAAGAGAAGACAAAAAACTACTAGAAAGAAAATATGGATAGTTTTAAAACACAATTTATGTCAAGCACATTTCTTGTAAAGTTAATAATTTATAACATATTCCTTGTTGTAAGTTTCAACTTTAGGCTATGCAAAACTTTTCTTTCTTACCCATTTTGTTTTACCTCTAGCCAAGTAACCGAAGTTCAATTGTTTAACAAGGGGATAGCTTTTAAAAGATTGGACAATCCCATTAGCCTAGCGTATTCCCTTATTTCCCTCCTGCTTACAAGTAAGCAAGTAATAAGACAATTTCTCCCTTTGTTTATCTCGATTAGCATAATATAGATACAGATACATCTTTGGTAAGAATAGTTTGTTTGCTGGACAGATAGAGAAAGTTATGTGAGTGGAACATCAGATTTTTTTTACTTCTAGTCTCTGTTGAAAGACTTGTTGCTTACAATCATATTCCTAAAATTATTCAAGTTTACTTTCCCAAAGCCACAGACAAGCACACTGCACGGAATACACAGTCACACGAAAAATAATACTAAACCAGTAATCAGAAAGACAACGTTATTTTTGTACGCACGTAGTTACTCTGATAACAATATTGTCAACAGAAAATGCCGTTGAACATAAATGCTTCTAAATCGGAGTATAACTAATGAAACTTGTTTAACTTCAGTTTCTGGAATGCGAATAAAGTCAATTGATATTCGTAGAGCGTCAGTTTGGTTAAATTGATAACAAATGAACAATGGAAGTTTTCCACTGCAGTGAACGCAGTTTTTGTCTGCTAGCGATTCTTTTCTGAAGCGTGAACTGTCAAGTCTTCACCTCGAATGCATGTTTCGAAAGTTTGTAAACCTTAAGAATACACAAAAATTCCTGGATTATAAATATAAAGGCAGTCTGATACACAGTTCTTATAACCTTAGCTGTTTTCTAAATATTTGTCACATCTACAAGTGCTACCAGGCAGTTTCAGTCACATCTACAAATTATCTTATCCGATCCTTATATATTTCTACCTACGTACATTACATTACAAAAGCTGTCTTGATATACGAATCATTTGTGTTTTGCTTTACCGCTTATTTCTTAATTTGAGATTATTTGTTGTCAAAATGTCATGGTTATGTAACGCGAGAAGAAGATTCACGTTTTAGGTCAGTGGTACGAGTATGATATATAAATGGGCCTAAAGTACTAATCTCATGTCAGTGTAACGTATCAGTCTTTTTTTTTTTTTTTTTTTTTTTTTTTTTTTTTTTTTTTTTTTTTAAATTTCAGTCTACTTTAGAGAAGCTTTTCACCCCGGATTATTAAATTTTCTAATTTTTGCTGCAGAAAATAGTATATCTGTGCATATTGTTGGATAGTACATCCAGCCTACGAAAACGAGAAGGACTGATATCTTATGAAGTTTCAGTATACCTTATGACATAATTATTTTTTCAGCGGTAAGGTTCATGGTTGGGAAAGAAGACCAGGCATAATGAAATCAAAGCCTTGGCATGAAAACCAAGACGGAATGAAACAAAGTTCCACTGTTCCAAACCTCGAACAGTGACTGGCATTTCCAGATACCCCTCAAGCCGGATTTTTACCTGCCTATCAATGGCTCTTGGACACTGGTCTTTTGCATTCTTCGTAGTGATCATGTTTTGAGTGTAGATAGCTTGAATCTTGTAGCTTAAAAATTCCTAAGCCTGGATTTGATATTTAATGTGTTAACTCTCTGAAAGTTTAAACGAATTCAGTATATCAGAGTATTGTATATGACATTCTGACACTGAAATGTAAACCATGACATTAAAAATAAAACACATTTTAATAAAAATCGAACGCAAATCTTATACAAAAGAATAACTAAATGATATTAGCTGTGCATCTCCATTGTGCAACTCATTTTCTAACTGGTATAGTGGTAGATAATTAGTTCAAATTTTTTAAGTTACTTTTAATATAATTATTAAATGATAGAATACTATTTTTTTATGCAAGAATTTAATTAACGATCAGTGGAACAGCAACATTTCACCAAGTTATCTTGGTGAAATGTCTCTTTCACACCGTGCGATCTTGTTATGCATTCGAGGTTGAGGGTGGAGTTTATAGTAAACCTGCATCGAAAATAGAATTGGATTTACCACTGGGGTTGGGCAGCCTTAACTGTCGACCAGAATTGACACCCTGCAATGCTGGACTACGAGATTATTCAATTTATTCGGAATTTGTCATTGGTCGATTTGAATTCATGAAAGCATAGTGGACAAAACGAGCCTCTTCGAAAGTGCCTCATAGTGTGTTCTTAACGAATGGATGTAACTGCGTTTTGCAAATAGTTACCTAACATGAGGATCCTCTATGGCCACTAACACAATTTCTTCTTGGCAGCTGAAATACAAAATAGCAACCCTACAGTTTGTCATCAACTTCAAAAGTAGGATTGCTTTGTTGAAATCTTGGTCTAGTGGCTCTGTTAGGCACTGACCTAATTCCAAGGTCAGATTCAAACACTGCCCGCACCGGTGGTTTTTAAGTGAGCTTGAAAGCGACAGCTCCATATCAGTGGATTTACTGCCATGTAAAGAACTGCGGGACGGAATGTCGGCACACCGCGGCGATATGTGCCTGTTAATTAACAGCGTCATTATTATTATTATTATTATTATTATTATTATTATTATTATTATTATTATTATTATTATTATCATTATTAGGCTCAAATTCCCTTATTCCTCCTATCCCTCATCACCAATGCTGAAGTAGTTCCGAACGTAGCCATCTGCAGGGAAGATTATGCTCACTCTCTTTTGGGATGAATGAGGCGTTATCTTGGAACACTAAAAGCCTGGGGGAAACGTTATCACCAGCGCGTCATATTCGTGTATGTTGAAAAATCACCTTCGGTCTGCAATCAGATCAAAGCAATCGACGTGGACGTCTAACCACAGGCGTCATTTAGCAACATAACAATGCTGGGCCTCATACTGCCCGCATAACAGTTACAACCCTCACTTTCATACTCTTCCACATCCACTAATCAGACCAGACGTCCCCCCGAGTGAATAACATATTTGCACCATTCAAAGAGGTGCACCAAGCGCTGTACGATGGCGGCGCTACAATCATAAGATAAGTTGCCCCCCTCCGCTCAAATGGAATCTATATACTTCCTACGTGCTGGAGGATGTATGTTGAGCTCATGGGAAATATATCGAAAAATTATACATTTATGTTTCACTTTTGTTTAATAAATTAAATTAAAAATAAACATTTAAGGTTTTCATTGGACTTCACTCCTAACTCCAGCAACCTATTCTTACAAGAAGATATTTTCTATTTCAGGTATGGAGAAAAGGACCTCCAAAGTACCAATCCTCTGATATGCACCCTTGCCTCATTTCACCGCCCATCTTCCTCTCTGACCGTTTCCTTCACCCGTGCTTTCAACAAGTTATCAATCGGAGGTGGGAATAGATTTCAACTTGGGCGCAAGTTTCAGAAAGTATGGCAGGGAGAATTACGATTGGTGTTCCACTTTAGAGCCAAATATCCTTTTTAGTAAAAAATGAGAAACTCCGAGGGACATAAAAGATAAAATGCACATTCACATGGCTTTTCTACCAATTCTTCAGCAACCTATTCGCGTTAGTCGAGATGTCTGCAGAAATAGTTTACATATTTCCTTAAAGATACAAGATCATCGAAATTCAGTAGACCTAAGCGAGTTGGTCGCAATGTGAGAGGTTTGAAATTCGATAACGACTTACCAATTTAGAAAAGTTAAATATGTAAAATGTGAAACCAAAAACACGGAATATCTCATAAGTGGTTAACTCCCCCCCCCCTCAAATGCATATACATATGTAATATGGAGAAACTGTATTTACGAGTTCCGCATTTTTTTTTTTTTTTTTTTTGTATCTATATGTTACGGTTTACCAGCTGTCATAATGAAGAGGGCATCAAATGCTATTCCAAGAAAATTAAAAAAGTATATTTCATTAGTCATGGAAATATCTTAAAACTTATGGTCTTTTACTTAAAATAGAGCCAATTTTGAGAAGAATGTTTTCGAAATATTTTCCATGTAAAGTATAATTTGAAGTAGGGAATTTTCGTCCTATCTCATTCTTGGAATATGCCGAATTTAAATATCAAGTTTGGTATTTTAAGGACTTTTCTTGTTTGAGTTATGCTGTTCAAACAATATAGGGGACACATGGACAGAGGCACATATGCACGGACCTATTTCTATACATGAGTGTTTGGATTCAGGGGGTCTCAAAACATATTTATATTCCCGGTGAAATAAGATCGTATTTTCGAGTAGAATACAATACTTTCCCTACTTTCTATAAGTAGTAAAGAAAGTAAAAATGAAAACAGAAGTATAGACCTGTAGTAGAATATTCCTTAATTTACCTATTATCAGATAATGTTTAATGTGTTTTAAAAGTTTAGAAACAATGGAGCTTACTTACTATATTTAATGATTTTAAAACAAAGCAATTTATTATGCTGGCCATACATTTCTAATATATGTTTTAAAATTAAGTGGCAATGGGACTTTGTGACTTCACTGTTATAAGAAACAATATGTTGAGTGCAACATATTACATGCACAAGTTAAAGTAATGTTAATAAAATGCATTATAATTTGCTAGCCACGGGAGGTGGTAGTAACAATTATTGTTTGAAACATATGCTTAATCCAAAGAAATCACTATAAATATTAGTGTAGAAATTATTACTAACCCGCAGAGGGCAACATACACCATTGTACCCGACTTGTAGCAAAACAAGTGTTATTAATCGCCACTCGATACCAGAATATGGGTCGAGAAAGGCTCTAGGCACTTTCCCTCCCTATGTTACTGTCCGTCCCTAAGACTGTTCTATTTACTTCAGTAATGGAGACGGACCTTTGCAGAAATATAAAGTCACATGTCGTTGCAGGTACAAGATGGAAACAGAGAACGGAAGCGTTAGTCAAATGTTTAAAGGCGGATGAGTAGTATTGAAGAATTCAAACCAATTCCAAAGGATGTTTCGAAAGTGGCTGGGGTCACAAAACATTATTGGTAATAAAATTCTTTCTAATGAACATTCTAGGCTTTCTAAGCACAATATTCTTGTCTACTGGTTTACTAGTTATGAAAAATTATGCGAAATTCTTATTGAACTAAGACGACATAACAGACAGACCCTTCTCAGAAATTTCAATATGCAACTTTTAATGTAAACATCTTAAATGTGACAATTGGATCAAACAATTTTTGAGAAATAAAATTAATGAAACTTTATCTATATAAAGGATAGCTGGAGGGGTCGGGGGCTTTTCTTAAAAACTTTGGGGACAGATGAGTAGAATATAATTAAATACTAAGTTTGGTATTTATTAGACATTTAGTTTTAGAATTAGGCAACTCACATACAACACAGCCCCCCTAGGCCACACACACACACACACACACACACACACACACACACACACACACACACACACACACACTCACACACACACACACACACTCTCTCTCTCTCTCTCTCTCTCTCTCTCTCTCACGCGTGCCTGTCTCTTGACAGTTTTAATCAGGGCAAGAGGACACCCTGAAAACATTTTCGGTAAAATCTCAGAATCGAAATTTTGGGCGGAATGCTAGTAATACTTCCTCCTCTCTCTCTCTCTCTCTCTCTCTCTCTCTCTCTCTCTCTCTCTCTCTCTCTCTCTCTCTCTCTTTCTCTCTCTCTCTCTTGGATACGGTGTATCTTTAATAGCTTCTTCAAACAACATTTTAATGAAATCTTTTAAATTGACTCATTATATAGTGATTTGAATGTTACGTTTCTTTTCTTTTATCCGCTATTAATGGCACGAATTAACCAACACTATCATTCTTTTAAAATTCTGTGGATTCTCTGTTGTTTCCCGCGATTGCGTGCATAAAGAATGGAGTTTTAAGGTCGGCATATATCATCCAGTTCTGCAACATACCTTTGACTGTCCTATTTCATTTCATCTATAACATACAAAGGTCTATTAAGTCCACAGAAAAATATTATTTACTAAGAGTAGTTCATATACCCACTAATAACGGTATAAAGTAGAAACAACCATTAGATGTTTTAAACTAGTCATTCACGGGGATAGTCCACTAAAATTCCGAAGTTTGGACCAAATTTGTGATTTTTTTTGTATAATTAAATAACCCTTTGTTTCTTTATTTAAAAGTAGTAGATATAGTTTTAAATGTCCAAGCTGTCATTTAAACATGAGGGTGTACTACATCTAGTGGCAAGCATATTCTATTCAGCTCTATTTCCAAAAATTAAATTTTCCTCGTATAAAACTCCCTTGAAAAGCAATGTTGATCGGATTGTTATGAACTTTTGAATACAAGCTTTTCAGGGGATTTATGTTACAATTTAGACTGGGTTTTGATAAGAAATAGTATATTATTTTTGCAGCAGCTTACATTAAGTGAATATGTAAAATAATGTATATATAAATTAAATATTGCAGATACAAAACATTCCAATATATTTATTTAAATGTACATTAAGAATTTTCCTATCAAATATACTAAATGAAGAATTAAAATTGTTTCGCAAGAAGTGTTTTATTTGGAACAAATTCTTATTTAAATTAATAACGTGGAAAACTATTCGGAGTAGATACCCGACATTTTGCACATTAAGCCAGGGAGATAATTTTGCAAAATTTGAAAGCTCTATGTGGAATTTAGGATCTTCGTCGACTGTTCCCTTAGTGGCAGAAAGGGTTTTTAAATTGTTTTGTACGAAATTAAATGTATCCTCCTATCATTTTATGGTTTTATAAGATCTAAAACAATCCTCTCACTTATCTATTCCCGAGACCATATTTTCTGAATCTTGGCTGCTTTGTATATTAAAACGTTTTAAGGCGTAAGGATTTATAAATGAGTGCAATTTGATATGAAGGACCAAGTTGCATCAATGCTTGAACATATGTACACGGTATTGTGAAGCATTGAAGGATGAAAGGTAAAAATCTTAAACGCCAATTTTGGGAGGTTAATGCACAGTTACAGTTCTTAATGAAATGGGTGTTCTTAGAATCAAGTCAGAGGTCAGTAAACAGAAAAACAATTGATACAATAGAGAATAGAACCTAGAAGCTGTAGCTGGGGAGGAAGTTCCATGCTTCAACTACTTGCTAAACATTGAGAATGTACCACGTTTACTGTGTTAAATTACGTAACCAAGTTTCTAAACTTCGCACTAACGGCTTGTTATCGAAGTCTGGCATCGAAAATGGTAACTTGCCTTGATAGAAGCGTTACTGCAGTGTGATTCATCTCTTTGAAGTGATATTATAAACGAGTTATGTCATAACGTGATGCAGTCAAGAATGACCCAGGCGACCTCTGGCATCTGACAGCATGGATGTAACAGATTGATCCAGCCGACTGATAAAATGTTACCCATTTATTTTCGCTCCGTCGCTGTTCTGGACGCATCCTTTCCAACGCGTTTCGATATGAATGTGACTGGCTATGAATACCAAGTACGAAATATCTTCACTAGAGTGCAGAAGAAAAAATCTGATGTGTACCATTCACATGACTTTCTCCATATCCCTGGAACAAATAATTCTTAAAAAGCTTATACTTCTATTTACTTTATGCTAATCAGAAAAAAATACCAGAAATAGTCTAATTACTCGCTTCCTTGTCAGTAGAAGCGCAATAAGGGACAACTGTAGGTTAAACTGATAGTCAAAAGCTGGTTGCTATGTCAATGAAGTTCCTTTGTCTATATGGATAGGAGTTAACAAGTTCCTGTATGAGAAAAGTATACGTTTTTCATAGCAGAAGCTAAAAATAAGGAATGTCACAAAAACGACGAACTCCACGAAAAAATGTATATCACATAAATTGTGTGTTTTAATGTGCTCTACATTTTTTGTGTAGTAAGTTTTTGTCCATCTCTTACGGTTTAGCAGTTATTCAAAATTTAGTAAAATTCATCCAGAATAAACTACTCTTCAGAGGCTATTCCCAGAAAATTCAAGGTATACATTTTATTTGTCAGGTAAATATGTTTAATATACGAAATTTTAATCAAAATCGTTAAAGCCATTTTTGAGAAAATCAAAATTTTCGAAAAAAGTTCCATGTAAAGGGTAGTTGGGGGTGGCGGTATTTTTCTCAAAATCTTCGTGACGCATCCCTGGAAGATACTAAACTTAAATACCAAGTTTGGTATTTTACCGACTTTTCGTTTTTGAGTTATCGTGTTCACAGACACACGTACACACACACACACACACACACACACACACACACACACACACACACACACACACACACGGACCTTTTTGTGAAAATGCTTTTTTTGGATATTGGGGACTCTAAAATATATATTTCCGGTGAAATCTCGGTATCGAATTTTTTGGTGGAGTGCAATACTTTCTCTATACACTATGTACATAGGGCATATGGAGAAAGTAAAAAACAAAAAACATGACGCTTCATCTCCACGTAGCAGCTCAGGAGGTAGGTTCCAAGAAACAAAACGTTTGTCTACGAATAGAGTTACATTCGTATACTCATATTTATTTACAGCTAATCATTTTTTCCCTATTTAAGCATTTCTGTTGAGTAACTTTATACCCTGCTTCAAGAAACTTCTATGGAGACTTTCAATAAAAAGTAAGCATCAGAGGTGCAACACGCAATCTCTCAATCCAGTACAAATCCCAGTGAATTTTTAATACTATAATTTATACCAATATTATAAAGAGAGAAAATGTATATGTGTACGGTAAACTCAAAAACCCTTAAACAGATGTTTATGATTCTTTTACCCTTGAAAAATTTTATTCTCTTTGACGAACTTATGCTATTAAACACCTTAGTTCCAATACATAAATTACTGCAAGACAAATATATTTACAAACCCTTCGTTGTGTACGACATGACGGATTAGAAAATAATTGCCTTATTCCACAGAGAATACATTTAAAAACAAAGACAGACAGACAGATAGATAGATCATGAACTGTTGAGAGTGAGTAGTGGATCGATGCTACCGTTTGCGTGATAAGTTATCCTTGTTAGGCTGGATATCAATCGTAGAGACACGTAATATTGAGACAAGGCTATCAATTTTTATCTTGAGTGCACATGAGATTTAGCATAGTTGAATTTCGAAAATAGTTTTTCGCCCGTACATGTCAAGCATTGCAACAGTGCGGCCTACAAACTTGTTGAAGTAGGCATATACGTACGTTGGCATCATCCGTTTGAGTTCCAAGTCCTGCTTTTCCTTTATTTTATATGGATACCTTGTAACCCAATTAATCCCAATTGCAAAGGAATAGAAAATATGTCTTAATATGCATTTTGTATACACATAACGTGTTTTAGTTTCCTAGTAATCTAAACATATACAGTGGTATGCGACATTCTGTACAAGTTGGTAATGCCACAGAGGCATGTGAAGAGTGGAAATGCCGCCTCAAATTAAAATTTTAATTGAGTGTTATTTATCCACGCTGTGTAACTATTGCGGTTCTTAGCACTCCATTCTATATTGGGCGTGAAAATCCTCTTAATTTTGCAAAAGAGGCCTTTGTATCAGGTTTAAGATTCTTTATGCCCGAAAAAAATTCTTCGCCTCCGCCAGAGTTGAATCCGCGGCCAATGGAACCCGGTGCTAGACCACGGAGAACGACGTCTAATATGTTTCCATGGCGGAACCATGTAGTACACAAACAAACAGCTTCGTTGCTAACCTAATAATCGTTCTTCCCAAGCTTTATTGAGGTGATATCGCTGCTGTGCACCACACGGACCGTCACTGTGAAATAGATTTTTCGCATTTAATTTTATACTTCCGTTCATTGTTGCCGCTGCAGTAATAGTTCATTTTTGTCAAATAAAAGAACAACGTTCTATTCGTGATAATTGCTCACATATAAATTATCAAAATAACCGTATGAATAAAATATTTCATGGAACAAGAGTTAAAGAAATTAAAACACGTATGAAGTTCTATCAACAAATGGACGGGAGGACCCTCAAACTAAATCAAACTCCCAGGTTGACGAAAACGTGCATATATCATGATAGTTTTTGTCACGACAGTTTTTGTGTGGCACATGGCTTTTTGTCACCATTTAGAGGCGCACATTATTCAGGGGAAAAGGGAAGTTAACACAACACGGAATGCATCTCAGCAGGGGAAGGTTATAAGAAAGGATCAGGGATATTATTTTCATAGGGTTATAATGGAATAGAGAGCTAACAGGAATGCGCAGTACATTGCTGCGTGGTGACTTGTGGATACAGCGAACGATAATCCAAAGGCTTTAGAGGGAGCTCATTGCAAAATGACTCGAGAAAAGTTATTTTAAAGTGATACACCAATCAGTGTGTACATAAAACTAGATTAAATGTTATGCATGGTTCGAAGGAACATCAAACCGCAAAGTCAATCCTCATTAACACTGATGACCCATTCCATATAAGGCAATATATGTTTAAGAACATGCAGGGACAATTCTAGGGATTTTAGTTGGATCCAAATTTAAGCAAAGTTACACACTTTTGCCACAAAAATTAATAATACTAATAATAATACTAATAATACTAATAATAATAATAATAATAATAATAATAATAGATCCCGGTGGAAGCAGCTATCCTTGAAATATTTCTCAAACTGGATTCATTAAATAAATAATTTAAAAATTGGTATAACTTCCACAGGGTATCCAGTTTGAATGTGCTGACAATGTGTCCAGATATGAAATCAGATACATTGCCCAGGACTTTACCTGTTCTTGGAATCATCGGGGTTTTCGCTTCATAGATCCCTCGGTACGCCGTGTCGACGCTCAGTCGTGTCTGTTTCACTCCTGTACTTATAAAAAACATCCCTCGACTTTTTTTCTGGTTTAGGTAGCTCCACCTTTGGCTACGCTTTGCGACTTAGGGCCTCGTAAGTAACCAAAAATCGGCTCTAGTCGCAGAATAATGGAAGACATATCCGGATCACGTATAGAAGGAAGAGGAATATTGCCTATCAGCTCTTTTAATGCATAACTCTAAGTTTCTCAACAATACCTGCTTAAATTCCTTTAAGCTCTCAACTTAGGTATCCTATATTCAAAGCTGTATGCAACTAACCAGTAGCCGTAGGCACACATAAAATCGTGTAATACGAATGAGAAAGTTATCCCTCCTTTCATGAATTTCTCATTGCAGCCAAAGCAGCATTAATAATACACGATTATACTTGTTTTAATCGCTTGAAACTTAAAAACGTCACAATACATGCCATTTCTTACATTAATGTCCACAGAATCACATTATTTCAAACAGCCCACAAGTCACATGACTTTCAGATTTGATGACCCCAGCAGGATTATTTTCACACTGGTAACTGCACAAGTGCTCTGGCATGAACGGCGAGTCGGCGTCAGTGGTGAAATTAAGTATGAGCGCTAATCCACTCTAAATATGCGCTTTATGTGTTCAAATACTTTACCATTTATCTCCAAAGAAATCACTTTGTGCATTTTGCTTAAATCTCGGCAATTTCTTACTTTGGCGTCAAATGAAAGTTACAGGTTAATAAAACTTTCTGACGCACACGCTGGCCAAAATTTCAATGGCTCAATGACAGAAAATTAAATATGACAGCTTTATTTCAGAAACAAAAACAGGAAAGTCACAAATGATAAACATTTCTTTGGGATAGTTCTGTACTTCTATAGGAGAAATGTGATGTACTGGTTTTATATTTATTTCTGGGTTTTTCTCTCAATACATAACAGCATGACGATATAGGTTTACCCTGGTGTATTATCCATTAGACCCAGGTGGAGAGAAGGAGTCGAAATAGCTCTGGCGGTCCATAACTGCGTCGTATATTAAAAGTGTAGGATTTGTGCAACGAGAGACCAACGCCATCGAAATCAGCTGCCCTTCATTTAAAACTTCATCAAATACCAGGTTTTGCGAATTTCAATTTTCAGAATCTGTGGTTCAGATTGATAGGTTATTCTAGTGAAAACTCTGCAAGCATTACAACCATTCCTTTCAGTTATTCTAAATATGACTATTATACACAAAAAGAAGGGATTGTTGAAGATTGGTGAACTTTTATATTTAAAGTATAAGATTCTATGAAAATATGCGTAATTAGCTAAAATAAATGTCTAACATGCACAGCTTTTTTGTATTTGTCAAATGTTATATTTACTCTGCTCCGAGTTTCCCTATTTTTTATCTTCCACATAATATACGAGTGGAAATTTCAGTAGTTGTTAGATATGGGTTTTTTTTCGGATAAAGAATTTAGATAAAATGTGTTTCATATTCGCGATGGGCGAGTGTTTTCTTAGTGGTGTTAAAACAGAGCACAAACAACGCATACTTCTTTAAACAGTTTTTGCCACAGTAATTCTGATTTAAATGAAATTACCCATTAACGAAAAAAAATAAAAACTCATGTCTCTAATTTATATACTGCAAATTTTAGGAAATGAAGGTTAACAAATTAGAAAAAAAACATACAAGGCAAGGAATATATTTAGGTAAAACATTACGTTGGTATTCTCGAGCTCAAAGAATCAGTACTCGTGATACAGAAAACAAATCAATATGAAAATTATTTTGATTGCCACAGGGGAAAATAAGGTTAAGCAATGAAATTCAATTTTGCAAGTTGGTGCAGTTGTTCACTTGATAGAGCACCTGCTTGCTCTGTTAGGGATCCCGGGTTCGGTTCCCGGCTGAGGTAGGGATTTTTCTCTAGCCTCCCTAGCGTCTTCATGTGTATGTGTAATTTAGTGATTAACATTAAAACGATTAATAGAAACCCAACGACATCGGCACACAAATTAACGCCATTGCCGACAGACAATATGCTCCAAAGGGAAATGCCGCTGAAGGCACAAGGAAAAAATTACAGAATTATTTTAAACTTTGAGGCAAAGTCATGGCAATCAATGTGTTATTGCTAAAGTCTATTTCTCTTGGAATAAGGATGAGTTACAGTGCATTATGTATACAAAGATAAAAATCCATGGGTTGCAAGGTGGCCGTTGCATAATTTTTAGCTGAGATTTAACTTCCGAGTACCTGCGTTTTCCACTTCAGCCTTCCACTTATGGTAGTCATGGTTTTAACTCAGTTGTGATCAGATATATTAAGATTTAGTGTCTGTTTCCAAGTAAAGTGTATATTAGGACGGAGAACAAACTCTGAAAAACAACTCAGTTCCGTTCATTATTCTAAACAGACGTATACAAATGTAACAATTGTGCGCTACGACAAACTTATTTCTTTTCCCGAACGTCATAGAGCTGTGTATTTGAAATTCGCTTGTTTACTTAGAGTAAAGAACGACAAAATCTGCATTTGAACAGTAGAAGAAGAACCTCCCCCATCTTCCGCCCCTTCATCTACTCTAAGATTAATATAGCTTTATCTTGAGCAATGCTGCTGATAAAACAACTGGGAAACTCTTCTAGTTTTATATGTGCTAAAAAATGATATGGAATTCTTCAATGGAATATAATGCTTCAGTACTATATGAAGGGGTAGAGGTTATATTCTCCCTTACATCAAGAAAAATTGTAAAGATTCTACAATTTTCCCCCTGCAAGGAAATACCAAACGGTGTAGGTTCACTCTTTGTTACTACGAAGTAATATGGGTTATTTAGAATGAAGTCGTTCTATTATTATTATTATTATTATTATTATTATTATTATTATTATTATTGGTGCTCTCAAGCACAAAAGCGTACACAATAGATGTGGTTAGAAATCAAGGGAAAATTGCTTCCACAATAGGACAATTCCTTTTGTTGGTATCACATTGTAGTTGCTGTGTTTACAAACGTGTCAAAGAGCAAAAAGAATAACTCTCCTGCCTCATCCTTCTCTCCCCATGCCTGACTTTGATACTTACATCAATGCTCCCTTCCAGATATATCCTGCCTTTCAATTACTAGTGGGTTAGAGTAGCAAAAAGCCAATAAGCGGCTGTGGTTTCCTTTTAGATACAAGTAGCAATTCTTTTAAGTGAACTAGTATTCTGTCCAAGGATTTTAGACAGCGAATTTAACACTCTTTAATACAGCAGTTTATTTGGGGGGGAAGCGGCCATTTTATATCTATTTTTAATGTTAAGGTCATTATCAGGGACTTTGGTTAGCAAAATACTGATGGTGTTGTAACTTTTTGAACTTTTAAGTTAGATTGCTCTAGGTTATTCTAGTTTTTAACTTATTTTCACACATATTTACTCTCACATCCTCAATTGCAGACTCTAAGGAGGGTAGGGAATAATAGTAATTAAAAATCCCCACATACGTTCGGAAATCGAAAACCGGGAAGTGAAAGGTCAGCTCGCTGAATACTCAACCAAGTAGGCAGAGGAATTTTCTTATTGTCATTCTCAATATTGGACGTTTAAATTTACCCTTTTATTACATAAACTATAGAAATACCATTCCAATATACAATTTATAACTCCCAAAGGGAATGCGGATTTATTTAACACCATAACCATAATTTTACTCAATTTCGTAAATGCCGGGTGGAGGGGGTACAGATGTAAAGTCACTCGTTTAGAAAAAAACATTTTATGTATAAATACTAATGAAAAGTGATACCTTATTTCAGCAGGAAAGTAATTTCATGACAGCTGGCACTAAGGGATTTTAAAACCAGCCGCTCATACTCTTAAGTTGAACATTGTATTAGACAATGGAGTGATATTTTTAAAAGTCTCCATTGTTACTATCCTTGTTTCTTGCAATGAAAATTATATGATTACTAACCGAAAGCCTTGTTTCGATAAATGTAATTGCGGACTATTTGAAGACATTACTATTTCTTCTGCACAAGGAATTAGTATTATAAACTATAACTGCAAAATCAATGTAATTACAGAAACGAGAAGAAACGTGAAATAAAATAAGGGCTTGCATTTCTGTTGATTTATATTTCACATAGTCTTCTATATAATGTCTGAATATGTAAGCGATCGCCTGGTCAGCACTAGTGCAGCAAGGCCAAACAAAAAACTGGAGCTTCCCACTGCGCATGTTCGAATGCATACTGCTATTTCTTACAACATTTGTAATTTAATATTCAGGCACTCTTGAAAAAATGTATTGCAACACACGCTAAAAACGGCTCTTTTGCTTATAGGATTGTTACTCGCAAAATATAACGACTGTTTTTACATAAATTACTATTTCACATTTTCCGTCGCAGTATAGTTCACATACAAAATAATAAAACTTGTCGATAATACAATGCTTATAAATTCTTTTTATGCAACGTTTCAAAACTTGAATAATTCGCGAGACAGTATTTCTACTTTGATTTTGTGCTCCGTTAGAACCATCGCTTTTGGGCCGAGTCATTGAGACTTCCGGTAGTTTTGTTTTCCGAGAGGGACTTAAACCGGATTGCAAATCAACCCCACTTAACGTGACGGGACGTAACGTGAACTAAGAAATGCTGCTAAACTATTAGGACGCACTTTAAATTAACGTTACTGGAATTACTCTTGATTGGTAGTTTTTATTAGTTCATGCTGCTGCTCCACGCCGATTAGTTCTAATTACCATGTGACATCACTTAACGTAACGAAAGAAAAGTTTGACGCTGCCAAAATCCTAGTCTATTCGCATTCTTTTCGGCCAGCGGGTGGGAAGGAGAGGGGAAGACCGATTTTTGCATCAAGCGGCATACTTTCCCTTCCTACAAGCCCTAGCCAAAAACAATAGCATTTAGCATTCAGTATTTTTAGTATTTATTTCCTTCTTAAAGCACTATACAGGTATTTGACACCTTATTGATATAACATTGCATGATTACACGCAATGTAAATTAAATTACATATTTAATTCACAAGTTTTAAAATCTAAAAACTCTTGTATTGAATATAAAGGATTTACAACCAACCATAAATATACTCTGGACTTAAAGGTTTTCTTATCTTTGAATTTAAAATATTCTGTCAGCTTATTGTATAGTTTGCAACTTAAATACATATACTTCTTTTATACTCTAAAATAAGGAATGGACTGTAAGTTACGCCGTATTAAGTCACGTCAAGTGAATCCTAAATAGCTCAATTTAACATAATGTGTTAAGACTTTCACCTTGCGTCGTATTAAGTAAGCGATGTTACGTTAAGTTCATCGCTATCCCCGCAATCAGGTAAGTACCGGTTTCATCATTATGCGCTTTGTTGTGGGTGCCAGGTACGTGCAAATACACACTTTTGCACAGAGCCGCTGATGCATTGTGCTCAATGTTCATGTAACCATGCAGTTTGCACCGTTTCTCACAGGAAAGTGCGGTCCACTTTTCAGTTTCCACAGGTGTTCACAACCGTAAAACAGCGAGTCAGCATGTACGCGGTTAATGCAAGCCCTTTTAAACTGAATTATTTATTTCACAAGTAACGTTTAACTGCACATTTCATACATGGACAATTAATCATAGAATCTGAGTTCGAATTTTATTTGCCTAGACTATTCGAAATATAAGAACATAAATAAATGTATTCATACAATGCTGCTATTATTGAGAGATTAAAACCCGTATTCTGTGATTGATAAATTTGCCAATTTCTCACACATTATCGCAAACCATTTAACATACAGAGTGATTTTTTTACAGGACCTAGACAGATACCTTATTAATTCACCGATCTCTTCTATAGAATTAACGTCGTTTATTAAAGAAGATTAATGTTTTTAATCACATATGCTATTGAAATTTATTAGCAATTATTTCTTTAAAACAAATAACCTGTTAACACCAAAGTGCATCAGAAACACCATTCGGGTATTGCTTTTATCATACCAAACTTTAATTTAGCAATCCGCAGACGTTCTTGAGATCACAACTCATTTATACAAGAAAAATGTATTAACAAAAAACATTTTTCCAAAGTAGAAAATTAAGATAAAAGACGCTTATATGCTTACAAAGCAAAATTGTCACTGCTTGCTCATAAAGTTGGCATATTTAGCAGCAGCAGCAGCAGCAGCAGTAGTAGTACTAACTTGGGCAAAACTTCTAAAAATGAGCTAAAATATACCCATTGACTACAAAGGGTATAGCAGTTGTTTTCTGCGCATTGGTGGAGCATTCAGAGTACAAAAAGGCAAACTGACTACATATTTTTAAAATATATTTAGAATAAGTAATGCGCCTAAAACAACAGATATATACCAAAAATAGAGGAAATTCCAATTTATAGGACTGCACAAAAACTAAAAATGTAATTCTTGGCAAGTTTTGTTATGTAGTCCGCCTTAAAAGTTATAAAAACCGGCCCGGCATTTTCCGTTCCACTAATAGCTGAACAAATGAACTTGGGAATTATGGATGTTTACATATGAAGTGCGTAAAATAAGACTAACAGATGTGTGACATGTAGTAGTCTTTAGCAAAAGCTCCCTTAATCACATACAAGTACATAAATGTAATGTATTATATGAATGAGACATACATGCCACCAGAATTCCACGCTATGAACCGCACCAACGTTTATCTTGCAATTAGAGATGCGAATGTAGACGGTTACTCTGCATTCTTTTCTGAACAACAAGCTTGTGATGAGGATATTGGTGAAAATACCAAAGAAACTTCAATCCCAGCAGGAAACAGTTTGCTTTTATAGTATGGTACAAAGTAAAAAGTGTTTCTGTAATGAATGAAAGTAAAGTTGGTGTGACTGCTCACCATCATCTAAATTTTGTTTATTATATCGCTAAATTACTAATTTTCGGCGAATAAACAGTCTAAAAAGCAGCTATTTACGGGTAAAAAGAGCTAGAGAAACTATTGATAAAACAATTGCCTCTCGAAATGAAAAAAATGAAAAAAGTCGGTAGGATAGATGGCTATAAATGGTCAAAATTCTTAACATTTCAATTCCAGGTTGGTTATTAATGAAAAATAATAACAATTATAATAACTATTATTATTAGTATTATTACTATTACGATTACTATTACTAGTACTATCATCATTATAATTATTATTATGAACATCAGCAACATTAAATAATATGTTAATCTATAACAGTAATGAATACATTTAAAAGCTATTGTTTAAGGAAAGTTACGGACATTATACTTTATTTTGTATCTCCATAGAAATAATGGTGAGGAAGTTGACGGGCAGCAACATTGTTACGTAAACTGGTAAACTGTAACAGATAGATAAAACGCTACCACAGAAAAAGTGTAATTCTCGTTAAAACAACACAATTTGTCATACATTTTTTGTAGTGTTAACAATTTCCGAGATATTTTCTGTTACTGGTTTCAATTATAAATCGCTTAAACTTTTCTCACCCAGGAAGTCCTCATCCATTTCGTATCTCGCGGCAGATTTTGAAAGACTTGACTATCGCTTTAGCCTAATGTTTCCCTTATTTCCCTTCTACTTATAAGAAAGTAAGTAATAAAAACATTTCTGCTAATGTTTATCTTGACTATTAAGATATAGATCAAAGAGTGATCTTCTTTAGGAATATTCTTTTGAGAAACAGATAAAAGTATAAGTGACACACATACAAGTTTTTTTTTTTTTTTTTTGTTTTTTTAAATGAACCCCGAACATTTGATAAAGTGCTTCATCAAAGTAATGCTGATTCAATTTTGTTTAATTTCAGACGATACCAAATTTTATAACATTTGAGTGAAATTGAGCATGAATTTGTTAAAAGAGTTCGAAAAAGTGCTCGATTTCCCTGTTCCTTTTGCATAACATGCCGCGTGTACTCGTCATATGGTCAAAAGTATGACTATTTCTGGCGCAAATTATAACTGTGTACTGGTCGCCTGGGTATTTGTTTTGGTGCGTCTCAACTTAAGGGCGACTAGATAAACTGTGTGTGTGTGTGTGTGTGTGTGTGTGTGTGTGTGTGTGTGTGTGTGTGTGTGTGTGTGTCACACAAACGAAGACAAGGTTTAAGTTACGTTTATTCAACAAGCCATTATTGAATATCATTTTAGAATATAGTGTGATTGCTACATACAGCAGAAAAATTAACTACAATTTTAGGAATAGATGCAGCTACAATTGCTTTTGTTTAAACAGAACAGGGAAGTTAAGTGCATGTGGTATTATGGGCACGAAAGGCGGTAATATACTTAATATACAACAAACATTAAGTAGAGTAGCAAACTCCATGAAAATTAAACCTGAGTTTTATTTATGGACGCTGTTTAACTGCTTTGGCTCTCAGCGTTCCATTCTACATTGGGGTGTAAGATCATTTAATTTTGCTCAGATGCCTCTTTATTAGTTTCGAGGTTCTTTCACGTGCTGTAAATCTACGACACGGAACTACCAGCTTTAACTCCCTTGCGAAGGAACTCGTGCTAATGATTTTTACCCGGAAAAAAGAATCCAACCCCCCACACCGGGTTTGAACCCGCGACCTTGGATCCATGCAAGTGCATATTGTTATAGAAACATAGGATGTAGTTCAAACTTAGTATCTGTACATTTTATTATTTTCCGATTTTAAATATGCGAACGTTTACCTACATATTTACAGATTTTAGCCTCTTTTTAGGGATAAAACCATGCATATTGCGTATTTATGTTTTTTAGCTTAATCGTGCATGTAATATAAAATATCAGTTTGAATGCATGTTTTAATAGGGTTTTGGATAGATTCCTAAGTTGGTGGATTTTGATGTCTTATTTTAGCTTCAGGAATCAGGATTGAAAAAGGAAAATTAAAGAAAATTAAAAGAAAAATATACTTTCTTTCGCTACACGGAAATTCACTTTTACAGAACTTTACCGACACCGTTTCACAGGTTTGTCATAGATTGACTCATTACGTCGATATTTTGAGAATAGTAGGCAGGAAATATAAGGGGTTCAAGGCAACTGCTGACAAATAATTTAGGTCAAACATATGTTAATGCAGTGAGGTAGGCTATTTGAGGATACAAAGCTATTTCGATAGAAGTCTGAAAAGGAAAACTAATTATAAGCATAGGTAGTATTCAACCTTCGGACCGGTGTTTTTGGATCAAGTGTTATGGGTCCAACTTTCCAGGAGGTTATAGGTGTCTCTCTTTCTGCCTCCCTCTCTCTCTCTCTCTCTCTCTCTCTCTCTCTCTCTCTCTCTGTCTGTCTCTCTCCTTTCCAGTTCTAGTAGAATGACAATTTAGATACTTCTCTAACTGGAATCATTCGCTGAACGACCTTTGCATTGTGTGAACTTCGTGGTTAATATATTTATTCTTTGCATGTGTTAAAGTGGCTCAACAAAGTCTCCAAAAATGTCCTCTTTGCACAATGGATTAAAGAAAAGGATTTTATTAAATCAGATGGCCATATATGATTCTATGGTTATTGCAGAGAAGTAAGCAATACTGTTCTATTTCCCAATAATTTCTGTGGCAGTTATTTGCAAAACATTACAAAACGTCTTTAAAATAGTTAATAAATTATGTTAATTTCGTATCTAAATTCCGTAAGTGCATTATAATTTCAGAAGAAATATTTTTAACAGTTTGAAGTAGACTAGCGTCTCGCGTTCTCTTCATATAGGTATGTTGCCAACACGAACAAAAAGGTCATATTTTAGTGTATTTTCCGCTTGATCGCATATGCTTCATGGTTTTATAGTGCATGAATGTATGCATGTTTGGGATTTTACAGTGCACGAAGTTCTCATTTCTAATTATAAGTAACTGGACCACATAGTAACTATACCGCCTACACTTCTGTAACATTCAGAACGTTTCATTCCCGTTTTGTTTCTCTCGTCACGAGCCGATTGTGCCCCCCCCCTCCTCTTTCATTTGTTGCAGAGGGTTCCCTGCCTGTAATAAACAATAAACGGAACAAGAAATTGGTTTCAAACGGCGAGCCATGGCTACATACTTGAGGCTATTCACCCCATCACGTTGGTGACAGCCGTCGCATTTCAAACACATTCCCCACGACGTGAGCGGATAGGTAAGTTTGCCGTTTGCCGTTCCCTGCACTCACACGAGTGAAACCTTAAAAACTCCTCCGCGGCCTAATACTTGCGGCTAAATACTCAGAAAATCAATCCTTAGCTTTGTATAATTACCAATTTTACACTTTTCGACGTATGAAATAGCATTATAGGTTCAAATACTGGCACAGTTCACATTAAAGATGTGAATACTCCCCGATTCTCTAGTTTTCATACAGTATACGTCCTTTAAAACAGGACGATATAACAGCAAGTTGGAATCAGCGTCCGAACGTTATAAATCTGAAATTTTGGGCAATCCGAATTATTACCAATAAAAGGAAGAAAAAAAATAAAGGTCCACTTCAAAATAAAGAAAAAATGCACCTTAGAATTGCTTGAAAATACCTGTATTGAATGCAGTATAGAGCTGAAATAATAGAAGTGAAAGTTATAGAATGAAATAACAAATGCTGTACTGGAAGCAACTTTGCATCACGCTGCAGGGTCATTCTGTACAGACAGAACACATTTGAGTATTGACTAAAATCTGCAACACCCCTGAAACACCTGCAACATAAAACTTGGATTTCACAATTAGAGATACAACTTCAAGACGTGGAGAGGATTTCCAAGACATTGTGAATACCACGTATAGGCATTACTTACCATCAAGTCTGCTAGGTCTGCTGAATACTGAGGAACTCCTAATGACTTTCTGTAATTTCAGAGTGGAACAAACAGGACGCATATCATTTCAATTTTTGGTCGCTATTTTCAAGTAAACTTTGTCCGTAGTGGCAGGCAGTACACATAGGAAGCTGTGTTTGAATAAACACCAATAAATACCAGTTTGCATACAATTAAGGCTTTAAAGCTGCTGGAACATTACTTTAGAAGAAAATACAACTGAGGAAGGAGGCATTAAGGTGATTTTGTTTTGTGTTGCTTTTAATCAGTCTACATGCATGTATGCATGAACGCTTTCTCTTTTTATGATATTAGTGCACTTTTAGCATACGCTGATGAGTTGTTATTCTAGCAAAAGAAGGTAAACCCATTGCATCCTGCGTGGTTAAGAGTAATTCGGCGGAGAAAAATGCAGAAAATATGCCAGCTTTGACATGCACAGTTTCTTTTGAGGTAGCACGGTTAAAGACAACTTGATACTAACTAAATATTTAAAATATATGAAAGACAACTTTATGTTCTGCTTAAGGGGAGTTTAAAAGCTCTATCCCATAATTGCTAAGTTTGGTAACTTCATGGCCAATATTATCAAAATATTTAGTAGATTGAAATGTTTATATGAAGTGGATGCGTGCATTTTAAGTTCACTGATTATTTTTCTAAGTTAGTTATGCTTTTTGAGTTAATCACAAACATGCTTATGATAATTTATTTGTACTTATTTTTTTAAAACACAACCAATTTACTTATTCGCAGCAAAGCAATGTTTGGTCAGAGTACTTTGAGATAGAGAAAGGATGAGATAAGGCTGTCATGAGGCTGAACGGTAGCTAGAACAAAGTCCCGACACAAGTAACCAACCTAGACACACACAACCGGCTTCCTATTTGCTCTTTGCCGTCTCAAGAGATATTATATAATAATATAACCACCCACCGAGTTCTTATTTTTCTCAAAACTTCCATTCGGCTAAACTCAGTATTTCCTGGGAAAACAGGTCATTTGTACGAGCAAATATTCAGAGAAACTCTGTTCAGAATTAAAACTGGAGAATAAAACCGCACATAAATTTACAAGCAAAAGCCACATTGCTTGGACATTCAGAAGCTGTCATATTTGGAAGGACCAATTTGTAGAGCAAAGATTTCCTTAAAAAAAATAAGCTAAGATATACCTATTTAATCCAACCAATATTTTCTATGAAGTACAGCATTTACAGTAAAATGGTAGATGAACCATCACTGTTTAAAAAAATTACAAAGTGTAATATCTACAATGATAAAAAAAAAAAAAAAAAAAAAATTGAAGAGGAAGTTCCAATTCTTAAAACTAGACAAAAACTAAAAATGGTTTCGCCCATATATTCTTCACTTAAATGCCTGAACATCAAAATGTCAGAAGTATCGAGTTTTTCAACAAAACTAAGTGGTTGAATTCATTTGTTATGCAAGCTAATGACAGCATTTATTGAGATTTCACCCCGTGTCCACTAATTATTTTTACTCTGATACTTTCGTGATTCTGTGGTAACATCAGTTAAAATAGCACCTTTATTCAGTCCATTACCTATCGAATATATTGCATCTTCGACAGGAAAAATATTGTTATCCAAAATGGAAGACGCTTGTCACTGACTTTCTCGTGAAATTAGAGACGTCTGGTATCGTAATTCAATAACGAGGATCGTCAGTTTGCAAGAAATGTCAGTATGAGTTTCTCAAGATATTAATTTTTCCAGTACAGGTCAAGCTAATAATGTCGAAGAGGCTAGTTACAGTGGGTAAAACTTCTATGGAATCCATCGATATTCAGATCTGAGATCCCAGTATTTTCTGTTATTTGGTAACCTTCAGTAATCGGGAACCAAGTCATCTGGTTCGGCAGTTTATAGACATAAACATGTGCTGTATAATAGGATGGAGATGAGTATCGCATTCAATGACATTACTTCATCTCCGCCACTCTCACTAATTCACAAATGGCAATTCACTCAATTTATTTCATTAAATAGAGGTCGGTCCCACTCAGACACGCACCTACTTATACGACTTCTATTAAGTGTCCAGTATATGCATTTATTTCAATCATTTGCTTCAATATACCCAGTATGTCCCATTCAGCCTACTTTAGGAGCCTACAAAACAACAAAAAGTTGTAACTGTATATTTCAATACTTTTTTTTCTTCTTCCTACAATAGTGTTCTTTAACCACTTCCGGCTCATGCTATCACGCATTGTAAGTTAAAATTCCTGACCTCCGTGCGTTTTGCATTTTCAGCGCAGATATGAACAGACACATTCAACTCTCCAATCTTGATTTGTATATTTCTTGCTGCAGCCATGGTTGAATTTTATATTTTAAATCTTACCGACTTTACTTCCCTTTATTTGTCAACATTTGCTTGCAATTTATAACTATTTCAGCGAAAGTAGCTATCTCGCCTTCAGTTGTTGACTGGGTTGATCAACACTACCAGAGTAAATCATCTATACTCTCTCCGAAACAACCGCACTTCTTATAGACATAGAGAAGGAAATTCACCGAAATGCATGGCCACTGTTGATTGCTAACTGAAATTCCCACCATGAAAATAGATCTTGGTGCTATTTTTGTCTAGAATGTTTTAATGGGACGGAGTAATTAAAGCTGCGGTTCTTACAACGAATACTGTAAATTACCAGTTAGCAGAGGCTAGCGCGATGGACCCGATATTGTTTGTGTACAGCTGACAGTTTTTTTATAGTGTTTAACGCCCGCTTTTACTACCATGGCACCGCAGGCGATGACACTGGTGATACATGGAATGAAGATGGAGCACCGGTGGAATGTGATAGGGAGGGGAACCGGAGAACCCGGAGAAAACCCGCCCTGCGCCGCTTTGTGCACCACATATCTCACATGCAGTCGCTTGGGCTCGAAAATCTGACAGTGATTAACCTTATTTTCGGAAGCGCTTCCGTTTTCACTTCATGGAAGAAGTAATATGCCAATCATATACTTTGTCCTTTGCACAAACACTGAAGTAAAAATACACGACCTTGTCTCGTAAACTCTTTACTCGATTTGTAAAGTTGCACTTACCGCACTTGTATCGCAATGTACCTATTATTGAACTGAGTAGTATTTATTTTGATTACTACTGGAAAAGTTAACGTAACACGTTGCAATAATCAAGTAGACTAACGCTTTGCTATACACGTATTTAAAGAAATCTCCTACACTTTGCTTAACGTTTCTGCAAGTCTGTTTTGAAGGAACGTTTTCACAGGAAATTTTTAATTCTATATATACGGAACTTTCAGAGACTGCAAATATTTATTAAACATAAATAATTCTGTATCAATATTTTTGGAAGTAGACATCTTAGTTTCAGGAAGCACAAACTTTGTTTAAGTTTTGCAAGAAACTTTTGCCATTGTTATTGTTAATAGCTTAGTCAAAAAGGGGCAAAAAAGAAAATTTCGAATGTTGAAATTGTTATTATCGCCACGATACATTAACTTGGGGGGCTCAAATGCCCTCTGTCGAATACCGATATCCACCGTTACTCTTTCCCCTACTCTTCGATAAATCTGAGATTATTGTTGGAGATGGATTATTTGCAGACAATCAGGCAAGCCACAGAAACAAAGTTATGTCTTAAATTAATTTAATCCCCTTGGCATTGATAGTTCACTTGAAGTGTAGGACACTTTTTACACTTTTGCAAGTTTGCATTCTTTTTACACAAATGGGACAAGAATGCAAACCTATGGGAAATGGATTTCACACTTTAATATGAAAACCCTTATCAAAATAGTCACTATTCCTCGTTGAAGCAAATGAGTAGAGAATTTCAGGGGAACAGAAGACGTAAACACCTTTTTTAACAAAATTATTGGCTCTTAGTGTAATTATAAATACATCGAGTGGTCCATGTCTGAGAGCTAATGCACTGAGTTAATCTACATGCTTAACATGCCTACGGAGGTTCGATCCTTGGTTTCTGGTTAGGTATTGCTTAAAATCTTATTTTCATTCTAATCTCGTGTAATTAAATTAAAATAGTTCAGATATACCTTAGGTCAATAATTCCTTAAAATTGTCATCAAAAAGCGCTTGCAAACTTAACAATAAGAGGACGATGATGGCACCTACAATGATGATTCATAGTCCATTAATATTGAAATATGATTCACCTTTTTTCTTTAAAGCCGCTGATAACCATGCGAGCTAATATGGCTACTAGCGGTGAATACAAAGGCCCGAATTCTCCTTGCTCAGTAGTCATCCACGATTTGAATCTCGGAAGTAATCCTCAGCAATGGAATAACGTATTTCGTTTAAAAATACTGTGTTCTAGCTAAGAAATAACATTATTAAACCAATTTGAATGCTCTAACGGTATCAAAACCTTAAGAAGCGTAAATTGCTCAATGAAGCACCATTTAAAGAAAAAATTAACAAGAATAAAATGTTGGGAGTCAAAAGAACCATTGCCACAAGTCCATGTTGTGCCTGGGAGATAAATGGTTCTTCAAATGCGTCATTTCATATTTCCTTGTGGCGCCATGTGAGGTTTGTTTACTTTTAACTTGAATACATTCCAGAAGATTAAACCGAAGTAAAGTCAACTTACTTTACTGGCAAGAATCACAAAGTCAGGAAATTTTAAGAAACTTGCCTATTTCCATTTTTACTTGAGACGCGTAATCAAGCCCAGAATTTCCCACGTCTAGCTAAAAATTTCTTACTTCTAGCAATTAATTTTCTGAACTTCATTAATTTAATCTATTTAATAAACTTTACACTTCCAAATACACGTTACCTCCAGAGAGTTGCTTTCGAACTAAGAAATCTCAGTTGACCGTCAGAATTTTTCGGAATGTTAAAGCTGCTTTATACTGAAGATAAAAACAATAATAAATAATGTATAGTGCATTTTTGTGGTTATTTCAAAATGAAAGGTTACATATACCAAACTTAAATATTCACTTTATTTCTTGATGCATAAAAAGTAATAACGCTATTTATTAAATTTCAATAATACAAAGTTGCCTGTTCAAAAATATTCGGACAAAATGTTTAAGTACAACAAAAATAGAAACATTAGAACCCATGTAGAAATATTCATTCTTCGTTATTCTTCCCTTCCTTTGCAACAATTTAGTTAAGCGATTCAATATGCTCTCCACGTGTTAGAAATTGCGTCTGTGAGTTCTTGTAGGGAGTGTGGGTTGCCACTGTTCTTTTCCTTAATCTGGATAGGTCAGATCGGGGGAGCTTGGAGGCCATACATCTTTGTAGACTATTTGATTTCCGGAAAATTCTTCAACATTTCCATGGACTCGCCTGCACAATGACAATGGCACCATCATATTGAAACCAACTGTCTTCGTTCATGCTCTTCCAACATAGCCACAAACTGCTGCACTATATTTAGGCATTTCTGAGAGCATGTATATATATAGTATGTTAGTTTTATTATTATTATTATTATTATTATTAATTTGTATTACTGTTATTAGCTGTACGGTTATTATTGTAAATGCATTTTGTGCATTAACTCTGCCACCGGGCAGTACCCAATTGCAGAGAATAAATAAAGACATATATACAATATCGATATAGGCAACACCATTGACTGTTTCCTCAAATAAAAAGGGCCCAACGATTCTCCTTCGCGATATTGCACATCAAACGCAGATTTTTTGTGACTGAAGTGGCACTTCATGAAGGATATACGGATTTTCAGTGGTCTCGGAGTTAGCGTAGACATTTAAATGGAACCCCGCCTCATCCACAAAGAAAGTCTTATCGAGAATGACTACATTGTTGCGTGTGAAAGTACGGAAGCATCGGGACGTTTTCCTAGATCGGGCGGCCGCAGATCTTGCTCGACTTTGTTACGATAAGGGTTTCTGTATAACTAAAACGCAAAAAGCACAAAATCGAAAATGTCCAGATATTCTTTAATTGCAGATGTTGCCTTTAACCTTGTTACATCATGTAGTGATTGCTAAAGCATTTATTTTAGCACTTTAACTAGAAATATAGGGAGCGGGTGAGAGGGGGGAGAAGGATGTTCGGTTAACCATATAGAGCATGGATGAAGTGCAATGACCTTGCGCAGATACGGGTTACAGCTACACAGAATCGCCTTTGGACGGCATAGTTTGGACAGACAGCACTATACGTCCACGAGGATATCAACAAACAGTAGTGCCAACTCAATGCGCGAAATATGAGGAAAGAAAAAAAAATAAAAAGAAACCTAAGGGGACTATAAATTGATTAATTAATAAGGGATAAGATGTAAGCTACACGAAACTGATTCCGTTTATTTTTCAAGATAATTACAAATTTATATGTATTAATAAGGATGCATTTGCTTTTGCTTATTTCTTCCAGAATTCATTTTCTTGCGTTTAAATCTGAAATCAAACAGGCATTATCATTATCATTATCATCATCATCATTATTATTATTATTATTATTATTATTATTATTATTATTATTATTATTATTATGCGTTTCAACAGCTGAATGTTATTGAATATGCACATTACATATACATGAATGCTTATAAGTAACAATGGAGAATGAGTGACTTTACTTTGTTGCAGTCAAAACTTTACGACGTTGGAGACCGACGCCTTTGATTCTAGACGCCTCCCAACGAGTTGGGTGACCAATCGAACTCATTTTCTCTCAACTTCTTTGGTACCCTTTCACTGAATTTATTTCTAAAGTTGCTCCTTATTGGCTACCAAAATACGTCAACAGCGACCAAGGCTGAGAGGAAAGTAAAAAAAAAAAACACCAACAAAAAACAACGCTGCAGCAAAAGGTATGACGCCAGAGGAGGAATTTTGAAGAGATGTTATTGCGACATCCTGGAAATAGGAACAAAAACATTTTACTGTTAACTCAGAGTAAGCGTTTGAAAAGAGTGCCTGTTTACTGAATGGAGCTAGTCTGTGGTTCTTGGATAATAAGAACACATCCGACTTGTGCAAAAGCATACCGAGTTTGTTTTAGTTCTGATATGGGAATAAGCTTTGGAATGTTTCATTTACATCACTTGTATGTAAATATTGATAAAGCACATAATTGCATATCTTCTGTATTGATGCAAGTTTCATTCTTTTTCCCTGAACTGAGTAAACGCATTGCTTTTAATTTAAAAATGCTTACATAGATTATCGACAGTTTTCATGAAGTCCTTATTTATATGGAGAAAACGTGCCATTATCTCAATGTTCAGAGTAAATTTGAGTGTAACTCTTTAAAACAGGCATCGTTGTACTGAGGCTTCGGAGCTTGTCTGGTCAGTTCTTCGGGAAAATGTCGTCATTCATATCCCTCCTGTCAGCAAGGTGGCGAATCAGGTTCAGTCCAGTTAGGTAGTTTTTACATTAAGTGACCTTCATCAATGCGTAAGTCAACCCTTCTTGGGAGGAGATGTATTTTATTACGGCAGTGTTTAATTTGTAATGCGAAAGATGTTAAGTTATATAAAAAAGGTTAATCCTCGACGTCATTGTTCGCATTGACATACATACCAATCGGTATGAAATATATCAAGCAGAAGAGAAATCAGCTCAGGTGGAACAGCTAAAATGTACAACGTTTGTGGACGTAAAGTACAATTTATCGTTCATTAATTTATTGCTGCTGGTAAATTTGTTAATGCCGGGCACACAACTTTTCTTTTCTTACAAGAATAAAGCACTCACCTCAGAAATCTGCTAAATGAATATTTTAAGCATGTTTGGATTAACGTACGTATTTGTGTGTACAGCGTTTTCGTTAATGAAGATAAGTAGGACCTAAACGAAGAAGCAGAGTAGCGATAAAAACCTAAAATTTGCTAACAAATTACGAGTTCACAAAGAATAGTGCCAAATATTGATAAAATAGTAAACGCCAAAAGAGCGTGGAGATCTTATGCAACGTATTTAAGTAAATGGTATATAATTAGCATAAGACAGTTCGTAGCTTATTTTCAATTGCAATTAGTTAAAAATTAACATATATATTGAGAAAGTGTAGGCTTTCACGACCGGAGTCGATATAATTTCGCTGCGAAACCTTCTCCGAGGAAACTTCAACCGCGCCGCTGAAGATGTCCATCGCAGTTGTGGACGAAACGTCTGGAACATCTTACTCCAGCAGACTACGGCAAAACAGCCCGGAAATAATTCCTAGTTATAGCACATATATTGTTAATGTGGTTTCATCAATACTTACACCAAAATGAAATGAATGTACATATATAAATTCTACTTTCGTTAAAGGCATAAGTAATTTTACTATTTAATACTTTGAAATAATAGTCTAATGAAACGTGTTTAAGAACATATGTTGCATGCCTGATTAAATGCGTTTTGTTCATTTACCACAATTATTGTTCTCGTAATATTGGTCAGGAATTCGAGATCCGTGATAATTATGTTTATTAAAGTATTTATTATAATAAATTGTGTAATTCGTCCAGCAATAATATATATACATATATATACATATATATAACCATATTTAACACTGCTAACTGTATATACGTAATAATCAAATATAATAATTATCATATATGTAATAGAATTCGAAAAACGTTAATGATTACGACTCCACAAATCAACCTGGTATTGATAAGTTACTCCTATGCAGTTACAGGTATCTGTCACTGAATTTAGAACCCATAATCTCTTGAGAAATTTAAAAATGCAGCACACTTCACATGCCGTAAGTTCACTCCCACATGAATTTCTGCTGAAATGTTGAAAAACATGTTTACAAAACATGTTTACAAAATATGTTCTTCTGGACACTTTATGCCAAAAAGTGTAAGAAAAATCTAAATGGAGTAAAAGGCAATATCAGTTAATACAAGGCATTAGGCTGCATGCTCTTGAGCAATTAATGTAATACTATACATGCGTAATAATTTAAACTGTATCTTCAAAACTTTAGATAATTCTGTACATTTTTATTTATTTATTGACTTTTTTACAATCTGGCCAAGTTTTAAACATGGAACATTAATACTAACAGGGAAAACCTTGAATAATCAGTTCCTTGCAATTAGTAACGAGCAATGTACCGAATTATATGCCTTCAATAGCTGTTGTATCAGAATATTCGAATTCTTCAAAGCAGTTTCTGAAGCAGAATTTCAGGACTTAAAACTTAGAAGATCAAGAACTTTTCAAACAGATTTATCAAATAATTCTACGACATTCTAATATGTTACAACACTAGACAAGGGTGGTTGGCCTCCTCCTTGTTCCAATGCTCTCCAGGACTTAGCTTGCTGATGTTTACACCCAGACCTGGTACATACGTTTAATGTTAATTACCATTCCTTTTGCTCAAAGGAAAAAGAGGACGGGGATAATTGGAAGGAAACGAAAAGAGACCGTGACCTTAGGCCATCTAGCCAGTTTGACTAAACAGGTCGCAGGCTAGGAGGCGACCTTTAAAGCAATATAATTCATTGACTATCACACAGTATTTTTATTCAGTTTTTTTTTCTTCCACCCATTTGACAGAATAAACTGCTAAGCACAAAATCTTGGATATTCTGTATGCTTTGGGATTTGTTCATGCGAAAATTCCTTCTTGCGCCTTCGAAATGGCAGGTAAAAGTCACTTCTGATAAATGATTCCTAATACGCCTTTCTTTTCATTTCGCTTATTTTAAGAACGAGGTTGCTTAAGATATACTTGTTACGTTCTGGTGGTCTAATTGGTCAGTAAACAAGTAAGCTGGCATGTCTGTTGCCCTCAAACACGTGTTGGAAACACTGAAGCCTGAAGTGAACTTAACTGTGAATCATCTAGAACATGGCTCGTGTAAAACTCATTAATCCAACTTGAAAGCGAAAAAGTTTCGCATGACGTGATTACGGACGGAAATATTTCCAAATAATCAGAGAAAATACCTTGTTTCCAGCACATTATATACCTGCCTCATAAAGATAATGCTAAATATATAACAAAAGCTAATACCCCTTAGCATTTTGGTAACGTTTGACGTAAGTCACCAAGGCCATTTAAGAGATTACCGTGTTTGAGTACGTGGGCACATAAATTTGGATAATATATGAGGGCAACATCACACAGTCAAAACTGTATAACTCAACTGACGTCAAATTTACATTTCCTGTGAGCATTAGCCTCCAGTATGTAGTTTATATTTGTACTTTGATATCTTTTATCATCTGACATAATAGATATATGTCCCGTTGATAAGCTTGCATGAACGGGGAACTGTCTCAATATAGTGGAACCTGCAACATTCCGATTTAACTGATTAAAGGAGACGTGCCACATATGGGTAACGTCGGTGTATTTATATTACACACTATAGCCGTATCTTACGAAAAACGCTTTACATTCTATTCAAATGTACTTACCTTCCACAACATGGCTTCACTTACGGTCGAATAATGCAGAATTTAAGAACAAATGTTATTTCTGATTTTTTTAAAAGTGCAATAAGGCATTTTGCGCTCTGGGGATAGAATACGCTTTACAGCTTGCAAAGCCGTAACATACCAAAGAAAACACTATGTTACTATCTTGTATTTTTACTCTTCACTACGAAATAAGAGAAAGTATTGCATTCCACCTAAATAAAACTCAATGTCTATATATCTTCAAAACTCTTACCTTATACTCTACATAGGCTCCTGAACCGCAGAAACCAGCATTTTTAGGAAAAGGTCCGAATGTGCGTCTATATGAGCCTGAACAGCAGAACTCCATAACGGAATATAAGATAAATATCAAGTTTAGTATTGAAGCTCTTTCAAGGACCCGATACGGGAAGATTAAGAAAACTCCCGTCTCCAACTATCCTTTACATGGAACCCCTTTTTATTTCTTTTCTATTTTCTGAAACATGGCTATCCTTTTCCATTAGCTTGTATTTTATTAAACATATTCATATGACAAAATATTTATTTAGAATTTTCTGAACCCTTTTTTATTTATTTTTGTCTATTTTCTGAAAAATGGCTAACCAATTTTCATTAGCTTGTATTATATTAAACATATGAATATGACAAAATGTATATTTAGAATTTTCTGTAAATCTTATAAAGTGTTCTTCATATATCTAATCAAAACAAAAAAATTAAATCTCTCTAAAATACTCAATTTCAAATAATTTTTTTTTTTTTTGTGGAATCGACCATTTCCGAGATATATGCTATTAAGTGTTCGACTTGCTTAATGCCTACAAGGGTTATTATCACATTATTGTCGCAGATTAAGTTGCAAATTTATACTGAAAATACACCGAAAACAAAAATCCAGTGTCTCGGCTTTCTCTCATTGGAAAGAATTATAAAGTTATAAGTCATAACGGCTGAATAGGTCCGTCTTCCGCTCAACGACTGTACTTATGCCGAGTAGTATGCCGGGCGCTGATAATGAACCTCGCCCCTCACCGAGATCACAAATATCAGCACGCAAGGCTGCATGAATAATAACCTGCAAACAAGAGTTCATTTACGAAGAGAACATGGGCCGTAGTTGAGGTTTTTTTTTTAAATACCAGTGATGTTTCCTCCAAGGAAAAAAAAAATGAAGGTAAAACATTTATCGGTTTTAAGTTATCTCATTTAATACCTTTTAAGCATCGATATGCAAGTAATTAAATATTATTACTGACTCATTCTAATTTGTAATTTTTTCCCGTTTAATTTGGGTCTAGGGTAGAGAAAGCCGAGACATGATTATTTTTATTTTCGATCTAATTTCACTACAAAAATCCCACCTCAGTCTGTAACATCAATGAAATAATGACTCCTTGTTAGTCATTCCTTAAAAGTCCTGTTAGTTTTCAATTCCACCTTCTGACATCATGGAAAGAATATGGATGGTGTTCATTTCTGAAACACATGATATCTGCTATTCCCTACTGAAGTAGGTAATGCAGGTATTTTTGGAAAGGCTTATCTCGATTAAAATGAAGGCAAATGAACTTTCATCAGATGAATTCGTACATATAAGCGATATGGGGTAGAGAAAGTCATATATGAATGTAACACATCATATTTTAAAATGTATTTCAATTTAAACATTTGAGTGAAAGCCTTGCCCTACTCCAAGTTCAAAACTGAAACACCCCACACTTGAAGGAATCGACTTTTCAATTAAACCGGCATTAAATCGGGTTTTCCGTTCATCAGCCACTCTACCAGCAAACGCAAGTGTTGAGGGATCTGTTTTAAGGACCTGTCCTAGCCCTGCCAGTGTTAAATCTGTTAAATTCACAACCCATTATTTCAGATAAATAATTTTAGTTATCAAACCAATGTTATAGTCGTATATAGATGCATGCCTTCTAAGCAGACTACTTTTATAAAGTTTAACAAAGAAGATGGTATTTATTTGCTTAATACCATCGTTTGAATAAAACTTATCAGCATATTTTGAAATATTCAATAATGTTTTTAGTTCCAACGTAGATCCAAAACACTATTTAGTGTTTGCTTTGGCATCCTAAGGCTTAACTTGGCCATCTTCATTAGTTTGAGAAAACGGATCATTTAACGTAGAAAATGTCGCTTAAACTTGTCAAAACAAACATAACTAGCACATATTATCCACAAAGAAACAAATCTTATGAGAAGCAGATAGAAGCTCCCATACTTAAAATAGATCCAATATGTAAAGCACACCTTCGCCGCTCTCTATTCTAAAGTGTGTAGAGTTACGGTTTCTTTCTATGAAGCTGTGCACAATTCAAAAATTTAAACATGTATTTTAAATGTAAGTACGAATATTGCGTCTACAAGAATAAAACAAATTTAAAGAATAAATTCAATTAACAAAGCTCCACAAAAAGCATTTATTTTACTTATTGGCAGATGTTAGCATTTAGAATCCCCTTAAGAGAAAATGAGGTGTAAAACTAATCCAGCTGGTGAGAATATGTTAGAACATATCAAATGCAACGAAGAATATCGGTTGATAATCCTAGGAGAAGCGTGTTTTAAGGAATCAATTCAAGACAAAGAAATTTACAGTTAGTGGAAGAATCTCCTGCATTTTTAGGTTAAGGAGTGTAAGTTACAAACATAGAGGTTAGCTTCCCATTAATAAAATTTCTATTGTGTGTATTTGTTATACATATAAAATACACGTTGATGCTTCATTATATTATTCTTTCAGCGCCATTCAGTATTTGTCGAATTTTCTCAAAAGAGTTGGCGATATATAGTGGTACTATTTTTAAAATTTCAATACATATCAAGCAGCGAGGAACACAAACTGCATATAAAATGCTGTAAATTCACGTTTTTGTAAAAGTTGTCGCTGTAACAATTAACACTTTACAATATACACACTTTATATTGGTAGAAGTTGCACGGGTGAAACAAATTGCAGTTCCATCTGAATAAGCTAAATAAGCAATAAGCAATAATATACATTACCCTAACGCTTACAGCGGCCTTAATGCATCAAATAAAATATCCATGTGCAGGGCCGTAGCTAGGGCAACGCGCCGGGGTTCTCAAAGTAAACAAGTGAGGACACCAACAGTACGTACAATGATGGGATTTCATTTCTGTTCAAAAATATTTTCAAGGTATCTCATAGTAAAGTTCATTTCTTTGCCTATATACCATCAACAAAAACGATGTTCAACACTCAAGTTTACTTCATGTTTTAAGGTTAAATAAAGTTATTTTCCGGATACCGAGGAAATTAGAGCTTAAAGCTTTTATTGAATTTTAGACTTTTTTTTATCAACTTAAATTTTCCATTAAAATTCTTATATTACCAAAATATTGCATTACATATCTCGTTGAGCTTTCTAAATATGTTCAATTAATTTACCCATGTAAGACCCCGTGATTTTGTTTGGAAAATTATATTGTAGTTGGAAAGATTGAAGTCCAAAATAACAGTGTTCTAATCCTGTTGACCTTATTGTAAAGAAAAGTGTCGTAGTTTTAAGAAGAATACTAAGCGAAATCAATTCTTACTTTATTCCATTGTTTCCCAAATGTGTAAAATAAAATGTTAAGTGCTCATATCAGTCTATGTGTATTTATATTAAACTCTATATGATGCCTGTGCACGCAGGATGTAGAACTTCTTTAATTTACGTTTGGCAATTACAGTTAGGGGCCCTATTTGGATCTTTTGAACCGGAGTCTTCAAGAACATCATTGTACATGTGGCTGAACTAGTAACGCTCGATACTCGTCGAGCTATCGTCATTTCTTTTCGAAGAGTCTCTGAAGAATATCACGAAGCCAAACAACGAGTTTTAATTTTCTTGCAGTGACTTTTAGTAGACCACCATGCGGTGCCAAGTTTAAGTTCCACTTCCAGAAGCAAGCTCACACACCAGATGATGGTTGACGGCATTCCCTGAATGGAGGAGGGCGGAATTGGCTGCCTTGTGAGATGCTCATTTCCTTGAAACAAAAGGGTGGGTGGCCAGGCTAGCAAAACGTTATATGTTGTATAGACTATAGTCACTGCTCGCGAGTTAAGGCAAAGCATCTGTAAAAATAGAAGAACTCAGTTTTCTTCTGCTTTCTTCGAATTCTTTACCATAGACCCAGAGCGTGAAACATATGGTCCACACAAACCCAGCACCTCTATCCAAATATTTTGGTTATTCTTAATCATAAATATGTACTGTAAGATATATTTGCATGAAATGTTCCTTGGACCTTACGGTTTATGTCGATCCCAGATGCTTAATTTGCGCATAGAATACAAATTCAGACTGTTCTGCAGAAATGACCTGATTTTAATTAGCGCACGAGAAAAAACCGTTGTGCACATATTATTAAATATTTCAGTTTTCTCAATACGAGTATGTTATAATTATGTCTCTTCCAAAAAATGTTTCTAATATCAATATATGAAAGGGAAGGAGGAGAGAAAATGACACTGAACACTTTGGGCCAGTAACTGGCTGTCAATATTATCACCACGGAGCAGCTCTGCCAATCTGTCGAAATGAAACGCAACACAAGGAAATCTTAAGGCGAGAGGCAAATGGTCGCGCATTGTTCTGCCATAATTAAGAAGGAAACACAGAAGCGTAACTATTATTCTACTGACGACAATATTAATTATGTAACACACAGATTTAATTAGTTGCTGATAATGTCTTACTTGATGCATTGTCAAGAGGTTAGCAATGCTATAGCTAGTGTTGGAACACTTATGAGCACACGCGTCAAGCACGTGGCAAGAATTAGTCCGCTCCTCCTTGTTTACATCAGGATCATTCTAGTTGGAGATACAGTATAATGCACAATTTTAAATCCCTTACTTCTGAGGCTATTCCGAAAATTTCAAGCCCTTAAGTTATAAACTGTGGTCCAAGGAGCATCTGGCATAGTACAGTAAATAAATAAATAAATAACTAAATAAATAAAATGCTCAAAAAAAGTTACAAAGAATTTTAATTTCAATAAGGTGCTTTACCTAAATGGTAAAGAGAAGGAGAAACTGAATAGTAATTTTTGGCTTTAAAATGGTGAATATCTGAGAAACCAGTTGCGTAGCCTGGAAGCAGAGTTGTAAGTATGATAAACATACAAAAACAAAAGAAAAGAACAATTGTAAAGATTTTCAAAAAGTTCAACAATGCATTGTTTTAATTTTAATAATCACTGTACTCATTCTGAAAAACTAGAATGGAACTCAGTTTACATAATACAGTTTGTAACTGCTTATGATCAGAAAAATTACAGTTTCGGAAAAGCTACTCTGAAACAAATTTAGAAAATAAATATGAAGTTGACTCCTTTTTCACCTCATTTCACTTCGATTGTGATCTTTACTACGTACACTTTTTGTTGGTAAGAAAATACTAAACCGCCTCTGCTACGCCCAATACCTAGTTCTACACTTAATGTTTGCTTTCCCTTTTCCTTCGCTTCTGAGCTTGAAATTGACCTGTGTTCATGCGTTAATATTCGAGAGCTAGACTTGACATCAAACCAATACGAGACGGGATTATCCAGGGGCTGGTATGGACAGTAATCGTGAATCATGCCTTCCAGCCAATTAAATGGAATACTTCGGATCTCCTCCCCTTTCGCCGCTAACTAGGTCTGGCCATTGTTTATAGCCTTGAATTTAAACCAATGCGAGAATTGCTCGCCCAGAGTGCTGTTAGGAGGATTCTGCCAACATTAAAGAAAAACAGTATACGGAACCAGGAGCATTAGGCAGGTTTTAAGCACTGGACTCTACATATGGGCTTCAGTTTGCAAGTTCGATTGTGAGGCCCTAACGCTTCATGGGTAATCGTGCTACAGAATCGTCATTCACTGCAGCTGGTAGCTGAAAGAGTTTAAGTTTTGAAGTCCAATAACATCTTTTAGCTAAATTCTGCAGGCTTTCAAAGGCCTTTCTGAGGGATTCTAACAGCGTACTCTGATAATGCTGATCAACTCAGAATATCGAGGATATTCTACAGAGAAAGGCGCTTTAGGTGAAGGAAGTTATGTCGAATTTATGCTCCAGCACCTACCAATTTCCGATATTACACCCAAGCTAGACTTGGGGAGTTCACGGTCAAATTAACATCTTCCCACACATCAGCTAAATTTAGCCATTCCCACACACAGCGATGGATCTTTATATTAAACAAACAAGACCGTAGTCGCCGTACTCTGTTCAATTAAAGACAAAGCGAGGTCCCTTATTCAGAGTTCCAAAACATCATGTGTGAATATAGGAAGAAGCATGCGTTTCCATATTATCTAATGAAGCGGACAGCCACATAATTCTGGTACATCAAGTCGATTCGTTTTTAGCTAAACCCGCCGTATACCTAACTAATGGAGTTTATATTATGACATTGAATTAAATGACGCCAAATGGAATCAACAACAGTGTCAATGATGAAAATATTTATTACAGTAATATTCTCCATTTAAAAATCGAGGAAATAAAACAGTTGAGCGGCCTGGCTGGGAAGATTATACTTCTTCCTTTTTTCTGGTTTCAGTTCGCAAGGATGTCTGCGCTTGTAAAAGGGAACGCTTTACTCATTAGCCAGTGCTTTATTCAGGATGAGTACTAACTGAAGAAACTCCAGGGATTTCTATATCCGCGATACCCTCCTTAACCCATTGGCTACGCTCCAACAGACAACGCAAGAGCTCAGTTGGCAAGGTACAAAGCTATCATTGTGGATCGCATTAATCGAGCGTTTAAAGAAGGTGCAGCGTTTATGCTAAGCAGCGTTTATGCTAACAACCACTCGCTCCTCCGCCACCATCTGTTGACACGTACTCCAATGCCGTCAATATACAGCAGAAAAGCTAACGCCATCTTTCGCTGGCATCAAGGACACGGTTTGGAAGGCGTCGACGCATCCTTGGCTGCTTTCTGTTCCCCACATTTCTCGGAGTTCCGCCAACTTTGCTTCGTCAGTCAACCATAACGACCTCCTAGCTGAGAAGAGTCAACCCAATGACCTCCGGATGTTCGATTTAGCTTTGGTACGGCCAGCATGCTACATGATCAAAACAGCATCACTTGTACCACTAATGCAGTCGAGAATCGTGGATGACCACAGAGGTCAACAAAGGCTCGTAAGCTTTGAAGTTGAAATTGGTTGGCACAAAGGAACTGCGCATACTTTTACTCTGAATCACTTACCATAAAACAAATGTATGCGTAAACCGGCACTGCTGGTATTGAAGGAACAACTGTGTACGAAAGGTTCCAAAAGGATTCCAAACTGAAGTTAATGGGTGTATGAATAAAAGTAAGACGTGCCTCGTTAATTTCGTATGAATAAAAATTTCCCCTCCGAAGTGAGACGCGCTACCTGCGTCTCATTTGCTATATGTGTGTAAACAGGTCAACAATGTATTGTTGCATGAATGGAAAGGGTTTATTTCAGCATTTATGAATCAATTTATACGATTTATAACGTCAAAATGGAGAAGGAAACATTACATTTTAATCACGTTTCGCGGATGTCTTAAAAAGTTATTTAATAAAATCATAATTGTCATAAAATTAGAAACTTGCCGTGGCCGGAATTAAATAAGATTCAGGAAAATCTCCAGATAGGAATGAAAATGAAATTTATTTGTTTGGCAAAAAAGGCAATGTTAAGAGCAGAATAAAACAAAAATCTTATGTGTTCCACTCACATGACTTTTTCTAGCCGTTCCACATACAAACTATTCTTACAAAACATTGATATTTTATCTATATCATACCAATCTATACACCCATTAGTAGAATTGTTCTTAGTACTTGTTTTTTTGTTAGTATAAGGGGAATAAGGGAATATACTAGGCTGAAGTGATAGTTAAATTTTTTAAAAGGTGATCATTATGTGAAACAGAAGTACGGTGCCCCTTGCATGCCCAGTAGTAAAACTAGAAATACGAAACGAAAGTAGGATTCCTGTTTGAGAACATACTTTAAAATCGAAACTAATAACAATGAATATCTCGAAAATGGTCAAATATACAAGAAAAACGTATGACAAAGTATGTGTTTAAACGAGATCTACGCTTTTGTGTGGTAAAGTAGGTGCATCTCTTACGGTTTACCAGTTTTGCAAAATTCATCCAGAATAAAGCGGTCTTCAGAGGCTGTTCCCAGAAAATTTGAATTCAAGGTATACGTTTTATTTTTTATATAAATATCTTCGATTACGGCATTTTAATTAAAATCGTTAAAACCATTTTTGATAAAAACACCATTTAAAAAAAAATCCATGTAAGGAGTAGTTTGGATCTTTCTTGAAAAACTTCGTATCGCATCTTTGGATGATCTAAACATAAATAACAAGTTTGGTATTTAACGGCTTTTGAGCTATACTGCCGACCGACACAGACGAACCTTTTTCTGAAATTCCGTTTTTAGGACTCAGGGGACCTTAAAATATATTTCCGGTGAAATCTGAACATCGATTTTGGGTGGAATACAATACCTTCTCTAGCTACTATGTACGTGCTGGCGAAAGTAAAAAGCAAATGCTTTACAAAGCACAACAAGCCTATACACATGAAAGAATAGAAAAGAAGGTTCTTGGGCCTGATAGGAGAAACAAATCCTCTAAAAACAGTGAAAGTTAAAAATAAGATATTAAACACGCATTATATTACATATCTATTATTTATTTCTTACATTCTTTTCGAGTTAGCGACGTGAGCACATTTCCTCTGAAGATGTCCCTCACAGACAGGGACGAAACGTTAGGTAGAAATATTTTAAGTAAACATATTTATAACCTACAGACCACGGCAAAATAGCCCGAAAATTTTAAATTTTAAAACCATTATTTATTTAGTTACTTTGTGTTTACTGAATATTACCATATTCGTTTCGGTCTTTCATTAACGATTAACAAATTATTTTTTTCTCTGCCATATCGCTCCCATTTCCTCCGTCCCGAGATGAGCGAGAACATACCTTATATAATCTATTCCTTCCCTAGTTTCACTCTTTTGCACCCATAAACAAAGCGCGTGCTGCACATTGCCTTTAATTCATTTTCTCTATTAAATTTATCAGCAATGATCAATACATGAATCGAAATACATTTATTCTAATATGACTAACTTTGGACCTGATCAACTATGCTAACTGATCTGTGAGATTTCTAACCTTACCACTCAGCTAATCCGTCATTCTACATATTTGCACATTCACTATTACTATAAATACAAATTCGGGGATGCTTTTATTACTGAATTATCTTTGTTGATTTTGATATACTACACATGAACTCAAAGAATTCAAGAGAGAGTGAGTGAGTGTGTGCGCACGCGCGCGCGCGCGTGTGTGTGTATGTGTGTGTGTGTGTGTGTGTGTGTGTGTGTGTGTGTGTTCGTCTAACATTCCACTACAATCCCTGAAAGTTTGTCCCTTAAATTCTGGAAAAAAACACCATATCTACCTAATCTATCTGGCACTTGCTATTTACCAACTTGACTATCTTCATAAGTATTTCCCTGAAAATTTTGCAAAAGTTGCTGAGCCACCATATCTATATTAGCATAATACCTAAGGCTCCGAAGTACGGAAAAAACCACTTCCCGTATTTAGAGAAACAAAGAAACGCACGAAGTTTCCTTTTCCAACGTTTATGAACCGTAAAGATTGATAACGTGTATAAAAGATTAATAACAAATCCAATCTGTATATACATGAGTGAACTTACCTAAAATCTGTGCTGGTCTTATCTCCGGGTCATCGGGGGAGTGGGAACCCAACTCTGCAAAAATAAAAAAAACAGCCACATGAGTGCAGGAATATAATAGCAATTACTTACTAATATTTTGATACAGGCCGACAGTAAAAATGCAATCGACTTTCCAATGTCGTCACTGTGATAATATGGATCTTGAAGTACCAAGTACGAGAAACATATGAAAATAAATTAAAATATGAAGGTCTTCACTATCTATGTCGCAAGACCAGAATTGGTCATCGACCAGTTAAATTTCACAGAGCTTCACCACATATTAGTCATTGATCAACGTTTTGTCCTTTTAAACCACAGAACAAGTCACTGGTTGCACTTTTACATTAAGAATAGTTTGGAAAATGTGGACATTGGCCTATGCTTGTTTCATCACCAATATTTTCCTCCTTATAGGCATTGTTAAACGTAAGAATTCGTGTAATCTAGAGTAAAATGTTACGCACCTCAATGGAGGGAAACCTTCGTTCCAAAGTACGATACAGGTGTGCGATAGAGTTAATAGAAGATTCACCACTAGAGTTCGCGTCAGATCTGCTGCATATGACAGTAGCCTATAGGAGCGCGCTACAACGTAGCCATATCGTGCACTTGTGCGTGAAAGAGATAGGGATATTAGTATGCAGCGCAAGATGTCACCAGGGACTATTTAGTGGAACTGTAGATTAAAATTCTAAGTAAAATTAAATAAATGACAATAACAATTAACGTACTTGCTTATTCCAAGGGATGGCCAGGGGCTCATCATCATGGTTTGACTACGTAAAACACTATATTTTGGTTCTCTTGTTTCGCTAACGCAATCACATGCTTTACTTAGCTACATGTTGTAAGCTTCAGTTTCATAGAACTGCACACTAACTACCTTTTGTCTCCTGGTTAGAGTGTTTAGGCTTGTATTAAGGTCTGTTTCATTTCTGACAAAATACACATACAGCAATTGCGTATATGTATCGAACGGCTGAAGCTAAACTTGCGCTCTTTATTTCGTAAATGCTTGCTCGATCACTCTCTTTATATCTGATAAGTTTTAAAGTTGTAAGAAACTATCCGTATACGAGCGTTAATCTAGCAATTACTAAGCGAGACGTGTTTTGGCGACGTTGCACGCCTGTGATTCGCTACAGCCGTGCAGTCTGAAGGTCAAATGCAGGAGATTTGACACGAATTGTAATTCATATTCATTCTTCGGAACAAGAAAACGTGGGTATTTTACTACCATTTATGGCAATTCTATCAAAGTCTGTCAAAAATTCATCACCTTCTTAATCCCAATGTCTAGCCTTGCAAGTCATTATCATACTAGTTAGTTTCTTTATGCAAGTGTAGGCATATGCTTTGACGTCTCCTGAGGACTGATAGTTTTCTATAACGAGTAACTTCTAATCCCGATTCCTAGAAAGTCTCTGTAGTAACACGAGACATTTCTGAAGTGATAACACTTAACTAACAATGAAATCATAATGTATGGGGTCTGGAAAAGACTTGTCCACAGTTTACTTAACATACATTCATTTTCTGTAAATCAGGTACCTAAGACAAAACTTCAAGAGATCAAACAGCTAAACAGAAACGCTGATCTACCAGCCAGTTCTCAAGTGTTGTAATTTCATTGTTTTGAAGGCTTGCATCATCTTTGTATTCAGGAAAGCACAACCATCCGCAGGACCCTTATGAAAAGGAATGGAGTTCCTCCTTCAGTTCTGTTCCCTGAAGAAAAAACGATGCAACCCTTCGAAACTTGAGAATTAGAGCATTTGATCTATCTGGAAGACCGAGAGAAATTTAGGTAAATATTCGAAAGGAAACCTAGGTGAGGCGAACCTTCTCTACACACTGTCGTTTATTCACCCCAATAAAACTATTATTAGAAAGGTTTATTTTTCCATCTATTTCATTTTAATCAAGATAAAAGTTAGCTAAAATAGAAACATTAGTTTATAGTTAACTATAAAGCCCAGCACATAAGTTCTTACGGAGTTTTGCAAGTCGTCACCGAGGTATCGTATATCAACATTCTTTGAGATTTCCTTGTAGTTTGCCGAAAAAAAAAAAAAAAAAAAAAGCAGTTTTCTTTGTAGATCGGAAATAGCGCTACGTTTATTGCTTGTAAAATAAGTAATGCATTACGCTTTCAAATAATTTAAAATGATATTACTCTCTCAGATGATTATCAGCTCAACTGCCTAAAGCACTTAGCTTATTACAGCAAGCATATCCATGTGATAAACTTGGCATTTCCATTGCACCTTAGATTTTCCAGCCTGTTTCAAAAATGTGGGGTTGAGTTAACCACAATCTCATCGCCTGAATCCGGAGTCGGTAGGAAAGGGTTCATCAGTGAGGGGGGGGGGCAAACTAGGGAAGGTTTCGGCATGTAAGTGGTTCACAAAGTTACTTAAGGCAACGTTTTCACAATGAAATAGTGTGTAACGGTGGTCTTTTTTCATATACAGACTTCTGTTATATTAACCGGATGTCCTAAGTCATACAAAGGAATGCTTGCTCTGTGACGTCAATGTATTATAATTATAACTTACTTTGAGGGCGCCCACTTTATTAGTTACCAGCCAAGAATCTGTCCACCACAATTAATTTAGTTGTCGCGCTATGTGACAGTTTGTTCTACATCTCCTTTATGTTGGATTGGATGCTGCAGTCTGACACGAATCGTTTCCTATATTTATATGGCTAGCTAGGACAATTATAGCAAATCCGTAACAAAATATCTGACGAAAATTATCAAAGTCACATAGAAAATTTGCACGAGCTGAAACGCACAGTGACTTCTTTGCCATTTTTACTTTCTCTACACGTATTATATACATAGTGTATAGAGAAGGTATTGTAATGCACCCAAAAATTCGATACTGAGATTTCACCGGAAATACATGTTTTGGGGCCCCCCTGAATCCAAAAAAAGCATTTCTGAAAACACGTCCATGTGTGTGTGTATATGTAGGTGTGTGTGTCTGTGGACAGCATAGCTCAAAAACGAAAACACCGTTAAATACCAAACTTGGTTATCTTGCAAGGATGCGACACGAAGATTTTCAAGAAAATTCCTCCAACCCCCAGCTACCCTTTACATGGAACTTTTTTCGAAAATTTTGATGTTCTTAAAAATGGCTAACGATTTGGTTTAAAATAACGTATATTAAAAATATTTACCAGACAAATAATATGTATATTTTGAATTATCGGGGAATAGCCTCTGACGACTACTTTATTTTGGATGAATTTTACAGAATTTTGTATAACTGCTGAACCGTAAGATATAGACAAAAACTTACCACACAAAAATGTAGAGCACATTAAATCACACAATTTATGTTATATACATTTTTCTCGTGGATTTGGTCGTTTTTTTTTTGTTTTTTTTTTTTGTTTTTTTAGATATTCCTTGTTTTTGGCTTCAGCTTTGAAAAACTTATACTTTTCTCATACAGGAATTTGTCAACTCGTGTCCATACAAACAAAGGAACTTCAGTCTCATAGCAACCAGATTTTGAGTATCACTTTAACCTATGATAATCCCTTTTTTCCGCTTCTACTTGCAAGGAAGCAAGTAATAAGACTATATCTGCTATTTTTTTTTCTCGATGAGCATGAAGTAAATAGAAACATTAGCTTTTTAACAATAATTTGTTTCAGAGACGTAGAGAAAGTCATGTGAATGGAACAGATCAGATATTTCTTTACAAGATCCCTCGGCTACATGCACTTCTGATACTTATCACGATAATATGTTACAGACTGGCAAGTACATCACATCTATAGGGTAATCTAGCGATAAAATAAACAGATGCTCTTGCGAGGGATGTTGACATTGGCGTATATTTACCGGCTGTTGGCCCTTAACACAAAGATGAGCTAGAAACCAGCGTCATAGCGCCCGATGATGTGGTCATATTCAGCTTTCTCCAGGTATCCGGGTTCGTGACGCACCTATAGTACATTTTTTTTTAATTTCTCTATACCACTCTAGGTTAGGTAGAAGAAATATTTTGTTCCAGCTAAACATTTGATATGTAAATTTGACTGAAAACACGTAACAAAAAAAAAAAAAAATGTTGGATAAATATCATTTAAGTTTAGCATCTCCCAAAGATTCGATACTAAGATTTTAAAGAAAACCCCACCATTCCAAAGTGTACATGGAAAATATTTCACTACTTTTACATTTTCAAAAATGATCCAACGATTTTGATTAAACATGTCAAATATTTAGATTATATGTAGGTATGGATAATAAACTGTAGTATCTTCAAATTTCTGTGAATAACCATTCAAATGCTCTTCATTCTGAATGGCTACCAAATAAATTATATCAAAGGTAAACTAAAAGTTTACACGAGCAATCAAATTTAAAACATACAATTAGTAAATTTGTTCTGTAGCGTTAACCATGTCCGACATATACGTTATTGGATTGGAATTTCCATTAGCTTCAAACAGTGCTGCGCTACTATTATTTTTGTTGATGCCGAAACAGAATGGAAATTTAAAGTCAGCATATTCCCAGCGACCACTGTTTAAAGATTCGACTATTGCTTAAGGCGCCTGGGTAAGGATACCATTAAATGGTTCTGCAAGATTAGTTACATTAGAGATATAAAAATAAACGATAGTGGGTAGAGAAAGTCATGAGAGTGGCACACGTCAGATTTTATATCCTCTCTCTTCACATACACAATCGTGAAATTAACGCTCCGAGATAGAAGCAGAAAGAAGAGATCATTGCTCGATTATAGAGTCTAGACCTAGACATATTTTGATATTAGTTATATCGAATCACACTAATGAATTGTAGTAAACGGGATTTGGTTAAATCAATATCAGGTAATAACAGGTTATCATCGTCGCGGATATAAATAGTAAATTAATAGGGATTCCGAAAATTTGTACAGCCCTTTCGTTATAAACTAACGAGTACACGCTATAAAGGGCGAGCTAGGGAATGCTTAAGAGAGCTGTGAAGCTTGAAACGACCTGCAGCTTTGTCCATGAAGAGAAAAGCCAATTTTTAAAGCTTCATTAGTATCGAAACTTAAATGATAACCCCAAACTGAAATCTGTTGTAAGCCATGATGGGTTATTCGTTAACATTCATACGGCTGTTGTTGAAAATCTTTTGTAATTGTTGTTTAGAATTTCTAGCTTTCAATTTGGCATCAGTGCCTCAACTCACCTTAGAGATATGGGGTATGGTGTCTGCATTTCAACCTGGAGGACCTCTGGAATGCTATCCTCAAAACCTTTCCTTTCTACTAAAGAGAAACCAGTGCAATTTGCTAAACCAGCTCTGTATACTCATGATTAGTGAAACAACTATCACGTGGCTTATATTGCCAAAATCGATAACTGCCGGAATATAAACGAGGCTGTTCCGACTCTACTCATCTGAGTACACAGTCGAACTCGACAACAGACAGAGTCTGGTTGGAGCTAGGGCATGATAGCTAATGTCATTGGACGAAGGTTATAGTGCAGATGTGGGCATTGGTGGTACAAGTCGAACGGAATAGAACGCATTACCCTTCCTTCCTCCCTCCCTCCCACTGTTCCACATGCTACTTACGATGAGGTAGGATAGTGATAGAGGTGGGTCACATTGCAAAATTCACGGAGCTGCTGAAGCATAAAAGGAAAAAAGTTACGTAATTTCCATACGAAATGGGAGGAGGAATTTTTTGCTGCCAAAATGGGATATGATTAGGTGTTTCTTTTGCCTTAAAGAATTACTTGCTGTGAAGAAGACCAGCGTTAAGCGGCCTTGCCACAATTGCCATAACATCAATCGATCGATAATAGTCGGAACATAATAGTAGTTATATTTTGCTTGTTTGTTAATCTAGTTTAGTTGGTAAACAATTTTTGTATTCTTGTTGCTGACACAGCAATCTGTGAATGTTTATGTCATAATTAACCTAGCATATTTAAATTTCAAACCTTCAAGAGAACTACCACTACTTCAGACTTCATCGCGAGTTGCCAGTTGCAGCAATCTCAGCAGCAGAAATGCCCATGTCTGTCATTGCGCAAATATTTGCACCTACTGTCATTTCATACAGTCCTGACGGGAGCTTGCCGTTAATGCTAAGTGTCTTGCATAGTACAGGCATATCCCTGTGAGCTAGTAACTCGCTGTTTTTTGGCACACAGCCAATCTGAATAGCCCGAACTTTTGAGAAACGATAGGGATACAAAATATTAAGGAACATGCTGGTTCTTGGTTGTTGTACAGTCTCTCAACACATAAGAAATTATATCAGTGAATCAATTCTGGCGTAAATTAGGCCTATTATAATGTATCTGCCGTACATAGTCATTTAGGTTAATTGATCAATAAAGTTAAAGCTTTCAATAAAGACTTACACTTTTACAGTAACATGAAGTTCAGATTGTTTAAAAATCGCTGACATTGCAGAGAAAAAATAGTAGTATGGTTACTATTCTTCAGTGTTAGAAGTGGCTGTACCACTCCTACCTAGTGAGTAGCCATATTTATTGATTTCCTTTTTTCCTCACTTTTGTCGCTTTGAACTGGAGGTTGCATATTTTCACATAAATAATCGCTGAAGGTTACACCTAAGGTAGCGGGTTCAAATCCGACCCAGACGGATGGTTTTAAGTGTGAGTAAAAGCCACAGCGTTAGGTCAGATTTACTGGCATGTAAACATCTGCAAGAAGAAATTCCGGCACACCGGCAGCGCTGATACAATACTGGAAATCGACAGCGTCGTTAACATATCTTTTTTCTGAAGGATACAAAATAGTTCACCAGTTATGAAAATACTAAAACTATTATCTATGGTAGTCCCATGGATGCACTTTTGGAGAGTTAATTTTAAATAATCAACCAATTTTCCCTACAACACAAGAGAGCGCATTTTATATAGTTACATATTCAAAACGAGTATTTAAATGAAACTCCACTGCTAAAGCGGTTTAGGATTAAATGTGAGTAAGGAGGAGCTTTTAAAGGACTAGGCTTGAACTTCTGAAATTTCGAGCCCGCCTCAGTGCATTTAAATGTAGTAATTCACACTTTCACGAGGACCTTTTGTCTTATGTCTATAACGAAACATTTCTATATTTTCTGTTTTCAGATCAACATTATTATTATATTGTATTTTAAATTATCCGCAGCTTTTTTTTTTCTTCAAAAATTATAATTGGCTTAAACATATGACCAAATAAATGTTATAGCGCTATCGTGGCTGCAGCATACGATAAGTTTCTTTGGCAAATAGGTGATGTTTACATTCTAAGCTGTAATCTTGGCTAATTCACTTTGCCTTCAATACGTTTTAGGAGTAAATATGGTACCATAAATTAATTCAAGTGTTCAGTAGCTTAAAAAATGTTAGTACTCCTGTTATAGCTGTTTACAGACCGAAAAGTATTGTCAACTGTGAACCGAGTATCTGTCTTTCTTTTTGTCTGAAAGACAAACATAAAAGTCTTCGGAAAGGTACGAACAGAACCACCCGCTCCCCTGGCACTTCACGACTAGAACGTTGCGTTTCCTTGCTCCATCCTGTCTTTGACCTTTGGATTTTATTCCTTTCGTAAAAGGCGGAAACTGTTTTTCCTCCTTCCACTCTAATACAAGATACTTATGAAAAAATATTTCCCGCGATTTCTAAAAGCAGACCTGTTGGATTACGAGCGAGAAAGGCTGTGTGCCATTGTGAATTTTGGTTCCCTTAAAATAATCGGCCCACCTCGAGTTGGAAAATGGGCTTTTATACAGGCTGGAAGGGGTAAGAATACGTTCATTTCTAAAGGCATTTCGCGAAATTGTGAATACGTGTCTGTTGTACGAGGGTCGGCTGATAAGTCCCGGGGCTCTCAATGAAAAAAGCATTACTTTTATTTTGCTTTATTTCTCAACACAATCTCCTGAAAGGCTAATATGTTTGTCATATCGGTGTTCTAATTTAATTAAACCATCTCTGTAGTGCGATTTATCAAAGTCCTCAAAATAGCTGTTTACGGCATCAATGACCTCATTGCTGAAAAATATTTGTCCACCAAGAAATTTTTTGAGGTTTGGGAACAGGCTGTAGTCACTGGACGCTAGATCTGACGAATAAGATGGATGCTCAAGCAATTCAAACTTTAATTCGCACATTTTTCCAATTGCAATGACTGAACGATGGGCCGGAAACATTGTCGTGATGAAACTAAGATTATTTTTTGCCAAATGAGGTCTTTTTCTTTTCACCTCATCACTCAAACGATGCAGTAAGCTTGCGCTGTAGTCATCAGTGATCATTTTACCCTTTTCCAAGTAATCAATAAAAATAATTCCTTGTGCATTCTAGAAAACACTCGCCATAATCATGTTAGCTTACAAAATTGACTTTTCCTTTTTTGGAGTTGGTTCACCTGGCGCAATCCACTGTTATGACTGTGATTTACTTTCTGGAGTGTAGTGTTGTATCCAGTTTCATCCATGGTAATAATCCGCCTCAAAAAGTCCCTGGAATTTTTACGGTAGAGCTCCCCATTCTTAATAGAAACAGTTTTTCTTTACAACTTTGGATCAGGTGTCAACAAATGCGACACCCATCTTGCACAGACCTTGTGAAATCCCAGAAGATTACTTTAAATATTACCTCACGTTCATTTGATATGTTTACAGCTTCTGCTATCTCAAACAACTTTAATCTGTGATCTTCCAGTAATAAACGGATGAATTGTTTCAATGATCTCTGGAGTTGTCACTCTACAGGGCGTCCAGAGCGAGGCTCATCATTAATGCTCGTACGTCCCATTTTAAACTCTGCAACCCACCTTCTAATCATTGAATATAAAGGGGCAGAGCCTTTTAATGTACCGTCCATTTCCTTCTTGATTTCTTTAGGCGTTAAGCCTTTCAAATGGAAGTAATTAATCAATGGCCGTTTTTCCAAATTCTCCATTTTCGTGAAAACTCTAAAGTTGTCTTGTTTAAAATGCTGTCATTCAAAAACTAAACAAACAATTGACCTGTAACTATGGTAACAAACTAGTCTGGGGTTAAACTTTACGATGCTACCGTCTAACTGGCCTAGTGTCACCATGTGTGTGTGTGTGTGTGTGTGTGTGTGTGTGTGTGAGGCCCGGGACTTAGCAGCCGACCCTCGTATTAACGCCTGTTTGGTCAAATTCATAATTCGTAGACTTCTGTTCTATCAGGGCGTATATACTTGATGACTCTCGTATTCTTCAATGCTTGTTTTTTCACAAGTGAACGTTACTCCTTAATGCCTAAATAATGTTAAGCTTGAGAGCAAACATGGGTTTAGTGTTGGGAAATTGGTTGAAGTGCGGAACGATGGACTGCAAGCTCCCTCTCCCGACCCCGTGCTTGCTTGATGTTGCATTTTGTCATGCTTCTTGGTGACACATATTTCTTACCGAAATGCAGATATCTTGGTGTACTTTATAGGACTCCATCTTGGCCCAATTCTGTTCAAGTGTCTTCACTCCCGATCTTCCGAACTTCAAGCATGAAGTAGGGGGCTTCATATGCTGACGACATTGTTTATACTACCATCTAGGTCTTCGTGCAGCCATTGCTATTTTGCACAATTCCTTGGATTGTCTTAATCACTGATGCACTACATGGTGCTTTTTTCAAAACCCACAAGACGGAGCCGCAAATTTTCTTTCACCTACTACTGCTTTTTGTCGTCCTTACATCACTTGTAGGTATTTTTGGTTACACTCCTCTGTTCTAGTAGTACCTCAAGTTTTATGTACCAGTAACTAGATCTTCCTATAGGAATTAGGTCGTTTTTTCTTCCGCCAGCAGGAAGATCCTGGACCTGTAAAGAGTCTATCATGTAATCCTAGTTTCTTATAATTTTGTCCCGCTGATTTGTAATCTTCAGCACAAAATTCCTTTCCCCTTTCCACAGATTGACTAAATACACCTTAGAATATGATGTGCACAGCTAGGTCAGGCGCCAAAAGCGATACAACACTCTGTTTGATGTACAAGTATGCGTTTTCGGCATCCTAGAAGCAGGTTTAAAACAATGAATCCTTTTATGTGAATTTGCTGATTAAAATTTACGCGTATTTTAGATGCATTAACTCTCTTACATATTATATTTGATTCATACAGCTATCAAAATGAAACTCTTGACAATTTTCTTTGGACAATGTAAATATTCATGTTAAATAAGAAAATATTTTGTAGCGCACAACCTCCTATTCTACCATGGCAGATTAGATGCGGGGCAAACTTATGTGACGCAGACCTTAAGGACCCAAAATGCCTCAAAAAACGTCTACAATAAGATTTTAGGTATACTTCATGCTCCGAAGACTCCGACACAATTACCTAACATTCTTTACATTCTCCAATAACATTTTACCCGTGTTCTATTATCCTATTGTGAGACAAGCCACATTCATGTCTTCGCACATTTATAGCTGTTCCTTACTTTCTACATACATATTGCGATGTCATGCCCGTTATTGTTGCTGACGATCTCTTATAAATATAACAATAAAAATCTGAGGTGTTCCAATTCACATGACTTTCTCTAGCTGTTCCACAAACAAACTTTCCTTACAAGAGGTTCTTTTGTCTACGTCATGCAATCAAGATAAACATTAGCAGAAATGGTCTTATTAATTGCTTCCTTGTAAGTAGAAGAGAAACAAGTGAATACATTAGACGGAAACGATATTCAGATATTTTAAAAGCTGGTTGCTAAGTGAAACAATTGAAATTCAGTTATCTTTTGTATTCGCGAGAGTAAAACAAAACAGAGGAAACGAAAACTTGACTTCCCACATGAGAAAAGCTTAAGTAGTTTAACATTGAAGCCAATAACAAGGAATATCTCGGTAACACTTAACTCTACCAAAATATGTGTATTACTTAAATTGTATGTTTTAACGAGAACTACATTTTTGTGTATCTCTCACGGTTTAAGAGTTATACAAAAGCCATCCTGAAGAGGTCTTTAGAGGCTAGAACCAGAAAATTAAAAATATACATTTCGTTTGTGATGAGAAATACATGACATATCAAAATCGCTTAAGCTATTTTTGAGAAAACAAAACATTTTTGAAAAATGGTCCACATAAAGAATAGTTTGGGGCGGGCGAATTTCTTGGAAATCTTCGTGTCACATCCTAGGAAAATACTGAACTTAAATGCCAAGTTTGGCATTTAACCGAATTTTCATCTGAAGTATGCTGGTCACAGATGAACACAAACACAAACGTTTCTAAAATGCTTTCTTTGGATTCAAGGGGTTTCAAAACAAGTAAAATATCGAATTTTTGAGTGGAATACAATACCTTCTCTATCTACTATACACATTGTACATACCAGCTCTGGCAAAAAAGGACTACGACGTCTGGTCATACATACTATAAGAAACCAGAAATGAATACCAGTTTTGGCGGAATTGGGTTTTATACGTATAATAAATAGCTAAAACTGTAAATCCTAACCAACTAATTGTATATCATTGTATCTTTCAATAATATGTAAGAGAAAGGAGTGTTACAATTATAATAGAATAGCTTATAAGTTGGCAGCAACATAGTAAATATGACCCGGATACTAAGTACTTACGATGGTAGGTCGCCATTCTGGTGGTTCTCTGAAGTGAGACATACTGGTTGGTTGAGCCCAGGTAAAAACACACATGGTCGGTTGGAAGATTGAATGCCATAGCATTGACTTTTTCAACTGGTCCTAACCAATTAAGTTTAAGTGTTTGATTCTTCAGATATAAATTCATTTACTAACGTCGATGACCTATTCCACAGGCTTAGGCAACTTCGTTGTAGTCGCTACGCTACAATTTCATTTCTAGTGTCAAGCTATTAATTCCGAAATTCTGTCCATCACTTTTGTTGCTCCATTCTTTCGAGTACAAATACATTTTGTAATCCACGATTTAGTTTGGTTCTCGTTTGTGCCGCACTTGTGAATGGGACTCCAAAAGCATACGATTCCGCAAAAAAGATGAAACCACAATGCATTTTGTAGATGAAATTGAAGTAATGTCGTCGTGATAAGGAACGGTGTTGGTAATGTTGCGCGTCTGACGGGTGGAATTATGCCCTTACTGCACGTTGATGGTATATACCAATTGTGTCGTAAATTGTGCCATACCCTGGACGTAATAAACTGAATTACTATATGGTTACAAGTGCATTATTTTGACGTTTAAATAAGTCGTTGCTCTCCATACATATTACTTAGTTATGGCGCTGGCTTACTTTGATGCTTCAACCTATAAATTCCGAAGTTTTTTCACATAAATAGGTAAAACTTCGGTGATCACAACCACGCATTTTCATAAAATGCCCATGTATTCTGAATTTCTCTGTAAAATGTGCAATGAAAATGTACACCAAAATTTCCACACTAAAAATATATATATTGAACTTCCATGACTTTCTATACTCATGATACATTTTTTTCTTTCAGCAGCTTATTCTACTTTTTGTTAACGTAGAAATGAAGTATTAAAGTACACTGGCAACTTTCCGGAATGGCATTGGATTCCTCAGCTCACTCGCATGTTTCTCGTAAACCACAAGGCGTCCTCTAATTATTTTGAGTTGACATACCCCAATTGCGACTAACATAGCCGTAAGTACATTGAGTCCCGTGCTTCATATTTTAGACAACTATTAGGTAAATTAGTGTTAATTTAATTTTTTCACACCACTCGTGTTTCGACAGGCAGTACGGTCAGACTGAAAAGTTAAATTCCATAGCCGAGATTTGAACCACGGATCTCCGGTTACTATAACCACTGAGATCACCTAGTGGTTTACCGGGAAACATGCGATAGTCAATTGAGGAATTTAATTCCGTGCCGGCATGTTGCCACGGTAGCTGACCGGGAGATCTATGGTTCAAATCCCGGCTATGACTTTGAATTTTTCAGTCCAACTCTACCTATCCAATTCCTATCCTACGCAGAGCTCGTGTGAAAGAACAATTAAATTAACAAGAAGGTTAAGTTCATATGTACCTATTTCATTGTACCATGCAATAGATAACGCGATAGATTTTTAAATAATGTGTAGCTATATTAATGCTTTGGAAAGTCCATACTCTTGTATAAACAGGGGATCAACACGAATAACGGTCCTTTTGAAAAAATAAGTGCAAGTGTGTGAAAATTCAAACGAATAACAAGGGATAGCTAGGAAATGTTCAACTCTGAAATTTAAAACAGTGATGCGGTAGATCCACAGGTTTAGAGGAGTAAGCTTTTGTCTCTCACCGTTTATCACTTATTCGAAGACTTCAGAGGCCTATTCCCAGAAAATTGAAGACCTAGATTTAGTTTTTCGATGAAAAATGCTAAATTTACCATCTTTTATTATAACTGTTATGGAAATTTTTCAATGAAATACAAGTTGTAGGAAAATTCCAGTAAAAAGCAGTTTGGAACGGAGGGGTATTCTGAAAATTCTGTACCTTTTAGAAGGTGCTGAACTTAAATTGAAGTTTGATACTTATTTTAGCGAATTTTCGTTTTTCTCCCTCTCCTTTTCTCTCTATTTCTTTCTCCCTTTCTCTCCCATACGAAAATATTTTTTTTCGTAAAATGCCTTTTCTGAATTCAGACTGCCTTGAAACGTATTTCCAGCGAAATCTCATATCGAACTTGTGTGGGATACAAAACTTTTTCTACTTATTGTAAGGTGTATAAATAAAAATGGAGTTTTGTAGCAAATTAGTGTTCTTCATTGAACATATTTTTAATGCTAAGAATTGGCACAAACTCCATTAATTAGTGTAACAGCTCTCCAGCAGCATACTGTACGAACCAATTAGAGAAACAAAAATGATGCTTTCCATTCACATGAAGTACTCCACCTATTCTACAAAAATTGTACTTTAAAGCCTTGCTCTTCTATCTACTACATGCTGATCAAGATAAAGATTAACAAAAATAGTCCAATTGCTTATTTCGTTGAAGATAAAAGAACGCCTACACCAGGCCTAAAGGGATAACAAAAAACATTTAAAATCTGGTCGCTAAATATCTTTGTTTTTTCACGAGTAATAAAAGAAAATAAATAAATAAAGAAAAACGAATGACGGTTTTGTAAAATGTATACCAATAGCGAGGAATAACTCCGAATCGTTTAGCTCTGCAAAGAAGAAAAAAAATGTAACCGATACAAATTGTGTGCGCTAACAAGATCTACATTTTTTGTGTAGAAGTTTTTCTCCATCTGCTACGATTTTCCAGTTATGCAAAAGTATTCCAATGAAAACGGAAAATTCAATGTGTAATTTTATTTGAATTTAAGCAAATTTAATATATGTTATCTTAATCAAAATTCATACAACTATTTTTGAGAATCGAAATTTACAAAAAATCACCCATGTAAATGATATTTTGGGGAATTTTCCTGAAAATCATCCTGTCAGATCGTTGAAAGATACTCAAGTCAAATACCAAGTTTGGTACTAAACCGACTTTTCGGTTTTGGAGGATGCCGTTTATCTTTTTGGATATTCAGGTATCCTCAGAATGTACATTTCTGTTCAAAACTTGGTACTAGATTTTTTGAATGGAATGCAATACCTTCCTATATGCTATGTATGCATATTGTACAAGGCAGAGAAAGTAAGCATGTTAAAGAAATTGTATTCTATGTGCTTCAGTTCACTTGTTATGGTAGTAAGCCTTTAACTAATAAGAGGACGTACTTGCTATTTCATAACAAGCTCCCGCCATTGTACATCAATTGCTGCTTTCGTTATCTAATACAAAAAACCTAAGGGATACGAGATAAAGATTCGATTTTCCAGATTTTTTCAACGTATCTTTTTAAAACTTTACCGCTATTGGAATAGTGTTAGCTAGTATGTATACCAAATGTCATTAAAACAGATACGTACGTTTGAGAGTTGCAAATCATTTCATAAATGCTGTTATGCGCATATTAAGTTATTCACACGTCTCACGAGTTTAGCAAATTTGTTACAATTTTTAGAATTGGAGCTTAGAACCACAAGCTTAAGTTGTTAGCAGATGTTTTATATAAACATGAGTGTTAAATCTATAAGAAACGTTAGCTCTTGATATTAATGATTGTAACAAATATCTTTATTGATTTAAAATCCACTGTAAACAAAATATTTTAATTCACTAGTAACGTTACACGTACTTGTAGTAGAACCGAAGAATAAAAAATGGGAAAAGACAAAAAAACATGTATTCAAAAGCAATGCTTAGATTTTTTTTAACAGTACCGGAGTCTGGTCAGGACTCCGGCGCTGTATCCCCTGTTTACATTTCCCCCCTAAATTTACTGGTTTTAATGTTCCTTTACACAAACATATACACATTGCACATACATATAACACCCATGCCCAAGGCTACTCTCGAACCCACGATCCCCTGCCCATGAAGCACCAAAGCGAGACACCTTAGCGAGCGTGGCCATTGGGACCGGCTCTAGATTCGGCAGAGCATTTGAGTCGCCTTCGTTTGGTTCCAGCCGCGGTTTTACCGATCTTCACGAGTAGTGCTGTCTGCTGTCCCTTTTAAACCTTACCTTCCTCTCACTCCCACCTGTTGGAACTTTGCAGCCCGTGTAGCATGTCATTCCGAAAGAACAAAACATGAAGCCATGGGCCAGGCTGACAAGCGCCTTGCTAGAAACTGAACTGTATTAAAGAAAAAACATTCTGGTTTACTCCTAACACCAGTGCAATGCACGCTACATCTCTGTGTGAACACGATGGGCCCCTGTTATAAACAACACACTTTTTCCAATAAGTATCAGGACTGCAGTTTATCCGTCCAATGGGAAGAGGTGCAGGGAGGTCTCTGGGCGGGATCGATGGTATGTCACCTAAGGTACGGTCAGTTGTCCCGTATCCTTCAACTATCACGTGTACTATTCACCTCTCATTGGCTACTGTCGTGGACTAGATTGTTCTGAGATACAAATAATTCTTTATTTAACAGCATTCAACTTACATTATTAACTATGAATTAAATATATATTACATATATTACCTAACAAGAGTGAGCTCAATTGGACTGCAGGTACATTCCTATCAACAAATAGATGGGAGAATCCTGCGGTTTAACAAGAGGAAAGGCGGGGGAAACGCGTCACGGAAGGAAGAATATATTCTCCGGGGGTAAGATTATAAGAAATAGGATTTAAGAGTACTGGCTCCCAGCATCTGGAGTATACTTAAATGTTAGCGACGAGTGTTAAAATGCAGCGAATTATCGAGCAGAATTGTCACCAAATGTTGAACTGGGCAAATCTTCTGCAGAGAAAACTGATCTGATTAGTTAGGCTTGCAAGAACGAAGCCGTGTCCAGACGGCGTGTTTTTGAATGACAAAGTTTTAAAATGGCATGGAAAAGTCGGATGACTGAACACACTGGTGGACGTCTGACATCGACGCGAACCAATAAAAGCGTGGTTAAGGTCCCGCCGCGTCCGAAGGGATGGCGCCGATACCCGGATCCTCCATCACCATAAAGCACCCAGCTAATAACATAGACTAGTGAAACGAAGTAGTAAGGTTTGTGCGACCACCCTGCAGTCCGGACAGTCCCTCCGCCTGACTTTATTTTGTTCCCTTGGATCCAGAAGGAATCTAGGATATTATTTCAAGGCGATTGAGATGCCCAAGCGGCTTCCACGCAGTGCTCGAATAGTATTACCCTTGCCGACTTCTGGGGCCACACAAAGAATGAAAAAAAAGCAATGGAAGCGCTGTGAATCATATTTTGAAGAATATTAACTCACTAATCATGTATCTTCAAATTTATTTTTATTAACCCAATTCCGATACATACTGTACAACCCCTCAATTTAGTTTAGATGCAGTCAGTATGAATAAAAACAACACTAAGCCGATAAACTAATATATAACTGGAGAAGCAAAAATGAAATTTCACGCCTTAAACTAGTGGTGGTGAAAAGGGCGCTCGCAAGGCATTTAGTCCTCTCCAGGAGTCTTCGATTCACTGGTTGTCCATTTCTCTCTTACATGCTACCGAGAGCTGTAACCATGCTGTGCATTTGGAGACTCGCAAGAGGATGGCATTTTCGGCACACCTGCTCCAATTCAGGTCGTCTACTTAGCGCGGCGTTGCTGCTTGCCAAGCGGGAGACCTAGGTTCGATTCCGAGTACCGTCGTGGGGATTGTTCCCCCGCTTGGAGACCTGGACCGGGTGCACTCAGCCTCGTGAGGTCCCTGTGGGGTCAATTGAGGAGCTACTTGATGGAGAAGTAGCGACTCCAGGTCGTGAAGACCGCATTAACTGGCCTGGGGGGATCGCAGAGCTGACCACTTCTCACCCCACAATACTGCACCTCATCCATGACGTCTGTAATGGACCGAGATGGGGGACGCAGCGGCCGGGCGGTAGACCAAGGCTCTTAGTGAGCTGTGCCACGGAATCTGCTCCAATCCAATGCTTAAAAACAAATATTTTTTCAATATGCAATGTTCCGAATTAAATTCACGGTTTTCATATTTCATAACATTTTGGTGAAATCTTAATATTTCAGGACTCTTCATGTTGGTACGTATTTTGAATAATTTGACTTTTTGCTGCTAAAAGTGGAAATGATTTGCATCACATTTTGCCCACCTTATTTTCCCTCTCTTTGTATCCTGTAGCAATAAAGCGATACCGCATCGAGAGGGGTTTCCAATAAAAATGCCTACAAACCTTGCTGGAAGAATTGGTTGCGATTTTAGGAACATTTTGAAAAGCATTTTTACATCTTAATTTACACTCAACTCAGTGAGCTGATTGAAAATGACAGCAGCGAAATATCAGCAAGTAGGTAGTAAGCTACTAAATGGTATATGATACAAATATGCCCCTATTACATTATATGAATGTTGATAGGTGTTGCTAATCCTACAATTATGACAAGGTGGAATCGTTTTCCAAAGGATACCCCTCTGCCTGAAGCTTACTGCAATTAGTGTTATGTTCAACTAAAGCGATAGCCGATTTGTATTGAAATCTCCCTTTCCGTGCTTCGTGATGAGAGGCTACAGAATCATACTTAGAATTATATCCTGTTTACTTTATCACATATTATACATAGCAGATGGAGAAGGTATTTTATTCCACTCAAAATTCGATGTCTAGATTTCATTGGAAATATATGTTTTAAGGTCCCTTAAATAAAAAAATAGTAAAAGGCCCATGTGTCTGAATTGCATAACTCAAAAACAAAAAGTCTGTTACATACCAAATGTGGCACTTAAGTTCAGCATCTATCAAGGACGTTGACACAAAGATTTTCAAGAAAATCCTCACAGCCCAAGTTCCCCATTATATGTACAATTTTTCGAAAATTTTAAATTTCCTCAAAATAGCTGTAAAGATTTTGATTAAGATTATACCATTTTCGTCATATTTAAAGTATGTATCTTGAATTGTCTGGAAATAGCCCTGAAATTCTCTTCATCCTGGATGGCTTTTGCATCACTGGAAATCTGAAAGGGGTGGACAACGTCTTACTACACAAAAAGCGCAGATCTAGTTAAGGGATACAATTTACGTCAGATGTAATTTTTATATAACATTTCCAAAGCGCTTCTGTTTATTGGTGTACATTTTACAGTACCTACACTCCCCTTAAACAAGAGGTCATTCGTCTATCTTTTGCTTTGCTTATACCCGACCATGGGAAGAGAACCTAATGTCAATGTTATCACCTAACTATCAGGTTTTAAACATTTTGATTCTTGCATTAGCAGAGTGTATTCCCTTATTTCCTTTATACTTGCAAGAAAGCAAGTAATAAGACCATTTCTGCTAATGTTTATCTCTATTAGTATAAAGTACATAGAATAAGGTTTAGTAAAAAGAGTTTGTTGCAGAATAGATAAAGAACGTATGAAAATGTCATATGTTTTCCTTCTTTTGAAGAGTTATGTAATACAGGGGGTAGACAAAATAATGGAAACACCTCTTGAAATGAACAAACACTTTATTAATATGGTGTTGCTCCACCTTTTGCTTTCAAAACAGCTTCAATCCTTCGTGGAATTGATCCATACAGTGCATGAATTGTTACTAGAGGTATTTTATACACTCATCATGAATAATAGTTTCAAGCTCCTTAAGGGATGAAGGAGGAGGAAATCTCGCCCTCACTCTTCTTTGCAATTCATCCCACATGGGCTCAATAATGTTCAGATCTGGGGATTGAGCTGGCCATGGAAGATGTTTACTTCATCTTCATGCTCTTCAAACCACTCTGCTACACATCCAGCAGTATGAACAGGTGCATTGTCATCTTGGAATATTGCATTGCTTGCAGGAAACAATGTTTGCACCATAGAGTGCACATGGTCCCCAAGAATTCCCTTATAGACATTAGCAGTCACTTTACCAGTCAGTGTTATGATAGGACCTACAGAAAACCAAGATATTGCAGCCCAAACCATGACTGACCCACCACCGTGCTTAACAGTAGGCATTAAACAGTCAGGATCATAAGCTTCTTTAGGTGTTCTCCAAACATATACTCTGCCAGTGGTAGGGAAAAGTGTGAATGATGATTCATCAGACCATATCACATGTTTCCAGTCATCAACTGTCCAGGTCTTATGTTCATGGCACCATTGTTTTCGCTTTGTTGCATTAGTCTGTGTGATTAGTGGTTTGGCAATTGCTGCTCTTCCATGTAATCCGAACTTGTGAAGCTCTCTCCTCACAGTTCTGGTAGAAACAGGTTGACTGACACATGTATTCAGTTCTGCTGTCACTTTATCTGCTTTAGTTTTACGATTTCTTAATACAATCTTCTTTAAGGCTCTCCTGTCTCTGTCGTTTAACTTCTGTTTGCGGCCACTGTTAATTTTTGCAGAAGATGTTTTACCTTTTGACAAGTATGCTGACATAATCTTACAAACTGTACTTCTTGCAATATTTAATAGATTGGCAGTTTGAGTCACTGTAGCTCCTGCTAGCCGGGCACCAACAATTTGCCCTCTTTGAAAATCAGAAAGGTCTTTCATTGTCCAATGGTTTACACTTGCTGCACACCTGAAACAATAATAATGCTGGAAAACAGTTCTACTATATCCACTTTGTACTCACAAACAAAAGAATGCAGATCTAATTAGAACTTCAGGGTAGGCAACCTCTTCTAATAAAATGTCTGAAACTGTAGTGTTTCCATTGAAGGATTAAAGGAAAATACATTTTGTCGTTAAAACGTTGTGTCAAACATGGACTTTTTTTTTCAAATTTAAAATGAATTTCATACACAGTTTATTTTAATGGTGTGCCTGCATCTATTGACAGCGTAATTTAAAAATAAATTTTAATCAAATTTGCAATTCAAGCTTCCACAGGAATTTTAATATTGATACTGTGGTGGATCTCAAAGTATTCACGAGAGCTTCGTAATATGTGAAGGGAAAGCAGCAAGGGACAGTTTATTTGACAGGCAAACACTAGTCTTAAAATTCGTCTTAATTCCCCAGTTTCGACTGTTCTATCTATGCACTCTCAGACCAGAAAGGGCGTTATAAACTAAATAAAATGAAAATAATAACAAAAAATTAAAAAAATAAAGGGAAATAGGACACATGGGAAGTAACGAGTACCTGACCTGCATATGCATTTACATTTGGTATTCGGTTCAGTAAGATCAGGCCGTCTAAAGTTTTGGATAAAGTTCGTCTAATTTATTGGTATTATGAGTATAATAATAACAATAATGATAATTAATAACAATAATTATTAAATCTACTCTGGTAATATGCTATGAACCCTGAAGAAAATTTTCACGAGGTCTTTGTGGATCACGAGATCAATTCTGATATGTAAATGGCACTGCAATATTTAGAAGTACTGCTTTAAACACTATTCCCACGTGTTTCTTCTATTTTTCTGCGGGAAAAATCAAAGCCTATTCCCCATATAAACACATTTAAATAAAATATAGAACGCCTTGTAAATATTATATAGAAAGGAAGGAAAATAAAATACATGTACCGAATGACAGCAATTAATATATTCGGCAGGTAGCTTTCATGGATTAATCACATTTTTTCAATTTATGTATTTTGTGGGCTAACACTGATATTATCGATTAATATTGGATTTACTTACATTTAAACACTGTCTTTGTAAAGGATGTGGACGAATATGTACGTTGTAACGAATACAAGGACAGGGTTTAGGATATAAAATACACAGCGGAATAAGACCCATCGCGCACTGCGACCTACAGAGATCAATTGCGGCTAATACCTCCCACCAGAAAGAAGAAATAAAACAAAGAAAGCGCAGGCCGCAGGCAAAAGTGACGCACAGAAGTCCCTAGCGTTTCCTGAAGATTTAAATCGAGTTTTATTTATGGACACTCTTTAACTGCTGCGGTTCTCAGCGTCCCATTCTATTTTGGGCGCGAAAACTGCTTAATTTCTCTCCGAGGCCTCTTTAGGTTAGAGGCTCTCTTGCGTGCCGTAAATCTACGAAACGCGACGAACGGCTTTACTTCCCTTCCGAAGGAAGCCATGGTAAGGATTTTTACGCCCGTAAAAACGCAAGGCCCTCCGCCGTGTTTGAACCTGGGACCAGAGGCTAGCGTGTCACCCCTAGACCACGGAGGACGATTAACATTTCCTGGCATGAAGACTTGAGTCATTGATGGTGGTATCCATAAAGGGGAATGAACGAACAATCAGGCTCTTTCCTCGAGTTTTCATCTGTCCATCGCCTTACGGCACAAAACTTATTAACAAGCTTGAAACACGACCAGGGAAAACCCAAGGTTAGAGTGGGCGTCGACGGCAATCGAACTCGAGCACTTCCCTTCCGGATGCGAGCTTCACGCGTTAAGTGGAGGTACTCGTTCGGTCCATATTCAATCTGCAGCTCTATAAGCCTGGAGAAAGGAGTGGATTGCCGCTTCAAAAGTAACCAGAATTGGAATTTTCTGATTTTGAAGTATGCTTCAAATATTTCCAAAGTATATTTTCCTTTTTCTTTAGAAGCTTAGAGAAGGCAGAGAAAAATAGGAACATTGTATTTTATAGATTGAGCATTAAACGGTGGGAGGAGCGAGACAAGTAGCAGCATGTAGTAAATTCGGAGACAAAAATAGAATTCAAGTCTCAATTTCATAATATAAATCTATAGAAAACATTTAAGAGACTGAAAATTCAGAAGAGGTTTACAAACGCAAGGAAACACACAAAGCTATAAAAATAACGAAAAGAAATCGCCGCAAACCAAATTTATGCAGGCTTCAGCTCATTAAGTGCCACGTAATACGAAAGAATAATAATTACGAAAATTAGATATCTCAGCCATCTGCTGCAGTAGTACCATGCCGAAACAGACAGGGGCTGATGTTAATGTGGTGTTTCCGTCGGCTGATAAGCGCTAGCGTCAACAGTCAGCACTTTGATAACACTCCTATCGCCGGAAAAGTACACGTCAGTGAATTGCAGCGAAATTCCCAACAGAGAAGCAAAACTCAAATTTCACCAAGCTAAAAACGCTTCTTCTCCGTCATCAAGTGCCTTAATATATTTCTTTATGCAGAGTTTCTCGCCCAATTTGCTTCCTTGTGCCCCATTTTCAGCTATTCCCAACTGTCCTGAATAATGTTCCCCATTCCGTCTCCTCTTACTTTATTGCAGTTTACAAACTCTTTTATTACACATCATTTGTCATTCAAACCATTTCATTGATATCTATTATTTTTAAAGGACCCACGGACGACACTTTGATTATCAAAAATCAATTTTGCCATACGGTTCAAAAATCGGTTAGCAGTTACAATACTTACTAGATAGTGAATTAAGGCACTAATCAACAAAAGCATTTTCTGAATACTGCAGAACCAATATTAGAACTTCAACATAAAGGAAGACCTGTACCACACCTTGTTTTATCCCGTATTAACTCGCTGAGAACCAAACGTGAAATATTAAATAGTGGTTGGAATTAGAGAACATAAAACGCATTGATCCTAATGTTGGAGATGCAGTAGAAGATAAATTAAAAGTTTGCTGCCCATGAGCTTGGTCTAAATTGGACTACATACAGCAAAAGAAACTTGATTTCATTAAAAAAAAAAAATTGTGTTCCATTCGCTTGACTTTCTCTGCATCTCTGTAACAAATTACTGTTAAGAAGCTTGTTCTTCTATTTCAAGCTAATCGACACAAACATTAGCAGAAATGGTCTTATTACTTGGTTCCTTGTAATTAGAAGGGAAATAAGGGAATACACATGGCTAAAGCAATAGTCATATCTCTTAAAAGCTGTTTGCTATGTAATTGAAACATTCGTTGTATGACCAGAAGTTGATATATTCCCGTAACGGGTGCACAGGCACACGCGCTTTTTTTATTCAGGGATCCTGAAAACATATTTACGATGTATTCTCTGTATCGAATTATGGGTGGAATTCAGTATCTTCTCTACCTGCTATGTACATTGCACAAATGTGCTAGGGGAAGTAAAATGTCTTCTAGTTATGTTTCTAAGAATGGAAGGGACCAAAAACTTTCCAATTGTAATGTCCTTATGTAACATTCATCAGGACATTTTTTTAAACTTGTATATTTCGATTTATTATTACTATTATTATTGTTGTTGGGCCTTATTTGACTTCCCAATGCAGAAAAGTCTAATATGTTCGATTCACATGACTTATTCTACCTTCCGCAAACAAACTATTCTTACAAAAGATTATCCATTTATCTACATCTTGCTAATCGAGATAAACATTAGCAGAAACGGTCTGATTACTTGCTTCCTTGTAAACAGAAGCGATATAAGGGAATACACTGGGCTCACGTAAGAGTCAAATCACTTAAAAGCTATCCCTATGTTAAACAATTGAAATTTAGTTCTCTTTGCGTGGCCAGGAGTAAAACTAGATACGTATGAAACACAAGATAACTTCCCGTTTCAGAACATTTTTAGTAGTTTAAAATTGAGACAAATAAGCAATATATTGGAAACGGTTAACTTTACAAAAAATGTGGATGACACAAATTGTGTGTTTGAACTAGATCTATAGTTTTTGTGTCGTTAGTTTTTATCCACCTCTTGCGGTTTACCAGTTACAAATGTCATCCAAAATGAAGAGGTCTTAAGAGGCAACTCCCAAAAAATCTAGATATACATTCCATTTGAAATGGAAATATCTTAAACATTTGGTATTTTAATAAAAATCATTAGCACTTTTTGAGAAAACAAAAAATATGCTCCATGTAAAGGGTAGTTGAGAGTGGGGGAATTTGGTTGAAAATCTTAATGTTGCATCCTTAAAAGCTACCGATACTATATACACACAAGGAAGCCGAAGCTAGTCAGATGTTTAAAATCGATTTCCTATATACTGACCTTGAAAATCATCTTTTCGTATCATCGGGAGTAACAACTTGATGGCAACAAACTTCAAACGAACAATTCCAGCAAATAACAACAGATATCTCTAATATAGCTGACAAATGAGGATTATCTGAAACAAAAGAGTTCTACATCTTTTATAAGGGATTTTGTCTTATGGTTTTCAGCTGTAAAAATTATGAATAATTCCTCTCCAGAGAATTACATAGGTATCCTCAGAAAGTTGAGCAAGTTCATTTTATTTGTCTTGCAGATACATTAAATATTTCTCTTTCTAATCAAAATGTTATTGTTAAGTTATTTTCGAGAAAATCAAAAGTGTGAAAAATGCCATGTAAGAGTAGCTTGGTGTATGGAGATATTCTGCAAAACGTTTGGTGGTTTTGAAAATGATTAATTTTAATATCAAGTATGTATTTAACCGATATTACGTTTTTGAGTTATTATGCGCTCTCTCGATTAAGAGGGCCCCAAAGCATGTGTTTCTGGTGAAATCTCTCTGTAGTTATTTTTGGTATAGTGTTAAATGTCCACTTTTTTACTAGGTATGAGGGAGAAAAACTAAAAAGTATCTGGAGTGCAGGCCCTTCACACCTCAATATCAATTATTCAAAGTTGCCTCGTTTTATAACACATAACTAAGAGAGGGTTGTATTCCATCCCAAAATTCCAAATATTCGCTATCGAAATTTCACCGGATATACATGTTTGAGGCTCCCATAACTCAAAAACGAAGTCAAATTATAACTTGGGGGGGGAGGTAAGAGCCTAAGAAGTCTACTTCATTGTGAAAGACATTTTGTATAATGTTTATAGCTGGTAAACTTAACGAGTAAAGCTATAGAGTTAAATCCGCTTTAAACACATGATTGTCGATTTGGTTTGATATATACTTGTACTTTAAACGAAATGTGTAATTAAATTTTAGCTGCAGATGCCTGTCTCGATCAACATGAAGCCTACAGAAAAATAAGTTTTCGTAAATAAGGTTTGTAGAAGCTATGTATATAACAATAATTATAGAGGATATATAAATAAATGTGAAATCAACTTAGTTTCTTCAATTGCACGTGTTTTACAAGATATGCGGATTTAAAACCTAAATCAGTCAATTAGATTTCAGTTTTGTAAAATAAAATTAAAGCTGATCTAATTGTGCAAAGCGATGCTCAAATCATTGTGTTAGTTTCAAGCTTTGAAGTCGCTAGCACATAAAATTTAAAATGAAAGATTTTATTGCATAGCTAGGATCAATCCTTCCAACAGCTCGGGATTATAAATCTCAACACAGCGTATTACAATAAGGGACGAGGCAATTTCCTTGTAAGCAAATAAGCGGGTCTTTACGGCCAAACAGAATTTATTTTTACATTTTCTGCTCGCCTCTTATTCGGTCTCAGCTGGCATGTCTGACGTCATTTCTTGATCCAGCCTCTTGTTTTACACCCAACTATTTTCTTTTTCAGCAACTGAAGACGATTCTCTTTCGTTGTCTGCATTTCCAATAGTTGGGCCGAGAAAAAGCGCGTATGACAAAATGTGTTTTATCGAGATTTACGTTTTTTTTTTTGTGTGTGATATTTCTTGCGGTTTACCAGTTATGAAAAATTTAGCGAAATTCATCCAGTATTCAGAGGCTATTCCCAGAAAATTCAAAACATACACTTTTTGTTGTAAATATATTTAATATATAGTATTTTAATCAAAATCGTCAATCAGTTTTGAGAAAAAATTTTTTTAAAATATTTCCATGTAAAGAGTAGTTTGTTGTGGCGGATTTTTTTTTTTTTTTTTTTTTTGCAAATCTTCGTGTCGCATCCTAGGAAGGTAACATAAATACAAAGTTTGGTTTTTAACGGTCTTTTCGTTTATAAGCTACTTGTCCACACACACACACACACACACACACACACACACACACACACAAAGACCTTTTCCTAAAAATGCTTTTTTCGGACTCAAGGTACCTCAAAACACATTTCCGATGAAATCTCATCATCTAATTTTGGGTGAAATACTTGTGAACTTCAAGCTCCGGTTAAGGTAAACAAATGTACTGTTATTTTAGCTGGTTTACACAGCGCGAACGTCAAAATAGTTATCACACTACTGGGTTCTCACAGCTATGATCAGCGTACTAATTTTTTGGTGTATAAGATTACATTACAGGAGCGCTGCGTTTCCCTTTACGAACAATATACCCCAGAGAGCAACACCTTATTTTGGTAACAGCTGTTTTAGATGACTAGGTAGCAGTTGTTTCTGTATCCTACTTCTGCTCTTTTCATAATAATGTGTAATACCGTAATTTCTACTTTGCATCGCTGTTATCAACTGGAACGTTCGATCTCTATTTAAAGTGAATGTCTCCAGAGAGTATTCACCATACTTGTTCTGGTTTTCTTGAGACTTCATGCTATATCTTCAATTTTACTTTTTTATTTGCAGACTTACGTTTCATCTGTGGAATTGGCTATACTTGTATAAATTAAAGCAATTTTTAAAAAATGTGGCAGTGCCGTCTCCGACCGTTCTCATATTCGCAGAAGCTTTGGTATGCGGTGGTGGGCCTGGAATGGGGCCAACACAGGAGGGGCGGCGCGTCGACAATTGGAGGCTTTGGAACGCGACACATCTGGCATACGCTAGAATCTTCCAGTAGTAGCGGCAAGCTTCTAGAAAGTTCTGTAATGTTATTTCTTGGTATGAAAATGAAGAGTTGCAATCCAGTGTTAGCAGTGTTAGTGTTGCCAACAGCACGGTTTGAACCATACATTTGCGGCCTTTGATCTTATCTGTACAATGTACGTTTGGACCACTCAACCGTACGCAGTAATTGCTGTCCTGCGCTATAAGTACATTGATTTCGAGTATACTGTATATTATAATTTGAATACTGCTTGGACAACCCTGATTTCTTGCTTCTATCTGCACCATTTGAGCTTACTACGATCCAGGAAAGTTTTATAAGTAGACGGTAATTAAAAAAGGGCACACAACTTTAGTGACACACTGTCATCGCTTTCTCTCCTCACGCCGAGAGCGGATGTAGAGCGAAGAATGAACCCTTCACTGAAAAAAACAAAAACACATTGTGCAAGATGAGTGTTGACACCACAATTTCCTCAGGATGTCAAGATACCACTAATTCAAATGAAGGTGACGGGTTTTGGGTTGCTGATGAATGTGTATTATTGTGAGTTTTGAGAGTTTACATTTCAGTACTTGATTGCTAATTTCCAGCGTGTACTAAGCAAAGTTGATTGAATATTAAAAGTGGGAGATAGAAACCGGCTTTGTACTTCAACAATAGTAACATGCCTCATAGTATGCAATAAGCAATGGTGCAACATGTGAGGCATTTTCTTCAACTAATATGCTGCGCTGCATATAAACTAGTTAGTTTATTGTTTCTTTCAGCAAAGCGAGAGCATGTCACTGGGTAATGATCAGGAATTCTTCATTTTAGTGAATAAATTGTGAGGAGTGAATCTACTCGTATGTTGATATTTATTGACACACTAGACGTTAGTTTTTATCTTTTAATTGACATTTCTTCAATGTTTTACTGTATAATATCACATATGCATTTTGAAATATTTCGTTAAAATTGGTACCGTACGGCTTTCAGTTCATAATAACGGTAAATTTTTATATGTCTGTGTGGTTTTCTGGTTGTCTAAGGTTTGCAGCACTGAGCGCGAGCTGTGAATCAGACTTTGATAGCAGTATCGGTGCGCAGTAGCGTAAGAACGCCGTTAGCTGTCTACGCGTGCAATCGTGGAGTGAATTGTTTGGAGCTGTGAACTAAGGATTTATTTTAAACCAATTTATGAGTAAATAAACACATTGCTACTATAATTTATAACAATATCAACAACATGCAACCTACAATGACAAGTTTGTTAACTCTGAGGTGAAACCTGAGGTGTTAATACGGAAGTACGGTTGAAACACGGGTACGATTTACAGAAACCTATAAACATATAAAATAATAAAATACAATACTTAAGAAACACCCGAACACCTAAATATGGTATTATAATTTATGCTTTCTGCACACTGAAAAATATCTCGTGTTCAAAGTGGAGAACAACATTATGTCAATGTAGATGAAAACAAAATTTAAGGGAAAAAAAAAAAAAAAAACATAAGAATTTGGCACACTAATCAGGTTAAATGGAATTTTGTCAGGTTTCAAAGGAAAACAGGAAAGAAATAGAACGAACGAACAAAATGAGGACTTCTTTGAACTATATACAGCGTCACTACGATGTGCATCCTATAGGAGAGTGTTCTTGATAAAAAATCATAAAGTTGCACAGATAAGTGTGCGGATTTCAAAATATAGATGTAACGTTTAAACGTTTAGTCATACGCAAGTTCTGGATTTGCCATTTGATAGAGGAAATTTGTTTTTGTTGATGTAAACAGCAAATTAGTGCTTCTTTGTTGGATCATCTTTAATCACGGTATTATCAGCATTGGGTTTCACAAATACGTGTATTTATAGGCAAATCATTGAAATCCGTTTATTTGAAACTTCGAGTCCTTTCAGAGAATGATGAAGCACTGAAGTAGAATCAGGTAGGAATACTTGTTATGTCCGTATTACGATTTATAGCTGTTTTGTGAACAATTAACATTACCTTAAGACTTAAAATGAGGAGAAAAACACACACCTCAGGAGAGACACAAACGCACGTGCGCGCACACGCACACACTCTACATGGCGTTTAGTTTGTGTTATACCAGCGGTTCGTCTCGGCAGATTATACAACTAGAGTATAATGGTAGCAATTAAGATGCGAGTATATTTATGAAACGAGCCGAGCGAGTTTCATAATTTGCATAGTTACCTTAATTACCATTACTCGAGTTTCATACGACTATTTTCTCGACAATGTGTCTAGCTTTAAAATACTCGTATTATTTTTCATATTCCGCTTATAGCCGAGTCAATAATACATGTATTGAGCTTACCTTATGCAATGAAACAAAAGTACACCACAAATACATTTTCTCAAAATGCGTTTATGCATTTTGATTATCTTCAATCCATGAAATGTGCATATAGCGTTTCGTGCATGATTTTCGATTTTTATGGCAATAAGTTATTAGTCGCATCCTGCGAGTACGCATCTTCACTGTCACTTGTGTCCGATATTTTTACTTTTTCTAAACCCGTGCTAGTTGTTCTTTGATTGAACATACGGGAATACTAAATAGTTGCACTGTTAACAGTTGGTACCTTTGGGCAGACCTAAGTATTGATTGTTTAATGTGGATCTTCTGATTGCCGGAAACCTGCACTTTTAATGAGGACCATAAAAGTGCAGCTGCCAGACGTACATTATTTGCTCATTTAGGCATGGTGAAGTATAAACTTCATTAAATGGTACTTGACACCGAATTCTGACAAGTTTATCAGAAACATAACCGCCTTTAAAATGCATTTGAAACTAGTGAAGAATCAAGATAAAAATTGCTGTATGCCTTTCTGGCCTTTAAATTTCAAATTCGACATTGAAAATAGTCGTGTGTACATTTGCGTAAACAAAGAGTGAAATTTTAAAGTTTTAGTTTGACTGATCTCTTTTTGAAATGTTTTCCACACTTTTAGTGTCTTTAATTGTTTTTAATTGCCCTCTTGCAAAGCTAAGGTACTTAGGACTATGAACATTAATTTTATGCTAATTATGTTGCTTAGAATTTCAGTTAAATCTGTTTAATTTATGGAAGTCAGACATTTTAGTAGACAGTGCACTGTAATATTGACAAGATACAATCCGCCTAAGAGGATTAACATGTGCACAATGCTCAGAAAGATTGCTGTTTACACCAAGTCGCCATTAGTGTTGTGCAGTGTTCGAACTTGAGACGGAAAACCAAGACGGGAGAACATGGGCCTTACTACATATGCAACCATCAAAACGGATGAGTTGAGTGTGTAATCTAAAATACCCGAGCGCGATCCGTTCAAAGGGGCAGATTCCGAGTGATTTGTTGATCGAAATGAATAACCTTGTTTCATTTATTTGAGTTCCAAGCGATGTAGTTCATTCAGAGCAGAATAAATCTCCCACTTTTTTCTTACAAAATACAGCATAGGTCGGACAGTTGTTGGTATATAAGGAAGATGGGTTGTTTTAACCCAAACAAGTCAGGGACCTTTTTTTATTAATTCACAACATTATCGCAATCAGTAATTTGTAATTCGTTCCCGTTTGAAGATAGCGAGTCTACTCTAGCTATTTCCTTCTGCAAAATATACTGAGCAAGGAGGAGGTTTTGTTTATTAATTTTGAGATGAATGCTCATTGTATGTGTTATAATGACTTCATAACTATTTGCACCAACACTATTTCAGGATTCATTACTAGTGGTTATTTTTCATAAATGTGTTCCAATAATTTATGTGCGGGTTTTATTGAAAACACCTTAGCACGGCCAGTAGTGAAACATATAGCTTATACATACGAGGACATTCTGATAATTAGTATTTATTTTCTGTACAGAGGAAGAACTAAATATATGCATGGTAGCCCATGGTATTTATTGGCCATTTCTCCGAAGGCCGTACAACTAATACCTATGACTGAGTTATCGTATAAGAGAATCTTTCCAGTAAACAGGTTCACAGTCGAACGAAAGAGGCCTGCTCCTCTCCAACATGCAAACCTCGGTAGCGGCTACGCTCGACTACACAAGACACAACTCTGTGTCTTGTGTAGTGTTTTGCACGATACTAATCGCTATAGAGTGGCCTTACAATTCAACCATCTTTCCATGACATCGCGATAAAAAGTTGAAGTGATAGCACTTCATAAATGTCGAAGTATTGAAGAATTTTAAGCTAATAACATATTTTAGAAATGGCTAATGCCACAAAAAAAGTCGTAGGATATAGGTTGCTGTTTTAAAGAGCTCTATTATTTTTTGTGTAGTACATATATTTCTATCTCTCTCTTAATGATTAGCAGCAATACAATTGAAAGAGGATGACTTCACAGGCTATTTCTGCAAAGCTTAAGATATACATTTCATTTTATGTAGGTATTTTAATCAAAATTATAAGAGCCACTTTTGAGAAAATGAACATCAGGAAAAACAAAATGTTTCATATAAAGTCTATAACGGCTAATTTGGAGTAGTAGGATTTTTGCAAAATAATTATTTCCAGCAAAATATCGATATCGAAATTTTTAATGCTATGCTATGCTTTATCTCAATGCGAGGTACATGGTAGAAAATGCATTTTTTCTGTTCCAAGAAAACCGAATTCATATTGGAGATTAACCTACGTAAACATTGAACATCTGAGGTCAAACAACGCAGCAGCTTTCATAGGTAAATGCAAATTTTCTCGCTCAATCAAATTAAAGCAAACTAAAGTAATTCTAGGAATTAAATAGATATTTGTACTAGTTACAAAAGCAGAGGTTCAGTAAAGAGAGGCTCAAGATAGAACACGATCGAAGGGAATCCTAAGAACATCGAGATACTAAGCCTAATTTTGTAAACATGTTGTCTACAATATTTTATCTACGTTCAGAGTATTTTAGTATATGCTGTATAAATAGTATATTCAATGAAACTTTTATATTGCGTAAACGATACGTTTAGAGAAACAGTAACACGGACTTTGTGAAAAATGCTATATTCTGTAATTTTGAATGCTAGTTTCACATGTGAATTTAAAGTAAAAATAAGCGAATGTGATTTTCATGGTTCATCAGGTAAAATGTTAAAGGCAGTCCAAGATGCAGCTATTAATATATTTCCAGAAAAGTCGTGGAATGTTTATTTATTTATTTATATATTTGCAGAAGGATGCGTGGAGGAAAGCGTGGAGGGTAAGAAGAATAATGCTGATCTAATAATTCGGGGAGAAAGTTCAATTATAGGAAACGTTGTGAAAAACACTTTGATAAAAAGAAAAAGTGCCACCAATAGGTATTACAATTTTAATGGTTTTATTAAGCTATCAATTAGGGAAGAAACTTTTTGTTTTGATGCACTTTATCAAGATATAGATTATCATTGAAGTCTATTTTACGTTTTGTTGAACCTGTAGTTTTTTGTTAGAATATAAAGTTATAGGTTTTGTTACCTAAAAACTACGAACTAAAGCATCACATTATTAATTATTATTATTATAGTAAATAAAATAAATGGGAGCTTGTTATCGCTTAGCTTGTGAGCAGTTTAATCCTTGATCCATGAAGTAATCAGAGGGTTTATCTGAGCGTGTGGTTCCCGCCACTTTTTTATAACACCTCACTTAGGCCTGACGACAGCCTTCCCTCAATGCTGAACTGCATTTTATGCTGCAGGCAGACTCCGGTGAGTTGTGAGTGCTCCGATGCTTTCTGACGCGCACCCAAGCTGGAATAATCTAATCTAGATAACTTGATAAGCACGAGTTGCATTTAAAAAGCTTAAATGCGGGCTAAGAGAGATCATAAAACATGACATACCATACGCTTACAATAGATAAATTAACCTTCAACAATGGTCCCTGGAACGTGAAATGTATGCCTTTCTAACAATAATTGAAATCAAACGTTGGCGCTGTATGTTGTAATAAATCCTTATAAATGTTTCTGACTATCTCTCGTATTAATGCTATATTATTCTGCTGTATTTACTTTATGCAGTTCAAAAAAACTTTTTACTTTATTTTCTGTTCCATAGCTTGGCTAGATCCTTCATACATCACTTTGGTATTTAAATTTTCACTTGTCCCCACTACTTCAAGTCTGTTATACCTCACCGTAAAGTAACTGGATAATAAGAAATTGGACCTAGGAAATCAACAGAGCAACGATTGCTTGATATCCTACTATTTGTAGCATTTTATTGGGCTGTATTAGAATACTGACGTATGTGTGGAACAGTTTAATAGTATTTCCTTATGTTCTCAATGATTTTAGGAACACAAACGTTTTCTTTCGTGGTTTGCAATAATGTACTGTGACCCTCGCTAGCGACGCGATTGTTTTCAAAGTGCACCTCACTCATGCTAGGGCAAGTCAGGTCACGTGTTAAGTGTATTCCCTTAGGCGAGAGCTTGACAATCGAATACATATTAGGCAAAGGATGTGTGACCTGCATGGCATATAGGGAATGACACTCCTCTACCTAGCTGCTTTAGATGGACGAGACACTAATCAAGTAAAGCCAAATTAGCAAGCCAGGGGCAAATTTTTACTGACACCGTTCTACTATCCGATTTGAATATATACGCTCGGCAATGTGCACAGTTTTACATTTTAAGACAAACCTGATTTCCATTACACGCTTAGCGTTTTTGGCCGTTAGCTTTGAATGCATAGAGAAAACCTCAAAATACTACAAATTTCAGCAAATTCTAAGATCAGGAATGAAAATTTTTCTTCTTAAGCTTAATATATGTGTTCGGAGTCCTTATGATTTTAAATGTCCCAAAGGCCTAGTAAAGATTCAAACGCGAGAATAATTTGCAATGCGCAACTATTTTGCAAAACCGGAAGTCTTAAAAGTGTTTTAATGTGATTAGAACGCATGGAAACAAAAATATTAAATCAGATTTTTCAAATATTATGCTTAGTTGCTTTAAATGGATTTCATTAGACGCATTAAACAGTATCAAACAGACTTCCTACATTATTTCTGTAAGAAATAAATCGGAGGAGGAAAAATGACTTATTTGTGAATTAGCGTACATTAAATCCAAATGTGTGAAGGAACTTCATCACAGTTTCAGATGTGTGGCGAAAGCATAGAACAAGATTCCTTTGTTCGACATTCAAACTGGAGAAAGAGACAGAGCCATTCAGAAAGCGAGCGAGAAGTGTTTTTTACTCTCTGTCTCTCTCTCTCTGGTATGTATGTACGATGTATATAGTAGAGAAGGTATTTTATTCCGCCCAAAAATTCCATGCCGAGATTTCGCCGGATATATGAGTTTTGGGATCCCCTGAATAAAAAAAAAATGAAAACAATCCACGCGCACGCGTGTGTGTGTACAGCATAATTCAAAAACGGAAAATCCCTTAAATACCAAACTTGGTGTGTAACTTAGTACCTTACAAGGATGCGACACGAAGACTTTTAGGAAAATTCCTAACCCCCAGCTATCCTTTAATAGGAACTTCTGTTAAAAAAGTATAAGCCTATATATTTTTTTTCTCAAAAAGGACTAAATTTTTGATAAAAATACACTTTATTTAAATTATTTTCATTGCAAATTACATTTATATCTTGAATTTACTGGGAATAGCCACAGAGGACCTCTGCGGTCTGGATGACTGTTGTATAACTGGTAAACCGTCAACACCTACTACACAAAAATACAGATCTTGTTAAAACACACATTTTGTTGTACATATTCGTCTCGAGCTAACCATTTCCGAGATATTCCGTGTCGTTGGCTCCAATTTTAAATATTTATACTTTTCTCAAACAGGAAGTCGTCTGTGTTCCTTTGTTTTACTCCTGAACATATAAAGAAGCGAATTTCAATGACAAACACATACCGACATCTTTTAAAACATTTCAATATCGCCTTAGTCTAGTGTATTCCCTTATTTTCCTTCTACTTATAAGCAACTAAGTAATAAGACCATTTCTGCTAATGTTTATCTCGATTAGCATGAGGTGAGGTTATGTAAATTGTCATAGTACACAGGTTTTCCTGGCCAAGAGAGTAGCTCCCTGATAAGAGGCTTTTCTAGATTTTCTTCAGTCCTCATAACTGTTTATTTTCATTAATAATCAGTTTTACCGCCTGTGTGTTGACTACATAAGAACAGTGTAAACACTTATGAAAGAAAAAAAAACGAAAAGAAAGAAAAAGAAAAGAAAAAAGGAAAGAAAGATAACTTCACGTGTGCCGGTTATAATCGCGTTTCGTTGAATATTTTCAGAAGACTTTTTATGGTATGTTTATTTGAACATGCCATATTATTAATCACTTAAATCCTTTTAATTTTGGAGGGGGTGGCCTTATTATCAAGCAAATAAGGACTTTTTTTTTTTTCAGAGATTGCTAAACTTTACTATAAAGCAGTCTTTTTTAAGCATTTTGATAAACCTTCTATAATAGGATATAGAATCTGGAAGCAAATATATGCTACCCCACAAATTCGAAGTTTTCCGCTATCCTTATTTTCAATCACCATTACCAACTGCCAAAATTCAAATCAACACACTTTGGCCCATCTAAACACAGTTTTAGGCTCTAAAGAGAATTACAGACAAGCTTATAACTGTCAAAAACAAGCCTTAATGTATTCCCAACCCCACATGTAGAAATCTGTACTCTAAAGTTCATGTAGTCAAAATATTGTAAAATGATACTATAGAACTAGAAAAATATTGTGGTTACCTTCCAACTTCAAATATCTCCTAGCTCCTGTTTTGGTCATATAATTCCTAAATTTTGTTTAAATACGATTTGTTTATGGTTTATACACAAATCAGGACAAATTAGAGAGTATCTTACAATTTCAAAATACTACTGCTGCTGTACAAATTTGATCAATCTGAACAAAACGTTTCAACACTCACCCGTCAGGTAGAGTGATAAAAACATCACGCTTTCAAAACCCACCCCACCTCATGTTCAACCTTTAGTTATAGGAGGCATTCGTCCAATGCCGGATAAAACAATTTATTTTTACAAACTAAACAAATATAATTTCCATTATCCGAGAAAGGTATGTAAAATCGTATCAAGATGTGATGCGCACACAAGGGATAAGGACACTTTTTCAACCAATTGCTAGAAAATTTCTGTTCTTTCTCTACAATGTATATACAAATATAAATAAAATACAGATATGCTACCCCGGCACCTAGGTATCTATACCAAGGCAAATATTCAAATTTGTTTCCAAAAACAAGAATTAAAAATGTTGTATATTATTTAATTTTTAGATAAATAACTGAACTACAAACTAAAATTTGAAGTTAAAATCATTAAACAAGGATCTAGACTACAAAAATTTAAGGTGTAAATAATTAAAGTAACATATAATAAAATAAAAGCAAACTATTCTAAAACAAAAATGTTATTGGAAAGACAGCAACTTTGCACCTGGTATCCAGCTTCTTCTTATCCTACATTATAAACTATATCACTAGGATCCAGCAAAAGGTGCTGTTATCCAGCACTAAGTTGTATATTAACTACAATAAGTTTATTCTACATATTAATAATGCAGTTTATTTAAATCTATTTAACTATATTACTTTTCACAAGATTTGTATAATTTAATATTTAATTTAATTATTATGTTATAAAAAATTAAATTTCAATAATTATCCTTATATTTCTTTAATACTCTTCAAATATAATAACTGGGTTAACTATTAATTATTGTTTCTTCTATCCATCATTTGTACATAGTATATAGATAAGGTATTGTATTCCACAAAATGTTGATGCCGAGATTTCACCAAAAATGCATGTCTTGTAGCCCCATGAATCAAACATATTTCTGAAAAAAGGTTGGTGTATGTGTGAACAGCTTAGCTCATTTCCCAAGAATTTGACACGAAGATTTTCAAGAATACCCCAAACTAACATTTTCCCAAAATTTTGAATTCCTCAAAAATGGTACTAAGAACATTGATTAAAACATTACATACTTCAGGTGCTTTTATACTAAACGAAATGAATATCCTGAATATTCTGGGAATAGCTTCTGAATTATTGTTCAATCTGGATAATAGAGTAAATTGTTACTGATCAAAAATATGGATCTTGTTAAAATATACTGTTTATGTCCAAATACATATTTTTAGTTAATTTCCGAGATAATCCTAGTTATTGGTTTCCATTTTAAAATACTTTTATATTTCGCAAATGAAAAATCGTTACCCATTTTTTGTTCTAGTTAAGCAAAGAGAACGGAATATCAAACAGTCACTTAGCAACAAGCTCTTGAAAGATTTGATTACAATGTTTTTCAAATGGGAAGACTTCTACGCTGCAGCGAATGGGATGCGTTAATCTCTGCATTGCCATTTCATATTTCCCTCTCACTCGCACACTCAGCATGCAAACCTGCCTGGCGACAATGTTCATTCATGTGTATTATGAAAACTATTTGAACTAAAAATCTGTGTTTTTTACGGTTCTGCTACAAGCATTACTCCCTATCTTCCTAATGAATTATTTTTTGTAAAATTTTAATACTTTGTCATCCGATTGGCTGCCGGCCTGGTGGCGCTCAAGGACAAACCTCATCCCAATTGGAAGTCACTGCAGAGCTTTAGCCTAGTGTATTCCTTATTTCCGCGTATTTAAAAAGGAAATAAGTAATACAATTAACTCTACAAATGTTTATAGTAGATAGAAAAATAGATTTTGTAAGAATAGTTTGCTGCAGAATAGGTAGAGTAAATCAGGTAAATGTAACGCTGGAGTGGCATTATTGTGGTGTAAAGTAAGCCACGTTATCCTGTAAGATTTATACAATCGACTGGTGTAATCTAATTTGAAATATGTTCCAACGTTCTGCTAGAACACATGTTCGTAACTGAGAACAGTTTCACGTCACTTCAATTAGCACCTTAATCAGCAGGCTTGTGCAAGTCGCGCAACAGTCTCGAAGCTTGACATAATTCCTGGGTCCATTTATGTGCAACAAGTTTTGATGGTTTTCAAACAGCACTTTTCTATTGTACACCAACGCTTCTTTCTGCTATCGCATTCGGTAGCTTTCACAAACTGCCTCAGCTCTTTAATGGTTTGATTTTAGGTTTTCAACAGATACACTATATTTACTAAGCCCATCCTATTTTACTTTGTTTATCCTCCTTGTATAGGACTTGCAACCTCCCTTCCCAGGACTTACAAGTCTGGGTTCAGACGCCTGATGAGCAGAGACTATGAATCGGAAAGAAGCCAGAATGGGTGATCAGCTTGATACCTGATATGAAAGTGAGGAATTAGATGGTATGAAATGACGAAATGGGTGACACGAAAGATGGAATGAATGACGGGGAAAACCGGAGAACCCAGAGGAAACCGCTTCATTCAGCAGTCGCACATGTGGTACCCTGCGATCGAACCTGGGCCACCTAGGCGAGAGCCGAGTGGTTTAACTACTCTGTCATGCACCACAATCAACTCCATCCATTAAAATAAATTCCTAAGCAAGTGCCAAGCAAGTGTCGTTTAGATATTCAATATAGTGGACAAACACGATTCCTTCCGTACACCTTTTTAGTTTTTCTATGTTTATAGTGTATAGAGGAAGTATTGTATTCCACCCAAAAATTAGATATAATATTTCACTGTAAATATGTTTTGAGGTCTCCCGAGCCCCAAAAAAAACATTTGTAGAAAACATGCATGCCTGTGGACAGCATAGTTCAAACACGAAAATACCTTGAAGTATCCAACTTGGTATTTAAGACTGGTATCTTCCGAGGATGCGACACGAAGATTTTCAAGAAAAGCCCCTCATCCCAAACTACCCTTTAAATGGAACATATTTTTTAAAAAAATTATTTTTTTTCAAAAACGGCTCTCACAATTTTGATTAAAACGCCGCATGTTAAAACTATTTACATCACAAATAAAATGTATATCTTGAACTTTCTGGGAATAGATTCTAAGGGCCTGTTTATTATGGATGGATTTTGCTGAATTTGCATTACTGTAAGAGATAGACAAAAACTTGCCACACAAAAAACGTAGATCTCTTAAAACACACAATTTACGTCATATGCATTTTTGTTGCACAGTTGACCATTTTGGAGATCTACGCATTTTTCAAACGGGGTCACCTTTTATTTCATATCTATTTTGTTTTTCTGGAAATGTAAAGCGAACGGAACTTCAATAATTGCTCACATATCGATCGGCTTTTAAAAGATTTGACTATCGCTCTAGCCGTATTCCCTTATTGTCTCTGCTTATAACGATCTTAGTAGCAATTGTGTTAATGTTTATCTCGTTTAGCATGATGTAGATAAAATAATCTTTTATAGCATTAGTTTTTTTTGCAGAACAGGTAGGGAAAGTCATGTGAATGCTACACCTCAGATTTTTTCACGTTAGTATGAGTATTTCCCGGATTATCTATCGCATGCAAGGCTTCAATCTTAATATGTTGCAATTATTTTCCAACTATTTAGTTATAATCAGCGGAGGAAATATTTCATTTCACCCAAAAATTCGATATCCAGATTTCACAGAAAATTTTACGACCCATTAAATCCATAAAATAGGTAAAAAGTAGGAATTTTAATTTCAGTATCTTCCAAGAAGATACGAACAGTTTCCAGAAAAGCCCCCACCGCCCGATTCACAACTATGTATTAGACGGGAAAATGAGAAGACCGTTTTTGAGAAAATAAAATCTATTTAACAATTTTTCTTAAGATACCATACACTTTACATGTTTACTTTACATAATGCATATGTTAATTTTTTGGGATTAGTCTTAATAATTTTGCATTATTCTGAGATATGCGTTGTAACTGGATTACATTTGTCAATAGTTTTTCATTTTTACTTTCTCCATACGCACTATGTACATAGTGTATAGAGAAAGTATTGCACTCCACCAAAAGTTCGATACCGAGATTTCACCGGAAATATATGTTTTAGGGTCCCCAATATCCAAAAAAAGCATTTTCACAAAAAGGTCCGTGTGTGTGTGTGTGTGTGTGTGTGTGTGTGTATGTATGTATGTGTCCGTGAACACGATAACTAAAAAACGAAAAGTCGGTAAAATACCAAACTTGGTATTTAAGTTTAGTATCTTCCAGGGATGCGACACGAAGATTTTGAGAAAAATACCCCCACCCCCAACTACCCTTTACATGGAACTTTTTCGAAAATTTTAATTTTCTCAAAAATGGCTCTAACGATTTTGATTAAAATTTCGGATATTAAACATATTTACCTGAGAAATGAAATGTATATCTTGAATTTTCTGGGAATAGCTTCTGAAGAGTAGTTTATTCTGGATGAATTTTACTAAATTTTGAATAACTGCTAAACCGTAACAGATGGACAAAAACTTACTCCACAAAAAATGTAGAGCACATTAATACACACAATTTATGTTATATACATTTTTTTCGTGGAGTCCGTCGTTTTTGTAACATTCTTTATTCTTGGTTTCTGCTATGAAAAACGTATACTTTTCTCATACTGGAACTTGTCAACTCCTATCCATATAAAGAAAGGAACTTCATTGACATAGCAACCAGCTTTTGACTGTCACTTTAACCTACGGTTGTCCGTTATTTCGCTTCTACTTACAAGGATGCGAGTAATAAGGCTATTTCTGCTAATTTTTTCTGATTAGCATAAAGTAAATAGAAGTATAAGCTTTTTAAGAATTATTTGTTGCAGGGATATGGAGAAAGTCATGTGAATGGTACACATCAGATTTTTTTTGATTAAACTCGCAAAATCATTATGAGTACATACTATAACTAATTGTAGTGAACTTTAACTAAATAGCACTTATTACTTTTTCTATACACACTAGGTGCATAGTGTTTAGAGAATGTATTGCACTCCACCAAAAAATTCGAGACTTCACCGGAAATATGTTTTAGGGTCCCCTGTATCCAAAAGAAGTATTTTCAGAAAAAGGTCTGTGTGTGTGTCCTTGTGTCCGTGTGTCTGTGAACACGATAACTCAAAACCGAAAAGTCGGTAAAATACCAAACTTGGTATTTAAGTTTAATATCTTCCGGAGATGCGACACGAAGATTTTGAGAAATATCCCCCCACCCGAAACTACCCTTTACATGGAACTTTTTTCGAAAATTTTGATTTTCTTAAAAATGGCTCTAACGATTTTGATTAAAATATCGTATATTAAAGATATTTACCTGACAAATAAAATGTATATTTGAAATTTTCTGGGAATAGTCTCTGAAGACTACTTTATTCTAAGCTATAAAAACTTAAATTTTTCTCATACAGGACTTTGTGAACTCGTGTCCATACAAACAAAGGAACTTCAGTCACATAGCAACCAGCTTTTGACTATCACTTTAACCTAATGTGCTCCCTTATTTCGCTTCTACTTACAAGGAAGCAAGTAATAAGACTATTTCTGCTAATTTCTTCTCGATTAGCAGGAAGTAAATAGAAGCATAAGCTTTTTAAAAATAATTTATTGCAGAGATCTAGAGAAAGTCATGTGAATGGAATACATCAGATTTTTCTGCATTATGCTGATATTCAGTTGATTCTGAAAATGTGGAAAAAGAATGGCATTTAAGGGCCAACAGTAGCAGTAACTTTAGAACATCTGACCATAATTCGGTTTCCTCTAGCCCTCTCAAATGTGCCTATAAGGGAATGTTTAATGGAACTATTACTGCACATGTTATCGCTATTAAAACGATGCAAATAGAAGAATACATATCGGTAACCAAGGCTTGTAGATGCGAAATAAAAATAAGCGATAATGGGTACAGAAAGTCATGTGAATGTAATATATTAGATTGTTTACTTCTGTCTTCTCCATGAATACATTGCTTTATGCATAGAGCATGCATGTATGAAGCAAGCATGATTCAGAGTTCCAGCTAGCATTACTACTATTCCCCCATTTGATTCACATATTCAGCTGCCGCACGCTCGCGCTCTCTCTCTCTCTCTCTCTCTCTCTCTCTCTCTCTCTCTCTCTCTCTCTCTCCGTACCCTCACTTACCAATAAAGCCAGCTTCTAACAGATGCTGTGGAGGTAGTAAATGATAAAAATCTGAGGTGTGCCATTCACATATTTTTATGTGATCTGCAAATTATTTATTCTTATAAAAGATTATTCTTTTATCTTCTACATCATACTAATCAAAATAAACATTACCGAAATGGTATTATCTACTTAACTCCTTAAAGTAGAAGGGAAATAAGAATACACTAGGTGAAAGTGTTGGTCAAACCTTCTTAAAGCTGTCGCTATGCCATTGTCATTGAAGTTCTGTTCCCCTTTCATTGCCAGGAGTAAAACAAAAATGAGATGAAACGGATGAAAGCTCCCCATTTGAGAAAAGATTTAACTATTGTAAAATTGAAACCAAATAACAGAAAATATCTCTGAAATGTTTAGCTCTACACAAAACTGTATATGACAAACTGTGTGTTTTAACATGATCTATATTGTTGTGTTGTTTTTTGTCTATTCTCTTACGGCTTACCAGTTAAGCAAATTTCATTCAGAATGAAGAGGGCTTCAAGAGATTATTCCCAAAACATTCAGTGTATTTGCCACATAAATATATTTAATATATGGTATTTTAATCAAAATCGTTAAGCCATTTTTTAGGACATCGAACAAATCGAAAAATCTTCAATATAAAGGGTAGATTGGAGTGGGGGAATTTTCCTGAACTCATGTCACATTCTTTGAAGATGCTGAACTTGAATACAAAATTTGGTATTCAAACAAAAGTTTGTTTTTGAATTCTGCTCTCTACAAACAGACAAGAGAGAGACAAACTTGACATTTTTCCAATAATTTTTTTCCTTCTTTTTATTTTTTGTATTTAGGGGACCTCAAAATATATATTTCCGGAGAAATCTCGTATCCAGTTTTTGGGTGGAATAAAATACCTTCTCTATTGTGTCCATTTCACATACATGCTAGAGAAAGTAAAATGGTACACCCGAGTCAATAATTAAAATTATGAAATGTTAACATATTCCCTGCGTATTACGATATTCTGTTTAACAATACAACCAAAAAGTCACCAATCGTCTCGCATAAAGCTATTTCCTTTAACGCTCGATGAAATTGTGTCCAAATGTGGTAAAGAACGTAGAGATTCGGAGTTTTAGTGCTATATTCTGTTCAACGTAACAAAAAATGTGGTTCTTGTGAGGTAATTCAAAAATGTCCAAGTTAGCATGCATATATTTTCCTTGATACTCAAATTATCAAATATATTTCGTTTTCTTTCTTTTTGCAACATTCAAATTGCTCCAAGAGGTGCAAATATCAACCCATGTTCCTGACATTTTCAGCTTTAATGGATATCAGTAGAACAAAATCAACTTGAGATTTTAAAAAAAAAATTAAATGAATTGTACAATTAAATATTTTGTTTCGAACTTAGTGCAGAATGTTAGAAAAAGCACATCATGATGTATAATTTTTGCAAGCCAAAACAATGAATATTTCTCCAAAAAGCACAAGTCTTAACTTCATCTGCAATTTAACGGGGCAGAAATTAAATTTCAATCAGAAACGAGTATTCGATCATCTAAAGGTGGATTTTGGAAATATCTCAAATCAAAATTAACGTGTTGGTAAATAAATATTCAATAATGGTTTGTATTTTATTTGTAGATCACATGTCAATTACTAAACAAATCTTTGAAGCTGATTCTCAAGAATTGCACATTTTAGTACTTTCATCGATAGGCTGTCTTAACCTCATTTCTAGCCAGTCCGAGTTCTTCTGATTTACCTATATCAAATTGCAGCAAAATTACTGCGTTGAATTGCTCCATTGATACTTATTAATTAAGCTTTAGTTCCCTGTTTAATTCAATGTAGAGAACTAAACACGAGTTTCAGTATTGATCAAGTCTGTCTTAGGCCGGCGGTCACCACTTATGTTGACCGTTAGCCAGTAAATTAATAGTGACCTTTACAAGGGCAGTCTAACTAAATTTATATTGCTGACGATTTTGATACTGCACTAAAGCATTATACATCAGGTGGCCCAACAGTGCCGTATTTCTCATTTGCGTTCATGCTATTAAAGAGTTGCAATATTCAACGGGGCAATTGGAAGCAAACACCAGTCAGTGGTGGGTGCGCAAATAGTGCGAACGCCCTTCGTAACATATCCCTTGCATATCAGCGAAAATGGTGAGGGAATCGCACTCGTGGAGAAGCAGACTTGCACCACAGTCCGTAATGACATACAAGTGACTGAAAACGTTGTTTTCCACTTCAGTTACAGAACCTTTATTTTTAAGAAATAAATTCATCTAACGGTATCCACCAATAGCTAGTTTTGTAATTGTGTATACGCTGTTCTTAATTAAAATTAGAGATTAGATCCGCTGTAGGGTAAATAAAAACATTTAGGCACCATAACAGAAACCATGCATAAGACGAACCACCACCACCTTTACCAATGTGCACCATTGATAGTTGAAAAGCCGTATGCCACGAAAGGATTGGCGATAGTCGTCATATATATATATATATATATATATATATATATATATATAACATTGTCGCCATCCTGAGAAACAGGTTTGAAGCAAACGATCCTCTTGCATTAGAATTACTTGCATTCAAGATTCATCAACTCTATTGCCTAATAAATTTGATTCACGATTATGACAATGTAAATTTGTCAATTATCTTCCAATGTATTAAGATAAGTGCTTGTGTTAAACAAGGAACTATTTTGAACCACACAACACCCTGTTATACGACAGTAGCCAATGAAAGGTCACAAATTCACGTGACTGTTAAGAGATACGGGGCAAAGTTATATGGAACAAACTTTTAGGGTTGGTCACTCCTTCTTTAGGCAAATATGATAACCTTGTGAAGGCAAAGGTATTGTGAGATCTGCGAGAAAGGCAAACTGTAGAGGAGTGCATTTCATTCAGAGTAAGAACCTTAATCAACCCTATCATTGACAAATTTTACATCTCCTTCATCAGCAACCCTTCTGCAGTTGATGCAAAGAAAACATACTGTAGTTCTGGATGCAATTTTGTTTTCTTTCTTTTTTGACGGCCAGTTATGCATTTTCAGTCTAAACGCTGCTGGCATCATGTTATTAAGGTTGAGCACATTAAGCACGTTGTCATCTTTAAGATTCTTCTAGCTTCTGAGATACGGAAACACACTAGTTGAAAATGTATTTTTGGAGCTCCTGAATGTAGCTTGCAAGTTTGCTTTTACAAGCGTGGTGTTTGTGTATGTTCAAAATACCTCGCATGGTGCATTCTGTTTTGTGTCTATGTAAATTCAGTTCTGATGGTTTTGAAAAAACCCGTTAGCTCCACAAATTTGGTGTATATTTTCCTTAAGCAACCTAGTGCTAATATCCTCCTCAAGCAGACAATAGAGTGAACTAGCCGGGAGATTTTACTCGCTTTCTGAAGTCCCGAATCAAATAGACTTAATAAATTGACATTTCCGAGAGAGAGAGAGAGAGAGGGAGGGAGAGGGGGAGAGAGAGGGAGAGGGGAGAGAGGGAGAGGGGAGAGAGGGAGAGGGGGAGGGGGAGAGAGAGGGAGGGGGAGGGAGGGGAGAGAGGGAGGGATTGAGAGGGAGAGGGGAGAGAGAGGGAGGGAGAGAGGGAGAGAGAATTTTTCTTGAAGTTTTCCTTCAATACCCACGGTTTTGTTTCTATGTATGTCTCATGGAGGAAGTAAAATGTTTCGACAGATTAAAATTCATCTATAAATAACAGCTTAGTGCATAAAATTGTATATTGGAAAACAAACTTATTGAACTGCATTAACACAAACTACGCTTTTAGGAGGATATTCTTATGCAAGCTTGTGAAACAGCGTTAAGTATTTTGAACCATAAAGCCAGCGTTAAACCGTAAGTATTTAACACAAAGGTTCAAAAATTGAACTATTTCACAATTCATGGTTTCTAATCATTATGCATAGAAAGAAGCAATTTATTAAGTTAGATTTTCATTCATGAATGATTTAACATAGTCCTCTTCCGAGATAAACCCACTTAAAGGTTCCCCACTTTTATTTATTATTTTCGGAGTAAACGTTAACAATAATATTAAGTTCTACAGAAAAATGTTGCTTCTGGCATTAAGCTTTATTGAACAAGGAAGAAACTCATTTTTGGCTTAGATGTCTTAAATACGAGATTAGCATTTTTTCTCAAAGGGCATTAAAGCTTTTAGCAAACTAATATCAAATTGAGATACTAGTAACGCTTCCTATTTGTTTATTTTAATTGATCAATAACACTGGTATACAAGATTTAACTTTTGTTTAGGGTTTTTATTTTAATATGTCATTAACCCTAACTTGAGTGTGCTGAATCAGAAAATGAACTTTGTTTTTTTCCAATTTTCAATGTATAAGATACAGTAAAATATTTGTTATACCCGGCTCTTTCAAATGAATGTTATATTATTAAAAAGAAACTAATAAATATATAACTGTCCAGAACAAATGCATATTTCATATTAGTTACATTTGAACATTAGACCGGTTTTTAAAATGCCACCTTGAAATAATGTATTTTAGAGTTCCTACTATGGAAATAATTTGATGCATCTCTTTTCAGTGACTAGCAATAGTCAGCTATCCTATTCACATTCTACTTTCCGTGGTAACTTCTTTCCATTTCCTTTATGTCCTGATAAAATCTTTCACCCTACTCCTCAGTGAGAGCAGAGATTTTCTGGAAAAACGTCCAAATGACAGTGTAGGAAATATACTTTCACACTCATATTGCAGCATCGTTTTTGAAAGTTCTCAAGCATATCTTATACAATATGTTTTTGTAATTTGGATCCGTATAATATCCCAGAACATTTTCGACGACACTCTTAAAACCAACCATGCCTGTTTTTCAGTATCTGTCATCGTTTCTTCCAATAAAGTATCAGAAATCGAATTCCTAATTTGTGGCCCAACAAATATGCCCTCTTTAGCTTTAACATCAGATATTCCAGGGAACTTCTTGCAGATATATTTGTAGCGGTTGCCATCCTTATTTAAAGCCTTCACAGATTGCTTCATTAAAGATAAAGGTGGTAAAAGAACATTTTTGGGGTCCACAACACACTCACGAATTAAATGTTTCATTCCTGGCACGAGACTGCTTCTATGCCTCCAATTTTTACTTTCTGTAGCACCATATGTACAATGTACATAGGGATAAGAGGAGGTATTGTAATGCAACCAAAATTTCGATGTCGAGATTTCGCAGGAAATAGATGTTGTGTGGTCCCCCGAGTCCGAAAAATGCATTTTTAAAAAAAGGTCCATGCGTGTGTGGGGGGGGGGGGCGCAGCATAGCCCCAAAACGAAAAGACCGTTAATTACCAAACTTGGTATTTAGGTTTAGTATATTCCAAGGATGCGACAAGAAGATTTTCAAAAAAAAAAAAAAAAATCCCCTCACCACAAACTACCCTTTACATGGAAGAAATTTCGAAAATTTTGATTTTCTTAAAAATGGCTGTAACGATTTTGATTAAGATCCCGTATATTAAGGCTATTTATATTCGAAATAAAATGTATATCTTGAATTTTCTGGGAATGGTCTCTGACGACCTCTTTACTTTGGATGAATTCTGCAGAATTTTACTTAACTGCTTAACCGTAAGAGATAGAAAAAACTCGCTGCACAAAACATGTACGTCACGTCAAATCGCACAATTTATGTCCTTTACATTTTTGTTGCGAAATTAACCGTTTCCAAGCTATTTCTTGTTATTGGTTTCAATTGTGAAGTACTTAAATTTTTCTCAGACAGGAAGTGTCTGTTTTTCTTTTGTTCTACTCCTAGCCAAGCAAAGAAGCAATTTGCAATGACACTCGCTTAACGATAGCTTTTAAAACATTTGACTATCACTTTAGGATAGAGCATTCCTTTAGTTCCCTTCTACTAATAAGGCAGTATGTAATAAGAACGTTCTGCTAATGTTTATCACGATTAACATGGCATAGAAAGAAGAATACCATTTTGTAAGACGTTTATTTGTAGAGTCGCTAGAGACAGTCATGCGAGTGTAGCACATCAGATTTTTATTTTCCAGTGATTGGATCGGGCTCTACTATTCCATTCCAAATAGAACATGATATTTTAATGAAGCCTGAAGGCTGACCTCGTAGCATGTCAATAATTTTTAAATCTACACATACCTACCACTTTTGTTCCGCATATTCTATTTGTTCTAGAAGTAATTTTAAGTTATGATAGGTTTCCTCGAGGTGAAGTGAATGAGCTACTGGAACCGAGACATATTTATCTAAATTATACAAGAGTACATCTTTTAGACTCATTTTAAAGGAATCTATAAAATGTCTCCATTCAGCTCTCCCAAGGCAATCACTAAATCACAAATATGCTGAAAATATGCAATATTTTCTTCTTGAGAGAAATATGGAAGAAATTTCCCTTCATGGTGTCTGTACAGAGAAAATGACGTTCCCGGGGAGAGATATTTCAATTTGGATCCCAATAATTCAACAGAATCCTTAGGAAGATTTAAGTCTCTAACCAAATCATTTGAGTTCTGCTTGTGTGAATTTTTGAGGTTGGTAAAAATCCTGTTCCCGGATATCTAAATCATTGCTGCTGTCTTGATAATTTTTTTCAGAATCTGATGATTCCTTTCTAAATGCTTCTATTGGAGAAGACACAGGAAGACCAGCACCATATGATGTGGATCTTTTTGCTTACAATACATTTGGATAAGTAATTTCTCTCATATTTTTGTGTTGTAGCCTGTAACATCACATACATAGATATAGCAATCATCGACATTGTCATAGGAATAACAAAGGGCAAACAAGCTTTTTGTCCTTTACTTCATTTCCTTAGTTGCACTATGCAAGTATGGCATACGTTTTTGGTGCAATTTTTTTTTTTCCCCAAGATCTGCAACTTTCATATGAAAATAGGCATTGTAGGCCTTTTTAACAAATTTTGTAATATTTTGAATTCTCTTTCAAACAACAAAATTGCCTCGGATATGGCAAAATATATCAGTGTTATTTTTACACTTTCTTGAAGACATATTGCTTAAAATTACACAAATGTATACATACAACTGCCACTCACAAAATTAACCCTCACTACTTGAAAAGCAACTACAGACTGAGCTAAATTTGCAGGGATTGAACTTATAAGGTGGGTGCATTATTGTGTGTTTCTTGTTACATTGTTGTAAAACATTAATTTCAACACTGACATTAGTAGTATTTCTTAGTTTTGTAGTTTCGTACCATATATATTTTAGATATAACTGCTCATTGTAAAAAATGTTAAGTGATAGAAAAAAACCCGATTACAGTTTTGGAATCAACACATCAAATTTAGTAAAGAAAACATTTTGGAGGAAATCCCAGAATCATGCATATTGGTGTTATTTATCATTACTTCATCTCGAGATCTATGTTCGTGATTAATCCATTAACTTCCAAACCTTTGTTCCCGAGTTGTAACAGCATTTTCAGTCTGAACCCCACTGTGTTGTTGCATGTTTTCCTGGATTTTTTTGCGCTCCTTGGGAAGCAGAAAAACGAAAACCAGCAATCGCTTTTGGATACGGAAGAAAACAATCTTGCCCGGTCTTGTCTCCGAATTAATCTCAATCCATTACGCACACTTCCCTTCCTCCTTCCTCATCCTACGCTCTCCTTCCCCCTCAACAATTCACAAGCTCTGATCTTTCAAACTGGCAGTTTGGCCCAAACTTGCATGGAATCTAGACAGTACTAATGTCACAATTTAGTAAAGTTAGCTGAAATAAACCAGACGTTTAATACATGGATACTTGATGTTTACATGTTATGTAATCAAGTTTGCAAAATTACTTATATATGTATTTATGTACTTTAGTGACAAATTTCACTTATGTTTTTAAATAAATTTCAACAGGATATGTTACGCATCATTTAATTGCATCACAAGCTTCCTTCTTTACCTTCTGAAGGTTACTCCCCTTAGCTAATGCATCTCTCCCTGTTGTACTGCTCTGTATTGGGAGCACCAGTTTTTTTACAAACATCGCCAATTAATGCTAAGTTGATTACAGGATTTTTATCATTCAAAATAGTTTATTTCAAGTCAATAAATTTATAGGTACATTTGTTTTAATGCTTCAATTTAAATGCTTATTTTACGATTAAATAGCTAAAATTATACGCTACAGCTTAGTCATGGATTAGTTTGTATTTAATGTTTCTAAAATACCCCTTCACTCTGATTTACTAATTACATTTTTTAATCTAAACTTGGTTACGATCAACACATTATAGCCAATATATGAAAACGTTTCTATTTCAGATTTTATATTTTTGGAAATTCCTAACGGCGGCACCGTGGTCAAGTGGTTTGACCGCTGATAGCTCGGGTTCGATCGCAGGGGACCGCATGTGCAATTTGTGGAGGACAAAGAGGCGGCTGATGGATTTCTCCGGTTTCCGCGCTATTCTACGGGCGCTATTACCACCTTTTCTATTATTCATTTCATATCTTCTTCCTCGCCCACATACCAGGCATTGGGATGATCACCCATCCTGGCTAATCTTTCTGATACAGAGACTGTCTGCTCAACAAAACGCTGGGTTTTATGCCCTGAGTCCTCTATGAGTGGAGCCATTAGTGAAAGAACAAATTTCTAACAAAAATGTAATAATTTTGAGGAAGTATTTGTGTAGGTATTGTGTGACCAAGGACACACATTTTTTGTCAATTGTAACTCATCTGTCCTTTTTAACGGCATAATTGTCTAATAGTTTGCTGAAATTTAAATGTCTCGGCATTTTCATTGATGAAAACTGTTGATAATGGCTTTATATTCCCTATCAAGTTAAACCTTTACTGCGAGTATATTTATCATTTTGTAAAGTGATGTTTTGCATCTTCACAACCACACAGACTCTCATATTTGGGAGGATTGTGCTGCGACATAAACTGTGAAACTAAACCTTGGTATAAGCTTAAACCGAAGCTTTAGTAACTTAAGCCAATCTTACGCTTTTATTTAAACTTTGCAAGTTTCATAGAATGGGCAACCAGGTTCGGCTTTACCGAGTTGAAAAACTCCAGGGAGCGGTAGCGCTTGCGCAGGGAGTAAATTTTCTTCGTTTTGCTTATGGCGGCTGTGTTTCTAAAATAAGCCTTTGTAGGTTAACCACCAACATCAGTTAAAGTGACCGAAAAGTCAGGTCAAAACATACTGTGAATTTTACTTCAAAAGAAGCAAGCATTCTCCTACAAATTAAGGTAAGGCTACGGGTGTTCCTTGAGGAACTAAATAAGAAAATACATATTTAGTACTGTTGGTTCATCCAAAAGTATAAACGTTTTTTTTTTAAAGTGAACAAGCATTTAATAAAGTGCAATCGTACAAATTATTGTAGAGTAAGAAAAAAAAAAGGTGGCGGGAGGGGGCGGGAATTTGTGATGTGAAGGGTGGATTAGAATGCTGAGAAACAGCTTTGATTGCTCGGCATGCTGTAGATCTTGAAACGCCAGAAAATGTCCCAAATGCAATTAGTAAGCGTTCACTTGCATAATTCTTGAAACGCCGGGAAAATGTCCCAGATGCAGTTTGCATGCATTCACTTGGATATATTAAGTTTAGAAAAACCTCGTTTCTGACGAAACACTTTGCTACTGAATTATAAAGCAATAGATTCGATGAAAATGAGTGCGATAAAGTGCACGATAACATAACATTGAAGTTTTGTTTCCAATCGATTTATGGCTTGTTAAATTATACATTTATTTATATCGTGAATATCATTGCCGACTGTTTTATAATCGAAATCTCGTAGAATTTTCGGTCATTCCATTCATGAGGATATTACGTATTCGAAACAGTTTAGATAGTCTTCAGTTGTGAATATGGACTAAAATAATGCATTTATTCCATCACTAATATTGACTTCTTCTCAGATAATAACGCGCGATTCCACAGATTGAACCGCAATTCAGCAAGGTATATGTCAAGCCACGGATAAGCTCTGCTTATTGCTTCAACTATGTGCCCTGTAAAACTTCACTATAGCTAAAGCTTCCGCAAGTCAGGTTAGAAGCTTAAGCCTAAACTGTGAAACCGGGCCTAGTATGTAGTTCCTATTTTGGGACTGCATTTCTCAACAGGAAATGGCCCCGAGGTGTTATCATAGCGTTGTCCTAAACAATGACCCAGCGATTGCGGAACTGCCGATAACTCAAGAGCGTGTTTATTCTTATAATAAATGTTAACATTCCTTCATAAATAAAACTGAATACATTTTATCAATCCTGTGTATTGCAAAAAAGTGAAGACTCGGTTTTAAACAGTAGGTCTTTAAATTTTCACAGAGAAATTTTAACGTTTAAAAGCAATCGGGAATAGCAAGCTGAGTTAAAACAAGTCGATATATTAAAACAAAATTAAAACCATACATAACAATTTTGCAAGATCAATAGATCTAATTAGTTTTCCGAATTATCCTACAGGGACTAACCGAAGATAAAAACTGACACTGTCACATCAAATTAAAGAAATCAGGTAGTTAGTTTCGCTTACAAAAATCGGACACTGTTTCGTGAACAACGCTTTGATTGGGTGGTATATACAAGCCTTGTAAACCTTTAAGAACTTTTAAAAACTTGGAAACTTTAAACCTTGTTAGCTCTAAAACCTTTTTAACACTTTTTCAAACTCAGACCATTCCATTTTTCATTAGTTTAACATTTTTCAAATCCCTCTAAAAATACATTTAAAATGACCACATACTTTAATGCTCCGTTTTTAAGATAAACTATCTTTGAAAAATCAAGAATAAACTGATCATGGATGTTTTTAAATCTCGTTTACTGTAAAACGTTTTTATGTGATCAATTTTAAAAATACATTGTGTGGAGCACTTTTATTAGAACATGAATTTATTAAATGAAAATGTATGTTTTAATAACCACAGATAGTACTTTAAAACACAAAATCACTAATATTACTGTGTACTAACTAGCATAAATGTCAACACGGTAGCTTACTGTGTGTTTACCAAATTTCACAGGTTTGCAGCTTAATGGTGACTAGAACATAGAAGTTTCCAGAATATTTTTAAGCTTTTTGAGTTCTAAGAGAATGTGAATAACTGTTTACATAAATCCCGTACTATTTTGAACATTGTTAGAAAATTCTTAAACATCTGGGAAACCCCGTCGCAAGAAGCTGAGCACTGGTACAGCTAGAACATACAGGCTTGTTTTAGTTTACTCTGGCTATTACCGGCTGTTTTCCTTTCAGCTCACTCCCCTCTAGAGGATAACTAAAAGTAAATAAAAGCAAAACAAAGAAGAGTTCAGAAGACAAGCGTGTATGTGGTAGACAAAAAACTTAATTCAATGCTTTTGATAATGCAATCTATCAATTCTTGAAAACACCGATTTATGCTCAATGCGATCAAAGCTAAACAAATTATCTTAAGAATTCAGCTATTGTGTTCCCCATCCAAATCGGAGAATTCATTTTAGAAGTATGCTTCAAACGTGCGCTGTAAATGCCCCTCTTCTTCGCTTGTTTTTCCTCAATTCAAGCATCTTCGAGGATACAGGAGGAACTTTGCTTAAAAGACATTGTTGCAATTTTGGTTTAAACACAGTTTGAAGTAATCAAGAAGAAAACGAATGTTTAGCTCCGCTTCAACATGCAGCTTTTTATTTTTCTCACAAGTCACCACAGGTGCGAATGTGAATACTTTGGAACAAACATTCATAATTCAATTGATCATTGTACCTGTCATTATCACCATGGCATCAGCATCAAGCATATCCTTTGTAACTAAGCCCAAATTTTAGCTGTCTATGAAATATAAACTTTTTAAAATTACGTAATGCGTTTACTACTATAACTAAGGTTAAAAAGTGAAGTTAATTTCTAAAAGCAGTTGTTAATAAAGTCATTTAAAGGTTTTATTCATCGATCAGTGCGTTTGCGCTCTACAGGCTATATATACACTAAGGATGAATTGTGACAGGCCTAATTGGGGTATTCAGAATAAGTTAAATTTATGAATTACTGAAATAGGTGATCCATGGGTAGGAGACTCCTGATCGGGTTCAACTGATGAACCTCTTCGCAAGGAAGTTCTCTTGCTAGAGGTCCCAAAACTTTTGCCTATATTTATGCGAGTTTTGTGATGAACATTTGTGCTTACATACCTTGAACTATGCACTGTCATATCCGATGCTGAAAATGGTCCCCTCCCACATAGACATATTTGTACCTGTCGCTCCAAATTCTGGAATTATTCGGTAATGGCTTCAACCTCTTGATGTATAGCATCTTTCAACTCTGCAATTTACGTGGTCTATTTCTGTATTTGTTTCCCTTTAGACATATCCACAGGAAGAAGTCTGGTGGTGTTAGGCCAGGAGATATTGGTGGCCAAAGATTTTATGAGATGATTCGATCTTAAAAAAAGCTTTCGATTTCCCTCATGCTTGCATGTGAGGTGTGACTTATTGCACCACCTTGTTGGAAATATCCGTGAGTTAATTCATCATCTGTTAACTGATTGACAGTCAGTGAATATTCTTATGTATTCTTCAATGTTTGCCGTATTCTCATGAAAAATAGAGCTTATAACACACCTACAAGATAATGCGCACCACACTCTAATTTTCTGTGCATGTAAAGGTTCTGCATGTGGGACATTAGAATTTGTTTGTGCCCATATGCGCGTGTTCCGAGAGTTTATGCAGCCACTCACGCTTCAGCCGTGAACCAAGTTCAGTCCAAAATCCCAGGATTCTGATTAATAAAGGTTTGAAACCATACCCAGGACTGCACATGCCAAGGTCAGTGGAATAGTCAAAGCCTACTGGGAGCTTGGAGCGCTACACTATATTGCTCAAGGCAGCCGGGCACCATGGCCGCGCTCGCCAAGGCCTCTCGCTTTGGTGCTTCGTAGCGCAGGGGATCGTGGGTTCGAGTCCCGCCTAGGGCATGGGTGTTATATGTTTGTGTGTAAAGAAGAAAACAGCAATTCAGTAATCATATAGCAAACAAAGTAAAAAAAATGGGTAAATAAAAGTAGGGTATACAGCGACGGAGTTCCGACCAGACACTGGAACTGTATTTAAAAATAAAAAAGAAAAAGAGGCATGACCACACATGTGAATGCTTGGAATATGCGCGGGGGTTCGGGGCCTCTAGCGAGAAAATCGCATTGTAGAGGACCACACCTGAAACATTACCAAGGTTGTGGCAGATTTTTTCAGCCGTTTGAAAATAAAACAGGTGAATTGTGCTTATGTCTGTTTCTCTATCCAACTGAAAATTTCAGACCAACCATGTAGCTTTAGTTAAAATACGTAATACTTTAGTTTGGAAAGATTGTATACGTTTAATGTCAGCTGAAGCGGTGGAGCCCTAATGAATATTTTCGGTTATAGAATTTTATCAGTCTTCCTTGAACTAGTTTAAATTTGCTGCTTATAGAATGTTTCCAGGTTAATAGTCGATCCAAGTGGACTCCAAGGTATTTTGTAGTCTCGGTTTGCGATTTCCACTGTATTCTATTAGCTGCTGGAAGGTTGGTTGGTCGACACAATGTGAATATGAGTGATTCTCGTTTTTTGTAATTGAGCGAGATACACCAGTTATTAAACTAAGAAGTCATGCTGCCTAAAGATGATTCATGGCTGGATGAATGCTGTAGAGAGTTCCATTAACAGCTGTGTTGTCAGTGTAAATTGTAGTGTGTCTCAAGGTGGTTGTGGGTATATCAGATATAATCAGGTTGAAAATACTGGACCTAGGAAAAAAAACTTTCAGATATTCCTGCGCCAATTGATCTAATAGATCTTGATGTGCAACCTATCCCCACTAAATATGTGCGATGACATAAAACTGGAAATGGCAGCGTAAAGATAAGCTGGAACACAATGTACCATACTCTGTCGAATGCCTGAGAGAAGTCAAACTCAACAGGGGTGTTTTCCTTTTTATCGAATCCTTGCGCTACTTCTGCAGCAATACGGAACATTTGATGAATAGTCGAGCGGATTCAACGAACGCCAAACTGGTAAAGGTGTGCTCGTATTATTCCGACTTGATCTCAAAAGCATTCTAGGTGCGTATGCATTTTTTAAAAGCGTGAATAGCGTTCGCTTATGGGACGAATGACTTGGATTTGAAAAACGTTTTCCAGGTTTGTAAATAACGGTACTATTGCAAGTTTCTAATATTCAGGAAAATATTCAAGTTACACTAGAGCATTGAATTAGAAGTAATATTGCAGCATCCTTCTGTGCACGATGCTTCAAAACAAGGTTTAGAATGAGGTCGTATCTAGGGATTTCCTTGTTTGAAGAAGCTGGAGAAGATAATGGGCAACGGTGTATAAATACAGTGACATGAAAAGTCTGCTTCTGGTTGAATTCTTGGTTTTAACTGTGCTTGTGGTTAGTGCAGCTTGAAGAGTGACTGCGATTAATTCACTTTTTTGTATTGGTTCAGCTGTTTTAAGAGTAGTATTATAAAAGATTCATTCAATATATCTTTTATTTCTTTCCATAAGCACGACATCAGAGGATATAAAATGTCATTGGTCTGATGAATATTGATATTGATCCATCATTGGCTTCACCACCCTTGCAAGTTGATTCAGACACGATGTTGCCTAGATCGCCTTTGATTATGCCAAAGGTGATTTATTTAAATGAACTGTCCTTAAACTTTTACGTCAATTCAGGGTAAGCGTTCTTTCTGAATATCTTGTTTTATTTTTGATAGTCGGTATGCCATTTCAAAGGAAACCTTCTCTATCGGTCATTCAACTTTACTTATAAGCAGGACCCATATTGTGATGAATATCTCCAAAATAATCTATAAAACGACAAATAAAAACAAAATCACATTTAGTTATAAAATTAACTGACAACTGGGATTTATTTAATTTATTGAAGTTAGCGTGTAGAACTATATAAACTGATTTATATAGGGGTGTGACGCGTATACAAGTAAAAAAATAGAACTAAGAATGGGATAATATAGAACATTAATTAAAATGAACCGGTTTCATGTTCTTATCTGAAGAATCCGTAATGAGAACCAAGAGAGTTGTTATGAAGCAAATTTATTGGCTCTTTTGAGATCTCATTCTAAAAAAGTCACTCCGAATGAACAACTTCACAGCCTTCTACACGGCACAAGGTCAAGGGCAACAACAACGTGGCTGGACTCGCTCATTAATGCGTTAAAAGAGAGAACTGAAGCCTCATAACTAGCTTAAGGACATGAATTTATACCCGTTTTCCTGATAATGGCCACCCTCCATCCACAAACAACCTTTACCAGGCCAACCATTAAAACAGACGTGTGATTCCTTTCCAACAGTGGCAATAAAAACCTTGCCAAACCAAATCGGAAATTAACCTCCGCAGTCAAGTAGTGTGATAGAGCCGCCATTTTCATATTGCCGTGCAGCGTAATTCAGTGCGCGTCCTGCCGTAGTGATAACATGGTGCTCTACGCGTTCGCTCACCATATTCCAAAATTGGTGCTGTGCTAGAAAATCCCAACAAATGCGAGGGGTCGGTCTTACGAGGTTTATTTTAAAAACTTCATGTGATTGTGTAGATAAAAATCACTCGGCAACATGTCCGCGTTGTAAGGGAAATCACTGAACTGTTTCATTTCAAGTTACTCGAAGTTCGAGTTTTTTGCGCACCGTTAGGTCCAGGGCGTCATTAAAAACATAACATCGGATGTCTGCATACCGCGAGGTTTGTTCTAAATGGCTCAGAATGGCTCACTAAAACGTGGATTTTAATTACTCCCTTCTTACAAGCGGTTGCCTAGAATTCTTTTTTGTTGAAGTATACCGAAAACAAAAGCACGAACTTGTCGACCTGCACTCCTATCGACTCGAGTTTTAGAATGAAATTATTTAAAACTAGAATAACAAACAAATACTTCTAATTACTAGCGTAAATTGGCGTTTTAAAACAACGAACTTGCAAAAATGTCCCATTTTTATATCTTCAGCTTTTTGCCTTGTGGGCCCCCATTAGAGGAAAAAAAATAAACACAACTGAAGCCTATTTTCTGTGCTATGTGACATTTTGGGGTAACTTAACTTTTGAAAAATCTCGCGCAAGATATTTGTAGCTTTGGATTTGACAGTATCAGCCTCATATATAGCATTAGGCAGCTTAAGCGTCTGCTGTTACAAAAAACTTGTTTTCCGGTGAAAGTGGACGTCATAAGAGAGAAAGCCGAGGCACGGCAATTTTTGTTTCGATATATTTTCGTTATAAAATCGCAGCTCAATCTAAGGCATCAACGTGACAATAATTAATCCTTGTTAAGAATGGGTTTATAAGGCAATGTTAACTAGTTAAAGTCCCGTTTTTTTATTTCTGTGCTCACAAGTATTCTGCGGCAAGAAGCATTTGGTTTTATTCCTTCAACACTGGGCTTCGTGATGATAGCACCAACGTTTTCTGAGCTAGGGTAAAGCTGAAACAAACTATTTACTATTCCTAGGACTGAGGACGGCTTGGTACAGTACGTTCGGTTCTGTGACGTCATCAGTTAGGTACACAAGTACACAAGATCGAGTTCTTTATTTGGCGACAGGATTGAAGACGTAGGAAGGAGTATCGCATACAGCAGACTATTCTAGCTTGGGTGCGCACCAAAGGAGCAGTGAGTTACAGGAATCTAACTACAATGTGCAACACAATGGATACCCAGGGCAAGCTATCGACGACGGCTGAATCTGCTGTTGGTATGATCCGATAGAAAGAGCAAGCATAGTGATATGATATTTGACCAGTGACGTATTGGCTATCACTGTCCACTTGACCTGCTAAGGTGTTTATAATCGAGTACGCACGAGCATTCTGACTCAGACGAGTCGAGTTAGAACAGCCTGGCGTACAGTATCCGCCGGACTGTTGGTTTTGGTTGCGAGTAGCAAAAGTTTCAGTAGTTAGTAGCTACTCTGCTGTTCAAACGCTCTATAGTCTAGCAACATCTATAATCTCCATTGTGACATGTTACCAAAAGAGCCGATAATGTATGTTCTCTCGTAATTGGTCTACGGCTTTAGATGGTTATATTGGTATTAACATAAGTTCCTACTTTTCCCTTAATTACGTAACACTAAAACACAAACATCGTATTCAAAGTTTAGTTTCTTTGTAATGTACGAGATGATACGGTAAAGTAAGACATTTTCCTATTCTAATTGTAAGTGCAGTATTGGACACTAAGCTCAGAGCAGGATATCAGGCAATCAGAAAAGTGGTAAAATGCGGTTTCCCACAGTAACGGATAAAAATTCAAGTTGTTTAATTTTGATGAATTCAAGATTTCGTTATCTTGGAAACACAGCACCGAGTTGTTTCATATCTAAAGACAAAAGCTTATATTATTTATGTTAAACGTATTTATTTTTACCGTTGCTTCAAAATGTTCCAACAGTTTCCCCCCTTTTCCAGAATATTATACCTTAGATCCAGTTTCAGGGAATAATTATTACACAAAATTACATTTTAGAGCTGTACTTATTAACGGAACCCCAAAATATGTATTCATATGGACTTCTTAATTAATAAACTAGGATAACACTTAAATGGTTATTTAGTGGGTTATTCCAACACCACTATATTAGCAAACAGTAAAACTAATTGCAATATTAATATAAACATGGCAATACCGAATTAGGCGGACAAATGCTTCTGGCCTCTCTACTATAATTTCTCCTGCAACCTGCTACTTATTTAGCGTCAGATTTGGAAAAATTGTTAGTGTTTGGCAGGTTTCAGCAATGCAAAATGAAGGTGTAAGTAAACAAGAAAATGTTCTTCCAAAAATTATTTTTCAAGAAACGTATATCGTACACAATATACATAATTATATAAATGCATTTCCTTTTGACTAAGGCGACAATAAATTCTTAGTTAAGCACTAGTAAACCAGTACATCTACTCCCACAACAATATTGAGTGAATAGGTATAATTTTACAAATTTACTTGAACTATAATGTCTACAGAAGACTACACAGAAGCGTTTTGCTGAGTACTGAATTTTATGACATAGCTACTTGCGGTAAAACCGAAGAGTAGAAAAATAGGAGGAAAAGTATTGTAAAGTAAGGCCTTGATTTGGCAGCATCATTACTTCATTTGGGTAAAACCGCGGTTTTACCGGGATATCGTATAAGATGCATCAGAACCGGGAAATCGGGTTACTGATCGATTTAATCGTGTCGTTCCCACCGCTACAAAGTAGCTAGACGAATGACTGATATTTCCAACGCTTAAGACAGGTACACAATGTAATTCAATACAAAAAGGTACCTGTTGGATTTGGTAATAACTCCTGAGCAAAGAAATTGCGATAAGAGAATCAAACGTGTTTCACTGAAGGTGAAATATTGCTTAAGAGTTTGTACACAAGTTACGTCGTTTGGATCCCTCATTAAGTCTGTTACTCCTGAAAACAATATGCTCGCTCGTTTTCGTGCGTCATACTTTTATCATAAATAAATTAATCAAAGAAGAATTAAGTTAGATTTGCTAAAGAAAAGGATGGGAGAGGAATGCGTCACTAATTGTAAATATGCTTCAGAAACACAAACAGACGGTACTCAACACGTACCTTTTTACTTTAAACATCTTAGGGGCACTGTTCCATACATTTTTGTATCTTTCTGCAGAAAATATAAATTAAAAACTGTTACCTACTAAACCAGTAACCATCAGTCATTAAAGCTCCACCGCATGCCAAGCAAGCGACTTTCACCTCATCCCGTCTACTTGCTGTTTGCAGCGCACAAACGTTCCACAATGCTCTCGCAATTACGAGATGCTTTCTACAATAGTTGATCGAAGATACAGGTAAGAATGGGCTCTTTCATATGTTGTTGCATGCAGAGATGCTGCAATGGACTGCACGCGCACGCAGTACACACACACACACACACACACACACACACACACACCACAATCATTACAAAATTCACCTTCCCACAACTGGAGGTTGCCTGCCATAAGCAAAGTACACTAAACAATATAACGATATAAAGACATATTTGAAATTGTAAACAATATAACTTAAGGTTAATATAAAAAATACAACCTGAAAACAATTGTATTATAATAATTATAACAGAGGGTGGGAGGTAGATAAATGCAAATGTTTGTGCCAGCGTTTGAGGAGGATGCGGTGATCCAGTATTTGTAGTCTTTTTTTCGCTATTTTCTAAAGCTATGTGGACGAGGAAAATTTCACGAGGTTATTAGGATGGCTATTATTCCCTATTTCAGACTTCGGTTGCTTATATAACGCGTCACCGGTCTGCCCTTTGTCCTGTACTACTATAGGTGGTGTGATGTATGTAATCACATTGGAGATATAGCTCAGAGCCGTTCAAACCACTTTACACCCTGAAATGTATGCCTCATTTTTGCGAATGCTATTAGTAAGCGGGCAAAATGAACTGTTACACGCATAGTTCTTTAGTAAATATAAAATTATTAAACAATGTGTTCACGCTGAGAGTACACGAGAGCAGCGTGAGCTAACTGGAGCAGCAAACAAGGCCAGCTGTCACATGTTACACAAGCGTGTTAAATTGTTTTCATAATACGGCGTCTACGTTATTAATCATGTTTGAGAATTTTTCTGTAGAACTAGAGATATATGATGTAATATGCTTCACAAAATAAATGTATGCAATATAAAAGTATATGTTTGCATGCTCAGTGTCTGTTTAATTTTCAAACTCGTTACAATTTATAGCAACATCACGCATTTTAAACCTTTCACATTTGAAGCATCTCCTTCTGTTATTTAAATGTTTGTAGTTTACAAACTTCTACTTCACAACAGGTTGTAGGGAAAACATAAAATGTTAGACGAAATAGCGCTTACAATGCAAATTCATGGTGGCCTTGTAATAGTGTCCCCATGGCCGCACTCGCCAAGGCGTCCCGCTTTGCTGCTTCGCAACGCTGGGGATCGTGGGTTCGAGTCCCGCCTTCGGCATGGGTGTTATATGTTTGTATGTGTGTGTTGTAAAAGTAAGAAAACAGCAATCCAATAATAATACAGAAAAACAAGGTGAAAAAAAAGGTAAATAAAAGTAGGGTATACAGTGAAAAAAAAAAAGGAAAAGCAAAAAAAATGCGTCGAGACTTCTTGGCAGCTTAACTGTCTATTACCCGGTCTTTGACATTTTTGTTTATTCAAGTCCCTTAATCTGTTTTCTTTTTCCAGTGTCTATGGTACTGAAAGAACCAAGTCTCATTTGTCATGCAATTACGAAGACAGGTTTTTATTAGCTTTAGTGTGCTCATACTTCTTTCAGATGATGCGGTAGTGACAGGGAATGATATAACTAGTTTTATTAATTTTGTTACTTATGTATAGACACTCTGCAGGTCATTATTATTTCTGAATTTCAAAAGGTCTAAAGGAGAGAAACATTTTTCTTCATCACTATAAATGTTCTTCAATTCACTTTCTAGGCGTTCTTTATTTAATAGTGGGTAATTGGATGGAAGACAATTTAATTTAATGGATAGGAGATTTGAATTATATTTTCCAAATTGAGATTGTTCAAGCAATTCCATGAATGCTATGCTCTCAAGATCTGAAAAACGGATTTTCATTTGCATAATCAGTGTGTCAATGATTTCATATGCCAATAGCTTGAGAGACTGGTAAACCTCTTGACTTATAATGCTATTACAAAGTATTCTACAGTTTGAAACCAGGAATTGACAGGTCTTTTTTTTTTTCCCTGATCTCATGACTTCTAATATGGAGATTGTCTTCCTTACTTAAATTTCGCACATATTTATATTACATGGGTTTTGTGTTGGAGTGCTAAAGATGGTCAATAACAAGTCTAAATACTATCGTCATCATTAGTGCTGTAGTGTACAAGCTCTGCAGAAATATATGTGTAAAACATCTCGAAGAAATGAACATCTTAATAGAAAATTGTGTAAAAGAAAGGAGCTTGTATGTATTTTTCAATTTTGGTTATTTCCTTTGTTCGCAAGCTTTATTCGCTTAGATGTGACCAAAATATGATTGTAAAAGGAATCCTAAAATAAAGTATGTCATTTCAAAATTATATTTGATTTATGGGGATATTAGAATACGTTTATATATGCATCATTATTATTAATAATGCGAATGTCTAAGTATTAGAGCCGGGACGAAAGTAATTATGTTGGACTTCACGCAATGATGTTGCACGTTATAACCCACCCGTATTCCTCGTATAGCCTCTTGGCGATGAAGACAACACTCCCTATATCATGTTTGCTGCCCTTCGCTGTTTACATTATATATTGACATAACGGTTCTATTGTAGATGACTTGACCCTAACCGCTGAAGAAGTACTATCATCAACGTCGTCTTTAAGGATTAGGCCTTTCGGCCTGTTCCGTCTCAAAGCTGTACGCGCCATCTTTTTAAAGGACGCCCGATGTTCATCTTTCCTGTTGGGTTATATTGCATTGGAGCTTTCGTTATTCTGTTTACATGCGTTGGATATATTATCTCCAGTTTAGTCTGTAGTTTTCAACTAAAGTTGTGACAGATTCTAAGTTTCACTCTTTTATGATCCAGCAATGAATATTCTGCTGCAAAATGGATGAACATCTCTGATTATTCAATTTATCGTAATTGGTCTGATGTTACGGTCCAACATTCGCTATCATACAACAGCAAAGACATGACTATTGCTTTGTAAAATTGATAAATAGTTCTTTCCGCACATAATGTTCTAATGTAAATAATCCTACTTAGTACATTTAAAATTGCATCCTAAATATTTCAACTCTTACTTTCCAAGTATGTGTCCATCGATATTAATTTTGGCTCTAGGTACCAATGTTCGAAATGATTTTGATTTCTATGTTGAAATTCTCATTTCATAACTATTCTTAATAATAATTATCACTATATTTATTGATAATTATAATTATCACTATCGTTATCACCATAAATGAGACTAATGTAATTCTGGTAGCAAGAAGGTCGTTAAAATAAGTTAACAACTATCATTATCCTTTAAGGATTGCTTATGTGCTAATACATCTTTTAATTACGCTTTATTTTTATTTAACCTTTAGAAAATAACTGGAAATTTTCAGAACATCACACTGCATGTACTTTTCCCCAAGAGAGGAAGACGGAGATGAACTGCGCCGGAGGGACAGGGAAGGAGAAAGCGGCAGGGCTAGCAACTATAGCTTTAATGCAGTAATGCGAGCGGAGCTGTGTGTATCGCTTCTTTGCTTCTTTTATGTAAGCTTTGTTCCAGTCGGGCGATGTTGCGACCTTCAGACTCAAATGTGTGAGCGACCAAGGTGCTTGCAGCGAAATAATCTGCTTGCAATCACTGCCAAGACAGCCTATTTTAATCTTAGTGATGGTTATAAATGCGTGAGTGGGGGGTCAGTTCCAAAACAAGCCGCGCGCAAAGCTTCTGCCAAAGATTTGTAGCCCAAACCTTTGTACACAAATATAAAATTGTTGATATAACCGAGTTTCTTCTCGAACTACCATCGTTTCCAGCATACAAAATGTGAGCAATATTTACAGGAGTTTTATTTATGACCAACTCACAGAAAATATTTACAATCAACAGTAGTACAGGATGCTTCACGATCGTAACTCGCATCTCGGTTTACGGCGGAGCCCGAGACAACAATTAATAGTTTGTAAACAAATATCTATGTGCTTGCCGTGTGAAAATCTACTATTAACCGTGTCCCCCAACGAACCTACCAAATTTATCTACTTCTTAACTGTAGCGAAATCCCGCTCTTCATAAAAGTTCTCAGCTAATAATAAAGAATCGTAAACAAGAGGTATGATTAGGAAACCATTTTGATCGGCACTGTTTCAACTAATAATCGCAGTCTTGTTATACAGTTACAAAATAGTAAGACATTGCATTTAGAGATTAAAGAGTTACAAGTAGATATACATGATTATTCAGAATTCCTTTTATACACTTTTATGAAGTTTAGGGGATGTTTAGTGGAAAGGTTTGGATAACTAACTCGTGTTTGGAAATGCACCGATCACAATTGATGAAATCGCATAACTTCAAATCCGCTTACGATGGGCAACATGTATTAACGGAAGGCGAAATCTTCAGTCATCTGATGCCACATGCACCGCTTTCAGTGACCTCTGCTTCGAACTTCACTTCATCTGGTATTCAGTCGTTGTTGCAGACAGCGCTCGTTTACAATCCGAGAATGCCGAAAAGTTAGACGAAAAATTGGAAAATGGCAAGAATTGCACTCTAACCTATGTATACAGAATATGATCTGCTTGTCACACCGCATAATAATACTTTTGCCCAATTTGAGCAACTGTTAGGAGAAACGACAACTTCAAAGTGGACTGTTATGTTCCATCCAAATGCTGCATTGCCAACCCTTTAAAGGAGGTGTTTCATCGAATTACAAAGCACCCGTCGACGTATACGGACTATTGTACGTTTCGAAGTAGCGCTCGACAAATTCTTCACGACTAGCTTCACTCGCACAGAGGATTCAGGCAACGATTCAAGCAGGTTGCAATGATTCGAGTTTGTACACGTGTCAATTGTGTGGAATTTGGCATGGTTTCTATACATCTATGTGAACGTTCACGTATTTCTTCAGCTTGTTTGGTTTTGCTGTCCTAGCTCATGTCACCAGGGAGGGCATTTTCAACAGTCTTAACAGCCATATTTTGGGAAAAGAAATTCCTAGCGTCATACGTTGTTATGGATTTTAACAACCATTTGGCATCAATGTATGGCCTGGTATCAGCGATGATCCATCTGCTATTGCTATACCCTGTTCCGGACGCTTAATGGGCCCGAGCCACTTGATCTTCCTGTTAGAAGTGTTGCCACAGTTCTTTTGAGGATGTGCCGCTGCACATTTTTCAGAATGCATGCTCAACAAGGTGACGTAACAGCACATTTTACCTATGACATCTGACATCTCAAACATATGGGGGCAGCGGATAGTTCGCGGAGGACATATCTTTGGCCACCGTGAATGCAGGATCAAATGCCTCTCTATTTTTTCGATTAGAAACAACTTGTGTACGAGACTCATCTAGAATCTGAGGAAGAACTGACTATACAAGTTCTGACTGCAGCAGAAATTATTTAGCACACGCCAGGTATTTTTGATCGTGTTTATCAAAATATCCTTCGGAGATGCAGAGTTTGCAAGACACTCCAAGGACTAAGTGCCAATAGAGGGATCCCCTCCACAAGGAATACTCTTGTCAATCAGATGTCATTACACGCGCAAAGAAAATTACCTGAAATGCTGCTTTGAAACATTAATCATTAGCAACATGCAAACTGATGTGTGATGGTTAATGATCATCGCGAGTTTTTTTTTTATACGAATTATGCGGAGGGCAGATTTATTACTAATGCAGTGCGAATTAGCGCGTCCATGGTGGAAGAGAGAAAAAGGGGGGGGGGGCAAAGTGTTTAGATACAGCAACGGAGAACGACATCCTGATGCGAAAGAACCAGTCAAGCGATATTGTCCGTCGTCTTTAAGATACTGTCATATTTGAGATAGCTTGGAAGGTTTTTCGGGATACTTGAATCAGTTGAGAAAATTTAATGTGCGTACGGATAGCCATGGTATGTGACTGAAGCGCAAGAGTGTCGGCAAGGATCACCGAGGATCTGTGGTTCGAGTCTGGCCGTGGCATTAGTCTCAGTTTAAGAAACTGAGCTGTAAAGATCTTTGGACTGAGGCCAATAAGTTCCATAGTTTCAGAAAACTTAGATATGTGATTCAGCTGCCATAACCGTGATTTGAATAAAGAACGCACTGATCAAGGGTTTTCTACAGAACTAAACAATATGGAATATTAGTTCAATGAAACACCCTAAAGAAACTAACCGAATTTACTTGCACAAAGTTTTGTTTTAAACAGTGGAATACTAATTAAAGATTTCATTTTTACTGCAGGTAAATTCTGTATTTCCATCATTCATTCGATGTCAAAATTGTGCTTGAAATTGTAATTGTTTCATTGAAATATACGCTGGAGACACTGGAAGAATATCCTTGTGAATTAAATACAAAAAATATTGCGCGGTCATTAACTTAAAACCTCAAGTGCGTATGTTTCCGTACTTAAAAAAAAACAAGATTGTTAAAAGCACAGTTTTTCCATGATATTTTTTCCTATAAATCCATTACGATTTGCTGTCATCATTTCCAACACATTTGCAGAGATCTCGAGTTAAAGAATAGCATCCACTTCAATTTGTGAAAGATTTTCCCGAATTATTACAGAGCTTAAATAATAATATGGCAAGTACACATATATCTGAAATTTGAATCTCCAGAGATATACATAATAGCCTTTATATTCACAACAGTAGGTACTTTAACATCAGACTTTTTCAGAGGACGAAAAGTTTCATGAGCTAGAGTGTTCATCTACTTCAGCAACTATTGCAGAAAAGGAGCCATAGTACTTGAAAAATACATTGTTGTATTTAGCCGCTAAAAATTCGAAGATACGCTGAATTCCAGGAAATTAAGGTCAATATGAAGTCGGGTACAAGAACGTGGCGATTTTAAAAACTGTGTGTCAAATTGGCAAATTTTCCCACATTAATGGCTCCACCAAAACCCCTTCTTACTTGATAGACCAAGGCAAGTTCATCGTTTGCGTAGCCTATTTTTCCAATGGTGGATGTGCAACAAAGGCTAGGGTCCAATGAGCTGAAGATTCATTGAGAAAACAATCAAATCAAGATTTGCTAATTCATATTCTGTAGACTCGAAGGGTAGTCAAAGTGAAACAGTATGTATGTCATCACTGGAGTATTTTATCTCAAGAAAAGTTGAGAGCGCATTGTGTTTTAGTGGGAAAATTCGAATCATATGGAGAATTAATTGCACGACATGCTAACATCAACATCGAGGATCAGATGGCAGAGCAGTTGCACGTGAAGCCGAAGACTGCTGGCAGGAGTCCCTATCACGACATGGGCTTTTTATTCGGACTCTGCCTTTTCGTAATTACAGAGGTATTGCTATTACCTTTAAGGTGTTATCAGAGAGTTCCAAGAAAAGGAATATAAAGAAATTTGCCAATCCTTTCCAAGTAATGCGAAAATGCTACATTTTGCGATTTTTATAACCATTTCGTTTTACACACTTTATTGGTGCATAACTCTACCCTTACCATGGCTTTATACCTACCTTTGTTTGTAATACAAACTTATCCGGTAAACCTTTCCGTGGTATTTCTTCCACCAGTTGACGCTTTCTTTGAGATACTCCATATAACTTAGCAGCCCACACAACGCTATTACTTTGGTCAATATGCCGATAAGCAACCCTGATTTTTGAGCGAGCAGATATGAGGAACGACTAAACTGGAAGATCAGACAGATGTTCCCCAAAGAGTAACGAGAAAAAGTATGCCTAGGCTAAAATATTCATAGTAAAGTTGCATTTCAACGAAGTGAACTTTAAAAACGCAAATACGTTTATCTCCCAATAATTTGACAGTTTAAACATAACACAGAGTTGAAGTACTGCACTTAAAATTCTATTAAATTCCTCATAAGGCAAATCAAATCTATCTATTTGAATGTAGAAGTAGAAGCTTGGTACCTACCGGATTCTACTGGTTTAGTTAAGTCAAGAAAAATGATTAGCTGTGATGGAATAAGCAATATAGGTACCAAAGCTGTATCTGACATGCTTGATCTTTTTGACTTAGTAAATATTTTCAATAATGAACCTTAACAACATAAATCCAGCCACGCATTGCAGCAAATCGGCATGCCCTGTGGATGTAAAATATAGTCTTGTTATAACATGTGCCAACTAATGAGACGGAGGGAGCAAATGGCTAGTGCAGCTGTGGGAACTGCTCTGTACCGGGTCTGGGCGCCCTAAGTTGACAAGATAAGTAGAAGGAAACACCGAGTGCTTTCCAGCCATTGGGGTAATATGCTTCCGTTTCCCACTCATTTCGCCCTTCACTTTGTTCAAAACAATAGGAGATTAGCACGACCAGCTATGTATGAGATACTGTTGATAAGGTAACACTGCCACAATAACTTAAGAAAATCACGTTCTTTTGCACACGACTGTACATTTTAGAGGGAATAGAAATCTCTAATATATCTTCGTTTCGTTTTGTAATCGTCTTACCCTCCCCATATTTGTAGGAATGACATCCCCTAAGACTTACAAGCCAGTGCCTAGGGGTCAGAAGCCTGTCGGAGAGAGAACGGCACGAAACCACATAATTGAGAAACTGATACGAGGGGTCGGCCCATAGCCAGGCATGGACATAAGGAAGTGGATGACATGAAATGCAAGCGAAATTGATGATTGGAAAGACGAGGATGGAGCAATTGGTGGAATGAGAGGCGGGGGAAACCGGAAATCCTACATGCGGGCGCTTGGTTTCGAACCCGGGCCGCCTACAGTATATCTGCTGCGACGAAACACCAAATGTAGATCTTCGGAAGCGAGGCAGCATGGTCTTTATTTCCAGCCCCTCAGAATTACACAGAAACAAACGCATCACGTGTTTGCCATGAAAGGTAGGATAATTCTACAAGCATGAATCACACCGGGTCGGGAGTGGCAGTTTAATTATAACAAAAAATTAGCCATGCTGCTTCCCATTTAGGGTGCAGCTTTATGAAGTTGGGTTTAACAAGCCACCAGCTGCGTAACAGGCAGGCGAGTTTCTAGGGTTCCAAATTTCCTCTTTTTAATTAAACCGAGGGCACAGAGTGAGGAAGCATGGTCTGTTGATTCTATTCTGCATCTGATCCAACCTTGGAAGCATACCTTTGTCTCCCTGTGCGACCTTCGCTACAAACTGCGTGCCCGAAACCGCCCATGCATCTCGAATCACATTCAAATGTCAGCAAATGTCTTCAGGTAAATTTATAGTTTTGTTTTACACTTGCTAGACAACACAGGCATAGGTAGAAATATTATATTTATGTGTGCTCAAGGTAAATAAATCTACCGTTATGAAAGTCTCCTGCAAAACCGCACCGAAACCGGAAAGCGTACGTTGGTACATTTAGTGGTATGGCTGACACCTGTCCAAAAACTTACTTTTTCTGCATTTTGGTTTTCATATTTATAGTAGTTTGAAAAACATTAAAACAAAAATTGGGAAGAGAATGAAAAACATCTTATTTTATATATGTTTTACGGATAAATGTAGACTCTGGTCACAATAGCCTCCATTCCTTGACAATAAGCTAAAGTAATGAAATGGCTGACAGTATTTGAGATTTTCTTATAAGAAGGTGAAATATAGTGCAAAGGCAAATTGCTGCACATTTTAAAGTATGAGCCCACATTACAAGAATTCAACTTGTATGTGTGTTTACACACACACAAGGAATTAAGTTTCCAAAAACGTACGTGCCGTAAAGCTGTGTTTGAAACAATCCTTTGAGTTATGCTTATCTTCCTTTCTGTTTCTCCCCCTCAGTTTTCTAAACAACAGTTTTTGTTCAGTGGTGTTCAAACAGTTATTTTCTGTGAATCAGTATCGAAATTTTGGCTGAAAAACAGCCTTCGGGCATAAAACTGGCTCATTCCTCTGGATTGCAGTAGTGTGTTTCTCTCCGTAAGGTCACGTAACCATCTTGATTCCTGCCAGCCGGTAGCAGTTCTCTAGGCGACTCATAGAGACTAAACACATTTTGAGTAACAAGATGTCTACAGCTTACCAATATACAGAAGTAGTTTGGAATAAAGAGGACTTCATAAGATATTCCCAGAAAAGTCTAGTTATACATTGTATTTATTAAATAAATACATTTAATGTATGTTATTTAATACAAATCGTTAGAGGCAGTCTTGAGAAAATCTGAAACATCGGAAACATTTCATTGTAAAGGATAATTTGGGTGTAGATTTAGTTGAACATTTAGCAGTCGTATCTTTGGAAGATGCCGAACTTAAATACCAAGTTGGTATCTAACCACGTTCTAACTTTTAGTTATATTCACACACACGCACCCTTTTCTAACTTTCTATTTAGGGACCCTTAAACGAATATTTTCATTGACATTTCAATATCAATCTTTTGGGTAGAACACAATAATTCCTCTGTATAGGGAGGGGGGAAAAGGGAAATCAAAGGTATCTTTAATTAAAAATCAATAATGGACAGAATAACCCTTGCAGTTTTGCTTCGCATTATCAAATTTGTTTCTGTAGTTACGCAAATGGTATGGAGTTCAAAGGAATCATACAGCGAAACTGTTTTATGTTCTGAATACCGCTTTAACATACTTTACTCATATAAGTAAAATGAAATATGTGGATGTGTAATAAAAGTTTACCTGAATTAACAAGAAGCGGATAGAATGTTTTGTCAAAAGTCTGTAGAAGAGTGACCGGAAAGGAAACCGTGCGAATGCTTATGCTCAAATAGCTGTTCAATTATCCAACTTAGTTCCGTATCTTTCGCAGTAAATCCTTCAGTGCTCTACACATGTCACGGATATATTTACAACGATTGCAATGAGTGATCACACATTCGAAAAACAAATACAAATATCGGACAAAATCAGCCTCCTTCAGGCAAGTGGTTAAATAATCACAGTGGTCAGAGAGTGACGAAAGCTGCCAACCTGACAGTACAACCATATAACAAGAATATGGCCAACTAAATACTGGCAATAAAATGACTGTGGATAACGGCCACATTTACCTGCCTGCTATCTAGGCTACAGACTATGGGCTTGCACAAAACAAAATCAAACATAATTCTGAGTAAACTAAAATTTAAAAACAGGGATATGCTCTACAGTTTCAGCTGAGGAATGAAAGCATTGTTTACTTCCAAACTGATTAGCAATTTGAGACACGCGGGAAGCATTTGTTGAACATGTCTTTGCGGCTGTTGTTACTCCTTTTACTATATCTATACCTATTATACACATTTGAGGAGCAGTTTGGGTTTGCAGTTTATTTTGTACACTTTTCTATGAAGTCATACTAATTAGACTACATTATCTTATTTAAAATAAGATCATCTGATAACCATATTCAGTTCTGACATAGCTTACAAGCTTTATAAGAACAAAAGCAGATAGCTTTGAAGCATATGAGGTGAAAGTTGCAGAGATAAATGATTGCGTGGAGTATGATAGTCAAACCTAGCGCACAACAAACACACGTTGTTACCTCTTGACTGTGTTCAAATAGCATAGCTGAGCTGATACCATCACAGAGAGAAAATAAATTCAAACTCAAGATTAAAGATTTGACGCTTTCTCGGTGTTAATTTTTGATGCTGACCTCACCACAGGATAATAACCGACTTACATTGGGGTCATAATAATCCCAGCTTTCGACCATCTTAACTCTGTGGTCCTCGTCAGGGAAGTAACTGCTAAATAGCCGTCATAACAATCCAATCTTGCGATCATTTCAACTCTGTGGTTTTCGTCAGCTAAGTAACAGTCAAATTGGAGTCTCAATAATCCAAGTTTTCGATCATCTTAACTCTGTGGTCTTCGTCAGGGAAGCAACAGTCAAATTGGAGGCATAACAATCAAAGCTTTTGAACATGGTCGAAAGCTTGGATTATTACGACTCTAATTTAACTCGGTTATCTGCTGAAGTCACCAACAAACTTCAGCATTCCCTTACACTCGGAGATAAATATGAATCTTAATCGAGGCATACAAACTAGTATATTTCCGTTTTTTGTTTCTCCAATTGGATACACTTATAAGCTCAAAACTTAGTAGAAATACATAATGTTGGCTTAGACAATTCGGAAATGATTTTGCTCAGTTCAAAGCTTTGTATCAGTGTTTCAAAACAACATAGAAATGAAAAAAGTCATAGTTGGGATCAATTGATATATTAACTACTAGGAAGAAAAACCATCCAAGTTTTTTTTTTCCCTCGTGTCGAGGTCATTCTATTTACTTGTCAATTATGGTCACAAATGGCAGTGTAGGGAGGAACTTTTCAAAATCTAAATTTATCAAAAATATTTTACCTTAGCTGAGAATTAAACCTGTTATTTTAGACAAGTTATGAAGATATTAGATATAAACAGCTTCATTAGTATGGAATGTAAGTACAAACCAATTAGCCATCGAGATTGACACACATATTTCAGCCGGTTTTATTTATTTAGTTTTTCTTTTGGAAGGTACTGTCTTAACTATTTGTAGATATAAATTTCCTTGTTTATTACGTCCCTTTTTTATTTTTGCTGGCACATATCTATACTATGCAAGAGGAAAAATTTAATGCAGAAATTTGGATGATGAAGCTTTGAAACTCTGAACAAATAAGAGGCTTTATACAAAAAAAAAAAAAAAAAAAAAAATACGCGCGCGTGCGTAGATGTGTATGTGTGTACGAGAGTGAGAAGGGTGGGGTGAGAGGGAGAGTATGGAACGTCTGCAAGAACATAGATCGATTTTAGGAGAAAGTAAAAAACAAATGGAAATAAACAAATAAGATTTAAAGATTATCGCAATATTCAATTGCTGCTTAACAGGGCTGTCCCCCTAAATGTGGCCGAGGCCAAACTTCTGCTTCAATTGATAATCTTTTACTTTTATTTTTATTGTTATTGCTATTCTTATTATTGCTATTATTGTTATATTATTTTTGTTATTATGATTCTTATTGTTGTGTGAGGAACTGAACTCAAAACAGGAAATAATTAAGGGCATTTTGTGTATGGGGAAACGGTGCAAAATATAGCGAAAGAATCTGATGTGCTCCTTTTACATGACTTTCTCTACGTGGTCTGCAAACAAAAAAAACTATTCTTACAAAGACTTATTTTATCTATATCATGCTAATTGAGATAAAACAAGCAGAATTGTCTTATTACCTACTTTCTTCTAAGACGAAGGGAAATAAGGGAATAAAACTCCATGGCACGACAGCTCACGGGGAACCTTGGCCTACCGCCCGGAAATAAGGGAATATAGGTACTAGGCAAAAGTCGTAGTCAAGCCATTAAAAACTGTCACTATGTAATACAATTGAAATTCGGTTCTCTTTGGAATGGTCAGGAGTAAAACAAAACAGAGCTGAAACGAAAAGAGTTTCAGAAAAGTTTAAGTAGTTTAAAATTGAAATAAATAACAAAGAATATCTTGGAAGCGGTTTACTCTACAAAAAATAGTATGACACATTCTGGATTTTAATGAGATCTACATTTTTTGTGTAGGAGTTCTCGTCTATCTCTTACGATTAACCAGTTATACAGAAATCGTCCAGAATGACGTGGTCTTCAGATGCTTTTCACAGAAATTTCAAAACACATTTTATTTATCATGTAAATATATTGATATCAGATTCTTTAATTAAAATGTTGGAGGCATTTTTGAGAAAAACAAAATGTTCGAAAATGCTTCCATGTAGTTTGGGGTAGAGGGATTTATAAGAGGAGGTCTCAGAACATTTACGGTGAAATCTCAGAATTTTTGGACAGAATACACCTCCTATACCTACTATGTACATTGCACATGCGTGAGAGCGAAAGCAAAAACTGGTAAATTTGGACAGACTATTAATAAGCACGCGCCTGTCAATCTGAAGCTTCACTTCAGTGGAAGTTCAAACGCACCCAGCGGGCAAACAATGCTACCTAAAATGTTTGAAATCCATATTTTATTATGCATTACTTTTACAATTTGTGGTGAAAATTCACAGATCCATTATCTATCCTCTAGGGAAACACACCTGTGCCCAAGTCTTAACATTTAAACAAATCCATGGAAGAAACAGTCCAAAGCATTATGACTTTTTTTTTTTTTTTTAAAAAGTATGCAACTTTGTGGTTAAACTGAAGAACACAATTTATGGCATACATTTTGTGAGGTACCTGTACTTTTATTTTTTGTAAGTGATGCTGTATTGATTCGGATTATCAGGCTGTAGGTTCTCTTTTGATGAATGGCGGCATTTGTTAGCAGTGAAACATGACTTCGCATAAGAGCTACTCATGTGAGAATATTTACTTCAAAAGGAAGAGCAATTTCCGATTGGATGAACAGGTACAGGCCAGATATAAAGAACAGCTTGGATGCAAGCTCGTGGTTGTAACGAGAGTTCTGCACATTTTTTGCGTTACTCAGCGACAGAAACGGGAAAGTATTCCTATAGACCGAGTAAAAGCTTTGTCTCTTAGTCTTACAGACAAAGAGACCTCATTAAGCGCCATTATGAACTGGTCTACAAATAACGAGGTTCCACAGCAGTGAAGTTCCACCGTGAACCGCTGAAGGAACAAGGAAACCTCGATCTATAATGCTGCAGTGGGCATCACCACTGTTTTAGCACGACTTACCACAGAAATATGAATAAAATATAAGCATAAAAATCTAATGTGCTACATTCCCATGTATGTGCTTCTACAAACTATTCCTGCAAAAGCTGTATTTTACTTTAACTACATTATACATGTATCCCGACACCGGGATTTCACTGGAAATACATGTTTCGAACACCCCGAATGAAGAAAAGCATTTTTAGAAAAAGGTCTGTGTATATGTTTCTGTGTATAGCATTGCAGATAAACGAAAATTCCGTTCAACACCAAACTTAATATTTAAATTTAGTATCTCCCAGGGCTGCAACAAAGATTTTTCAAGCTGTTCTTTATATGAAAAAAAGTTTCGAACATTTTGATTTTCTCAAAAATTGCTCTTAACGATTTTGATTAAACCGTAGGAGATAGACAAAGCTTAAGACACAAAACATGTAGATTACGTTAAAACACATACTTGTCATATAGTTTTTGTAGAGCTGACCGTTACAGATATCTGGTCATAAAAAGAAACGAATTTCTATCACATAGCAACCAGGTTTAAAAACAATAGACTTATCACCTTAGTCCAGTGGATCCCCTTATTTCCCTTCTACTTACGAGGAAGCAAGTAATAAGATCACTTCTGCTAATTTTGATCTTGATTAGCATGAAGTAGATAAGACGAAGAAGCGCTTTGACAATAATTTGTTACAGAGATGTAGAGAAAGTCAAATGATTGAAACACATCAGATTTTTGTTATTTACTTTCCCAATTATTGTTCAACTCGCTTATAGTTATTGTTCTGCATAATCTACGTTAAATTTGTTAGCACTGAAATGTTTCCATTAATACCTCGTTCAATTATACATTTTTCGGATGTTTTCTCATCAATACCACACATTTTTCTGGTTCCCATGTAGGAAACATTTAATTTTTATATGTTATATGTATGCTATATTAAGATATATTATCCATGGCTTCTGTAACTATATCCTTTGCAACACAAAACAGTGGGCGTCATTGGTGACGTTTCTAATATTTTCTGAACGCATTATTGGCTAAGCACATGCTAAACGACCGAGTAAGTTAATTTTTCCTCAGGCTTATCTGATGATGCTGTTGATGACTGTGATAGAAAAGGAGGCCTAAATTTAGAAACAGTTTCCATTGTGCACGAGGCAATTCCAAGTTCTAAAAATAAAACGATATCTATCATCGCAAATCATAAATGACAGCATTTCGTAATTACTGCATACAATTGCAACGTACGACTGTTGAAATAATAAAAAGCAAAGAAAATTGGAAAATACTTTAAACGACAGAAAAAAACCAGTACTCTTTGATTTTTCCCCTTAGTATACCTTTACCATTTCGTTCTTTATTATATTAAACACAACGTAATTAGCCTGAGTATTCTGATAAAGCAGAAGAAAATTTGACTTTAGGGGATTATTTTATCTGTATGTCTTGGAAACGTGTAACTAAGACACACACACACACGCACGCACGCACACACACACACACGCACACACTTGAAGTCCTTTCGATATGAACACCATAAAGCCTGAAAATCATATTCTTTAATTCAAATAGTGGTTTTAGAGTGCTGACATTTTGAAGCCCCATATAAATACATCGAAAAGGCTGAACTGAGATCATACTAATGACCTGATCCAACCTAAATTTAACTTTACTTCTTTGGATATACTAAGATACTAGGTTTCAAATTACCTTTCCCTTTTAATTTCAACCACTATCCCGCTTAATTATCCACATCACTTGCCCAATCAGTTTGAGCTCTAATGCATCGGCGAAAATTGTAAACAATGTTACAACTATCCTAATAATCTGCACCCCTTGCGTACAAATTTGAACTGGGAAATTTGGACAAACCCCTGCATATTTATGCCTAGGTCTCCACCACTTCTTATTTCTAACCCTTATTGACAGAATGCAGCTGTGCAACGCCGAGAAACTAACTTGCGGTGCCATAAGTAGCATCTTATTTTCTCTAATCTTGTATTAGCAAACGTCTTGACTGCTAGCATATGTAGCATGTATGCCAATTTACCCATTCCTTCATTTCACCTTTCTCTAATTAACTGTTTCATACTATTAGACAGTGGAAGATTAGATCCTTTTTCTCCACATAACACTTTCTCGAAATTCCTGCAAAATAACAAAATGGGTAATTTTTTGAAGTGTCTACTAAGTATTTTGAATTAAGTAATTTTATCATTTTAATAGAAATGGTTGCCGAGTATTTTGACGTGCGGAATCTGGTTTCCAGTGGCGTATTGTCGACCACATTATATCGATTTTTTAAGGTAGCTCTTGCACCGTGACAGACGGGTTTTGATATTATAAATTAACTAATAAGTTATTAATTACATTCTGAATAATAGTGTTATTGATGCGGTAGCCATGAGATAGGAAGTTGACCTCAGCTTTCACATTTATAGCAAATATTTCTTTTTTAGGTATTTTGTATGGGGATGATTTCGGAAACAAATAGGACTCAAAGAACACTCCGCTGCTTGTCGCTGTCTATTCATTTAATCTCAGAGATTTGTAAGCGCATAGCTATACAAATTTAGTTATTAGTCTAAAAAGCCCTTTTATTACGGTCTACCTTTGGCATCGAGTTCACATGTTGCTGAGGAAAGTAAAAGAGTAAATAATCAAAATCTGTGTAAGAATTGAATGAGAAATACAACAATTTTGGTGCAAACTATGTACTTTGGCTGAATTTTGTTCCACATCATGAGTTCCAAATAGCAAAACTCTCAACTTCCATGAAAAGCTTTTGAAAGTTTGGGTAGACTGATACTGAGCATTATTTTTACGAGAAACGTTAATTTATAATTTTCGGTCCAAACTGAATTATATTAATTTATCTTTTCAACGTTTACTCACGCTTAACTCAACAAGCACTAGAGTTCCTTACGGACTAATGCATATGAACATTCCACTGCACTGAGTTTATGTAGTAAGAAATTCAACAACTCCATTTCAAAAGGATGGTCCAAACGTGAAAGCGTTCGTGGTTGTTTGTTTACATATAGTTATTAAAAGTATTTACAAAATGCGATGTATACCTACACATTTATCACGTCTGACCTATATTTTAGTTTCATCTGTCTAACGTACGTTCTCTTATGTCTGTCTTCTGGTTCATGTTAAAAGTAGAACTCCTGAGTATCCCCGAACACAGGTTTCCTTTATTAATCTTCTTATGAATGTTGGCACAAAAAAGGGTTCTAATTTCGTACTTGGCATACGTATTAGGGAAGCTAAGGATAGCCACAGAAGAGAAGCCGCAAATGTGTGTATAGCAGAGAACCGAAATTTACTTTAACTTTCTACATGCAACGGTTTGTCCATTTTTTTATAGTAATAAATTAACAATATAACTAGGGCTCAGAATTAATAAATAAATTCGATCAGCTGAACTTCGATGCTCGTGATTTTATCTTCTTAGAATCTGAACTTCGAATGCTTTTTAACATTTCAAGCACAAAATTATACAAATCAAAGAATATATTAAATCGACCTTTAAAGTAATATTTGTTATAAAGACACGCTAACAATTAAGAAAAACAGACTGACATTTGAATTTCCAATAACAATAGAACACAAAGCCAAAAAGCTTTATTTTATTACTCTCCCAATTGATAAAAACAAAATTTGATAATTTAATTTTTGTATATTAACCTCTTAATGCTGATTAAAGTCTTTATGAAAATGTCAGTTCCTTTCTTTTTCCTACTTAGATTTTAGAGCAGGGTTTGCGAATTACGACTTGTGGCCCGAACACGGCCCGTAGACTGCTTTTGTTTGATTCGCTTACAAACTTCGAAAATTAAATTAATTAAATAGAATAAATAAATAAATTAAATAGATAAATAAATTAATTAAATAAATAAAAATAAAGTACTCTGTGCTTGTAGTAGACTAATTTGTTCTTGGATTTGGAACGATTACAAAAATTAAGCAATCGCCCTCAGTGGTGTAGTGGTTACATGTTGCCTCATATACCCAAGGTCACTGATTCAAAGTCGGTGGAGAACGATGGATTTTTTCGGGCGTAAAATCATCAGCATGGCTTCCTTAGGAAGGGAAGTAAAGCCGTTGTTCCCGTGTTGTAGATTTATGGCACGTAAAAAAATCTCAAGCCTGATAAAAAGAACTCTGAGAAAAATTAAGCGGTCTTTCACGCCAAATATAGAATGGGACGCTGAGGAACACAGTAGTTAAAGATCGCCTATAAATAGAAGCCCATTATTAAAAATTAAGCAGTCAGTTTTTAATCGATGTACAGTGTAGTGACATACTGAAAGCCAATAGATGATATTTAATTTGGTTAACTTTTACAACTGTCTGCCGAGTGACATTTTCTCGTTTGAAACACTTTGCACGAGAAACAATATCAAAGTTTCCATCAATGTATATCTGTAGACATTTACAAAAATTAAACCTGTCAAATCTAAATATAGGTCTGCTATGTATGCAGACATTTAGAGGCCGTTCGATGATAGGGAGCAAAAACTTAGAACCATCTGCTGTTATAGCGTGTTAATTCTCAATAAATATGAACTATTAAGGTAAAAATACTTCATGTAACAGGTATTAGTGAGCATCGCCTATGAATTACATTGTTGTGAGACCGGGAATAAAAGACTAGTACTCATAAAACATTTAGTTATATCAGTTATTAAATATTTGAACGTAGATTTTAGTTACGTAATACACTGTAGTTGGAATCTAATGTAGTTTGTGCGCCTCGTGGCTGCAGCTTGTTATTCCTAATAAACTAATTTGACTTCGTCCGCGATGCGTCCTCTGATGGTTAATGTGGCATTATAATTCCTCGTGATGTAATTTACCTATTGCGACGCAACAAACATCGTTCTTAATGTTAATCCCCATTTCATCAATTGTATCAAAAAGTTTTTTGTTTTTTTTCCATTTGACAGATACAAGTTTATGTTAAAAGTAATATTTGCTTGCATGTTCGAATGGTCTATATCATCTACTTTAGTGCACTGTGCTTGTGAAAACATTTTGTGACTTCTTTTATTTCAGAGATATTTGCTGTGCAAGTTTTAGACGACACTTCTTGTTTAATGGAATTTTTAACGACGCCGTCAACTACCAAGGTCATATCAGCGCCACCGGCGTGTCGGAATTTCGTGCCGCAGGAGTTTTTAAATGCCAATCTAGCACGGAGCCGTCACTTTTACGCACATTTGAACCCGCAAATGTTTAAATCGCAACTGAGCCAATCACACCAACTCTCTAATGCGCTACCCTGCATTCAGAAATTACAGTTTTAAATTATTCAACTCTCGCTCCTCTTTCTCTCTTCCTCTCACACACAGCATTTTCAAAAAATATCTGGATTCGAGGGGTCCTAAAAACTTATTTCCGGTGAAATATTTGTATATAATATGTTGGGTGGAATACAATACTTCCAATATAAACAGCTGGAAGAAAGTAAGACACGAACGGCGCTATGGGTTTCGTGCGTTCCAATAAATTCGCAGCATTACTAGAAGAACACGTCAACACAATACCTATTCTAACATTATCAAGGTAATTTCCCAAGTTCCAAATTTTTAATTTCTCTGAAAGCTGCACGCGTAGAAGAATGGTTGAACGCCGCTGAAATTTAACTTTTAAGAGCCAAGGCGTGTTACAAGAAAACATTAAGAATGAGGATTGTGAATAAAATCTGACAAACGTGGTAATTGGTTCTCACATTAAACATGAGCATACCATACAGGTTCTCTTACCACTTATATAAGTGTAAAGACAAACGTAGACGGGTGGGAAGGTCACAAAGAAGATAGACCACAATATTTTATGGACTGCTCGGACACGAACAGTCAACCACAAAGTTGATGTGTTCTAAACCACAATAATAAATTCTTAAACAATAGTTTTAAATCTCAGTAATGCATTCGAAATATATAATTGACACTTCTTAGGAGGGACGTCATAGATTTCCGTATTCATACCTAGTTAAACACTGATTGCCATTCTATGGGTGGGAAGAATGACAGTAACAGTAATGCAGCGGTAACATTTATAGCCTGAAAGGGCAATAAGTGAATCCAACCATTTAGCAGTGAAGAGGACTATTTTGAATAAATGTAGCTATAAGGAAAAAAAAAAAGATGGATCTTTACATTGTCCCTCTATTCTCTCCACACACGTTCACTCTCACACCCACAATTCCAGACTCTATGGAGAGTAGGGAATAATCCTAATTAAAGAAGAATTTCCACCCCCTCCCGAGAATCAAACACAGCAAATTCGGATGAGAAGTCGCTGACCACTTGACCGCGGAGGTAACCAAACTAAAGAAATTATGTTATTTGTACAAAAACTCTTTTTTTTTTTAATTTCCCTATATAGGATTATACATTTGTCAAGTTTTCAGTGCGAAATAGCTGGCAAGACTTTGTATAAAGTTTACAGGCATATTTATTTTACATAAATGGACAATTATATAAGTGGAATTTTTCTAATTAAATTTACAAAATTTTACCTTTCATTTTGGGCGCACACATAATGCTGAAATTAACGATATCAATACAAATTTAGAAAATAATCATAAGATTTCCTCTAGCAGATTTATGGATGTTCATATGCTTCTATTCTAGTCGAAGTGTTCATATGAAGGGATGCTGAAGCTATTCTTTCGTATCTGCACCTGCATTTCTGAAGTTTCTTATTCAGGGTATAAAACGAGTGGTTCAGAAAAAAAATGGTGCTTTAAATATTGTCTGTGTAAATATATAAGAAACTATTTTCACAGGCATGCTCCTTAATCACAATTTTTATCTAATGCGTAATATGACGGTCTAAAGCATTTTAATCCCCCCCCTTTATGCTTATTTTTATTTCTATCATTAATTAAGCATGCTAAGGTAATTATTGACGGATGCAAGAGTTTTTTGGAGATACTATATTGCTATCAGTAGGTACTATACTACACAAAAGGCATACATGTCTGTTGTATACAAAAAATCTACTTCTATATGTGCACTGTCATACTTAGCTTGTCTATAGAATAATAGCTTTTATAAATGTTTAAAATGTTTTGACATCTATACTTTTTTTATTGTTTCATTTGTATAGCCCCCTTTAACATCAATGGTCATATCGGGGGCTTTGACTTGTGAAACTGTAGATTTAGAACATTAGGTTAATAAACTTTATATTACTAAACACACGCACATTCACTCTCAGCCATACCTCCAGACTCTATGGGAGATAGGGAATAATTCTGATTAAAGAAAAATTCTCCGCCCCAGCCGGGACCTCCGGGTGAACCTGTAATTTTGTCCAGAAGTGATTATACAACTTTGTTTTCTGTAATGCACACATATTCAGTTTTAATTCAACCCCCAGAAAAATTCTGTACAGGACCGTTACAAGTAGTTTCACGAAACTATCGCCACTATTACTGAGCTGAGGGTAGTGGCAAGGTCTAATGTGTTAAAATGTTCCGGCATATCATTAGAGAAGGGTCCCCAAATGGTGTGAAATCAGAGGTGTGCAAACCAATACGGTTGGCTGCTGGCTGAACTATCAGAAAAAAATCAAAACCATTTTCAAAACATCAGATTATTGCTTTAGGAATTTGAAGGACTATATGATAAATGCGAAAAAGTGTCAGTTATTAGCCATGGATGGGGTACAGTGAAATTATGTTTTACACACTTTTTTGTGGGATACCATTACTGTAGGGTACATGTTGAGGAATAATAACCGCATTTGGAGATGTGTAGTACTCCTGAGAAGCTTCAATTAAGATAAGAAATTTAATTCCTTTTCATATGAAACCAAATGTCATACCGTTCCCCACTCTTAGTAATATGTAAATAACTCGCGAAGTAATCGCTCTCGCGTTATAAAACTTTGTATAAGCATTTGTTTTGCCATTACAAACCATGTTGGAAGAAAAAAGTCAAAGCTTTATCTGCCCCATGAGAATGTTTGCTTGTTAGAGGAGGAAAGTGGAAACACACGGAGCAATTGAGACAAGAATAAGCAAAGAGAAAAAACGCTATTACTCAAAATAGAGGAGTGGGAATTTGCACTCATGGTCAACCAAGTAATGCCGTAAAGCAAGGTTGCAACTTGCGCCGTGGAATCCATGGACCCTTGGACCCTGAGGGGCCCTGTATTAGAGTATGCGATCATAATCTGTCAATACCAGCCACCATGGGGAACTAATCGGGTGCACACTTCATGGTTTACCGTTTCATGATAAGCCACGTCTGTTCAAAGGCAATTCAGGGCCAAATCTAAACAAACTGCGAGTTCAAATAGGAGAAGCAGTAGCAAACAATCACCGTGAAATAATTCCTAGAACATGTGACGAATTCCCTTACAAATAAGATTTATGCAATGTTACAAAAGAATATCCATATTGAGCATTAGCAATATCGGTACATGGAATTTGAAGTTTTAGTGATGCGTTTGCTTCGTTATTCAATTAAACCAGTGTTAATACCTTCTTCACAACTTAGGCTCTTTTTGTACAACTAATTTATGATGACCATGAATTACTGGGTTAATATACCTACGTATAATTGACCTTAAAGCCTTAAGCGACTTAATTTATACCATGCGAATCGCATAGCTAATAAAGTTTAGGTTCTATAAGATGTTCTGTAAAAGACTAAGTTCTATAAGAATTTAAAGGCATTTCTTTTTCCTGCATATTATTATTATTATTATTATTATTATTAGATATTCCTAGTATGTAGATGAAGTGGGGTTAAACTTCGCAAATTTTATGCTCGTAGGCTATCACGACCGGTGTTACTATTGGTAAAATATAACAAGTCCGGGCTTGACAGTCGCTAGCCGTTCGTGCCCAGCCTCATTTCTGAAGATGTCCTCCACAGCTGGGGACGAAACGTCACGTTTTAATTATTTTAAGAATTTTAATATTCAACCACGTCCTACAAGCCCGGACATGTTATATTTCGCAAATTTTGCTTTGTCAGTTGACGTTAGTTTAAACCAAGGACAAACGAAGTTCCAAACTATAATTCAATAAGCACATTACCGTATTGCAATACAAGAAGAAGCTACACGTTGAGTAGACAAAGAGCATAACCGAATATGCGCGAGTCTGGCTCCACCTGCTCGTAAAAAGCGCAGCAGTTTCCACGAGTTAAACATTTGCTATACATGCACAGTAAGACATATCTAATAAATTATAAGCTTGAAATAATAAATAATCTAATGATAGTAGTGGGAAAACACTTGTTAATATTCCAAGGAAAATACAAGAACTTCCGGATTCTTTCAGAACTTTGGAAGCAAAGAAACATTTTAACAACGGAAGGTAAAAGACGCGTAGAAACACGTTACCTGCCGAGTATGACTGATATGTGGAAATGTTATCAACAAAATCTCCCATGGCATATTTGGCACGAAATATTGTTTCATTCCTTCTCTATTCCGTTATGAACCTGTGTGAAAATGTTTTCTGCATAGAGCATATGCACATTTTCTCGATCTTGAGACAATGGGCAACTAAAGGCTGCCGAACAACTACCTACCTTCTCGCTCATGCTAAGTTACTTGATTAGAAAAGAAGAAAGGGACACTTTAGGAGATGTATGCATTGCACGAAGTATCTAGACCAGTTTTAAAACAAATTTTCAATTCAATAATTTGTCTTGTATTCCGTGGGTCCGAACAAATTTTGACCGCTGTACAGATACAGCGTGTTCTTTATTAGTGTCATATTTCGGAGACGCATCAAAAATATAAAGTTCATATGAGCATACGTCTGTAAACAGTTTATTACTGAGTACTTGCTCAAATTCAGGGATACGTTCTCTTGAATGTCAATATCCGGTAGAAGAGTAACATAAACCAAGGACGAAGAAACCCATTGGATTCAAATCAGAAAATTGATCGGGTCATGCATTTATTCACCCTTGACCAAACCATCTATACAGAAAACTATTATTAAAAAATTACGTCTACCTGACTGAAGTGAACCGATGAACCATCGTGTAAAAGTATATTCTCTGGATGAAGTCCAGATCACATCAACAATTATGTAACCAATTTCTAAGAAACTGCAAATACATCTTTGCATTCAGAATGGAGGAGAGAATGGGGACCAATAAAGTGATCGTGGATGAGTCAACTCCAAACGTTTAGGCAGAACCTCTCGAAGTTTGTTCTGTTTTACTGCCAATTTTCATAGGCCAAGTTACGAATATAATGAACATTAACGATACTGTCGAGAAATCACAAACATGTTACTATTCTGTGACATGTTCTTGAAGGTTCTTGACTCTTTCAGCCACTTTTAATTCTTGCTCTCGCTGAAGGTGTACAAGTACAATATATGCAAAATTCTTTAGATAGTAAAAGTGACTTGACACCTTCTCTTTAGTCGCCCTCCATGGTGTAACAGTTCATATGCTAACTTCATATACCAAAGGTCGCGGGTACAAACCCGGCGGAGGCCTAAATCCTTAGCATGGCTTTCTTCGGAAGGGAAGTTGGTCCCATGTTTTAGATTTACGACACATAAAAGAACCTCAACCCTGATAAAAGAGACCTCTGAGCAAAATTAAGCGATCTTTCACGCCCAGTATGGAATGGGACGCTGAGAACCACAGCAGTTAAAAGAGCGTCCATAAATAAAAAACTAATTTATCTTCACTTTGCAATGCGTCTTGCGGTATCCGATGAGTTTGCTTCCACATTACGAAGAACGAGTTCTTCACGGTTAATGCTTACCAATTGGTCTACAATCATCCTAGACACTCCTCTCAAACGAACTCAATCTCGTCACCCCCCCCCCCCCTCTCTTACAGTTAGTGGATTCGCGAGAATTTTCGTAGACAAGGTAACTGTATGCGGGTTACATTTTGCCATAAAGCCCACGTGCTTGTGATGCATTGCCTGTCATCTGCAAGAGATATATCTAATGAGTATATGGCTGTTCACTCGCAGAATACATTTTTTTCTTCCTTACTTGCTCTATTACAAAGAAATACAATCAGCGTATAGCAATTTAGTACAATTAATTATTAATCCCTTTTTCCGCAACAAATAATGGGAATATCAGCGAACAAGTTAACTAATCAATATTGGTGTGAACGAGGCGGCAAATCTCAATCGATTTTCAGGCCCATGTTTATGAGTTTTTAAAACTGTTTTAATGTTGGGAGGAGTCTCCAAAATATTTAGACACCAATATAGATAAATCCGTATATGAATTGTCGAATTCACTACTATGCAATACAAAAGAAACGCACTCTGTATTCCACTCGATCGATCCTAAATATTTAAAAGTCTAATGAAATTCTTGTCCATTTCGCAATTTCTAGACTACATTGGAGGGTGAATAAGCTTTGAATATCCGTTTTACATGCACATGACTGGCCTTTTTTTCTTCCTATTTTTGCTTACTTTTATCTGGCCTCTGCAGAGTAATGTTATGAAAGCTTGTTTTCTTTTATCTACTTCATTATTTCCAGCATAGTTTCATTAAGCATATTACTGTTAGAAAGGGTGGATAGAGGAACCTACATCGATGGTTCTGCTGTTTCAAGACCACTCTGTAGATATAATTTACCAGAAATTCCATATCCTTCCATGTGTGAAAAAACAACCGAATAACGACACCCTTCAGGAAAATTACAGGTATTGAAACATTCATAATCAATCAAGGTGGTGCAGATATAATCCTGGTACTTGAAAGTGTCAATAACTAACAATAATAATAATAATAATAATAATAATAATAATAATAATAATAATAACAGCAACAACAACGAATATCTCGAAAATGGCTAAGACACAAAACACTAGTTCAAATAATTGCGTGTTTTAACGAGTTCTACATTTATGTGTCAAGTTTTGTCTGTTATGGTTTACCCATTATATAACATCCTACAAAGCTCCTTTCTAATGTAAGTGATTTTATAGGCTATTCCCAGAAAAGCCAATATGTGCGTTTCATTAGAAGTGCAGGTTTCTTGAATATACAGCATTATAATCAGAATCGTTAAAACCATTTCTGGCAAAATTAAAAATGTCGAAAAATTTTACACTTAAAGGTTAGTTTGGATTGGAGATTTTTCTTCAATATCTGTCCTCGTGTCGGATATTGGAAAATACTGAACTTAAATACCAAGTTTGGTATTTATCCGCCTTTTTGAGTTAATGCAGTTCACATATATGCGCGCGGAGTTTTTTTTTTTTTTTTTTTACTACTTACTGTAAGCACGTGTAGAAAAAGTAAACATCCAATGGCACTGCAATTCATCAGAATGAAATCCCGAAAACCCGTGGTTTGAGTCTCGCTATGGGACTGGATTGTTCCAATGGGATTTGGTTATCCCATCTAATTCTCATGTTTTCAAAATACCACTGAAAATACACGTTAACCACGTATGTTTGCGATGATAAATAATTTGGGGAGTACATTTAGTACATTTGTTCCTATGTCATATAGACAATAGTCAACTCAACTGGCTCACAAGCGTGTACAACTCTTAGCATCTCTTGGTCAGCTAAAAATATTTTCACAACGAAGCGGATGGCAAATTGCGAATGGAAATAGCTTAAGCTAAATAGGCCAAGAAGCATTTTTGGGAAGCTACCAGATGCCTTGTTTTGAGTGAGTGGGCAAGTTCAGCGTTTTCAACCATTACATTATATTTTCAACACGTGAATACTTTCCGGAAAAAAGAAAAAGAAATAGGTACATTAAACAACGCTGTTTTCAGCTGAAAAAGTTGAATTGCGCTGCTGGAATTAATGTGCGCAACAATAACGTTACGTTAAATAAGTGAATAGTTTTCTTTGTTGCTACATTGAGACAAACGAAGTAGACGACACCGATTTGCCATAAAGCCATTTCCTTTTTGCGGATGTTATACTTTATAGGTGGCATATCTGTATTCAATTTTATTAGCATAAATTTGCTGTGAAATCGCCGGTTTTCCCGTGTTGTAATTTCCATATAAACTGTAATTACTCTATCGACATTTCGTAAATTACTCTTCAATAGTTGTATAGAAATTATGAATAATTACACAATACGAAGATTTGGTTGCTTACAGAATGCGAAAATAACTACGTTTTTGTTATTTCTATTAAGTTCAAGCAGCAAACATTGCACATTAAAACATGTTCCAGTAGTTGACACATTAGCTTAAGTTGCGTAAATGTGAATAAATAACGCACATATATTTTGAAAGCGTGCCACAAATTTCTGCTACTCCTACTTGCGAGAAGTTTCCTTCTTTTATTGCTTCCTAACCTGAAAATTCAAGATGAATGGCGACTACACACCTACTTACAGAAGGTGTATATATTTGACGCAAAAATCTTAAAAGTTATGTTTCAATCTAAGTAATTTTAAGTATGTTATATAAAATCAAAAAATTACAGTAAGTGCTACGTATAAACATTTTTAACCTAGGTCTTCTCTTGAGAACTTCGCCTGAGGTCCTTAGGGCTAACGTTTTATTTGTTGGGAGGTTAGACCTTTGTTTCTGCTCAACAATCCCCTCTGCCTGGGTAAATATTAAACTCGTTATGCATCAAAACTTGGTATTATCTCTCTCTCTCGCTTTTCTCTGTACTTTGCTTTATTGAGACCAGCCTGTATTTGAGGTGAAATTTCAATTTCTAGTTGTTTTTTAAGTTTTAATACAACTCCTATTCTAAATAGTTTAAGAGGTAGAGAAAGTAAGAATAAAACCGTTAATGTTACAATCAGAGAAAATTTTAATTCATTTACTGTACATTCCTTCCAGATGTTTATTCTGCGACTGCACTACAATTTTAGATTGCAGATCTCACTAAGGCCAGAGAATGTTTATCACAAATTTTTACAATCTGCAAAAATTCCTTTATTCTGTAACACATGATTAACCATCAAACAACACCAGCTAGCAGTTACAAGGAAGCTTAAGGATTGTATTTTGATCTTAATGCATGCTTATTGTAAAAGCTTACCTCTCATACTGTGGAAGTCTTATATTGCTCAAATCTTTGACTGGTAGAATCAGACAGAAAAATGCAATTTTATAGCCGCGATTGGAACCACGTATCTTTGAATCTTCATGTCAATTATGTAGTCACTGATACTCAACATAACGATATGCTGACGTGGCTGTAATTTTCCCGATTGACTCGCATTTTCTCGGTCAATCACATATGAGATAATTACCCCAATGACGACTTAAATCTTGTCAATACCTTTAATTCCATACATTACAACAAAAGTTGTGATCAGTTATATTTATAATTGTACGATGTTATTACTTTGATTCACATTTTATGGGAATGTTGCTTATGAGTGCAAGATATAAAATTAAAGCATGAGTAAATTTTATTTCATTCTACAGATATATGTAGCGAAGTATCCGTATGTCAAAGCCATATGGAGGGAGGTTTATTCTTTTCTGTGTATGCTGTAATCAAGTTCATTACCAGCATGTGCTAAACGTTTACATTATAAAGCCGTGTGTAACCTATCATCCGAAACCCTCAACTGATTTTATCATTTAACTGAGAATGCCGTTTTCTCGGTTACATACAGTGTTGAAAAGGTGGGATTGAGAGTGAAGCTACTAATGACAGCGGTTTCCGTGTTAATTGAAAACTGTGAAGTCTTTATGTAATTAAACGACTATGGTAGGAAACAGAATGTACAAAAGTTTAAAGTTTAATGATACTTTTCACTAATTCTCTCACCGCTAAAATGTATTTACAGGCTCTTCAACATTTCTGGAATTTGGAACACTGGGAGAGAGTAAGAAAATTGGAAATGTAATGTCCGTCGTTGTTTCATATCCATTTCTGTGAATATCAGGATAAATGTTGTACTTCATAAGGTTGTCGCAGGGCTTCCCAAATTAGCAGTTTAAAGCGTTGTAGCGGAAACTTGTCAAATGCGGAGTGGAGGCGACAAATCGAAATCCAGTGGTCATTCATGGTTTAAAAAGCCACCTTGCAACGTCGGATAAGCCGGCTAGTAGATTTCAACCTTTAGATAAAATCAAGTTCAAGTTTGATCAAACTTTCAATACCTACTTTGGGGACTCGTAGATGCTCAGAGATGGCACAGATATCAAACATTCGTATTAGAACAGCATTCAATGCGGGCCCCGTGATAAATCATATTTGGTTAACATATTTCACATGTTGTATAATTAACTTTTATTCCCATTGTCCCTGCTTTACATGTCGTTTTAATGGGAAGCGTGACTAGGGAGCAACATATTAAAACGTCATTTGCGGCACTTGCGCCAGAGAGGGGGATATCTAATAAATTCACGTCACTACATAAAACTCAATCCCTATTGCTGGTATTCAGCTGGGGTTTACGTCACTCACCATTCCCAAACGTACTCAAAATACTTTTCACTGCAATTCAGGAATAATGTACTCGAAAATAGTTCCTGCAACCAGTTGTAACTTTCTTCGTATTCACTCTGTCATCTATATGATGTAATGTGGGGCCTCTCAGGCTGCGTGAACTGATGCATTACACGGCGCAGAATGCAAAATAAGGCTTGGCTAGGTTGATGATAGTGTGAATTCTATATTCTCAATTTATAGCAATAGCACGTCTTTTCGCTTACGCTTGTCTATCTTCGGCTTCTCCCCCCCCCCCCAGCCCCTTGTTCTTCAGCAATGTGAATTGTCCCGAGCAGAGCCGAGTCGAGTTGGGCCGATACACGATTTAGAGCAGCTGTGCACCTTGGTTTTCACGTGTGCGAGTTTAGGCGTTTGAGATGCTCGGATATCCAGCATAATTAAGCTACTCTAATGCTTAACATGCGCTTTCCCTTTGACCACCAGAAGCCTCCCAGCTAGCACAAACCGCACGATTGTTTGTTCTCCCAAATCGCTGATGTTTCACATTGCACCAATGAGTGTCGCTTCATTTATATAATTTCTTTGATTTCAGTATGATACATAGCCGTTAAGTCGACGTGGAGCGAAACGCAGCGTTGCAACATCTCCCCTGCTTTCTCTCCCTCTCTCATTCTTCTAAGAAACAAGTTCTAAGAATAAATGTCCACGCGTGCAGTGGCTTACTTGAAGAAAACGAAACAAAGCTGCTTTTCGACACCTTGAATACTTTCATCTTCTTAACCGTGTTTAATGCGCCGCATGTTAATCAGCGTAGCACAGTAATTCCCTATCTGTATTACAAGCAAATCAACAGAAAAGGTAACAGTATTAACTACAATAGGTAGTCCTTGTGATTTACGCGCTAGAGTAATTCTTAAATGCTAAAGAAATCTGACATTTCAAGTATGAAAAGTGCAGGTATTTCCATTATTTTCCCTGCACTCTACGGAACTTAAACTATTTTTTTCACATAGTTTCCACTACTGTTCAAGCGTATGTCGTAGCGTGGCAGCAGCTTTCGTATTTCATCAGCAGCGATACCATCATTACACTGTTCTTCCGACTACGTCATCCTCATTGAAAAACTGGCCAGCAAAAAACTTCAAATAAGGAGACGAAGATTGCTTGGTAACATTGTTCATAGTTGAATCACGATCAATTTTGGAGTTTGTTGGGCCGTATACCAACGAGCACTATAAACACACTGACTTCGCTAAGAACTCCGCGTCTTTGTTTTGAATTGCACAATGCAGGCAGAGTAATGTATCACAGTAGCATCCTTTTAGATTCAACCAGCATAATAGCCTTTCTGGCCCAGGAACACGGCGCACGTGATCTTGGGGACTGAACTGACAACAGAAATTTGATCTTCTTGCAATACTGTATGCCCCTTTGATGCAGAGGCCATGCGCAATTCCCATGTCTCATCAGCAGGTCGAGTCGCCCTCCGTAGTTTAATGGTTACCATGCTAAATTTATATACTCAAGGTCGCAGGTTCAATCCTGACGGAGGACGATGGATTTTTTTTCGGGTGTAAAAATCCTTAACATGGCTTCCTTCGGAAGGGAAGTAAAGCCGTTGGTCCCGTGTCGTAGATTTACGGCACGTAAAAGAACCTCAAGCCTGATAGAGAGGCCTCTGAGCAAAATTAAGCGGTATTTTATGCCCAGTATAGAATGGGACGCTGAGAACCACAGCAGCTAAAGAGCGTCCGTAAATAAAACTCCACTTACGTATCGAAGGAACACAAATTTATGTTTAGCAATTGGAAGTGGGCAACATAGTTACTTCATTGCTGAATTAAGGTATTCCTTCAGAGGAAAATCTTATATTAATTTTTATTTTAGATGCGAGTTTTACGTGTAATACTGTATTTTTAAAATACGCCTATTTCTGCGTACCCTGAAATCTTCTATAGAATACTTTTACATTTCTTTAACACTCTTAACAGTTTTAGTTTAAAATGTACTCAGTGTTGCCGAAACCTGTTACGTCTAGAGTTCTGGTATTATTAGTGTAAATCCTATAAATACCTATTTTCCCCCAAAACATGACAGTTTCACACCATAAACCTGACCAAATGCTTCCTGCCTCTCCGAGCAATAAACATTAGCAAACAAAAGGCGATCTCGTTAGGAGAGTGAGAAGCAACATAGCCAATTGTTATGTTTCCTGCATTTCTTTCAGCTTCGTCAGTAGCTCGTCTTGTTTCCTGTTTGCTGCTGAACGTTTGCAAACCGGCGAATTAATGCACAATATGCCATTACTTTTCCCACCTGAATATAGAATCTGATGTTATGAATCAACAGGTAGCATGTAAACAGACAGTAGTGATATTGAACATTTAAAATCCTGCTTACTAAGTGTTCTTTAACGTGGTGGTTTAATAAATATTTATATTATGCATGTATTGTTGCAGACATTAAATGTAACATCATTGGATTGATGAATTTTGCCATTTAATCTTGTAATACGTAATGCACGTAGGCGTACAGGTAAATAAAGGTAAGAAGGGAGATAGAAACAATTCTCATTTGTTAACATAAGGTGAGCGAAGCTGCGTATTCTGCAAGCTGTTACAATAAAAATTGTATCTTAAGTATACATATCCATGCCTGGCAGCTGAGAATCACGCTCCACTGCTTTAGAATCACCAAGATTTTGCAACTGTGGGGTTTGTTTTACAGTAAATCCTGTAAAACCAACCCTCAAAACACTGCCGAGTTGGGCAGGGGCGGGAGGCAAGGCTATCATGTTTTGAAAAATACTGTCAATATTGTACGATGATTAAAATGTATGATTCTTACTTACAGGCATACTGTCATATTCTCTGCTAGTTTTCATGCAGGGGATGAGTGGAATAATCGGAACGAAATCAGCTGTTGTGGAGCGAAGGAGAGGAGAGTGTCCGTTACAGCAAGCAGTTTATATCGCCTATATTCCGTGCGGTTAATACGATTGGTATTTTGCTTACTAAAAATCCCCTCCGTGTTCATCAGGGCAAAGGAAGAACAAATAAACAAAAATCACCATCTGCGACAAAAACAGACTGGCAGACATTTTGTGTATCCTTCTGCATCCACCTTGAGCCCCAAGCGAGCAGCTAATGTTTTGTGAAGGATTTCTTAAAATCTCTGGAACTTCAATTGAAAGCGATGTAATTAGGAAACTGTTTTCAGGAATTGTCACTTGAACTCCGGCACCAAGCTCTGTTGCGACAATAGTAGAACAATTTTTGTTTCTGTATCGGCAATCAAAGAAATGAAATGGCGTTTTATTTATGGACGCTCTTTAACTGCTGTAGTTCTCAGCGTCCCATTCTACATTGGTCGTAAAAGACCCTTTAATGTTGCTCAGAGGCCTTTTTAACACATTTGAGGTATTTTACGTGCCGTATCTACGACATGGGACCAACGGCTGTACTTCTCCTCCGAAGGAAGCCATGCTAAGGATTTTTACGCCCAAAAAATTCCACTGACCTCCGCCGGGTTTGAACCCGCGACCTTGGGTTTATGGTGGTAAGAACGGAAGACGACATGAGTACTCACTTTCACGATCTGCTTAAACACCCTCTCCATAGATTTCTCACAATTGACTCTGGAAGTCTACCGGTTTCACATTTATTGCATTCACAAAACAAATAACATATCGGATTTCACTGTTGGATACTTGAATGCTTCAAACTGTCAAAAAATCTAAAAGAGAAAATCGTAATCTATTCTCACAAATGTCTGGTTACTAACGGATGAAGATAGTCAACCAGAATTCGCCAGTATGGGACTGCAGTGTTACAGAGGCAATATTCGCAAACTTACATACTTTCTGAATATGCCCAGTATGTTTAGGTATTATATGTACGCGAAAAACGCCTCTCTTTTAAGTGTAAATAACTCTATTTTAAAATGCCGCAGACAAAAAGTTTACGAATATGTGCAATTCAAAAAAAGAAAACTAAAAACATAACTGCAAACTATATAATATTAGAAACAATATATGAACTTCACAAAAAGAACTTACCGTTCTTCTTAATAGAAATAAGATAACAGGAAAAAATAAACAAGAATTTCCCTACGTCCTTCATGTCTATGCGCGTCAGCGTTTAGTTTCATTTGGCCAATTTGTCTTATTCGAGCTCTATCACGGACTAGTGGTTATAGGCAGGTATCTACCAGAGAGAGCTTCAGCGTTCGAATCCCACCCAGGTACGCGCCTCCCCTTCTAGATTAACGCAATGTTTATTACTCACTTGAGAAGACAACGTCCAACTGCATTTCTTTATTGATTTTAAAACATCTATGCTCACAGCAATATACTTCCTTGTTGGAAAAGAGCTAAATAAAATTAATAAATTAGTATTCGTTAATGTAAAAGAAACTAAAGCATATAAATTAATACCCGGCGTGTAAACCCTACTCTATTATTACCGTCCTCATCCTTTAGGATAATGTACACCGAAAAAGGCGATTGATTTGCGTTTTTGCATTTTAAGCAGGAATGTACTATAATGCATATATAACTTGTCAATTCAAAATAAATAATACCGCCATATACAAAACACTAAAGAATTTCATTTCAATGGACATAGGCTCTCATTAAATCGTGTGCTATGAACATCAAACTCTTCGAATGCTTCGGATGTTTTCCCCTAATTGGACAGTTTTTGTCTTTGGGTATTAGAGGTTTGCAGGATTCCGGTTTCATTTCAGAAAATGCGTGTCGGGCTTGGGCTTGAAAGTGAAGACCAGCAAAATAAGGTCACAATCAATATAACTGAGTTTACTTATCTAAATAAATTAAATTAGTTGTATTTTATTTAAAAGTAAAGACACTTTCTGGAAAATCGAAACTAATGGAAATGCTTCCACATAAACTGAGGATAAAGTCGAAAATAATGTATCATACTTTTGGTCCGGGATATTGAAATGCCTGGACAGCACAATATTGTAGCATATATCCATTGCTTCAGTAATGGTAGTAAGCCAATACATGTTTTTAAGGCCAATTGATAACTGTACAACAGCTGCAAACTCCACCTCCGTTGAACCATCCAGTCACATCCAGAGTATTCTTCGCAGAGTGCAGTTATAAGGGCAACATGTGGTCCGTAATCCCTTAAACTTCACAGAAGGGATTAGTATCTCCAAGCCAGTATCGGAAATCAAACCCGGGTCACTTCACACCACAGGGAGCAGCGCTTCGTGGATAATAAAATTAACTAAACAAATAAGAATAACTGGAAAATAACTATTTGCAACAATAATAGCCAATTGCCCCATGACCGCGTGGTATCCCTTCTTGGGCCCGGGCCGGGTCGGGCCGAAACCTAAACATTTCGGTCCGTGTACAGCTCTAAGGTATTGTTATAGAGGCGAGGTTGTTAAGTTATTATTTTTGCTTTCTTGTTCTGTAATATACGAATCAAGATTGAGTTCCACGGTACTGAATGAAGTGCCGGGTAAAATTGGGTCTGCATTGACCACAGAGGGAGTTCTATTTGAAATGCATTGGTGTCCCTTAATTACCCTAAAAATGTGCATTTCCGCACATGTATCATTCTGTACATGTAATATATAAATATGTTGTATCTTCTGCAATAATGTATATTCTAGGTTCCTTTCCTTCAGTAGCAATGTTTGCTGTTTCATAAAACAATGAGCCTTTACGTACACTTAAAAGTAATATTTGAAAGTAATTTACATGCGGAACCTTTTTTTTAATTTGCATTACATACTCAAATTAAATTTATCGAGAAAATATCATGAATTTATGTACTTTATAAAGTGAAGTTCGTTTATTTTATAAAATACTAAAGAGATCGAATTATAATGTGTTTTATACAGGTCACACAGTTAATGCACTTTCGTTTGAACACCTGAGGTTATTAATACTCGATACATTTGTACTACATACTCTAGAGGTCAACTAATCCTACAGAAGCTAACAATGATCATAGATTTATAGTTTATCCTACAATGTTTAAAAGAGTCATACGTACCTGTCTGTCTTTAGTTAGCGAATAGTCTACAAAACCTCAACTGCCCACCACTGCGGCTGAATTACGAATGCATCTCAATCCAGGAGGTTTTTCTAACGTAACGAAATGAGCAAGGCGATGATGCACATTTAAGAAAAGTTGAGAGCGAGAGAACTGTATGATTGTGCATGCGCGCATTGACGTCATCACTACAGCAAGGACGGTATTTTACTTTTTTCGGCGAAAGACGTACTACACATAGTCTTACTGTGTACATGTATATCCTGCGTTCATAATCAACGTAATGAACTGGTGCCTTTACAGTGTCCATTTTTTTTTTTTTTGTGTAGTTTAACGTCCTTTAAACTGGTTGGTCATATCGGACGATGAATGAAATTGGTGAAATGATGATAAAATGATCTCGGGGTCCATGGAGCTCAAAGTTACTCGACATTCGTCTTCTCAGAATAAGGGAAAACCCCGAAAAAAAAACCTTATCCGGGTAACTCACCCTAAGCGAAATTCGAACTCGCGACCTTTGGAATGTGAGGCAGATACGCTACCACCACACTACCCAGGTGGGCAAGTCCATTGTTTGTTTCACTTGTCCATATCTTTGCACATATACCCATATTTGAATCCAGAGCATTTGTGAAAGGTCCGAAACCATCCTGTTAGGGGTTTCTTTACACTAGACATAAATATTTGCATACGGGGGGTAAATTGTAAACAAAACATAGCGTAGTTACAAAATAAGCGTCTCCAAGTTAATATAACAGAAAGACGGATTGCTGGAGCATCAAAAACCCAGCGACAGCATAGAAATTGGAAGGTAAGCTCTCCCGAGAAATTACAAAGATTAAGAGCAGCTGTTCTCTGTGCAGTGTTATTAAAAGTAATGCAAACAAACATATTGATAAATATGCATCGTATCAGAAGATTAGAGAAAGAGAAGCGATTGTAAGGGTTGTTCTGAAATACTCAAAATAAGATCATTAGGGATTGCTGCAGAAGTACAATAGTTTTATGGAAAACAAGTTCACCTAAAAACTGTCAGGAGAATTCTTCATCAAGCCGGCTGTGATGCTCAAGTTCTACGAAATAAGTCCTATAAAAACAAGGAAATATAAAGAAAAGGCTATAATTTGCAAATGAATATGCTTGCAAGGTGTCGAGAATAATTTTCTCTGACGAGAGTAAGTAAAATCTTTTTCACGATGGAGGCATTTTGGTGTGGAGAATAGGAAATACCGAGCTGGAACTTGCAAGTATGGAGTTGACTCTAAAATAGGTGGTGATCTCATGGACTGAGGATGTATAATTGCTTCAGGTGAGGGGCAAATGATATATATTAATGGAATTATGTATGTACAAGATGTTTCAAAGAGGAATTTCGAAATTCAGTGTCGCAAAACTAGTTTTGAGCATTAATCACTATTTCCAATAGGGCAGTGACCCAAAACTTACAGTATACAATGCACGAGCTTGGATTCTGTATAATACTTTATACCCCAGAAAAAGGCAACCTTAGTTCCTAGACATAGCCCTATTAAACATTTCGGGAACAAGTTGGAGAGAAGAAACAAAAAACATATTTCCTGTAAAACATATCAGAAGTGATTGTTCAAGAACGGGGAATACGAAAGAAACAGTAACAAGAAAGGTTGTAAATTCAATACCGAACAGACTGAAGTCCTATTAGAAAGAAAGGGATAGACAAATCATTCTAGAAGTATGCTAAATAAGATAAAACAGTACAAAAAAGTTATTGTGTTAATACATATCTCTGTCGATTATCACAGTGTGATTAATCTGTTTTCTCGTAAAAGGCTAGCTTTATGCATATCATGTATGTTTGATTGTACGAAAACTATCATTTTCATTGCTGCTCATCCCACACACCTCAACAATTAGTAAAGGAAGCCACGAAAGTGTCTGAAAGGTCGACTCCGCTTCCTATCAAAGGTTAGATCAATGACCAAAATAGAAATTTAGATAAAGTAAATAATAGCTAGTAAAATACAACCAATATCATTGCACCTTTACTGTAATGCTCTTCCTGAAGATGTAGATTTACACTGTAATGATGAAGACATTCAGTTATTTTGATTGATTTTGTTAACTATTAATCTTCGGTGGAAATACATTAAGTTTCTCTACAGCTTACTAGTGTATTCAGGGGTTTATTGCCAGGATTTTATATTGGCCGCGCCATAGCCGAGTGGTTAGACAACTCTCCTCTCACCTAGTCGGCCCGCGTTCGATCCCAAGCGACCGCATGTGGGAGTTGTGGTGGACAAAGCGACACAAGGTTGGGTTTTTTCCGGGTTTTCCGGTTTCCGCGCTCACATTCCACCGGTGCTCCATCTTCATTCCATGTATCATGAGTGCCATCGCCTGCGGTACCATAGTAGTAAAAGCGGGCGTTAAACATTACCAAAAATATCATTTTTACTATTATATTTTGATGCTACTAGTGCTCCTTTGACAATAAATATGTTATGAAAACTTTTTGTTGCTCTATATTCTATTCAGTTGTATAGTTTATACCTTTAAAACTTAGTGATTTATATAAGCCTATTGATGATTATTTATGAATTTCTTTCTCATATTCTTCAATAACCAAGAACATCAATGAGAACAAATAGCAAAATTTAAGTACTGGACAAAATATGTTTCAAATAAATAGAAACTTGTGAAATACGGCAAATATGTTCTGAATACATTTTCCCCACTCTGGTAGCAAATACAAACACAGTACGAAAATGTGATTCGCTCCTTGCGGTATACATTGCTACACTTGCTTATATTTCCAAATTAACGCTAAGGCTGCTTAGCAGCAGAGAAAAAAAGTCAAACATTCATATTGATTTAATTCATTTGTAATATATCCTTGCGATTAAAAATTCCTAGTGGTGCATATGCAGAGTAATTCACATAACATTCCAGTATGGTTTCTCCAAACTGGTCAGTTTCTATGAGAGAAAGCTTTAGAGAAGAAAGAAATGGAGAACGAGAAAAGTATTAACGTACAGCATGCGTCGAAGCGAATGAATGAAAGAAAAAATGTGTAGGTATTATTAAATCAAATAAACGCCCTGTTTCTAAGGATAAATTCAGCCTGCAGATTTATTTCACAGAATGAAGCTAACCTAACGGATTCAAAATGAAATAGAAATAGCTGTAACCTGGGTTCAGATCCATCAGAGAGACAGAAATGAAGGCAGCGAGCTTAAGAGATTACATTGAAGGAGAAAAGAAAGGGCAGGATTTCGCTCATTTAGAGAGTTACGTCTAGTGCAAACAAAGGATAGCGAACTCAATTATTTTCAGGTATTTGTCATACTATAATTTGGTTGGTAGACTTCATTTTGAGATTATCAGAAACTTGATTTCTAAGCTTTGAATGGTCATCGATACTAGGATGTTGTCCGAGTGAACATCACCTGCACATAAATGTAGCAGAATAAAACGAATTAAAGCATTTGTCGAGATTTCAGCTTTAACCTCTTTATCTCTGCAGCCGTCCGTGTGAGCGTTTGCGCTGTGTGGAAATTCCGAAGAAGCCTGTCGCAGTACCACACCAAACATTTTAATCAGATTAGCTTGTTAAAGAGTCCTCGCCATTTGTGTAATGAAACTTCATTCATTTCTGGCCCACCACTCCGGAAACGGACCACAACTATTACCCGCGCTAACAGTTCACTCTGCGACATGGACATCTTACCCAAGGGTATGGGGGAGGGGAGGGGAGGGGAGGGGTGGAACGATCATTGGGAAGAGGCCGCACCTTTTGGACAGTTAAACTAAAATTAATTATATAGAAGCGTATTCTGGGCTGTTTATTAGCAAGCGCTAACTTTCGCTTACTCAGAACACTTTATTGTTCACTACTGAGTATAACAATAGCCTTGGAAGTTGTTGCCTCTACTGAATCTGTAAATTCTTATTTTGCTCGTTTCGTTTACGGCAACCCAGCTGATCTCATATTTGTACATTTCTTATTCATTGATGACTTTGCGATTCTGAATAAGTTTTCCGACAACGGGGTCCCATAAGGCTCAACTGCGTTTTTGGGGCTCAATATTATGTTGCTAATTCTCCCGAATGTGTGCTACACACACATACACACACAGGTGTCCCAGAATTCAACCGTGCAAATTTGCAGGATAGTAAAGGGGCCCTAAATAAACGGTTTTGCCAAATGTCAAATCTATGATATGTTTTCTAGATCGCACATCAATAGTCGAAAATTAAAGGAATGGACGTGCGAGTTCTATTTTGATTCATAATCCCTCATTTTTATACCAGTAATCGAAAGATTTGGTTCACAATCAACACGATATTTAAAATTATTGGACTTGTAATTTTGATTTAGATTTCTGAAGCCAAGCCGATAAACCCTCCAGTAGAAATTACTTTCAAAATACTAAATTATGTCTACGTAGCGTTCAATATTAAATGCAGTAATTGTCAAGGAACCTGTGCAGATTAATGCAATAAAACAATTAGGTATGTTGGAAACATTTATGTAATGTCTGCTTTCAAACGTAGTCACTGAACTATTATTTTAGCGGTGAAATAAAAAATCTGGGCTATTCCCAGGGTTCGAACAGCGGTACCTTAATGTTTATCTGTATATAAGTATTACGTCGTTATAACCACTTAAGCTACTGTGGTCCTGCAACGCTATGCTTCTGAAAATCTTATCTAATGCATTAACGTGAGTACTATGAAATTGGGTTTTATTTATGGACGCTCTTTAACTGCTGTGGTTCTCAGCGTTCCATTTTATACTGGGCGTGAAAGACCAACTAATTTTGCTCAGAGGCCTCTTTGTCAGGCTTGAGGTTCTTTTACATGCCGTAAACCTACGACACAGGACCAATGGCTTCACTTCTCTGCCGAAAGAAGTTATGAATATTTACGCCCAAAAAACTCCATCGTTCTCCGCTGGGTTTGAACCCGCGAACTTGGGTATATGAAGTTCGCATGATAACCATTACACCACGGAGGACGACCGACTACTGTGAGAATCATGAATTGTTAAACATTAGGTATACACATTATATGTCAGAAAATAAATTTATTCAACGAGGTGCGAAAGGGAGATCATACGGCTATTCTAAGAAATAATCTAAACTGCGAACTTCTGAGCTCGTGATTTTTGCTGTCACGCGGTACCATTACGCATGCTTAAGAGACTCGCTTGCCAGATTTCCGACGGATCAGTTGCACAATTACTGACACTTTAGCGTCTTGAGCTGAAGTTCACAACAATCCTAGAATCTTTGTCAGGGTGCGAGGTTCGTTTCTTCGTAGGTGCAATCTCTGTAGGGATGTTGTAGGTCATCACATATCCTGTTGTAATTTTTGCTTCGGATATGGTATTATTTCTCGAAGTCTCTTTCTATTTGCATATGTTGCAGAGATGAAATTGTAGAATTCACTTTCCTGACTAGCACACTGTTCATAATTCGTTATATAGATACTTGTTTTACTACACAACAGTTGTTCAGTTTTATTTCATTTGAAGCTTAACACAGTGATAATGTTGTTTCGTTACTTGTAAACTGTGCCTACAATGGTAATGTACATACCAGGTCAATGTGTGTGGCACTGTATTTTAGAAACTCTTTCGAGGAATACGGAGAAGTGCACTCCTTCAGGTGTTAAATACAATTAGTTATTGAAACGTTCTCCGTTACACCTACATGCTATTAATACATTACATTTATTGTATTTGTCAATACAAATAAAGCATATTGAGTAACGCAACAAAATATGAGCGACTCAATATAAAATGCAAAAAAGGAGACAGCATAAAATAACAGCATCACTGAAGGCGTGAACCATCAATTCCCTCGACATCTTAACCTGATGCCCACGCGCTAACCATGACGATAAATAATGCTACTATATATCCGCTCTCCGAAATGCAGGTTCTCACGTCACGGTCCACTGCGGTTTGATAAGTGGCGTGCTAACCTTTAATACATTTTATGCTGTAGCAAATAACTTAGAACCCATAGCCCATAGGTTCCTTATCTCAAACTGTTTATCTTGGACCCCTCTACAATCGTACCTGTTTGTGCGTTCGAATTCTGGTGTGTGTGTGTGGGGGGGGGGGGCGCGCGTGCAACACCAGAGGGACTAAGGATATTGAAATTACAGCCACTTCCTCATGGACTTCCATTTAGTATCCAAACTGCCTGTTCCAAAGCTCGTTCGTTTCTCAAAACATTTGAACCGATTTTGTAGTTAGAGAAAAAGATTTCTGTCAACAGCCATTGGTTCCTCAAGTACGTCAAAACGAGCATGGTTCTTGGTATAGTTGCTATTTAGAAATATAACTCGATATAAAATAACTAACCATGTTTAGTCCATGTCCGGACACTTAAAACATGATACTGGGAGTTCATCATGAGTTATAAGTATACAAAGAGGTAAGGATTATTAGCATGTTATGCTAGGGCAAAGCAATGAAGTAGGTTCAGGAATCTAAAGAATGCTTTAAAATGCACTTAAGATCACTTTTGTGAATTGGAAAAATATTTGAATAATTGTTATTTCTGAAAAGCACATGCCAATAATTCTTATTTTGGAGAAATTAAACAAAATTGTACAGAAACGGTGCCTAATATGCACCTTAAAAGAACAAAAAAAAAAAAAAAATTGCTTTATCGCCAGAGGTCATTGATATGCTTTTATTGAAAAATAAATAAATTAATATTGCAGAAGTTGGATCATTTATCCCCTTGACGTGTGCTGTTAAAAAAAATGGGCGACAAACATTAATTTGTTGCAAATGCATCTATATTTGTTTTCTTTTACAAAACTGTTTGGTCATTATTTGTTAATAAGTCAGTTACAAAAGATATTGACATTATAGGAATTAACATGCTCTTCTGGAATATATTACATTGTTTACCTTATATCCTGGTATTTTACTGTCCTGAATAGGCAGTTTCTCTCTCTTGGATATGCTAACTTTGTTAGGAACGTTATGACATTTAATAAATTCCTGATACTTAGATTACACATATGTCTATGAAATCTCGACCTTAAACTGTATTCCGCATTTCACTTGAGTATGTGAAGTGACTCAAGAATGACATCTGGAGCGATATTTTTTGGTTTAGTGGAAGTCTGCGATTCATCGATTCCACAGATAGGATTTTTTTATTTTAAAAAAGGCCACAAAATTTGAAATTAATTATATCTTTAGATTCAACCATTTGAACTGTCACATTTCTTTAACGTGTGAAAAATACTCTGATCTCTCTATAATCTTTGGGAACGCAAGTTCTGCCATTCTTTCTTACTAGAGCAAAATGTCTGTCATCAAGTAAATAACAGTGTCCTCTTTGAGGAAAATAGTGATTAACTGTCTGAAATCTGCCCATAGCCACCAAAGTCTTGCACTGCGGATTACATACAGCACGCACAAGTTCATTTTAAGCAAAAATTGCACATGTCTGCGACAGTTTCTCCAACGAACTATTATTAGGAGGCAGAGCTACCGAATAAGGAATTGTAGTGACATGTGCAGGTTTGTAATTAAGTAATACATTACTGGCCTTAACTCAAGTTTGGCAAACTCTTGATGACATGTATTGTTGAAACAAAGAGATTCATTTAGAATTTAGTGAGAGAGAGAGAGAGAGAGAGCGCGCGCGCGAGAGAAGCTTTGCGAGACACATGAATAAACATTTAAAATTCGGAAACATAACGTAGGAACTTTGGTAATATAGTTATAATGTAGGCACAGTTAGGCTAGTAAAAGAGCACATACTTCGAGAATTCACTTATGTTTTTTCTCTAAGAAGGCGACACAGTTATAGTGTTTTGGCAGTCGGTAGTGCCTAAGTACCGCGCTAGGCTGAGCACCCATTGGATGGTGATCGTAAGGGAATTTCCCGTGTAGTATTTTAGCGACTCACGGCAATTTACGCTTGTAACGTTTAATGCAGCAACACATTTGGCCTAAGCCGTCAAGTTCTTGGTACAAGAAAGCTAGCAGATATAATACGAAACATTTATATTTTCTCGTGCTTATATTCTCGCGCCCTCCCACCGAGAAAGATCTCGCAGCTCGCAGCAGGCAGCAGGCAGCAGAACAGGGGGGGACCACTTCAAAGCTAAGAAAGGAATAACAATGGGTTTAGAGCCTAGTCTCGTGAAGAGTCGTTACGATAAAATATATTTTAATTGTCATATATATCGCAAGTGACAGTAGTATCGTGTAATACGTCATGAACACTTACATAAAAGAATTCAGCGCAGTGGCCGAGTAGCTAGACCTCATTCCTCTCACCAAGGCGGCCCAAGTTCGATCCCAGGTGACCGCATGTGGGATTTGTGGTGGACAAAGCGAAGCAGGGGCTGGTTTTCTCCGGGTTCTCCAGTTTCCCCCGCCATCGCATTTCGCCAGTACTCCATGTATCATCAGAGTCAAATCCTGCGGTGTTATATGTAGTAAAAGTGGGCGCTAAACAGTATAAAACTAATAATTATTTCTAACACAGTCTTCCTAAAAAAAAAAAGTAAATACCATGAGTACAGCCCTTAAATCTTTCTGCAGTTTCCTTAAGCTCAATAAAACTGTCTTTATGAAACATCGGAAGTTCTCCGCAATTTTTTTTTTTCTCAGTATGTCTAAATGTTGATGATTCTGTACTGAAAATTCTACAGATTCTGTCCAACAGACATACTTTTAGAAGTAGGCTTTATACGCAGCAATATAGTACTTTTAAGCCCATCTCTACTCAGTGTGAGTTAATTTACAACTACTGAATCAAATAATCTAATTATATTTATTCGTACCTCTGAAAAAAAAGCTTCAGTTCGAAAGCGAAGTGAGAATTTAAACTTGTTATACTATGACAATTTTCTCTTTGGGCCATTCGCTGCCTCAAAGTACTCTGCAGTCCAAGTCTCCTCCGTGGTACAGGAGCAACATGCTAGCCTCTGGTTGCCAAATTCACATTCGAACCCGGCGGAGGGTGATGGAATTTTCGTGCATAAAAATCTTTAGCATGGCTACCTTCGGAAGGGAAGCAAAGTCGCTGGTCTCATGTCAAATTTGCGGCGCGTGAAAGAACCTCAAGCCTAATAAAGTGCCTCCAAGCAATATTAAATGGTCTTTCACGCACAATAATTGAATAGAATGCTAACAACCACAACAGTTCAAGAGCATCCATAATTTGTTTTCTGTAGCCCAAAGGCTTTATTATGAGTGGTTTTAAGAAACCCCTTCTATCGCTCCTCTAATGTTGTTGGTTAAATACATTCGCGTTAGCTTCTGAGTGGAAGAAGTGAGATTTGATTATAAGAATTTTAGAGCAATTTAGAATTGTTTTATATAAAACTGTATGTACATTAATAGGTTTCTTCGTGGAAGCTTTCGAGGAATAAGCTATTTATTTCAGCCACACTTAAATACACAAAATGCTGATTTTACACATTGTATGCCAATTACTGACAAGGGTTATCCAACGGGAGGTTTGCTCCTTTCACACAGGACATTTCCTTCACTGAATGACAGTAGCTGTCTTCCCATCACTCGATTCGGCAGGAAGCCTATAGCATTCCATTCTTGCAGAAATAGCGTTCTGTAGGTGGACGAAGACAGAATGGCCCAGGGATGTAATATTAATCTCTAAGCTCTAGGCTGTTCATCTAAAGGAGACACAAACATGTATATTCTGAGTCATTGTGTGGTAATACGACTGGAATTACTAGTCTGGCTTCGGTCTCTCAATTGTGTAGAGTCGCCTTGTTCTCTCCCTCGCATGAGGAAACACTCACGTTTTAAGATATTGATTTTTTACACCCCGTCGACCGCACGATGGCATATGCAACTGTGTCGCTGAAAGACTGCACTCGTGATCACACTGAGAATGCAGATTTCCTTCCAGGATTCATGTTTAGCTTAATGCACGTGTGGTTATGTCCCATTCTCAAAATGTGATATCCCGTCCAGCTAAATTAGCTTCTACTCGTTATGGAAATTAGCAAAACCACTTCCAATGGAAACAAAGGCAAATTAAAATTGTCCTCCACATTATTTCGTGTTGTTTAGGCAATTCATAAAAAAGTGTCTAATTGTACACCAGGTATTGGTATCCCGTCCAATCCTGAAGAAAAAAAACGTCCATTTCATTTCCAATAAGAACATCAAATCTAACACTAGCGAACAGTTTTAAGTTTGACACACTTATCGTGCTATTTTAACTTCTTAGGTGGGGGGGGGGGGTATTTAACGCTTTGATTTATATCATATGCAGCCGACTTCTTGCTATTGCACCATATGTCAACATTTTCAAAACTCTTCCAAAACGAGAATATCACTCATCTTGAAATTGGTGCCTCGAAATGCAAGGCCACCATCACAAGCATGCACAAAGTAGAAGCAGCAGTGAATACATGTTCAGTTTTTTCTGAGAGGAAATACTGTTTCTCACATCAATCGTACATCACAAGGTAGATTCTTTAATTCCAACAAAACTCTACCAACATATTCTTTAAGACTCATCCCTTGCATGTACCCTGCAGTATTTTAACCTCACACATTTTCAGTTAATTGTTAATTCATGCAGAAATATTACATTTTATAGCATGCCATTTATGTGAAGTCGCGAATTAGGACTGTAACTACATAATTGGAGACCAATTGTGTCATATCTTGGAAATGCTGCACACATTTGTTCAAGTTTTCAGCTTTTTCAGTCAAAACTTGATAAACGTATTGCAGTGAAGCTTCAGTTTTCCCAAACCAAAGGTACGGCGTGAATTCCTCTCAAAATGCAGAATTCTTGTCCTTGGTCTCTTAGATTGCACTTCATTTATAGGCAAGTAAAAACTTGTCAAGTGCGGCACCAATTTGTTTTTCGCTGTCAATGTTTAGAGAGGACTTGCTCAAATCAGCCGTAGTTATGGTGAGCGTTAGGTGTCTACTAATAAAACTAAAATTTCAGTGGTTAGTTCAAATATGAAAATTGCGCTAGATAAAATGGCTGGAAATAATAAAGCTTAGATGTTCTAGAAGATCAATAGTGATATTTCTGCAGAAGGTATATAGTTTCTAGTTACGAGTTCATAATATATACCCATCTTGGGGATAGTCAGTAGAAGTAAATGATGGGGATATGGACATTTATCTGCTTACAGGCTCCAGTAAAGTGGTTTGTATTCGGTTATCATAGGTGTGGCCATAACTGTTATTCCAGAGATGCCAACAAATGTATAAAGTGAAGCAGAATATCTGTTGTATATTTGAACTACAATAGGTGAATGGATACACCGACTTTTGTTGAAGGTGATCCAGCAACTTGGTCGTCAATCTACAAACACGGCATAGTAGTTTTATTCTTTAATTATTTATAACATTTTCTTACTGGTAGCATTTGCTACAAACACCCTGCATATGATTAACTGTACGATCATATACTCCTGGGTGTTAAAACTGAGACCATCTATTCACACAGACACTTACCTCATAAATGTTTTTATGCAAACAGATCCGCGCTTTCTCATTCGGTTTCATTTTAAGTTAATACTTCAAATCATTAAGAGGTATGCAAGAGAGGTGTAGTAAGTCTTGGCAGCATTAAGCTTACCTCACGTGATGGAATGCATTAGCTTCACGATACCTACGTGATCCCGGTTGTGAATAACCAGGTCTGCAAGTGAAGTTTCACTCCAAATGTAGTCAAATAATTTCAGCCCTTCCAGATTTGGTGCCCACCATCATGTACAAACTTGAAGGCCTATTTAGGCTCTGCTTGATTTAGAGCAGCCTCTGTTCTGCTGCGATTAACAGAAAATGACCTGATTAATGAAAGGTCAACTTGTCTTGTAGTAGACGGAATACACAGGTATTAACACTCGCGTAATATACAAGTACAAGTCTCATTTCTTTTATGTTTTAATAAATTCCAATATTCATTTTGTATGGACGGAATATTATTGTTGACATTTATTGGTCGGGAACTGAAGCATTTTTCATTTTAAAATGTGTTAAGGTACATCTAGAAACGAAGGTAAAGCATTTTGAGGTAAGCACGTCACAACTCCAATTGGGGCTAAAGTTGTGGTGATTAAGCAACTTTTGCATCATTAAGGGCAGACTGCAGTAGAATAAATAGAAATAAGCAGAAAACCAACTCTTGAATAGCAATGACCAAGTTTGGAATTACAAGTATGGCGTAACATTTTGTCCCAGCAGATACAGCTGGTATAAACAAAACCGCCAACGTAACCATCTCCTGAATAGCAAATGGAATTTAATTGTGTGCTGTCCTCATTGATTGTGCTTTTGGACTCGTCGTTCACATTTCTTTGCGCGGGAAACAAAGAGGAGCTAATCTGAATGGCAGTGCGCTCAAACCTACACATACCGCAGTGTGTATTGCAATCTAGCATTCACAAACTTCCAACCCATTCATAGTCGGGAAAAAATACTACGCGGGATATGGCAAGACCCATCCTTGAATGAAGTCAGCACGTGTGATCGACATCGCTTAGGTGTGGAACGAGAGATCTACGCTTAAATACCCGTCAGGGCCGTAACCCTAATTGAGCCATTTAGTTCGAGGTTTCCGCTGTCCCATAATTGTTGCAAGAAGCCTAAACTATAAAGTCTGTTCTTACCTATCGACTGCATAACGCTTTAATCAATGCTGCAAACACATTGTAAATTGCACATACGTTGAAGATCGTTGTTTAACCCCCCCCCCCCCCCGCAAACATTACAGTCAAACAGATCCATGGCGGGTGATTCAAAACAGCATTAGAACTTAGTATGCTGTGTGGTAAGGCAAATGACTATTTTTCAAAAGCGAACCTGTGTCCGAAAAAGCACGGCATCAGCTGTCAGGGCGTCAACTATTGACACAGCTAGATATAGTAATGGCCATAGGTTTCGCATTTTCTCTGGACATTTTTACCAGCGCAAAAATATCACATCACGTATAGCCCGTTCCACCTCAGGCTACCGGTGATGCTGTCCCTAGTGTTGCTGTTGACTAACGAAAAATACACAGGATCGTGGGTTCAAGTCCCGCCTTGGACATGGGTGTTTCTGTGTTTGTAAATGTGTCTATGTTTGTGTCTATGTAAAAGGAAAACGTTAAGAATAATGAGGTCTACTAAGGAAATATAGGAAACTGGAAAAAATGGAGAAAAAAGGAATACAGCGCCGGAGTCCTGACAAGCCTCCGGAACTGTTTTATAATAATAGCAATAATAATAACAATAAAAAAAGACTACTGCGCGTCGCGAGGAGTTGCGGAGGTCAAGGGCATGGTACAGTGCATCGCGTAGCGCTGGGCATTTTTGTTGGCGTTACATTTATGTCATTGACACCAGACAATGGACAATATATAAATATTCATTCATTATAATTGATTTATTGTAATGTCAGCACTGTTGTAATAGGGAATTGTGCGCGGTGTATGAAGCACCTGTATACTCTTAACACTTGTATAATGAACAATGATTTTCCACAGTATCTATCCAGTGTATGACGTAACAGTTAATGTGAGCGTTCTCCACCGGTAACATGAGGTGGGACAATTTCATTAGCGTTATTCGAATCCCATTTGAAATTTAATGTCGTGCTCTTTTTGGGTTGGCGATTTAAAAAAAAAAACGATTAAAAAAACAAAGAAAAAATACTCATCACCTTGCATTGATATTTTAAGCATTAAAGTCAGGACCAAAGAAAATGAGGTTGGACCGTTATTGGACTTTAGGCAGCGACGTCGCAGATAAACAGACTATCCTCAATCCTCGTATAACCTGTTTACGTTTGCATACATCTTTCCAGATAATCTTTATCAATCCGTCAGTGACTCATGGGCGCTGCTGTTTACATTTTTTGTAACTGCGAAATCCTTTAGCGTAGACAACTGCTGCAGAATCCCTATACATGTTCATTACTATTTCTAAACCGTTATGGAACTTAAGACACCCCAGAGTTCCTAAACCATACTTATCCGGGCAAAGATTCAGGTTAACAAATGACCAATTTGCTATCTCGAAAAGAAGCTAAGAGGTCTCATGTCGAGTCAAACGATAGACTTCGGTTCCATCCAGGTATGACCGGGCATGCCTACCGCTACCCGATATCAACTTAATTTGTCGATATTACTAAGAGATAAATTAGCAATCAATACCCGCGAGGACCCTCCCCAAAACTTTATTTTAACATGTCGCTGAGGGCTCTTCTGCTGTACTATGTATGATGCACTCAGATTGTATATAGGTTTATGACAATAAAACATAACTTCTTAGTTCTTGTAGTACTAGCGGAAGCTATGACATAATTTATAATGCCTTTTATTCATGAAATGCACTATTAAATGTTAAGTGCTCCTCTGTCAAAAATATCTTAATCAGTCTCTTAATTATTCTGTATCGCTCGTAATGGAGAAGTTGGGATAGTTGCATAGAGAGCTGGGACGACGAGCATTGAAGCTAACGGTACTAAATAAGCTCGACCAACTACAATTAAACAGAAGCGTGTTCTTTTCGAACTACAACCATTCACATACGCCCCAACAGAGAAGCAGTCGCTTCTAGCAGATAGGAGTGCCAGCTTATCTTAGGGGTTAAAATAAACGCGGCTCTACTACTAGTACACGCAGTGAAACGGGGTGTACATGTTCAGTTCAGTACAGTACACTAAGCATAGTGTAATCAAGATATTCAGTCATGAGTGGAAATTTCAGGGCTTGTGGAACAAACCAAGACGAAGTAATCGTTTTTTGTCGTGCAAGGAGCATGAAATGTATAGAAAGAGTAATTTTGAAAAAAAAAAAAAAAAATGAAATGAAATCGAGTTTTAAGCATGAATACTCTTTAACTGATGTAGTTCTCAGCGTGACATTCTATACTGGGCGTGAGAGATCATTTCATTTTGCTCAAAGACCTCTATAGGATTGAGGTACATCGGTGTTACTTCCATGCAATGGATCTTAATGCTCGACAAAATCCACCGCCTTCCGCGCTGCGTTTGAACCCGCGACCTTGGATTCCAGAGGCTAGAATATTACCACAGAGGACGATCCGTAATTTTGAGCATCTTTGGCAATTCAATATAGAGAAACAAAGACAGCATTTTAGACTTACATCGGTGGCAGCAATTTAAAATACACAGATATTATTGCTATAGTAAAATTCTTGGTTGTGCACATATCTAAGGGGCTTTGCAACATTGGTAATTGAATATACGGGTATATCCCTTTATAATTTTTTTTTCTTAGATTCCTATCTTTTGCGATATGTACTGTATACATAATCATCGTCATCATCCGGGTAACATGTTAGCATGCGGCTTCCAAGGTCGCGGGTTCAAATCATACGGAGGGTGATGGATAGCTTCCTTAGAAAGGAAAGTTAAGCCGGTGCTCCAGTGTCATATACTTACAGTACGCAAAATAATCTCAGTCCAGAAAGTCATCTGAGCAAAATTACGAAGTCTTTCACACCCAATATATAACGGGTCGCTGAGAATCATAGCAGTTTAAGACCGTCCATAAATAAAACTCATTTAACTTTGTACTGCCTAAAACCGTAATACTCCATATTTCAGAGACCCTAACATGTAAACAAAGCAGTTGATTAACAAAATAAGGTTAGAGTTACATCTAACACCCAGCGTTGCAACATTAGCTTGTACTCTGTGTAGTCAGGCGGCATGAGCAGACTCGCAGAGCCAGCATGTTGATAACACGTAGTAGTGGCGTACCGAGACAAATGGAGGCACCTTATATAGTTCTCCGTTATAATGCCAGGAAGTTTACAGTATAGCGATTGCCAAAAATACAAAACAAGTTTCCTAAAAAGGCTATGCAAGGGAAACCGTAAGACAGCGTTTCGATATTGATGGTGTTTGAATTCTCCAGATGGAATTCATCTTCATATTGTCGTCCATGGCAGTACTGAAGGGACTGATTTAGTCGCACTACACGGGAATACACATTGCAGGCGAGTAGTTATAGAATTGCCACGTACAGCTTCATTAGTGATGCTAAGGTTGAAACATCTGATTTACTATCCTTTATATTCATACAGATTGTGGAAACTATGTTTGCAATAATAGTTTATTTGGGAAGATAACCGTTTGCAGAAATAGTTTAAGTACACGATGCGTTTGTAGCTACAAACGGGATTCAGGAAACTCAGACCTCAGTCAAAAGTATTTTATTTCTTTACCAAGTGACTCTACTGCCCCGCATTTGACGTGCGCAAATAACCCTTCGTGCGTTAAGAGTTACAGAGCTCAACGGGCCATTTCAAGTTAAAACCGGACAATAAGGAACTGTCGTTAGCAACCGTTTTACCCTCACAATGAGTGCGATCCGCCCGCCGTCTCCAGTGAAAGCCCTCTTCGCAAGTGGATTCGGTTTAAATTGAAATAAAAATTGCAATAATACCGATTATGAATAGTTGAAATGTTGTATTCGAACTTTAATATGCCTTAAATGTTGTAGCAGTGAATTCAGTCTGGATTTTCATAGCAGGGGATTTATTTTGTTTCATTGCAAAGTTGGTTGTGTTTTTATTAACTGTCCCTTGTTTTATAGTTTGACGATTCCTTTTTAATTGAGGTACTAAACAAACATCACTGCTGTTATTAAAAGAAACATGTCGAAGAAAAGCTATAGCAGAAATAGTTTCATGTAAGTAAAACAGTCCATATATAGTTGAAAGGCAGATGCGTGGATGTTTCTATGATATTCTTTGAAACATTTATCTGAATGCAGGTAGGACTTGCTGGCGTATGTTTCATAGAAGTACATAAACAGTGCATCTCCTTTTAGATTTTGCCTTCCATACTATACAAGGAAATGCTCCAGTTCCTGCATCTCTCCATCCATTAAATGCTATACAGCAGGTTATCCATCCTGTGAGGATCCTCTAATGTTATTCTATAGGATGATTGCATTGTGCAACTTTGCATTCTCTCTAGTACCAAGGAAACAAACATTTTCTAAACCTTTTGTAGCTGATTGGTCTTTTGCCAGCTTTGCTTTGAGCCATGGAATATAAAAGGTACGAATTTACGATTGAAACTTCCAGCAGACCAAAAGAACATTTCTCGTACACCATTTTGCCGTTCTTCTCAGAAGGTGATAAACCCAATAATATTGTCCATTTTACTTATCCCTTCCATATTTTTTCGATTAATTTAGAACCCATTAGGTTTGAACACTGGCGTTTGATTTGTTAACTTGGAAGGAACGGTGATCACTTGCAATTTGTTTCCTGTGTGATAAGTGCTCAGAAGGGTTACCACTCTTATGTCCTATGAAAGAGCCATTAGCGCACCTTTACTGCAGCTAACAATATCACCTTTTTAATTCTCTGTGCCGCTTTCCCGTTTATTACGTCCGCCATGACTTTCTGGTAGGTATAACCGTTCCTGTTGTCACCATCTTCATGTTCGTGCTCAACGTGTCAGGGGTTGCGGCGAGTCTGTAAAAATAATAATAAAAAAAAATATGCCATATCGCTACACCCCGTGTGTCACCTTAACCTGCCAACCCGACTGCCGGCATTATGCCACCTACACAAACAGTGGGCGATCATCCAACCGAGGAGATGTGGCCTTCACTACACATTGCTCAGCCGGAAATTTGGTTTTCTGGCAGGGAACGCTACCTATCGAAGCTCCTCAATTTCCTCACGATGTGCACGGATACTATACCCGGAACTTAAAATCTGCAGGCTCAGGGTGGGATCGAACCCGGGCGAATTCCATGACCGGCAACCAGAGCACCAAGCTCTAGTCCACATCGCTATGGCTCGGGCCAAAAAGATATGGCTCTCCGAATTGACTGCATTCCACTTAGGAACTATCTGTTTTGTTGGCTAAATTAGTGACCTCCAAGGTTCAACAATAAAGACTCGAGCACCACACCATATAAGGTAGCTTTTAAATACATTATCTCTGACGTCACTACGTAGTTTCAGTGTCAAAGGGACGTGCATGTGTGTCGTATGCAGTTTAGAATCCTAAAGTTATCTGGATATGCAAAGGAAACTAGGTGTTTTGCATTCCGACCGTGGGAGACATAACCCATCACAGCTCTTAATACACGTGTGATGGCGTCTTTAGTTTGCGATAGCACAGACCCGAGCCAATGTAGTTGCTTCTTCTTACTCTCACATCCCCATTGTCTTTCATTTTATGGCATAGTAAACGTTTGAATGCGTCATCACCGACGAGAGTGTTCGATATGTGAACGGGAGGTCCGCCTGAGCAAGTCCCCCCCCCCCTCGCAGTCCTTATAACTTGCAGACGCCGAAGAGATACACTAAACTTGGGCCTGGAACGTTTTATTTCCAAAAAGTTTTTTCCCAATTATTTCATTTCCGTATCATCAGTGTTGCGGTGCCGTATGTAATAAAAACGGGCCGTAAGCACCACTAAAGAATACATTGTCACCGAAATTCGTGTATGGACAAACTATCTTTTCTTCCTTCGCTATTCTTTATCCTTTTAACCTTTCTTTTCGTGCGGCATAAAGAACATAATTTCAAAGCCATCAAATGATTAATAGAGATTTATCTGTATAATAAGTGGATACAAGAATAAGCATTTATTAGAATACATAATGGAAATATGTTTTTTCCTCTACCACGTACATAGTAAGTTGAGAAGGTCTTGCACTCCGACCAAAAATTAGATGTTGAAAGTTCATCCTGCATATCTATTTTGAGGTTTCCTAAATAAAGGAAAGATTTTTACTTATGCTACTACACATGTACAATGTATAAAATAAATGAATGTATTATTCCACCGAAAAATCTCAACCGAGATTTTACCGGAAATACCTGTTATGGGACATCCTAAATCCAAAAAAAGGGGCATTTTTAGAAAAAGGCCCATGTGTATCTGGCCATCATAACTCAAAAATGAGAAGTGGGTTAAATGCCAAACTTGGAAGATATTTTTATGTAAAACAAAATGTATGTCCTGAATTTTCTAGGAATAGCATCTAAAGGCCCCTTCATTCTGGGTGACTTTTGTGTAATTAGTAAACTGTAAGAGACAAAAACCCACAACACAAAAATGTAGATCTCATTGCAACACACAGTTTCTCATATCCCTTAATTTCTTTTAGAGTGGACCGCTTCCGAGATATTCCGTTTCAATTTTTATGCTACTTAACATTTTATCAAACGGGAAGCCATTTTTATTTTCGTCTCTCTTTTGTTTGACAACTGTCGAACAAAAAGGACGAATTTCAATTGTTTCACGTAGTGACCGGTTTTTAAAAGATTTGACTATCGCTTTAGTCTAGTGCATTCCCTTATTCCCCTTATACTGACAAACAAGAAACTAAAAGGATAAATTCTGCTAATGTTTATTCCGATTATCGTGTTGTAGATAAAAGAATAATCCTTTGCAAGAAAAATTTGTTTTCAGAACAGCTAGGGAAAATCATGTGTATGGAACACATATGTTTTTTTGTTTTTTTTAAAGAAAAGGTGAGTGTACGTGAACTAACTAAAACGAAAATTCGGATAAATACCTACTCCATATTTAAGTTGAGCATGTTCCGAAGATGCGACACGAAGCAATTTTCAATTTTCTGAAAAAAATATTTAATAATCCGCGTTTAAAATGTTAATTGGGCAAATAACATGCAGTTTTAATTTTCTGGGAATATACAAGTTCTTCAGTCAGAGGAAAATTCTACATAACTGATAAACTGTAAGAAACAGACAAAAATGTAAACATCTTTATACCAATTTACCTCAAATATGTTCAATTGTGTCATAAGCCATTTAAGAGATGGTGGTGTCCATGGCCACGCTCGCGAATGTGCTTCATTGCGCGGAGATTGCAGGTTCGAGCCCAGCCTCGGGCACGAGTGTGTTAGCGTATGTGTATCTAACTAAAACCAGGAAAAAGAAAGGAAGCAAAAGTAAAGAGATCCGTCATTAATCGTTCGACAGGTTCAACATTTTTGCCACATAAGGAGGCCCCATATTGTTTTTCACGACTGCATTAAAGAGTGCGGGAGTTAAGGGCAACATATATTCTCCAGTTCTGAAACATTTGACTACTGCTATTCCCTTTGTAATCACGGAAAAATGTTTCATATACCTATTTTTGGAGAAAAGGTTATCGCGATTAACATTAAATATACTAATAAAAATAGTCATACCCACTACTAAATAATGGAAGGTAGGGAAAGTCATGCGAACGCAACAATCTTTTTTTACTATTACCATACAGCCTACAAACTATTGCTTTTCTAGCTGCAAAACATTTTGTCACACATATGTGACCCATTTGTTGAGAACTATCGTCTAACACGTAGTCATTAAGTAATAAGAGCTTTATACAATCTCAATATGTGTAATTTTCTTTAAAAGAGTTACCTCAAAATTCTGGATGGAAGACTCGGATGATTTAACTATAAATCAATCTGGGCTGGAACGTGCACTGTTTTTAACTTCTAGGGACTAAGGTGATCCAAAACTGAAGCATGTCATCGCAGGTTCTGAAATGAATTGAAAGTATCAAATAACATGGTTTCGTGCTGGCAGGAATAATGATATAATTGATGAGTGCTGAAGAAAATTGTGTTCTTTCTGACAGAAAGATAATTTTTTACGCGAACATTTGAGTGATTTATCGTCATTTACCATTTTGTTTGGTTTATTTGTTTTGTGATGTAACATTTTTTTCTGAAACCTTCAGAGGTAACATTGGCTGTATTTGAGAAATTATGTCTCAATGCCATAAGTGTTACATAATTATAAACAAAGTTGACACTTATCTCAACTTGAAGAAATTGCTACATTTCAATTTAATCACACTAATTTGTTTCAAGCACATGAGAGCAGAAGTTCTAAGAATCTGATGTCTGATACTCAAAAGGACTTTCTGTATCTATTAACATTTCACATACATATTTTATACTATGCTGTTCATATTCATTGAAGACGTATTTTTCTAACCACTTTACACACATTAAGATACAAATTTCAAATTCAAAATGTGAAGACATTCACAAATCCTCTGTTTCATAAAATGAAAATAGCTCATTTTCAAATGTCCCTACATAGTGACCAAAGTAGACTTCAACCTAAGGAAATTCAAATCTCACAACAAACAGCATTTTGGAAAAAGGTTATGCTGTCATTAAGTTTTAAAAATGTACATCTTTTTCTGTAGCAAGATTTTGTTCGCTTCATATGGTCTCCTAATTATAGAGTACCAATAGACAGGAACAGAGCTTCACCGACAATTCACAGAAACTTCAAGATAGACATTATGCATCTCATTCAAGTATATTGAACTTGCAGCATTTTTCTGAAAAATGTTAAAGACAAACCTGAGAAAATAAGTATCTAACAAAGACCTGCGCGCGCAGACGTAAAAACTAATTTTAAAGTAGTGCTCATTCAAGGTGCATTTACAGTAAAATCTTTATCTGGAGTTTATTTTGTGGAACAAAATTATTCCTCTACCATTGATAATGGAGAGAAACTGTACATCCGTTCAGGGCTGGAACCAAATAGCTTCCGCTTTCGACACCGAAGATCCGTAATTCGAGTCCCAGTCTTCCACTGATTTTCCTTTTTCCAAGTCCTATTTCACTTTCTAACGTAATGCTCACCAATGGATAGGTTGCAGTAACTTATCGGACACTTGCCTATATTTGTGTCAAATTTGTTCCAGTTCATGAGCGTGTTACACGCAATAAAACTTTCTGGAAGTCAAACACAGAAAAGGGATACATTAATTAGACACTATGGCGGAGTGAATTCAAGGCGCATTACTTTGCTCGGGTTTAATAAAGGAAAGACGCGTGTGCTCCACATGGCGGGTAACTAAGTGCAGCTAAAATCTCATCATTGCGCGCTATACGCCTTGGCATTGTATCCGTTTTAAGCCAGTTTTTCTCGTATGTAAATATGCTATGTTTAAAATATTCTTATCCACACTCACCAGAAATTTTCACGGTGTAGGAAGACCATGGATTCGCTAAACCCTTCACTAACTCAAGAAACTACTATTCATATTAGAATTTTAAACAAGTATTCATTTTAAAGCTTTTTACTTGAAACAGAAGCAAAAGGTTCAAAAAATCTTCACATATTCACCAAAGCGCTTTGTTCTACATTTCAAATTAAAATGGACAACTTTTGCGCTCTCCCGCGATTTCTATGCTAGTACAAGAAAGAGGTGGTATAATAAATAAATAGCCAAAACATTTCTCAAGGGCAAAGAGCCCCTACTGCTGCAGGGAATCGTTGCCGATGGCTCATTAAGGTAGCAAATCCTAAGAGCCTGTGCTTAACAGATTGACCTACTATGACTGGCGCGCTCAACCACTAGATTGCACAATTAAAACTACAGTTTATTCTATATTCATAAGTTATCTACATAACAAAAAACAAAAAACAAAAACAGTAGTTGCAGAGTGGTCAATATTGGTCTCTTTGTTTTAGTCTTATCACTTCTCATTATCACTATCACTTAAGTTGCAGATGTTTTCTTTTTTATTATTTTTAGGTAGATAGCCGTTCTTTCCAGTGTTGGCCATGTGGCTTGTCTTGTCCACAAGTCGTCTGCACATCATGTCTTCGCTCTCATTGCAGTTCAGTCCTATTCTTGGGTCCCACATTGTAGTTCACTGGGCCATCGGCAATGATGCATTCTGGTGATGCATCTCCATTTCAGTTGCTCCGCCCGTGTAGAAGCGACAGTCATTCCGGTCTTCTTTCTTACTATCTCGTTTTGTCATCTTGTCTCGTATTGTTATGTGCAGTATTTTCCTCTCCATACAATTTTGGAACATGATCTTTTTTTAGTTTTATGTATTTATGTTTTATTTCAGTTAAAATGCAGGTTTGGCATTCACATGATAGTACTTGGAGTATGCAGGTTCCTACTACCTCTTTCTTTAGGCATAATTTTGGGGAAGTATCTTTCAGGATAAACCTGGGTCTTCAGTATTTCCTTCGTATCAGGCTAATGCATCTTTTTGTCTCTGTTGTGCATTTGTTTGAAAAAAATATATTGTTTTTCGCGTGTAGGTGCATTTTCTGTTATACTTCAAGTTCTAGCTGTTGGCCTTGATTGGTTCGTCTGCGGTATTCGTCATTAGTTTGCTTTTCTTGGAGCCAGGGTTGGTCCCACTTCTGCACTTACTCTGTTCAGATCCAACAGCATCGCTTTACAGAATTGGCCACCAGCAAAGTGCCATTGTATAATACTCTACGTAAACTTGATATGAAGAGTTCCAGTCAAATAAAAAGCTTAGTATGAACAAGTTACATGCATGCGCTTACATACAGGATGGGTACTATATGACCATATTTTGTTAATAAATCCATATTCAAAAGCGCAGACAGTACGGAGCGCAAATTATATAAAATAGGTAAAAAAATATAACTGAAATACAGCAAATAAACATGTTGATCACTACTGAAGATGCTCAAGATGACTACCGGTTACGTAATATGAACAGCAAGGACACTGGAACTAATTTTAACAACTTTTCTTAATTTTAAGGTAATTGATTGAAAATTGGCTCAGCTAATAACTAAATAAAGGGGTAAAATCTAAAAGCTCAAAGCTCTAGCTCAATTAGTTTCTCAGTTAACAGTTAATTTGTTTATTTAGCAAAAAGCCATTGTTCTAAAACTAATTTACGCAATAATATTTTTCAGAGAATTGTGACCGTGTCTATATCTGATATTTTAGTACAGTGAAGCTAAATGCAGGGATTTGGTATAAGTTTATTATATTAGTTGTAAAGGAATAAATTTGCTTTTATGTATGCAAATTTGCATACAAATCGCAGAAAAACTGAAATATAAGAAATAAATTTAGTGTGCAAAAATGTAAAAATCACATAGGAAAAATTAGGGAAAGCAGCAAATGGCTGATTCAAATATGTTGCTGGGCCTTTAAAATGGCGGATTGTGAGAAGTTTTCGACCAAAATGATTCACTGTGTGTGTATGGAATACTTATACTACATTCAAAAATAGATTCTGTTTCTTTTCCGCGTTCATCAAATAACTCAGTCCCAGTGTTCCTTAAGTGTACAAACTCTAGTGTACGATATGTCCGCGAACGCCCAAAAGGTGTTTGTTGGGACGCAAACTGCTTGTATCACTTAAAACAAGTGTCGCTGCTTTGAGTTTCCGTGCAGATGAGAAGCATCTTTAAGTACGAGTAGTCTGCATGTGTGTTGTCCATTCTGACTTGCTAATAACCACACAAATACATACTGTATAGTATGAAACCAGTGAACAGAATAATAAGTGAATACCTTGGTTATTGGCATTGTGAAGGACTGCTGTGCATATGTCAATTGGTAAATGACTTGCAAATGAATACTTCTATTTATCTAGTCAACCCCAGGGACAAGATTTGTGTTAATTACTTTAAAAATTCACATTAATTTTAATCTATGTTTTATGGTGGATATTTTACCATAAATTTGCATTAATTTTTTATTGTTTTTTCGGGCAGAATTAATGAGTAATGATATGACATATGAAAATAAAAGATAGCTGAGGCAACAATTTTAAAACCATATTTATAAATTCAATACTTCTTAACATCACAAAATTACAGCATACAAGCTATGAAAATTTGGTTTTTCATATTATCCTGTCTGTTACAATAAAGTTGTGTGTTGAGAAAAATCTCTCGCTGTCAGCATTAAACATTGCTAGCCTAAGACACTGAATGAAATGTTCACAGGAAACTGTGCTAAGAACTTTTACTTTCAATACCAAGAATGCTGATACTACATCTAATTTGTTTTCGTTACAACAATAACACAAATTTTTTTGTAACAACGAATCAAACCCAAATTGATAAACTAGTTTTAAATACATTTAGATTCTTAAATGCTGCCATTACATTGTTTAAACCACCAATACTTGATTTATTAACTAACCTTGAACTAGGACGAAATTCGGTGAAAATTCACCTTGATCTGGGGGAGGAAACAATATTACGGATTTTCAACGCATCTATTATTTTATTCATTAATCACTTCACAATTATATTTCTTATTTAATAGAAATCTCATTAAAATTTCCCGGCTGAGTTAAGACAAAGCCAATTTGTAAACACAACAAACAAACGAATACGCTGTGCATTAAACAACAGCAACGAAAACACAAACAACTCGTTCTTAAGGCCGCGTTAAAATGAGAACATCTTCATTAATGTTGTTACAAAAAATATTAAACATGGAGACACATATAAGTTACACAATAACTTTACATTTTCGGTGAATAGCACGTAAAACATTCTTAAATTTCCATTTCATTTTCTACAAATTGAAATGAGAGACAGGTAAAACGTACAGCGGAAAAAAAAATTATAGAGCTCTCCAAAAATCAGAGTGTCTGTCAATTTGTTCTTAGCACGGCGCTTTCCGTTCTATATTTAGATTAATAAACTTCCCACTCTATTATGGATGTGAAAAATCGCTTAAATTTGCTCAGAGGCCTCTTATCAGGCTCGAGGTTCTTTTACGCGCCGTAAATCTACGACACAGGACCAACGGTTTTACTTCCCTTCCGAAAGAAGCCATACTAAATATTTTTACACCCGAAAAAATCCATCGCCCTCCGCCGGGTTTGGAATGTGACCATGAGAACCAGAGGTTAGCATATTACCCCCAGACCACGGAGGACGACGGGAGTTTTTGCAAAGCAGCTAGAGAGAGATTTTTTTTAATAGTGTTCAACGCCCATTTTACTACACATGGTATCACAGGCGATGACACTGATGATTCGTGGAATGACGATGGAGCACCGGTGGAATGTGATGGTGGGGGAAACCGGAGAACTCTGTGAAACCCCGTCCCTACGCCGTTTGGTTCACCATAAATCCTTCATGCGTTCGCCTGGGATCGAACTCGGGCTGTCTGGGTGAGAGACGAGTGGTCTAACTACTCGACCACGGCGCAGCCTTCATAGTGGAGGTAGATTTATAGTGTATAACGCCCGCTTTTACTACTTGTAGCACCGCAGGCGATGACACTGATAATGGAATGAAGATGGAGCACCGGTGGAATGTGAGAGCGGAGGAAACCGGAGAAAACCCGCCTATGCACCACTTGGGATCGAACCCGGGCCGTCTAAATGAGAGGCGAGAGGTCTAACCAGTCAGCCAAGGCGCAGTCTTCGTAGTCGCCGTCGTAGTAGTAGTATTAGTATTAGCATTAGCATTAGAATTAAAATAAAATGGTTCAGATAAGGAAAATATGGGTAGGAGCACAGCGAGATAACAGACTGGGCTGATGAACAGCCATCTTCTTTGTATTGTTGCTTATTACAAATAAATAAATAAGTAAATAACACATTTACATTTTCATCTCTTTCAAAATATCCATAACTCCTGTTAAATCTATGCTTTACGAATTTTCTGAGCACCTTTTTATAGTTACTATTTTTCCTCTTTTAGCTGAAAAAATTACATATGGACAAAACAAAGGGTATCAAAATAGAAATAGTGCAGTCATTTTACTAAAAAGCTACTAGAATGAGAATGTAAAATGACACACAAAATTATCATAGCCACGAGAAATCCTTAATGTAAAGCCATGGATTAAAAATTCAAACTTTAGCCTCAAGATAAGTTTAAATGAGCACTTAATATATTTCATGTTCATTTACCATGAGTGTTCTAAATAAAATCTCTACCTAACAACTCTCTAACAGACAACAGTAACTTTTGCTTTACAGTTATTACTTAGGCTTTTACCGAGTTAGACTCCCAATAGAATATATATATAAATAGCAGCAAAATTCAATAGATGCAACCTTTTTGACTCACATGTTCCTGGTAATTATCTGCTAATTTAGTTATGCTGTGAAAGTAAGATATTTTATGATCTCAGTTTTTCATACGCTTCTATTTATATTTATCCTTACTGTCTCTATTGTGTACTGAAAGTAGAGGTAGTATTGTATTGCATTCAACTATTTTAAACGAATTTCACCGGAAATGTATATTTTGAGACCCCTGAACCCCTCCCCCCACAAAGCAATCTTAGAAAAAGATCTTTGTGGGTCTGAACAGCATAACCCAAAAAACGAAATCTTGATTGAATACCACATTTTGTATTTAAGTTCAGGATTTTCCCAGGATACAACACAAAATATTTTCCAGAAAATCCTCCACGCTAAACTACGCTTTACATGGAATATTTTCGAACATTTTGGTTTTCTCAAAAATGCTACCGTTTTGATTAAAATCCATATGCGCGAGATACTTTCGTGGCAAATATAATTCCTATTTTGAAATTTCTACAAACATCCTGTGAATATCACTTCAATCTCAATAACGCTTGCATAACTGGTCAATCGTAGGAGATAGACAAAATCTGACTACACAAATACAGTAGATCTTGTAACAGCACGCACAATGCATGTCAAATATTTAGGTAACAATTTGTTATATACCTCTTGCTATTTGTTTGAAATTTCAACTATTACTTAAAACTCTCTTAAACGGGAAGTCATTTGTTTCTTTTTCTCCTTGTCGGTCAGACAAAGATAGCCGAATTTTAAAGTCACGACATAATGACCAGTTCTTAAAAGATGAGAATATCGCTTAATTCTATGCATTCAACTATTTACATTGTACCCACAAAGAAATACGTGATGAAAAAGTTTCAACACATATTTATTTTGATTACCATGAAGCAGAAGAATAAGCTTTTGTAAGAAAGTTTGAAGAAGAAAGACATGCGGCTGTAACAGACTTATTTCGTGTTATTGTTTCCTTGAGATGACAAAAGCGCTAACACACACACACACACACACACACACACACACACACACACACACACACACAAGCACTTCAATTCAATGTGTGTAGAAATGCGGTTCTAAGAGATTTTGGGTAATTTTTTTCCCTGCAAGTATTTTACATACATTGTGTATGAATGATAAACGTATTATATTTATGGTAGTGACGTAAAAACACTGGGGAGTGTAAAATGATAAAGATTGTATGGAAATCAATTCTATGATCTTTCAGATTCAGAACATACATGGTTTTTGGTTATTTTAAACTCTTAACCACTAAACAAAGGCAGTTAAAGCCCGCCTGGTTAGTGTGGTGCTAGCGTGTCTGCCTCACATCCAAAAGGTCGTGAGTTCGAATCTCGCTTAGGGTGAGTTACCCGGATAACGTTTCTTTTTCGGAGTTTTGCCTTATCCTGAGAAGACAAATGTCGAGTACATTTAAGCTTCATGGACCCCGGGATTATTTGAGATTTATTTCACCAAAGTCATTCCTCGAGCGATATGACCAACCAGGTTAAAGGACGTTAAACAAATTTAAACAAACTGCGTATGTTAGGTGATCGATAGTCCACGTTGTACCTTGTTAATCACCTAAAAACTGCTGTTTAAGAATATACTTTAAGGTAATTTTATGGATATAAGTTAAGTAATATTTCAAGTAGCTTTGGAACTCCACATCCATTTTGCCAAACATTTAATATCTCAGCGTGCGTTATCTGCTGATAGAGGCAATACAGGACGCAGTCAAGCACTGACTTCTCTCTCAGAACGCACTATGTTGGCCACGACTTTGAATTACAATTTTAATTGCAATTATCTCAACAAAAAAAAAAAAAAAAACATTTTTCTAAACATTTTCCTCTCAAAAAGTATTAATGCTCCAAATCTGAAATTTGCGTGATAATTCATAATTTATTGTATACACACAACCACAGTGGCAGCATTTTCAAGCGTAACATTAACATTGAGGACTTTGTTTGAAGTTTTAGAATAATTTGGATTCAATTTCTTCACAGAGAGAGAGAGAGAGAGAGAGAGAGAGAGAGAGAGATATGTTACCTCCAGAAATACTTTGGACAGCTTAGTGTCCTTTGTTCAGTCGTACAAGGTAAAATATACCACGTGAGGTAAAAGTCTCGGTTGTCTACTTCGACTGTTTGACAAAAAGGGCCCTAAATATTTGTCCTTCGTTTGGCAAATATATTTTGGATGTTAATTCTTTTCAGGAAAACTAAAACCATGCTTGGGAAATTTTTAAGAGAGAAGCATTAGCACAGAAAATGCAGTATTTTTATACATATTTGTGAAATAAAACCAGAGATAGCGATGCTTCTTGTGTGAAACCCATGTCCATATAATGCTTTCTTTTATATATTTCATATGTAAAACTGAGGTACATATTCGAAATATACAAGCCTCCATATACATCCTCAGTGATGGTCGGTCTCCCAAATATGCGACCACTTTAAACGTTATTGTGCATTTTTAGTGTACAATTTAGCCGTTCCTGTAGCACTGCGATAGCGGGTTGGATACTCGGTACAGAAATGGGATTTTTTCGCCTGTACCGGGTGCACTCAGCTTTGAGAGGTCCTTGGGGACAAAATGAGGAGCTAATTAGTGGAATGTTACCAACTGCGGTGTTATAAACAACGTTTAAGCAGCCGAGGTGAGGTAGCAAGGGCAACACTTGCCACTGCTGTGCTCTGCCAATGATGTCCTCTGTGGAAGGAGGCAGAGGATGCAGTAACCATGTCGTGCCGAGGATACAAGATTTCTGAATATGTTAGAAAGGTAGTTGCTGCCAGCATTATTATTTACCTCTAATGAAACAGTCTCCGAGCCGCTGGGAAACTACATTCTAAGGAGCGGTTCATGAATCAGCAGTCATTTTATAATGCGACGTTTCGCAAACCAACGCTACAAGCAACAGAATAGAGGCCAGGGTAGTGAGTAGCGGCACGTCACGTTGTCCGGTTGCCTGCGATTTGTCCGCGATGACGCCACCTAATTACTTAATGAACACAGCTTTATCCTCTATATGCAAGAGAAATGCACAATTAGCACTGATGTTGCCAGCCTCCACTCCTCTCTCCCGCCAGTAGTCACCACATTTTGAAAGAGGAAGTATATATCATCGTCAAGTATATTTTAAAACATTTCTAAACAGAAGTTTGTCTAGTAAAAGCAAATTAAATATCATCTCTCACTGGAGAGATAAATCCATTGACTAAATGTGTCGTTTTAATGTTATTTTTGCAAGTATCGTAATAGATACACACTTGTGCATTACAGTTTTGTACAAAAAAATGGAATTGTATTTATGATGGTTCTTAAACTGCTATGGTTCTCGCCGTCCCATTCTGTACTGGGCGTGAAAGGCTACTTTATTTTCTTGAGAAATCTTTTCCAGGCTTGAGGTTCTTTTACGTGCCGTAAATATACAGCCCTGAACCGTAGATTTACTTTCCTTCCGAAGGAAGCTATATTATGGAGTTTTACGCCTGAAAAAATAAATCTATCGCCCTCCGCGGGGTCTGAACCCGTGACCTTGGAAATCAGAAGCTAGAATGTTAACCCTAGACGACGGAGGACATTACAACTCCAGTGTTCGTATAACAGCAACAGCAGCTGACAAAGACGCCTCAGGAATTTAATTTATCATGTGAATAGTTAACTTTTATATAAAACATCTGGCACTTATGTATAGTGAAGACTTCACACAACTCAAGTGCGCTGTCATCAGGCGTGGGGGGGGGGAGATAAACAGTGCTGTGTGAAGTTACAGCATGGTAATATTGATAACATGGTTTATTTTCAAACAATATTTTTCTAACAGGCATTTCTTGAGTTGCTAATGGATTTTAAACTAAAGAATGCTCACATTCCTTAAACTGCAGGACGCTCCTATTTTTTTCAGAGATTTTCCATATGTCTGGCAATCCTACATACGTCACAACGGACGCGGTTGTCTATAGACATAAGCCGGCCAAGGCTAGTGCAGTCCTGCAGTGGGAGCGGAGAGCAGGCAAACTAACGTGATGAGGCAGTACGACTTCACGCTGAAATGCTGTACAGTGTGGTTTACTTCTCTAGCACACCGCGTAGTATTCAGCGACAGTGATGGATCGCAAAGCGTGTTATTTAGAATGTTCTTAAGATTAGTGACGAAGAGAAGAAATAAGCTCAGAAAATAGTATTATAATTGCTACTGAACATGTTGCTTCTACCGGTTAGAATAAAACAACGATATGCAAGATCAGAAAGGAGGGTCGGCTTGAAAATGTGAATATTTTTCACCTTCTGAACCGATTTTTTCCAGCACTTGCTGTTGTTGACCCAATAGCATTCTACGCAATTATACTCTTTGAGCCACTACGTCAGAGCGTTCTCTCAGTAAACTGAGTTTATCTTTACACTTTTTAAATTTCAATATTTTACGAGGCTTTTCTTTACATCCAAAGAAATTAATCTCCCTCTTGCAGATGTTCAATAATGTTCGCAGCGTAGAGATTTCCTTTTAACCTCGTAATACCTCATAAACCCTTGTAATACTAATGACGCACTCATCCATATCGTCCAAAACGACTTTGTTGCAAGGGGGTTTACCAATCTTGTCAGGAGATGCAATTTTGCTCATCCTATCATCTTCAAGCAAATCTGATTCTGCAAATTTTTGTCATTCTAATCGGTAGAAGCGACAACAAGTTCAGTAGCATTTGTAATAAGAATTTTCTGAGCTTCTTTATTCTCTTCGTCACAAATCTTTAAGAACATTGTAAATATCACGGTTTGTGTTCCATCGCTGTCACTGAATACTACGCGCGTGCAAGTGAAGTAAACCAGACTGTACAGCATTTCATGATGTATGCTTGAAATCGTATTGCCTCATCATGTTAGTTCGCCTGCTCTCCGCTCCCACTGCAGGACTACACTGGCCTTGGTCGACACACACACACACACACACACACAGAGGGACATACCATCACGACCTATCGCTCACGCTTTCCCAAATGGACTGCACAGGCGGGCGGGGAAGCCATTACATGTACGAGTGGCGCTCTCGGTACAGGAGTGTACTCGCCTTGACTGACTTATATGTACATAGAATTCACAGAATGATTGCATACACACCTACTGCCACTCTGCTGAACGCGCAACCATATACAGTGGTTCCAATAGATGGAAAAAGCCCCTCCCCATGCCGCTTAGAGAGAGACGAGAGACACAGAGAGAGAGAGAGAGAGAGAGAGAGAGAGAGAGAGAGAGAGAAACTGTTAAACGAAAAATCGCTTCTATGTCAAATTTGATATTTCAATAAATGAATAGATTCTCAGCTTGGCTTTTGAACATTTTCCTAACGCACGACTATGTTGCTTCAGCGTCATGGCATACGAAGGTCAGCAGAGACAGGTAAGGCGTACACACACGGATAATGGCCGCCTTCCTGCAATACACCCAACTTAGATGATCTAAGCATTACATCACACCTTATTCTGAAGGTAGGCCACTGGTGACGTCATCCCAAACTAGTCAAACTTCCGTTTTACTATCACTGCGTTGCAGCAGTTTTAAATGCTTAATCATATTTCAATTTCAGTCTTGAAACGTGTCTAATGCAATTGACTGGAAAATGAGCTATCTTAACTCTTGAGGCACTTAGGAAACCTGAGACGGAATTTTAAACCTATCGAGTTTAAAATTTATGTACAGATTTCCAGCGATAAATACAATTCATCATAATAATGAGAATTTGAATTCGTAGTCCCTTTCCGAGACTAAGGTAGAATAAAAAATTAATTTTATTTGATAGGTTTTTTTAATCTACTTCCCGCATGATATTATGCGTGGGAATTCCTGAACTGCGTGTGCCTTCAACTCTAACCATAGAAGTTCATAAAATGTATTTACTTCTAACTATTGATATGTATGTGTATCTATTGTTGCAGATATGCTATAAATGTTTCATAGTTTAATTTTAGCGTTCTTACATTTGTTTTATTTGCTAACATTTACTTGGGATTTAATTCATGCGGCGCAACCAGCCATCTCACCTTCATGTGCTGATTTGGCCAACACTACCGGGCAGACTAATCAACCAAGTTCGTGGAGACTAGCACGGTCGATCTTGATACTGCTTCTGAAGGCCATTATTTCAGTTTTACGCCCAACTTCATCGAGAAATATGACTCAATACCATCTCTGAACACATCAATTCTCAGGTACATTCTTTCTTCCAGAGACTACGGCACGTCCCCGGGACAATATACTTCTCACTAAGTAGACGTTCGGTACGAATCTGTCAGATCCGGAGTAGTTTCCCATTAGACATTCCCACTATCATCCGACAGGGATTCGACAAGGGAGACCAACAGTTCTCCGAACAATCAGAAAGTGATGACCTAAGTTTCTAAGCTTTAATAAGTCCGCTTACTGGTCATTCTAATTTTCTTAATACATTTGAACCGAGGCTGACATAGCCAGAGGCTGACCTCAAATCCTGTTCCTTTTCTATTAATTTTCTTTGTATTTCTAATCTGTTCTTCAGGGTCTGTATAAGTACTCTTAGGCTGGTTGATCTAATAAATCTCGTTTTTTTTTCAAACTTCCTGGTGCTGCAAGTTGCATTTATCTCAACGTGTTAAAATGCATTTTGTGTGTTTATTTTTTGTTTTCTTCTTTTATAAGATTAAACGATTTATAATAGGTTTCTAAATCATACATTTAAGTTTAGGTATACATATTTCTTTGTACTCAATTTATATTGACAATTCATAAAAATTTTTATGATCAAAATTGCTTTGTTTAAATGAATATCATTATACAATAGGTAATAACTACGTTGTGAATATGCTGAAAGCCAAGTACCATTTTCATTAACATTTGATCACCTAGTACACTAGATGGATTTTTAAATACATAAATGATTCTATGTTGGAGAAACGTGCCCTACAAGATTTTCTATGTCCGCTCACTGACAATTCTCACATTGATAATACATATTTATAAATTGAAAATGCAAACAAAAATGATGACACAGATGGATTGGTCATTTGTGCTGTAAAATATGCAACATTTTCAATTTGGGAGAAAAAAATATACATTAAAATTACACTGATAGTACACACCTTTTGTTTGCCTGAACAAAAAGAAATGTTTTAGAAAAATTGGCCCTATGCTTGCCATTCTGCGAGTTACATAAGTAAAAGTGAATCGTGTTTAAAAAAAACACCTCATTCCACTATTAAGCTTAAGGATGATAGATGAAGATTAAAAAATATACCCCAAGAAACGACTAATTTCGTATTTTTTTCGCCAAAATATTTCTTTAATGGGAGAAGGTACCATGAAATAGGTGAAGGTATCAGTTACTTTATTGCTTAATTTCATAGTTTTTGTTTGAACACATTGACTTTCAAGGCCATGGAAATCCAAAAGACTCTAAAAGTGATGTAATCTGATAGAGAAAAAATATGGAAAGGATAATGTGTTCAAAGCAGAAAATTATAGCAACTCAATATTTACACCATATTATTAGCAACTTGGCCGCAGTTTGAAAGTAGAAAAGGACGAAGCTAATGGCAATATGTATGTGCTAGACAGAGACAAATATCCCATTTAACTCCATACTGTTGCAAGGTTGACACAGGATATATAGCTGAATTATTAAACAAAACACAGCCACGTGCACGTGCGTGAACTCTGGGACCCACAGACAGAATGAAATCGTAAAATTGACGCCATGATATATCAAAAGTGTATGTTTCATTGTTGTTCCCATGCTCTGCTTTCGAAATTGCGCGAAACCTACCGAATGAAGACGTGCGCAAATAGTAACGACAATTTGCGCATTTGCGCAGATCATAGTGGGTCTATATCTAAGGTCAAATGATTTCAATGCCATTTCTGAGTGTTTTTAACGTGCTATTCGAAAAATCTGACGCGTTCCATTCACATAGCTTTCTCTAGCTGTTCCACAAGCAAATTTGTCTTGCCATGCTAATCTATATAAACATTAGCAAAATTGGTCTTATTACTTGCTTCCTTGTAAGAATAAGGGAAATAATACATTTTATTGGAGATTTACACGGCATTTTAATCAAAATCGTTACCCATTTTTTAACAAATCATAGTTTTTTAAATATTTTCTATGTAAACGGTAGTTTGCGGTGGGGGGATTTTCTTGAAAATCTTACTGTCGCATCTTGGAAGACGCCGAGCTTAAATACCAAGTATCGTAATTCCGACTTGTCGTTTTTGAGCTATGCTGTCTACAGATACACACACACTCAGTTTTTTTTTCTCTTTTTTTATAAAAATCTGATGTGTATCATTCACATGACTTTCTCTAGCTCTTAAACAACTTTCCCTACAAAAGATTATTCTTTTACCCACGATATGCTAATTAAGGTAAACCTTAGCAGAAATTGCCTTATTACTTGCTTCCTTGCAAGTAGAAGGGACATGAGGGAATACATTAGGTTGAATCGATAGTCAAATCTTTCAAAAACTGGTCCTATGTAAAACAAATGAAGTTCAGCTCGCATTGCATGACCTGCAGTAACATAAGAGATGAAACGAAACGAAACGCCACTTCCCGTTTTAGAAAAGTATAAAATTGAAATCGGTAACAAGCAATATCTCAGAAAAGCTCAGCCCTGAACAAAAAATGTATACCTATTACATAATTTTTCGTTTTAACGAAATCACAATTTTGTAGGAAGTTTTGTCTATCTTTTACAGTTAAACCCTTATGCCAAATTCTGCAAAACTTGAGGAATAAGGGGGTTTTCAGAGGCTATTCCCAGAAAGTTAAAAATACATGTTTTATTTGTGATGTAAATATCTTTAATATACGGTATTAATCAAAATTGTTAAGACATTTTTGAGAAAAACAAAATTTTCAAAATGTTTTCCATGTAAAGGGTGGGTTTTTTTTTAAATCTTCGCTGTCACATCCTTAGAAGATACTAAACTTAAATACCAAGTGTGGTTAACAGTATTTTCGTTTTTGAGCTATGCTGTCCACAGACACACACACAGATCTTTTACTAAAATGTTTTTTTTTGTACTCAAGGGGCCTCAAAACATACTTCCGGTTAAATATTGACATAGAATTTTTGGGTGGAATACAACACTTTCTCTATCCACTATGTACATAGTACATACGGGCTAGAGAATGTAAAAATGTTTTTTTTCGAACTAAGGGGACCTCAAAACATTCCCAGTGAAATCTCGGTATTGAATTTTTGGGTGGAATATAATACCTTCTCTGTCCACTATGTACATCGTAGATACGGGTTGGAGAAAGTAAAACGTTAATCTACATTCCACACGCTTGTTCACAACTATGCGACACAAAATCCCGCTGACTGTGAGGTGAAAGATACTGCATTTTCGAGTGCTAAGAAGTTGAAGCCTGCAGAAATTTACCTATAACCAAAGGAAATGTATGGCGATACAACACTGAACGAATGAATTAAGTGGTGAAGTGTTCAACACGGACGAACAAATGTGCATGGCGAAGCTCTACCCGGGCGTCACTCCTCGCTAATTATTTGAAAATCGAGTGAACAAAAGCCAGCAAGGCAGACTCGTAACCTGCATGAAGATTTTTTCTCTACATTTGTCGTTTTTTTTTCTTTGTGAAATTTTGTCAGAACACCTTAGCTTAATTGATGGGCGACAGCCGATTACAACATGGTAATTCCAAACTTCGTGGGGAAATATGACAAATGGTTATAGTGGAGGTGATTACGTGGAGAAATACAATAAGCTTAAATATGAAACATGTTATTCTCTTTCATATAATATTTTTCTGAATACTTTGAAGCCAAATGTCGTTACTGCTCGGAATTTCCTCGTATTGATATTTGCTACCAGCCTATATTGACTATGGTTGGTGTAAATGTTTTTCTTTGTTTCCCTTCTTATAACAAGATCCACGTTTTTGACGAAACTAACAAATAGTTTCATAAACATTTATTTTTGAAGATTGTGTACCCAGAAAAGCATCATTGAGCACGATAGAACATGATCAAATGAGCAAAATATAGCCGTGAGTAAACGATGAAGTAATGCTTAATGATTCAGTTCCGAGTCATTTTCATTCTTACCAAGCCACCTAAGCAGTGAGACTGAGGGAGTGGAACTGGAATGAGAAGGAGTTTACGAGGTTAACAGAAAGAAAGTGAAGTATGTAGAGGCTGCCCAAAGGCTTACTTTTCACCCACGTACAAGTATAGAATTGAAGTTCCATCAAATGGCAGGTAGACGAAGCTGTATTGAATCAACAGGTTTTTAAATTGCCTAAATCCAAAAGTGGTCGTGCGTTTATGACTGTCTGCGTGTTGGAGAGCACATTTAAAACAAAAGCTTATCTTATGATGAAACCGTAGCGCTACTTTAAATGTACATGTAGTCTCAGAATTTTCTTTTCTTCTACGAAATAACTGTTCAAGTTTTCCAGTAGCTGAAGAAATGCGCTAATTTCATTTCCAATGAGGCACGTAAAGAGTATGTTATAGTATAAAAACTGTTGACTGTCATATCAGCATGGATGCTCTAGACAACCTGCTACGAAACTATTTGGCTGTCCTGCAGCTCAATCGGAAGAGCTCCTGGCTGCTGTGCGAGGGGTCCCGGTTCGATTCCCGGCTGGGGTAAGGATTTTCCTCTGGTCTCGATTATTCCCTATCCTCTCCGGAGGCTGTAAGTATGAATGTGTGTTCTAATGATAAAAAGATGAATAGAAACCTAAATACTACGGTATAGAAGTTCACAACATTGCCAATAGTCAACATGTTCCACAGAGAAACATCGCCTATATAATCATGCAGTTAAGAGGTGGGGTATAAATGGAACAATTAATATAGAAACTATATCTGCCAAAGTTTAACGTAATTAAGAGGAAATAGATGATTTGGTTTTAATTGTAGAACATGGTGTGTGGAGAAACTCGAGTGGTTTTAATACATCAAAGTTAGTTCTTGTTCATATTCAGTCAACTGCCTGAAGGTTATTAGAATGAAAGGCAACGTAACAACAATTTAGGTTTTATGTAAAAGAAATTGAAAACTTTATGAAGAATTAAGCTATATTTACGACTGCAGTAATTTTATGTCCTTTATTCATAGCCCCCAACTACACAATGTCGAAAGCACTTAGGGCTGATGACAAAGTTCCAGTCTATTTGCTTTCCTCGTGTAACAGACGTCAGTCTTTCAGACGACTAACTTTAAAGCAATCACTAACCTCCTACTCCCCACTTTTTCGTTCTAATAACGGTGCTATTAACTGCAGTGACGTCTGTTGTGTTAATATGGCAGCCATTTTTTCCAACCAAATTATTTCCTTACATGGAGATATGAGCGATCTCTAAACCTCCCCATCACAAACATTCAATTCACAAAGGTAATAATAATAATAATAATAATAATAATAATAATAATAATAATAATAATAATAATAAAAGAATAAGGAAATTCTAACCAGGTAATGTATAGTAATCGAGGGATATTTTAAGAAGATTTTTAAATATCGATTTTGTTAAACCATCTACTTGTTGCTAGGAAATCAATGTGTTACAGACACAAATGGCGCTTTCAGAAGAAATGTTTGCAATAAGACGTCACATTTCACTCTACATAAAACATTTTTACGAACATGACAATCTGTTTTGAAAGTCAACAGCCGTACGGCTAATCTTATTGAACGAAAATAAGTAAATAAAATACAATAGGATTGCTCCTCGGATATTATTTGCTAATTCTGAGGGATGTGGTGTTTCCATCAACTACGCCCAGTGGCGACTACTTGATTGTTGGTAACAAAAATGTGAAAAACAATGATTTACACAAACTTCTTGTGCGAAATTAGAAACACTGTATTTTAACAAAGTTGCACCTAAATGAGCATTTAGAAACCGTGTAATGTCACTCTTATGAGTTCGTTTACGAATATCCTTTTCTTCCACTGGTTGAAAATGTATTGCACCTTTGTTCCCATATTTTTTTCACAAGCATTGTCCGTTTACATGATGGTATTTCTCTTTTTTGTTTTGTTTTTATTTTTTTACATTTTATGTGATATCCATGAATCGCGAGTCCTATGATTGCATGCTTCTACATTTGGTTGCTGACAAACTCTGTAATTTTGACAGTCATATTAACCCGTAATCGTAAATATTCTTTACAACATACTAACACTCATTTATAAACACGACCTTCGACTTTGTTAAATAATTATTAAACACTAATACACACAATGAAAAACAGTACTGAACCCGTCAACTGTTATCTTATTGCTGCCGAGAGACCCTTCCGTATTCCTAAGTTCACCAATAAATAAGTCTCCTTAACCAAATGAAGGCGGCGGTTTCAACTAAAACTATTTTATTATTGCCATCTTTAGTTATTGTTTTGAAATTGGTAGAAACCGGGAACAAGATTTCGAAATGCAGAATTTGAATTCTATATACTAGCAACTATCAAAGACAATTCAATTTGAATAAAACTAAACATACACAATAAGTCAGTAATTGGTATGCGGGATGCGACATACAAACGCATATGGAACTGTCACCACTGCAAAGACTCGAGAGGTGAAGAAAATCTACACGTGTAGCAGTAAAACGTCTCATTCTATGCTTAACACCAAAGCACAAAAAATGAATTTTGGAAAGGTACAGTCAGACTGAAAAATTGAAAGCCATAGCTAGTATTTGAACCACCAATCTTCCTGTTTCCGCCCGATTGTTTTAAACTAACTGAGGTACCATGGCATCATTCCGACGCAAGTCTAATTCTCCCAATTGACTGCCATTCTTTTCTGGTAAATCACATGGCGATCTCAAATTTACTTTTTGAGATTACATACCTCAATACTGACTTACAGGGTCAATGATGAAATATCAAGTTTCTATATTACCGTATGGAGTTTTTTCCCTGAAAGTTTACTACGATGGCATTGCTGTTATGTTAGCTCGACCACCAAATTCTATTCTAATTGGATAAATACTTTGAAAGATATACATTTTCAATAAATATTATGTAAATATATTGCATAATCAAAATGTTCCACGCGTCTAAACAGTTCAGAAAATAGGTTTCATTTTTCTGAATTGGAACTTTGAACCACACACAAAAACAAGGTTATTGATAACTGAATTATAATTTTTTAAAGAATTTAGAAACGTTTCTAAACGTGATCTCTCTTTTTTTTTTTTCTTCATAAGAATATATTTTAGAAAGTTTTTATTGTTAGAACAATTTTGTCACCACCACCACTACTACTAATAATATAGAAATAACAATAATAGAAATAATAGAAATAATAATAATAATAGAAATAATAATAATAATAGAAATAATAATAATAATAATAATAGAAATAATAATAATAATAATAGAAATAATAATAATAATAATAGAAATAATAATAATAATAATAGAAATAATATTAATAATAATAATAGAAATAATAATAATAATAATAGAAATAATAATAATAATAATAGAAATAATAATAATAATAATAGAAATAATAATAATAATAGAAATAATAATAATAATAGAAATAATAATAATAGAAATAATAATAATAATAGAAATAATAATAGAAATAATAATAATAATAATAATAGAAATAATAATAATAATAGAAATAATAATAATAATAATAATAGAAATAATAATAGTAGTAGTAATAATAATAATAATTACATGTCACGGTAGTCAGCAGTGGCTGTCTTCATTGGCGGCAACTTTCTTTGAAGGTGGCATACAAAAGTTGATTCCGCACTATGACATATACCTGAACAATGGTGGAAAATGTGTCTAAAAATAGGTAATGAATGCATATAAATGCATAACATATGCATAACATATAAATGCGTTGTGAACACAAATATTATTTTTTTTTTTCCCCCAAACTGGTACTTACTTTCCGGACTCGGCTCGTATTTCAAGTCCCGTGCTTCAAAGTTTAACCTCCGTTGGGTCAATCAATAATTGATTTCTTTACAGTAGGAGACTAGTTGGCTATGGCCTTGAATTTTTATATGTGGCTCTACCTTCCAACTCTTGTTCTACACACGGTTTTTGTGCAGATAATATAATTAGGGGAATATTGTTGCTAAATAGAAATTGTTACTTTGGAATTAATATTTATAATTTCAAGGCTTACAGACGAATTGTGCTCGACTGTGAGTTTTACATGTAACATTACAAAAGTTTACTGATTTTATTATTTTTAGCCAGCACTACCTGTAGTTACAACTGTTTCCAACTTATTAACCTAAGAATTCTGAGGTCATCAGGACTATTTCCAGAATTTGAATTTAATTTTGAAATGTCTTACACGATGCCTTAGTTTGAAATTATATTTTCTTGAACAGCTCATTCCGAGTTATGTCTTAAATTGGTTAATTTTATCCTATGTCCTCCAGTGCCTCAAATATTCACAATTCTTTATTTACTTGTTCGGTCAGTGGTTTAGGAAACACTATCAGACAGTAAACATTTCATTTTTGTTGATGTTATGTTCTGTTTCCTATAACGGCAGTAAAACGATCAATCTCTCTTAATTAGTCAAAATTCATATGAGAGTTCATCCTGTTTAACGTGAGGGATAAATAAACATCAACTTTGTCTCAGTATTTAAAATCCAAGGTCTGTAAAACTGCATACCGCGCAATATTGTGGTGAAAATATTCATACGGGACAAACACTTTGACAGTTTTCATATTTTAGTGCTTGCTAAATTTATTTGAGCCACACTTGCCTCTTACCAAGGCGGCTGTACATTTACTTCATCATAATAATCTTTCCTTTCATTACTTTTCATTGCCCTTGCATGCTATCTTTCTCACTCACATACTAGGCACCGGGATGATCACCAAACCTGGCTATTCCCTCTGAACTAAAGACCGCCTGTTCCTCAACAGGCATCTGACTCCAGGAACTAGCTGACTACACGGGAGTGTCATTCCTCCATACGAGGAGCATAAATAGCGAAAGAAGCAGCTGACTTTTTTAACGTCCTTTAATCTAAGTCACATCGGATGATGAGTTAAACCGATGAAATGCTGTTCATATGAGCCCAGGGTCCATGGAGTTAGAAGTTATTCGACATTCGTCTTCACAGGATAGGGAACAATGTGGAAAAAACCTTAGTCGGGTAAATGATATTTGAACTCGGGACCTCTTGAATGTGAGACAGATACGCTACCTCCACACTAAAGAGGAGGGTAAGAAGCTGAATTTATTTTATGTCTAGTCAACAGAGGTGGAAATGTTTGTTTACTTGAACTCAGAAAGAGAAGTTACGGCGAATGCTTGAAGCGAGGATTTCAAATGAAAACTTAATTAACAAGATGACGCACGCATATCTTGTGTCACTTTGTCATTCAGAAAAGTACATTTGTAGAGCATTCTCTTAACAAGACTGCAAGGTCACATTTTCTATCTTTGTGTTACAGATCTACTACTTCAACGCATTACTTGCTTTAGTCTCCATTCCATCTACCAGCTACAGAACAGACTAATTCACTTCAGGTGGTAGAATGAATATTTTCAGGTTGTTAACATTAGCGAGCTGTTAGCAACTAATGAAGCATTTGAAACTTTGTTGAATTGCTTTCCTTGAAGTAGTTAAAGTGTGAAAATGACTTATGAGCAATAATTCTTTTTTTAACGTCCTTTCGTACTCTACCGTACTATAAACAGTTGCCACTCATGCATGGAATAAATTGAGAAAGGAAATTTTGGAAGGAAATTCAGGCCTAAGTACCTCTACGGCATTTACCCGTTATGCTCACTGAGAAAAACTTCAGCCAAGGAGGACAGTCCGGGGGGATTTTAACTGCGGACATTCCGTTCCGAGCACATTCCTTAACGGTCTCAACCACTCACGTTGGTATGCGCAATGTTGGACCAGTAACTAAGGAAATTGAGGTTAGCCAGATAAAAATGAAACCCATAGCAGGAATGTCAATAAAAGGCTGAAAACAACGCAAAGAGATAAATTTGAGCTTAAAAACACACAGCTATGGCATAACATACTAAATATAGCAGTTTACTATTTTATATTTAAAATAAAAACTTGTCAATGTTATTAAAACCAAGCTACATGCTGTTTATTTTACATTTATGATTAGCCCGGAGTCCAATCCTAAACAAATGAAACGAGGTCGTCCTCAAATGCAGCACTAAGGTTGCTTTTTCCACGGTGCTGTTACCTTTGAAAGCTAACATTAAAACCCCGAAGTGGGACCCCGATAAACGAATATAAGTTAATCCGGACAAAAGTTTATAGCAAAAGTATGTACACAGCTAAATTTCACACAAAAATATCCAAAGCATATTTCAGTAATCTCATTTTAAGTTTCAGTATTTATGTATATACTATGTAGTTCGTATTCCTAGAAGCCTAACTGTATATGGAATCCTTGTTCTTTAGTCGCCCTCCGTGGTGTAATGGTTACCAACGTCGCTCTTTCAAAGCCAGCGGAGGACGTAGGATTTTTTCGGGCGTAAAATTCCTTAGCAAGGCTTCCTTCGGAAGTGAAGTAAAGCTTTGATCCTGTGTCGAAGATTTGCGGCACATAAGAGAACCTCAAGCCTGATAAAGACGCATCTGAGAAAAATTAAGCGGTTTTTCACGCCCAGTATAGAATGGGGCGCTGAGAACACGTAGTTAAAGAGCGCCCATACATAAAACTCCATTGCCATTTTATCCCAATCCTTCGGTACGGGTTGGGTACACAACAATACTGCAACAATACTCCGCATCCCTTTTTTGCGCTAATGAATTCAAGGTGCACAATGTCATTCAGCAAACCGTGACATTGTCAGGAAAGTGGAAACTTAAATCTCTCTTTATACGATAAATTAAAATTATCGAAAATTTAAAAAATTATGTCACTGTTGCCAGTGTATGTACGGAATTTGGAATACCTAAACAGTGTCCGACAAACAAAAGAAAAAATTACACTCTAATCATTTGCTTTGAGGTGTAATGTGGACAAGGAAATGTGTCGAATAAAGCAGATGCGGTCTTCAGCAGAACAAATATTGGATGATGTAGTGAGCAATTTTGTGCCAAGTGGAATAACAGTGAGAGGTGTAGAAATTCCAGCTGCAGCTCGACGTCTAGCAAAACAACTTGGTGTAAATGGATTTACATCTAGTTCCGGATTGCTATTTAGATTCCGCAAACGCCACAACACAGTGAACAGGAAGGTGTGCGGAGAGAGCCTAAATGCAGATGCACGTGCTTTAGGACCATTTAGGAAAAAATCTGATGTGTACCATTCACATGACTTTCTCTACATCTCTAACAATTTATCGCTAAAAAGCTTGTGCCTCTATTTACTTCATGCTACTCGAGAACAAATTAGCAGAAATAGTCTTATTACTTGTTTCTTTATAAGTAGAAGCGAAATAAGGGAGTACCATAGGTTCAAGTGATAATCAAAAGCTGGTTGCTATGTTACAAGTTCCTTTGTTTATATGGACAGGAGTTGACAGATTCCTATATGAGAAGAGTAAGTTTTTCATAGCTGAAACAAAAACAATGAATGTCTAAAAAACGATCAACTCCACGAAAAAAATGTATATAACATAAATTGTGTGTTATAATGTGCTCTACATTTCTTGTGCAGTAAGTTTTTGTCTAACTCTTACGGTTTAGCAGTTATGCAAAATTCCGTAAAATTCGTCCAGAATAAAGTAGTCTTCAGAGGCTATTCCCAGAAAATTCAAGATATACATTTTATTGTCAGGTAAATATCTTTAATATTTGATATTTTAATCAAAATCGTTAGAGCCATTTTTGCGAAAATCAAAATGTTCGAAAAAAGTTCCATGTAAAGAGTAGTTTGGGGTGGGGGGATTTTTCTCAAAACCTTCGCGTCGCATCGCTGGAAGATACTAAACTTAAATACCAAGTTTGGTATTTTACAGACTTTTCTTTTTTGAGTTATCGTGTTCACAGACACGCGCGCGCGCGCACACGCGCACACACACACACACACACACACACACATACACACGGACCTTTTTGTGAAAATGCTTCTTTTGGATGTAAGGGACCCTCGGTATCGAATTTTTGGGTGGAGTGCAATACCTTCTCTATACACTGTGCACAAAGTGCGTGTAGAGAAAGTAAAAAACTGCATACTCTCATAAAAGAGAAGGAGTTATATTTAAGTCAGGTGCATAATGCGACCAACCTGACCTATGTTTGCGAGCCTTGCCTGACCATACACAAACATCAAACTCCTTTAAGGATACACCTGAACGGAACATCAGCAAAGAACTGCTTTATTGTGTGCCCATGCAGATGGGAACCATATGTCCTAGACCGTCATTGTTCTCAAGAGTAAACATCCGACATCTATTAAAAGTGTAATGTCCACATTGCTCGTTCATTACCGCAACTCTAAAAATGCATGGTTCACAGCAAACCACATCTGATTAATTTCACAACTACGCTGTGCCAGAAATAAGAAGTAATTAAATGGATAAATCCAAATGTGAAGTGAAATCATAATCTTATTGCATAACACCTGGTCTCCAGATGAAAAAATATGTGCAGAGTGGACAGTAGATTAGATTGAATAAAAAGAGCTTTCTATCTGGAGTCTTTGAAATTGAAGAATCTGTGGATGGCTAAGAGAAACGAGCAGAAAAAAAAAAATACTGCAAAATATATAATCTTATAACTTCAGGTCGATCAATTGCCAAATTTTCTGCTGTTGACGACATAACGACCTCCTCAGTGGTCAATGCATGGAATAAAATCGTATGACATCTCATGCTGATATCGAGAATAAAATCATTTAAACAAAGACTACCATGGAGCACTGGTTAGGGGTAGAGAGAAATGCGTCACAGTCGAGGACGTTGAGGAGTGACTTGACAATGAAGGTGATCCAGGCTATCGCATAATGAATGAGGACATTTTAGATAGTGTAAAACGAAGAAAGGGACTGATATTGTGTCTGAAGATTAAAATACTGTAACCAAAATGCCAAAAAATGAAGGTAACCGAGGTGAAAGGACACTGTGATCGATTTTATTCAACAAAGTGAAAATAATGACATTTATATATATTACTGCCACATGAAGCTTCTGCGTGAGATTTAAAACGAAGATTTACAAAGAACCACTAGAGAAAATCACTTTATATATAAACCTAGGTAAAGGAATTTGGTTAACTTGTAATATCAACACAGATACTGTATTTTATTGTTACAGTACAAACTACATAATTTTTATTCACGAAAGTAATTTTTTCTTGTACTTCTGCTAATATGGACAACTCACAGCCTGAATTAATCCGGATTAACGAGGTTTTACTGTATAGGCAAGTAACAACCAAAGTAAAAAGACATTTACAATAGAGCAAGGTGTCGTCACATATCACAAATACATACTGTTGCTGGCCTATCAATGTAGGTGCAGCGGAGGTTCCTGCAATAAGTGTTCATTTTAATATGTATAGTTTCAATAAATGCACAAGAAATAAACATCGCTACCATAGCTTCATAGTGTATGGTTTCAAATTATCCAACATTCAGCCATGTTAACACATTCACAACTGCCCACCAGAGATGTCATGTACATGCAAATAAGCATCACATTTCCATTTAGATATTCCCATCACATTTGTAGTGTCAATCATGTACATATTCAGTGTGACGTCAATCACAGGTCTCGCCTACACCGTTTCAAGCTAAGCCATCAGACTTCTAATTACGTTTGGAAGTACACTTCATCCAAACTCCACAACGGAAAGCCTCGAGTTCTATTATCGGTTTTGTTTTCTATAAGTGATTCTAACACCGGCCGTGAAAGCCTTCGAACTTTAATGATTCTATTATATGGTTTAGCGCTGAGAAAACAATTTTCCTTATTACACATACGATATTGTAAGTTAAATTATTTCAAAATATATATTTAAAGTGTGTCAGTGTTACAGTACAAATCTCTTTCAATCGAATTTATGGTAAGCTACTAAGCCACGCTGCTAATTTTATTTACACATTTGTCATAACATACATATTCAGTAATTTAAGGATGGTTTGGTCTAGAGAATTTAAATCTCCATTCTTTGCTAAGTGTGTAGTTTTCAACGACTTATAATTATTTCAATGGTTCGACTAATTAGCCCTCATAAAATTTAAAAAGCAAAATCTCACTATAAAAATATACTCAATTCAGAAACAGATAAATATTCTAATCACAAGGGAGTCTTTTTATAAACTTGTGAAACAATTCATCAAATGTGTGTACAAACAGAAATACCTCCACCAACCTATTTCAACGTAGTCATTTAAGCTACTTTCGTATTTCTTAAAATGAGTTTGAAATACATTGGGTCTTCAATAATTGTAAGACTAAGCTATATTTTGTGTTTTATGTTTGATTTAATTTCTTATGCCTACTATAAAAATTAAATCAACGTGAGACACGCTCAGACATCTAAACCACTGAAGGTATCCATATTGATCCTAGTCACATTGGGTGATAGCTATTTTAATACTTGAGGCAATTTAGGCATATGAGAAATGTGATAAAAAGTGAAACTGCTCAATTTCTGGTTTGTATTTTATTCTACGAGGGTCTTTTTTCTTTCTTTCTTTTTTTTCAACCTCCGATAGGCTATAAATAAAAGACAAGTTCATGGAAAACAATTATTTTATTACTAAGCATTTTGTACACTTATGGTTATTTTTCAACATAATCACCGAAAAGATTTGAGACATTTATTGTACCTTAGCAAGCTTTGCAATACCCGCTTCAAAAAATGCTGCCGCCAGTGATTTCAAATGAGCATTGACATTGTTTTGAAGTTCTTCGGTGGTTTGAAAGTGCTGCCCTCCTAGCCACGTCTTCAGTTCAGGGAAAAGGTGAAAGCCGCTGGGTGCCAGGTCAGGACTGTACGGTGGATGATCGAAAATGTCCCATTGAAATTGTTCAAGGAGACGATGGGTTGTGCCAGCAGTGTGTGGACGAGCGTTGTCATGGATCATCATGGATCAACACAATTCCTGAAGTCAACATTCCTCTTCGTTTGTTTTGAATGGCTCTCCGCAAACGTCGTGAACTACGAAGATCTTCAAAACAGCGTCAACGCTCATTTGAAATTATTGGCGGCAATATTTTTTTGAAGTGGGTATTGCAAAGCTTGTGCACAGGTACGATAAATGTCACCCTTTTCGGTGATTATGTTGAAAAGTAACCAAAGTGTACAAAACTTTTAGTAATAAAATCATTGTTTTTTTTTATAAACTTATCTTTTATTTAAACCCTATCGGAGGTTGAAAAGAAACAGCCCTCTTACTTATAACTGCTATTTTCATCCTACACAAGTTTTATATAGATGACGTCAATGTCACTAAGTTCAGTAATTGTTTCTGTGTTATTTAGGTAGACCAAGTGTTGAACCTTTGTTCCCCTTGACATTCTTCACCATTGAAAATGTTTCTTGGATTACAGTTTCTCTCTTATTAGTATAAAATTTTCAGCATAGCTTAAGACATTTTAGACTTAGGAATTACTCTGCACTAGTTAAAAATATTACATAGTTCGGTTTAAATTATTTCCAAAAAACTCGCTGAAAACCGGAAAAAAAATTAATAACACGTACAGAATATATTTTCTCTAACCAATTAAAATTAAGAAATGTTTGTAGAACAGTTACTGAAATTTATATACTATGTTCAAGTTAAAACATTTGGGAGTGGCACGATAATTCGAAGGATCAAAGGACAACTTTACATTACCATACAAAAAAGTTTTTAATTACGATTAAAAAAATTAATATCTTAAGAACGGTTTGACATGGCTCTAACACTGCGTGCACTGTAAGTTTTGGGATCCAAGCATACGGTGAAACATTCAAAACAGTGAGAAGAAAACCGAAGATTTTGAATTTTCACAGATACCTTCCTTAAGATACCTTCCCTCTATCCCGAGCAACCCTTACATAACGATGGAAGCCTCCCACCTGTAGACTGCAGCTATTACCATTTTCGTGTTTGACTTTTATTTCTTAAAATTGTTTCACCTTAAGCAATACAGTCCAAATGATTAATAGCCGAATGAAAATGACGTAAAAATGAGCTTGGTAATCTAAGCGGTAAGACTCCATGATAAGCATCCTAAGGACTTGGGGAAAATTCCGGAATAAAGCTATCCACAAGGTAACTTCACCAATCATTTTAAACCTTGGAAGCAGTCAGCCCTTAGAAATCATTGACATTAACATGGTATTCTGCTTGTGTTTCTCAGTGATAGTTGGCGAGGTCACTAAAATGAGTATCAAATTGTTTTTGGAGCCTGATGGACATTATCGCTCAAGAAGTTATATTCAAGCTCGCCTCACAACATTCAAGAGGTAGCGAGTTCGAATCTCGTTTAGAGTAAGTTTCACGGTTAAGGATTTTTTTGCGGTTTTCTCTTACCCTGAGAAGACAAATGTAAGTTTAAGCTCCATGGATCCCGAAATAATTTTAGCACAATTTCACCGATATCATTCATCGTCCGATATGACCAACCAGGGTTTCGGCACTTAAAAATCGACTTTATTTTTAATTGGCTAAAATAGATACTACTGGTCTATATATAATATTTTGAAGAAGTATCTTATGAATACCTTAGTCTGTTTAAAACCACAGTTTACACTGCTATTGATATTATGGGGGAGCTCTCTCTTTGGAATTAAGGTTGATAGAGAAATTTAAAAAGAAAACGCTGGTTTTGAATATGCCGGTTGGAGGCGCTCTAGTTTGTAGAAACATTGTGAGCTTCAGCTATTCTGTTTAAGGCGTGTGTGATAGTTCTGTGCAAACAGGATGTAATTTGTTGCTTTATCAGATACCCTATGTTCATGCATATTTTGCTTCAAATAGGCAGACGTCGAGGAAACGTTTAAAAAAAAGTGTTGATAAAAGTAAGGTTATTACTTTCCCTGAGAGTAACATTCTTCATTCTTCACGCCATAATGTGTAGGTGAACTAAACTGAACACGTCCAAAGAATTATTGTTTTTAAAATGTCTAATATTGAAGAAACATATACAAGTGCATTATACAAATGTAAATTAAATTATTAATGTAAAATTAATATCAGACATTTTAGGAAGCAATATTTTATGAGATGCAGGAAGTTGATAAGTTATATAGTCAGTCTGGCTTTTCTCAGAAATGATTGAAAGTGGAGGTACGCGACCATTGTCTGTTATTTCTGCCGTTATCAAGACCATTTTATGACTAATCTTTTATGGAAATGTTAAGCTTTGGTTTTTAATTATGGCTGACACACAATAATTGTTTCTTTGAGAAAAAGAGGTTTAGTAATAACATTGCATTTCAGTAAAAGTTTTAAGTACTTACAAACTCCCGTGTTGAAATATTCACACCGATTTGTACTATCTTGTGTATGATTTCAAGTTCTAGAAGCATTAGTTGTTTATAAAAAGTGCAAAGTTGCTAAATTCAATACTGCTAAGGGGAGTGAGAAGTGTTAGCATAATATGGACCGAAAAGTACGAGTATCTGGATGCCATTGATAAATCAAAGTAAATAAAAACAATACTGTATTTACATATATATTTTCTTTCGCTTTAAATTTTCACAGCTATTTACTTTTTAGTTTGCCGAAACAATTAGCTTGCAAAAATGGTGGCACAAAGGACAAAAATCCATATCTTTAGGTTCCTTTTAGTCAGAAATCAGTTGAAGCAGAGCGCCAAGATTTTTACTGCATATGAAGAAACTCTATCCCATTGCAATGAACCAAATAAATTAAGCTGCCAGTGGCATTCCTTTTGTACACTTTTCTTTCTGTGAAAAACTTGAATCAAAACTTACACATTAATACTGTATAAAAAAGCTCAGGTTTTAAAAATTTATTACGCTATGTATAGAGCTAGTTCAGTGCACAAGTGAGATATTACAATATCAAACAATAATATTCAAAGCTTTCGTAGTTTTTGAGAAGAAGGAAGAAGTGTTTGGGAACGTGTAGCTTTGAGATAATTGTGGTTGAAATTTAAGTTAAAACGCATAACTGAGCAATGCCTTACAAGGCAGTCGACATCATTAGAAGCAACCTCCATCATTGCAGTTCTGTGTTTTTTTGACCCAGGACTTCTTAGATGCTCTTTAGGGGAACACATGCTGAAATTTAGACAATTTTATTAAAAATGTTTGTGAACCAAATTTTAAACTGAGGCACAGAACATTTAAGTTGTTTAAGAGCAAATGTTTTAAATTGCCGATAAATCTGTATGCTCTAAATCAAAACAATTGCAAAAGTTTTGTCAATTAAAAGGAATGTCTAACTTTGCCATTTTACCTTAGTCCCCTTAATATCCCAATGAGTTTTATAGCCAGTAAACATGTCTGGGTTGATTTTCAATGAAGCGAAAAACCAGTGCAACGAAGTCTCTTTAAGGTGGAACGCGATGGTGCCCTTGAATCCGTTCCGTCTTGGCAGGTTTCCGTGTTACGGAGGGCTGCATCCAAAATAGCACATTTCGTAAGTATACATACTACACTTCTTCCCTCAGTTGTGCTCAGGTAAGTATGCCGTACGTTCAAGAACAGCTAGACACTCGCAAATGGTACTAACTTTACAGGGGCGCGCAGCCTCCAAGCGAAACTTCTTCCAAATGTAACATGATTATCTCAAACTTATCTGCAAACTAGCCACAAATATCTAAATAACTTTTCCAATAGTTTATGATAACAAGAAAAGGCTAACCTATATTACTACAAAACTTGTAATCGTATTACATTTTAAAAATTAAAGGTAAATGTAAGACGAAATTACTCAAATTTGGGGAATTGATTGAAAAGCTGCATTCCTTATTCTTTTCCACAGGAATATAATAAGTGACCATTTCTTCTATGTAAAAAGGTTTTATTCCTCATATGTAAACCAAATACACGAGGGGAAGCTATTTAGAGCTGCTGCTTCTTTTTATTTCTTTTCTCCCCCTTCCTCACGAAATAGGTAGTAGTTGAGGAATCTCTATCACCTACTTTTGAGAAAATATTTGGTTACAATTGTAGTTTTTCGATAATTAAATCATAAAACGGAAGTTATGTACCTAAATGTATTATAAATAATAAAAATAGACTTCGTTACAGATGTTTAGACCAGCATCTAATTTCTGCTAAGAGATGAAATCGTGAAATTTGAAAATGTTTGAATTCCATGCACCCAAGATTGCCAAACTACGATTTATTTAAAAATACCTGTTCATCGAGGTATCGAAAATATGATAAAATTGGCGCAGCTGTGAATTTTCCAAATTAAAACACTTGTCCCAGCATGGTTGTTTAACACATGAATAAAAAAGTTTAATTATATTTCAAGGTTTTTCTCGATATAACAATTGCATAACAATTTTGGAAACGCTACAGCTTCTATAGTGACATTCATGCTTTTAATTGCAATGCTATTTTCAAAGTACTTAGAAACGGGCACTTTTATGGTTCGCCATAGATGCACGATTACATGATTAAGAGCTTAGCTTACCTACAGACATCTGAAAATCGTTTCTCTATTGTGAAATAATGTTGTGTTTATCAGGCTTCTAAGCCATGGTCTAGAAGCAAGCATTGTTTTTTATATTTCGCCCAATTTTTTCTGCGTTGGACATCCTTCTAAGAACTGCTCTTAGGAGTGACATCTAGCCTATTAGAAGAGTTTCCTGAGAATGCCCTACGCAGAATACGGCAAAACATAGGCAATTATACCTATTTCTATACTACGGTCTACAAACCTGGAAGAAAAGAAGAAGGAAAAAAAAAAGCGAACGAACAAGGTTTCATTTGGACGCCGACTGTGAAAGCTCCAGTACATAAATACTTTCTGTAGATTGTCAAGTCTGGATAAGAACTACGATGATAGGGATTTAGCGACTCCAGAAGGTATTCGCCCTCAAATTAAAACACACAAGGATCCAAATTAATGGAAAACTCTCATTTTTATACGAATTAAGATTGAATTTTTATTGGAGTTTACCTGTTTTCATCTATCAAAAATATTTTTAAAGAAGCTTTGAACTGTTAATAATTGCAACAGTTTTTTCCAAATTTGCGTTTGTGTCGATTAAAACAATTTTATTGAATTCAGTAGAAATAATGTATAATTACGTGGAAAACGGGCTTTAATAAGACGGTAGAAAAGAAATATAAGCGTCCGGAATGATCCAGTTTTACTGAACTCACTTGCCTCTCGGTTATATACAAATTATTTCTTTGCGAGTTTAAATGGTATGTCTGAAATTACCTGGTATTAATCTACTAAATGTACACAAAATAGTTTTGGAGAAATACTTGAAAACCAAAAGATATTGCAATTTTGAGGAAAAAGGAGAAAAGTTGATAAACTGAAAACCCAAAGTAAAACCCAGAACACGTATATTGTCATACAGTTTGTTAATTGTGCATATTAGAAATGAGACTTTCTCTCCGTTAGTTAACTTATCGTTTTAATGGTTCCCCACGTATATAATTCCATTTTCCATATATATATATATATAATGCCACGTATATAATTGCATTACTCAAAAATAGTATCAAACCACAAATGTAATACGAAAATGCAACTATTGAATTTGTAGTGTGCCACGTGTTACTTTCCTTTTAATAATCACGAAGGAACCCTAGTTGAACCTCTACTTTTCAATCAGCTTTTAGAAATATCAGGCGCCATCTAGGCTAATTATGTGAACTACTTGCAAGTATGACTTTCCGCGGTTCATTTTTTCTGCCATTAAGTATTAAAGCATAAAAAAGCTATGACTTAAGATGTATTTGCTTCAAATCCATAGCTTTAAAGAATACCATACGATGTATTAATACATAATATAAAAATAACTCACTACTGCCAGTGCACAATAAACTAAACATTTCCCGCATTTAGTGTGAAAAGTGTTCGAGTAGTATTGGAAATGTTATTTAAAAGCATTTTGTGAATTGTTCGATTTTTTCCCTCTCCACCTCTCTCTCATGTGACAAATGTCTGAAAGTACTTATTGTGCCGAAAGCAGTCTGTGTACCTACTGAACACACACAATAAATACGACTATGTTATAGAAGGTACCTGTTATAGACTATAGGATATGCTTAAAGTGTAATTTTTTAATACTAAGAGTCACAAGATACATTGAAATGTTGTAAGGCAAATAACTATTGCACCACTACTACTAATAATAGTAATAATGTAATAAATAAAAACAAAAATAAATCATCGCGTGCAACCAATTCGCATGCCACTTTGTACCTGCATGTTATTAATTTGTCTTCCCTTCATTCCTGCACAGGCTGGTATACACTAGGTACACGTATTTGTATCAAGAACAGAATCGGTTAGAGTAACAGAATATGTGTGAATACTTCACGATAGACAACTTGAAAAACTCTTAATTAATAATATTGCCATAACGGTTTTTATTTGAGATCATTGATCGTTTTAACATATAAAAAGGAATTAAATGTGCCCAGGATCCATGGAGATTTCCCCAAAATTGCTTCTCAGTAGGGACGACATACAAAAAAAAAAAGTTGAAAATGGATATCATTTTCAAAATATTCTAAAACTAAATAAATCTTGAAAACACCAGAAAACAATTATCTCTCCTTTAATTTGGCTGCTAGTACTTTAAATAGGCGAGACAAATATTTTAGGAGTTATCGCACTTAGGATTAAAATTTAGGAAGAGCCTTCCTATTTTATACTGAAACAATATGCTACCGGCATTCTAAATTAGCAAAATGTATACAAATTTCGCCAGCTGCTCTAAGCAATTCTGTGATTAATGTTAATGCCTTTGAACTTTGTATTGTTAAGCCCCTGACATTAATACCTGAACACGTTAAATCAGTGCAGGTGAATAGAGCATAATTGGTTTAAGAAAAACTGTCAAAATATTGCTTATAAGCGCGGTGTAATAGGTACATTAAAATGTCGTATTTTGTGTAAGTAGTTTAAATTACTCTGGTATCAAGGTTTGCAATCCTGTGTCAGTTTATCTAATTCATGGAAAAAGAGTTCCTTATGGATTTCATTTCGTTGGGGCACTTCTGTAGTTTTGCCTGGTAATAGAGATTCTTCAAAGGGTTTCCCTTAACCTCAAAAGAAAAAGTCGGATAATTCAGATCTTTGGACCCCGTGCTCATTTGAACAGTTTATCATCATTTTAGCATCCCTGCAGATCTAAAAGAAGATAATCTCGATGTTGTAAGCCCGAATAAACAGTTTCTATAACAGCATTATTAGGAATAGATTCTTGGGCTGGCTAAGGGCTACCTTTCTCTCGTCCCATTTGTGTGTACTTTAAGACAATGTGACTCTTACCAAACATTTACCTTCTTACATTTGTTAAACACATGGAGAACAACGCTGCTTCATCTTCTACCTCACTAGCATCCCCGCGTTAAAAGCCAAAGCGGGAACGCATGTGTCTGTTATACATGTGTACGTGGACCGTTGCTGTTGCACTGATGATGAAAATGCGGTTCCAGTGACTGAACTGAATCATGGAAACAGTGTATAATGAGCATTCTGCATCCTTGGGAGTTGCATCAACAATAGTTGGCGTTTTTTCCAACAAGAGATCACATCAGTTTTATCTGTGGAACGTGGTCAGCCAGTGGACTTCCGGTGTGCTTTATTTAAAGTTACATTAGGAAGAAATATGAACTTGAAATCAGAAGGGAAACAACCCCATGCCAATAGATTTTCTTTTAACTCGAGATTAAGAAGCATGACATTTAGGAATCTGTAACTTCATTTAATAAAAAACAATTTTTATCTTAAATCCGTTGGGGGTTTTTGCTATGGAAACTCCTTTCACTTCTGAACTGGCACAGCAAATCAACGAAATCGTGATTCAACTAGGACAAAATGTAAAATGTATCTACAGAGTTAAACTTCTTGTGGTGGAAATAATGTTGCAAAACATGTAAACTGCTGCTATCTTGTCAATAGTAACTTATTGACTATCCAATTTACACTGCCTTGCTCTGTCGGCATCATGGAAGCTTTTCTCTCTGGAGGTCAGAAATCCACTAACTTTTAAGATGCTTGGAGCGCGAACCAGGGGAAACATTTGCCCACGTTTCAAAAGGGTATACTTCTTATAGTATGTATTTATTTTAAGTGATTGTGTTAAAAGTGCTCAGTGATATAACTAAAAACATAATATTCGGAACATATGAAATATAGACACAATTAGAATTATGGTCAAAGGTAGTTTCAACTCGGCAAAATATGCCCTTGAGCAGAAAAGTTCTATTACATTTACTTTCCAACGTTTAAAGATTAAACAGATAAATTCACAGTACAGTCGTTTAAAATGTGAAAAACGAATAAAAAACCCATAAACATAGAATATCTATTTACTATGATTTTTAATTAAAGAAAAATTTTGGACCGTGTTTGCTGGTTTTAAGGTTAAAGTGCGTATAAAATGTCTCTTCAGCCGGGAAGTCGGTGTGTAACCTGTAAATTTAGGCAAAGAAAAAAAAATCAGCAATTTATGATTAATTTGGGAAATCATCAATGCCTAGTATGCTTTTCGTAAAACCTCTACAAATTTTTCAATGAAGTTAGAACTATATGGACAACACTAACAACCATCCTATTTACACTAGAATCATTTAATAAAAGAAAACATATGAAACTGAGGAAGAAGTATTGTGTTTATTGTTACTATACAACTCTATTATTGCGCTACTGAACTCAGCTGTTATGCATCCTAATGCCTCGCTTCATTTCCAATACAAGCCATCACAGGCTTAACTTTGAGATGATTTAGATCATAAAATTCAGTGTTCCATGTTTATTTCGGTGTTCCCTGAAACTGGCGTCGGAAGTTAATCCACGAACCCTGAGCCAACGTTTAATTTTAATACAAATACAAAGTAGGTAGGCATCCTTTACCAAAAGGTTGAAAAATATATGCAATTTAAAGCACAAGGACACAAACCGTAATGTAGCTGCTTTCTATATATAGAAATGAGCATTTTCTTCCCGTTAATTTAGCTGCTTGATATCACTCACCCTCCCCCCTCCGAAGTGAAGAGGAAATCAATGCTTTATGAAGTATTTGGCAGCGTCTGACGGAACGATTCAGATTGCATTCAGATCCTGTTGTTTACCGAAACTTACTGATATAGTATATCAGTAGGTATAGATCACTGGTGCCCAACCTACAGCGGCATGTAAAAACCTCATGACGTCGCTTTCTATCAGTGGCGGGGGCTTTAGCAACATTAATGTTATATGGGATGGTACACATACTAAAAAAACCTTTCTTGAACGCCATTCTTATTAGTGGCTTGGTTGGCACTGTTTACCAGTTCATCAATGTTTTCCCCACAGGGATGAGCAACAGTGTCTTAAAATGCAGACCAAATGATCCCGCCCTCCCTTCCCTACTACATTTGCTTATTTGATTCGGTTTCGAGAACATCTGTTCATAGGTATATGTAGAAACAAATACTGATATATGCTTTCCCGCAATTTGGGAATTTTTTTCATTGAGAACAGATTTAAACAAATCCCAATCCTTTTTCTGAGAATATTTAATGCTGTTGAATTTTGCAAAGCAACTAGTTCCATTTGAAGATCGTAGGGAGCGTCTTTCAGGCAAAATTAATTCAAATTCAAGTGGTTACTGATTGCAAATCTGATAAAAATGTGTGCCATAATAGTATGATGGTATTTTACAACGTGTCGCTCAATATTGCATCGGGAACCCAAGATCGATGCTTACAAATAAGATTTCTCATTTAACAAACAAAAATATTCTTCCCCCATTCTTTCTGTAGTACGATATGTTTGGTTCGCTTGAAACCAGCCATCGTGACGAGAGTCTAACCTAGTTAAACGCCACTGAATGATTGAAGGGGAAATGCTTCCTGCCTGGTCATGCACAAAATGAAGGAGGCGGGGTAACACCACTAGGTGACGCAATTAGCTCGTAAGAGCAGAGGTTGGGACCCTAGGTATAGATTGAGGCGAAAAAAGTGTATATAATATGGCCCTTCCAGCAATCCATCATAAGTCGGCTCTATAAAGATTTGAAGCAAGCGCATAGATCATATTTCTGTACTCCTTAATGTGTACATGTAGGTTGTATGTCTAGAACCACTCCACAGATTTTGGTAATTTTAATTCTATTGCTTCCGACGGACGCGAGGCTATAAAACGCTGCATAATTTCAATTCATAAATATATTAAAAGACTGTAAAGGATTTAGAAAACCTTCGCTGAGGATACTATTGAGTAGAAAGTAGTTGCTGTGCACCGCAGAGTATAAAATAAAAAGCCGGTTACGCTTTATTCCAAGCGTATGGATATATAAAGTAGTAGACGGCCATGATGCAACACTTATAGAAGAAAAGAACTATAAAGCAAATTCAATCCTTTTTATAATAATACTAATCGAATGTGATATATACTTCTTTAATTGTCCTTTATCAAAGACTGCAGATGTGCATAGAGTGAAACAAATTGAAAAATCTTTGAATAACCTTTATTCTAATTCTGTAGTTGTATGCTCTGAAGTTTCTGAGGGCCAAGACCTACAAACTCAACTTAAAAGAAGTTTTACTTTGTTTCCTTTGTTCTCTTTAGTTGTAATAAAGTTATTAGCGCTCATTGTTTGTATATAGAGAAAACTGCTAATATTAGAACTCAGTAAACCGCTATTTTATATTATCTGAGAGGATTATTTTTCTAAACGGTCTCAATGTGCCTTTTTCAAAACGGTCAAGTTGGTGTCTAGGAGCGAGGCATCCTTATATTTACCAGTTTCACCTCAATCGTTGCGTATGTTCAAGTTTTCTGCATTACATGAAAACCACGATGCGTTTGTGTTATTAAGTAATGCGGGGCAAAAGCTTGAGGTAACTAAAATTACCCGACCATTCCGACTGAGGTTTCTTCCACCGTGAAAGACTATATAGATTTCCAAAAGTTGGAAGACTGTCGGGATGTTAAAGCGTCGGATGTTCCCCCAATGTTTCAACGCTTATGCGTACATATCAGGAGATTTGTCATCTTCTATTGGGAATATCTGGGGTTGTATAAAATTACAATTATAAAGAGTAAAGGAGAGTCTAAGAAATCCTCAACATCACTGTACAATAATATCAAAGAATGTGGGAAGAGAGTGAAATTTGACATTCTATTTTAAAAAGCTAACCGTTCAATCAGGTAATTTTTAAAGGTGTTTAACGCCCGCATTTACTACATATGGCATCGCCGGCGATGACACTGATAATGCATGCAATGTATCGTGGAGAACCGAAGGAATACGCTGGCGGAAGAACCCGGAGAAAACTCGCCCCTGCGATGTTTTATCCAGCAAAAATCCACCATGCCGTCGCCTGTGAACGAACACCAGCCGTTTTGTAAGGCTAGTGGTCTAACCACTCGGCCACGGCGCGGTCTGAATCAGTTAAGCCAACTAAGTATCAAACGTACAAAGAGCTAAAATGTCCAATCAATAGAGTTAATGTTTTTATTAATACAGTCAATATGTTCAAGAGAGAAAAATGTGGTTTTACACTGTTAACGAAAACATACACTGTTAACGAAAACATAGGTACTACTGTGTTCATACCACGAAATGTCAAATGTCGTTGGGTGTTTATTGCCCATGTATGAACAAATGCTAGCAGGCTTTCGGCGGTTGCAGTTGTGGGGCGGAGTTCCTTAGAAGCTGAATTGAGGGTGTTAGAAGCAAAGGGGTACGTGCCAAAATATAGCAAAATGCAGATTATACGTGCGAGGTGTAGAGGAATAACCAATGTTTGGTGGCAAAACAGTGCAGTGATATCATTAATGGATGTTGCAGTATAGAATGTTATTTCAGAACCAATTCACCATGCTTCAATTCCGTAACATAATACAGGTCTTGCCAAGGTCTCTTATATTTTTGTGTGTTTAGAAATGTTCTGTAAAATGTCAATTTCAGCTAAAATAGATAATGTACATATAGGATATGTATAACAATTTAGTATTTTTTAGCCTGAACATTTTTTCTAAGTACAGGGTATACTCCACAGAAGCCCGTAATTTGTTACCTTTTACATTTCTGTTCCAGTCAGCGCATTTCATCAGAACTTGCTTAGGAAAATTCTCAATTGAAGATAAGGGTGAAATGCAACTTTTCTTACATTTTGTAGGTGACTGCTTTTGAAGCAGAAGCGAGGTTTTAAAGGCAAATCCTACAAAATGTTTTCAACTTTTAACAGATATCCTGGCTCGTGTAAAGCTTTTGACTCTCTTCTTTCAATGTTGCTTAAGTTTTGCGATTAAATAGGTGTACTTGGGAAAAATTACGAAACTACATTCCTCCTGCATGTTCCACTTTTGTTATTACATCCGAGCAAGGAAGAAAATTAATACATTTTTTAGAAATGTTATTTCGTTTTATTATGCTTCGTTCCTGTTTGCTTTCTTCGCTCTAAGCCGTAGGCTAAAAACGCTGCTCATCTAAAGAAATCAAAATGAATAGTAGAAGTAGGACTTTGTACAAACGTATTCAGGTCTAATATTGCGCTCTAGTATAGTTACTATAGTTTAGTGACAGTGACTCACATATATGTGGGCTGAAACCTAGAGAAGAATCGCTCTTAATGTGAGATAAAATATGACATTCTACTTAGACTTGGGAAATAGGTCAGTTGAAACAAACTTAATTTTATCGCCGACTGCTTCTTTGGCTTAGTGAACTGGAATAATTTCCGTCAGTTTGAAACAGCCAGCTTCTCTTACAGATCTGCAGAACTTTCCCTTCAGATGCAAGCACCCATTCACTTCAACCGAAGCTCCAATGCTCTCTCTCTTGTTAGATTAAAGCCAAACGTCTGGCAAGTGACAGATGATCTGCCCCGACCTGTGCATCATCGATTCTTCTCCTGCGGACCGTTCGTGCAGAAACTCCAACAAGAAGAATGGAAAATAGCTCCCTGATGACATTTCGGTCACCCCTGCCGAAGAAACAAATCGAGTCGCGTGTCTCTGCGGAGAAACGAATTGTATCATTGCTCTGGATGAGTTCAATCTCGTATCATCAACTCGAATTATTGTAGTGGTCAAGCCGTGCGTCAGCTCGCTTGCCTGCCTTTAGTCAATTGAGTAAGTGAATGAATTGTGTTGGTTGTGTGATCTGCATTCCCTTGGAGTCAGGTTGTCTGAAGTCGCCGCTATCCTATCCAGGTCAGAAGAAACAGGTTCTTCCGATTGTGCGTGCATGCGTATACCTGTCCTCGCATATCTGCAGGCCATAAGTGCTACAGTGGCGGACTTGAGGTTATGACAACCGCATTTATACTTCTGAACTTCGTAAAACTATAAGGTCTTCTCCACAACACAACTTCGGAAATTTTCAATTATTAAATGTAGAAGTAACTCCTAATATGATAAAGGAAACGATAAAGCTAAGAACGATTGCTACCCATTAGTTTTCTACAGTTCCATGTATAGCTTTCCACCGTATATGCAATGAAAACACACTTCAAATATATTGCATCCCTTCCTACCATAAAAACATGCTACGGTATTTAATATCGTCCCTAGCTAGTTCTTTATAGCTCACGTGTCAAAAACTGCAATGACCTAATATCAGTATTCCAAGTTGTCATGCGTTATAGGGAAAAGCTGAAACCATTTTGTAATATTCCTTTATCTGAGCAACGAAAATGCAAATAACTCTGTGCATTAAAGGATAATTAAGATCTGAATTTATAATTACTTACCACGTTCTGAAGATAACAGACTATAGCAGTGTCTAACACTTGCCACTTCTAAATGAAATGCAGGGAGAGAAACAAAATGGAGCATATGAGTATATGAAAACTCATATCATCTATGAATGCAGAGTTATTTCATACAATTTATAATGCTAAGCCTACATAAAATGTTGTACCCAACTCTTAGATAATATTAGTTTAACTGTCGTACGCATGACAGCTGAGTGCGACAAAGGTTCCCAGGATTATTATTCATAGTAGTAATTTATGAAACAACTACCTGGCTTATCCAGCGGTGCAAGACAGGCGTTTTAAGCCGCGAATGACAGTTTCATTTGCCTCCCTCCTAATTTATTTTAGATTGTAGAGCAAGCTGAAATATTACACTGTAAATTCTCCTTTGCACTTTAGAACTAATTTCTTAAGGCACCATAATAGCGTATAGAAAGTTCACCAATATTAAAAAAAAATGTAGCAAATATAGATGGTTGATGCATTTAGGATTTCCGTAACCTCCCCTGAGTCTCTACAGCCTATAGGCAAAATTGTGTTAACAGTGTAACAACTAACAGAATGGCCAAGTTATTGTTACACAAATCATAGTAATTGAAATTTTAAACAGCTTTACCTTCTTTTCGTAGAGCAGTTATTTGATAACGAAGGCTACAGGTTTGCATATAATACAAAATTCTGACAAAATACATATTAGAACGAAACGGGTGCTTATGAAGAATACTCGCTGCCAAGCCGGCAACGTAAATATTAAAGAATTGGTACCCTGTTTAACCATCCAGAAAAATAAACTCATTTGATAATCTGTATCGTTTACGCTCGACACAATATTCTCTCATTAAATTTTTAAAACGTACAGTAGTCATGAACTAAATTACAGAATAGTAACAATGTATTTCATAAAGCGCATACATATTGGACCATTATAATCAGAGTGACCATCTAGGTATACACAACACTGATAATATCCGCATTTTCTCTGGAGTAACAATTGTTCTACACCACGACATTCTCAATGAAGACTCAAAGCTTTCTTGACAAACTGCTTGCATTCAGTTCAAACTTATCTATACTTCATATAATGTCCAAACCTAAGGTGTCTCTCAGCTCACGTGACAAGTCTCCTCTCATTGGCTGCTGTAGTGCAACAGGTGGTTGTGTGGTGCAATGTATTTTACTCTATGTAAACATTTACGTTAATATATTCGAATAGTATTGTCAAATGTATATTGTATAGCCGCATGAATCAAAAACATTATGTAACAAGAGCTAATGTTTCTAAAATACGCGTGATTAAGAGCTAATGTTTTATCAACAAAAACATAGGGTCCTGTATCTTAAACCTGCACCTCGGATGCCGAAAACACACGCCATATATATATATATATATATATATATATATATATATATATATATATACATTTATATACCTCTCTGTATATATACCTATACATTTATCCAGATATATCATTTGAGACAGTACGTTTCTCGCAGCGAATTTTATAATGATCGCAATAATTAGGATAATGGCAGCAACTATAATGTTAAGGAAAAACAGAAAATAAATATTGTTCATAAATTACAAGTAGGCGACATCGTGGCCCACTGGTTAGACCGCTCGCCTACCACCTAGGCGTCCCGGGTTCGATCCCAACCGCCAGCATGTGGGATTTGTGGTGGGGTTTTCTCCGGTTTACACCGCCACTCATTTCACCAATTGCTCCATTATCACATTTTATTCCTTGCATTTCAAATCATCCACTTTCTCATGCTCATGCCTAATACGGCCCAAACATTCGTTCCAGGTTCTCCATTCTGTGGTTTCATACCGTTGGCTCCTCGACGGGCTTCTGATCCCTAGGCATCCGCTTGTAAGTCCAACACATGGAGAGGGTAAGCCGACTACGAAAGCAAAGAAATACGACCAACTAAAAATCTGTTTTCCTGGGCAGAGCGGCCCAGACGCAAGACAGTGATCAATTAGCAGGAGCTGGCCACTCACCCACCCGCAGGGAAACATCTACTTAGGGAAAACTTTGACATGAAGAAACGGAAGTTCCATGCACCTACAACAGTTAAGACTGCTGCTTAAAGAGAAATACATAAAACGACCAATGGTAAACGAAATATCACGTGTGAAGTGAAAATCAAAGAAAGAAATACGTAAGCCGGAGTTAGAATTTTGAAAAAGACTAGTGGTTCGAAAGTCAGTAATAACACTCGTAATCGGGAAAGTCCGCCATTGCCCTCGTAGCTGGAAGCCGATTAATATGCGTGTGTTGAGAACGTCGAGTCAAGTAATTAAAAATGTCAGTATATAAGATAATTTATTAATAAGTATCCAACAAAGTATGTGCCCAGATAAATTAGGCGCGCTTACTTATGAAATAATAGTGACGGTGCGTAAGGCAATGCTTGTGTCTGTCGAGGTAATATAACAACTGAGGGTTGACGAGAAATAAAGGAAAATAGAAACGAATCACTCGAGTTGTACGAGGCATTTAAACCGGCGTATGTCATCGCCCGTCGAGTTACCCACCCCACTCACATGACAGTGTTTATACCGCTTTTATTGCCCGACGTTTCACCCCATAGGATTTGTACAGCGCCATTCAAAGGTGTACTCAGCCAATTAGGGGAAGGGGGGAGGGAATTGTGCGTGGAAGGTTATATCTCACCGGGGCAAGAAAAGAAACAAGGCTTAGGAAACTATTCTTAGTTTAGAAGTTGGAATTAGAAGCCGTTTATAGCCTATTCCCTCCCGAGGGTTTACGAGATTACTTTATATATGCATATGGTAGAGAGATACTTCCTTTTTCTACCAGGTACACGGTAGGTAGATAAGTATTGAATTGCAAGAAAACTGAATGTCAAAATTTCAGGGAAGTGCATTTTTAGGTTCCATAAAAAAAAAAAAAAAAAAAAAAGTTAAGCGCGCGTCTGAATGGCATAAATCAGAAAGGAAATGTTGTATAAAACCACAATGAATTTTAAGTTCAATATCTTTCCAATTAAAATCCGTCACGAAGGTTTTGAAGAGAATCCTATATTTTTCGCTATTTTTGTCTACTTAAAAAGGCCGTAAAAAGCGTTCTCTCTTGTAAGTGACAATGTTTGAAAAGTAACGAACAGAGATTCTGCTGTATGGAAAACACGCGTGCAGCACACCGAACAGAACGAAAATAGCCATTTGGGTGTTTTCTCCAAGTAAAAGTTTACCTTTTGGAAAGAATAAGACAAAGTTGCTTTCTGCTACACTTAATAACTGAACATCACCTCAGACGGCCTTCGTGACCCTTCTAACCATGACATAGAATAGCACAATATCATCAGTGTCCACGCCTGTGGTTCGTGTATAATATGAACACTATGTCCCTTACGTTCTTTATCCTGCTCTTGCTAAATAACTCTATGCCTCCCTGTGTGAGGTGGTGTACTACAATCCTTCCAGAACTATGACCATTATTGATCTAATAGTTGGTTAATAACTACGAAGCACGGGATTTAAACACTTGCGATATGTATGTCGCTATTGGGGTATGTCATCTCAAATTAACTGAGTTTTTCTTGTGTAGTTTACTGGGAAACGCGAGCCAGTTGGGGCTTTTAACGCTGTATCGGCATACTGCCATGGCTGTTCAGCGGTTAGAGCAACTGGATGGAGACAAGGAGAACCGTGGTCCAAATCCTGGCTATAGTATTTAATTTTTCAGTGTGACTCCAGCTTTCCAACTCTTGTCCTAAACATCGGCCAACGTGGTAAAACAAGGATTTGCTTGTAAACGGGAACAAAACTGGCGGCTTAAAGATCAGTTTATTGAAGAAACCTTTATTCACAAGAAGTTGTGCCTCGGATTAGAAGGAATACAATACAAATATTTCAAGAAATAAAAATTCAACATAAGGATATCCTTGTAAGCCCAGGCCACAGCTGGTTTCTCTTAAGAGCTTTGCCACATTAAAATGCTTTCCATAAATACAATTTTTTTTCAAAGCTTAGGCATACATTCTTTTAAGATCTATGAAAACATTCCAAGACCCCTTTCTTTAAATCAAGTATACGTTTGGATTTAGAAATTTAGAAACTCAATGCTAGAAAATTAAAATATTGTATAATATAAAAATATTCCCGGAAAATATGTTAACATAAAATTTGAAGAATCGTGTATAAAAATGTTTCAAATGTTTATCGGGTTTCAATTTTTTTTAATTAGGTAATAACACCAAGTGAAAATTTTGTTCTTTAGTTATGCTCAAAACATGTGTGATAAGGACTTAGGTAAATTACAAAATTGGCAATGTTACTACCAAATACTTTAAATCCCGAGATTCACCATTAAGATCTTAAGAGTGCACATAGGTATGATCGAAAAATCAACAGTTTTTGCATGTTGTCTAAACCAAAGGTACTTTTTCGACACATTTAAATATGCGTGTTCCACACTCCAGTTCTGCAGAAACGCGCAGCCGAGTGTTGTACTACATTTTAAATGCAGCCATTCCAGGCAGATTCAACGAGATTCTTTTCCGGCCAAATTTTGCGCCCATATATCCTGCGAATGTTCTTGTTTTATATTCTGCAGCTTCACTTCTGAACGCTCAGACAAATTTACACACTATTTTACACATTACAGATTTTCTTTCGTATTGAGTACGATCTAGGAAATAAAAATGAATCAAATGTAATCTAATCTTATCTTTTGCTGCAGTACCCTAGTAACGGCCATTCTCCCAGGTGTGTGCCTACCATTCACAGCCAAACTTCATATTTTCTGCCTTGTAGTTCGCGTCAGTCATTGCTGTCGAATCCCGGGGCAACTTCTAAAACGCAACTCTCTGTGCTGTTATGTCTATTAAAATCTTATTGCCACAAATAAATTTCCATTTTCAGGAATAGTGTAAAGGTTTTGACTTACTATTGCTAAGTTTGGCAATACATAGCATTAAGAATAATCAACAGTATTGCTAATTGGTGGAATTTAACATGCTGCGTATCTATTCCGATATTTTTCTTAACGATATGACTTCAATTCACTTAGAAAGAAATCTTAGTGACCCAGTCCAAAAACGTTAGAAAACCATGGACTACTGATTTTGTTCGACTCTCATCTAGGGTTGTCATTATACTTCCAGTGAGTTTGCCCTTTGCCTTCCTGGGTTTTCGCCTTTCTTAGTCATTGAAAGCCCCGTGATTCAAGATTTTAATATATTTGTGCAAAATGTGTATCTGTCCATCTATGGAGTCCAAAACACATACACCTCATACAGGAGTTAAGCTCGTAGGATATGAATTCGTGACGATTGGCTCGATTCAATTTCCGCCGCGTCATTTTGGCGTACTGGGACACTAAACGGTGGTTTCTTGATCAATGGAATTTCTAGTTCGACACTATAGGTGGCACCATAAGCAATCTCACAACTTGCGGATATGTAAATAACAGAATTAACGCAAGGACATTTTTTGTTATATACAAATGGCACGAGACCTACTTTTTTTTTCCGAAGGAAGCCACGCTAAGGACGTTAGTCCGAAAAAAAAAAAAAAAAAAACCATCACCGTTTGCCGGTTTTCAACCAGCAACCTTAGGTATTAGTGTCTAGCATGGTGACCACTACACCATGCAGAGTGTAAAACGGTTAACATGATTGTACATGCCATGCAGAATATATACAAATGAAGCATTCAAATTATGATGAATCTTGTCAAACAGTTTGAGATATTAATTTATTTGTAGTTTCATCATAAGTTTCGGAAGTTGTGGAAAACTACTTTTCTTTTAGAGTATCCGAAAACGACGCCCGTGTATGTTCATTTTCAGTCAGTCTTGTAAGCCAGAACATTTTGGTTGCGCTTATGGTCCTTTATTTAGATCTAAATGACTTTTTGTTTTGTTGGGGGGGATGTGGTAACTTCACCTTCTTTCGATTACATGTTTCTTGCTGTTTTTTCAATTCGAGCAGACAACAATCATTTATACAGATTAACAAACTAAGAAATGTGGCAAAGAAGAACATTTCACTTCAGAATTCTGTATTCCAACTAAATATTTAACGGAGTTTCAAAGAATTACGCATGGAAATTACGTAATACATTAATTTGAATCTCTCGCCTAGAGACCTACAATTTGGGGAGTAATTACACACTTTCTCTTTTAGCTATGGCTGATGTTATGTTAAGCATTGTATTTACATATTTAATTAAAACTAAAAGTATACACAAATTAGCCCGCCTGGATAGTGTGGTGGCAGCGTGTCTGCTTCACATTCGAAAGGTCGCGAGTTCGAATCTCGCTTAGGGTGAGTTGCCCGGATAAGGTTTTTTTCGGGGTTTTCCCTTATCCTGAGAGGACGAATGTCGAGTAACTTTAAGCTCCATGGACCCTGAGATCATTTGAGCTTCATTTCACTAATTTCATTCATCGTCCGATATGACAAATCAGGTTAAAGGACGTTAAGCTACAAAGAAAAGTATACAAAAATCAATTTACATAATTTTACTATTCCTTTCTCCACTTATTAGGTAATTTTTGGAATATGTTTAGATTCGTCTTTTCGAGCAATTTATAGATTTTCAAAATTCGACTTATATTCAACACTTTTGATATGGTAATTCACAATGCGCCTTTGACAGGCATTGATATTGAAGGTGGGTCATGGTAATCAAGTGTAAGGTCGCCACCTGATGCAGTGGGCTGTTTTACTGGGAGCAGCGTTGTCGCCTACCTCGTTCAAATGTGGGCAAACCAGATTCAGTTCCTATCGTACATGCCTGAACAAAATGGTGAACAAGACGAGGCCTACAGTTGCTTTGGAGCTACATTGATATTCTTAATTACCCTAAAGTATATCTGTATTGTTTAGTGTTATAAAAATATATTGTTTCAATAACAACGCACGTTTTAGTCTTCTTATAATTAAAATACGTTATCTATTCCAAAATGAGCATTTAGAACTATCTTTACACACGAACTATTAAACTTGGGATAGGCTTATTTTAAGAACTTTCTGTAGAATTTTACTGAGAACTGCCACCGAAATTTCCGGAAATAGAATAGTAGATTTTTACTGCAACAAACACAGAACAATACAACCACATCGATCTAATACCATCCTTTCCTTTGATCCCCTTTCTAAAGAACACACTTTTAGAAGCTTGCTGTTGATTATTAATGCAAAAGGGCGGGAGCGAATATTTATTTACAACCTCCCTAAAAGTGGACTCGTATGACTCATCCGAAGGTTGACCGCAGCATAAGTGGCAGCTTTACTATTCTTTATCATAGCCACACAGCTTTGTAATCGACAACACCCACCTCCCTTATATTGCGTGCTTATTAAATTAGTTGTCGATCGCTTTCTTTCGCCTTCTATCCTTTATTATTCTCAAAATACCTGATGTAATAAACCAATGACACCCATTTTGTAGAAGGTTGCAGGTAAATTACTTTAAAAGTCTACTTCCGTCCAGGAGAAGGCTTTATCCCCCTCCTCCCCGTTTTCAATCCGGTTTCCTGAAGCTCAAATGAGAGCATAAAATTGGAGAAATTTAGGGTCTACCCTAAACCGTTTAAACATGCATTATATTCAATGCGTGTTTAAGGTAAACATTTCTTCCCCAAAAAGAAGAAAACATGAGAATCTGCATCGGAAAAGTATACTTGGAATGGAAAATAGCGAAATGCGCATGTTTTAGGACCCCCCGAATCCAAAAAAGCATTTTTAGAAAAAAGGCCCATGTATGCCTATGGACATTACAACTCAAAAACGAAAAGACCGTTAATTACCAAACTTGATATTTAAGTTTGGCATCTTCCAAAGATGCGACGCGAAAAATTTCAAGAAAATCCCCCACCTAAAACTACCCTTTACATGGAAATATTTTCGAAAATGTTCTTTTTCTCAAAAATGGCTGTAGCGATTTTGATTAAAATCTGTTTAAATAATTACATGACAAAATGTATATCTTGGATTTGCCTGGGAATAACCTCTGAAGAATTCTGTATTCTGGATGAATATGGCCGAATTTTGCTTATCTGCAAAACCGTAAGAGGTAGGCAAAAAGCTTACAACACAAAAAATGCAGATCTCGCCAAAACACACGATTTATTTCTCTTATGTTTTTGTTGTGCAGGTAACCCTTTCCGAGATATTCCTTGTTATTGGTTTCAATGTAAAGTACTTATACCTTTCTCAGCATGAAGTGTCAGTTTTTCTTTTGTTCTACTCCTGGCCAAGCAAAAACGCGATTTGCATTCACAATAGCACAACGACAAAAAATTTGACTATCAGTTTAGCTTAGCGCATTCCTTTAGTTCCCTTCGTACTTATAAGAAACTAAGTAATAAGAACATTCTGCTAATGTTTATCTCGATTAGCATAATCTTTTGTATGAAGTTTGTACAGCAGCTAGAGAAAGTCATGTGAGTGTAACATCAGCTTTTTTTTAAACATACATTTGCGTGGTTTTTCGTCTCTACTTATTACTATGTTTATAGCATCTTTATTTATATGCCGATATACTTATTGTTGTAAGGATGCAACGTTTAGTTCAAATGATGGTTTTTGAACCGCTCTGCACAACCAACTCCTTGTACAGGGTTGAACTGTAATTCCAAGAAATGTGTGGACGAAAGAGCAATTTCACAAGACTATGTGGGAGTTGAGCCCGAGTTAACCGGGCATGTAGGAGAGTTATCCACGGAAATGTATAGCCCTTTGACATTTGGGAGAAGTTTCAAGAACATTAACCCATATCTTAGTATCGTGTTTTGAGGTGATCCATTGTACCTTGGTTTTCAAAAAACGACATTTAATAGGTGGACTAATAAATTATAGTAAATCACATGGCATTTATTTGTATTACAAGTTTCTGTTTAACGTGCGAGTGAATGGAAAAGGCAGAATGTCACTCACCAGCTTCCAAGATAGTCTGTTTTGTAATTACCCGCAAATGGAATACCTAGGTGCGATGCAGGAATGGGTGTTATACTTATAGCTACACTAATATTATAAAGAGAAAAATTGGGTGGGAGGGGACTTCGTGTTTGGATCAGTCAATTTCATTGGCGTTTCGTTGAATATGGTCAACATATGTTTTAGCACCTTATTGAAAACATGGGAAAATATTAATGACTTTCCGAACCAGCATATAAATGGTGAGGCTAAAAATGTTTCAATCTAACTGTTGGATTTGTATTCGTATTACTAAATTTTCCTTCGATGTCACTGACCTTAATATTTTGACACAACTCTCTCTACTTAGTTTCAGAATCTGATAATGTTAGGCTACTCCAACAATTTTTAAAAAATTCGCTATCTAAATTTCAATCCATATTTTTAACCTCTAACCTATAAATCAACAAACTCTAGACTATCTAGACTACACAACTCTTCACATATACGACTTAACGAAAACTATAGTGTGCCTATAACTCTCAGAAAATCACTAGCCACACTTTACAAGTCCTTTCTTATAAATCTATATTGTTTACCCCTTCTGGTCAAATTGCTGTAGCTAAAAATAAAATCTGGAAAAATAATGGGTTTCCTCATATCTTTAACATCCATCCAATTCTTATTTTAAGTCGCGCACACGTAAAAGTGAAACACCACACTTAACTTTAATTTTAACCCCTTATAAACAGAACTATACTCCTTGACCACTCAGGGGACACATTTGTGCATTTGAGCTATAGGACTTAGTAAAAATTATAGGATAGACATATTAAAATTTAAACATACACACTACTCGTTTTCCAAATCTGTGAATGTATAATTTTGCACAATTTGATCAATCTTGATATAACTTGTGAACTTACCCTTAAGAGCGAAAACAGTAATCTACTCTATATCATAACAAATCACCACATCCATATTTTGAATATTTGCTTATAGAATGAACCCGCGAAATGCTGGGCAAGAAAGGTAGTATGAAATAAGCACAAACAGAACTTTCGATATTTTGTACCATTTCTCAATTATTTCTGCTGCGATGATCCAGATTTAGAAGCTTGAAAACATTATTTATCTAGCAATATTGAAAAGAAACTTTTTCTCAGAGTATATTCAATCCTTATTTGTAGGCTTATTAATGCAGTTATAAACACTGTTCTGCCAATAATAGGCAGTTTTCTGAAAATGATATCCCCTCAAGAGTGGGATCTAACCTTAAATCATACCAACAGTGAAATATTAGACATGGAGTGCACAATCAACGAATCTATATTTATTCTATACCCAAAAATGAACTGATAACTTTCGATTTCGACATAGTCTATACTATTAATGGGCCACATTGGGCAAAAAGTCGCATTAAAATATGGCGACATTTTTATGCAACAATGGTGCAAACGACTGACATGAATCTTGGTCCTACTAAGAGAACAGGCTGTTCTGCATTTTAATTGCGTTCCCCAATTGCTTATCAGTCGTTTTCAATTACAGAACAAAAGATCATAGACTTATTGGCTTTGGCAAATTAGGCATTTCCGAAATTTCCATAGGGTGAATATTTATGTACATGGAGCGATTTTCACTACTAATATTTGTTTACATGCACTAATTTCCCAGATGAACAGTTTAGCTCTGGCCGCATTGCAAATACCCCTAAGGTTTGTCGTTGCTTTTGACACTCCACATAATATGGACCACTGACCTTAGGGGGAACCTCGTTCCACCCTTCGATGACTGGATTCATTTGTTAGCTGCCAGCATCTAGTGGGTAGCATCCGCTATCTCTAATGGTAGAATGACAATGAGGATGGTGATACAACTGCCTACTACAGAATCCCTGTTTGTACTATTAAAACTTAAAACATATGATTATTTTAAATTTTAAAACTCGTAAAAAAATCTTAGGTGTTTTCAAAAAATAAATATAGTTAATTAAATTAAATAAATATGATTATTTTTTAATTTTTAAAACTCGAAAAAAATATCCTAGATGTTTTCAAAAAGTAAATAGCATCTAAGCAAAGAAGAAAGAGTAAGGTAGATGTTGGAAAGAAAGAGTGGTAATAGGCGAGAGAAAGATGAAGCTTAAGGGAAAGAAACGGAGGATACGGATATTAAGAGAGGAGAGAGCAATGAATATGACTTGAATGCAACAACACTGGCATAACTGTGCGTCCTGTTTGTAAAATATGTTCTTTGAACATTCGTAACACTACATACTAAAATACAGAACAGATTATAGAATGTACATTTACACACGTGTACATACACACACACACACACACACACACACACACACGCACTGATAAACGGATACTTTACCTTATTTACTGTAACATTTTCCTCTAAGAAGCCACAAATTCGCTTTTAAATCGTGTTATTATAATCTAGTGAATAATTACATGTCTTAACATACAAGCTGGAAATGTGTCAAGCTAAGAGGAAGATGATATTGTGAATGACTTGACCTTGCAAATTATGATTGACTTAACAAGAAGCGGATACTCAACTTTCACCGCAATGGTCATTTCATGTCACGACAGCGTTGTTAGTATGTTCTGAACTTGTGGCAACAGGGCAAGTCTTAAAGAGTTACAGCAGCTTGTCAGATCCTTCACCGCTTCACGAAGTTCAAGCCCTTAGAGCACACTTCCCATTCGTATGATCAAAATGTTTCTCAAATGTCATTCCAAAGCTGAAGAAGCCATTTCATAGAGAAGCTCGTTGTACAATAAACACACATATATGACTAATATCTTAAAACACCAAATCACACTCAGCCGACAACATTGGTCATGTTTTCAGTCGGCAAGATATGTGGAAAAACCGGGACGGTTTGTATTGTACTTTCGTAGAGCCGAGTGCATGGAATCGTGTCGATATATTTGCAGTAGTTTATGTTGGCAAGAGAATATTCATCTGTACTTGCAAAGCCCAGATCCCTGGTTCTAACACAAGTAAGTTTGTTTTACATCCCTCTTTTCCTTAGCTTCTGAGTCTGCGTTCATAATTTAAGGTTTAAGTGCCGACTTTTGACTGCAAACTAATAAGGGAAGTACTCATCCAGAGGCTGGTGGGAACGGTCACTGAGAAGTTTACTTTCCAGCTACTCAGATAAAATCTTTTCGTACTCCTCTCCATTCGCCACTTTTCTAGGCCTGACCTTTTTTACAGTTTAATTCGGTTCTATATGAATTGAATCCAAACCAATAAGAAATTGGCTTATCCAGTGTTAGCCCTGGCAAACATTTAATCAAGAAAAGCACTACAGGAAACCAAAAGTATCGATACACCTCCGTACACTCGACAGCGCACAAGACGATTTTGTTTACGTATATTTCATTTTTACCGCGTCTAGGCAGCCCACAAGCGGCTGGCCAAGGTAAGCAGCATCGGGCCTGGTCCCTCTCTGGGTGGGTGGCCACTCAGATAGGTAAGTCAGCCCGCGCCGGCTGCACAGAGGGAAACACCCTGCCCAATTACTTTGACACAGACAAAAACGCTTGCATTAGACTACACCTTTTATATCACACGGGTAAATCCGCGAGAAAAGCGGATAGGTACCGTGGTGATTTGCCCCCGCCCGAGTACACTCGGGCGACTAGTTCCTGCTCCTGGCTCCTAGGAAGTTTTAGCTGTTACCAATTTAATGCTAGCAACGAGGATCTTATACCAATGATCCTCAAATGTTTATAATGCTCTCCCGTTATTGCATCCTTGCCGGAATATTAATGCTTTTACATGACCTATGAAACGACTATTGCTTAAACAGTTTGTAGAATCCCAAGAAAAGGAACGAATGTGTGCAGGAGAGCATGCAGTGCTTCGGTATTTAAAGTGGTTCCTCGGGCTGGTGTTGGCTCTTAAGCTGTAACAGTTTATTTACAATTTGAACCTTCATTAGCCTCGGTAGCATAAGGCAATGTCCTAACAGGGATCACGATAATCGCGAATTTAAATTCTACTTTATCACTGAATAAACGATGCGTGGGTCCTCCAAGTGCTTTGCAATGTGACAATTAGCACGCTAAAGGCGACTTTTTGCACCAACCTCAAGGTTATTTACACTCTTGTCAGCAAGGACATTTAATTATAAATATATACACCGAGAATATAAAATACACGCAAGGAAGACTGATCATTCTTCAGGTCGCTGTACAGTTCCGTGACTGTACAACTCCGGAAAATGGTAGATCTTGCCACTCATCATCAATATAGATAACATTTTTCTAGTTATTGTCTATATTACATCATTGTATCACAAAGATACTGTATGAACTATTTTTTCATATTGCTATTAAGTATCTCTCTCAAGTACAGCAATCGCAGAAAAAATGTCTCATTCTTACATTTTTAAATTTTAAATCAAAGGACTCATCTCCAATTATCTGCGCTGATAAAAGCCCATTCAACTGATAAACCTAGCAGTTTTAATCCTTTTACAAAGATTAATTCAAACACCCGACTTTTGCGTGCTTGGGGACAGCGCTTTCGTAAACTCTACAAATTCCTAGATATAATCGCCAAAATGGCCGTGTTCGCATTTCTTTTCGAAGTTTTATCCAACAAACCAAAGATAGTTTCTCTCGGAGTTATATCCTACCCAAATGTAGTATGCATTTGCTTCTCAGGTTCGGAGCCAAAGTCCACAAGGGGAATAATCAACACTTAAGCATGTAAAATTATTCATAAATAAATTAAGACTAAGTTCAAGAGTGATACAAGTAAAGGAATGGGTTTGTTCAACAGGGGAATTTTGACTTTCGCAATCCTTTCCTTGATTGCTCAACAGATTATTCGGTTTCCCGGCTGCAGTAATCGATATGTTAGAAGTGGAAATAAAACAAATAAAGAAAGACTATCTGAACACTAAACATAACAATGCATATCAAGCTGAAACGTTAGGTGGTGTTGACAAAGTTATGGGAGCGTGGACTGATGCTACTATTGAAATTATGTTGTTACTAGCTGTCCCTGTTAATGGACTTGATTAAAACATAATACAAAGGAAATAAGTGTTACTTAAATATGTTGGTATGTATTGCTGTGTAAAGTAGATTGGATTCTCTATGTTTTGCTGCATCTCTGTTTTCTTTTTTGCTCAATTGCTGTATATTTTTGAAATGAAATATCGGCCACATTTGTCTTATTTTGCATGAATTCTCCGAGGAGTAACTATTTTCTACTCCATAAGCTCTGAAGTGTTTTTTCTTACAATTAATGTGTTTATTCCATACACACCTTTGTAAATCATTTTTAGTGCTTTGGTAATTTACTAATTGAAATTAGGTGTATTATGACTCGCATGCATTAGAAAACATAGGGATTTATAATGGCGAAACAATCATCAAAATTGTTTGAGCGATTTTTGACGTTGTGGTACATACACATGCGTGCGTGCACGCACGCGCATTCTTTCTTCACAGCGTTAATATTGAAGCATACACACATACACGATGAGAGGTGAATAAGTGCAAATAATTTGATATTTGGTAGAGAATAATTCGTATAACACTCACGTGTATCTCATTTTGTCCGTTTACTAATAGCATTGTCAGAAATGAAGACAACCTTCAGGGCCTGTGTTTTGAACGGTCCTGAGCTATGCCTCCTCTGTGTTTACGTATATCTCTCCAACTACAGTGGGACAGGGCAGAGGAGGGTCAACCGTGTCACCTGTTACGTAAACAGATAAGTCCAAGATAGGTAATCGCCTTCCTAAACACATCGTGAAATTTTCCTCATGAACATAACGTATATATACTATGCTAAAATTAGCATGCTGGTTTAGTTGCCTGGCGCGATGACTTGCTCCCTTCCCCTTGTGTAGGGATGGGGACGGGACAGAAAGGTTCGGTTGTGTGACGTCATACGACTCGGAACATCGAGTAGATAATCGGGTTCTTTATTTGAAGGCGGATTCGAGAAGATTGCAAAGAGCATCGGTTATGGCATCGACCGTTACAGAGGTTTCCCCATTTTATTGCGGATAGCGGACGTTTCAGTGGCTACTAGCATGCCTAGTATTCAAAACGCACCCTAATTTGGTAAAAATACATTATGACATCTGGATAAAAGAAGTACATAAGGGTATATTCTCTCGAAATTAATTTATGGCATTAAATAATTATATTACCATATAATGTGTAACATTTTCTACATTTCTGTTAATTACATAGCATTAAAATACAAGGTAACAGTTTTTTCCTGATAATGTAATTTATTAGATGAGATGATACAGTGAAATTGTCAAGGCGTTGATATTTTTATTGCAAAAATAGCTGTATTGTAGCCCAGGCTCAAGGCAGTACACTACTAATTAGGAAAGTGGTAAAATACGAGTTCCTTTCGTGACCAAATCGCACTGCAACCGATGGAAACATCAAGTTACTTGAATTCTAGGTTTTGAAGTTTAGCAAGTACAACATATCAAGTTGTTTTACGTCCAAAGAGAATATGTTCTAATTTTTATATTACCTCAAAAGGAATTTTATTTTTCTACTCTTCTCATTCGGTTCTTCAGTGGATAATTATTACACACCAGTTAAATTCTGGAGCTGTACTTGTTAAGAACACACTAGCATAAGCATGTATGCTTCATAATTAGTTCAAAATATAAACATATAAACATGTTGCGTACGCGATTTTCCCTGTACCATGCTGTGGAGGCTAAGTCCACGTCCTTGAGCGTGTTTGCGAGCAAGAAGGGCATATAGCGTTTTATATTAGGCCATTAGGAACACTGCATCACCGTCACTATGTCAACAAATAATAAAGCCAATAATAACAAAGAGCAACATTAAATGAAGTATACACAACAGAAAATATGTTTGGCCACATAAATACATTTTATGCATTAACTTGTCGATTATTTGGAGACAAGTTTGGAAAGGTGGTTGGTGTTTTAATAGGTTTCAGCAATGTGAAGTGAAGATGTAAATGAGGTTAAAATGACAAATTTTATTCTTCAGAGTGAAATTAATTCCTAAGAAAACAAAGGTATACTACAACTCCTCCCCCAATATACACTTTCTTTTGACTGCGAAAATAATTGGCAACGACCCTGCAATTGCCAGGATCATATCGGCGCCGCCGGTATGCCGAAATTTCGTCCCACAGGAGTTATTATACACGCCAGTAAATCTACCGACATGGGTCTGTCACTTTTAAACACTCTTAAAAACCTTTGTTCTGGGCCGTGTTCGAACCTGCTAGTTTGTGTCAGAAGGCGACCGCCTAACCAACTGATCCACCCATATTGACTTTACACGAACTGTATATTTAAAGAGGATTCCACAGAAGCACAATACTGATCGGGTGACGCTGGTGCTTTTTATGATACCAAAGAACTAGGAAACGAAATGCTATTCAGTAGCAGCCCCCCCCCCCCCAGATTCGGTAGCTCCATCCAATTCATCCTTGGTTTACCAATATACCCTATGGAGTTTGAAGAATCAGTTTACTCATTGGTTTTACTCGTGCCGCCCCCACCTACTTTTGTGCGTCGGCAATGTGAGCTTGAAGAGTTCTTTGTAATAACATGCAGCTGCTACTAGGATACATACTGCACTGTTGGTTATTTACGTCCATTTGGCATTTCGGTGTTCATCTCACTAAGCACTTAATACTTTTGTTATGGGACACAGGTGGAGAACTGGATTTCTATTGCGAGTTTACTGTTGTTGAGTAGACTTTATGGGGCAATGTTCTGGAAGTTTTAATGTGTTCGTCTATTCTGATTCGAGCTAATTAATTCTTGGTTGTGAAAGCTGTTAAATTGCTGGTATTGCTATGGGATTTTAACGCGATTTTGTGATTTTTGATTCACGGCTGAGTACGCTGCCGTTAAATGATAGGCGTTTTATGTATATCACACATATGATAGCTTAAAAGGGCAGATTCATAGAGAGAAACATTTTATTATGACACACTAACCCGTTATCACTGCTCGTGTAAGGGTGAAGATGAGTTACAGATTGAGTATTTCAGTATGTCAAAGGACATGTATTTCATATTCAGAAAAAAAAAATCCTGATATGTTTGTAACCAATTTTGCAAAATATATAAAAAGGAATCATTGTTAAACGGAAATAGCCACTCGTTAGTAAGCTAAATTTTAATCTTCCAGCGAAAACAATTCCAGTGACACATTACACTGTGCAATGTAAGAACATAATATGAAGTCTTGCTGGCAACGGTTGACAACTACAAGTACTCCAAAACCGTAGAGTAATCATAGGGCAAATGGGTTATGCAGAAATAACTGTGAAGACAAATGGAAATGTAAGCAGGTTAGCGGCTAATGTTGCACAGGAGTTGTAATCCTTTCTGGTAGCGCATTTTCATACACCCGCAACTGTTCCGCAAACTGGCAGCGAGAACCAAAGTGTGCGAGCTCATAATGAAGTGCCAGAAAAAGCCGGCTACCTTTAGCCTGTGCCAAGCAATGGCATGTTCCCGGAGCACCAAAACGCATGTATGACGAGCTCACGACACACGAGAGTATGCATCATGGCACCAAAGGAGCAAGCATCACAAATAGAAGATTGAGGACAAATTACCATTAACACACTTAACAGTTTCATTAATTAACGTGCGGAAACTGCACAAAATTAAATTTTAGGTTTTAAAACAATCGGCAATTGCTAACGCTAAGAAAACCAATGGGAATTCTTAATTTTAGAGCTCTAGATTTTCATATAACCTTTGACTAATGGTTATAGAGTTACTCAAATTCTATACAACTCAGAATAGAGAGATTTATGGGCTAGTTACAGACAATTCAAGAGGCAATTTTTATTTTACATAATGAACATTTTAAACCTGTTTTATGTAACTAAAAGAATCAAAGCAAAGACTATTTTCCATTTAACGTTGACGTTGCAAGAAATAACTTCGCTTGGTATCCATGAGTGATGTAGGACTTGAATACTAAGTTTGGCAGTCAACGCACTTTTCGTTCTCTCTCTCTCTCTCTCTCTCTCTCTCTCTCTCTCTCTATCTCACACACACACACACACACACACACACACACTATATTTCTTTGTGGATTTTCAAACAGAAATATTTGTAGTGAAATCTCGATATCGATTTTGGGTGGAATGCATTACTCCGGGCTACCATAGATAAGCCATAGAGAAAGCAAAGTCTGCACGCAAATTGCTTAGGAAGGAAAAACCAGTAAAGGGCAATAGGTGCTTTAATTCAGATGAAGTTTTATTGGTAGCATCAAGAATACGAGGTGCATATGCATTTTTTTTCCTCCGAGATACACTAACGAATCAGACATTTATGAAAGACAACCTCCAACCTTTACATGTCCTTGCACACTGTCGGAAGTATTTAGGAGAGATAATCGAAAGCTAATGAGCAAATGCGATCTATTTCCTCTTTAAAATTGATGTTCCAGTTGTCGAAAAGGACTGAACCCTGATTAGCTAATTATGTAATAGGTAATTATGCACCACAAACGTAGAATTACCAGCTTGAGGACATCTAGAAGAACTTTCCTCAGTGACAACAGATCTCTCTACTTAAATGTACAAACTCGCTAATGCATATGCGCTCCTTTAAGCCGAAAAGTGTGAAAAAGAAAGCCTACCGTAAACAATAGAGTTCACCAATTTATTATAAAGTGTAGCTTCTGAGACTAATGCTTCGTAACGAGGCATTCAATTAAAGTGACAATTAGAATATACTAAACTTCACAAAAAGTAATAACAGTCGCTTGCTCGTCTTATGTATTACAGGTATTCAGAGAATATTTAGTCCCTCTTCCTGCGTTTCACCGGAGGAAGTTGCCTATGCAGTAGTGCTCCTTCCACATAAATCTTTCAAATCTGTCACTGGGATCACGTAGGCATATCATTCGCATTTCTGTGTGAGCAATTATACCCGTTGATCCCAAAAATAGAAAGGTAGACTCGTAGCTAAGTGTTACATTCTGTAGAAATTCATTGCCATCGATATCCGAGAGCACCGAAACAAATTTCCTCTCTATTTGCTGTCAATACTATATGCCATGATCGGTCTTGTATTATCCGGAAAGTTATCAAACTTTTTCATTGGTAAAGTTTTCCTTTCTTATTCCTTTTGCATGCTCATTGGAAAGAACAAACATTCTGAATATGTAAAGGTTTGAGAAAACAACCTGTGATCTTCAATAATAACTTTTTGCGTGTAAACATTAAATATTGCCAAAATAAATCTCCAAGATACAAAGAGGACGTTTCTTTGATCTCGTGCAGCCTTTAATGTTTCAATCCGTTGTCTTTTGGTGCTTTCAGAGACGATATTCAGATAATTTACACCTTTTCTCTTAATTAAAAGCCTTTCACACGAAAGAATGAAGCTATGAAAGAAGGGAGAAAGAGAAAATTATCATACTCCCCTTGAGGCAAAACTTTTTCCCCTCTCCCACATAAAGGAAACAAAATGTAATGAAGTGTCTGTACTCTGATGAACGAACATGAAAAGTTACCTGCTTTTCAACTACCACGAAACTATATTGTTCGTAGTTATTGTTACAAAAACAATGCAAATAGGTTTAATTCGTATGCATTCCGTGCCATAGAAAGATACCTCTAGTTCTCTCTCCACATAGATTACACTTTACAGCAAAATAATATTGTATATTTTACAATTATTTTAAATAACACATGTTAATTTGGCATTTGATGTGGATTAACAACACAATTGAGACAAAATGATGTGGGGAAAAGACCAGATTTGAGAAGAAACGTTGAAAGAGGTGTAAAAAATTTAGCTAAAATGAAAAAAAATGGGCTCAATCGGAGAATAATGTTTCCGCTGAGTGGAAGCAGCCCAAAACGTCGTTTGCGTATGTAGAAGGCTTACAGGACCTATGAATGTAAGGGAGTGGATGGTGGAAGGGATGGGACCAAATAGCAACTTCTGTTGCTGCTTGTTGGTGATGCCATGAAAGGAGAAGCATGTTCGACAGAAATAGCCCATGTCTTCCCCCACCATTTCTCCATATACATCCCAATGCGTCAATTTACTCTTAGAATAGTGTGCCAGATAGGTCAGTGTTTCCGAAGTATTGCTAAAATCATCGGCTAAATCAAACCTTGAGAATGAGGTTTTGTGTCCAATGGAAGCATTTATTTTAAACGTTCACAAATGTAGTAGAGCAATTTTCTATGATAAATTTTACCCAAATAGTACACATTACGGTGAAAAGGGTTTACAATGGCTTTTACGTTTAAGGTGTTTGCATAAACTGAAGAGAAAGGTTTAACTGAATGAAGTGATGCATTGAGAAGAAAGTTTCATGAGCACCCAGTATCTCATTTGGGCACTGAAATTTGTGAGCGCATACATTGCAGATCTATTATACGAATTAAACTATCCCACTCTGCTTATAAGTTGTATTACCTAAGGCATTCTTGAAAAATGCGCAGTTTAATTACGGTATCTTCGTTTGTTTCTTAAAGGAAAATGAGTTAAATGGGAAAGCTAGATATAAAAAAGTTACCCGAGCTTCATTTGTTCAATTACCACAATCAATTCTTAACTACATAGAGGTACGCATAGCAAGTTTTAAATTTTTAAGCTTTTCAGTCATTCCCTTGCCAGTTAACTAACATTAAGAGCCTACGCAGGAGGTCTCAGCACCCCCAAGATACCCAGACGTAATACTGAAGCAGTGAATTTTCGTTTTATTCTCATAATTCATATTCCTACATATTCAATATACCACAATGAATGTGTTAATAAATAAAAATACTAGGTATGTAAACATAATCACATCATTCTTGAAGCCGCTTCTGATTTCCTGTTTACACACACAACAAGCGCTCCACACTGGTGGCGGAACACAGTTGTGAGTAATAACGAGACGCTTTCCTCATAAAAAAACATAATAAACAACACAAGAATAGAAATACACAATTGAAATTGTAAACAATACAGATAACAAGACTGTGCTTTACATGAAAATAAGACAGTGCTTTATGATTTTTTCAATTTATATTTTCTGAAAATTTAAAACGAAAAACAGGGGTAATTAGTAAGCCAACAACGCCAAATGAAGCAAGATATTTATTTAATGTACCATCTTTATGTATTATTTGTTCATGTTTCCAGCAAGTTGATAAGCGATATTGCTTCCGTTTCTTAAAGTTAATAAGCAGTATGGATATTTTGAATTTCAAAGCTTAATTTTATGAATAATGAATAAAGCATTTTTTGTCATTTAATGCATACTTTATTCTAAGAAATAGTAATTTCTGATTTTTAAAACTAAGAAGCGCATTACGTCAATTTTCCGTAGGAAGCGTAACTGATTACGTCTCGCTGCCCTCCCGCCTACGAATATGACCCACGTTCGCCCATACCCAATATAAGCAGTAGTAATTCTAAGAAAATATAGCAATTTAGTTTTACTTTCTCTACACGTGCTATGTACATAGTGTATAGAGAAGGAATTTTATTGCATCCAAAAATCCGATTGCGAGATTTCACTGGAAACACATGTTTTGGGGCCCCCTGAATAAAAATATATTTTTAGAAAAATGACCCTGTGTGTGCATGCGCGCGCGCTTGTGGACAGCATAGCTCAAAAACGAAAGGTCCGTTAAATATCAAACTTGACATTTAAGTCCAGTATCTTCCAAGGATTCGACACGATTATTTGCAAGAAAATCCCCCACCCCCAACAACCCTTTACATGGAAAAAAGTTTAGAACATTTTGGATTTCTCAAAATTGTCTAACAGCTTGATTAAACTCTCTTATATGCAAGATATTTACATGATACAATGCATATCTTGAATTTTATGGGAATACCCTCTGAAGATCTTTTATTTTGGATCAAATTTTCTGAATTTTGCATAATTGATATACTGTAAGGTACAGACAAAAACTTACTACGTAAAAATGTAGATCTCATTAAAACAAACAATTTATGTCATACATTTTTTTCGTGAAATTGAAAGCTTTCAAGATATTCCTTATTAGTGGTTTCAGTTTTAAAATTCTTGAAAGTTTGATCCTAACTTGTCAACTCCTGACCACACAAAGAAACTGATTTTAATCCTATAATGACCACATTTTAAAACATTTGTGTGTCGGTTTAGCCTGGTGTGTCCTCTTATTTCCCTTCTACTTGCAAGGAACTAAGTAATAAGACCGTTTTTGCTAATGTTTATTTCGATTATCATGAAGTAGAAAGAAAAATGACATTATTAACAATAATTTGTTACAGTATGTAGAGAAAGTTATGTGAAAGGAGCACATCAGAATTTTAAATTGTGATAGATATATGAATAGGCAACACCAATTAAAGAGTTCACTCCGCTTATTTACCTATCCGCATCTTTTTAATCACAGGTAGTATTATATGTTATCAGAGCTAGTTTTGAATGAAGTGGGTCTGGCCATAGTGAGTGATTAATATCATGACTGGACGTGGCTCCTGGCTGGGGCGTTTCGTCTATGTACTCCTGTTTGCCATTTGGTCTTATAAATACTTAAAATGTTGTTTGTTGGTCATGCTGAACAGTCAAAAAATCCTTTCTAGTCTATATAAATGTTCAGTGATGCCTCCTTGGATGCATAAATCTCTACGTAATCACGGAGTGAAGCTATGGCTGACAGTGTACTTCAGCTATTCCTGTTTCAGGCCCCCCCTGCGCCCCTGACCAATGTGATCTCATATAGGTCAGGCCCAAACTCTCCTTACTTACATACCATTACAGCAAGTTTGCTGTGTTCTTACTCACGTGATCTTACCGGTTAAATGCAATCTATCCAGATTTATACTAGATAAGAAAAGAAACGGCGGCTCAGCGTGACCAAATGTGGAATTTTTACAGAGGAAAAGCGAACATTGTCTGAAGAGACCGGCAACATCGAATGAATGTTGCCAAGTTACCTTGAACGCTGCATGCTGCATAGCCAGATTAGGAAACAAGTCGATGTTTGGTCCAGCTGAACTCCTCGCAACTTGCTGAATGCCTGCGGCGGTGCAACCACGTCTGTTATCTACTACAATGACGTCATACTCAGTCCACTTCCATTTTTGAAGCATTCAGCATCAGTGGCGTACGTAAAATTTCTACTGAAGCTGAACAACAGTCATATGAAGTCCTAAATGTTTATGGGAGGAACAGCCGAGTTAGAACCCATTTTACTTTTTGAACGGCGTTACTCATGAAGTGCAAATATTAAGTACAGTATAACCTCAGCTATGCGTTTTCAGAGGGGAAATCCCAAAATATTGTATAAATGAGAAATTTAGAAAGTAATTTTTTTATGAATCTCGTACTGTTGTACTGGATTACTCAAAGTAATTTTCCATTACTTAATATAACATAGTAATAGACAAACATAAAACAGTATGGGTATTACGCAGCTACATTAACTTCATGCATTGTTCATTAGATACTAATTCAATCTTGTAATTATCTCAGGATCTCGTACCACATTTTCCTTCTACATAAATACTGTTCAATTTACTTTCACTAGGTTCGTTATTTTGTACACGGATTTAAGGTTCAAAAATATTCACCTATAATTTAACTCATAGCGCCAACTTTATTTCATGAAGAAAATCAGCAGTGCACCGAAATTTAGTCTGAATGTTAAAGGAAACATACAAATTGTTTTAAGTAGCCAATAAAAGGTATTTAAATGCATTGATCTAAAATTGAAAGATCGCCACCTAATGACACTATTTTAACTATGTTATCATATTCGTTTTCCTGGCGAATGTGGACTGCTAGTTTTCTGATAGTGTTTAACATCTGTTTTTACTACTATGGCACCGCAGGCAATGCCACCGATGGTACCTGGAATGAAGTTAGATCACCGGTGGGATGCGATGGCGAAGGAAATCTGAGAACCCGGAGGAAACTCGCCCCTGCGCCGCTTTGTCCACCACAAATCCCACATGCGGTCGCCTGAAATCGAACCCAGGTCGCCAATATTTTGAACCGGCAGTGAACTGTACTGTTATAAAAACTGGGTGACTCATGTCCACTGGACTACATCCACATGCGTTCTGTTGAAACACCGTATTCAACTTATTGGTCCCGAACATTCCAACTTTGGCTATTAAAATACTTAAGTGTGTGTCAATTATATTAATATTTTATTTTAAATTAATTAATCTTGAACTTACATTAATTTATAATAAAGAGCTTTGAAACACTTCTTACGTTTAGTGTTTCTTGTGCACTTGTTATATTAGCAAAGAAGTCTAAAAGACTGTTTTTTTAATGTTTTATTTTATGTAGCTAAAGTGCTTTAACCTGGTTGGTTATATCGGATGATGAATTAAATTGAAATGATACTCAAATGATCTCGGGGTCCGTAGAGCTTCAAGTTACTCGACATTCGTCTTCTCAGAATAAGGAAAACCTGAAAAAAAGTCTTATCCGAGTAACTCACCCTAAGCGAGATTCTCGGGACCTGTTGAATGTGAGGTAGATACGCTACTCCTACACTACCCAGGGGGGAAAAACAAATGTTGTATGAACAATTATAAATGGTTTATGCCTATTCTGTTTGTTGTACTATAATACTCTTACTTTAAAAGTAGTTTGCATTTTGATCGCAGTTTCAGAAAGAGTTGCACACTTTATCCTTGTTTCATAAAAAACAAGATTCGTGATTAAGGTTCGGGAACTTGGGACCCGATGTGTCCTGCAGTCAACTGTGGCCGCAATTCCAACGTAAAGGATATTAAAAAGTGTACTCCGTGATTAGTAGCTATGTCAGTAGGGGACACTGTTGACATTGAATAGAGGCCACGTATACACACAAGATCCCAAAACCATAGCCTTATTCAGAGTCATTGAGAAATATGAAGACACATTGTAAATAATTCACGGATGGTGTTTAGCTACATTAGGCACATCAACAAATGCACGAGTATAAAATGAAAACGCCGTATAAAGTAAACTAGAAAGTAAGTAGCATTCCGAATTTATGTGGCATCAACTAACAGAACACGCTCTAATATTGACTGGCATCTTGACAGTGGAATTTAACATGGCGGATTTGCTTGTTCGCGCCAAGATGTTCTCTGGTGCCCAAGTTGTCACTGAATTACTTACATTTGTGTTATCCACTTCTCAGATAAACCACGTCATTTAAATTTCCTTCTGTGGCATAAGATTTCATGGATGCCCAGGAATGCCCTTGTGTGCACAGTTATTGTGTCCGGGACAACAGAGCTGTCTCCACTCGTGCCAAACTAGTTCAGTCGTAAGACAGAATGAAAAACCACGCGTGAAAAATGTACAGCTTAATTTTACACGGCATTTACCTTGCCAAGTTTTGCATTTAGCTCATGTTTATATTAATGCTCAAACCCTGATCATTTTACGCAGTAAAACAATAATAGAATGTCTGGTCTTCACTGTTTTACTCCAAAATGTGTGGCTAGTGTTACTAGATGACTATCTTCTAAAAATGTGAATGTCTTTCTATTCATGCAAGACGTCATTGAACTCGTATACAGCATCAAGTCCTGGAAACTGTTAGTTCCCAATCCATAGGTGAAAAATGATCGACAAAATTCAATTGTTATATAAGACCAGCTAAATACTTAATACTTCTTTTTTTAATCGCTAAAACCGTTCTGACGAAATCGCTGGCTGTAGCAGATTGAAGTTCCTAAAACTTTTCTCGTGCTCTTATTGCTTAAAGATTTTTTATCTTGAGATAGCGAAATTGACAACAGTCGCTGCAAATTAAGTACGGAAGAAGTAGAACTAACGAGAGAAAGAGGAGCAAAGCAAACTTTTGCAGCTCTCTCAGTGGAAAACCCCTCAAGTAATTCCGTCCCTCAGCTATAAAATAACCTTTTCCACATTACCAATCACCTCTCAGCTCTCAGTAGCACGTACGGAGCTGTCAGCAGAAACAAACATGATGTGGACTCGTGGTCGAGAAGTTTTATTAACGATTACTTCTTCTGACTGACAGAGACAGCTCGTTTCCTCAACTGCGTCCCGAGTCGTTACAACTTTTGTAGGAAGGAGAAATGCTGCCTCAAGGCACCAATCATCATTGTGAGTTAAGTTCTGTTATGTTGTTACTAGTTTTTAATTTATCCGCTTCCTTGACGGGTAGAAAAGTAAATTTTGGTGTTTCAATCGGCATTTATCTAACAACATTTAGAATGATGCTACAGTTTCAGTTCTGAAACCATATGAAATTATTTAAGTTATCAAAACTGCATATTGGAAAATCTTGTATAATATTTATGTCTAGGTGACATGACGGTGTCCAAGATGCAATGTAAGATCTTAAAATGAATAAGAGACTAGCAATCTTAAGCTACAATATTAGTTTCCGAAGTAATTAGATGCTAAGAATTTTGCGGAGTGAAAACTTTAATAGTTACAGCATTCTTGAAGTGGTAGAAGTTTTCAATACTTCTAAAAGAAAATATTTCACTGGATTTGTAAAATCTTGCATAAACTATTTTTAATGCCGTGTAGATTAAGACTAAAAATATCTGGTAACTACCAACATGGCTCTTACCCAATGACATATCTACGGCTAGACAGCGATGGCGTAAAAACCTCAATCCCGTCTTCAGGCTCATATGTGCATGACAAGAGATTTGGGATGATCCAACCGATAGAGAAGACGATGTGGTAAGCCATTCCTCTAGAAGTTGGTTTCCTAGATCTACAAACAACCTCAAATTCCTCATAAATATGAGTGGGAATGGTCCATACAATAGGCCGAATAATCCCACTCTTGTGGAATCCACTAACAGGAAACCGGGGGATCACACCTTAAACTTCGACGTAGAGCAGAACACACAGGCAAATGAAAAAAGCTGTATGTAATAAAGGGTTATTAAAGTTTTATGATTGGCAGAAGGTCCAAATTTCCAAAAGGCATCGTCCCCTTCGGTTATAATACGAGGGCCGTTTTTTTTTTTCAACCTCCGATAGGCTATAAATAAAAGACAAGTTCATAGAAAACAATTATTTTATTACTAAACTTTTTGTACACTTATGGTTACTTTTCAACAATATCACCGAAAAGATTGAGATATTTATCGTAACTGTGCAATACCCACTTAAAAATATGTTGCCGCCAATGATTTCAAACGAGCATTGACGTTGTTTTGAAGATCTTCGTACTTTAAGACGTTTGCGGAAAGCCATTCAAAACAAACGAAGAGGAATGCTGACTTCAGCTATTGTGTTGATCCATGACAACGCTCGTCCACACACACTGCTGGCACAACCCACCGGCTCCTTGAACAATTTCAATGAAACATTTTCAATCATCCGCCGAACAGTCCTGACCTGGCACCCAGAGACTTTCACCTTTTCCTTGAACTGAAGACGTGTCTAGGAGGGCAGCACTTTCAAACCACGATCTTCAAAACGTCAATGCTCATTTGAAATCATTGGCGGCAACATTTTTGAAGCGGGTATTGCAAAGCTTGTGCACGGGTACGATAAATGTCAATCTATTCGGTGATAGTGTTGAAAAGCAACCATAATTGTACAAAACTTTTAGTAATAAAATAGTTGTTTTCTACGAACTTGTCTTTTATTTATAGCCTATCGGAGGTTGAAGAAGAGAGAGAGGAGTGAAAGAGAGAGAGGAGTGAAAGAGAGAGAGGGGGGGGTGGAAACCGGCCCTCGTAGTAACACTGGGCGGAAAAAAATAGAGCAGCATTGCCTTTTTCCATTGTACCGATTGTATAGGCTTGTGCAATAGTAGGCGGCAAGGCAAAACATGTAATTGGACCATATTTTTTTCTTTCGTTCCTTCGTGGGTAGGTTTCATGTCGCCATTGCAACCTAGTGTTGAAAAAACATTTGAAAAGCTTGCAGATAAAGGAAATTAGATGGTAGAGAAATTAAAATACATATATTTCCGAAGTGCAGGCATAGCGTTGTGAAATAATTAACTAAAGCTTAAAAAATAAAGTAATACATTATGCATCAGAAAGGAATATGAGGTAAAACTACATTTTCCTAACGTTTCACAATATCTCTCGCCCTAACAAGGGACGGCTGCGTTTGCGGGTTAGCGAGTTTCACCACAGCACAGCATCTGATTGCGATTCTGAACGCAAGTGCTACAAAAGCATTAAGTAAACATTTATATAAGGCGATTGGTGCCAGAGGGTCATGTTGCTGATCTTACATGGTTTTCTTTCAGTCCTTCAAGATATCTGCTCTTCAGGACTCGTTTATAACACCCTTTGGTTCTCTGTGATCTAGGGGTAACATGCTAGCATCTGGTTCTCAAGGTACCGGGTTCACACGGCGGAGGGCTATGGATATTTTTTTGGCTTCATTCGGAAGGGAAGTAAAGGCGGTGGCCCCGTGTCGCAGATTTACAGCACGTAAAAGAACCTCACGCCTAATAAAGAGTACTTTGAGTAAAATACATTCAACTGTCCTCCTCGCCCAATGCCGGGTAGGACCGCTGAGAACCGCAGCGGTTGAACAATGCACATACATAAACTGCTCTATTAATACCTAGTGTAGTGCTAGAAATTAAATAATTAATAATAAACAAAAATAATTAATAAGGAGAAGAAGAAGAAGTTGAAGCAAAATCAGCAAAACAATTGCAATCAGAAATATATGATGGATTAGAATGGAAAGCGAAAACTAATCCTTTTGCAATTCAAGGATCCCAAATATTCCACCAAGATCAAATTACTGCTTTAGGCAATGACACACATAACGCGTAGCATGTTGCGAGACGCATGCTGTAATATCTGGTAACGTGGGTTTGACCCACCTTCTTTGGGGAACGCCCCTTTCTGTTGATATGGGTATGATGTAGGCCAAATAATAACGCCTAGCTATTAAAAAGCCCACGATTACGATGGAAGCAAAGTCATAGCAATATCTAGTCGAGCCTAAAATCTACTGTGTTAATTAAAACCTCAATCAGGTTTAATGTTCCTGTAGGCCCACTCCTACGCGAGATGCCAACGTTTAAAGTGTTCAATTCCACTCTTACCGACAAAATTTCACTGTTTCTGCAGTTTCTATCCGAGTTGGTGTTTGTATTGTGCATTAATATTTTAGGTGACAAAGTACAGTTTCGCTATATTTGAAAGAAAAGTTAGGTTTTGAAACCGAACGAGGTGATTCAGGCGATTTTGTTTCTGGTCCGCATTTAGGAGGTCGCGGATTCGCTTACCCATGGCAGACCAATCTGGCCTATGGGGTTTTTTTTTTGTTGTTGTTGTTGTTGTTGTTGTTTTTTTTTTTTAGGTTTCTCCGGGTGGCCAGGCGAATACTGGGTAGCTTTCTTTCATTCCCCGAATTTCCTGTTCCTCCTTGTTTCTATTGTCATTTCATTCGTCCTTTATTCCATTGGTGTTTTTCACAGTTGAAAGTGTCGGTAATGGTGCTCGGGTGGCGTAGCAGGGAAAAAGGTTGTTCAGAGTGACCATCTCCGTCCCCCGATGGGCCTGGTAGCGTGGTGGTAGCATGTCTGCCTCATGTTCAAAAGGTCGTGAGTTCGAATCTCGCTTAGGGTGAGTTACCCGGGTAAGGTTTTTTCCGGGTTTTCCCTTATCCTGAGAAGACGAATGTCGAGTAACTTTAAGCTCCATGGACCCCGAGATCATTTGAGCATCATATCATCAATTTCATTCATCGTCCGATATGACCAAACCAGGTTAAAGGACGTTAAACTTAAAAAAAGATTGCGGGTCCCACTGGCCGCGCTCGTTAAGGCGTCTAGCTTTGGTGCTTCGTGGGCAGGGGATCGTGGGTTCGAGTCCCGCCTTGGGCATGGGTGTTATATGTTTGTGCAATGTGTATATGTTTGTAAAAGAAACAGTAAAACCAGTAATCAGTAAAACCTACGGGGTGATCAGACTCCGTTACTGTTTTAAAAAAAAAAATGGGGACCGCTCCTGGCGGGGGCGTTGGAGCCTATGTGGAGTGGGGGCCGCGGTCTGCATGCCCGACTAAGCGGGTGCTTCAATTTATAAACTGTAGAGACCTTATCATTGCAGTACTCTCGTTCCTTGTTCTCACCTCATCCCGCCTCCCGGGGGCGTAGGTACAATAATCTACAGGTTCCGCGTTGAGGCCCCTCCGACCTTATCCCATCCTATCCTAGGTGTTAAAACAGAATTAGTCGCGACGCTATAAAATATACTCCATTTGGCGCTCTGATCTGTATAATCCAGATTTTTAAAAGTAAGTTTGTAATTTTGGGGCCGATATCATTGAATTCAGTGCTTCTATTTTATCTGTGTGAATGTCAAGAGTCACGTGTCTGAGGCCAGCAGACAAAAGACAACTGCTTCATACATCGTAGTGCAGTTAACTTGCACTATCTGTCCTCAAGATTACAAGCCTAATTATAAAGAAACATTGCTTTAGTGTTTTATTGTTACAGCACAGTGCAATACTTAATGAACATTAACATGGAAGGTCTACTGAAAAGAGGGAGTTTCTGCAAGCATGTAATTCAATACCAAGTGTGATGAAGTCAACTGTTTTATCTATGAATATGCTTCATAAATCAAGACGTTCACAATTATACAAATTACGATTTACGAGGAAGTATGGTGATTTAATTCGTAAAATATAAAATGCCCATTTAAAGGTATTGCAACATATATTTATTCTATTCTCCTCCATCGTCATATTTCCTGCTTTATTGGTCGGGAAGCTAAATTTTTCCAGTTTGGTGTCAATACGCTCATACGAATGCAAATGCCTCCAGCTCTATTAATGAAAAGTTAAGAGTTTCAGAAGCCCTAGGGATTTTGTATGATATATCATTTCTAAATGACAGGATATTGGTACTATTTGGCACTACATCAGAAAATATCTTTTCCACGATTAACATTAGCTTTGGTATTGTCTGGAGATCTAACGCTGGTAATGAATAATCTGAATAAGAACCACTATGAAGGACATTTTTATTTCGAGTAATACGAATTAAAAATTCAAGAGACAGTTTGTATTATTTATGTATATACTCCTTGCTCAACAGAATGGAGTTTAGTGTATTACTTTAAGCCCCACAGGTTTATAATTTCATCGCTGTTAATGGATGTCAGATACTTAAATAGATGTCTTTGCCAATGTATAAGTGCATGAAATCTTATTTTCTTTTAAATATGCTCACAGATGTTTTATACAACTGATCTACTTACATTTTATTTTATAGAAGCATACATACAGTCGTAGATAAAACTTTAGTACCATTTACAGATTTTGTTGTATATGTACTCAAAATCTATTAAGCTAAAGCGATATATATATATATATTGTTTCAAAGGCGATAGAGGAGTGATAGGTGGATAAGGTTTTTGGGCAAAGTTTCCTGGGAAAAAATAGTGTTAATAGCACCTCGCGGAAATGTCACTAAATACTACATGCGCGCAAATGCCACTCTGTGGATCTGTCACAAACTCGTATGAGGTGACATCAAGGTCAATGTTCAGCATTATCATAACCAGCACAAACAGATAAAAAAAATGGTAACGAATGAAAGTCGCAAACTATTGCCTCGTTTCCATGTGAAATTGAAATCGATAATTACACTTATCGTATTGAATACTTTATGCAAACGCGGATTCAAATCGTATTGGACTTCGGTTGCGATACTCTCGAAATGAGATCGGATCGAAACATCCTGCATGGAAATAAAGAAACTCTTCTTCTGCTATATTCGTGGCACGTGGTGGTCACATGTTAATGCTTGTTATTTATTGCTCTGCGGTAGATTATAAGAACACCACTTTTACGGTATTTATAATTTGCAATGTGTTCTCAAATATAATTAACTTCAAAACCTGCTTATAATATACAAAGTAACAGATAATATGTTTAACAGGTTCGCCAAAACAATTCCAAGTTGACCAATAGAAAACGTTGAATAAATTTACTCTGGAAGCTTGCATATTCAAAACGATCTCATCAGTATTAAATTTAACATGTGAAACGCGCATTATATTGATATGAAATTAAACTAAAATTGATGTCAATTGCACATGGAAACAAAGTATATGTAACAGATCTGACTTAAAACACACATTTTTGCAGTTGAACAGTTGCTTTTTTGCTTAAACTCTATTCTTTTCACGAGCTTCTTTCTGCAAATAAAATATTTTTACGTTTCATGAAATTCAACAAAACTTCGCTTTATAACAACTAAAAATACACATTTCGTGAAAATAACATTCAGGTTTTGTTTGAATTTTAAAACGATTAAAATTAAATGTAATAGGTCACCAGATAATGTGGAAGGAAAAGTACGCCCAAAAATGCAAAACAAATTTTCAGAACTGCCTTGAAGGGCTTGTGCAGATATTTATATAGACAGTTTCACAGATCAAGCTTTAGCTTGAAGCTCTAGTAAGCTTAGTTAAGCGTCATCCGCAGCTTATTAGAGCTTCATGTTTCGTAGTAGGGCAAAAACGTCGGCTGAACTGAGTTGAGCAATTTCATAAAACTGTAAAGTTGGTAGCCCATCAGTTTATGGCGACGCTCTTTGTAAATTAAGTTTTTGTAGGATATCCAGGAACACCTTAAAATGACCAAAAAATCGGTGCAAACATGACCGAAAAATCGGGGCAACCATGATCGAAAAATCGGGGTAAAAACTAAGCGCGAACTTTACTTGCAAAGCAAGTAAAAAAGGGCAAGCAATCGAGAAAATACTATGGAAAGTGATAAATCAAACGTTGCGAAATATCGAGATATAAAGAATGTGAAAATTCTGACAGCTCTACAATCTCTAGATTCAGATCTGGAAAAAAAAAACTCTAGCTGCCATTAGCATGCTTCCACAAGCGTATAACCCCAAATTCAGAAGAAGTATTATCTTTGATTGAAATATAGACGGGCGCAATATCTGCGACAATGTTTACGATCAAAGTATGCAGTATAGATTTAAAATTAAAGTTTACTTACCAGTCTGTTTGATGTTCAATAATATTATTATTATTAATAGTTTCTGTAAATATCATTATCTAATGTTTATTTAATCGAAATCTCTGAATGGAATTCTTGGTCCTAAGATATACATACATGAGAATGATTTGAATATGTTCTGAACATTATAGATAGTGCTCTGTTATGCATATGGGTCAAAATAGATTGCACTCTATCTCTAACATTTGTCTTCTTCAAATAACTTGACGACTCCTTCGTGTTAAAATTTGCAGATTTGTTCATTCTACATTATCCACGTGGCGTTCTACATTTATGGATACATGAATTAATATACAAAAATCTGCTATTCTAATGAAAAACTGATTTAAGCCAGATTTTTAGTTCATAGCAAATGACAAATACGATTCCGATGCTTCATTGTTATCCTTTGGAAACTAGCGGTAACTTATTTTAGCTTATTTTTCTTTCTTCAATACAAGCATTATGTTTGTTCCGACTTAGCAGACTTGAACCAACAAGAATATGCTTTTATTCACGAGTTTTTGCAACCACAAAACACTGGTTACTTCAGAATATCTATGCTATCTTTAATGCACCCAAGCTGAGAGATTAACCAAATACTTCATCCGTTATTTTGATAACAAAGAGTGAAAAAGTTCTTATCAACATCGCAAGCATTGCAGCGCAACTGGAATTCACACTAGACGGTGACGCCACATCTCGATTGCTACGTCAGAAGCGTTTTCGAGAGTTTGTGTAAAGGGGCTTTAAAATATTTTCTCCTTACCTTTAAATGAATGTAACATTACAGTGCAGCATTAATTTCCTATTAATTTAAGAATGTCACCTTCATTAAAATTGTTTTTTGCATATGTGCATATTCCCAGTTCCTGTCCAACTTGAGCCGAAAGTGAAATATACCCCGCTCAAGTCCGTTTATATAGAACACACTTTTCGGCATATTAACCAATGACTGACAAGCATCATAGCTTTTTTCTGCATAACTTAGAACATAATTTTTGTAATTTACTGTAAAGATAACTATTGCAGTGTTTCAAGCCACTCGTTATTTCGACGTTTGTACATTTAGCACGTATTCTAACATATGCCTCAAGTGTTCTATATACTATATTTTAACTAAGAAAAAGAATGTTTTCAGGTACAGTATGAGCATTAAAGAAATCCAATGTTTGGTATGTTGACCAACTATACGTATCATTTACTTTGCTTTTGGTGAACAATAGTATGCTCATTAATATCGTGTAGTTTTTACATTACGCTCCCTGTTTTTATCCATAATTCTAGAGCTTAGTTTAGGTTCAATTAGCCTAAATAAAGTACTGAAAAAGCCTATTTTTTAGAACATAAATGTACGTTTTATAATCTAGTAATTATTGATGAGACTTTCCAACGCTTCCAGCCCAGTGAGTACAAGCTTAATAGTGATCTATAAATTCAGATTTTATTAAGCACTCACAACTTCAAGGATCGCAACGATATGTCCTGTGTGATCAGTAAATCACCAACCAGGTCCTGTAGCATTTAAGCATATTAATGGGCTGCGAACCAAACTGCAATCTTGGTAATAGAAAGGCAGCTTTCAAACCACTGCGCCACCTAACGATATTAAACTTCTAATCAAAATAAGACAGAGCCTTCGCAGTCCAGGGTCCCCAGAGGATATGATATGCCAGCAGACGCACTAACCTGTTCTGGAGTCCGCGTCACTACTTTTCAATTAAGACAGGAAAACATGGTCTTCTTTGGTATTTTGAGACATCGGAAGGGGAAATAAGGATGTACGTGGCAGCGTCCACATCTGCCACAAATATTCGACACATGTAACTGACCAGGGCACGAGCAACCTTGCCCTTTGGACTGTCAAGAAACACAGACCGAAAAATAAAATGGCTCTGCGATACAGTTCTGTAATGTTATTGGGACCTGAATATTTGCTATAACCAGGCAGTACATTTATCACAATATAAGTTTAATTTTAACTTTAACCGTAAATGATCACTATTTTTATTTTACTTTTATGTCATTTGATATTTATTCATTTTAGGCTCAATTAAACGAGCATACTAGAGTAGCATAAAATGTTTTACAGTAGGTATAGTATGAGCACACATTTAAACCTCTGGAAATGTTACAAAAGGAGAAAAAACTGATAAAAGGCGCATTTAAAGCCAGTTGGAGTCGAGCAGTTGATAGTCACTTCGTTTTTTTATCAATTACTTATGGGTGAAATAATTATTTTTAATACCGAATCTCTGATATCCATCAACCTAAACTGAAAAATAACAAAACTCTATTGTGGTTACCTTTTGAAGCTACACCGATATAGAAGTACTTAAAATCAATAATGCTTCTATAAGCAATATTGGCACTGTCCTTTGTTAACTCCAAAGGAAATAAACTTATGAAACTGGGTATGCGGCCACCCATCTCTAAATAGTTCTGTGTGAAGCTCGACTAGATAAGGCAGTATCAACGATATTACCTTTAAAGTAACGAATTCAAAGAAAAGTAGTTTGCGGTGCAGGCGATCACATATTCAAGTTGAGCAGGGCTTTATAATACTGTCAGAACGCAGTCAGGTTTTACAGACAGTGCAAATGCATCCTAGTTTAAGAGGCACGGGGAGTGAAATTTTCAAATTTCTATATTTGTGAATGTATTTTTATGAAAGTTTTACTTTGATTGGATTGTTATAATATGAATACAAAATTTCATTACAATTGGGTAAATAATTTTACAGATATTAAATTATTTCATAAATGTTTTTCTGTAAACATATTGCACGCCTCAAAATTTTTGAACATTATTTGATATTTTCTGAATTAGAGCTCTGAACCACAAACAACCTTAAATGGGAGAATTTCAATAACTTTAATTACTGAATAATAACTTTTTAACATTTTTAATTTCCAAAGTTAATCTTTTTTATAAAACTATAGTTTATGAAAAACTATTTTAGTGTTGGGATAGTTGTCATTTGAAATATTACAATAGATACTTCTGCACATTCTGGGAAATTTTAGCTGTATTTAACAAAAACTAAGACGTATGGAACATTTTGTAGCTGTTCATTGAATTAGTATCCTAGGAAACAGGAGCATTGTAGGAGCACGAAGCAAGGTGGGGTCAGCTAAATGTTGATTCTCTATGGACGCCCAGAGACTCCGTAACTATTTGTAATACAGGCAATTTTCGATTTTTTGACCGATTGTAGTTAAACTTTTACTCCCAGTTTCCCGAAGTGTGTGATCTGGCGCGTTCAATTTCGAACCTCAGATATAAAATAAGCCTACTAATTTTTCAACGCTACGCTTATACGACAATTTTTAACTCAATTTGGGGTTGGTATTCAGGGTTTATTGTTGCTTCCTGGAATTAGTGTAATAAAAATTACAGGTACTCACCTATTATCTAGAAGAACTACAGTAAGCCCGCTACCGCATAAACGTATCTGCAATGCAAAATATGCTTTAGTATGACATCTATTAATTTAACATTTTAGTATCTGTTATTGACATATTTACTATTGGTCATAAACCTGCTAATACCGCTGAATGTTCACAAAGTAAATAGGAGCCGTGCCAGCATTTAGAACAGCCAAATATCAAAGCCAAAATTTATATTAAATAATACAGAAGGCTACTTCCAAATATCACTAGTAAATGTGAGCCAATCTTTGCTTTTCTCAAAGTCATTTTATACTTGAAAAGCTTAAGTAATACCTCTCTTGTATCGGAGTATTATGAGCAACACGTACGACTTAAACCTCTAATTGGTCACTTACAGCATTACCGGAACAAATGGAAACATAATCTGCACAACATAGGCACAAATAGAATCCCATTAGCCATCCTTCACTATCGATCATCTGGGAGAGTCCAAGGAAACATTTGATTGAATTTAAAATTTGATCTGCGAGGTCGTAACCGGTCAAAAGCCCCGATACTTGAAAGGAAGGACTTTTTTGTACATATAAACATGTATTGCTCTAAACAGTCGATGAAAGTGTTTACCTGCGTATGAAATTCCTAAAAAAAATTAAAAATAAAGTGAACGTAGTTGTATATTTTTTTTACTTTCTCCATACGCTCTGTGTACATAGTGTATAGAGAAAGTATTGCACTCCACCAAAAAATTGGATACCGAGATTTCACCGGAAATATATGTTTTAGGGTCCCCAATATCCAAAAAAAGCATTTTCACAAAAAGGTCCGTGTGTGTGTGTGTGTGTGTGTGTGTGTGTGTGTGTGTGTGAACACGTTAACTCAAAAACGAAAAGTCGGTAAAATACCAAACTTGGTATTTAAGTTTAGTATCTTCCAGGGATGCGACACGAAGATTTTGAGAAAAATACCCCCAACCCCAACTACCCTTTACATGGAACTTTTTTTTCGAAAATTTTGATTTTCTCAAAAATGGCTCTAACGATTTTGATTAAAATTTCGGATATTAAACATATTTACCTGACAAATAAAACGTATATCTTGAATTTTCTGGGAATAGCCTCTGAAGAGTAGTTTATTCTGGATGAATTTTACTAAATTTTGAGTAACTGCTAAACCGTAAGAGATGGACAAAAACTTACTACACAAAAAATGTAGAGCACATTAAAACACACAATTTATATTATATACATTTTTTCGTGGAGTTTGTCGTTTTTGTGACATTCCTTATTTTTGGTTTCTGCTATGAAAAACTTGTACTTTTCTCATACTGGAACTTGTGAACTCCTATCCATATAAACAAAGGAACTTCATTGACATAGCAACCAGCTTTTGACTATCACTTTAACCTACGGTTGTCCCTTATTTTGCTTCTACTTACAAGGATGCGAGTAATAAGACTATTTCTGCTAATTTTTTCTGATTAGCATAAAGTAAATAGAAGTATAAGCTTTTTAAGAATCATTTGTTGCAGGGATATGGAGAAAGTCATGTGAATGGTACACATCAGATTTTTTAAAATTGCTCTTTTTATTTAAAATATCTTAATTTTTCCACCAGTTATATAATTTGTTTTTAAAGTGACCACAAAGTCTTAAGTGTTTCAATATAATTGTTTAGGAGAAATGTGTACCTAAAGAACAAGACGTGAAACATTTTTCAAATTCTCTTGTTTATTGAAATAAACAAAAGCTGGCAAATATGTATTTAATTATAATATATCTATGTTTTTTTAATTAAAAGAAGTTTTTTAGGAGGTAAAATGGCATTATAATAGCTTATATGATTTTCAAGAAACCTTAATATATATTTCATTGAGGTTCAGCGTTGGAAATTTCTACTCTATCTCTACCACGTTTCCTCAAGTATTTCGAGGGATAACAGTACAGGTATCAGGCTGCCATAAACATAGGAGAAAATTTGACAAACAGCTCAGCTTTTAATAGTTTTGGGCTCTCCACATTACCACGAAAACAAAACGTCGAACGATTAAACCATTTTGCAGGTATTTTTCATTCCTTGTGTGTTATTTCTGAAACTTAATGCGCATATTAACACACCTCCCTTGGATATCAATACACATATTAACAATTACTCCTAGCTAGCTAGCAAGCAAAATGTATTGAATGTATGTTCTGAATACGAAGATCTGTTCCAGGTTATTTTGCCCAACATCATTTAACAGTCAAGTGAACTAATTTAATTGTCATTGGCTACAGCAGTGATGCAGGTAGTTGTGCGGTACAAACTAGTTCATTATCATAATTTATTTTAATACATTCTAAGAAGATATACAATGTTTTAACCGTATGAATCATATATATTATATCGCATAAGAGTTAATACATCAGGTATGCATATAAGTTTTTATCATGAATAGATAGCAAGATCCTTTGCTTCAAACCTTTTTCTAAACATAGCGGTAGAGGATGCATCCATCCTATGAGACAGTACATGTCGTGTCATGGATTTAAAAGTTCTCTGTAAGGGAGATAGAACTTTTATTAAGAGGGGACAAATATGCATTGGAAATGGCTAGGAAGAAATGTGAAACACGCCTAAAAGTGCAAAGACAGAATTTACCACGGACTGACAAGCGACCTAGGTAGACGAGTACCGTTAATTTAAGGCCGACATCGCTTCTATTTTCTGAACTTTAAAAGTTAATTTTTTTCTTTATATATATACAGTTCCGGAGTCTTGTTAGGACTCCGGCACTGTATTCCTTTCCTTTTTACTCTTTTTTCCTGTGTTCATTTCCTTTCTTTACCTATTTTTTTACCGTTTTCTTTTTACATACATTATACACATTTACAAACATCCATGCCCAAGGTGGGACTCGAACCCACAATCTCCTGCGCCACAAAGCACCGAAGTTAGGCACTTTAGCGAGCGCGGCCACAGGGACCAGCCGGGTATTTTCAAAAACTTTCGGTTCACGATTTCTACTACGAAGTTTATGAAAATTATCCCGTAGAGAGACATTTGTTTCGAGGGATTTGGATATAAAGTGAATGTTTCGAATTAGCCATTTTCGTAACGGTTATATAGCGGACATGGGAATGGGAGGTTATGGTGCACAATTTTAAAACTCTAGCATGTCAAAAATACTGCTACGAAATGCTCGAGAGCTTTGTGGGACTGTAGCTACAATTATAAACGCTTTTTTTGCATTCATTTCAATATTCTGACGGTCTCGAAGATTTTACTTTGACGGCATTGTCTGCATTACTTCACCGCCAATAACCCGAACTGCAGAGAAGGTAACTAAACAAGCACAGAAGCGGCTGGTTGGCTGTTTGTTTACATCGGGGAAACACAGCAATTCGGCGAATCCATTTATTTATATTAACTGGTTAAATGCAACCGAAAGGAGAGCAATGCTGTCTGCATCTATGATTCCAGTATTTCCCGTCCCGTTAAATCGGATTAAGGGATTCAGTGGAAACCGCAGCTAGCATACTATCTACTTTCAGCAATACCAATTTCACGCATTATTTTTATCTCAATTGCCATTATCTAGAAGTTCCAGCATTTAGTAGAATGTATATCATCTTGGAAATTAGATATCGCACCAATTTTCAGAATCGAAATCTAGTTCAGTCGATAGAGTAACTGTCTGCTCTGCAGGGGTCTCGGGTTGGGTGGGAATTTTTCTCTAGACAAAGCTTATTCCCATCTTCCATAGAGTCTGGAGGTATGAATGAGAGTGTGAATGTGTGCGTCTACAGTTACAGATATTTAACTGCAGATCAACAGCAATAGACGAGTCATCATTCTCATGAGCAATTGAACCAAATGAAAAAGTCGCTGCTATGACCTAGACTTAAGGCGACAAATGGAACGGAAAGAAATGAAAGATGCAATGTTTTCATAATGTATTATATCAAAGCAATGTGGTCTAACGAATAAACAAGACTTCAATGTAGAAGAACACGCATTAACGGGGTGTAATAACAATCTGAAACCAGCTCAAACAAGAAGTCGGCAGAATATCCTTTAATTAGTCTCATTACTAGCTGCAGATTGTTGGGGTTAGGGGTAGCTCTGGCACTCAAGTATGCAAGATTTATTATGGACGTGATTACACAAGGTTTGTGTTGAGCGATTGATATTTTACTCCTGTTTTCTTTTTTGCATAATTAGAATATGAAACAGTCGATAAATTTTACACCGGCTTTAACACCACTATTTACATTTTAATGCCGAGTTCATAAAACTTGCAGGTGTTTGCAGTAGTTGGAATTGCGATTATTTTGAACAGAATGGGTGTAGCAACGCTACATAAACATAAGTGCGCTTTTTTCCCCTTAATTTTAAAAAGTTTTTCTCAGGTACAATGCATGCTAATTATACTATATTATGTACACCGTGTATTGTTGTTTATGTTACCCAATTTTATTTAGGATTTGTGCAAAAGAACAACAATCTCCCTATATCTCCTATACAAAGATGAAGCCGGAACTATAACGAAATACATTACGTAAATACAGTCCATTCTAAAATAATCAATAAAAATAATCGTGATTCAGTTGTTTTCTAATTTATTATTGTTTATATTCCAATTCAAGGGATATTTATATGCTGTTTACTGTCTAGGTGCACTCTTAAAATTACAAGAGTAATTTGCTATGATTTGTCAGTAGATGTTAACTACCTATGTTGAGAGTTAGTGAAACCTCTAATTTTTTTTTTTTTTTTTTTTTTGCAGTACTGTGTAAACAGTGGGCAGAGAAGGCATTGTACTCCACCCAAAACTTACATACCGACATTTCACCGGAAATACACGTTTTCAGGTCCCGTGAAGTGTGTTTTTTCTTTCTTCTTCTTTACATTGAACTGTTTCCGAGATATTTCTTAATTGGTTTCACCGATAAACTACTAAGATTTTTTCAAACGGAAAGTCACATTTTCTCTCTTATTTTGCTCCTGGCCATGCAAAGAGTACCTAGTTTCAATTTTTTCACACAGTGGCTAGGTTTTAAACATTTTATTATCGTTTTAGCCTAATGTGTTCCTTTATTTCCCTTCTGCTTACAAGGAAGAAAGTAATAAGACAATTTATAAAAAAAATAATATTTTGTAAAAGATCGTTGGTATGCAGAATAGGTAGAAAAAGTAATGTGAATGGAATACATAAGGGTTTTGTGTTAAAAACCACTGATATGCACCATTCACATGACTCTCTACTTATTCTATAACAAATTATTCTGAAAAAAGAACTTTCTATTCATTCTACTTTAGGCTAATCTAGATAAACATTAGCAGAATTTGTTTTATTGCTTAGTTCGTTACAAGAAGAAGGGAAATAAGGGAACGTACTAGGCTAAAGTGATAGTTAAATCTCTTAAAAGCTGGTTACTATGTAATTGGAATTCGGTTCTCTTTGCACGAGCAGGAGAAAACAAATGAAACGGCAATAGCAAATTCCCGTTTGAAAAAGTTAAAGTCTTATAAAATTGAAACATTTAACAATGGGTATCTCGAAAATGATTAATTCCGCAAAAAATGTAGGCGAGTAATTGTGTGTTTTAACGAGGTCTCCATTATTTGTAGCCATTATTTGTAGCAAGATTTTTTTCAGTTGCGGTTTACTAGTTATGCAAAAGTCATTTATAATGTAGAAGTCTCCAGAGACTATTCTCATTAAATTCAAAATTTACACTTCGTTCGTCATGAAAATATTTTAAACATATGATATTTTAATAAAAATCATCAAGAGCAATATTTCGGATAATCAAAATGTTCCATGTAAATGGTAGTTGGGGATAGGAGATTTTCCTAAAAATTTTCGTATCGCATCCTTGGAAGATACAGAAGTTTAAGTTTGGTATTTAGCGCGCACGCACACGCACGCACACGCACTCACACGCATACACGCACACGTGAACCTATATCCAGAAATTCTTCTTTTGGATTTATGGGGTCTCAAAACATATTTCCGGTGAAATCTCAGTATCTAATTTTGTGTGTAATATGTACAGTACCTTTTATACCCACTGTGTAAACTGCACATATGTGCTCCTGAAAGAAAAAAAAACTTATAGCCAGAGAAGGAACACCGAGTATTCTGCAATTTTTTTTTTTTTTTTAGTATGGGGTAAAATCACAACGAACTAACGGATTTTAAGAAAAAGTTAAGGATACGGGGAATGAGGTGGGTGTTAATAAGTTCAGAGTCACATGGTAAAAATGTGTAGCTTATGAGATGAAAGCTGTAAAAGGTGTTATATTTGAAACAGTGAAATTTCCTCAATCAAATTTCAGTGTATTCACACTGGATTCAAAAACTGGTTAACGCGTCAAATCTCTGTCGTAAATATTTCATTTAATTCAAAATAATTCCTTAAATAGTAGAAGCTAAGTATAAGAAAGAGCTGGGTAGAGTGGCAAGTAAGGGAAAGATTATGGAAAGGGCATTGAAATTTTGGCATAGGATATTGAAATTGGAAGAAAGGAATTTGTTAAAACAGTGTTTAGTATATCAAGAGAAAAGTTTAAAGAACAAGGGATGGGTAGATTGTCTTCGAAATAACCTGGAAAGTAGTGGGTTAGGGGAAATGTGGAGAAGAAGAGAAAATAATGTGAATAACTTCTGGAAGTTGGCAAGGAAAAGATTTGAGGATATAGAAATACAAAAAATATTTAGTGAAATAACTGAAAAGAGATCTTTAGTTTTCTATATACCAATGAAAGTCTCATGGGGAAGGGAAAAGTACATTGATGTGACAAATAAAGAGGAGCGAGAAGGTATTGCATGGCTGAAAGCAGGAGTATGGAGATTAAAAGGTCTAAGGAAAGGTATTCCACAAAATCAATGTCCTATATGTGGCGGAAATGAAGATATAGAACACATTTTATTTAAATGTAAAGGAACTGAAATTTGGAGAAAACAGTATATTAATAAGAAATGGTTTAAAATAGATAGAAATGTAGTAGTAGTTGAAATGTTTCAAAAAGATAGTAAGAAGATTGGACAATTCTTATGCAAAGTGAAAAATAAATGGATATGGACAGTAAATAGACAAAATGGTGTAATAAACTAGAATTAATAAACTATTGTAAAATATGAGTATGACCGGTAAAGAGCCAGGGCTGAACACCGATCATATTCACCTGTATAATGCTTAGCATAAATAAATAAATAAATAAATAAATAAGTATAAGAACCCTCTCTAAACTACTTCAAGCCCACCTCCGTGCTGTCGAGATAGCGCGTCTCCTTTACATTCAAGAAGCCTTAGTGATTAAAATCTCGGTTAGGGCGAGTTCCACGGATAAGATTTTTGGCGGGTGTTTCCCTTAAGCTGAAAACATGAACATTCGTAACTTAAAACTATGGACCCCGGGCTCGTTTGACATTATTTAATTCATTGGTCAAATATGACCACCCGATTAAAGACCTAATCATTTTGAAAAATATCTATCTCACTTATCGTAATTAGCACGCTCGATTCTATGTTGTACTGGATAAACAGAATGATTGTTAAATCTTTTCTCCTAATTAGATATGCCACTAATGAACCACAGTTTCACTCCTTTGCGTCCACACATTTTCAATGTCCATCCGAGTTAACATTAATAGATTGCGATTAAAATATCCTGTCATCGAGATTTTGTACCGAGAGACAAAGTGTATAGATATCACATTTTAACAGTCTGTGATTTCTATTCATTATCACTGAATATCACATAATTTAGAAACCAAGAGATACGACAAGACTTTAATGTAGAATTCGTCGAGATCCACAGTATGTATCAGGTCATTCTTTGTAGCCATGGCCATTCCTGAAACGTTCTTTGTTGCAAATTCATATCCTCCCAAAGTGCGTCAATTGATGGAAGTTTTATAGTGTGCGAATTTTTTACTTTGTTTATCATGATCTACGACATGATATAGTTAAATGTTTACCGCATGTTGAAGCCAAGTCCATAATACTTTATCTCGAATAATTTACTGGAAAATCTAATGTGAGTGATGTTACACGATATAAAGAAGAAACTTGATATGAATTGTAGAAGATATGTAATCTTAGGGAGTTCCGGTTTTCTATTAATTACTTTCATTTCTTTGGCCATACTTAGCTTAAATCCTGGTGTAAACTAATCTTCGGTTATCATTTTTCATTTTCAATTAGATGCTTGGAAACAAATTTACGAGTAATTACCATTTCCATTGCGTTACTGTATTCAAACGAACGTGAACCACGCTTTCTTGAGCCTTTAAATTGGAAGGAGAGACCAAAGGAGCGTGACCACAAGATGCCTCGAAACCAAGGTTCCCCAGTGGTAGAACATTGTTCTCTGGACACAAAGAAAACGGTAAATACCTCTGCTTACACGAACACGTGTAGAATTGTACAGCTACACACAGAAGCTTTTACAGATCCCCCCCCCCCAACACTGAAATCAAAGGTGGATCTTCTTCATCCAAAATATCTGATGTCTTAAAATTCTAACCCTGCACAACCCTTGTTCTCCTTATTTCAACAGATCCCTTGAATTTACTGCCAACTGTAGGAGGATAAGGTGAATGGACTTGGGTAGCTTCTGGGTACTCACTAGGTAACGAATTTGTATGTAAATACATGGTATGCGCTTTGACATGTGACATGAAAATAAAGTTTAAATACGTTTTAAGTTCGCTTTTTCCTTATTTACCATTTTATAGTAATTATAAATTTAAAACTTGCCTATCGACTGTATTGCTTCAAATATTCTTTTGGCATGCCTCGTTTTAAAGCCAAAGAAAATGAACAGAATCTTTATAATATCGATTAACAAAATCAGTATAGATGAGCTTATAGTTCTATTTTTGATCACTAATACCTTACACAGAACTAACAATTCCGCGTTGTAAACGCCGATTTAAGAGTTATTATGGCAGAAGGAAAACAAATTTGGGGCGACTTCTGCGTATTTTTACCTTGGAAAATATTGCCAACTAGAAATGGTCCTAACTCTTATATAGGTTTTTTTTTTTTTTTTTTTTTTTTGTAGTGTTTAACGCCCGCTTTAACTACTTATGGCACCGCAGGCGGTGACACTGATGATACATGAATGATGATGGAGCACCGGTGGAATGAGAGGCGGGGGAAACCGGAGTACCCGGAGAAAACCCGCCCCAGCGCCGCTTTGTCCACCACAAATCTCACATGCGGTCACTTGGGATCGAACCCAGGCCGTCTAGGTGAGAGGCGCGTGGTCTAACCACTCGGCCACGGCGCGGCCCTGTTATATAGGTTGTCATTGGGTTTTATCTATTAGAACACAACCACATACGCACAAATTTCTTTAGTGCTTTTAATGGGCTATAAAGGATATTAAACCTAACCTGAATTCTATTTGATAGAATGGCATAATTTTGTCTGTCCATCACATTATGATACTTCTACAAAATGTCAAACTTATATTTGTATTAATGTTTATCTATTTTGAACAATATGCTTACAATGTATATTTTTGTTAGTTGGAATCATACAAATAGATGTGCGAAACTTTTTTTTTTAGTAACAGATTCGAACTCTCCATTCAAAAAAATCATACTGAACTCTCCATTCAAAAAATCATACTGGTTCCAGAAAACAATCGAATATTTCGAGTATTGTACTGTTTATAAGGTGTCCTATTTTTGGTGCGCCGTTGCTTGACTAACTAGGGTTCTGTCGCCTGAGTAATTGTTACTTCGTTCTGTAATGAATATTGATATACTTCAAGATGCTTCCCTCAACTCTTTAACCTTAAATTAGCCATAGAGTAAACGCGAATTCGCTACGAACTGTTGGAAACAACACACAAGCCACATTTCATCCAAATACTTTTAATTATCGTTCATGTAACTCACATTAAAGAAATTACAGTATCATTTTCGTTGACGGGATTGTAAGTGTTTTAGAATAGCGTTTCAAATAATTGAATTTTTTTTTTTTGCGTGTTACAACTACATCCGAATGGCCAGAAAAGTTCTAGTGGAACTTGAAAGTGGAGCGGCTCAAAGATATTCCATCATGTACGTGCGTACTCTTTTGTATTCTAAGGCTACTAAATTTTGAATGACTGCTAAACCGTAAGACATGGACAAAAACTTACTACACAAAAAATGTAGAGCACTTTACAACACACAATTTGTTATATACATTTTTTTCGTGGAGTTCGTCGTTTTTGTGACATTCCTTATTTTGGTTTCTGCTATGTAAAACGTATACTTTTCTCATACAGGAACTTGTCAACTCCTATCCATATAAACAAAGGAACTTCATTGACATAGCAACCAGCTTTTGACTATCACTTTAACCTACGGTTGTCCCTTATTTCGCTTCTACTTACAAGGAAGCGAGTAATAAGACTATTTCTGCTAATTTTTTCTGACTAGCATAAAGTAAATAGAAGTATAAGCTTTTTAAGAATTATTTGTTGCAGGGATATGGAGAAAGTCGTGTGAATGGTACACATCCGATTTTTTTTATTTCTTTTTCTGATGTGGCCCCGGCTCCACCACACCTGGGGACGATCATCCGAAATCGATCTACATGGTCTCCCCTACTTGCTAGTGCTAGGTAGGGGAGACAATGTAGATTCCTTTCGGCTGATCGTCTATAGCTGTGGCGGAGGCGGTGCCAGACCAAAAATTTATATATATATATATACGCACCCACACGCAAACACACACACGAAATTTATATGATGTGTGCTGAATCAAAGTCGCTTCTTTCTCATTTTATAGTATTATCAACTTCTTTTCTTTTTTTAAGCTTGCCATTCAAAATAATTGTGTTGAAAGGTAGAGCTGTATTCCTGAATGAAATAAATTCGTGTAACAAGTTATTAAACTTTTACAAATTTGGGAAACCCCCTACGCATCTCTTAATCTAAAATGTCATTTGTGCTCATATAATCATATGTATAACTTGCTCCATGTTTTGACATTACTGGAATTTCTTACATTCACGTTTAGCAAAAGTTAGCAAAACTGGTTGCAACAGCCTCTCAAACTCCTATATTGAAGAGTTGGACCTATTCTGACAGGGCAAGAACGTTTCTGTGAAAACTTCATCTTCTGCAGCATCAAAAAGCTCCGTGCTCAGGTAACTCACAAGCAAGCACCTTTAGTAATGACATTTCGCATTTTAAGCCTCTCATACGATACAACAAGCATAGCAATCTAGCGACATCTTCCTCCTATTGATCCACGATTGCGAATAAACTTATTCAATAATATCTGAAGTCACATTCATACTGCACCGTTAGAGATTTGTCAAGTTGGTTTGCGAAGCCAAACATCCGCTTCTCGAGCACTGTACCGTTTGTTTGTTGTTGTTTTTTTTATCTTGAACGTTAGTGAATTTGGATTCTGGACAATAAATAAGTAATCAGAAGATACACAAATATGAAAACCGTTGTTTGGACTTAATATTTCGTCACCGCTATAAACTTAAGAAAAGGTTTGTCGAGGCCTAACGGGCACGAAACCTATGAAAGGACAATTAAATGAAATGCTCTATTATCTCATTGACACACACATTGCCACAAACAGCCTATATTCACTTGCAATTTGCGCAACATTTTCAAGGTTTTCAGAATGTGCCACTATACTCTAATCTTTTCACAGTAACTTAGCAAGAGAGCTTTGCGCTCCAATTCACAGAGTCCCTTAGAAATTCAGTACAGAGCTTACATTCAACCAAATCAAATGAAAATTCAATTGTGCGGAGGAAGAAGGTAATATAATATATACACCTAAATTCTGGACATTTTGATAATGTGCAACATTTTTAACCACAGTCATATAAATGGGTAGGCAAATATTTCTGAGGAACCAACTCCTGATGTAGTTCAAGATTCTGGTTGCCAAATTTAGTGTCTCCTCGAAACGGCTGGGACCAACTTCATTCCTGACAGTGGTGTACATCTCTTCTAAAGTCCGGTTACTTGCTATTGCAAGGTCGTTGTAAATGCATCCTAGAAGACAATGAATAATAAGCATATAAACTGCTCCTTAGTTTAAGTGAAAATAATCGAATTGTTAGTGAATAATGCTCATAAAGAAGTTGTGCTTTCCTGAAACACACTCATTCCATTTCCTTTCATCTCTCGCCAAGTGAGGTAACTCAATTTCACGCCGAAATGAATTTTTCAGGCCACCGCCACCGAGGATTCAGGATAACCTTTGGAGTTGCGACCTTGGCCTTCATAGAGCAACTAATTGCAAGGAATGGCATTTCTCTTTCGCTTTGTTTCAAAGAGACAATAACGCTTTAGCAAGTCCATTACAAAACCTTCTATTCATGATACGCTAACCTTGGAACTATATTGCTGCTTAATTTCTCCTTCGTGTATTTTAGTACTTTGAATCACAAGGCATAAACGCGAAAATGAAGTGTGGTGTAAACCGTAGAATTTTCGGGAGCATTAAACATGCATTTTTATCTCAAAATAACAATATCGTAAATATATGCCTATATTCCAAGCGTGCATTTTTTATACATTGTATATCAAGGATAACTTGCAAGATTTAAAAATGTAAAAATTTAAGAAAACACTATGTATAATCTAAGTGCTATTTTGTTGAATCCCTCAAATAGAGGTGAAATGTGTAGAAAAGTATTATTCATACTCCCGAAATCTAAATAAGCAGAAAAATCTATTGTACAAGCAAACTGCTTACTTTACAAAAGTGTCTCTCCACAGTATTTTTGTGCAAATTCAAAACCATTTGAAAAACCACAGACTTTAAAATTCTTAGAACATCAACACCATACGAGCGGTGTTAAAAAAAACAACTTAATTTTCAACCAAACTTGAGTGTCAAGGAATCTTCCAGGTGCTTGAGGACACTTAATAATTGAAATTTCCAAATTTCACACATTTTATTAAGTGTTACCGGAACATTTTCTCTAGAGCCTTCAGGTATAGTTGTAATACATTTTTCTGGTAACAGGTACTTAATTCTAGAATTATTATTTTAAAAATAAGGACAATATATCGTGCAAAGCTCCACTACACTTCTAGTTCTACATATTATTTCTTCAACATTGTTCACTACAGCTAGTTCTTAAATTTTAATTAAATGCTTTTCTCCCGGAAACGATCTAAGTATTTAACATTTAAGTTGCTAAGAACTATAATATATTAAAATATTAAAACTATCTACCCTAAAGGCCGTGTATTTAAAATCTAAAAAAAATATGAAAAATTATTACAAGAAAATCAACATTTAAGGTGCTCTATGTTCTTCTGCACACCTGCGCACTCCATTTTAAACGTCGTGTTTGGGCACTTAAATGTCCAAAACCGCAATTGAAATGTAATTCTAATGTAAGGATTTTATTAAAAAAACTTTTAAAAAATAACCATGCTTTGAAATCTTTAACAGTATCGAGTATGCTTAGCAAATATTTCGTTGGCTGCTTAGTGATAGGACTGAGAAGCTACGTCTACAGGCATTATGCAGCGACGAGCATGCACCTAAAACAATGTACGGATTTTATTTAAGACATGCTTTATCAAAAGTAATCCACCACAACTTCGTAAAATGGTTCCAAAGTTTTCCAGTTATCCCTTTTACACCTTCGGGTAGTGAATTTCTTATTTAGCTTTCTTTAAGGTTACCACTCTACAGTTGCGAGAATCTTCGCCTTGCAACTTTACAGTGTCACACCCAAGGCTATAACTTGGTATTTTCCCGACATTTTCAGATTCACGGACCGCACAAAACATTTATTTACCATGAAATTTGTGTATCCAACTTGGCTCGAGTGGAATACAATTTTGCCATAGGTAAGGTAGAGAGAAAATAATATGTCAAGTTTTCTGCCACACCTCTGAGAAGATTATATGTAACAGCACACGTTTAAAAAGTTCCCGACCTGTGATAACTAGAGACAGGCCAAATGTGATTCTGTTTTTGCAAAAACATGAAAAGTACTAAATAGTATAACGCTATATATTAAAGCCAAACCGTTTAAATTGTTTTATTTTTGGATTTGGTTGAAGTCATCAGTTTTGAAAACTAGTCTTTGTAAACTTCTGTGTACATTTAATGAAACATAAAATGAAATACAACAAATTGCGAAGAGTTTAGAGATTGATCAATTTTGAAATCCTTAAATATAACAAAAACAATAAAAATATTACGGATTTCTTTGTTCATGCTCAATATTAAGTATATAGGTGTTCCACCGTCTAGTGCTGCCTAACTGCTCCACAAAGTGGTAAGCCACGAGATCCTTCTCAGTGAGTATGCGCGGGTGAGTGCGAGAATGGACAACAGCAGTTCAATTTACTGAGAATATTTAATGGAACCTAATAGCTGATGTGTTTTGAACACAAGCCAATTGTTTTCACCGCTCCTGCATCCAAGCACGAGATGCTGCAACTGCTTCGTGTAATTTCAACTAACTTCCAGTAGGTAAATTTGTTTTCGTAGTAAAAATAACAAGCTTAAGTTACTTGACTCACTAAAATACTCTACGGTGAATCCCTTAACGATCACAGCTAAGTGGGTGTTAGGCCACGCGCTGTACTTAAGCTCTTCTGACACCGACTTCCGCTTATACAACTGTGAGACAGCCAAAAGACGCCAATAGAAATAATTAATTTTTCGAAACACACATTCTACATTATACGTGCCCAATCTCTAAGCTTGTTATTCATCTGACAACTTTATAGCTCTGGCTTGAAAAATTCTCACTTCTCTTTAATTTCTAATTCCCAGGAGTTGACCTGCCAATTTAACATGTGAAATTGTTCATCACAGCTATTTATCGATTTCCCCATTATTTTAATCAAATAATTCAATAATATTATAATTCTGGTTCAACTACAATATACCATAAAAGCATTGGTTCGTGAAAATACAAAGTCGGTAACAGAATGGTTTAATTTAGCACGTAATGTCAAAGAAGAAGTGCTCCATGTTATCAACTATACCGCACTTCTTGGTAAAAATGGCTTGTTTTTTCTAAACGTGTTTCTCGTGTTTGATAACGGTAACTAATTTTAAAGCAAAAACACTAATCTGTAAAGTATGAACAAATATATGCTAATAAATTATGAGGATTTTAGCAAAATAATATGATATTGAATTGTTCTGTCACGTGCATCGAATTCTATAGATTCCAAAATGTTAAAAACTTTTGTACGTCTTCAGTTGTAAATTTTTCACTAAAAAAAATGCACATCTTGATTCAAACATCAGTAAGAAATCCCCTACCTGGGTTGCAGAAAGCGGATAGCATGTATTGCCTCTGCAGGTAAACTCAACTGTCAACAGAAAGCAAGTCTTCTATATCTACGTAATGAGAATTTAGTGCAGCTTTCTAGCATACAAATGCATCACAATGACATTTTCCGACGAACCCAGGCTCGCAAATAGCGGTTTGCAACACACAGGCAGAACACAAAGGCAGCTAGCTGTCTGTTTAATATTTCCCACCTGGCGCTCAATACTCGTTCCACAGCTAAACATCTGGCAACATCTCACTCGACCGCTATGGTCAGCTTCACCCACCTTCCAATTCTATGCACTGCACGAACTAAAATAACCTGTACTTCTACAATGAGCATTCCGCGGCCATACTTTACAGAGACAGCATACAAACAGGAACTTATCTTCTTGTATAGCCTACTTAACACCTCGCATGCGAGAGGAAACCAGCTCACAACTTCATACATGGTCTAGGTCAACATGAAACTTGATCGATGCTGTTCTCTAGGGAGGTGTTTCTATCTTCTTCAGCAGTTTTCACCTGCCACTTATGGCACTTCATCCAGGTGAACTTCGCCGAGTAAGATAGTTTAAGGGGCAGAGGAAAATCCCAAAACTCGTAAAGCTGTTAAATAATTACATTCAAGCTCTTGCCTAAATAAATATCTAATGCACACACATAATTTCACATCCCTGCAATTAAGATAAAGTTCACGTGACCAGATTATTACCTTAAGCGCTGTATCCTTTTTTACTTTCGCTGCCACTAATGAATACGTGGAGAATGCATTCAAAACCGCCAAAAATTCCATACTGATATTTCACCTGAAATAATGTATTGGGAACCCTGCATTCAAAAATAATTTTTAGAAAAAGGTCTGTATGTGAACAGCTCAAAACGAAAAGTGGTTAAACACCAAACTTTAGATTTAGAGTATCTTCGAAAGATTCACATTTTGAAGAAAACCACCCACCCCAAACTAACCTTTATAGAATTGTTAAAAAAATGACTAAGGATTTTTAACGTACTTATTTTTACTATCAAAATATATTTTAAATTTTTTGGGAATAGTCACTTCATTTTCTATAGCACTGCATAACTAGTACAGGTATGTTAAGTCATAGACGGAAACTTATTTAAGAGTAAATCTGGGTCTCTTTAAAGCACAACATTTATTCCAAATAAAATAGCGCATTCCGGAGGCGTCCGTTATTAATTGTTCAATAATTTTCTCATTGTAAAATCCTGTCGATTTTCAGTTATTTTTTGTCATTTGGTGGAAATTGTATGGAATTTTAAGGCCAGGAATTACAGCCCAGTTCTTGAACATTTTCCTACTGATATTCTATGCATCTATAACGAAATGTGTAATGTATCACAAGGGTGTGTCGATTAAAATGAACCAGAGAGACTAATACGCTTTAGTGAGAATAATTTGTATATCCACTAATAAACGATAGAGGGTAGAATAAGTCCTGTGAATGTAACATCAGATTTAAGAGATATATTCATCAGAGGGTTTTTCAATACAAATACTACATTAATTAATCTGCGTCTTATTTAATGTAACAACAAAAATAACAAAAATATCAACAAAAACAACAAAAACAACAAAAACAACAAAAACAACACCTACAAATAAAATTAAACTAAAAATCACTCAAAACAGCCAAGTCTGTTGAGATACTCCATGTGATGAAAACCTGTCAAGCTTAAATACTTGCATGTTATTTCCCCAATATACCTGGGTAGTTCTTTACAATCAAACATTAAAATTATGACATTGGCTTTTCTTTTGACAAAAATAATGTCCCTAATGCACTTAATATTCTAGAAATCAATCTGGCAATCTTAGTATTATAAAAACTCTAAATACCAAATTATACTTGATACTAAGAGAAGGCTATTACATTCATAAATACATAAAAAAGAAACTAAGGGTGGGCTTCGATACCTCGATGCTCGGTGGTATCTAAGTATGTCTAATATTTTGAGATAAACCTTAGACTTTGAATTTTTTACATTTTGTATTATAGCAAGATGTTGTGTTTAACTTTATGCTAGATAAGGAATGAAAGAATCTAGACTTCACGTTATCTCGGACGTGTTCCCACAGATTTCCTCGGCTGTATATTTTTTAGAGGCCTTGACAGCGTTTCGTAAGGGCGGAAGAGTGCAACATTCCAAGGAATTTTGTGTATAAATTTAAACGTGCAAAAGAACGTGGACAGAAGTAGAGTACCTCTTACTACGATAACAGAGTTGTGAATGAAGCCCACTTAGCTGAGACACTAAACCGCGTTTCTTCAATATTCCTGCTTGGTGAGTTACTCTCAGCCATTTATTTACCTACTTCGGGAGACCAAAGCTTGTGAGTAAAGCACAAAAAAAAAAAAAAAAAAAAAAAGGTATCAGAGCTTAAGACACGAAATAATGCAGCGAATGCAAATATTTCTTGTGTCCTTCCATCTGTTAGTTTGCGTTTACGCATCATGTTCTAGTCACGAGCGTAGCTTACAAGTATACCGTACAACTAATTATTTCCATAAATATTTTTACCAGTTTGCAACAATGATGTTGAATAAACCCTGAGAGAAGTGTAGATCCATTTTGAAGTATTAATGACAAATCAGTGTGCAAAATATGGGGGGGGGGGAGAGGAGGGGTTTGAAATGGTTTTTACCTATGGACGCTCAGAGGGCATGGTAATCACTAATCACTACACCACGGAGGGCGAGGGAGAGAGAGAGCTTTAGAGGGAGACTAACTGTAATAGCGAATCTTTATCCCCACGTCAATCCCGAGTATATGTGCGCGTACGCTCTTTCAGACATGTCTACGGGATTTCGAAACAATAATTTTGATTTTCTCCACTCATATGCCTTAACTCTAGAGAGGTGGCGCGGGATATTTTCTAACCGCAGGTCCCCAGTTGAGTTTTATTTGCATGGTGTATCATGATTTTGGATACCTGGACTCTTGCTTTTTTCTTAACTTTAACTGCATTTTCTTAGCGTTTGTTAGGGATTATTAGTACTCTAGAGACGGTATATTCCTAAATAAAATGTGTTTTCCTCGGTAGAGAGGAGGGTAGGAAATACCCCACGCTACCTCTCTCGTCTGTTGTGCGTCTCATCCGGCATATTGTGTTTGTGGTTATAGTATGTTTCCAGCTGATCTGTTTGCGAACTTTGGTTATACGAGGGTCATCCAGAAAGTAACAAACGATTTGGCATAACTAATTTATAAGGAAAGATATCAACACAAAACTTTATTTACAAAAGTTCAGTACCTTACTCTATTTCTCAGCGTAATTTCCATTATGTAAAGACATTTGTCACTTGGTACCAGTTTTACAATGCTGATATTATACGTTTCTACCGTCTAGGAACACATTCGCTTTTTTGAATGCGCAAACTCTTCGGCCTATCTTAACTTTATAGGCAAATAACGCAAGTGTGTGGCGATAATGCAATGCAGGAGTCTTCAGCATCTTCATTGAAATATCGGAACCGAGTGACAAAAGGCCTTGATAGCAATGGCAGATGTTGAGAAATAGAGTAAGCTTTTGTACCTTTGTAAATGTTTTGTGCTGATATCTTCCGTTATAATTTAGTTATGCCAAAACGTTCGTTATCTTCTGGATAGACCTGGTAATATACTCTTTAATGCAGTGCTATTTTTATAGCTCATGAGTTACGAGAAACATCAGGCAAGGTTATTAACCCTAATAAGGGAAGTAGAAAAATAAGAAATATTAGGTGATGAAGGCAGCGAAATCAAAGATGCACTTTATATAGAGAGTTCGAAAACTGAAAAATGAACAAAATTGCAGAAGATGTTCAAGTTTCTCCTTAGGTGGCTAAAATTCGGAAGAGAGGAAAAAGCTCGCCAACTTGGCTCCAATTAGTGACTTATTTGAAAAGTATGTATACACGCACGAGTAATTTAGCGACTACTACTTATTAGGATTCTGAGGAAGATGCTCTCATCAATTTATGGGTAATAAGCTTGAAAAATGCGGCGTTACCATGGTATCACCCATGCTTATAATTCTGCATTGTTTGTTAATCTGGATCTTGTACCATAAAAGGTAATTGTAGTGGATTGTGTGTTGCTGTAAATAATAATTAAACATATTTACAATAAGCATTTAATTCCTAGGGTCGCAAGTTACCCCGCCACCAATAATATAACGTACAAGCGGTACCTTTTAGGTTAACGAAAGTTAGTTTTCGAAGGACCGTATTATCAAAAGGATAGAGAGGCAGCATCTTTATAGCACACAAGTTGAGGTCATTTGTCTTTTACAAAGCGTTAGCATTTCTCTGCCTAAGAAACCGCGACTGTTCCTTAGCACGGTGGCGTAACTCAAGACGCTCGCTCTCTCTGTTGGAGAATCTTAACACTTCCTGTTTGTTCCAAAAGACGACTATCATTTGTTTTCTGTATGCGAGTCTATCCCTTGCGACTAAAGCGACAACATGTTATTCATGTCATTGTCCTTCACATCCTGTAGTACATTTTAATCACGTATGTAGAACCTGAAGCAATGTTGCAGTAAACGTTGCTGAAGTTAACCCCAGCGAGACTGTACCAGAAATTAAAGGTATTAATAGTAATGGAATAGCAGATACTTTGAAAGGAAAGTGTAGGCAAGTTCATTTACTGGAACATAACTAGAATTTGCATTTCCAATAATATAGTCCGAATAATGATGTGTAGGTCTCGCATCATACTGAATTCATTATTCTTACGAAAGCTTTTATTTATCCCATCCCCCCTATTTACATCAGACCTTTAGTTCCAATGGTGATATATTTATATGACCCACTTACACTTTTCACTGGAGTCCTTTGGTCTTTATACATTAGCATCTCCCTCTTCCTTCCCTCTCATATATTTAATATATTTATATATTCAGAATCTGTGAAGAATAGGGAATAATCTTTGTTAGAGGCACATTTCCACATCCAGGAATCAAACCCGGGACCCCACACTAAGCAGGCAGGTGCTCTACAACTTCAGCCATAATCGAAAAGTAACAAGAGTTTTTTTTTTTTTTTTTTACAAAAAAGACACAAATTAACTTACACATTTTACCTAATTTTCGACAGTCACCAACTTTCTCAACTCACTTGTCCCATCGTGAAACCAGTTTTAATAAGTCCGTTTACCTGGAGTACAGCCATCTGCGGAATGCTGATTTCACTTACGCATCTGTCGCAAAGCGTTAGCCGGCCAGGAATTTCTCCATGGAACCAAACAGATGAAAGTCCGCCGGTGCAAGGTTCGGACTGAATGCTAGATACTGGAGCACCTCCCAACCAAATTTGGTGATTTTCTGACGAGCAGCAGAAACAGCATAGGGGCCAGCATTGTCATGAAGTTTGACATTGTCAGCATTAATGTTGTGTCGTTTGCCACAAAGGGCATGACGCAACTTCACTTAAGTTTTAATGTAGGTTGCAGCATTCACAGTAGTCCCGTTTTCAGTAAAGTCCACCAATAAAACAACATGCACTATCACAAGCCTTTCCCAACAGATTCAGCCACTTTGAATTTTTTCTTTATTGGGGAACCAGCCTGTTTCCACTCCATACTTGCCTGCTTTGTTTCGGGCGTGTAGTGGTATGCCCACGACTTATTTACCACTGACGATTCCTTTAAGAAAGTATTGCCGTTGTGCCGTGTACCGCGTTAAGTGATGCAAGTTATCATTCGCTGGCCCTTGTGGTTGTCTGTCAGGTTCTTAGCCAACCAGTGAGCACTAACTCTACGAAATGTCAACGTGCCATGAACAACATCGTGCACTGCGCCATAGGAAATGTTGAACTGTTGCTATAAGTGGTGCAGTTGCACCCGCCGGTGGTTCAAAATTGCCGCCTCAATGCCTCTGACATGCTACGGGGTTGCAACTGTTACCGGCCTCCCCGATCGTGGCGAATCACTAAAGTTCACACAGCCCTCTTGGAAGAATGCACACCACCTGGAGACATTGCTACGTTCCATATAATAATCCCCATACACACCAGGCATGTCCATTTAAATTTCACTCGGTTTATGCCCATTAGCCCACAAATATCGAACGTCATCTCTCTGCTCTTCACACGTGGACAACACTAGCATGCGCGCCATCTTCGTTGCGTAGTTCACGCGGCTCTCGCTAGAGCTGCACACAAAACAAAAAATACCCTCCGTAGTGAAAACTTCAAACTATATCTGTGTGAAATTGCAACATTCCAGCTGCAATACCAAGGCAGAAAAAAGTATTGTCGCTTACTTTTTAATACGCCCTCGTAATGCTTGTTAATTCAGTTAAAGCTCTATTAGGTTTCCATGTAGATATAAAAAGTATATACAAAGCTAACGCTATACTCAGCCAGCTGTCAAAGCTGGCCGCTATGTGATGGCTACAAAATTCTATTCACATTAAATGGCTCAGAGAAACTCATTTGAGAAAAGAAAAGGGTTTTGAAAATTCAAGCGTATAACAAGGTATAGATAGGTATCTCGGAAATGTTTAATTGGACCAAATATATCACACACACACAAGCCTCGGTTGAGTACGTTAAGGAAAGATATTACTTTGTGCAGTAAATGTTGTCTATTCTTACGATTTGCCTGTTATGCAAAGACCATTCAAAACATACTCTGAAGTAGCTACATATATACCGAAATTTCTGGATCATTTGAAATGAAAATATCTTAAATATCTGGTATTTTCATCAAAGCAGTTAAAGAACTATCAGATTTTCAAAAAACGTCCTATGCAGTGAAGAATAGGCTGGTGTGGACAATTTTCTTGAAAAGTCCTGTTGCATCCTTGGAAGATGCTAAACTTAAATGCAAAGTTTGGCATTTAACAGACTTTTCATTTTTTTAGTTTGCAGTACACAAACGTACGCACTCTTTTTTCTTTTTTTTGTTCTGTTTTGTTTCGCTTCAGTGGGGCTCAAAATACTTCCGGTGAAATCTCGGTATCAAATTGATAAGTGGAATACATTACTTTCACCCCTTACTCTACGTATTAAGAGTAAAAAAAACACCATCAGCATTGGGCACATGTACCTGGAAACAAACACACCAAGGACATGACGAAACGAATCATCAGGAAACTAACTGGTCTCCTAACCCCTCACTCTAACCTAAGGTAACAATGTACACAATTGCGAATATTTAGATAAAACCCATTATGTGGGCTTTGCAATGAAATCCATGGAGCCTACTGCGGTGTCCACCCAAGTATAACGCTTTAGCCCAGCGGAAGTAATCTCATCGGCATAGTACACCCTAAAGAAGATATTTCTAAGTGAAAAATCTAGTGAACCAACTAACATTCATGACTTATTCTCCATAGGAATGGCATAATAATGCAATAAGCCTTCAGTTTCACTGTTAGACAGTTAAACCTAAATTCAATCTTTATTATTACCTAGCAACACCCAAATTACATTATTAGTTTAATTTTGAGATATTCACAGTTTATGTCGTGCTTTCCGGCATTTTTAGGATATTTTAAGATCCAGTCATACGTATTTAGAACACTCTTCACTCCAACTCCTCTCAACGTCGTAAGCATTTCATACAAATTTGAAACATGACACATTAGCTTCGAACTCTTGTGTACAACAACTCAATGGTGAACACGCCTAGCACGCCATAGTACTATGTTGGACTATACATCATATTAAACTAAATCCCAGCGTCGGAGTAGCTCAGTGGTTTGGTTGGCGGTTTTCGTGTTGAGTCTGTGGTTTTATTCCCTGTTCTGGGGTGAAAGATTTAAAGTCGGCCCTATCCAAACTATCACCTCTGACTAGGTCATGTGGAGAATCCCCAAGAACCAACATGATTAGGGGTTCAAAGTCCTCTCAAAACGCCCCAATCCTCACCACCCATACTTACGGAGGTAAACCGACACCACCCGCTGGGTGTCTCTACGCGGGAAATGGGTTTAATCATTGTTTGACGGAATGAGATAACCCCGAAGATCGATCAGATGATATCAGGAGCATTGGAAAGGGACAATATTCAACTGAAATACCTCGAGAGCTATAAATGATCTTAGATAATTGCTAATTAATTCGTTATGAAACAACTAAGTTGCGTGTTTTATAATTCTATCAACAATGCTAACAGTTAAGCCGGATCCACACTACTCAAAATTTGATATAAAGATGTTCAATTTAACTCGTTCATATTAACATATTGAGTCAATTCGTAATGCACTTCCACAAATTCGATTGGCTCAGTATACTAACTTTAACACATAGCAATGTCAATGTAGAGACCAAAATTGTTTTTTCGGCCCGCTGGAAAGGTTACGTTGAACGATTCATTGGTTTCCGTGGTAGTTTGGAAAACTGTGTGTGTTCAGTTCATTTGCTCGCTAATTGCCGTTTTGGTCAATTTGCGAATGTGCTGTAATTTTTGCGGCTAAGGAAACGCGCATACATTCTAAGTCTTAAATGTACTGGAATGACTACCTCTGAAATGAGTATCCCTTTATTGAAGTCACTTTCACTCCGTCTCAAGAAATTATTATAGCCAAACCTAACCTCAAATTTAAGCTCTTTAAAAATGTTTTCACTGCTGTGTCTCTTTGCCACATTCTTCTATTCTTCTTTCTCATAAAACACTAACCATGCAAATAGGAATAGTCAAAATTTATCATAAACGGAGTCCATTTTGCCGTCACAAGTCAACCAGTGTGTTTGGAACGTTAAAAGTGGACAATTATTGATTTTTATACACAGTTGAAATGCTTTGTTAATGTTGAAAGCTAAATATTGATCACTAAGGCTAAACGTTAAACATTGTGGACCAACTTTTAGGTAAACATCAAAATGGTTTGATTTCTCCCTTTTATAATTCGATTTAGAAGTGAAATAACTGAAATCTCGGATACTGTGAGCAGAACTCGAAAAGGTAAGGTACTGTTTCTTTCACACTACAAATGCAGGCTATGTCATCCTTATCGTATTTTATTCTAGCGAGTGTCGATTTGTATGTCGCAATGTTATCTTTGATGCTGGAGGAGTGGCTACATGACGTATTAGCCATACACTTATGTTCGATGCTTGCTGTAAGGGAGCCTTTGGAAAATCCCTATCCCCTCCATCTGAGATTATTGCAGAATATTAAACAACCATGAATCAAATCATTTCTATTCTTGTTCGTCAATGAGAAGACGTCCAAAGTTTCACTCACTATAGCTATGGCATAGAACGTCTACCATTATAGCTTATTACATTCTGTATAAGGCATTTCAGGTCCTTGCTTACATCATCCGTCTGCCGATCCTAGTTTACAGTTAAGTAGTGTCACGTCACAGCCAGGTAATAGCTTTGAGGAATTAGTTGTTACATAATGACCTTCGATCGCTCAATATAACATTAATTCATGAGGTTCGTGATGCCAGGTTTATTTTTAGCAGTGATAGAATAAACGAGCCCTAATTCTCTAAGTCGCTGCATTAGCGGGTTCTTTCTTAATCTTTGAGGAACAATAATACAGAACTCTTACTGAAACTGAGTAAGCACAGGCTAAACAACTCTGTGTGTGTGTGTGTGTGTGTGTGTGTGTGAGAGAGAGAGAGAGAGAGAGAGAGAGAGAGAGAATATAAGAACGTTTATAGTCACAATTGTGTGCGGGAGGTACGAATTGACAGAATACAGCAGTAAATTCTCATATATATATACACACATATACACAGAAATTTTAAGAGCACATTCTGGCAAAAGCGATAAAATACCTAACAGTAAAACTTCGAGTAGCAAACGCGTATTGACAGGTCAGCCCAACCACAGCGTTTATACGCGGGCCGTCCAGAAAGTAAAGAACGATTTGCTATAACTAAGTGATAACATCCGAGCCAGTATGTCACTACCGCTTTTAGGAATTATTGGTTGGGAGCTCTACCACCAAGAAAGTCATTTAAGGTGTCCCAAGTGAAATGCCGGGTTTCCTAAATCCTTTTATCACGTGCTTTCAACTCTTCCATAACGAGTGATGAACTACCATCCAGTCTTCATCGTGCACACTGGTTATTCCTTGGTTAAATTATGCCCATTTTCTCATTGAAGACTCGTGGGGGGAGCGACTTTAGTTTAAATTACATGTGAGAAACTAAATAAGAAATATGTTTTTCTTTACGAGTTTTACCTTAAAGTTTCCTAGTTGAAAAGTTTCTTACTTGTAAGAAAAACAAATTCAATCACATTCTTAATAGATTAGCCTGTAAAGCGGGCGATATACTGAAGTATTAGCATAGGCGAATTGAGAAAGGAATTTTGGGAAGCAAATGTGCAGGCCTAAGTTATACTACCACTCCACCATATGACAAAAGCATTTATCAGGGTGGACGGTATTGAAGGGTTCTCAACCTCAGGTAAATCCGCAGAGTCTCACCGACATTGAAATAAAGGTAATTATGATGGGAACGCCAGTTGTAATCAACACTTACTGCACCAATTTTAGCTGTCTCTAGCGGTAATTATACATGTTTTTGAGCTTTATATATTGTAAAGTAATAACGACTAGGACAAGAAACACGGATATAACATAAGTATTCTATTTCATTTAGCTGTATTTACCTATTATTAAGCATGGTTGTATGTCTTGGTGTAGAAATCTGTCGAACACAAAATATTTAATCGAAATTGTGTATGTTATTCGGAATACGGAAGATCAAATTGCTCAACATCCATGTGCATAACTGCATCATTTATCCAAAGCGCATATTGTCGTTTACATTCGTGTAACAGATTTGCACACCAACACCCGCCTGTGTTCGATCTCAAGCGACCGCATGTGGAAATAGCGGTGCAAACGCGTGTTTTCTCCGGGTTGTCCGGCTTCGCCAGACATCGCATTCCACTGGTGCTCCCATCTTCATTTCGTGAATCAGTATCATCGCCTGCGGTGCTATAAGCAGTAAACGCGGGCGTTAAACCTATAAAAAGCACAAACGTAATAATAGGTAGTACAGCTAAATGGAATAGAATACTCATGTTGCACCTGTTTTCTGCCCTATTCAAAATTTAGAAGGCTCACCAACACGTTATTGGCAGCTAAAATTGGTGCAGTAAACACTGATCACTCCGGACGTTTCCATCATAATTAAAGTTATTTCAAGAAATGTGAGACACTTCGCGAATGTGAGTCCATGCCTTAACTAACAGGTCCAATCGTGTCGGTACTAGTGATGGCCATTATCGAATGAAGGTTATTGAATTATTCGATAGTTAAATATATGCGTAAGCTTTCACGGCCGGTGTCCATGGTTTTAAAATTTAAAATTTTCGGGCTGTTTTGCCGTGGTCTGTAGGTTAAAATATGTTCAGTTAAAATATTTCTATCTAACGTTTCGTCCCTGTCTGTGGGGGACATCTTCAGAGGCACTGCACTCACGTCGCTAACTCGGAAAGAATTCCCCCACAGACAGGGACGAAACGTTAGGTAGAAATATTTTAACTGAACATATTTTAACCTGCAGACCACGGCAAAACAGCCCGAAAATTTTAAATTTTAAAACTATTCGATAGTTGCTTATGAAATAGTACTGTACGTTCTTTGGCAGTCTATATTACCTAATCACTTTTGAAGTAGGTTTTTTCAATGAGCCAAAGGCAGATACGATGCAAACATATTTTAGAGTGTATAAAGCATCTACTGTTTTATTTGCTTTATTTAAAATGTGTGTATTAAATCGAGAAGCACATAAAATAAATACCCACATGGATCTCAGAATGTTAGATATGTCTTAAATCCAATTCAACCCAAAATATAATTTAGCCAAATTTAGGTCCGAGTACAGCAAATACAAAATAAGCAAGGCCTCCCTATATTGGGAGTAATCTTTTGGTTCATTCATTTTAAGCTTAAATCAAATGGACACAAAATAATAACAATAAAAATAAACTATATAACCTGTATAACATAACCTCAAATTACTGAATCATAACCACATGTAGTCGTGAAACAAGTAGTTAGCCCTTAAAAAGGAAGTATATTTATCTTTATTTTAAAAACACACAATCCCATTTCAGAGTTATATGTGCTGGTCTGACTGAGTCCGACAGTCCGACAGCAATGGGAATTATCGCTATAATTACTAGAGAATATCTGTAAGCAATTATGGTTTTAATATTGGAAAACAATGTGCACTTAAGTATCTTATATTACCCGGGGGCTAGAACACCTATTTTATTTTTACCTTTAAATCCGAATGAAAACAGGTTATTTTAGTAACTCGTCTATACTAATATTTCACGCATTTTGCGAAAATAAACACTTTCAAGTCCAAACGAAAAACACAGTAATTCGATAGTAATTTTTCAATGTCGTAATACATTCGATTACTGAAAACTGTCGAGTGCCCATCACAACTCAGTACTAATCTCCATTGGCATTCATTTACCTACAAAATCTTTGCGTGAAGTGGATCATAGGGCATCGGGCATCGTTAGGAGTTTCCGTGATTGGATTTGAATTTCTAGTTCGTGAGTCCGACATGATGACGGTTAATTGGCTCGTCGCCCAAAGATGGCACTGTAGGACGAAATCGCAACTTGCGGACGCGTGATGGTGGTGTTTTTCCCAGGAACCTTTTTTCAAGGTATGGGGTTCTTTTACGTGTAAATAAACATTACATGGGACCACGAGCTTTACTTCCTTTCCAAAGGAAGTCATAGTGAGGATTTTTGTGTCCGAAGAAATCCGTCACTTTCCGCCAGGTTTGAGCCTATAATCTCGGGTTTTAGAGGGTACACCATGGTAGCCACTACATGACAGAAGAGGGTTAGACGAGTTGGACATACTCAGATGTGGAGAACCCCTGATACATTCCAAAATGACACTGCTACGAGTGCTAATGTGCTATTCTACAGCACCTCGGCAAAATGAACCAAATGCGTTTTATTACCTCATTTATCAGAAGCAAGCAAAAAAAATCTTTGGACTAGTGTCCTGAATTTTAATTTGTTTTTGGAGTGGTAGAGTAGATGGCAAACCGATGCATCTCAACTCTGCTGTAGTTAGCATTACCAATTTTCATTTGGTGGGGTTGGAAAGGGATCAGTTTACTATTCCTAGTTCCTTTAAAAGCTAATACAGCGGGGTGGGGAGCATCCTTGCAGATATAAATATCTACATATTTATATATCATTGTAGATATAAGTACAACAATAAAAAATATATTTTACTGTAATATAACGTAAATATTATATCTTAAAACTTAGATGAAAGTTCTTGTCGCATACTTTTACAACTTCCAAAAATATATTAAAACATGTCTGAACACATATTTTCTTTCAAAAAGTGGTAAACTGTCACGATTAAGCTCCCTTGCAATAAAAAAAGTTACAGAATGTTATCATACGTAGGCAGCAGCAAGATTTTAATAGCTCGGAAATTTCAACTTCGATTTCTCATAAGTGAAATATTTTGAAATGTAACACTGTCCTAGTAAGTGAGCGATATGCACATATTATATACCTACTTACAAACATACACAAAATTACTGTAAATATGCTTCAATCGTACAAATCAATTAATGCCAATCAGAATGATCATAAATACTCCTAGCTCCTGTGTATAAGTTTTCACATTTAAATAACTGGTATATGACGTTTTTAGACAAACACATTTCGAATAATTATCGGGTTGCTTTAGCATTACGAAGTAGCGTTGCGCAACGTGTGTATGTATGTGCACCTGGAAAGGGGATGGATACATAAACCATGAGCAACTATAAAATGAAACCAGGACACCTGTTTCGATTGCTATCAGTTTTGTTACTGAAGGGGATTATCACTTGCATCAGTCTATGCCTCCTGGCATAGTGCAAATTAACGTGTTTCACTGCATGTTCGGAGTAAGTCAGCAATGCCAAGGATATATGGAGTACAGCCAAACTTATTCTGTCCCTATTCTTAAAGCTCGAACCAGAGCCAGGGTTGCAATTTTCCGCCCAACCTAGTAGAGAAGTACCTTCTAGTAATTGCACCGGCAAACTGCAGCATTTCAAAATATTTTCATTGAAAGCGCAACAGCATATTTAATACTAATGTAAATATGCATGTTTTCCACTGAAAATTGCACACACTGTTTGGCTAATTATTTGTTTCCACTTACAATGAAGTGGATGCTAGAATTGAAATGTTTATAAAGGTAATTAGAGATGGTGAGAAATGTGGTAGCTATCTCAAAGTTATTCAAGTAAGAGCTTAAAGATGTTAGGATAAGAATTTCAACAAATCCAAACTTGTATGAAATCAAGCAAGGAATTATTAGAGAAGTTAGCTTTAAATGAAAAGGGCATAAATATTTTAAGGTAGGTTTAGAATGTAATAATGTTCGGCCTCTGCCACAGGCACAATGCGTCATAGAGGCACCTGAGTTGTTATTTTGATTTATTTCTTTGTAATTTTTTCTGTAATGTATATGCAATATTCTACCTGGTTTGCAAGGCGGGAAACCGCTGTTGGACGATTAAAAAGAGAAATATATTATAAAATATTTGAGATTAAATTCGTTGTTGTTAATCACAACATCACTGCAAGAAAGGTCAAGAATGAGACTACGATACCGTCAATACCTGAATACTTTTGATATTCAACAGTAATCCAAGTATAGCTAACAGGTTGGGATAAATCCTCCATACCTACTTTGACATTTGTAATCGAAACCATTGCTGGTTGGAGTTTCACTTTATGTTAAGCAAGGACGAAGAAAGTAGAGCGCGAAGTATTGCTGGATTCATCATTCGTTGCGTATCTTGTATTACGAAACAGGCTGCATTCCGCTTGTTCACATCTAGATTAAAACATGCACAACAACGTTGATAGGAGGGGAGAAAATCAATGCTAACCTGCAGCGTTAGACGATTCCGTGTTAATGTGCGAGACTAACATTCGGGTGGTCTCTAGTTTTAATCCCCTCGGGCTGGCCACTCCGACCTTGTTTTCTTCCCTTCTCCCGTCGATAGCCGAATGCTGGGGTGGCTCCCTTTCAATTCCGAATTTCCTGTGTCAATCATTTCCTTTCATCTGTTTCATCTTCACGAGCTTTAGAGTTGCAGGACCAGTTGCAGGTGATTGATGCTTGGCAGCCGGACTGTAAATATTGCGCTGTATAAAGTAGATATTTCTACTGACGCTTGGATGGTCAGGTGGTAAATTTTTCTGGGAGAGTAGTTCCCGTGACATCAAGCTCGCGTCGGCGTCAGGATTTTAGCCATTGTGGAAATGTTAGGGACCCCGTCTTTTGTAGTGCATCTTCATCATATTCTGGTTGTCCTTAGATCCTTCCCTTCATCCCAATCTCTAGGACACTCGCAAGGATCAGTGGATCTACTAAGGAGACAGCTTACGAGCGGTGCTAGGCTCTAGTGGCTGCGAGGCCCCTATGCTCCTATCCTATCCTGTAGCGGTAACTGATTTGCGAATGAAGCTGAGGCGTCACTTCATATTGTTTTTCTTTCATCTCGCCCAATTATTTTCCCCTCAACCTTTATTGCTCACTTATCCCAGTGAAGCCAAAACCAGTGAATTAGAACTTCAGATTTATATTGTTCAGTGCTTGAAAATATTGCCCCCCTCCCCCATCATTCTGATTGCCAGAGACTAACGCAGCCACACTTAGATCATAATATCCGCTTCAGCAAAGACCACATAGATTTTGGAGTTCGTTGAGCATTTCGCTTCAATGTTTTACACTATATGCGACAGAGGCATTAAGAATTATTTAATAAACCGTGGATATCTGAATAAGTAAATGCAAATGACACCACCAGGGCAGTGTGTGAAATAATACACCAGACATTTTCGAGCAACAGTCCACAAGAAGCGTACTGCAATAAAAGAAAAATATCTCGCACAATTTAGCACAAAATGTAGGCTGGACCCGTAGCTCAGTTGGTGGAGCACCTTCCTGAGTTCGATTCCCGGCTGGAAGGGTAGGGACTTTTCTCTAGCCCAGATGATTCCATATACTCTTCAGAGTCTGGAAGCATGAATGAGTGCAACGTATGTGTGTGACCTAATGTTTAAAATTAAAGATGAAGAAACCTAACGAAATGGTTACAGGAGTTAATACCAATGTCGGCAGGCAAAATTTTCCACAGGGAAATACCGCAGACAGGACCATGCAGTTAACGGTGTATAACTGAAATAATAAAGACATTATAAAACAAAATGTATTATAATAAGAGTGCAAAAGGCCAAAGGGAATGGGACAAAAATGCAAGGAAGGAGCTATTGTATAGACTAGGGCCAATCAACACCTAAACTCGTATCCGTGCAAACCGAGGTACAGAGGTTCTGTGCGATTCGGCTCACCACGGATAATTTGCTGTGTAGAATAATAGGGGAAAATTGAGGAAGGGGGAGGCAAGCGGAACTAGTGCGTCAAATGTTCGGAAAAAGACAGGGTATTGATACAAATCGAGAAGTTGCAGTATGCAGCTGCCCATAAGGGTCCCTGAAGTAGTCCGTTGTAGATTAGAAGTATGGAATTAGCAGCAGTAACATCTCATTCCTAGAAAAATCACTTAGGTCATGTATGTTCCCAGTGGTGTAACTGAAATCTTAGTAAAAGGGGAGCTTAAGAATCGCGATTATTTTGCATATATGAGAAACGCATAAATGCAGTTTAAAGTTTTGTTAACTTAATTGCTGCAATGAGGAGTTACCGGACGTTTGTAAGCTTCGGAAACAAAGCAGTGGAGGTAGCTAAGAATTAAAAAAAAAACGTGGCTATATAATCGTGAAAATAATGGTGGAATCTGCATGTGACAGTATTATTAGCTTGAAAATTATCTAGTAAAAAACTATTGTGTGAAATAAGGAGCACTGTGTAATTACTTGTTTGGAAATTAAATACGCAATTACAGCTTGCCATTAAAGTGGACGAAAAAGTGCATAATATATCCATTTGCACTGACGCAATTGTAACAATCAACATTCATCGCCCTGTAGTAGAGCTCGGGATTTAAGGGAAGGCTAAATAGGGAAAATTCCCCTTCCCCTAATGAACTTCCGCTTTTATTTGATACCTTTTTACCCTGATATGTACAATACTTACATTTTTCACATATTTTCATAAACATTACTTCATCTGCCATGGTGCACTGTGAATTCCGCACCATGTCACATAAAGGTTACAAGTCCTACACACTCTGGAGTTAAGGTAAAAGCAGTCCATTTTAGGGGAAGTTTTTGCTCTACAATTATAGCTGGCGGAGTTAAGTAAGGCAGCTTCGGCGCGATCAAGCCATGCAGTTTTTCTTGGCAATTATACGAGATCTTTGGTTTTTATTTTGCTTTGAACAGCTTTCTCTATGAAGGCATTTTCTGGTATAAATGTTTTCTTTAGAAACTATTGAAGTTAACTAAATTAAACTTTTTGATGATAAATTCCAACTTCTAAGCTCTGCGTTGGATCTCTATTAGTGTTAATAACATAATTCAGAATCATAATCAGAAGTCCTCTGTGGTCTAGGGGTAACATGCTAGCTTCTGGTTCCCAGGTTTGGCGGAGGGAGATGGGTTTTTTTCGGGCGAAAACATTCTTAGCATGGCTTCCTTTGGAAGGGAAGTAAAGGTGTAGGTCCCGTGTAGTAGATTTGTAGAAGAACCTCAAGTCTGATAAAGAGGTATCTAAGCAAAATTAAGCGATTTTCACGCCCAATATTTAATGGGACTCACAAACTACGTTTTAAATCCAGTGGTCTGAAGAACGACGGCCTTGGTACTTTCACCGATATCTTGATCTTTCTTGGCCCCTGTATCCTGTTAAGTCTATATTTTAACGTTAATTTTGGAAGTATCTCTTCCAATGCGATCTACACGATCAGAATAACATTGTTGTTTTAGAAACAATTGCTGATCAATTTTAATCAAGGATGGTGTAATTAAGAAGGTAATTCCTTCTTCCTTAATAGACAAACTTATGCCATCAAAGTAAATCAGTGAACTTGGGAGGTATTAATTTACATTCTGTAAACATTTTAGTCCGATATAGTACATAGTATGCGAGATAATGGATAATGAATTTAGCAGAGTAAACATTGGTGGGATAAGGATTTTAATATCCGCTTAACTGCGTAAATTCAGTTGAACTTTTAGCTCTCATTTACGTCTGCCTGTGTTAATCCTTCAGGAATAATATGAACCGGTACAAGACGCTTTCTCCTGTGCAACAATGCTTGTCCACTCTCTGAAGAGTACACTTTCTATTACTGTTACACATAGCCCTCTACTAAACAACACAAATTGCAATTAAATCTTGAAAACTTGATAGGTGAGTGGAGATTTAGACATGTAAAAGTTTCACTGAGCTTGTAATATGATACATGACATTCATTACGCTTACATAGCACTCCATAATCTACGAGTCATTTTTGCATCCGCATTTCCAGGTAAAATTCGATGTGATAAGACATCAATTTGGATTCCTTTCTTTCCCCCCCCCCCCGTTTCTTTTTACAAACTTACTTACGCGAATCTGTTTAAGATTAATAAGTGGTAGAGTAACTTCTAATATTTACTTAGAATTACTCGGAAAGGCATTTCTTAGTCGGTGATTTTGCGGTTTCAGCAAGATTTAAGGATACCATGTGTGAAGTTTCCATGCAAGCGAAAAGAGTTTAGGTTAGCATAATTAAAACTAAACCTAAATTATGAGTTCTAGTGTGTATATATTGTCTTATTGTTGTCAAAACAAAACTTAATTACTGTGCTTGTGTTTACTGTAAGGTAGAGAGCTAAAACGGAAATAGAGGAATATTAAAGGTGTCTGTGGTAAATTGAGGTAAGTGAATTGCGGGGTGATATGAATAATGCTAAGAAGTTGGCAACATTGAGAGAAAACGCGCGACACCTTGTTGAAAAGTGATACAGAATGAGAAGCAAGTTATGTTTTAAAACTCTTTTTTCGATAAATCAGACCCTTGAAGCTCAACTGGACATCTTTGGAAATAATACTTTTATTTTGGAAGTTATATGCCAAACTAAGTCTTCATTACTATCTAACAATATTTCAATTTATTTACTTTAGCTTATAAAGAACCTGAGGCAATGTAGAGGACTGTCGATAACTTGTAAGAGTTTACGTTTGTTATAAAAGTGCTAACCCGACTTGTGGCGAATTCTAGTGTGTGAGCTCCGAACTATGACTAATCATGGTTTGTCAACTCGCGGGAAGTTTGGATAGTGTCACAGGGAGAAATGGATAATGTTTTGCGGACAATTTAAACAAAATCTTAAATTCTAGTAACAATTTTTTATTATTTGCAACTCATTCTTTGTTTTTCTTAAATTTCAGATGGCAAGGAATGATAAGAAAAAGGATTATAGGCTCAAATGGATAAAAGAGTATAAAACAGGCTACCAAATCCGTTATAAATAACGAGATGACAGTTGTGGGTGCTATAGTTAATATTTTGATGATCGTTATACTAATTCATATAAAAAACGGTTAAAAAGAAGCAAAATATTGGGAAATAAATGATTTGGTGTCTAACCCACCAAAACTGATTTGATGATATTGGGCGTCCATCTTGTACTTGGAGCAGATCTATAGAAAACTTTAGCAGACAGGTTAAAATATTCGGAATTACGAAGTTTCTGATCCTGGAGAATATGTTGCTGCATACGTATACGATTGAGGTACCAGATTCGTGGTCAGTACAATATGCAGCAAGCATAGACAGGTATCCAGGTTTTTGTAAGAGAAACTACTGATGGTTAAGAAAATCAGACGGTCTATCTAGCAAGAGCAGCAACATTTTAACAAGGAAGCAGTCAATTCCTGTTTCAATGTTTTATAAAAGGTTATGTCCGAATTTGACTTTCATAACTATCTAAGTTTTATCTGCCATATGCTTGAGAGCGGGCTTCCTCAATAACAGACCATTTAGAATAGTAGGAGAGAAAGAAAAGGGAAATCATCAGCATTACAAATGCTGAACGCGGCGAAAAGTTTAGTATTGTTGCATATTATTACTCCATTGGCACCTATATACCCCTACTAGTGATATTCAAAGGTGCATAATAATTTACCTAATGGTCACTTCTATGCACGAGTGTGAGTGGTTGTATCAATGAAGGTATCTTCATGAACTTTCTTGAAACACTTTGAGAAACATCGTGTTCCCGGAGAAATGTTGATTCTAGATGGGCACACTTCTATACGTTTATATCATCCATTGGGTTTGGTTTGAACTATGGGATCCAAATGGTCAGCTTACATTCTGATTGTACCCATATCCTTCAGCCGGTTGACCGCTGCTTTTTAAGGGTATAAAGAGCTTCTGCAATAAGGATGCATCGGAATCCTGGGCCAACTATCACTAAATTTCAATTTGGAGTTCTTTCCACTGAGGCCTGGAGATTCACGGGTCATTTGGACTAGATGAACGGTTTTTTATGCACCGCACTTATCCATACAGAGCGTAAGCCATTGAATATTCCAGGTTCGGACTATCAGCAGGCATATTACGATCATTCTTCAGTGGATAACATTTCTGCAGAACTACAGCAGACGAACTAGTCTGTAACTCCCAGTAAACAACCGCATTTCCACCTGTAAAACTGGTACTTCCATGCCCATAAAAGGTGCCTACAAAGAAAGGGAAACCAGCCATACCTAAAATGCATCATACTCCATTTCTTGAAAATATTAAAATTATTAAAAGAAAAACAATAGCTAAAAGCTGACAGAGTTTAACCAGATTAATAAATACGGATCTTGTACATTATATATATATATATATATATATATATATATATATTAGAGAGAGACAGAGAGACACACACACTAGAACAATTGACATTTGTTATACCTTTCCTATTCACAATTATGAATGTCTGTAGTTTGAAGATGGTTATCTAGATTTGAAGTGAAACTTCTTAGAGTGTTAAACATATTGCTCCTCCCTCGCACAATATTTCCAATTTGCCCCACATTTCTTAATTCATAAAATTTAGTGAGTAAATGGATCGGTAAATTTTAAATATTTATTTTATAAAGCTTCTGGAGCTTTATTAAATATGTATGCATAACATTATGTATTAATACTTTCAAACACCTCTCTGACTTTCAAGAGAGAGTGAAATTATTCACATTATCCCTCCATTAGAAGTAAAAGAATTGCTGGCTTTATTCCAGGTTTTAGGAGGAACATTCACTTTTTCTTTTTGTATTATTTCATTTGTATAAGGTCAATGGTCATATCGTGAGCTTTGACTTCTGAAACAATTCATATTACTGTAGGTTAAGACCATTAGGTTAATCAAATCTTTATTATTAAACACTCGCACATTCGTACTTCCAGACTCTGTGTGGCATAGGGAATAATTCTGGGAACAGTCTTGCTTTTCTTCGTGTATGAACATAACTATACCAAGCGTCGATCACAACTGATTCCATTTTCACAGCTTCCCCATCAAGTCGATTGGTAGCATTTAGTTGGTCTTTGAACGGCACATTATATATATGATACTGCCCACTCGTGCGATAAAATCAGAATTCGATACTTTACCGCAGACAATGTCGGATAATTATCGCATGCATAAACAAGAGCAATAAGTGTGTTATGCACTCGTCCTTGATAGGGCTAACCGTGTTCAGAGGGGATATCTGTGTAGGCCTACGGATGTAACGCTATGCAGAGTTTCCCGCAATATCTGAACGCTAACGCGAATCGCACAACCTCTCTAGACAGCGAGGACTATCGTGCGGACAGTGCGGATGCTGGTTGGAACCTGTAATTTGCTTCTAATGATGTGTTGCCGGGAATGACTCAAAGCATTATGAATCTATTTGAATCTCATGGCGGACAATGTGGGAGGCTCCAGCAATCGTAATTTTGAGTGTTGGTCAAGATTCATACGTATACAAATAGTAGAGAGATGCTGCTGATCATATTTGTGGATGAGCATCATGGGCAAGAAAAGCTCTATAAATAGCAGGAAACGCAGTATTTCCCCTTTGTCTGTAGCAGGAAGCTGCAAGAACAGAGCACACGCCCTTCTTCACTTCCAGTTTTAGTCCGTTTCTCATATGTTTCTTCCTCTTTATTATGTCGTCTTGGTTTTACTGAAGCCTTTCTTCTGACATTCTTGCTAGGTGTTCCTTCCAGCTTTTCTATAAAGCTGACGATATTTATCATATGTGTGATCTTATGTTTCGTTTTTCTATCACACAAATTACATTTAATTACTCTCAGTTACTTCATTTTTGCTGCATATATTTTTATGCTTTTTTCCTCACACAGGCTATGTCTAGGACAAAAGTTGTTGAGGTAAAGCATGACTTGAAAAATTCAATGCCCTAGCCGGAATTTCAACTACGGATCTTCCGGTTTCCGTGCAGTTGCCCAAACAAACGGAGCTACCACGGCAACATGCAAGATGATATTAAATTCCCTGACATTGTTTTCCGGCAAACCAAAAGGACATCTCAAATTCGTTTTTCAGACGACAACTCCAATGGAGACTTACGTGTTATGTACGCAAGTTCTGTCCTCATAGTTTCTTCTTTGGCTATTTGCCCTCATCGTATGAATGATGATGATGATGATGATTGGGTTATAAGGACGCTCAACTGTTAGGTAATTAGCGCCCTTAAAAATAAAACAGTGCATCAATAGAAGCAACCTAAAAGAATAACAATAAAATAGCTAAAACTATAGATGAAAGTGTAAAAACAAAACTAAAACCAGACCTGGTAAATACTATAAATCCAGTTTAAAAGTGGCGTCAATAAGGGAACGAGTGTTGAGGAAATTAAAATACAGCAAAGCTAACCTCCTCCACTATAAAACATTAACATTTTTTTTTTTTTTTTAATACAGTTCCGGAGTCTGATCGGGACTCCGGCGCTGTATACCCTACTTTTTATTTACCTAATTTGTTTACTTTGATTACTGTATGATTACTGAATTTCTGTTTTACCTTTTACACACACATATACACACATTTAACACCCATGCCCAAGGCGGGACTCGAACCCACGATCCCCTGCGCTGCGAAACACCAAAGCGAGACGCTTTGGCGAGCGCGGCCATGGGGACCGGCAGGTTCAGCTACCGTTTCATGGACATCTGCCTAGCGAAATAAATCATCGTATGGAGAAATTACAACCCAGCAGCTAGGCTCAGATGCCTGTTGAGGAGCAGGTGGGCTCTGGATCACAGAATGTTGCCAGGATGGATGATCAGCCCGATGCCTAATGAGAGTGCGGAAGAAAATATGAAATGAAGGCGAAATGGATGAAAAGAAAGAAGAATGTGGAGTAGGTGATGGAAGGAATGACGGCGGAGCCCGGTGAGCATCCTTTTTTCTTACCACGCCGCACCGAAGCATCATCTACGCACTTCCAACCCGAAAGCAGATCAATACGGGGCGAAGGATGAATAAAAATATGAATCAAACGACATGAAAGGAACAGGAACTTAGGGGGTTGAAAGAAACCACTAAAGAATTCACCATGCGATTTCAGAAAACCCGAAAAAAAAAACAAACACCAGTTAGGGTGGACAGTTCCCGGGGATTGAACCCGAACCTACCGAATGCGAGTTGTACGTGTTGCCACGTAGTTCCAGGGCACCAAGTTAACCTTTTTTTGGACCAATGAAAAAATAGTCTTCTGTGTTAACATAAAATACCTTTTGCTTATTTTTTATTTCTATATAAGCATTTAGCGTTGGTAAGGAACCTGATTACAACTTTAACAAAGAAAATATAATAGTTTCATAAATATGGGTTATTAGGTCTTTACCTCTTGAAACTTCAGTGCTAACAGCAATAGAACTAAAATAGTGGTTATTTTAAGGTGTTTTACGCTGCCCTTTTTTAACGGTTGCGGAGGCTTGTCAGGACTACGGAGCTGTATTCCTTTTCCCTCCCCAGTTTCCTACATGTCCTTAGTTGATCTACTATTTTGACGTATTCTCTCTAAGAAGGATAACTATCATTTACTCCACAACATTCTTTGCGAAGAATTTGTAATTTGTTTTTAGTATTTTAGCAATTTATGAAATGAGAGTAATGTTTCATTGCCCACGTCCGTCAAGAAATATAGAGCTTTTCAATGGTGAAAGAATTATAATCGGTTGAGTGATTTTTGAACTTAGGTATACACATACACGTCTCTTTAATAATAATAATATGCATATTGATGTATAGATGAAAGTCATCTGTGATACAATAGCATTTGTATCAACTAGGGCAGTAGTGTAACCTAGACCAAACTAACAAATTTAAGACAACCAGCCCTAAATACTAATTTTGATTTAGTCTCTCTCGCACCCAGACAGTTTTAGTCATGGTGTGGATTAGGTGAACAGCAGCTTTCTCGGATCTAGCCCGCGGCCTGCACGGAGTTGGGCGTATTTGTTCTGGTCGTTGTATAGGACAGCCCAAGTGCCCGGAGGTTCCATCACATCTGTGTTAAGAACGCTTGTTTTGTTTCGCAAGCATCCAAAGCCAGCCCAGTGCCTCGAGTTTGTAATCAATTGAGGGACAGAGCTAGCATTACCCTTGGGCTCATCTAGTGTTATAACATTAAGACACTGTTAAAGCTAATTACTTATTTGTATTTTAGCACCAACACTACTTTAAGGGTATATAATGCCACCAGTTGTACTACTGCGATTTTATGTGACAAAATTGTCTATTCATTGTCACACATCCCTCCTTCGAATCATGTGGCATATGCTGTTTCACAGGTTCGTTTAAGTCAATGTATCTTGTTAAAATTTGTTTTGAAAATCTGAAAATGTTCGAACTTCTGTTTTGGCATTTGTACCCCACTTTTGACTTATTTTATGCCTCAAAATTGAGTTTTAATATCAACAGTTCTAACTCTACGGTCTATTTAGCCGGTCACTTGCTCCTATTTGCCTTTGGTCTTTTTAATTGCTCCATTACCGTAGCAATACTGCATGCTAATTATAAAGCGTTTACATGATTGGTTGTCAGTACACAATGTACACAATTTTTATAACAGATGGAAATCTGATATTGGAATTATTAGTCTTTCAGAGATTGTCAAAATCAATGGAACTTTGAAACGATTTGAACCATGTGAAATAAGAATTGATTACTGCACTTTTATTTACTGGCCATTCATTACGAGTTTTATTAACCATTTAGTGTCTCTCTTTGTTAACACTGGACACACGTAAATTAGGTGATTTATAGTTTATTGTTCTATGTTGCATGGGCAGTTTGGATTATCTCGAATCTTAAATCTGTGAAGATATGTACTTTTATAATACACAAGAGCCTAACGATTGGTTATCAATCATGCTGACCGTTTCGGTTCTTTATTTAGTCAATATAACCCATTGATATTCCCTTCACTTTGATACATTACGTCTGATACTTTCAGTTATTCGTGTTTCAGACCTCCCCAAATGCACGTTTGAATACACCCCTCATTACGATATATGATAAATATATGCGTAATGTGTATTTAACAATGTTCTCTGCAGTATTTGGTTGTAGTATTTCCTCAATCTGAAAATAAATCTAAACTATGTCAAATTCTATGTCGTTGTAGAACATGACAAGTACGTATTTCTGTATCTTCAGTATATGAATGTAGCGTTGGTCAACAGTTAACACCGTACTTACGTTTGAATGCTGCCAGGGATTTCAACGAAACTGACTTTAACCACAAAGATAGTGCAGGCTGTTCAACTTATGTTGTTTTCTGATATGCCATTTCCACTTTCATAATTTAACATTAATACTTGGAATTTGTTTGCCAAACCTGTTCCACTGACTGGAAAGTGGCTACCTTCGAATTCTCACGATTACCTGTTTACAAGAAGCTGTCAAAGCCAAAAACCTTTTTTGTTGGTGTTGATAAGGTTCATGTCCGATAACTTTCGTTATCAGTAAATTCACCTTTCGAGAGCGCACCAAGTCTCTTACTGTTTTGACATCGGTGTTTATATAGCAAAGAAATTAATCCTACCTCCTGGTGGTCAGCACTATTAATCTTCTGTAAATAATATGCAGCATAGGTTTTGCTGATGGCATACTGAATTTCGAAAGATCCCAACCAACCACCACGAATATGTCTAACTAAACCAATGTGAAACTGCTATTAAGAAACCCTAGGTTACATTCATACGCTTTTTCTACCCATTATCGTTTTATTTTTATTTTTTTCTAAAGCTTATTCTCACTAAAATCATTTTTACTACCTACTTAATTTAATCAAGATAAATGCTAACAGTAATGGTTTCAACGCATATTTCGTTTTAGACGAAAGTGCAAAGGAGGACGCTGAGACCAAAAATTTAAGAGGCAGGTAGCGATATGCTACTTCAAGTTTCCACTCTGTATTAAACCGAGAAACAGAGGGATGGCAAGTTAGCACTAGAAAATGAAGAAACTCAAAAATAAGAAATACCTATCTCAGAAATGCTCAATGCTAAAATTAAGATATATTGTAGGTATTAGCGACATCTACATTTTTAGTCCAGTAAAATTATATAGTTATACAGAATTGCATAATTTCATTTAAAATTAACATTGCTTCACTGATTATTCATAGAAAATGTTAGATACGCATTTTGTTCTAAGGCAAAGGATATGGGAAAATTTAATCAAAACTATTAAGAACCACTTTTTAGAAATTAAGGAAGCATTTTCCGGGTAAAGGGTAGCTTGGGTGATAGGGTTGGAAAACCTTCGTTGCGCGTCTTTGTAAGATGCTAAGATTATCAATTTTGACATTCATCTTACATGCATTCCGTTTTTGAGCTTTGTTGTATGCCTGTAGTGTAATTTTGATTCACGGTATCGCTGTGGGAAGTTTTTCTCTGTTGGAGTGTCTAGCACGGGATGCACTCTTCTTAACCAGCTAAGCAGTTCTTTGATGGTAACTGGCTCCGGTCGTGGAAACCGCTAAAGCAGTATGGCGAGCACATGCTCTCTATATTACTGTACCATACCATAGCCACAATATGCGCTACAAGGTCAGGGACAGAACGTGTAGTGGTCGTGCGGTAGGCCTTGGTCAATTAGTGCTGCCTGCCGGGTAGTCTCTAGTAGCAGCAGCAGCAGCAGCACCACCACCACCACCACCACCACCACCACCACATCATAAAAAGTTTAGCCAAAAAGAGCATTTTCAACTTAGATATGAACAGATTTACGAGAAGCTTTCATGTTTGATATTTCCACAGCTGACTACAGACCATAAGCTAACGTATATGTGGCCTAATTCTCGCCTATATAACTTATTATGAAGCTTTATAAATTAAGTGATTTACTCGAATAAAGTTAGCGAAATCAGTCATCAGAGTGACGAAACTACTGCCAAAGCCTGTGACTATTAACGTAAATGAACTTTGGTTTTATTTAAGGGCGCTCTATAATGGTTATGGTTCTCAGCGTTCCATTCTAGATTGAGCGTGAAAGGCCCGTTAATTTTCCTCAGAGGTTTCTAATCTGACATATTCTTTTACGTTCCGTAAATCTATGACACGGAACCAACGCCTTTTCTTCCCTTCCGAAGGGAGCCATGCTAAGGATGTTTACGCCCGAAAAAAATCCATTACCCTCCATCGGGTTTGTATCCGCAACCTCGGACACCGGAGGCTGGTATGTTACCTCTAGATCACCGAGTACGAGGCTAATAAACGTAGTTATTATAGTCAAACATATTTTGCACTGTGAAACTCTATTGTGTGCATCCAGTGTATCAAGCTAAAACTGGATATCTTGTAAAAAACTTCTAGAACTATAGTCTTTAGTTAACATCATGTCGCCGACAGGTGCTAGCAGTATACATGTGCCACAATTATAAACAAAACATAGCATGGCTTTAATCCTCAGCTGAGCCAACAGGTTTACGACAAACTTGGAAGCAATGGCAAGAGGTTAATCGCTTTTAGTACAGGTCCTGGGCACCTGCTGCCATTCAGTCATCTAGCAGTTGCCATGAAATGGAACCCCATATTCCCAAAATGACACAACTGCTGGTACAAGATTCGATTTATCTGCCTCTCAAGGAAGTTAGGGAGAGAGCGAAGGGTTAGTCTCGAAACCTCATTCAGTACGTACAGGCCACAAGGTAACTAAGGCTGTCAAGCACTGGATTCACCCGAAATGTTTTTTTTTTTTCAGTTTAGTGATTTATACAGTAGAGTGCGTGTAACAATCATTTTCGAGAATCTTCTGAAGGTGGTTCCTTTGTTATTAACCTTCATAAAAATTTCTTACAACTTTTCTGGGCATTAGATGTAACAGAATTAATTTTCCAAAATTGTACTTCTTCGAGTAGTGTTTGAAATTATGCTAACATTTCTATCACTAAATCATGAAAAGTGAATGTTTAAATATTTGTATAGTGCAACTACCAGCGGAAGCAAACGACCGTCCGCTTTTGAATACAAGTTACAGAAGTGTGACTATCCAACGGGAGAGCTGTATATTTGCATGCCACCAATAATAATCAACCTTGAGATATTTGATATTGAGGGCAAGAAAAGACTTTTTAACATGAAGCAGTGGTTACGTAACGTTACTTTATGCGCCATGTTTGTCAAAATGTTACCTTTGCGCTATTTTCAACTCGACAGACACCGAAATGATAAAATGGTCATAAAGCTCATCCACATGAGCTATCAACTATGTCATTAAACACCGAAGAAAACAATATTGTTGCAATGTGGATTAAAACTGTTTTCTTGCAGGTGTGATCATACTCCCTCAATATTTTCCTACCCCTCCAACTTAATCAACATCTACTGCCAAACAAAGGTATCATTACACAACTCTTCAAATATTTATTAAGGACAACAGTCATTTACGTCTTTCTATTACGTGGCGGAACTGTGCAATTATATATTCGCTCCAATCTTGTCGAAACAAGCTCCTGATCTTCCTCAGTGTCCTATGGCTCTCTCGTGTCTATGTATAAACGGAAGCTGTGACAGTTGAACGGATGTGGAATTTGTTGACATACGGAGCCCGGAAATAGCTTAAACATGAACAATTAATAAAGTTGCAATTGTACGGACAGTTATCTCGGTCTAGCCAGTGTAAACCCAACCTAATGCATTTCTTAGAATGTTGACGTGAGGACAATTAAGGGCCGGACTGCGTATTGGGTTGCAAGGGGAAGAAGGAGGGTGGAAGTAGCGTTCGTTAGTACTGTTGATATGCGAGTATCAAGTAATGTACCGTGTTATAACTGTTGTGAAGTGACCCATCTAGAGCAACACGATTTACTTTATGATGCCGTAATACCCCATTTATCTAGAAAGGGGAAATAACTAAAATTTGTAACAGGTATACTCATAGGTGAGCATTTTACATTTTGAAGCTATAAGCAAGTTTTGTTTTTCTTTTTAGACCAGAGGTTATACTACGCATTCTATAAGTGCCAATTATCATTGCATAATTGTTACTAACACTTATTTGTGGTTGTTCTGCAAGTGTTAGCATTCCACTTCTAACTCGCCAGGTAGAAGAAAAGGAACGTAGAAATGTCTCTCCGCAGAACTGTCACTTCTGTATGTTCCACTTTGTATATTAACAGTAAACTACTTCTAAATTCGCTGAATCACTTATTTGTTTCCAGGTAAGCCCTCTTAGTTAGACACAGGAACCTGTTGGGTGACATTTCTTGAGGACCAGGTTCTTCGGCTCGAATAGCCTATCTCAAAACACTGTTTGTCTGCACGATTCATCTAAGAATTTTAAAATGTCCAATGTTCTCATTCTCACATTATGCATCATCTATAGGAAATATTTTAAAGACATCGGGATTTAAATAACTAACACAGTGCAGTAACATGTTTATTTTCAATACACATTAATTTCAAAAATTATAACTGAATTAGCTAGTTGCCCGACGTTGAATGCGTAGCTTTCTAAACTAGAATGGTGATTTAATTCATTTCATTTACCTGATTTGTGCATTTCTTTATGCCATTATTATACACTGATAGACGATTTGGTTGACCCTCTCTTTATCCATTGACATTGTAATGTCGTACACCCTCGGTTTATTCCCAATAATGGATTAAACATTCCTTAATATTCACGCCAAAGTACGTGAAATATCAGAGCAAAAATCTTATTTCTGTAATCCCCCCCTCGTCCTGACTGTTATCCAAGTTCCGTAAATGCAGAGCCTGTAAGTATCGGTAGGAACGGTATAGTAGGCGACTTTTTTTTTTAAATAAAATACAGCCCCGGAGGCTTGTCAGGACTCCGGCGCTGTATTCCTTTTTTACCTCTTTTTTCTAATTTCTAAATTTCCTTAGTTGGCCTATTCGTTTTTCCTTTTTACATATACATACACAAACACATTTACAAACACAGAAACACCCATGCCCAAGACGGGACTCGAACCCACGATCCCGTGCGCCGCGAAGCACCAAAGCGAGACACTTTAGCGAGCGCGGCTGCGGGGACCGGCAAACATTCAACCGTTCGTATCCTCTCTTCGTTGCCCTCGTTACATAAGAACTAAAGATGAAAATGGTGTAAATAGGATCCCGCACTCACAGGCCAAGTTGCCAATTTTGAAAAGGTCTCAGTGTACGAATACCGAGAAGAATAATTCCAATTGTAAATTTCAATATATCGTCGGCAACTTTCTATTTTTACGTAATTTTTTAAAATATTCGGCTAAGGATCTTGACTATGCCATACAAAGTAAATAAAGCAAAAGTTCCTTATGTGATGTTTTACCATTAGCAGATCCGATTCTCTCTGGATTTGGTGTGTTTTAATTGCTAAGCCGTAACCATATTGAACATTTGCATATGGATATTGCTTAGAACGAAACACCGCGGTCTTAATCGTCCTCCATATTGCAGGGGTTCCCAAGGTCGCAGGTTCAAATCCAGTGGAGGGCGATGGATTTTTTCGAGCGTAAACATCATTAGCATGGCTTCCTTTGGAAGAGAAGTAAACCCGTTGGTTTCCTGTCGTAGATTTACGACGCGTAAATGAGCCTCAGTCTTGATAAAGTGGCTTCTAAGCAAAATTAAGCGGTCGTCTTTGAAACCCAATATAGAAGGGGAAACTAAAAACTGCAGAAGTTAAAAAAGTGTTCATAAATAAAAAACAAAAAAAAAAAAAACAGTTTTTTCCGCGGTATTATTTTACATGCATATTCTGTGGAGTGACAGCTATTTTATACTCTATGGTATTTTCAACCTTCTTTGCAAGCTTGTTTTGTAACTAGTGGACCGTATTCAAGTACGAGGGGCTTGTAGAGCCCTTTTGACCTTTTAATAGTTTATGAAATGAAATTGGAAAATATTTTATAGACCATATCTTTAAAAACAGAATTGGGCTCTTCAGAGGTGTAAGAATGAAATTATAAGCATGTGTTGAGAGTTTTAGTGATTTTTAGACAAACATGTATACCACACATAAAGATACATTTTGCAGACAGAAATATAAAAAAAGAGAAACCAGCCTACCATTCCGTTATGAGGTTTAGTCAGAAGCCTATGCAATGAGAATAAAAATAAGTACTTGTATACTGGGGACATTAAGAGTTCATTCATCACGGGAAGCAAGGCCACTTCCAGATTCGCATGCAGATTTCATCTCAAGCGAGAATAAGGATATATATGCATTAATATCTAAAGAAACTTTAAAAATAAGATATACTGGGTGTTTTACTACACGTACTTCTCTAGTATTTTAGAAAATAGTGACTCCAAAAAACATGTATCTTACAAGTATTCTAGCACTCAAATAAAAGGAGAAATATCTAATGCTTAACATAAAAATGATATTACGCTTTGTGTTTGGCCGTTTTCATCATCTTTCATTTCAATTTATTGCCTGTAGTGTTTACGGAAACTTTTAAAATTGTGCCTGAAATTGTGATGAAGATCGGTGTTTATGTGACTGCAGAATGTGTAATTCAGGAATTATCAACATTTATACTGAACTTTAATGTTTTAGTTTCTTTACACTTCATATGCAGGGGGCATTTTCAGAATGTGACTAATTAAATTAAAACCTCAGAACTCTTAAATTATAATACAGCTGTTTTTTCTGCACATAACAAACAGACATTATCTCTGAATTTCGTTGGTAAAACTTCTTTCATGCGAAGATGAACAAGTTTTGGGGTCAATCGGTTTTGAATCAGTTATTACCGAATTATAGGGGACACACCGGTGAACATTTCAAATTCAATGTTTGTTAAGCAATTACCACATATCTCTATTGTTATGTGTAAGTCATTCTGGAATTTTGAGACAAATGCAAAGTATTTTTTGAGAAAACAGTATTCATATAACTGCTCTACCAAAAAAGCTCCTTGTACTTCAGTTGTCAAAAGTTTGTATTAAAACTTCAGTATTTATATCCCAGGCATATAACAATTTACAATTATTGGATGCGTTTTAAATTATATATAAGTTCGGGAAAAGACATGATAAATTATTCGTTCATACTTTATTATTTTTGTGGGTTAAATATATTGATAATACACAATTCATTTTACTTAGTAATATAATTCGATAATTTTTATTTATTATTATATTTGGAATTTGTGATAGGAAAATCAAACTGATTAGTTCAAATGAGCACTGCAAGGAGCACTTTGAACATTTACATGCGTTGTAAAATACATTTAGATAAACACCTTTAGTATTTGAAGTGTCATTTTTTACTATAAAAGCTTCCGTTTAAGAGTCACGCGACAAGTGTCTAAACTTCAAATGGCTGAAAATAACTTCGGGATATTAATCTGTAAGAACCGCGGTATATTGTGTTAAAATCCAAAAGTCAACATTTCCAGAATCTTTGGTAAATTTTCGGAGGTTGGTCCCCTTAAAGAAAACAATTCAAGCTTTAAAAACTAGCCATAATTTAAAAGATAAGTTCATAAGTACGTTTTTATGCACAATAGAACTAGTGCAAGTCAGTATAATGTATATGTCTCAAGTAAATGGTCTATTTTCAGACGTCAATTCATTTATTATTCACTATAACTGGATAGGGAGTGTGTCCTCGCATTGTGTTGTAACACGAGTTCATGTCTGCGCGATAATGCTGGAAAGACCACGTGTCTATAATGCACAAAAAACTTACCATTTAACGACGAGGAAATGGAATATTTTATCCATGTATTAAGCTCATTTGAACGTTTTTATTTCTGAGAGCAGCTTTTGTTCATTTAAAATTTTAGTAGAATGCAGTGGCATTCTGGCTGTAATAGGCAAATTTCTTCAAATATTTAATTACGTTCAACTGCACCTAAAAGTATATGGTACTCATGAACACACTATCACATTCTATAGTAGTATAACAAGCCCGTGTGGCTCAATCATTTGTGTTTGTAAATTACCGGTCACAGTCACCATCATCACCACCACCACCAATTTTATTAACTGGTTTACATAACACAGTTAAAATGCTACTACTACTAATGATGATAATAATAATAATAATAATAATAATAATAATAATAATAATAATATCAGACCTGATTGTCCATTCACAATCAGACACCAACTACAGCCTCTACAAGGTGTACAGAGGAACAACTTCAGAACACTGAAAGAATCTGAAACATTTATAAAATCCCGACCCTGATCAGCGATGAATGGGAGATAGCCAACTTAGTGCTGCGTCACATCTATAGAAGCGGTACAATACACGGGTTTCACTACCGCATATGTCATAGGAAAGCCTTCCAGCGACTGTATATGTGAAATCTGTATCACCTGTTTGAGTGCACACTAAGAACACTGTCTCTTTCCCACTACGCAAGACAATTTCGTATTGACTTGAACTATTCATTCCGCCTATGCGCAGTGTGTTTATTAAATATCATAATAATAGTAATCATAATCCTAACAACAACAACAACAACAACAATAATAATACTATTGAGTTTTAGTGTTTACAAAATCTGATGTATTCTCTTCACATGAGTTTTATCTGTTCTGCAAACAAGCAATTCTTGCAACACAACGCTAATCGAGATAATCATTAAAAATTGTGTATTACTTGCTTTCTAGTAAGAAGGGAAATAGGCAAATGCACTAGGTTAAAGCAATGCTCAACACTTTTGAAAGCTGGGTGCTATGTGAAACAATTTAAATCCGGCTCTCTTTGCATGGCCAGAAGCATACCAAGAGGAAACTAAAGACGATTTCAGATTTGAGAACCGATTAAGCATTTTAAAACTGAAACTAATAACAGATAATATCTCTAAAATGGATAGCTCTAAAATGGTATAAGAGATGTTTTAAATCAATCTTCTCCCCTGACAATAGCTACCACTAGCTATTTCTCTACCCATAAGCAACACTTTACAGACCTTATTATTAAAATCATGAAATAAGAGAATATACAAACTTAGTATTTCACAATTGAATAACGAACTTTCTGATCTTATAACCTAATAAACATGCATTTTCATAATCTGGAGCTCATGATAAGGATTTATGTACAGATTAGAAATGTGTATGATCAGCAGAATAGGGACGATGATGCAGTAATTTTTCCGTACGGAAAAACGGGTACCTTTGTATACAACTCAGGCCATTCAAAATTCGCATGCCTGGTCAATAGAAGACCAATACTGGTCAGAAACATCCGCTACCACGTATTCTTCCTCATTTATTAACCAGATCGCACGTAGCACAGACCTCCTAAATGATTATGGTGCCATCAACAAGATTTACGCTTCGTCGGAGAACTTCCACTCTTGACCCGTGGACCTCGTGGATGAAATAATTGCCCCTAAATTAATGGACTCGACATTCGACATGATAGCAAAAAATACTGCGCATCACCGCAAGGCCTATAGCAGACAGCTATGTTGCAACTACTTCCGCTAGATTGACAACTAAACGGTTTTTAACGCAATGACTACAATTTAAAAAAAAACAAAAAAAAAAAAAAAACACGAGGACAAATGCATCATATCTTATCCCTTATGATGGCGGTCCAGTGATCGACCAGCTTTGTTGAAAAGCTGCGGTCGTTGGTTACAATACAATTGGTCCTGAAATGTGCAATTTTTACAACCAAAACATCCAGAAGGTCCACTTGATTTTCAGTCAGCAGAGATCAGCAGACTCTTTTATACGGAAAAAATAGTTACCTCAGGTTTCAATTCCAAAGTATTGAATCATGAGGTTTGGAATTACGGACTCGGTGTGCCCTGCGGTCAACTTGGGCCACAGACATAGAATAAGCATAAGTTGTGGTGATAGGTGTTTGACATTGAATGGCGTCGTTTGGATACATATTTACCAATTTCCGAGCCATAATTATAATTTATATACGAAATAATCTAAATTATACCAGAATCATAACGGCCTAAGCGTTGTAACTTAAGGCTCGCAATCGGGTTTTCCTGTGGGAGCGGCCCCTGATCTTCGGTTATTCGATCTCCCCGCCCCCCCTCCCACACAAATCTTCCAACATTCAGGGCTGTAGGACCAGGTGAAATTGACGCTGGTGTGCGACGCGTATGCTATGGATGAATCCTCTGGCCAAACCTGTCCACGAGAATAGGGGGATATCGAAAGAAAGGTGGGGGATGCTAATTCTGGAAGCGTTAGGAATTCCTTTGCGTTGCGCCTTCCGCCATCAGATCTGGTTGCCCTGGGTTCTCTTTCCATTAATCCTTCCTTCCAGAGAGCAAGCAAGTTAGTTAACCTTAGCCACAATGCCTCATTCATTTTTAATATTCCCCTGGCAGTTAAAAACCGTCCATAAAAAATAAAACTCAATTTATAGCAGAATAGTCAGCATTGTATTATGAGCGATAAATTGTTCTGCTGGAAGATGAAAAGGGTATACAAAAATTATAGTGTTCCATTCATATGCTTTTCTTTAACTATTCTGCGAAGAAACTCTTCTTATAGAATATTCTTTTATTTACGTGATGCTAATCGAGATATACGTTAGCAGATATTTTCTCATTACTTGTTTCCTTGTAAGCAGAAGCAAAATTAGGGGATACACTAAAGCGAGTCAGATCCTTTAAAAACTGACCGCTTTTTGATACCATTGAAATTCGGTTATCTTTGAATGGTGAGGAGTAAAACAAAATAAATATGAAAGGGATGAGAACTTCCCGTGAAAGAAATTTTAAGCATTTAAAATTGAAACCAATACAAAGGAGTATCAGAGAAATGATCAAGTCTACTAAAATAATATACGAGATGACATAAGTTGTATTTTACGGAGATCTACATTTTTGTGTAATAAGCGCTTGTCCATCTCTTACGGATTACCAGTTATACACAAAAGTCATCCAGAATGAAGGTCTCAAGAGGCTATTCCCAAAAATTCAATATATGTTATACATTTTAATCAATATCATTTGGCATTTCTGAATAACATTTTGAAAAATGTTCCATGTAAAGGGAAGTTTGGGCTGGGAGCTTTTCTTGAAGACTTTCGTGTCTCTTCATTGGAAGATTCTGCATTTATCAAGTTCGGTATCTCACCGAGTTTTCTTTTTTGAGTTATGCTGTTCACACAGTCACAAAACACGCACACACACTGCCTTTTTTCTAAAATTTTTTATCGAAACATATTTCCGGCGAAATCTGGATATCGAAATTTTTAATGGAATTAAATACTTTCTCTAATTACCATGTAGACAGTGCGTGTAGGGAAAGTAAAATTTGAATTTCTTTCAGTTAAAATTTCAATACTTCCAAGGTGAAATACATTCACGGCCAAAGTGGTAGAAGTTAAAACTCCGTAATAGAATCAAGGCAGCATGGCTTTTTCAGACGCCAGAATCAGAATTCCTAAACAGTGTTGAGGTTTTAACTAGATGTTTGTTGTCACTCTTAATACACTTCTGGAGTTTTAACTTGCATTCTTTTCTTTGAATACAATAATCTTTAAGCCTTTCAGTGTAATATTTTTCCTAAAATGAAACGCAGAACACCTTCTATAGTCAAATTACCTGTGACCTATACAAATTTAATTTCCCATTTTAAATTAGCATGGAAAGGACGTTCTGTGGTTTTAGTTTAAGCAGAGAAAAACCAAACATGAAACCAATTCACTGAGCCGTCTATAATTAAGGATCACCTAACGTGGTGTCTATTACCGCATTAGCAAATGGCAGAGTTGCAACATTGTCGAATACATGAGCAAGCTTGCCACTTGTAAAAGTAGAAACACATATCACATGAAGGTATCCGCATTTCATTTTATAGAAATGAACAAGTCGCTTGGATAAAATGTTATATTCTGAACAAGTACAAAAAAGAAACCGTTTATGCTCACAGTGTTTCGAAATTTAAAACTTAATAATTTATAGTTAGCTTTCGGGACATTTTGGGGTTTTTTTTTTTTTTTTTTTTTTTTTTTACGTCAATTCAATTAAAATGTATGCTATTTTCACAAAATAACGTCTGCTCTGATGCATGCTGAAAATTCCTAAAATAAGTGCTTAATCTTTAAGAAACATTCCTTTACACGAAAACCATGCACTGTTTAAAATAATTCTTTAAGTAAAAGTGAGATCTATGACCGTATATGCCTCCAGGTTGATGCACTTAAGTTTTGGCGGGCAATAACAAACACCAGAATGAGCAGTGAAGGATTGCCGGCATCTCAGTTATGAACCACAGTTCAGTGTACTACTGCATTCAGTTCTTTCAGCAGTAGGCTCTGTTCTGGCATTCAAAGTTACGAAAATTTCTGACTAAGCGGAGTGGTTTTACAACGATGCTATTGAATTCTGTTGGTTCTTGCGAAACGGAGGCTTGGACCGCACAATGAGTATCTCGCCCTCTACATCCCCTTGCTTATCGTGGCAGCAGCAGTCATATGACTCGAATGCTAACACTTTCTGTATAACATTCTTTAATAACTCCGCTATTCGATTGGTCAAATGCCAAGCATATGAAGTTTTTTATCGACATCCTGAAGGTGAACATTGGAAAGCCTTAATCTGAAGAAAGACGAGAAAAAAATCTGATGTTTCATATTCACATGATTATCTATTTTGTAGCAAACTGGTTATAAAAACTTATTATTCTATTTCATGCCAATCAAGATAAACGTTAGCAGAAATAACCTTACTATGCAATTAGTTCCCTGAAAGTATGGAGGATAAGGGACTACCCAGGGTAAAGCCATAGTCAATTTCTTTAAAAAGCTGCCACTATGTAAAACAATTGGAATTTCACCGTAAAACAAAAGAGGTGAAACGAAAGATGACTTCCCGTTTAGGAGAAACAATCTCTTTTCGGAAAAGGTTAAGTCTAAAAACATCATTTATATGACAAATTGTGTGTTTTAACGAGCTCTACATTTTTTGTATGGCAAGTTTTCGTCTCTTACGGTTTACCAGTTTTACAAAAGTCCTCCAGAATGAAAAGGACTTCAGAAGCTATTCCTAGAGAATTCAAGATATGCATATACGGTATTTGAATCAAAATCCTTAAAGCCATTTTTAAGAAAATCGAAAATTTCGAAAAATCTTTCATGTAAAGTGTAAGACAATGTTTGTGTCGCATCTCTGCAAGATACTGTATATGAATATCCAATTTGGTATTTAACCCACTTTTCGTTTTGAAGTTACTCTGTCCAAAGGCACACACAAACCTTGGTGATTTTTTGGACTCAGGTGCCCTCAAAACATGTATTTAGTGTGAAATTTTGGGCGGACAACAATACCTTTTCTGTCTACTGTATTTGTTGTACAGGTACATTCGTGATATGGTAAAACTTGTTTATAAGCAAAGGCGGCTCACCATATCACTGGATTCTTTGTCTGTGCATTAGATTATCCCGTTTCGCTTTTGACAGATGTATATCAGTTCCCTTCATAAGGCTTTTAGGTCACAGTCTTACAAATCTGTTAAATCTTAATAATTCTTGCGTTTTATGAAACAGTGATGACTTTGTTGATATTATTTATATATTTGTACGCCTACCCTTGCTGAGAGGTATGAACAATTAGAAATATGTGGCTCTATAGACCCCCAATTGGGAATCAAACTGTTTTAAGATGTTTTGAAGCCAGCATTGTAATTTACGAATACAGAGAAAAGAGCCACTCTTAAGCTATTTTGAAGTTGATCTCGAAACAGTATCTATTTGGCTTTTCGTATTTGGTTATGCTCTCTCTCTCTCTCTTAAGAATACCTACTGACATAATTGCCATAAACTTTATTCAGTAATGCATATTTAATGATTTTTCTGTATTATATAGAATGCTTTAAAACTAATATTCTAAAATTGATGTTTATTTCTTGAGTGCATTGCTACATTTAAGCGATGTAGCATATGAACATTTATTTACAAGGAATGGAATCTGGTGTACAGTTAATGTTTGCAAACTGCCATCAAAATCGATTGGATAGTTTGTGAAATATAGGTGTTATATTTCGAAAAAGATAACTTTCGGATAATAGAAAGCAAAGTTTAGCTTCATTAGGCAATAACAATTTTGTATAGTGATTAACGCCCGCTTTTACTTGTATGGCACCGCAGGCGATGGCACTGGTATGTGGAATGAAGATGGAACAACGGTGGAATGTGATGGCGGAGGAAATTGGAGAACCCGGGGAAAACCCGCCCCTGCACCGCTTTGTCCACCACAAAACCCACATGCGGTCACTTTGGATCGAACCCAGACGAGTGGTCTAACTAAATGTATATACCTCAATATGAATAACGGGAACCAGCCTGGACTTTGTTCAGAAAGTTGGTGCGAGTACAAGTTGCTGACCACTGGTACACAGCACAGCTATAAGAAAGCCTATTATAGCTTCTGTAGCAAGTAATCACAACCAATAAGATGTCTAAAGGGGTGAGAAACTTTGGGATCTTGTTACATTCCAGGTATTTTCTAATGGGATTTCGAAATACAACCAGAGGGGAAAAAAGGGGGAAAAAAATTAAAACCAAAATCTTGTGTTCCATTCACATAATTTTCGCTACCTGTTCTACAAACGAACTTGTCACAAAATAGTTTTATCTACTCCATATTAACCGAGATAAGCATTAGCACAATGGTCTTTTTAAGTAGAAGGTAACACAATAGGCTAAAGCGATAGCAAATGTTTTAAAAGTGTCACTTTGCATTGCCATTGAAATAAGCTTCTTTGGTTGGCCAGGAGTAAAACAAATGAAACACGGAGGAATTCCTGTTTGAGAAAGTATAAGAATTTTAAAATTAAAAAAAAATATCTATAACATAAATGTAAAAAAACTGAGTTTTGGCGAGATTTATATTTTTAGTGTATGATTTTATAGTTATGCAAAAGTCATCAATGAAGAGTACTTCAGAGACTATTCCCAGGAAATTCAATATGTACATTTTATTTTTTAATGTAAATGTCTTTAATATTGGCACTTGAATAAAAACAGTTTGACCTACTTTTTTTTTTTAAAAAAAATTTCCATATAAAGGGTTGTTTTGGTTGGAGGGATTTTCTTAAACATCTTCATGTCGCATCTTTGGGAGATACTAATCTTAAATACCAGGTTTGATATTTAACGGAGTTTTAGTTTTTTAGTTATGCTGTAGACACACACACACATGCACACACAAACACAAACTTTTTCTAAAAATGTTTTTTTTTATTCAAGGGGTCTCAAAATATGTATTTCCGGGGAAATCTCGGTATCGAACTTTTGGGTGGAATACAATACCATCTCTACCTACTATATGCGTTGTACTACTACAGAAAGTAAAAATTATCAAGTTTATTTAACTTCTCTCCTTACGGAAAATCGATGCATCATAAGAATTGATACGATTACAAATTACTGAAATTTGCTTTCCTAATACATTTTAGAATAGAATCAAGACGTTTAAAACGCAATTCGTCTCTTATAGAACTATATTTGCGTGCGGAAGAAGACAGCACATGACGGCAAGTTTAAGATATGAATTTATGCCCGAGATGGCTAATGCAACACTGTGTGCGCTTCTGTAAACTAAGGTTGTAACTTTGCATTTTTCATTTAAAGAAACACCAAATTCAAACCTGGGAAAGATTAGAAGAATTCTGCAAATTCCGCATTTAAAGCAACAAATAACATTTGAAACCGTGGCTTAGGAAAACCGCGGCCGGACTTGGTCCTAAAAAGCTACGAATGTTTTTAGGATGCCACTGTTGCCAATTGAAAAATCTGGCTGATTTTGTCCGACGTTCTACGGCAACTTCAAGAACGCTGGGTTTCTTTCAGACTTTACATTTAGGTACACAAGACATTTCTGACGAACTTAATCGTTTGTTTGCTGTTTATTCAAAATATTTGGAAGTATTTGTTTCGCTTACACTAAAAATAAATGTTGGAAACCTCGGATTGCACGTAACGCATGAGCGATTCAAGGTTATTTTAAAGTCTTGCTACTGAAATGTTTAAAGGCAAGTGTTCGCATTTCAGTTCTGTTTAACTATATTTTCTATGATTGATGGGTGTCAAGTAATGTCGAATTACCATACATGATGAATAATCAACCTCCTATATTAGCTGCGGCGAAATAAAATCTGCAACTTTAATGGAAATAGTTCGAAAAATAATATAGATAGTTACTATAGAATCATGTGCTACAATAGTCAACTGTGCTTATTGCGAAAGGCATCTGCGACATCTGCCTTTTAAATTTCAGTTTAAAAGGTGGCAGCTAAATGTGCGTTTATTTCACCCAACGGACTGCGCAGTTTAACCTTTTCCACCTACCTTTCACCAATAGCACTGACAGCCAATGAAATACCTTGGAAATCTGAAATAGAGATTGCAAAATAACAGAGTCCACTTGAACCGAAGAATAACTTGGAAACATAGTCTCAACTTAAGCTAGCTCACGGAAGACTGCCAAAACCATCCACTATGCAACCGAAAATCTTTATGAAAGCTCAAACGGTGCCTTCTATTTGACACTCGCTTATTCGACCGCTGCTTCTTTGTGTTTGTCCTGTTTGGTGCGGAGGCGCTTCAACTACAATTATGTTATATACAATATTTCCAAATTAACATTTGGTTGTTCCATGGGGTTTCCGAAATTATTGGTTCTATAGAGAAACAGGCATAAGAACCATTTACTGTTTATTTTCACACAGACTGAAAAGCTCAACATCCAAGGTAATTTTTCAGGCGCAGTCTGCTTTCTTTGGAAAGAGGTCCAACCGTATAACCCGTATCAAGAATTGTCTTCCCATGGGTCAACTATTGCAATTATCACAAATCTAAATTACTTTGAGGAGCCCAATGAGGGCTGCCTCATTTGGTGTGTATATTTATTGCAATGAACTGTACAGAGCAAACTCTGATTGATCAATGGAACCTTTTGAAGAAAGAAAGAAAAAGAAAGAAAAAGAAATTTTCCTAAAGGACAGATATAAAGTTTTCGACAAATTTCTGTCCTGTTTGCTTCCACTTGGAATGGAAGATCAGTTGTTTACAGTGCATTGTTCGGCAGTTGCAAATACGGTCTGGTATTACTATTTGTTTACGTAGAATGTAGTTATGTCTGGGAGAATGAACGGTTCATGAGAAACTAAATACACAAAAGACGACCGGTACACGAACTTCTCCTGAGAAAACTTCTAGAATTATTCCCGTAACTGTCTGGATGTGCGAATATGTTGACAAACACTAATGCACGCAATGTGCAAAAACAAGTATGACGATTGTTTTTAGATACCAATTGCCACCACGCCGGTAGTGCACTTGGTGTGAAATTTTGCAATTCCAAATATGCAAGATATGTTATAGAAATGTATAGATTATTACCTACACACAATAGTGATACTTTTGTCATCAAAATTCTAGCTTGCAGAGCCATTTAAGTTTTTTGTTTCCTAAATTCATTGTTCGAATAAAACTGGATCACGTGATGCAATTTTAAAAGTGTTCATATAGAAAATCCCAATTTACAGAAAATGAGTTTACAAATAGATTCATCATATTGATTTTGTTATATTAGCCCTAATTGGTGTAGAAAAATTATTAGTTTTCGTACTCTCCAAAACCCTTGATTTTTCAAAATGCAATACATTTATCAAAGTTGGGGTATTATTTCAAAAAATTAATATGACCAGTTCAATGTGCTTTAAAAGGAAAGTTTGAAACAAATTAATGAAAATGGATATTTAATGAAAAAATGACCGTGTGGAACATCTTGAGCATGGAAAAGGGATTGGAAAGGGTTAGTGAGAAAATAGGGCTTAAAGTTTGGAGGGTCGTAATAAGCATGCATCTGCCCAGCTGTAGCTTCAGTTAATTGGTAGTTGAGGTTTGCCAAACGGGAAAAACAATATATTTTATTAGTTTGGAATTCACATTATTTCATTATGAAATCAACTTCCCAGATGCAACACAAGACACAACAGGTCTAGGAAGTCCCTAAAGGACCACTTGGTTCAAGCAAAGATCAGTAAAGCGTATTCGGATATGAGTACTTTGTGCAATAAATAAAAATACCAATCTTGTAAAACTTTGAGAAGCATTGTATAACTGATTACCTGGCATGAACAATCAAGTAAAAGGACTCTCAGGCTTGCTACAATTCCTAAAGCTGTATTCGAGACTAATAAGTGACCTGTTGACCGGAATCCATTGTTCGAAATAGCATTTCTATATTTGCTTCAGTAGCCAAGAATACTTATGATATTAGCATTAGAGTGGATATTTCGACACAGTGGTTTAGAATTAAATGAATTGCTGATCCCTTTGCGAAAAAGGGAACCAGACTACAGCTATCCGACAGAAAGGCCCAACCATTACATTTAACTATTAATAAAACAGGAGCCATAGTAATGAACTAGACACTTTCAATAGAGCCTGCAAATAGAGCATAACGGTGCGCGACTGGCCAGAAAGCAACCAATTGCTGAACTTGGTCACTGTTCAACACACCTCTCTTGAATTTCATTTCTACAGAATTGATTTCAGCAACATTCCAGACTAGGTATATATATGCTGTGTAGCCAAGATATGATAATGGACAGAGCTTACCTCAAACGAGTAAGTTTTAAGTACTTTAACAGCAGAAAATCGCTAGCTATTATAAATACGCCTGCACAAGTGTAGTCCATTTATCATAAAAACAAAAACAGTAGAAAAGCTGGATCACAGGAACAAAAATAGTGCGTGTTCTACACTGGGGGGGGGGGACAAGCAAGAGCGTAGCGTCATGGTTCCAATTTGATCCACACGCGTTCATTATCATTCTTCTACCAAGTTTAAAGCCAAGCAGAGGGCAACCGAGTGGGGTATTCGAGGAATGGGAGAAATTTCACGATAGGAATTCATACTGCATTCCGTAGCTCTGGTATTAATAGCAGGAGATTATATGTCAGCGGTATAGCGCAATTAAATTTACGTGACACAGCGATAAACTATTAATATCCACATCTGCAGCCAGTTAAGCTTTTATCTAAAAACGCGTTCATAGAATCCAAAAACAATTTGCTTCGACTTGGGAGCTGCAGATTAGAATGTGAAATGAAGATACATTAAAATCTGGTTCTAAAATATTAAAACCCGAGTTGTGATAGCTACAAACATTTATAATTCACAATATGTGGAATAATGTAATGAGACAGTTGCAAGATTCACGACAAATTAAATAATAAAAGTCGAGATTTTACTGATTTTTAATTAACGCTTTAAGAAAAATAGTCTTCTAGTGTTCTAAAAAAAACTTCTCTATGATTGTAGATTTCTTACTTTGTAATGTTTATTAGTCAAGGCATTTGAAAGTGGCAGCCTTCTCCGAAAACCAGGCAGCAGCTTTGCATTTCAGTAATGCCACTTAACATTCAACGTACTTCTAGCATCCAATCAGTCCAATCACAAAACCGTGCTTTAAATTTTCAAACGCTGATACGAGTAAGTCAATGTCTTTAACCTGCCTTTTGTCACGCACACTGCAATGCAGATTCGAACATTGGTTCTACAAGGTGATGTCCATATACGTTACGTTTATGTCCGTACACGCCATATTTACGTTATATAACTTTTTGTTTTGGTGCTGCAATGAAATCTCAGGATTTGATAACTAAATAGTTGCACTGCCAGGTAACTAACTGAACGTTTGCTCAGTTATTGTAGTTATTTTAAGCATCTACAGCTCTGGCGGCTGAAAATGTTTGTAAAATATACTTAATTACGTACGTTATTCGTTCTGTTATATTAATACTTTGCTCTCTTATGTTAGAAAGGTTATTCTCTTAGGACTATATGACTATTTAAATGTTAGTGCAAGATGCAAATTTTGAGTATGAACAGTGAGCGCTGTTTTTATGATGAAGCATCTAACTCTGCGACCACCAATATTTTTGGAATGAAACAAAATTTGAAAGATCCAGTTTCGCAGGAATATACCCATGTCAGGCACTCGCACAAAAGGAAGGCATACGTTGATTCATAAAAGTAAACAATTATACTTTCAACACAAAACTTTTTTTTAATTTCTTTTTTTATGGAACTGCGTGTTGTTTCTACATAAATGAAAAGTAGAGACATAGTAATAACAGACTTGCTTTCAATTTTTTCGAGCCTCACACCTTCTGAGATATTCAAGACTATTAAAGGATGGCAAAATACGCTTTCCAATGTCATGCAACGTGTGTAGTTCATTACTCGGAGCAAGGGTTGCTTGCAATGTCCCTTTAAGTCTGCTGTAAACAAACTAATAACTGTAAGGCACTTCCGTTGTTCAGTGGACTAGAGGCTCCCATCTGCTATACTGCTGTTAGTGTCAAACAGCAAAATACTACGAGTCGATACACTGAACCCTGTTTTGTATGTGTTAAGTTTGATTTCGTCTAATTAATATGTTGGTCTTCAATATGAAGAAAAATTAAATACTATTTTAATTTAGAGTTAATGATACCAGTGTCGGACTGTTTACTGAAAGCTATACAGATCCACAGCGTCCTTCATCTGATATCACTACCAGCATCTGCAACAGGAAGCTTGTTCTCACAGAAAGGTCAACATGCAAAACAGATTAACTAATAACGGAAATAACATTTCTGTTTTGGATACTGTAGGGTAATGTGCAACGAAATGAAGGCGGTTCTTGAATAAGCTGCAGTAGTTAAATGGAGACTTTTACTTAGGCAAAAGTTCAATATGTTTCATGTCACCATACCAAGAACTACACGGGAATGCCTGAATCACGCACTGCATTCTTGTTTTGCACGTCAGTAGTTGTAGAGTAATGCAGATTCGTTCATAAATCATGGCAATGTAAATTTGCGGAATATGCACTACTTGTCCACACAAAATCCTTATTGGCTTCGCGCGGCTGCTCATCAACGACAGTGAAGTGTCATTAGTAACCGTATTTTTATCCGGTAACGGACAGCGACGTGCATCTTTTCTTAAAGAAACTAGCCATTCTCATGGAGGATATGGGATTAGAAACGCATTTATCAATGTAAAATGGCGTTTTATTTATGGCTTCTTTAACTGCTTTGGTTCTCAGCGTCCCATTCAATGTTGGGCGTGAAAGACCGCTTAATTTTACTCAGAGGCCTCTCTATCAGCCTTGAGGTTCTTTTACGTGCCGTAAATCTACGACACGGGACCAACAGCTTTACTTCCCTTCCGAAGGAAGCCATGCTAAGGATTATTACGCCCGAAAAAATCCATCGTCCTCCGCCGGGTTTGAACCCGCGACCTTGGGTACATGAAGTTAGCATGGTAACCATAACACCACGGAGGGCGAAGTTTTATTAATGTAGTTCAAGTAAGATGGATGCCTCTACGCACTTTGCACATGTCTCTAGAGAACTTTTAGTGTAGCTGTTAAATTTCCAAACAGGTCCTGCGAGAGGTGCAGTTTGGTCTGACTTGATGCCGTTAGATTTCTTTCTCTGGGACTCACACGGAAGAATATGCATGCATGCATTGTTGTAAAAACACTAAATTCTGTCAATTTTCGCTTGTCTTATTGGTGAAACAGCGGGCATTTCTAACATCTGCTGAAGTGACGCAGTCTCGTCAGATAATAGTTTACTGATTACTTTTTAGTATCTTTTCCATGCTTGATGTAATTACAGTGTGAAGCTTCTGTGGTTGTATTTGGAAACTCGAAACCAAGTGTGTTAGCATTAATTAAACTTCTAGGTGTCATTTCGCTAGAAACATATATTTTCCATGATAAAACATAACTTTATTTGTGGAAAGTGATATGAATTATGTATGCCTTCCCGTTGTGAACCATTGTTATGGCTACATTCCTGCACAACTAAATTTCAAATTATCATTTCGAAAATAATTTAGGTCGTAGAGTTAGGCGAGGCACTCAAATAAAATGTGCAGAAAATGCAACACAGTACCAAAATAAACATTTTGAGGATTCGATCACGGGGATAGCAGCTACAGTATAAAAAACGAAGCGCTGAATTTGCATTTATGAAGAATGTTGTTTTTTCAAGACAAAATTTAATGCAACTCTCTTGAAGAGCGTGCACGTGTCAACGGTTGAGTACTGGTACACAAAGAGAAACTATCACATACGCGTAATGTGCTGTACTCTTTGTAACATACAGACAAGAGTCCTGTATTGCCGTGATGCATTTATCGCATTAAAAGGAGCTTCTGTAAGTCCTTCAAAATACTTTTTTTTTTTGTATTGTCTGTCTAGCCTCAGCTGTCTGCACATCGCTTTACCTCCGCAGTACATAGTAACGTTTTGTATGCAGTTTTCAGCTATCGAGATCAAGAGTATCCCTCACTGGCCAAAAGTAAAGAGGAGAATGTTGGCAATATCAAGCAATTAGAAATAGCAACATTACTACACTTTTTACCGAGTTTTTCAATTTACTCTCCATTTCTTTTGACAGAATTTCTCTTGAATGACGCAACTGATGGCCTGCCCCTCCCTCGGCAGCATTGTGGGAATATTCGGCTGGTAACGGCGGTAGGTGCCACCGTTTCCCCCATAGATAAATACTAGTGTGGTAACAGAACATGCACATGTTACGCTTCCCTTTCGTTATAAAGATCCTACGTCTATACACACACTTGGCAGCTATTGAACACATTCAGGACTACTCTATATATTTCTAGTTAGGAAGACTGTTACCGTTGCCCTTTAAGACTCAGAAGCGCTGAAGTAAATCTGTCTTTGGCCAGTAGTAGTAATGTTTCCTGCGCTAACAAGACAGTATCGGCTCTTGATATCGTTATATTAATTTTCTTCTTCAAACTTTTTTCAAGGTATTCCTTATCCTGAGAATGAATGTCGATAACCTTAAGCTCTGAGGAACCCGGGCCCATTTTAGCAACATATTACCTATTTCAATCAGTCTCCGATGTGGTCTACCAGGTCAATGGACAAATTTCATGTGAAAAAAGAAAATCTCAAGGATTTAGGTATAGAAAGAGAGGGGCAATCAATTATTCTGACCAAAAGCCTTGTAGCACCAGGCGGCTATTTTCTCCAACTTTTTCCAGGACAGGTCCTATCTCGTCTAATTTTACCTGTATTATATGTTAGTTGCGTCTGCTTCTTTTTATCCTATACGAGCCCAATACGCTTACATTTTTCAAAGGTGGTAGAAGTTGTGGATTTTTAAAAGTTTATTTTATTTATTTTATTTAACAAGGGGCGACACCAGAGAATTCCATATCATACAAGCTTCAGTTAACTTGCGACTCCGTTAAAACAAAGCTAACGCAACAAACACATGATACATACACAAGCAAACACAACCAACAGGCAGCTTAATATAATGTTACTCCCCGTTCAACTACGCTAAACAGCATAAGAATGAACTGCAAGTGCTGTTATCCTCCCCAGGAGCATAGAGAAGACTACCGCTGCGCTAGGTTAGCTCACGAGTCATACCAAGCCTATAGACGCATTATTTAACTTTTAACATTAATACAAAATCATGGTAGAAACTATCTTGCAGCGTGCACTGAAAATGCGCCATTGTGGAAGTTTCTAAATTAAGACTACTAATTTTACGAACACCGTTAACGCAATATCAGACGTACAGATCTTTGTGATGGAGCACATTATTACAACTTGTATTCACCTTCCAGGCAATTACTCGGTTGTTTGTAAAAGGAACTCTAGAGAAGCTAATTAGCTATTCATAACAAAGTTCTGCTAATTCATAGGTTTCCACTGCTCACACAATAATGGAGCAAAAGGTACAAACTATCCTTGTACTCTTGTTAGCCACCTCAATTCTCAAGAGATACATAGCCATTGGAGCATTCTCCCCAAGCAGCAAATATGGTACAGCAGCCAATGTTTGCAAATTTCAGAAACAAATTTCTTCCAAAACGGTGCATTTTCCAACCAGCGAACACTTATCGCATTACACACCCCGAAAAGATTTAGAGGACAGCCACAAAGAAATGTAAGGAAGTTATTTCACTTGCTAACCACTTTTACGCAAGTATGTCCTCGACAAAATAGAACCCATTTCGAGAATTATTCTCTATAGTGCAGTGTATATATAATTTTCCTCAAATCAAACTGTGAAGTACTTATCACTATACAAGCAACAACGCCGGAGAGTTCTCGTTTACAATGGTGAGCGAGTTATTCACTTGCCCACAGGCGTAAGCTTAGAGTATGCAATACACCTCAGCATTGAGGGAAGTCTATCGCAACGCCTAAATCAAATGTTGGAATGCAAGCGCTAGCATTGTGCAATGACCTTCGTCCTGTACATATTGGCTCTCCTCTCAACCTGGGCTCAGAGTGTGTGGCTGAGTACAAACAAGTACTCCGGCTCAGAGGAGCAAATTTGGAACAGACTGTATAAGAGCATTCGTAGCTGAAAAGACTTCTACAAATGTCCTTCGCCCCAAACTAGAATTATGGGCCTTTAAAGATTTTCAACACTACTGGAAACAATTCTTCGATATTTTTTGCTAATCTATAAATAATTATATTTGCATGTGTTTTCACTAAGAACATGGCTATTTAATTACACTAACATACGTGGACAGTAAAATATAACAGCCCATCATGTTTTAAAGAAATTGAGAATCTTATGTTATTTAGAGATTTATATTCTAACGTAGACTTTTACATTTAAATTCTTCCAGCATGTTATAACTATTATACACGCAGAAAATTGGGATTCCAATCTATAAATTAGTAATATTTATTAAGGATTAGAGCTTTTTCGCATATATGCTTTAAAAGAGACGCCTTTAGCTTTTCTTCATTACCTTCTCTAGCACGTATGTACAGTGTACATAGACAGAAAAGGTATTGTGGACATGAAGACTTTCAGGAAAATCCTCCCACCCAACCACCGTTTACAAGTACATTTCTCAAAAATGGCTCCAACGACTTGGATTAAAATACTATACGTTTAAAATATGTTTTAGGACAAACGACATGTGTATATTGAATTTAATAGGAATAGCCTCCGAAGACCTTTTCATTCTGGCGGACTCTTGCAAAACTGGTATTTCTCCCATTTTTAAGCTGGGTGTGCAGTAAATGGTAAGAAGATTGCTATTTATTTTCACCATGAATCCATTCGTAATAAAATTAAACGTGATAAAAATAATACAGCGTTGTTTCTATATCTTAAAAACACGCGAGGCTCCATTGCCTAATTTCAGACTATTTCGAGGTATAAATTAAGTGGTTTTTAATTTCTATAATACATATAGTTAGGGAAGAATTTTACTTCACCCAAAATTTTGATGTTGAGATTTCATCAGAAATATATTTTCACACCGTGTTTGAGTAGCATAACTCAAAACGAAAATTTGGCTAAGTATTAGAATTGGTACAAGTTCATCTTCTTTCAAGGGTTCGTCCCATTAGCGTAGTGATATCTCACGGTACCAGCGAGGGCAGCTTCTCTCCCCGCTGGGAGGACTAGGTTTGTGTCATTTCATTATCCGCAGAGGGGAAATGGTAACACCACAGCAGTGTCACACTTTGCCTGAACACCGAGTTAGGCCTGTGATCTCTCCCACAATTCTGTCCATGGCAATGACCAACCTTCAGGTTGAATACTCATCTCCTCTTCCAAGGATGAGATACCACGATTTTTAAGGAAAGTCTCCTACCCCAAATTACCCTTTATATTGAACATTTTTTTTTTTTTTTAAATATTGATATTCTAAAAATGGATCCTAATTATTTTGATTGAATTACCATATGTTTTAAGATATGGAAAAATAAAGGCGTATCTTGAATGTTCTAGGAATAGCCTTTAAAGTACTCTTTATTCTGAAAGACTTTTGCATAACTGGTAAACCGCAATAGATAAAATCGTATTACACAAATTGTGTAGATTAACGTTACAGCACACAATTATGTATTTATTGTGGAATTAACTATTTCCGAGATTTTCCTTGTTAGCGATTTGACTTTTCCAATTCTTATACGCTTGTCAAATGAGAAGTCATTCGGTCACTCCCCCTGCCCCTTCTCTCATGAAAAGAGAATGGAGATTCCAAGCCCCCACATAGCGACCTGCTGTTAAAACATTTGACTGTCGCTTAAAGTATTGACCTATTCCCCTTATACCTATAAAGAAATATCCAAAGAAACTTTGTGCATGCGCTTATTTTGATTAACAAGAAATATATAGAAGAATAAGCTTTTATAGGAACAGTTTGTATATGATGAGTGCAACATGCATTTAGTATATAATGACACGATAAAAAAGCATGCAATATGACGAGGCATGAACATTTCTGGCTCTCTACTGATTGCCATGTAAGGACCGCGAACACGGGCTCGGCAGACTGATTGGAGCCCCCTTCTTTCTACTCTGGCATGATAGGACAACCAAAACCGGCGAGAGCAGGCGCTTCGAAGTGTTTTCAAAAATAAGACAGCCTTAACACGAGCAAAAATACTCCACTAATCTTTAGAGTGCGGCAACCAGAAACACAAAGATAAGAAGCGCCTGCCGCAGAGCCAGTCAAGCGAGAAAAGCACAGCAAAGCTTTGCAGAAATGAAACGCCTCGCCATTTCCCAAGAGGAAAATATTCGTCCAACAGTGACGCACATAAACACACCCTCGCGAATTTCTGTAAATTCGGCAACTCACATACATGCTGAATCACGCTATCTCTCCTTGTGGAACAGGATGCACTGGTGTTTATTCACCCAACATACTAAAGAATAAAACACCAATTTCGAGAATGTCTAGGAATATAATAATTTATAGTGTCTTCTCTTCTGGCTCTCCAGCCATTAATGAACGTTGGTCTCCTGCACAATCTTGTTTCTGCCTTCTGCTTTACCTCTCCATCCTTTTAATTACAATCTAATATTACGTCATCAAACCGGGTTTAGACCTTGCTGCTGCCCCCCCCCCCTTTTCCTTCTGGCATACAATCTTCCTTTCAATATTCTTTTGGAGATCCTATTTTTCGCCATTCTCTCAATATGCTCTGGTATTATTTGTTGTGCCTTTTTAAACCTCAAAATATCTTGTTTTTATCCATTTGTTCTTCAAAAACATAGTTCAATCTTATTTCGATTGATTTTAATCCTTTACTGGTGCATCGATTCCTCTCAGTATTTTTCTTGCAACTCTTTGCATATTCTTCCATCATGGTCCATGCTTCTGAAGCATATGTGTATTATTTTTTTGTAAAAGGTAAAGTAAAACAAATGAATAAACCAAGTCCAGATTTGAAATAAAACACTGGGGTTTAGAAAAGGGGCGGTCCTGTCTGCTCTGAGATTTAATTTAGCCCAGCACAGAAAAATATTTGACTATAAACGGCGTATACGGATGACATAGTAAGGAGAAAAATTACAACTCTAGTAGTTGAAAAACAAACTTTTGAAGGTGTATCCAGTTTAAATATCAAATGTATGTTTTTTTTACCGCTAGAACTTAAGATTAAAATGTCCCGTTTTCAAAACACAAAGACACTGTAAGACGAAATCGGTCTTATACGAGATATACTATTTATGTTTTTAGCCATCCTGCATGTTGTTCGTCACGCCTAGCTGTTTGAGAATTCAAAATATAGTTGTCAACTGGAATGTTTTCTGAACTTTGATATCTGAGTCAGCAGGCTCGTGAGCGTTCACAGTTCTTATTCTAGGGTTTTGTTTGTTGTTTTTTCTTTATACGCAGTTACTGGCGTCAAATAATCAATTATAATTGTTGTTTGGCATTTCGCAATTAATGCGCTACCGCACAGCAGAACTTAATATTCTATTTTAGGATGCATCTAAAGCAGGATAAGCAACTTACTTCATTCTTTGAGGTTGTGACTAATTCTAGAATTCCATAGATATAATTGCATTTATTAATGACTCCCGAATATGCAACGCATATTTAAAGCGATGATGTAAAAATTCCAACCATTAAGAATTCTCGATTTCCAATTTTAAAATTTATTGAACAGTTTGGTAAGCTACAACCCTTCCTAATTACTGGCTACTGGTCTTACATTATTAAAGTCCATAACATATGAAATATGACTAGACTGCAGTAAGCTTAAAATTTCGTTGGCACTAGAGACTGAAAACACAGAGGGGGATAACATTACCGGGACTACTGTTATACTAAGCTGCTTATATGGAAGTATTGTCATGTGCCAAACTTTTCTGAATCCCTCTTATACTTTGTTGAGAATGATTCTGTGTGTGTGTGTGTGTGTGTGTGTGTGTGTGTGTGTGTGTGAGAGAGAGAGAGAGAGAGAGATGCCGGAGGGGATTCCACACTGCAGTTTATTGTATGTCAGACACCAGGAGGCTATGATGAGACGAGAGTAATTACAGCGAGCGGCCAGAACTGGACGGCGGTGAGGGAGCCACCGCGGAGGATCCTAAATATTTCCAAGCAGTTCATCTCGATGCGGGGAGCGGCAGAGCCCACGCCTCAGCTTTCTTCACACACCCTGAGTCTACAGACAACTTTCAACGCCATCTCGCTACCAAGAGTGGTATTTCCATAGCGCAGTCACCACCACGGAAGAGCGCCACCACAGTAGTCCTCATCGACACTTGCAACCCTGAAAGAATCCGGTTGGATGAAATGAAATAAGGAGAGAGAGTTCGGGGAATAAAGAAACGTACCCAGCATTCGCCTAGTGCGTCGGGAAAACCTCCGAAAAATCGCATGGGTCAGAGAGGTCGGCCGCGAAGAATTGATCGCACAACCTCGCGAATAGTAGTCTTAGACGAAACGCTTGAGCCATCTGACTCTGGTGTCGTAAACGGTACTTTTATACATCATTATTCAGCAATGAATTACATCAATGAATATATGAAATTTAACAAAGAGATGGGAGGAGTTTTGTTTTCTGCATTTTGCGTTTTCATTATAACTTATAGGTAGCTTCTTGCTACACAACTGGATTTTTAACAATTTTTTTAACTGTAGATAACTATTTAATTTATCCAGTAACATTTAGATACAGCACCATGTTGAACTAATACAATTTTTTCCGATTTTTATCAGCACTTTTCAGTATTAAAATGCTCCTTGGACCACAGTTGATAACTCATTAGCCTGAAATTTTCAGATTTTCAAGAGTTATTTATTTAAAAACTGTTGCGTACAGATATTGGTTCATGTGAATTATTTACAAGACAAATAGAAAATTGAATAAGACGCACACAAAAATTATTTTTCTCTTAAACTAAGTATAATTAAGAAATGCTTACATTATAATCTACATTTGTATACTAAGCACAAAAACATTTCAGAACGATGCCGTAAACCGGAGCTGCCAAGGAACATTTTACGTTATATCAAAAAGTGATTAAATTTACATAAAATGAATATATTAACGGTTTTGCATAGCTGGTTAAAAGTTTGTGAGCAATATGCTTTATGTTCCGGGCATATAGTAAAAGTGTCCCAGTAATTATAAAACTATGGACTTTTGGATTTTCATAGATATTATCTAAAACGTTCTTGTTAGTATTTCCCCCCCGTATTCTGTACAAAGTTTTTCGATAAACCCTATGTATTGTAAAACCCCATAAAGTTCACTTTCCAATGGCACAAAGGTTCACTTTGGATCGTTTTGTGGTTTTAAGCTATGCCCTTCGGCTAAAACATTGCATGGAGAGTCGCTAATACACGACCTAGTGAGTTAACATGGAGGATTATTGCATATCGTAAGCTCCTCATTCACCTGCAATAATAGTATAGGCATTTCCTGTCGTTTGGTAGCTTAAAAGCATCACATTCGTATGCTTCGAGCAAGAGTAAATAAGACATTCTGATGTGTTATAGTTACATGATTTTCGGTATCCGCTATCCCATATACTATTCATACAATGGCTCATTTTTATATTTACTTCGTTATATTCAAGACAAAAAATTGCAGAAATAAGTTTCATTATACATGTTGACCTAGAAATTGAAATATATTATCAATGATTTCGCGAGAAACAACTGAATGGACAACATAATAGAATGAAACATATTGGAAAATTCAAGCCCATAGCAACGGATATCTGGAAAATGGCTGTTGCTACAAAATGTAAGATAAATGTATTTTAAAGTAGTCTACATTAGTTTGCATCACGTGTTTATCTGTTATGGTTTAGCTTTTAATATATTATACTTATCAGAAAACAAAAACTGATTTTGCCGGTCCCCATGGCCGCGCTCGCCAAGGCGTCCTGCTTTGGTGCTTCGTAGCGCTGGGGATCGTGGGTTCGAGTCCCGCCTTGGGCATGGGTGTTATATGTTTGTGTATATATGTGTGTTGTAAAAAGTAAGAAAACAGTAATATTACGGTAAAACAAGGTAAAAAAAGGTAAATAAAAGTAGGGTATACAGTGCCGGAGTCCCGATCAGACTCCGGTAGTGTATTAAAAACAAATACAAAATTATAAAATATTCCTTCTGAATGAGAAACGACATCACAAGCTAGCCCCAAGAAGTTGAAGATATATACATACGTTTGTCATGCAAAGTTCTTAAAAATGCGTCATTTTCAGGACATTGAAATTTTCTAATTTTTTTCCAACCAACAAGGATATTCTGGTGAGGGATTTTCTTGAAACACTTCGTATGGCATCCTTGGAAGATACTGAACTTAAATACCAAGTTTACCATTTAACAGACTTTTTAGTTTTAAGTTATTCTTGCTCACATTCTCAATACACCTCAATTTTTTTTCTACTTTTTTCCTTTTTTTCCCCTTGGATTCAGAAAATCAAATTTACTATGAAATTTATGTATGAACTTTTTGAATGAAATGCATTGTGATACTTCCTTTACTTACGATACCAAAATTTACGACTAGCATTATCGAGTAAAACGATTTTTGTGGTTGCCCTAACCAATTCGATTCCCAATCACTATAATGATCCTGATTGTAGGAGAACTCTGAATTCCTTTAACTTCGAATTATATTGGAATAAATAAACAAGCCAGTACTCACTAGCGAGTACCAGATCAAAGCAGGTAATTAGTAGAACACTGGATGAAACAGGAATTAAACTGAACTTATACTTCTATCTGACCCCATTGCAACAACCTCGTGCATATCGTTTAACTCTTGCTGCATTCCCTGATTTCAATACACGAACTTTCCGGAGGCCTGTTTTATAGAACTTACTTACATGAACTTTCACTCCCTGATCTCATCTCGAACGCAGTTCCTGAATTTGGTGCCATTCCCCCCAGGAGACACCTTACTTGTGACCTTATGATGACGCCCTGGGGTGCACAACCAAAAGAAGCATGTACAAAAGGTTCTTTGTTTGCGCTTCTAGAAAAGCAATTGTCTCCTACGCACATGCATCAAGATTACTCGGGGCCATGTGCAGGTTGGGAACAAACAGGTAAAGCGAGGAATGGACCAGTTTGAGCTACCTTCAGTAACAGTACGTATGGGAGCTGTGGTGAATAAATATAGCTAGAGATGAACTCACTGTAGACTTGGCTTGGTGACAAACACAGTTTCCTTGAGGCTACTGAACTTCAGTCTAGTTTTTCCCCAGAATACAAAACATGAAGAGACCTTGTTAGTTTTCGCCGTTTCCCTGAATGAAGTACAGCTACCTCCAACTCTGCTTATTATGTGGCAAAACCCTGCATCAGTCTCTTTGTTTTACAAAAGTTAAATTACCTACAGCGAAACTTAATAGAATTTTAACAGAAACATAAAATGTGCTTAAGGCCAATAGCAGAAATGGTTTTTATTGCACATTTTCTTGTGGGTACAAGGCGACTAAGGGGAATGCCCTAAGCTTAAGTGATAGTAAATTCGTTTAAAACGGGTCGTTATGTGACGGCTATGAAATGCATTCTTTGCACCACTACGAGGGAAAAAACCAACAACAAATAATCTGCCTCTTGGGGAAACTATAAATATCTGAAAATTCAAACCAGTAACAAAGAATATCCCTGAAATAGTTAACGCCACAACGAACTTGAATTTCAAATATATGGTGAATTTAACAAGATGTGCATGTTTTATGTAGTAAGATTTTCTTTTTCTTATGGTTTACCAAACTATATAAAAGCTCATTTCACACGATATTCCCAGAAAGGCCAAAATAGGTTTTTCCATCAAATTATCTTTAAAATATCTTACATTTTAATCAAACTTATTAGCTATTGTTGAGAAAATAAAAATAAGGAAATACTTTACAGGACTATAAAGGACGTGACTTAAAAGCGTGGTGGTATTGTTCATGCGCTGTTATGCTAGGTTTTGATGGTCCCATTGTTTTCATTAGTGAATGTAGTTCTTTCGTGCACGGATTGACCGTTGTTCATGTACTGAGAGTGAAAGAAAACATATTAAAGTAGCCAATAATGAACAGGAATTAAGCTGACATCTGAGTGGCGTTCATGTGGAACACAAACCAGAGACGTTTATACCTTGCTTTTATTTGTAGTCTGCATTTTATGTTTTTGAACATCACAAATGCCAGATGCATGTGCAGCGGACGTAAAATATGTTTGTATATTGTATACCTCTCATGCTTTGGAACAATGTAGGTTACATACATGTGGCTTGTTTTTGTCTTTGTAGTAAATGTAGACAATAGTGATCGTTAATAAAATGATTAACATCCTTATTCTTAATATTTTTATATAGATACCATAAAGTGGAACAACATGAATGACACGATTCTACACCATATTTTGGGATGAAGGGGTATATGTTTAGCTAAAACTGATCAAATGTCCTTCACGTTTTATAAAAAATGCAAATTTATGGGAGTTTTGTAATCGCTAATATGCTTACTGACCATTGAGATCTATTTGAAAGTTGTCGAATCTGAAAGTGGTAATTTTGTTCACAAATAAGTGAGAAGTTCAGGTCTTTAATATCATGAGGTCAGCTTGGTTCAAATATTTTAATATTTTGACGGTAGGAATGAGAAATTCTTCGAAAAAGAATTTATTTTAGCACTTTGTTAGATTCTGTCCGCATACTTTGTTACGTGCTTGCCAGTCATTTGCTTTGAAGAATTCTACCTTTATTTGTGGTCCTTTGGGATAGGTTGGAACTGCAGTAAGAAATCTCTTCCAAATTTGGAGAAGGAACGGTGTCTGATTTCTTGTGGTTTCATTGTTAAATACTTATTGTTCTGTTCAGTACAAAATAATCTTAGTCTGTGTTATGCTGCTCAGACACTCACAGGGACCTCTTTTTTAAAATGTTTTTATTATGGCGCCCTCAAAATACGTATTTCCGGTGAAATCTCATTATTGAATTTTTGGATGGAACCAATATTTTCTCTGGTTTGTATGTACGTATAAAGTATTTTGCAGAGAAATTTAAAAACGACCATAGCAAGTGCATGAGTGAAAGAGGAATGCTTGAACTTTTCAAGGTGGCAAGAGTAAAAATGATGATCCGTGGTATAGTTGATGCAAAATTTAGAAACTGTTCAAAAGATATGCCGCTTGAATGAAGTGAGCATATAACTTTGTGAGGGTTAGTTTGGCATCCCAGTGCAAAAAAACAGGCCCGCATTTATAGCCTGTAACAAAATAGCACGGGTTTTGTTGAAAGTCAGCATTTACGGACCCTTACAAAGAAGCGGCATACGGTTTGTAGCTTTTCTGAATTTTGCAAGAAGTATTGGAGTACTGGCCATGGCATTTTTCAGTTTTTCATTCACTTTCAATGCGGAGAAAAAAGTTTTCACTTCGAGCTGAGGAGATAAGTAAAAGAAAGAAAACCTCAAAAAAGCATCCCTTGATTACAGTAGCTTCTTAACATTTCTTTGAATTTTAATGAATTAATTGCGCTTCCCCAATAACCGCGTATACGTTTACGTTCTGTTACCCTGACTGGAAGTTGTTTCAAAACCTATTTACATACAATGATTCGTAGCATCCTTTTTATGATTTTAATGAAAATGCTTTTTTTATATATCAATTAAGATGTTATAAAAGAGTACCATTACGATATTCATTCAAGATTGTAAGGTTCAGTAGGAAAAGCAAAAGTTCAGAAAGTAAACTTTTCTGGAAGGATATGCTTGTAGAAATCTATAGAAAATGAATCGAAAAAGTGGGGAGCTTAGGTCAAATTCAAAATTACAATTAAGCGCAAATATAACGTACAATAAAAAACTAGATGATATACAGCTTAAAATATTACCTATATTTTACTATTTACTATATTATTTTAATATATACATAAAATTTGTAGTTCTTAACGTCCTTTAGCCTGGTTGGTCACATTGGACGATGAATGAAATTGGTGAAATGATGCTCAAATGATCTCGGGGTCCATTGAGCTTAAAGTTAAGACATTCGTCTTCTCAGAATAAGGCAAAACCCCGAAAAAAAAGAAAAAAAAAAAACTTATCCGTGTAACTCACCCTAAGCGAGATTCGAACTCACGACCTTTTGAATGTGAGGCAGACACGCTACCACCACACTACCCAGAGCTACCTTAAATATTATGGAAGTGCTTTGATGTCTTCGATTACATACATATTACAAGTGTGATATGCCCATGCGAGTTGCATTATAGAGCTAGCAGGCTGAAAAGAGAATATCTTCTGTGACGCTAAAACTGCAACATGCGACATGGAGAACAGGCATTGTAAAGCACTGAATGATGACCTCTGTTTCCCTATCTCCTTCTAAACCCAACGCTACAGGCGAGGACACAACATCCGGAAAAAAAAAAAAAAAAACTATCTGTAATCAGCTGTGTTGTATTACTACATAATTAGGCATATCAATTCCATAAAAATGGAGAAAAATGCTAGACGCGATAAATGTTGAAGCATAACTATATTCCATTCGATTGCAGATGCAGCAGAACATCAGCGATGGTGCCTTGACTTAAAGAAGAGCTAAGTTGACTCATGATTCAAATGTGCTTGCAATACCTTTTCCTCTACTTTGATGTTTGTTACACTTGTGCGCATGAAAACGTTCCACGCGATGTGTTGTAACCAATATGGCTCAACTTAAAATTGCGGCTTTTACTACCCTTCTAATCTTCTTAGTGTATGACGCTAATTAATTTGACGACTCAATAAATTGTTATAGAAGCTGAATTTAATGCTTCAACATTTATGTCAAAGCAGAACAGAGAAAAAATTTTCATATGCCAGTTTTGTATGTTCGTATTTCAATAATGTGGTGGAATGTTTTGTTTCCCCCCCCCCCGCCCCTCTTTTCAGAATTATAACCTCTTCACCACCGGCAACGCCTGATTAATTAGCACAATAGAAGTAAAATAAAATGCATTTCTCACAAGATACATTCGCAAAGTGTCTCACCGATATTGAAATAAAATTGGTTACGATGGAAATGTCAGGTGTAATCAATACCTACTTCATCCATTTTAGCATCCCATAGCGGCAAATATACCTACATGCTTATGAGCATGTTATAACAATGAGTATTTGATTCAATTTAGCTGTACATAGGTTAATAATAACAATGATGATAATGATAATAGTAATAAAAACCATAATTCCATCCACGACAGCTCACGGGGAACCTTGGCCTACCGCCCGGTTGCTGCGTCCCCCATCTCGGTCCACTACAGACGTCATGGATGGGGAGATATGGTCAGCGCCTCGAGCCCCCCGGCCGGTTAATGCGGTCCTCACGACCTGGAGCCGTTACTTCTCCATCAAGTAGCTCCTCAATTGGCCCCCCAGGTACCTTACGAGGCTGAGTGCACCCCGGCCCAGGTCTCCCAGCGGGGGAAATATCTCCAAGCCGGTACTGGGGATCGAACCCAGGTCTCCCGCTTGGTAAGCAGCTGCACTACCACCGCGCTAAAGAGACGACCTAATTGTTCTTGTTCTTGTTGTTATTATTATTATTTGTGGGTCTTAGTGTAGCGTAATAATATATTATTTCTGAGTCTTAGTGTAATGTATAAATATAATAATAATAATAATAATAATAATAATAATAATAATATTAACAATATCAATATTATTATCATCATCATTTGTGGGTCTTGATATAAAATTCTGTTTAACACAAGTGTAAACGGCAATATGCGCATTCCTATCTGGAATACCGAAGATTCAAGTTGCTCAACATCCAATTGCACGACTGCATCATTTACCTGATGCGCATATTGTAATTTCCATTTGTGTTTAACAGATTTTTAAATCAAGACATACAAACATACTTAATAATAGGTATATACAGCTGAATTTGATAATTATATTACACATGTGTTTCCATGCCTAAACATTATTACGCCACACCCTATAAGGCTCACCAACATGTACATTTAACGCTACGGGCAGCTAAAATTGGTGCAGTAAGTATTGACTACACCTGCCGTTTCTATCATAATTCATTGTATTTCAATATCGGTGACACACGTCATGAATGCACCTTGTCAGACATTTGTGAATAGAAATAAATATTACATTTAAGACATACATAATTGTGTTTAAGCAGTGTCTGAGATAGTTTTAAAAACATATAAAAATGTCAACATTTAAAAAGTTAACTTATGGATACCCTTAAAGGCCCGACATGCACAATTTATTTATAAACATGCAAAATAAATTACAAATGCACTTCCTTTAATAAATTATATCATTAACCTACTACAATGGATATTTTGCATGCAAGTGCACATTTTAAGAATCTCAAACATTCATACACTTCATTCAGGTACCTGCACACCACATTCAATCTATCACACTACAAGGAAGCGAAAGCCAGTTCCTAAGTTTTGTTCCATGTAACTTGGCCCCGTATCTCTTAACGGTCACGTGAACTAGTCCCTTCTCATTGGCTGCCGTCGTGGAACAGGGTGTTGCGCGGTACAAATTAGCTCCTTATTTAAAATGATCATTAAACTGGATATATTCAAAGAAAATTGTCACATTTAGATTCTCGTAAGCGTATGAATAAAATATATTACGAAAGGGAGCTAATGCAATTGGAGTGCATGTGAACGTTAATGAAAATAAAGGAGAATCCCTTGATTCAAACAAGCCTCTCAAAATGGGACTATATGGTTCCTATATGACTGTTTATATAGAGTTTATCACCTATCCTTGCCTGGCACAGGGCTGTTTATTACAGTCCAAAAGTTTAAATTAGCCAATCAGGAGAAGGATGCAGCGCATAGGAAAGGCAGGGAAAGGCTATTTATAAGAAACAAAGATAATGTTCATAATATACTTTAAATTTTTATGCAATAATTTTAGAGAATTAGCAACAGGATGCATGATATAAGCAAATAACATAAGACCAAAAACAATTAATAAACAAGAATGATGGAGGTTGAGCAGAAAGCCTAATACTGTTGGAATAAAAAAAGAAATAAGCCAGGATTAGAAATAGAAGCAAAATTTATACATTTAGGGACAAATGAAACAAATCAGATTATCATTTAAGAACAGTTTTCCCACTTTATTGAGAAATTTGTGCATTTTTGTGGATATAGCGACTTTTTAACGCATAAAACCATCGAAATAATGTATGCTTAACTAATTCAGTTAGCAAGAATGTTAATGCATAGTTTTGCTACGACCACGCAGTTGCTACACATCATTAGCCTCAAGAAGAAAATATCATATAAAAATGCGAGTAGTTAAAAACTGTACGGACTACCTGCTTCAATGAAACATTGCCATAGGTGGGACTGAAAACCAAAATCACAGAAATCCTATTAGCATGCTATTGTAATTGGAGCCGTAGTTTCGACGTTTTGAATGGTAACAGTTTGCACTGATGTAATTTTAAGGGGCCGAATAAGAGCAATGAAGCACTCAACTTTTGAAAATACCTAAAAATATGAAACCGTATGTATGCTAGCTTTATGTCTTATGCTTATGACAATTATCAAGGGCAACGCGATTACCTTCACAAATTACACATTACTTTACGTATTGCAATATTATTATGAAGAACGTGTAGCGAGTATTCATATAACCTTATTCAAGTTCTCACAAGATGGAGCTTTAAGGAAAATGAAGCGAACTATCCAGACTAAGAGAAAATTAATGTCTTAATCCACTTCAAAAACTAGTTTATGGAAAACAAAAGTATAAACAAAACTAAATATACGTTAAAACCCTATGACTAATTTTCCTGCTTTTCAATAGGGTTGCCCTAAATTCTTTTCAAGAGTTTTTAATGAAAAGAAACAAAAATATAGTTATTTGCCTTTTTTGTTGCAGAAAAAACAACTTGAGAACTCTAAGCACTATCTACTGGCCAAATAAATGTCAACCCTTGACCAATTACGCTTTTTTCAATAGGGTTGATATATGGCCTTAATTTATCCACTACTGCTACACAAGAAGGGAAGTTAGCTAATCTGGCTTACTTGTTCCCCCAAAAGACATTTTCCTATACCGATCCAATTTCTTTTTCGTTCGCATTGCATTTCAGACCATGTAACTCTTGGGAAAAAAGTAGTACATAGGCGTTGTCTGCACAGTGTGGGAGCGCTTCCTGAGCATCCGTCCATAAAAATGAAAATTACTCATTTCTATGCTCCTACAAAAGGATATGAAAAAGACGGTCCCTCAGCCTGCAATTAATTAGATCTCCTAAGTGTTTAAATTCCTAGGCCGTATTTATAACCACCTTGGCAGTAATTTTATTACGACAGATATTTCTTTAGATTTCAGAAACGAAGTTCACAAATAATGCTGAAGTATGTCTTGCTTTCTTTTACCCATCATTTATGTTTATTGTTAACCTGGTTATATCAACCGTAGATTATGGAAGTAAATGACCCTCGACAGTATAACGGTGATTAAAACTGAGAAACAGGCCAGGCTTGACCGATATAACGCAATGTAATCTGAATGTACATGTACACATAGCCAAAGTACATGTCTAACCAGAGAACCTTGCGCCGTATCTCTTAGCTGTCACATTTCTAGTTACGTCTCATTCGCTGCAGTCGTGGAATAGGCAGTCATGCGGTCAATAATGGTTCGTTATTTAACATACTCATTTATGTAAATATATCCAAAGAGAATTGTCAAATTTACATTTTCATAACCGTTTGGATTAAACATATGCATCCAAAATCCGTATAAAGTTTTATAACAAATACATGGGAGGAACCTTCATTTTAAACCTGCCTCCCAAGTGACGAAAGCACTTATCTTTCATGACAGAGTTTGTATATCTGTTATGCTTTGCCATGCCTAAATATAGTAAATATACGTCTGGTGGCTACAGATCTATGAACCGCGTTAAATTGCACCTCTTCATATAAAATGCAAGTTTCCGTCAATCAGAAGATCCACATGTAGCAATCACTAATTTTGCATCTGCGCAAATCTCGTAACGCTATCAGGCACAAACTGCTGAAAGCACAACTATCGATTATTCTCGTATGTGCAAACGAAGAACAACTAGCGTGAGTTTAGAAAAAATAAAGATGTGGGACATGAGTGACAGTGAGATGCAACTCGCACAGCCGGAAATTATCGCAGAAGCACACGATATGACTATTGCCAAAAATCAAGAAGCATGTGCAAAATTCATGGATTGGAGAAAATCAAAATGCATAATCTATGCCAGCTGTTTCACTGCGTAAGGTAAGGTCAATTACTTATTGACTCAGCTAAGTGTAGAATATTAAAAATAATTTATGATATTTTAAACTTAAGACGCAAAGTCGAGATTAAATAGTCGTATGAAACTCTACTGTAATGGCAATTAAAATGATCAAGAATTACAAAAGTAACCAATTAAGGTAAAGGGGAAGATAAGGCAGCGCGTAATAATGCTTCTCGAGGGGGGAAGCTTATAAGAAACAAGGATTACACTCTAGTATTGAATATAGTGAAGAAAGTGGCCTCAAAGAGCACTGGTGAAGGAAACAACAGGATTTCTAACCATCCTGCTGAGTAGATAATGGGTGAAATCCAAATTTACCAAAACTCTCAGTCGGCCCCGAGTGCAATCTAATCTAGACAAACGTCAATGGCAGAGCATCTAGATTATTCCTAAGACTTTTGTAATTACCTTGACTGTGCTGCGTGTATTACAGCAGTCGTCATAATTCTCAAATGGCAAACAAATGCAGAGTCAGCCAAGAAGATGCTGTTTGCGAAAGTCGGCAAATCAAGCGCCAGAAGCTGCATCAGAGAAATTAACTCCGCCGCCTCCTGGATGAAAGTTACCGACGTGATTATCTACAACAGTATCATTAACCACAACCTCGATCTTCGCTTCAAATCGTTTATTTAATTATTCGTTGAAGACGTCATGGAGTGAACGGAGAACGAATTCCAAGTTCCCTCATACGATTGGAAATATAAAAATGCTGCACATTACAGCCAATAGGCACAATTTGAGATGATTTTGGCCACTTGTATTCGCGGATGCTATGCTCTAATAATTGCTTTTTGTCTAACAAAAATTAATACTGCCAAGGTTTTAGGGTCAGTTGGGTGTTCTAGACAAAACGATACAACAAAAGTGGGCAAGAACAATGTGATCCAACTGAAGTTTAGTGTGTTACATGCGGCTTGCGAGTGAATTTTGAAATAATAATAAACAATAATAAATTCATACAAAACTATCTGCCCCTAATGAGTTTTGTATGTTGATTAAAAAGGAAGGGCATTTACACAATTTGAAAACTTTAAAATAAAATATTATGATGAGTATTATTTTTGTAGATGTAGATGCAGTTTTAAGTATACACTGGAAAGGTATAAGCCAACCCAGAAATGCTGGTTACTTTTATTGATAGTGCGCATTCTGTCTACAATAATCAGCATGTCAGCGTCCCCATTAATATGCACTGAATTTATCCGTCAATAACAGAAAATCGTTCTCAATTTAAGCAGTATGGACTTTCTTAGAAATTTAAATTACCAATTTCAACCTTACTTCATTATAAACTTTTTGTATAGTGCGTATTTGAGGTTACCGTAAAGACTGAAATTACACATTAATATGTATGATAAAAACTTTGGAATTTACAAATTAAGGTCACTAATTTTACAGCACTTCAAATAGCCTTCAAACAGGTACAGAATTATCCTGGCCCACTAAGTGTATCAAAGCTACGATTGGGCCAAGAAAATTAAAACAATACGGAGTCACCATCTTACAGCATTGTTGTGTACACATAACGAAACATGCTCGGAGCTAATCACTCACTGAGCATTGACGGAATGAACTACTTCTGATTAGCCAAAATATTGGAAAAAAATCCTAGCAAGTATAATACTATTGATCGTCAACTGCTGCCTGATCTGGTGTAAGTTATGGCATCTTCTTGAACACCTACGCCAAGTCTCTCGGCAGGAAAGAATAATCTCCAATTCAGAGTCTATTATTTTCAGCACGTCATGGGCTATTTGCGAGATCTTATTCTTGGCGTGTTTCAATGGCAACAAGAATTTACGCCTTACTGAATGAAAGCTGCACCATTTCAGACAAACACAAGAGCTTCGGGCAAACAGGTGCAACTTTCTGGGTCAACACCGCATCTTAAATCAATCTGCGACTGCGAGCTGACAGATGTCAATAACTCAATGAGAAATAAGTGGAAATCCTTCGAGGTTCTACAGCGCTCGCTTTTCTTCCTTTTTTGAAATTAGAAGCCATAATATAGGAACTAATTTTCACACATCTTTTCAGTATATTCCTGGCATTAAGGTAAAAATTATGACATGGGCAAGTAGTTGGAAACGTCTTCAACCTCCAACCGGGAAAATAGAATACGTCGAGACAAATCTCAATGTGACTAACTTATAAGTATAATTTTTATTTCCTCGATCTCGTTATTAGGTATAAAAAAACGTATTCAGTTAAAAGTCGATAATGACATTTCACTTATTATGTAGGTTTAAAACATAAACAACCGAAATAGAAGACAAGCTGAATAAATTCCAAATTTGATAAGTTGTTCAAGTGATTATCTATGGTAACATTGAGGTTTGAACTCTGCAGTAAGTAATTAATAACGGGTTGAGTAACTTTATGCGTAATCATATTTAGGACTTATGCTTCGAACCAACGAATTACCGGCAGCTTATCCTGAGATAAAACACTTACGACACATTTTTCAATTAGCTGGTAAAATACCGCTGTTAATAGACGCTGAAGCGTTCTGCTATTCACTTAAACGTTAAAAGCAAAGCAGACTCCATTCACTTTCCCGTAAAGCAAGCTCTAACGTTCGTCCCCAGTTCCCTTTTAACTGCAGTAAAGAGGCTTCTTTGACATATCTAGTGCTAAGATATGGCATCCATTAGCGCTTATGACCTGCCAGTCTTCCTGGCTTCACAAACAAAATGCTGTGGCGTCACAACCTGTGCAAAATCGATGCTCGATTTCGGGGCATTTTCTGTCCTGTTCAATTCCAAGACAAAGGCTGCAATACTGGGTTTTACAAACTAAGTTTTGACTTCGTCTTTTTCTTTAGTATTATCTTTAGTTTAAAATGCAGGAAGCAATGAATTTAAGAAGAACAATATTTCTTAAGCAAATAAAGTATTATTACTATTATTACTACTATTATTATTACTATTATTATTACTATTATTATTATTATTATTTACTGAATCCAAAAATTCAATGCTGAGATTTCACTGGGAACATATTTTGGGACTGATTTAAACATATCTTTGAAAAAGTATATGTGTGTGAGCAGCGTAATCCAGAAACAAAGGGTCACATAAATACCAAAGCTGTATTTAAGTTCAGAACCTTCCAAGGACATGACGAGTTTCAGGAGAATTCCCTCATTCCGAAATATCCTTTAAACAGAACATTTTTTTTCGAATAATTGGTTTTCTAAAATATTAGGTAACGCTTTTTTTTAATTAAAATTCCATGATGTATATACGTCTTGAATTTTCTGCGAATAGCTTGCGAAAGTCTCTTCGTTCGAATGAAAATTTAGATAACTTTGCATAACTGGTAGACCTAGACGAAAATACACTGCATAATAATATAAAGGTCTATAGAACACAACATTTATTTCAAATAACTTTTTGTAGAATCAGGCACTTCCGTGATATACGTAATTAGCTGTTGGAATTGTTCAATTGTTATTCTGATTTTCAGTTGTTTCTCGTGTTGTCATGAAAAGAGTACGGAATTTTATGGCTAGAGTATAGCATCCAGTTCTAAAAAAACATCTGATGTGTACCATTCACATGACTTTCTCCATGTCCCTGCAACAAATAATTCTTAAAAAGCTTACACTTCTATTTACTTTATGCTAATCAGAAAAAAATAGTAGAAATAGTCTAATTACTCGCTTCCTTGTAAGTAGAAGCGAACTAAGGGCAACCGTAGGTTAAAGTGATAGTCAAAAGCTGGTTGCTATGTCAATGAAGTTTCTTTGTCTATATAGATAGGAGTTGACAAGTTCCTGTATGAGAAAAGTACACGTTTTTCATAGCAGACACAAAAAATAAGGAATGTCACAAAAACGACGAGCTCCACGAAAAAAATGTATAACATAGATTGTGTGTTTTAATGTGCTCTATATTTTTTGTGTAGTAAGTTTTTGTCCACCTCTTACGGTTTAGCAGTTATTCAAAATTTAGTAAAATTCATCCAGAATAAACTACTCTTCAGAGGCTATTCCCAGAAAATTCAAGATATACATTTTATTTGTCGGGTAAATATCTTTAACATACGAAATTTTAATCAAAATCGTTAGAGCCATTTTTGAGAAAATCAAAATTTTTTAAAAAAGTTCCATGTAAAGGTTAGTTGGGGGTGGGGGATTTTTCTCAAAATCTTCGTGTCGCATCCCTGGAAGATACTTAAATACCAAGTTTGGTATTTTACCTACTTTTCGTTTTTGAGTTATCGTGTTCACAGACACACAGACACACGGACACACACACACACACACACACACACACACACACACACACGGACCTTTTTGTGAAAATGCTTTTTTTGGATATTGGGGACCCTAAAACATATATTTCCGGTGAAATCTCGGTATCGAATTTTGGTGGAGTGCAATACTTTCTCTATACACTATGTACATAGTGCGTATGGAGAAAGTAAAAATGGTTAAAGCTTTTCCCATCGCATACGTACGGAATGTGTAATGCAGATATTTGGTAAGGTTTATATAGATTAAAATTAAATAGACAGGAAAATAAGCTTTCGTAAGAGTAATCGTTATACTCAGTAATAAGAGAGTGTAGAGAAAGCCTTGTGAATATCACGCTTTACAAATTCTACTAGAGGTTTGTAACATATGCTAACTGCAACAACATTTTTCAGATGAATTCTCTTGAGTATTTCCTAAGAAAAGAAGTATACTGTTGCTGTCAAGTTTTTAAATTTGGGACAGTTTATAAAGGGACTTAAAAGCAAATTTAAAAATATGTACTGCTTGGTTTTTACGCCTTTTAATTACTAAAAACTATTCTTGCAAATATCCATAGATTGTATTTATCAACTAAGACTTCCTGATACAGTTTCCCAAGTAACGGACAAAATTTTGAATTACAAGGAGCAATATGAGTGATGGAGAGCATTAAACAAGTTAATGAGAAAATAAATTACGTTCAAAAACAATTCACACTTTAAACTTCACTCCGGTGTTGACTGGCATAAAATCTATAGTTTCCAGAGCTTTTATGGAGGAATTTATCAGATTAGTCTCTATAAGCTACTGAAACCTGAATAGTTTATCTAATCCATGAGCAATTTGATATTATTATTAATAATAATAGCGCCATAACTGTATTCTGATGAGTCAACATCTGTGGTATTGTATATTCGCCACCTGAACGTAGTTGTCCACATATTGGACTGGGTGGGTTTAGTTGCTCACTTACTCGTTAGGGTACGGCAGCAAAATGCAAGGAACCTAACAATTAGAGGACAACTTTTCGTAACGGCTGAATCAAGTGTTGTTGGAATGAAAGCACCCCGTGACGTATTGGCTATCACCTTCCTCTCTAGCCGTGCTTCGAGGTTTGTGACTGAGTAAGAATGAGTACTCTGGCTCAGACGAACAAAGTTCAACAGCCTGCTATGCACCAATTACATTATCTGACACGTGGTCACATATTACAATTTTTGAAAAATATTATATTATAAACTATTGTATATAAAGTATTAGTATATAAGCTGTTAGAATTACCGCTAGGCGGGATACTATTACATTTCTGACTGTAAACCTCTAGATCTGGCGAGAAAATTACTAAATTGTCAACCTTGGCGTGCTGAGCCAAAAATGTATCTTGTTGACACAACAGCCTCTGCTTAACACAGACTGTCACATGCCGTTACGCTTTAATTAATTTATCTCCTTCCCAAATCAGTGAAAGAACCGTACCTGCTAATTCTGGAATTGCTTCTGTTTTGTGTGTCCCAACTGGCAGCATATGATGTGTACAACGTACATGATACTTATAAGGACATAAATCAAAATCCGTCAAGCTCCCAGTGATAAGCGCAACGCAATTGCTCATAAAGGCTCCTGTACTTCAACTAAGTCGTGTCCGAGGAAGATGACCTTGGCCCCGAACTACTGAGGATCTTACTATTCAACGAGCCAGATGATTCCTGCAAATTACTCGATTATTTGCTTAGCAAATAGAAACAGCTGAATTTTATTTGATAGAACATACGAAAGTGATGAAACAGCACAAGTAACGCTATGAATAGTGTTTAATTTATATAAGGGGGTTCACCATGTGACGTTGTCAAGCCTTTGCATTGTGCACTTGATTCAATTCACGAGAATATGAATAGCTGTTCTGCTAGGGTCAATGTAAGGTCAGGATACTTTAACATTTTGTTATAAATATAGTCTTAGGAGGCATGTTTTATTTTAGCACTGCTGCTACCAGGATTCAAATACTGACATTTATGCGCATAGCAGTCCAAGCGATTCCTTAAAGGACAATTTTGTCTGTCTCTGTACCCTCCCACAGGAAACTTTTTTCACCGTCTCAATTCCTGCCCTGTTCCATAATCTTCTTGCATAAGTTGTTGCAACATTTGCAACAGAAACAAGTAGCCAAAAAGCATTGAACAACTTTGGCGAATCCAAATAGTGGTTGCGGTGAATTGAGCTGAGAGATCGTTTCTGTTCATGGTACGTCAACAGTTTCAACAGAAGAACTTACAAAACGGCTAGGTCTCCCTTTCTATACAAAACTTTTTAAACATACTGGTTATTATTTCCATCCAGTTACAATTTTCAGTTCTTTTCTGCGTGTGCCGGAAACCAGAGAGCTCCATTCTCTGATACCACAGAACATTAAGTTGTGTGACAGAAACTAGAGTATTAAACTTATGATGTACTGCTAACCCATAAATGGAGATTGGTTCCGATGATTGTAGACTGCTGAGTGCACAGAACCAAACCAAAAGGGGCTGCTGTACTACCAGACATTTTTGCAACTATTGTTTGTTTGCCAGGGGTCTTGAATTTGCTAACTTTTGCACATCTCTATTTATCAGTATTTCAATATAGTCAGTTTGTAACGGATATTATTATTGTAAATCGCTAGGCCGGTCCAGATAAAATATTCCATGTTACCTATTTTGAGACATTTTCTCCAATCATATGACATGGTTATTTGAAGTACGTTGATGTTTCAGTCGGCGGCCCAGTGGAAGCCACATCTTGCTCCATCCATTTCACATTGTCACGCAAAGTTCTAATTAATAAAAAATAATGAAACACTTAATTTGACAAAACAACAAGGGAAAAGCCGAAAATATTATTTACAATAGATAGGGGTAGGGATCCCCTTCGTAATGACTTGATGTGTGTCTGAACATTTTCAAATAGTGGAGGCATAAAAGAGGCAAAACGTTTTTCTTCCCTCCACGTAGTACACCATTAGTGGGTTTGATTTTTTTTTTTTTTTTTTTTAAGTTTAACATCCTTTAACCATGTTTGTCATATCGGACACTGAATGAAAGTTGTGAAATGCTCAAATGATCTCGGGGTGCATGAGCTTTAAGTTACTCGACATTCGTCCTCTCAGGATAAGAGAAAACCTTATCCGGGTAACTCATCCTAAGCGAGATTCGAACTCCCGGCCTGTTGGATATGAGGCAGACACTATACCACCATACTACTCAGGCAGCCTGGGTCGGATGTAATAGGTATTTAAATGAGCCACTAATTTGGTATTTATAGTGAATATATTGTACTTAAAGTCTTGAAATTTATGAAAAATCTAATGAGCATTAATTTTACCGAATATGCAGTTTCTACATTTTCTAATTAATACAAACTTTCTATTCGCTAAGAAATTCCATTAGCTGGCAGTGTTGGGTTCATCACGTTAACTTTGCTATACGAGGAAGACGCTCGAGTACTGGTTTTGCGTCAAGTGCGGACATGGAATTTATATCAGCAGTACCGAAAAAATCCCTAACAGCAGTAGAAACAATTCATATTGCCACAACATACACGTTGTTCATAAAGTAGACCCAAAAACTTTGGTATCAGCTAGAAAACCTTCTATGAAGCACATTTTTACCTTTATGTTAAGGCGTCCATGAACTGCAACGATCAGTTTTGTGAAAGAGAGATACATGTGATTACATTTATGGATCCCATATGAAGGGAGAGTGAACTACTCATTGAAAACTCAATATACACATCATTAATGCTAGAGATCAGGGCCTCTCAAACGCCTAAAATTGCATCCGCACAATCCTGTGCACCATGTATCGGTCCGACTCTGCTTGAGATAGTCCGTAGTGAGGAAAAACACGGGAAGGTGAGGAAGAGGGACACGGGCGGAGCTAACGCGAGAAGCGTAAGGAAAAAGAAAGACGACGCTATTGCTACAAATCGAGGAGTTGGAGTTTGAACTGTCCTCAAACTAGGCAAGTCATATTTGGCACATTGTGCCATGCAGTGTACGGTGCTTGTACTCAGAGGTCATGTAACATACTGTTTCTTTAATCAATCTTGCAGAAATCTCAAAAATTAACACAAGGAAAAAATACACTATCTTCAATATACAATTGTAGGTACATATTTTACTGCATTATCGCCCTTTAACTACTAAAAGCGGTTCCCTTGACTTCCAAATAAGCAGTGAATTGACCAACCATACGTTTTCGTACCCTTTGAAACATATGTGCTAGCAATGCTGAATACCCTGCGCAATGTATTTAATGTAGATATATCTATTGTGCAATTTCCGTGAAATGCCACCTGCTCTTGTCTCCCGTCACTACTCCAGAGAGCAGAATATCCCATGCGTTTGCCTTCAGAAGCCTACAGTAAACAAAACTGTTGGATTCAGCTGATGAAACCGATCTCTAGAAGCAAAGAGTAAGCTTGAAATATTAAAAAATGTGCTAACATTAATGTCAGACTTCTCTTACATTGCAAGGAACATTTTTCGTCTTCATTTGACAAGCTATGTTTGTTTTCTGTTTTTTTTTTTTTTAATTTATGAACGAATTTCTTTAACATTATGGTTTATTTAATCAGGTTTTATATGTCTATTTGCCTCAAACCCTTTTAATTTAATGACAAATCTCTTTTAGACTGAAAAGAATCGTGCGATGGGTGCCTCCACAAAAAGCGTTTAAGTGTTACAAAGAAGGTTATCTATCTGATCCGAGTTTTTCTGTCGAATTTAGAAACATTCTGTATATTTCATACTTGTATGCTGTATACTACACAAATGAAAATAAAAATAAAAATTAAAACAAAACAATTGTGATAAGGTGCAGCCCAAAGTAGCTTAATATTAACGCCATTGCACCGACGAAAAATATTTTCAGGGAATTTTAATTAATGTACCTCTATTACTCCCATGCACGGCGAATTAATTACTAAAAATTGTTGCGCTTGTATCTCATACCTATTACACTTACAAAACGTTTGGAATTTAGCAAAAATGTGCATTGTATCTCTCGCTGAATATAAATCGTTTGAAGAGATGATGGCTAAGAGCCAGTAAAAAAGGACTATCTTAATATACGGTAGAATTTATCAGTTAATGTTATTTAAAAGTTTTTGGGAATGTCAGATTCCAGAACTTTCCTCTACTACGGATAAATAAATGTATGGGTATTCTACATTTCAACGTTACTGGCTCCAAATAAAAAGAGATTGGATGTTCTTGAAGGGAGTATTGCAGCCGAGTGCCAGAAAAAAAGGACAGGAAAAAAAAACTTACAAATAAGAGTGCGTATGCTTCAATAATCGTACACAAGAACCAGTTTCATCAGAGTTTTGCACTCTTTTGTCATTTTAGTGTTTGGATAAGAGGTTTAGAACCAATAACGGTATCCTATAATGTAATTAAGGTTAAGTTCTGTGGTTTTTTTTTTTTTTTCGTTTTGTGCATATTCTCCACTACACTTTATCCGTTATTGGTCCGTAAATTTTACTCAATATTTTTCTTTCCCATCTTTCCAACCATAATTTTCTCTCTTCTGTCATTTCCCAGGTTACATATCCATTAAAATAACAGTTTAATTATTATGTTGTAGATCACAAGAGCTAATATCTTAATTCAATTCGATTGGACAACTTTCCTCAAGCACGTTGTCCTAAATAGAAACTTGGTTGCACTAAAGCAAGGACTGTCCAAAGTCCGGCTCTACATATGTACATATTTACACACTCACGCTATCAAGCCACGTATGCTATAAAATTAGCGCGCTACTTTTGGGATGGACTATCAAAATAGTCTAATGATCTCGGTGGCTGACACAAAGATGTAAAACGTATTTGAAACCATAATAGCTGGATCCATGTTATGTTTTGCAACCGTTGCTTTCTCTAACCTGTTTCTGAAAAAATAGGTTACTGTTTCCTACCTCTTGCTAGAACTATGCTGTAATACACGAAGGAACAACCGGACAATTGAACGGCTAATGATTTGGCGTTGTGTACTTATCATATACGAGTAGCAATCCACGCAGTAGAGCCAAATTCTATGAATTTAGTAAATGTTGACTGTTTTGAAGTTTTATACTAGATATACTATTAAAAGCACTTTAATTCTACATTGCTAGATTTCCAGACTACAGCTGGTCAATTGTACGGTCAGTATATTTCCTTTCTCCTCCTACACTGATAAAAATAACTTCATTGTTTCTCTGTAATAAAAATTAAGGATCCATTGTTATCGTTACTTAATAAAAATTTATTACTCATTTTATTAACGATTCGTTATCAGTAATGCGATAATAAACTGAAAAAATACGTCAGTAGTTTTGATGGTTTTACTCTTTACTAGTATGTCATGAAAGATGAAATATCATACTTTGAATAGTTTCCCTATATTTAATCAGAAGTGGAAGATCCTTGGTATCTATTTGAAGAATGTTAGATTGACAATGAAAACGAAGATTAGTGATTAAGGTGATGCACCTGTGAAATTTGACAAAATTGTGAAACATTAGGAGCAATGTTTTATTTCATAATAAAATTATACGAATCCTATATCGTTTTTCCTACTTGTCGCATGTTAACCACCTTTTTAAATAAGTTATAGATCGATAGGCGCATGCTTATTAATAAGTAAACATTTTTTCGAAAATTTTTGTAACGCTTTTCTACATTCAATATTCCACACAAATTGCAATTTTTGATGCTTTTTTTCATATTTTTATGCTGCCTCTCAAATGTACATTAAAGAAAATCTCATTACTTTCTCGAAATAATACTCAAATTTTGACAAACAAATTATATTTTGAAAAGTATAATAGATAGTACGAAAAGCAATTTCTCTTTACTAATTTGAGTTATTATAAAATCTGACAGACATATTTGTAATCTCATTTACTTTAAAACTGAACCTTTACGTGTATACTTTATTTATTTATTTATTTTTTTTTTTTGAATTTTAAAACGTGCCACATTTTTATTAAAACATGAATTTAGACAACACAAAGTATTATTTAAGTAACCATGCAAGCTAAATTTTTGAAACATGGCAAAAATGTCACCTGTGCGTAATAACTGGTATAAATTTAGTATATCTCACATAGTATGGCTTTTCCAAATTTCACAAATACACCTCAACAGCAATAGGACGACAGCGAGAGTAAGAAATGTGAAATAGAGGTGGTTAACTCTAAAATAATAATTAAAGATAAATTTAGCCTGAAAAAATCAAAATGGTCACGGAATGATGTGTCGATCAAAATAACATATGCTGGGTTTGAGGGAATGCAAGTAATATTTGGAAAAGAACATAGCGCTTTTAGTTTTCTTTGCCTTTTTTTTTTTTTTTTTTTTTTTAGGTTTATTCGGCACGTTTAAAATTTTAAGCGTAAAAGCCGAGGCACAGAGATGCGTATACGGTGCATTGGTTCGATTCTTCTGGATCCGACATTTCGCAGTGAGTAAATAAGCGGGCAGGTGAGGAAGGGGGAGACAGGCGGCGAGAGGGAGTGCGCGAGCGAGGCAAAGGTATGGAATGAGAGACAGACAGAGCTATATATTATGCTACATAATTGATTTAAAATATAACAATTTAAAACCACAACTGGGAATTTAATTGGTCGTGTACCATTTTAGTCAAGAACCGCATTGTACTTAAAACTCCATTTTCCCCCTTTAAACATTCTCCTTGTACCGCAGTTTATAACTTATATCGTAATTCTCAAAAGTGTCTTAAGGATAACAGGTTCCAAAATTTTGTACTGCTTAAAGAACATTAAATGTATAAACTGAAATAATTTTCTACAGATTTCAACTAAAGAGTTGAAAAACTCAACAGCCTGTTAACAAAAATGAGTTTCTCTTAAACCAGTATCTCTCAAACTTCTACCATTTCACGCATGCAGAAGTGCTGCGCACGGTGCATCGGCACGACTCTACTCGGCTGGGACATTGTGCAAGAAGCAAGTGCATAGATGAAGGGGGAGAGAGAGAGGCGGATGGACTCAGGGAGGTAAGCATAAGGAAAGACTTAGCGCTATTACTCATAATAGAATGTTACTTTGCACTGAGGGAACCTAGCGAAATCTTCTGCACTTTGAGCCTTACACCGGTGCATGTACCCTGAGATGCCCTGTCGTAAAATAATTAAAGTTAAGAAATACCTACAATAAAATGTATTTATATACTTACAAAGTTCAAATTAAAAATTTTAAAGCGCCAAGATAAACCCGTAAGCACGGAGGAGCATTTCGCATTAACATATAAAAAGGGGAGCAACTTAAATAATGGATATGTTTACAACGCTTTGTTGTGGATCGTTGTAATTTTGTGTACACTATATGTTCCAAGTATATGACCAGAAAAATGTGAAGGCTGGCCCCGTAGTTCAGTCGGTAGAGTTCCTGCGTTCGTGCAAAGTGTCCCGGATTTGATTCTCAGCTGGAAGTGGAGATTTATACTCCCTATTCTCCCCAGAGTCCGGAAGTATAAATGAGTGTGTGATCTAATGTAGAAAATTAGAGAACCCAATGACTACAGTACAAGTGAATGCCGCTGACAGGACCACGGAGTTAAACTCGGGGAATAAATGCAGTAATAAGAAAACAGTGAAAGTAATCGGAAGAAAACTGGACTGTTTAGGGTTCACCGATGCATTGCTTAAGTGGTACAAAAGTGCTAATCCTGCCAGAGATAAGGAGGAGGAATACTATTAGAATGAAAATGAAAAAACCTTCCTTTAATGCTAGAAATAAAAGCCCCTGTCTTAACTTTACTTATCAGCAATCAAGCTCAAGGAATACAATTGTAAGAATGTTTCCAGCTAACAAAATGTTTTACACATGCCGTGTAAAAATCACTTCGTTGAAGAAAGAAAATACTATAAGTACTTTCAAACAATTTATTACTTTTGTTCAAGTTACAATAATTTTTACAACACATTCAATGCAGTAGCACAATACAGAAAAATTCTTTCAAATTGTATTGTAAACCCTGCATTCCCTTCTTCCTTGGGAACCGATCTAAATACCATTGAATATTTTATGCACATTCTTCTTCCACTAGGACACGAACTCTCACTATCGAAGACGGGTTTTATCGGGAAGCAGCTCTAATACAAAATAGTTTCTTTACGGTATCTGGTATGCTCCGTGGGTGAGTAGTTAGATCGCTCGCCTCCCATCCAGGTGGCCCGGGTTCGATCCCAAGCGCCCGCATTTGGGATTCATGGTGGATGAAGCGGCTTCTGGGCGGCTTTTCTCTGAGGCCTCCTGTTTCCCCCGCCACTCATTCCATCAATTGCTCCATCATCATCCAATCGTCAATTTCGCTTGCATTTCATATCATCCACTTCCTCGTGTTCATGCCTGGCTACGGGCCGACCTCTCGTAACAGGTTCTCCATTCTATGGTTTCGTGCCGTTGGCTCCCCGACAGGCTTCTGACCCCTAGGCATTGGCTTGCAAGTCCTAGGGGTTATCAGCCCTATAAATACGAGGAGCGTAAGCCGGTTACGAGACGAATTTGTCAACTTATGGCCATGCAAGGAAACGAATTTCAATCACATAGCAACCACTTAAAAGATTTGACTATCACTTTAGCCTAGTATATTTTCTATTTCCCTTCCACTTACCAGGGAGGAAGTAAGTAATAATGCCGTTTCTGCTAAAGTTTATCTAAATTAGCAGGACATAGATAAAAGAATACGATTTTAAAAATAATGTCTACAGAGATGTAGAAAAGTCATGTAAATGGAACACACAAGATTTTTTTCTTTATTTTTTACCACATAATGTATGGAGTGAAACATTTTGCAGCCTCAAAATTTGTTATCAAAATCTCTTCGAAACCATGTTTTGAAGCCCTCTGAAGGAATTAGAAAATTATCTTTATGCACGTGAGGAAGAGCAGCATAATTAAAAAAAATAGAATACATGTAAAATTTGGTGTTTAAGTTCACTATCTTCCAATGATGGCTCAGGAAAATGTTCAAGAAAATACCACCCCATTATAATCTTTATATTGAACAAATGTCATGTTATTAACTTCTCAATGACTTTAATTCAAATGCCATATATATTTATAATATTTACATGAACTGTATGTTTTGAAATTTGTGGAAACAGCTTGTGAAGTCTTCTTCGTTCGGAAGGTATTTTGTGCAACTGTTATACCATACCAGACAGCATTTATCCTACTGCACAAAAGGTGTAGATCGCTTTAAAAACGATTCATTTTAAATTGAAGTATGCTGCAGAATGTACCATTTCCGAGATCCGTCGTTACTGTTTTGAGTTTTTCCAATATGAAATGCCACCATTTAGTAATTTGCCTATACTCCTATTCGCTCTATCCCCCTTGAATCTACAAAGAAATACGAAGGGGAAAGGCCCCCTACCACTGCACACTATATAATTGGTTAACAGAATCGTTGATGCATAGCAGAAGCTGCTTAAGGTTTTATTTTATTACTTTCTCTACACGTACAATGTACATAGCCTATAGAGATGGTATTGTACTGCACCCAAAAATTCGATACCGAGATTTCACTCGAAATATGCTTTGAAATACCTTGAATCCAAAAAAAGCCAATTTTACTAAAATGTCCGTGTGTGTGTGTGTGTGTGTGTATGTGTGTGTGTGTGTGTGTGTGTGTGTGTGTGTGTGTGTGTGTGTGAGCACCATAGGTCAAAAACGAAAAGTCCGTTAAACACCAATTTTGGTATTCAAGTTCAGCATTTCTCAAGAATGGGACACAAAGATTTTCAAGAAAATCCCCACCCCCAACTACCATTTACATGGAACATTTTTCGAAAATCTTGATTTTCGCAAAAATGACAACGATTTTGATTAAAATATTGTATATTAAAGATATTTACATGATAAATTAAATTTATATTTTTAACTTTCTCGGAATAATCTTCGTCGGCGGCCAACTTTGTTTGCTTGATCAACAGAGCGCCAGTAATAGGATTGTTACGCCGCGGGAACTAGAAAGTTTCGTCGGCACAAACCTACTTCGCTTTTACGACCTATGAGGAGGTGAAAGTCGCATCAAGTAGTGACAATTAAGAGCAAAAGCGACTACCACCCTGTATACATCTGCATGGCTCGAAACTCAGGACGGTGTTTTGCATTTTCAATTATTCATTGACTGATTATTACAAGTTGCAATTGCATCTTAGCGCTTATTCAGTCGACGATGTTCCCAATATGAAGCTTTCATACCCACTTCTTAAACTTGATTTGTATTTCCTTCAATTAGAGATGCCTAATTAATTGTAAGGCGTGTGTAGATAATTGTATGCAATGTTACATTAAAGTAACATGTGAGTATATGGTCAAGGTGCGTTGAGTAAATGCATGAATAGGTCACATTTAAAATGGCTAGAATGCAGAAAATCGCTAGTGGCATTCCTAGAAATGTTTTTCATTTCTGCGAGGAATAATTTCCTTCTCACATTTCGAATCACGACTAGTAGTTTTGCCACAAAGTTTAAAAAGATAAATAGATGGGAATACGTTTCTCACAGCAAATGCACCGAGTTAATGGGCTAAGGGAAACAGGTAGTTACCATAATGCTGTAAATAACACAGCTGAGAAGATACATTACCTGGAATTACCTCCGAGTTCAGGCTGGGGCAACTTCTATTAACTGCTGTATTCCACTGTGTGCGCGACGATTAATTAAAATGATCCGTTGACGCCTTTCAAAGTTCCAGGACAGAATTGTGAAAATTATACAATACATGGAATATGTAAACGGAAATTCGTGCGAAAATGTGGATTGTACAGATGATATAAATAAAAGACTGCGGTCTCCATTTCACATTTCCAATGAAAATGTGGCCATTGATTCCTTTCATGCTGACTTTTAGTTCTAAATAGTGCCAAAACTTTAATTGCTCACAGATGAAAATCTAAGATAGCTAGTTCCTTATTAAACGGTGGCGTAATTTTATTGCAAGAAGGTATAAATATTTTGGTGATTTAAATGCAGTGGGCAACAAGACTATTTAAGGACAGTCCGTTCTTTAGCATGTCTTTTGATTCCCTACATTTTATACTACCGTATGTTCTCATTCACAATGAAAAGTGTGCGGAAACGCAGCATAAGCACAAAACTTTTCGCCCATGATATAAAATGGAATCATTCCGTAGTGACGCAACTTGCTACTACGCAAGTTAAAAAATCTGATGTGTTCCATTCACATGACTTTCTCTATATATCTGCAATAAATTATTTTTAAAAAGCTTATGCTTCTATTTACTCCCTGCTAATCGAGAAAAAATTAGCAGAAATAGTTTTATTTCTTGCTTCCTTGTAAGTAGAAGCGAAATAAGGGAGTACCATAGGTTAAAGTGATAGTCAAAAGCTGGTTGCCATGTGACTGAAGTTCCTTTTTTTTGTATGGACACGAGTTCACAAAGTCCTGTATGAGAAAAGTATGCGTTTTATAGCTGAAACCAAAAACAAGGAATATCTCAAAAACAATCAACTCCACGAAAAGTATGGATATAACAAATTGTGTGTCTTAAAGTGCCCTACATTTGTTGTATGGTAAGTTATTGTCCATCTCTTACGGTTTAGCAGTTATGCAAAATTCCGTAAAATTCACACAGAATAAAGTAGTCTTCAGAGGCTATTCCCAGAAAATTCAAAATATAGATTTTATTTGTCAGGTAAATATCTTTAATATACGCTATTTTAATCAAAATCGTTAGAGCAATTTTTCAGAAAATCAAAATTTTCGAAAAAAGTTCTATGTAAAGGGTAGTTTGGGGTGGGGGGATTTTTTTTTTCAAAATCTTCGTGTCGCATCCCTGGAAGATACTAAACTTAAATACCAAGTTTAGTATTTTACCGACTTTTCGTTTTTGAGTTATCGTTTTCACGGACACACACGCACGGACCTTTTTCTGAAAATACTTTTTTTTTGGATACAGGGGACCCTAAAAGGGTGAAATCTCGGTATCGAATTTGTTGGTGGAGTGCAATACCTTCTCTATACACTATGTACATAGTGCGTATAGAGAAAGTAAAAACTGGACGCTTGTATTGCGTGCTTACAGGAAGAATTCTGCATTTTTTTCTCGATAAATTGTCAGATAGGCACTGAAGAACACGCGATCACGATTTGGGATTTAGTCGTGTACTGTTCAACCATAGTGCTCTTCCATTTGGCCGTCCACATCTTTGATCTGCTATTTGCTTGGAACAAAACGTTATATGTCGTATTTATAAAGGCCGGATGAGTTTCCGTAATGGATATTATTAGTCTTAGTCATATTTTTGAATTTTAAACTTACGGCAGGGTCAGAATTCTTCCACATGCAATTTACACAGCTAGAAACCTGTTCCAGTTTCTTACGTTACGCCTCCGACTGCATTGTGAATGTTAAACCATACAACTACACTTACGCTGCGTTATGTTAGCGTTACTTATTCATTCTGAATGATTCAAACAGATTAGGATGAACTGAGAATTCCCATCAACGAGTTTTTTTTTTTTTTTGTTTTTTTTTCTAAATATGGACTGTTTATTAAGCGACTTACAATGTCGTAAGTATCTTAAGTCCCAGGTTTCGTAGTTTAATCAACTATTATGGTCAAAACGTGTTGACCATAATAGCTGGCTAAACTATGAAGTTAAGGACTTAAAGTTGCCATCGGGGAATGTCATCTCAAAATAATTTGAGATCACCTTGTGCTTTACTGGGAAGCATGCGAGTCAGTTGAGAAATTTAATGCCGTCGTGGCATGTTGCTATGGTAGCTCAGTGGTAGAGCAACCGGTTAGAGACCGGTATATCCGTGGTTCAAATCCCGGCTATGGCATGAATTTTTCAGTCTGACTCTACCTATCCAAATTATAAAGATGTAAATTGTAAGGACTAATTTGAGGGATTGTAGATTGTTGTTAAGTTTCCTTGCTTAATGCATTTTAAATCATCCTGTATGTAAGAAATTAGATATTAGTGAATGTTTCTAATATGTAAATCGTTTTTCTTGTCAAACTCGGCCTATGGGAGAGAAAGCTGGGAGGAGTATTTGTATTCTCGACCTACTTTCACTAAAATTTCCCAGCACGATTTGCAACAGCTATGTGATAAACCACACCATTCATATCAAATAATTTTTTTTCGGAGTTCATAATTCCGAGATATTCCTCGTTATTCGTCTGAATTTTCCAATATTTTTACCTTTTTAAAAGGGAAGTCGTAATTGATTTTTTCCTGGTTATGCTAAGATAGCGGTATTTCAAAAGCATTACGTAGAAGCTACCTCTTAAAGGATTTTATGAAAATTTTAACCCTGTTAACCTGAAGTATATAAAATATTAAGTTTTTGTGAGAATACTTTGTTTACGAATTGCTAGAAAAGATAAAGTCAATGTAACATCAAATTTTTTGTCTATGTTTAGGTAACTCTGAACATGAAAGGTAAGGTATCGCAATATATACACAGGCTTTGAAGTTTATTTCTTTTTAATTCCAACTTCTTAAAGTGTTCTTTAACTTAGAGAAGTAATGAAGCTAAGATTTAATATTTTGTTTGATAACGAGGCTGTTAACTGGTGGGACCACATCACTGCAGCCGGGTTGCCGGAATTTCGTCCTGCAGACTGTTTTCAAATGACAGTAAATCTGATATGGGCTGTAACCTTGAAGCACACTTGAAAACCATCGGTCTAAACCGGCTTTAAACAATAGACCTTGGTCTCAGAAGACCAGCGCCTAACGAAACGAGTCACCCAGAACGACATAGTGAAGCTATTTCCCCCTTACGACATTAATAAAACTATCTCGGCTATCCTAATATATATCTTAAGGGGACTAACCTTAAAAGCCAATGTTTCTTGAGCAATTGCCTTCAGTTTTTACCACATACCCCTATTGTTATGTGTAACTAATTCTGAAATTTTGAGACAAACGTATCAAGTATTTTTTGTACATTATTTCTTCTTTTTTATTCTTTTTCTCAACTAGTCTACCAAAAAATTTCCTCGCACTTCAATTTACAAAAATTTGCAACAATTTTTATGCTTACATTCCAGGAATATCACTTTAAAAACATTATCGGATGAGTTTAAAATTAATTAAATATTAGTGCAGGAAAAACTATGATAAATTATTAGTGCATACTTTTGTCATTATTTTTGTTGATTAATTAACTTTTATTAATACAGATACATAATTCATTTTAGTTAATTAAGAAATTAATTCCATATTTTTAATTTTTAGGATATTAAGGTTTTCTGATAATAAAATCAAATTAAGTGTTTGAAATGTGCACCGCACATTTTGAACATTTGCAAGCATTGGAAAATGCATTTAGAGAAATACGCCTTTAATATTTTAAGTGTAATTTCTTACCATTAAAACGTCCATTTGAAAGGTCACGCCACAATTGCTTAAATTGCTAGTGGCTGAAAACAACTTTATCACATTAATTTACAAGGACCACAGTATGTTAACGTGTTAAAATAAAAAAAAAGGAACATTTCCAAGAATTTTGGACAATTGTCACAGGTTGGTCCCCTTAAATGTTATACAGCATAAACAATAAAATCTCTCTTATTTTTATTTCCATATTTATATACAAAGCTGATAGATCTGCTAGCAGATATGCCGTTAAAGGTAGACAGTAACCATCAATCCTATTAATGCTAAATGAGCATTTTCTTGGATTGTCATAAAATAAAGTATTTTGCTGCACAGTCCTTTCTGTATTTCCAAGCCCCTATATTAGAGCTGTAAAGAACATGTGCTTTACTAGTCTTGCTTCGAACCCACCTCGTTCGAAAGGCAGCAACGAATATATTGAACTATGGTCATATTATGGAATGGACGAAGTGAAACACTTCGGAAATTATGATTTTTTTTATATATATAAAATAATATGAGTGTGTGTGTATGTTCGAAGGCATGAATGGCACAAATTAATGTCCGAAACTCCTTTATATAGTTACTACTGTATTAAAACATCGGGTGTGTTGCATTCAAATAGGTTTGTCTACTCGCTGTTCTATAAATTATTCTTAAAACGCTCATTATATTTCTTCTTAATAGAGATAAACCTTCTCTATATTTCGTTGGAAGTTAAAAAACAATGAATTAAGCTAAAACCAAAGTTATATCATTAAAAGTCCGGTCGCTCTGTGATTGATTTTAAATACTCTTATCTTTGCATAAACGCGAAACAAGAAGCCATGAAAAAAATAGCCATTTCCAGTTGGGAACTTCGAAATTTCAAACAAATAAAAACGAATATCTCACATATGATTAACACCAAAAATGGTTTTATAGTATGTAAATTGTGCGCTTTAACACGATATAATTTGTTATGCAGAAAGATTTCGTCTATCGCGTACGGCTTACAAATTCTGCAGTATTCATTCGGAACGAACAGGACTTCAAGGGCTATTTCCGGAAAACACAAGATATAAACGTTGTAATGTGGAGCGCCTTATGGATATGGCATTTTATTCAAAATCTTTAATGGGTACGTTTAAGAAAATCCTAAATAATGTAATTTTGTTTTATTTAAAATAGGAGTCATCAACTCGCTTGATTTTGTGCGCAGCAAACGGACTCGCTACATGCATGTAGTGGGTAAACACGTGATAACAGGGATTTTCTCACTTCCCTGTGCGTGCAGTACGTCGTGTCAGTTTAAAATGTCGGGAACAGAAATCCCGCAAGTCATCGGCTCCTACGTTTATGCCTGCCTAGGAGGAATCTTTTTATTTATAGAAAGTGGTGAAATAAGCGTTTGGTTTGCGGCAAATTTCTGCACTTAGAAAATGAACATTTGCGTCACTATGCAACCCGTGCAAGCGAGCGAGACATTCACCTTGGGGAAGACGCTTCTTTCGAATAGTGTTCGACACCAATTAATTACAAGATGCCTGTTCAAGTTCACTGCTATAGAAGTGAAATTTTACCGTTGCAAATTAATGCTCTTACTGTTGACGATACAATACAACTATAACGGCATTTACTAGTTAAGCAGATAGTTGTTTTATTGCGTTAACATTACAATAATTGTCATTCCTGTTTTTGCAATTATATTACGACTATCAATTACCACCAAAGTTATGAACATATATATGTCCACATCCGAAGTATAAGTACTAATGCAAGAGGGATAACAGAGATTGTTCTGTCAATTATGAACCTACTTATGGCTTAGTCTTTGAGGTGGATTATGTATTTCAAACGCAAAATATTGTACACTGCCACAGCACTGAAGGAATTTTCTTGTCTGCGCGATCGCATAGTAGGCGATTCGCAGGAGCATTGAGCAAATTTGCATTCTTTGATTTACTCAAAGGGCAACCCGTTGGTGATCCCTGATCTAAAAGATTAGGCGCACACCTACACTTTTTTTTACATTTTTTTTTTAATCCAGGAGCCTCAAATGGTAAATTTGCAGTGAAATTTCGGTACTGATTTTTTTTGATGGAATACAATCCTTACTCTGCTTGTCATAGGTAAGCAATAGAGAAAGCAAACATGGATAAAATCAACATTTCTGTTTTAATGCTGCAATTCCATCAATTTCATTGAAGTGGTTATACATACACACGCACACTGCAGGCATCGTATTTGTAGACGTCTGGTATTGCACTCACACAGCCTCGAACCGGGGCCCGAGGCCACAGACACGCTGCAGTGGCCAGCATTAAGCTTTTATGTACTTAAGATTTGACAACAATGATAGAGTAAAACGAAACAAATATATTTGTGTTCCTGTTCATCTCGGCGATGACGTTGTCAGCGTGTTATTAAAATCTGGAGAGGAAGTAGATTTCCTTTTTCCTGCCTACAATGCTAAATGTGAAAGAGGTCAGGCGGTTACAAGTTACACACTCACACTTGAGGTTACAAGCGCTAAGAAATGTTGCAGTTAATTTCACAGGACATGATCACAAGAAGCACATCCAAAATCCTAGTAATAGACACCCTTATGCAGAGAAATTTAATCCTGTCTGTCACCTTGCTGCAGGATACCTACACCACTTATTTGGACGTTCTCATGTTACGAAAGCCGCACTTTCTCTAATGCTCTGCTTCTTTCATCGCGTCACATTTTATTGAGCCCCAAAAATGCCGTTCGAATGCGGATATTTTCCACAAGTAGTTTTTTCCAAATTAACTGTTTATTTTGACCTCACAGCATCTGTTTTAGTAATAACTCGCGGAGTTCAGAAACCACATTGATAGTTTCATATTGCGTCAGAATAATATGAAACAATTGCGTTTGATAACGACTGGAATATAAATTCAGAAGCCTGCCTGGGTACTGTGGTGGTAGCTTGTCAGCCTCATATTCAATAGTACGCGAGTTCAAATCTCACTTGGGGCGAGTTATCCAAATAAGGCTTTTTTCGGGGTTTTCTCTTATTCTTCATGGAACCCAAGATCATCTGGGCATCATTTCACCAATTTCATTCATCGTTTGATATGACCAACTAGGTTAAAGGACGTTTAGCTATATAACAAAAATCGGCCTAATTACAGAACAATTATACCTCACCCATTTTCGATCGCATCTAAATGCTGTATATATAAGACTCGTTAAGCTTCATAAGCATAGGTTTCCTTTGAAAATAAATTTTGTTCTTCCAGAGGGGTTGAATTTTTTTCTGTTAATTTAATTTACCTCTTTGATTACACATTATTTCATAACACACCAGTTGCTATTAATGGTACAATAAGTAGGAAGGTAGTGATCTGTTTTAATAGAATCTATTTGTGCATTTTATAATAGGTGATCCACCCTGACGAACTTATCTGATAATAGCAAATCCTCTAGTAATATTACCGATAAATATCTCCGAGAGAACTTTTTTAAAATGTTTACATAAAATAAATGAATGATTTGCAAACTCATTGGGAATATAAAGAATGAACTAGCAGAATACACTCTTATTTTTGCTTCATAATATTCATCACAAATAAATAGATCAATTGAATGAATATATAATCTTCCCCCATCCTTTTCATTTAGTCACTTAAATTATGCTTTCTCATAAGATGAGAATAAACATAACTGCAATAAATGAAATTTAAAGTCATTAGCAGAGGTAGATTCAATTACAATGGGTATAAGTCTTTGGGGCCAAGGGACTAGTTATGTAAATTTTATCACATATTTACTTAGAGAGATTAATTTGTCTCATACATTTTACGAAAGTTTTGTAAAAGTAACTATATTATTTTTTGGTCAAACCAGTGGTGTTAAAATACTCAGAATACGTGGCCTTGCTCAATGTCTATTTGCACACTGCACTTCACTTCAAAAATAGCTCAACGGAAAGGGAAGAAATAAATCACAAATTTTATTTGCATACTGGTCCCGAGTGTATATGCAAAAATGTAGAATGAGTACTGTTTAAATTTAGGCAACCAACTCACCACCGCGACTATTAATAGTCCTCTGAGAAAATGTTAACACTCTTTAGAAATTCACTTTATCTCAATTGTTTTATTATAAAATTCATTTAAGTATTCAAACGATGAAAATATGAACTTCCACACAGTGCATTAGAACCGCTTGCTACACATTATCGGCCCTGGACTCTCAGTGTGGATTAAAACAACCTGATCCCTTCCATTGACACGCCTTTCTCTACCTTTTCTGCAAACAAACTATTCTTACAAAATATTCTTTTACTACATCATGATAATCGAGATAAACATTAGCAGAAATTGTCTTATTACTTACTTCCTTGCACGTAGAAGGGATATGAGGGAATGCACTAGGCTAAAGCGACAGTCAAATCTTTTAACAGCTGGTCACCTTGCGAAGCAATTGAAATGCGGTTCTCTTTGCATGGCCAGAAGTAACATGAAACCAAAGCCGACTTTCGATTTGTGGAAAATTTAAAGCAGTTTTAACTTGAAGGCAATAACAAGCAATATTTCAGTAATACACACATATATCTCATAATTGTGTTTAAGCACATTTACATTTATGTAGAAATTTCTCTTAAGTTTTCTGTATCTCTTACGGTTCACCAGTTACTCCTAAGTCAACCAGAAATAAAGAGGGCTGGAGGGACTATTCCCAAGAAATTCAGTATATATATTCTATTTAACTTGCAAACATTTTTAATATATGGTATTTTGATCAAAATCGTTGGCGACTTTTTTTAGAAAATCGAAAATTTCGAAAAATGTTCCATATAAATGGTTGTTTTGGGTGCGGGATTTTCCCGAAATTCCTCGTGTTGCATGCTTTAAAGATACTGAACTTAAATATCAATATACCAACACACACACACACACACACACACACACACACACACACACACAGTCACACATACTTTTCTAAAACTCTGATATGTTCCATTCACACGACTTTATCTGTTCTGCAAACTGTTTTACAAAAACTTAATTCTTTTATCTTCATCGTGCTAATCAACACAAACATTAAAGTAAATTGCCTTATTACTTAGTCCCTTACATGTAGAAGGGAAATAAGGGAATACACAAGGTCAAGCGACAGTCAAATCTTTTAAAAGGTGTCGTTGTCCGATTCTCATTGAAATTAGATTCCTTTTCTATGACCAAGAGTAAAGCAAAACAAATCAACTAAAGTAAAGAGTTCAGAGTGCACGCGAGAGAGAGAGAGAGAGAGAGAGAAAGAGAGAAAGAGAGAAAGAGAGAGAGAGAGAAAGAGAGAGAGAGAAAGAAAGAGAGAGAGAGAGAAAGAGAGAGAGAGAAAGAGAGAGAAAGAGAGAGAAAGAGAGAGAAAGAGAGAGAGAGAAAGAGAGAGAGAGAGAGAGAAAGAGAGAGAGAGAGCGAGATATGAAACGGATGAGGACTCCCGTTCGAGAAAACGTCAATAGAAAGAAAAGAAACGTATATCATATAAATTGTGTGTTTTACGACATCTACATTTCTTATAGTTAAGTTTCAGTCTATATTTTACTGTTTACCGGTTATACACAATCTTTCAGAATGAAGAGGGTTTTAGGGGCTATTTCCAAGAAATCCAGCATTTACATTTTATTTGCCATGTACATTTCTTTAATGAAAATCGTTAGGCATTTTTATAAAATCGAAAACATCGAAAGATAATCCATGTAAAGGGTAGTTTGGCGAGTGAGGTTTTCCAGAAAATTTTCGTGTTGCATCCTTGGAAAATACTGACCGTAAATACTATATTTTGTTTTTTAACTGAATTTTTGTTTGTTATGCTATCCACACACACGGACCTTGCTCCAAAAATGAATTTTTGGATTCAGGGGTCCTGAAAACATGTTTTATTTTCTCTTAAATTTCGGAATAAAATTTTTAGGTGGAATACAATACTTTCTGTGTATACTGTATATATGTGCGCATAAAGGAAGCTACTAGATTAAAGTAGCTGATTGCTCTGTCTGTTTTGTATAAAAAACACATTAAAATCTCTGATATGGCTAGTGTTACAAACAACTTATTTGTTCCAAAATGAGTTATTTTAACAAGACACCTGCTGTAAGTTCATAAAGTTTCATAAGAATGAACCCAAATTTCCAAAAAATTAAAAAAAATTTGGTTTAGTTTGGCAATTTCAATATAAAATTTAATCATACGAGATGTTCAGAAAATAAAAATAGCAATTTTTGCCATCTAAAAGATAGTTTGGGTGGTTGAAATTTTTAAACGCTCTCCAACTTGAGTATTAAATTTTGTAAATTTCGTTTTTGAGTTAAGCTTTTAATTGTGTTTATGGAATTCCTATAGGGTATTGTAAGTGGAATCTGGATACGAAAATAGTAGCTGTATGCAATATTTCCACCTAGTAGCACATAAATAGTAGAGAAAGTAGTGAACAGGAGAATTTTAGGAGTTAAGAAGGAAGAACGCCGTCAAATGGAATCAGTTCGTTAAAATATCAATTCACACACACACTGCATATTATTTGGTCTCCTTGCGTAAGCTGTTTTGTTGGTGTGGAGTTGTAAGGCTGCCAGACGGCGGACGTAAAATGTTCTACTTGTTTTCTCTTGTTCCGAAACGTTTTGCATGTGGCAATTTAATGAAACTACTAACACTTCTTACTGTAATTCAAACTACAACACTATTAAAGATTTGGATCAATGCGATGTGCAACATGAACATTTGTTTCCATCTTATGTTACCTAAATAACCCCCTCCCAAAAAAAAACATACAAATCTAAAGCTTATAATTCACACTACAATGTATCCTTTTTGGTTTTATTTAAAACACTTTTCCTTTCTGTTCATAGTAGGTATTATTTCCAATGTACGGTGGCTTCAGTACCATTTTTAATGTTTAGAAAGGGCCAATGATAATGCCTATCCAGGCGTTCTTGAAAAACTCATTTGATCTGTTTTACAACTCTATTTGGAAGCTGCTCCGACTTTTTCTTGAAAAAGCTCGCGAACATGTAAACTGTAATGTAGTTTGCAACTGTAATGAGAATTTTATCTCCAATAATTTCACTGAAAATATCTTATTTTTGTCATTTATATAGTCCCCTGTAACTGCTATGGTCATATCGAGGCTTTGAACTTATACCTAATAACTCATTCGTTGAAGGTTATTGACTTTAGGTGAATCATTTTACATTAGACACACCTACACATATCCACTCTCTCATTCATACTTCCAGACTCTGTGGGGAATAGGGAATAGTTCTTAAAGTAAATTCCCCGCACCAACCGGGAATCGAACCCGGTACCTCTGGGTGAGAAGTCACCTCGCTGACCCTCGACCACGGAGGCAGTCGCTACTAGATTTGTTTTTCAGTTATTAATCTTTTCCCCGATTTTCTGTATACGTGTGTCAAGGACAAAACGTGTTTGCATTTCTGTGAAATATATTGAACACTCAGCTGCAATAGAAAAGAAGGTTGTTCATTTGATGCAAAGAAAAGAGCTTTTAGCAAGTATTTAAGACGAACAATGTATGGCTGGTTGGGATATCGCCTTCCTTTTAGTGTAAGGAACAAACATTGTGGGCTAGTAACTTTCATATTAATAAACGGAAATTTAGTGAAAAAACAAAGTTAGTTCAGGGCGACACATTTTTTGCTGTTGCTTTTTTGTGCACGATCGTGCGTTTTCTAAATCTTTCTGATAACATTTACATATGAATTAGTTTCAATCAAAAATCCGTAACTACTAAAACAAATTTGACGGTTGTAATAACACATTTTGTGTTCTTGTGCGGGAAGTAAAATATGCCTAAAGTCTTAATTTACACATTGTTAATAAACACTAAAACACTAATAGCATTAATGAGCAGCATATTTAGAATAAAATAACTTAGATTATTTCAAACATTATTGATAACTACTCTTCAGGAATTAATAACGCGTACCTAATTTTCTACGGTTCCTCAATATTTGCTCTTTCACGATCTGTGTCTTGGGTTTCAAATTATTCGTGAAACACTGAATTTATACTATCGTCCATATTATTCATTAAAAACACGCTTTGAGTCACGGCATGAACTATTTGACTCAGACTTCTAAATTATTGTATCCTACTAATAGCAGGATGACGATGAATTTAATGTAACGCGACGTAACGTGAAAGTGCAACACAATGTATTAAATGTAGCCATTTAGGATTCACTAAACGCGACGTATCTTAAAGAGTTTGGAAGTATGAACTTTTCCTTTCCGTTACGTCAAGTGATATCACACGGTAATTTTTTTTTTTTTTTTTTAAATATACAGCCCCGGAAGCTTGTCAGGACTCCGGCGCTGTATTCCTTTTTACCTCTTTTTTGTAGTTTCTAAATTTCCTTAGTTGACCTATTCGTTTTTCCTTTTTACATATACATACACAAACACAGAAACATCCATGCCCAAGGCGGGACTCGAACCCACGATCCCGTGCGCCGCGAAGCACCAAAGCGCGGCTACGGGGACCGGCAGAATTAGGACCAATCGGCATGAAGCAGTAGTGATTAAAACTACAAATACAGAGTACTTGCTGTAACGGTAAGTTAAAGGACATTCTAATCCCTTATCCTGAGAAGACAAATGTTGAGTAAGTTTAAGCTCTATGGACCCAGAGATTATTTGAGCATCATTTCACCAATGTCATTCATCGTCTGATATGACCAACTAGGTTAAAGGACGTTAAGCTACAATATATATAAAACACAATCATGCAAACGTAGCTGCTAGTGCGCATTTGTGTGAAATGCATAACAGTCTTGGAAACTGAAAAGACTCTTGGTTGTCTCTTCCATTCAAATTCTAGATCGTTACTGCAATAGATCATTCCGTTATATCGTAATATACTTCACAAAAGCTGAAGGGAGACAGTGGTGTCATTCATATCTCGGCAAGTAAATGATTTAAAAATACTTCCGTCAGGACATTTCAAGTCTCCCGCTGATAGCTAAAGATTATTTGTGAACCTTATTACTAATTTTTCCTCCATCGATTGAGAGAAACGCAGATTTACTTGTTAATGCTGAGCGTAGTGCCGCCGCAGTGTACGAGACTCGCATTCGGGAGATCGTGAGTTCCATTCCCGTGGCCGGCTTTTCTGACCCATCGGTTATTTTGGGGGTTTCCCCGGGTCACCAGGAGAATGTTGGGAACATTCATTGCATATCTGGAATTTTCCATTTCCTGTTCCCATAACTTCCTTGTCATCTTTTTTCAGAATTGAAAGACCAAGCGACGGTGTTCCCGCGGGTAACGGCTAGACGGTGCCTTGCACACTATAAACGGATTTCACTGGTGGCGACGTCGCCGGTACCGCTCGATTGGGTACCGCCTTCGAGGTTTTCGGCCGCGCGCTCATTGGAAGAACCACCAACCATGCTCGTGAACATGGACCAGACGATGCCGACAGCAGTTAGGGACCCCGTCCATTCTTGAGCCCGCCGTCATCCAGATCTTGTGTCCCTTCGGGCTCTCTCCCTGAAGTTGCGTAAATACAATGTGCCTTAAGCACCTTCCTGCGGTGCTATGCCCCAGTGTCTGGGGACCCCGCCCGTGTGTAATCCTAAATAAAGTTTTCTTTTCAGAGATCATATATACTCCCCATCCTTGAAAATGGAAATAACAGACATTCAAACTTTGCTAAGTTTAAACAGTGTTGTAAATCACCCTATTCACATAATTCGAGTGATTTTAGAAATATGTCTCGTCAGACCGGTTTCCTGAAATTCACGATCTTTCGTTAAGGAGGTGTGGCTCCACATACATTCGTGAGCAAACATTTTCTGCCATGAATGCTATTAAGAACAAATAATATTAAACTATAACAGATACACATTTTGTCAACAACTTGATCTGTGCACTTCAAAAATTACATATAATATTGAGAAACTGGTAAATGAAAAGTACGTTAACAAGCCACACCAACATTGCAAGTGTTTAAATTTAAATAGACTTTTCTTATTTAATGGTGTAATGAGGAGTATCTGCTTTGTAATTTCTTATTTGCTTTTATGGTAATTAAAAATGTGAAATCACACGAATACTTTCGAAATAAAAAATCTAGTATGTTCCATTCACATTACTTTCTCTAGTTATTCTGCAACAGATTATTCTCATAAAAGATTCTCCTCTCTATTCGTTCTAATCAAGATGAACAGAGGAGAGCAGAATGGTGTTATTACTTAGTTCATTATAAGTAGAACATAAATAAGGGAAATATTAGGCTAAAGCGACAGTCAAGTCTTTTAAAAGGCTGTCGCTATGCGATTGTCAACAATATTCGGTTCTCCTTCATAGCCAGAAGTGAAACAAAGTTATGTGGCATGCATGAAGACTTCCGTTTGAGGAAAGTTTAAGAACTTTAAAATCGAAACCAATAATAGGGTCTCTCGGAAATGGTTAGCTCAAAAATACTCTTATGGTTTACCAGTAATTCAGGAAGGAGAGGACTTCAGGGACTATTCCCAAGAAATTTAGAATATACACTTTACCACGTGTACATCTTTAATATAAGTTCGCTTTAATCAAAATCATTAGCCATTTTTTTTAGAAAATCGAAAATTTTGAAGAATGTTTCATGTAAAGCGTAAGTTGATGTGGGAGGATTTTCCTGAAAAATCTTCCGTGTCCATACTCGGAAAATACTGCACAAAAATACCAATAGACATTTAAAAATAGCATTTAACAGACTTTTCGTTTCTGAGATAATGCTGTCCACACACACACACACACACACACACACACACACACACATTTTTCTAAAATTCCTTTTTTTTGATTCAGTGGGCCTCAGAACATACATTTTCTTGAAATTTCTTTATAGAATTTTCGGGTGGATTACAATATGTTCTCTATCCACTGTGTGCTAGAGCAAATAAAGAGGTGATTAATAAGAGCCTACAACTCCTTTATCAGAATGCTATATAATTTGGTACACTTTCAAGAGTTAGTTAGATGGCCCTTGAAAATCATTCCACCAATTTAATGGCCCAAGCTCAAATTAATAGCTTAGCCAACTCTGGATTAAAGAAACATTCCATTTTGTACTTTTAGGAATAATGAAAACGAAATTTGTCACAGGCTAAAATGTAAATGTAGACTTCCCCCCCCCCCATTTATATAGCCCCTTTAACATCTAAGGTCATATCGGGGGCTTTGCACTTGAAACAACTCGTTGTCTAAAGTTTATTTTATTTACGTTTGGTTTAAATCATTTTTTTTTTCTCAAGCAATATACATTCACTCTCACTCCAGACTTTCTGGGGGATATGGAATAATTCTGACTAAAAAGAATTCCCCGCACCAGCCGTGAATCAAACCCGGGACCTCCGGGTGAGAAGTCAGCGAGCTGGCCACTCAACCACGGAGGCAGTCCAAATGTAGATATTGCTTAAGTTTCTAATGGCATTTGTTTGCATTTAACATGTACTAGTCTTTAAAACTATTTTACTGAACACCATTACTCATGTGACAGATGTCTGACCGATATTCCATTTCCGCACCTGTTGGCATAACAAGACCTACCGTTTAACTCTGCCAGTGATTGTGCTCTACATACATGCACGGCGTATTTTTTTATTTCATTGAAACAAAATATTTTAGTCATTGTAAGTAGAAAAAAAACAAAACAAAAAAACTGATGCGTTCCATTCACACGATTTCCTCTACATTTCTGCAACAAATTATTGTTAAAAAGCTTCTGCTTCTATTTACTTCATGCTAATCGAGAAAAACCTTAGCAGAAATAGTGTTATTACTTGCTTTCTTGTAAGTAAAAGCGAAATAAGGGAGTACCATAGATTAAAGTGATAGTCAAAAGTCAAACCAAAAATAAGGAACATCTCAAATAGGATCAAATCGACGAAAAAAATATATACAACATAAAATGTGTGTCTTAACGTGCTCTACATTTTTTGTGTGTGGTAAGCTTTTGTCCATCTCTTACGGTTTAGCAGTTATGCAAAATTGCGTAAAATTCATTCAGAATAAAGTAGTCTTCAGAGGCTATTCCCAGAAAATTCAAGATATACGTTTTATTTGTCAGGTAGGTATCTTTAGTATACGATATTTTAATCAAAATCGTTAGAGCCATTTTAAAGAAAATCGAAATTTTCGAAGAGGTTTCACGTAAAGGGTAGTTGGGGGTGGGGGAATTGTTTTGAAAATCCCCGTGTCGCATCCTTGGAAGATATAAAACTTAAATATCAAGTTTGGTATTCAACGGTCTTTTCGTTTTTGAGCTAAGCTGTCCAGTCAGGCAGGCCGGCCGGTAGGTAGGCAGGCAGATACCTTTTTCCCATTAAGCTTTGTTTGTATTCAGAAGGACCCAAACATGTATTTCCGGTGAAATATCGGTATCGAATTTTTGGGTGCATTACAATACATCATCTATACACTATGTATATAGTACGTGTAGAGAAGGTAAAAACTCTCACATATTGTACTCACATGACTTTCTCTATTCACACTTGTTCAAACTAATGTTATAGACCTTATTCTCCTACCTTCTTTATGTTAATGAGATAAAAATTTGCAGAAATTGTTTAATTGTATTATTTCCTAATAGGTACAAGGGGATCATGGCAATACAATAGGCTTTCTCTTTGCATGGCCAAGGGGACAGGTATAACGTCTTCCACCTGAGAAAAGTATATGTATTTTAAAACTCAAACCAATAACAGGGAATATTTCAGAAATGATTAAGTCCACAAAACAAATGTATTTGACATAGAATGTAAGCTTTAACGAGATCTACAATTCTTTGTACTAACTTTTTGTGTGTCTCTTAGGGTTTGCCGTTTATGCAAGTCATTCAGAATAAACAGGTTTTCAGAGACTATTCCCAGACAATTGAAGATACATATTTCATCTGTTATAAAAACATCTTAAAACATGTGTTATTTTACTCAAATTCCTAGCGGCCTTTATGAGACAATTTTCCAGAAGTGTTTTCAATTAAAGGGGGGTTTGAGGTGGAGGATTTTCTTGAAAATCCGGTCACCTGCTTATAAGATGCCGGACATAAGTTTTGAGTTATGTTCTTCACATACTCGCACAGATACGCAGGAGATTTTTTCTAAAAATGCTTTTTTGGATGCTTTTTTGGTTGAATACAATACTTCTCCCACTTGCTATTCGTACTTTTAAAACTGAGGTGTTAAATCACATGACTTCCTCTACCTACCCTCGTAAAATTGTTATACAGTTACTTCAAACTCTTCCTGCGAAATCTAAATTTTCTACCTAATCGTTAACAAATAAACCACTGCAGAAATAGCTTCATTGTGCATTTTGTCGTAGGCACAAGGGAGATAGAAAGCAGAACTGATATTCACGTGTCTGTATGCTGGTCTTAAAACTCCAAACTCTCTTCAAGACTTCGCAGAAACTGAATGGTCACAGTACTTTTAAAAATGAGAAATTACTAAAAGTAGAAATCTACATTTTCCTATGCAGCAAGTTTTCGTCTATGCCTCACGGTTAACCAGTTATGCGAAATTATACAGAATGCTCCCTAATTAAAAATTCACAGGCTATTTTCAGAAAATTCAGGACAGGTCTTTTCACGTGATTATAAATATATATTATTCAATAAATATCGTTAACAGACATTTTTAAAGAAATAAAAATGCTCAATACTTTTAGATGTAATGGGCATATTTGGGTGGAGGATTTGTTTGAAAATCTTCGTGTAGCATCTATGGTATATGGCTGGGAATGTGTGTTTTGAGTTATATTAACCAATGAAATTTCACTGATTATTACACTTTGCAAGCCTAACAGTAGCGGTTTATGGGTTACGTTGAGCGATATTATTTTACGATTTATAAAATTCTCGAGGTTTTATTTACCTTTAGTTGTGGCTTTTATACTAGTTTGATTTTTGAAGAGATGTTTGAGATGCCCAGGCAAACTTCGCATTTCTGGTTGCGCACTCGCACACACCTTCTAATAATGTTTCGGGATGGGCAGACAAGGGGCCTCAAAACATGTTATTTCTGATGAAATCTCGACATTAATTTTATTGGTAAAATACATAATTACTTCTAGTCACTGTAATTATGTAGTAAAAAAAGAGTTAGTAAACGCACACACGTTAGAATTTAGAATTTAAGTGTGTTCGTGAAGTTTAGTGTCTTAAATGCTGGTATTTTGTAGAAATTTTATGGAGTGATCCAAAAAATAAGGCACATTTAAGAAACTAATTAACTTTTCTAACGATAAAAAAGTCAACAATTTTAGAACATTCATTTGAAAATTTAACACTAATCAGGATTTAGTTTATTTGGGGAGCAACTTTCAAGCATATTTTTAAATTAGTTTCCGAGATGTTCATTTACTATCGACTTTACCGCTTTGTAAAATTGCTCCATACGGTGCATTTAAATTTTGAAAAACCAAATTTTATGATTAAAAGCTTTAAGGCTATATTAGTAAATTGTAGGCTACTGATTTCCAATTAACGTACTAGTTTGGGTGAAAATAAGTTTTAAATATAAGCCCTCACATTATTGTTAAATGTTACAACTAATATAACAGTTTAACAACGCCATAAGAAAACATATCAACTAGAATTCATCTCGTCAAACTTTTATCCTGTTATTAATACGGAGATTATAACTTTTCGTTGATTTATTACCGAGGAGCCTATTGTGTAGATTATAGCGCAATTTGAAAAAGAGAGTGTACCAACAAGCGAAAACCTGAGAGAGAGTTTGGAAATTAGAATGCTAAAATAATTTTTGGCGTTACGCTACTTAAAACTATTTCGTGTTTCTCTACAACTAAGCGTTTAAAATATTTCCGAGAGATCTCTCGAGTTAGTCCTGTTTTATACAGGCAACGTTTATAAATGTTTGCCTAAATTTTTTTTAGGGATCCAGGATAATATGCAGGCATTCAAATAACTATGTGGAATGGTTTAAAAGTGTACATCTATGACACTTACACAGAACTAAACTAGAAGGTTTGTAGTGGTTAAGAACATTAAAATCCTTATTTATTAATTCTGGCAATTTTTCGCTTTTTCACAGATGGGTATCAAACTCAATAACCCTATCGTCATTTAAATAATACCCACATAACTAATGCCATTTCATTGCATAAGCTGCTTTGGAGGCCTAGGTGTACCGGGTTACCGTTACCTTGAGTGATTATTGTTTTGCGAGTGTGTGGAGTCCAAGAATTTGCTTTTAGTGGTAACTTTTATATTGCTTTAATTTATACAGAGGTCCCAAGGAGTACCCTGGTAAACCTGGAATTTTCGGGTGCATGTTGATGGACAACTTGGCAAATTTAAAAAGCGCAGTCGCATCCTTCACTCAATTTGCAAACAATTTAAAATATTTAACCAGTTTGAGGCGTAGTAAGACGTATTGAAGTCTTCATATCAAATGTGGAATAGAGCCATGGTGTTCCACGTGATACGCAAAAACTAGGTGAATCAGACTGCCATTGTTCTTGAAATAGGATTCCACGTTATGAATGCCTCCCGCTGGTTTTGCATTCAATTAGTCATTGCAGCATTTCTTTTAGCTGATCGGAAATATTCTCCTGTAAACTCGATTCGAAATGTTATTTAACTTGGTACCGATTTCAAGCAAATTTAACGCATTTTGTTCCAACTTCTATACTGGAGAGGACAAACAATGTATAGAACATTATAGACCAAGCGGGAGACCTGGGTTCGATCCCCAGTACCGGCGTGGGGATTTTACCCCGCTGGGCGACCTGGCCCGGGGTGCACTCAGCCTCGTAAGGTCCCTGGGGGGCCAATTGAGGAGCTACTTGATGGAGAAGTAGCGGCTCCAGGTCATGAGGACCGCATTAACCGGCCGGGGGGATTCGGCCACGTCTCACCTCCAATACTGCACCCCATCCATGACGTCTGTATTGGACCGAGATGGGGGACGCAGCGGCCGGGCGGTAAGCCAAGGTTCCCCGTGAGCTGTCGTGCCATGGAGTAAAAAAAAAAAAAAAAAGAACATTATAGAATGGAAAAAGAGTTATCAAAATAATCACTTTGAGAATAGAAAACATGCTTTTTACTGCGCTACAAGTCTCAACATTAAGTCCGTCATATTAATGGTCTGCGATTGCAAAACTCATTTGTAACGTTATCAGATGTAAACAAAACGCACTTTTGTACCGCAATAGTCACTCTCGTTATTTTAGAGATTTCTGATACGGTAATACCCAATGCTAGTCTTTTCAAACATGAAACAGTTTCTCACCGATAGGTATAATTCTATCAATACTCCTAGTTAAGATATAGCTCTGCGAGATTTAGCTCGTTAGGTTTGACTCCGCATTGCCTTTTGGGGAAACTAACTGTTCTGTCTAAATTATTGGAAAGCATACCCACCCCTTCCAGCGCTTTATTGTCTATCAAAGGCCTCATAATTTTGCAAAAAAATCCATCATATAACATCCGCGTTAATGGCGTCTAGTGTCTTCTAAAGCAAAGAGGTGCGAGACTCAGGTGGTGTTCTTTGCTCAGATAAGTAAGAAGTTTGAATACGAAAATTAGCTTTAATATTGAATTTCGTACTCGGATTTGTACTTGCTTTAGTGAATACATAAGATGGTGATCTTAGGCAGAGAACGCAAATATATATATATATATATATATATATGTGTGTGTGTGTGTGTGTGTGTGTGTAAAATTGGATTGCAGGGAAATGATATTTAACGTTTTTTTTTTTTATGCGACGAACTTAAGGCGCTAAAATGTTGTAGGCCAACTACTCATATCTGTGGTCAGTGAGATCGAAAGAAGTGTGTCAGCCAGGCAGATTTCTTCTCGCACTGTTAGCAAAATCTTAAAGGAACAGAAAAGAGTTCCAGAAAATGGTGCTGTCGTATGTACTCTAGGTAAGAAACTATTAGAACTTCCACAAAAACTACAATCGACTCATTCGCCGCTTTGCAATACGGCGCACTGTTTATTCATTTTATCGCAAACATTTTCTGCCTAGTTTAAAATTGCACATTTATCAATTATACAGCAAGAAATGATGGCTTATTTGGTGTCAGGATATGGAGCTGAAGGCATATTCTGAAGAAAAAATAACTTCGGATATGTCAAAAATAAACAAGACAGGAAGTACTTAATCGAACGGCCTGACGTTGAGGTTTTTTTTTAAGAAACTGAAGAACATACGAGCTACACGTCGACTTATTGTTTAGCTTACTGAAACATGGATAAATGTTGGTCAAACGAAAAGTAATATTATGAAAAAGTGAAAATGACGATATCGATTTTCAATTAAGGACTTTCATTGGAAAATAATAACATTTTATCTTTATTTTACATTCAGGGTAGTTCATTGGGTTTCTTCCCAATGTACTTGTGGTTCAAATCAACATGAACAAAAGATGGTATTGTATTAATTGGTTCATTAACTGTTACCTAATATTACTCATTAACAGTATTATTGTAAGGAACGATGATTTTTTCCATTACATTTAGCTCAATAAAGCTCTGTTTTGTCATTGAAGACGGAACTGCAATCATGCCGGCAGAAAAAGATATAAGATTAAAAATACTATCTTAAACACCCCTCTATAACGAAGACTGAAGCCCCATGTAGCTCTGTTTATTTCTCTATGATTGTTTTCTTTAATTCCTGTATACTATTTTATTGGGACTGTCGCTGGATGGTGCCGCAACCACATATTACATTGCTGGTATGTCTAGTCTAGCTCAACTATGGTGTACCTTATTGTATAATTAAAAAAGACTAGCACTATCAGGTAGATTACATTTGAAATGCATGAACATTGCGTGAAAGTTACACCAGAAATCTGGAAAAATGCTTGCGAGCATATTAAAAAACAAAAATTTTATTGGGAAAAAGATGCGGATTGCAGTTTGGGACATCTGCAATTAATTTGGAAGACCCATTCTCAAGAGGAGCAACGGGAAGATTCTGAATTAATCGAAGTTTGAGACATCCATGAAAAAAAATGCGAATCCGGGGACGAAGACGAAGGATGTTCTTGCCGTACACTACCATGCTTCTGGAAGGAGCTTCAGCCCTGTCCCGTCACCTAAATAGAGAGTTCAATTGTTTCTCTTTATTTTCAGACTTGACAAGTTATATCTCGCGGACTTTTTCTAGTACGTACACACTTGTCATGGGAGTTACATTTCTTTTTGACTTGCAAATGAAGATGCTTCATGAAGTCAGATTGCAACTATATTCATGCAGCCTCCTGCATTATTATACGACCCCAAGTTTCTAATCTCAAAACGCTTATTTTGGTACAGCCTCTCTGCTAAAATTTCTACTCATTTTTCTGCACCATATAATTTCCAACTATTTCAGACTTTAGGCAAATTATTTCATGCTTACCCACCTAATAGTGTGTTTTAAGTCACTACTTTCTCCAATTTTTTTTACGGATTTATATACACCCCTTCTAATCATGTTATAACAATAAAAATACATATTTGTCTATCTGGGTAGCTCAGTTGGTTAGGCGCTGGTCTTCTGATCTCAAGGTCGAGAGTTGAAACCCGGCTCAGACCGATGGTTTTTAAGTGTGCTTAAAAGCGACAGATTGATTGGCATTTAAAAGAACTGCAGGATGAAATTCCGGCACACCGGCGGAGCTGATATGATCCTCTCATTTGACTGCGTCGTTAACAAATATTTTTTTTTTAATTCGACACTCTAGAAATGGTTAACTTTAATGCTTATCAGAACCTATGTTCCACTTTTTATATCACGAGCTTACATATTATTATGCGTTCAACATATATCTCCGATAAGTTATCTCTCATGTATGTTTTATGCAACTTATACCATGTTGCATAAAATTCAATAACATATTTCACAGCCTAGTTTAACAACAATTAAATTATATTCTTAGCCAATTTACTTTAATCAGGTCTGCCACAAACCATTTTTTTTTTTTTTTTTTTTTTTTTTTTTTTTTTAGAAAAACATATTTTCTGCGTAATTAATCTTTTGACGTTACTTTTCGTGACATCTTTGCCTTATTTGCCTGATAGATACAAAAGTTGTATTAAGTTTTGATGTGTGTTCAACCCTTTGTTTTTTATTTAAGGTGTTTCCCCACTCGCGCATGCTTATGTAGTAGGAAGCTTTAATTTCTTGTGAAATTTCGATATCAGCCTCGGGGGTCAAACCGAATACTTCTAGCCAGAAAATGAAGACTCGGGACACAACTTTATTTGCATACGAACAGTAATTTTGCAACCTACCTTTAAGCCGGAAGTACCGTTTTCATGTTTTCACTGGAGCATTTGACCATTTGGGTAAATAAACTTTAATGAAAGCATACATCATTGGCGGATCGGTTTATAAATTTCCCTGAAAAATCTTGTAATACATCCGTGCAACATGATCGGCAAATAGTTATTGCATCCATAGGAAATGTTCGTCTTGCAGTCGTGTTACTCAGTGTCGACGGCTATTCAGGTGAAACTAGTGAAGCTCCAGGTCACTCATTTTTTAGTCAATTTGAATATAGGTATTTATTTTGCTGTATGCTCAATTATCAAAAAAGCAGTAAGATCTTATCAGCTAAGAAAAAGGAGCTTGCTACTTGCTTTCTAGCCTTGAAAATGGACGTTTTATTTATGGACACTCGTTAACTACTCTGCTTCTCGGCGTCTCATTCTATGTTGCGTGTGTAAAACCGCTTACACTTGTTCACAGGCCTGTTTTCGGTACCGTAAATCTACGACACGGCACCAACGGCTTTATTACTTCCCTTTCAAAGGAAGCCGTGTTAAGAATTTTTACCACAAAAAAAGTAGAGCTATGAAACACGTTTAAAAACTTTTTTCATGTAAAGTGGTTGTGTATTTGAATACTTGAATTGTCCGTTGTGGTTTTATTTTATTGAAGATAGCTCCGCTGCAACTTATTTCCAGCTTATTTCTGTTTTGCTCAGTTAAAGTTAACGGTGAAACGAATCCGCAAAATGATAGAGTGCGCGCGTCTTTTCTTGGCCGCTAGTTTTATGGTGAAATAGAGGGTTACGGGGAAGAAAAGGGGGCTCGCAGTGTTGTCAACCAGAGAAGGTTTTCATTGCGGCCCTCGGCCATTATGGTATTACCTAATTTACCGGGAACTAGTTGAATTATTAAACAAAACACGGCGTGCATGCGCGGGAACTCCGGGATCTAAAATCTTCAGCATTGGAACCACAAGATGTTTGGGTGTATACTGTATTTCGTGTCTCCATGTTGTCACTACTGTTTCTGAAATTGCGCGATACCTACCGAATGAGGCTAGGGAGCCTAAGCACCCAAAAAAGGTGCGCTCATAGTATATTGCACATACCATTTTTCGGTGGACTTATTGCGATAAAATGTTACAAAATACACTTTAAAAACTCATGGTACGGTATATATGAGCACCTATGCGGTAGTTATACGGTTTTGCTGAATGGCCTAGAGAAACAGCAGAATTTCCAGGACGATATAACTGAAATGCGCCAACAAAAAGCCCAGAAAAATCAACTTAAGAAATATGTTGCTTGTGATTTTGTGAAGAGAGCTTCACCTATAATGTAGGTCACGAGGCGCCACTCATTCACACAAACATTTACGAACCTTATTCTGAAGCTACTTTTAGAAACTCAGAACTATGATTGTAGGTACCTACTTTGGTAAAATCTCAGTATCGAATTCTTGGGTTGAATGTAATGTTTACTAGTATGCAAAATAAAAAGGAAAACAAAGCCTTTTGCAGGAACATCCAAAACTGCAGAAGATTTAGCAAAATGGAAAAAACTGTGACCCTTTTCGACACGCCCAATGACCTCGCTTGAAGCAAGGCCATTTGTACTCCTCTAAACGTTCAGTGACCGGAAGACCTCGAAATGTAGCATCGCAAAATATTTACCGATTGCGTATGTACACAGCGCGGAAGCAGCTTTATGCGAACTGCCTGCATTTTTAGACAAGATATCCCGAAGGTCTGTTGCCATTTATTATTTTCATTACTAATAATATCCTTTATTCGCCACCTTATCTACCTCAATTTACGGAGTCACGCTTAATTTATATCCTATTATGATTAACACCAGTTTGTGCATATAACTGGTTTTTATTTTTCTTTGTTTTAAACAGTTTCTTCTAATCTTACGATTCAAAATTCCTCTAACTCTTACTTCGTTTGCTAGGTTTCCCTGCTCTAATTTTATAGCAGCATTCATCCCTCCAAAATGCTATTTGCACGATTATTATTATTGAATTCAATAAACATAATATGAGCGTTTCCGTATTCGTAATACAAAAACGTCTACAATTTAACTATTACTCATATTTCATTAGCCAATAATGTTCGGAATAGTTATTTAAACAAACAGGAGGCGTTACCCTACTGCTTCAACCTGTCATTTTGCACAGTATTGTTAATTTCCAGATTCAGAATTCTCGTCTTCTACAAATGTGCTTTAAAAATCTGGAATCTTGTGGAAAAGAAAATCACAGTTTTCATCTTTGGATACAATATATAACAGAATTACATTCAGGTTTTTCCTAAGAAACTATGTTCCTGTTTTAAATTGAAAATAACAGTAATATTTTTTTGAAATCTTTTAGAGAATAGCAGACTCCTTCAAAATATATCGCTTGATATTTAAACGAATGCCCCCGTACTTTTAAATATACCAATTAAAACAAGGGGTTTAACATTTTCTTGTTCTGCGTAAAAATCGAAGAAATGCAGCTTGTTACGTTTTACTCTGGAGATATCTCTTACTCGGTTATGAACTGTCGCAAAAGTTTTCATTTTAATCATCCACTTGACGCAACTATCTGACGACTGATTTAACTAAGCAATAAATGTAGGCACATCTCTATTGAAATGAGAAGGCATTTACATTCAGTCGCTGCGGCTTCTCTAAATGCGGGTTTGCCGGAAACCCTAATTTCTAACTGACAGTTACATTATGTATACATATACTCGCTCTTTCAAGGGAAAAAACCTACCCGAAGCAACGTTTAAGATTTACTTTATAGCCCCCAAGTGTGTGGGGATAAAGACCATGACGCCCCATTCTGCTTTATGTTATTGTTTTCTCGTTGCCCAGCTTTGCCCGGTTGGGTTAACCGTTTACTGCGGAGTTAAGCACACATTCATTTGGTACTGTTCCTTTTAACTTCATGGTGTTACCCGCAACTCAATTACAATCTTTAGTATTAATTTTGAATGGAGCGAGCTAAACTTTCATGCCTGTATTCTTCGAAACGTGTCCTGGATATACCGTTAGATCTTTTATTCTGCGAAGTATTACGATAGCAGTTTCTAACCTTTCATTTTACGAATTGTCGATACACCTTGCAGGGGTAAATCATCGAGCAGTCTTTTAAACTAACGCTCATTGTTGAAATATTAAGAGCATCCAGCTTTGTCGGTAGAGTTAACCATTTATTTGGCACTGTTGCTTTTAAACTACTGGGTTTACCTGCGAGCCAAGTACAATTACTAGTAGTAATTTTGAATGCAATGAGCTAAACCTCCGTGCCTGCATTATTCAAAAAGTGTCCTATATCCTACTCGATTAACATCATTTTTTTTTTTTTTATTTTGTAGTATTATATTTTACAGTAGAACGTGTTTTCTACACGGAGGCGTGTTGTACTTTTTTTTTTATTTTTTCGAGGCCCATTTTGACGGCAGTGAATTTTCATACCTGTGAAAGAAATATTATATGTTATGCTATCTATTAATTTCTGGGTGTATTGTAAGTCGGCATTTTTACTTTAATGATATTCACGTTAAGCTCCCCCCATCTCGACAATTTTGCAAATTAGTGATATGCAATTTTTGGATACTAAATAGTAATGTATAAACCCAACCTGAGCAGGGCGACTTTAAAATAGCTTATCTTAAGCTACGCCCAGTTTTAAAATTTGTTAAATCCATTCGCCTACCAAAATCAATACATCGGTGGGTATGCCTTCTTGGGGTCAAGGAATCCGGGGTAGATGCTCCAAGAATTACTGTTAATATTTAAGTGGCACAATAGTTATATGTTCATTCAAGTTTTTACGTAGCTTAAATTCCGATGCTAAACTAAATAGATTACAAGAGTGCTGAAAACGGCCCAGGTTAGCCAGGAATGGAGTTAGCTTACCGCGAAAGGCCAAAGTTGACGGGGACCCGATTGGACGTTGTGACGTCACATACACAGCTTACGAAAATTTGACCGGGTGGTCAATACGGCAGTTTTAAATGTTATTTGGAAAACGGACATAGGCTCCACTCATTATTCTCAACAGCCGACTGCCGGCTCGATAGTTTACGAAATGCAGGCATCTGCCGACTACCTGAAATCTTCGATAAAGTGCACAAAATAGCATTTCTGTGAAAGAAGTGAAACTTTCTACTCACACACAGTAAAATCCTTGACTCTCCAGCACTAGTTCCTTGGCACTAGCTGCAATTTTATTTCACGTTTTCGCAGTTCGTGACAAGTCAGACGGAGTAAAGCCAGCTACTTCCTCACACTCACAGAAATCAACCAACACTATTAGTACACGCTAGACCTTCAGCGAGCCCGCCGTCCCCACATTGAGCGATATCATTTCACAGCAGCGTTCGTGCTGCCACCTAGGGTGGAACAATTGGAACTCTCTCACAACTTAGTTCTCTCCCCTCCACCGGCTCCCCGGGCTCTTCAGCCAATAGCTAGAGTAGGAATATAGGAGTATGTCAACACCCCCCTGAACGCTAAAACTGTGCTTGTTACCCGCTCTTCCCTTAAAAGAGCGTAGGTATTTTTCTTTTACAAAAATTAAATGAATACGCAATTATTTCGAATAAAGCAAGAGGTTAACAATAAAAAGGCTGTTAAAACATTACATATTATGTCACATTAGAAGTTGACCTGCCATTCGCTAGGAAAAATAGAAGGCGTCCAATTTTCATGCATAGAATAGCTTTCTTGTGCAATTTTAACATTATTCACAAACTCATATTATTTGATGACAGGCATATACAATTATAACAATCTGACGCTTTATATTTTCTACCCATTCTTCTACAAAAGAGTTTTATAAGGCCTGCTCTTCTATCCACTTCATATTAATAGAGATAAATGTTTTCAACAATGGTTCCATTACAATTTTCGTTGCAGGTATGCACTCGAGGGATGTATGAGGCTGAATTGGTTGCCAAATCTTAAGCTTGTTTCAAAATTCGATGCCTTGCATGATTAAAAGAAACAATTGAATGACCACCCAACTCTTCAAACCTATGAAGTATTTTAAATTCCAAAACAATAACAGCATATATTTTGGAGTTTGCAATGCCCGGAAAATATTATTCTGTATAAACTGTACTCTATAATCAGATTACACAAGCTGCACAGCGAATTAAGAGGACTTCACAGATAATATTCCCAGAAAATTCAAGGTGTAACTTAATTCATTGTACAGATATCTTAGCCCGATGCATCTGTAAAATTTGTCAAAAAATTATGAAAAATTAACAAATCCTCTTATTTTTTCATAATAAAATACTATGCACTCTAAACTTTCAGAAAATATATAGTTTTATTTCCAGCTGGCGCATTTTAACTACCAATTAACTAAAGTTGTAAATGGGCAGGCACATGCTTAATGATACACACACCCAAATTTAAACCTTGTGCTCTCGTAAACTTTTTTTCCAACACTTCTCCATACTAAAAGTGTTCCACATAATGCAATTATTTACTAATTTGTTGCAAAAATACTGTGCTGCCTCTCAAAAGTGCAAACAAGCAAATGGTCATATTACTTTTTCGAACTAATCCTCTAATTTTGAAAAATAAATTATTAACGTTTGACAAATTAAGAATCCTGGAGAGTGCGAAATGTAATAAGTTTTGTACAATAATTAGGGGTTAATATAAAAAATATACCATGATAGATCTATTTACAAACTCATATATTGCAAAATTTGATATTTCAATGTGCATATTTTTAAAAATGCATCACTTGACTCATTTTATTATAACAAAGAATTTAGGCGCATAACAATTATTATTTAGATAAAGATGCAAGTTATAATTTTTATACATGGCTAAAAAATCACTGCTATTGTGTATAATAACTAGTATGAATTTCAATAAGATACATATCTCACGTCATACTATGCATTTTTCAAATTTCACAGATACATTCATTACCTTAATATTTGGTGTTTAAAATCGTTAGGCCGGTCCCAGTAGCCGTGGTCGTTAGCGAGTTTGGCGTTGACGCCTGTCGCGAAATGACCGCAGGTTCGAATCCCGCTGTGTGCATGGATGTTTAGTGTTGTGTGTTTCTGTGTTTGTGTTCTATGTAAGTCATTGTCTCTCCCCTGATGCCAATTAGGTTAAGCTTGAAGGCCAAATATGAGTAAAAAAATCGTTAGAGCCGTTTTGAGCAAACCAAAATTCAGAACACATTTTTCAATGGTAGTTTGAGGTGGGCTGAAGGAGGAATCTTTCTGAAAATCTTCGTGTGGCACCCTGATAATGCTGAACTTAAATACCAACTTTGAGATTTAGCAAGATTTCGTTTATGACTTGCGGTGTACAAACGCGAGCGGCCTTTTCCCCAACACTACGCCTTGCGTACTCAGGGGAGCTAACGATCTGGCAAAAAGTATATGTCGAAATCTGGACATACTTAGTACTTCTAGCGCAAAGAAATATACCTTAGATTATTCACCTTTTGTTAAATGTTTTCCTAATTGTTTTCTTTCCATCATTCCAATAATGTGTGATGCACTTCTCAAAATGTGGACATCACTGTGCTTAATGAGGTCCTCAAAACGTTAATTGTGAAACATTTTGCTTGGCTATCATAATTCAATAAAAGCACCTACTTATAAACAAACGGGTCTTAATTTGGTCAATTCAGGTTTTCGTATTGATTTTATATTGCATTGTCCTACTATGGTCGCCGAAACAGGTAGCCGACCGAGATTGTTAATGAGCAGGAGGACTGCAACTCATATCTCGCCAGCACTGTCCTGCCTGACTGAGGGTTTGTCATCAGTCCTCATAACTCATAAATACCGCCTCTGGTGTCGCAAATATAACAAAACAGGGGGTTAAAAGTCCTACTTTGGTCTAAACCACAACTTTAAGACCTTCGTAGATTCTTTATTTTCAGGGCGCCGGTGTAGCTCACTCGTTTCGTTTGTAGTTGTCGTGGTAAGGCTCCGTGTCTCGATTCTCGGTTCTGGGGTGGCGATTTTGAGTCGGCTTTATCAAAGCCTTCACCTCCGAATAGCTCATATGGAGTATATTCAAGGTCTCACGGGATTCATAACGGTAGGCCCTCTCATTCCACCGTCATTCTCATCATCACTTTAACATTGGAGACAATAGATTCCGCCCGCTGGGCACTCCGCCTCAAAAGTGGTTACGTCATCGCTTGGTGGAATGAGGTACCCCTGAAAGTCAGTAGGGAAGCATTGGAAAACAACATTTCTTTATTTCAGGTGTTTCATGCGATTCATCATTCATTTGCAACAATAATAGGATAATGTATACAACGGATAGGGACACCTTGCGCACTGCTACTATGGGAGATCTTGTGGCACCATGTCCCGGGAGGAATAGATGAAATGAAGGGACCACAAAAGATTACAGGCCGCAAGCAGAGCTGTTAGCTGTATTGCATTTGTTGTTCAGAGGAGAGATTGTGTTGTGCCTCTTGAGACAAGTACCACCTCTGTACTTAATTAATATGCTTATCTATACGCCTAGTAAAACAGTAGATGAAAGTTTTCTGATAAAAATATATTTTATAGTGAAAACGTATAACCGAACATTTATAAAAAAATTCGTTATTTACAAAATTTATATGGCGCAAAGGTTTAAAAGCTTACACAAAGCTTTCATTTATATTATCTGTGTATGGAAATCGGATAGAAACTGAAAAATATAATTCCCGTTGCACTACAAACAGTAGGAAGGGGCCAAGGTTTTAGCTGTGTTAAATGCAGACCCCTGACATCTTTACAAATCAGAACTCAATTTAAATTAGAAGCATCTATATTCACAGCTACGACAAAATCACCCCATTTTATGATGTATTATTCAGTATTACATTTTATTACAGATAGATTTATATAGATTCAATTAAGTAAACATTACATCACATTTTTAAAAAAATATCGTTTTTCATGTTTCTTTGGCACTTTGATAGTAAGTAAAATTGATTGAAAAATTACAAAGGTTATAAATACAATGATAGTGCAACCATAGGCATTGTAGTAAATGTTAGCAATTTTAACATAAGAATTACCTACAATGGGAATTTACTATTGTTATTTATATCTTTGTCCAAAACATTTTAATATGACTTTGGGTGGGAATAGTAGTTTGCTCAAATTGAAAAAATTCAAACGTGTGGTTTCCAAAAGGGCTGTTACGGAGGTTAATATCTATTCGGTTCATGTAAAGTCAGATGTTTAAAAACCCGGGACTCTAAAACCCATACCTTAACCATGACATCGCGAGAAACAACTGAATAATAACGGCACTTTTAAACGATTCAATAATAACGGAAACATTGGCAATAAATTATGTAGTTTAAATAGATCTACAATTTTGTGTTATCCGTTTCAGTATATTTATTATGGTTTTCAATCTACACAAAATACCTTTCGAATGAAAACGGTTTAGCTAAGCCCAAAAAATTCAAGATGTGCTTTGCATTTATTACATGACCTATGCATATGGCATTTTAATCAAAATCGTGATATCCATTTTTGAGAAAATAATAATAAAAAAATGAAAACACTTCCATTCAGGTTAAAGGTAGTTTGAGGTATGAGATTTTCCTGAAAATATTCGTATCGCATTTTTGTATTTTGATAGTGTTTAACGCCCGCTAGGCCGCTCCGTGACCGAGTGGTTAAACCACTCGCCTCTCACCTATACGGCCCGGGTTTGATCCCAAGCAACCGCATGTGAGATTTGTAGTGGACAAAGCGGAGCTGGGGCGGGTTTTCTCCCGGTTATCCGGTTTCCCCCGCCATCGCATTCCACCGGTACTCCATTTTCATTCGTGTAGCATCAGTGTCACCGCCTGCGGTGTCATAAGTAGTTAAAGCGGGCTTTAAACACTACCGAAAAAAATAACGCCCGCTTTTACTACATACAACACCGCAGGCGATGACACTGGTGAAACATTGAATGAAGATGGAGTACCGGTGGAATGTGATGGCGGGGGGAAACCGAAGAACTCGGAGAAAGCCCGCCCCTGCGCCGCTTTGTCCACCTCAAATCCCTCATGTGGTCGCCTAGGAATGCGAGGTGAGTGGTTAGACCACTCGCTCGCCACGATGCGGCCTGTATCGCATCTTTAGAATACGCTAGACATAAATACCACATTTATTATTATTTTTACATACCACGCACATGCACACACGCAATCGCATACACACAAATGGATCTTTTTCTAAAAATTGTTATTTTTGGATTCAGTGAGCCTCCGTTGAAAAATCGCAGTACACAGTAAAGAAAGTAATGCATTTGAACTGAAGAAGCTAAAGCAAATGTAAATCCGAGGAAGTCGAATTTTATATTAATAAAACTATGTATGATTATTGTGGAGCTAAACGACTATATTCAGTGAGTAAAGGCCGCACCGTGGCCGAGTGGTTAAACCACTCGCCTCTCAGCTAGGTGGTCCGGGTTCGATCCCAAGCCACCGCACGGGCTTTCTCCGCTTTCCCCCGCCATCGCATTCCACCGGTGCTCCATTTTCGTTCCGTGTATCATCAGTGTCATCGCCTGCGGTGGCATTTGTAGTAAATGCTGGCGTTAATCACTATCAAAAAAAGTCAGTGGGTAATATTTTTCAAGACAACATAGTAAACAATGTTTCATAACTTGGATAGGTAGAGAGTCAGAATGAAAAAATTCAATGCCAAAGCCGGGATTTGAACCACGGATCTCCCGGTCTCTAGCCGGCTTCTCTACCACTGAAATACCATGGCAACTTATCTGCCCGCCATTAAACTTCTCAACTGACCCGCGCGTTTCCCGGTAAACCACAAGGTGATCTCAAATTATTTTGAGATGACATACCCCAATGGCGACTTATAATGTTGCAAGCACTTTAAGACCCAAGATTCATAGTATAGCCAACTATTATGGTTCAAATCCTGGCTATGGCATTGAATTGTTTACTCTGACTCTACCTATCCAACTCCTGTCCTACACACGGTTTCTGTGAGAAAACAATTAAATTATCACAATGTTTCATAAAAACAAAACTAACCCTAAAATGTAACACTGTAGATATACTGTACTCTTTTAAATGCACAGGTATTTCTTTGATGGCATCTTCTAAAATCTTTCAGCTTGAATATGGTGAACTGATTTGTCATCGCTCACACTTACGATAAGAGTGAGATAAAATCAAAACTTTGGGATTATGAAAACGAAAAGGGACCGGCTTGTCTCATCAGCAGACCAACGTATTTCAAGACGGTGGTGTTCGTGCAAGATGACAGCCAGAAGGAATGAAATACAGTGTAACTGTCTGATACCACAGTGTGCCAGTCATGCCCAACAGGGGTTGAAACTGGCAATCTTGTGGTTACACCACACTTTAGTTACAACAGGCACTGAGGTCAGCTCTAAAGAGTTATTACCACCACTGACGCAAATCGAGGACGCAACTCGACTGCTATTCCTGCGAGACAAAACAACATAGACTGATGTAGCTCCACTGGTTATTAGCGCATGGTTAAATCTTGTCAAGCGCAAAATGAAATACCTGATCTCAGTGTTTGATGTGAGTATGAGATCTAATTCGTTTATTACTAACGTGATAACAGTAAATAGCGAGAATAATATCACCAAACATTCAATTAATACTCTCATATAACTTAACAGATGTTAAGTTTAAAAATTATTGAATTCCATTTGTTCTGTTTCAAACTTACTTACATCTCTGGTATATCTAATTTCAAGTTAAAGATAATATAATAACACGTATTTTTTTTGTGTAATAGAGAAAGTATTGCACTCCACCAAAAAAGTCGATACCGAGATTTCACCGGAAATATATGTTTTAGGGTCCCCAATATCCAAAAAAAGCATTTTCACAAAAAGGTCCGTGTGTGTGTGTGTATGTGTGTCCGTGTGTCCGTGTGTCTGTGAACACGATAGCTCAAAAACGAAAAGTCGGTAAAATACCAAACTTGGTATTTAAGTTTAGTATCTTCCAGGGATGCGACACGAAGATTTTGAGAAAAATCCCCCCACCCCCAACTACCCTTTACATGGAATTTTTTTCGAAAATTTTGATTTTCTCAAAAATGGCTCTAATAATTTTGATTAAAATGTCGGATATTAAACATATTTACCTGACAAATGAAATTTATATCTTGAATTTTCTGGGAATAGCCTCTGAAGAGTAGTTTATTCTGGATAAATTTTACTAAATTTTGAATAACTGCTAAACCGTAAGAGATGGAAAAAAACTTACTACACAAAAATGTGGAGCACATTAAAACACACAATTTATGTAATATACATTTTTTTCGTGGAGTTCGTCGTTTTTGTGACATTCCTTATTTTTGGTTTCTGCTATGAAAAATGTATACTTTTCTCAAACTGGAACTTGTGAACTCCTATCCATATAAACAAAGGAACTTCATTGACATAGCAACCAGCTTTTGACTATCACTTTAACCTACAGTTGTCCCTTATTTCGCTTCTACTTACAAGGAAGCGAGTAATAAGACTATTTCTGCTAATTTTTTCTGATTAGCATAAAGTAAATAGAAGTATAAGCTTTTTAAGAATTATTTGTAGCAGGGATATGGAGAAAGTCATGTGAATGGTACACATCAGATTTTTGTGTTATAGGTTTTTACTTTCTCTATAGGCACTATGTACATAGTGTATAGAGAATGTATTGCACTCCACCAATAAATTCGATACCGAGATTTCACTGGAAATATACGTTTTAGGGTCCCCTTTATCTAAAAAAAGCATTTTCGCAAAAAGGTCCGTGTGTGTGTGTGTGTGTCCGTGTGTCTGTGAACACGATAACTCAAAAACGAAAAGTCGGTAAAATACCAAACTTGGTATTTAAGTTTAATATCTTCCAGGGATGCGACACGAAGATTTCGAGAAAAATCCCCCCACCCCAAACTACCCTTTACATGGAACTTTTTTCGAAAATTTTGATTTTCTAAAAAATGGCTCTAACTATTTTGATTAAAATATCGTATATTAAAGATATTTACCTGACAAGTAAAATGTATATTTTGAATTTTCTAGGAATAACCTCTGAAGACTACTTTATTCTGGGTCAATTTTACGGAAATTTGCATAAGTGCTAAACCGTAAGAGATGGACAAAAACTTACCACACAACGAGTGTAGAGCACGTTAAAACACACACATTTTTTTCGAGGAGTTGATTGTTTTTGAGATATTCTTTCTTTTTCGTTTTAGCTATAAAAAACATACTTTTCTCATACCGTGAACCCGTCCATACAAACAAAGGAACTTCAGTCACATAGCAACCAGCTTTTGACTATCACTTTAACCTATGGTAGTCCCTTATTTCGCTTCTACTTACAAGGAAGCAAGTAATAAGTCTATTTCTGCTACATTTTTCTGATAAGCGTGAAGTAAACAGAAGTATACGCTTTTTAAGAATAACTTGTTGCAGGGATATAGAGAAAGTCGTGTGAATGGTACACATCAGATTTTTTACGGTACCTTCTACTCATTATAATTAATTGCCATAATTGTTCTACAAAACTTTTACGCATCCTTTTCTTTTCGGTCTGCTTCCTGTTGATATGTATACATCTAATGCTCGGAAACGCTTTTGGCTTCCTATAGTATTTTTAATTTCTCTCCTTTGTATAGTAAGCAAAGTATTTGGCACTCCACCCAAAAATTAGATATAAAGTTTTCACCGAAAATATCAGTTTTGGGGCCCTCTGCACAAAGGAAAATCATTTCAGTAAAAGGACCGTGTGTGTGTGTGTGTGTGTGTGTGTGTGTGTGTGTGTGTGTGTGTGTGTGTGTGTGTGTTGTCCCGATACCGAAACGTTGGACATGGTATTTTTGTTTAGTATCTTCCGAAGATGCAACACGAAGATCTTCATGAAACTCACCAAACTCACTATCATTTATATGGAACGTTTTACAAAATTTTGAATTTTCTCAAAATAGACCTAATGGTTTTGATTAAAATGACACATATCTATTTGTATTTTTGCTTAATATCATTCGAAGATTTTCAAGAAGGTCTCCGAACATTTAAGTATCATTTACAGTTATACAGGCACATTTTTCGATATTTTGGGTTTTCTCAAAAATGGCCCTAATAATGTTGATTAAAATACCATATAATACAACAACGAAATGCATGTCTTGAATTTTCTGGGAATAGCCTCTAACATACTTTTCATTTTGGATGCTTTTTGCACAGTTAGTAAACCGTAACACAGAGAGAAAAATCTTACTAAAAGAGTAGCTCCTTTTAAAGCTCACAGTTTATGTCCAATACATTTTTGCGCACTTATGCATTTCCGAGGTATTCCTTGTTATTGGTTTAAGTCTTCCAGTGCTTATACTTTTCTCAAATGGAAGTAGTTACTCACATTTTACTTTCGCTGCCACATACAGTATAAACAAGGAAAGTATTATTCCACCGAAAAACTGGATATCAGCTTTCACAGGAAATACACATTTTGAGATACCTGACTCCAAAAAGTACTTTTTATCAGAAAATGGTGCGTGTATATGCATGTCTGTCCGTGTGTGTAACTTTGAACATCATAAATCAAGAACGGAAAGTAATTTAAATTCCAAACTTGGTATTTATTTTCAGTATCTCCTAAAGAAGCGACGCAAAGGTTTTGAACAAAATCCACTTCTTGAGTTGCACTTTATATGGAAGATTGTTATAAGTTTTGATTTTCTGAAAAAAATTCTTCTAATGATTATGATTAAAATACTATGTGTATATTAAATATATTTACATGGCAAATAAAATTTATATATTGAATATTTAGATTAAAGCGACAGACGGAAATGTACTAAAAAAAATACTGATGTGTTTAAAACACACAATTTTTTCCGAATAAGTCTTTGTATCATAAGGCATTTTCGGGATAGGTATTATTAATGATTCTAATTGATTAATACCTTGCCAGTGTCTTAAAGTATTTTCGATATTGATATATTTCTCTCGCCTGCATGGAAACAGTATGGAATGTTAAGGCGTACAAATCTTAAACATTTGAGTATCGCTATTCCTTTTGTAATTACGAGTAACGAAATGTTTTATGTAATTATTTCTGCAAAGGAATATCTCGAATGAAATGAAGAAGATAGGGAAATAAACTTTCATAATATAGTTTTTACAGCCACCATAAACGATAGGGGTTATAGAAAATCACGTGAATACCACATATCGGACTTTTCTTTAATGTGGACAGAAACGTCTTCTTATCTATGTTGCATACCATTTGTGAGACATGCAGTAGCTACAAACGAAGGTCAGGCCTAGGTGGTTAGTAAAATAGAAGGAGTACGGAACCGTTTCACCAAGAGGCTGGGAGGCAAGCTTTGTAACGACAATCTAAATCAGTCCCTTGTTGAGTCCGTCTCGTATTAGTTTGATGCCAAAATCTCTTACTTAAATATTAACCTATAAATATAGTCCAGGAGTTAAGGAAAAGGGGGGAGTAAATCAAGCATTAAGTGGCGTGCTAGTACCAGGTAAAGGTAGGGACAAAAACGGTTTAATATTTCCTTATCAACATGAACTGCGGCGCGATTACATGCACTCGAGTGTACAGGGCAGGATGGTGCTAGTACTTGAAATTCGCTTTCTGGAGTTCCCCCATTTGTTTCCCATTGGAATACTCATTTAATTTAATTTGCTTTCAAATTTAACGTTGCAGAATCCGCCGTGATGTGCGGAGGATGAACTTTAAGAAGAGGACCGTTTATTCCCTAGCAAGAATTCTATGTCGGATCTATCCGTACGAATAGGGGTGGCATAAAAGAGGCATCGGGTGATGCTCAACCTGGAAACACTAGAGGCCCAGCTGCGCTGCACCATTTGCCATTAGATCTGGCTGTCCTTCCTACTCTCTCGCTTTATCCCTTCCTTCTGAAGGTTTAGCGCTTGAAATAATCTAGCCTTGGCTGCGGTGCTGAAATCTCCCTTCTCAATCCTAACCCTAACCTTCCGAATGTGAGAGTTGGGCGAAATGCTTTTAATAGAAGCATAAAAGAGATTGAGGTGACAGTCGAATGATTCAAAAACACAGTTTAAAAACCTTTGACTAATGCAGATTTTAGCGTGATTTGCGAGAAACAAACGACCGAAAATACAAAGCTCCAAAAAATATTCCTCTCCAAGTTAAATATTTCTAACCAAACGAGGGTTGCATTCGGGAGGTCCCGGATTCAAATCTGGGTGGTCGCCCAATCTAACAATGGGTTTTTCTTACTTCTCCCTGGTTGGCATGGCGAATGCTGAGATTTTGTATTCTACCAAGACTTTCCTCACTACCTCACATCTTCGCATTTCATCCCCCTCTTTCATGTTCCAGGTTGATTTCGGGACTGAGTGGCAGTCAGTGACGGGGAGGTGCCGCAAAGGCATGTGCACTATTTCTGTTTCGTGTATTCTTCGTGGTCTAGGGGTAACGTGCTAGCTTGTGATTTACGAGGTCATGGGTTCGAACCCGGAGGAGGGCGATGAATTCTTTCTTCGGACGTGAACATCGTCAGTACTGTTTCCTTCGGAAGGGAAGTAATTTCGTTGATCCCGTGACGAAGATTTACTGCACGTTAAAAACCTCAAACCTATAAAGAGGCCTCTGACCAGATTAAGCAGCCTTTCAGTTCCAAAAAAAAAAAAAAAAAAAAAGTCACACTAAGAATCGCAACTCTAAATAGTGACCAAACAATACTCAATTTAATTTTTCATCCCTGTCCTGCCAAATGTCAATCATTCGAGTTCCTTCAACTCATTCATTCCTCCCAGGGCTGTATGCACAAAATATCCATTGGGGTTCGAAGTCTTGGATGTCCCCTCCATAAATTGGTCGTAGCCATAAACATTTCTTGCAGCCAAATTAACAAATACAAAATTGGCATATTTAAATGCAGAAGCAACAAATATCAATGAAACACTTCTAGAGTTGTAGCGCTTGTCCAGGTTTAAGTTTATTACTTTTAGAATATTTGGAAAATTGCATGTTTATTTCAACGTTTCCTTGCTTGGTGTTTACAGAATAGATTTGTATTCATTGAGCAGAAAGGTTTACATTATACCAAGATTCTGAAAGGAATTTATGAAATCGTACAAAATGAAGCGTTATTGAGGCAATAAAATACTGGATAATTCGACATTAACATGTGTTCTCCCTCACGTCAAATGTCATTGCAGCACAATTTTAGGTTTTTTTACTAAAAAAAATACTATATTAAATGTAAGTAAACTGGTGTTGTAAACATAAAAATGCTGAACATTTTGGATAACTTACAAAATTGTAACATTCATAAAATTTAAATAACTAAAACATCAGATTATGCATACTGCAATATTGTTTGTTGTTTCTGAATTTAAAAGGTGGGATTTTTCTATAAATTTACTTGTCTTCTAGAGTTTCATTTTCTCTACTGCGTACATCAGGTATGTGCATTGAATGGTTCGGGAACCAGAAGTAGCTGTTGACCTTTCCGCATACGACAGACGATGTTGCGAAGGTGCGGTGTATACGTGACTGGTATATGCTCATTAATGACTGTAACCCATTAGCAAGCTGTGTCGAGCCGTCACAGAGTTCCAATTGGAGACTTGTTTATGATAGAATCTATACCTGTACATAAAGTACTGGCCTTCGTTGTTAACAATTAATTCCTGTGATTGGAACTTACATAAACAGTTAAATGACCATAAGCAGCAAGGAAAAAATCAGAATATAGAAAAGACGTACGATGAAATTAAAACCTTTTCATGTAGTTGGAACTTTGGAAGAGACTGCTACAACAGTGGTGGCTATATCGCTTTGCTTCTTTGCAATTCCACCAACATACAAATGAGCAAGTATATTTCCTTATTAGAAAATCTAGAATAAACCATTGCCGAGAACTTATTTGACTTCATGTAAATGCTATATATCTCAAACCTGGAATAGTAAGACTGCATTTGCAAATATGTAGTTAATACCCGTCAAGAATTTTTATTTTAAGTATTTGTACCAAGATAAATCGCTCTCAGTTGCAAAACGCGTAATTAAAATGCATGTTAACCAAAATGTTGGCTGTTTCTTTCCACATATATGTATGTGAGCAACTGTTTACACAAATTGATCATTCCAAGTGAAAATACAGATCACATTTCGGTGGCGAACATCTGTTTGTACAGTTGAAAAGATCTCTATCGGAGATAGTCTAGATTTTAACGAAATAATTACAAATTTGTAAATATGTAATTAAAATACAAAGCTGTTTGTATTATTTTACTAGACTAAACTGTATAGAAAGTAAATCGCTACTCCTTATCTAAGAATCAGCAACCCACTGTAATTATTGTCTGTTTTCCCTACATTTACTGGTTTGTTTCAAACTATGTGGTATTACCCGACTTTAGGGATGTGCGTCAAGTGTTTCAGAGTTGGCCCATATTTGAGGTGCACAGTAGGTACAGAAGGTACTGAAATCAAATAAAATTTTGATAACATAATTTCACAGGAAATATTTTAAAAAATAAACATATGTGTGTGTGAACAACATAACTCAAAAACGAAAAGTAAGTTAAATGCCAAACTTGGTACTTATATTGAGTATTTTTCAAAGATGTGGCACAAGATGTTCAAGAAAATCCCTTCACCCCAATTACCCTTTACATGGAACATTTTCTTCGAAATTTTTAGTTTTATAAAAAATTACTATAGTGTTTTTTTATTTTAAATTAAAATACCGTAAATTCAAGGATTTCTGGAAACAGACTTTGAGTCTTGCCGAAGGAATTTTGTGTAATCATGTAAAAATGGTAAAGGTATGATAGATGAAAACGTAAAATACAAAAATATAGATCTCTTTAAAACATAATTTCTTCCAAATCAAATGCTTTGCGATATAAGACATTCCCAAGATATCCGTTATTAAGTGTGCGAATTGTTCCATATTTTAGTTCCTCTTTTAAAATCCTGTTGATTTTTGGGTTTTTCTCGCGATTGCAGAAAGGAGTGTGGAAATTCCAAAGCCAGCATACAGCGTCCGGTTCTAAAATCTTTGACTACCATTATTTCCTTTCTATCTGTAACGAAATATACAATACAGCTGCTTCTGTAAAGGTATACTTCGATTAAAATGATCCAGAAAGAAAAATAAATATTCGCAGGAATAATTTGTATAATCACTAATAAACGACAGGTGTCAGGGAAGGTTACATAAAGGCAGGGCATTAGATTTTTGAAAGTTGGAGGCGAATAATTGTTAAAGTCACTGTCTTTCAGAAGTGAAACTATTTTCTGCCTCGTAAGCTATTAGAGCTATATAAAAAACGAAAGAGAATTTTCAAAAGACTTACGCTTTTTCTACATTAACTCTCCGTCTCTTATGGCGTTACAGTTATAAAAAATTCTTTAAAATTCAATAAGAATGAAATAAACTCGCAGATTATTCACAGAAAACTCAAATCATACAGTTAATGTTTTATGACAAACTCTCGAACGTATCACATTTTCATTAAAATATTACGTCGGCTTTAGAGAAAATAAAAAATAACTAAATACTTTATCTTAAAGAGTAGTCTAGGGTGGAGAGAATTTGTAACATCGTGTATGGCAGGCTATTCCAATTCTGCTCAGCTAGTACAGAATGCTGGCGCATATTCAGCCACATTTCTCAGAGCTCGGCAAGAGGGGCACCGTAACACCCATAAGTCAGTGGGAGAATATCATAGCACAACTGTTTATGCTTCCTGCCTTTTCATTCCAGTACTTTATCTGTGAAAATAGCTTACCCTCAATGCTGAGTTGTGTTGAATGCGACTGGTAGACATCTTGAGGTGAATAACTGTTCTTTGGCGCATCCAGGTTGGTGCATGGTATATTCTCTAGACCAGGGTTCATCAACTGGTCACCGTTTGAGTAAGAGCAACTTTGCTGAATACTCCTGTATATGGCCTACTGTTTGTGCACTGCGCGACCAACTGCGCGAAAAGCAAGAATAGATAATGCTTTGACTGCTGTGGCAGTATGCAACATTTTGCGTTGGAAATATATAACCCATATTTCTTAGGTTAATACACTTACTGTAGGCTCATGATTGGTAGAATATTTGTCCTATTATGTCTCTTGCATTATTATTTATACTTCGGATATGAACATACACATATTTTCATAGATTTGATGCTATTGGTAGTTGTAACATAAATAGTTAAAAAAATGACAACATATTAGCAGGCACATCAACTTGGTGAATGCATTTGTAATCGTGCGTGTCCTATACAGCTTTCACCTGTATATGAATAAATATAAACAGGCATCTTAGTAATCAACTGGGTTCCAACAAAACTTGAAGGAAACTGTTTCTCCTTGGTAGCTGTCGTACTTAATTGCATGGATTGCGTAACGTCGCTGCAGATTGGATTTTCTGAGTGCAGAACTTTTCCGACAGCTGAACACTTATTCCGCCACTTTCTATACACAATAAATATTCCTTTTAGACAGGCATAAACGTAGGAGGATTCGATGGCTTGCGTGTTAGATTGCTTTCTTTTCCCGACATTATAAACTGATAGACGCCGCACTATAAAAGGAAGAGAGACAATCCCTGCTGTCACATGTTTACCCACTGCATGCACGGAGCAAGGGCATTTGTTTCAACACAAAATCAAGCGAGTTGGTGACGATTTGTCTAGGCTTAAAATGTTCTTTTGGATTCCGGGGACCTCAAGACGTGTATTCTCAGTGAAGTTTTGGGTTGACTTCAATAGGTACTTCCGCTATTTAAGGTGCTTAAGTAATAGAGAAATAAAAAAATTGAATGTGGTAGTGAGTACCTACTGATGTCGCAATAGTAAAATTTTGTAATTTTATTTAATATGAGTTTGCCTAGTGACACAGAATAAAATATACGTTTGGGGGTTTTCACACAAAATGTCATAAGTGAGTATTACAAAAAATATTTACCATATGTTATAATAATTATATAAAATTAAGTTATGAGAACAAATTGTAACAAGGATGTGTGCAACAACAATAAAAGCTATAATATATATATATATATATATATATATATATATATATATAATTGGGGATGACATTGTGGGTAACAGGGAGACGTAGGAACTAAAACACTGAGGCTGATAGTCAAATGATTAGAAACCGGGTCGCTAAGTACTCGCCTTGATATTCCGTACTCTTTCACGAAACACAAATAAATTATGACGTGACTTCAAAAATGACAAAGCGTTGAAAATTTCAAACTATTAGGTAAAATACACTATCCCCGAAATGGCCAATGCCACAAATAGGTTGTTTGATATAAACTGTGAGTTTTAAAGAGCTACACACTTCGAGTATAGTAGGTTTTATTCTATCACTCATATGATTTACCAGTTATGCAAAATTCCTTCAGAAAGAAAATAGATGACTTGAGAGGCTGTTCTTAAAATCAAGGCTAACATTTGATTTTTACTTTCTCTACTCGTACTATGTGCATAGTGTAGAGAGAATATATTGTACTGTAACCAAAATTAGATACCCAGATTTCATTGAAATAAATGTTTTGAGAACCCATGATTGCAAAAGCGCAATTTTAGAAACATGTTCATAAGTGTCTGTGTGTGCCTTGGGCAGCATAGCTTAAAAACGAAACTTGGTTAAATACCCTTGAAATTTAACGACGTGACACGAAGATTTTCAAGAAAATTCCCCATCCCAACTACCCTTTAAATAGAACACTTTTAGCAAATTTTTATTTTCTGAAAAATAGCTCTAAAGATTTTGATTAAGGTACCTTATGTTGAAGATATTTCTATGACAAACAAAATGTACATCTTGAATTTTCTGAAATAGCTTATGAAGACCTCTTCCTTCTGAATGACTTTTGCATAACTGGCAAACTGTAAGAGATAGACTAAGCATACTACACAAACATGTCGATTTTATTAAAACTCGCAATTAATGTTATGTACATTTTTTGTAGAGTTAACCGTTTCCGAGGTATTTTGGATTGTTGGTTTCAGTTTTAAGCAACTTAAACTCTTCTCGTTTCTCGTGTGTTTACTCCTGGCAAGTAAAGAGAATGAAATGTCAAATGTTTCACATAGCGGCCGGCTTTTAAAGGACTTTAGCCTGTAAAATCATTCCCTTGTTACCCTTCTACTTAAAAGGCAGTAAATAGTAAGATTAATTCTGATTATGTTTATCTTGATTAGCATGATTTAGATAAAAGATTAATCTTTTGAATAAAAAGGTTTGTTTGCGGAAGAGCCAGAGAAAATCACGTGAATGAGACACATAAGATTTTTCATATAAGCATCTTAAAAACACGGTATTGTATTATTAAAACCGTTAGAGCTTTTTTATTAAATAAAATGCAACGAAAAGAATTTACATTCATGTGGTAATTGGAGTTCCTCATTGTCATGCATCTTTGTAAGTTACCGAACTTTAATACAAAGTTAAGCATTTATCCAAAATTTAATTTATGAGTAAGGGTGTTCACAGACACACAGCCATATGCACAAGCACACACACCTGAATCTGAAGCATGATGAAATTTGAATTTCAAATTTTTTGATTAAATGTAATATTTTCTCTATCTACTAGGCATGTATGAGAAAAACATGAGTTGTATGTTGTCCAATAAACCCGTATAATGCGAATTATTGAATTAAAGTTATAATGTTTAAAGCTTTAACCAGGTTATTCAAACATACGTGTTTAAATTTTGACATACGCTTTATGCATCATTAACACATAACTATTTGAAAAGCTATTCCAAGAATCCAAATGTATTTTCAGTAAAGTTTGCAGTTGTGTCTAAAAACGAAGTTGGTTCAAGACTTTTCTCTTCACATTATTTGCTCGGCTTGAAAGGTCGAATGGAACAGGGTGAATGGACAGAGGTCTATTTTCAGACGAAAATTATTGATTTCATGGCTGGTGTTTCGTCAACTAGAGGACCTGCAGAGGGGTGAATAAACCTTGGAACGAGCTGCAAAGCAATAGTGTTTTAAATTCACGTTCTGAAGAATCAAATGTGGAATCTTTGTTGCCTTTTCTTACGTATTTCCGCGATGTGAACCCTGTAACGATTTTTAAATGCTATAAGCAACAAAAACTCCATTTTCGAAGTTGGCAATACTGTTGTGTGCAATTGCGGTCAGAAGAGAAGGTATTAAAGGAAAGAAAAGCAAACTTCTTGTAACGTTGAAGTTTGCCTGGTTAAACATTTGCTACTTCATCATTGTCATCATCATCATCATCACAGAAAGACGATGCTGTTCAGGTACCTATTATTAGTTTCATAAACAAAGAATTATTTATATAAATATTCTGGTCATACAAACCTTAATATTATCTGCAACTTAGTACCGAACAAATGTAGAAAAACGAATATTTGGATTATATTCTTGTGTGACAAAGGAATAATAATAATAACAACAATAATAATAGTAATAATAGTTATAATAATAGTAATAATAATAATGATAATTATAATTATTATATTATTATTATTATTATTATTATTACTACTACTACTACTACTACTACTACTACTACTACTACTACTACTACTACTACTTTAATAAAAACCTTAATCCTTGGTTTGCAATTACGTATGTTGCGAAAGCAAATACGCAGTCTGCAACTTTGCGCCTTTATTTGACTGTATGTAACACAGAAAACCATTCTTCATTGCAACAATGTATTAAAATGAAACTCAAACTAGAGCAGATTAAAATGTTGTGTGGAAAATTCAGAAGCAAACACTAAACTATGATAATTATAAACAGAAAAAAACTTGCCCTCACGAAGTCTTAATAAATAAAACCTTTTTAAAGTAATTTTCAGTTACATTTCACCTTATTATTATTGTTATTATTAATGTGCTGTATTAATAATATGTATTCGATACCTCTTATTTAAATACATATGCATATCGTTTTCACATCCACCTCTGATGCATCGTGTTTTCACCAAGTTTGTCACAGCCAAACCACTGCTGTGCGCAGTAACGCTACACTGCAACGCAGAGGAAGTACAATGCGTACACCTTTTTTGGATGCTAGTTTTACGGGTCAGCGAAGGCCGAGGGGAAGAAGAGAGAACTGTCAGTACGTCTTTTTTTTTGCAGTGTAGTCAACCTTGAGCCCCTTCTTTGAGCCCCTCACTCATTATGGTGAATAGGTATGTAATTTACCGCGAACCAGCTAAATTATTAAACAAAATACATCGCGCGTGCACGTGCGTGAACTCTGGGTTCTACAGACAGAATGAAACCTTAGTATTGAGGCGAGTAGTTACCAAGTTCTATAGTGTATTTTGTTTCTCGCTCTGCTCTGCTTTCTAAATTGCGCAAAACTTAACCGAATGAAGACCAGGGAGCTGAATGGCCAAGAAGTATTAAGACCTAGGCAGGCTATTGTCGCCCCAGCCTTAGAAACAGAATTGATTTAAACAAAATATTTTGCGTCCTTCGTGTTCGTATCAACTGTGAGGACAAACAAACTAAAGCCACTTGGACTCCTATAGAAATTTATACCGATCTAATATAATAATAATAATAATAATAAAAATAATGATAATAATAATAATAAGAAGAAGAAGAAGAAGAAGAAGAAGAAGAAGAACGTAAATAAAACCTGAGTCTGAACTAATACAGGATGATTAATGAAACTCAACTTTAATTTGTAGCCACACCAGTATCAGGAAGAGGTGTAAACTCTAGGTCTCCATCTCTTAATATCATATCAGTAATTACATTCACTGTATTTCTCTTCACGAAACTAAATATAATTTCTAGCAATAATTTGAGAAATATAGCTTGCTAAAAAGAAAGCAGGGTAGGATTCTTTTCGACAGAATTTAATACTTTGTCTAACGTTGGTAGTTCGCTATTATAGAAAAACTCGTGCACGTTCCTGAGAATAGATAATTTAGTAGTCGTTTTCTAATTTTAAGCTCTTCTGGCTAATTCTTCCTAGATGTTGACAGTGTTCCCCAACACCAAGGAAACGCTTCACAGGAAAACACCGGTATATCTGCAGTTAGTTTAACGATGTTATTCACAACGACCTTTGATTATCTGGCATTAATCTGTTACAAACCATACAGCACAATTCATTCTTGTACTTTTAATGCCTTGTCTTTAGAATGCTTCAATATTTAAACTTTATTGTAACACCAACCTAATCCTTAGGTTAATATATAAGGTCATATCGTAAAGTGAATAAATGAAATCGGTTGGTTGATGTTCAAATAAGCGATTGTCCATATTGTAGAAGCAGCCATGTTTGTCGCTCTCCTGACGGCTCCTCTATCGTATGTATGCAAGAGAGAGGAGATTGACACTGAACAGAATTAAATGCAATCTTATTTAGTTTTACTATTCATATTATTAACCACTTGATATCTATCAAAATTCTTGCACTATGTTTAATTAACACACTTCTTGAGAATCCACAAATAATCGCACATATTTAAGGTACTACATGTTATGGAGTGCTTTGGTTTCTCACGTATCGCGGGCTAGTGGAGCGACGGTTGACAGCTGCCTAGGGCGAAAGATGGGAAGGAATGTATTTTAAGCACATACTGTGAACCTTTCGTACATATTTTAAAACTTTTATTCATAAGAATTGTGAAAATGGTGCCATAACCATTGTTGCAATAAATGAGGGCCCTTTTTTCAACCTTCGATAGGCTATAAATAAATACAAGTTCATAGAAAACAATTATTTTATTACTAAAATCTTTGTACACTTATGGTTACTTTTCAACATAATCACCGAAAAGTTTGAGCCATTTATCGTACCTGTGCACAAGGTTTGCAATACCCGCTTCAAAAAATGTTGCCACCCATGATTTCAAATGAGCATTGACGTTGTTTTGAAGATTTTCGTAGTTTGCGACGTTTGCCTTTCAAAACAAACGAAGAGGAATGCTGACTTCAGGAATTTTGTTGATCGCTGACAAGGCTCGTCCGTACACTGCTGGCACAACCATCGGCTCCTTGAAGAATTTCAATGGGACATTGTCGATCATCCGCTGTACAGTCCTGACCTGGCACCCAGCGACTTTCACCTTTTCCCTGAACTGAAGGCGTAGCTAGGAGGGCAGCACTTTCAAACCAACGAAGATCTTCAAAACAACGCCAATGCTCATTTGAAATCATTGGCGGCAACATTTTTTTTTAAGTGGGTATTGCAAAGCTTGTGCCAAGGTACGATAAATGTATCATTCCTCTCGGTGACTATGTTGAAAAGTAACCATAAGTAAAACGTTTAGTAATAAAATAATTGTTCCCTCGTAGTTAAAATAACAGCAGCAAAAAAAAAAAAAGAAAAAAAAAAGAAAAAAGGAAAAGGTCAATAGAACTTAAACTGGACGAAAGGAACGAATTTGACACCACTTTTGAATGAGGAGAAGATTTTAGAGTTATTATGGCCAGACTGGTATCTGATTTGAAGAAAAGAGGGTGAAAATCCTTTCTAAAATTTCATAGAAAATTTGTGATCCTGAACATTTACCTGAACGAGACAACACTGAACTATCAAAACGTACCACAACATTTAAAGGACATTACAAATACTTAGAAAAAGTGTTGAGTTATGAGACTATACTGTTAAAGCATATAATAAGAAAAACGATATAAAACCATTCTTCCTAAGTAAATTTTACGAACTGTTTTTTGTAAACCACATTCAAGAAGTGTTTCCTAATTTACAAATTTGCATTAAGAATACGTCTTCAACCGATTGTTGGGATAAGAACTCTTTCTCACTCCTCGAAACAGTTAAGAATGATTTACCACCATGTATGTTACGAGATCAGGTCAAAAATCTTAACGTCCTCTAAATGAATTCTGACATTACATAGAGAGTAGACTATGAAATTTTGATGGACGAATTTCAACAAAGAAAGCACGTGTAAACTGCTCTTGGCCCAATTTGAATTTGGTAAGTTAAATATGCTATGTTATTTTAATTGATATTAGGCTTCAGACATACTTTAGGTTAAGTTAACTTTTAGTATACTATGTTGTTTACAAGCGATCGGAGAGGGGAGTTGCAAAACTTCCAAGTGCGCTACTAAGTTTGTTCTATAGGTATAGATGACCACAGAAGTAAATAAACTTAAGTTTTTATGACAAGTTTAAATAACAGTAACAAACGGTACGCGGCGCGAAGTTCTTAAATTCGACACTGTTGCGCCAAAATCGGGATGTCTAGTATCCTTGGATATGTTATATTTGTCTATTTTCCTTTATACAGAATTGTAGGCATTATGCTTGTATATGCTATGCTTACTGGAGTAAAATATACAGTGAATGTAATTGCCAATTTTCATAGTGTACCTGTTCGCTATTTAAGGGACTATTGTGACTGTTTTGTAACAAAGACTTTTATCACAGTTTGTGTATCATAAGTCCATATTTTTAATTATTGGTTATTTATGAATATTATTATTAATGTGGTGTTAAGTTAGTATCACAATCACTATTTTGCACTCTGAGCCTATGGGACAACATAGATAACATGTTTGTAGACATTTTATGTTATCGGCATTCCTTTTCTAACATCAGCAGCTGCATTGTTTCCGGCAATAATAGAATAGTAGTTAATTAGCGCGTTACGTGTCCGGTAAATAGGCAACTACAAAAAGCTATTGGGATACGATCGGGAAATCGTTCGTAGTTTTTACTTTCAAGTAGGGCGAAAACGCAGTATTGACCGAAAAGCACTGCTTATTTAATTGCGTTAAAACAATAGCCTGTTTAGCAATAATGTATAGCGACCCAATAATAATTATAATCCAGTGTGGGATTGTAAAATATGAGCAAGAGAAAAAATACTTAACAACTGATAATAGAGTTTATTATAAAAAGTATGTAGCAACTGAAGAGTACACATTTTAACAAATAATGTTTACAGCTTGAAGAGAACAACAGAAGTTGTTAAATTTAATATATTGTACATGGGATATTGATATTTGGTACTTTTATGCTGTTCTGTCACGTCATAATGCGTTTTAGATGCTAAATGAATAAACGGTTATGTTTCTTCCATGATATGGCATTACTGATAATGCCATATTAGTGATTATTTTGAACTTTGTTCTAGTGCCTGTTTGCCTGCCTATGTAAAGTCTTCAGCGGCTATTGCGTCAGGTAATGGTATCACCAATCATAATAATCAGTTCAACCATTTTTTTAGTGGAAAGTTAATAATACTCGTACACATATTCATTTAAAAACTATTTTTGATTGCCTCCGTGATCGAGTGTCAGCGAGCTGACTTCTCAGCAAGAGGTCCCGAGTGCAATTCCCGGCTGGGACGGGGGATTTTTCTTTAACCAGAATCATTCTCTATCCCTCATAGAGTCTGGAGTGAATGTGTGTGTGTTTGAAGAAAAAAGAAAAATGCTTAAAAACCCAACGTTAAAGAACCTTGAGTCAACGAGTTGTTTCTAAAGCAAAGTCCCCAATATGACCTTAGATGTTACAAGTGAAACAATTTAAAAGATTAAAAACAAACAACAACAAAAAACATATTTTTGAGGTAGGTTAGTGTATCACACATTAATGTGAGTTATTTAACTTCCTATTGTCGGAAGTATTTTAGTTATAGCTTTGTTGCGTGTACCTATCACTTTATATTGCTTTAATACGAAAGAAAATAGTGAGTGTATTATCCGAATCCAGTATCGTCTGCGTTACTTCAGTGGCTATTTAAAAATCCAAGAGCTCTATATAAAATGTTGCACGCAAGGAAATAAAAGCAAGTAGTGCATTTCTTGCTTGGTATGCAGAGAATTCTGAGTGTGGTTTTTATGCAAAGTGAGTAGATGCTGCGTCTGCTCCGAAGGTGGGTGTTGAGATAAAATCGCAACCACCCGGGGGGAATCGATTACGAATCCTCTCAGGCGGCAGACAGTCGACCATACCGACATGAGGTGTGTTGAATTAATGGTGGTGCACTGATCCCACTTCCAGTGGCGCCAAAAGTTATCTAGCAAAGAGAAAAACGCGCCCAGACAACTTGTCGCGGACCAGCATCGATCTCCAGCTTCTAGGTTGGCTAGTCCTGCTTTCTGAACCACGACGGCGGGGACAATCTTTTGAAAGCTTGTCTACGGTCCTATTTGCGGAGCTTGTAGCTAAGTTTGCGTTATTCTCTTAGGTGCTGAAGGTTCTCTTTCCCTGTCTTTCTCTGTAAGGTTATTGATACTTCCAAAACATTATTTAAAAAGTAATATCAATATTGTATTTTACGACATACCAAGCATTAAAACATACCATACACATATTTTAGTGTCTAATTAAGTTAACAGGAAAAGTAAGTACTATTAAACAAATAATAATAATAATAATCTTTAAAATTCTGTGTTGTATTTTTGGTAGATATTGAACTTAAATTCCAAAATCTGGTATTCGATTTCGCTTATGCTGTTCATACGCATAAACATACATTCTTAAAAAATTAATTTTCTTTCACTATGCAATAAAAACAGCGCTAGAAATAAATAGAAAGGCAGAAAAAAGATTAAAGCTTTTGAACATTTTCGACATTTTTCAATCTGCGCTTCATGTCCTTCATTGTTCACTGGTATATCGACTAGCAGGAACTAAACGAGGCCAGGCATTGAGCAATGCTAGAGAGTGCAACAAGTTTTGAAACGGGATATAGAGACCACACCAACTCCATCACGTCATTGTTACACTTTGTGTGCACCGGACAACTTCTGGCAATTTCGTGACCCCGGACCGAGCTCTAACGGTTTCTTTCATTGACGGAATGGTCTAAATATGTTTCCTTTACTTTGCGGACTATTTTAACCTTCTGCGGCTTGACAATAGCTGCATACAGCACGACCAGCAGGCAGGACTGGAGATATATTGGGTTACCAGAGAAACCTTTATTCTGCGTTTACCACTGCTATACGAATACTGGGGCCCCACATAAAATATAAACCTTGAGAAGAAAAACATTTTTGGTTTGTTTGCAGAATTTTATACGGTAACAATATGTTTTAAATTAATATTTGTGAGAAACGTTTGTAGTTAAATGTTCAAAGTAAAATATATTTGTTTGCATATATGTATTTGCAACTTTTAGAATACTAATGTCCATGACTTTAGGTCAGTAGACCGTTTGCCACGAGTACACACGTGTTTCGATCGCAATGTACGCACAAGGAAGATAGATATGTCTGTGTACTGTTAAACCTTTTACTTGTGCGTTAATTTTTTCCTACACGCCATAAAATCAACTTGAATACCAAGTTTTAAAACAATGGAATGTAAGTTGCACAGAGAGTGGGAGAGTAAGGGTAAGGGCGATAGAGGGGTAGAAAGTGGAAGATTAAGTGCAGAAGAAGAAATAGAGCAAACAATTGGTTTAGAGAAGGAAAGTAAGAGAGTATGAGAGGAAGAGAGAATCGGATTGAGGGAGGGAGTGAGTGAGAAAGAGAGAACAATCTTCGCATTTAACGCATTAATGAGAGCAGAGCTGCGGGTTATGCTGCTTTGAAATAAAAACAATCAGTTCATATTCCAACAAGTGCGTATGGATATTATTCTTTATTAGTATTTTGAAACAGTGAAAAGGGGACACACGTAACCGAACTAGGCAACCTATTTTCCTACCTTTGTCCTTGCACCGTTTCAAAGTACTTGGACAAAGGAATAAACTGCCCTTAAAACCAAAGTGGTATATTCGCCTACCAGGATAATCCACATCTGTGCTTGCGTTAGCTCGTTCTTTCTTTCGTTTCCATTTCATTGGGCATTTTTGTGTTCGAAAATATTTATGTCGCCGCATAATTAGCGCAGTTAGATCAAAAAGTGGTGGGTTAAGATTAGTGAAATTTCCATTTCAGTGATACCAATACAAGCGTCAGCAACTCACTTGATTTTGTGACGCAGCAAGCAGGCTAACTCATGCATGCAGTGGATAAGCACGTGATGGCAGGAACAAAAAGCAGTCCAACATGCAAATCATTGATTCCTATGTTTATGACTGTCTGGAAGGAATTTTCTTATTTAAAGAAAGTGGCGGAATACGCATTTAATTACCGGAAAAATTCTGCGCTGTCAGAAAATTGAATTTGCAGCGTAATTACACTATTCATGCAAGTTACTAAGCAGAAGACATTGCCTTTGAATTGGTTAGATGCCAATAAAATGCCTGTTCATATTCCTGCTATAAATGTGAAAGTATTTTGTTACAAACTAATTCTCATACTGTTCGCGATACATTGCGATTACAGTGACATTGAGGGGTACGGAATAAGTTTTCGGTAAATAAATTAAATTTTTAGATTATGATCTTTTAGGAAAGTACGAAGTGTCTTAGAATTACCTCGATATCTGTCATAGAAGTAGCTTAATTATTAATATATAGGAATGGCTGAACACAATTTCTTCTACTTGGCTTGAACATTAGTCGTCTGCTAACTCTCAAATGGTCAATAAGTTCATCTTAAAGAAAAAAAAAAAAAGACTTGTCAAAGCTCTGCTTTGCTCTCTGAGCAAAATTAAGCTGTCTTTCACGCGCATACAGAGAGGGACGCCGAGAACCGCAGCAGTTAAAGAGAATCCATAAATAACACTCAATTTAATTTAGATGATGAGAGGCTCAGGCGTGCAAATAATAAGCTTTATACACCCTTAAATAAAACAAAACAGATTAAAAGGGTGAAAAAGTAAGATAAGTGCTGAAAAATAAAGAGGATTATGATGAAAAAAAGCTATAGTGTAGACCTCTAATGATGTTTCATCCCTGGAACTCATTTCCCGTAAGTTCAAATTTTCCTCACATAAGGAACGTTTTCTCAGTTGTTAATTAATATTTTGATCGGAAACGTTTATAAGTTCTTGTGTTGGTGTTTTACGTAGACTAAAATAAGAGTTTTGAAAATAATTAACATTTGGAAAAACTTTTATCAAATATGTACTGTAACATGCGCGGAAAGGTTATCAGAAAAAAAAAAAATTAAAAAACTATTCAACTTTTTCAACACAGTATTATAAGGATATTACACCGTAAGGCTGTACAAATTTCTAGATTGTATAGTTATTAAGAAAATGTTCCTTACACATGAGCTATGTTAACCTTGTCAGGGTTTTCCATACCTCTTTAAGCAACTAAGGAGACTATTGTTTTATTGCGCGAATACAACAGAAATTGTATTCAGTTTTGCAATTATTTATGTTACGACTACCAATTATTGCCATATTTATGAAAATAGGTATATGTTCATATTCGAAGCATAAATTCTAATGCAAGAGGCATAATAGAGTGATTATTCTATCATTATGAACCTACAATCTGTATGTTAGCCTATGGAATGGATATTACGTATTTCAAACGTAAAATGTTGCATATTGCATAGCACTAGGAACTATCTGTTTTTGCTTTTCGCGCAGTGCACAGTAGAAGATTCGCAGGAGCATTGAGCAAAGTTCTCCTGTTTTCTCTATTCAAAGGGCAACCAGTTGGTACCCGTTGTCCTAATATATCAAGCATAATACTCCCCGCTCCTAATTTTCTGGCCAGTTTTGAGATAAAGTGTAGTGCATCATGATTATATAATATGGGCCCCGGGCTACTTCATAAAACAGCCGCGGTAAAATATAGAGAGAGATTGCCTTATGGGCCGGCCACGCGTGTGCGTGTGCTCTGCGTACGGCCATGAACTGATCCACCCTAGCCGAGTCATACAACGATCGCTCTGTGCAAGAGGAGCGCAATGTTATGGAGGTGAGGTCAGTCATTATATCTGTAAATATTTTCAGCCCAAGAATAAATCCTAATGAATAAGCTACTTTTTATAGTGTTTAGCGCCCGCTTTTACTACCATGGCACCGCAGGCAAATAGGTTGCTTAAATGTTAATGAAAAATTATATTTTCCATTATACACTCCATTCGCAACGAAAATTAACAGCAAGAATTGCGTAACCCTAGAAGCTAGATATTATGTTATTAAAATTATACAATTCATAAAGATACGCATAAACATAAAAAAAAAAAAAACAAAAAAAAAAAAAAAACAATCTTACGTGTTCCATTCACATGACTGTTCTATATCTATATCTATATCTCCGTAACAAAATATTGTAAAAAGCCTATTCTTCTATCTACGTCATGCTATTCGAGATAAACTATAGCAGAATTGGTCTTATTCCTTGGTTCCTTATAAGAAGAAGGGAAATAGCGGCTCAAGCTATAGTCAACTCTTTTGAAAACGGGTTGCTATGTGATGGAAATCAGGTTCTTTATATGGCCAAGAGTTTACAAATGTCCGTATGGTAGAATAAGTATTTTTAAACTGAAACTAAAACAAAGAATATCTTGGAAATGGTAAACTCTACGAATAAATTTATGACATAAATTGTATGTTTTAGCGAGGTCTAAATTTTTTGTGTAGTAAGTTTCTATCTAGCTCTTTCGGTTTATCAGTTATGCAAAATTCAGCAAAACTCATCCAGAGTAAAGATGTCTTCAGAGGCCGTTCCCAGAAAATTCATGATATACATTTTATGTGTCATGTATATATCTTTAATATAAGGTATTCTAACAAAACTTATTAGAGCCATTTTTGAGAAAATCAAAATTTTCGGCATTTTTTCCATGTAAACGCTAGTTTGTGGGGAGGATTTTTCTCTAAATCTTCGTGCCCCACCCCTGGAAGATGTAAACATAAATAACAAGTTTGGTATTTAACCGAATTTTTGTTTTTTAGTTATCGCGTTCACAGACAAACGGACACACAGGCGCCCTAAATCGTGTATTTCCGGTGAAATATTGGTATCGAATTTTTGGGTAGAATGCAATACTTTTCCACCTATGTACCATTTAGAGAAAGTGATAGACATAGAATTAGACGTAAACCTAGAAGCTCGCAAAGTGCAAGTTTTTAAGTTTTTGCCTACATCAAACATAAGAAATTGGCCATCCAGAGGGCGATTCTCATCACGTGATCATTCTGTCATCTACCATCATATTTTCCATTGCTATGGATACGCCAACATACCTTCGATGTAAGGTCAAGGGCCAGAAATCAGGAATATATATAAAAATATCGCAGCAAAACACTTTGTGATGGTAGATGGTGCTTGTACGTGTTTAATGTGCTTTAAACGGGGGCTAGCTCTTGCTCATTTTGATGCATGCATAATATAACCTCTTTTGTTCAATCGATTCGTAGGCCGCCATATTAGTTCAGATGCTTCAGGCTCTCTTGCTATTAGCTGCTGATTTCGTTTGCAGTTATCGATGTGAATGATAACATATCGCATTAAGTTTGTGCCTAAGGTTTACGTCGTTATGTTAACGGTGACCTTATAAAGCTGAAGGCGACCTTATAGAACTATAAACTATACGGTTTTCTGCTACATATACCTAGTTTTATTTAGACCACTTATTTAAACGTTGGATATTTTGTTTGTATTAGTTTTTTATAATTATGATTTTTTATGAGTTTAACTTGTTTCATCAATATTAATTAATTTCACTGAAAATATTTATTCTTATAGCAATGTTTTAATCGAAGTAATTTGACCTTAAGACAACCAACGTGAATTGTATTGTTTTGTGTACCTTGATGTACGTATGTTTATATTGGTTCTAATGTAAAATCCGATGCTTTATAAGTGAGGCAGTTTCCAAATTACGACTTTTCGATATAATAATTATTTCAGGAATTTCCCAAAATACTCATTACTATCCAGTTTTCATTCTTATCATAAAATGTAATGTTTAGTCAATATGAAGGGACACAAATTTAGTACAAATAAATTTTCTTTTCTTGTATTATTACCTTCTAAAGATATTGTGGACATTTATTTGAATTTAAATTTACCAGCTCAGTTAAAGATGGCAGGCAACACAAACGAAGTATTACATAGTAGATTTCTGTTGGGATATGCAAAGATTTATAGCAGTAACTTAAAACTGGATTCTAAGGAGCATTGTATTTGTTGGCACATACCAAGCAATTTCTAATGGAGTAAAGTCAAATTAAAATTGGAAAATATAGCGCTCAGAGGTATGAAAATTGTCACGTGCCTGGCTGAGTTTCCCACATGTAACAAAAGAACCGTAGCAAGTAACAAGTAGAACAGCCCAAAAATAAATTCGGCCTGTTTTATTTCCTCGATTGTTTTACTTAATTTTATTATTTGGTGCGTAAATTTTCTGAGATAATTTTATATTTATTCCATAAATTGGTCCAAGACTGCGATCTCATAACTAAAAACAATAGAGAAACAAAATAATGAAAAATAAAATAATCTTTTTTGAGCGGATAATAACTTTGTTTTCAGTAGGTAATTAGTGCTTACAAATTACGCCATTTTTCACATTACCGCCATCCGCCTTTGTATATGGACGCCTTACTTACATGTTTCCTATACTTAATGTCCAGTGTGTTTGAGACATGCGGCTACTTTTATCATCGATCTATGTTAATGGTTTGCTCTCCTTATGTCCGTAATTTTGTTAGAGTGAAACATTATAGTATCTCTGTAAGCGAAGCCCTTCATTATTGTGCATTACAGTAGGGCTGTCTAGTGTTACTAGCTCTGTGGGTCAGAATAAGCTGCTGTATGATAGTTATTTGATAAAATGGATACTCTCCTAAGAATGTAGATTTTCGTGGAGTGGTCTTAGTAAATAAAATTCGTCATTTTCAACCTTCTAAGACAAATATTTTTCAAATAACCCGGATTCTGATGACATGCCATCTTTTAACTGCCGCGTCATAGACCTACCAACGTGTATGATTGTGCCTCTATAATGGTTAGCATGCGCTTTGCCTTTAATCATCAGAAGCCTCTCAGATAATACACACCACATGTATTGCTTGTTCTCGGAAGTCGCTGATACTTCACACTGGATCAATGAGCGTGTCGCCTCAACAAATGAAATCAAATAAATAATAAATGGCACATAATAGTTAACTCCACGTGGAGTGAAAGCAGCGTTGCAACATTTCCCCTGTTTTCTCTCTCTCCCCCCTCTCTCTCTCTCTCAATCTTCTTCTAACAATAAGAAGTACATATCTACGCATGAAGTGCAAACGCTTACTTGGAGAAAATGTGACAGTATTGCTTTTCGCGACGTTGCATAATTTCATCTTCTGGCCCGGTTTTAATGCGCTGCAAGTTAATTATTAACGTACTACAGTTGTACACAGTTCTGGGGCAGGATTCTGATGATATGCCAAATTAAATTAAATTGAGTGTTATTTATGGACGCTCTTTAACTGTTCTGGTCCTCAGTGTCCCATTTTCTTTTAACTGCTGCATCACAGACTTGTTAACCAGGAACCGGATTCTGATGACATATCATCTGTTAATTGTGGCATCATAGATTTTGAAACTTGTACATAATCAGAGCCAGGATTCTGATGATGTCATCTTTTAACTCTCGCACAGATCACGCTAATATGTGCATAATCAGGCCCCGAATTCCGTTGAGTACACTGTCTCATTAAAGGCCTTACTAACAATGTGTACATTGGTCCCACATTATTAAAATTCACATATATTGAGTATTATTTTAATCACGATATGTAATTTTCGAATTTAAGTCATTTATGTCATTTTACGTTATCATTGTGTATTTTCTTGTACTTTGGATCATTATTCCAAAATCAGATATTTTGTTATTCAACTCTTTGCATTACCTTGTATATCCTCTACTCATATTCTTAGGAAATACTTACATTCCTATTTAATGGTTACTCTGGACAAATTAGCCTGAGGGTGGAGGGGTGGTATCACTAGGGGGCAGGTACAATTGCAGTTACGATTTCGTGTATCAAATGAAGGATGAGATATGCCGGTTTTCCGTTTTTCGTGTTGATACGTTGCCTATAATTAGATTGCTAATGTCTTTGTGCCGTGTCATAGGCTGTGAAGAGGTTGTCTTTATTTACTATGAATTTTGCTTAATCTGAGAACTCAAAAGAGTTTTTTTTGGGGGTAGTTTAACGTCCTTTAACCTGGTTGGTCATATCGGGCGATTCAAAAGAGCTAATGATACAGATTGTTGGACCTGCTTCACAAACAGTTTTATATTCAGATTATTCAAACAATCATTGTTCCCGTCATTATTTTTATATTTCCGTTTTCTACCTGTACAGCAGTTACAATCATGTATATATCAATCAGTTTAATATAATAGTGGCCATCTTTAAAATTGTTATATAATTTGTTTAATATTTTAGAAATGTCATTGGTAATTTTTCTAAAACTTTTGGGTAATCAAAATTTGGACGCTGTGAATGACATGTATGACAATATTTTGAAGTGGTGAGACAGAAATTGGGTATTTACATATAAGTACATGATTGGATATGTTGCTGCAATAGCTGTGTAACGTAATAATAAGTGACACGACCGCCGTGATGGGAACGAACTGGTCAATTCGATTGCCGGCCTCACGCCCACATGCGCACTGGAGGTGCCTAAATACCCAACTTGCTGCAGCCGGAATGTTGATCCTCATGCCTGTCCTTACTGTTCAAATGCATCACCATGCTGGGCTTGCACCAGCCGTATACACAGACCGCAATCTCATGGGTGGGCTCGAGAACACGGTCATTCCATGTCTGGGAACTCAATTACACACTTCCGACAAATTCCCCACGATGCAGGGCAATGATTGTTTTAAAACCAGCAGTGCTGTTTTTATAGGGTATTTAAAGAGTCTGATAAGTGTTTAGCTACAATATTTTAGTAGTTATATATTCGGCACTACCTTAAAGTGTACAACGGAGGGGGAAATCTCGCGCACTGTTACCTACGTGAGATCTATTGCGACTACCTCCTTAGGAGGAAGGGACTAAGTAAAGGTATCACATGAGGCGGCAGGCCACAGTCGGAAAACTCTAAGAGGCGCGCGAAAGTCCCTAATAGCTTCTGGCTTGAAGAACCATCCTTAATTGGAACAAGCGACATCTTTCCAGCACCCCCATGCACCCGAAATCTAGCTGCACATTGAAACATCAGAATGAAATGAAAAAAATGAGCAAAAAGAAATCGCGCTGAGTAATAACCTACGCAGCATTAGCTCACCAACTCGGGAAAAGCAAACAGAAAACAACAACAACATAAAAAAAACAAAAAAAAAAACACTAGGATCGGAGCTCCATATGCTAGCCTGGCACTAGCAATGCTAGCGAGTAATCTAGCTTTAGACACCATCATAATCTCATCAACACAAAGGGTTCAACACTCTCTTCAAGTACTGGACGCACCTAGATGCAAGCTTTGTTTTAAAATGCGATGTTCACTAAATTTAAACTCAAGATATAACTGCAAGTTATCGGTACAAGAAGAAAGTGATTGCATTCGTCGTCATTGATAAGCAATTCAAATTGTAACAATGTTTTAAATGGAGTGTCATGTATTTGAGATAGGCAAATGGTTGTTTTATGTTACAAAGTCCTTTGATGTTTGTTCTATGCACCGTATCTTGTTTGCATAATCTCTTCCATTGTTTAAGATTTCTCAAGAGCTGATGCAGACTCTCTTGCTTTTCCTCCGTTTACTTAACTGAACTACTCAGTGATAGTTCTTTGTGTTTCCTTATCAGTTATTCTGAAGTATTTAACTGCTACTTTATGTCATTTTATTTCAAGAGCATAATCGCATTAACGCAAATGTAAATACTAAAATATTATAAACTATGTCGTAATTTATTGGTTACCAATAGAAAACTAGCCGACATAAAATTAGTGAATGCTTACTAATATTCTATTATTAACACGGAAGGAATATTTATAAATTAAGGAATGTCACCTACCAGTGAAGTGAAACGTTTGAATTATAATAAATTTAGTGATTGTACACACTTTATAAGAAGTGTGTTGTTTGAAGTATGTTATAAATGCCTTAACTTTATACTGCCACGTTTAAAGATACAGTCACATTTGATTGGTAGTATTTCGTATTATCTATTTCTACAGTGTATACTTTAATTTTTTTCACTGCAAATAAAAATTGATTATTCATTGTTGTTTCCAACTAACTCAAGAATAATTTACTGTTATTTATCAACGTATCCTGTTTCAGTAACACGTGCACAGCTGAAAACCCATACTTCATTAATTTATGAATTTACTGGAGTAAGGTGGTACGGATACATCTGAAAGTTGATGACATATTGTCATACTTTGAGTCATTGTCCAGTAATCAATCAGAAGAGGAAGATCTTTGATATCTATGTGAAGAATGGTAGACTGCAATTATTGACAATGAACATGGTGATAATAATTATATCCCTTTATAGTAGGCTAAAGATGACGTGAGAGCAACTAAGGTGAAACAACAATAGTTAACTCTAAAATAACTTTCTCAAACAAATATGATAAATCTGTGGTTAATTTGAACAATGTAGAATCATAATTGATGGTAGTGTTCTTGGTGTAAATAGCTCTATTACATAATTAGAACGGGCGATTCCTTTGGAGTGTATACCTAGAAAATATTCCTTTAGGTATAGCTTTTAAGACAATTATTTGGGCGTGCTACGAGATACTGGAACTGCATTTACCTGTTTCTGTGGCTTTGAAGTTGTTTGGTTTAAACTCTTAATGAGGGTGACATTTATGTGCGAATTTGAATTTTACTAGTCACTTTTCTAGATATCAAATGCTTTATAAAAATGCCATACAAAATACTGATAGCTCCTCGAAAACTCATGGCAACATAAGAATTGGCGTCGGTCAGTAATACTATTTTATTCTTTTTAATAACAAAAGAAAAGGGTTAGGCATTATTTTCATAAATGAATATTTTGATATTTTTTCTTCCTCCTAACGGTTTTTTTTTCTCAATGCAAATTCACAAATTATTCACAGATTTTCGATAACTGTTTTGTTTAATACACTTGCATTAGGAAAAGGAATGATAATCAGAGCTGTGAAAACGATTATGAGAATCAAGCGTATATATATTATTAAAATGTCTTATTATTAAAATGTCACTTAAAATGGTGGACAAGGAAAATTTGCATGTGAAAAAATTAATATTGCAGTTAAACATCATACTCAGATGATACGCGTTTTTAAATACATACACACTGACGGTTTTACACCTACTTAATATACTTATGAACATTTGATGTGTTCCATTCATATACATTTTTCTAGCGGTTCTATATATAAACTGTTCCTACAAAAGATTATTTTGAACATCATACTAATCCAGATATACACTAGCGGAATTGGTCTTATTACCTGATTTCTTGTAAGTAGAAGGGAAATATGGGAAAACATAGGCTAAAGTGGTAGTCAAATCATTTAAAACTGGTCACTGTGTAAAACAATTTAGGTTTCCTTTCGCTTTGAATGGTCAGCAGTAAAACAAGAAAAATGAAACGAAAGTGGCTTCCCGTTTGAGAAAAGTTAGGTGGTTTGAAATTAAAACTAATAACAAGCAATATCTCGGAAACGATGAACTCTACAAGAAAAATATACATGACATAAATTATGTGTTTTAACGAGATATACATATAACATTAGTAAGGTTTAGTCTGTCTCTTACGGTTTAATAGTTATACAAAATTTTGCAAAATTCATCCCGAATAAAGAGGTCTTCAGAGGCAATTCCCAGAAATGTCAAAAGATACATTTTATTTGTGATCTAAGTTCTTTAATATGCGTTACCTTAATCAAAACCGTTAGAACCATTTTTGAGAAAAACAAAACTGTCCAAAAAAATTCCATGTAAAGAGTAGCTTGTGGTGGGGGGATTTTCTTGAAAAATCTTTGTGTCGCATTCTTGGAACACACTAAACATAAATACTAAGTTTGGTATTTAACGGACGGTCTTTCGTTTTTGAGCTATGGTGTCAACAGACACACACCGACCTTTCCTAAAATGATTTTATGGACTTGGGCAGCTAAAAACATATATTTTCGGTGAAATCGAATTTTCGGATTCAATACCATACCTTCTCTAAGTACTATGTACATTGTATGTACATACGTGCTAGAGAAAATAAAAATGACAGAATGAAAAAAGCTATAATAGCGCATGTGTAATGGTCCTGCCTGTCTTTCTGTGTACAAACATATTAGATAGCATTGTTTTTGGCCAAAGTATAATATTCAGGTACATTAATATGTTTAGACAGTTTCCAGATCAGGATATTTCTTTAAATATGTGTTGGGTTTTCTGTTAGTAGACTATATCTTAATATTAAAAACTTAAAATCTTAAAGTGATTAGAACAGTATAGAAAATTGATATAATATTATTTGAAAACCGGAAAATCGGATTAAAGTTGTGATATTTCAATACAATTATTCATATTTCCAAGCATGTTTTACAACAATGTTAATGTTCTACTTAAAATATAAAGCTAAAGTAACTCCCATTGTTAAAAACGGTAATAATAATTTCTATATTTGTTGTAATGTTTGGGAATCGTTTCATGGAATTGCACTTTTTATTTATTAGCGTACTTTTCGCTTTATGTGGGTGCAGCGTATCTGCCTCACATCCAAGAGGTCGTGAATTGGATCCTCGCTTAAAGTGATTTACTGGATAAGGGGTTTTTCGGGGTTTTCTCTTGTCCTGAGAAGACAAATGTCGAGTAACCTTAAGCTTTAAGGACCTCGAAGTAACTTGAGCATCATTTCACCGATTTCACTAATTTTTCAATACATATTGTTATGGTCAACCAGGTTAAAGGACGTTAAGCTAATGAAAATAAGAAAACAAAAACGTATTTATCCTAAGGTCTTCAAGAATGGGTAAATGTAGAGGGACAATTTGTGAATTCCGTTATACAAAGACATCAGATAAGTTATAGCTTCTTTTGTTTGACTTCTTCATTAATTACCATGAATAGTAAGGGAAACATAGAATATCCCTTCTCTTTCTGACAACCATCAGTTTCTAGTGAACTACGTCTATATCTTCTAAAGAAACATTAATGAAAAATGTCCTCGCACCCCAACTGAGCAGAACAAACCGAGTTGCATTTCTACAATTTAATTTAGGATGCATGCACATTGAAACGTTTTGGAGTCTAATGCCATAGGTAAACATAACTGATAGTAAGACGTCATTCTATATATCTAAGGACTTCATTAGTTCTTCACGTTTGCACTTGAAAGAGGTTTTTAAAGACTTTTTGGGTGTAGTCTTTTACCAATGGTATTAGTGTAAGCTATACATGAACTAAAGGTTAAATATGTAGTTATTCATTGTATCTACATATTTTTATTTATACTCATAAATCTCACATTTATTGTTGAATTTCTGAACTGCGTCTTGTGTTCAAAGATAAATCGTTGATCTTAATAACTTTTGTGACCATATGTGCGTTTGGCGAAGTAATTCAAGTTCTAAAACATCACTTTTTGTAATTTTTTCGCATCAGGAAAATATCCTCTTAACAGAAAATGAATATTGGCATGGCCAGAAACAAAATACTAAAAATATGTCCACAGGGAGCTTTACATGCAATTCAGAGTATCCGACCTCCTCTATCCCTCTCAAGGGAAGCACTTAGATCACTCGAGCTGCATTTTAATAAAAACTGGTCTCTCGGCAGAGTTCAGATCGTTGTTATGGCTGATGGTGGAAACTCATTTCACTGTTACACGCTTTGGGCCTAGTTCTTCCCAAAATACTTGTTATAATGCCCCTTTTATGCGTAAATATGATAGAAGGGAATAGGACGCGACATTAGAGCTCTCATGCTCCTGTCGAACAAAATATGCAGCAAACAACTCTGCGCCGAGTGCGATAAATATAGTCTATAGTTTTAAGTTGTTTTAACCAATGACTCAAGGTTATGTGCCTTACTTCCGCCACTACTGTAGGTTTTCACCCTCACTGAAAATGAAAATAGTTCGATGTTTGTTATGGACTAACTGGCTGATCTAAGTAGCCCAGGGGGTAAAGATCTTAGCTTGCACATTAATTCTATTCCTACTGTAGCTTTCTCAGATCGGTAGACGTAACCATATGCCAAGAAGTTTCCTTTCACATAATTCCTTGTCATTCCGTTTCAGGGTTTTAGGCTCAGGGAGCCAGGGTATATGAGGTTTTCTCTGTAGAAAAGTTTCTCCCTAGCATATTGTTTGGGGGTTTCCGAAAGATGAGCTGTCGCATCGCGGTGGGCTCCGTCCGAACACCGCTTATCAGGTGCTCTCCAGGGGATAGGGCTTCATGTTGTGCCTCTACCGTTGTTAGGATAGGCATAATCTGGAATCTTTGTGACACATTGCCCTTGCCGCTTTCCGGATCTGAAAGCACTTTAGGTCTGTTTCGTCCCTCCTGCCTGGAAATGACTACAAGGCGTAATTGGTCTATCTGATGGTCCACGTAAGTGCGATACATTCCACTGGTCCTCTGCGTGTTCTCTATCCATAAGGGGCTTCTGTCATTCATTAACAAACAGATATAATCTTAGTTTACAGTCCATTTATTTTAATATTTAATATTCTAATTACTTGTAAGTACTGGGGGGGGGGTGAGTCCTCCATATGAAGAAGATAAGCAGGTGGAGAGGAAGATATTCTAATTAAACGTCCACATTCATGTGTATAATGCACCCTGAATGTTAGCAAATGACATTTATTTACCATCACTATAATTAATAGCATAGCTTACTTCTTTTCGTTTTAACTCATGTCAGTAATTCTATATTTTTCTACCACGGGTACAGTCCACGACTTTAAAACTGACAATTTCTCTACAGTCCTTGTCTAATACGAATATGGAAACCCTTAGGTTTCTTTCGTTTCAAATGTTAGTCTGTTTAAAAACCCTATTATGTTACGTAATTACCTGCAGAGGTATGAGGGTAAAAAGGCATCAGTGGTTTTGTACTCTTAGAAGAGAAATGAGAAAACAGACAGATAAAGAAGGATCATCTTCCACTGGTGTTTATGCCCTGTTTGGTTCGCCATAAAAGAGGAAAGGTGTAGAAAGAAAGAGATGGTGAGTATTTCCCTCTTTTTCTAATAACCAAAGGTCAACTTACATCTCTTGTACATTAGATGTATTCAAAAAGTTGAGCATACTTATGGGACTTCTGCACCTGCAGTAACGCACAAGTGAAATTATGATCATTTCTATATAGAAAATAGCCCCTCTAACATATATCATTAGTTTCACTTTTATGTACTGGCACTAGCAGAAAGACGTCAGGCTGCGCCTCTCGCCTAGCCGGACCGGGATCGGTCCCAAGCGACCTCATGTGAGATTTTTTGGGCGGGTTTCCCCAGACATCACATTCCACCTGTGCTCCATCTTCATTTCATGTATCATCTGTGTCATCTCCTGCGGTGCTCTAAGTAATAAAAGCTGGCGTTAAACACTATCACAGCATTTCATACTTCTGTGATCTCACGAGAGTCAATACAGTCTGACCTAACAGTTAACTAAAATATTATACTATATAATCATTATTTTGTGCTCACGTGCTGCAGGTTAACATAGCTCCTTTGACGCAAACAAGGAGCCTGCAGAGGTCAAAAAAAAAAAAAAAAAAATACCTGGTAACGTAGTACGTCCGTAGCGTTAACGCAGTAGTAGCACGCCTGCATCTTGCGGGAGACTGGGGTTTGATTCCTGATACCAACGTGGGGGTTTTTACCTCCGCTGGGTGGACTGAATGCGTATCCTTTGCTCATTCCCATCCCACGAAAGCCAAATGGCAACACCAGCAGCATCATCCTTGCCTGAACGCCCAGGTCGGGCTGTGGTATTTCCTACTATCGTCCCGGCTATTCACAGACGTTCGGGTTCAATACTCGCCATCGTCATCATCAACGCTGTTTTGCGCACCGAGTCTGAAGATCGCCGGTCCCCATGGCCGCGCTGGCCAAAGCGTCTCGCTTTGGTGTTTCGCAGCGCAGGGGATCGTGGGTTCGAGTCCCGCCTTGGGCATGGGTGTTATATGTTTGTGTATGTGTGTAAAAAGTAAAAACAGAAATTCAGTAATCATATAGTAATCACAGTAAACAAATTAGGTAAATAAAAAGTAGGGTATACAAAAAAAAAATCTGCGAATTTATATACATTACTTAAAGTAAGTTATAAAGTAAGATTATTTTAAATCTACATTTGTTTGAGCAACCAACATTTTTATAATCAATAATTAATATTCCTCCAACTAGCTGATATTAGTTATTCGAAAGTAAACTATCAGTTGCAGAAGTGCAGTGAATGAAATAGTAATGTGAACACGTTTTTAGCACGTTTCTCTCAGGAACTAAGAACTGGAGGCGTGATTTTATTTGTGTGGAAATAAAATCATATGAACGTAATTAGTCAAAAGATTTAGTCTTAGACGTTTCAATAAAATAATGACATTATATTCATGAGAATTAATTTAAAAGTAATGTAAAAGCCTTTTATAAGAAAACTAAAGTTGTTTAGAATATAACAATCAACATTTATCTCTAAAACGGACATAAAACATATAACTCAGAACTATTAGTTTTAAAGGTAAGGTTGCCAGGAATAAAAATAATTGAGAATTTTAAGAATATTAGCTATACCATAATAAAAATTATTATATTAACCAGAAAACAGATTTACCCTCGTAACCATTGTTCGTGGCACCAGCTTATTAAATACTGATTAATCATCAGTTATAATTTCCCAGCCGTAGCCAAAAATATTCATAAAAATATTGACTTTATAGATTGTACCACACAAGTCTTCTAGATACAGTATTCTCAATCTATTTAATTTAAGCAAAGAGAAATGAAAGAGTTTCGGACAAGAACTTAACTCTATTTCTCACTTTTCCGTTCACTGTTACATTATAAAGGCATAGCTTTATAGGCACCCTCCTGACGCTGTGTGAAAACTAAAGCCTATTTGCTTCGGTCACACAACACATCAAAGACCAAATTGTAGTAGAATATTTTGTTCGCTTTGGAATTGATCCTCAAAATACTATCACTAAGCTCGTTCAATTGTTTATTTCATAAATTAATTAATTTTAAATACCATTTCTTGGATACATTTGTTAAATTAAGAACTACAGGAAAGGGATTTAGAATAGCTTTATTTAGAATTTCATAAAAAGAAAGAGAATTTTATGTACGTGAGAGCAATCATGTAAAAGGCGTGTGAAAGTCCTGCTCTTTTAAAGTTCAGAAACCATCTGTTATTTCCACGCTCATTTTGAAGAAATGGGATTGGCATTTGTCAACAACAAACTCTGGACTATCCATCCTCATTGTTTAACTTGTATCAAGTTTCATTTCCTGGGTTCGAGTGTGAGTGCATATCCACTTCAAGCACGTGTGTTAAGTATAATTTGCAGGGTTCTTTTTCTAGGAAGATGTTGGATGACACGTGTCTTTAAATTATAGACCCTTGGAAGAAAATACCATTTTTCGCTCTTTATAAGCATAAACTGAAAAAAAAATCAAGCAATTTCTTCATTGTTTCTATGTCCTTCCAGTCTACATAGCATCGTTTTGAATCGTAAGGAACATGGGTGGCCACCACTAGCTATTATTTTTATAACAAATTATTCTTTATACTGCTGATGAAGGCGCCATCTATTGTTTAGCTTGCATTTTCCTGAAGTGGATGTTCTGGTTTTTAGCCGTTTTGATATTGTGGAGGTGTCATAGAGTCATGGGTAAAGAGTTTTTGTTTTTGACCATAAATGAGACAGTTGTTGGAAAGAAATGCTTTTGTGCATTTGAAACAATAAGAATTTTTCATACTCTTGTGAATAATACGTTTTTAGCATAAATTAGAACTATATTTTATATTTATTGAAAAATGTACATTTATATCAATTTACAAAACTTAAACTTTAATTTAGCATTTCCGTCTTCATGCCATCTAGCTAGAAAGTGTCAAAGAATGCTTAGAACTTCAACGAAAAGAAATTAGCAGTTACCATACTTATAAGACACTAAAAGAAGATACTAAGACAAAGTCTTATTTCTGAAGATTGCAGGTTGTTAACAGATCCAGTATTAGATTTTAGATCTAAACAGAAACCTGTAGCTCACCTTATATCCTGAATTAACTCGCTGTGAAATATTAGTGTCGTCGCTTTGGAAGCAGAGTAAGTGCATTTGCAGAACGCATGGATCTCAATGTTAGACATACAGTGGAAGACAATTTAAAATTCTATTATGAAAAAAGAAACCGAGTCCAGTTTTTGAGCCTTCTAAGCCAGTTACTAAATCAAATATGGGGGATTTAAAAATGTAATAGTAGCATTTAAGAAACTAAATGTATTTAAAAATAGCTGTATTAATTGTGATTTGCTTCTTTATTACAAAGAATTTTGTGTCATTGTTGAACAGCTAGGTAACAAATAAGATGTGGTAGCAGCACTCCTGATATTGAAAGCAAAGTATAGTCTTATCGCGACTTCTGTGTAAAATCCCCTCAATACCTTTGGCCGCCGATGTCAAATGCTGACAGCGAGAGATTTTTCTCTCCACGTAACAGGTACAAGAACTATGAAAATCGACTGTTATAACTTGTGGTATGTTGCAGTTCAGTGATGTCCCATGTGAGATATTTAATCATATTCATGATACTGATTTAAATAAAAGGGTTTTAATTTCGAAATAAGAGGTGTTAACATTAATGTTGCTTTAGTTATCAGAAACTTTTCATTTGAGTTAAGTCATTTATATCTGCACAAAAATTAGCACAAAATTAATGCGAATTTAAGTAAAATTTTCAACACAAAACAACGCTAATTAAGATTATTACTGAGAATTTTAAAGTAATTATTTACACAAAAATATCCCCTCTGAGTATAGAATATGCAATGGAGGGGGCACCTCATACTCCTACAATAGATCTGTTGCGTCTACCATCTCCCCCAGGAAGGATTGAGGAGAAGGAATCACTGGATGCTACATTTCTTAGGCAGACAGGCTACAGATACTCGCGAAAGTCTATAGCACGTCCTGATTAGAAGACCAGAAATAGCATTGAGCGACCGTCGACTAAGCAGCCCGCTAGTGTCCACGGGGCATACTCTTTCCTTTTCATTTGGACCTATTCGATTTACCGTCTGCTTTTTTTGTTCCAAATTCACACACATACACACATTTATAAACACACAAACACCCATGCCCAAGACGGGACTCGAACCCACGATCCCGTGCGTCACGAAGCACCAAAGCGAGGCACATTAGCGAACACAGCCACGGGGACCGTTTCCTTTAAGCAAGCATTAGCGCAATCTGTCCGGCTCTCACATACCCCACGAAACCTGGAAACACTCCTGAAACATGAGAAGGAAAGGGAATGGAAGGGTAATGGTTGAAAGGAAGTCGAGGTAGATAAGAAACCACACCAATATTCGCTTACAGATTTGTGGAGATAGTAATTTCACAACTCATTTTCTTAATTGTAACATTCAAGCTTCACAATGTGCTAACTTGCTGCCGTAGCCATCCTGTGTCAACTGTCATTCACACCGCTAAATCTGGAGTAATGAAAGCACGAAATTTCCATATTACACTGGATTACTTCACGTTGCTACACGAAATTTGTCTTAAAACCTAGAAAGTCGGTATATAAAAGGTTTCGCAGAATTCAGTCAATAGATTTTCAGGGTTACAGTGATGATAGGCGAGCATACGACGCGTATGGTCTTTAAGTTTATGGCTTTTTGCACTAGATCAAGACGAATAGCGAAATATGAAACAGTGTATGCCGTGTCACGGCATTAAAATCTCTCTATAAGGGAGATAGAAATTACATTAAGAAGGGACAAATATGCAGCGGAGGAATGTTGTGAAACACGTCTAAGAAAGCTGACAAGCGACCTAGGTAGAAGAGTACCGTTTAGGGCAGGATAATGAACCGAAGGGGTTGGTAGTTTCATTGCCCGAGTGGACGTGACAAAAGCGAAAAGCAACGAAGTTCTTGGTCGAGGGACGCGATTTCATTTGCTCTCGAAGAGGCGATCCGCTAAGACGTGTTACTTCACTTGCTATGGGAGACGCGATCAGCTAAGAAGTGTTATTTGATTCCGCGATGAAAACGAGCGGGCTGCGTATGGCCGCCATAGAAACAGTGTTTATTAATACACCATAGTACTGTCGCAAGTAAGAAGGAATGACAGGTGCGGTCGGTAAAGAGTAGCTGAAAGGGGGGAGAACTTAGGAAGAATGCATGTGTGTTCGAGGCAGAAAATACTGAGAAAATCAATAAACGAGTTCAATAGAAATCGTGAACTTAAAGGAAACTACTTGTGTCTTATTACGACCCCTGAGAAAGATTCCATCTCCTGAGCTAGGGCTTCCACATATCCACACCATTCCATAAACTCCCAAACCATCCCGCGGGTTTCGAGCCATAATCGACCACCGCAACCAGTACGTCACTGATTAAACTCCCCTAAGTGTCTGATACGTGAAAGTAATCGTGATCAGGCTATGTTCAAGCATTTTATGTGAAAATGATCATAACATGTACTTTGAAAAAAACTGAGAAATGAAATTTGGACTCACTGCTAACGTACGCCACAACTACAGTTGTTAATTTTTTGATAGTAGATACTCATGTGAAAGCGGAGGCTTCACGTGACAGTCAGTTCACTGCCTCTGCTGATGGAGAATTTTTCCAGAAAAGCCAAAAAAAACTTTGAAAATACTATAATGTTCGCTATTTTAACAATTGCAGAAAAGAAATTTGCCATTTGACAGTGGAACTTCAAAATTGTTCGTCAAAGACAATAGATGTACAATATGAAGTTGTTTCTCTGCCATCCCTCTAATGTCCCTGAAATTTTGATACACAGGCATTTGTTATATAAACACTACATACTAGTTGTTTAAGGTTAAATCATGATGAGTCACAAACCATTTCGTAACCAAGTAATTAAAACTGGAGAAAATGAATTGCGATTCAAGCAAATATGTGAAGTGAAACTCATCCATATTAATGGAACTGTGAAACCACATTTAGCCCCAGAGCATGGATGTCAGAGAAAGGCCTGTTTTATATATTGACTTTATTTGTAATCTCTCAGAGGCAAGGAATAACAGAAACAGGCGTAAATCAAACAACTGTTTAATTTCAGTGGACAGGGCTGCAGAGTGTTCGGAAGTTCAGAACAAGAGGAAAATGGAATGATGGATATTATGTTTTATATTATCTACCACTATTAAACGTTACTAGCACAGAGATTCGATGGTGATACAGCTGTGCTTGAAATCTTGGCGGCTTAACAATTGGCTAGTTCTGTTAATATATTTTCCTTATATTTACAAACAACAATTTCCCTTTTCTTTTAGTATCTGTTGACGATGTTTTGAGTCATCATTTCATTACTTGAGAGTCTGCCTTAATCAGCTTTAACTATAAATTATGTAACATTATTCCTTATGTTATTTTGAGAATCGGCGAGAATTCTGAGGTCGCGGGTTCAAACCCGATGGGTGGCGATGCATGTTTTTCGGATTTCAAACTTCTTAGTATGGCTTCCTTCGGAAGGGAAGTAAAACTGGCAGTCCCATGTCGTAGATTTATGGCACGTAAAAGAACCTTCAGTCTGTTAGAGATCTCTGAGAATAGGAATGGAACTTCAATGTCGTCGATCCCTATACTATCGAAGTATGTCTACTGCTTTGAGGTACACCTTCAGCACTCTTAAAAGCTTTAGATCTACGGTATTGAAAGTTGTTGCAACGGCTTTTAATGCTTTGGGGACACATGTGAGCCTGGAGTCCTAGCTGAGGAATGAAAGGAGTCCAGACTTATGGGTGTCCCCAAAACATTGCTAAGCTATAGTTCTTGAGAGACCTTGACAGTGTTTTCTGTGTGAAAATAACGCAATATTCCATAGACTCTTGTGGCATAAATGACAACATGCAAAGCAATACTGGAAGACATACAGGTACTAATGTAACATTCAGGGATAACTGAGCTGATTTAATTGACGCACTAAATCCCATTCTGCCTGTCTTGGCGACTTACTCTCAGACACTACATTTACCTACTCCGGTAACAAAACTCCGTGAATACCGCAGAACCAAATTAGAACGTAACGTGAGATAAAACAACGCATTCAAATATTTCTACTTTTCTTGCATCTGTTAGTTTATGTTTACACATATCAAATTCAGGCCAGAAGTACACCGTATGACTATTTCTCATAAATAATTCGTTTCATCTATGTTCAACAGTGATATTGAATAATACATGAGTGAAATGTGCAATTACTTTGAAGTAGACAATACTAATAACAACAGAGCATAGTGCAATGTACTCAAGAAAGCCATTTGGCACTTGGTAAATCACACAATATACACATTTTAAACAAACAGGGTACATCCATACACCGAGTAAAGTTTACAAAATCTCTATTGAAAGTTTTGATGTGTCTCATTGACATAATTTTCTCTATCTGTTCCATATACAAATTATTCTTATAAACCATAATTGTTTTATCTACATCATGTTAATGGATATAAACATTAGCATAATTGGTCTTACTATTTGCTTCCTTGTAAACAGAAGGGAAATAAAGGAATACACTAGGGTAAAGCGATAGTCAAATCTTTTAAAAGCTGATCGCTATGTGAAACAATTGAGGTTTGGTTCACTTTGCATGGTCCCGTTTGAGAAAAGTTAGTATGCAGTTAAAATTGTCACTATAAACAAGCGTTATCTCAAAAACGGTCAACTCTACAAGAAAAATGTACCTGGCATAAATTGTTTTAACCAGATCTACATTTTCTGTGAAGTAAATTTTTGTCTATCTCTTATGTGTTAACAGTTATTCAAAATTCTGCAAAACTCATCCAGAATAAGGGGTATTCAGAGACTATTCCCAGAACATTCAAAATATGCACTTTATATGTGATGTAAATATCATTGATACACGGTACTTTAATCAAAATCGTTAGAGCTATTTTTGAGAAAACAAAATTTTCAAAATTTTTCCATGTAAAGGGTGATTTGTGGTAGGTGATTTTATTGAAAATCTTCGTGTCACATTCTTGAAAGATACTGAAGTTTAGATTTTCAAGAACATCTTAAAACACCAAAACACCCTTTATGGAACAATTGATGATGATTTTTTGATTAAGATAGCATATGACTCTCCTGTTTAATGCCAAATAAAAGCTATATCCTGAAGTTTCTAAGAATAAACTTGAAAACTCTCCATTCGGAAAGAATTTAATATCATTATATATAATTGTTAAACGATAAGAGATATGCAAAAACTAACTACACAGATATGTAGAACTCGTTAAACTATAATTTACCTACAGGAAGTAACATTTTTGTGCCATCCACCGCTTTCGAGATACTTATTACTATTGGCATGCATTTTTCAATACTTTGTCAGGTCTAAAGCGCAATCGCTATTCAGTTTTTTCTCGCAACATCATGGAATTTCAAGGTCAGAATGTAGTTGCCCAATTTGAAACATCTAGCTTTGGAGTCGCCCTCCGTGGTGTAATGGTTACCATGCTAACTTCATATACCCAAGGTCGCGGGTTCAAACCCGGCGGAGGACGATGGCTTTTTCGGGCGTAAAAATCCTTAGGGAAGTAAAGCTGTGGGTGCCGTGTCGTAGATTTACGGCACGTAAAAGAACCTCAAGTCTGATAAGAGAGGCCCCTGAGCAAAATTAAGCGATCTTTCACGCCCAGTATAGAATGGGACGCTGTTAAAGAGCGTCCATAAATAACAGGCCATTTCATTTTTCTAGCTTTGGTTTACTCTACCCCCCTTGTTCCTAAAACGAAATGTGCAATGGAAGTACTTCTGCAAATATTATCACGATTAGGATGAATAGTTTGAAAGAATAGTTTGTAAAATCCTTTATCCATTAAAATAAACGTTACTGGGTGGAGAAAGTCATGTGAACGTAACACATGAGATATTTTAAGTTGTGAAAAACTAACTTCCATGCACAAATCCCTTGAGAACCTTGGTCTGCCCAGCCGGTGCCCCGACTAGGGCGCATGCTGAGTACGACGACCCCTCCACGGCCTTGACCTGGGGTTTCGTGACTAGAGTTCGCTATCTCGCCGTCAGGCATCTCTCCAATAAATGTTATGGGGACCCTGATCCTGTCACACTATCTGAAAACTTCACATGACCAAGGGGAATCCGGAATCTTCCAGATCCACCGATCCCCGACCTGTAGGTCATAAGTAAGGTCCGTGTTTTTGGCGGCATAAACCTTCATTTTAGGTATTTTGTGAGCCTAAAATAGGTTTCTTTTAGGTTTTACTTAGTGGATCAGTACAAGCACTTATCATACTAATCTCTAATATCCAAGGTTGCGGACTCAAACCCGGGGGAGGGTGATGGATTCTTTTTTGGAAGGGAAGTAAAGTAGTTGATCCTAGGCTAAATTTGCTATATTTCACGTCCACAAGTGGTGATTTCGTTCTATAGTGCCATCTACGATAAGTTGATCCCCCGTCACACATAGTGGCGAACTCACGAACTAGTAAGTCCCTAATCAAGTAACCACTGTTTTGGTGACCAATATACGCCGACAAAGGGTGATGGAAATTGAATTGAAACTCATAGGCATTTTCAAAGTAAAAAAAAAAAAAAATAATCATTTTTTAAGAAAAAAAAGGTAATATTGCACTCGCATGGTTTCCTCTATTCATTATTCTATAAACTATTCTTAAGAACGCTTATTCTGCTACCTATTTCTATTAATCTATAATTCATTATTACACTCTTCGTAGCACGATACACAAGGTAAAGCGATCGTTAAATTGTCGCTATGGAATAGCTTTGAAATTACGTTTTATTTTGCATGAGTGTGAGGATGGGAAAAAAGAATAACAATTTCCCATTTGAGAAGAATATAGGTATTTTTAAATTCAAACTAATAATAGGAAATACCTTGGAAAATGTTAGCTCCATCAAAAGGTTTATTTGAAAAAAAATTGTGTGGTTTAACGAGGTCTATGTTGTGTAGCGAGATAGCAATGTCACCCTGTCAATGTGGTTATCTCCGTGCAGCGGTTATAACGCGCCTGTCTTTTAATCAGGACTCAAGTTTGAATCTGTGTTGTGGTGAGCTACTGATTAAGCATTTTCCGGATTTTCCCTCGTGCCGCGAAAAAATCAGTCGGTGAAAAATGTGGTCTTTGAAAATAGTGACCAGCCTTCTACAGCAGGTCAGGGAGAGGGGTGTCTTTTTTCTATTTTTTATTTCAAATATGTCAAAAAAGCAATCAGTCTCATTTACTTTGGATTTACTATTACAAGTTACAAGGTGCAATGAATACTGAAGCTTTAAGGCTAGTTCACAAATGTCCTGTAACGAGAACGGAAATGCACATCGATGCTCATATCTATCATAAAGTGAAAACTTGATTTTGCGCTTTGAGATTTCATTTGTTTTTAACGAGCAACGGTATTGTTTTACCTGCTTTCAATTGAGGCAAAGAATAGAAGGTTAGCCAACGACAAAATTCGAAACAGCTGATATTAAATGCAAATTATTACTACATATTTCCGATTTCTTTAGTCGTGCCAAGCTTTCATTCCTTTATTAATAGCGAACATTAAATATGTTTGCTGTTCTTTGTTAATTTCTGACGGTGTTTGCTGTTGTTTCTAGTTTCTACTATTTTTGGTAGGTAATAGCCAGGTTTGAGTTGTGAATAACGTACTGTAGATGACGATTCGCTAGGCGAACCGACCTCAATGAATCTACGGGTTTGAGGATCTGAGGTTAGGTATACATATACAAGAATTTCATTTTTACAGCTTGCGTCAAGAGTGAGCTTCATGTCGCGGCCGCTTAAAATTATCACCGCAGCAGTGATGGGCGCTATCGTATGAAAATTCAATAGTCACCTAACTGTCGGTTATTCGATTGTAACCATAACATTTGGTTTTTATTTGGTTTTAAAATGTTACTGTACTTGTTTTCTTGGATGTCGACAATCTTTAATCACTTTTAAACCGCTTTCTTCGTTGAAACAATGCAGTTATGAAGTCAACCCACTCCAGAGTATAAAGCATCTGCTATTTTCTTTTATTTAACATTTTTGGCAACTAGTCATAAACATTATACTAAATAATGCTGCATACCAACTTCCGAGCAAGAATATGCAGTTGCGAGACCACTATATGACTGTGCGAGAGAGAGGGAAATATGAAAAGAGTGGGAGTAACGGGGTGGCGACGCTGATCACGCAGACGCATCTCATTCGCTGTAAACAATTTGAAAAACACAATAGGTACTAGGGCATGTGGTTTGTTTTAAACATGTGCGTTAATATTGGTAATACTGCCAGAGATGTCCCATCTTGTGGCATATGCACCAACCACCCTGAGCGGGGAGATAGCATTGCTGTATTCTAAATAAAAACAGAAACGTAAATTCCAAAACTTATGGCAACCCCTTTTCTTGAACAACAAAAGTTAAAGTTGTAGTAATATTGCTACATTATATTTCCTAGCCAGTTAACCGCCACAAAAACTATTGTAGTCCCCCACCTGTTTGTGTGTTGCAATCGAGAAGCACAGTCCACATGGAGCTTAGAATGTTAACTATTGTTGCATTCTATTCAACCCGAAATATTATCTAGCCAAATTTAGGACCAAGTACCGCACATACCGAATAAGAAGCAATTACTAACCAAGGGTCTCCCTATTTTGCGGGGGAATAATCTTTAACACATTCATTTTAATCTCAAATCAAATGGATACGAAATAATAAATATGACATAACCTAGATAACATAACCACAAATTACTGAACCATAATCGAACATAGTTTTGAAACAGGTAGAAAATCTTCAAAATGGAAATATATCTCTTAATGCATTTTACTTAAAGAATATTTAAAATATGTGCTTGTCTGATTGAGAAACGGTGTGCTTTCACAAGCCCATATTCATGGAACTAATTAATCGCATTAATTACTAGAGAAAAACTGCAAGTAATTATGTGTTTTAATATAGAAAAATAGTTTTCACTAAAGACATTTTATAGTACTCGATTGCTAGAACGCCTATTACATCATACTTTTAAAATCAGAATGAAAAGTAGTTACTCTGGTAACTTTACGCTGTTACTTCACGCATTTTGATAATAGCTTTAAAGTCCGAGTCTTTCTCACTATCGAAATACGTATGATTGTCGAAAGCATTGTATAGTGCCAATCATTACAATGCAGTGAAGAATCTAAAATTGTACAACATTAATGTACTACAATGTGCCGTGCCTGGGAAAGAACACGAGAAAGTTAGAATCTGTGCAAGCTTTTTTTTTTTTTTTTTCTTCCCGGGATCCGAAAAGCTTCCCGTTAATTGTGAACACTCACATTTTACTATTTTAATTCTGTCGTTTTTGTTTTGATTGCCGTTCTTAATGTGAATTAGCTTTTGTCCTTAAGTTTAATTGAAAAGTACCTAGATTAAAAATACCGATTTCCATCACACTTTTCCCATACTTTGAACTAACAAAATTATGTATCACCTGACATTTTGGCTTGTTTCAAATCAGCTTAGTCAGGTTTATCATTTTTAATAAGTACACTTAGATAAAAAAATCCTAGGTAACTTTTTTCTTCGTATGATATAGACGCTTTTTCGCCGCTAAACAGGCTTCATTGGAACTCCACACAACTTCAATGCTCTAAAAATATCATCAAATTGCTTGAACATTTCCTTCAGACAGACTCATGTTGTAACACCAACTAATGTGTCTGTATTTTCGGTCTACCATTTGCTCAACTATCCTGCATTTGACGTGTACAGATATCTCTTCGTGCGTTAAAAGAGTTGCAGAACTCAACGGGTGTAATCTAAGTTAAACCTGTCAGTGGGAACTGGCATGAGCGCCCTTCGTTTTGCCCCTCTTTGCTTATCAGCGTTGACGATGAGACGGGTAAAACGAATGTCAATCACGTCAGCTCAACACTGGCCGGTTTTAATTTGATATATATCGTTGAGTATAGCAATTCTTTTTACGCACGAAGGGATAATTGCTCACGTTAAATACGGGGCAGCTGGGCCACCTGGTGCGTAAACTCTGTGAAGCGTACATGGCCTTCCTGCTCTTATTGGCTTCCATCACAATTACTCGACCATTCATAGTGAAACAGAGACGGATAATTCTGTGGTCAAAACAGTAATGATATGCCATACACAAGCTACGTGACATGCAGAGTGCGACACGCGACCAAAGCTATCACATTCTAGGTTTTCCGTAAATCCAAACCAGTCATAAGTACATAATCCTCTGACCGCTTATTGTGCAGACAGTTTTTTCACATTTTCAGTTTTCCTTATCTAAAATATACAAATACTCAGTTCGATAAATCCGGAACTCATTTATTTGAGAATTATTTCGTCTATTTCATTCACAGTCTAAGCAGATCTGAGAGGTAAGGAGGGTTGTAATGCACACACGCCTATTAATACGTACTTGTTTATAGACAAGATACGCTTCTGAAAATCAAAACGTGAGGATTATAAACATTGCCTTATAGTTGTTGAAAATTTTCGTTAGAATAGAGGTTTGCAATTGCATTTCTTAGTAAGCCTCAAGAAGTTGAAATATATTAGTAATTTTTCTATTTTCCTAATTTTTATACTGCACAAAAAACATCAATTAATATTATTTGAAAAGGGATTGTTAATTGAAGACTATTGTGAGCTGATTTAGAAATTTTGTGACAAGTATCCATTTTAAAGTGTGTGGAACACTTACGCAAAGCAGGAAACATAGATACAGAAATAATCATGGCCCACAGATATATTATTTATTAATAAGCAAAAATAGGAGAATAAATACAACGGAGAATAAATAACAGGGAAGAGTTAGGTAAGTCTAAAAAATGAACATAGAATATACATGAATGTTAGAAATACTGTAAATAACACTGTAAATAGTATATATAATGGCACATAATAACCTCAGGCGAATAATATTGTAAAAACCATTAAATAGAAAAAAATATATCAGCAATGGATGCAATAATTGCTAATTAGTAAACGAACTTTGCATAGAGAATTGTAAAATAACAAGCACAGGGAGTGAGAGGATGGAGTATAGAAAGAGATGGCAAGAAGTACAAATGAACAGAAGGTGTGTACTAATGTAAGGGTGAAGTTTGATTCCTGAAAAGTGGACAGTTTAATTTTTATACCACGCCAAGTTATTATCAATCAGAAAGAATGATACAAATATATCATATAATTATTTGTCCTTTAACCTGGTTGGCCATATTGGATGATGAATGAAATCATGAAATGATGCTCAAATGATCTCGGGGTCTATGGAGCTTAAAGTTACAGGATATTCTTCTTCTAAGGATAAGGGAAAACCCTGAAAAAACCCTTACCCGGGTAACTCATCTTAAGTAAGATTCGACCTCGTGACCTCGCTAACCCCCCCCCCCCCACGTCGCTGCAGGCTGGTGTAGAAGCAGGGATCCTGCCCGCAATAAGTGAAGTGCTACTAACCGCGTTACAATGTTCTAAGGCAGTGTAGCCGCCCCCGTAACAATCAAAGTATTCCGCTGCAGATTTCGAATTACATAATATATGAATCTCCTACGTTGATGCAGCGCGAATATGATTTTTATTTTAGTTTATACTAGGTATTTTTATTATTTTTTTTTTCATTTAAATTATTTCATGTTTTTTCTCATGGATTCCTTTTCATAGAATATCAGTCCATTTCTCTATTAATAGCAATGGAATTTTGAGTAGATAAGGTCTAAAATCGCTTATCATTTATCTTGAAAATGCTAAACATCTCTGCCTCAATTTAAAGTTACTTTAGAAGTACAAAACTTTTTAAATAAATTTTTTTATAATGACTATGGAACATTTGAGATTCTTTAAATTTAGTTTCTGAAAATGTTCTTTATTAAAAATCGAGCAAGTTGGGTCATTGGTAACGCAAAGGGCCTGCACTTTCGAGATGTGGTTCAACACCTACAATGACTTTGTTTTTGTCGTAGCTTTTCATGACCAATATGGCAATTCTGGGGTAGTTCCATGTTTTCCACGATTTCCTTTCCCTCATTTCCCTTTCATTTTATTTTATTCTTGTCTTTCAGATGTGATTCTAGGTTTCTTGACGCGAGGCAGGGCAGGACAGATGGCATGGGTGTTTGCTTCAAAGAAAGAATATTCCCCATGAATGCTAGAGGGGGCTGCACATGTTCAATCCCTGTCTGAGTAGCCTCAGTAGTGGGTTGAAGGAAACGTTAGGGACTTCCGCCCGTCTCTGTAGCCTGTCTGCATGCAGCGTGTAGCTTCCTGTGGCTTTTGCATCCCTTTCTCATAGAGATGTTAACCAAATTTAAGGTGCGCAACGTGTCTTCCTTCCGTTTTATATTACATACTTTTTAAAATCATCCAGAATTTTAGTTTAATTACAACTTCATGTGTACGGTATTTGTGTCAGAAAGGGAAAGGGGCTGGATTTGTTGAATTTGAAAAGGTGCGCTTTGTTTTATTTGGCATCCTGTAGTCAGCGTTACTTGGAAGTTAGTTTGTCTACCTCATTTTTAAAAGCAAAACCTCTGCACTGCTCTGGGGGAAGCCCACTGCTGCTTTCAAAAAGGTCCTTTAGTAGGGCTAGTTTACAAGGACCTGTGTATAATTGTAGTCAGCGTTAAATACAAGGGCACCCTCTGTATCTCAGATGCTGTACATTTCACTGCTTTTATGATTCACTAAAATTATGTATTTTCATCAGTACAACGAGTGTTACAAAACCGATTCCGAAAATAATGCCATATCTAAAATATAATTTTAAATTTTATGTGAATAAAAGATTTCCTGTATATTTAAAAGCATTCAATTAAATAAAAAACTAATTTACAAGGAGAACTTAAGATTGAAAATCTGAGGCTTTCGAACAGAAATCCGTATTTCCGACAGAACACCAAAAGTCGGAAGAGCTGTCAATGCTGGAAGGATGCAAGTATTGTGCCTAGTGATGCACTGTCTAGTATGCATGCGTTTTTTTTTTTGTTTTTTTTTTTTGGCATTGTTTAACACCCACTTTAACTACTGATACATGAGTGATGATGGAGCACCGGTGGAATGCGATGGCAGGGGAAACCGGAGTACCCGGAGAAAACCCGCCCTAGCGCCGCTTTGTCCACCACAAATCTCACACGCGGTCACTTGGGATCGAACCCCGGCCGTCTAGGTGAGAAACGAGTGGTCTAACCTCTCGGCCACGACGCGGCCGCATGCGTCTGTATGTATGCGTGTATATATGTAGGTATGCAAGTATGTATGTATTTTTTATTTATTGCAGAATAACTACATGCCCCATTACAAAGTAAATTTACATGCATTAAATGACATTATTACATTTTGAATACATATTCTAATACATTTAGAATGAAATTAATTCTACGGTTTTAAGTAGACTAGCATCATATTATTATTTTTATTATTATTTTTATTATTATTATTATTATTATTATTATTATTATTATTACATTTGTATGTATGAGTGTATGTGTATGTATGTATGCCACATTTAGTTTCTGCGATAAGCATAATTACCAGTAGCGGCTCGTGAGCAAACATTCTGGGAGTTCACAATAGCTTGAGAGTCGGATATATATCTGAACAGAATGTCCTCCGTAATAGTTATGATTACGAACAAGTTGATACAACACCAACAACAAGGACGATTGCGATGATGATACATATGCATAAGTTATCTTATGAAAGAAAGGGTAGTTTTGTGGCCATTTCTGCATACATCATTAAGTACAGCGTTCTAAGGCAAAAAACGAAGTGACGTGGAAATTATATTGCAGTTGAGAATATGGATAATCTGAAACATGAGGTTCCACATTCATGCACCTTACCTTCTTCTGCCAAAGTCGAAAGATAGCAGGACTAACACAATATTACAGCCACTGCACTGTATTAAGAAGCATTAGCTGCCCTTGGCGACCTTACTTTTTATCAGAGTGAGCATCATCTGGTGTCAATAATATTAAATTGTAGTAATAGAGCGCAGAAGTAAAGCTTAATCATTCAAGCACGCTTTCCAGTGTGCACGCCGCACGCTATTTGTCCCATAAGGCAATCACGGCATACCAGTCCCGTAAAAGTTTCTTAAGGCGTGCACAACTCAAGATGTGATATCTACATTGATGCCATACATCACCAAGTTGAGAACAGTAGCACGGTAGATTTAAACGCTGTATATTTTAAATTACCGCATATGCGTTACGTTTAACATCATTAAAATAATCCAATAAATCAACGTGTTAAAAATTATAGCGTTCATGTGCTCTTGTGTTTTTATATAGCAACTGTCACTGATAATTATGTATTTCCGGTTTCTCAATGCTAGCACACGAGTTAGCTGACACCGATGTGGGCGTGAAGAAGTTCTTCCTCACTGCAGAAAGTGTTTATACAGCAATGCCCCTCGAGTGGCTTCTTCTGGTGGTTAGACAATACAGGTTGCCACGCTCCTCCTTCAGCTTTGCTCCGAGATTTGTGGCTGAGTACGCGCTGCACTCTTACTCAGACCAATCGATTAGGAACAGCCTGCTCTACGTGATCCTAAAGTCGGTTGTGGTGTGCTATGGTTGTGAAGGAAGAAAATTCTGCCGAATAGAGCGTTTCAGCAATAAGGGACCACAGTGCATACAGAGGACACTACCAGTATTGTGTACCACTGTGTGATGAGGTGTTAACAAGCGTTACGGGCTCTTTCTGCCTCAGAAGTCTCAAAGCCTGTGACTTAAATTTAATAACAACAGAGAATCACAAATCAAATAGCTAATAATGATTAAGTTGCGAAGCAGCATTCAATAAAAATAGCCAAAATTTCGGAAGCATAACTGAAAAGTCCTATATTGATGTAGCAGAGGTTAATATCCGCTTCACGGTAAATGGAAATGCTTTTAATATATTATTGCAAAATCTTACTGTGCCTTGCAAATTTCGTTATATAAGCTGAGTATGGGCAGTTGAGCCCTCTACAGCCGTTCCCACATTACATTCTCAAACGCTGAAAGATAAAATACGATCTCGATGATTTTTTATGTGTCATTGACTTAGCTGTTTCGTAATACCTGCGTATGAAGCACCCACCAACTATTTCCAAATATTAGAACAGCGGGTATAAGGCAGATGTGTACTACACATTTTTCAGTACTAGGAAACATTTGGACATATAATATTACTTTGTTACGGTCTCTTAAGATTAGGATCACACATAGATGGGAAACTGCGGCAGAGCACCGGAACTATGTCCATGTGGCCCTTTGCCTCCCAAGACGGAGGAATAAGGAAAGAGACTCGAAGGGAGACCAGATACGGATGACAATGTCGCAAGTATAGATCCCTATTGATGTATATTTAATTATTTTTTGTTTATGAATTAAAAGTTGGAACGTTTCCGAGGCTGCCCAAGGCCCACCTAATGGACCCCAAGCCTTCCTGTGGAGCCGCAAACACGAAGGCGGGTCTCCATCGAGCATTCCCGAGGACGACGACACCAGATAACCTTTTACGATGCGCAAGCCACCATCCATTCTAACCCGCCAAACACCTTCATATAGTCCTTCAAACCTGAAAGAGAGATTATTAGTAAGCATAGTTGTGTTCAGGCTTTAAGGTTCACATTTCATGGGGCGGTAAAATTGACACTCACCCTTCTTGTGGTTCTAATGCGTTGAACATAATAGAAAACATAAACCCTCCCTTTTGTGTTTTAGTCATTAGAACCGCAAGAAGGGAAAGACCAGGATTACAACCTCATGGAATGTGGCCGATAAAGGCTCAACACAAGTATAACGGAAACAGGAAATAGTGACCGGGAAATTCGAGGGATGTAATAAACCTACACAGCATGCACATGGCGGCCCAGGGTAACCCCGAAAAATCTCAGGTGTCATATAGGATCGAACCTGCTACTTTCTGAATGCAGGCAACAGACGAATTCGCCTCAGCCATCCTCCCGGTAGTTTTTTTATAGTGTTTGACGCCCGCTTTTACTACTATGGCACCGCAGGCAATAGCACTGATGTTATATGGTATGAAGATGGAGCACCGGTGAAATGCAATGATGGCGGAAACCGGAGGAGAAAACCCGCCCCTGCGCCACTTTGTCCACCACAAATCCCATATTCGGTCACTTGGGATCAAACCCGGGTCTCCTGGGAGAGAGGCGAGTGGTCTAACCACTCGGCGATGGCGCGGTCGCCCCGTTAATGACTATATTGACAAAGTAAACTTATTTGTATATCACACGCTCACATTCTCTGTTCGGGAGGCAAGGGGCCACTTTCAGTTCGAATACATTCGCTGAATGCTGGGATACAGATGGGGATGAAGCAATTGAGGGAATCAGCAGTAGAGCAAACTGGAACACGAATACTGTTTCGTCTGATATAAATCCCACTGCTCAGTTAGAATAACGGCAAGAATTAAGCACCACCTTAACATCATACAAAATCCGGAATCTCACCCCTTAAACTGCTGGATGTAATATTTATAGCATTAAGTGGAAAGGTATGGCAATTTATTCTAACGAAAAGGGAAGGTATACATTATTTTTATGAGTTTATAACTGGATTATAAATGAAATTTTGACGAATTAAATCATGTCTTTAAATTTACACATTCGAGGTGGTTTATCTGTTATATATTCCTATCTGTACCACCTGCAGATTATAGTCGTACGTAAAAGCATCATCATTTGTCAATAATGCTTTCTTTAGCTAAGTTTCGTTTAATACAGGTATCCGTTCTTTTTGTAGTAATTACAGTGTTGAATTTTGCACAAATATAAAGATATTACGGCAGTCCATAAAGAATTTCTACACCGAAATAATTCAGAATCTAAAGAAAATTCCAGACTTGATACATGGTCAACTGGAACCGCCTAAGGACTTTTCTTTCCTGAAAACAACGAATAAGGCGATGCCATGGACGAGTTATTTGACCACTCTCCTCTTACAGAAGTGACCCTGGTTCGAACCCAGGGGACCACAAGTGGGATTTATGATGGAAAAATCTCCGTCTGGTCAGGTTTTCTCCGGATTATCCGGTTTCCCCCCATCCATTCCATCAATGTTCCACTATCACACATCCTGTAATCAATATTCCTCGCTCTCATATAAGGACTCGGGATGATCACTCATTCTGGCTATTTTTCTCTTGTCCGGAATCCGTCTGCTGCTCAACAGGCGTGAACTTGTTGGTTGTGAGGGGAAGTGTAAATCGTGTATATGAGGAGGATGCATGGCAAAGAAAGAAGTGATAATAATATCAATAGTTTGGAAATACCTAGTAGGTAAAGCATATGAAATATACTTTTTCTATAATTGACATGTACTTCACAATACTACTTGCTACTGCGGATTTGTATTTAGATAGAAATTCTGGCTCTCAAAATATGTTTTTTCTGCAGTAAAATACCAATATTTATAAGCTCCAAAATGCAGTTTTTCCTTTCAAAATCAATCTCACTTCTGGAATAGGTTACAAAATAAAAATGAATAGCAAGTTTAAACATTACCGAAAACACTAAGTGATATGAAGTTAAAAATTAAGTTATTGTAGGCCACTTTAGTCACTGCTGCTTGCAACAAATATGTTTTATTTCAAATTTTTTAAATTGTAGATATTTATAAAACATGTTTGTATGAGCTCTTCTTCTAAACGCATCAATCATTTCTTACATATATTGGCCTTCAGGCGTAACCTACTTGACCATCAGGAGGACAGAATGACTTATATAAACGCAGAAGCACACAAACTAAACATCCATGCCATAGCGGGATCCGAACCCACGGCCCTTTCACGGCAGAACGCCAACACCAAACGCGCCAACGACCATGGCTTCCAGGGTAGGCGTATCAATCATTGCTAGCTTTATTCCAGATTATATCTATTATTACAGTAACAAAATCGTATAAAGAATTTAAATAAATAAGTCTTTAAAGGCACCGTGGTACGTCGATTATATTTTATTAATAAATCCATTAAAGATTTGAAGTTTTCTCGGTTTTGGTTATTACAGATAACTTCACAGGATAGCAACCTTTCCTAAAGAAGACCACTGTGTCAACAAAGCTTGGAATTCTCCGATTCCAATTTAACTCGGTTGCTATCCCGTGAAGTCATCTGTAACAAATCCATGTTCTGAAGGTTTACATGCTAAAGTCTCTGAAATTAGAGGAAGACCTAAGCTGAATGAATACAAAAATAGGAAGGAAGTGGAAAAGAAAATTAAGATACTATACTTAAACAGATAAGATCATAATCAACTGCCGAAGGTGCTCAAAACGCATGTTGCCAACTTCGTTACATTTTGTGGTTTGTCTGGTTAGTAAGAATTCAAACTCTGGTGTACAGTCTGTGCGTACATTGGTATTATCCTTGCAAATAGACGTGAGCAGTCAAGTTGCGCAGTACAAGGAGTGGGGGAAAGAGGCGGAAACTGGAAGCGATAGTCATGGATATGTAAACGTACGAAGATAATGGCTGCCGGCCGACTTCAGCAATCAGATCATGCCACTGCGTATTATATTTATACCGCTCTCGTCTACTTGCACGGATAATAGGTGGGGTATTCTTACACATATGCTGCCTGTTTCACCCAGTACATCGTCAATTCATGGAAACGTATGGGATGAGTGACGCTTGTTAAGGTAACATCGATGAACTGATACGTATCTCCTGCATTCCTTTGGGTTCTTCGTAATGTAATCTTCATTTGGTGCACAAGTATGGGCGTGCCTGGCTAAAAAATATTGGAGGGGGGACTTCCTGTGATTATCTGAAGTCAAAAGCGGGGAAAAATGTATGTTCTTGCTTTACATTTAATGTTTGCCACTGAAAAGGTTATACTTGTATAATTAATATTGATATAATAAATTCTTAAAAAGATAATAGGGAAAAATGTAATAGTTAAAAAAAAATTATTGGAATAGAAAAATATTTCGTTTGAAGCTTACTACGGTACAAAAGCAATTACAATTGTCGCTATGAAAAAGAAAGGAAAGAGAAGGCATGACAAATATGCGATCATTGTCATATTGATGTTACATTTCGAACTGTCGTTTTGGTGAAAGTAGATCGAAAATAAACCTACCTGAGTCTCTGAAAAGAAAAAAACTTATTTACAAATTAGAACGATGCACTTATAATATCGAATTGTTTGCATATATCTGTATTTAATAAATATTAAATGAAATAAGTCACTAAATGTGCAATTTTTGTTCCTTCAGTATTTTTATTGGTGGCAATCTTTACTGGAGGGGGACGTAATTGTGGCCGATTTTGTTGTTGCAGCATGATATCTTGATTATAAGTTATCTTTTATGCGGTCTTGCTCACAGATGTTGTAGCCTGGGTGCGGATCAAGTTCATTGTTATAAGCGTCTCGTATACTGCAAGGCAGCTATCGTTGTGCGGAAGACAGACCTAAAGTCCACTGTTGCAGCTTAAACATTATTTCCGCCGTCTAGGCCATATGCAAGAGAAAGCCGAAACACGGGTGTTTTGTTTTCGATGTATTTCGTTATGAAAATTGTAGCTCAACTAACTACATCCCAACAATGTTGTCATAAAGTGCACCTTTCCGATAGAGGCGCAGATTTGATTTCAAAATATCAATCCAAAGTAATAATTTGAAATTATAGGAGGCAAAAGCTTCGAACTAATATTGCATTTTGACATTTAATTTGAACATGACACTGTACTTCTGTCCTACACACGGCTTGTGTGGAAAAATGAATTCTGACGTGTTCCATTCACATGACTTTCTCTACTAACCTTTGTTACAAAAGATTATTCCTTTATCTAATTCTTGGTCATCGAGATAAACATTAGCAGAAATGGGTGTATTAGTTCCTGCTGGGTAGAAGGGAAATATGGTATTACACTAAGCGAAAGCGATAGTCAAATCGTTAAAAAAGTCCGTCGCTATGTGAAACAATTGACATTTTCACTTTGCACGGCCAGGAGAAAAAGAAAAGAGACGAAATGAAAGACAACCTCCCGTTTGATAAAAGTGCTTAAACTTAAAATTGAAACCAATTACAAGGTATAACTCGGAAACGGATAATTCTACAAAAAATGTATGTGACATAAATTGTGTGTATTAACTATATGTGTATTTTTTGTGGAGTTACTTTTGGTCTATATCCTCGGTATACCAGTTTTGTAAAATTCATTCAGAATGATGAGGTCTTCAGAGGCTATTCCCACAAAATTCAAGATATACATTATAGTTGACTTGTAAATATCTTTAATACACCGTATGTTAATCAAAATCGTTCGAACCAATTTTGAGTCAAACAAAATTTTCAAAAAAATTACCAAACAAAGGGTAGTTTGAGTTGGGGGGATTTTTTTTTTAAAAATCCTCTAACCACATCCTTGAAAGATACTAAACATAAATGCTAATTTTAGTATTCAACGGGCTTTTCGTCTTTAAGCTATGCTCACAGAGACACATACATATATACACGGACCTTGTTTCTACTTTTTGGATTAAGGAGATCTGAAAACATATTTTCGACATCAAAATTTTGGGTGCAATACAATACCTTCTCTGCCTACTATATACTTAGTCTATGCGCATTCTTTTCAGCCAGGGTAAGGGGGGGAAGGACAGGTTTGTGCAGCAACTGGCATTTCCTCCCCTTCCATGAAGTCCTAATACGAATGGACTCTGCGTGTAGCGAAAAAAAATCTGACATGTTACATTCGTATAAGGTTCTTTAACTGTTCCAAATACAAAATATTATTAAAAAGGATTTTTTTTTTCTACATCATGTTAATCGAGATAAACATTAGCAGAATTGATTTTATGACCTGCTTCTTTCTAGGTAGACAGCACATTACCTCGGGATTACGATGAACTTGACGCAACCTGTTTTGATTTAACGCGAGTAAATGAAAGTCATTGTATTAAATGGAGTTATTTAGGATTGACTTAACGAGACTTACCTAAACGGTATGTAACTTAAGAGTTTGGTGTGTCTTCAGTCTTTAATGCCCGCTTTCACTACTATGACAATACTGGTGATGCATGGAATGAAGATGGAGCACCGGTAAAATACGATGGCGGGGTGAAAGGGAGATAACTTGTCCCTCCGCCATTTTGTCCACCACAGATCTCACATGTGGTCGCTTGAAGTCGAAACCGGCTCCGCCAAATTGGCAATGTCAAACTTTCCTTCCCGCTACGTTTAATGATGCCACATGGTAATTAGAACCAATCGCCGTGGAGCAGTAGCATGAAGTAATAAAAACTGCTAATCAAAGGTAATCGATGTAACGTAAGTTAAAGTGCAATCTAACAAGTCTTCAGATTAGCGACATTTCTTTTTTTGACAATACATTTTGAAAATTAAACAAAATCAAAAGAATATTTGATAATAAAATAACATGAATTCTAAACTTTAAGAATAATACCATTTTCCCACTTGATGCACTTTAACATGCCAACATAAACTATAAATGGACCGACAAGTCGTTATTAATAGGCATTACCATCTGTTAACCATATTTTCTCGCAAATATTTTCCAACACTTTTCCATACTCAAAATGATCCACACGATGGAACCTTTCATTAATTTTCTTCAAAATGTTTATACTGCCTCTCAAAAGCCATTAAAATGGTATGATACTTGATATTTTGAAATAATGTTCGAATTTAGAGAAACAAACATTTAAATGTTGAAAAATAAAAAGTTTTGGAAAGATAGAAAAGTAATGCTTTCTTTTACCTTTAATCAGAGCTAATATAAAAATACAATATGATAAACCTATTTGTTAACTTATTTGCTGTAAATATATATATATATATATATATATATATATATATATATATGAATATTTTTAAAAATTCCTCACACGGCTGATTTAAAATAATGAATTAAGCAATAAAATTACTATTTAGATGACCACGAAAGCTAGAATTTTGATACGTGGCAAAAATATCCGAGTAATTGTATATAATAATTGGTATAAATTTGAATAAGATATCTTACATACTGTGGATTTTCCAAATTTCACAGGTGCATCACCTCGAGTAAAAGTCGTCGTGATCCCAGCTTTGGACTGCGAGAGCAAATATTTTCCTTACACTTCAGTCATTCTAACCACAAAATAGCTGTTGAAATCGCATTTATCACTGCATGGTTTTTTTTCACAGACGAGAAATGAAGATGTACTTTTCTTAGGATTTTAAAAGCAGTGCCAATATCAGAGACTAATGGTTCTGCATACGTCAAGATGTTATGCCTAGGAATAATTTAAGACAAAGAAGTGTGTTCCTTCCAAGTTGTGTGTCAGCACTTCTCCATAACCTGGAACATAGCCAGCCGCCATAACCTCGTTTTAATGCATTAAGATTCCCTGAATCCATTAACGCAAACGTATATTCCTGTCTCAATATTGTTTTCCTTTAGACAATAAAAAGGTCATTTCTTAGCTAAACATTTTTGTACAGGCGTTATACATTCTGTTTATTATTGGTGGAAAACTGTCCCAAATACAGAAGAGATGAAGAAAAATGCAGTTATTTATGATGTAATGTTTGTGATTGTTAAAGTTTGGATGTTAAGCACTTTTATACTACTGTACACTGTATTATTTTGTAGTTTTATTTGGAGTATAAAGCGTAGCTTTAATTGCAACAAATGATGCATTACTATCTCATCAACACAATTTTCCTCCTGTTTGAGCAAGGTGTTACGGGTAACGGGGAAATGCCAACAGGATAACGGCGAAATGATGAAGTTAATGAATTGACCGAGAGCTCATTAAACGCGTACTTTCTCTATCACGTACATAATAGGTAGTTATTCCACCTAAAAATTCGATATGAGATTTCAACGGAAAAATATGTTACGAGTCCCCTCAATTTATAAATATAAAGGTTTTTCGAGAAAAGTCTGTGAGTGTGTCCATGTGAGAGTGGCTGTGTGTGTGTGTGAGTGTGTGAGTAGCTTAATTCAAATTGAAAATTCGGATGAATACCAAATTTGTATTGAAGTTCAGTCTTTTCTTAAGATACGAAACGAAGTTTTCCATAAAATACCAACACTTCTACATACCCTCTGTACGTAGTTGGCCATATCAGTTACGCAATATTGAACCTCTGAATTTCGCTGCAATTTCTTGGCACAAAGGCACGTTTTCATAACAATGATAAACTGAGGAGCAAGACCGAGTAAACGCATCGACTTTGAAGTCGAGCAGAGTACAACTTTTTTTTTTTCAGGACGTATACGTATGCTTGTTTGTGGAAGTATTTCATATGATCTTTAGATTTCCCTTATTCTATAATCTTTATATACAGTATCAACGTTTTTCCGCCTCACAGCATTCAACATCAGGGGAAGGAACAACAACAAAAGAAGAAACACAACAAGAAACTTCAACTTGACCCTGTTTCACATTTCTTTTGTTTAGTTAAGAGTATCTCAACAGAAGAGTTATAGAAAGCTTAATATTCTGATTATGGTGAGAGATAAATAACCCACTTTTTCAAAGAAGTATCAACAAGATGCTCTTCTAGCAATAAAGCACTTAATTCAAATGCTAAGGAAATAATTACTCTTTCTTTAACTTTCATTTTCGTAACATCCACATAATAGAGCATCCAGCTGACTGAAAAATTTACTTTAGTGATGATTACAACTGAATATGAATGATATTTATTGTCCTAATTTACCCGAAACCGCAAACGCAAATTTGAGTAAAGGTAAACTTGAAAAATGAACTTCTCTGTTATAAAATACTTTGAAAATGTACTACGGATTGTATTAAACTTTACAAACTCTTTGCTGTGCTTCACTGCTGTGTTTAAAAATTATCAGCGGAATTAAAATTCGCAATCCTGCGAGAGTATCTGTATTTATAGCACATATACGATCTATTTCATATATTAATATGACTAAAGTTTATTTTGTGTCCCTAACGGCCGCAGCATTTGTAGTACATTTTTGTGCCTTGTATACAATAGTTAATTTAAGAGAAGAAACTACTACATGCGCACGTTTTCTTGGGCGTTCGGTTCCCTAGTCTTCATTCGGTAGGTTTCGCACAATTTTGGAAGTAGAGAAGAGTGATAACATTAAGATATTAAGTACATTATAGTCTCTGATGTTTAGTGGCTACATAGCTAAGGTTCCATTTTGTCTGTATATCTCAGAGTTCATCCAGAAGCACGTGTGTTGTTTCGTTTAATAATTCAGATAGTTCACGGTAAATTAGATAATCTATTCACCATAATGGCTGAGGACCTCAAAGAAAGCAACTTGATTTGGTTGACAACACTGCGGAAAGTCAGGCAGGTGACTCCTCTCTTCTCCGCCCCCCCCCCTTCACTCGACTCTCGCTCCGCCGTAATATTAACGGCGAAGAGAAGGTGTGCGAATAGGAAAGTATGGGTTTTCTCTGATATTATCCCTCATGTAATCTCATACATGAGGGGAAGCGTAGGGTTTAAAATCCTACATTCTCTACTATTTGGACTAATGTGACTTGTACATCGAGGTCATAAGGTCCAATAGTGCACAAGATACTACTCCTAAACTTTTTATAGACTAGTCTAAGAAGTTCCAACTGAAGAGTGACTTCACATATGACGTTGCTATTGCTACATTCACAGGAACACTCTCCAAATTTTACAATTACCAAATGGTGATTAACAATAGGTGTCTTTAAAAATATTTGTAATCCTTATATTCTATAACAATGTTTATCTTTTTTAATTGGCAACCTGTATTCGCAGGAGGTCGTTTGACAGTAAATATTCCACCATATATATTTATTTCCTACAATTATTTTGTATTACTATTAGGCTTTGTCTTAATGGCATTCGTTCCTGTAGGGGAACAGTAAGGAGTCTTTCTTTTCTGAATTTAAAAATATATTTATGTTGCATCTTTAGAAATATGTTTTCGAATCAAACCACACTTTATGTGACCTGGATTCCAGCAGTAGAGCGCACGAAAATCTTCAATGTGGTTCTGCTGTAAGGGAAATAATGTGGGAACCACCAGCAATGGGATCCTATACATTAAAGCGAAGTTAGGCCCGCATCTATAAAACATCTGATGTATTACGTTGACGTGCCTTTCTCTCCTCTTTATCGTTTATAAGTGGGTATACAGACAAATCTTACAAAAGCTTATTTTTCAATCTACTTCGTTTTAACCCATATAAACATTTGCACAAACAGCTACATTACACATTTCGTTAAAGACGAAAACGGGATAGTGATAGTCAACTGTTTAAAAACTGAGGCTTTATGCTGCCTTAAAATTCCATGATGTTTTCCGACAATCGCGAAAACCAACTGAAAATCGACAGTGGATATCTCAGATATGGCTGATACCGCAAAATATACATTTTTTATTACGGCTTCGAGCATCGCTTAACATCTGAACCGGTTATACAAGGTTGTACAAAATTCCTTCCGAATAAAGAGGATTTCACAACTGCTTCCGGAAAATTCAAGAATACATTTAATTTGTCATGTAAATAATTTTACACATGGTATTTTAAACAAAAATTTTGAGCAATTTTTGAGAAAACTAAAGACTGCAAAAAATATTCCATGTAAAGTTTATTTGGGGGTGTGGTGATTTCCTGGAAAAGCTTCGTATCATAGTACTGCACTTAAATACCAAGCTAGGAATTTATCCGAAATTTCATTTTGAGCTATGCTGCTCTGTCTGTCTGACACACACTCTCTCTCTCTCTCTCTCTCTCTCAGCCACACTCAGGCTTTTGTCTAAATATGTTTATTTGTATCCAGGGATTTCAAAACAGGTATTTCCAAAAAAATCTCGATATCGAAATTTTGGATGGAATGCAACAACTGCTAGAGGAATTATTAGTAACAAACAATGTGCGGGTTTTTTATGACCTCTCGATCGACTGATTAACTATATCATTTCACGTTATCTTGTTGGCATTTACCCGATTCCCCTAAAACCTTACTCACACGGGAGAGCAATTGTGGTTATCAGATATTAATAGCATCATTTATTACGATTAAAGCTAGAATGTATAACCAATGCTTAATATCCAAACTTCTAACCATCACCAAAATTAGGTCAGAAATATCTTAATTTTTCTTCATTTCATCTGCATTTGGGACGCTTTTATTCAAATACTAAACAAAATATTATATATCTTATGTTCAAACAGTTTTCCTGTTCGTAACTATGAATACCAACACTTCATGAGTTTTAACAGTCATACTTATTTACAACGGAGTTTTCCAAACCTGAAAATTATTCTTCAATTTCAAATGCCGCTGTTAGAAAATTTTCGCACCATAAATTTGTCAGTTCATAGGTAAATATTCGTGGAAAACTTTAGTTCACCTCAATTGTAGTGTCAAATTAACTGTATTTTAACGCTTCAGGAATGGATCATTGTCCTTGGAACATATATTTTGGATGAATTTTATACAACTTTTAGATCAGTTTATTCCAGTTTGGATCCGCTGTAATAGAGAAGTGAGTTACTCACGGTTCACAGGTAATTGCCTGCAATATGCAATACACTTAAGCACTGAGCGCAACCTATTGGCACGGATGGGTCACGTGTTGGAATGCAAATGCAAGCATTGTGCTCTGACCTTCCCAGTGATGTATGCTATACCAACAGTTTTAACAAACTAGAGCTGCAGTCCAAAGAAAAAGAATCTACAAAATAGATAAAAGTAGGCCTGCAGATTGAATATTTGAGTCTTTATTATTCACAGAAATTCTACAGAATTTGTTTAAAGTAATTGAATTAAAATCGCAGGAATTTCGTTCTGCCTTACTAATTTAAAAAACAATTACATGGTTTTCATTAAATTTCCAGAATAGCTATACCCCTAAATGGGTCTTAAAATTAAATCTGTAAGAAACTAAATCTTATAATAAGTCATCATATTAAATTCTGAGGTATATGCTTGTACATTCATGACATTGTCACAGTTGGAATCATCAATAGAGCATCACTGTTTTTATTAGTAACTTTCGAAAGCGGATAAACATAATTAAGATCTAACATTAATTTCAACATTACTTTATTTTTAATTTGAGATAATACTATCTATTTAAATATTACATATCTATATGTAAAGATCCTAATCCCTTCATAAACAACTTCTCATTACAATTGGCTTTATCAATTTAAAACTTAGAAATATGCAAATAGGAATTTACATATTTATGTAAAATCAATATGATTGATCATGGATACAACACATATTCTGCACATTCAAATATTAAAGTATTCAATTCATATAGTAATGTCATATATAAGTTAATCATATTTATACAATGAAAGGAAAATATTATGAGATGACATTAGCTGATATTTCCTCTTAGGTGCAAAATATTTGCATCGAAGCACATTTTGCAACCACTTCTGAAGAGACAGTATTTGTGGGAGCTACCAGTCAGGAGAATACTCCTGAGATTTCCATCCAAAAACTGCAAAACAGAATAACATTTTTGGAAAATATAAATCAGAGACTGGAAGAGTAAGTATCGAACACACATGGGAGTAAATCGATACTCTGATTAAACATTAAAGGATTGTGATTCATACCTAAACTGTGAGCTATTTTTTAACAAATATGGCATATTCACAATTTTGACACTATTACCTCTGTGTTAGCATCTTTCATGTTAGTCTTTTACAGATACCCATCCTTGTAAAACTGGAAAATGTAACAAAATTGCTATGCCAAAATTTAGATTATAAAAAATATGCAGTCATGGAATGTGGTAATTAAGTTTTACAATAAATTATCTCATTATCTAAAGGATGTTAAATATTATGTTTTCAAGAATAAATTGAAAATTTTGATATGTATGAATTCTTATTTGATGCAAGGGTACTTAAATAATGATTTGATGTGGTTGGTATTTTATTTAGCTGACTAACCCCTTGCATTATTTAAATAGTGTTTATTATTATTATTATTATTATTATTATTTTAATCAGCAAGTAAGGCCACAAAAGAACCCGTAAGCTATTTAAGTTTGCATTTTATTATAACACTAAGAAATCGCGTGGGATCAATTAACACAGTTGTTACTCCTAATGTATTATAGGTACATATGGATATGCAATGCAAGAAATACGTCAATTTTAACTGATTTTAAGCATCTATAATAGCATTTTAAAGTGTTCTATAGTTTTCGACTTATGTCAAATTAATGAAATACAAGGACGTTAGGCACGAATTGACACCTTATATTTCCTCTTTTGTATAACACAAAAAGTAATCTTTGTGTGTGTGTGTTTTTTTTTTTGTATACTAAAGATACTTTATATAAATAAAATGAAAAAGTGTATGTATTGCTACCTTACACGTGCATAGACAGTTTTTTTTTTTCTTGCCGAGAATCATCTCGCATTATGCTGCCGCTTTGATTTTGTGATTCAAATTGGCGCATTGTTCTGCTTGTATAATACAGCGCTCTAGTCATCACATTCCCACTAGTCGGTTTCTAAGGTTTGTGGTGGGTACGTGGGTACGTGGGAGTGCACTCACTTAGTCCACAGAGAGAGAGAGAGGGGGGGGGGGGAGAGAGATGAAATTAAAAAATGTTGTATGATTTATTTTTATGCTCTTATAGCATCTAGAAAATACAGAATTTTAGCAAGCGCGCATTTCCCCTGCAGATGAGTGGGAAAATTCGCACTAGATTGAAAGTCCATGACTGCTCCACAGTAGAATGCGTGCTGAAATTCAAAGGTAGGTAGCTCTGATAGCGTTAATTCACTAGTGTTTTTTTTCCCAATATGCTTATTTTCCTATTGTATAGTAACATTCAATATTTAACTATTGCTTCTTTATATAACGAACGAAACATTAAATTAAAATGACTAAGAACTAAATCTAGTGTTTTATTTAAATGATCAACAAAGTACAATAAAAAGGAAGCACAGTGTTGCTAATGGGGAATATATAATCTATATGGTGTTGTGTGTTACGTCAGCCAGCATTCGTCTTGAGATATATTTTGTAAGCGGTAACCAAAATCAGTTGGATTTTTTGCAAAATAAAAGTGATAAACTTCGGCGAATAGAAAAAAGTGAAGGTAAGAAAATATGTAGATCAGTTACTGGTTGATCCCCCAATTACACAAAATGTTAATTACAGCGCCTTGAAGTTGCGTAGAATGTATTTTATTTTTGCTGAAGAGATTACTCAGAATGTAATATTTTTTAATCCAAATCCATAGAAGGACACTCCTTATGAACTGCATCCAAAACGCTACAAGCAGTTTATTATTCTATAAGTTAAGTTATATGTTTTATTTAGAGTAATTTTTCTTACTTTCTCTGCCATATTCATAAGAGGTAGAGAAGATATTTTATTCCAACAAAAATGCTCTAGCAAGACATTACAGCAAATACATATTTGAAGGCCCTTATTTAAAACACTTCCTCATATATGAGTGCCTATGTCTTAAACAGCGTTATTTAAAACACTCAAATGTGAGTGCCTGTGTCTTAAACAGCGTAACTCAAAAATAAAATTTCCGAAAAGCACTGAACTTAGCATTTAGAGTCAGATATGAAGATTTCAAAATCCAAAAAAGTCACTCACCCCAAACTTCATTTTACATGGAAAAGTTTTCGAACGTCGTCGATTTTCTCAATAGTGGCTCTACAGTTGTGAATGAAAAAACTAACAAACATATATTTAAAATAATTGGAAAATAAAATGTAAATTTTGAGGTTTATTTTCTGGAGATAGCTGTGAAGCTCTCTTCATTTCGAAGGAAATGTGTATAGTATATTTAACTGAAAAAACCGTAAGATATAGACAAAAATTTAACACACAAAGATGTAAATATACTTGAAATATACACTTAATTTAAAATTACCTGTTGTGGTGTCAGCCATTTCCGAGATATCCTTTGCTACTTGTTTTAATTTGCAAACTTTATACTTTTTATCGCTATTCAGTTGTTTCTTGCAATGCCATTGAAAGAATATGGAATTTCTCGGCTAGCATACAGTGTTGATGTTAAACTATCAGTATCGATTAGTTTTCCTATTCATCCTGTAACTTCAAAGCAACGGGTAAGAAGACCTTCTTAGTTACGTAAATGTTCGTAATAATAGTTTGTAGAAGTGTTATATTCACATGAATTGCTCTACCCATCATTTAATAAACCTATTCTCATGAAAGGTTATTCTTTTATCTACTATCTATTGATCGAGAAAAACATTTATGGAACTGATTTAATAACATATTTCCTAGTAGGTCCAATGTGAGTAGGGGAATTCTGTGGATATGAGTGACGCTCAAAAATGTATTTGATATAAATTTTGTGCTTTGAACGATTTAATGTTGTTTTTTTTAACAGACTTTTGTCTATTTCTTACGGTTTAGCAGTTATGCAAAGGTATGTAATTCAGAATGAAGAGGACTTCAGAGTTTAATCCCAGAAAATTTATGATATGCATTCATTTGGCATGAAAGAGTCTAAAAATATAATATCTTAATAAAAATCGTTAATCATTTTACAGAAATTCAAAAGTTTTCTAAAAATATCCTTGTGGGGGATTTCCTTGAAAATGTTTGTCACATCATAGGAAGATATTAAATTGAAATACTAAGTTAAGTGTTTTAGTTAGGCTATTCACACACACACACACACACACACACACATACGGAGTTTTTATGAAACGTTTTTAGGCGGCCTCGGAACTTGTATTTCCAGTAAAATCTTGACATCGAAGTTTTGGGTGGAATAAAATAAGTACTTTCGCTACGTAATGTACGATGTAGAATAAGTAATAAAATATAGTAGGAAAAGTAATGTGAGTGTAATGCATAAGATTTTAAAGTAAAATAAAAGTTTGGGAAAAGGAAAATTGAATACCACAATCTATGTCCATAGCTAGATGTATTATATGCAAAAATTCTGCAAAATTATAAATTATGCAAACACATGCAAAACAACTGTTCATATGGGTAAACAATGACGTAGGAAGCATAGTAAATAAGGAATTTTTCTTTGTTTGTTTGTTTCTTTCCTTATATGAGGTCCAATGATCTATGAAGTATGTGGATTTGCATTTGAAACCAAGTATTGAAGTACATACTTCAATGTAGTTATGTTGTTATTGATTAACTTGGGAGTTTTAATGTTTATAAAGTAACATGTTAAAATGACGCATGCGCAGATGGATATGAACTATTAATAGAGAATATTGGTACAAAGTTTCCTCACTGCATGACTTCAGTGATTTTTGACCGGAAAAGTCTTGCTTCCCAGCGCTAGCTGCCAGGTTAATAAACATTCCCTATCTACCCTTCGGATTACGTAGTGACGTAAAACAATATCTAGGTTATCTTGACAAGTACAATATTTATTTTAAAGGTTATTTACGCTGCAGAAGACAATAGGTAATTCTTTTAGGATTATTCCCTCAAACGCGCATGTGTACGAAGATGAACAGCCTCTGAGTACCTCTAAGTCTAATAAAACATGAAATGTAACATGGCTTAACTTACTCATTTTTAAGTAATTTCTTATATATAATAGTAATTGTATAGCATGACTCTGATGTTCAAGTTATCTGCGATAATTGCTTAGATAGAAGTAATTGCAAATTAGGTACAATACAAAAAACTGAACAACGGATTTCGTAAGCTCGTTTCTGATAATAATGAGCCCGTGCGAAAAAAAGCTGCTTACAGATGTTCAAAGTAAATCAATTTATTGGCCTAATAACAGATATTTAAAAATGGCAACTGCTACAAACACATTTGACATAGGTGCCACACTTCAATGTGTTCTACGCAGATTTTCCCTGCATAGCTTATTACTTTCTCTAGCACGCATATACAAAGTGCATAGTAGGTCCAGCCAAAAAATCAATACCGAGATTTCATCGGAAATACCGTTTTGAGGACCTCTGAAAGGAAAAAAATAGAAAAAGATCCGTGTGTGTCTGTGGACAGCACAACTCAGCAACAGAAAGTCCGTTATATATCAAACTTCTTACTTTAATTTAGTATATTCCAAGGATGCGACTTGAAGATGTTCAAAAAATCCCTCACCTCAACTACAGTTTACATGGAACAATTTTCGAAATATTCCATTTTCTATAAAAAAAAGGTAGCTGTAACGATTTTAACTAAATGTTGTACACTAAAGGTATTTATATTGGAAGTAGAATGTATATTCCACATTTCTTGGAATAGTCCTGCGTAGTCCCCTAAAACCCTTTTCATTCTGACTGACTTTGCATTACTTGTACACAGTCAGAGATGAACAAAACTTGCCGAAAATGTACATTTGTTGTAACATACAATTTATGTTATATTTCCTTTTTGTAGAGGTAACCATTTCAGAGATATGCCCTGTTATTGTTTTCAATTTCAAAGTATTTCTAGAACAGGAAGCTCTCAGCGGTTTCATATATCTTTTTTTTTATTCCTGGCCATGGAAAGAGATCCAAATTTCTATGACAATCGCATAGCGACAGCTTTTAAAAGATGTGACTGTCATTCTAGCTTAATGTATTCCGTTATTTCCCTTCTACTTATAAGAACTAAGTAATAAAACATTTTGTGGTAATGTTTCTCTTGATTCACATGAAGTAGATAGAAGAATAACCTTTGTAAGAGTATTTTGCTTGCAGAAGAGGTAGAGAAAGTCATGTGAACGGAACACACCAGATTCTTTCCATTTATAACCCACCTTTTATTGAAATGGTCATGCCGGCTGCCTTTTCCCGCTGGAAAGTATTGCATATCGGCAATAGTGCTAACTCCTGCATAGCTGTCATTGGACTTTACTTCTTTGGGTTTTATACATTAAATCAAAGACATATTCACACTCTCATTCATAGTAGACGCGCTGTGGCCGAGTGGCTACACCACTCACCTCTCACGTACCCAAGCGACTGCATGAGAGATTTTTTTTTCTCCATTTTTTCCAGTTTCCTATATTTCCTTAGTAGACCTTATTATTCGTAACGGTGTCCTTTTACATATACATACACAAACATAGACACATTTACAAACACAGAAACACCTATGCCCATGGCGGGACTCGAATCCACAATCCTGTGTACCACGAAGCGCCAAAGCGAGACAATTTAGCGAGCGCGGTCACCGGGATCGGCATACGAGATTCGTGGTGGACAAAGCAATGTAGGGGCGGTTTTCTGGGTGGTATCGCATTCTACCGCTGCTCCACTTTTGTTCCACGAATCATCAGTGTCATCGCCTGTGGTGAAATAGTAGTAAAAGCGGGCGTTATACGCTATAAAACGCTATTTCTAGGTACTGGGGAGAATAGGGAATAATCTTGCATAGAGAAAACTTCCCCCAGCCGGAATCGAACCCGGAACCTCTCGCACAACACGCAAATGCCCTACAAACTGAACTATGAAGCCAGCAAGGAACATTATTCGTCCGCAGCAACGTTGTTCGCTGGTTTTGAAGTTGTATGTGATTACTTTGGGTAGTTACATTGAATTCACAAACACACAAACACACACGCGCACAGTCGTACTTCCAAGCTCTAGGGAGCATGGGAAACAATCCTGATTAAAGAAAGCTTCCCACCCTCCAGCCGGGAATCAAGCCCGGGAACTCCGGATATGAAGGATAGCAAGCTAAACATCACAACACAGAGGAAGTGGTAAATGTTTGTCTTGTCTGCAAGTTTAACAATCGTGTAGAAGTATTTCGGCATAAAGAGGACTACAGAGGTTTATCACAGAAAATCCAAGAAATGGAATGTATTTGTAATTAAGATAATTTAGACTGGACACGTAATTCTGTCGATAGATACCAGCCTGCTTTGCGAAGGATACAGGGTTCGCTTTCTGACTGCGAGGCAGAAATTTTCCTCTAGCCAAGATTATTCTCTCTCTTCCCAAGTGTGGAAGTATAAGTCAGAGTGTGAATGTGTGCCTGTAAAGACCATAATAAAGTGAGTACCATTGCTATGAGAAATTATTCTAAAAGAAACGCCACCCATATAGCTTTCTACGTTAAGACAATTTAGACATGGATTTTGTTCGAAAACGAAAATGATTCCATATGAAACATTGTTCGTCTGAGAGTTTCTTGAAATTCTTCTGTTGCATCGTTGGAAGATGTTGACCTTAAATACCACGTTTGGTATTTGTTCGACTTTTTGTTCTTGAGCTATGCCGTTCATACACACACACACACACATACACACATACACAGGCACACTCACACAGACAGGGTTATTTTAAACCATGTAGTTCCGGTGAAATTTCGATATAAAATTTTTCGGTGAGATGTATATAATTGCTCGAGAGGCTACTATTCGCCTTTCTCCGCATATTGGATTTGTGATGGACAAAGAGCATTTTGGCGGGTTTTCTCCGGATTTTCCAGATTCCCTCGCCATTCATTCCAACAATTGCTCCATCATCACCTTTTCTATCATCAATTTCACCTCCATTTCATAGCATTTACTTACTTCTCTCACTCTCATACGAGTCGATTACTCTTTCCATGTTGTTCATTCGTTGGCTCCTCTGCATATATATATAAACCATACGTGAAAGGTAAAGGAGTAAAGTGTATACAACGGATGGAGCGCCTCGCGCGCACTGCTAACATATTCATTGTGGCTACCACCCCTAGGAGGTAAGGATGAAGTGAAGAAACCACAGGAGGATACATGCCGTAGGCAGACATGCCACAGAGACGTGCGGAACTCCCTAAAAGTTCCAGATTCGAACCCCGTTCCTCTATGGGAGCTGCCCAGGGAGAGCGTTGAACCACCCGTTAAACAATTGCCACTCCAGTTTCAATGGAAATACTCTTTCCTTTGAGCAAACATCTGTGACATGTGCCCGGTTCCTCCATACACTATGAAACCTACAAATGCACCTGAAAGGTTATATGGAAACGGAATGAATGGTGATTTGGGGAAAGGAAATCGTGGTAGTCAATAAACCACACCAGAATTTACATACCGATCAGGTAAAACCACGAAAAGCCCAAGATCAGAGTGAGCGGTTGATGGAAATCGAACCTGGAACCTCGTATACCAAACTCACGCATTACCTGGAGCCATCATTCGGTACAACAAGGGCTTATGGCGTAGAAAGCATTTTTTAAAACAACGTTTTTGCATGTAACATTTTGGTAGGAAGAATGTTTAAGTATCTATGGATTTTTAGTACAACCTCTAATGAACTCTCAAGAAGGATAAAGCAACTTAAATTGTATTAAACCTCGAGACGTTTTAGCCCTATTATTGGTTTTCAAAACATCTTATGGCGTATAGTTGATACAGAGCAATACGGGAGAGGGAAAGAGTGTCAGAGAGTGAGCCAAAGGGAAAGATGTAGAAAAAATAACGAGGAAGGCAAGAGGGGGCAAGACGGAGGGAGAACAATTTAAAGAGTGGGAGATGGAGGACATTGGGTGAGACAGAGAAGATCTATAGTTCGACGCAATAATGCAAATCGAGCTGCAGATTGTGTTAATTAATATACTTAAAGAAAACAAATATGTATATTAAAATGGAGTATTGAAGAGGGTGTTCATATCAGCAATTTCTTGATCTCGCTAACTTTCTTGTCTTGACGATACTTTGTACACTCATACTGCAATGAATATACAAGCTACCCCTCAAAATCTATCCCTTAGATATTGGAAATCTTTTTGTGTAAAAATCTGAACTATTCGACTCATTTCGAAAATGTTTGTAGAATTGTTCGATGGAACCCGTCAAAACATAGATTGCCTCATAAATACCGAAAAGTAGCCAAGTCATCGTATAGTATACTCGAAATATTCAAAACTACCCTATCCTTAATTTTAAACATTTTTAGCTACAAATGTATTAATAAGCGAATTAGTGCACCTGTGAAACGTTTGATGCGTTACATTTACATCACTATCGGTCTACCTGACCCATGCAGTTTTTGAGGGTTTCCCCGGGTCGCCAGGCGAGCCTGGGTAAATTTCTTCCATCCTCCGAAGTTGCTGTTCCTATTGTTCCTTCATCCCGTTGGTTTCTTTCAGGGTTGAAAGTATCAACGATGGTGCTCGGTGCGGCGTGGAAGGAAAAAGGATGCTTATTGTAACTATCTGCTTCCCATGGCTTCGCCTCTGGGTGGGAGGGGGCAACGGACTGATTGTCGGGGCACTTCTAATCCCGGCAACCAGCTGGAATCTATAGGGACCCTTGTCATTTCCGTGGCGTCGCTCCTATTCCCGGTCGCCTAGGGTGTCCCCTTACCATCCCCCCCTGTCTGGGGCGACCATCATGAGGTATAGGTCTTAGTTCGATGACTACCCAGTTTTATAGTTCTAAATAGGAATAGGCTCCTGGTAATTAATTAATACCTAGCATAATTCGAGAAAAAAATCTAGGGTCTTCCACTCACTTGACTTACTCTAGCTATTCTGCAATAAAATTTTCTCACAAAAGCTTATGGTACTTCGATCGACTCCATGCAAATCAAGGTAAACATTATAAGAAAAAGTATTATTATTATTACTGCTTTCCTTGTGGGTTCAGGAGAAATATGATTTGAAATTCCGTTCTCTCTGCACGTACAGAGCTAAAAAGAAAAGAAAAGGAAAAAACGGCTTAGAATTACAAATGCAGAAGTATTGAACACTTTTAAACTAACAAAAACGATATCTCGGAAGTGATTAACTCCACAATAAAGTATTCGACATAAATTGGGTATTTTAAGGAGATCTATATTTTTTTGTATTGTGATATTTCGTAACTTCTTATATGCAGATATGCAAAGGTCATCCAAATTGAAGAGGACTTCTGAGGCTGTTTCCAGAGAATTGAATATATACATATTATTTGTTATGTAAATATCTTTAATATATGGTATTTCAATAAAAAAAAAAATCCCACTAGAGCCCTGCTTGAGGAAATCTAAAATTCCAAAATATCTTCCATGTAAATATAAGTTGGATTTTTCTGAAAATCTTCAGCTTGCATCCTTGGAAAATATTGAAATTATATACAAAGGTTGGTGTTTAACCGAATTTTTATTACTGAGTTATGTTGTTCACGGACAAATGATCCTTTTTCTAACTTTTTTCAAGGGTACTCAAAATATGTATCTCCGATGAAATCATCTTTTGGATGGGGTGTAATACCTTCTCTGTCTGTTACGTAAACTGTGCATGGGAAAGTAACTAAAAACGTTCTTCTTTTTGGTAATTGACATTCTCAGTTGCATATATATAAGATTCTTCCTAGGCATGCATAAACGTAGGATTTGATGGACTGCGTGTTGGATTGCTTTCTGTTCCCGACTTTATAAACTGACAAAAGACACACTGTGCAAGGAACAGGAGACCACATGGCGTGTTTACCCGCTGCTTGTTCTAGCACAAAATCAAGCGAGTTGATATCACCTACCACATACTACGTATGACCTTGCCATTCCACGTTCTTTGGCCTCCGTGGCCGTGTGGTCAGACCACTCGGCTCTCACCTAGACTTTGATCCCAAGCGACCGCATGTGAGATTTGTGGTGGACGAAGCGGCGCAGGGGCGGGTATTCTCCGGGTTCTCCGGTTTCCCTCGCCATCACATTCCACCGGGGCTCCATCTTCATGTATCATCAGTGTCATCGCCTGCGTTGCCAGAGCAGTAAACGCGGGCGTGAAACACTACCAAAAGAAGAAAAAAAGAAATTCTTTCGATGGCATTGCAAGAAACAACTAAAGTTGAAAGATATTTAAACATTTGGTGTTTTACGCTCGCATAACTTTCAGTATGTACGAACTACTCTTACGTAAAGTACATTTTCTATCTACTTAATTTTAATGAAGATATACTTTTCTGGAAATAGGTATAGTATTCATTTAGTTGTAAATACAAAGGGAATACCGAAAATCAAATACTCTAAAATTGCACACGATACACCGGCCTTAGAATTCCATACAGCTTCGATGACAGGTAGATAGGACGGAAGACACCAAGCCAGTGAGATGTTTGCACTCTACCACACAAGAGAACACCCCCGGGAGGGATGACGTGAGAGAAGACTCCGGGCCGCAGAAACCAGGAGCGACGGTACATCAATGACAGGATCCCTACAGTTACTCAATTAAGACTTCCCATCAGTTGGACAGGAAAACCGGGACCCAGCCCCACGTTGGGTCCAACGCCCCAAGGGACTATCGTTTCGCCCCGGCAGCCAACCGAAGGTCAGGAGACAATGGGAGTACCAGCAAACCTTATTCTCAACCACGCCACCCTGCGGCACCATCGCCGACACCTCAGAGACCAACGGGGCGAAGCATGAATCAAATGAGATTGGAACAAAATGTAGGGACAGGATTTTTCAGAAAATCAACAAGTCTGAAAAATGATCCATGTATAGGGTAGCCTAGGGTAGGAGATTTGGAGATTTTCTTAAAACTCTTCGTGTTGTATCTTTTGAATTTAAATCAAGTTTTTAATTTATCGGAGTTGTGCTGTTCACAGAGAGACACGCACAGGTATGCTAAAATGCTGTTTTTGAACCGAGTGAACACAAAACATGCATTTCAGGTGTAATCTCGATATCGGGTAGAATACAATACAATGGGTACTTTCCCTACCTACTTTGCATATGGTAGTGAAAGTAAAGAAACGAAGTACTGAACAGTTCAAACCAATAAAAAAAGGATATCTCGGAAATGGTGATGCCAAAAAAAAAAAAAAAAAAAAAAAAAAAAACGCTAATTGAAATAAGTTGCGCATTAAAGAGATCTAAACTTTCTGTGTAGTACAACTGTATTTATGTCTTGTAGTTTACCAGTTATATGAATTTTCAAAAACTAGTTATGAACGAAGAACAATCTAGAATACACATTTTGGTTGTCGTTTTAATATGCTAATCATGGTAAATATAGGTCAATAACTATTTTTGAGAAAATAAAGGTAAAAATATTCCAATACTTTTCGATATAATGGAGAATTTAGGGTGTAGGATATTCCTGAAAATGCTAACGTCACATATTTGGAAGAAGCTGTGCTTACATACCTGGTTTGGTATTTATCTCCGAGTTCTCGTTTTTAGGTATGCTTACACATACACATAGGTAAATACACGCACACACTTACACATACACCCATATAGGCATGCGCACGGGCTGTTTTCTAGTTGTGTTTTTTTTTTTTTTTTTGTTCTATTGACGGAGTCCCTAACGCTTCCAACATAGCCCGGACGCCAGCCGACCTGCTCGCAACCTGAAGACCTCCTCGCCCTCTGCTTCCTTCCACCTTGGCCTCCCATACCTATTTTGGTTTTATGTTTTTGTCTATCTTATTTATTTGCACAATGTTTTATGCCTTTTAGTGGTGATTGTTGGTTAAAGATGTTTCTTATTTAACAAGAAGTCATATGTATATTCAAAGCCCAAATTGCACCGTCCAGCCGCAGCACATCATCTGGCGCCTGATGGTGCTTCAATCCTGAAACAGTCCTCCTTCGTGGTCTTAGGGTAAATTGCTAGCCTCTGGGACCCCAGATTCCAGGTTCAAATCTGGCGGAGAGCGATGGATTCTTTTCGGGCGTAAAAGTCCATAGCATGGCATTCTTCGGAAGGGAAATAAGGCCGTTGATCCCGTATCGTAGATTTACGGCACGTAAATGAACCTCGAACCTGATATAGAAGCCTCTGAGCAAAATTAAGTCGCCGAATAAAAGTGAGGCGCTAAGAACCACGACAGCTAAAGAGCTTCCATAAATAAAACAGATGAAAGAAAACAATAGGGAGAGGTGACAATGGACAGTAAGTCTGTGGTAAACAGGGACCTCTCCAGGGTTCGTCTACCGACCCGGGGAAGCCACAAGAAGACTCATTGAGAGAGTGACTAACTTGAACGGAGTCGATCTCGGCAGGTCCCGATTGCAACCCTCGCATGTTACTGCGGAGCCATATCGCTCAGTGATAAGGCAGTATTCTAATAATCACACAGTGCTGCAAGCAGATTCTCTGGTTTGTTGAAACCTCTAATTAATACAGATGCTGGTGATTAGTATATTTAGATAGGGAAGACATAGTTCAGTCTTCTAGTTACGAGCATTGAACTAACCTACACAAGTAAATAATCTAAATTGATGCCAACGACGACCACCTATATCTTAGCTTTGCTGCTTTAATATCTGTATCGCCAAAAATAGGTCACTAGTATTTCATTATTTTTCAGGGGAGCAGCTTTCTCTGTTAGGCAGTAATAAATGCGGGATTCAATATGAAACGAAACGAGTTAATTCACACCCTTGCGCAACACTAACTCAATTGTAAGGGTAGTAAACCATGGAATTAAAGGATACATTGGGGTGCGCTTTCTTTGACGGCTTTTATTTTTGGCATCCCTCCCCATGATAGCCTTGCCTATCTTCAAAGTAGTTCAATATCGAGTTTCTGAAATACCATTATGGAACTGTTCGCACTCCTGTAACCCTGTTAAAACATGAAACAAAGTAATAATGCGCGTCCATTAGTTTCAGAAGCTTTGGCTGCATGGAAGCGTATATTTGGGAACGCGCTGGTCTAAAGAAATAAAAAGAACTTGGTTTTAATTTATTCATGCCTGAATTGAGTTTCACATGGAGGAAGAAGTTATTATATGTATATACATATATTATATGTATGTATCTATGTATGTAGTATGTTCTATAAATTTAGGCTGGAAATGTGTTGTTGATGGACTTTGGCTAGACACGCTGTTTCCTCTATCTTGAATGTGGATTAGGATGGGGTGGGTCCAGGTAAAAAGATCGGTGCTATAGGATGCTGTGATGATGATGATGATGATGATGGAGTAGATAGAAACACCCTATGTGAAGCATGTTTTTTGCACCTTAGTAGTGTATTATATCGTCAGTGTTTAACTAAATATTGCTCCACTATGAACAGTGATTTATGGGTTCCTTCCACTTACATGAAATAAATAATAGTTCAAATTAAACACTTGCATTATTTCATTGAGTGTTCGAAAGCTTATGGCCTGCAGGCTATTCATTATTATATTTAGTTTCTTAAGGATTTATCGACTTTCACTTTCAGAAAATGAATATTCCGAGTCACATATTTGGGTCCAGGCTTACAGGCTTTATTGGTACCTACCCTCTTTTATGAAGTTCTAACCTCCAGATTCAATTTTTTGTTCTGGTTTTTGCTAAACAAAGTGACGTTCTAGGACTAAAGATTTAAATTCCTCTTTATTTTTGAAAACATGCACCTAATCGTATTTCCGAGTGGATAAGTTTGTTAAAAGAAATGAAAACCAATACAAGGCGATTTAGGTGAAAGCAGAATTTTGGTAATGGCGTGATTTGTTATACCGTATCTTAGCACGAAGGAATTTTGTGCATAACACTGAATACGGTATCGGCAGCGTAATAGATAAAGCCGAGGACTTATTACAAATTATCGCATTTAACATTGAGAACAATTTGCTAAAGGATATAGTTGTCCATAATATTTTATTAAATATTTTTGGAGAGTTATCTACTGGTCTAAACAAAACAGAGTATTGCCGATTGCATTTCTATTTTAAAAAGGCGGATCTGCAAAGATGCTCTCAAGAATTCTTTCTTTTGTTTCAGCATTGCTTCCAGGTTTTTGGTGTGAGGCGATGTCGGACAGGCGGTGCAGATGCTTCCTCCAAGAAGAGAGTATTCCATTAGATCACCAGAAGGCTACCTGGTTGCAAAGGACGTTTATCGCTCTCTTAGTGTGGCTCTGGCGGTCTGGCGGATCTTCGAGCCAGGGGAAGTTACAGACCTCCCCGCATCACTGTGGCCTGTCTGGCTGCAGTTCTATCACTTCATTCCTTCCTCCTGATAGTGGTGGCCGCAATGCATCTGAAATGGTTGCATTGGGTGAGATTTCTCCTCACGTTGTATTACATATTCTATACTTAGGGGGTCTCCCTCCGTGGTGTAATGGTTACCATGCTAACTTCATATACCCAAGGTCCGGGTTCAAACCCGGCGGAGGACGATGGATTTTTTCGGGCGTAAAAAGCCTTAGCATTGCTTCCTTGGGAAGAGAAGTGAAGCCGTTGGTCCCGTGTGGTAGATTTACAGCACGTAAAAGCACCTCAATCCTGATAAAGAGGCCTCTGAGCAAAATTAAGCGGTCTTTCACGAACACCACAGGATGGGACGCTGAGAACCACCACAGGTAAAGAGCGTCCATAAATAAAATTTCTATAACTAGGGGTACTGGACTTTTGTAACTCTTATGACTGCACAATCAATAGTACAAAATTACTGACATTTTCCTGATGTGCACAGTCTTCGTCTTTGTTTTAAAGATTAAAGAAAGAAACATATACTTCTAGGAAATTGCAAGTAATAGTAAATTCGACGCAAGAGAAAATAAATGTGCTACATAGCCAATTGTGCAACATAATAAAACCCTTTTAGCTATACACATTTTGGGACCTTAAGTTTTAGTTTTTGTAACTCTGTAGTTGTTATAACTTTTTTTTTTTTTTTTTTTTTTTTTTTTTTTTTTTTTTTTTTCGCTGATTCCACTAAAGGATCAATGATGAAATAAAGTACACCTATGCCCTAATTCATCTATGGGTATTATTTTGCAGAAACGCGCTGCTCTCTCTTGCTGATAGAGATATGTACGAGTTTCCTACTTGGTACTCAGAAGCTCTCTGTATTTGGATTTTGGTGGCTTTTAGAATGGCGATATACAAAATGGAAAGACCGAATGAAGTGTTGCAGGTGAAAGCGTTTCCAATGATTAATAATTCGTGCTTACCCTGCCCCTGATGTAATGGATTAGGCACTTCCTATTGCCGTAAAAAGTCCACCCTGGCACAGTCATTGATTTGAGAGGCCGTGTCTGTGTCTGATGTTCACTATGTTTGTGCTGTAAGTATTAGTGGAATATGCGTACCCGTAATGATTTTCAAGTTACTCTACTTTATAATTATTGTATTACCATGACTTCTACATGTCGATGTCCATTTAGATGTATTGGCTGTAAGTGAAGTTGTGCGTTAATGGTCTAGACAGATTGCCTTAAAATAAACTATTTTATTAATAAGGGTTTAATGAAAGTAGGTATAACAATTCATGTACATACAAGGGTAATTGAGGAAGTACAACGTTTGCTTTCAATGAGTTCATAATATTGAAATTTATGCCATTTATTAAACTGAATTTTGTTTTATTTCTTCATAAAATCAGTTCTGTAACTTAAGCAATTGAGTGTCTGTCCACGATCTTTAAAAATATTGCGCTGTAGTGGGCTGCCGCCAGCCCATTAACGCAAGACACTGGAACAAAAATCCAGCAAGCAAAGAACGTGGAACATTTTGTAAGGATGTGTCACTCCTCTAGGGTTACGTGTATGTGTTTCAATTGTGTTGTTAGTTTGATTCCTCAAACCATCTGTGATAAGTTAGTTAAGTCTAGGTCTAAATTCATCATGCACATTTGTTTATAAATTGTTGAAGTTGAACATTTTACACCCATTTCTCATATTTATTTGGTTCATTACTGTAATACCCTTTTATTTCACGGTGCATTAGTGTGGGTTTCAGCTTCCGAGCATTTAAAGATTGAATATCTCTCAATTCAAGTCGGTGGGATTGTATTACATAGTTTATTTTGAACAATCACAGAATGCACAATAAGAACTTGTTGCGATTGGTATTCTCGTTAAACTAGGAAAAGATGTCTAGGGAACCATTGGACCCAATAGGCACCTCCGAAGCGGGAATGCACAAACAGTCTTTACTTTCACCCATGTATTAAATTTCTAGGGTGCTACAGCCCGAAGCCACAGGCACATTTTGCGCAGAATAACAGTTTAAACTTATATTGTAATAAAATGAATTATATTTAATTTAATTTTTAATTGTTTTAGTGGGAATAACAAAAAGTGCACTGTTGTAAACTAATTTGTTTGTTTTCTTTTCGTGCTTTAATACGCGGCATTTTATAAATAATCTATGTAATAATTCTTGTAACTCAAGTATTCTGCTATATAATATAAAACATTGCATATCTGAAATTATTTCCATGAGGTAAAGGCACGGCAAAAATTTTCTTGGTCATTTTCCAACAACGTCAGTGAACCATTCTCTGGAGAACTTAGACGCACTCATGTAAACTACCTCGCTGTTTGAGAATGTTCGAATAAGTAATAAGCCCTTCATGCTTTGGAGCATGAAGAATAATGAGACAAGGCTTTATTTCTGTTCACTGTTGTTCACGAAGGGATAAATACAAGAATGCGCCAAAACGTATAAATAGCTAAGGGGGAGACGTGCCATAAAATGAAGGAAAAAAGCATGTGGTGGGCAGTCTAGGATCGCTGGCCATATCAAAAACATAAGTTGTTAATATTCCAGCATTTAAATATCAGGTAACGTTACAGCTATTGACATAATTTTTCTTTAAATAGTCCTATTTTTATTGTTTTTTCCCAGGTGTTAATTATATACGAATATCTTAAGGAAGTACCTAACTGATGGGTTTTGCTGTCCGTGGCAAAAGTTGTTAGGTGTAACCTAGGCCCGGATATCTTTTAATTACTACATCATAGCATACTTATTATGCCATTTTGATCACCTTATATGATTTCAATTTCAGGGATTTTTAGAGTTTACTTAATTAATTTGGTAGTATCTGCTGTTCGCATTTTATTTAGAATGTTCTTGCATTTAAATTCAGTACACAGATATGTTTATATTATTTTCATTTTACATAAGGATAAACTCTCAAACTTCATATATGTCACTATTCAACTGAGAAATAAGGATAGCTTTGCACATATTTACAACATTTTGTACTCCTATTTAATAGTTAATCTGGAAAATAATAATAAACTATACCCATGTTTACTTTCTCCATGCGTATAGTAAGCAGAGGAAGCATTGTTTTTCACCTTAAAATTCGATGCCGATATTTCAACGCAAATATGTTTGGAGGCTTTCTGAACCCAAAAAGAATTTCAAATGCGTGTGTGTATGTGAACACATAACTTCATTCAGAAGAAGGGTCTCGCTTGCGTGTGTGTGTGTGTGTGTGTGCACATAATAACTTAAAAACGAAAATTTGGTTAAATACCAAACTTGGTATTAATTTTTGTGCTGATTCTGTTATCCAATATTTCGCATGCTGATCTTTTTTCCGCTTTAATAATGCAGCCTTTACCACTGATTTAGTGAAACCCAATACAGATTTAGGGTCCATAACAGGTACCTCGGATTTTTCCCTATTAAGTCTATTGACATTATCGTGTCTTCAGTTGCAGGATGACCTGATTATCTCATCTCAGTCGGCTTAAATCTTACTAACAGAGCACGACAAGTTTGGATCCTGTCTGTTCTTCTTTTAAAGCTTTTTATATCAGAATAAGTACAACTGGTTTTATTGTCACATTCCTCCTACAGTCTCCTCCAGAAAGGTTCTGGTGCAAGAGTTTTGTTTGGAGTATTGTGGTAAATACTTCTAAGGAGAAGGATCCCTTAAGTCCTGGTCTTACGTCGCATACTCCAGCTTTTATTCCTTTATCCATTCTTGAGCCATCTGTGAATCACATTAGCTACACGTATTGATAGTGGTCATATTTCCATTATTCTCTCCCCTACCCCAATTAATACGCTTTCAAAGGTTTGTCGAAGATCTATTTTGGTAGTGTGCAGTATCCTGGCACCAATATTGCCGTACTTGACCACATTTTCAGAGCAAGGAGAAAAGTGTCTCGTGCTTTGTCCTGCCATTTACCTAGTGCATATTTAAACATGGAGTGCTGTCTTAATACTATTCCCCATAATTTATTTTCTTCTTTTTGATCAGTTTCAGGACATCCTGAATGGGATAAGATACCCAAATAATTTGTTTTTATAGAATGTCCCTTAGCATCATAAGGCAATTTCGGGTGGCTCTCACTTCATGGGCACTGGCTGATGTGAGCATAATCCCATCCATTTGATTCACTGTCTCCTTAGATTTAAGTTATTATATTTAAATTTAAACACCTCAGAAAAGTTGTTTTGCTTTACCCATGTTTCAAATACAGTTATTGCCTGTTTCACAAGTTATACTAATCACCATAGTCAAAATTTGACTGCTCATAATGTGTCTAAGTTCTTCGTGACCTCATATTTACACACTACAGTGTCATGTTTTACAAACAATTCTTAATTAACTCCTTTATTAGTTTGTTCTTCAAATATTCCAAAAATATGAATTTTCTTGGCCATTTTATCCTGAGATTTACATTTGGCAAATTTCGTACTACTAGGTAATAAAACACAAATATCTATAAGCAACCTTCTGCGAAATCAATTTCCGAATTCTCAGATTACCTTATTTGTTTTTCTTTTCCGTAACACAAATTATTTACATGTATTTTCTTCCACCACTTCTCATACATACAATTTAGCTCTGTTGTAGTGCTCCTTAGGACTTTTACATCTCCTACTAAACGAGCTAATCCATCAACAAGTATTCGGAATTTTCCCTACTAGCATTATTTTATTACTCGCTTGTTCTTTAATCAATTCTTTGTAAAGTTTTATAAGAAGACAATGGGCAGTATGACTAAAAGGACATCCTTGTCTTACGCTTCTTGCATTTGTTTTATCTTATATAGGACAGCCCGGGTTTTGGATCGTGTCCGACTTATTTCCAACCCTCCTTATATATGTGATAATTTCAATTGTTTTCTCACAGAAACCGTGTGTAGGACAGAAGTTGGATAGGTTACTTATATTTCTTAAACCACTCAAAACTGATCTAGAAGATAGACAGTTATCACCATAGGTTTGGCAACAATTCTGTGCTAGATTTTCTAAGGCTTGTCATGAATTTAATCATAATACGTTGTTCTATTCGTAGTTTATTTCTCAGCTCAGATTCCTGATCCGCTTCTAATACTGGTCACGGCCAAACTAATCGCTGTACTTGAGTGAAAATTCGTGAGATGTTAGGGGTCCACACCCCACCCCAAGTCTTCCTCCTCAAAATGGTAGGAACTGTAGTAAATAATAAGGTTAAGTTTGTGAGTTGTTATTTCGTATTCTTCTCCTTTCCATTTTATCATGCAGGTGTCGCCTCGTTGTCTTCAGTAGAATTTTTATCGCTAACGGTTGATAAGAGCATCCTAGGGGTTTTGATTTTCTTGGTAGCATACTTTGCATAAGTAGGCACTCAAAATTTCCCAACGACACTAACGGAAGCTATTTTATACCGATGAAGATCTTCATTTTTCACCGCACTTTGCATTTTCTGTCATTTTTCTGATATATATATATATATATTTACAACCAAAAATTAAAACCTTAAGCCTAATCATAAATTTGCACAAATGGCTAATGTAACTCTTTCTGACGAAACATTTCCATCCATAGTCCGCGTAATCGTCACATTGTTTGCAAAGACGATATTACTCGATTTTTAATTTGTATAATTGGTTTTGAAACCACATTAGCACTTTGTAGCAAAGGCAGAAGATTTAATTTCTTTTTCGAAATATTTGATGTCTTCCTTGGCAATCGTATGTAAGAGTGGCAACTAAGATTGATGTTCCTGTTGCCTTCTGTAGCGCCGCAACTTTTATATAATATCAGATCAAATCCATAAGGAGTAGCTGTCCCCTATTTTTTTCAAGAAATCCACTTGTTTGCTTCAGCAGGTGCGCTTCCGATTAACCTACAAATGAAGTCGCGTGTTAACGCGCTCTATCAGCAACTGTAAAATGTTTCACATTATTTATTTTCCTCATTTAACACTCGTAGTTCCAGTACTGAGTAAACCTGCCTCAATCCCGCATTCATGAAGATAGTGACATATGACAGTGGAAAGTGCCAACTTGACTATTTTAATTCAAACAAGTTCTGTTTTTAAAGTTGCTTACAGGTAAGAGACTCAGACCTCGTCACGAGCTGTATCACAACTATCAATTAATCGAAAGGGGATATTCAAGCAATGCTACTGAAGCTGACAACTTTCAACATGACTCAAGGTTCCATTGCGCCAACGTCAGAACATTTCTAAGCCTGCGGGGCAACGTGGAGGAAGCCTGACGCCAACTCAAGTTCTGCACACGTCCACAAACTTGAGAAATGCAGTATGAAATTCTTTTAATGTGACGTGGGAAAACCTGCCAGTCAGCTATGGATCAGCATAAGCTGTTATTGTCTGTATGGGGCAAGGCCGGGCTCAGACTGAGCTGCATTACAAATTCCGAGAGAAGTCATCTTCATCTTCATTCGCTATGATTTTTTTATAATCTCAGGGATCTCATTTAATAACACCAATTTTAAAACAATTTTTCGTGTTTTTTTTAATTCCACACATAAAAAAGGGGAAAATTTATATTTTTAATTAGTGTCTAAACTACACCATCATTTTTCTACATTACATCTATCTACATTTTCTGCTTGTGTAGCTGTTCCACATAACATTATAACATTATAAATTATAAATTAATTAATTTATAATGTTATGTGGAGTAATTATAATAAATGACATAACTCTCAATTTGCCAATTTGTCATAATTATTATAATTTTTTTTTTTAAAAAAATCACATGCCTTTAATAGGTTATTTTCCAGGAAGTAGACAACCAAACATAGTTTGTTTGTGGATAGAGCCTTAGCTAAACGACTGACTTTATCTGCCCTTTAATGACTGGAGGAGATTCTAGAGCTGCAGATAAAATTACACATTGCCCGCCCCGGTTGTATAGAGGTAGTGTCTGCCTCACTTTCAAGATGACGCGAGTTCGAGAGTCGCTTATGTAGAGTTACCCGGATAAGTTTTTTGGGGATTTTTCCCATATCTTAGGAAGACGAATATCGAGTAAATTTATGCTCCATGGACCACGAGATAATTTGAGCATCATTTCACTAATTTCAGTAATCGTTGAATATTGAAAAACGAGGTTAAAGGACGTTAAACTACACAAAACAAAAAGTTAAAAATTCCGTCATCTATCGAACAGCGCTGCAGTTGGAGTCACTATTATTGTTCTGCTCAGTACAAGTCAGCATTATGAAAATGCTTCAAAGATTATAGGTATATTAATTTGGTCTTGATCTCGGTACACAATATCATGAGTGATGTATGCGATGTAAAAATAAATATTAGGGAACAGCAACTTTCGAGACCTTTTAACTGGTGAAGAAACTAGGAAGCATCATTTACAATCAACGATATAAGATAAGTGTGAGGCTCGTTGGTTTGCAAGGAGAAGCGTGTCAAAATAGGTTGTTAATATGCCACATGTTGACGTGAAGTTCCATCAATCATTAATTAAACATGGAGTTCATAAATAAAATAGCAGTATCCGAAGGTCTTCTCGTATTACTGCATTAAGGGGCTACATGCTGAGTTCTCAATTAAATCTCGAGAAAAAAAAAAAGAAACATCTATTTAATAATTTTTAGCTATATAAGTCCTATTTATCAGCAGCAAATTCTAGTTGACTCCTCCTGGTTATACATATATGTGGGTATATATAAATGCCCAAGTACGCTATTTAAACACACGGACCAAGGAACATGTATGCAAGTAGAGCCAGAAATTTTCAGCCACATTTCGTAATGGTTTCTTGCATTTTTCCAATTTTAAGTGTTCCTCATAGACTAAAGAGGCTTTTATTGATCTGAAACATAGCTCTGGATTTAGCGTTAAAGACAGTTAATACATGACTGACTAGATCATTAAAAGGATGAAATACAAAATGTTTTAGTTTTGATAAAGTTTCAATATAATACAACATTTTAACCGCGAATATAAACAACACAATTTCAGAAATAATATGCGAAATTTACAAGTTTAAGGTATTAAAAATGACATGAGTATGTTACTTCACATATAACTATGTTTATATTTTTATTTATTTTATTGTAAATTCAGACACATAATTCCACTGAAAAAACTAATATTTAAATGCCGAAATAAATCGGTGTAAATCTGTAGAAATTAGGAATATTAGAATGTTTAATTCTTATCAAATTTTGTAAATAACAAAACACATTAAAAGAATTATGCTTATATGACTTTCTTAGCTAACATTTTCCAAAAACTGAAAATAAGCGAAATAAAGAAGCCTTGTGACCTATTCTTTAATTGGGAGTTAAGGTATGTTTATATCAAGCTCAACAACAGCCAATTTGGCTTATTCTTACTTGAAAGGACATCGCACACATGGAGATACATACAGACACACACATCTTAAAAAATGCGAGTTTGGCTTCGAGATTGTTGTTTATACGCTTTAGTAACAAATATTCTTGCAGAGGTCTTGTAAAAATGCATTATAATACAACTGTAAACATACACTCATAGCATTACAAACACGCCAAACGCACATAAGAACATTGCAGACTAATAAACTACTTAGCTTGCAATTTTTCCTGCCTATTTTTACTACTTTTGCTGGTTATGTAAGAAAACAGGCGCTATTTATTATAAACTTCACCCAATAAATTCGGAAGATAATCGTCAGGACCAGAGTTTTGATTACCTAAAATGTTGAAAAATCACCCATTAAATGCAATTACAATTTTTAGAAAGTCACATGATATTTGCTAAGAATGACATAAAATGAAATGAGTTTAATTTATTGAAATTAATGTAAAAGGGTTACAAATTTAATTAATGTATGCATGTAACTGGTATAAGAATAATAAGACAATTTTGAAAATTAATTTAAACTGTATGTTTCGTACTGTTATTTGAAGAATCTGAAAAGGATCCTTGAAAGTATTAATGTACACGTTAGCAGCGTCTATTATGCAACAATTAAAATATGACATTACATCAGAATCCGGGCCCAGATCCCAGATGATGACAACAATAATAAGAACAATAATAATAATTATTATTAATAATAATAATAATAATAATATGTGAGCACATAAACACCAGTTACTGCTAAACACATTTAGCACATTTGCTACTAAGGCTCTCAACGTAACACAACACATACTGTTGTCACACTCAGTATAGGGAAAAGCGATTCATCAAGTCAAAGTTTCACTGAACTACTGAGTCCTGACTCACAACTGCACTCCGCAACTAGTTTAACTCATTGACTTTTTACTTTCTCTGCACTACTATGTACAATGTATAGAGAAGGTATTGTATTCCACTCAAAAATTCGATACCGAGTTTTTACCGGAAATATATCTTTTGAGATCCCCTGAATCCAAAAAAGTATTTTTCGAAAAACGCCAGTGTGCACTGTGTGTCTGTGGAGAGCATAGCTCAAAAACAAAATTTCCGAAAAATACCACACTTGCTATTTTAAACCCATTATCTCCCATGGATGCGACACGAAGATTTTGAAGAAAATGCCCCCATTTCAAACTACCTTTTATATGGAAAATGTTTCGAATACTTTGATTTTTTCAGAAATGGCTCTAACGATTTTGATTAAAATATCGTGTATTAAAGATATTTACATGGCAAATAAAATGTGCATCTTGAATTTTCTGGGCTTAGCATCTGAAGACCTCTTTATTATGGATGCATTTTGCTGAATTTTGCAGAACTGGTAAACCGCAAGAAATAGATAAAAGCTTATAACACAGAAAATGTAGATCTCGTTAAAACACACAATTTATGTCATAAATGTTTTTAGTAGAGCTGGACGTTTCAGAGATATTCCTTGTAATTGGTTTCAACTTTAAAATACTATTACTTTTCTCATACGGGAGTTTGTCAACTCCTGACCATACAAGCAAAGGAATCTCAATTATATAGCAAACAGTTTTTAAAAGATTTGACTATTGCCTTAGTCCATGGTGCTCCCTTATTTTCGTGTAATGGTTAGCTAACTTCATATACCAAGGTTGCGGATTCAAACCCAGCGGAGGACGATGGATTTTTTTCAGGCGCAAAAATCCTTAGCATGGCTTCCTTCGGAAGGGAAGTAAAGCCGTTGGTCCCGTGTCGTAGATTTATGGCACGTAAACGAACCTCAAGCCTGATAGAGAGGCCTCTGAGCAAAATTAAGCGGTCTTTGACGCCGAGTTTAGAATGGGACGCTGAGAACCATAGTAGTTAAAGAGTGTCCATAAATAATAAGCCGTTTGTATTTTTCCTTTATTTTCCTTCTACTTATAAAGAAGCGTGCAATAAGACCATTTCTGTTAATTTTATCTCAATTAGCATGAAGTAGATAGAAGAATAACCTTTTCAACAATAACTTGTTACAGAGGTGTAGATAAAGTCATGTGGATGGGGCACATCATATTTTTACTGTCTTAACCCTTCACTTCTGAGCGTTTTAATTTGTTCATTCTAGACTGTCCGGCTGGCCCCAAAAGTTGTGGCTGTCGACGGTTCGAGACACCGCAAGATCAGTGTCTCAAGAACTGTTTTTATTCAACTCAGAGAAGTGACGTAATGGACTTTGTTCGACTGGCTATTGTGTCCGTTAGCGCTATTGTTAATCGTGCCGAGCCGGTCAAGTCGCTTGTACGGCAGCTTGCGGGCTGCTTATGCTGCCGTCATAGTTTAATATAAGTAATTTTAGAATACCTATACCATATGGAACACGCTTAGAGGAAAACAAAGGTTCAAAGCGTTAAAGTGCAACGAACACACTTCTTTTAGTATTGAAACCCCTATAAGTTGGCTTCCGGTTAGCGTTATAATCCAACATTTCGGAACAAGTGAGATTTTTTTATCTGCTATGTGTTATCGGATGTTCTAAAAAGTAACACGTCAACGCTCCTTTGCAGCTATGAAGCTTACGCTAGGGATACAAACATAAGAATTAACAACCACAAATGAAGTTCAGTGTAAACTTATAGGAAAGTTACAGGCAGCGTGTTATGGTAGTGTGCGTATTCAAAATGTAAGCTAAGAGGAGAAAATCATTTTGGAGGTTCAGTTAGAGACACTATCACGACAGTTGTTCGGCTTCTCGAGTTTAAGCAGTTACCTATCTCTGTCGTCGACCGTTCCATATTGTTGCGATGAGCCAAATAGATGGCGAAAGGCTGAATTTGTGTGTGCCAAATTGGAGAAGTATTGCGCGGTGCGTGTATGTTATATGGCAAATATATAAAACTAGTGACGGGTGCATAATCAACGGTGAAACGCAACATTCGCCTTTTGTTTACCATGCCTGAGAATGATCCATATCCATGTATGTATATAAAAACTGGGCCAACCCATCAAAGAACTGCACCCGTTGCCCACTCCAAAACATCTCCTGATTCTGAGCTCGTCCCATATCAATTCACAGTTTACTTTTAAAACTACAATAACACATACCTTATACCATGGGTCGGAAATTCGTGATCATTGAGGCGCAGGAAATCTTTGTCCTCCAATCTTCAACCACCTTCGCATATTCAAACCGTTTAGCTTTTGTGGCGGCTGTACACTGTCTTATTTTGCACTACATAATAGTAGAGTAGAGTGAGATTATCACGACCTTTCCCTTCCACTGTGAGTTCCCGACCCCTGCACTTTATACAGGGGGTGTTTTATTAGTGATAACTTTTTTTTATAGAATTAGCGTTTCAGTTTTAAGCTGTCTCATTTTTGTGTTTATAATACATTTCACAAAAGAAATAAAAACAAAATACATACGTGGTTCATATAATAGCCGACTTTCAAATTCATTTGGTCAAAACATATTAGCTTATTTTATAGCAGAAAATAACTGCGTTATCTATAATAATGAACTATTATTATTAATACCACTAATAGTTTAGCCAAGGTTTAACAGAGATGTAAGTTATTTTTAAAGAGTATTAATATCTGGTAGGAAATATTAAACTAAATATTATTTACTCTAACTGTTTATCCATGACAAAAATTGCAACATACAGGTTACATTGTTTTCAAACAATTTGAGATCTCGTCAGCAAGTAATAACTTATTGTACTGTCGGCGTTTGAAAGTAGTCCTAAGCCTTGAACAGATTTATCATAACATCCATGAAAAGGATTACCTTTAGCTTAATGTCAGCAAAGCATGCAGTACATCAACTCCATTACTATCTGTTGCAAATTTTGGACAAAACTCGTGAGTAAAAGGCCATGTTGTTTTAGCTCTGAAATTCAGGTACCTAGTTGTTTAAACATAATCGTTACTAGATCTTATAAGAGATTTTGCAATTAATTTTGGTGCCTCAAAAATAAATTATAGTTCTTTCATCATGTGTATATAGTCAACATTTGTATTTTACGATTAAGTTTTAAAATATGCAAATTTTCGGGCTTATCGCACAAATATAAACTTTTGAGAGAAAACCAGAAATTCGTGACAATGCACGAAAACACCACAGGTTTAAATCCTGTAAATTAATATATATATGTATTATATATGTATTATATTATATATACGCATATATCCCTAATCGAAGCTGTATAACATCTTTCCCGTTTACTGTTAACAACAAAATCAACAAAGAAAAATCACTGCTCTGACTATACCTTTGATCCCAAAGATTTTGGAGAGTAAATACCCAGAAACACAACTACTTGCCTTTTTTTTTTTTTTTTCTCAAACATCTAAGAACGCATGGTTTATAACTGACTGAAGTTGGATGTCATTCAGCGACGAAGGTTGAAGTTTGAAGTTTAGTTCCAGGCTTCTGAATATTTAATTAAAGCTCTCCCTTCAAAGTTGGAACCTCAGAAAGTTTCTGGTTGCACTGTGACTACAGTGTAAAGTTGATTATTCACAATCATTGAATGAGTAAGCCACTGTGGACTACGTATTCCGTATGCACTTCCATAGTAGTTTCTGAGTTTGACTATCTATCAAGATAGTGTTCCTGTCGGAGGTTTTCTTTGCATGTAAAAGGAAGCTTTAGGTGATGGCCTGATCGTAACGGTAAACGAAACAAGAAACCATTTCAGTAGGTTTTAAGTTGCGTGGAACTTCTTCGGTTTGCTATTTCACTATATTGCAATTATCGAGCGAGTTGGCTCCACGGTAACGTGTGAGGCTCGCATTTGGGAGCTCTGGGTTCGATTCCTGTGATAAAAACCTACTATGACCCGGGATTTTTCGTGTTTTTTCCTGGTCGATAGACAAATGATGCGTGGTTTCCAGTCTATCATAATTTTAATAGCCCTTTCCATTCGTTTCCCTCTCATATTTTGCTCCTAATACCTGTTTCTTATAGCTTGCCACTCAGATTTGTATCCCTCCTCGCACTATTCCCTTCCCCCTCCCTTTATTGGCTAAGTACACCTTTGAATGGCGCTGTACAAACTCAGTGCAGTGTAAAGTCAGGCGATAAAGACGATATTATTCTATATGCACGTACTTCCGTCATCCTGAGAGAAAGGTTACCAAACGAGGAATCCACCCAAATTTATTGTTGATAAAATTGTTAGCACATTTTAGATGAAGTTACTGTTGTGGCATAGTATATTAAATTCATACGCTATAAAATGTATATTTGAAAATTCTCTTCGGATATATTAAATAAAGAATTACTTGTTAAGTAAGGAAATAATTTGTACTACACAACAGCAGCCAATGAGAGGACACTAGTCACGTGGCATTTAAGAACTACGCGGAAAAGTTATATGGAAGTAACTTTAAGTTCCGAAGTGTAAGGTAGTGTCGGACCGGTGACACGGATGCCTGTTCCGAGAAAACAGTATTCCCTATGAATACCAGAACGGTTGTCTGGTTCAAAGGACTGTTCGTTGTCCTTTCTAGATAGCCCCAGTTGTGGGTCTGATTTTCGAGTCAGGAGATGTAAAGGACTTTCGCAGATTTCTGTAACCTGTAGACATTCAGGATTTAGCCTTCTGTGGTTCCTGCACTTCATCCCGTCATCCTGGATGATGTCAGGCGCAATACACCTCACTTAGGTTTCAGTGCGCGAGGTGTCCCTTCGTTATATGCCCTGTAACATATATTACAATGGAAGTGTTCTACTGTGCACAAACATCTTGCTGATGATTATCAATCAAACGAGCAACAATGGTTTTAATACTATCAGAACCATGACTTTTAAATTACTTTCATGAGAATACCCGTTTACGATTTTCCGTTGTCTGAATCTTACGTATTTATTGTAACTCCCATATTTATCAGAGGCCGTCAAGGACAGAGTAACATAGACAAGTTACAAATAAACACCCTACACCAAAATCATTAGTAAAATAAAACTGTACTATACTGATAGTGTAATATCAAACGTTAGTTTTTATGTTTGTTACTTAATATGATAGGTATTAACAAAATCCCATAATGAGCTCCTAGCTCTTGTAGAAGGAGTCTGAGTAGATAATGTTTATAATTCGATCTTACCGCGTCCATACTATATATATAACAAACTCGTCTTACTATCACGTATAGTCCTAGAACGACTGTTTCAATCTATATAATTTTTTCCCGCCATTCTTCACAGGACGACGCACTATTCCTTTCTCTGATGGTCTTTAGTTTAAGATGTCTTGACGATTCCTGCTTCCGGACGCTTAGCGTGCTGGAACCACCTTACGTCATATTGATGAATATACTGCAATACAGATTCCATTTCTAGTTCTTGTAGATTATCTTCATTTCGTTGATGATCCAACTTAGTATAATCTACTATTCGGCACATAACCTTCGCTTCACTGGTAGTAATTCTATTTTTATCAGGTTCGTAAGATGCAAGCTTCGCTGACATAACAGAGGACAGGTCTTGTCAAGGATTTCTACAGGCGAGTGCGCGTATGCTTTTGGACTAAGGAAGGTTCTATTTTTCTGTTGGTAATCCCAGAACATTTATTGTGTTTTGTGATATGGGATGAAAAGGAAAGTTTAAAACAAAATTCATTGACCTTTTCTAAAATGTTGTCATTCAGACAAATTTTACTGCGTGCTTGTTCTTTGCCACATAATGCCATTACTTTGGTTTCACATGTAGATAACATAATAACAATGCCTTTGTGATACAATCTAGATTATTTGTCACAGCCGTAAAATTGTTTCTCGAATGATTCTCGAAATGCAATAGCTGTGGGTTCATTTGGTTATTAAACCGCAAAGGCACACTTCTCGAAGTTCTTTTTACATCAAGATATCTGTCGTTTACCCAAAACTGCAGTGCTTAATCTGCTATCTGACGGTGATGCACTATAGCTTGAAATAGATTAGTCGCGAGTTGTACCATCTGAGCGACAGATAGTGAAATGGCCTGGTTGAAACAGAGTGTATACCGGCTAGAGAAAGCTCTGTGGGAATCCGAAACATCTGCTGCGTTTTACATATACCGTCTCAACCGCTCTGATCGACATTTTTTAGCAGACCAAAGTTTCCTTAAACTAACCAGGGAATTCACACGAACATTTCAATAGAATCATTGATGGTTTTCCTCTAAATAACTGACAATGGTCTGATTACGATTCTTAAGGACCTGCGTTTTACCCCTCTCAATGAGTCGGAACCATTCACTATCTCCACAGATAAGCAAAGAGGGTCAAGCAAAAGTCGCTCACGCCAGTTCCACAAAGACCGATTTTAACTTGAAATAGCCCCATTGAGTACTGCATTCTTTTAACGCACGAAAGGTGATCTGTACACGTCAAATACAGAGCAGTTGGGCCACCTGACAAATATTTGAACCTTGTGCAGCTAGCGCGAAAATGTTTAAACTCACAATTTTTGAATTACAGGTTTAGTGAGACATCACCTTTCCTAAAGTAGAGTCCCGTAATAATTTCAAAGCTTTGTTAGGAGTTCTGTGAGTCGACATTATCTTGCGTAAATTCTGTATTTGTAGATATTATTTTACGTTTTTATTTGGCTATACCAGCCTATGCACATGTTGGATAAATATTTAAAATATTAAAACTAAGAGAAAAAGGAGGTTTAATATAAATTTTAATAATTGTTGGATAAATGTTTAAAATATTAAAACTAAGAGAAAAAGGAGGTTTAATATAAATTTTAATAATTGAAAAGAAAATTTTCCTTCATTCTCATACATTTTGCAGCTTAGAGAATTTCAGTTAAAATCAACCCCGTTCTTTTAATCCAAACGATTATTTTGCCAAGCTTACTTTTTATTCTTTCGAATTGGGTTTCTTTTGAACCAATTTCATGGATGTTTGTGTTTGAGCGAATATGCGTGATAAACAGTAGAGATTTACATTATTTAAACATATTTGAGAAAGAATACATTTGGGTGTTTGGAATTATCATAAAACATGAACATAAGAAGCTCTTAGAAAGAATAATTTCAAAAGTATTTGGAAGTTTCTGGCTTTCACTCTGATACTAACAAAATGTTGCATTGTTACATTGTCTGTACCTATAAATTGGGCTACGGATGTAGCGGTTTGCTAAATATTCCTTGACTCTAATTTCTGAAGACTATTATGTTGTCAAGCGTATCCAAGAGGTTCAGTTAAATTTAGGGAGATACCTTTCAGAGGATAAAAATTACTCTCTTACACCCTGTCTTCTGCTTCTTTTCTTGATTTTGACCAGGCGATGATCAAGTAATTTTCACGTACTCTTTTTTCTAACTTTTGAAGTCGACGACGGCTACGACGATAATGATACTACTACCACCACCACTACTAAGGCTTTTTCTTCACCACTACTACTACTACTACTACTACTACTACTACTACTACTAATAATAATAATAATAATAATAATAATAATAATAATAATAATAAACCATTCAGTTTACCTGGCATAATTCCATTGACCAAACATGGCCCGCAACAATATTCCACATATAAACATTAGTAAAATGTTGGAAACTCGGAAACTCATATGGGTAGTAGAATATCGAAAACTTCTGGAGATTTCACACAGGATGCAACTATTTTCATTTCAAACGCTTATGATTATAATGTGGTAATCAATAAATAGCAGGTACACTTCTTACTTGTAGGTGTGCTACTACAGAGTTAACCTAAAATAGGCTGAGCTAATTGACTCCATGACGGTGTATCAGGCTCATATAGGGAGGTCCCGGTTTCAGTTCCCGTCGACCGTCGAACTTGGGTTATTGTGGTTTTCCCCGGTCGGTAGGCGTCTGCTCTTGTGCTTTCTCATGTACCGCGTTTTCATTTCCCTCACTTCTGTTTCATTTCGTTTTCTTCTCATGCTTCAGCAGTGTTTCTAAGTTTTGTGGTGTGTGGTGGTGTCGAACAGATAATGCGGAGCTTGCTGCAAGGTAACAAGTATTCCCCGTGGTTACTAAAGTGCTTGGTTGGACGGGTGGTTCTTCGCCCTTTGTGGGAAACTGCAGCAGTGTGTCGGATCTCCAAGCCAGGAACTGTTACACTTCCGTGCGTCTTTGTGGCATGTTTGCCTGCGGCCTATAGCTTTCTGTAATATACATTATAGTCGAAATGGGAAAAACAGAGTAAGGAAGTCCTAATGAAAAACGAGCTTACATTCCGAAATTTCGTGTAAACGGAAAGTATAACTGGAGATATACAGCGAAAATGACCAAATAAAAAATAAATAATCACTACAACTCTCAGTGAGGTTGACAGTTTAGAGAATGAATATTGTCACAATCAAAACAAATGCCATGCTCGATGACAATTTGTACTACAGGCAAAAGGTATTTTGTTGAAAATATGTTCGCATCACAATGGAAAATAATTAGTTCGGCGTTGTAAAAGGTACAGACGGTGTGGGCTGTTTGCATCATTAAGGTATGGAGCTTGAACAAAGATATGCACTGTCAAAGGCATCTCCTGTGTACGAAGAGCTTTTCAATCACTACAATAAAGGACAGCTAGACATGAAGACCTCCTTCTTATTAGAGTCACATCAATATAATAATAATAACCAGCTTGAGAGTTTGTTTGTGCAAGAGAAAATGTTTTCTTCAGATGTTTTGATGATGGTTATAATTGCAGTACTTGGAATGAGATTCCTAAGCCAAAGTGTCAATTTTTGCTCTCAATATTTGATTGGACAAACCTTGCTCAGGGATTTAATTTTTAAGGACACCTCAATGCCTGGAGAAGAAGTCGTCCTTTCGCAGTTGCAGGCTGAATGTCCTTTAGTTTACTGTGCACATTCAAGTAAATGGACACCTGGCTATATAAGAAATACAGGTTTATAAAAGTCAGGAAGTTTCAAAACTATCCCACCGTGTTTTTTTATAGTGTTTAATGCCTGTTTTACTACCAAGGCACCGCAGGCGATATCCAACCGTGTGCCAACCCCTCAGGTACCCCTAGTAATTTTCTTGTATTCATTGACAGCCTACCTTAAAACTTTGCTCGCGGTCGATACGTAGATCCAATTGAACTCGTATGCACTAATGAAGTCATTTGAGCTTATATTATATTTCAAGATATAGGTGACTGAAAACTTATGTATATTCATAATTAATAATGTCTTAATTTAGTTGTATACCAATCCTTTCCATATAGCAGAAAGTTATGGATTTTGTGTTTGTTTTTAATTGCAATGTAACCAATTAAATATCAGACTGTAAAATTAAAACTAAGAGCATATTATAACGTGTGACTCAAATGTGCCTCCGCAGTGAGGTGAATGCACTAGCACGCTCACTCTTCACAGTTCGGTTGGTAACGGACCGTGTTGGTTATTATTGGAAATGAAGGTGAGCTAAAATTGAGATTACTTATCACTGTCACAGAAGATGTTGAAATGCTGTTGTCATTTCTGTAGGCAGAGTTCGACTGTTTTGCTCTTATTTCGAACAGAAACAGTTGTTTCCTGTGCTAATTTCTGCATTCATCTATAGAGGCTTCCTACCATTATATCCGAAATTTCGACCAGTTTAGCCTGTTAAAAGATTGGACCTACCGCTTTTCGGAGCATAATTCTGTGTCAGGGAATTTGGAATTTAGTAATTAAATGAAGACATTCCGAATGGGCAGAACGTTCAAGAAATTTACGATTTACATTTTCTGAAATCTTATCAATATTAGGGAATATGTCTTCAACTAAAACGCTCTCTTTTCAAGTACAACGAGAAAATATTGACATGAAGCAAACAGTTTTCGCAGTATTATTCAAACATAAATAATGTTCGTCCCCCGTAGCTCCGTTCGCAACTTAACCACAGCTACAAGCGTCCGAGTATATTGCGGAGAGTCTTTTGAGATACTTGTTACATGCTATCTGAAACAGTTTTACCTTGAGAATTATTCTTTAAGTAATTTTGAAATAAAGAACGAACAGCTAATATTTTTCGATGGTTTATATTAGAACAATTCCTCTACCTTTCTACCAGTTATTAGTATTTTGCGAAAATGTATCTTAACATGGCATAAGTTTTTAGAGCTTCGTGATAGCTTTCCCACGGCAGTCCAATTAGAAAACCTGTAGCTCTTTGCGGAATTACAATTTTCTTTATTTGAAATGAGCTTTGATGCGCTTAGGCAGTGGAAGTTTGCGCATATATACAGAAGCTTCTTGAAGGACATCATAATAATGAGCCACCTGATTTGGCAAACAGTTAGTTGTTTTCTCAATTCAGTTGAGGATTGGACTTCCATACAACAAGTTTCAATCGCTCTTGAAGCCAACGATACCATTGATGCATTTCATTCTATCATGAAATTCTAGATTTAGCACGATGAATACCAGAAACAGTATACGAATTGTATTAGTTGGCGGTGACCTTCTATGAGAAGAAACTACTAAAACTATACAGAAAACTATACAGAAAGAAGACTTAAAAGTAAAGAAACACAACATTAATGTCCAAAATAGAAGTTCTTTTTCTATTGCATAAGACTTCATACTTTAAATACATCCATCGTACTTTACAAAACTATAAATATAAGCACAGTTGTATACTGAACAATTATGATGCATTATTATTCAGTGCAAGGCAGCCGAAATGAAGCAAAAACCTACAATCGAGTGAGAACTAATCTTTTAATTATCTCACCATATACTCCATATCTACTTATGTCGTCTGCAAATAGCATTGTTCATGTATATTGATTTATTGCCAACAGGTATTCCTACCCTGAACATTTCCTTAAACAGTTGCTATTTGGAAATATGTTTTAAATGACGTGAGTGACATACTGAAAATTTTACCCCGGCACTTTGTGATTTTAATTATTTTAACAATTTAAACAACAATAATACCACCACCACTACTACTACTACTACTACTACTACTACTACTACTACTACTACTACTACTACTACTACTACTACTACTACTACTACTACTACTACTACTACTGCCACTGCTATTACTACTACTACGCTAGTAATAGTAATAATACTAATATTAAACTGCGCCGCACTACAGCCCGAAGTCTTGCCAAAGCCTACCGCCCGACGGCTGCATCCCCCACCTCTGCCCACTACAGACGTTATGAGTAGGGTGCAGTGCTGGAGATTGGGACGTGGTTAGCGTCCCGAGTCCCTCCTAATCGATTAATGGGGTCCACGTAATTTGGATCCACTGCTTTTTCTCCTCAATTGGTCCCCTACAGACCTTACGAGGCAGAGTGCACCCCGGACCAAATCTCCAAGCGGGAGAAAATCCTCACAGCGGTACCAGAAATCCAACGCGGGACCTACTTGGTAAGCAACTGTGCTATCATTGCACAAAGGGTAGAACAACAACAACAATAATAATAAAGTTCCGAAACATTTAGATCCATTTATTTATAATCAAGCTAGCTAGCTTGTTTTGCCGATGAGAGTAAGGCGTTCAACGGCATATCCTCTCTTTACACCTTAAAGCTGAAATGTCATAAAATCCCGTGATATTCCCAAGATAAGAAAAATCCCGTTATTCTCACAAATAGGTATGAAGTATTGGTAGACGTTGTACTTCTAATTTCCTTAACCTTTCAGTTTTCTGAATTCTGTAAATTCTGTACAGCCTTTAAGTACAACAGTTATTAGAATGGACATTTAATTTTATTGTTACAGAATCACAGTAAATAAAATTTAAACTCTGGTACTCTCTGTTTGATGTAATTATTATTTAATTACGTTAAGACGGCAGTTTTCACACATTAAAGCCCACTAACATTATCATTTGACGAAAAGGGGTTGATACGTTTTGATTAAAACCTTTTCTCACTCCCAGGAGATCAAATTACGTATTATGGAAATGGCACATAGCTTATAACTGCAAGTTGTATTTGTGGTACATAACGACTAAAGATCACTGCGTATTTACCTGTAAATGCAAGTAGCACGTGCTATAAAATTCTTTTTGAGCAGCAAAGACAAAATTAAAGCAGGTCAGACCAGTACTGATTTGCATTATGAAACAGTTCACGGTTGCATTTTATACTGTAGAAAAAATTTACACAGAAAAAAGGAAATGGTATTTGTATAGTTATTTTTAATTAATGTGTTCCAAGGTATTAAATCTGTACAATGTAACTTATACAATAAATCATATACACGTATTACAACATTATGTTCTCCATATATTTGTTTAACATACATCGGAATGAATTCGAGTACAACATAGAGGTGAATAAAAAAAGAAATAAAAAAACTAATGCATAAGGACATAGAAAGATTTTATAAAAGGTACCACATACAAATTATATCTCTATAAGCATATTTTGCTTTTCTGTAACTTCTGCTAAATCGTGGCTGTTTATGTATATTGCTTGGAATGAAATATCCACGGCGTCTGTCATATAATTATCACGCATTTTCTGTGGAGTACAAAGTGATTTCTACTCTCAGCTAAAACCAAATTCTTCTTCGCAGGAGTGTTTTTTATGATCCCAGTATCCCTTATTTTATCCAGGCCTTGTAAATGCTCTCTAGACTTTTAATTATATACGCTTCTTACAACATATCACGTTGGAGACCATTCTAATGAAAAAGAAATTCTCCAATTTGGTTGTTTGGTTTTTACCTTGTACATATGCACACCCGCACACAAAATGTTCTCTCTTCATAATGAGTTAGATTATTTTATTTCTATGAATTATGTATGGTTGAGCCATAATAGCTCAGTAATTTATGACCTTCAAATATTTAATTTGAAAGCCGATTAGCATATATGTACCAAATATTGCACAAATATTTCAAGAAATGTTGAACAAATACTCAGTTTTAGGTTCTAGATGGTAGATTATCCGTGGAAGTGGAAGCTTAATTCTTGTGTGTTATATTAAATGCATTTTTAGTTGTATTAATTCCTATTTAGTTTTTATTTAAGGTGCTGAAAACCGAACAAGTTGAAGCATTTGTAAAGAAAAGAACTGAAGAATGACAGGCAATAAAGCACAAACCATGTGCTGGTATGCAAAACTAGGGTCCATTTTCCAAGCAGCGGACTCAGAAATCCTCACTAAGCCAAGAGAAACAAGGTGTGGAAAGCAGCGTTTCAACGGATAGGATCTTTTGCTAAGAACCATGATGGTGGGCCATCAAAAATGTTGAGAATATTGTCAATCATATTTCAAATCATTTACAAAAATTCTTAAGAAATCCGTTCATATGACGTCGTACTCTGCACGGAAACGTGGTCAAACTGCAACAGTAGACACTAGTTCTGCATACCACCATATGGATTATGCTTTTTTCGGCATTAGTTGCAATTTTTTTTCTCAAAACTTTAGATTTCTTTGGTTTTCAGCACCTAAAATATTATCAAATAAAACGAACACAAATAATAAACTTTACATAACATTCGAAATATAAATTTCCACAGATAATCTACCATCTAACACCTAACAAGAGTGTTTGTGTTGTTTATGTTAAGTATAAGTGTTTAAAGTTAAGGTATTTCGTCTCGGACATGCTGTTTTAACCCTTAGTTGCCTGCATTAGTATACTGTATATTCCGTTTTTCCTTTAATTCAAGTTTAAAACTGGAGTTCTAATAAAAATATAAGGAAGGGCCTATAAAATAATACAGAAAATTGAAATGAAAATAAATGTAGATCCTTTATTAATCTTTTTCTTCCCAATTAAAAATTTAGGCTCTTCTTAACCAGTTTTCATAATCCTGTTATAGGCACTACCAAAAAAGTGGTTCAAATGACTATGAATGTTAGGTAATAGGTAATTAACTGGCCTTCCATTTAAAGCGAAATGTTGCAAGTTCCAATCCCAGTGTCTGTGGTAAAGACGAGGAGAGCCTAAGTAAAATAATCGTGTGATGCTTGGAAACTAATGAACTGTAGATATGTAGGTTTTGCTCATTTATTTGTTTAAAAAAATCACTGCAATTTTAGGGCAAAAATTGTATATATTTTTACAATATAAAACAGTCTTGATTAGTTGTTGTTTATGGTTGAAGGTCCGTATAACATGAAATGAATCCTTGAGTGCAAACCTATTTGTATAATTACGCCTAAAACAAGTGGAACTTATAGGTACCGACAGGCAACAAAGGGTTAAGTGTATAAAAAAGCCTGAAATGCGATATCGCACCTCACATCTTTTTCATTCGGTTTCTAAAATATTTACGTGATAACGTTCCAAGAGAATCGAACTTAGTAAATCAAAAAGCTTAAATTGTAATTAATTGCCATTTATCCCAATGCTCAACGATCTGTTCCCTTATGAATACACTTTGGTTTAGTGTGTGGTGGAAATTCCTATCGCTAAAAGTGAGAAGAAAAGCATTCTTCTTTACACTTCTAACCAATGATTCTGTAACTTAAATAGACATTTTTGGCTCAAAAGAAATTATAAATTGGCTGTCCAAAACGAAATGACGTCAACAGCACATATTTTTACTGTGATTGTGGTAAAACTCCTTAGCTCTGAGGCCAGATAATGGAACATAGCAACCACCAGGCGGGACATTAACAGTCTTGCATGTTTTTTTGTCTCAGGAAGTAGACACCTAGGGAGTTGTGTCTGTCCATGATAGTTTTTTTTTCTGCAAGCTTGATTAAGTAGCCCTGCATGCAATTTTCTCGCATGCGATGTGCATCACGCTTGGGAAATAATGTACAGGAGCTGTTATAGAGGGAACAAAGCAGTTTCATGTCCCTGCATGTGTGAGATAAAGAGAAATTCCCGTTTTATAAAAACACCTAAAATAGAGAACCAGCAGCTGAAGCCTTATATTGTAGCCAGGCTTTTGCATGCGTAGCAGATTTGAGTTCATAATGAATGAATGAATAAGTGTATTTATTAACATAGCAATATCATACATAGAATTTCAACAGTCGCACGGGTCCACAGACCGTACGTGCTTTTGTAATACACATTACAAGCAATATTACAACAACCACAACAAAGAATTAAAAGAGTAAACACCAAAATAAAAAGACAAAGGAAATACACAGTCAAAAGCAATATTAAACAACAATAAAATTAAGAGTGAATCCGAAAATAAAGATACAAAGATATTCAAATATGGCAACTAAATTTACAGCACAGAGTACACCTTCATAAATGCACCCTCTTATAATAGATAATTACACTTAAAAGACATATATACACATAATATATACAACCCTAGCACAACAGTGACCTAAGTATGACATAATATATATGTATGTAGAACATTGTAGTCACTTTTGTTTAGTTGATCTTATCCCCCCCCCTTCTCTATTGGCAGCCTCCTCAGATCTCAGCTGTCTTGCCTTAAGTATAAATGTACCTAGCCCGTCCATGTTTTCCGTGCCTGCCAGTAGCGTCCAACATGCTTCTATCCCTACATTCGCAGTGGTAAAAAATCGCGGCAAATATTTTTCCCGCCATTCCTCCGTACCCCTACATCTTGCCAAGATGTGAGTCCACGACTCTTCCTCCTCGCAAATGGGACAGATTCTCGTACCATTCTCGTCAGAAATTTTCGTGCTCCTCCATGCTCCTAGTCTAATCCACGCGAGCCCCTCTCTAATGAGTTTGGTACCTGTTTTGATGTATTGCTCCATACCCCACTTCGATTTCAGCCCAGACTGTACTTCTAATGACAAATTCTCTGTGCATTGTGCAATCATTTGCTGTCTGTCAATATCACAGAGACATTTCTTAATTTTTCTCCAAATACTTCGCCTGTTTTCCTGCCCCGCCATCCAAATGTCTCCCATCCCAATGGTTTCCAACCCTTTCTTTAATTTTGATGCCCACGTCAAATTACCTTCCATTCGCAACTGTTCACGGTAGCAGACTGCCCTAATTAGAGATTGGTTTCCGTGAACGATTCTCATCCAATATTTAACTGCTCTGATTTTGCACTCTATCGTTTCACTATGTGCGCCGAATTCCCTCATTATTCCGCAGTTTGCCGTACCCCTCCCCACACCCAGAATTCCTTTCAAAAATTGGGTCCTCACTTGATCCAGATTCCCTGTTTGTTCCCACCCCCATATTTCTCCTCCGTATGTCATCGTGGATCTAACTGTCGCTCCGTATACAGTTTCCATTAAGGTTATGGAGATATTCGGAATTCTGCAGCGTATCCGGAGAGCTTCCGCCGCTTTCACCCTTGCCTTGTGTTTCGTTATGTTAATGTGTTTTGTCCATTTTCCGTTCATTGTAAATGTGAGTCCTAAGTACACAAAAGATTTAACATTGTCCAGTATCTGTCCTGCATATGTCCAAGTCTCCTCCCTGCTATAAACACAACCCTTTTTGAAAGTCATTGTATTAGTCTTATTCACATTAACTGTAAGTAGCCATTCATCGCAATAGTTCTTAAGTTTGTCCAGTCCTCGTTGCAATCCGTTTACTGTCGTAGAGCACAATACTAAATCGTCTGCGTATAAAAGTGTTGGGATCTGTAAATCCGCTACTACTGGCGCTTGAATATTCTCTACTATCCTTGTGTCAGTAATATCATCCACAAAGAGATTAAATAGCAAGGGAGATAAAATACAACCCTGCCTCACTCCCCTATAGCTTCGGCAGCTCTCGGACACTCTGTTTCTGTCGTACTTCACACAGAATTCGACATTTTGATACATTGCCTGCAATGCTCTCACCATTTTACTTGATAACCCCTTTCTGCCTAGTTTGTACCATAATGCATTTCGATTGATAGAGTCAAATGCCTTCTTAAACTCCATAAAAGCACAATGAAGCTTTCCCCGCTTAATTAACAGTTGCTTCGTCCTTAAAGTGTCTAATATAAAAGCGGCATCTATGGTACTGTGTCCTTCTCTAAAACCCATTTGAAATTTTGAAAGTTTGCCAAATTTAGATTCCCAGTCCTTTATTCGGTTATATAACGCTCTACAATAAATTTTCTCCATAATTGGCAAAAGAGTAACCCCCTATAGTTATCCGGATTTCCAATAGGTAGGGTAATTCCCCTCAATATACAATCTGTTACATATCTGTAGCATACTCCTACCAAACTCATTAACATTGGCTGCGGCTTTAAAAACTTCCGGGGGCAGCCCATCCAATCCTGGAGCTTTGCCTTCCTTCAGACTCCTCAGCGCCTGTGCTATTTCTCGTGCTGATATTTCTTCGTCCAGTTTTGGGATCTCAAGATTTCCCAAAATTTGCACTTCCGTTATAAAAATTCCTTCCCTTTCACCTTTCCCGAATATTCCCATAAAATGCATTGCCCATTTTCTGGGAGAAATTTTGTTGGGCGCCTGACGGTTGCCTCTTAAATGTTTTACTACTTGCTACATCTCAGCGTTATCCCCCCGTGTTAACATATTACTAATTTTCTGCGTAATTTTGTCTTGCCACGTAGTTCTCTTTTCCCGTAAGAGCTCTTTATACTCCCTTCGCTTTTTTGTAAACATTTTCCTAATGTCATCTCCCCCCTCCCTTCTGAATTTTGACAGAGCATCCTCTGCTTGTTTCTTTACAGCTCTGCATTGCTGGTTATACCAACCATTGAATCGTTTTACCTTACCATGCATTTGGACTTTCATTGTCCCCGCAGCCGTTGCTATTATATGCGTTAGTTCCTCCACTGTGCCTGCGTTCCTTTACCCTAATCTTCTTTCTAATTTATCAACAAATACTTCTTTTTCTATCGGTTTCCATATAAATTTACTAATGAATCTCCCTTCGTCCCCCTGCCCCTCTTCAGGTGCATGCACCACTATGGCCGTCTCTATATTCAGTTTCAGGACAACCGGACAGTGCTGTGACTCGATACGATCCCCCACCCAAAAATTTCTAATTCTGCCAATTAAACCCAAGGTACACAGGTCGATGTAATGAAACTATTACTTACATTTTTATATTAAAGGACACGGGACTGCGATTTTAGATGAGAATGACAAAATATTAGCTATTTTAATTAAATCGTGTAAATATCCTATAGACGCCTGAGATTCATTTGGCCCAATCAGTTTTCACTATACACCATTTTAAAACTCCAGCGGCACGTTTATATCACCTATATGCTACCTTTAAACCTGTTTCTCCTTTCTGTGTGCGGTGTTAACTCATTTTAAATTTTTGGCATTAAAGTTATGCCTTCTGTTACAGTTTTGCTGCGATTTGTACGCAAAATTCAAATGGACAATTTTAAGTGTGTTAGCTATGGAATTAAGTGTGGATTTTGTGATTTCTTTATTCAGTAGCTCAACAAATTAATTTATTCTAAAAGAGAAGAAAAAACTTTAACACGAATAACTTCATAAAAACAAAATTTTATTTTTCCACAATCAATAACACAAAATTACATCACATCCTTACATTTATTTTCACCGTACTAAAGTATCAGAAAGGATCACCATCATACTACTCCGAAAAATGCGAATGAGCAAGGATTTTATTTCATTGTTAGCATTTGTTCGCTAGTTAAAACTTATTAAGCTTATTATCTGAGAAATTATTTGAACTATTTTACTCAAATTTTGTGATCATTAATGTTAAATGTGCCAATTAAAATTAAAATAACAAATTTAGAAAATTCAGTCCCGGTGGCCTATAAAGACATGTGTCGTAATCACAAGGCTTTCTCTGGCGTTTATGACTTCGTTGACTCTATACTGGTTCCGTTGGGAAGATGACAGAAAGAAAGAAAGAAAGAAAGAAAGAAAAAGAAAGAGTAAAATGAGAATATGTGCTGGTCGTTTTCCTTTGTAAATTAATTTTAGAGGGATGGGAATTTTGGTCGTTATTGATACTACATTAGCAAGAAATAAAGCTCACTAGCAACTAAAATAAACAGAATTCCATTTATTGGACGTGCTAAATGTATGTATATTGTGGTATACTAAATTTTCACACCATATCTGCCACAAACGAATTGAATTAGTACCCTGTTTAAATATGATGATGACCATCTCAACAGATGAAAGATACTCGTGATCATTTGAATGAAACTTTTGGTAAAAACTGATGCCATGTACTGGGCCAAATATTTGGCCTCCAAATTCTCCATATAGGGCTACATCCAGGTCAGGCCTAGGCATGCCAAACCAATTGCCGGCCTCACGCTCATGTACGCACGGTAGATGTGGGCGATCAACCAAATCTTTATGGGGAGGTGATGTGGCCAGCAAGAAGCCTCCCCCCGGACAAATCGTTGGTTTTCCTAGTGAGGAGCGCTTTCTTTCGCAGCTACTCAGTTTCATAAAGATGCGGAGTGGGCACCGGTACTATATCCGGGACATAAATATCCGCACCCTTATGTGTAGGATCGAACCCAAGCGCATTGTGTGGGCGGGAACCAGGCACCACGATCTAGTTTACTGCGCCTCGATGCATGAACCAAATTCTCCATATCTCAGGATATCTTTTGGGGCTTAGCAAAATGTTCAGTGATCAGAATGGCTCCGCGGTATCAAGTGACTTTCGCACCGGAGGTCTTGGGTTCGATTTTTGTTGGGCGGGTCCTCTGACAATGGGGTTTCTCGTGGTTTCTTCGGGTCGATAGACGAATACTAGTTTGATTCCCCTTCTGCAACGAATTTCCTATTCTCATTTCCTCTCATCCGTTTCGAGAGTGTGGCATTCTCACTTTGGCTGGATTTCTCAAGGGTGCTGGTGGGAATGGCGGGTCCCTTTTCCTTATTGAAAATGTTTCTCCAACATCCGAGTCCTCCAAGGTGCGGGTGGCTAAAGTAACACTATTTGGCATAGTATTGATATCATGTTGGAACTGGAACCCAAACAAAGGGACCTGATTCATCAATAGTTGTGTCCTCAGAGAAAATATATTGCAAGCCTCCGAATGAGTCACACCTGATATGTTGGAGCACACAGGGAGGCATTATCTTTGATGGATGATGAAAAAATAAGATTTCGTGAGAATAGCTTGTAGAAACTAAATAGGAAAGAGAAACTGATATTACACACTTATCCTGATGCCCATAATTTCATAAAGGTTCAAAAATTCTGTTATGTGCGACCTATCAAAATGTGACATGCAGTCATGCTGACCAACAACCAGAGCGCCATGGAACAATCGATCAGGGTCGTTTGGTTCGATCCTGTAGGGAGTTACGTCCTCGCCCTGCTTATAAATAGCCCCGCGCGCGTCGATGGGGGAGAAACTAAGCTACAGCAGGTCAAGTCAAGCCGCCATGCTCCGTTTTTTACCCTGCTTTATTTCTTGTGGTAAATCATTCACATAACTTCCAGCTTTCATTATTCATGAACTGTGGAGCTAATTCATACAAGATTCAAAGAGGTGCAGTGTTTCTTTTCAGCTTTTCCCCTTCAAGAAAAACACTAAAACACTCTCCTGCTTCACGCCGTTTACAGGGCTAACAACATATAATAATCTCAAATGTGACGGAGAAAGTCCTCAAGTGAGCTTTTACATTCTCTGTCATTTACCAATTGTAGATAGAGGTAGTATTATGTTCCACCGAACAATTTGCTACAGAGATTTCATTGCAAACACACTTTTTGTGAACCCCTGAACAAAAGAAAAACATTCGTGTGCGCGTGTGCATGTGTTTGTGAACCGAGACACTCTAAAACGAGAAGTCTGCTAAATACCAATATTGGTATTTCAGTTGAACAGCTACACAAATATTGTAAGGTACGTTCTCCAACCTTTGTAGAGAATATGTTTCCTACTTTTTATTCTCTTGAAGCTGACTCTAACGGTCTTTAGTAAAACACCTGACGAATAAAAATGTCTAGAATTATCTGTGAAAACCATGTGAAGTACTTTCTAAAAGTATTCTGCATAATTTTGTGTAACTGGTAAAGTATAAAAGACAGACAAAGATCACACTCACAAAAATGTAGAGCTCATTAAAATATACAAGCAAGTTTTTTCTGTAGCATCAGCTCTTTTCCTGGTTGATTTGTTGTGTCATCCATAACGTATCTATGAAACGATACTCCCCCCCCCCCCAAGTATTCATTAGTGACAAAAACTGACTTTGCGTGAGAAAACAATAGCTTTCTATTTTCCAAATTATGCACGCAAACAAGTGCAACTATTGGTTCTGGTCACGAATTTATTGACAACAACGTAACACGAATAGAAGAATAATGTTTATAACTTTACTGCATTGAAGCCAGAATGAAAGGAAAAAAAAGCAGAACTGCCACTGGACTATAGACAAGGACGTAAAAATAACAAAACACCCCATCCCTCGTACATTATATTTTTTGCGCTCGCAGATAGCATTAAAGCAGGTTTTATCCTGCCTATCACTGACCCTTTTCTTCTCTTGTTTTGAGTTTTAGTTCAAAGTTATGAGAGGAGATAGCTTGGAGGCATCTGATTAAGAATCCCTATGTCTGGCAATAGGTTATTTTGTGAAAGTGTCTCAGAGTGACACCTCACACCTATTTTTACCATTTGTGTGTTGACTATAAGAGCCAAAAACGAAATATTATTTTCTGTGCGCCAATATTTGATAAATGTAGGATGATTATTTTTCCTCATACAGCCTGTTTTCCAGATTTACTCCGCTGGACTATTCTTTCACCGTGGCTTAAAATGCGGCTCTGAGGACACTGCGCAAATCCACCCTTAATTGCAGAAGGCTTTGAACGCTTTTCAGATAGACGATTTCCAGCGGTGATTCCAATTATGGCAACACTACTGGAACAAGCATATCAACTCCCACAGAGGCTATTTCAAGGATTACAGTGAAGAATGTACAAGTCAAGGTGTGTTCATAACCTATTTCCCTTAAGTTTTTGATTACATCTCATAATTTGTTCTCAAAGTGTATCCAATCCAATGTTTCACAGCAATCGGTTCATCCCTTGTTAAGTGAAAGTAACATCCTAAAAACAATATATGTGTTTAATGGAAGTTATGAAATATCACGAGCTTTTTTATAAAATCAAACTTTTGGAAAAAAATGTCCCGTACAAATGATAGTTTGAGGTGAGGGAATTTTCATTAAAATCTTCGTTTGTATTCTTGTGCTGAAGTAAGCCGCTAAGAAGAGGTCGATTGACTCTATAATTAGACTGCATTTAGAAAAGAATCATGCTTGCCCTTATGCCCATCTGCAGCTATTTTATAATATGGCTACATTGATTACTATATTTAAAAATAAACCTAAGTGTAGGATTTATAATTAAGAGGAAAAATCGCACGCAAACTTCGAACATGCAAATAACATTTGCAAAAAAAGGAACACAGATCATTAATGGGTAGTGTTATTGATCAGTATAAAAAGTAGTGCAATATTATATTTGTGTGTATGTGTTTATATATGTATCTGGGCATGTATGCGTGTATGTGTGTATATATGTGGGCATGTATGCGTGTATTTATGTGTGTGTATGTGTGTATGTATGTGTGTGTATGTGTGTATGTCTGTATGTGTGTGTGTATGTGTGTATGTATGTATATATGTATGTGGGCATGTATGCGTGTGTGTATATATGTGTGCATGTATGCGTGTAAGCGTGCATGTATGTATGTATGTATGTATGTATGTATGTATGTATGTATGTATGTTTGTATGTATGTATTTATTTATTATGTGAGCATCAGTCTGAAAAAACTTATCTCCTTGTTGGTGTTTTTCTCACAGAGTACCTGAAGGAGATAATTGGAACCTTTATTGCTATTTAAGATAATATTTTTATAGCATTGAAACCAAACACTTTAAATTTTACGGATAGTTCAGTTATTCTACACTTTAAATCTTAAGACAAAATGTTCAGTGACTTAAAATCGATTATCTGAAACATAGAACCTAGTTAACTTACTCTAAAGTAAGCGTATTACCTTATAAATGTAAGGGTGTTTCAACTTTGTTTTTTTTTTATAATATTTAAGAAAAGAAAAAATATTGAACTGATATAATTCAGATGAGTTTCCGTAGCCGTTCCGAAAATGAACTTTTATTACGAAAAATTATTCATTTGTCTGCATAATTATAAACATTGGCAAAATTGTCTTATTGATTGCATCCTTGTAAGTAGAAGGGAAAAAAGAGAATATGCAAGTTAAAGCGATAGTCAGATCTTTTAATAGCCCGTCGCTATGCGAAGCAATTGAAATTCGGTTCTATTTGCTTGCTAGGAATAAACAAACGTAAGACGAAAAGAAAGATATTTCCCCGTTTGAGAAAGGTTAAAACCAATAGCTTGGAATATCTCCAAAACGGTTACCTCTATGAAACGAATGTATATAACATAAATTGAGCGTTTTAACGAGATCTACACGCATTGCACACACACCCCCCCCCACACATATATATATTGCAAGTGTTTGTCCATCTCTTACATTTACCAGTTACCTATACAAAAGTTAATCAAAAGTCATCCAGGAAGAAGGGAACTTCAGAGGCAATTCCCAGAAAATTCAAGATATACATTTCGTTTTTCATGAAAATATCTTAAACATATGGTATTTTAATCAAAATCGTTACAGCCATATTTGAGGGAATCAGAATTTTTGAAAAATGTTCAATGTAAGGGGTAGTTGCGAATGGGACAGATTTCTTCAAAATCTTTGTGTCCCATCCTTGGAAGATACCGAACTTAATTAACAAGTTTGGTATTTAACGGAGTTTACATTTTTGAGCTATGCTGCCAACAGGCACTCTCACACATACACACACACACACACACATGAACATAATTCTCAAAATGTTTTTTTTTTCTTCAGCGGTTTCAAAACATGTATTGCCGTTGAAATATGGGTGTCAAATGTTTGGGTAGAATACCATATGTTCCCTATTCATTATATACATTGTGCATACGTGCTAGAGAAAATAAAAACATATGTTAAAATGTGCAGCTTTCGGAAAACTACATTTAAATTTAGCATGAGAAGTAGGACCTACATTTATGTATTCCACATATTACTCGTTAGCTGTGTTCCGTGTTGCCTCCTGATTAAATCAAGAATATTTTTAGGGCCGGAGGGAATAATTAAGTTTATCAAAATCAAGAACTAAGATACAAAATAGTGTTTTAATAAAAGGGAATTGGAAAGTCAAATTTAATAATGTATATATTCCATTTAAGTTACATGTTTAAAGGGAATCAAAAGCTTTTAAATATTAGTCACACAAAAGTTCCTTTTTTAATTTTTCACTAAAATAATTGTGCCATTTTCCATTTCCCAAGATTCCGTTGAGGATCTAGATTTAAAAAAAAAAAAAGGAGAAAAAAAAAAATACAGACATTAAGGACTCTGGAAGAGAGCAAAGTTGTCAGTCACAGAGCTTCAGAGCAGCAGCCGGGACAAGAGGTAACGCTTTTGATTTTGTACATAAGTATATTTTAATATACATTCAATTCTTTCGTTGTCAACAATAAAATTACCCTTCCGAGCACCTTTCTGTGGTTAAGCTTTGTTTTCGTTTCTCTTCAGACGACATCTGACTGAATTTGTAATTTGTTGGCTTCTGTTTTGGACATGTATATTTTATTTTTTATGGACCGTGGATTGCGCGGTGCACGTTCTGTTGTTCCGCCTCATGCACAGACGCTCAATTAAAGTGGTGCCATTATTCAGCAGCGTTTGATTGAAAGAAGCAATATAAGCGCGTAGACTCCAATTGCAGTAAATGACGAGCGATGCCGGGGTCGATGGATATTCCAAGTATTATTGAGTTACTCTGATCGTTAACATGTGCTTGCATTTGTTTATGAGAAGCCTCTCGGATAACGCACACAGTACTCATTCTTTGTTCCCGGAAATTGATGGCGTTTCACATTACGAGACAGTATAAAGGAAATGTGTATATGTATGTAACAGACAAAAAATGGCAAAAGTTCATGGTACCTCTGGTACCGCCGTATCATTTTTGCCTCAATCCGATTCAAATGCCATAAAAATGGAATGTGACTCGTTCTGTAACTGACAGTGTTTGTAAAGTGTTGAGAAAATGTGTAAAGAACATTCGGAAGTTGTCAGGTCTTCCGATGTTTGGTGCCCTGTCGGAAATACGGATTTTCGTCCAAAATCTTCTCATTTTTAATTTCAATTTCTCTTTATAAATTAGTTAAAATTTAATCAAGTGTTCTAAGTAAAACAAGTTTTAAATTTAGAGGAAAGGTTTTATTCAAATGAAATGTAAGATATGTTAAAGAAATTGCATTATTATCAGATTCGGTTTTGTAACACTCGAGGTTGTGATGTACATACATCATTTCAGCGAACAGAAGGTTATGATAGGCCGCACCGTGGCCGAGTGGACAGACCAGTCGCCTCTCACCTAGACGGCCCGGGTTCGATCCCAAGTGACCGTATGTGAGATTTGTGGTGCACAAAGCGGCGAAGCATCTTCGCTGTCATTGCATACGGTGCCTTTGCAGTAAAAGCGGGCGTTAAACACAACAAACAAAAAAAAAACAACAACAACAACTACCTATCAGTGAAATGTAATCGTAAATTGTTTATGATGAAATATTTACAAAGAGCTAGTGTTGCAGCGTCAACTCGTCCTAAACATTGTGTTAAATACTGACTTCTGATGGTTCAGAGCGGTAACTTCATAACTTTCATTTATAAATTATATTATTGCAGCAGCTTTAAGAATGTTTACATCACAACTATAAAAGACGGAGTTTTTCTCTCGCAAACCTCCCAGTTCTTCTTATTAAACTTCTGACTTATGTTATTCGGATCTGGCAACACTGCTGTTTAACCACGACAAGAAGACCACCGGGGTCTGATGTATAAGGGTATTTGCTCAAGTAGTAGGTCAGCCATACTACGATAGGTATCTTGACGCACCTAGAGGTTCTTGCAGGCGCGTGAGTAGTATGTCTGAGATGTTTATGTTTATCGATGCGAGCGTGCAAGAATTTCATTCCCAGTGTAGAAAACGTTATACAGCAAATTCCTCTCGACCGCCTTCTTGTCATGGTTAGACAGTAGATACGATTGTATGGAGAGAATGTGTGCAGCATACCGTGCAACAGGAGCAGACAATTAATGGCGGGTGTTTTCTCCAAGTACGAAGGCTTTTTTTTTCTGGAGCAGTGGCGCAAAGCAGAACACTTTCGTCTTCTCAGGCGACTTTGATGCATTATGTTAAGGTTTCGAGTAACTAAATACTATGTAGTGACGAAAGGGCTAAAATAAATGCTTCACACACGGAGACTAAAGCAAATAAGATTGAGCAAGTCGGAGACTAAACTAACACCAAGGCACCTAAGATTGGTTGGCATGAAACAACTGCCAGTAAAGCTGCGTACTGGCAGACTACGTCCATTCATTTAAATTGCGCTGCAGGAATAAACCCAATCTCCTGCAGGAAACACAGGTCCCTGGTAGGGCGAGTGATTCAGTGTATGCCCTGTAAATGAATGGGTAAGTGAGGGGTTGAATGAGAGGCGCGTAGTCCGGTGATAAACGCAACGCTTCAGTGAATGAAATATTTTTTTCTCTACGCTCTCCCTCCCTACAGCGTTACGCAAGATCGTCTTGTGTACGCGAGGATAGTATCTGTAGAACAAGGGTGTACTTTTGTACTTCCTTTCACGCAAATTCAGCCTTGAGTTTTCCAGGAAGCATGTTCAGTATAGTTGACGCACATATTTTATAACATTCATTTTGTCGAAAACACTGTCTGAGATTCTTTCCTTTTCACTTTCCGTTCAGCATACCTATGGTAGGCAGGGCAAGCAATATATTCCATAAAATAGTGTAAGAGTCACATCGTTTATTTTTTACAGCTTGTACAATATGTTCTTAGAAGAAACTTATTTTCGTAACTACTTCGTATTAATGTGGATAAACGTTTGTATAAACAGTTTAATTACACTGTATCTCAGACTAGAATGGTCCTAATGTCAACAACAAGGAAGAGCAAACTCAATTCGCCACGTATTTGACACTAAAGTGTGCACATACGTTTTGCAACACCAGAAGTAGCAGCGCCTACTTCATGACAATAAATCGAGTAAAAATTACCAGAAACTTATGTTTTGCAAACTTCCACGGCCAATATTAGAACTATCTTGGTCCAGTGCTTCCGGTGTAGACCGCGTCTTGAGGCTACATTCGCGGTCTACACCGGAAACACTGGACAAAGATAACACCACAAACTTATTAAATCTTTGTGCAACATCATTAGTGTTATCGTGCAGTAGCGTACGTAATGGTTACGCTTCGGTGTTTCCCTTTTAAGTATCGCAAAACAATGCACATACGTTTTGCAGAACTAGCTCTAGCAGAGCTAACTTCTTGACAATAAATCGAGTGAAATATTACCAGAAATCTATTAAATCGACGTGTTACATAATTAATATGTTACATGTGAAGAGCAGTTTATGGGTAGGGGATTCTTTAAAATCTTCGTGTCGCACCTTTGGAAAATCCTGAAATAAAATAGCAAGTGAGCCTATATCATAGTTTACGTTCTTGAGCTATCTGTGTGCATAGACACACAGACGCGCATGAGGGTGGACCTTTTTTTAAAACTAGTTCTTCTATTTAGGGGCCTCTAAACACGTGTTTCCGGTGAAACCTAGTGTCAAACTTTTGGATGAACCGCAATATCTTCTATGTCAGGCACGTGGTAAGTAAAGATAGCAGAAATTAAAATATACGAAAAGAAGAAGTATGAAGGACTGCTTTACTGTGTGAATTTAGTTATTGTATATTTCTTTAGTCACTTAATAGGTATAAGTTAGACAACGGAGGTGGACACTTCGCGCATTGCAACTTAGAAATCCTTACTGTGGCTAACACCCCCGCAGGAGGAGAAAATGAAGTAACGGAACCAAAGGAGGCTGCAGGCTGCAGGTAAACAAACCTCAGAGACGCACAGAAGTCCCTAATATTTCCGGGCTCGAGGACCTGTCCCATTGCTGGAGCAGTCCAGCAAAAATAACTCATCAAGTAATCAGCTCTCTAGTGTTCATGGGGAGTTCTCTTTCCTTTGAGCATGCCTCAGCGCTAGGGGTGCGGCATCTCTATACGCCACGAAACTAGAAGCCCAAGTTCAAGATGAGAAGGAAATGGAACGAAGGGGAAATGATGGAAAGAAAATCATGTTAGATGTAAAGCACCTCAGCATTCGACTACCAATTCTGGGAAAATCACAAAAAACATTGGACCAGAGTGTGCCTTGGATCGAATCCAGGACCTTCCAATGCGATGCACACGTTACCACGGCGTGGCCTCGCTCGGTTGTTTAGTCAGTTATTCTCACCTCAAAGCATTAAATTTCGTGGCAAATGTTAAGAATTACAACGTAAAAAAGCTTTTTTAGAATTTTCGAGTTTATTGCATAAAAGAGGATAGCCTAATGCTGCCACTCTCACATTCGCCTTGGTATGTCAGTCGGGGCAGTTGGAGAACCCGGAATGCGTAACAACACAGGAAGTGTGGCCAGAGACTTTGGAACGCGACAAGTATTTATTCTTCTAGAAGCTTCGACTTCCACAAGCTTTCAGAAAGTTTTGTGACGTCTTTTTCTAGCTGTAAAAGTAGGAAGAATTGCAAGCAGTAACAGGTGAGCTGTCTAGTGAATTGTATTGAGTTGTGAGTGATTGGAAATGTAGCATCCAAATGTGTGCAAGCCATAATTTTCTACGCGTCGAAACGTCGAGTGAATTATTTGCAACAGTGAATTAAAGAGTTTACTTGTAACCAACGTTTGAGTCAATACAATGTTTGTTACAATATGTATCTCCGCATTGTAACTAGTGCTTTACATGAAAAAAGAAAACTGTCCTTGGTTGCTATTATTTAAAAAAAATGGTGGGAATTTGTTTGATTAAATTCATACAGAAGATACATAAAGATACTGGAGTGACAACACGTGCTTACATCTTAATTTCTCTGAAAGCAACTCCTGAGAAACGCCTTAATCATATTCCGTTTATATAGGATTAGGATTCTCATGGAGGAACTCGGTACCAGGTCAATGCATTTATTGCACCTATGTCACATGATGGGGTGCCCCCGGAGTGAAGGGTGGGTTGAGAGGCTACAGCCGGCAGCTAGAACCAGAATTGAAGGCACAGCAATGACAGAGGTCCTACATTTTCCAGATTGAAGTCCTCGACAGTCGGACAGGCAGACAGGGAATCCTGCCCCACACAGGGTCCAACGTCCCCGCCAGGGGCGGTTCTCAAGCCAACAGAAAGTCGAAGCCGGGGACAGAGAGAGGCAAAATAGGCATTCTTTTTTCCTACCATACTGCACCGAGCACCACAGCCGACACTTCCAACCCTGATGCAGGATAAATTAAATGACTACGGAAACAACATGGAGGGACAAAAACTTCGGGGGCTGAACGAAACCTACCCTAGCATCCACCTGGCAACTTGGAAACCCCCTAAAATCCATAGGTCAGGTGGCCGGCCACAGGGATCGAATCCGCGACCTACCGTCATCCTGCTCAATTCTCTTTCAAATATCAGGGAACTCATTAGCGATGGATAAACATGATTTTGACAAAAATGTAAAGCTCATTAAAACATACAATTAAGCCAAGTAATGCTTTCACAGCATTATCTTTATTATACATAATCGTTGTTTAAGTCTTCTCAAGTAAAAGTTTAGATTGATCATAAACACATGGAAATGAGGAACTCAGATTTTATTTTGCAAGCTCTTGTCACCAGGGCCTATATGGTGATTGTATCCCTTAATATCTGCATTATTTATGTCCCTTTCAATTCTAAAAAGTTGTATTGTATGAAGATGATAAGATGAGGCTTAAACGGACTTTATTGCAAGTCAAACTAAAGGTTTTTTTGCGAAGCGCAATTTTGTCGTTTCTTTAATACAATGTGGCATTTTTCCTAAATACATTTTTTCTATCCTAGTTGGCTTTATTTGTATTTTTACTTGAAGATTTTGAGAGATAAATAAGACAATAAATAAAAAAAAATCAAAATAGTGATTTGTTTCAACTTCACGACTCTGGACATTAAGTGGTTAAGCGGATAGGAGAATCACTATTTAAACGGTTGGTGTAATGCGTAAGGGATAACTGTGAAACGGACATAAGTAGAAAAATCATGTGTTGTATACACAAGACCCTTCAAGTTTCCTTTTAATAGCTCAGGTCAGGAGAGGGAGGTTAGAGTGATGCTCAAATGACCCTAGTATCCACGCGTGTTTAGCGATTATGAGATAAAGGTTTTAAAACACATTATTCAGACACCTTTAACTCGGACCTTTCGGCTTAAAAATCAGCAACCCTTATCTCAACCCAGAGAATTTCTTTTTAAAATGGCTGCAAATACAATAATTACGGATTTTATAATGTGTTGTTTATATATTCTACTCAATAATTTGAGTATAACTATCCTGTAGGGGCGGGGGAGATTTCGACCTCTTTAGCTGCTGTAGACCTCTAGCACCCACGTTACTTATAACGTTATTAGAAGTAGCCGGGCCGAACATTTGAGCCCCTCTCGGAAGGGAGTTGTTCGGATTGGGTTGGACTCGACGTGGCAGTGGTCCAGATACAAATGGGAGATGAGTGTGTCTGAACGGTGATGCCAAGGCGTGGTTGTGAGATACCTAATTTCCTCCAGTACTAGCCTCAGAGCTAGTAGACTGCCTACTTGATGGCTGTCGGCCCTACCGAGGTTTTCGGTAGTCTTCCCTAAGGGGTTGATGCCCGTAAGTGGCGTATCCAGTTCCACTACGATACGTTCCCATACCGGAATGGGGGGGGGGCTTTTTGGTAACCGAAATATTGCCCTAATGGTAAAAGCCACGGAGATTAATCTCCCTGGTAAGAGTGGGAGCCTTTGCTCCGGGTGGACACTCGTGCTAATCCGATCTTCATCTGTGTATAACTAGACATTCAGCCCAGGTATTAGCTAGTTCATATTCGAATTTACACCCTAAACTTTTCTTACAATCCTTTTTAATAAACAAAATTATATAAATGAAAACGAAAAATATGAAATTATGTGGTATTTATAATACAGGTTTCATACATTCATTTTTAAAAGAGTCTCTATGGTCTTAAAACGAATAGGGTTTTGTTCAATATATGCTTTTTATAACTTCGCCCATTTAGGATTTTCATTCCAGTAATATTTAAAACTTCGAAGGGATAAAACATCGATCCTCAATAACAATATTGTTTACTGTGTAATTATGAAAAATGCCAAAAGCACAGCATATGGAATTTTACTCAGGTTATATTTATAGCTATTATTCCTAGAATTTAAAGCAACTGTGATAAAAAAAATGTCGGTGCTGGAAGGGATGCTTCAAAATCACAAACGAGAACATTCAGAGTATATTGTGTGAATAGAAAGGGACAATATTAACTGTTTATAGGAGAACTCACTTTTAAACACTTGTCATTGATTTAAAACTATGTATCAATACAGATACATTTTCTACTAAAATAAGTAAGATTTTTTAGAATGCCTCCGCATTCTACTTGCTAGCGTATATTCAGAGATGCCGGATATCCACTAGCTTTAGGGAGAAAACTTGTTTTTTTCTTTGTTTTTCTTTACTTTTCTTGTCTTGTCTTAATTTCTTCTTTCCTTCATCTTTTTAATTATTGCAAGATCCTAGATGTTTTTGGCGAGAGGGATTGCTTTTCTTTCTTTTCTTTGTTTTTTTTATTTTTAATTATCCTTCCTAGGATCTCAAAGTGTGAATGAGTCCGTGAATGCCAGTGTAATTTATACTTAAAAGTAAAAGAGACAAAATCCAACGATCAAAAGAAAAACGTACAAAGAGGGTGAATATATTAATTGCGGAAGGTTGCATTTTCAGGAATGACATATTTTTAATTTATATTCTTGTATATTCTACAATATACAAGGTAGAGACTGTATTATATTCCAGATTGTATTATGTTCACCTTAAATACATGTTTTGAGAAAATTTTTAAACTAAAGGTCCATATTTGTGTGTGTATGTGTGTGTGGGTGGGTGGGTGTCTGTAGGCAGCATAACGCAAAAAACGAAAAGGCCGTTATACACCAAACTTGGTATTTAAGTTTAGTATCTCCCAAGGATGAAAATATTACAGCATAACAAAATTAATCGCGTCGAAACACAGATTTTATGTCCTATACATTTTTGTTGTGGACCTAACCAGTTAGGAGCTGTTACTTGTTATTGGTTTGACTTTTAAAATACTTATAATTTTCTCAAACAAGAAGTCTAACGTGTTTCTTTTGTTTAGTCCTGGTCATGCAAAAGGAAGTGAATTTCAATAACAATCGCATAGCGACAACATTTAAAAGAGTTGACTATCGCTTTAGCCTGTTGTGTATTTGCTTTAACTTGAAACATGGTAGGTAGAAAGAGATAAACATTACTCCACACGGCAGCTGGCAATCCTTAACGCCTAATTTCAATCTCTGATTGCAAAGGTTTCCCTCATTTCCCAACACCTGCTCGGAACAATATGAAAGCGAAGCAAGGACGGCGAAAAATATCAACATATTTTTCCATAAACAAGTACAACTGATATCACCGCTACCTATTACAAGTGGTGCTCAGACAGTAATAGACAGTGAAGGATGACTGTGACAGGGTTTTCCAGAACTGGACCGTCATTAATGCATTCAACTTTCTAGGCCAGTAAGGTAGCATGAAAATGGTCATGTTTCAACATTACCTCGCGTGATATAGAGTATTCCCTTAGTTCTCTCCTAGTTACAAGAAACTAACTAATAATGCTTATCTCGGTTAGGATGATGTGGATAGAATAAGGATCTTTTGTAAGAAGTTTGTTTGCATAACAGGTAGAGAAAGCAATGTGAATGAAACACATTAGATTTTTATCGCTGTACCTCTTTCCTTTAGGAATCTTCGAGGTGAAAGATTTAAGCATTTAAGGTTTACTTTCATTGAAAAACGTACATATGTAACGCAGTACTAGATGATATTCAGGTGTCTGTAATGGGATGATTGAGTTCGTGTTTATAACATAAATTGCCAAATTTGTGACTGGAGATTTTTATGTTTACAATTTTGATATGCGTTTTTCAGTCTTCCGATATTTAGCTAGTTTGTGAAAGCGTCCAACCAGTACACTGGTATTCGATATTGTTTCACACACAAACATAAAAGAAATTGTTTTAAGAAATGCATTAAAAACTAAACTGATAAAGGTAGAGCGCACAGGTTAGGTACACCCAGATATTTTATTGGGATGTCTTGACTGGTTTTGGAGAACAGAGTTATGCCGTTGCTTATAGAACCCAGAACCTGCAATGATGTGTGTCTACCTCTAGAATGATACAAAGTATGATTCATTGTACATGAGCTAGGTCTACGTAAAGAAAATAATATACACAAACGTAAAACAGTTTCGATATAATTTCTGATGTATGATTTCTGTTGGAGGATAGCAAAAAAGAAAATTTGTTAACTAAAGTGTCACTTTCAAGTATACGAATAATACCATTTACATTCCAAATGACCCAACCGAAATTTGTTGTGGTTATCTTGAACTGTGATAGCCGAAAGAGAATGCTGTTTGATTGGGCGATGGATGAGCTTAAAGTGGTAACGGTAGTGACAGCTTGATGATATAAATGAAGCTGACCTTTAACCAGAGTATATATATATCATAAAGTTAAACCATTAAATTATGTACACGTAATGCGAATTTCATAAAGTTCTTTCACTCCTTGCATGATGCTGGAGCCGCCAATTGAATGGAGATAGGAAAAATTAGAGATGGTGGGGCCTCCAGTGACTGGAGCACAGCACCTGGCGGAAGAGATGAAGGGGAGTCCGAAACGACAACCAGATTAGGAAAAAGACATTCACTAACAAGGACCTGGTTCCTAACGATTCCAACATGACACTAGTCCTGAACCCGAGTTGATCTGCCTAAGCCACTTGCAATCTGGGGGTGCCCGAAACAGCTGAGCCATTCCCAGGAAGAAAGCGAGCCCCATCACTTCCGCCGAGCGCCTAGGAGAAAGGTAAATGTAAAGGTACTGAGGACGGAAGGTGACTCCGCAGCCAGGACTGAGCACCGCATGTAGTCTCCCGGCCCTTTGAACTTCTACGGTGACCACTGGTAGAGAAAGATGAGGGGGTGATATCCGTGGGACGACTGGATCCGGTTGATGAGGGGGGAATGCATTTGATGAAGCTCCTAACGCTTTCAATAGAACGCATCCGACGTCATCCGGCGTACAGTTCGCACATCCACTGCCCAGCCGCAACCAGCCGAACACCGTCATCATGTCCTTGAACCCTGAAGTAGGTGATAAGAAAGTGATCAGTACAGGAAATTATGGACAGGAAATTCATGGTGGAAAATGAACCTTCGCCTTCAGACCTAGGAAATCACGAAAAACCTTTGGGTCTGAGTGAGTGGTTACCAGGGAATGTACTCAAGACCTCGTGAATTCCAGTCGCTCGTGTTATCTGGTACTGGTAGAGGTCATTCCATAGTGCAAATTCCAACGTTCTACCACCATACTAGCTACCATCACCTGATGCTACAGTTCTGAGGCAGAGAGGTGAAAGTGATGAAAGAAAGTGTCGGAGATTGGAAAATGTGGACAAAAAATTCATGGAACAAGGGAACCTTCTCAAAAATCGATTACCGACCAGAGGAAACCACGAAAAAGTCGGAGTAAACGGCTACGGGAGTAGAACCCGGGAGCATCCGGATGTGAGTTTACACATTACCGCGTACTCGGTTATCAATGAGTGGGGTGTCGTATATGATCTAAATTTCCCGTTACATAAACCAATGACTGTTGTACTACCAACATTTGAATAAAAAATTAGGTCGCACTGACAACAAATGGGGCTCTGGAGGCAGCATCAGTGAGCAAGACACGGCTCTGCATAATCTTTTGGAATAATAATGACTACTATTTGTGTAGAGCGAGAAAAGGCATAGCATAAACAAACAATTCAAGTTATTAGCCACTTTGCCCAGCAATCTGCCGGCAGCAGCAGATGCCTACATCTTGAAAATAAGGAAACTGTAATTACTTTCGGCGGAAAATTAGCTTCAGTACTAAGGATGAAGATCAAAAGAAACATTCTTTAACAGGATATGGTTATAAGGTTCATTTTCAACTCTGTAACACGGAGACGTGGTCTGAGATTTCAAGTACTGAGATTGAAAACATCAAGCGTGTTTTCCGCGCTACTGGATTACTAAAAAAAGAAGTGCTGTATGAAAGCTTCCTTACACACAGGACGACAGAGAAAATAGTACTATAATATCACGGCCGCTGAGTTTCTGGAGGACTTTTAAGGATGTACATTATACTGCATCCACTGGAGTTGGAGATTAAATATTTCTAGAAAATCTGTTTTAGGAGAGACGAAGGTGGAGCAGGGAATAAGGAAGATGCGGAAAACGAGCTTTAAAAAGGAACAATACAAATGCAGACAACAGAGATGTAGGGTGTTTAGAAGAGGGACGTTGGGAGTGAATAAACATAAGTACAAGATGTACTCGTGCTTGGTGGCTCTGGTGCCGTCAAATACTTAAGGTCCCTACTTCAGTATATTTCACGTAATATATCTTAAATATACCAGCTGAATTTATAGCTCTGTGCTGTCCAAAATATCCTTACGCGGTTAATATTTTAGTATTGCTTTAATGCTTTGGTTCTACTCCTGTAATCCTTATTTTATTTCCTAAAACAATATAGGACAGGATGCTTACGAGTTCATGCGCTATCTCTCCAGCTTATGAACGAAATGAAAAAATAACGAAATAGTTGTATGTTAACAGCCAATGCTATAAATGTAAGAAATTAGCCCAATGAAGCTATCAATTACATTACACAATCGCATGAGGAGTTTTTTCAACCTACTGCTGATGTTCACGTCCAGACGCAGCGAACTGACTGGAGGTCAGCGTTCTTTCCTGTTCTTGTTTATGTATGCAGTTCTGTGGGAAAGATAGAGTTAAGTTTCAACACGTTCTCTTGGTTTGGGTGAAAAATAGAAGCAGGCTAGGAGGTAGCTTCAAGAAGCTAACATGTTTTTCTCTCATTGGGTAATTTCTTAGAGCTATAAATTGGGAACTGACACAGAAAAAAACCTAATGTATTTAATTTTTTATCACAAAAATATGATCCTAAAGTACGACTCTGAAGATTTAGTGTCGGATTATGCAATCAATTGCATTACTAGTAGTGATATAGCATAATTGCAAACAGGGAGGTAGTGGCAGCCGTAAATTTTAAGACAAACGTTGCCTTAGTTTTCCATCATGATTTACATAAATAATATATGCAGATTTATTATTTGCGGCGTAGCCTGATCATAAGACTCGGGTGTGTAACACAACGAAAATTTAATATTCGTTAAAAATGATCCAACCTAAACAAAACAGCTCACATTAGCATGCTGGCTCTAAGCTAGACAACATGAAGAGTAAACACGTTGTTCTTCATTAATACAACATAAATCACCAGGTGAATCCACTAACGTATGCATAGTGCACTGGAAATAGTTTAATAAACATGAATTAATGTAATGCTATCCAAAGTAAAAGTAAATCAGTCACATTTAGTTTAGCGTAATCTTGTAAATTACATCTTCCATTAAAGGTATGTATTATGCATACCAAAATATAAAGAATACTAATTTTATAATCTGTTTGAAGAGAGTTAAAGGGTATGTAACGTCAAAATGTCTTATATGCTCCATTCACATAACTTTCTCTTCATATCTGTAGCAACATGTTGTTAAAAAGCTTATTGTTATATCTGCTTCATACTAATCAAGATAAAATTACCAAAAATTGTCTTATATCTTGCTTTATTGTAAGTAGAAGAGAAATAAAACAGTAACATAGGCTAAAGCGATATTTTAAAGCTGGTTACTATATGATTGATATTCCTTTGATTTTATTGCCAGGAGTTGACAAATTCTCGAATGAGATAAGTATAAGTATTTCAAAGCTGTAATTAATAACAATGAACATCTCAGGAACGACCAACTCAACAAAAAACGTATATTACATAAATTATGTGTCTTTTATGATATATACATTTTCTGTGTAGTTAGTTTTTGTCTATTTCTAACGGTTTACCAGTTATAAAAAATTCATCCAGAATAAGGTCTTCAGAGGCCATTCCCAGAAAATGCAAACTATACATTCTATTTATTATGTAAATATGTTTTATATACGACATTTTAATCAACATGGTTAGAGCCATTTTTGAGAAAAACAAACGTTTCAAAAACGTTTTCATGTAAAGTATAGTAGGTGGTGGGGGATATTTTTTTTAAACCTTCCTGCCGCATCCTTAGGAGATACTGAACATAACTACGGGCTTTTCATTTTTGGGCTATGCTGTCCACACACACACACACACACACACACACCCACACACACAGACCGTTAAATACCAAACTTGGTATTTAGATTTGATTTCTTCCAAGCATGCGATACGAAGATTTTGAAGAAAGTCCCCTCACCAAAAACTACCCTTTTCATGGAAAATTTTTCGAAAATTCTGATTTTCTCAAAAATGACTAACAATTTTAGTTAAAATCCCGTATATTATAGACATTTACATCCCAAATAAAATTTATGTCTTGAATTTTTTGAAAATAGTCTCTGAAGACCTCTTTGCTCTGGATGATTTATGCCGAATTTTGCTTAACTGCTAAACTGTAAGAAATAAACATAAACTTATGTCACCAAAAATGTAGATGTCGCCAAACCACACAATGTATGTCCTTTACCTTTTTGTTGGGGGTAATCGTTACTGAGGTACTCTTAGTCGTTGGTTTCAGTTGTGAAGTAGTTATACTTTTCAGAAAGGAGGTGCCGTTCATATTTTATTCTATTCCTGGCTAAGCAAAGAAGCGATTTGCAATGGCAATCGCATAGCGACAGTTTTTAAAACATTTGACTAACGCTTTAGCATAGCGCATTCCTTTAGTTCCCTTCTACTTATAGGGAACTAAGTGATAAGATCATTCTGCCAATTTTATCTCGATTAGTATAGTGTAGAAGGAAGAATAATCTTTTGTAAGAAGTTTGTTTACTGAGCAGCTAGAGAAAGTCATGCGAGTGAAACACATCAGATTTTTTTCCAAAGATTTTACACGAAATGCAGAGTGTAGCAAAGTTAACAAACGTAAAATAGAAGCTTATCGCGCATCCGCATTTAAGTACATGTGCTCTAACTACTGATGTTACGTTTGTGTGACGACTTAGTTCACGAGGGTGTGCCCTGTTTTCCAACTTAAACGTTATTAGACAATCAGATTCTCGCTGCATTGCCTAGTTAAATAACGTACGTATTACCGCTTTGAATGAAGTAATCAAAATATTATATGCGCGGAAAATGTTTAGTAGCTTTGAAAATACTATAGGCGGCGCCGTGACAAAGTGGTTATACCGTTTCCCCTTACCTAGGTAGCATGGGATCATTCTCGGGTGACCCGCATGTGGAATTTGTGGTGGACGAAACGGTGTCTGTGCGGGTTTTTCCGAGTCCTCCAGTTTCACCCGCCACTCATTCCAACAATTTCTCCATCATTATATTTTCTTTCATCCTTTTTCGCCTTCATTTCCTGTCCTCTACTTTCTCACTTTCCTACCATGTATTGGGCTGATCCCCATTCCTGGATACTCTATCAGAGCCATAGTCCGTTTCTCCTTTACAGGCATCTGACCCCAGCCGTTGGCTTGAATGTCCTAGAGGTGTAAGTTCTCCATTTGAGGAGGGTAAGCAGTTGGAGAAGAAGGGGAAGAAGAAGATGTACTTTTGTAAAGGGAGATCATTTCTGCTCATGTTGGTAAAAATTTCACGTTTCTGGTATTTTAATTCAATTTGTACGAGAACTTTTAACTTTGGTTACATATAATAGATTGTTAGATTTATCTTCGCTATAATCTTTGAACTGCGTAACGAAAACTCCATACACTTGACACCATGAACACCCCAGTCGGAGTTAGTTTGTAGTTATGCAAATACAATCAGTCCTGAATATGAAGCAGTACCTAATAATAATTTGGTCTTGCGGAACAATCTCGTGGAGTATTTTGTGTTTAACGTTTCGTGATACAATGTTTTACTACTGGCTGTTGTATAGGGGTGTGCCCGTACTTTGAGCGGGAATATATAATGTTAATGAACTACACCGAAATAATTTAAGATATTATAGACGTGTCTGATATAAGTAATTTCAGTTAGGAAATGTATGGTCCACGTTTAAACATAACGCAGCTACAAGGTGTTAAATAAATTTGTGTCAAACGCAGATAAGATGATGTTAAACCAAAGTAAGATGAAAACTAGGTTTGAAATGTCTTTAAAACTGATACGATAGTTTATAAATATCGATTTTAGCAACTCGTTATTCGCGTTCTCAAGATTTACTGCCTTAAAGTCCTCTCAAATCACGAACAGATTGCTTGACAGTGCGACACAATGGATTAACTTCCTTCTTACTTTATGTAGTAACCTACTCTAGAGACATTTATTTAATTGCTCTGTGGCTTAATGTGTAACGCCAAAACCGAAGGCAGTAGGTTCGTTTTTTTTCAATTCATTTTTTTTTCTTTTTTCTTGTAAGTCCATAAGTAAGTAGTTCTGCTTGGTGGAGAGATTCGAGCTCAAAAATAAATATGCTCATTGTGCGAAGTTAAAGTCATAACCATTAGACCAGAATGATACGCTCTCCAACGGCATTTCGTTTTTGTTATTGTGTTTCACGAATGATATTATCATCAGCCAGTGGCGGACTGGTACTTTAGAAACTTATATCCCTAACTTCGAAATTTGAACAGACAGATCAGAGGTTTCTTATCTCAAAATACTTAAAATAAATACCTACTAATGTAAAATTGTATCGTGGGGAAAATTTTGAGCATGAAAATTGAAACATTGCGAGAGAATAATGTTTAGATTTGAGAGTACCTATTAATAAGCATGTGCCAATCCATTTATACATTCAGTTAATTGGTAGTTAAACTGTGCTAAGTGAACAATACGTAATATTTTCTTTTCATATCACACTATTTGTTTCGTTTCATAGTCGGCTTATCCTCACCACATTTAGAACTGACATCCCCCCCCCCCAAGACTTACAAGTGGATGCTTAGGGGTCAGAAGCCTGTTGTGAAACCAACGCCACGAAATCAAAGAATAGAGAACCTGGAACGAGTGGTCGGCCCGTAACCAGGCATGAGCGAGAGCAAGCGGATGTTGTGAAATGCAAGCGAAATGGATGATGGAAAAGATGATGATGGAGCAATTGGTGGAATGAGTGGCGGGGGAAATCGGAGCATCCGGAGAAAACCAGCCCAGACGCCTCTTCATCCAACACAAATCCCACATGCGGGCGCTGGGGATTGAACCCGGGCAGCCTAGGTGGGATGCGAGCGGTCTAACCACTCAGCCACGGCGCCGCCTTATCACGTTATTATGAAAATAAACAATCTTTTACTGTTTCACAATTTTTGGTTAAATTTCACAGATGTACACCTTAAGAAAGAGAGGATTATTTTTCTCAATTCTACCATCCTTAGAGTGAAATATAAAATCAGTTACTCTTTTTAAGTATCCAACCATTTTATTCGCATAAGAATGAAAATAAAACTAAATCTTTATTAACTTTTCTCCTTATAATAAGATTGTTTTTCATGGTGAGATAAATCATAATGATGTTGAAATTAAAGTAAATCTACAATGTGACAGTAGAAATTGTTATCAGCTGAAATTTCATATAAATGTCAGCAATTTCTGAGAAAACGTGTCATTAGTACCAAAAATCGCCGTTCAAGGGAGAAGCTGTTCAAAACAAACATAGAGGAAAAACCAACTGCATATATTTGCAAAGAAAGGAACCGCTTGATTTGAGCATATGGAAGCCTTTTTGATATGAGCTCTCCAAACAAATCATGCAGGTCCAACAGCTTAACATTGGTACTATATTGTAAAGCAAAACTCCCTCTAAAGGAATGGCTAAACTTTACTTCTATTCTCTAAACTGTCATTTTTATGTGAAGTGACACAGAATTATATACAAAATGGCAACTGTATCATTATTTATAAATTGTATTTAAAATGTAGGTGTCTATATACAAAGTTAAAGGGAAATTTTCGTTAATAGTTCTTTATATAAAAGTAAAAATATATGTTCACTTAAGACATGCACAAAGAAATGCAATGCTTGTTAATTATTCCCCCGTTAAACGCATGCTGTAGCTGCAGTTTTAGTACTTTTATTAATGAAGGTCAAACACGCATAAACTTATAGGAAGAGGGGTTCACTGGTAAGAGAAGTGTTAATTAATCATGCTTAAAAGGGTGCTGTTTATTTAAGACAATATACCAGAGGTATGATGGTGCATATTAAAGTTAAATAACTATATGTATAGTATATATATACATATATACAATATTATATATTTTGCGAAGGAGTAAATGTGCGCCCTACATATCCCAATTGAATGCGTCTGACTTAAATAACAGCCATTGTTATTCCCCTAGGAAATATCAGCTTATCAGCTGTGAAATATAAGTGATTGAATAGATATCCCCCACCATGTTAGAAGTGTTCTTAAATATTGAATTTTGTTACTAATTTCTTTCTTGTCTTCATAGGTGTCCCTTTCCCTTAAATCACTTATTTAAGCGATAAAATCTATAATAAATTAATAAATCACACATTGTAAATAGAAAGCACCATTCACTGCTGAAACTTTACAAGGAATAGTAGCTACTAAATATGACAATTAAATGCATGTTTATCAAAAGTGAAACCTGTTATACCAAATGATCTTTTATCGTAATATTTTTCTTAAAACAGCTTTATCCGGAATTTACACTGGATTTGCAGTATTCATTGTCTTGAAATTGTCATTAAATGCAATATTAAACTACTGTCTAAGCGTTATGAAGGAACAGCTGAACATATTTTACACAACACTTCGAGCCATACAAATCTCTTTCATACTTCGAAGTGCAATGTGTTGCTACCAACGATTTCCTTATAGAAAATATTATTTTTTTGAGTTACTATTCATTTACCATATATGATCGCCAATAAAGCCTAGATTTGTTTATATTTACTCTAACGAAAGCATCTTCTCCTTCTATGACTTACATAAAGAACAATTTTTCCTTGTAGAAAAAAGTAGTAGTTTTTACTTATCGTCAACATGACAATAAGCAATGGAATATTTAAACATCGTCAACATGAGCTTTAGGTAATCATAAATGTACTAAATATATAGGTATTTTAATATATAAAAACCAATTCATATAAGTATTTATATATAACAACGAAAAAACTAAATAATTTAAATTATTATATATATATATATATATATATATATATATATTATTATTATATATAATACCTAGTAATGCTTCGCACTTATATAACACTTATTCTTATTCTGTAGGTAACATGTAAATGAATTACTTGATATAATAAAATTAACATTGTAAACCAGAATAGCAGCAAGCCAATTGTAAGTATAAGGTAATCCAAAGCAAATACTTACGTCATTCCTTAACACCTAGCAAGATATTAAGGCACACTCCACGCCAGACCGATCTGAAAATAAAACATAAAATAAATTAATATATACCGGTTAAGCAAACACAGAAATATCGGCACACGAAATGAGCTAATAAGCAAGCATCACATGTTCATAAGTATTAAACACTAAACTTAGGAAAACTTTTTTTTACTGTTCCTTAAGTTATGTATTAAAATACTATAAAATACTCTATGAATGTATGGATCAGCAAATAAGACACGGTTTGAGATATAGTTATATTTCAAAATATAGTTTCTTTCAAAATATATGCTTTAATTTACACATTCACCGACACCTAGGATGCCGAAAACAAAAATCAAGTTTAATAATAAACCTCGTTTGAAGGATTAAACTATTGTATAGATGCAATGAATTATATAAACCTTGAAACATACATTGTAGGCATACTAACATCAAAATCACCACAAGCAGGAAGTAAAATGTAAAAAGAACATATGTAGAACAGTTTATTATGCCCCATCTCAGACTAGAATGATCCTAGTGTAAACAACAAGGAGGAGCAGACTCAACTTGTCACGTGTTTGATGCTACAGTTTGAGTATTCGTTTTGCAGTACTAGGTGTAGCAGTGCTAACTTCTTGACAATTAATCTAGTGGGACATTACAAGAAAATTATTTAATCTATGTGTTAAACAATTTATATCATTGTGCAATAACGTAAGGGTTATGCCTCGTTAAGTATAGCGAAAATGCGCATCATTTGCCTCTCGCCATTTCTTTAAGATTTGCCTCAGTTGTGTTTCATTTTGATACATTAACCAAACTCCTCCGTGATGATACACCAACTGCTATTAAGTTGCTTATAAATGATCTGGGCTTGTGAAGTATGAGTGGTAAGGTGTCTTAAATACCTGTCTGCCTTTAAATTGCTTACAAATGTTCTGAGCCTGTGAAGTATGAGTGTTGTTTTAAATATCAGAAGCGACTCCGCATGATAAACATTAACACCTGAATTACCATCCACAACGAGACCAACTTTGTTTCAAAAATGGCCGAATGCTATAGGTACAGAATTTATGTAACTGTTTCTTTTGTATTACATCTAGGCTGCGTGCTATTAAACATTAACTATAACTTAATAATGAACGAATAATTCATATATAACTATGTTGTCTTCTGTTTGATCTAGATAATTATTTTTGTAAACATTCCTTTCAGAATTCACAAACATGGAATACATTTGTAGTGCACGAGCAGGATAGGGAAAAATGAATACAAATATTTGTATACGCTTCCTTCCCGGAAATCAGTCCGCGCATAACATAAATGTGTTTGTTTATCTGCGGCCATAGGAGGAACTGAGTGTTGTGAGTGATGGCTACAGTCTGTGCAATAAGGTTATTAGCCTGGTTCAGTCTAGTTTTTATCTAGCGTGTGAGCAGCGTTATCCGTGTAGTGCTGTATCACAATGTGGGTGTCACATTAACAGCTTTAACCATGAAACTCTAAAAAATGAATCACGAAGAGCTATAAACTCGCAAAGCAGGAAAATAATTCAGAATGACTTAAAGGAAAATAAATATCGGTCTATTTTTATCTTTGCAAAGGACAGTGGCAAGAACGACTACAGCGGTAGAAAGAAGATGTGTTCCATTCACATGCCTTTCTCTACATCTCTGTAACAAATTATTGTTGAAAAGCTTATGCTTCTATTTACTTCATGCTAATTGAGAAAAATAAAATAGCAGAAATAGCCTTATTACTTGCTTCCTTGTAAGTAAAAGTGAAATAAGGGAGTACCATAGGTTAAAGTGATAGTCAAAAGCTGGTTGCTATGTGACTGAAGTTCCTTTGTTTGTATGGACAAGTTCCTGTATGAGAAAAATACAAGTTTTTCAAAGCTGAAACCAAAAACAAGGAATATCTAAAAAACGACCAACTCCACGAAAAAAATGTATATGTATAACATAAATTGTGTGTTTTAATGTGCTCTACATTTTTTGTGTTGTAAGTTTTTGTCCATCTCCTACTGTTTAGCAGTTATGCAAAGTTCCGTAAAATTGATCCAGAATAAAGTAGTCTTCAGAGTCTATTCCCAAAAAATTCAAGATATACATTTTATTTGTCAGGTAAATATTTTTAATATACAATATTTTAATTAAAATCGTTGGAGCCATTTTCAAGAAAATCAAAATTTAAAAAAAAAAGTTCAAGTAAAGAGTAGCTGGGGGTGAGGGGATTTTCTTGAAAATCTTCATCTCGCATCCTTGGAAGATACCAAACTTAAATACCAAGTTTGGTATTCAACGGTCTTTTCGTTTTTGAGCTATGCTGTCCACAGCCACACAGTCACTCAGATACACATACACGCCCACACACACGGACCTTTTTCCAAAAATTCTTTTTTTGGATTCAGGGGGACCCAAAACATGTATTTCCGGTGAAATCTCGATATCGAATTTTTGGGTGCATTACAATACCTTCTCTATACACTATGTACATAGTACGTGTAGAGAAAGTAAAACAGCAAACAAGGTCACTAAATCATTTGAATCTTCAGTCCAGAATTAAGTAACTCAATCTCTGTTCTGTTCCCTTAATAGTATACGTTTTGCCTACAATGATTCAGTGATTTTTGTGGTATGTTGTTCGCCTCCCTTCCCTCCTGCTGACCGCCTGCTACCGTAAACATAACAACAGCGCTCCGCCACCACGCACATTCCCAAATGAGTAATATAAAACTATTTTGAGTCCTCTACTTCTTAGAGGCGGTTATTACACGATATCAAAAAAGGAAACACCCCTGAACCTGCTCAACCTTTCAGCGACGCAAGAGTGGCCCGTGTCACAATCTCATCTTTCTCTTACTTCCCATATGTTGAAATTAGGAATATTCTTGTGTGAGAAAGATTATGTAGAAGAATTGAAACTCTTTACACAACACCACCTTCAGAGTAAGTCTCTTGGGCAGTACACCCTGCTGCCAGTTCCGTACCGTTTTTGAAACTCTTTTGTTGACTTCTACAGATCGTGCAATACCTAAATCATGCAATACCACATTAAAGTATTCTTCTCTGATTAAAAAACAAAAAACATAACTACAACTTACATATTCTTTCGATTTTTTATTTCATAATTTTCATATATTTTTGAAAACTGTACCAATGTTTCAGCTTTTCGTAATCAAATTCAGGGGTTCTCAACTTTACATCAAATCTTCTTTTTAATGCCTCAGTTTATACGACTTCATCCATTTCTTTGTCAGTTAACTCTTATATTGTTTACTTGTTAAGTATAATATGCATTTTTCTCGGAATAATGCACATAAACTTATTTTGTAAACACCAAATATAGAGAAGCTGGAGAATCAGTGCAGTTTTCAAGAGTAGTGTAAAATAATAACACGAAAAAGAAATGGAAGAAGAATAAAACAGTCAAGCCGTTAAATACATAATTAGTTATTTTTGCATACTAAAGCGAGAATGTTCCCTTGTTAGTTTGAACGCCAGAATGTTTTAAAACGGAAACGATTTATTTCGAGGACTCACTATACCGTCTTCCTAGGTCGAAATGCTACTCCACTCCTTGAACATATACTACATGCCAAACAAATACGGCAGAGAAGTTGTCTACTATTGGGTCCAAACCTTCTGACGTTTGGAGCGTGAACACTATTACGGCACTATTACGACATTGGAAAGTTTTCGCATCCATAACGTTAAACATTATCTTGTGCGAAGTTTTTTTTTTCTATTTTTGTTTTTAAATTACAACTAAGCGAATGCTTATCTAGTAATATTTCCTTCATAAATAAGTTCGCAATGTATAGGCGAGTCTTCCACTGAAGGCCCCCAAAGCTTACACTAATTCTTGCGGTCACACATTAAGTCATTTGGCTTGATTCTTTTCAATTTTCTAACTTCACACTTACTAAGCACATTCAACATCTCTTTATTTCCATGGTGCTGCACTCTTATATGATGTTTCCTTGCTGTATTTTTTATTTCTTCTGTAACTGTGTCGATCTTGAGATCTCTGTGTATCTGATCATTGCGCACATACCAAGGTGCATTATTTATTGTTCTTAGAGCTTTATTTTGAAATGTCTGTATATGTTATATATTAGTCAATTTAGAACAGCCCCAAAGCTGTATCTCATAGGTCCAAACTGGCTTTAACACCTGCTTGTATATTAATAGCTTATTATATATGTCAAGTTCAGAATTTCTCCCAATAAGTCAGTAAAGTTTCTTATATTTGATTTTTAACTCTTTTCTTTTAGTTTCTATATGCTTTCTCCAATTTAGTTTTGCATCTAGTATCATTCCTAGGTACTTCACTGATTGAACTTGAGGAATAGTTTGATTATTTATTTTTATCGGTAGTATCTTAGTTTTCTTATTCGTAAAGTTGATGTGTACGGATTTAGATTCATTTAATTTTACGCGCCATTTCTTGGTCCACTCATTGACCCTATTGACGGCTTTCTGTAATTTCTGTGTAGATTCCTCTACTGTATGGCCTATTGCCATTATTCCTGTGTCGTCAGCGAAGGTAGCCATAGTAGTATCATCTTGATATGGAATATCCCTAGTAAATATAAGGAACAGTATTGGCCCCAAGACGCATCCTTGAGGTACTCCAGCAGCTATATTCTTCAATTCAGAGTATTCATTTCCATATTTAACTCGGAAATATCTCCCTTCAATATAGGATAACAATATTTGATAAAAGTGCTCAGGTAGATCTCGTTGAAGCTTAAAAATTAGACCTTTGTGCCATACTTTATCAAAGGCTTTGGCCACGTCTAGAAATACTCCAGAACAAATTTTGTTTTCCTCTAATGTTCTTTCTATGATATCAACTATACGATGTACTTGATCAATAGTTGAATGTTTGTTTCTAAATCCAAACTGGTGATCTGGTATTAACTTACTTTCCTCTATTATAGGTTTTAATTGCTTTAACAATAGTTTTTCAAATAGCTTAGATAATTGAGATAAGAGTGAAATCGGTCTGTATGATTCCTTTACATTAGGGTTTTTTCCAGGTTTAAGGATCATGAGCACTTCTGCTACCTTCCATTGACTTGGGATATATTTAAGTCTTAATGCAGTATTTATCATGTGTAATAACTGGATAAGAGCTTTTTGTGGTAATTCTTTGAGAATGTGTCCTGTGATTAAATCATATTCTGGTGCTTTTTTTTTTTTTGCATTTATATTCTGCTGTATTTCACGTTTTAATTCTTTGAGCGTTACACACCTAAGTTCTATACCTTCCTTTTTCTTGCCATGTTTTATGTTCTATTCAGATGTTTGCCTAGGTAAAGGTTGAAAAATCTCTTCTAGATAGTTGGCGAATAGGTCTGCTTTATCCTTATCGCTCCTTGCCCATGCTCCATCTCCTTTTTTTATTGGCGGAATTTGATTAATAGGTCTTTTAATACTCCTGGTTGCCTTCCATAAAGAGTAATCGGTATCTTAATCTGCTGTTAGTCCTTTCATATAGATAGTAAATGATTTATTTTTTATACTACTGATCAAATTCTTTAACTTATTACAGGTTTGATTTAATCGCTTTTTATCTTCTGGTGCCCGTGTTCTCTGCCACTTTTTACGCAGTTTTCTTTTTTCACTAATTAACTCCCTCACTTCCATTGGATAGGAGATATCATTTATGTTATTCCTACTTTTTTCCGGAGTAAGGTTCCATGCTGCTTGTTGAATATTAGTAACAAAGAGATCTATCTCTGCTTCCAACTGTTGCGGTGTTTTTAAAGGAACATTAAGCTCTATAGTGCTCTCTAATTCATTTTTGAACCCTTCCCAATTTGTTTTATTATTAATTAGTCTTGGGGGGCTATCCTTCATTATTATATTATCACTTACTGTTAATATGATAGGGGAATGATCTGATGAAATATCATAATCCTCATTTACGTGCACATAATTGTTAGATACCCTTCGTTATGAAAAAATCAATTAAATCTGGTGTTTTGTTTCCGTCTGTCGGCCAATATGTAGGTTTTCCAGTTGAATGGAATTGGCACTTTGTTTTAATAGCTGCCCTATACAGCTCCCTTCCTTTAGTAGTAATTATTCTTGATCCCCAATGAGAATGTTTGGCGTTATAATCACCTCCAATATAAAGTTATTTCCTAAAGTCTTAAAGAGGCTGATATAATCCTCTTCTTTTAGATTATACCTTGGAGGACAATATATTGCAGAAACATTAAAAGACTTAGTTTTAACTTGGATAGTGATAGTTATCACTTGCATTTCTTCGGTTTCTATTTTACTTTCTTCGTAGTGTTTAATGCAATTTTTAATTATTACTGCGGAGCCCCCTCTTGCTTTATCAGATGCATGGTCTGAACGGTAGATGTCATAACCTCTTATTCTAACATATGATTGTTTAGCCAAATGCGTTTCGGATATTAAGCATATATCTATTTTCTTGCTTTTCAGGAACAGTTCCAACTCCTGAATACGCTGTTGCAAACCGTTTGCATTCCATGATAATATTCTATGTGTGTGTGTGCCATTTTATTTAATTTTGTTAAGTCTAGCTTCAAGCTCTCTTAATCTATCATAAATCAGTTTGTTGGTATATTTCTGCTCGTCCAGTATTTCTAGGATGCGTATTATAGCTTTATCAAGAGTTGGAAATTCAGCTTTACTATTACGTGTTGCTGCTGCGTAATTGTTCTGTTCTCTATTAGGTTCATCCACTATTACTTCACTTTCTTCTAGAACCGTATCTAAGTTACAATTACCTCGAGTCCTATGAATCTGTCTTTGATTTTTCATTGTTTCGTTCCTCCTTTTATGCAGCTCCTTAGCTACTTCGCATCCACGATAATTTGCAGGATGTTTTTCTCCGCAATTAACACATTTTGGATGTGCAGTTTTGCTTATTTTACAATCTTTAGTAAAGTGCTTTCCTGCACATTTCACACAGCGTGGTTCTTTTTGGCAATAGGCCTGGGTATGGTTAAAGCCTTGGCATTTATTGCATTGTGGTATCAAATTAGTATTCTTTCTCAAAGGCTCAATTTTGACAACCACATTCAAAATTGTCTTAATATTATATATATCTGTAATATTCTCCTTATTATCAAAGGTAAGCATAAATAGTGGCAATCCTTGTCTAACTACTTCCTGCTCCTCATTCCTATTTTTATACCTTTCTTTCTTAAGAATATTTACAACATCTTTAATTTTAAAACCTCTTTCCTTTAATTCTTCTATTATATCTTCTTTTGGGCATGAAGCATGCAATCCTCTTGCCATAATTCTGATTGGTCTATCATTTTTGTTTTCATAATTCTGCCAATTGATTTTTTCTGTGTTTAATTTCTTGGCTAGAGCCCTATAGCTATCAGAGTTCATAGTATTGAACATTATTCCATACATTATTATTTAATGATGTATCTTTATATTCTTTTCCTAGCACTGGCTTTAATAATGCCTTAATTTTTGAATAATCTGCTATGTCATATATGTTAATAGGTGGAGGCTGGTGTTCCTTATAGGGAGCTTTTTTCCCCTCCTTCATGTTATTTGTTTTGCTTTCAGTGCTTCTGTTTTCTAACTTTTTCCCATTTTTTCCTGGTTTTCCCGTTTCTATTACTGGGGATGTTTCAGCTTTTCGTTTCTTGTTTTTCCTCTGTAATATCGACCCTGTTTCTCTGGCCAAATCTTCCTCATCTGTACAGTAATCTAACATATCGCTAGTCTGCTTTTTCTATAATTTCTTCTTTCTCACTATTTTCATTCTCTTTTGCTCTACTCTTATAGGTTCCATATTGGCATCCACAGAATTCTGCTTTGCTTTGTCCATATTTTTTCTAAGTTCTTGATTTTCGAGTCTAAGAGCTTTTATTTCATTTTTTAATTCTTCATTTTGGCGCTGAATCTCATTCAGCATCTTCTTTAGTTCCTCTTCTCCTGTGTGTAAGTGCACTACTTGTTTTGCTGTAGGCGAGCGTTGAATCAATGCGCTCTTTCTAAACACATCTCCCTCAAGCAGTTGATGACTCCCCCAGAATCCATGGAGTCTGCCTCTGAAGAGAGTGGATTGTCCAGTTTACCTGGAGTACCACCTGGGGTAGTAAATCCAAAATTTGTTTCATCCATTGCTTGGGTTGATGTTGTGGAATGTTCTTAGCTTCCCCTCGTCTCTTGATAGTTAGTAGCTAACGCTCACATAACTACCCGTCTGACTCACCGGGTACTGGGCCCCCCCGCCACGACAATGCGACATTCCCTGGGGGGGTTGAGCGAAGTAATGGCGTAATTAAAGTTCACCGATAACTCCAAAAATGGTGTTCCCCTTACGTTATTTCCTTTGGAAATGTTCGGAAGTATTCGTTTTTCTTAGCTATCATTGTTAAGTCTGCTGTCAGCTGCTCTGTATATTTGAACCTATTTATTTATCTATGTACACCATGGAAGGTTTATTAACAAACAAGTACAAACAAATATTTAACGTTAAAACATGGTTTCCCACCTGAAAAAAAAAAGGCTTGCAAAATAGTTGAGTGATTAATTATTAAATACTTGAATCTTAATAACCGAGTTAAATTGGAGTCGTAAAAATCCAATTAACTCAATTGTAATCCCCACGAAGTCATCATAAATAATTATTGTTTACTAACTTTTTATTTATATGTCATTAAAATATATCATCATAAGTAATATACCTAGTAATTCATATTGGCTTTGTCTTGGTCCTTTTGAGGATAAAGGCAGAACATTTTGTAAGTCTCCTCGCAAACTTTATGGAGGAAGTCGTTCCACCTTGTCATCTTCGTATGGATCATTTGCTAATACTTCCCGAATAAGGTAGGTATACTATAGCGCTAATTCTATTTCCTAGTCTAAGCAGTAAGCATAATCGTAAATGCTAAGTAACCTACTTGGGTTTTTGGCCACGTTGTTTTACCTATTGCCTTCTGATTGGATATTAAATTAGTGACGTCAGAATAACATTTAACCCAGATTTCTGATTAGGGTACGAAAACTCCCCATTGTGTTTAATGAACAGTACACCTTGTAAAGTCGTCTGCGGTGCCATGGTAGTAAAAGCGGGCGTTAAACACTATAAAAACACAGCTTGTTAGCTCCAAACGCAACATCACGTATGTACATGGGCATGTCATACAAATGCAATAGATATCTAGATTTTTTGTATTCTAAAGAAATACAACAACAACAACATAATCATATTGTTATACTCAGTGGTTTGAGTTTTATGTGTTGTGAAAGTGTAGCTATCTTTCTGATAATTCAAACGGAGACATAGTTATTCCTCTTAAGGCTGGTTTTACCAACAGAGGTAAGTTTTGTGTTGTTTTGTTATGTAAATCCAGTTATACTTCTTTACGTATGGCGAATTAAGGTATATTTTACTATGAGGTAAAACTTGGCGTGAAACACGGATTAATTTTGCTCAGAGGCCGCTTTATCAGGCTTAAGGTGGTTTTACGAGCAGTAAATCTACGTCACGGGACCGACGGCTTTATTTCTCTTCGGAAGGGAGCCATGCTAAGGATTTTTAAGCCCAAAAAGATCCACTGTCCTTCGCTGGGTTTAAACCCAGGACCTTGGGAACTAGAAACTAGCATGTTACCCCTAGACCACGGAAGGCAATATTTGTAGAGCAAGAATCCATAGTTGAGGTTCTAGGTCATCATTAAAGTGTGAGAAATTTCATAGAAAATAGGGAAGGACTGCAGGTGTGAAGTTTTGGACAAAGCTGTAATTGTATTTCTATTAATTTTTATGCTTGGATAAGTGATGTTCATCTTGTAGGTATCAAAATAAAACGTGCACAATTGTACACCTGTTGTATTTAAAATTTAAGGCAGCGATACATCATATCATGTTAAATTTTAACACAACTGAAATATAAAGCTTTAAAACTTTTTTTTTGTAAACGTAATATGAAGATATTTTGGCTCAAATCTTCAATAAATCTAATTTAAACTTACTTAAAAGGAAAAGCCATACCCTTTGTGATCAACTCACACGAGTATACTGGAACGATGTGCATTATGTCCAAACTATTATTTAAAACAGCATTGTTATTTTAAGTTACATTTTGTTGTCCTCTGGTATTAAATTATGGCTATTGTTTTGCAATTGTCATATAAAATCAACCGTTGTATCTATAATCATTTAAAAATGCCGTTTTTTGCACTTCCTTATAACTATCTCTCATTGGACATAATAAGTTTTGCAACTGGACGTCCTCATTTTATTGTGCCATAAAATATGTTGATAATTACAAAAAATATATACAACATTTGTGGTCTGTAAAGAGCATTAGAAACTAGTATCACAAATGAATGTATAACGCGTAGTAGCGAAATAGGATTTAGGATGTCAAAGTGAAATGAAATAATAGCTAAATAAAGGTCCTGCAATACAAAAATTCTTAATTCATTAGTGAAATGCATGTTGGATAGGTATTGCAAGTCTTACGATTTTCAAAATAGAATACAGTTTAATTTTGTTTCATTTGCTTAGGCCCTATACTTTTTACGGTCATATAGGGGAGGTTTTCTCCTGAAACAATTCGTTGGCTGTAGGTTATTTAACGTTAAGTTTAAACGTTTCTGTCCTGAAACCCAGTTAACACTCACTCGTACACATATACTTCCAGACTCTGGGAGCTTAGGGACGCTCTGTCTGGGGTTCGAAACTAGACATTGGCATTGAAAGCCAGAATGTTGACTACTTGACCACAGAGGCAGTCTGCAAATTACTGTGTGACTAAACTAAGCCACAAAACATACATCAAAGTATAATTTGAAATAATAATTGCTTCGCGCTCCGATCCATCGTGATCGCCTTCTCTTTCTCTGTGTTTACCAAAATATACATCACGCCTATATCCGTACTTTCCCTACACCAAATCCATTATTCATTGCTGCGCCATTTTCCTCTTTTTTTTTTTTTTCTTCGTTAACTTCGATTTGCATCTGTAAGCGTTGGAAAATGATCTGTAAAGTTTCAGCCTAGTTTACTGATCTCAGCAGCTATTGCATGGTTGGTGACTCGTTTGTTTTCCCAAACCATAGTTTTAACACCTTTTATCCGAGTTAAATTGATTACCTTTGTTGGTGTAACCGTGCCTAAAAGTAATAAATACGTTGGTGCTATTAATTAAATTACTTGTTTTATTGAATGCTGTCAATTTGCCATGGTTCTCACAATTTGATGAACCAAAATATATGTAATTTTTAGCAATGAACGCCTGCACCGAGAAATGTTACAAATTGCTGAATGGAGTATTTAGGTCCCCAATTTTCAAATACACTCCGTCGTACAAAATTCATTAATTGTCTGAAAGACTATTTTAATAGGTAGAAGAGAATATACAACTTGTTGATTTAGACAGAGGTATAAGACCGCAATTTCCTTCAGGTTGACAGATAATAAAAAGATAAGAGAAAACAAAATGGCTAGTGGTGAATTGTAGGCATCTCACATCTCATTCAGTTGTGAGTTGTATTTCGGTATACTCCTGTTCACATATTTCACTTATAGCACATATTCTATAGTTGCGATGGCATTTACCATAAACCGGAACATTCTGCTGAAGTGGAGTGAAATTTATGAAAGACAAGGTTGCATTGCAATGGTTCTTTTGAAACGTCCGGAGGTTTAACTTGCATATTATGTAAATAACTGCAGACTGACGTTTATGCTATCTTCAATATTCCATGCAAACAAAAAAAGCGCAGAACTGGCCTAAAGGGCATGACGGCCCTGTAAAGTTCGGCTTATTTTACCACTGTAATATTATCTTAAATAAGTGTTTATTCTTACTGTTCAAATGGTATTGCTTCAAATAAATTTAGTGGCCTCTATTAAGATATACTGGTCATCCAATGCACATATTATGGCGACAGCAGATATTAAAATATTAATTTTGTGATTATCGATGCTGGCAACCATCAGGTTCAAAACATCATCAACGTTAGGCAGAATTTAGTCCTCCGGGAGATATGCAGTTCATATAATTTTGTCCTTCGCTGGTGTCTAGCCCGGAACCTTAATTATAGAGCGTAGCGTCAACAGACTGCACGAATTAGATTTATTCTTTCACTCAGCTGATGCACCAATCGAGACAGCTATGATTAAGCAGAATCATTATTGCAAATGAGAAAATAATTTTAACACCTTTATAAGTTATAATTCATACGTTGATTATTATATTTAGTTAAATATCTCTGGAGTATTTAAGCGCTTTTAGAACTGGTAACAGTGTGTGTGTATGTACTTACGAAGGGGCATTCCACACTGCAGCCGTGGGCTAATTGTACGTTGGGACCCTGGAAGAAGAATGAAATAAGTGTGTAATTTTACAGGACGGCTGGCATCCGAACAGGGTGAAAGCCATCGTCGAGGGTCCCTAACAGTTCACACACAGTTCTTCATCCCGACAAGCGCCAGGGGCCTGTGTCTAAGTCCCTGCAAAACCACCTGAGTCCACAGACAGCCACTAACGCCATCGCGCCACCGAGGGCTGTAATTCCAGAGCGTAGTCACCTCCAAGAAATGGCGCCTCTGCCGCCGTTCTCGTCGACATTTACAACCCCCAAAGAGGCCGGTTGGGATGAAATGAAGGGACAGGAAGTTCGGGTGAGTGAAGAATTCTCTCCAGCATTTGCCTAGTGGCCCGGGAAAACCCCGAAAAGCCCATGTGTCAGAGAGGTCGGCCGTGGGGAACCGATCACAGGACTTCCCAAATGCCTGTTCCAGACGAAACGCCTGAGCCTCCTGGCTCGGTAGTAATAATAGCAACAATCTTTGTTAACCATACTCTCACCAAACACTATCTTCTGCGAAAACCATACAGAATGCAAGTTATACCTATGGGCCAAAATATATAGATCTAAAGTAGCCAGAAGTAAACTAAGCACTTGATATGCCTTTAGGATGCAATTACAGCGTTATCGCTCTGAAGATTAGTCCACTAATTACAGTTGAACTCTTGACAACTATACTTAACTAACAGTAGACTACAGTGGCTTAACTTTATCTCCTTGTAATCGTGCTAATATTCACGTAGCTGAAACCTGAAATCTGAATAATAAACATTGACTTTTGCGGACTGAAGCATTAGTGCTGGGAGAACTAAATAAAGGTACCTTTGACAGCGACCGCAATAAAGTGTAACGATGAAACGATTCAAATACGTATCTGTATGTGTGCCCAAATGCACCCTCTTAATTCATTTATTTGTTTGCTTACTGTGATTGAGTAAGATCATTTGAATCTATCCTCTAGATTATTGCCAAAGACAGTTACTAAAACACTTAATTAACATAATTTAGTAAAACTAATTTACCATCGCCTTAGTTCGAGAGCAATGCAAAACTGTGATTCGGTGATGAAGATAAAAATTATAAAAATAAACTTTACAACTCCAAATATTGATTCAAAAAGGAAAGAAAAAATAAATTAAATGATTATCGAAGATAACAGGTGATGTTTTAAGCTGGGATTCAACCGGCAGTCAGAGTTTTCGGCGCAAACTCAGAAGTTTCACTACAAATACAGCATTTATCATTTGTAACCTTCTTCTGCCTCGAAAACTTATTGCATTCATAATTGATCTCTTAGCAAGAACTTTACTGTCATCGAATGCACTCGTGATTTTTTTCGCTATTTATTGTTCCTTGTTTTTAAAAAACAGTTTCATTCATTATTTTCTCTCGATTTTAGTCGGAATTCTTTGCAATTATCAGTTAGATGTTACATAATGTTTTACTGCACATCATTAACCATAGAAAATAACTGCTGGGGTGGTAAATTATTAAACATTTGAAGCATGCACTTTAGTTCCCGCTTTTTACTGTTAAACCGTATATATTAGAAACTAAACTGCGAGTTTTAGTTACATCTCATTTTTCAATAACGCGTACAGCTCATCTGTCAATATTTGACACTATTTTTAAAAGATATGGGAGTTAACAGGTCGAAAGTCCAAAAAATTAGGAAAACGAAGAAAATGTAAAATTTATATTTTTTTTTATTATCCATAGTACATTCAGAGGAGAGGCCCTAATTTAAATTAAGTTGAGTTTTATTATGGACGCTTCTTAACTGTTACGGCGTTCAGTGCCTCATTTTATATTGGGCGCGATAGACCGCTTCATTTTGTCCATAGGCCACTTTATCAGACTTGAGGTTCAACAGCACGACAGGGATCACCAGTTTTGCCTTTCTTCCGAAGGAAGGAATGTTAACGATGCTTACGCCCGAAAAAAGAAAAACCATCGCCCTCCGTCGGGTTTAATTCCTCGACCATAGAAACCATAGACTAATATGTAAAACTATTGTTAGGTACTGCTCAACATTTGCGGCTGATTATGCTTTCTTAACGAAAGCAGACTCATGCAGGTGTGTTTACAGTGCCAAGCGCATTACATTTTGTTACAGGAAGTCAAACGTAGAGCACAGCGTAATTTAAACAATTTCTTTATAATATGTAAACAAGGTTAAAAGCAATTGTAGAAGTTCAGCATTTGGATTGTGTTAGAAACATGAGGTTTTCACCAGTATCTGAATAAATTAATGCTCTCCTTACAGGACTACGGTTTTTACAAAGATAGTAAGCATTTTCCCTAACCATATAATATATAATTACTTCACTCAAAGTGACAATATGTAGTATTTAACTGTGTAACGCAGAGAACCTCAGCGGCTAAGATCGTTTATAGCCGAAAATAGGCCCGACCTCGTGAACCAAGTCATCTGACAAACATATTTACTACATACCGATGACGGGTGGGAGGAGCCATTGCGCAGAGAGGAAAAGAGAATGAATACATTGTCTCTTTTTATCATTCTCGCTCGCTATGCGCTGCAGGTCATGCGACACAGAACAATGTGAATGTCTACACTGCTCTAATCCGTCTTCGTATGTGGTCCCGACGCCAGCATGTCGACGCCCGACTTTACACTATGCTAACAGCCCTACCACCGTCTAAGAACACTGTTACGGCTATCACAGTGCTAGGAAGGATTAGATAATGAAAGTAACTATGGATGAGAAAGTTTTATCCTTCTTACTGCATAGAACATTTGGATTGTCCTTCGAGCATCAAGGACAACTTAGTATTGGCTAGTGAGTTGCAGATATTAGAAAATGAAGTCTGACATAAATATGAATCTGCGCTGTGCTTCTCTGTACAAGAGAAATAAAAAACAGCAGTTCATCTTCCATTTTACAGTAAACGGTTCTATGGTGTCCAGAGGAATTATAAACTCCTATGCATTATTAATCCTTAAATTAAAGTGTGTTTTAAAGGGATACTAAGCTGAAGTTTCCATTTCAGAAACCAAATGGATGCAAAATTCCAAACTATAACGATAAGCATTCTCTAAATTTTAATAATTTACTTTCAAATGTAGCTATAGAATTTAATTTTAAATAACTATTCGTTTCTTAATAATATCCTTAACATTTAGAATGGTATTGCTTCTCTGAAAATGCAAAGAAAATGCAAGTGTATTTTATTTAAAATAATTCTTGAAAAAGACGAAAAAAGGAAAGCATGCCAAAACAAATTAGAGCTGGAGAAAATAAGGCATAGGTCACTAATAATATATATTCATGAGAGTTAATAAACAATGTATCACTGAGTATGTATGTGGTTTTATGATCCTAGGCCAATAAACTTCCGATTAAAATTACTTAAAACACTAAAAATATGATTTACGGGAAAACACAAAGTTGATGTGGCACATACAGACATTTACAAAACAATAATTACGTTGTCCTAAAACTAAAGAAGGAAAATCAATCTTTTTAGTTATGTCACTTAAGAGTGAATAATGTTCTTTAGTGCCAAGGATAAATATTTTGGCAGAAAATGCCATATCAGCCACTTGAGAAGAAATTTAAAGCAAACTAGAGACAGTATAAAGACCAGAGTTGGGGGGGGGGGGCTTACCTCGTAAAGCAATTGGTAGAGTATCTGTCTGTTTTGCGAGAGATCCGGGTGTGGATTCCCGGCTGGGGGTGGGAAATTTTCTCTAGCTATCCTCCCCGGAGTCTGGAAGTATGAATGAGAATGTGTGCGTGTGTGGTGTGACTGAATGTGTAATACACACAGAAAAATGGAAACAGTCTACAAGTTAACACCGTTGCTGAATGGCAGTATGTTCCAAAGCTAAAAGCAATGGCGCATGGTGACCATTCACATATCTGAAGCAATGAATATTATTGTTTTTAGTAAACAATAGTAATAAGGAACCTTGATGAGAAGCACAAACGGTAAAGGTATAAATCAAAGCAATAAGTGTCAAAGATAAAATCACAACTGATAATACTTTAAATAAAAAGATTATTAAGGATGCAAGTACAACTAGTAATGGCTTAAATTGAAAAATGGTTATTGAAATACCATGTTTAATAACGTTGCTTAAAGTAAAATTTAATATTAAATAACTATTATCTGGATTTAAATTCACTTTTGACACTTTGGAAGGAATCTTCTGTAATACCAAGAGAGTTAAAATACTCTCCTTCTCTTCTCGGAAGGAAATTTAGTAATTTTTTGCTGCTTTTCAACTGCTTTTTTTCTTCTTCTAAATTCCCTTAGTAGGTGAGCTATAATGGAAATGATTCCCAAATTAGAGGTCTCTCTCTTCTCAGGTAGAATTCCGAGAGCAACCTTTGATTATTCTCAGCGCTGAAAACGACTTTTTTTACTGAAAATGTACTCCCGGAAGTTGTATGCAGAATGACACTAACATTTTAAACTGCGGAAAACTTTGTTGGTTTGAAAGTGCTGCCCTCCTAGCCTCGTCTTCATTTCAGGAAAAAGATGAAAGCTGCTGGGTGCTGTAAGACGAATGATCGAAAATGTCCCATTGAAATTGTTCAAGGAGCCGATGGGTTGTGCCAGCGGTGTGTGGACGAGCGCCATTCAATTGGGAAAAGAGCTGACTGAGTTTAGAAATAAAACTATGATTATAAATTCCTTTAAACACAACAGAGGTTTCAAAGTCCTATGCTAAAACATGATCATACTGTACAATGTTCAAAAGTTCCAGATAATTGCTCTGATGAATACAATTTTCTGCTCCATGTCCTCGAAAGACTAAGTTTTGTTTTCCCAGATAATTTACTGCACTAATGAACCTTTTAGGAATAATTCTGTTCCACCTCTTTGACTGTTTAGTCAAATGTTATTTTTTAGATGGCCATCAAGTGCAATTTCTATTCTACTTTCCCTGAAAACAGCTATAGCTACAGACGATCTTATATGATTGACAAACCATCCGTGTTCGGCTATTGACCACAGATTTTCTTAAATGCACATGCTTAGCCCGATACACTACGTTGAACACTCTTATTATTAATTCCTCTCAGAAGCTTCAGTTGAATCAGCGAAACACGCATACGTCCCGTGACCTTCAGAGGTGCGCGCGCAAGTCTCTCTTGCTGCTCAGGTGATGCTGGCTCACAAATGTCATCAGTAATGTAACGCTTAAATCTACGTGTTCGGAAGAAACGTGACGATTTATCTACATGATATTGAATAATAATGTGATTAAGATGACTTATGTTATTAATGAATCCGAATATGTCTGTCTCCGCAACGTTCCGCTGTGGTAATGTGCCCAGAATACTTAAAATAAATTGAATATATCACTGATAGCTGTTGGCACGGCACGACACCACCCAGCTGTAAGTCATTAAATTTTTTTTAACCCAACAACTATGCGTGGATAATCGATTGCCTCCGTGGTTAATGTTGATGATCTTGCTACTGAAATCACCATGATCAACACTTGTTTGTTATTGATTATATTTCCCGTATTTTCTGTTTATGTTGTTCACTCTCTTAAAAGACAGTCTGCAGTACACATGCGTTTAGCGCATTGTGAAATCTTGGAAGTAAAAAGTACTATATTAACTTAATATTGGGAATCCTTGGAGTGATACGGTATTTTTTAATTTGTTTACCATAAAAGCTCTAAGTGTTCAATTTTGCTTGCTCATTTTTCCTGCAAGTTTTTAAGCGTTCTGATATTCATTATTTCTGTTTGATAAAACACAGAAGAGATTTGAGTTCCAGATTTTTATTATATGTATAATAACGAAAGCACTGAGTTTTATTTTTAGTTTATATGCATACCTTGAATTTTCAAAAATATTCATTTATAATTTTTAAGATCACTTTTCACCAATGTTTGTGATCGAAAGGCTGTTAAGGTACGTCATGATACCAGCTTCATCACCGTCCCTCCTCGAGTGACTGCGATTAATGGTTCAGCACTATTTAGTAAACATAAGCTTGCGTGTGGAGACATATTCTAAAAAATGTATAAACTTTCTTCGTGGAGCTCATACCTCGTCTAAACACTGCATTAAGTATTTACTGTGTTTGAATCCACCGGGCGAGACACATTGCGCACAATGACCCCATCTTATGGTTACATAGTGCACACGATTATATTGAAACTCGTGGTCGGACAGGCACATAGCGCACACGGTTATATTAATCACCGCAGTCGCAAAGTAATACTGCGCACACTGCCATCGTTTTATGTAATTCCACAGTACGTTGGGTAAGCAGTCTAAAAACCACATCCAAATAAATTTGTTTTTATTGATGTTTTAAAAAATATACAAGTAGAGGTATATATCTATATGGATAATATGTATTTTATATATATATATATATACACACCTCTGCTTGTATACTAAGGAATGTCAAGTAATTCACCACATTTATTCTATTTAATTTCGAAACAAACAAAATACTGTGGAAATAACGGGCATCCAAAACTCTTATTTCATAAATAATGCTGCAAACATCAATATTTCAAATGTGATTTATGTTTTCCTGGAGAATATTTTTATTGTATCCCCGATTTGCTTAATGGTATTTCTACAGTTTTATGAAGTTCATATTTATTTTGGTTACTTAAACCACTTCACTGAATGTGGTGTTAAGAAGCTTCTTAAAAAAGCTGTTCCTAACTTTCATTTAATATTTTATTTGAAGGATATATTTAAAAATGTATATAGAAATGGTGCTTCATGTACCAGGTCTTCAGATTTATTCGGACTTAAGCGCCAGTAGGTTTAAATGCATGATTGGTTCAGCGAGTCCCATGTCTTAAAGGGGATTTGCGATATTGAACCTTGGACTGCTAGCATTACCGACTTCGTAAACCCATTGATGCACAGAATGTTGCAGAAGTGTTTTTCACTAGGATATTTTGTGAGTTTGTTTAGGTCAGTTTTCATTTACTGTTGTAAAGGGTATGAACAAGCGTTTATGACAATGGGGAAGCTGTGCCATTAAAATCTTCTACGTTGCCATAACCGTCCAATTATTTGAGTTACGTAAGTATAACTGCTGCAATTACGAGTTAACGAGACGCAAGCGAATGTTGCAGATATAAATATTGTAAAGGTACGATATAAGTCTCATTTCACTAAGTTGACCTCGGGACAGTTACATCCTCTCATTCTACGACAGTTACATCCTCTCATTCTACTTATCGTCCGCTAGTCCTCTGCAATTGACAAAGTGTGATAAACTCGCTACCTAGTATTGACGTCATGCGGGGACAAATGACGGGGCAAAGGCAGAATAAACGTGGACTCTACACTTTACAAATGGCATATAAGCGAGTGTACTACAAACGCGCGGCATTGCTATCGTAAGCGCTTCGCTCCTTGAGTCGGGGCTCGGGTATCACTCGGGCGGGTCTAGGAAAGTCATACCCAGTTTAACAAATACTGACCCAAACGTGTCGTCACATTCATCTTCCAGACCCCGGATGCAGCACTGCTCTGCAACCATCGGGAAAAATACCTGAGTTGCTAATTTTAAAATACTGAATGGCTGATTTCTAATCCTAGCTGGACGCAGTTCTCCCTCTTAAACGATTACCCTGCTAACGATCTCGATTACAAGATACAGGAAGCCCGGCTCACTAGTGTGGAGTAGTGTGTCTGCCACATGTGCAAGACTTGGGGTGAGTTACCTGGATTAGGATTTTTTCGGGGTTCGCCTTATCCTGAGAAGACGAGTGCCAAGTAGTTAGAAAATTGACCAAAATTTTTGAAAATAATGAGTTTTGGATTTTAACACATTAAAATATCCTAGTTCTAAAATATTAAGGTATCGAATTAATGTTCTAAGTAAGTAAAATTAATTTTTTCTTTTATTAAAACGTTAATTAATCCACATAAATCATTAAAAATGCATGAATGACTACTTTATCATACATTTCCTGTAGCAATATTTAATTAATTTGAATCCCATGTGATAATTTTAAAGTGATATTTGGAACATAAATATTAAGTTTTGTTACAAAATTATGAAAAAAGGAAGTGTAAGGAGCATTCTTGATACAGTAGTTAAAAAAACAAAAATTTATTTTTCCCAAAAAACTACTGAAATATTCACGGCATATGTCTTATTTTATCTGCATTTTCTGTTAAGTAATAACATTTTCTCTACTCTATGGCGTTCCTAACTGAAAGTCAAAGACTTTTTCCCAAACATGTTCTATTATAACTCCAATGTGTTCGTATTCAAGTACAAAGCTTTGTAAATACTTTAAATGCTTTAGTAGTATATGCATTTAATTTAAAAGGGTAGTCTATATAGCTTTGCAATGCTCACACAATAATTAAAATTGGTTGACTCGTTTTGAAATTACTCCATATACATATATTTGCATACACATTATTTATCCTCACAATTTTAACGTAGATAAGGGAGTGGGTAAATAGATGAGTATATTGCATACGAGAGAACGAGAGAATGTTAGAGAGAATGTTGGCGTATCCGAAAGAGGATAAAGAAACACTTGCTATTTATCGGTGTTTACTCTTGCACTCTCTCCCTTTGCTGTCTAGTGAAGTTCTCTCCAGCGCCTCTCATTCCCCGCATCAGTCCATCCCAAGTTACTGACCAGTAATCCCTGCCATCTAATTGTGCAGAGGATGTTTAGCCGCTCACTTATGCTATCAAGAATCTGGAGCCACAGAATAGTCGTTGCCTTTCCTCTTTTTATAGGAGAGCTTATGCAGCACAATTGTTTGCTAAACTACGAGCTATACTTTTTTACTTAACTTCGCGGTTTCGACTAATACTACTTTATTTTCATAATACTTTGACATGCACATTAAAAATAATTACTGTACGATTATGTAGAAAAAAGGTTTTATAGTAAAGTTAGAAGACGTCGGCATCTTAAGGGAATGTCTAATTGCATATTAAAAATGTTACCGACAAGTTGCCTGCGGTAATGCGTGAGGCTCACATTCGGAGATCCCATCGACTCACGTCGGACTACTCACTATGAACTTGGACTTTTCGTGGTTTCACCGGGTCGGTAGGTGAATGCTGCGGTGGATCCTCTTCGTATTACCTGTCCATCATTTCCTTTTGTCTGTTTCATCTCACCTGTTTCGGAGTTGTAGCACCAGGCGACGGCGGTTGCGAAACGACAGTGGAATTTTCCCTGTCCTTGACTGTTAGCGTGAATACCGTATCTCGTCTATTCCTGGACACCTAGACTGCGTGTGGCTAAGACAGGGTTAGCCGGGGTCAGAATTGTATAATATTGAATTCGTTATTGCTAGAGTATATCGTCGCTTGACTCTGATCCTCATTCCTGTATTCCCTTTATCCCTTCCTGCCAGAGGTCACTTCGGAAGCAGTAATGCGAGAAACTTCATATACGTAATAAGAAAAATTGAATGATACATCAACTGAGAAATTTATTCAATCAATGGAAGATAAATGTTAATTTTATTAAAGGAGTTGACAGAACTGCACGGATATCAGAACGCTTTCACTACACCCTTCTTTAAAGATTCCTCAAGGTCGCGGGTTCAAACCCGGCGGAGGACGATGGATTTTTTCGGGCGCAAATATCCTTAGCATGGCTTCCTGCGGAAGGGAAGTATAGCTGTAGATCCGGTGTCGTAGATTTAAGCTACGTAAAAGAACCTCAAGCGTGATAGAAAGGCCTCTGAGTAAAATTAAACGGTCTTTTACGCCCAGTATAGAATGGGACCTTGATAAACACAGCATTTGAAGAGCGTCCATAAACAAAAGGCATTTGATTTCATTTTAAAGATCCCTGCTTATTTTGATTTTAGTTTTATTTACAATTACATTTACAATTGAATAAGTTTTCCGAATTTTTCATCCAATTTTCCAGTCGTTAGTGCTTGACTACAATTGGTCAGCTACCGTGAAACGTGCTACAACACAAAGGATTATCCAGAAAAGTTAAATGCATGGTTAATAAGATAGCGTTTGGAAATTCCGAATACAAAATGTGATGACGAAGAAAATTAACATAAGTGCATTTTAAAAAAAACTGTTTTAGTTTGGCTAGCTTTCTGCTACAGAACTGTTTAAGTTCTAATTACGGTTAACACGAAGGGCCGTCTATTAGTGCCGTCACTGCCGTACCATTTCACTGCAGCTTTATTGGCAATAATTCCTCACGGCAGATTGAGCATATGTCTGAGAACTTGAGTATTTCCAAGTTTATTTCAGTAGAGCAATTAAATCGACTAAGGCACGTGCTGTTTTAAAGGTTCTCATTTATAGGTCAACGTTTATGGTTTAAGGTGGTATGTAGGTAGAAAACCTAGCTCCTGTAAAGGCAATAGACAAGGTAGATTTTCATCCGCTCAGTTTGATAGTTGTAATAAAGAAAGCGGTAACTAACTGGTTATAAACTGCACTAATAAGAAACAGTTTGCACCTCTAAGCAAGATATGAGCCTATACATTGAAACAAACAAGACCGAACAAATGAAACCTTAATGTAAACTTGTATAGTACGAAGGAGTGTAAACAGCAAAAAACCTTGAGCAGTCAGTGTATGTATGTATGTATGTATGTATGTATGTATGTATGTATGTATGTATGTATGTATGTATGTATGTATGTATGTATGTATGTATGTATGTATGTATGTATGTATGTATGTATGTATGTATGTATGTATGTATGTATGTATGTATGTATGTATGTATGTATGTATGTATGTATGTATGTATGTATGTATGTATGTATGTATGTATGTATGTATGTATGTATGTATGTATGTATGTATGTATGTATGTATGTATGTATGTATGTATGTATGTATGTATGTATGTATGTATGTATGTATGTATGTATGTATGTATGTATGTATGTATGTATGTATGTATGTATGTATGTATGTATGTATGTATGTATGTATGTATGTATGTATGTATGTATGTATGTATGTATGTATGTATGTATGTATGTATGTATGTATGTATGTATGTATGTATGTATGTATGTATGTATGTATGTATGTATGTATGTATGTATGTATGTATGTATGTATGTATGTATGTATGTATGTATGTATGTATGTATGTATGTATGTATGTATGTATGTATGTATGTATGTATGTATGTATGTATGTATGTATGTATGTATGTATGTATGTATGTATGTATGTATGTATGTATGTATGTATGTATGTATGTATGTATGTATGTATGTATGTATGTATGTATGTATGTATGTATGTATGTATGTATGTATGTATGTATGTATGTATGTATGTATGTATGTATGTATGTATGTATGTATGTATGTATGTATGTATGTATGTATGTATGTATGTATGTATGTATGTATGTATGTATGTATGTATGTATGTATGTATGTATGTATGTATGTATGTATGTATGTATGTATGTATGTATGTATGTATGTATGTATGTATGTATGTATGTATGTATGTATGTATGTATGTATGTATGTATGTATGTATGTATGTATGTATGTATGTATGTATGTATGTATGTATGTATGTATGTATGTATGTATGTATGTATGTATGTATGTATGTATGTATGTATGTATGTATGTATGTATGTATGTATGTATGTATGTATGTATGTATGTATGTATGTATGTATGTATGTATGTATGTATGTATGTATGTATGTATGTATGTATGTATGTATGTATGTATGTATGTATGTATGTATGTATGTATGTATGTATGTATGTATGTATGTATGTATGTATGTATGTATGTATGTATGTATGTATGTATGTATGTATGTATGTATGTATGTATGTATGTATGTATGTATGTATGTATGTATGTATGTATGTATGTATGTATGTATGTATGTATGTATGTATGTATGTATGTATGTATGTATGTATGTATGTATGTATGTATGTATGTATGTATGTATGTATGTATGTATGTATGTATGTATGTATGTATGTATGTATGTATGTATGTATGTATGTATGTATGTATGTATGTATGTATGTATGTATGTATGTATGTATGTATGTATGTATGTATGTATGTATGTATGTATGTATGTATGTATGTATGTATGTATGTATGTATGTATGTATGTATGTATGTATGTATGTATGTATGTATGTATGTATGTATGTATGTATGTATGTATGTATGTATGTATGTATGTATGTATGTATGTATGTATGTATGTATGTATGTATGTATGTATGTATGTATGTATGTATGTATGTATGTATGTATGTATGTATGTATGTATGTATGTATGTATGTATGTATGTATGTATGTATGTATGTATGTATGTATGTATGTATGTATGTATGTATGTATGTATGTATGTATGTATGTATGTATGTATGTATGTATGTATGTATGTATGTATGTATGTATGTATGTATGTATGTATGTATGTATGTATGTATGTATGTATGTATGTATGTATGTATGTATGTATGTATGTATGTATGTATGTATGTATGTATGTATGTATGTATGTATGTATGTATGTATGTATGTATGAATGTATGTATGTATGTATGTATGTATGTATGTATGTATGTATGTATGTATGTATGTATGTATGTATGTATGTATGTATGTATGTATGTATGTATGTATGTATGTATGTATGTATGTATGTATGTATGTATGTATGTATGTATGTATGTATGTATGTATGTATGTATGTATGTATGTATGCATGCATGCATGCATGCATTCATTTGGACCGGAATTGTACCAACGAGTAAAAATGTTGTTAGAATTCCAATACAGCAATGAACAGACAAGGAACAGTCACGCCGGTTGAAGAACTTCAATAGTAAAAAATAAATGGCCAATTATCGTTTAGGAATCTGACCAAATTTATGACTTTAACAGAGTGCAATCAGTTTAGGAAAGAGTTTTTATAATTATTATGTGAACTCTACAGGAAACATCTCTAGACTATGAAACTGTTTGATGGAATCGTTTTTGTGTCTATAAACAATCAGCGAACTGCTGAACGCCTCCTTCTGAATGTAATCATCTAGAAAAACGCAGATTCACAGTTTTTGGGGGAGCTCGACCCACATGAAAAGATAATAAAATCTTCTTATGAACGATCTTAACTATTTTTGAAAAGATAGATCTATCATTTTGAGGTTAGTAGGGAGGTAATCTATGGCTAAGGTGCCTTGTGTCTTCAACTCTTCTGTCAAGCATAGTGAATTCTGAAATAGGCCTACAAAAGTGCCTCTTTGAAAGTGGCAAATCTACGAGCGATTTAATTTACCTGTTTCCACTTTTTGCGGACTTCACCATTCTCTAGACTTGGCTCTACTCAGAACTACATTGTGTTGCAGTGGGAGTTGGGTTAAACGTTGCGTTTGATGGACGAAAGCGCTTTCAAATCTTACGTGATAACACCTTTTCATTAGTGACTTCTTTGGTTTAATGCTTTCTGTTAGGAGGTCTATAAATATTTGGCGATAATGTAGAAGTGCATAGTCTGAGAAAAAATGTAAATGGAGTTTTAATTATGGACGCTCTTTAACTGCTGTGGTTCTCAGAGTCCCATTCCATATTGGGCGTGAAAAACCGCTTAATTTTGCCTCTCAATCAGGCTTTTACGTGCCGTAAATCTACGACACGGGAACAACGGCTTTACTTCCCTTCCGAAGGAAGCCTTGCTAAGGACTTTTTCGCCCGAAAAAATCCATCGTCCTCCGCCGGGTTTGAACCCGCGACCTTGGGTATATAAAGTTAGCATGGTAACCATTACACCACGGAGGGCGACATAGCCTGAGAAGATGATACAAGTTATCACCACGTAACCTATTATGATAGTTATGGTCAATTTGGAGAAACTTTGTTCGCAAATATATGTAGGGTATTTACCGTATTTAGCCTGATGGTGCCTGTCGAATTGTCTTTGAATACTGAAGCCCTTGACAAATATTTTGCAAGTAGGCATCTGATTTTGTTCCCCTCTTGAATATAAAAGTATTCATCCTCCTAGTTGTTATGAAACATGAAATGTTTGGGTTTCCCAGAAACTGGTATGAAATAGCCTGTTTATTTCCGTCACTGTGTTTAGATTCTACATGTCACAACCACAAGCTGAGTAGTCCTCCAACCGAAGGATTGAGATGGGGATGTAGCCACAGATTATGTAATTGTCTCCCACGGGCAAGGTTGGGCCGCGTGTTATAATAAGACGCAGATTGTCGCGCTCAAAAGCACTGCTGAATTTAATAAGTCTGATTTAAAAATACTTCATTCCTCTTATAACCATTTCTGTCACTTTCAGTACTGTCATTTATCGTTTAAAGCGAACAAAAGCGGCACAAGTTCAAGTACTGTTGGCTTTTTGTATTAGTTTTTTATTTATTGTCTCCTTTCCTGTTCTTAATTATGCAAAAGCAAAATAATGTTGATGCTCTAATGATCTAGCTGACCTCTTCTGTTAGCCAGTAGCCAGTAACCTCAAAGTTACTCTTACTGAATGAGAAATTGCTGAGAAAAATAAGATTCCTCTGGAGTGCTCAAACTGGATACAGAACTGCTTCACAACATCAAGTGTTGTCAGTTAAGATTTTCATCCTCAGTGATATAGGACTCTGACCGAAGTTTACAAACATAAAAAAACAGTTAAGGTAATACATCTGTGAAGTTGGACCAAAAATTGTGAAAAAATTGTTTTCATAATAAAGTAACATGAATTTTAAGCTTTTGTATATATGTGTTTTTCCTCTTGGCGCACCTTAACTACCAATTAATTGAAGCTATAAATGGGCAAGCGTTTGCTTGTCAATAGATACTCCAACATTTAAACTTTTTCCTTGCAAGCTTTTTCCAACATTTTTACGTATTCAAAATACTCCACATGATGCAACTTTTTACTAATTTGTATCAAAATTTGTAAACTCCTTCTGAAAATTAGTTAAAAGAGAATTGTAATATACTTTTTCAAAACAATATTCCAATTTTCAGAAGTAAATTATTACATTTTGAAACATCAAGAATTTTAGAGGGAATGAAGAATAATAATTTTCCTACAGTAATTAGGGTCAATGAAAATGATTTAGTATTTTAGATGTATGTGTAAGCTTATTTTCTGTAAAGCTAAAATTTGTTACCTGAGTATTTTTTAAAATGCATCCTGTGGCTCATCTTTATTACAATAATGAATTCATACAACAAGATGATTATTTAAACATCCATGCAAGCGATAATTTTTATACATGGTAAAAAATTACGTTATTGTGTATAATAGCTGGCATAATATTCAATAAACATCGTTATATACAGTGCATTTTCCAAATTTTATAGATGTATTCGCTTACGTCTATGCAGCTGAAGAAACCCTGTTTCTCTCTACAAATTCTCTCTCTCTCTCTCTATATATATATATATACATATATATATATATATATATATATATATATATATATATATATATATATATATATATGTAAGCGTCAGTTTCTGCGCATCATTTTGACAAGTGAGTTTGAGTTGCTATCTCAGATCATACTTTCCGCAACAGATACGTTTTCCAAATCAAGACGCAGGAAAATTTTATTTCTAATTCATCAGTCCTGGGTGAATATTCAAGTTCTCTAATGAAGGTAAATCTACCTACACTATACTGTGTGCGTTTCCTGACGTATTTACTAGTTACATTCTGAAAATGTCTCAAAGCATACAAAAGAAAACTTTGATTTCCAGAAAAAAAAAAAAAAACAAAGTAATTTCTCATTCCTTTTATAACCTAAATAGAGCTTTCATTCATGTTTACATGAAATATCATAATTTGTAGTATCTTCAAAATTAGTGTAAAATTTGGTATAAATAATTGTTTACACATTTATGCGAAGTCACCACAGTTTAGGGCATTTCAACGTATACTTTCCTCCTCCACAAGTAATTATATGATCTGCTTGCACACCTGTTGCTGGGAAACATGAATATTAAAAGTGATTATTAGTTATGCATTGGATTCCAGTAAACTGTTACCGACTTTGGACATGGATTTTACTCGAACACAAGTTGACTTGAATCAGTAATTGAAACAACCAGTTTGTCAGGGCGAATTTAGGGGAATGTAGCTTTTAAGAGAACAGATTAAAGTTCAACGTGGAGTTCTGTTCTTTTCAAACTCCTGGTATTATCGGTTTCTTCAAATGGTGTACTGGAACTCAAAGATTATTTTGAAACGTCCAAATCTACAGATCGATGCCTTGGTTTTCTCTGAAGCCAACGTTAGCTTTTCAAGTAAATCTACTAACGCGATACTTTGAAACCTAAGCACCCACATTCCGCCGTCCTGAATCTGAAATAAACCGTTAAACTTAGACACTGAGAAACGTATTAAACCGGTTGCACTATCCATAATGATGAAATTTGACTCGCCGATGGTTAGCATTTTGCGAGTTAAGTATTGTAGTGATACGGCGAACGATGCCATTATTGTTGTGGCAGGATAGTGGCTTTTTGGCGCGGCCGGGGGGGGAGGGTAGATCACAACGGTTTCTCTCTATTTTTAATTTATGGTAGTCCTCATACAAATTATGTATGTGAGGTAGTCATGAGCAGAACGTACAAGTTGTTTACCAACATAATCGTAAACTCCAGAAAATCTCGCAGGTTACGAATCAGTTTCGTGTTAACCAAGACATTTTCACACACAGCGAAGAGCTACACTATTTTCGGGGATGTAGATCAGACGTAAGTTTAATTCAAATGTTTCAACAATGAGATGAGGTTATTCCTTGAAATTGTATGTTCTATTTGAGGTTTGATATTCAGAATTTAATAAAAATGTGTTGGTGTTCCTGACACCCTAGGCATTTTGCTACACTCTACTTGTACTCTTTACTCAGCAGATTCTGCACGTCAATACCTCTCATATCTTGATGCTCTGAATATCATTAAAAACTGTTGCTCCAATACCGCTTCACGTGAGATGGTTCTAGACGTTTACAATATTTCTGTGAACGCTTCATATAGTCAAGTCACTGAAGTAAAAATATAAGCTTTTTGCGAAACCCATTCGGTACAAAAATAAACAGAGTTTTCATCTGAAGAAAACTAACAGGAATGTCTACCGTATTTCTAGGTTTTCAGTGCCAATTTGAAACATTTCAGATCCTAGTTGCTTTAATGGAGATGGAGAATTGAATTTCAAATTTAAAATGATTTCATGTGATATAATTTCACATCGGTGACAAATCACAACTGATTGTGGGGAAATGCGGTTATTTTCCGTTTTGCAACAAGCGGCATGATAATACTGAATCTTCATTTTGAACGAATGCATAATAATCACTTTTTGCAAACCAAGAAGTAGGGAGATTACAAATCACCTCTCGTAAGTTTAACCTCTCAACACCCCCTAATCACGATCCGACAAAGATAACAAGTGTACCAAGAAAGATGACTTCGCGGTAACATGTGAGCCTTGCATTCGGGAAGTCCCGGGGTCGATACCTGCCGACAGCCCTCTCTGACTGGGCATTTCCTGGTTTTCCCTAGTGGGCAAACGAATCACTGAGGTTGTTTATCATCTACCACCATTTCTTTTTCATCATTTTCATGTCATTCCATTTCCTTCTCATCTTCAGGCGTACTTTTAGGTTTCGTGGTGTATAGCGGTCCCAGACAGATGCCAAATTCTTGCTCAAAGGAAAGAGTACTCTAGTGAACTAGATGGCTGCTTGGTTGAAGGGTCATCCATCGCCCTCTTTGAGCAGCTCCAGCAATTGGATGCGTCGACCTTGGAACTCTTAGGCACTTCTGCGCCTCTTTGTGGCATGTCTACCTATGGCCTGTAGCGTCCTCAACTTTATCCCGTCCTCGTGGAAAGCGAGAGACACAATAGATCTGTGTAGGTTTAGTGTCCGAGGTGACTTCTCCGTTGTACAACCTATTCCTATAAGGTAACAAGTGTGCTCTTTTTCATCTTCACTCGCTGTTCACCTTCGTCATATATAGGACTTATAGCCAGGCAGTGCCTGGGAACAGCTGCTTGTTGAGGAATAGAGAGATTGATCAGGTTAGGTGACCACTCCGATACCAGTCTTGAGGCTGAAGAAGAAGATGATACGGAATGACGGTGAAATGATGGAACGAAAGATGATGACGGAGCAGGTGGTGGAATGAATGGCATGAGAAATAGGAAAACCTAGAGAAAACGCACCAGACGCCGTATTGTATACCAAAAAACTCATATGCGGTCCCCTAGGATCGAACTCAAGCCACCTTGGTGATAGACGAACGGCAAACTAGTGTGCTCATGAACTGTAAGTAGCAGCAGTGTAAGTAGAGGGAGAAGTTCATCTAACATTCGGTAACATCACTTTGAGGACCAAAATGTTCAATCATAGCAGCGCAGAAATTTAGGGGATGCAACACAGGAAGCGCTATTTTCCAAAGCCTTGGTAAACATTGAAACATTGAAATTTAGTTTAGGTATCTTCCAAAGTTTATAGCATATTTAGTTTTAAAAGTAAGTTTATAGGTCTGGCTAAATGTTACACAAAATAACATTTTAGGAATAATATTTTCTTTTGTGTTTATTTATTGTCTGCCTACAAGAGCTGAAAGTATTTAAGTTCGTAATATACCGGAGTAAACCACATTCCTTCGTTTGTTGCATACCAATTTGCTTGCGTTTAAGGAAAAACCTAACAATGTACATTAATTGCGATGGAAACGGCACGTGTAATCAATACTTACTACACCTATTTTATCTGCCCATAGCGGTAATTATGCATGTTGGTGAGCCTTAAAATCGTGGTGTAACAATGAATAGAATGGGAAACACAATGTATAACATAATGAGTATTCTATACTATTTAGTTGTACATACATATTATTAAGTAAGTTTGTGAGTCTTAGTGTAGAAATCTGTTAAACACATGCGTAAACTACAATATGCGCATTAGATAAATTATGCAGTTGTGCAGTTAAGTATTGTGGAACTTGAACCATCTGTATTTTAGATAACAATGTGTGTTTTGTCGTTTACATTTGTGTTTAACAGATTTCTACACTAAGCCCACTAACATACTTAATAATAAGTACATACTTACAGCTGAATGGAATAGAATATTCACTCTGTGTTTCCTATCCTATTTATTATTAGGCTACATTCTACAAGGTTCAACAACATAACGTTTAATTACCACCATGGGAAGCTAAAATTGGCGCAGTAAGTATTAATTACACCTGAAATTTCCATCGTAATTAATTTTATTTCAACATCGATGAGGCGCTCCGCGAATGTACCTTGTAAGTCCAAAACTATTTATACCTAACATATTGTTAATTAGATATGTTTAAGTGCTTTGAACGTAAAAACATTTTTGATCTCAGCCAGCAAAAGCAATAATTTCGTCATACAGTGCGTACTTTATGCGATTAATGCAAATTTATTACCTTCTTCACGCAAAGTAAGAAGTGCCATAAACCTTGCTGGGCACAAGAATGCTTGTACCTAAAAAACAAATTGTTTGGAATGCATGTACTTTCATGTTTGCATTATCATTTTCTTACTGTCATCATCGACTCCTCTGGAAAAAACACGTCATAAATGGAAGCCTCCTGGTTTTGATACGAAGAGAACAGTGCGGTGCTTACCTAATATCGCGCTGGCTCGATTGTCCCCCCTCATTTGCACGCACAGCCGACAATGCTGCACCCCCGCTGGCATTCTATATTAGCTTGCTTCAGACCCCTTCCCGCTTCGTACAGCATTATATAATAGATTTGAAAAGAGTTCACATATCCTTTCTAGACGTTGTTTTGTTGCTAAAATCTCTGTAACTCCGCCGAGACAGACCAATAAGAAGACATTCGTAAGTGGCTGGGAAAAATACTGATTTTGTAGTAGCTATTAACCAATTTGGTTTCATTTAGTTCCTCCTAGTAGACATAACTAACATCAATGTTTTGGATATCTTTTTAATCTCGTTGACATCTTTGCCATTGGGACATCAGGGATACCAAGGCGTACTATCACAAACGACTTTGGTCATAGTGTTGGGAGTTTTCTATGTGGAACAACAAAATCAAGTGGGAACCATTAGTAAATTCCAGCAAAGTGCTGAAGGCTACCACTCCATATTACGATACAATTGGCCTTATGAAGCTATTTGTTATTGCTTTGTCTAAGGAGTCTGTGGTCCTCAAATATCTCAGAGCCTTTTTCTCTAAGTTGTTTGAGGTAAACGTCAAAGGTAGAATATTCATTGAACCACAGATAAAGAAGATAATAAAATGTACGGAATTCTGCAAGATGTTTACTGAGACGGAGAAGGACGCCCAAAAAAGGTTTGCTTGCAGTTGTAAGGATGTTTCTAGAGCAATCAAATAGCTAGAAACTATGTAGAAATAGTTGAAAATGTGGTACACAATTTCGGAAAATGGGTTACAGGATGTTAAAGTCTATATGCTTCATCTGCATCTTCAAAAATTCAATGAAAGCATGGGGATTATTCGGAGAAGAAAGGGGAACGCTTTCAATTAGATATATTGAACTTTGAACGTCGTTTCCATGGACAGTATAGCAAGAACATGATGATAGACTGACTATATTCGTGAAAGTTATTTGGAATATAGTCTCGGAAAAATATTCATTTACAATTTTTGTGACCTTCTTAAATGTTTCTCACATTAACTAATTTCAAAGCACAAACATATAAACTAAGACAGAAACTTAAACATATAGAAGTAGTGGTTACAAAAGCAAAGTTTGTCAACAATAATTGCAATTTTCTCTATGTTTTAGACATAAGCAATCAGGAAATAACACTTATTGTCCAAGGACAAAAATAGTGTTGCACATTGTAATACATTATTTTATTAAAAACACATTGCTGATACGTTTTAATCAAAAGATGGTATTATTGAAAAAAATCCTATATTCTTTAATATGCAAAATTTATTGGATAAAAATAGATCGCTCTAATTAGAAAAAATGCACCTACATACAATAAAACTTCAGAATCATATCAGAAATAATTCATGATTATGGATAGTAAATTTACAAGATTTTATATTAACGGAATAGAGCTTTTAATGTCTCCTTAATTGTTCTACACGTTGAGTGCTAATTTAAAATTGTATTTTGTTGATATTCGATAAGCATCTATTACTTGGCATGGATGTTTGAATTACCTCGGAATCCTGGAATTATTCTCCGTAGCCTAGTCCTTTTGCGATTAGAATTTTCTGTAGGGATGATGGACATATGAAGTGCTGAAAATATGAAGGCTCTTATATATGCTATTTTTCCCGAACTATTTAAAGTTTTGTTGTGCTTACATAGGTAACACCGCGATCACCATATCATTCGCCTTCCGACTGGGAGAAATCTCGGAGAAATCTAAGACCCAATTGGGCCGCCTGATGGAATCCAATACAAGACCTCCCGCAAGCGGAGCCATCTCTCTCGATCTAAGATTAGGATTACACACGGACGGGGTAGAAAAGCCTGACATACGCCCTTGTGGCCCTTTGCCTTTTAGGTGACCCCGGAGCAGGAGGAATAAGGGGAGAGAACAAGGGTGACCAGATCCAGATGATGACTGGTCCCTGACGGCTACAGATGGAACGCCTCCGACACCGCCGTAGGACATGCTCACGGGCACCGAGTCTTCTGGCGAACCCCCAGAAGAGCCCCAAACCTAAACCTGAAAGCGGATACCGACGACGAAACCCAGATAACCTATTATAATGTGCAACCACCTTCCAGACGCAACCCACCAAATACTGTAGCCTGTTCCTTCCTAGCCGACTAGTTAATGGTGGATTAGAAAACTCGGGGGTGGTAAGGAGCCTACCCAGCATTCGCATGGCGACCCGGGGAACTTCTAAAATGACAGATGGGTCAGGTAGGCCGCACACGGATAACGAACCCGCGAGCTCTCCAAACGCCTGAGCTATCCCTCTCGGTCTAGAATGTCGCACACAATTTTATCTCAAGCGATGTTTATTATTTCTCTTCCTGTTTAATATGCGGTATATGAGGCAGCTCCATTGTAGCAAAATAGCGCAGTCACAGAAGCGAACTTCATATCGCAGCTGCACGAGAGTAAATTCCACAACTGTGCTGCTTTTGATTTACCACAACATTCTGATAATAACAGCACGTTATTTCCAGAAGAAATCTTGCCACGGATTTCTAAATATACTTTGTCTCCCCGAGACAATCGCGTCGTCTCCCCTTCAAGAGGATAGTCCTATATGACAGCCGTCACCTGTGATCACTAAAGTGGAACGGCATATCAGGGGAGCCTTCTTGCCCCGTGATCCGAGTTCTAAGAAGCGGATACAGAGGAAGCCGTGATATTCGATGAGCTTTCGAAATAAATACGTGCAGTCACACCTAGAATTGTAATCCTTGTATTGAAACGATATTATCAGCTTAGGCTGATGCATCTGTGAACTTTGAAAAATCCACAGTACGCAGATATGTTATTGAAATTTATAAGTTATTGTGCACAGTAATGTTTACCGTGTATCAAAATTTCAACTTGCATGGCTATTAACCTGAAAACCTTTTACTATTTACATTTATTGTTCTAATAAAATTAGTCACGTGATGCATTTTTAAAAATACTGTGATACAACAATTCAAGGTTAACAATAAATGAGTTTACAAATACTTTGTCATATTTTATCTGTTCTATTAATTTCAATTATTCTAGGAAAAGCATTACGTTTTGTACTCTACAAAACTCGTAATTTTTTAAAATTTAATAATTTATTGATCAAAATTGGAAAAATTATACGATACAGTATATAACCACTTTCTTTAATGTGCTTTTGAGAGGAAGTATAACGTTTTTGAAACAAATTAGCAAATGATTGCGTCATGTGGAGTGTTTTAAGTATGGAAAAATGTTGGGAAAAAACATGCGTATGTCCATCTATAGGTTCAATTAATTCGTCGTTAAGGTACGCCATGAGAAAAAACGATATATTTTATCAAAGTTTTGAACTAATAAAATATATTTAGGGTTTAATTTAAAACTATTGAAAACATTGGCGTAACTATGCTTTATTTAAGTTAAGAAATATGTGTAAGATTTATACTTCTGTTTTTAGATGACAAAATCACTCTCATTGCTCCTATAAAGGTGAGAAATTAAAACACTTAAAAACGTTCAACTCTGGAATTAAGAGAGCTTGTGTCAAAGATCCTTTGGTACAGATGTTCGTCTTTTGGGAAGATGATTTAAAAATCGTTGATGGTACAGTCCCTCGCAGTTCTGGTTGATTCGCTATTTGCGGCATAAATTAAATGGATATCTGCTAATTTAGCATAAGAAAAACCATTCCTTGTGTAGAGCAAAGTTTGCGACTGAATCGATCTATCGTTCTCTCACTGTGAGTCACGTGAGTGCAGGTTAGCAGTCTGCGAGTTGCATTAAACACAAAAGCTGACCGTTATGTGACGTAAGAAAACATAAGCTAGACGTAACACACGGCCATTCAAAACACATTAGACCTTGAGGCTAGTGCTTCATTTGTGACTGCTATTAGTAAGCGCACAAAATTATATAGATTTTACGCATTATGTGACATACGTATTTTTCTCTATTAAATAATAAAATATTTGCATTTACCACCTGTATATAGATAAAATTTGATTCCATCAACATCGAATTATGGAGAGGGTTTCAAAATTCCGGTCCCTATGGCCGCACTCGTTAAAGTGCCTAGCTTTGGTGCTTCGAGGCGCAGGAGATCATGGGTTCGAGTCCCTCCTTGGGCATGGGTGTTTGTGTGTTTGTAAATGTATACCTATATGTTTGTGTATCTGTAGTAAAAAGAAGGCCGTATAATAAATAGAAATACAAAGGAATAATAGGAAACTGGAAAAATGAGGAAAAAAGACGAATAAGAAAAAAAAAGGAATACAGCACCGGTGTCCTCACCAAACTCTGAAGCTGTATTAAAAAAAAACAAAAAAAAAAAACAACAATATAAATGATAGTTGTGGGGAAAAAAGTCAGCTACGCTGTTTTACCTTAGCAACTTGAAATTTGGGAGGTACATAATAATAATAATAATAATAATAATAATAATAATAATAATAATACAATACAAATAGTAAAAATAATGGAATAATAGTATCTGATGTGGTACATCAAATGACATTCTCTCGTCCCTATTTTTATCACCATATATACAATATATACTTAAAGGGACAAATAGGTTTTAAATCTAGCTTCTAAAGGTTTTTAAGCTAGGGACTTGAGTTTTGTACACACATGCTACATGACCTATGTATAAACCCATTGAGGTTTCAACCCTATTACTTTAATAGTGTTTTAGATATTTGTCTTTTTATGTTTAAAGACAGGTGTTTTACAAATCCATCTCTTCCTACAATTTTAATACAATGAGGCCTAAAATGTTACTGAATGTTCTAGAAAACTATAAAACTATTAATAAAACTAAGTATCAGATTTTTGATATTTGATTCCTGTGCAGAGTAAAAAGAAATTTTGTAATCATCACAATACGTTGTAAGAGAGGATTGGTTTTGGTTGTAGCAAAATGCTAAAAAAGTGAAATGGCAGCAAATTAAGTAGTATACACGGGAAGGATATATAAGGAATGCCGACTTTTAAAAACGGCGTTGTCTATTAAAGTCACAAACGTAGTATAGCTACAAAACTTCGGAAGTGTGTAAAACAAGGTAGACAGGCTTTTTCTGCAACAAAAACGTGATTTTTGGGTCGAAAATGACAAATTGACATCCACTTGCTCCTTAGGAACGTTGATTTTTCTATTCAACTAGTTTTAATTGAGATAAAACTTTGCACAAATAGCTACATGGTTTTACAAAGGGAGTAGTAATGTTCAAAAGTTTAAGAAGTATACTGTTTCCATACAAATGTGAGAAACAATTGAATTTCGAAAGGCCTTTCAAAGAATGAAGAAGTAGTGCAAAATTCGAAGAATTAATAATGTATATATGGAAAATAGCTTATAGAACAAAAATTATTTGCAATAAATTGTATGCTTTAAAGATGTCTGTATTTTAGTAGTGCACTTTCTCTATCGCGTAACGCATAATTGTAATAACTTATTTCCGAATGAAGATAACTACTCCCAGAAGATTATAGATATGCATTTCATTTGTCATATAAATATGTTTAATATATTAAGCAAAATCGTTAGAGCTATTTTTTGAGAAAAATAAAAGAATTTATAAATACTTTCCAGTTAAGGTTACTTTAGAGTAGAAATTTTTTCTTTAAAATACTCGTGTCGCATCTTTGGAAGATGCTGAACTTCAATACTATTTTAATATTTACCCGAATTTTCGTTTTAAATTATGCTGTTCAGAGACATACATGCGCACACATACACACAAAGCGAGATGCTTTTTCTAACAAATTTGATGTGTTCTGTTCACATGACTTTCTCTACGTATTCTGCAAACAAAACTTGTACTAAAGATTACTACTTCCTCCTAATCGAGGTAAACATCAACAAGATTGCCTTATTAATTGGCTTCTTATAAGTAAAAGGGAACTAACGGAATACTCTTGGCTAAAGTGATAATCAAATGTTTTAAAAGCTGTCGCTGTACGATTGTCATTGAAATTCGGTTCTCTTTGATAGTCGGATGTAAACCAAAAGAAATGTGCATAATTTCCGTGTGAAAAAAGTATAGGTATGTATTCTAAAATTGAAACCAATGACAAGGAATATCTTGGAAACGGTTTGCTTCACTACCAAAATGCATAAGATATAAATTGTGTGTTTTGATAAGATCTACATTGTCTGTGTAGTAAGATTTTGTCTGTCTTACCGTTTAACATTTATGCAAAACTCATCCAGAATGCAGAGGGCTTCAGATGCTATTCCCAACAAATTGAAGATATACATTTTATTTGGCATATAAATGTGTTTAGTATATATGTCATCTTAATTAAAATCATTAGAGCATCTTTAACAAAATCGACAATTTCGAAAAATCTTCGATATGAAGAGTTGCTTGGGGTGCGGTGACTTTTCTGAAAATATTCCTTGGAAGATATTTAACTCAAATACCAAGTGTGGTATTTAACTGGCTATTCACTTTTGAGCTATGCTGCCCAACGTTTTTCTAAAAATACCTTTTTTAACTCATTGGATATAAAAACCACGTACTTCCAGGTAAATCTTGACATCGAATTTGTGGGTGGAGTACAATATACTTACATTGTGTATAGAGAAATTATAAATCTCTCTTTTCATTGAGGGCCTCAAAACATCTATTTCCGGTGAAATTGAGACATATTCTCTCTCTCGTCGTGGCCGAATAGTTAGAATGGTTAGATCCCAAGCAACCGCATGTGAGATTTGTGGTGGACATCGCGGCGCAGGGGCGGGTTTTCTCCGGGTTCTCTGGTTTCCCCCGCCATCGAATTCCAACGGTGCTCCATCTTCATTCCGTGTATCACCAGAGTCATCGTCTGCGGTGCAACAAGTAGTAAAAGCTAAATCACTACAAAAAAGTACCTTTCTACGTACTATGTACGTGGTAGAGAAAGTGAAATAAATGTATATACAGGATGTTAATGAACTGCACTGAAATATTGTCAGAAAATAAGGAGGTGTCTTAAAAAAGTAATTTGAGATAGGAGACCTCTGATCTGTCTGTTCTAATTTGGAAGCTACTGATATAAGTTTCTAAAGTACCAGTTCGGCACTGGCTGATGATACCATTGTAGAATACAACAAGAACGAAGGACCGTTGGAGATCGTACTTAAGTGGTGTAATGGTTATGACATAGCTTCGTACAATAGGCAGTATTTATTTTCGAGTTCGATGTCTCTACCAAGCAGCACTTATTCGTATGTACTTAAAAGAGAGAGAAAAAAAAGGAAGAAAAAGAAAATAAAGAAAGAAAAAAAAACTAAATCGCTGGCAGGTAACAAACCTATGACCTACGGGTTATCAGCTTTTGGCTTTACACATCATTAAGCCACAAGAGGAAATAAATAAATGTCTCTAGAGTAGGCAAAGGCTTTGCAACTGCTACATACCGCAAGAAGGAAGTTAATCCAAGGACAGTGTCGCACTGTAATGGTCTGTTCAAGATTTGAGAGAGCTTTATGGCAGTACATCTTGAGAATACGAATAACAGTTGCTGAAAATCGGCATTTCTAAACTCCGTATCAGTTTTAAAGCTATTCCAAGCAACGTGTTCATCTGACTTTGGTTTAACATAGAGTTATCTGCATTTAAAACAAATTTGTGTAGCACCCTATAACTGCGTTATGTTTAGTCGTGGACCATACATTTCCTACATGAAATTACTTATATCAGACACGTTTATAATCACTTAGATTATATCGGCGTAGTTTATTACCATTCTGTATATGCGAAACAAATGCAAGAGCTTTAAATGAAGGTAGAATAAACCTGCTCTCAAAGTAGTACTCGTAGAAGACACATCTTTCCAGTAAATATCTTACGTAATCAAAAGGTAACAACGTTTTTTTTTTTTTTTCAAATGCGAGCATATTGCTTCTTATACACAGTGATTTAGCGGCAAATTTTCCTTAGAGCAGATATCTCTAACTTCAATATCTAATGAAACGTACCTTGTGGGTTCTTTCAAAGCGGTGACATATTTTAAAAACGAAATCCTTCTGACAGAATTTCCTCAGTCGTATATAATGAACTAAATACTAATTTGTAAGCTCAGTTTCGCATCTGATATTTGCGGAAAGATCAGTGTGCCACACGATATCGGTAAAGGCAACTGAATAGCTGCACACTGATCAGTGCCTGAATAAACAGAATTAGTTGATCAGCGTTAACCAAACCAAAGGTGCTGTTGCTATATAACTTGCATGTTTGCTTTGGATGTGCTGATTACTGCACCGCGAAGTGCACTCAGCTAGATGTGGTTTACTCTTATTTTTCGCGTTCTCAGCATAGCTAAGCTAACGACACCATTCCTACATGTTCTTTAGAGGCATTTATTTTTCACTGTTAGAGATATATTCTAATGACCGACATTGTTTCAAAATCTGGACTAAAAATTATTTATAATCCATTCTGAAACTACTGCATTTAGAAAACCAGTTGAAGTTTAACAAAGATGTAAGACCTTATAATTTCAAGTTTTATAAAAATAACGAGAAAAATAGGTCAAGTTTAGCAGTTCGAAAAAACTTTTGGTGACTTCTACACGATACACAGCTTCAATTACTCAATTTTAAGGAGTTGTAAGTCCCCATATCCATTGGGAAAGGAGTGCCTAAAATGTCCTTAATATCCCTGTTCAAAAAATAAGATTTAAATTGAGTAAACATTTCCAAATACGTATAATAAATTTTTAAAAAAATAGACATATTTTATAAGCATACATATATTTTCTCCTTTAAATTAACCATATTTCTTTCGTATTTAAGCATTTATCACACAGTTCGGTCATTAAAGCCTTCTAAATTGACAAAGTATGTTATTCACAACCAACGAAATCCGCCTGAATGTTAGCATATAATCAGCTTGAGTCTGAAATCAAATCAGATAAAAAAAAAAACAAAAAAGAAAAAAAAAACACGGCTTGGTGTTTTAGCACTACAACAGATACAAATTTTATCAATGTAAACACATAAGGTGAAGTTATCCCATGAGGCTATGAAACATGTGCTTTTTATTTGGTATTTACCCGTATAAGGCGACATGGTAAGGGGTTACTGCAGCTTAAAGGGTATTTTACGGGCAAGTAAGTTTAATCGTATTGCATCTCACCTCCCACCAAGCAGAAGAGGATGGGAAATGATCGATGTGGTCGTAAAATGTAAAGCTCTTATGATAAAAGTGAGGTTAAGTGTCAACAACAAAATCCAGTTTGCATTATAACATACAGCAGTCTTTCAAAATGGTGACACCGTGGCCACAGAGCGCTCCAAATATATACTAATATTGTAAATGCGTGTGTGTGCATGTGTAGAGTAAACTCCAAAATCTCTCAAACGAATTTAATACATATTTTACTATTGCGACGGCTAATTCACTCTAACGAACAGGGAGCTATAAACATTTTCTAATTTCATGACACTGGGTAATTGTAAGTTAACATTTAGACTGCTTTTGAGTGCTAACTTTTATTTTAACTTTTTACTTAAAACTATTTTACATAATGAAGTGGAACTTTAACACTGAATATATCAACCTCTTTCAATTATAATACATGTAAAAATACAGAAGCATGACAAATTTAATGTTATACACATGTCATAAATAATTTCCTCGTTTCTAAATTACAACTAGAGCGGTATGTTCCTATGCGCTTTTCTCTAAAACTATATACTATTTTTCAGTGAAACTTTTGTATGTTGTAATGCACATCATACTTGAACGTTTCTATCTAAACTTGCTTCTTATATCTGGAGGAAATTTCCTTCAATTTTTGCTTTCTCGGCCACGTATGTGCAATGTAAATAGTAGGCGGAGAAAGTATTGTATTCCACCCCAAAATTGGAAAACGCTATTTTGCCGGAAATAATTGTTTTGAGACCCCCTGAATAAAAACGTTTTTAAAAATGTACATATATGCTTCTGTTGGCAGTATAACTGAAAAAACCAAAAGTGCGTTAAATATCAAACTTGATTTAAGTTAAGCATCTTTCAAGGATCTGACACGAACCATTTATGGCAAATATCCCACCAAAACTACCTTTTACTTGGAATATTTTTCAAACATTTTGATTTTCTAAAACATGACAAACAATTTTGATTTAGGTACTATATGTTTAAAATATTTTCAAGACAAATGAAATGTATATTTTAAATTTTATAGGAATAGGCTCAGAAGACCTCTTCATTTTGGATGGCTTTTGTGTAACTGTAAACCGTAAAAGTTAGATAAACACTTACAGGGTAAACCATTTCCGAAATGCTCTCTGTTAATAGCTTCGATTTTAAAATTCTTAAACTTTTCTAAAACGGAAAGAGGTTTTTCTTTTCATATTCCTTTTGTTTTACTGTTAGCTATACAAAGAAAACCAAATTTAAACATTATCACAAAGTGGCAGGTTTTAAAAGATTTGTCTGTCGATTTAATCTAGTATATTCCCGTACTTCTTTTCTACTTACAACGAAGCAAGTAATAAGATGATTTCCGCTGACACTTGTCTCGATTAGCATGATGTAAATAAAAGGATAATATCTTGTAGAGAATAGTTTGTTAGCAGAACAGGTAGAGAAAGCCATGCGAATGGAACACATCAGATTTGTTTATATATTATGCGTAGAGAATTGAGACACACACAGACATATATATATATATATATATATATATATATATACACACGCACAAGGTGGTTCACCTGTTCCTTATTATTTTTGGTGATAGGCAACACTTCATACTGTGAAAATAATAAGGTCCAAATTGCCATGGTTATCGACCATTTGGTAACCATGCAAATCTAGCCTGCTTTTCATCGGAAAGTAGACCTTGGCAGCAATAGTTACGTCCATTGCAGAAACATAGGCTTATTAACTCCTGTTACAGCATATACTATATCAATAGGATCGCTATCATACGTTCTACAACGTACATTATAATAAATGAAGGCTAAATGAATGGCTTAAGCTACAAAAAGGGGTCCACAACAGTTATAAAGAGATCAGAAGCGGAGAGGGAGACATGTGTGACACTATAGCTACAAGTTTTGACGCAGTAAGTGGGCGCAATAACTGTAGCTCAATTGATTAATTTCATGTTTCCTGAACACTTTCAGTGTGTCAGCGATTCAAGTCCCATAGTCTGCGTGCACTTTTTTTCTTTTCTATGTATTATCCATCGAGGTTCAAAGTTAGTTCAATGTTTGTCACTAATAATTTTAGGTGTAAACAAAAAGGTATACGAATGAAGAACAGACAAAGGTTCATTTTACGTGTTCTTCAGCTTCAATCCTTAATTTTCTTTCTAATTATTTTGAAAAATAGTAGAACTCCTAACATGTTATCGATTGTTCTTCGTGGTTGGAGAATGTTTCATCACTAAGTTTCATATCAGAAACACTTTACCTAGTGGATATTGAGAAGTTTGTTAAGTTATGGGGATTAAACCTAATTTTCTTTTCAACTGAAATTATTTATGAATTCCTATGTATTTGGCACAGTTTGTGATTGACAGCCTGGGTATTTTGTGTAATTTTCGTTTTAGAGATACCCTGAAAATGGGTCTGGTTCTGAAGTATTATCTGAAATACCAATGTTAGTTTAAAACATTGTAATAATCCCCGAATATTTAGAAGAAACTGGATGAATATGCCTCAGAGCGCTCATTTTCATTTGTATTGGTTAAGTTTGAATAAACACTAATAAAGACAACAACAATAAAAAAAACAAACAAGCAAGTTAAAAATATTCCGATGTCCCATCTAGCTTCGTACCAGATTAGGAAGAAAGAAAGCGGGGGAAAAATTATCAATGTTTTGGTAAGATTCGAAAATGAATCGAGCATCTTGGAACTCGTGCTATCATCGCGCGTTTATCAAATACGCTACTGTTCAGCGCCAAGGTCTATAATGTTGAGGTGCAGATGATGAGTCTCGGGAACAATGTTTTCAGGTTAGATTGTAATCTGCGGGTTGCATAAAACCAGAGAATGAAGGACAGGTGAACCACCATGTGTGTGTATATATACATAATACCTCTAAATATCGCAAATCCTTATTCTTTAGACGGAAGCATTGACAACCCTCATGTGAGCAAATGTTATTTTATTTGCTTTTTATTTATACAATAATAAAGTTGGTTTCAGGGCATGCTAAATAATGTATAAGGGAGAAACCTCCCAACATTAAAACTCAGAAGCCCATATTTTATATTAAGCAAGAATATTATTTTCCATGATAGCCGCAGTTTGTGTTTTCTAAAGCGGTTAAATTGGTGGCCTGGACTACAGCACCTTTTAGCTGTATATATTGGGGTTTTCTACACTATGTGGAAATTATATAGCCTTTGTTTTATTACATAACTATGATACAAAAAAGAACATAAATCTTTTTAACGTTTCACGTACTATAATTATGTAAAAAATTATACGACCACTCAACTAAGGATTATTCCACATTTTAACGGATTATTTCCATCGCCATAGGGTACTGAAACACTGAAGTTCACTGCACATTTGTCTGTATATGCAAGCAGCACGCTCTCCGAACTTTTTTTTTAACACTCGCAAAGTCCCAGGTTCGCTTCCTGTCGGGCCGATCACTCTGACCATGGGTTTCTTTGTGGTTTCCCCGGATCGGTTGAGTTGGTAACCATTCTACTAGGAATTTCCTGTCCATCATTTCCGGTCACCATCATCTCTTTACTCTTTCATTTTATCTCGTACTTCCGGGTTTTAGGAACAGGCGACGGCGATTGGATCCTTGCGGTGGGACGGTGGAATTTAGGGTGTTTAAGCGAGTGAAACATGTGTAAGCACAAGCCCCATGGAGCAAAATTAAGTTGATCTTTTACGCCCAAAATAGAATGGGACTCTAAGAACCACAGGAGTTAAAGGGCGTCCATAAATAAAACACAATTAAATGTTTTGTGCACTTAGCATTGTCAAGAAACGGTAGAGTCAGTGCTTTCACTTTGGGATTTTCGGAGCTGTAGCTTTGACTTTTCGGTGTGGTTTGTGCGTGGTCTGATTTTCACCATTTAGACTTTTATAAGTGTGTGGAGAGAAACATTTTATGGAACAAATTTGTATTAGCAGTTCAATTTGGGATGTCGCCTAAGAAAAGTATATGAATCGGAAAAGGAGGACATTTTCCACGTTTGGCGGGAACAGCCTGATAGAACTGATATCCAAAAAAACACTTGTGACAGACCACTAACATTTTTGCCGCATCGCATTATTTCTTCGTGCAACAATCGGATATTCTCATTTATATAAAGAGACCTAAGTGTTTGCATCTGTAACGATTGTGTCGTAGGAATATTATCTAAAACTAGAAACCTTGTATTATCATACTGTTGAAAAGATTAATATGCGCTTTGTCTTGTTAATAAGCACCTCTTAGATGAACCGATTATTCTCGGAAGTCGCCGACAGGTAGTAAAATAGTTCAGTAAATTGGCTTATGGGGATTTTGGTATGATATTTTCATAATGAATGGGCAGAGGTAGGTTAAATTAATTGACGTGCACCAATGAGCGCGTCACTTCAGCCAATGAATGCGTAGAAATAACAAATGACAGATACACGTTAACTACACGTGGAGTAAAACACAGCGCTGCAATGTCTTCGCTGTTCTCTCTCCCTCTCTCTCTGTCTTTCTCATTTATGTAGTTTTTGTGAACCTCACAGGAGCAAGTGGTGTTTGCAGTGTATTCTTATAAATCTGATATGTACCATTCACATGACTTTCTCCATATCCTTGCAACAAATAATTCTTAAAAAGCTTATACTTCTATTTACTTTATGCTAATCAGAAAAAAAAATAGCAGAAATAGTCTAATTACTCGCTTCCTTGTCAGTAGAAGCGAAATAAGGGACAACTGTAGGTTAAACTGATAGTCAAAAGCTGGTTGCTATGTCAATGAAGTTCCTTTGTCTATATGGATAGGAGTTGACAAGTTCCTGTATGAGAAAAGTATACGTTTTTCATAGCAGAAAACAAAAATAAGGAATGTCACAAAACCGACGAACTCCACGAGAAAATGTATATAACATAAATTGTGTGTTTTAATGTGCTCTACATTTTTTGTGTAGTAAGTTTTTGTCCATCTCTTACGGTTTAGCAGTTATTCAAAATTTAAGAAAATTCATCCTGAATAAACTACTCTTCAGATGATATTCCCAGAAAATTCAAGATATACATTTTATTTGACAGGTAAATATGTTTAATATACGAAATTTTAATCAAAATCGTTAGAGCCATTTTTGAGAAAATCAAAATTTTCGAAAAAAGTTCCATGTAAAGGGTAGTTGGTGGTGGGGTATTTTTCTCAAAATCTTCGTGTCACATCCCTGGAAGATACTAAACTTAAATACCAAGTTTGGTATTTTACCGACTTTTCGTTTTTGAGTTATCGTGTTCACAGACACACGGACACACACACACACACACGGACCTTTTTGTGAAAATGCTGTTTTTGAATATTGGGGACCCTAAAACATATATTTCCGGTGAAATCTCGGTATCGAATTTTTTGGTGGAGTGCAATACTTTCTCTATACACTATGTACATAGTGCGTATGGAGAAAGTAAAAATGTGCAACCGATTGAGCTGATATGAGCACGATTTAAATATGTCAAAAGAAATCGGATTGTGACTCTTTCTATAAATGATAGTGTGTGTAAAGTGTTGAGAGAATGTGTAGCAAATATAGATTGTTGTGTATGGGAAATAGTTTTTTTTTTTCTTTTCTTTTTTTAAAAACAGTAACGGAGTCTGATCAGGACTCCGGTACTGTATCCCTATTTACATTTCCCCCCTGTAGGTTTTACTGATTACTGGTTTGCTGGTTCTACTGTTTCTTTTACAAACATATACACATTGCACCAACATATAACATCCATGCCCAAGGCGGGACTCGAACCCACGATCCCCTGCCCACGAAGCACCAAAGCGAGACACTTTAGCGAGCGTGTCCATGGGGACCGGCTGTGTTCAGCACACCATGAAACAAGAGCGAAAATTTCAACTGCGGGATGTTTCGTTTGTGATACATGTGAGTGAAAATGGCCGTGGCAATGAGGAATGCGAAGACACAGCGTAATGTGTGTAGAAAATGTGGTTAGATATTTTTAACACAGTGTAGTACTCTCGTTGCACTTAATAAGAATCTTGCTGATGTTATAATTCACTCGGTACTCTATGAAATAATTGTCTATGCGTGTAACGCATGCATACTAGGAGAAAACATGACAACGTAGTTTTCTGCGTCACTGAATATCTGCAATCTTATCGCAGCCTTTCATGCCGCACATGCTAACCTTTTCAGCAGCACGATAATACTGCATTTTTGCATCCAATCATTATTGACATTTGTTAAAATGCAACAGCATTTTATAGGATAATTCAGAATGACGACATCCTTAGAAGGAAGTGATATTTAAACGCAACCAATAATAGCTGACTACAATGGATGCTATGAAAGGATACATGGAAAATGCCTTACCGACATGTCGTAATCAATAACTGGATAAAAAGTATTATTAGTGCCATTCACATAGCTTTATCTATACCTACACCATTTTTACAAAAGCTTATTTCTTTATCTACATCGTGGTAATTGAGTTGAACATTAGCAGAAATATTTGCATTAATTCTTTCTAAGTGGAAGCGAAATAAAGCAATACACTAAGCTAAAGCGATAGTCAAATCTTTTAAAAAGCCGATCACTATCTGAAACAGTTGAAATTTGGTTCGCTCTGTACGGCCAGGAGTAAAATCAAAAGAGAAATGAAACGAAAGATGATCTCCCATTAGAGAAAAGTTTTCAGTACGTTGAAATTGATATAACAAGGGATATATCGGAAATGGTTAGCTCTACAAAAATGATACATCACATAAACTGTGTGTTTTAATGACATTTATATTTTTTGTGAACATTTACATTTTTGTCTATCTCTTACAATTTGCCATTATGCAACATTCATTCAGGATATAAAGGTCTTCAGAGGCTATACCACAAAAATTCAAGATATGCACTTCATTTACCATGTACGTATCTTAAGTATATGGCGTTTTAAACACATTTGTGAGAGCCAATTTTTGAGACAAGCAAAAATTAAACAAAAAAAAAAAAAAAAAGTATCCCATGTAAAGGATAGCTTGGGGTGAGGGATTATTTTGTGTTGAAAATCTTCGTGTCGCATTCTTGAAAGGCACTAAACTTAAATACCAAACTTGATATCTAACGCTGTTTAGGTTTTTGAAGTATGCTGTCCACAGACACACACAAGCAGATGGACCTGTTTCGAAAAAAATATTTTTTGTTTTATTCGAGGGACCTCAAAGCATATTTTCGTGATATCTCGGTATCGAATTTTTTTGGGTAGAATACAGCAGCTTGGCTACCTTATATATGCACAGTACGTGAAGAGAAGGTAAAAAGTGTTCTTAGCTTTGTCTTATTTCAGAATTTTAACACAGCTGCAAAGCAGTTCTGTAGCTGCAGGTATTTCATTTCTGGGACGAAATTTACCGATGGTACGTAATATCCAGCATTCCGAGCGAGATGGTTCCATGTGAAGCTCCCATTCAGGAGGCACCCTGTACGATTCCGTTGGAGTCGGCCACTCTGACCTTCGGGTTTTTCATGGGTTTATAAGGTTGGTAGGCGTATGCTAAGACGATTCCTCTTCTACAAGGCATTTCCTGTCCCAATCATTCCCTTTCGACTGTCCAGTCTTTATATATTTCATGGAGTCAAGATTAGACGAAGGCAATTGGTGCGTTGCGGAATGTAGTAAGTGCTATGTAAAGATTTATCCCTGGGGGATTTCCCTGGATTTAAGATGGCGCCAGTAGGCTCACGCCGGCGTTTGGAAGTGTCATTCTCGAGTCTTTGGTGACGCTGTCTTGATAGCCTGCATTGTATTCCGGATATGGCCGCCCTTCAGTTCTCTTCTTGATCTCTTCCTCCCAGGAGTCACTGAGGTCTCAAGGCATGCAGTGCTGTGCGACAGTGCCCTGAGGCATTCTGCGTCAGACTAATACTAATATCCAGCTTTGTTCCTGGAAGGTCTGGATATATCTTGGGAGGATTTTTCTGAGGGAGGTTGCCTTGGAGCTTTGTCTTTAGCTATCGATACTCTCTCTTGCGTAAACACGGCACCAGCTTAGGAATATACAAGTCATGTTCTTATATAATACATAAATCATTCCCATAACAAGCCAATGATCTTGTGATAAATATAAGGTTTTGACATCATTATTCATGTCTTAGCAGACGATTTGTACTATTTTGCTATTAATGGCAGTTATTATAAAGGTATTTGCAGAATGAGGTATGTAAAAGTTCAGAGGTATGCCAGAATTATGGTCGTATTAATTATTAAATTATGTTATATAATAATGGTAAAAGATAAATAATTACGATAAATAATCACATATATCAACATAAATAACAAGTGTAAAAATGCATTGTTTATAATTATGTTTTGTAAACGTCATTAGCGAGGCATACTTACGAATACGTTACTAGGTAAGAAGTCATTGGTGAAGGTAAGCTACGTTGGAGGAAGCAATTAGATAAAAAGTCATAGTGGCGAAGGTAATTGGGTTCTAGGAATCTTATTAAACTAGGAAAATTAGTTTTCTTAAGGGTTTGTTCATGGAATTAGTGTGTAATACAGAAACTCTGGTATATTAATCAGTAGTAGTAGTTTTGTTAAAATTTAAACACGCACTCTTTATCGCCTTGCGTTTCGTTTCTCTCTTGGGCTTCTTGCGCTTAAAGTTACTCTCGCTACAGCAATCATAGCGCAGCACTAGACTCATTACCAGTTTAGCGGTGATCGCTAAGTGACCCGCCGTATAGCTGTTTAGCGAGTTACGACGTAAATAAATTTTAACTACAGCGTAAACTCTTTAATATTCTGGAAGCTCGCAGATTTTCTTCGCCACAATAATAATTCCTCTTGCTTAGATTCAGAAACGTTTAATAAATATTAAGCTTAAAACGATCGGTAACTCGTTTCACACAGATTAAATTATTGCCTTCATTAAATATTCTCACAAATTTTAACTGGTGTTGTCCATTCTCGACACATACCACCTACCCTGAGATAAGAGAGAGCGAGAGGCAGAGAGAGATAGCAGCGTACCATTGGAGCAGGCAGCAGAACTGTTAAAACCTGTTAACCACATTAGTGTCACTGGCTGACAGGAATAAATTTTGCTGAAACTTTTCTCCCCTCTTGCGTGCTTGTTAAAGCCTTCACTGCGTATTAATAAAATTTGGCTGGCTTATTTCTTCCAATATGCAAATATGTTTACAATAATTAGACGAAGTAATGACACAGTAATTAATTTGTTTGCACTCCACTAAGTAAACATTATTACAATCCGGATATCTCTATGTAGCATTTCTTGGGTGATGTGGAAAAGTCTGTTAAACTGTGACGAGATGCTTTTATATCTATATGCTTTTATTGGTTTTCTGTGAATCCTCTTTCAGAAAGGACAGTGACAAATGTGGATGAAAGTAAGCAGATTAGCATTTATCAAAAGAACCACGTCCAAATATTGCAGCAATTACTATTCCTAAGATATTGAAGCAGGAATAATTTAATACACATAAAAAAGAAACATTCATATAAAGTGCATTAAATGACGCAGACGTTCTCCATTTTAGAGTGGAAAAATATGGTTCTTTTGAACAGCTAATGACAGATGACTACTTATTTTCCTTGAACGAAGCTCTCTATTCTAGGTCAAAAAGGAGACGAATAAACATTGTACGTGGTATCGGTCTCAAGAAAATCCATACCTGAGATCAGGGAGATGTTCGGTAGAGTGTGTGTAAAGTATTCCATTATCGGACTTACCTTTTCATAACAATGTGCGGATCTTGGATGGAAGACTGCTTCATTTGTCAATTGCATGTCATACTTGGGGATGTGAGTGCTTTCATGCAACATCGCGGTTTAGGGGTAAGATCGGAATCACCAAAACCTTTGGAACTCATTGTAGTGCGGCGTGGTTGAGTGGTTAGACCACTCGCCTCCCATCTAGGCGGCCCGGGTTCGATCCCAAGTGCCCGCATGTGGGGTTTGTGGTGGACGAAGCGGCGTCTGGGTGAGTTTTCTCCGGGTCTTCCGCTTTTCCCCGCCAATCATTCCACCAATTGCTCCATTATCATCTTTCTAATTATCAATTTCGCTTCCATTTCATATCATCCACTTCTTCATGTTCATGCCTGACTACGGGCCGACCCTTATAACAGGCTCTGTGGTTTCATGCCGTTGGCTCCCTGGCAGGCTTCTGACCCCTAAGCATTGGTTTGAAAGTCCTACAAACCTAGAGGGTAAGCCGATTGCGAAACGAACTGCAGAACTCTCCTAATATGCAGTACTGATGAGGATAAGATCTTAGTTGAAGATAAAGCTTGTTAACTGCAGCATCGCTTTTCTTAAATATGTACAGAGTAGTCATCCTTGGAACAAATGAGAAAGGACCATAGTGAGCATTATACAGCTGAACATAGCGTAGTGGTTAAAGAGGAAGGTCCTTTGCAGACTGAATCGAGATTTATGGGTGTTACTGGCGAGCAGGAAACACAAAGAATGTAAATTGACTCGGTTTTGTGAGTGAAGTGGTAATAGCTCGAGACGAAGTGCGAGAATTCTAGCTAACAATTTGGGGATGTTTCATACATTTTATTGTTTCATTTCCTCTGCTAATGCTCGAAAGCTTTTACTGTGTTTTTTACGTTTTACATTGTTACATTGTATGTAGGATTTTTGTCTTTGTCTGAAATTCTATATCTAATCATGCTTTCGTTCATTTTTTATTCTTTTGTTTTTTCATATTAAGCTCTTGATATTATCATCGCTCTCACGGTCCGTTGCCCGCGCCTCAGTGTAGAATTTAAACTAAAATAAACACCCACCCACCCATTACGTTGCAGCAAACATCACAAATGATCGGTTACAGTGCAAAATCCACATTTTACACAGCAAGCTTCAAAGCTTTTACAAACTCAATAACCAGTATAATAATGATGAAGCTAATCGTAAGAAGTGGAGAACAGAGCGTAACAATATATTCGTATCCTTTGTTAACAATAATCATAGCTTAAGTTCATAATATACCAGTGCACCAAGCCCCTACACAACTGACTACGCAGACGAGTACAAGTGTTGGGTAGTACAATTCCAAGATATTTGCGGTACACTAAAACAGAATTAAACTTTATATTATATAAGCAATAAAACGGCTAACACTTTGTCAGTTTAGAATTATACAGTGGTCGTTCATAGCATCCGTTCTCTTCAGAGTCTACGTCAGAGGTCTGTCCTTTAAGTAAAGCACAGAAAACAAATATGCTCAATGCTCCTGCGAATCGTCTACTGTGCATTGCGTGACCAACTGCGCGGAAAGCCAGAACAGGTAATTTCTTCAGCGCTGAGGCAGTATGCAACATTTTGCGTTTAAAATACTTAATCCACCTTTCATAGGCTAATGCACTTATTGTAGGTTCATAATTGATTGAACAATTGCTCTATTATACTACCCCTTGCAAGAGTATTTACCTATACTTCGAATATAAATATAAACATATTTTCATAAATTTGGGGGTAGTTGATAGTCGTAACATACAGATTCGGAAAAAAATAAGTGACAATTATAATAGTTTTTTTGGTAGTGTTTAACGCCTATTTTAACTACTTGTGACACCGCAGGCGGTGACAATGATGATATGTGAATGACGATGGAGCACCGGTGGAATGCGATGGTGGAGGAAACCGGAGAAAACCCGCCCCAGCGTCACTTTGTCCACCACAAATCTCACATGCGGTTGCTTGGGACCGAACTCCGGCCGTCTAGGTGAGAGGCGAATGGTCTAACCACTCGGCCACGGCGCGGGTAATTATGATAGTGTTAACATAGCAAACTAACAGACTATTTTACTTTGTTAATATCGTTTTAATCGGGTTGTGGCCCCAGAAGTATGAGAATTACTTTGTAACGAAATTTTTCATATTTACACCAGTGAATATGAACAGGCACCTTGGTAATTAATTGGGACCGAACACAATTTGAAGAAACCGTTCTTATCCGTGGCAACTGTCGCACACACATTAATTTTCTGAGAATAGGACTTTATCGCAAACTAAACACTTATTCTGACACTTTCTACAAACAAGAAAGATTCCTCTTAGGTAGGTTTATAGGAATCAATAGCTGGCGCTTGAATTGCTTTCTGTTTTCCCGAAATTATAAACTGGCGTACTATAAAAGGAAGAGACAATCCCTACTTTCCCACTGCATGCACGGGGCAAGGCTGTTTTCTGCAACACAGAATCTAGCATGTAACAATTGGTCTACAGAATATAGCTACACTGATGTAGCCCTATTTATATATTTTGGATAGGACTAGCTTAAGCTGACTACATAAAATTAATTTCAGACATCAATATATAAATAAAAGTAATTTAGTTTGTTACTTTCACATTACTTTGTCTACACACTATCATTTAATTTTATGTAGCTAAAATATTCCGATGAGAGTGTTTTATTCTGCATGGTTCTAATTAATTAAAACAACTTTATAGAAAAAGTTATATTCCACACTTCGTTGTAGGTAGAAGGGTGATGCAGAATGCAGAATCGATAGATCTCGATATATTCTGGCCTTGAAATTCCAAATCTATTCCATGACACTGTGAGAGAAAGTGAATAGCGACAAGTACTTTAAAAATTATAAAGTACTGAGCAATTCAAACGAATAATAACGGATATCTCAAAACTGCCGATGCCGCGGAACAACACATTTTAGACAAACTGTGTGTTTTACAGGGTTCCATGTATTTTGCAATATTCCTTTGTTTACATGCTATTATTTAGAAGCTATTCAAATACTTATACACCCTTTTTCGCAACGAAAAAGACCTTATGCCTATTCCCAGATAGTTCAAGATATAAATTGTATTTGTCATACAGAAGTCTGAAATATTTGCAATTTTAATCCGATTGTTATAGCTGATTTTGAGGTAATCAAGATTATCGAATCTTATTCCATGTGAAAGCTAATTGGGCTGTGGTTATTTTCTTGAAAAGCTGCAAGTTGCATCTTTGGTGGATACGCAACATAAATACTACGAAATGTATTTATCCCAAATTTCAACACATACACATTCAAATAAACATATCACACTGATATTTTTCTGAAATATTTGTTTATACTGGGACCGCAAGGCATGTATTTAAAGTGAAATGTCGACATCAAATAATTCCTCTTAGCATTGGTGGCAGAGGAGGTAATAATTATTAAAGAAATTGATCAGAATAGAATTCCAGGTAAAAATCCGAGTAGAGTGGATTAAGATGATACATCTGTGAAATTCTTAAAATCTCTAGTATACAAGATACATATTATACATAATAATATGGATATTTTTGCCATATATCGAAACTCTAGCTTCCATGGTTATTTCAACAATATTTTTTATTTTCTAAACTAATTGTTCTAATAAAAATTAGCCACGTGATGCATTTTAAACATTATCACATACAGCCAAATTTTCAGCAAAATGTGTTTGGAGATAGATCTGTTATATTAATTTTTATGCTAGCTCTCATTGGTGTAGAAAAATTATTACTTTTACTTCTCTCTACTTGATTTTTCAAAATGTAATGCTTTATTTTTGAAAATTATAGCATTATTTAGAAAATGTAACATGTCTATTTTCTTTAATATATTTTTGAGAGACACTATAAAAATGTTGAGACAAATTAGCAAGAAATTGCACCGCGTGAAACATTAGAATTAAAAAAAAAGTTTTGGTAAAAAGTTTGCGTGAAATACGGTTTGAAGTTGGGAGTGTCTATTAATAATCATGCGCCGGCCCATCTAATACTTCTGTTAATTGGTAGGTAAGGTACACTAAATGAGCAAAAAGACATATTCTCTTAAAGTTCAGAATCTATATCATTTTATTATGAAAAAGAAATGCCTTTTAAATTTTTCATAATTTTTTGTGAAATTTCACAGCTGCATCAACTGAGGAGTTTCCCTTTCCCGAGCAGACAAATGTAAGATAGCTCTCAGCTTTGGGGGCAGCTGATTCATTTCAGCACATTAGAATGTTTAAAAATCCTGTCCAGAAGGCCTGTTGTATGAAATCCTGCTTTGATAATTCGGAAGTAACCGACAAGGTTGTTAATGTGATAAAGCTGTAACATTCATAAAAAACTCTTAAAAGTAAGTCTTTGCGCAATAAAACACTGTATAATTCTAAACTTTAGCAATCAGTGTCTCTTGCATTTGGGGCATTTAAATCTTCAAACGTGTAGCGTATAAACAGACAGAAGCATGGCAACTGTAAGCCACGCCAAGCTGTAGGTTATTAGGGTATGCAACAGAGATGGATACCTCACCTAGTGCGACCCAAGGGAGATCTATTGCGGCTACCGCCCCAGGATGTAGGTTTGAGGTGAAGGGACCAGACAGGAGACTAAAGGCCGCAGGTAGACAGGCCACTGCGGAAATACCTCACGGTTCCCGTCCCACTACTGCAGATACCAAGAGAGGTCGTTGCACGATCCTATTAACAAAGCAGCTTTCTGGTATCCATGGGATATTCTCTTTGGAGCAAGCATACGCGCCGTTTGTCCGGCACCGCCATACACCACGAAACTTTAGAAGCACATTCGGAACATAAGAAAGGAAGAGGAATGAAAAGGAAATGAAGAAACACAAATCGTGGTAGATGACAAACCACTAAAAAATCCAAGGACGAGATGGGCGGTAAACGGGAATCAAAAGCCGGAAGTTCCCGAATGCCAGCCTCATACGTACCACATAGCCATCTCACTCTTTAATTTTTAAATAACTGGTAATAAAATGTTACTTAAATCGACAGACTCTGCGTATATCGCATAAATAATAAATATATCTAAAAATTACAACACTTTTTCTCGAGCACTGTGCAGTAATTGTACCATATAAACGTTTTTTGACTCATTACAGAAAACAAACTCGTCTTTGTATGCATATTTGACTTAAAATGACACAACTAGAAACTGTCATTGAGTAAATGTTTACAATTGTAATATATATATATATATATATATATATATATATATATATTGTATTTATTATGTAGTTATTAAAGGAAGCTACTTGAGTACATTCCGATATTATCCCGTGTAACTATAGACTGGTCTGAACAAAAACCAGAAAAATGTTGGTGAATAAATAAACAGAACCTGGCGTTCTTCATTTAGTCAATACAATTTTTAATTTTTTTTCTTTCCAAGAGAATGCTAAGTTCTACACATATTTTAAGTATTACATCATTATTGATATTCTTGAATTATGTGCTAATTTGTAAATTTCACTGAGCTTGCGACTGAGGTTTATTTTGCTAAAACGTGGGAAAAATTACTATTAAGCAGCATTGGGAGACTACACTAAATAAGTACTTAAATAGTAATGTTTTTAAAACGTTAGAATGTATATGAAGTATGAATGTGACCACCACCTCAATCAGATACAAGTTTTGTAAATTTGGCTGCCAACAAATATGAAAGGTACTTGATCTGTTTTTAAATGCAAGCAGTAAATGCAGGTCAAAATCTTCCAATATGAGTATATTATGTCACAATCATTTTAGGGAAATAAATTTTGCAAATATTTCTAGTACCTTCTCATTTGAAATTGACCCATGAACTTAAAATCTGTTCACATAATTCATTATTCTAGAAAGCTAATATGAATAATGCCAGCATTTATCGGAGCTAGAAATCTTATAGACTTATGTAAACGAAAACGGTTTACCTTCACATCCTTAAAGCATTCAAGTATAGGCATAACTAATTTCTATTTGGCAATATTTGTAGCAAATGCAGTCGGAACCAAACTCAAGTATAAACCACTAGGTGGATACTGAAAATGGAATTACTTGTATCATTTGAAACTACTACATTATTGTTACTTTGTAATTATGTATCATTAATGTGATGATTTAAGCGATGGGCGTTAACAAAATCATGCAACTAGCAAGGAATTTAAATGATATCGTTACACTGCGAAGTGTAAAACTTGAGAAAAGTATGAAAAATTGTCATTTCTTTCTTTTGAAGGCCATGTATGAGGCCATCATAACAAAGCTTCCACAGACTCAAACTTGTAAATATCTTACAGAATTGAACATCTGCGATCCTAGTTTTAACAGTCTTTCACATCTTCAGATTAAATCAAATAGCATATGTTGAAATCTGTATGATAAAATCTAGGGTTTACGCAAATACCTTCGATGTCTACAGCTAACCAGAGAAGCAAATATGCTTTCAGTGTTGAAGAAAAATCCACTTTGCTTGAATTGCCGCACATGTTAAAATGAACCTTCTGATCAGATAACGTCTGAGAAAATGTAGTGCAAGGGTTATCCAGAATCGAAGCTCCCCCCCCCCCACCCTTCGACCACTCTCGGTGGGTGTTTGCCTTAGACCAATATCATATTTCTTAAAAGCCGCTTCCCCAGTTTTCGCGTGGACGGAAGTGGATGCCCCATTATGTACGTCAATCCTGAAGGGAAAGGCCACCGAAAGCATGGATAGGCCGACAACGTTCAACCACGTCATCTTGTTCTCCAGGTTGGCATTGGAGGACAGCAACGTGTCTCAAAACCCCACCCGGATACCACTGTTTAGACGCACCCAATACCCCATGGGTATCGTGAACCACTTCCCACCGAGTCTAGAGTTCAACTGAATCCCAATAACTCCACACGGATTGGGCTTACATGTGTGTCCCAAAGTACTTCTATTAACCACAGAATTACCACGACGCTCGTGCCACTACAGCTGAAGGGCCTGGATCAAAATTCTCTGAACCAAATGATTTCGGCCTTGAGAGAATTCTTACCACCTTTATAAATGGGGCCATATCACCGGGATTATTTTGAAATAAACTATTGGTGCCGCTGGGCAGATATCGATTCAAACGCCCATGGACTGTAACGGCATTTGCAGTTTAGCCTTATGTGAATCTGTTTGCTGGTTGTGTTTACTGTGCGTATATATATATATTCTACAGAGCTCATTTCGTTAAGTTTTGCTCGAGCGGAACCACATGTTGAACGTAAAGTGGAATTATATAGGAAATTCCCAGTGTCACCGTTCCTAAGAGATGGGTTTCTAGAAAAAAAACTCTAAGCAGATTGGCTCCAAAATGAAATGAATTGAAGTTGAGTTTAATTCATGGTCGTTCTGTAACCGATGTGGTACTTAAGGTCCCATTCTAAATTTGCAATAAAGAACAGCTCAATTTTGCTGAGAGGACTCTTTGTTAGGCTTAAGGTTCTTTTACGTCCCGTAAAGACGCGGTATGATTTATGCATAAAGAAACATAGCCAACAACTCTAACCGATGAACGTTAGATTAGATGGGAAAGAAATCCAAGGAAATTGCTTACACACATGCTTCTGATAACTGGCTTTCTTGCTCTTCAGATCTAAATCGTAACTCCTACTACTATTATTATTTTTATTATTATCATCATTATTATCATTATTATCATTACTATTACTATTGTTATTTTTATTATTATTATTACTATTATTATTGCTATTTTATTATTATTATCATTATTGCGTAAACATATGTGATAATTACAGAGTAACTATTCAGAAAGTATTCTAAAAGCGCAATTTCAATATATCTCTCTTTCCTCAAATCTTGGATTACTTGCTGTGTTTATGGTTGCACGGTACTTAAATGATCTGTTTGTCCCACCCTACATTCTCAGAATGATTGTGGTTACTGGGATAACATCATGATAGAACTTTGTAAATGATCGAGTGTTAGTTCTCTGTTCCATGAAGTTTAAAGATTATGGAATTCGGCTGTTGAAATGATATTAAACTAATACCGGGCTGGATACAATAATGCGTCTCCGCACTGAGATTTTACATTACTTGTACATGGCATACAGGAAATTAATTACGGGCCACGTGATTGACAGGTGACAACTTAAAAACTGTAGCAGGCGATCAACCTGGGTATGAAAGAATGATAGATGTAAAACAACACGTATATTATGTTGGGGCTAACGCCTGTCGAAGCTCACCACAATTTATAGCACATACCACGTTAGCAGCTGTATCTGCGCTGAAAGACTCCGCACTTCTATGTCAAAGTAAAAAACTTCCGCCATCAAAATCTATCTGTATTTGTTTTACATATCAACTATTGAAAATAGAACATTGGTCTTGTGTCGTAGATTTGCGGCACGTAAAAGAACCTCAAGCCTGATAAAGAGACCTCAGAGAAAAATTAAGCGGTCTTTCACGCCCAGTATAGAATGGGACGCGAGAACCACAGTAGTTAAAGAGTGTCCATAAATAAAACTGCATTTCCATTTCATTGTGAACAGCATAATTAAAAAACGGAAAGTCGGATAAAAACATTAAAAATAAACTAGATATTTAAGTTCAACATCTTCCAAAGATGCGATAGGGAGATTCTCAAGAAAATCCTCCAACTCTAAATTACCACATACCTGGAAATTATTTCGAAACGTTTTAGTTTTTCAAAAATGGTTGTAACGATTTTGATTAATATACCATATATTAAAATATTTACATGGCAAATGGAATGTATATCTAAAATTTTATCGAAATAGTCTCTAAAGTTCTGTTTATTTGAAAGGTATTTTGGATAACGTTGTAAATGCTAAATAATAAACAGATGCGCACTACACAAAAAGGTAATGTCTTTTAAAGACAAAATATATTTAAATATTTTTGTAGCATAAGCCACTTCCAAGATATTCGTTATTATTAGTTCGAAATATTCAATACTTAGTCATTCTTTAAAATCCTGTCGATTGGCATTGGTTTCTCACTAATGTACGGAAATAGTCAACTCCAGTTCTTAAATACCTAAATATCCCTATTAGCTTTTTGTGTATTACGAAACTTGCAATGTACTTATTTCTAAAAAGGTATTTGTCGATTAAAATGAAGTAGATAAAAAATAAGTTTCATAAAATTAGTTTATATGTACACCTACCCATATCTTGTCGAAAATGGGTAGAACAATACATCTTAATTTTTGCTTTTACAGTACAACAACTTAACTAAGGGTATCAAGAAACGCCATTGCAAATACACGAGGTGGGATTAAGTGTTTTAAGTATAAGGCATCTAATATGTAGGCTGCTAAGGGTATAACTACAGATATTTGTGCTACTAATTAAGAACAGTGTAATGAACAACACTACATCAATATTTGCTTCATTTTTGGGGATTAATTGTGCTTACTCAGAGAAGTATATTTTTAGGTTGGTTAGTACCTCCAGGTAGATGTGCCACACGAGACATACCAGCTTATTTTCCTGAGACGCCGCGTCGGAAGGCGTAAACTTGAGTGGGGGACCTTGCTATAGCAAATGCTGTATCGGAATTGCGTTTCAATACTTTCTACAACGACATGACACCACACTATCTAGGCCAGCGGTTCCCGTACCGACGTGTGAAAACGTTGAGGCAAAACGGTTAGTCTATACTGCGAGGCGTTGTGAATTTCTCCGCGCAGCTAAGACTTTGCAAAACACATCAGGTATTACATTGCAAGGTTGGTTTGCGAGAACACTGTTAGACGAACTGGGAAAACAAGCAACATACCGAAGTGGATAAGATTAAGGTATTAATTATCAAAATATCTGTGTATACCGCTAACACCTGCAGTACTACATAATTGTAAACATTTATTTTGATTGAATCTGCCTAAATGTTTGCATAATATGCCGCTATAAGCAGTCAAGAAAATGTGTTGACTGGGTAACGTTTTAATATGGAATTAGAATTTTACTATGTTGCGGCACAATATTTTCGTGCAGTTTTGACCCTGGTCCACGCTAAAATCTTGCCGTTACAGAGTAACAGACACTTGCTTATAACTGGGTTACACAAGTAGTAACCGATACCGAAAGCGTAACTAAAAACCTGGCATTAGTAGGAATTTTGGATTTCAACCGTTAAGCCAAAGCATCTGCGACATTATATGAAAGTAACTATATGTCACTCTCCATTATGAAACAAATGCACCTTTTACTTCTTAATAAAAAGACACATTAATAAATATGTCGCCAACTGAACATTGCGCTCTACCGCAAAATACCTTACGGAATTATTTCAAATATATCTGTAGCACTTTTATTTATTTTACATTTATTGTTCCATTTATGCTTAATCTTTAACTGCAACGGTCACATCCGTGGCCTTTGATCTTTTGAACATATTGCCTTTCAGTTTACTTATATTTAGTTGCTATTAGATTTCTAGCGTTCCTTGGATTTTTATGTTTTATATAAACACACGCATTGAAGCTCTCATTAATGCTTCCAGACTCCAGGAGATAGGAAATAATCTTTGGCTAGGGAAAATTGTCCACCTCAATCTCGGACTCAAACCCGGACAGTAAGCAACTACTCTACCAACTGAGCTACTGGGTCAGCACATACTTGTAACTAATTTAGACTTTAAAGACATTTTCTCCAAGTATAAATATAGTTGTATCTATAGACTAATATACTACTTTTAACACATATTTGGCCGTCAGAGAAGAGAGAGTGGCTTAATATAGAACACAACACAGAAACACACAACACTAAACGTCCATGCATATAGAGCGATTTAAATCCGCTGCCCTTTCGCGGCAGAGTGTCAACGTCAAACGCGCCAACGACCATGGCTACTTTATCATTATTAAAATATTGGTTTGTTTACTTTCAGGTAAAAAACAAAAGAAAAAAAAAGTATATAGTTTATTTTTCCTGGTGAAAGCTGCAATTATCCTCACTTCCATTTATTTATAACAAAAGGTCTTTATTGAAATGTTTACTCGCTTTTAAACACTCAAGTATATGACAGTTATACTCTTGTTTACTTAACTACTGATTAAAGTCTTTTAATAAACCTGGTTGGTGTACAATTATCCTCACTTCTATTTATTTATAAAAAAGGTCTTTATTGAAATGCTTACTCGCTTTTAAACACTCAAGGATATGGCAGTTATATTCTTGTTTACTTAACTACTGATTAAAGTCTTTTAATAAACCTGGTTTATGATCTTTAACTTTCTCTGCCGTCTTAATATTTTCTTTGACAGCGCACTGAGTTTTCAAAGAACAGCATAGAAGGTTTCAGCGAGTTATCGACAACGCAGTTATAGGATCGGAAAGGTATGTAGGTGAGCCAGCTTTCACGTTGGTGTGAAGGAATGGAATTCTGCTTTTGCCGTTATGACACGCTCGCAGGATTGTCTTACTTCCTGGCGGTCGCTAACACTAACTTACAAATATCTGTGGAAGCACACAGCAAGATTGTCTGCTAGAACAGAATTGCAGAATGAGGAGAAAGGGGTGGCGGGATTGATCCCTAGCTCTGTATGTTGTGATCGATATACTGCGAGGAGGGCGGGAAAGGGCTGGTGGCGCCTGGCCTGGCAGTCACTTGCCGTACCGAAAACCACCGATGTGCTGCGGTATTATACGAGGCGCCGAGCTGGAAAGGGAGCCTAAGAGCTGCAAGGCCACGCCCGAGACCAAAAACTGAAATCTGCAGATTGAATACCAAGCCTGTGACACACTTTCACGTAAAAGTTACAAAAGGAATCTCTTGCAGAAAACCGGTCTGAAAATGTAGTTCCTCGTATAAAATACATTCGCTATTTTCTTCCGTAAATAGAAGGAACTCTTCAGCAGCAACAGTGTCATTGTCGACTCAAATATATCTCAATATTTAATAGTTTATAGTGAGATACTTCAATAAGGACATTTTACAAATATATTAAGGATACTGTCTGCTGAATTTCTAAAGTCCATAATTGCTGTCTATTTCTGTCTAGTTTTTTACTGAGATATAAATTATTTTAAAATTTAATTTTATCTGCTCTACATAAAAGTTTCACAGTTTTTGAAAAAGTTTAAATGTATAATTAAAGAGTTTACTAGTTTCTTAATAAACTGTGAAGACGAATTTGCCTTAAAGTTGCTCAGTAGGAGTATTACTGTTTTGTATATAACATATTTAGATGTAATGTTTTGGCAATTTTTGGCTCCCACTTATCACTGGCACTCTCTCAGAGTTAAGGAAATGCGGCACTCACAGTGGGTGAAAATCTCAGAGGTATGGATTGCGTACCCATAAAAATATTTAAATTCCATAATTTTTTTAATGTTTATACACTAAATGTTTACCATTATAAGCTAATCAGCAACAAAATACAATTAAAACATTTTTTCAGTCTCAAATGTGAGTTTTCTTATTTGTTTCTCTGCACCCTTCTTCCCTCAAGTTTCCCACACAAACTATCCAATCTTTGTATAATTTTTCATGTTCATTCCGAAAGATGAAACAATTAAATATGTTTCATAAATTGTCTATTTTATGAAGGGGTGTTTGACTTATTGGAGCTTAAATTAAAAATTAACTGAAAAACTAGACTTTTTAATGATAATTTTTAAAACTATTTTATTTCTAAAAAAAAAGAAAGCAAAGAGAGAGAGAGAGAAAAAAAAAGAAAATTAACAAAAAACTGTTTCGAGTAGAGCACCTAACTCAGGACATAATACTCATTTAATATCCAATAACTTCAAAACTAAAACAGCTGTATAAAGGTCATTCAATGTTGTTCAGTGTTTACGCAAGACAAATTCAACATCAAATTCTCAGCCAAATTAATTTTAAAGTTGAAGAAAACAACAACAACAAATGCAACATTTTCAGAGGTACATCCTCTTAAACAGGTGGGAGCATGTAGCCAAACTCTGAAGTTGGATTCAATATTGCCTTAGATAATATCAGATTATCGTGTCATTTTGTGAGTGCGTTCACGAACAAATCGATGTAAACAATTTCCTTATTATAATAAAATAACACTCAAATAAACTCGTCGCACCGTCTCTATCATTAATAGTAACTACTGAGAAACAATGTATGAACTCAAGAGCAAAAATAATGGAGATCCTTTGTTAATGTTTAACCCCCGCATCTACCACACAGGCATCGTAGACAATGCCACTGATGATACATTGAATGTGGATGGAGCACCGGGAAACGGCAGAACCCAGAGAAAACCGCCCCTGCGCCGCTTTGTCCACCACAAATCCCACATGTGGTCACCTGGGAGCGAACCCTTTCACCTTGGTGAAAGGTGTGGTCTAACCACTCGGCAATGGCGCGGCCGGTACTGGTATAAAAATATAAATTGCAATATGCATTAAGAAAATGCATTATTGCAGAATACTTGACGCTATGTTTTAGGAATCTACCGCATCTGAAAGCAAATAACCGACGACATTCAATGCATAAAGATGGGTTTTAACACAATTGCCTTTGAATAAAGCCGCGAGTGGTTGATATCCAAAGCGTTGTTAAACGCTGTTCATATTCATCATGCCTAAGTCATATGAACCAAACAGACACTCATAATTCCCGTTGTGATAGGGTTTTAGAGATTACATACTGGAAACAAGTCAGAGGCATTTCTTCTTCTATTTGTGTTTTATGTTTATCAGCGAAAAGCAGAACTGATTTAATCCTTCGCTACTCGCACGGATAACACTCATCACTCATTAACTCTATTGTGTCCAACTGGACTGGTTTACCGTCGCGCTATTTTCAGTATAAAGCCTTCAATGCCTCATTCACAGTGAGATGAAAGTGCAAACGCAACGTAAGCGCAAGACTTTGCATCCATGTTACTCGATGAAAGCATACAACATAGATACACGCAACACGCTACACAATGCAATGCAAGGGTCCGTAAACTCCAAACTTTATCCTTGTGTTGCGTATATAGAGGAAGATTTCTACATTCCTTCCTCTGCGTATTGTCTGCTGTTAAAAAACAGACGATCGCAGAGCGAGGTTTTATAGCGCCTGCAGTACATATATATATATATATATATATATATATATATATATATATATATATATATATCGCGCTACCATCTCATTTCCTTTTAGAGGTTATGGCAGTCTCCTTGCGAATTCTCCTTTCATTTATTGATTATACCCACCATCTGAAACTAAATTTCTTGGTTCTCACAAATCATAAGGCACATAGAGACAATTCACATTTTATTAAATGTGCAGCTTTATCACTCTCTGCAGTCGCTTTATATATTTGGATCAAATAATTATTGTGACGTCACTGCCGCGAGCATCTGTTGTATGAGGCCGCGTCGTGGCCGAGCGCTTAGACCACTCGCCTCTCACCTAGACGGCCCGGGTTCGATCCCAAGCGACCGCATGTGAGATTTGTGGTGGACAAAGCAGCGCTGGGGCGGGTTTTCTCCGCGTTCTCGGTTTCCCCCGCCATCGCATTCCACCGCTGCTCCATCTTCATTCATGTATCATCAGTGTCACCGCCTGCGGTGCCATAAGTAGTTAAAGCGTACGCTAAACACTACCAAAAATATAATTTTTATAACCTATTTATTCATTTAAAGTATTTAGCGAATTTTCTTATATTATATTTTTGGTTATGTTATTCAATGAAGCTTCCGGAGCGCTTGGAAGATATCCGGAAGTATTTTACAGACCTTGAAACCAGTACCAATTTCTTGGGTTACCTGACCACTGCTTTGTGATTGATCTTCCCTCGCCCTTGCGCTTACGCTGCGTTACGTTTGCGTTCGGATCTTTCGGTGAATGTAAGTTAACTCTCTACCCGTTAGATCAGTCAGTATTGGCTTTCAGTTGCGCAGGTTGCGTTGTTTTTGCAACATATATAATAAAAGGACCCTGGTAATCCGTGCCAGAACAGCTGCTATGCTTCCTTATTCCTTTTCTAGATTCAATCCAAATTTTAGGTGGGTGTTTTAGACTTATTTATATAATTTTACCTTTTATGTGAAAGAAATTTCTATTGTAAAAATTAGGACAGAATTTAGCAGAGATTGAGCTGGAGTGGTTCCATGAGCGGAGTGAGGCCGCGAAGTAGCCGAGTGATTAGATCACTCGCCTCTACCCTAGGCGGCCCGAGTTCGATAATAAGCAACCACGTATGAGATTTGTGGTCGACAAAGTGGTGCTGGTGCGAGTTTTCTCGGAGTTCTACGGTTTCCCCCGCCATCGAATTCCACCGGTGCTCCATCTTCATTCCATGCATCATCAGTGTCATTGACTGCGGTGCAATATGTAGAAAAATCGGGCATTAAACACTATAAAAAATGAGCGGAGTGATAAAGATCCTGACAGTGATAGTGAAACAATGAGTGTGTATATGAAAGCGATCACTTCAAGAAGAACGAGAAGTAAATTAGAATCACAGAAGAGGAAGTAATTTAAGAAGATCCCTTAGTTTCAGGAAGGATGGAATGACTAAATCGAGGGAAAAGTGTCCAAGCAAATTCAAAACAAAGGCTTGTAATATTGTTACAGAATAACCTGGCACAAAATGTAGTTCGTGTAACAAAGACAGAAACATACATTTTGAAATTAATATTGAATGTAAATATATTATGCATTAGTGTAAATTGTAAAAATATTTGCAACATGTTTGTAGTAACGTTTTCACGGAAAGGGAGGCGTAAGGGGTATTATAAATAGCAGAATTTTCATTATTAGTTTATTGTATATGTAGATATCTGAGATGTTCCAGAAATAACTTGTCAAAGTTGTGGGATAACTCAAAAGGTAACGGATCAGTAACATATAACTTACACATGAGTGCAATAACATTCTGGTTTCCTTAGAGATATGTGAGATAATAACTTTGATAGAGGCGTTCGCAGAGACTTTCACAAGCTCACTACTACTAGAGGAGCACTGGAACTCTTAACGAATTACAATCTCTCGTCCAGTGAATATCTTACTGTTTACGAATAATTTTGGGCTTTCAGATAAACTCCCCATGTAGACAATATATTCCTAATAGGCCGGCGGAGTTTGAGTAAAATAGATTTGCCTTGATTAGCCTACTCCTCTATTTAGAAGCGAATGTTGGTAAGCAACCAGAGGGACCTTAAAATGTTGGTATTTCAACTGAAGATATTGTTCTTCGGATGATCGAACCTGGGAAAAGTGAAAATTGAATGATTACAAGGGATTATTGTTTTGCCAGTTTATTATTGAACGTGTGCATGCTGGTGAGAGAGAGAGAGAGAGAGAGAGAGAGAGAGAGGAGAGAGAGCTCAGAATAAGGGAACCTGTAGATGCTGTACTACAAGCAACCTGTGTGGACCATTTGAAAGACATAGGCGTAAAATGTACAGCCATATTATGTTACCTATTTCCATACTTTTGCAGCTTATCTAAATAAATGTGTATATGCCTATCAATCACGTCATTGCTTTTCACTATTTTCAATTTCTTTCGATAAGCATCTGTAAAGTTAGGCGAACGTCAAAAGATGGCACGGTAAAATGATACACAATCTAATTAAACGCATGCATAATTTATTCTAAACTAAAGAATTTATTAAATGTATATGTGTATTACATGTATTATACTTAGATTTAAATCAAGTATGCCAAAACTGACTCACATAAATATTTTAAAGCTTCCAAATATACCTTTAATTAGTGGATGACACCTGACATCCCCACGATAACTGCGTCACGCTTTATTGCTCGAGTAACGGAGGTTTAAATATTCTAAAGCAAGAGAACATAACTACTTTAATAATCTATATTTCATATTAAAACCTTACTGTCTAATTTGATGAAGTTCCTGAATACAGTGCTCTTTTTTCTTTAACTGAATGACAACCGTGTTGATAAAAGTGGAGTATCAATAAACCAGCAAAGGTAGCATTAAAAATGTGAGGATTCGTAAATTAAATATACCAGTCATATGTAGGCGTGGAGACTAAGCTGATATATCCCTTTCATACATTCCCTAATAAGTCATGCAAAACGCTCTCTTTTATCGTTGTTGTTAATACAACTTCTGTTTCTATTCTTAGCTGTGAAATGACACACGCCAATTTATATTGAAACTAGCTGCCGTACCTGACGTTGTACGATTAGCTCTTTAAGCTCGAACGCCGAATTAATTAACTAATTTTATTTATCACCCTCGTTCTTTATAGAATTATGACACAGTGATCTAGAGGGTTTTGATGCTAAATCCTCTGCTTTTCCCGTTATAATTGAAATTTCATACAGTGCCGGCCAATAGCGGATGAAAAATTCATATGAAAGCGTGTGCACATCGGCAAAACGTGTGATTACCCCACCACCCGGCAGTCTTCCAGGTCTCTCCCAAATGCTGCACAATCTCTAAGTACTCTCAGTGGAAGAAGTGTGAATGACCCAGTAATATTTAGGTAATTGCATTATACTGCATTTTAAGCCTTTGTATTCTCTTTCAGTCACATAATTATTCAGTAACATACAAGATACACAGCTTTCACATAATATAGAAACGAAACAGAAGTACATGGAGCTAGTGAATAAGAAGATTCCGCATCCCTAGGCCACTAAGTTAACCTCTTTGGAAAAGATATAGTCTGCGACCATTGAGAGAAATAATCATTTCAGTCACTAATACAGGACTGTTTCTAATTTTGGTAATACTTTTTCTCTCTTTATACATATGTAGAATGCCCTGCTAACGAACTTTATTACAATATAAATGCAAAGAAAATAGAGTAAGGCCCAGGCATCCAGATACGTCAGTGCATACTTATATAGAATTAACCCCAGGTACCCACGTTAATTTGGGTTACATGGAGTACCAACCAACACTAAAACTTGCCCCTATTAAGTAGGCTATAAGTCTTGAAGGATATGTTTATTTCAACTTATTGTGTTTTCACCGTGGGACCGGTTTATTAGCATAAATAACTAAACTCAGTGGCAAAACTAAAGTTCTAAAGTTTGGAGAAATGTTTGGAACGTATGAAATTTAACAATTAGAATTAAGATCACAGGTGGTACCAACTCAATGCAAAATATGCCCTTGAGCATAAAACCTGCATTTTTCATTTCCAGTTTTAAAATGTTTTATCAGATGACTGAATACAGTAAAGTATGTAATAAAGTGAAAGACAAATAGAAAAAGACCATAAACATAGAAAGATATTTGTTATGATTTTTAAAAAGAAATATATGAGGGTAATTTTGGGCTCTAGGGTTAAATGAAAAGCTGTTCTGAGGCTCTAATATGGTTTCATTGCACACACATCGGTAGTATTTGTTAAATATCAATGAAGAAATAAATTTAACATGCGATTCGCAAACGATTATTATTTATTGCCGCCTTTTAAGCTGTGTACTGTTTGCTAAAGAGTTATATTACTTGAAACCGTCTTTTGATTTTACCACGCATTCTCTTCAGAGGACAGCACCTAACCGGCTTTTGTTTCTAAGTGCATTCAGTATGTAGTACATTCTACTCCTGGCATTTAAAACAAAGATTTTCTAAATCTATTTCAGTCTTTTAGTAATTTAAGAATTGAAATTAGTCCTTTATAGCCGATGTCCGTTAATTAGTGTAGGACTTCTCAATAGTGAAAGAATAATCAAAACCCAATGAGCGCTTTTTGAGATTAGCTAACATACGATAAGGTCGGGGTATCGGGTCAAAAATTTAAAAAGCTTATGTCTTCAATATAAATTCTACATATATACCAGGTGGGTCAACCTCCCCGTATTTTATGTGTGCAGGTATCCCTTAGCGCGATAAAAAGAGTTGCGGAACTCAATGGGGCTATTTCAAATTAAAACCCGTCCGGCAAAACGCCAAGGAAGAATCTTTGTATAGTGTAAATTCCACCGTTTTGCTGCAACTCACCAACTGCTGTCGCCTGGTCCTACAAAATAGTTGAAAGTACATGCTAGACAGAAAATTCGTGGTAAAATGGGAAACTCCTCAGCATTTTGCTATAGACATTGGGGAAACTAGAATCATCTCCTGATGATATGGTCAAGCCTCACCGTGGCCGAGTGGTTAGACCACTCGCTTCTCATCTACACCCGGGTTCGATCCCAAGCGACCGCATGTGAGCTTTGTGGAGGACAAAGCTGAGCCGGGACGGGTTTTCTCCGGGTTCTCCGGTTTCCCCCGCCATCGCATCCCACCGGTGCTCCATCTTCATTTCATGTATCACCAGTGTCATCGCCTGTGGTACCACAAGTAATAAAACGGGCGCTAACCACTATAAAAATGATAGCGGCCACCCCGACGGAAATCGAACCAGGCCTACCGAATACAAGTTATATACGTTGTAGCGGAGGTATCTCACTCGGTAAAATCAGTGGTAGTACATAATCTACTCTTGATTTCCGCTATGACCTGGGAAAATTACCAAAACAACCAAGGTCAGAGTGACCAGTCCAGGGAAACGAACGCGGGACTGTATCAGACTGTGACATTCGGCTCGTTGGTGCAAGAACTAGAGAATGACACCATTACGTAGCATGTGTGGTGTTATTAGTCTAAATGTTGCTAGGAACATGCATAACTCTCCCAATGTGTTTGAGGTTATGAAATACCGCTATAAAAAGCACAACTGTTGCATGTTTTCTAGGGAGTGCTGATATAAAAACAAAGAAGCCAAAGAAATAACTCGTTTTAGGTCAGTATGTCGTGCGACTACGCTTCCTTTTACAACATTGTGCTTAACTGCCTCTCGCAGAGTTAGAAACCGCTCGTGCACGTGCACAACAAATGATGCTTGAGTGGAATAATGTAGGTAGTGCAATGCTTTTCATTTTCCGAGCGTATTTACTGAGGGAAGCTTGTTATTATGGTAGTTCAGGCAGTTACAGGCGCTTTCATGTCATTCACGCTATATAACCACAAGGTCTCGTCGTTGGAATAATGGTTACCACATCACAGGAAATCAATTTAAGGGATGGTTATCATTAAACTCAAGATCTTTGTGACCGTAACATGTGAGAGGAACGAAACGAAGTTAGAAGCATTGCGTGCGTGCTTGTCCTTATATTGAAATAGCTGTCTTCGGTTTTCTGAAATGGCGTTCTATTTATGGACGCTCTTTTAACTGCCATGGTTTTCAGCGTCCCATTCTATACTATCACGCTTGAGGTTCTTTTACGTGCCGAAAATCTACGACACGGGACCCACAGCTTTACTTCCCTTCCGAAGGAAGCCATGCTAAGGATTTTTACGCCCGAAAAAAATATCGTCCATCGTTCTCCGCCGGGTTTCAACCCGCGACCTTGGGTACATGAATTCAGCATGGTAACCATTACACCATGGAGGTCGACTGTATGTAAGTATGTATGTATTATGTAGGCATGCTTCCATGTATACACGTATGTGTGTGTATTTGCATTATGCGCGCACGTTCTTTTGGTGGCTAGATTTACGGGGAAACGAGGACCGGAGTAAGACAGAGGTCCCCTGCCTGTCTTTATAGAGCGATGCTAACCAAAGAAAATTTCTTTTTTTGAGATCCTCAGCTATTATGGTGTATATGTCTGTACATTACGGAGGAGTATTCTACACTGCATCCGTTGGATTATTGTACGTTAGACTACTGGAAGAGAGGATGAGATTAGTGTAATTTTAGCGGTCGGCCGACAACGGACAGCAAGAAAGCCACCGTGGAGGGTCCCTAGCTGTTCACATACAGTTCTTCTCGACACGCGGAACATTAGAAGCCCGTGGCTCAGTCCCGGATAAACCACCTGAGTCCGCAGACAACCACCGGCACTATCCCGCTGCCGAGAACAGTATTTCCAGAGAGCAGTCACCTCCGTGGAATGGTGCCTCTGCCGCAGTCCCCGTGAACACTTACAACCCTGAAAGAGGCCGGTGGATGAAATGAAGGGTCAGGAAGTTCGAGGAATGAAGAATACTCCCCACCATTCGCTAAGTGACACGGGAGAACCCCCGAAAAAACACATGGGTCAGAGAGGTCGGCCCCGGGGAGCCGATGTCACGACTTCCCGCCAGTCGAAACGCGTGAGCCACGTGGCTCGCTAACCATTATGGTAAATAGGTTATCTAATTTAACGCGCACTAACTGAAATATTAAACAAAGCACTGCGCACCTGACTATGCGTAATCTTTGGGATCTACAGACAGAATGAAACCTTAGCGCTGATGCCACTAGATAACACAGTGTATAGCGTACTTCATATCTCAATGTTGTCATTCTGCTATTCTGCTTCCGGAATTACGCGAAACCTACTGAATGAAGACTAGAGAGCCGAGCATCAAAGAAAATGTGTATGTTTGTATGCAGGTGTGTGTATATATGTATGCGTGTATATGTAGGGTGATCTCAAAGACCACTCAACTTACTGAGAATTCTTTCATCAGTGAAGAAACATGGTGACGCACATGCTCTATGTAATACCTTGTAACTTGATTTCATAAATTACTAAAAAATAAAGAAGGTTTTACAAAACTGTTTTGTTTGAATATGAGCACATTCAATTATAAAACAATGTATTTGCGAAAAAAGGCTTTGAGAGTTTTAGTTGAGAATGCCATGTGGGATGGGATAGTGTTTAACGCCCGCTTTTACTATTTTGGCACCGCAGGCGATGACACTGATGATAATGGAATGAAGATAGAGCAAGGGTGAAATGCGATGGCGGGGGAAACCGGAGAACCAGAAGAAAACCCGCCCCTGCTCCACTTTGTCCACCACAAATCTCACATATGGTCGAACCCGAGCCGTCTAGGTGAGAGGTGACTGATCTAACCAATCCGCCCTGGCGCGGTCTAGAATGTCATGTGGTACTTCATAAGAAAAACATTTAAAAAACATAAACGCTGTGGTCAACTCCAGTCAAGACACAGTAAAACAAAAGAGAGTCGAATCTTCTTATAAACGCACAATAACGTGCAGTAATTCGAGGAAAATGCTAGGTTATATGTATATTCTTCCATTTACATTTTTGTTCCAGCAACTCTACTATAACAGTTTTCTTCAATTATCGTACCTACAGTATAAATTTGACTGATTTCTTAAATCTAAATTAAAATGTGAGTATTTATGAGAAAAATACAGACGTTACAAAGGATGATCTCAGTATGAAAACTTTCAAAATCGCTATTTAGGGAGAAAAGATTAAAAATTTATAATTTAGTTGAAAAGAAAGGTGAAGGAAATCTTATCGAAAATTAAGCTTTAATATAAGAATAAAAGTTTTTTGTGAATTTAATGCCATATGTTCTCGTTCACAACGGAAAATGAAGTATATGCAGTAATTAAGAACAAGAAAGGTAACGCACCTACAATGAGAACTAAAGTATACGTGGTAAAAGAGGTTATGTGAGTACACCAAACATGAGCAAGACATGTTATCGCTTCGGTCACAATTCACTTCTCTCCATACCCCTTTATGCCCATCTGTCTGATTAGGCTTCTTCCAGTATCTCCTCAGTGTTAACACTCTGAAAATGCCGGGGAGGTACCTTAAGCTATGAAGCGTTTCCTTTCTAAATTTCTTTCCCAGCCATAATTTAATTTCATATATCATCAACGTTCATGCCCGTGGTGTCGTGCGCAATAAGAACGGGCATTAAGCAACACCTACTTCTCCCCGACCGAGGTACCGCCGCGTTTTGTGTGCGACTCGCACGCATTCTTGAGGTCCTGGATTCGATCCTCGGAGATCTTCTCTGATACATGAGTTTGTCGTGGTTTCTCCGGAGCGGTAGGCACATATTTGGATGGTACCTCTTTTACCACGACATTTGCTCTCCACAGTGTCCTTCCTTGACATCTGTTTCAGGATTGTGGAACAAGGCTTTGACAGGTTGCAATTGAGAGCTATGTATGCACATTGTACAGATTTTTTCCCTTGCATCATTGCGAAAATATTCAATTATCATATGCTTCCACCAGGGGTATGCCGAAATTAGGGGTTTTTGGGTGAGCCCGGGCACCGTCGGTCACGTTTTTAACCGGAAGCGTTAGAAACCCCGTCCAAGCTTACGCCGACGTCATCCAGATCTGGTCGCCCTTTCGGTCGCTCCCATCATTCCTCCCTCCAAAGGGTCACGCAGAAGCACAAAAGGCCGTATGGTCCAGTTGCGATGTTGTACCAAGTTTGAAGGGCCCCTTCTGTTCGTCTGTACCTTTACAACCTACTTCTCCATAGGTGACAACCGGGGTCCTATTTCGTCTACCAGCCCACGAGAGGAAGGGACGTGGATGGCAGGCGCAGTACAGCGGGGTACCTAATGTTTCTCGGTAGAATAATCCTGACCACTCGTTCGATGTCCCTCTTTCCTTTTGGACATGATGTGCGTGACAATGAAAAATCAATGGTATTTCCACAAAACATATACGTCGCATAACACCGTTCAATGTGCAACTCTACTATCTGGAATATGATGAAAATGAGAAGAATAAAATGAGAAGGGGTTAAGAACAAGAACATCCGTGTTATTATATAAAAACATATACACACATATATATATATATATATATATATATATATACACACACACACACACACACACTTTAGTATCCACCTATCGACCTGGGAATCCAAGTCAAGCTGACCGGTTCAAAGGGAATGGAACACGGAACTTCATAAATAGTAGCTGCATAAGCTATAGCCCTGAATTTTTTTCTGTAGATACAAGTTCCTCAATTTATGTTTATATTACAACCGTCAATGAACTTAGCCTTGCAATGATAGGAAAAAGAATCCAGAACCCTTTAATGTGACTCTATTTATCGGAGAGAAAAGAGGGAATGGAATGGAGTTCAAGCGAACTTCCGTTTCTCGTACACAAAAGATTTCCTGCGACGAGGCGAGCGTATAAGAAGGTCTTTCAGTGTAAGATTTTAGGAGAATATGAAGTATGATTGTAGGACAGTCTCCGATTTTATATAACTTAGTGATCGAAAACGGTCATATTCTTGCAGGTTATGGCCACGGAGGCAACTATGCCCGCAGCCACCATAGTTGCTCACACATTTCCAATATGAATAGATTATATATATTTCAAGTTAGCTTTTCATATATATAGAGCGATATGATTCCTTGAAAATTCCAATGGTACCAGTAGCAGGCTAACACAACTGGTGACTGGATACAATATTCCCTAATAGGAGAGTTGTCCTCCATGGTGACATGCTAGCCTCTGGTTCCCAAGATCTCGGATTTAATCGCGCCGGAGGGCGATAATTTTTTTCCGGCCTAAACATTATAAGCATGGCTTCCTTCGGAAGGGAAGCAAAGCCGTTGGTCTCATCTCGTAGATTTTCGTTTCGTAATCGGCTTACCCTTCCCGTATTTGAAGGACTGACACCCCCTAGGGGTCAGAAGGCTGTCGAGGAGCCAAAGGCATGAAGCCCAAAATGGGGGTCGGCCTGTAGCCAGACATGAACATGAGAAAGTGAATGATATGAACTGTAAGCGAAATTGATGATTGGAAAGGTGACGATGGAACACTTGGTGCCATGAGTGGCGGGAAAAACCGGAAGACCCGTAGAAACCGCCCAGACGCCGCTTCGTCCACCATAAATCCTACATGCGGGCGCTTGGGGTCGAACCCGGGCCGCCTAGATAGGAGGCGAGCGGTCTAACCACTCACACACCGCCGCCTAATGTCGCAGATTTACGGCACATAAAATAATCTCAAACCTTATTAATTGACCTCTTAGCAACATTATGATATCTTTCACGGCCAGTACAGAATGGGACGCTGAGAGCCACAACAGTTACAGGGCGCCATAAATAAAACCTAGTTTACAATAGGAGGCCAATAAATGATGAGAAAGGGTGCCGTTTTAAGAAAAAACCTGCTCAGAGTACTTCTAAATATGGTTAATACTGCATAGGTATGTTTAATTATTGTTTGAAATAATGTGAAATTTTTGTTTATTCTGCTAAGTCAATATTCATATAATATAAATCCGCTATAAATATTAAGTGTATCGTGTGTAACCGAGTGGGATGGCGAAGGTGGTAACATCTGCCGCCCGCAATCTGGAGGTATCAGGTTGGATCCCCGACAGACGTATACTCTGACCCATGGGTGTTTTGTGTTTTTACCGTGTCGGCAGGCAATTGCTGGGGTGGTTTATCTACCACGACCTTCCTATCCATAATTTCCTATACCAAGCTCGTTTGATTTTATGGCGCAGCAAATAGACTTTCTCCGTGCGTGCAATGGCTAAACACGTGACAGCAGGAATTGTCTAGCTTCCTTTTGCAATGTGTCGTGTGTCCATAGAAGGGTCGTTCCGAGACGTCCCTCTAGCGGGTCCAAGGAACAAATCGCAACCCTCTGCGACATCTACCCGCCACCGACCAAAACGCAGCTCTGAAATATGAAATGGAAGGAAATGAGGAAAATGAAAATCAGTGGTAGAATACACCACCGCAGTATTCGCCTTAGCAACCAGGGGAAAACCACGTAAAATCTGATGCTCAGAGTGGAGGTCGACGGGAATCAAAACCGCAACCTTCCGAATGGAAGTCCTTCAGTTGCTAAGGTGCGAGCGCTGTGGACACCTGATACCTATGGTACTTTTGGCGTTACTAGTAGTACACTGAGTTGCAAATCTGAGCCCTTACCTGAAGGCACTTACCCGGATTGGGTTATACTCGGCGTGGCAGTTGTTCTCAGGAACCTGGGTAGATTGGGGTAAGTCTAAGCTGTGAAGCTTAGGAGGGGTTTTCGCCTGAATGTCCTCCAATACTAATCTAGAGAGTTAGTAGACGATGTATAAGATCGGTGTCGGCCAGACCGAGATTTTCGGCAGTTTTCCCTGCGGGGTTTGACGAGTGTAAGTCTCTTATCCACTTCTGTCCTTTTATATGCAGGGGAGGGGAGGTTTTACAGTCTAGGTTTTGCCCTAATGGAAAGTCTCACTCGGATGGTGCCTTTCCCATGATTTTAGCGGGAAGTTTTCGGTTTCGATCAACAAAAGTGGGATTAACGAGGCTCAAGTGATAGCCATATATTAAAAAAAGGTCTCTATAAGCTGCTTTCGAGATTCAATCTTTATTCTACAACATCAAGAGAAACAAATGAATGGTGACAGTATTTCAAATCATTTGTGATTTTTAGGAAATTCAAACCAATGACAACCCACATTTTGGAAAATGTAAGGCTAATAACCGATTATATAGCATAAATTGTGTGTTTTAAGGATATCTATTATTTTGTGCAGTATGATTTGGTCTGCTACTTAACGTTTACTAGTCATGCAGGGTTACAGAAAATTCCTTCCAAATGAAGAGAAGTTCACAAACGATTTCCAGAACATTCAAGATATACATTTTATTTGTAGAGAGAATATATTTTACATGTAGCATTTTAATAAACATTGTTAGAACGATTTTCCAGAAAATCAAACATTTCGAAAAATGTTTCATATGTGTTAGCTGGGAGTGGCGGGATTTTCTAGAAAGCACCTGTGGCATATTTGGAAAATAATGAACTGAAATATCAAATTTGGTATCTATCCAATTTTCGACTTCAAGTTATTCTATTCCTAAACATACACACACGGGGAGGGGTTTAGGGGGTCTGAAAATAAATGCTTCTTCTGGTGAAAACTCGACATCGAAGATTTTTTGGTGAAATACAATGCTTTTGCTACTTTTAGGTAATGGAGAAAGTAATAAAAACAGATAATAACAATATCTCGAATTATATACCCGTATGCGTTACCCTGAGCTTCATTTTGCGAACAAGTTGTTGTATCTAGACACGAAGGCACCCTTGTGTTATTTTTGAAAAATCGATTTACTGAAATTTTCATACGGCAGTTCTGTAGATGTACTCCAGGAGCTCTCAAGGAATTCCGTCTCATGTTCATAAATAATTCAAATCTTTTGAACACTCAAAGGGTATCTGTATTTGTGAATTGCAAAGGTACAAACTGCTGCTTCTTTTGTAAGAAAATTGTGTTGTTATGTGAAGCTACAGGATACAAACTAATGTCAAAATGCCTTAAAATGGGTAGGTTCATATAAATAGAAGAAGAATAAAATATTGTACATTATGTTCACATGTATTTCTCTACACTCCATCGTTTTGTTACTGCGTTTTGTAGACTATTCTTATGAAAGCTTGTTTTATATTTACTTTACAATAATCAAGATAAACCTTTGCAAAATATCTGCAATACACGTTTTATTATGGATACAAAGGCAATAGTGATAGTCATATGTTTAAGATCTGGACGCTATAGGTCCAGTTATCATACTTGTTAAATACAATCCCGAGAAACAACTGGAAATTGTCCGGACTTTAAAGGAGAGAAAAAAACGTTGAAGAATAAGAACTATTAATAACGGATACCTCTGAAATTATTTGTCACAAAAAAGGTTAAGTAGAATAAACTTTGTGTTTTAAGGAGAACTGCAATTCTGTGTGGTATGTTTTCATCTATCACTTAATTAGCTCTTATAGAAGATTATTGTGGAGTATTCCCTCTGAAGAGAGTGGACTGCACAAGCTATTCCAAGAAAATTAAAGTTATACATATTATTTTTCATGTATATACGCTTACTATGTGGCATTTCATTTTAAATAGTTGCAGCCAGTGTTGAGAAAATAAAAAGTATTAACAAATGTTCTATGCAAACGATAAATACCAAATTTCTACATATATTATATACACATACATATATTATTGTGTAATTTATACAGCCCGCTTTAACATCTAAGGTCATATCGGGGGCTTTCCACTTGAAACAACACTGTAGGTATTTTTGCGTTGGTTTAAATAATTTTGTTTTACTCAAACACGCACACATTCACACTCGCATACAAACTTCCAGATTCTGTGGGGGATAGGGAATAATTCTGGCTAAAGGAAAACTCCCCACCCCAGTCGGGAATCGAACCCGGGATCCCCAAGTAAGAAGTCAGCTCGCTGACCATTCGACCACGGAGGCAGTCCTACATGTATTGAAAACATATATTATCTTCGAAATGTCGGTATCAAGCTTTTGGGTGGAGTGTATTATGCACATGATAGAGAAAGCAAACATTGTAGGGATCAACGACCTTTGTTGAATTCTTCTTTGATTATCGTATGAGTAAGCCATTAAGGCATTGACACTTTAAGGACATTATAAAGGAAAATTATTCGTTTTGACAAGCATGCTATTAAAAATCACAAAAGTACAGAAAACCCGAGGAACATAATGAGAGCATAAAATCGTTTTATTTTGGAACAAATTCCAGAATGTTTAAGATGAAAATGTTACAATATTTTACTAATTATTGAAATTTAGAATGCTATTTATTTTCATTTAGAAATAAGTACATAGATACTAATAAAAGCGGTACAGTTATATGAACGGTAAACTAATAAGGGTAGTATAAATACGAAAGAAACTAGTCAATATAGGTCATTTCAAAAAACTCTATATTACTTTGAATAAGAAATGCCCATTCTGTCATCAAATCATAGATACTGTCTGTAACTGTGAAATACACATAACAAAAAACAATGCTCGTCTAAATCATTTGGAATATGATTTCTGTGATGATCGTACGCATATACTATGTTAACGACTACTGCAGGTGTTATGAACAATTCCTCTTGATTGAAGAAACACTTTTTGCACATTTGAATTACATCCCAGTGCTTTCTTTTCCTTTCGTATTAGTAGAAGGCTTAGATAATACTGCTTGCAAGTACTTTTGTTATGTTGTTGCCATTTCTAATTCATTATTCTGTTTTGGAAGTTCTGGTCTGAATTGCGTGAGCTTCTTATTGAATTTCATCTTTTCTCTTTCTAGTTTTCGATTCTCTTTTATTTCCAAAGCATCTTACATTTATTTCTCATTCTAAACATTTTCTCCATATCTGAATGTTAGTACAAATTGCATTCTTTCAGCTTTCCTATTTCCTTTCTGTGTGGACGTTTCTAACCTTTATAATGTTTCAGACATGCTGTTGTCTTTAATAGGAGTGTGGTGGTGATTTACAATTCCAGCTCCGATCTCATCCTTTTCCCTATCCGGCGTCTCCTGAGAAATTGTTTCAGTCGGAAACAATGGTGGTCTTTCGTGGTCTGGAGATAACATTCTAGCCCCTCGTTCCCAAGTTTGCGGCTTCAAACTTGGCGGCAGGCGATGAATTTTTTCGGGCGTAAAATTCCTTAGCATAGCTTCCTTTGGAAGGGAAGTAAATCCGTTGGTCCCGTGTAGTATACTTACGACACGTGAAAGAATCTCTTTGCAAAATTAAATATAGGGACGTTAAGAACCGCAGCAGTTAAATAAATAAAACTCATTTCAATTTCGTGAACTGTTCGGCAAGTCTTTTCTGTAAAAATCGAATATTTCTTCCACGTGATCCTATTTGCAACAAATTTATGAATATTTCGAATTTTTAAAAATTCTATCATGACCAACAGTTCTTAAGAAACCTTCAAAATAAAGAGGCTGCATCTGTGTTACTATACGTTATTTACATATGTAGTGGTATAACTCCTTTATTTATTTGTTCATCCCCATTACTTCATCCAGTCAATTGCAGTAGGATTCTATACAAATGTGTCTGTTACTCCAAGTATTTCTAAGTTCCATGTTACTTAATACATGCTGAAGAATGCGTGCAAAAACTGTTTTGGTTACAAGTTGTTCTAGTTGCTTCTTTTTCAGATCAAAATAATATTTTTCTAATTGGTTGAAACTTCTCCAGGCTACAGGATTCTGGTGGAATTAGGATGTACAGCGATAAAGATTATCTTCAGTTGTTAACAGGAAAAGTCAGGTGTGTTTGGTGGCCACTCACAAATAAAATGACTGAAAGTGTGATTTTGTTCTCAATAATAAATTAAAAAAATACATTCAAAATGGACTCAAAAATAGTTGCGACTTTACTGAATGATTCTGATTAGAGTTTGTGCCCCTCTTCTCAGTTATATGCTACGAGTATATATACATCATGAGCAATTTTCTGTAGAGCACAACCATTTGCTGTAACTGATGATGTACACAACCCAGTTGTGGCGACTTTTGATTGACGTGTTTCTATTGCATACCTCTTTTTTGAGCCTGTTGAGACATGGCATAAAGATTGTTTCATCTCTATTGTAAATGCGATCAAAATATGACAGAGTATTATATATATCGTAAGTTTGAGAAAATCTTGTACTGTAGCAAATCAATCTCTTATATATTCTTAGCTACGTATGCCTTGCCGCAATACTTCAGAAGTCGTGATAGAAATTTCGAAATGTTTCTAAGAAGGATTTGTACCACTTGTCCTTGAAAGTATTTGGGCGATTGGTATCTTAAAGAAATTCCTTCGGACTGTTCTGAAGAAACTCTTTTCTCTTCGGAAATTTCGAATAGCCACAAATGAATATCTACCTAGAAAGACATACTATAAAACATTTTCGCTTCAAAATTTCCCACTTTAATTTTCTATAAATCTATTCAGAAATATAATATTAGAAATTAAATATATAATAGATTGTTTTGCCTTTTCACACCTACTAATTCAAACCCCTGAATATTGAGTGTATAACATGTCGAAAACTGGCTTTAGAAGAGTGGTTCAATTTTTTCTGGTAAGGACAGATATACTTTGGTAAATATTTTCTGTTTCCAAACTGCAAAGTAGCGCTAGATACGCAAACATTTTTGGCTGCAGCTTAAATACAATCCGTCCTAGACAGCTTGCAACGCCTCTTTCAGGGTTCCCTTGCTATATAATAATAACTCCATGGTACGACAACTCACAAGGAACCTTGGCCTACAGTCAGGCTGCTGCGTCGCATCTCGGTCCACGACAGACGCCATGGATGGGGTGCAGTATTGGAGGGTGAGACTTGGTCAGCGCCTCATGATCTGGAGCGGCTACTTCTACCTCAGGTAGTCCTCAATTGGGCCCCCAGGGAGCTCACGAGTCTGAGTGCACCCTGGGCAAGGACTCGCAGCCGGTACCGGGAATCGAACCCAGGTCTCCCGCTTGGTAAGCAACGGCGTTCCCTTACTATGTGAAGGCCCATTTTTGCTGGTGCCATGCTGTCCATTGTGTTTTAAGTATATAAAGGGGCTAGGTTTCTCATTCAATGTGCAAATAGTAAAAATGTATGCCAGCGTAACTCCAGTAATTGGCAGTAGAATTCCAATTATTGCCACTAGTGCCAAATACTAAATAGAAATGTTTTTCTTAAGGCCAGCTATTTTAATGCCCAGAAACAAAAGATAAATTATCAAATATTCCTTTACGAAAAAAAAAAAAAACAAAAACAAAAAAGATTCGATTCAAAACTCTACTGGCATGCATTACCAATGACTGGAAAATGTGAGATTTGACATAACGGTTATTGGCACGTCACTCTTGGGTGCAAAATACAAGCTATATAATCAACGAGCTATAATTTTAATTCTTAGAATGCCTAACGTAATTTTAAATTTTCATATATAAAATATACGTTTTATATATAACACTTCCGTTGTGAATCACGTGCAAGCTGTTTACAATTAAACTAATAAAAATATTGAAAAAGTGATAAGCGAAACTGATGATAAACATGTTTACCAATTACAACATAACATTAATAACAATGCTTTAAATTGTGTCAACAACTGGAGGGATGCCAAAAATAGGATGGTTTACCTTAAATTTGCTCATTTTTGTTATATTGTTGTGCATTTGACGCAGAAGTGAAATCAAAGTCTCCGAACACTATACCCCTTAGAACCACAGATATTTAATATTCATTGCTGCAAAGGACCGGCGACATTTAAAATTCCGAGTTTCTTATGCAATTATTTGAATGTTTTTTGGCAAATATAATCTAGTTGTTGCACACAAAGTTTTTTAATACCGAAGGTTTCTGCTTTTAAAGTTTGTGCTTTTAGCACAATCTGCTAACAAAGTGATTTTGAAATTTTTGGAACAAGATTTAAAAATTGAGATAGGAACATATATATTTCTGGCACATATATAATAGTATTTGGAAATAGAGCCTGATTTAGATTGCAATACAATCCGAAGTGTAAAATATGAGACTTTCTGCGATCGAAACATGCCGACACGCTAACCGCATAAGCTATCAGAGTGAGATAAGCGGAAGCTCATTAAATCTTCTCATCCGAATTGAGTATCTGGTTAAACCTTCAATAAAGTCTCAAATATTGCAACGCTGCAAGTGTTTTACGTTTTTGGTTTCTGTAATTAACTAACATTAAAGCTAAATTTCGATTTGAAAATTGTTATTTTATAGTAGGCTTTACGTTCGAAAGTAACAGGAGATGCAAAATTGAATGCCAGGATCAGGACACGAAACACGGATGTTCGGTTGTCGGTTCGGATGCTCTTATTGCTTGTGTTGATAAGGTGAAGTCCCCCTTAGGACCTGAAATTTTTCAAACTATTACCTACCACAGCTAGTGAAAAGAAAATTTTTAAATAAATATTTCTTGTCTTTTCTTAATTCATAAACGTAATAACCAAAATAATGTACTTCGTATTGCACTTTACATATTTAAACCTATATAAACCTTTATATTTATCTATGATAACAAAAATTACTGACAAGAATGGTATGAGAATCTGTCCCATTTGTGAGGAGGAAGAGTCGTGACAAGATGTAGGGGTACGCAGGAATGGAGGGAAAATTATTTACCGCGATTCTTTACCACCACGAATGTAGAGCTAGAAGCATGTTGGACTCTACTGGCAGGCACGGAAAACGTGGACGGGCTAGGTAAATTTATACTTAAGGTAAGACAGCTGAGATCTGAGATGGCTGCCAATAGAGTAGAGGGGGGGGGGGGCATAAGAGCAGCTAAACAAAAGTGATTACAATGTTTTACATACATATATTTTATGTCATACTTAAGTCATTGTTGTGTTATGGTTTTATGTATTGTGTATATATTATGTGTATATATTTCCCTTAAGTGTATTTATCTATTATAATATGATACATTTATGGTACTGATTAAGGTGTACTCTGTGCTGTAAATTTAAATTGATGTATTTGAATATCTTTGTCTTTTTATTTTCGTGTTTACTCATTTAATTCTTTGTTGTTGTTTTAATATTGTTTTTTATTTTGTGTATTATGAAAGCACGTGCGGTCTGTAGACCCATGCAATTATTGAAGTTCAATGTATGATATTCTTATGTCAATAAATAGATTTATTCATTCATTCATCTGAGATACAAGAGTTAACTGTTTTTTTTTTTTCCAGCAAGAAGACCAAAATTTTTCTGAACATGCACGTCATAGGTGTTTTTACGTAGTTGTCACATTTCTGGACAAATTACCTACAGATTATGAATTAGATTATAATTCGTATTTGTGATGCTTATCGTGCGAATTTGATGGTCACTTGTTTCTTTTTAGCATCGGCGCTGACAACTTGATGAGTCAAAAACAGTACCAGTACGTAAATGATAATTCAGACATCTGTGTTTCAAGAATGCTATTAGTTATTTAAAAATGTCTTTGTTCCCCTTAACATGGATGCATAATTTGAACCTAGAGTAATTAGGTTACAAAAATGAAGACACATTCGTGCTTTGACTATATGTTTTAAAATACAGTAATGGCACATATTCACTTTACTTAGCTTGTACGTTTCTTACTACGGAGTATTGAAGAAACTTGTTTTTGCTATCTCGCACTGTCCACAATTTACACCGCAATTTAATGTTACACTCACCGCTGCTTATAAAATTGCACTTAGTTCGTCAGATTCCATAATTGCTGTGCTTAAATTAGCCGCCATTACACCAACAAAACAAGCTTCTTGCATAATAATCGGCTAGTAAATAAAAGTGTGTAGGTCTGACGTGTTATAGCTTTATACCACTCAGCTACACAGTTTTCTTCCTTTAGTTAATATCATTTACTATTAAAAGTGCTTCTTTTATTTTAGATTGTCTAAAACAACTGTTTATGACAACTTTTCAAAACAATTTCCAATAAGTTCGCCCACATAACAGGCATCTGTACAGGTATAGTATAACATTTGAAGCCAAGAACCCAGAAATGAAGAGCAGGTGGGCCAGGTTTGCTTGGCCGGAATGTCGATCGCCACACGGGAGATCGTTAAAGCTCCTCGCGCGGACCAATCATACTAAAGGAACACACCCACGACACCTGATTCATTCGCATAGCTTACAACTATGAGGTTGTATTTAACATTCGCCTGTTCTCCAGGGTCTGATGACATGTCACCTTTTAGTTTTTGCATCCTAGGCGTGAAGAAAAAGTTAATAACCTACATAAAAGATAAAGAAGCAGAAGCCATTAGTAACCTCTATATTTATGTGTTCATTTTATGCCATTTACTGTTTCGAAGGCATTTTTTCGATGTTGTGTCATTTTTTGTTGCTTTCTTTCCTATTGGGCCTTATTTAGCCATTTTTCTGAATAAAATACAGCATATAAAGAGTTCTATATTACAGACGTTTTACATAAAGATACATTTTCAAACCTCAGAAATTTCACTATTCAACTCAGAAATAAGAGTAACTCTATAAATATTTTGCTCACGTTCTTGAGAAAAAAAGTCACAGCTCTATTTAATGGCTAGTCTGGAAATGGCTGCTTGAGGGTGGAGGGGTGGCTATTGGCTGGGGAACATGTACAAATAGTGTTATGAGTTAGTATTGTCTCAAACTATAGAGGAGACTTGCCAGTTTTAATTTCTTTCTGTAAATGCTGCTTTTCTTGCCTTTGTCCTTGTGCTGTGTTATAGCTATTGCCCTCTTTATTCGCTACCTATTTCGTATAATCTGAGAACTCAAAAAAGTTAATGCTAACTTTTTGTAAGGCTTGCTTAAAAATAGCTTTTTAGCTGTCATTTTCAGATGATTTTCGAAACCTGGATAGTATATATCTGTAATTATTTTTAAATTACCTCACCACTATCTTTATACCTGTTTTTTTATATGACCGCATTTATACAGACTATTTCAAATTAAAACCGGCCAGTAAACATCTGGCGTGAGCAACATTTACTTTATCTTTCTCAATTAGCCCGACTATTACCCGTCTCTCCGCCAATAACCACAGAAAGATAAAACTAAGGTCGATCAGCCAGTTCCCCACTGACAGGTTTTAACACGGTATACTTCCGTTGAGTTCTAAAACTGCTTTAACGCATGTAGGGATATCTGCACACGTCAAATATGGAACATTTGGGCCACTTATTATAGGTAATAATTTTAATATAATTTCTAAGTACTATATTTATGCAGTTAATGGTTCCTTATCTCAAATACACAATCACCAAGTGTTTCAAAGCCGAGCGGATTTTCTCCGCGGTAACGTTTCAGGCTTGCATTCAGGAAATCCTGGGTTTGAGTCCGTCAAAAGCATCTTCTAAACTTCAGTTTTCGTGTTTTTCCCTGGTTGGAAGGCCTTTCCATTGTATACTTCAAGTGTGCTGCTAGGTTTCGTTACGTGAGGTGGTAAAAGATATTTGTGTTGTTAATTGCCAGGGCCACATTAGCGTATTCGGTGTCAAGGAATTTCGTTCTGCATGCGTTTTTGCACATGTCACTAAATTTACTGACATGGACTTGCCATTTTTAAGAGCACTTAAAAATCATCGGTCTAGTCCACGTTTGAATCCGCGACTTTGGGATCAGAAGGCCAATGCCTAGTCACCTTAGGCACTCAGATTGACAGTGAAGCAGTGCTTGGATAGATTAGGCGGATGCTTGCCCAAGGAAAAGTATTCCTCGTGGGCACTGGAAAGCTGCTTGGTTGGACGAACGTTCATCGCCTTCTATTGACAGGCCTGGTGGTGGGGCCGGTCTTCGAAGCCGAAACTGTTAGGGACTTCCGTACGTCTCTGTGACCTTCTTTCAGCGGTCTGTTGCTTCCTGTCATTCCTTCACTTATACATTTCCTTATAATGTAATAAGTGTCCGCTTCAGTTTTATGTATGAAAATCACTGAATAGTTGAGCAAATTGCGGTTAAGGTTCCCATAGATATAATGATGACGTTGCTGGTGGTGCAATTTCTTGTGGTTCAGCCACATAATTAGGTCTTCTTCTAACCCCTTAAAATATTGATTATGCTATCTAGCCAGTGGACTAATTATAGCAATTTGTCTACTTTCATTCACTGGAAGTGATCTATCACGTATTATTTTAGGTTTTGGGATCCCCATAGTAATACACATTAAAAGCTAGGTCTACAAAAGGAATCTGCAAATATGCACTGTAATACGTATGTAATTTTATTTCATAACTCTACTACAAATAACTAAAAAGTGAAAGCTTCTATCATGTAAGAAAACAATCCTTTGTGTAGAATCATACAAGAATTAATGTGCGACAAAATACAAGTTGGGAGTTGGGAATAAGGGTCCCCACTATATTATTGTTGTTGTTATTATTATTATTACTATTATTATTATTATTAATGGACCATCCTTACCCAATATTATTCTTAGCTTTCCATTTTAAATTGATAGTGAAAGACCTAAGTTTTATTCAGAGGTCTTTATCAACTTTAGACTCTTATACGTGGAGTAAATCTACGACACGAGACCTCCAGTTTTACTTGCCTCCCAAAAGAATTCATGTTAAGGATTTTTATGTCCAAAAAAGATTCAACGCCCACCGCCGGGTTTGAACCCGCGACATCAGGAACTACAAGCAAGTGTAGCATTCCTATACCACGGAGGACAACTGTCTTATGTAGCTGGAGCACAACATCGCACGGAGGCCATAGTAGGTCTTTTTGCCCTTCCAACGTGTCCCCTGGGAGGACGGGTTGATGGGTGGACCCGAAGGGGGTGGGGAGGATCTCGGGAAAAGTCGTGATTCTCCCTGGAAGGACGGGGTTCCAGCAGTCTCGCCAACCGACAAAATATTTCCAGAGTGCAAATTCTACCGTCCTGCAGCAATAGAGTAACTACCGTAATAGGTTCCTTCACCCCTGAAAAAGAAGAAAGGTAATGATGGGGACAGGAAATAATGCAGCGGAAGTGCATGGTCAATGGAGAAACCCCCCAGCACTTGCCTACGGACACAGAAATTACACGAAAATAAAGCAATTGTCAGAGTGGCTGATCCAAAAGGAATCGAACCCGGGCCCCTCCGAATAGGAGCCTGACAATCTCGCTCGGTAGTTCTACAAGTAGAGGTCTCGCTTAAACAGTTGTTGCCGTTTGCTGAGGAAAGGCAGAAGGGTTAAACAGGAAGTATAAATTAGGATACTAGGACTAACATGGTGCCAAAAGCTTTCAAGATTTCAAAATTAGCTATTAAAATACTACAATTACTGCATCAGTCTGTGTGAGCTGCTCTCCTGTTTAAATAACTGTTTTAAAATGGCTTATATAAGAAATTGAGCGTACTTTGACGAAAAATTATCAGGCAATTTTAGAGAGTATAAGGTGTGTTTTCAGAGTAAACTAGAAGTGAGTATGCAATATTCTTGAAAAGCATGACACATTTCAGTGGTGCATCTTTATGGTGTGTAGTTTATTCGTTCTGTTCCTCTTTACCACGGCCGGTAATTATGAAGGGCTTTCCCTACGCCATGTATGGGGTTTATAAATACCTCAGTAGTATTTTGGTGAGTAACAGACCAGAACAAATAGGAACAATTGTCCATTACCTGTTTTCCATCAGTTGGGAATCCGACAACCGAGCTCTCTCTTTCTGCTCCCCAAAATTCCTCGTTAACAAGTCCATCACAATAATTCTTCCGCCTGTCCAAACATCGCTTCCAGCAGCACTGGGTTGCCACATATTTGATACAGCATATAGTGTTTTGTGCTCTATTTATTGAGTCGCAGAAAGACATTGCAACTCTGAACGGGACTGTCAACAGAAGATTCGTCCTGAATAACTTTTCGAGACAAAAGTGCATATAAATCCTAACAGCAATGACACAAGAGGGTTTATTTCATAGAGTGAAATTTGAAAGGCAATGTAGGAATCCGTAATATAGATAATATCCTGAAAACCTTCCGACCATGAGTCAATATTTTCACTAGTTGTAGCAACTGCTGTAAGAGCTGAAATTTCTAATCACACAGCTTTCATCTAAATGATTTCAGATTTTTTTTTTTTTTGTTTCACACGCTTCTCTACCAAAATTACGTGTTTTAAATTCCATACAGATATTTTCAATAGAATGTTTTGCTTTAAATATATGGCGGTTTCAGGAAAAAATTAAGTCTTTAATACCATTTTTGCAACAACTTATCCTCAGTGGTTGAAGTAACTCTTAGATCTTGAATAATCTAAAGGTGTAGCAAATCATAGGCCAGCTTTTTAAGTTTGTGCTGAAAATATGACGCAAATTGTGTTACAAAGCTACACGACATGGAACATTTTTAATTAGCAAAACTACAAGAGAAGTAAAAGCTTTGGAAGTAAATAGAGATCATTAGGCCGTGTACTCAAAAGCATTACTTTAAAATGAACTAAGAGCAAAAGTCATGATACATAATTGAAGCTAATGGTTCCAAGTGTTATTTAACATTAATTATTTATTCCTATTTGTAAAACGCTGAACAAATTGTAACTGTGAGTACGTTTAAAATTTCTCCATCGGTAGGTCGCGCCGTGGCCAAATGGTTAGATCACTTGCCTCTCACATAGATGACCCGAGTTCGATCTCAAGCGACCGCATGTGAGATTTGTGATAGTCAAAGCGGCGCAGGGGCGGGTCTTCTCCGGGTTCTCCGGTTTCTCCCGCCATCAGATTCCACCTGTGCTCCATATTCATTCCATGTATCATCAGTGTCATCGCCTGCAATTGCTCGTGCCAAAGTCGGTTGCGTGCGTTGGCTCCTTATGGAGCTCCAGACAGCCACGTGACCACTCACTTCCAGTGTCTCAAAAACTATGACCAAAAACTAGACTGGTACCGTTGATAGAGCCATGATGTCTAGCACTGGTGAAACAACATTACCGCATCACATTGGAAAGTGAATATCGCCCTCAATACCATTAACATATTTCAGCTTTAGATACAAATATGTTCATCTTGATACATCCTATATCTTAATATTGATACATCTAAATGGCGAAAACTCTGTAAAATAGAATGTTTAATTTTTGTGCAGTTTTATAAACTGGAACCTTCTGTTTAATGTTATTAAGCTGTCTTTATCATTGCAATATAGAGAGGGAATGCGTAACCTTGTAATAGATCACCTTAATGCATTGACACGAGAATTTATTGGTGACAATGAAAACTGGACAAATTCACACTCATGTCAGAAATGAGATCTAAGTGCTGCGAGGAGGAAACACTGCAAACATTATTAGCGAGAATATTCTGGGAGCCTGCAAAAAGGAATCTTCCGGAAGATTCTGGTTATCTGTCGATAGCGCCTCTGCTCATGATCGAGAGAGCTACGGCATCTATCTCTCCAGGTTTCCCGTGCCAACTTTCCGATAAGCTTGGGACAGAGCCGCTGCCTAATATGCTCATATAGAGCATTAAAGAGCTCGTTGATGTAAAATACGTGTCTTAGAGTAACAACTGCACAGCAATATTCTGAGACAGGTAGAAAAGAGACTGTGTTTTCGTTTGTCGATACTTTCCGAGTACGGCCAATGCGGCCACGCGACGTCGTTATCTTCCCATTCCACTGTCTCAAAAACTTTAACCAAGGAATAGTTACCACATATTAGGGAAGCTATTTCTAAAGTATCACTCTGATAATTTCACAATTACTTTATAAGGAGCATTTAAAATAACAACAAAGATAAAGATATTTGAGAATCTGCACATCTTATCTGCTCGTGAAACGCTGTTTATATACTTTGCATATAACGGCAGAACTTTTAACTAACTGCATAATTTGAATCCAAATTCATTTAACAGATTTTGCAAAAATATTATTCCATATATGTGAAAAATCCCAAGAAAAATACTAATGTGCTACAACGTCCTTCGACAAGAGCTTTTTAAATAATCGCAAACTCACCCAATTTCACTGAGATATCAAAAACTTTTACACGAAAAATTTCCTAAAAATCGTAAAAAGTCAAGCACTGAACTTTTGAAAACTTCTAGCCAATTTTCACCAATCGATCTATTTAAACACAACACAAGTATATTGTCATCGACATACATTGGGTTGCAGAAGGAAATGATTTTCTTTCTATTTGGGGAGAGTTACTGTGTTCCCTTTGTAGAATGTTTGTAAAAATACAACACAGTTTTTATGAAATGGCAAATATGGCGGTATTTAAAACGTGATAGGTGATCTAAGGATGATTACAATGATAACATAAGTCCCTTTTGATAAAAAAAAAAAAAAAAATCAAATGTTTGATTCAGTTTCAAAGGTATGATATATTCCCATGATAAAATTAGTATATTGAATATTCTGTAAGCAAATGACGAAGAGTTGTTTCTTATTTAATATAATACAGGGAAACTACGAGTATAAAATGCTAACATAAATGCTAACAAAGTATAGATATCACCATAATGCGAAACACAGGCTGCTAGGGGCATAAGTGCAGATATTTCTATTGGTAATTAAGATTAGTGTTATGAACAACACGTTACATCAACATTTGCCCCATTTCTGGACTTAAAATTTTTACTTATTAGGAGCAGGATGTTTTCTTGTTGGTTTGTACCTCCAAGTAGGTGTGACACACACCAGACAGAAATGCTTATTTTCCCTGAGACCGTGGTTGGAAGGCGTAATCATGCGTGGGCGGTCCTCGATATAACGAATGTTGTATGTTTGAATACTATCTGTAAGGCCAACTGATCCCTATACCTAGGTTAGCAGCTCACGTATTGAGGTGTAAAAACATGTAAGCAGAGCTGAAAGTCCATAATGTTTATACTGACAAGTGCTGTTATTTCATGGCGCAATTAAGACCACATAAAACTCGTCAGATAGCAAATTATCTGTTTGGTTTGTGATAAAATAGTGATACGAACAATTATCCACTAAACTGGATACATTAAGGTATCATGTCTAACAATATCTGTGTGCACGCCCCTAACACTCCGTATATTATGCTACGAGCCATTCCAAAAATATTAGCCGTTGTATGTTTGAATATTCCAAAGTTGAAGCTTTGATTAGTACGCTCTATATAAAATGTTAGAAAATACCTATTTTTGTTATGAGCTCATAAATAAAACATTATTTCTAATACAAACAATTGAGTTTTCTCTATATATCTTACCTTTGGCAAACCATATAAACACTATTCAAAACCATTTTAGGCAGATGTTATATAGGAGTAACCTAAAGTGTTTGAGAAGGATTTAAAGTTATCCTACCAAATTAGATTTTCTAATTTCATTACTCATTAGTTTAAAAAATAATTTATATATCATCATGAAATAGTTACAGGATGTAGGTAAGCGCCTTTTTGTTCTACCTTACTAAGGTGTGTGTGTGTGTGTGTGTGCGGCTTGCTTTGTAAGTCATAGATGATTGCTGGCATCCATTGTTACACGCGCATTAGTGGCCAAAGGCGCTGGCGGTCAGCTCTTTTGACTTCGCAGCTGTGATTGTTACACCTGTGCGAGTGGACACGTGTTCTTTCGGAAGGTTCTTTGAGGTCGAAGCCAGGCATTGTAAAGCGAAAACGAGTTTGTGGCGCTATGGTGGTTTTGCTCTTGCAGCTGTTTCTAGAAGTTTCCAGTGGCATAACCAACAGATATAAAAAGGGGGAGGTATCGCGCGCAACAGTGAGTGGGTGAAGTAAATTTCGTAGCGAGTTGTTTCACAAACTATTTTTAAACATATTATTAACAGCAAAGTATATCTATGATATAATAAGTGTGTTAAAGGTACGGAGGAACGGAGTTGTCCCCGGAAGCGTGACAGAGCAGTCAAGAGGGGCGCAGAACCAGAGGCGTGTCTTGACCGGGAAGTCCCGACTGGTGGCAGGAAATAAATGTCTACAAATGAAGAGAAATCTTAACTCAGAATGTGAAAAACAACACAGCACTCTACTCTTACATTTATTTCACTCGTATGAATAACCTTCATAAGATTTTTATTTTATACAAGTGGTCGTACAGTTTCATTCCCCAGGGATTCACAACATTTGTGCCCGAGCAGACGGAAGCTAATAATTCTAAAGGAAATACCTTACAAATAACCTATATTAAGAAAAGGAAGCGAGGGAGGGAATCTTTCTTTACTATTGTGTTTTCAAGGAAATGCGATAACAAATAATAAGGGAGAGCTTTACGATGAGGCAAGGGAGCTGTTCAAAGGCAAGAAGAGCTTAGAGCCCGAGTTACCTCGAGTTTTTTTTTTTTTTTTTTTAGAGAAAATGCCGACATATTCCCTTCTCAAAAAAGATAATATTCCTTAGCAAGTTAGACTTTAGAAAACGTTCATAAAGAGCAGCAACTGAAATGTGTGAAGGAAAGAATAATAAGCCGATAAGAAAAGTATCCCAGCAAGCTTTCACCTCTTCTGGGCAATATTTTTCTGGATATTTAGGTCATAAACTGTCTAACGTCTGAAACTGGCAAATATAGTAAAAACCCGCTTATCCGAAATAACCGCCAGAGCCGTTTCGTATAAAGCACTTTTTCGGGGAATAGATGGTAATAATTTTAAATAGTGAAAGGGGAAAATAGTTATTTATGATACAAGAGTTAAAAGTGTAGTTTTATTTTGCGAGAAGGAAAGTTTGCGTAACGAGGCCGTAAGGCCAAGTGTAGCAATCCTGCGAACAAAACAAAAACACTTTTAATTAGTGTCAGACACTAATGTTTAGACAGCACAATATCTCTAGATTTATCAATAAATTTACAATATAAGGTTCAACATTCCTTTTGTTCAAGGAATAGTACGTAAGCCTATCGCTTGGAGGCGTGTATGTGTATATGGGAATAGAATTCGTCTATCGATATTGATTGGTAATCGATGTAGTAATGTGATTCTTTACTCTTTACCGTAAAGCTTATAAATTAACAATTCCATTCCATTCCTTGTGCTATTAAATGATAAACTAGAGTATGTGTTACAACCAAATATCCAGCAAACACGTTTTATTTTTTTGAAGTTGCCAATCGAAGAAAATTGTCGTCTAGTTGAGCATGTTTATACACGAGAGTGGACTAGTAAAGAAGGCGGTGATACTATTATTGATTTTTTTTCTCAGGAACATAACCTTATTTATTTTTATACAGATAAATAAAAGAAAACAAACATATACAATTCTTATTAATAATAGGCAACATTAAGTTTTTAAGTGTGGAATTATGATGAAAGTGTGATATTTATTATACAATCATTACATTTGGAAATGTTGATTCCTTGTGATGAGGTACTTGGTGTGTTTGTGTTACTAAATTCAGACATCATATTATTATCAGGTGGTATTGAAACGTCAGCAGAAGTGTTTGGAAGGATGAGGGTAGCTATCTTCTTCTTGTTTTCTATGGAGTTCTCTGTACATTAAAAATAACGATATATCGATTGGACACCACTAGCAACGGAACTCTTTCAAAACCACAACATTCTATATAACGGATAGAGTGATAGTAACAAAACTTAAGTTGGTAACATTGGAGTGCTATAAATATTTTATAACTCTAGAGTTATAAGGAACAATTTTTAGTTCAAGTGTTTTGTGTTAAACAGCTTACTTTTAACAGTATCTGTCTAAAAATACTTTTATTCCAAATGTATGTATTAAACAATGTTCAATAAAACCACTGATGCGCGAATTATTAAAATATACATTACAGTTTTTTCTGCAACACCTTTGTGCATCTCCCTCTCCAGATACTTGCAAGCAGCCATATTAGGCCACCGTTTGATATGTATTATATCTATTAGCATTGATCCACTGCTTCGTTAAAGCTGCAAGGCAACCGTAAAAAAATCTGATGTATTCCATTCACTTGACTTCCTCTTCCTGTTCCACAAACAAATTATTCTTACAAAAGATTATTCCTTTATCTGCATAATGCTAATTGAGACAATCATTAGTAAAATTGGTCTTATTACTTGCTTCCTTGTAAGTAAAAGGGAAATAGGGTGACACACTAGTCTAAAGCAATATTCACATTTTTTTTAAAAGCTGATCGTTATGTGAAACAGTTCAAACTCGATTCTCTTTTTATGACCAGGAGCAAAACAAAAAAGATATGAAACGAAATATCTCTTCACGGTTGAGAAAGTTTGAAGTAGTTTAAAATTGAAACCAATTACAAAGAATATCTCAGAAACAAATAAGTCTACAAAAATGAATGTTACATAAATTGTGTGTTTTAAGGTGAGTTCCCCTAGCTCCACTGTTCACGAAGAAAATCCTCGATTTTCCTGAGTCCCAACAGATGGTTTGAAGTGTTTGCTGATAGTTGATAGTCACACTGTCGATATAATCTCGTTTTGGGGAAACAAAATATTTCTTGGCAAGTTAAGAGTCAGACTGAAAAAGCAAATGCTATAGACGAGATTTGAACCATGAATCTCAATGGTCTCCGTTCAATTGCGCTAACCATTGAGCTACCATGGAAACATGCCAATAGAACATTTAATTCCCAAAGTGACTCGTTTTTCCCGGAAACCTCATAGGAGATCTCAAATTATTTTGAGATGATATACCCCAATGACGACTTACAGGTCCTAAGTACTTTAAGTCCCAGGCGTCGTAGTATTTAACCAACTAATAGGTCGATTATGAAATACTTGTTTCTTCCACACCAGCTGAATTGTTCTGTTTGACTTTAGGTTTCCAACTCCTTCGTACACATTGGCTAGTGTAGAGCAACTAATTAACTCACAATTTTTCACCTAAAGGTTCGTTAAAAACTACGAAGCCTGGGACTAAAGCTCTTACATGTAAGTCGCCATTGGGGCATCTCATATAAAATAATTTGAGATCTTTTTGTGGTGTTTACCGGGAAAAACACGGGTCATTTGGCGAATTTAACGCTATTTAGGCAGTTACCACGGTAGCTTAAAGGTTAAAGCAACTGGACGCAGACCAAGGGATCCTTGGTTCAATTACCGGCTACGATGTTGAATTTTTCAATCTGACTTTACCTTTCCAAATGTTGTCCTACACACTGCTTAGTCTGGAAGGAACAATAAACTCAAATATTTCTTGTTTATTGTCTCCTTTGGGTAATCAAGGTTACTGCTTGTTAGAAGTTAAGCACGAAAATTAAATCAATTTTTGTACTTTAGAAACAAACATATTAGCAATTTAGTGTTACGCGGTGAGTTGGATTTTTCGAATGAAATGTTTCTTTCACAAGTTTAATTTCTAAATACAGAACAGCATGTGTTTTTGTAATTAGGCATAAAATTTACGCTAACCAATTTTGAAATTGCAAATTGTTTGTGCTTTATGGTCACAGTATGATTGTAGCGGGGAGGAGTGAAATATATGTAAGAGTAGAGTGCTGTGTTGTTTTTCACATTCTGAGTTAAGGTTTCTCTTCATTTAAATAAGCAAAGAAAACAGAAATCATCGAAAAGATAGGGAGAAGCTTTGGAGAATTGAAAATTAAAATGAAAACGCATTTTAAGAATGATTTTGATGGCACAATTGCATGCAGCTTATTGTCCCTTTGTGCTTCCAACGAAACCTACCGGAGGAAGGGACGGAGAAGAGATCTGAAGATCGACCATATCCGGACGACAGTAAGCATTAGCAAGGGCAGAGTCCCTAACGATTTCAGAACGAAAACCATACTGTCGCTCGTACAATTCCTCCTTAGGCGTCTTCGACCTGTGGTTCCCTGAATGAAAGGAAGACTTCTTCCGACCGGCCAAGCGCCAGGGGGAAGCGCCAGACAGCCGTAACGTACCAATTGCAGTTGCCTGATCCTACAACTGTAAAATATATGTGATGTAGTAGCTTAAAGGGAATGATGGGGACGGGAAATTCTGTCAGAAAATCCATGTTGAGGGAAGATCACCCCAGCATTTGCCTGTTGACCGAACTTAGGACTTGCTGAATATCAGCCTTAACGTTACCGCGGAGCCATATCGCTCGGTACAGGTACGAGGAAAAATTACTGAACTGAACTGGACGGACGCTGTTCGTTTTTTCTCTCCTCTCAATGTCGGCTAGTTGTTTAATGCTCTTATAATCTAAGAATTTTATTTCGAGCACTTTAAGAGGAGGTGCACTTCATACATATGGGTCCTGTTGGGTTATTTTCACCTTTTGGCAGCTAAGATAAGCTGTCTTCCACCATCACAGGTAAATTTTTATCACATTTTACTACAGATTATAACTACAGGCCACAAACATTTTGGATGCATTGTTACAATTTTAATGTCCGCTTTTACTACTATGGCGCCGCAGGTGATGCTACTGGTGGTATATGGAACAGAGATGCATCACTGGTTGAATGCGATGGCGGGGAAACCGGAGATCCTGGAGAAAATCTGCCGTTATGCCGCTTTGTCTACCACAATCCCCTTTGTGAGAGGGGAGTAGTCTAACCACTCGGCTAAGGCGTTGACCATTAGACATTGTGCCAAGTAACTGAAGAGATATTCAACAGTCAAGTACAAAGGATCATTAAACAGCAACACTGCTCGTTCTTTATGGGTCGCTCGCTCAGATATACCGGGCCATGATGCAAGTAGACGATATTCGTTAAAACTATTATTATCAGAAAGCACCTTGTCAAATGCAGTCCACCTCGCTTTAATATAAATTATAAATTTAAGTATTACTAAGTATGGCAGCAGTTATATTCTGAGTTAGTTGTTAACGACATTTTTCCCCTTTCTTTCTTTCGACGGTCGTGTTTTTATACACTACCCGCTCATGCTATCATGTACGAAAATTTGAAATTCATGCTCTCCCTGTATTTTGCACCTTTATCGTGAACGTTAATAAAATATACCTATTTATCCAGCTATTGATATGCATATTTACTGTCGCAGCCATTAAATATAATTATATGTGAAAGTAGCATTTTAGAATTGAAATCTTACCGTCTTTATTTCCCTTTATTTATTATAATTTACTCACGACTTAATAAACGCAACATTTAATTATAACTGTTTTGGGGAAAGCAGTCATTTCAACTTCACTTAATAGTTCAGTTAGTCAACAATAATAATTTGAAGTGACAGACGTTAATTTTATTTTATGTAAATGTTTATTATACAGTATGGAAAAAAACAGTATTCAATACGCATGCATTACACATGCATTCTTATTCGTTCTTCAAAGATACACGTACCACTCCTTTAGTGCAAATAAAGTTAATGATATTAGCTTTTTACAGACGAAACATCAGTCCCTTTTTACTTCTTAGATGCATTAGACGACGTAGTCCACAATAAAGCTATATTATATTTAGTCACACATATTTTTCAAATTAAGTAGCGCTCCGTTTATCGCGTGACACTGAATATTGTTGACTTCGTACGAATAAATGTGATGTCACGATTATCGAACTGGCGTCTGCACTTCTCCCACGCTCTAGTAACCGCGAAACGAATTTCGGAACTGGTAGTCACTGTGATGTCGCACTTTGCTTTCCAGTTAAAATAACAAAACCGCACATAAGAATGATGAGGTTTACTTCCTTATATGAGCAACGATTTTATGCCAGAGAACTATAAGGTAGAATATGCATCGTAAAACACTGACGTGAGATTGCTTTTTCCTTGTTTAGGAGGTACAGCAAAATAAGAAACCGAAGATATTCTTTGCACATCTTTCCAGATGCAGGAAATTGTTGCAAACATTCAAAGCACACTAGAAGAAAAGTGACGCTTAATATGATCAAAAATAAATGATGAATGTGCAAAACATTTCTAAAAGCCAACTCTTAAGAAACGACTCTGATATAGAAGGCATTGACTTGAGAGGATAGAACCTTTGGAAAATGCAGAAAACTTCAGCTACTGCCTTCCTATTTTTGAAACAAGAATCTCTCGAAGAGGTTTATACCAAAAGCATGCTCCTCTGTCTGCAAATGAACGATGGGCGTCCAAAATTCAATATTTCATCTATAATGGAAAATCTGTATTTATTTTTAGCCCTCCAAAAACAAGGACATTCAGAGGAATCACATAAACAAAGGTGTACGGTGGCAGTTAGGGTAAAATGTTTAATAAAATGTGGAAAATCCTAAAGCTCTGAGCAAAAACATTGGTAACAGAAAGCTGTAAGTACCCACCTCTATAGCGTGGTGGAGGTGTGTGTGTCTCAAATTCAAGGGATCCCGAATTCGAATCTCGGTTAGGGTATGCGTATGTGAATCTTACTGAGGAGTATTCCGCACTGCAACCGTTGGTTAATTGTATGTCAGACCCCTGGAGGAGAGAATGAGATGAGTGTAATTTCAAAGGGTGCCGACATCTGGACAGGGAGCGTGGAGAGTCCCTAACAGTTCAGAAAAAGTTATTCATCTCGACGCGGGGAGCGCCAGGAACCCGGGGCTCAACCCCGGATAAACTACCTGAGGCCGCTGAGAGCTGTATTTCCAGTGCGCAGTCGCCTCCACAGAATGGTGCCTCTGCCGCAATCCTCCTCGAAAGGTTGGGAATAAATGAAGGGTAGTAATTTCGGAGGAATTAAAAATCTTCCCAGCATTCACCTAATGATTCAAGAAACACCGAGAAAATCTCATGGATAAGAGAGGTTGGCCATGGAGAACCGATCCTCTGATCTCCCAAGTGCCACTCCCAGACGAAACGTAATTGCCACGTGGTTCGGTTTGTTAGTGTGAGCTACCCAGATGAGTTTTTTTCCCCAGGATTTTCCCATATGCTGAGATTACAATATCGAGTAACTGAACTCTATGGGCCCCGAGCTTATTTGATGAGCACGCTAAACTACAAAAAAGAGAAAGAGAAAGCTCTAAACAAATTACTATTAAGGCAAAACGTGGTTCATGGCTCACAACCTGCATATGGTGAGGATAGGTTTATAACAACAATTCAAAAAAGGAATGGGCACAACTATCGTGTGCTGAATGAACTAAACTACACAGAGAAATCAGCGTGGCTGGTTATAATTAAGCGAAGCCGACCCTTCTTATTTTATCAATGTTAAATTTAACAAATAAAATATGATTTGTTTAACTCACAGTATCTTTTCTACCTGCTCTACAAACAAACTTCATAAAAAAGAGTATTCTTTTTTCTACTCCATAATAATCGAGATAATTCTTTGCATGATGGCCTTATTGCTTGGTTCTTTATAAGTACAGGGAATAAGAGAATACACTATGCGAAAGCGATAGTCACATGTTTTGAAAGCTGTTTCAATGCGATTGTCATTGAAATTCGCTTTTTGCTTAGTCAGGAGTAAAACAAAACAAATATGGACAACTTCCTGTTTGAGAAAAACATAATTATTTTAAAATTACAACCAATAAAAATGAATATCTTGGAAACGCTTAGCTCCACAATAAAAACGTAGTGTAGTTAGTTAGTTTTTGTCTATTTCTTACGGTTTACCAGTTAGCAAAAGTCAATCAGAATGAAGAGAACTACAGAGTGAATAACTGGACTGTTGAGCAGGATTTATGGAAGGATTTGTAGAATCAATATGGCCAAATGATTTGTCTTTGTAGGACCAATTACACACTCAAGAGAACATAGAGACTAATCTACCAGCCAGGCTAGGTTATCGCCTACAAATATTCTAAAGTATTAACTTCGAAGCCATTCAATCATCAGTGAAGAGTGTATCCACTAAACTACGAGGAGTAGTAACCAGCTTTTACTGTTACCTCTGAGTAAACGAATGCCGATATGAAAATGAGGTAGCAAGCTATTTAATCAGTGTTTCCACCCAACATATGGTTTGACAATTTTCCAAATGGGCGAATTAAATTTGTTATTTCCCTATATTTAATACCTTTAATGCTTGTAGAATTTTTATTTATCTGTTTCATCATAGGTGCAATGATATGTATTAATTCTGTAAAGGTAAACATAAGGGCTAAAAACGGCGGAAGACACAGCGACCATCGTGATCTATTGTGCGTTAACATCCTCAGGAGGAATGGAAGAAATGAGGGAGCCTCAGGCGGCCACAGCACGGTCACAGAGCTGCGCTAAAGCCCCTAACTATTTGGCTGATGGTTCTTCATCTCGGCGCCAGGAGCGCCACGCAGCAGCCGACACCACGGGTTCAGGATTCAGCAACGCAACCGTCCCTGCGAGTACAACGACCGCGGCACCGCCCCAACGCTGAGAACGGCATTCAGAAAACTCATTAATCCGTGCACCATCTGCTAGTACTGCCACACATCACGAGACCGCAGTCACACACACACACACACCTGAAAGAGTATAAGGAGATTACATGAAACGGAATGAGGGAAAGGCAGTCGTGAGGAATAAGCACCCCCAGCATTCAGCTAATTGGCAAGGGGAACCATGAGAACCCCTAAGTCATGAGCCGGTCCCCATGGCCACGCTCGCTAAGGCGTCTGGCTTTGGTGCTTCGTGGGCAGGGGATCGTGGGTTCGAGTCCCGCCTTGGGTATGGGTGTTATATGTTTGTGCAATGTGTATATGTTAGTGTAAAGGAATAGTAAAACCAGTAATCATACAGGGGGGGATGTAAATAGAGGATACAGCGTCGGAGTCCTAACCAGACTCCGGCTCTGTTAAAAAAAAAAAAAAAAAAAGCCATAGGGCTCGGTCGACGGGGATCGGTTTTTAATTCTATAAGTATAAGAGTTACACAAAATAAAAATGATCGACAGTACTTCAACATTATAATTTTGAGTGTGTTGTACCGGGGGGGGGCTTTAGACCCTTGATCCCTCATTCCTACTTACGTTCCTGGTCATCATACTCTTGAGCAGTAACTGAAAACTTAGCCTAGAACAGTGGCAGAAAGCTTTGTACTTTAGCCCTACAGGAGGCTAGAAACTGCAGATAATGATTCTTCAGTTTCAGATTAGCGTTAGTCCATACACAAGTGGGAAGAAAGCGTTTACCTGCAAGCAGAAGCAACAACAGATAATATTAAAAGAGATTTGCAGAGGAAATTGAGATATCATAAACCACATGTGGGAAAATATTGTTCTGAAACGTGTACCAGCTTCACAGTAACTGAGAATTCAAGTAAATTTCAAATCGTGGGAGGGGAGTCATGCAGACTTTGAAAAGCTTTGCATGGGAATGGAAACAAATGAAATTAGTAGCTAAGCATTTAACTAACACCTAGAAACATTTCAGATCATTGTGAAGTTATGCAAATCGAATTTATGAATATGAAACAGATGCTCTTCAAAATCCTCCTTCTAAATACAAAGAATGATGTTACTTTGTTCAAGTTTAGTATGCCTACGTATATATTTTGCAGATCATACATTTTCCAATTACATTTATTTTTAAAAATTACATTTAGACAAACATTTGTATTTGTAAAGGGATTAAATTAGTTTTTAAAACAATATTTCTAGTGACTTACACTTTAAATACGTATTCATTATTTTTAGATATAGCGTGAATATACAAATTTAATTGAAATACTAAAACATCTCTTTAATGCGGAATGTAGGGTTTTGACGAATATTATAACCTACTGAATTGTACCTTTTTTTTAACTAAAGTGTGTAGAAAATGAAATTTGGCATATTATTATATAAACACCACTTGCATCAATAAACTTACTGATTATGAAGAACTTATGTAAATATTGTTGGTATATCAACAAACGTGCCACTTTAATGTGGGTTATATCGAATTTATTTGATGTGTCTCTGTTTATAGTCCCTAAGAATCAGCTTTATACATAAGGAATGGATTGTGAGACATAAGCAAATGGGTGCATCCAGTAATTATTAATACACTAATTAACATATATTAAAACGTAGTAAACTTCACTTAAATTCCGCTCAAATTATTAATAGGCACATCGGTTTTAATGATCAGTTATAGAACAGATGTGCTTATCCTACAAAGTGAATATGCCTCTAAGGAATATTATGTAATTAGTCCACGAAATTAAAATACATAGGTATTAATTTGTTTTTTTTCTGTTTTAAGTAAACTTCAGACAAGCAGAAATGTAAAATTATTGAATATTTCCTGAAATAACGAAATTAAGGTAGTTCGAATTCATAAAGGGCGTTAAAATGGCATTTTATTTATAGACGCTCTTTAACTGCGGTGGTTCTCAGCGTCCCATTCTATACTGGGCAAGAAGGACCGCTTAATTTTGCCCAGAAGCATCTCTATCAGACTTGAGGTTCTTTTACGTGCTGTAAATCTACGACACGGGACCCACGGCTTTACTTCCCTTCCAAAGGAAGCCACGCTAAGGATTTTTATGCCCGAAAAAAAGCCATCGCCCTCCGCCTGGTTTGAACCCGTGACCTTGGTATATGAAGTTAGCATGGTAACCATTACACCATGGAGGGCGACTAGGAAGGATGTTTATTTACACTCTTATGCACTGGAGTTTTACATTTGGTAATTATAGCCGTCCTCGGAATATGGTGGTACAACCTAATGGATGCAGAAATCTGCATGGAGTTCGTCGGCACTAAACCCATGTGGCCTAATCGTGCAGGCAATCGTTAAATTAGTTTTTCACCGTGCAGACTATGCTAAACGGTTGCTGAATTTCAACGCATGATGAGTTTCCTACATTGATTTTCTCTGAATTGCTGGCTCTCGTTGATACTGTCCGTGAACGCAGAGAAATCTTTGGCTCTCTTTCCTGTTTCATGATTGTATATGTTTGTTTTACAAGCGGCGCTTACAGGCCAGGCGATATAACCTGGCATTTTCGTTTCTCTTTTCTAAACAAAATAGCAAAATCAACTAGCTAATCTAACTAGTTCAACTGTCAAACTGTGTTGGCGGCATAAATTGCTTCCGTGTCATGCATGTTGATAGATTACTAAACTGAAAATTCATTCTCTCTTCTCAATGCCTAATGCATGGTCGTTTAGTTCTCTACCCCAAAAAGCAATTTTGAGAGAATCAATACCTTAAGCTTTTTTTTTAAATTCCATGCCAGCTTTTATAGATCAAAATCAACTACTCTATTATAGTTATCCAGTAACTGTTCACAAAATCTATTTTCAGGAGGGTAAGAAAAAACGTTCCAGAACCTCTAGAACGAATAATTCGCACTTTAATGCCAAATTTGGTACCAGGGCCTTCTTTCAGTAATCAATTTATGATGGGGGTGCTTTAATACTTCAGAGATAGCCAAAGTATTGCAGGATTTTGTTAACGTGTAATAGCACATAAAACGTATTATTATTATTATTATTATTATTATTATTATTATTATTATTATTATTATTATTTTCCCTCTAAGTCCTGTACATTAACTAGTCTACGGTTCCCAAACTATGACCCGCGGTTGGCCCCCATTACAGGCTCTGTAATTTCAGTTCCTCCTGATTTATTATAGACAATTTTTTTTTCAGAACACCTTTGAGACAACATTTAAGGCAAAACACGTGGTTTTAAGATTAAAAAACACGGTGATTACTTTTAACAACAAAACCACAGAACTGTTAATAAAATAGAACTGTCAATTGAATTTGTGTATTAATAAACTTTTAACAACAAAACCACAGAACTGTGAATAAAATAGAACTGTCAATTGAATTTGTGTATTAATAAATACCAAGGAAGTTTGGACTAAAGGGAGAGTCTCATGAACATATAAATAAATTAAACAATTTAACTTATATATTTACCTGAAGTCTTTAAAATAATATGATTTTAAATGCAAAGGAGCAAATTTCTGCCTCTGTATGCTTTTTAAATATGACATTCCTTAACAATCTGGATTAAAATGAACAAAACTAGAGTTATACTAAAAGGATGGTACGGATCTTTAAGTAATTTTGATGCACGTGTTCATTAAATTACAAACTGGCATTAACTCAAGCAAGAAAAGTTACGTGTTTCTGGCTTGAAGTTTTCTGAGTCCTTAATGCTCAGTTTCTGATGTGTAGAAGCTTGTGAGAAAGTTCAAGGTGTGTGCCAAATATACTTAAAAACCATAACTGAGGTGCATAATCCTTTTACACCTGAACCTGTTCAGTCAAAATTTTGTAATAACACAATATTTTTGTGGCGTGTCACTAGCGTCATAGATATGCATATGAAACTTAACTTACGGTAAAAAAAAATCAAAAAGTAAAAAAAATATCAGAGATAAGCAACAAAAGATGTAACCTGTGGCAATAACACATTTTTGTATACATTTGTTCGCAACCAATTGACTTTTTTGTTTTTGAGACGATTAGAAACTTCTATAAAAGGTATTGTATTTCATCCAAAATTTGATGTCGATATTTCACCGGAAATATATGTTACGAGATGTCCTGAATACAAACAAATATATATATATACACCTTTTGTAAATCTGTAAGTGTGCATGTGTGTATGTGCGCGTGAGGACAGCATAACTCTAAAAAGAAAAGATCATTAAATACTAAATTTGGTATTTAAATTTAGTATTTTCCAAGGATGTGACCTTTTACATGGAAACTGTTTTGAAAATGTTATTTCTTTCAAAAATGCCTCTAACGATTTTAATTAAAATACTGCATATTAAGTATATGTTCATGATAAATAAAATCTATATGTTGAATTTTCTGGGAATAGCTTCTGAAGGCCGCTTCATTCTGGATGAATTTTTTATAATTGGTAAATGTAAGACATAGACAAAAACTTATTACACAAAATGTAGATCTCGTTAAAACACACAATTTATGTCATATACATCTTTTTGAGCGTGGACTGTTTCCGAGTTATTTGTTCTTATTGGTTTAAGTTTTAAACTCCGTAACTTTCTTCAAAGGGGGAGTCATCTATCGCTTCATCTCTCTTTTGTTTTACTGCTGGCCATGCAAAGCAAACCAAACTTTAACTCTTCACATCGCGACCAGCTTTCAAAATCTTTGACTATTGCTTTATCCTAATGTGTTCTCTTATTCTTCTTCTACTTACAAGGAATCAAGTAATTCAACAATTTTGCTAATATTTACTCGATTAGAACGATGTAGAAATAATCTGTTGTAACAATGGTTTGTAGTGAAAGTCATGTGAATGGGACACATCAATCAGGCTATTTTTCTCATGCTGTAGTAATTTAAGTAATCCAATAAAATGATTGGGCTGTCATAGTTGATTAACGTCTAACAAAAGCACAGACTTGATGGGCATATCTCATTAGCCAATATTATGTTCAGTCATTTTTATGTCGGTTGCAGAAGTTAAAAGTGTTTTACATAATAGCTATTATTTAACTTTCACAAAACACTACACTATGTGAAAGTGGCATTATCTTCAGCGTTTCTCACGTTCGCCTTGGCATGCGATTCATCGCAGCTGGAGGCGTTGGAGTATACAAACAAGGAAGTGCGGCGCGTCCGAAATAGGTGATGACTTCGGTACATGACATGCCTGTTACACTCGAGATTTATCTCGAAGCGTCCAGTATTCTCGACAAGGTTCAGAATGTTCAGTCACATCCTTTTATAGCTATAAAAGGAGGAAGAATTTCAAGCCAGTGTGAATTGTACTGAGTCGTAAATGACTAAATTGTTAGCGTACAGTGGCGCGCAGCCGTAAACAGTCTATGCGTCGAAACGTCGAATGAATTACTCACAGCAGTGAATTTAAAAAATCTATTTGTAAACAATTTTTGAGTCAATAAAGGCATTTGTTACAGTATGTACTGAAGAAATATATCTGTTGGGGCCTAAGAAAGACTAGTGACTGAATTTTGCATGAAACATAAAACCAAAATTACAGCGAGAAAGAAAGAGAGAGAGAGAGAGAGAGAGAGAGAGAGAGAACAACATTTCATGCTCTGTATAGAATCAGATATATAATTTAAAGACAAATAGATGCCTATGCAGTATATTTTTAACTTAGAAGAGAAGAAAGACAGGCATTATTTTTAAAAAAAATCAGAGAATACACCACGTGATTGCACATAAACACACACACAGAGATATATTCACACAATCAGTTTTGTAAATGCGCTAGCTTGCAAGAGCTCACACTAGTTATATATATATAAGATGATGAGGTTATTGTCTGCCAGAATTAACACATTTTAAATACAACATTTTGCTTTAATTAAAGAAGTCGCTAAGTCCATTTTTATGTATTGCATTTAATTAATCAAAAGGTATCATTTTAAATCATTAGGTTTTAATTTAATCTATGCCGATTCACAAACTAATACCACAAAATAATTGGTTCAGCATATTTTCAAGTGAGGTAATATATTAACATCTAACCTGTGTATGAGATTTAAAGAAGGATGTTACCTCAATCGTTTAAAGGAAAACAAATGGAAATAACAAATCCAATCTTAATTAGCACTCTAGTGAGAAAAGGTTTTACATCGCTGATGTACCGACACCGGTGACCGAAGTCACTCAGACACGGACTCGTGGTTCAAGTTCCACCTCGATCGTCTTCTCTGGTTTGAGTTTCTTTTCTTTAGATTTTCCCCAATCCTCATAACTGTAAATTCAGGGGAGCCACTGTCACAAATTTTCTTACCCAACATAGTACCATGTTATGGATCATAAGTGTCCGCCGCCTGTGTTGTATTTAGCACGGGTATTAAACATTCTTTAAAGATCTCTGTGTACAGCAGGAAGACCAACGAGTTAGCGTTTTAGTTCATACAGCACTTAATACTAGGTAAAGAAGTAGTGGTATATTATACATAAACTGTTCTATGATCACACTGCAGAGCGAGGGTTTATGCGGTAGTTTCTTCATTTGAGGTTTATTTTAATTCTTTTAATATAGTTCATCCTTATTGCCCATTTCCTTTAAAGTAAATTTATCTGCTTTACATTTGTTTGCCCGCTGAATGTCGATTCCATTCTTTTTACAGCCTCAAACTCTATGAATTACACATGCGTGAAAGGTCATTTGCGAATAGACTTCCGACGGTCGTATTCACGTAAAACAACATTAACTAACAGCACAAAGTCACGTAATGTGCTCTGATGCTGTGACTGCATGGCTTATGAACTTCGTGTGTCCAGCAGAGATTATATGAACGCCTTGCCTCTCATATATTCTCGGATGAGAGACATTAACATGAATCCCTCTCGTGTGCGTGTGTTCGTGTGCTCTTTCACCACTTGTACTCCAAGAGCAACATTCAAACTATGTTTAAAAATATTTAGTCTATACTGATTCTTATTAGTTATATTTTAGTTGGACTTTAGCTCATATTTTGTGCTGGCATATCATCAACTATACCCCCTAGCAACAAGCTTGGTGATATCAAGGTTATGATGATAATGACAAGTACGGCTGATGCAATGGTGACGTGCTGGAAGACACTCCGTGAAGGGTTTGGTTTCAAAGACTTTGCTTGCTACTTTCATGCGGGATGGTTCAAGCGGTTTTGTCTATGGTCCGCATTCGGGAGGTCACGGGTTCGATCCCCGTGACCACCCTACCTGACCCATGAGTTTTTCTGTGATTCTCGCGGATCTTCAAGCGAATGCTGGATAGGTTCATTTTAACCGAATTTTCCGGTTCACTATTTCCTGTTCCCAACATTTCCTAATCATTTCGTTCAGGTGTGAAGGACCAGGCACCGGTGTTTGGCGGTAGCGACTGCATACTGATTTGCGCATTGTGCTAGGTTATCCTGGCGTCTTCGTCGGGTTTCAGGGCTCACACCGGAGACTCGTCGGGCCCAGGGACATGTAAGTGGCAAAGGGCCACAAGGGCCTACGTCCGGTGCTCTGCCCCACAGTTCTGGGGGCCCCGTTCATGACTAATCCTAATCCTTGTACCCTACTAGGAAATCCATCTCAGTGAGCCTAAGCTTCTAATGGCTGTGAAGTTATATAGGGTAAAGACCCAGAACATCCATCAAACGACGCCTTGATTTATAGATTACTATGGTGAAATTTCTAGAGTAAGACTACATAATTTTGGGTGCCATTTCTGAGTAAATTTGACACATTCTTTAGAAAAGTTGCAATAGTTAACACCACAATTTATTGTGTAGCTTAAAACAACTATAAATTACTAATGCTATCAGCAAAATAATATTGTTTTAATGCATCTGTATTGTGATCAAGTTAATTACCTGTAAGTATCACGATTTGTATTATGGTGTTAACGGGAAATGTAAAGTGTTAACAAAACTGTTGTTGATTAACAACCTATTTAAGGCATATGTTTGACATGTTTCATAAATCCTCCTCTTACACTTTCTGGCGTTTCAATCAAAAATGTTGAAAATGAAAGAAGTATGTAATTGTTAAATTCATATACGGCGTGCTCTACCAAATTAACGCCAGTAAACAACTTTTAGCAATAAGAACTCCGAACAGAACCCAAGGTAGCTAAATGAGCCGAATGCTAACAAATATCTTCTCAATCTTCTGTATTTTAAAGTATTTATTGATACAGCTGGTAAATCCTGCTTATAAAAACACAGCGATTCTAAAAAAAATGAAAACAATTGATATGTTCCATTGACACGACTTTTTCTACCAGTTCTGCAAACAAACTATTCTTACAAAAGGGTATTTTGTTATCTACATCATGCTAATCCAGATAACATTTAGCTGAGGGCTTACTACTTGATTCTTTGTAAACAGAAGGAACATATGAGAATACACTATGCTAAAGCGATAGTCAAATCTTTTAAAAACTGATCGACATGTGCACAATTGAAGTTCGGTTCTCTTTGCAAGTCCTGCAGTAAACAAAAAGAGAGGTGACAGGAAAGGTAACCCCGTTTGACAAAAGTTGCATAGCTTAAAATTAAAACCAATAATAAGGATTATCTTGGAAATGGTTAACTCTACAACAAAAACGTATATGACATAAATCACATGCTTTAAAGAGATCTGCATTTATTGTTCAGTAAGTTTTTGTCTATTTCTTACGGTTTACTAGTTATACAAAATTAAGCAAAGATAATTCAGAATAAACAGGTCCTCACAATTTATTCCCAGGAAACTCAAGGCGTACGTTTTATTTGTGATGTAAATATTATAGTATGTGACATTTTAATCAAAATTGTTAGGGCCATTTTTAAGAACGCAAAGTTTTCAAAAAGGGTATGTAAAGGGTAGTTTGGTATGGTAGATTTTCTTGAAAATCTTCATGTTACATCATTAGAAGATGCTAAAGTTAAACTTTAAGTTTGGTGTTTAACGGTATTTTAGTTTGTGAGCTGTGGTGTCAACACACACACACACACACACACAGGCCCACATGGACCGCTTTCTAAAAACTGCTTTTTTGGACTCAGGGGACCACAAATTATAAATTTCCGTCGAAATATCGGTATCGAATTTTTAATTGGAATACAATACCTTCTCTATACACTATGTACATAGTACTCGTAGAGAAAGTAAAAGGTTAGGCTACTTCGTAAGGAAAATATTCTTATCCGTAAATAAAACAAATGGAATGGTTCCTCATGTATCGCATGTATTTATATTTTCGTGAACTTTTTGGGTCTCCAATTACCTATGGAGCTCAGATAGAGGGTTATTGGTTGTACTGATGTGCACTAACGTTGCAGAAATGCTTGGGTTTGGGTGACAGAAGTTGAAATATTTGTTTCTGTTTGGCAACCAAAGTATAAATATGTCTGAACACAAGGCTCATCCATTAATTGGTGGTCAGACGACTGGTTTGGTGCAATAAGTACCAGTAATAGATTGACATTTTTAAGACAAAAAAACCGGTATCAATGTGACTTGAAAACCAAGCGTCAACATAAAGGGAGCAAGGAGCAAACGAGTAATTTTGTTTTGTTTTTAAAAGTTCAGTACCGCAAGCTAACAAGTAGCCTGGCCGCGCCGTGGCCAAGTGGTTAGATCACTTGCCTCTCACCTAGACGGCCGGGGTTCGATCCCAAGCGACCGCATGTGAGATTTGTGGTGGATAAAGCGGCGCTGGGGTGGGTTTTCTCCGGGTACTCCGGTTTCCCCCGCCATCGCATTCCACCGGTGCTCCATCATCATTCATGTATCATCAGTGTCACCGCCTGCGATGCCATAAGTAGTTAAAGCGGGCGTTAAACACTACCATGATGATAACAAGTAGCCAGAAGAGCGAACGGTTGTTACACGTGTTAAGAATGTTGCAGAAGAGAGCCAGTATGGTCTATTCGAGGGCAACAAACTAGTGTGTTGCGCGGATGCTGTACAAGATGCAGAACCAGCACAGACAACTTGACCTTTAATGATTTCTTTTACATCAGCCCTTTTAATCGATAAGTACGCTGACTCATTACACGGCCGGGGAAATAATGGTACTGATTCATCAGAATTATATGCCTGGGTGTTTTAGTTCACTGAAGGAGAAACGTCGACAAAATATAAAAAATAAAAATTTAGTGAGCTGAATGTAGTGCAGATTTTGAAAACTTGTGGGGATTTTCCCTGTGTTACCATGATTTCAAATACATTTTCCGCAAACCCAGAAACGGGAATTTGGTTCGGGTTTCGCGGTAGCTGTTTGAGGTGGTCTGCATGTCCGAAATTGAAATGATTTTGACCTAAAGTGGTATATAGGGCCGTTTTTCAGTGTTAAAGTTTGGAGCGGCGGGCTTTGAGTTCGGTGTAGGAATGCTTTCACCCGATCGCTGGTATCTCACTAAAATCGGAGTGGGATATGGAGCAATACGAGGACCTTTTTTTTTCAACCTACGATAGGCTATAAATAAAAGACAAGTTCATAGAAAAAATTACTTTATTACTAAAAGTTTTGTACACTTTTGGTTACTTTACAACATAAGCACCGAAAAGATTGAGACATTTATCGTACCTATGCACAAGCTTTGCAATACCCGCTTCAAAAAATGTTGCCACTAATGATTTCAAATGAGCATTGACGTTGTTTTGAAGATCTTCGTACTTTACGACGTTTGCGGAGAGCCTTTCAAAGCAAACGAAGAGGAATGCTGACTTCAGGAATTGTGTTGATCCATGACAACGCTCGTCCACACACTGCTGACACAACCCATCGGCTCCTTGAACAACTTCAATGGGACATTTTCGATCATCCGCCTTACAGTCCTGACTTAGCACCCAGCGACTTTCATCTTTTTCCTGAACTGAATACGTGGCTAGGAGGGCAGCACTTTCAAATCAACGAAGATCTTCAAAACAACGTCAATGTTTATTTGAAATCATTGGCGGCAACATTTTTTGAAGCGGGTATAGCAAAGCTTGTGCATAGGTACGATAAATGTCTCAATCTTTTCGGTGATTATGTTGAAAAGTAACCATAATTGTACAAAACTTTTAGTAATAAAGTACTTTTTTTCTATGAACTTGTCTTTTGTTTATAGCCTATCGGAAGTTGAAAAAAAAAAAAAAAAAAAAAAGGCCCTCGCACATAAAAACAAACATCTGAATCATCAGACAGGGGCTCGCGTGGATAAGGCTAGGAGCTTGGCGGATGATAAAATGAGGATGGCATGAAAATCTTCCCCGTTTGCGAGGAGGAAGAGTCTGGAGAGTTAGGATCATGTTGGACGCTACTGGCAGGCAGGGAAGACGCGCAGAAGATAGGTAAATGTCTACTGAAGGTGTGACAGCTGAGAGCTGATAAGGCTGATAGCATTGAAGAGCGAGGGAGTGGGGGCGATAAGAAGAACTGAAAAGTGATTATAATGTTTTATAATATATATTTGTCCTTTTTGGTCATTGTTTTGTTATGGTGTTAATATTATATATTCTCTTGTTCATTTATCTACTATAAAATGTACATCGGAATACAGTTTGTTGTGTGTGTAAATTTAAAATAATGTATTTAATATGCTTGTCTTATTATTTTGGTGTTTACTCTTTCATGTTTTATTTTCAATATTGGTTACTATATTGTGTATTGCAAAAATCACGTACGGTTTGTGGTTCGTGCGATAGATGAAGATCAGTATATGTACACTGATACTTAAATAAATATATTTATTCATTCATTATCCCTGATGTTGACTTATACCTTTTTACGCTCCTTCCTTGAAACAAAAGGTGCAATGACACATTTATGGAAGTACAAAATGGAACATTTAAAGTCACGTTAATAATTGGTTCAAAACAAACTCTGGAATTTCTGTCTTATGATTCGTATCAAGTGATTGGAATAGACTGAAGGTTTATCCCTTATATCTTCGTCATTTGAGAACCGTTGCACAACTAATTCAGTTTAAGGTTATATATTAAACACATTCAAACTGTAAATCTTCGCGAAACCTCCTGCTGCTTGCAGCGAGTCATTATATAACGCGGATGGCTGAAGTACCCGAATAAAATAAGTGTATTGCCTCCAACACCGCATAAACTATCGATCCACTTTCGTGGAGCGTATATTTCAAAGTTCAGCAGTGGGGTTAGAAGCAGACAGAAGAAAGGGTCTCTAGAAATTGGAGCAGAGACAGCAGCTAGTCCTTCGTCCTTCAAATCCCTGGGAGAAAGATCTGAAGGGGAAACCCGAAGTCTAGACAACGATGCGCGCTGGGAAGGACGGGGCCCCTAACGATTCAAAATGACAGAAATTCTGACACCGGTTAGCCTGCCTTAGCTACCCGCTACCTGGGACTGTAAGGTGCAGAAAACACTCAGAGGGTCGGAGGGGTGCCCACAGATCCGCCAAGTGCCAGGGAGAAGTCTTTCCAAAGCGCTAGTCTCATTCTTCCGTAACACACCAACCGCCGTCGTCTCACCCGGCAACACTGAAATAGATGAGGTGGAGCAGGTGGAGAGAAGTGATGGAAGTTCATAGTATAAGAATAATCATCACAGCATTCGCCTAGCAGCCCGGAGAAATCACAGAAAAGCATGGTCTGTGTGGCCACTCAACGGAAATCAAACCTGGACTTCCAGAATGTGAGCCTCAAGACTATCACGGATATCACGGTTATCCCTCTGGCTAAGTCCAGGAGTGGCACTCAAACTAATGTGTTTCGCTAACCTTTCTAATACTACTTTTAACATTACCAGTTATTTTACTCCATAATATAGTGGAATTAATTGTACACCATTATTATTATTATTATTATTATTATTATTATTATTATTATTATTATTATTACTATTATTACACATTACAGTTTTGTTCGAGAGGTATTACGGGTTATTTTGGATATCTGTATCCCCTTGATATGTGGAGAACCAAACCTATTCCTTAAGATCGTGTAATACTAAAATACTAAGTCAGTTCGAAGAAATCTGTTGTTTATGTTCAACACTATAATTTTAAGGTGTTAGGTAGATGCTCATTCACAGTTAGATTCTAACATCCTGCCCTTAGATCAATAACACCAGAACTTCTTGTGCAACAACCAGTGTAGTTTGAAGGTATGGAATATATTAAACATACATCTATGGAACTACTTACCCAGAAATAATGGATGATGAGAAATTTGGTTGTTCATTAGATGAAAATGAATTTAAATATGCATTCTTTATTACTGAAAATGTATATTCTTATAATTTGAATTAGACATCTAGTACAGAAAGCGCAACATGCACAAACACTGTCTGGTTGCACGTTTTCATGGAAGTAAACGAATCCCACTCTCTTCCTTTGTCAACTGGTCATTCGTGGGCTGCACAAAAGCAATGAATTTGCGGGGTAGAGGGAGAGTCATGAAAATGCATGCGTTTGACAGGTGGAATAGCTGTTTTGTCTCAGTTGCTCTAACTACCAATTTATCAGCAGTTTATTTTGCATATAATGGAAGGACAACATAAATATATTTAAGAGCTCGTGAAAGTATTGATGCCTTTAGGAAACTACAAATTAAAACAACAAAATGAACCTTATACCGATAAGGGTAGCAAGGCCATTAAGACACTGACCCCTAATACGGATATGTGGTTAAAATTCGCAAAGACAATTCATCCTGAAGCTTTTTTCGGATTTTCCTCACTCCTCATAAATGACAAAAATCGAGAAGGCACTCTAAATTTAGGGAAGGAACGTTTTCTTTCCCAATTTCCTTCCCCTATTGTCACTTCATTGTATGTATCAACAGTGTCCACTAGCTGTGGTGCTGTATTTAGTAACAAGGACATTAAATACTAAAATAAAGAATTCAAAACACATCTAAAAATCGAATATCATGAGCGCGCGCGCGAAGCTACCTACGGGCCGCCGGTGTGAGTGCGTGCTGACTCAATACCTGTCCACCTTCAGAACAATGTTCCGCGCAGCAACCTCATTATCTTTCAGTCCCCGCGGTTTAGGTAATTTCACCTTCAGAAAATTACTTTCCAGAGGCTGAAATAGCTCCGAAAATGTGCATTAACGGGAGTTGGTTTGTCTATTATTAAAGAGGCATAGGCTGTAATAGTGCACATATTACTGAGAAATATATTTTAGATTTCAACTGAAACAAAAACAAATTTCTAGGATCATCCAAGGAGGATGTTTTACAGAGGTTATTCAAGACCACTTGGAGCATTATCTCCATTTTACTGACCGATATGAAAACTGCCCTATGGACATTATGTTAACCTTTTAGCTTGTTGCACATTAACACTTATACACTCCTGTTACCAAACGATTTATTTTATAGATAAAAATCAGAATGGCACATTAGGCAACAAATACGACCTCTACTTCTGATATGGCGACCGTCAATGTATCGTGTAAGCTCTTTAGCGAACAACCATTCTATATAGTGTCTTCGTAGTAAACTTAGTTATACAGGCTGTTTCAAAACGACACCAAACGAGGATTGGAGTCGATTAGCTTACACTTTGCCTTGTCCGAAACTTGATTTCGCAACTTTAAAACTCTTCTATTTAAAGTTTTATGTGTGTTTAAAAATCGCACACATTTGGGATTAGGCACCAAAGGAACAACGGTTGCCATATGCCACGTAAACAACCCCAGAACGTGTTATACGAAACATATAACAAAACCCACATGCTACGTTTTCCACTACTAAGGTGACCAGTGCCGCTCCGGTGTGTCTATCGAACCACCTGTACACCACGCGACTGGGACCTTCGCTACCAACCGGCATCTCTCTTGGAGTGGACCAGGCACGTGCCATTTGGCTATGTATGACTGCCTAATCTATGGTGATTTTATGGCAGTTTTTGTACGTGCCAAATTTAGAGCTGGAAAATATATTCACTTACGGTATGATCAACAAGGTCCACATCTTCGCTTGGTATCGTTTTGAAACACCCTGTATATCACAGGTTTAATATCATCTTCCTGCATTAACTCAGTTGTTTGAACAGCTTTGGTCACTGTGACCAAGACATTTCGGTACATGGTGGTGTATTTTTTTGACAGAGGGGCTCCAGGAAAGGTGGGTTCGTGCGATACACATTTCTCTTGAAGGTAAAACTCTAGTTCTAGTAATCTAGTGAATGTGCTGAAAACTCAATTTCACCATTTCGTTCTGTCCAGTGCCTTTACAGATCCTTTTCCAGGAATGCGCACAAGCTTCTGCTGGTAAAATTGATATGGTTAGCATGTCCAAATACCCGGCACCAATAACATTACCATCCAATAAGTTTTGCCTTATTATATCCCTAGATGACTGTCCACACCAGCCACTTACCTCCCGGTAGATTAGCTGCCTTGTCTACATGAATACCTTAATCCTCTGCTGCCCAGTAAATACTTACTTATGACGACTGACTGTTCCGTTAGGATTGAATGGAATCTCACCATACCATAAACTCTTCATTCTCATACTGAAAGAATTCATAAAATTTCAGCTGTTGGTCAGGGTAGCCAAATGTAGTAATCTTGGTACGAACGCTTTCTATAATCCCTGTCTAAGAAGCACGTCGTTTTACAGATCTCCTAGACGATATTGCCAACTTATCCGGATCTTCCCTTGTGTACATCCCAAATGGTATCATTCGCCTCTAGTTTACACAAATCAAGTAATCGTCTAGATATGGAGGTTGTTTTGCAAAACACACACTTTAAACCTCAGTGACGTTTTCAAACACAATGATAAATGGGCTTTTGTTAATCGAACATCAAGCGTTCCCCGGCCATTTTGGTACACATTACATGTTAGTCATACAAGTCATAGGGTACTAACCTCTGTTAACAAAATATCTTACTGCATATTGCATATTTAATTCAATGCAACCCTTAAAACAATATGCATATATGGACCACCAGCTTAAACATTTACAGAATTGCTTGAAAGACACTGTATTATGTAGTATTCATATGAAAATGTTTCTGCCATCCACATTGGCTGTTCACAATTTATTTTTATCCAAGATGGTTTTAATTTAAACAATAAATAGTTATATATATGCAAATATGAGGAGGTTCAAATAGTTTTATTAGAAGAATGGAACAGTGGATTCAGAAGTTGTCCAAAGGAGCCACATCACAGGAAAGAAAGGCAGAATAATCACACATTTTGAAGCATTCTCCATGACACTTTAACATCTAAAGAGGCATCATTAAAATTCAAGTGAGATGTTGAATGCTTTCTAACCAAAATATATCGCAAACCTACTGTATCACTTATCAATGATCAGCAGAGGAAATATTAGTTGTTTATGACATACAAACACTGAGATAATATATTTCAACAGAAATAACTTTTCTTGGGCTCCCTGAACCTAAAACACATTTACAATACAGGTATATGTGAAATAAATGCACTAATCTCTGCAAAATACCGTTACATACCTTTCTTTATTTCTTATTTTTGTGAAACCTAAGCTAACGACTCTCATTAGAATGTCTTATATAGGAGATACTGATATGAGAAATAAGTGCAAAACTTGATTTTTCCGTAACCTATGGTCATATTCTTTCTTATTGCAGGTTATGCAACTGGGAAAACGTAAAAGGTATACTAAAACGGCGAAGAAATAATATGTAAATTTCATTAAAGATACAATTTCTATGAAATATATATTTTACAGTTTTACAGTTGCTTCCGCTTTCAAAATACTCCTTGTATTTAGCCATGGATGAATAAAGCAAACTTATTTCTGCAGTTAAATTATTTATAAAAAAACGCGATGGTTTGACTAAGCCAAATTGGGTAGAAGAATAACTTTTTACAAAACAATTACAATATTTAGGGTAGATCTGTTAAATGGTAATGCACAGCGAAAGCGCTGAATGTTCCTTATTATTCTCTTCCTAATGTCCTGTTTTTCAGTTCTGATCTAATACTGGAAGAAATAATGCAGTAACAGACTGAGCAATGTCAAATATCGAAATATTATTCGGAATGTTTTGTAAAGATGTTTTATTTGAAATTAAAAAGGAAGTGTTGCAAAGTTTTTCCTTATCTGAGATATTAAGTTTGGATTCACTGGCTTCTTCCATTATGGTCCCAGAGAGCAAGAAAAGAAGCTTAAGAAACTCAACTGCAACTCTTCGCAACTGTAGAGCAAACACAAGGTAAATGATTTCAGGTGCACCATTGCTCTCCTCTCTGTATGTTTTTATTATTTTGGTTATTGTATACCTCCCAGCAAGCACAGATAACAAGGACAAACAGAGCATTCGGGAATATCCTTTGTTAGCACGTTCAATAAAGCGAAGAGAAGGTTTCATCTAATTTAGCTTACTGCCTTTATTTTAGTTTTGTTATTGATATTAATTTAATATTGCTTTATCGTCTAGGTCATATTCCGTAGGTTGTAATAACAACTGGAATACTAAACCACTCTGCAAGTATTACTACTACTACTAATTCTACCACCATCGCTGCTATTAATAACAGTACTACCAACTTCTTGTAATAAACATACTTAACATCAGGTATTATTAACCAATTGTATAGCACAATATTTTGCCAACAGAAATCATACTTGTATGTATTATGTGAGTGTAAATTCGTTACGTAGTGGGGCACTATTGGTGTTCTCCAGCATAAATACACCTGGAGAGCTGTAAGACTGAGTGCTGAAGTTTGTCAGTAGCTTGCATTACAGCTAGGCGAACATAATTGGCATACCGACCGACTTCCGTTACGCGGAAGGGAGAACTGTTTTTAGAAAACGAAGCATTTGTCTAATAGAATGAATTTAGTTGTATTTGTGGACGCTCTTTAACTGATGCAGTTCTTAGTGTCCCATTCTATTTTGGGCGTGAAAGACCGCTTAGTTTTGCTTAGAGGCCTCTTTATCAGACTTGTGGTTCTTTTACGTGCCTTAAATGTAGGACACGGGACCAACGGCTTTACTTTGCTCTGAAGGAAGCCATGCTAAGGGTTATTATGCTCGAAAATATCCATCGCCCTCCGCCGGGTTAGAACCCACCACCTTGGGAACCAGGGACTAGCATGTTACCTCAAGATCATAGAGAGTGACTTGCAGAACATCTCTCGGGCAGCAATGCTCTGCTATTAAAATGGGAGCTTCGGCTCTAGTTAGCCCGCAGTGTGTGGTAAGGAATCGTAGATAGTTTAGGTACAACATGCAGTTTTTAGGTAGTTATGGACTCCAATGATTTTTTCATTTCTCAGTTGCAATCTTGCAGATGTATTTCAGAACATTGTTAAGTAGTTGTGATGTTCGTGTCTTCGGGTGACAAGTATACTTTGAAAGTCTGCTCGTTTCCTGTTATATAGGTACTTTGAAGAGAAAATATCCAGACGAGTATTACTTCCTTGCTAATGTGAAAAGTTACTAGTTTATTTTTTGGTGTCCCGTAGAAAATTTATATATGTAGTTGCCAATGTTTTATATTATCTATACTTAGGGAATAAGTTCATATTACACAAAGGCTCTATACAAGAGAGCTTGATAAACTACACGGAATAGTATGAACTATTAACTATTTTACATACCTAGTTTGCAATTTTTCCTGTCTTAATTGAGCTTAAAGACTCCTTGATCTTATTAAAACTTTCAATACAAAGAAATTACATCATACAAACACTTCCAGTATGCAGTTTATAAAGAGCTTCAGTGACATTAATTGCTAATAATTGATTCACACACATTTGAGTTACTGATTACACCAATGTTCTGAGAAGTTTCAAAACTGTGCTTATTCTGCTAGCGGGACGACTTTACATGCAAGAGGTCAGAGGATAGATTAGCGGGAGATACCTCAGCAACTGCGACCTGTTACGGATCTTCTGTGGTCTACCACCTCTGGGAGGAAGGGATGAGAGGAGGGAAAACCACAGCCCAACACACATGAAACGACGGAGCTAAGCGTAGAGACGCACGGAAGTCCCTAATAGTCACCAGATGGCATCCCTGGCGCGCCATGGAGGCTATACAGGGCCCGGAGGCCGAAAGGATGGCCATTCAAGGGCAGCTAGCCTCAACCAGCGCAACCAGGGGGAAGAGAGTTTCATTCGTAGCAAGCACCCGTGCAGAGCCTCAAGTCACACCTGCGCTGACCTGAAGAATGAAGAAGGGAAATGGAATGAAGGAAAAGGAACTGTGGTAGACATACAGGACCACAGCATTCGCCTAAGTGGCCCCAGGAAAACCACGGAAAAACCCGGGGCCAGAGTGGGCGGTCAACGGGGAGCGAACCCGGACCTCCCGAATTGCCAGTCCTAGACGAAACGCCTGAGCCACTTGGCTTGGTACTTTATATGCAAAGTTGTAGCTTGTACTGTTCTATTTCTAATTGCATTTGTAAAAAGCCTTTTTCTCCCGACTAACTCTATTTTTAATCCATTTTGCATTTAATTTTGTTAAACAGGTATTAATTCCCATGAATACTATTCCATGGTTTCATATTCCGCAACCTATTCCGCATATTTCTGTTGATAGGTTGTGCCAATTCTCAGTTCTTATGTTTCCTCTAATTATTTTGGTTTCTTCATATTCGAGAATAGTCTACCAGCGATTATATTTCATTCCACACACTGAGCACTCTGATAGATCTCTTTCCCCTCTTAACCTTTCGATTTCACATTTATTCTAGACCTTGCAGCTGCTTCCGTTACCTTTTTTCTACATAATTGCTTACTCCATTCTTCCTTTAGTTCCCTGTAGATCCGTATGAGAGTTTGATAACGAAACTACTAAATATTTCCTGGATGTTAATATCTTAAATCTTGTTAATTTCTTTATAAACGCCCCTTTGATTTTGCTTCTGATCTCGCCAGGTCAAGTCACCCTCCGTGGTGTAATGGTTACCATGCTAACTTCATGTACCCAAGGTCGCGGGTTCAAACCCGGCGGAGGACGGTGGATTTTTTCGGGTGTAAAAAGCCTTAGCATGGCTTCCTTCGGAAGGGTTGGTCCCGTGTCGTAGATTTACGGCACGTAAAAGTACCTCAAGCCTGATAAAGAGGTCACTGTGCAAAATTAAGCGGTCTTTCACTCCCAATTTAGAATGGGGTGCTGAGAACCATAGCAGTTAAAGATCGTCCATAAATAACATGCCATTTCCATTTCGCCAGGTCAACCCAAGTGCATTTACCTGTAAATTTAGTTATTCCTTCAAAATCTTTTAAATGTGAATTACATAGCTTCTGCTTTAACACTTTCAAAGGAATTATTCTACACACCTAATACTCTGATGAGCTTTTGTTCGCTCGTGGTATAGAAACTGGTGCTAAAGGAAATTATTTTAAATACACTTCCTGAATTTGTGTTGGAAAGGATTTCTCCCTAGCGCTTGGGGATGCTGCTGGGGACCTATTCCATCTTTTTTTTTTTTTTTTTTTTTTTTCAATTTTCACATTAGGTACCATATAAAATTAGTATATAAAATAGTATATATAATAAAATATGGGCATTCATTAAATAATATATTTTCAAAAAATGGACCAAATTAGCCCAATAAGGGTCAAATTATCTCTAGTTTTTTATAAAAGGTCGAATAATGTATTACACTAACTCTTCCTGGCTATAATGTTTCAGATAAAAATAATTCTGAATAACTGTTTAATGCAATATGAGGGTTAATTTAACCATAAAACGTCCGGAATTAATACCATCATTGTAAAATTAGTTTTTCTTTATTATTAATGTTGTCAGAGGTTTTATCACGTTTTTTTTTCTATATGTTTTTACTAATATCTAGTCATTACGTTAGAGCGAGGAAGTAGTATATTCTACCAAAAATGTAGTATTCATGTTTCCTAGGTAATATGGTTCTGTTTTTTTCTTCCTTTTTTTTTAAGTTTTATTGTATAGGTAAGGAAAGATTCGATGCAGGGAAATTTGGAGTGTGTATTATTTGTTTGAGCCATGGTTGCAATGGCGCGATCTGGCGTTTCCGTATCAGTACCCATCTCTCAGTGTATAAAAATTGCCTTAGTACAATCAGCGGGATTGTCCAACGTCTGAAACTATTTAAAGGTATCTTGGGAGCCTTCTCGACTCTACCCGGGATTTCCAGGTTGCGGGTGGTTACGACAAGGATAGCCGGTGTCAGGATTGGTATCGTGCCTGTACTTGCTAACGCACGTTGTCGTCAGAAATTGGTCAACCTCGATCCTTTCCTTCCGGAGGTAGCACTGGCAGCACAAAAGGCTCACTATAACCTATGTGAGGTGCTATAGTCCAGATATTATTAGTGGTCCTTCCGTCTGACTACCCTTAACTCTCGAAATTGGGATTAACCAACATTAGTTTTGCGTCATACGTTAAATTAGTAATGTATTGGAAGTTTCGAGTTTCCATGTTGATATGTAAACTTCTCTGATTATCATTGGAGGAGCACTTTTGCTTTGTTTCATATTGAGGGTAATGCTTTCTTTACGGATCTGGTATTAAACTGAGGATGCCAACATACTCCATCGATATGGAAGAAGTACTGGAGTAGTTCACAGCGTTGCATGTCACTCATGCATAGACCCCACTCTCGTTTGAAGAGTCTTCACATACAGTCTAATTATGATAGACTGGAAACCCTGCAGCCAAGCGCTGCAGTATCGATTACTTGTTCAGCACACAAGCTTTTTTTTCTTTATTTTACCATGATGAATCTGTACCAAAACATACATTTCGTTTTTTTAATCTGTTGTAAATCAAAGCGTTACAAAACTTGGAGAACCCTTATCGGAGCTAAATTGAAAAACGTTCATATTATATTACATAAACCGAAATAAACCATACAAATTGCTCAAAGCGTAAGTATCTATCATTTATAAATGAAAAAGAAAGAAAAAAACGCTTTATATAGCTGAGACAAAACGATTCTGCTTAATTTAAATAACTAACTTTAGAAGCATTTTAGGCATATTCTAGCAGTCATTTCTTGTTTAACTAGTACATACTTTTACTCTTATTACATTTAATATATATATATATATATTATATATGAATTAATACTAATTCAAACAGAACTATCATTCAACTCTGAAAATATTTAGTAAGTATTGAAACGATAGCAACGAGAAATGATGATAATTGGTGTTAATGGCGCTCAACTACTAAGGTCATATAAAATAAATTGCGGCAAAACCAGAGAGGAAAACAATATATAAAGAAATCAAAGATAAAATTACAGCTGAAGCTAGATAATGAACGCACTATAAATAAAACGATTAATGGCAAAACCATAGACGAATTTAAAACACGATATCGAAATATGGAGCGAAAATGATATAAAAACACTAAAACTAAATCCTGATATTAAAATTTACTTGTGATAAAATATTTAAAAAAAAAAACATACCGAAAACTCCATTAAAAACCGCCAGGTTAAATAAAACTAAAACTAATCCTTTAGTGGTAAAGTTATTTTGGATAAACAATTTAAAAACCCCATCAACTGCATTGTTGCCATCGGCAAGGAATTCGGCAAGGGAGACTGGCAGCTGAAGGCTTGCTCGATATATGAAATACAATAACACTTTATATCATAATCAAACAGTTTTCAATATCCTGTGTGGTTAAAAACAGAAAACAAGTGATTGGTGGAGGATCTATAAAGTAACGATCCTTCCCCTTAAGAAGTGCCAAAGAAGGAACACCTGCCATGTCTCCATAGAAGAAGACACATTCCGCTTTTTTCTCTTTCTGCTCTCTCTACTGCTCTACTAAAAACAAGGTAAATATGGCATTGCAGCCAAAAGTTTGTTAACGAGATTTCATGGAAAGTCATGTTTTGAGTACACCTGAATATAAACGCATTTTAAGATGTTCCATATGTGAGGTTCTATGTAAGCGTGTGCACGTATCTGGCAATAGCCTAACACAAAACCAAAAGACGGATAAATACTGAACTTGACATTTAAGTTCAGTATCCTCGAAAATATTGAAGAAGGTCCCCCAGCCCAACTATCCTTTACAAGAATACTTTTCTAAACTTTTGATTATAGTTATAACCATTTTTATTAAACTACCACACATTAAAGGCGTTTTCATAACAAGTAAAGGTGTCTTGAAGTGTCTGGAAGTAGCCTGTGAGGTCCTCTTCATACGGAACGAATTAGGATAAACTTGTATAAGTGGTAAACGTTAAGAGATAGTTGAAATCCTATTACACAAGTTGGAGATCCCTTTAAAACACACAATTTATTCCAAATAGCATTTTTGTGGCACAAGCCATTTCTTTGATATTCGTTATTAATGGTTCGAACTGATCGATATCTTTTTTATTATTTTTAAAAACCTATCGATATTCAGTTGTTTCTCATCAGTGCATGGAAAGAGTAGTGTCCAGTTATTAAACATTTCACTGTCGCTATTTCCTTTGTAGTATAACGAAATGTGTAAAGCAGCTACTTCTATAAAGCTTAATTTCAGTTTAAATGAAATAGATAGAAAAGGAAGCTTTCATGAGAATAGCTCGTATAGCCAGTAATAAACGTTAGAGGGCAGAAAAAATTATATGAATGCAACACAGCATATTTGCTATTTAAATATATCGTATTACCCAGTGAGTGTTGCCTTGCACCTAATTTGTTCAAGGAGTGCGTTATTTTTAATAAATATTGAATAAATACCCATGTTATCCGATAATGATGTTCTTCAGTCCACCATATTGTTTTGTCTGAACGTTCAAAATTACCTCCTCTAATAGGAATAACTCATTCGAATATTATCTACCAACTGGTATCTTTTTCGGTATAAAGCTTTTCAGCTGTTCATGGATATTAAGAAGTTTTTTTTTTTTTTTTTTTAAATTTTTAGTATCATATTTAATTCTTTTCTATTATACTTCACTCGACCATTCGTTCTAAATACGGCTTCATTCCTTATTTTGCATGCTTAATTTAAACTTTTCGTTCTTCTATTTATCAAGTCACATTTCTAAACTTTCATATTGTCATTCCTTACTTCGTTTCAATGCTAGAGTTTCTGCGCTACACCGTCCACTCTTGAGAATGCTGGTCGTTCCCGAATGACAGCAGAACCGTCGTACAAAACATATTTGTCAACAAGGATTATATTAATAGATTAATACAGTTGAAAATTGTAAATTAAGATAAACTTCTATGGTTCGTAATACACCACCAACATCCATTGATGATTCGTCCCTGTCTGAGCTTCAGTAGCAGCAGAAACTTGAAGATGTGTCATACTGATACTGAGAGGCGGGCATATGTTTGAACATGTATTATTTTTTAAAATGATACAATAATAGAATAAAATGCTATTTTAGCCTTGTTTATTGGAAGAAAATGGAAATGGAGTTTTATTTATGGACGTTCTTTAACTGATGTAGTTCTCAGCGTCCCATTCTACACTGGGCGTGAAAGACTGCTTAATTTTTCTCAGAGACCTCTCTATCAGGTTTGAGTTTATTTTACGTGACGTAAATCTATGACACTGGACCAAAGACTTTGCTATCCTCCGAAGGAAGCCATGCTAAGGATTTTTACGCCCGAAAAAAATCCATCGTCCTCCGCCGGGTTTGAACACGCGATCTTGGGTGTACGAAATTAGCATGGTAGCCATTGCATCACGGAGCACGATTTATTGGAAGATAAATACCTATATATAAAACAGGGCTTTGTTGATTTTGTTAATCTTTTAGGACTAGTTGGTATCATAAACTTAGTTGTACTGGTTTTATGCTAACTGTAATGTAATTATGTAAAGTAACACGTGTGCTGAGGGTTTTGCCTAGCTGTAATTCTAAAGTGCTGTTTATTGTCCAATTGGTTATTAAATAACCCATAAAATACACATGCATAGGCACATTCAAGCACCACATTCTTGGCATACCATGAAACTTTCGCAACTAAAGAAAATTCTCCCGAGTTGAGGTGGTACAGTACAAAGTGGTTGTTTCCAAGCATTGCTCTTTCACTTAGAAAGATCTTATATCTCTCGAGATGCAGTCAGTCCCCTTTACAGTCCTGCCTAGGCAAACCTTTTGACATTCGCGATATCCGGAATAGACTAACCGCAACAAAGGTCAGCTTGTGTTAGCTACTGGCATAGAAACCGCAATTATTTCTTCACATGGTGCAACAAATAGCGCCATCATACAACTGTGACATGGCGTACTGAATCACTTTTTTCCTGTTAATCACGTCATGTATATATAGAATGCCACTGGCCAAGATGAATAAAGTAGATCATGCTATACTTGGTTATTTTCTGAGAGTAGGCGTTTGTTATTTAATGAATAGCATCACCTAATTTAAGAAAGTTGTTGTGTAGTTAAGATAACCGTAAGTGTCGTCGGAGACTGCCAGTTCGACACCCGATGCGGACAAACAGAGGGCACTCACCCACTCAATGATAGCTTGCACTGTTCCAAGTAATACTCTCCTTAGCTTTATAACTCTGGTAATCACGGCTGGTTACTTGTGCTCAAATATAGCATTTCCAATAAATCTTATTACTATAATAAATTCATTTTATGGAATAAGTTTAATCAGTGTAGGTTTCCTACATTTTCCATATGCTCCCGAGTGGTGTATTAGATCACCATGCCTATCACCATCATAATGATTACTAACGCGGTACAGAAACACAGATCCCTTCACAAATATTCATAAGCATTTGGCTTAAAGTTATCAACACTCAAACAACTAGCACTACATAGAACACATACCACAGCGCCCAAGGGTCACTGAAAGGCAGATACAAATCGGTTTCTATACCTTCTTCAATGCCAAAAAAAAAAAAAAAGCAAAAAAACAACACTGTACGAAGTGACGTAGACCTAGAACCTAGTAACGCTTGAACATTATTTCCTTCACTCTGGCTTTAATCTTTAGAAACACCACAAAACATGTAGGTTTTAATAATGCTAGTTCACGTATTCCGGAGATCGACAGCGTATTGCATTTTTCATGTACAATTACAGGTTTGCAAGGTATAGAATAACGCTAATTTACACAAGTCAGCGTAACTTTATATTACTGGGGTATCTGGACTTCTTTCTAACTCTTAGGACCAGATTTTATTTATTTATTTATTTATCCTGGTTGGAGTTAAGGTCATAAGGCCTTCTCTTCCACTCTACCAGGCAATATATAAAATTCAACTGAGCAATGATACAACGAATAAAGGAATAGAGAACAAAGATACATTCTATACAACTTAATAAAAACATATAAAATGGTGCAACAAATATAAGAAATGAAAAGAAAAAAAAACTGTAAACAAACTTATTTTAAGTGAAATATTCATGTAATGTAATGTTGAAACACATATTAGCCATATTTAGAATTGAATGCATATTACTTGCCAGCACATACAGTATTAATAACAATAAACGAAAGTAGTGATGTATTTATCATATTAATGCAGCAGCAGATTAGGTTTGATTACAGATTTATGTCCTAATTTTCTGCTTCAACAGTAAAATGTCCCGGCAGTCCTTTACGTCTTCAGTTAGGGAATTCCAAAGACAAGCTAAATCTATTGTAAATAATGATGAATAGAAGATTCTATGATGAGCAGGTATAGCTAGAAGGAAAGAGTGTCGTGAGCGAGTTTCTCGATAACAGTCAGAAAGATATTTGAAGCGAACATTTAGATAGTTTGGAATGCGAGAATGAAGGAGTTGATAGAGAAACGATATAGAATGCAATTTTCTTCTATCCCTAGGCTTGAGTCATGTAAGTGTTTTAAGCAATGGTGAAACATGATCCAATCGGCGGAGATTGCATACAAAGCGTACACACGTATTCTGAGCCCATTGAGGTCTTAGAGTCAAAATTTCAGTTATGTTAATAAAAAGAGAGTCACAATAGTCAAAATGGGGCATCATAAGCGTTTGTATTAATATTTTCTTGATTGAAGTCGGTAGAAAGCCATATCAGTTCTGGTGTGCTACCTGGATAAACGTTTTGGGGCTTTATCTTTTTGTCTTATGAATGATTTGGGGCAAATCTAAGCTGATTTCATTCTGGATTCATGTAATCATTATTCCCTTTCTCATTCAGCTTTGTCTGCAAAGGGAACTGTTAAAGACACAAGTGCAAGAATTTATATAAATAAATTCGTCTGGATAAGAATTAATTATTCACATCTGTGTTTGCTGCATTGAGCCAACCGGAAAGAATAATAAAGATAAACGCAAACAAATGCATCTGTTGATATGCTCCCGTTATACACAATATATTATAACTGCAATGTTTCTGCAAACAGAATCCTGTCGTATAAATATTGAAAAACTCCTTACGTGCAGCATAAATAGATATTCTCTTAAATAAACGTCTGTATATAAATATAAAAGGGCAAGAAAATGTGTACAGATGTTGAAGAATTAAATTTAAAAAAGATTGAGAAACACTGGAAGTAGCGCGAACTTATACTCAAGTATTAACTCAAACAGAAAACAAAGGAAGGAAGATTTAATAACGAGAGAAAAGTAAATATTGCTGTTATGGGATCCCGTTTCATGTTAATTAGATGTAAGAAAATTCTTCAGACGTGAATCAGGGACGCTACATCTGAACGTCAGTTCCCTTCAGTATGTATATTTGCTATAACTATGAGTACAAGGTTATAACGTGGGATTTAGAGTGCATAAAATGCTCAAAACACAGAAACAAGCTGCATGCATGGTGTAGTATTATGTACAACTGATCTACCCTACGTGCTAAATGCCATTTCCGAGAAGAATGCTGTTTCACTGTACGTTCACCGATGTTTCAGACAGAGGGGGGCTATTATCTGCCCGAGCACTCAACGGAACGTGGCATCCCTAGACATCAATGCTGTTTTGTCTGATAAGCATATGTTTTGCACTAGACGGCAAGTGCAACCTATACAGTACTGTGCACAACCTTCACCCAGCTAAAACACCAGTGAATACAAAATAAGAAACCAATCTGAATCTTTGTTTCCTTCATTTCTACCACATCAACGATCAGAATTAATTTTGAGCTGAAAGCTTAATTTATCATAGAGTATAGTCTTGTTAATCAGCACCAATTTGTGCTAGGATAAATAATATAAACAACTTTATAAATGTGTACAACTGAAAATCCAAGTAATTTAAAGTACTTATGTACTCTTAGAAGTCTAACCCCAGAAGTATTTTGCAATAAAATTTCCCTGCTAATGAAACCATAATTGGGTATCTATCACCCAGCACTTGTGAATGTGTGTACTTGTGTAGTGCAATTACTTATTATTATTCTCTTACATTGTATTTAAATGACTAAATAATGCAAACCCAATTTACGGTTATATTTCTCCTTTTATTTAATGCCTTCTAGTTCTTATAACTGTATTATTGTTTTATAGTTTAAACTAAATATAATACCAGCACTATTAGTAAAAGGATTAATTTTTATTATTGTAATATGTATTTCCATATTTACAAGATACTGTGTTCATAGTAAAGTACTACAGATTTATATTTTTGATTTGCCCTGCTCGAGAAAGACGTCTGGGGGCAGCGCTTGTCGTGGAGCAGATGCTCTGGATCAGGGAGAAGTCAGGCTGGGTGATCAGGCCCATGCCTGGTACGGAAGTGAATGACATGAAACGAGGGTGAACTTAATGAAAGCAAAAATGATTATGGAGCAATTAGTGAATTGAATGGCTGGGGAAACCGGAGAAAATTGGCCTACACGCCGCTTTTTTCACCACAAATTTCATATACGGTCTCCTGGGATCGACCTGCCTTGTTGAGAGGCTAGTGATCTAACCACTTGGCCACTCTAACCACTCTTTCCTTTATGTTGTATTGCGTTATACAATATGCCCAAAATGAAACAATATACACACATTTGTGGTGCGCAAAGAACAGTGGAACGCATACCGAGAGTGTCAGTACACAATGCAGAACCGAAAGACAACTTATGAGGTTGTTGCAAAAATTACTCAATATAGATCGTGCGGAGTACAATTTTTAAATTAATTAGTGAAATGTACATTCGTTAACTGTATATACGTTGGAAAGTAAATTTCAATTATTGCTCTGTTTAAAATTGGAAAACAATATTTCTTTCTGGTTTCATCTGTATATGGTGATATCTGGGAGTCGAATCGAAAAAACTCGTTTATGTAGGTTATTTAACGTTGAATTTTAATCATTGCTATCTTGAGACACATTCACTCCCACATGCATAATTCCAGACTCGGTGAAGGGCATGGAAAATTCAAATTAAAAACATTCCTCCGTGCTATCAGAGATGCGATCTCGAGAACTCTGGACTGGGAAGCCGGAATGCTGAGGTCCCGACTACAGAGGCACTCTGCTGGTTGATATTTCAGACGAAACCACGTTACAAAATCTGCATCATAGAATACTTTGAAAGAAAAATGATTTTACTCTCTGATCATCGTAGTCATGTTGTATTTCTCTCATACTGCACGTATACATCACCACTTCATATTAGACGTTCTCCACAAGCAAATCCATTTTTCATTGCGTCGCTACGATTGTGATTTGTGAACGAAATAACCAGTAAAGCTTTAACCAAGTTACAGACCAAGCCAGCCATTACACTGGCTAATAAAGCGCTGTTTTACCAAAACGAGGTTTAATATTTTTTTTCCTAATTTAAATAAGACTGCCGGCCCTAAATGAATCTGTAAACATAAACAGTGTATCGCAGGTTTCCAGTTAAACGTGACTGTTTTTATAATTTACAGTTACTTGTCTAAAACAAGGCAATGAAGATTGGGGCAAAATGTTTAACAAGATCTTTTAGTGTATTATAGACCATTTGTGTGAATGTTAGGCGTTAATAGCAGGCATAAACTATGTAATATCTTAGACGAAAGGGAAGATAACACCAGAAAGATCTGATTAAAACTTGGTAAACTATGCTGAATTTTTTGCATTTTTATTTACTTATTTAACGTTACTTACTCATTCATGCTGTGTGTAAATCATTAGGATAACACATCTGTTAGTTGAATATTATTATCTGTTGTGTTTTGTTTTGCAGGCTCTTTTTATTGCTCCATTCATACCCGACTTTAACTGCATGGTTTTATCGGCGGATTTACCCTGTGGAACAGTTTGCCTATTGGCAATGAAGTTAACTCATGCAATGTCTGTTGTCGTTGAGTGTCTGTTTTCTTTAGTTTAATTCATTAGATCACACACACACACACACACACACACACACACACACATTCATTCTCCTATTCACCCTTCCAGACTCTGGGGAGGATGGGGAATAATCTGCGCTAAAGAAAAATCCTTACCACCCAGGCGGGAACCGAACCCGGGAACCATCGAACAGCAGGCAAGTGCTCTACCGATTGAGTTATGGAGTCAGCCTTTTTGCAGTCTTGTTTTAGTTTCTACGGCTAAACTGTGTTCTGTATTCTAAAATTAAACATAAAAATTCTAAAACTAACATGAATATTTTGACGAAATCATATGTTTATTCTCTGGAATGAAACAAAGAAAGAATGAAAGCAGCACTTCTTAGGGAAGTGTCCGCGATCGTGCGTGAAAGTGTGTCAGAGGCCTACCTCAACAACGAAAGCTTGAATAAATACCGAGCATCGTACTTATGTCCAGCACTCTTCAAGGATTGAGGGGAATATTTTCGAGAAAATCCTCTTATCTTCATACAGCACTTCACACGGAAGAAATTTTAAAAATAAACCTCTTCACTCTCCTTGACTTTTAAATAATTGAGAGAAACGTTAGGATTTTATAATAAAAAAACACGTAGAACGCATTTATATAAGACATTTATGTAAAATATTTATTTCCGTGGTATAGTCAGTTTCTGAAATATTCCTTTATTGTACCACCAAGCTGAAGCTTAGGCATTTAATATACTGAAAATATATGGTCGGTTTTGTTTATAAATTTACACAGGGTTGCTACTTACAAGGATTAAATTATATTATAAAAATGCAAAACACTTGTGTGCAGACGCACAGTTGAAAGGTTGAATCAGCTCGGGAAATTTATTGCCATAACTGGGATTCCAACCCCGAATCTTTGGATCTCCATCACGATGCTCTCATTGCAAGTCAATCGAATGTGATAGTGAATTTTTCAACTCTGATTTAGGTTTCCAGCTTACTGCCTACACATGGATAGTGTGAAGAAGTAATAATTATCAAAATACAATTAGCACTAATAATGGTTAGCCATAAAGTCCGGAAATGTAAAACAATTGCAAACGTTGAAGGTTAAGTATAAGGTATATCTCGAATAGTAAGACTAAACTTGAGGATTTATCGGGACACCTAAATCAGAAGATAGAATTTACTGCATAATAATTCAAGCTGTAAGAGCAACGTCAGGAATAGTAGGGTATCTATAGTTCGCACCGGTTGTGGCGTTTGACTCATTAAGTTGAATGCTCTTCCCATACATTACCTGTAACTGTGCTGTATCGTTTAATTTGAAAGTATTTGTAGGCAAACATTTATATAATGTTAATGTTACTGAAATCACTCATTATATTCTAATATAAGTAATGTCTATGAATTTGTAATGGATAGACAACTTTTTTGAACGATTCGCATCAGCTAGTTTATCATAAAGTTAGAACCTTTATACAGCGATATTGAAAGCAGGTGACTGCAAGCTACCCGCGACGCGTTTATAGTTTGACGTCAGTGCAGGAAAATAGTCACAGCAAAACACAACTGGGCTGAATGCCTCACAGTTTCTTTCTACTATGGTGATTAGTTCCATACACACACACAATGCCTCCAACACGAAAGTCCTAATACTCACGTGCTGCTGAATTGTAGACCAACTTGGAAGTGAATATTTTACGGCAAATGGTGACAAGATTGAGTGTAACTTATGCAAAGCAGAAATAACTGTAGTGTGACACGTGTAATACAAGGGCATTGCAATATTGAAATACAGTACAAATATTAAACCTCTGTGCATTAAAGAGCAATCAAAAGTTGAAATGTTGTCCAGTACCCAATCTATATTTTATAGATGTGTGGAAGCTGATCATAAAGTCTAGTATTCCATCTTTAACAAAGTAAACAGCACTCTTCTTGGAAAATATACACATAAATAGGTACTTTCAGACACTTAACTTCGTCAGTTGTATTTACTGCTATGAACAAGTGTTACGTACCAAACAACAACATGTTGCTAATAAGATGACAAGGAGAATAAGGATGCCAATAAGATGATAAGTACACACAACACAATGATGTGAAAATATAAAGGAGGATATTATAATTGTTTAGAATCTTGGCTGTCATGTTTTCCATGTAAATTACAATATTGAAGCCATACTCTCTCATTTTTGTTCCTGACCTAATGAAATTAATGCAATACTGTACTACACAATAAAACCACTTTTATCTTCACCCGATTATATCGCGCTTCACCTTTCGTAGACTGCATGAAGGTTGGATCACCGGTCACAGTATACCAGTGGATTATATTAGTTTATTTCTCACTATTATTTTATGAAGGAGAGTTTTTGATTTGCTTCTTCATCAGTGCGTTTTATGAAAACAGGTACGGTGCTAACTGTGCTACTGCTAAAGGTCAATTCCTATATTTTTATATTGGCATAAACGTATATATATATATATATATATATATATATATATATATATTAATTTCCTTTGACAATATACCTGTGCCTCCTTCCATTGTGGCTCATTTCTTTTATCCATGTAAAGTGCATAATAGTGATGTGTTTTTTGAGAACATCCATGTTTTTATATATCTACTTCGGGTTTCGGTTGATGGAAAATGTATGGGATTTTATATTCTGAGAGGTTCTGTATGACAGATCTCTCTTAGGTTGTTCAACTGTAGCAAACTGATAATAACATTTAATTAGTTGCAAGTCATAAGTGACCCTCAACAGTTTCTTCAATGATTAAATCAGCCTTACATTAAAACCATTTTTTCTTATTGTTGCGTATATTACCATTTTGTTTCAATTCATCACATTATTACTGGATACGATTTACGTTTAAATATTTTAAATGTTCATTCTAAACATTAACAAAACTATAAATAAGGTATGTACAAAGAATAAATTTTTATCCTGAACATCATAGCTCACATGAAAACGGGCTTAGAATATGAAATGTTCATCACAAGATCAATAGCTTGATTTTTTTCCATGGGAACGTTTACACCTTACAAAATCTTCTAACTTGTTTGAATTTTCCTTCATTGAGGACCCAAACAAACAATGGAAAATAAAAGGAGCAAACTACTGTAACTGTCTAGCTTTTAACTATCACTTGACTAAATTCTCGTTGTAACTTCACTAATGTAATCTAGTTCAGTTTTCACTGTGACTTGACTTACTTCATAGTATAACTTCTGTTTCTTCGCGTGTATCAATGTAATGAAGTACTCACGATACAGCTTCTTCTTCGGATTTCCCACTCGCCTGGGAGTCGAACACAAGAGCTCTCTAAACTGCTGCAAAGAAGCCACTCACTGCACCACGCAACAGTCATCACAAATTTTACTGTAGAACACAAGCACTTTATCACATCAGAAAAACACTCATTAATTCATTTAATAACTCGAAAGAATGCTCGCTTATATAGCACTGGTCAGAGTTCCAATTCGGCGTACAGAAGGGAAACCCCAGAAAGATTTTGGTCATAGGTCGATAGATGAGAGAGAGAGAGCGGCGCATATACTTATCTCTGTTTGTCTCATAACAGTCGGTCGGCGGCAACCAGTTATTAGATAGGCGAGTAACTGCGTTACAATATGAATGCAACACAACCAAAACAGGCATATTTCAAGATCATGACTATACTATAGCATTTTGTATCAAGTGTCACGAAGACTTTTTGTACTGTTCTGACCCAGTGGAAATTCATTTGTCAAAGTGCAGGTGTAGAAATTCGAAGAGATATAGACAAATTTACATACACTGATAGAACCGGAGTGTAAACCTATTCTACGATGTGCTTGGCAAAGTTACACATTAGTTATGACATTGAAATACTGCTCACATCATTGTTTAAAAATAGAATTAGTGTGTCTTTCAGTACTATAATTTTATCGCAAAATTGGTGTGTAGTGTAGTATTTAGAGAGATGTAGACATAATCATGCAGCATACTCCAACACTGTAGCACATCTGTTCAACAAGTCTCATGAGACATAACACCGGAATAAGGAAACATTTTAGACATCTTTAAAGGAACATTACCCTATATTCCATGGACAATTTTATGAGATGTATATCACTATGGCCTTCTGCTTAAGTTTAAACAGAGAGCTTATATCATCATCGCTATACCAAGTGGGAGAACTACAGACATTATTCCTTCAAATGGTAACTCCATGCATCGAGTCAAGTGAAAACAACTCATATGCGTTTTATTGCACCTCTGCATTATTCATCAGAAACAAAAACGATTGCAGTACGTCGCATTGCAATTCAAATAAAGAAGGAACAGGGGACGGTTTATTGTGTATATGCTTAAAAAACAAATCTACTTTTTACTTTCTCCATACGCACTATGTACATAGTGTATAGAGAAAGTATTGCACTCCACCAAAAATTCGATACCGAGATTTCACCGGAAATATATGTTTTAGGGTCCCCAATATCCAAAAAAAGCATTTTCACAAAAAGGTCCGTGTGTGTGTGTCCGTGTGTCCGTGTGTCTGTGAACACGATAACTCAAAAACGAAAAGTCGGTAAAATACCAAACTTGGTATTTAAGTATGTGTGCTTTCATTTAATACTACGTATTTCATTGAAAATACAGGAAATATTTTTGGGGGAAATCAGGCATTTATAGGAAAGTTCATGATATTTCCTTACCGGAGCAACAATTTGGCAGCAGCATTAGGAAACGAGGCCACTTTCTTCCTTGCGACGGCCTCTCTTGCCATTCGAGTGTGATTTTCTTACCCACCATAGGAGAGGGGACTATGTGGTAAAACGTTTCTGCATTTCCAACCGTTGTTCTACAGAGCGTTAGGTATAATGATAACTATTCATAAAAGTTTTCGATATATTAATATCTATCTATGGTTTACACGTTTAAGTCTGCACTTCGTACACCCTCTGTTTAATGGGATAGCGTGTCTCTCATTTTCATCAAATTGTTTTAAGCCCTTGAAAACCTTTGGTACCTTGTAGGTAGAGCGGTTTTGGAACCATAGTGTGTCTAGTGCACCGTCTCTTGCTGAAAATGTCGGCTATTTATGAATAACGGAGTGTGGAAACGTATTACAGCAGTGTGGGAGACGCTCAGAAATCCCAGAAATAAGTTCCACATTTAGTCAAAAAAAAAAACATAGCCAAACTGAAAGTAGATTTAATTGTGATTGCGCTGCCATATATCCAAAGATAGTGTAAACAGTAGACTAGACGATATCTCTAACCCCAACAGTTTTAGACTCGAATACTTGCCCCACTGCTGGAGTTACCCAGGGAGGACGAAGATGTCTACGGGCAAGCCTCTTTCATTGGAGCAAGCATTTGTGCTATCTACCCGGTACCGATTCATATCAAGATACCTATACTACCTGGATACGAGATGGAAACTGAAGAAAGTTAAATAATGGAAAGAAAATGGCTGTTAATGAGAAACTATCTAGCATTCAAACAACCAACCATGAAAAACCACGAAAAAGCTATGATCAGAGTGGGCGGCCGTTGGAAATCGAACCTGGAATTTCAGGATTGTCAGCCTCACAGTTACGTGAAGCCATTTCGCTTGGTTAGCATCCATATTTAATATAACAAAATCTCGTTGTTAATGGGTACAGAAATAATTTTCTGTTGGTCATGCTTATTAACGCTTGTTTTAATTTATGTTGTCGGAGATTTTATTCATACTTCATATGCGTGTGGATCGCATGCTTAAGCAAACACTACAGAGTTAGATTGCAAAAACACACGTAATGCCCGGGATTCCTCGGGTCACTGTGCCTATGCCGAGGATCAATAGCTGGAGATCCGGCGGTTAAGTAGCTTTTTCCAATCTGATTCGCCTTTTCATTCTGTTGTTCCGAATGTAGCTCAGTCGGAAAGAGCAATAATTTACCTGCAGTACACCGCTACAGCAAATGAAAGGATTGCTTGTCTAAAGTGTTAAACTAATATATGACACAATAGCAAATATCACGATATCCCTCTGAAATACAGTTTTGCCATCTGTTTATGTATCAACCAGAAACTGAGCATTTCTAACACTGTTATGCCGTAAAAATATGATTTGTTTCGCATAACTTTCTCTACCCACTCTTCTACAATCTATTTCTACAAAAGCTAGTTATTGAGCTACCTCTTGTTAATGCAGTTAAGTTTTCATATTCCATTCAAACGATAGGGTATAAACGCGTTAGTCAGATTTTTAAAGAGGGTATCGCTGTTTCATAGCTTTGAAATACAATGCTCTTGCATGACTACGTGAAAGAAATGTCAGATATGATACATTCACATGACTTATGTACATATTCTTCAGCATACTATTATAAAAAATCTGGTGTGTACCATTCACATGACTTTCTCCATATCCCTACAACAAATAATTCTTAAAAAGCTTATACTTCTATTTACTTTATGCTAATCAGAAAAAATTAGCAGAAATAGTCTTATTACTCGCATCCTTGTAAGTAGAAGCGAAATAAGGGACAACCGTAGGTTAAAGTGATAGTCAAAAGCTGGTTGCTATGTCAATGAAGTTCCTTTGTTTATATGGATAGGAATTGACAAGTTCCAGTATGAGAAAAGTATACGTTTTTCATAACAGAAACCAAAAATAAGGAATGTCACAAAAATGACGAAATCCACGAAAAAAATGTATATAACATAAATATTGTGTTTTAATGTGCTCTACACTTTTTGTATAGTAAGTTTTTGTCCATCTCTTACGGGTTAGCAATTATTCAAAATTCAGTAAAATTCATCCAGAATAAACTATTCTTCAGAGGCTATTCCCAGAAAATTCAAGATATACATTTAATTTCTCAGGTAAATATGTTTAATATCCGAAATTTTAATCAAAATCGTTAGAGCCATTTTTGAGAAAATCAAAATTTTCGAAAAAAGTTCCATGTAAAGGGTAGTTGGGAGTGGGGGATTATTCTCAAAATCTTCGTGTCGCATCCCTGGAAGATACTAAACTTAAATACCAAGTTTGGTATTTTACCGACTTTTCGTTTTTGAGTTATCGTGTTCACAGACACACGGACACACGGACACACACACACACACACGGACCTTTTTGTGAAAATGCTTTTTTTGGATATTGGGGACCCTAAAACATATATTTCCGGTGAACTCTCGGTATCGAATTTTTGGTGGAGTGCAATACTTTCTCTATACACTACGTACATAGTGCGTATGGGGAAAGTAAAAATACCTATTTTTCTATCTGCTCCATGGTAATCAATATAAATATCTGCAGGAACGTCTTTAACACATATTTCCTTGTATTTACAAGGGCAATAAGGAAATGCGATAGGACAAAGCAATAGTCAAATAGTGTAAGATCGGGTTGTTTAGTGACTGTTTTGAAACTCAGTTTGTTTGTACGACCGAAAGAAAAATCTGATGTGTATCATTCACATGACTTTCTCCATATCCCTGCAACAAATAATTCTTAAAAAGCTTATACTTCTATTTACTTTATGCTAATCAGAAAAAATTAGCAGAAATAGTCTTATTACTCGCATCCTTGTAAGTAGAAGCGAAATAAGGGACAACCGTAGGTTAAAGTGATAGTCAAAAGCTGGTTGCTATGTCAATGAAGTTCCTTTGTTTATATGGATAGGAGTTGACAAGTTCCAGTATGAGAAAAGTATACGTTTTTCATAGCAGAAACCAAAAATAAAGAATGTCACAAAAACGACGAACTCCACGAAAAAAATGTATAACATAAATTGTGTGCTTTAAAGTGCTCTACATTTTTTGTGTAGTAAGTTTTTGTCCATCTCTTACGGTTTAGCAGTTATTCAAAATTTAGTAAAATTCATCCAGAATAAACTACTCTTCAGAGGCTATTCCCAGAAAATTCAAGATATACATTTAATTTGTCAGGTAAATATGTTTAATATCCGAAATTTTAATCAAAATCGTTACAGCCATTTTTGAGAAAATCAAAATTTTCGAAAAAAGATCCATGTAAAGGGTAGTTGGGGGTGGGGGGATTTTTCTCAAAATTGTCGTGTCGTATCCCTGGAAGATACTAAACTTAAGTACCAAGTTTGGTGTTTTACCGACTTTTCGTTTTTGAGTTATCGTGTTCACAGATACATGGACACACGGACACATGGACACACACACACACACGGACCTTTTTGTGAAAATGCTTTTTTTTTGGATATTGGGGACCCTAAAACATATATTTCCGGTGAAATCTCGGTATCGAATTTTTGGTGGAGTGCAATACTTTCTCTATACACTATGTACATAGTGTGTATGGAGAAAGTAAAAAAGGGGTGATACGCGTTACCAAATCCTATTTGAGAAAGTTTAAACTGTGGAAAATTTAAACCCATAACAAAGAGTGTCTTGGAAATGGCTAAACCGTTTTTCTTAACGACATATAGGTTTTTTTTTTTTTTTTTTTTTTTTTTTTTGCAGTAAGACTTTGTATATCCCTTACGGTTGGCCAAAAAGATATGCGAAGGTCTTCAGTATGAAGAGGGCTTCAGGGATATTTTCAGAAAATTCAAGGTATATGTATCGATTGTCATGAAGATATTAACACATGGTATTTTTAATTAAAATCCTTAGAGCGAGTTTTGGAGAAAATCAAAATATTTAAAAAATGTTCTATGTAAAGGGCAGTTTGTGGTGTTTCTTTTAAACGTTATCCTGCACGTAGCTACAATGTTCATAGTAAGAAGCGAAGGTATTTCATTCCATCCAAAAATTCGATATCGAGATTTCACCGGAAACACTCGTTTTAGGATTCCCTGAATAAAAGAAGTAATTTTAGAAACAGATCCGTGTGTGTCCGTGAGTCTCTGAACACAATAGCTCAAAAACGAATAGTCGATAAAATACCAAACTTGTTATTTAAGTTTAATATCTTCCAAGGATGCCACATGAAGATTTTTAAGGAATATCCCACACCCCAAAGTATCCTTTACATGGAAGAGTTTCGAAAATATTTATTTTCCAAAAATGGGTCAACAGATTTTGATTAAAATACCAAATATTGCAGATGTTTTCATGGCAAATGAAATGTTTATGTTGAATGAGTAGCCTTTAAATGCCTCTTCATTCTGCATGACGTTTGCATAACTGTTAAACCGCAAGAGAAACAAAACCTGACTACTCAAAAAATGTAGATCTCTTTAAAACACTCAATTTAAGTCATATATTCAAAGAACTGACAGTTTTCAAGATATTTTTTGTTATTGGTTTCAGTTTTAAAGTATTTGATACTTTTCTCATACGGGAATTTGTGAACTTCTGACCATGCAAAGAAACGTACTTCAATCACATAGCAACCGATTTTAAAACATTTAACTATCACTATAGTTTAGTGTATTCCGTTATTTCCCTTCTACTTAATAGACCGTTTGTGCTCTCTTCTGTTTATCCTGATTAGCACGAAGTAGAGAGGAGGATCGGCTTTGGTAAGAACAATCTGTTGCGGAATAGCTACACAAAGACATGCACATGGAATACATCAGATATTTCAAAAACTGTGTCAAATTCCTGTGTGATGCTAAACTTAAAAATAATTTTGGTATTTAACGGCTTTCCGTATTGAATTATGCTTTTCACAAATACAAAAACATACACACGGGTGACACATACACGGCTTTATTTCTCTCTCTAAAAATGCTCTTTTGGATTCAGGACTTCTGAAAACATGTATTAACGGCGAAATCTTCGTAGCAAATGTATGAGTGGAATATAATATTTCTTCTACTTGCTATCGATAAATAGTAGAGAAAGTAAAAAAAAAATGGTCTGCCCACGTGAGTTTAAAAAGTGATATTTTTAGTATAAACCAGAGACCTTTTTAAGAGTTAAACCGGGTGGTTCATCTGCTTTTCATAATTTAGTTTAAAGAAGACTTATAGCTATTTTCCTCAGCTTCTTTCAAGCCTATCAAAACGATATTTTTGGGATTAAACTTGATCATACATCAGCAACTCGTCTGATTTTGCGCCAGAGCAAATATCCCTTCTACGTGCATGCAGTAGGTAAACATGTGGCAGTAAGGATTATCTCTCTTCCTTTTATAGTGTGTCGTAAGCCAGCTTTATAATCTGGGTAACAGAAAGCAATCCAACATGCAAGCCAATGAACCCTCAATGTATATCTGCAAAAGGATTTTATTTATAGAAAGCGGTGGAATAAGTGTTTAGTTTGTGGCAAAGTTCTGGAATCAAAAAACTCAATTTCTAGCGTCATTATGCAAGCCATGCAAAGCGATTACGAGATGTTACCAAGAAGAACGTTTCTTTCAGTTTATATTCAAGTACCAAGATGCCTGTTCATATTCACTGCTATAAAGATGAAAATACTTCGCCACAAATCAATTCTCATACTGTTGGCGATACTATGCGAATATAATAGTTTTAATCAAGTTAAGGAGCTTGTTGTTTCAGTACATTTACTTGAATAATCGTCACTCTAGGTTCACAATTATTTATTATGCGTTTATCAATCATCATCAAACCTATGAAAATATGTATACGTTCACACATGAAGTATAAATACTAATCTAAAAGACAAATAGGGCAATTGCTCTATCAATTATGAACTTTAATTTTAAACGCAAAATGCTGCATACTGCTACAGCCCTGAAGGAACTATCCGTTTTGGCTTTACCTGTTTGTCAGTCAGTGAACAGGAGCATCAAGGAAACTTGTTCTCTCTGCTTTACTGAAACGGCAACCAGTTTTTGACCCCTAAACCAGAGGATAGAAATAACTGATACTGCGCATTCTGGACTGATAATGTGCATACAGATGCAATGCTAGAAGTCAAAAGAGGTGTTAAAACGCTTACGGAACGAGATGGTTCCACGGGAACGCCTGAGACTAGCATTCAGGAGGTCTCGGGTTCGATTCCCGTCAAACACCTACTCTAACCTTAGGTGTTTCATTGTTTTCCCATATCGCTAAGCAAATACCTTGGTAATTTCTCATCTACTACGATTTCCTTTCTAAAATTTATCTGATCTTCCGTTTCCTTTAAGACGTGCTTCTAGATTTAGAGGCTATGCCGGTGTCGGGCAGATGGAATGGATACATGCTCAGAAGTAAGAGAATTCCCCGTAGACACTAGAAGGCTTCTTGGTTTAAGTGTTGCACATCGACCTCTCTGGACAGTTCCGGAAGTGACACGGATTTTCCAGTCGCAACTTTTAGGGGCTTTGGGGCGTCTGGATTTCTGCTAGTCTCTGTGGCCTTTCTGACTGCGGGCTTTAGCCTGCCAGAGTTCTTTCAACTCATTCCTTCCTCCTGGCAGTGGTAACCATAACAGATGTCCTGTAACTCGCAGTGTGGTAGGTGTCTCCCTCCATTCCATACCCTATATTAAAACGATTGCAAATATTAATAACATTTAGTTTTACACGAGAATCCTAGGTTTCTCAAGCTACGCGGTAGCTCATTGGTTTAAGCATATGCAGTTTCAGCTCGACACTGTACAAGTAAACAGAGTGAGCAAATTTGCTCGAACCTCCTTACCACTGCGCAGAGAGCCAAAATAGATAATTCTTTCAGGGGTGTACCAGTGTGCAACAATTTGAATGGCTAAAAATTGCGATAGGTGACATAAAATATTGGAGTATGATCACAAAATGTATGGATATTGAAATTCACCTATTTATTACTTTATGTTAGTAATGCTTGAGTGCTGTAGACATTTTGTAATCGATAACATTACACTGAATCCTTTTGTGCTATTTTATATCAGTTTACAGTAAATAATCACATGATGATTAACAAAATGAAGATAAAGAACTCTTTTGTCTGGTTTGACGTTGCAGTTATTCCGGTAAAATATAACGCAGTTAGAATTCTTTTTAACAAGTCAACCATGCGAATGTATCGTCTTTGCATTTGGGCAAGCATAATAACTGTTTGTAATTATCCCAAAGTTTTATTACATTATTATATGATATATGTGCAATAGTAGATTATTGAATAATATGTGAACTCCCTGTTATGTTTAAGCCCAATGAAAGGCTAAGTGGGGAATTAATTTTCTAATATTGGCGATGTTCGAGCTAATACGATAATCACTGAGAAACATCTAGATGATCTTGCGAGTTTTTGAGGACATTACACGAAATTAAATAATTAATCGTGTGAAAAGGGATGGAATTTCGAATTCTAAGCTAGACAGTCATTTTTGCCTTGTGTCAAAACTTATTTGTGCCAAGTTTTGTCGAAATCAGTGCAGCGGCATAAAAACCTGTAAAGAACATGAATACACTTTTTCAGGCGTAAAAATCCTTAGCATGGCTTGCTTCGGAAGAGAAGTACAGCCGTTGGTTCTGTGTCGTAGATTTAAGGCACGTAAAAGGACCTCAAGCCTGATAAAAGAGGCCTCTGAGCAAAATTAAGCGCCAGTATAGAATGGGACGCTGAGGACCACATCAGTTAAAGAGCGTCCATAAATAAAACTCCATTTTACATTTACCTCTTGTCCAAGTGGCCAGAATAATTTTTTCCAAAATAGCAAGATTCATTTTGACCTGCCTCTGAGGTGTCCCTCTCACATTCAAGAAGTCTCGAGTTCGCATCTGAGGTTGACTTACCCGGATAAGTATTTTTTCCGGGGTTGGTTTTCGTAATTTTGAGGAGACGATCCACGGGTAATTAAAAGATCAACTAAATTTTATCCATTTCATTCATCGTCCGATATGACCTACCAGGTTAATGGGCATTAAGTGTCCACCAAAAGATTGCTTTTGTCCTCTTTGTGTGATAAATCCGGTTAATTTCAGGAAACTCAGTAGAAATAATAATACCCCCTGATTGCGTTGCAATTTAGGAATGCTTAGATCTATGCATACATATGAAATGAATCGCTTAGTTAATATATTATTTACTTGTATACTATCCGCATATATTACTGACCCAACCGGCAACAAAGCGAATCGAACGCTTTGAAACCTGACTATACATCCATCTGTAAAGGATTAGTAGGGTCTTCTCCCCCGTAAGCATAGGCGGCAGTCCTGTCGATAAAATTCATCCTGCTCTTTGTATGTCTTTCTTCTTCCCCAAAATGTTTAAAGAGGTTCTGTTACAAGGAGGGGAAGATGTTCAACTTTTGTACAAGGGAGCCCGGCTGGGCAGGCAGTACGCGCGTTTTTTATATACTCGATGCAATAGTCTTCCTGTACAATAGACGCGGACCCGGTTATTTTTTGGCACAACGGTCATTCTTACAATGCAGGGTTGTCTTCACTTCTCTACTGATAATTTCGTAATGTGCCTACTACTGTTAGGTGCGAATACTACTGCACGGATCTATTAACATGGATTTCTCCGTCTGCCGGTTTCCAACCGCTGCAAGAACGGAGATGGTTATATATATATTTAGGAGCTTGGAGAAAAGTTGTCAAAACATTTAATGGAACTCAGTAAAAGACTTAGGGTAGGTGAAGCGCTGCTTGAGTTTTTAGGTGAACCACTACAGGTATATCTCGCATTTTGTACACAATAGTCAGTAGATACTGATATAAACTGCCTCCATGGTTCGGTAGTTAGCAGGTTAGCTTCCAAATCCAGAGGTTCCACGTTCGATTCTCGACTACCTTCCAATCTGACGATGGGGTTTTACGAAGATTTCTCCTGGTCGTCAAGGAGAATGGTGTAGTGTGTTCTATCACGACTCACCTTTCCCTCAATCCCTTCAATTTTATTTACCTTTCGTGTTTCAGATATACTTTCTTCAGCAGTGTCGACGGTGCCGGAGAGATGGCGCAATTCTATGACCTCTGAAAATGTTTCTCTCCTTGACGCCAGAAAGTCTGCTGGGATCACAGCGATGGCCCTCTGGAACTGCTCCCTAATAGAGCGCGGGTGTTAAAACTTGGAAATTTTAGAGCCTGCGATCGGCGATAGTTGCGGCTCCATTACTTTGTCCGTGGCTCCCGGGGATGACACAGTAGATCGACTGTGGTGTAGCAGTGCGTGAGATTTCCTCCTCCTTGTCCGTATTCTCATCATATCTTTAAGACCTATGGGTGCTCTTAAAGCATCTAAATTCCACCGGCATATGTTCGACATTCCATATATGCACATTTAACCCATAAAATATCTTGAAACATTTAAGCTCTATAAAAGCCATTATTAAAAGTAAATCATCCTTAGGGAATCGGAAAGATAAAACCAGCAATACTATCACTCAACGTAATAGAAAAAATTCACTCATGTAGGAAGACTTCAGAAATGCGCACTGTGTACTCATGTATGTAATTAAATTACATACCGGTTATGTATGTATTATTTAAATGATGAGAGAGCACCTGAAGTACTTAAATAAATAATATTAAGAACTGTGACGCGAAAACTCATGGGTTTTAAATGGTCAGAAAATTTGGTGTAGCCATTAAGCTGATTGTGTAAAAATGTAAGATTTTGAAGTTTTTTTTCTATCAAGAATGTCTTAATAGTACGCCAGATAGTATATGAGACCAGTTCAACAAGCATCCGTGTTAGGAATGAAGACGCAATTTTTCAAACACAAATTATTTATTTCTGAACATAGTCTCCTTTTAGGGATATATTTTTCTCCTAACATTCCTGCAATATTCTTAATCTCTCCACAAATAGAAATTGTTAAACTCTTAAAATACACATCTGTCTCGATGACGATCTCATTGGATCTAAACTTTGTTCCCAAAAGCCATTTCTTCATGCTTGAGAACAAGAAGATAACGCAGGGCGCAAGGAAGCCAGATGCTGCTGTTTGGCAGCGACAACAACGGATAAGTATACTGATGTGTGGTGGTGAAACATCACTTTCCTCTTCGCATGTCTCCTTCAAATTCTTCTCGAATTGGGCCCACAAGTCACTATAGTATTTTCTAGTAATCGTTATTCTGAGAATTCTAATCCTAAGAATTCAATGAATATGATACACTTCCCATTCTAAAAATCGTCGTCAGCACTTTACAAGCCGTTGGGACCGACATTCCTTTCTTTAGAACAGATTCACCAGAAGCGACCAATTTGTTTTGATTGTCAATTGGTTTCCGGAGTATAATGATGAATCCAGGTCAACTGTGCTAATTTGATGCTTACAGTCCTTCGGATTTCACATTATATATCCCCAAGTACTACATCGAAGTTGAAAACCACTTTTTATCAACTGTGAGTAATTACGGCACTCATTGAGCTGACAACTTTTTCATCTCTAAATTGCCATTCAAAATATGAAATCCCGTTCCCATCGATAAACATATGACCTCTGTTATTTCGGGAAATTTCGTTCGACTTAAGGTGACAATCATGTCGTGGACTTTAAAAATAATTTCCTCGATAACCATATCTGCGAATGTCCTGGGTACTCCTCGTCTAAAACAGATGTTCGAAAACGTTTAAAGCCATTGAAGCAATATCTGCTGTAATAGATGGAGAAATAACTCCATAAACAGCATCGAGTTTCGTTTTCATCTCTTCACATGTTGTCTGATTCAAAAGTAAAAAGCGAATCACTGAATTATTCTGTACATTTTCCATTTTAGCGAAAACACTTTGAACAACTAGATGGATTACTTGCAAAATCCTAACTAACGTATGAATCAGTGCCAAATAGGCTTTGGCGGCGTGTAACAAATGACAGAACACAGTGGTAGCAAAGACCATTTGAAACACGGATGCTCACATTGCTCGAATAAATTGCACATACGTTTATATGAAGCTGTAGACACACTAAGGGGCACCTCATTTACAACTCTGATTGTGCTACTGGTTAGTCCGTAAGTGTGCGGTATATCCGGTAAATAATGTGACTTGAATATCCGTAAAGTGCCTTAAGCTATGCTGCCACACAGCTGGTGTAACAGATAAGGAAGGACTGTGTTCCAGCCTGAGACCCACGGCCATGACAGCAAAAAACAATGGGAAAGGAACCTAAAGTAAGCCGTCGTACTAGTTTCATTTGACCTGAAATCGAATTGAAAATAATGACGAGAAACAAAATATTAATTGTTTCTCTACTCACTGTAGGTTTTTATATAGACAGACTATTCTTTTTCCTTTTTTTTTTTTTTTTTGTGTAGTCAGTTTACCCTCTCCTGACACCCCTTACAAGCGGGTGCCCACGGGCTAGATGCCAGACGAGGAGTCAACTACAGACTGAAGAACCTGGAACAAGTGGTCGGCCCATAGCCAGACGTGAGGAAGCGGATAATATGAAATGCAAGCCAAATGGATGATAGCAAAAGTAGATGTAGCAATTGGTAAAATGAATGGCGGGGCAAACTGGAGGACACGGAGAAAATCCGCCCTGACGCCGTTTCGTCCACAAAAAGTCCCACATAGGGCGATTGGGATCGAACCAAAGCCACCTGGGTGGGAGACGAGCAGTCTGACTACTCCGCCCGGGCGTCGTCCAGACTATTCTTACGAAAGCTTATTTCCTATAATCTACATTATGTTAATCAAATAAACCTTTGCAGAAATAGTTTAATTTCACATTTCATTGTAGGTACAAAGGGACAGAGGAAACCACATCAACAGCGAAGACATTGTTCACAAAACAAAACCATTTGGAGCCTTATTTTTTATTTGGTACACATTAAGAAAATATTTCATTGAATTATCATGACAGGTAAACTGTAAGAAATAGACAAAAATGTACTACACACAAAATATGGACCCATTTAAAACACAAATTTATTTACAGTAACTTTTCTGTGGCCAACATTATTTCCAAGATATCCGTTATTATTGTTCTGAATTTTGGTATTTTCCCCATTAGTATTAAGAATTTCGTCACTCTCGAACAATCATATTATATGCAAATGATTTAATTTTGAATATTAGAGAGCTTCATTTTCAAGCTGACCAGAATTCACTTTCAGTTTTCGATATCAGCATGAAGCTATTGTTAATGGCCATATAGATCTGACTACTTCTCTGTATCATAAAGTACTGCATTAACATATACTGTAGAAATAATTTTTTTCTTTTCTCTGTCTTTCTTTATTTTTTCTTTCTTTGTCTATTTGTTTGAATCGTTCTTTCTTTCTTCTTCAGATTATTCAATTTTTCTTACCAGATTTTATTTAAATTTAAATGACAGAGGCGAAGTGCATTTTACATTACTTTGTAATACAATATTTTAGCTTATTGGTCCCATCCATATGACTTGTCTTAGGTATAACATATATATATATATATATATATATATATATATATATATATATAAAATGCCTGTATGTATAAAATACTTTAGGTATGGTTTCGAATTTTTACTTTTCTACCAAGTACTACAGTATGTAGATAGAGAAGATGTTGTATTCCTCCAAAAATTTGATCGCGAGATTTCATGAAAAATTCAAGTAAAAAAAAATTAGAAAAAATCCACGTGTCATTGCACAGCATAACTGAAGAGCAAAAACTAGATTAAATACAAACTTAGGTATTTATTATGATCTAAGAGTACGACATGGAGATTTTCAGAAAAAAATTCCCACTCCAAAATTTCCTTTATATAGAGTATTTTTTTTCTTCAAATTTTCGATTTAATCAACCTATTAATATAATTATAATTTTAATTGCATCATATCTATTTTTAACTTTAATTGCAGTTGTTAAAATTATTAATATTTATAAAGGACCCCTACGTCAAATAAATTAATGTTTAAACCCTTACGTAAAATTCAAAAGTATTGAAATATCAATCATCCTTATTTAGTTGAAATTAAGTAAGAAGCAAATTAATTGTAATCAGTTTCGACTCAAAAATGGCCATAATGATTTGGAATAAAATAGCGCACATTAAAGATATTTGCATGAGAAATAAAACATATATTTAGACATTTTTGTAAATAGACTCTGAAGACCTCTTTACTGTGGAGAAAAAACAAAACTGTACTCATCAAAAAATGTTGTTCTCGTTAAAATACACAATTTGTATGATATAAACTTTTTGTGGAGTTAACCATTTCCAAGACACTCCCTACTATTTATTTAGATTTTACTATATTTAAATTTTTCTCAAACCGGAATTGACATTTCTGTTTCTTTTGTTTCACCTCTGGTTATAAAAAGAGAACCTCATTTCAATGTTAGTCGCATAAAAGATTTGACTGTCGCTTTAGCCCAGTGTATTCTTCTATTTACCTTTTATTATAGAAGAATAAGGTTTCTAAGAATATTTTGTTAATCAATAAGTAGGGAAAGTCATGTGAATGGAACACATTAGATTTGTTATATTAGCAATTGGGACAATTAACAACAATAACTAAAATTACATTATTGCGCGGTATTAGGATTTGTTTATTATTCATGTTTTATATCAAATTTGGGCTATTAAACGCACTAATGAGTATAATCGGGAGTATTCCGTTTTCCTTTCTTATATTAAATACCAAACACGAATTTTCAGCTTGAATTTATTGAACCAAAAATGTACATTTTAAACCTTATTTCAAGTATATTAATAAGGACAGCTACAAAACAAGCTTGTGTTGTCCTTATGGCGTTGTATCTTAGGGGCATTAACAAGAAATCAATCAAAACGCAAAAGTGCTATATATGAGACGTGGAAGTTGGAAGTAAAAGACCATGACATGGGGGAGACAATGAAAAATATGGCATAAGGTAATGTTTCCTAGTTAGCTAAGCAACATATAAATTAAATTCTGTAACTTTACTAAACTATGGTAGTAACGTGCTAGCTATTCAAATATCAAAGATATCTTCCATTTTATCTATCATCTTTCAAATGGAGAGGTTAGCTTGGAAGGAATACCACAAGGTTCAAGTTTTTAATAGTGTTTTACGCCCGCTGTTAATATTATGACACCGCAGGCGATGGCACAGATGATAAATGGAGTGACGGTGGAGCACTGGTGTAATGCGATGGCGAGGGAAACCGGAGAACCTGGAGAGAACCCACCACAAATCCCACATGCGGTCTTCTGGGATTGAACCGGGGTCGCCTTGGTGGGAGGCGAATGGTATAACCACTCGGCCACTGCGCGGCCCGTAAGTTTCAAGTAAGAGTATATCTTACCACGAGGGGGCGATCATTAAGCCGACACACTGCGTCGCAGGTAGCAATCGCATCTGGACAACAATGTGCGCAAGCATGAACGGGGTCCCTAAGGGCATCAGATAAAACGTACCCAGATGCCGGTCAGCCCTGCCTACAGGCCCCGAGTCACCAAGGGCTCATGAGGCTCAGCAGTCCAAACAATGTTAAGGAGAAGCCTTTTACAAGGCGCATATTCATCGCCCAGAGGCAACACAACGAACGCGTTTCCTGGCCCTACAACCCTGAAACAAATTCTAGCAAATATGGCGCAGGGGACCTGAGGTAAAACAAAAGCCGCCCTAGTATCCATCTACGGATTCAGGAAAACTACGAAAACATCCCAAGATCAGAGTGACGGACTCAACGGGAATCGAACCCTGGACCTCCCGTATGCGAAGCTCAGGAGTTAAGCTTGCTCAAGTAGACAAAACATTGGTTAATTTCCCGTATAGCGTCCAACATAACTTTAAAGTAAGAATACAGCGTTAATATCAGTGAGTACTGATTTATGGAGCAATGTGCCTTTCAGTAAACATATATCAAACGCAACGCATTCCTCAAAGTGTGATACTTTTTGTTTTTACGTGGATACATTTGTTTCACAATCTGCATGACTGATCTGCCTCAAATATAATAGTCATATTAGAAACTAACGGTGTGTACTTTTCTGAAGACAATATTGAGCTAATAACACAAACAAACATACCCAGAGCTAAAATACCATTATTTAACTATAATGTGTTCCTGGTAATAATTAAAAGTTGTTGCTATTCAGCGAGAAGGTTCGGCGCCATTATGTGCAGCGGGGATTCAAAAAGTCACGAGTC